>OX579678.1:20386815-25211815 GCA_951230905.1 Cheilosia variabilis
GTAATTAATTTTTACATTAATGCGATTACTAAATAAATTAATAACTTTTATCAAAAATGTCAAAAAGTGGGTAAAAAACGCAAAAAAAAATTTTGCAAAATTTTAATTTTTTTTTTCAAAAAAACAGTTGTAAATAATTTTTACATTAATGCGATTACTAAATAAATTAATAACTTTTATCAAAAATGTCAAAAAGTGGGTAAAAAACGCAAAAAAAAATTTTCGAAAATTTTAATTTTTTTTTTCAAAAAAACAGTTGTAAATAATTTTTACATTAATGCGATTACTAAATAAATTAATAACTTTTATCAAAAATGTCAAAAAGTGGGTAAAAAACGCAAAAAAAAAATTTTCAAAATTTTAATTTTTTTTTTCAAAAAAACAGTTGTAAATAATTTTTACATTAATGCGATTACTAAATAAATTAATAACTTTTATCAAAAATGTCAAAAAGTGGGTAAAAAACGCCAAAAAAAATTTTGGAAAATTTTAATTTTTTTTTTCCAAAAAACAGTTGTAAATAATTTTTACATTAATGCGATTACTAAATAAATAAATAACTTTTATCAAAAATGTCAAAAAGTGGGTAAAAAACGCGAAAAAAAATTTTGGAAAATTTTAATTTTTTTTTTCAAAAAAAGTGTTGTAAATAATTTTTACATTAATGCGATTACTAAATAAATTAATAACTTTTATCAAAAATGTCAAAAAGTGGGTAAAAAACGCAAAAAAAAATTTTGCAAAATTTTAATTTTTTTTTTCAAAAAAACAGTTGTAATTAATTTTTACATTAATGCGATTACTAAATAAATTAATAACTTTTATCAAAAATGTCAAAAAGTGGGTAAAAAACGCAAAAAAAAATTTTTCAAAATTTTAATTTTTTTTTTCAAAAAAACAGTTGTAAATAATTTTTACATTAATGCGATTACTAAATAAATTAATAACTTTTATCAAAAATGTCAAAAAGTGGGTAAAAAACGCAAAAAAAAATTTTGGAAAATTTTAATTTTTTTTTTCAAAAAAACAGTTGTAAATAATTTTTACATTAATGCGATTACTAAATAAATTAATAACTTTTATCAAAAATGTCAAAAAGTGGGTAAAAAACGCAAAAAAAAATTTTGGAAAATTTTAATTTTTTTTTTCAAAAAAACAGTTGTAAATAATTTTTACATTAATGCGATTACTAAATAAATTAATAACTTTTATCAAAAATGTCAAAAAGTGGGTAAAAAACGCAAAAAAAAATTTTGGAAAATTTTAATTTTTTTTTCAAAAAAACAGTTGTAAATAATTTTTACATTAATGCGATTACTAAATAAATTAATAACTTTTATCAAAAATGTCAAAAAGTGGGTAAAAAACGCAAAAAAAAATTTTGGAAAATTTAAATTTTTTTTTTCAAAAAAACAGTTGTAAATAATTTTTACATTAATGCGATTACTAAATAAATTAATAACTTTTATCAAAAATGTCAAAAAGTGGGTAAAAAACGCGAAAAAAAATTTTGGAAAATTTTAATTTTTTTTTTCAAAAAAAGTGTTGTAAATAATTTTTACATTAATGCGATTACTAAATAAATTAATAACTTTTATCAAAAATGTCAAAAAGTGGGTAAAAAACGCAAAAAAAAATTTTGCAAAATTTTAATTTTTTTTTTCAAAAAAACAGTTGTAATTAATTTTTACATTAATGCGATTACTAAATAAATTAATAACTTTTATCAAAAATGTCAAAAAGTGGGTAAAAAACGCAAAAAAAAATTTTTCAAAATTTTAATTTTTTTTTTCAAAAAAACAGTTGTAAATAATTTTTACATTAATGCGATTACTAAATAAATTAATAACTTTTATCAAAAATGTCAAAAAGTGGGTAAAAAACGCAAAAAAAAAATTTTCAAAATTTTAATTTTTTTTTTTCAAAAAAACAGTTGTAAATAATTTTTACATTAATGCGATTACTAAATAAATTAATAACTTTTATCAAAAATGTCAAAAAGTGGGTAAAAAACGCCAAAAAAAATTTTGGAAAATTTTAATTTTTTTTTTCCAAAAAACAGTTGTAAATAATTTTTACATTAATGCGATTACTAAATAAATAAATAACTTTTATCAAAAATGTCAAAAAGTGGGTAAAAAACGCGAAAAAAAATTTTGGAAAATTTTAATTTTTTTTTTCAAAAAAAGTGTTGTAAATAATTTTTACATTAATGCGATTACTAAATAAATTAATAACTTTTATCAAAAATGTCAAAAAGTGGGTAAAAAACGCAAAAAAAAATTTTGGAAAATTTTAATTTTTTTTTTCAAAAAAACAGTTGTAAATAATTTTTACATTAATGCGATTACTAAATAAATTAATAACTTTTATCAAAAATGTCAAAAAGTGGGTAAAAAACGCAAAAAAAAATTTGGGAAAATTTTAATTTTTTTTTTCAAAAAAACAGTTGTAAATAATTTTTACATTAATGCGATTACTAAATAAATAAATAACTTTTATCAAAAATGTCAAAAAGTGGGTAAAAAACGCGAAAAAAAATTTTGGAAAATTTAAATTTTTTTTTTCAAAAAAACAGTTGTAAATAATTTTTACATTAATGCGATTACTAAATAAATTAATAACTTTTATCAAAAATGTCAAAAAGTGGGTAAAAAACGCAAAAAAAAATTTTCGAAAATTTTAATTTTTTTTTTCAAAAAAACAGTTGTAATTAATTTTTACATTAATGCGATTACTAAATAAATTAATAACTTTTATCAAAAATGTCAAAAAGTGGGTAAAAAACGCAAAAAAAAATGTTGGAAAATTTTATTTTTTTTTTTCAAAAAAACAGTTGTAAATAATTTTTACATTAATGCGATTACTAAATAAATTAATAACTTTTATCAAAAATGTCAAAAAGTGGGTAAAAAACGCAAAAAAAATTTTTGGAAAATTTTAATTTTTTTTTTCAAAAAAACAGTTGTAAATAATTTTTACATTAATGCGATTACTAAATAAATTAATAACTTTTATCAAAAATGTCAAAAAGTGGGTAAAAAACGCAAAAAAAAATTTTGGAAAATTTTAATTTTTTTTTTCAAAAAAACAGTTGTAAATAATTTTTACATTAATGCGATTACTAAATAAATTAATAACTTTTATCAAAAATGTCAAAAAGTGGGTAAAAAACGCAAAAAAAAATTTTGGAAAATTTTAATTTTTTTTTCAAAAAAACAGTTGTAAATAATTTTTACATTAATGCGATTACTAAATAAATTAATAACTTTTATCAAAAATGTCAAAAAGTGGGTAAAAAACGCAAAAAAAAATTTTGGAAAATTTAAATTTTTTTTTTCAAAAAAACAGTTGTAAATAATTTTTACATTAATGCGATTACTAAATAAATTAATAACTTTTATCAAAAATGTCAAAAAGTGGGTAAAAAACGCGAAAAAAAATTTTGGAAAATTTTAATTTTTTTTTTCAAAAAAAGTGTTGTAAATAATTTTTACATTAATGCGATTACTAAATAAATTAATAACTTTTATCAAAAATGTCAAAAAGTGGGTAAAAAACGCAAAAAAAAATTTTGCAAAATTTTAATTTTTTTTTTCAAAAAAACAGTTGTAATTAATTTTTACATTAATGCGATTACTAAATAAATTAATAACTTTTATCAAAAATGTCAAAAAGTGGGTAAAAAACGCAAAAAAAAATTTTTCAAAATTTTAATTTTTTTTTTCAAAAAAACAGTTGTAAATAATTTTTACATTAATGCGATTACTAAATAAATTAATAACTTTTATCAAAAATGTCAAAAAGTGGGTAAAAAACGCAAAAAAAAAATTTTCAAAATTTTAATTTTTTTTTTTCAAAAAAACAGTTGTAAATAATTTTTACATTAATGCGATTACTAAATAAATTAATAACTTTTATCAAAAATGTCAAAAAGTGGGTAAAAAACGCCAAAAAAAATTTTGGAAAATTTTAATTTTTTTTTTCCAAAAAACAGTTGTAAATAATTTTTACATTAATGCGATTACTAAATAAATAAATAACTTTTATCAAAAATGTCAAAAAGTGGGTAAAAAACGCGAAAAAAAATTTTGGAAAATTTTAATTTTTTTTTTCAAAAAAAGTGTTGTAAATAATTTTTACATTAATGCGATTACTAAATAAATTAATAACTTTTATCAAAAATGTCAAAAAGTGGGTAAAAAACGCAAAAAAAAATTTTGCAAAATTTTAATTTTTTTTTTCAAAAAAACAGTTGTAATTAATTTTTACATTAATGCGATTACTAAATAAATAAATAACTTTTATCAAAAATGTCAAAAAGTGGGTAAAAAACGCAAAAAAAAATTTTTCAAAATTTTAATTTTTTTTTTCAAAAAAACAGTTGTAAATAATTTTTACATTAATGCTATTACTAAATAAATTAATAACTTTTATCAAAAATGTCAAAAAGTGGGTAAAAAACGCAAAAAAAAATTTTGGAAAATTTTAATTTTTTTTTTCAAAAAAACAGTTGTAAATAATTTTTACATTAATGCGATTACTAAATAAATTAATAACTTTTATCAAAAATGTCAAAAAGTGGGTAAAAAACGCAAAAAAAAATTTTGGAAAATTTTAATTTTTTTTTTCAAAAAAACAGTTGTAAATAATTTTTACATTAATGCGATTACTAAATAAATAAATAACTTTTATCAAAAATGTCAAAAAGTGGGTAAAAAACGCGAAAAAAAATTTTGGAAAATTTTAATTTTTTTTTTCAAAAAAACAGTTGTAAATAATTTTTACATTAATGCGATTACTAAATAAATTAATAACTTTTATCAAAAATGTCAAAAAGTGGGTAAAAAACGCAAAAAAAAAATTTGGAAAATTTTAATTTTTTTTTTCAAAAAAACAGTTGTAATTAATTTTTACATTAATGCGATTACTAAATAAATTAATAACTTTTATCAAAAATGTCAAAAAGTGGGTAAAAAACGCAAAAAAAAATTTTGGAAAATTTTAATTTTTTTTTTTTTTCAAAAAAACAGTTGTAAATAATTTTTACATTAATGCGATTACTAAATAAATTAATAACTTTTATCAAAAATGTCAAAAAGTGGGTAAAAAACGCAAAAAAAAATTTTCGAAAATTTTAATTTTTTTTTTCAAAAAAACAGTTGTAAATAATTTTTACATTAATGCGATTACTAAATAAATTAATAACTTTTATCAAAAATGTCAAAAAGTGGGTAAAAAACGCAAAAAAAAATTTTGGAAAATTTTAATTTTTTTTTTCCAAAAAACAGTTGTAAATAATTTTTACATTAATGCGATTACTAATTAAATTAATAACTTTTATCAAAAATGTCAAAAAGTGGGTAAAAAACGCAAAAAAAAATTTTCCAAAATTTTAATTTTTTTTTTCAAAAAAACAGTTGTAATTAATTTTTACATTAATGCGATTACTAAATAAATTAATAACTTTTATCAAAAATGTCAAAAAGTGGGTAAAAAACGCAAAAAAAAAATTTTCAAAATTTTAATTTTTTTTTTTCAAAAAAACAGTTGTAAATAATTTTTACATTAATGCGATTACTAAATAAATTAATAACTTTTATCAAAAATGTCAAAAAGTGGGTAAAAAACGCCAAAAAAAATTTTGGAAAATTTTAATTTTTTTTTTCCAAAAAACAGTTGTAAATAATTTTTACATTAATGCGATTACTAAATAAATAAATAACTTTTATCAAAAATGTCAAAAAGTGGGTAAAAAACGCGAAAAAAAATTTTGGAAAATTTTAATTTTTTTTTTCAAAAAAAGTGTTGTAAATAATTTTTACATTAATGCGATTACTAAATAAATTAATAACTTTTATCAAAAATGTCAAAAAGTGGGTAAAAAACGCAAAAAAAAATGTTGGAAAATTTTATTTTTTTTTTTCAAAAAAACAGTTGTAAATAATTTTTACATTAATGCGATTACTAAATAAATTAATAACTTTTATCAAAAATGTCAAAAAGTGGGTAAAAAACGCAAAAAAAAATTTTGGAAAATTTTAATTTTTTTTTTCAAAAAAACAGTTGTAAATAATTTTTACATTAATGCGATTACTAAATAAATTAATAACTTTTATCAAAAATGTCAAAAAGTGGGTAAAAAACGCAAAAAAAAATTTTGGAAAATTTTAATTTTTTTTTTCAAAAAAACAGTTGTAAATAATTTTTACATTAATGCGATTACTAAATAAATTAATAACTTTTATCAAAAATGTCAAAAAGTGGGTAAAAAACGCAAAAAAAAATTTTGGAAAATTTTAATTTTTTTTTCAAAAAAACAGTTGTAAATAATTTTTACATTAATGCGATTACTAAATAAATTAATAACTTTTATCAAAAATGTCAAAAAGTGGGTAAAAAACGCAAAAAAAAATTTTGGAAAATTTAAATTTTTTTTTTCAAAAAAACAGTTGTAAATAATTTTTACATTAATGCGATTACTAAATAAATTAATAACTTTTATCAAAAATGTCAAAAAGTGGGTAAAAAACGCGAAAAAAAATTTTGGAAAATTTTAATTTTTTTTTTCAAAAAAAGTGTTGTAAATAATTTTTACATTAATGCGATTACTAAATAAATTAATAACTTTTATCAAAAATGTCAAAAAGTGGGTAAAAAACGCAAAAAAAAATTTTGCAAAATTTTAATTTTTTTTTTCAAAAAAACAGTTGTAATTAATTTTTACATTAATGCGATTACTAAATAAATTAATAACTTTTATCAAAAATGTCAAAAAGTGGGTAAAAAACGCAAAAAAAAATTTTTCAAAATTTTAATTTTTTTTTTCAAAAAAACAGTTGTAAATAATTTTTACATTAATGCGATTACTAAATAAATTAATAACTTTTATCAAAAATGTCAAAAAGTGGGTAAAAAACGCAAAAAAAAAATTTTCAAAATTTTAATTTTTTTTTTTCAAAAAAACAGTTGTAAATAATTTTTACATTAATGCGATTACTAAATAAATTAATAACTTTTATCAAAAATGTCAAAAAGTGGGTAAAAAACGCCAAAAAAAATTTTGGAAAATTTTAATTTTTTTTTTCCAAAAAACAGTTGTAAATAATTTTTACATTAATGCGATTACTAAATAAATAAATAACTTTTATCAAAAATGTCAAAAAGTGGGTAAAAAACGCGAAAAAAAATTTTGGAAAATTTTAATTTTTTTTTTCAAAAAAAGTGTTGTAAATAATTTTTACATTAATGCGATTACTAAATAAATTAATAACTTTTATCAAAAATGTCAAAAAGTGGGTAAAAAACGCAAAAAAAAATTTTGCAAAATTTTAATTTTTTTTTTCAAAAAAACAGTTGTAATTAATTTTTACATTAATGCGATTACTAAATAAATTAATAACTTTTATCAAAAATGTCAAAAAGTGGGTAAAAAACGCAAAAAAAAATTTTTCAAAATTTTAATTTTTTTTTTCAAAAAAACAGTTGTAAATAATTTTTACATTAATGCGATTACTAAATAAATTAATAACTTTTATCAAAAATGTCAAAAAGTGGGTAAAAAACGCAAAAAAAAATTTTGGAAAATTTTAATTTTTTTTTTCAAAAAAACAGTTGTAAATAATTTTTACATTAATGCGATTACTAAATAAATTAATAACTTTTATCAAAAATGTCAAAAAGTGGGTAAAAAACGCAAAAAAAAATTTTGGAAAATTTTATTTTTTTTTTTCAAAAAAACAGTTGTAAATAATTTTTACATTAATGCGATTACTAAATAAATTAATAACTTTTATCAAAAATGTCAAAAAGTGGGTAAAAAACGCAAAAAAAAATTTTGGAAAATTTTAATTTTTTTTTCAAAAAAACAGTTGTAAATAATTTTTACATTAATGCGATTACTAAATAAATTAATAACTTTTATCAAAAATGTCAAAAAGTGGGTAAAAAACGCAAAAAAAAATTTTGGAAAATTTAAATTTTTTTTTTCAAAAAAACAGTTGTAAATAATTTTTACATTAATGCGATTACTAAATAAATTAATAACTTTTATCAAAAATGTCAAAAAGTGGGTAAAAAACGCGAAAAAAAATTTTGGAAAATTTTAATTTTTTTTTTCAAAAAAAGTGTTGTAAATAATTTTTACATTAATGCGATTACTAAATAAATTAATAACTTTTATCAAAAATGTCAAAAAGTGGGTAAAAAACGCAAAAAAAAATTTTGCAAAATTTTAATTTTTTTTTTCAAAAAAACAGTTGTAATTAATTTTTACATTAATGCGATTACTAAATAAATTAATAACTTTTATCAAAAATGTCAAAAAGTGGGTAAAAAACGCAAAAAAAAATTTTTCAAAATTTTAATTTTTTTTTTCAAAAAAACAGTTGTAAATAATTTTTACATTAATGCGATTACTAAATAAATTAATAACTTTTATCAAAAATGTCAAAAAGTGGGTAAAAAACGCAAAAAAAAAATTTTCAAAATTTTAATTTTTTTTTTTCAAAAAAACAGTTGTAAATAATTTTTACATTAATGCGATTACTAAATAAATTAATAACTTTTATCAAAAATGTCAAAAAGTGGGTAAAAAACGCCAAAAAAAATTTTGGAAAATTTTAATTTTTTTTTTCCAAAAAACAGTTGTAAATAATTTTTACATTAATGCGATTACTAAATAAATAAATAACTTTTATCAAAAATGTCAAAAAGTGGGTAAAAAACGCGAAAAAAAATTTTGGAAAATTTTAATTTTTTTTTTCAAAAAAAGTGTTGTAAATAATTTTTACATTAATGCGATTACTAAATAAATTAATAACTTTTATCAAAAATGTCAAAAAGTGGGTAAAAAACGCAAAAAAAAATTTTGGAAAATTTTAATTTTTTTTTCAAAAAAACAGTTGTAAATAATTTTTACATTAATGCGATTACTAAATAAATTAATAACTTTTATCAAAAATGTCAAAAAGTGGGTAAAAAACGCAAAAAAAAATTTTGGAAAATTTAAATTTTTTTTTTCAAAAAAACAGTTGTAAATAATTTTTACATTAATGCGATTACTAAATAAATTAATAACTTTTATCAAAAATGTCAAAAAGTGGGTAAAAAACGCGAAAAAAAATTTTGGAAAATTTTAATTTTTTTTTTCAAAAAAAGTGTTGTAAATAATTTTTACATTAATGCGATTACTAAATAAATTAATAACTTTTATCAAAAATGTCAAAAAGTGGGTAAAAAACGCAAAAAAAAATTTTGCAAAATTTTAATTTTTTTTTTCAAAAAAACAGTTGTAATTAATTTTTACATTAATGCGATTACTAAATAAATTAATAACTTTTATCAAAAATGTCAAAAAGTGGGTAAAAAACGCAAAAAAAAATTTTTCAAAATTTTAATTTTTTTTTTCAAAAAAACAGTTGTAAATAATTTTTACATTAATGCGATTACTAAATAAATTAATAACTTTTATCAAAAATGTCAAAAAGTGGGTAAAAAACGCAAAAAAAAAATTTTCAAAATTTTAATTTTTTTTTTCAAAAAAACAGTTGTAAATAATTTTTACATTAATGCGATTACTAAATAAATTAATAACTTTTATCAAAAATGTCAAAAAGTGGGTAAAAAACGCCAAAAAAAATTTTGGAAAATTTTAATTTTTTTTTTCCAAAAAACAGTTGTAAATAATTTTTACATTAATGCGATTACTAAATAAATAAATAACTTTTATCAAAAATGTCAAAAAGTGGGTAAAAAACGCGAAAAAAAATTTTGGAAAATTTTAATTTTTTTTTTCAAAAAAAGTGTTGTAAATAATTTTTACATTAATGCGATTACTAAATAAATTAATAACTTTTATCAAAAATGTCAAAAAGTGGGTAAAAAACGCAAAAAAAATTTTGGAAAATTTTAATTTTTTTTTTCAAAAAAACAGTTGTAAATAATTTTTACATTAATGCGATTACTAAATAAATTAATAACTTTTATCAAAAATGTCAAAAAGTGGGTAAAAAACGCAAAAAAAAATTTTGGAAAATTTAAATTTTTTTTTTCAAAAAAACAGTTGTAAATAATTTTTACATTAATGCGATTACTAAATAAATTAATAACTTTTATCAAAAATGTCAAAAAGTGGGTAAAAAACGCGAAAAAAAATTTTGGAAAATTTTAATTTTTTTTTTCAAAAAAAGTGTTGTAAATAATTTTTACATTAATGCGATTACTAAATAAATTAATAACTTTTATCAAAAATGTCAAAAAGTGGGTAAAAAACGCAAAAAAAAATTTTGCAAAATTTTAATTTTTTTTTTCAAAAAAACAGTTGTAATTAATTTTTACATTAATGCGATTACTAAATAAATTAATAACTTTTATCAAAAATGTCAAAAAGTGGGTAAAAAACGCAAAAAAAAATTTTTCAAAATTTTAATTTTTTTTTTCAAAAAAACAGTTGTAAATAATTTTTACATTAATGCGATTACTAAATAAATTAATAACTTTTATCAAAAATGTCAAAAAGTGGGTAAAAAACGCAAAAAAAAAATTTTCAAAATTTTAATTTTTTTTTTTCAAAAAAACAGTTGTAAATAATTTTTACATTAATGCGATTACTAAATAAATTAATAACTTTTATCAAAAATGTCAAAAAGTGGGTAAAAAACGCCAAAAAAAATTTTGGAAAATTTTAATTTTTTTTTTCCAAAAAACAGTTGTAAATAATTTTTACATTAATGCGATTACTAAATAAATAAATAACTTTTATCAAAAATGTCAAAAAGTGGGTAAAAAACGCGAAAAAAAATTTTGGAAAATTTTAATTTTTTTTTTCAAAAAAAGTGTTGTAAATAATTTTTACATTAATGCGATTACTAAATAAATTAATAACTTTTATCAAAAATGTCAAAAAGTGGGTAAAAAACGCAAAAAAAAATTTTGCAAAATTTTAATTTTTTTTTTCAAAAAAACAGTTGTAATTAATTTTTACATTAATGCGATTACTAAATAAATTAATAACTTTTATCAAAAATGTCAAAAAGTGGGTAAAAAACGCAAAAAAAAATTTTTCAAAATTTTAATTTTTTTTTTCAAAAAAACAGTTGTAAATAATTTTTACATTAATGCGATTACTAAATAAATTAATAACTTTTATCAAAAATGTCAAAAAGTGGGTAAAAAACGCAAAAAAAAATTTTGGAAAATTTTAATTTTTTTTTTCAAAAAAACAGTTGTAAATAATTTTTACATTAATGCGATTACTAAATAAATTAATAACTTTTATCAAAAATGTCAAAAAGTGGGTAAAAAACGCAAAAAAAAATTTTGGAAAATTTTAATTTTTTTTTTCAAAAAAACAGTTGTAAATAATTTTTACATTAATGCGATTACTAAATAAATTAATAACTTTTATCAAAAATGTCAAAAAGTGGGTAAAAAACGCAAAAAAAAATTTTGGAAAATTTTAATTTTTTTTTCAAAAAAACAGTTGTAAATAATTTTTACATTAATGCGATTACTAAATAAATTAATAACTTTTATCAAAAATGTCAAAAAGTGGGTAAAAAACGCAAAAAAAAATTTTGGAAAATTTAAATTTTTTTTTTCAAAAAAACAGTTGTAAATAATTTTTACATTAATGCGATTACTAAATAAATTAATAACTTTTATCAAAAATGTCAAAAAGTGGGTAAAAAACGCGAAAAAAAATTTTGGAAAATTTTAATTTTTTTTTTCAAAAAAAGTGTTGTAAATAATTTTTACATTAATGCGATTACTAAATAAATTAATAACTTTTATCAAAAATGTCAAAAAGTGGGTAAAAAACGCAAAAAAAAATTTTGCAAAATTTTAATTTTTTTTTTCAAAAAAACAGTTGTAATTAATTTTTACATTAATGCGATTACTAAATAAATTAATAACTTTTATCAAAAATGTCAAAAAGTGGGTAAAAAACGCAAAAAAAAATTTTTCAAAATTTTAATTTTTTTTTTCAAAAAAACAGTTGTAAATAATTTTTACATTAATGCGATTACTAAATAAATTAATAACTTTTATCAAAAATGTCAAAAAGTGGGTAAAAAACGCAAAAAAAAAATTTTCAAAATTTTAATTTTTTTTTTCAAAAAAACAGTTGTAAATAATTTTTACATTAATGCGATTACTAAATAAATTAATAACTTTTATCAAAAATGTCAAAAAGTGGGTAAAAAACGCCAAAAAAAATTTTGGAAAATTTTAATTTTTTTTTTCCAAAAAACAGTTGTAAATAATTTTTACATTAATGCGATTACTAAATAAATAAATAACTTTTATCAAAAATGTCAAAAAGTGGGTAAAAAACGCGAAAAAAAATTTTGGAAAATTTTAATTTTTTTTTTCAAAAAAAGTGTTGTAAATAATTTTTACATTAATGCGATTACTAAATAAATTAATAACTTTTATCAAAAATGTCAAAAAGTGGGTAAAAAACGCAAAAAAAAATTTTGGAAAATTTTAATTTTTTTTTCAAAAAAACAGTTGTAAATAATTTTTACATTAATGCGATTACTAAATAAATTAATAACTTTTATCAAAAATGTCAAAAAGTGGGTAAAAAACGCAAAAAAAAATTTTGGAAAATTTAAATTTTTTTTTTCAAAAAAACAGTTGTAAATAATTTTTACATTAATGCGATTACTAAATAAATTAATAACTTTTATCAAAAATGTCAAAAAGTGGGTAAAAAACGCGAAAAAAAATTTTGGAAAATTTTAATTTTTTTTTTCAAAAAAAGTGTTGTAAATAATTTTTACATTAATGCGATTACTAAATAAATTAATAACTTTTATCAAAAATGTCAAAAAGTGGGTAAAAAACGCAAAAAAAAATTTTGCAAAATTTTAATTTTTTTTTTCAAAAAAACAGTTGTAATTAATTTTTACATTAATGCGATTACTAAATAAATTAATAACTTTTATCAAAAATGTCAAAAAGTGGGTAAAAAACGCAAAAAAAAATTTTTCAAAATTTTAATTTTTTTTTTCAAAAAAACAGTTGTAAATAATTTTTACATTAATGCGATTACTAAATAAATTAATAACTTTTATCAAAAATGTCAAAAAGTGGGTAAAAAACGCAAAAAAAAAATTTTCAAAATTTTAATTTTTTTTTTTCAAAAAAACAGTTGTAAATAATTTTTACATTAATGCGATTACTAAATAAATTAATAACTTTTATCAAAAATGTCAAAAAGTGGGTAAAAAACGCCAAAAAAAATTTTGGAAAATTTTAATTTTTTTTTTCCAAAAAACAGTTGTAAATAATTTTTACATTAATGCGATTACTAAATAAATAAATAACTTTTATCAAAAATGTCAAAAAGTGGGTAAAAAACGCGAAAAAAAATTTTGGAAAATTTTAATTTTTTTTTTCAAAAAAAGTGTTGTAAATAATTTTTACATTAATGCGATTACTAAATAAATTAATAACTTTTATCAAAAATGTCAAAAAGTGGGTAAAAAACGCAAAAAAAAATTTTGGAAAATTTTAATTTTTTTTTTCAAAAAAACAGTTGTAAATAATTTTTACATTAATGCGATTACTAAATAAATTAATAACTTTTATCAAAAATGTCAAAAAGTGGGTAAAAAACGCAAAAAAAAATTTGGGAAAATTTTAATTTTTTTTTTCAAAAAAACAGTTGTAAATAATTTTTACATTAATGCGATTACTAAATAAATAAATAACTTTTATCAAAAATGTCAAAAAGTGGGTAAAAAACGCAAAAAAAAATTTTCCAAAATTTTCATTTTTTTTTTCAAAAAAACAGTTGTAAATAATTTTTACATTAATGCGATTACTAAATAAATAAATAACTTTTATCAAAAATGTCAAAAAGTGGGTAAAAAACGCAAAAAAAAATTTTGGAAAATTTTAATTTTTTTTTTCCAAAAAACAGTTGTAAATAATTTTTACATTAATGCGATTACTAATTAAATTAATAACTTTTATCAAAAATGTCAAAAAGTGGGTAAAAAACGCAAAAAAAAATTTTGCAAAATTTTAATTTTTTTTTTCAAAAAAACAGTTGTAATTAATTTTTACATTAATGCGATTACTAAATAAATTAATAACTTTTATCAAAAATGTCAAAAAGTGGGTAAAAAACGCAAAAAAAAAATTTTCAAAATTTTAATTTTTTTTTTTCAAAAAAACAGTTGTAAATAATTTTTACATTAATGCGATTACTAAATAAATTAATAACTTTTATCAAAAATGTCAAAAAGTGGGTAAAAAACGCCAAAAAAAATTTTGGAAAATTTTAATTTTTTTTTTCCAAAAAACAGTTGTAAATAATTTTTACATTAATGCGATTACTAAATAAATAAATAACTTTTATCAAAAATGTCAAAAAGTGGGTAAAAAACGCGAAAAAAAATTTTGGAAAATTTTAATTTTTTTTTTCAAAAAAAGTGTTGTAAATAATTTTTACATTAATGCGATTACTAAATAAATTAATAACTTTTATCAAAAATGTCAAAAAGTGGGTAAAAAACGCAAAAAAAAATTTTGCAAAATTTTAATTTTTTTTTTCAAAAAAACAGTTGTAATTAATTTTTACATTAATGCGATTACTAAATAAATTAATAACTTTTATCAAAAATGTCAAAAAGTGGGTAAAAAACGCAAAAAAAAATTTTTCAAAATTTTAATTTTTTTTTTCAAAAAAACAGTTGTAAATAATTTTTACATTAATGCGATTACTAAATAAATTAATAACTTTTATCAAAAATGTCAAAAAGTGGGTAAAAAACGCAAAAAAAAATTTTGGAAAATTTTAATTTTTTTTTTCAAAAAAACAGTTGTAAATAATTTTTACATTAATGCGATTACTAAATAAATTAATAACTTTTATCAAAAATGTCAAAAAGTGGGTAAAAAAGGAAAAAAAAAATTTTGGAAAATTTTAATTTTTTTTTTCAAAAAAACAGTTGTAAATAATTTTTACATTAATGCGATTACTAAATAAATTAATAACTTTTATCAAAAATGTCAAAAAGTGGGTAAAAAACGCAAAAAAAAATTTTGGAAAATTTTAATTTTTTTTTCAAAAAAACAGTTGTAAATAATTTTTACATTAATGCGATTACTAAATAAATTAATAACTTTTATCAAAAATGTCAAAAAGTGGGTAAAAAACGCAAAAAAAAATTTTGGAAAATTTTAATTTTTTTTTTCAAAAAAACAGTTGTAAATAATTTTTACATTAATGCGATTACTAAATAAATTAATAACTTTTATCAAAAATGTCAAAAAGTGGGTAAAAAACGCAAAAAAAAATTTGGGAAAATTTTAATTTTTTTTTTCAAAAAAACAGTTGTAAATAATTTTTACATTAATGCGATTACTAAATAAATAAATAACTTTTATCAAAAATGTCAAAAAGTGGGTAAAAAACGCGAAAAAAAATTTTGGAAAATTTAAATTTTTTTTTTCAAAAAAACAGTTGTAAATAATTTTTACATTAATGCGATTACTAAATAAATTAATAACTTTTATCAAAAATGTCAAAAAGTGGGTAAAAAACGCAAAAAAAAATTTTCGAAAATTTTAATTTTTTTTTTCAAAAAAACAGTTGTAATTAATTTTTACATTAATGCGATTACTAAATAAATTAATAACTTTTATCAAAAATGTCAAAAAGTGGGTAAAAAACGCAAAAAAAAATGTTGGAAAATTTTATTTTTTTTTTTCAAAAAAACAGTTGTAAATAATTTTTACATTAATGCGATTACTAAATAAATAAATAACTTTTATCAAAAATGTCAAAAAGTGGGTAAAAAACGCGAAAAAAAATTTTGGAAAATTTTAATTTTTTTTTTCAAAAAAACAGTTGTAAATAATTTTTACATTAATGCGATTACTAAATAAATAAATAACTTTTATCAAAAATGTCAAAAAGTGGGTAAAAAACGCGAAAAAAAATTTTGGAAAATTTTAATTTTTTTTTTCAAAAAAACAGTTGTAAATAATTTTTACATTAATACGATTACTAAATAAATTAATAACTTTTATCAAAAATGTCAAAAAGTGGGTAAAAAACGCAAAAAAAAATTTTGGAAAATTTTAATTTTTTTTTTCAAAAAAACAGTTGTAATTAATTTTTACATTAATGCGATTACTAAATAAATTAATAACTTTTATCAAAAATGTCAAAAAGTGGGTAAAAAACGCAAAAAAAAATTTTGGAAAATTTTAATTTTTTTTTTTTTTTCAAAAAAACAGTTGTAAATAATTTTTACATTAATGCGATTACTAAATAAATTAATAACTTTTATCAAAAATGTCAAAAAGTGGGTAAAAAACGCAAAAAAAAATTTTCGAAAATTTTAATTTTTTTTTTCAAAAAAACAGTTGTAAATAATTTTTACATTAATGCGATTACTAAATAAATTAATAACTTTTATCAAAAATGTCAAAAAGTGGGTAAAAAACGCAAAAAAAAATTTTGGAAAATTTTAATTTTTTTTTTCCAAAAAACAGTTGTAAATAATTTTTACATTAATGCGATTACTAATTAAATTAATAACTTTTATCAAAAATGTCAAAAAGTGGGTAAAAAACGCAAAAAAAAATTTTCCAAAATTTTAATTTTTTTTTTCAAAAAAACAGTTGTAATTAATTTTTACATTAATGCGATTACTAAATAAATTAATAACTTTTATCAAAAATGTCAAAAAGTGGGTAAAAAACGCAAAAAAAAAATTTTCAAAATTTTAATTTTTTTTTTTCAAAAAAACAGTTGTAAATAATTTTTACATTAATGCGATTACTAAATAAATTAATAACTTTTATCAAAAATGTCAAAAAGTGGGTAAAAAACGCCAAAAAAAATTTTGGAAAATTTTAATTTTTTTTTTCCAAAAAACAGTTGTAAATAATTTTTACATTAATGCGATTACTAAATAAATAAATAACTTTTATCAAAAATGTCAAAAAGTGGGTAAAAAACGCGAAAAAAAATTTTGGAAAATTTTAATTTTTTTTTTCAAAAAAAGTGTTGTAAATAATTTTTACATTAATGCGATTACTAAATAAATTAATAACTTTTATCAAAAATGTCAAAAAGTGGGTAAAAAACGCAAAAAAAAATTTTGCAAAATTTTAATTTTTTTTTTCAAAAAAACAGTTGTAATTAATTTTTACATTAATGCGATTACTAAATAAATTAATAACTTTTATCAAAAATGTCAAAAAGTGGGTAAAAAACGCAAAAAAAAATTTTTCAAAATTTTAATTTTTTTTTTCAAAAAAACAGTTGTAAATAATTTTTACATTAATGCGATTACTAAATAAATTAATAACTTTTATCAAAAATGTCAAAAAGTGGGTAAAAAACGCAAAAAAAAATTTTGGAAAATTTTAATTTTTTTTTTCAAAAAAACAGTTGTAAATAATTTTTACATTAATGCGATTACTAAATAAATTAATAACTTTTATCAAAAATGTCAAAAAGTGGGTAAAAAACGCAAAAAAAAATTTTGGAAAATTTTAATTTTTTTTTTCAAAAAAACAGTTGTAAATAATTTTTACATTAATGCGATTACTAAATAAATTAATAACTTTTATCAAAAATGTCAAAAAGTGGGTAAAAAACGCAAAAAAAAATTTTGGAAAATTTTAATTTTTTTTTCAAAAAAACAGTTGTAAATAATTTTTACATTAATGCGATTACTAAATAAATTAATAACTTTTATCAAAAATGTCAAAAAGTGGGTAAAAAACGCAAAAAAAAATTTTGGAAAATTTAAATTTTTTTTTTCAAAAAAACAGTTGTAAATAATTTTTACATTAATGCGATTACTAAATAAATTAATAACTTTTATCAAAAATGTCAAAAAGTGGGTAAAAAACGCGAAAAAAAATTTTGGAAAATTTTAATTTTTTTTTTCAAAAAAAGTGTTGTAAATAATTTTTACATTAATGCGATTACTAAATAAATTAATAACTTTTATCAAAAATGTCAAAAAGTGGGTAAAAAACGCAAAAAAAAATTTTGCAAAATTTTAATTTTTTTTTTCAAAAAAACAGTTGTAATTAATTTTTACATTAATGCGATTACTAAATAAATTAATAACTTTTATCAAAAATGTCAAAAAGTGGGTAAAAAACGCAAAAAAAAATTTTTCAAAATTTTAATTTTTTTTTTCAAAAAAACAGTTGTAAATAATTTTTACATTAATGCGATTACTAAATAAATTAATAACTTTTATCAAAAATGTCAAAAAGTGGGTAAAAAACGCAAAAAAAAAATTTTCAAAATTTTAATTTTTTTTTTTCAAAAAAACAGTTGTAAATAATTTTTACATTAATGCGATTACTAAATAAATTAATAACTTTTATCAAAAATGTCAAAAAGTGGGTAAAAAACGCCAAAAAAAATTTTGGAAAATTTTAATTTTTTTTTTCCAAAAAACAGTTGTAAATAATTTTTACATTAATGCGATTACTAAATAAATAAATAACTTTTATCAAAAATGTCAAAAAGTGGGTAAAAAACGCGAAAAAAAATTTTGGAAAATTTTAATTTTTTTTTTCAAAAAAAGTGTTGTAAATAATTTTTACATTAATGCGATTACTAAATAAATTAATAACTTTTATCAAAAATGTCAAAAAGTGGGTAAAAAACGCGAAAAAAAATTTTGGAAAATTTTAATTTTTTTTTTCAAAAAAACAGTTGTAAATAATTTTTACATTAATGCGATTACTAAATAAATTAATAACTTTTATCAAAAATGTCAAAAAGTGGGTAAAAAACGCAAAAAAAAATTTGGGAAAATTTTAATTTTTTTTTTCAAAAAAACAGTTGTAAATAATTTTTACATTAATGCGATTACTAAATAAATAAATAACTTTTATCAAAAATGTCAAAAAGTGGGTAAAAAACGCGAAAAAAAATTTTGGAAAATTTAAATTTTTTTTTTCAAAAAAACACAGTTGTAAATAATTTTTACATTAATGCGATTACTAAATAAATTAATAACTTTTATCAAAAATGTCAAAAAGTGGGTAAAAAACGCAAAAAAAAATTTTCGAAAATTTTAATTTTTTTTTTCAAAAAAAACAGTTGTAATTAATTTTTACATTAATGCGATTACTAAATAAATTAATAACTTTTATCAAAAATGTCAAAAAGTGGGTAAAAAACGCAAAAAAAAATGTTGGAAAATTTTATTTTTTTTTTTCAAAAAAACAGTTGTAAATAATTTTTACATTAATGCGATTACTAAATAAATAAATAACTTTTATCAAAAATGTCAAAAAGTGGGTAAAAAACGCGAAAAAAAATTTTGGAAAATTTTAATTTTTTTTTTCAAAAAAACAGTTGTAAATAATTTTTACATTAATGCGATTACTAAATAAATAAATAACTTTTATCAAAAATGTCAAAAAGTGGGTAAAAAACGCGAAAAAAAATTTTGGAAAATTTTAATTTTTTTTTTCAAAAAAACAGTTGTAAATAATTTTTACATTAATGCGATTACTAAATAAATTAATAACTTTTATCAAAAATGTCAAAAAGTGGGTAAAAAACGCAAAAAAAAATTTTGGAAAATTTTAATTTTTTTTTCAAAAAAACAGTTGTAATTAATTTTTACATTAATGCGATTACTAAATAAATTAATAACTTTTATCAAAAATGTCAAAAAGTGGGTAAAAAACGCAAAAAAAAATTTTGGAAAATTTTAATTTTTTTTTTTTTTCAAAAAAACAGTTGTAAATAATTTTTACATTAATGCGATTACTAAATAAATTAATAACTTTTATCAAAAATGTCAAAAAGTGGGTAAAAAACGCAAAAAAAAATTTCGAAAATTTTAATTTTTTTTTTCAAAAAAACAGTTGTAATTAATTTTTACATTAATGCGATTACTAAATAAATTAATAACTTTTATCAAAAATGTCAAAAAGTGGGTAAAAAACGCAAAAAAAAAATTTTCAAAATTTTAATTTTTTTTTTTCAAAAAAACAGTTGTAAATAATTTTTACATTAATGCGATTACTAAATAAATTAATAACTTTTATCAAAAATGTCAAAAAGTGGGTAAAAAACGCCAAAAAAAATTTTGGAAAATTTTAATTTTTTTTTTCCAAAAAACAGTTGTAAATAATTTTTACATTAATGCGATTACTAAATAAATAAATAACTTTTATCAAAAATGTCAAAAAGTGGGTAAAAAACGCGAAAAAAAATTTTGGAAAATTTTAATTTTTTTTTTCAAAAAAAGTGTTGTAAATAATTTTTACATTAATGCGATTACTAAATAAATTAATAACTTTTATCAAAAATGTCAAAAAGTGGGTAAAAAACGCAAAAAAAAATTTGGGAAAATTTTAATTTTTTTTTTCAAAAAAACAGTTGTAAATAATTTTTACATTAATGCGATTACTAAATAAATAAATAACTTTTATCAAAAATGTCAAAAAGTGGGTAAAAAACGCGAAAAAAAATTTTGGAAAATTTTAATTTTTTTTTCAAAAAAACAGTTGTAAATAATTTTTACATTAATGCGATTACTAAATAAATTAATAACTTTTATCAAAAATGTCAAAAAGTGGGTAAAAAACGCAAAAAAAAATTTTGGAAAATTTTAATTTTTTTTTTTCAAAAAAACAGTTGTAAATAATTTTTACATTAATGCGATTACTAAATAAATAAATAACTTTTATCAAAAATGGCAAAAAGTGGGTAAAAAACGCGAAAAAAAATTTTGGAAAATTTTAATTTTTTTTTTCATAAAAGCTGTTGTAAATAATTTTTACATTAATGCGATTACTAAATAAATTAATAACTTTTATCAAAAATGTCAAAAAGTGGGTAAAAAACGCAAAAAAAAATTTTGGAAAATTTGAATTTTTTTTTTCAAAAAAACAGTTGTAATTAATTTTTACATTAATGCGATTACTAAATAAATTAATAACTTTTATCAAAAATGTCAAAAAGTGGGTAAAAAACGCCAAAAAAAATTTTGGAAAATTTTAATTTTTTTTTTCCAAAAAAACAGTTGTAATTAATTTTTACATTAATGCGATTACTAAATAAATTAATAACTTTTATCAAAAATGTCAAAAAGTGGGTAAAAAACGCAAAAAAAAATTTTGGAAAATTTTAATTTTTTTTTTTTTTTCAAAAAAACAGTTGTAAATAATTTTTACATTAATGCGATTACTAAATAAATTAATAACTTTTATCAAAAATGTCAAAAAGTGGGTAAAAAACGCAAAAAAAAATTTTCGAAAATTTTAATTTTTTTTTTCAAAAAAACAGTTGTAATTAATTTTTACATTAATGCGATTACTAAATAAATTAATAACTTTTATCAAAAATGTCAAAAAGTGGGTAAAAAACGCAAAAAAAAAATTTTCAAAATTTTAATTTTTTTTTTTCAAAAAAACAGTTGTAAATAATTTTTACATTAATGCGATTACTAAATAAATTAATAACTTTTATCAAAAATGTCAAAAAGTGGGTAAAAAACGCCAAAAAAAATTTTGGAAAATTTTAATTTTTTTTTTCCAAAAAACAGTTGTAAATAATTTTTACATTAATGCGATTACTAAATAAATAAATAACTTTTATCAAAAATGTCAAAAAGTGGGTAAAAAACGCGAAAAAAAATTTTGGAAAATTTTAATTTTTTTTTTCAAAAAAAGTGTTGTAAATAATTTTTACATTAATGCGATTACTAAATAAATTAATAACTTTTATCAAAAATGTCAAAAAGTGGGTAAAAAACGCAAAAAAAAATTTGGGAAAATTTTAATTTTTTTTTTCAAAAAAACAGTTGTAAATAATTTTTACATTAATGCGATTACTAAATAAATAAATAACTTTTATCAAAAATGTCAAAAAGTGGGTAAAAAACGCGAAAAAAAATTTTGGAAAATTTTAATTTTTTTTTTCAAAAAAACAGTTGTAAATAATTTTTACATTAATGCGATTACTAAATAAATTAATAACTTTTATCAAAAATGTCAAAAAGTGGGTAAAAAACGCAAAAAAAAATTTTGGAAAATTTTAATTTTTTTTTTTCAAAAAAACAGTTGTAAATAATTTTTACATTAATGCGATTACTAAATAAATAAATAACTTTTATCAAAAATGGCAAAAAGTGGGTAAAAAACGCGAAAAAAAATTTTGGAAAATTTTAATTTTTTTTTTTCATAAAAGCTGTTGTAAATAATTTTTACATTAATGCGATTACTAAATAAATTAATAACTTTTATCAAAAATGTCAAAAAGTGGGTAAAAAACGCAAAAAAAAATTTTGGAAAATTTGAATTTTTTTTTTCAAAAAAACAGTTGTAATTAATTTTTACATTAATGCGATTACTAAATAAATTAATAACTTTTATCAAAAATGTCAAAAAGTGGGTAAAAAACGCAAAAAAAAATTTTGGAAAATTTTAATTTTTTTTTTCCAAAAAACAGTTGTAAATAATTTTTACATTAATGCGATTACTGAATAAATAAATAACTTTTATCAAAAATGTCAAAAAGTGGGTAAAAAAGGCGAAAAAAAATTTTGGAAAATTTTAATTTTTTTTTTCAAAAAAACTGTTGTAAATAATTTTTACATTAATGCGATTACTAAATAAATTAATAAGTTTTATCAAAAATGTCAAAAAGTGGGTAAAAAACGCAAAAAAAAATTTTGGAAAATTTTAATTTTTTTTTTCAAAAAAACAGTTGTAATTAATTTTTACATTAATGCGATTACTAAATAAATTAATAACTTTTATCAAAAATGTCAAAAAGTGGGTGAAAAACGCAAAAAAAAATTTTGGAAAATTTTAATTTTTTTTTTCAAAAAAACAGTTGTAATTAATTTTTACATTAATGCGATTACTAAATAAATTAATAACTTTTATCAAAAATGTCAAAAAGTGGGTAAAAAACGCAAAAAAAAATTTTGGAAAATTTTAATTTTTTTTTCAAAAAAACAGTTGTAAATAATTTTTACATTAATGCGATTACTAAATAAATTAATAACTTTTATCAAAAATGTCAAAAAGTGGGTAAAAAACGCAAAAAAAAATTTTTCAAAATTTTAATTTTTTTTTTCAAAAAAACAGTTGTAAATAATTTTTACATTAATGCGATTACTAAATAAATTAATAACTTTTATCAAAAATGTCAAAAAGTGGGTAAAAAACGCAAAAAAAAATTTTGGAAAATTTTAATTTTTTTTTTCAAAAAAACAGTTGTAAATAATTTTTACATTAATGCGATTACTAAATAAATTAATAACTTTTATCAAAAATGTCAAAAAGTGGGTAAAAAACGCAAAAAAAAATTTTGGAAAATTTTAATTTTTTTTTTCAAAAAAACAGTTGTAAATAATTTTTACATTAATGCGATTACTAAATAAATTAATAACTTTTATCAAAAATGTCAAAAAGTGGGTAAAAAACGCAAAAAAAAATTTTGGAAAATTTTAATTTTTTTTTCAAAAAAACAGTTGTAAATAATTTTTACATTAATGCGATTACTAAATAAATTAATAACTTTTATCAAAAATGTCAAAAAGTGGGTAAAAAACGCAAAAAAAAATTTTGGAAAATTTAAATTTTTTTTTTCAAAAAAACAGTTGTAAATAATTTTTACATTAATGCGATTACTAAATAAATTAATAACTTTTATCAAAAATGTCAAAAAGTGGGTAAAAAACGCAAAAAAAAATTTGGGAAAATTTTAATTTTTTTTTTCAAAAAAACAGTTGTAAATAATTTTTACATTAATGCGATTACTAAATAAATAAATAACTTTTATCAAAAATGTCAAAAAGTGGGTAAAAAACGCGAAAAAAAATTTTGGAAAATTTAAATTTTTTTTTTCAAAAAAACAGTTGTAAATAATTTTTACATTAATGCGATTACTAAATAAATTAATAACTTTTATCAAAAATGTCAAAAAGTGGGTAAAAAACGCAAAAAAAAATTTTGGAAAATTTTAATTTTTTTTTTCAAAAAAACAGTTGTAATTAATTTTTACATTAATGCGATTACTAAATAAATTAATAACTTTTATCAAAAATGTCAAAAAGTGGGTAAAAAACGCAAAAAAAAATGTTGGAAAATTTTATTTTTTTTTTTCAAAAAAACAGTTGTAAATAATTTTTACATTAATGCGATTACTAAATAAATAAATAACTTTTATCAAAAATGTCAAAAAGTGGGTAAAAAACGCGAAAAAAAATTTTGGAAAATTTTAATTTTTTTTTTCAAAAAAACTGTTGTAAATAATTTTTACATTAATGCGATTACTAAATAAATTAATAACTTTTATCAAAAATGTCAAAAAGTGGGTAAAAAACGCAAAAAAAAATTTTGGAAAATTTTAATTTTTTTTTTCAAAAAAACAGTTGTAATTGATTTTTACATTAATGCGATTACTAAATAAATTAATAACTTTTATCAAAAATGTCAAAAAGTGGGTAAAAAACGCAAAAAAAAATTTTGGAAAATTTTAATTTTTTTTTTCAAAAAAACAGTTGTAAATAATTTTTACATTAATGCGATTACTAAATAAATTAATAACTTTTATCAAAAATGTCAAAAAGTGGGTAAAAAACAAAAAAAAAAATTTTGGAAAATTTTAATTTTTTTTTTCAAAAAAACAGTTGTAAATAATTTTTACATTAATGCGATTACTAAATAAATTAATAACTTTTATCAAAAATGTCAAAAAGTGGGTAAAAAACGCAAAAAAAAATTTTGGAGAAATTTTAATTTTTTTTTCAAAAAAACAGTTGTAAATAATTTTTACATTAATGCGATTACTAAATAAATTAATAACTTTTATCAAAAATGTCAAAAAGTGGGTAAAAAACGCAAAAAAAAATTTGGGAAAATTTTAATTTTTTTTTTCAAAAAAACAGTTGTAAATAATTTTTACATTAATGCGATTACTAAATAAATAAATAACTTTTATCAAAAATGTCAAAAAGTGGGTAAAAAACGCGAAAAAAAATTTTGGAAAATTTTAATTTTTTTTTTCAAAAAAACAGTTGTAAATAATTTTTACATTAATGCGATTACTAAATAAATTAATAACTTTTATCAAAAATGTCAAAAAGTGGGTAAAAAACGCAAAAAAAAATTTTGGAAAATTTTAATTTTTTTTTTAAAAAAACAGTTGTAAATAATTTTGACATTAATGCGATTACTAAATAAATTAATAACTTTTATCAAAAATGTCAAAAAGTGGGTAAAAAACGCAAAAAAAAATTTTGGAAAATTTTAATTTTTTTTTTCAAAAAAACAGTTGTAAATAATTTTTACATTAATGCGATTACTAAATAAATTAATAACTTTTATCAAAAATGTCAAAAAGTGGGTAAAAAACGCAAAAAAAAATTTTGGAAAATTTTAATTTTTTTTTCAAAAAAACAGTTGTAAATAATTTTTACATTAATGCGATTACTAAATAAATTAATAACTTTTATCAAAAATGTCAAAAAGTGGGTAAAAAACGCAAAAAAAAATTTGGGAAAATTTTAATTTTTTTTTTCAAAAAAACAGTTGTAAATAATTTTTACATTAATGCGATTACTAAATAAATAAATAACTTTTATCAAAAATGTCAAAAAGTGGGTAAAAAACGCGAAAAAAAATTTTGGAAAATTTTAATTTTTTTTTTCAAAAAAACTGTTGTAAATAATTTTTACATTAATGCGATTACTAAATAAATTAATAACTTTTATCAAAAATGTCAAAAAGTGGGTAAAAAACGGAAAAAAAAATTTTGGAAAATTTTAATTTTTTTTTTCAAAAAAACAGTTGTAATTAATTTTTACATTAATGCGATTACTAAATAAATTAATAACTTTTATCAAAAATGTCAAAAAGTGGGTAAACGCAAAAAAAAATTTTGGAAAATTTTAATTTTTTTTTTCAAAAAAACTGTTGTAAATAATTTTTACATTAATGCGATTACTAAATAAATTAATAACTTTTATCAAAAATGTCAAAAAGTGGGTAAAAAACGCAAAAAAAAATTTTGGAAAATTTTAATTTTTTTTTTCAAAAAAACTGTTGTAAATAATTTTTACATTAATGCGATTACTAAATAAATTAATAACTTTTATCAAAAATGTCAAAAAGTGGGTAAAAAACGCAAAAAAAAATTTTGGAAAATTTTAATTTTTTTTTTCAAAAAAACAGTTGTAAATAATTTTTACATTAATGCGATTACTAAATAAATTAATAACTTTTATCAAAAATGTCAAAAAGTGGGTAAAAAACGCAAAAAAAAATTTTTCAAAATTTTAATTTTTTTTTTCAAAAAAACAGTTGTAAATAATTTTTACATTAATGCGATTACTAAATAAATTAATAACTTTTATCAAAAATGTCAAAAAGTGGGTAAAAAACGCAAAAAAAAATTTTGGAAAATTTTAATTTTTTTTTTCAAAAAAACAGTTGTAAATAATTTTTACATTAATGCGATTACTAAATAAATTAATAACTTTTATCAAAAATGTTAAAAAGTGGGTAAAAAACGCAAAAAAAAATTTTGGAAAATTTTAATTTTTTTTTTCAAAAAAACAGTTGTAAATAATTTTTACATTAATGCGATTACTAAATAAATTAATAACTTTTATCAAAAATGTCAAAAAGTGGGTAAAAAACGCAAAAAAAAATTTTGGAAAATTTTAATTTTTTTTTTCAAAAAAACAGTTGTAAATAATTTTTACATTAATGCGATTACTAAATAAATTAATAACTTTTATCAAAAATGTCAAAAAGTGGGTAAAAAACGCAAAAAAAAATTTGGGAAAATTTTAATTTTTTTTTTCAAAAAAACAGTTGTAAATAATTTTTACATTAATGCGATTACTAAATAAATAAATAACTTTTATCAAAAATGTCAAAAAGTGGGTAAAAAACGCGAAAAAAAATTTTGGAAAATTTTAATTTTTTTTTTCAAAAAAACAGTTGTAAATAATTTTTACATTAATGCGATTACTAAATAAATTAATAACTTTTATCAAAAATGTCAAAAAGTGGGTAAAAAACGCAAAAAAAAATTTTGGAAAATTTTAATTTTTTTTTTCAAAAAAACAGTTGTAAATAATTTTTACATTAATGCGATTACTAAATAAATTAATAACTTTTATCAAAAATGTCAAAAAGTGGGTAAAAAACGCAAAAAAAAATTTTGGAAAATTTTAATTTTTTTTTTAAAAAAACAGTTGTAAATAATTTTTACATTAATGCGATTACTAAATAAATTAATAACTTTTATCAAAAATGTCAAAAAGTGGGTAAAAAACGCAAAAAAAAATTTTGGAAAATTTTAATTTTTTTTTTCAAAAAAACAGTTGTAAATAATTTTTACATTAATGCGATTACTAAATAAATTAATAACTTTTATCAAAAATGTCAAAAAGTGGGTAAAAAACGCAAAAAAAAATTTTGGAAAATTTTAATTTTTTTTTCAAAAAAACAGTTGTAAATAATTTTTACATTAATGCGATTACTAAATAAATTAATAACTTTTATCAAAAATGTCAAAAAGTGGGTAAAAAACGCAAAAAAAAATTTTGGAAAATTTTAATTTTTTTTTTCAAAAAAACAGTTGTAAATAATTTTTACATTAATGCAATTACTAAATAAATTAATAACTTTTATCAAAAATGTCAAAAAGTGGGTAAAAAACGCAAAAAAAAATTTGGGAAAATTTTAATTTTTTTTTTCAAAAAAACAGTTGTAAATAATTTTTACATTAATGCGATTACTAAATAAATTAATAACTTTTATCAAAAATGTCAAAAAGTGGGTAAAAAACGCAAAAAAAAATTTTGGAAAATTTAAATTTTTTTTTTCAAAAAAACAGTTGTAATTAATTTTTACATTAATGCGATTACTAAATAAATTAATAACTTTTATCAAAAATGTCAAAAACTGGGTAAAAAACGCAAAAAAAAATTTTGGAAAATTTTAATTTTTTTTTTCAAAAAAACAGTTGTAAATAATTTTTACATTAATGCGATTACTAAATAAATTAATAACTTTTATCAAAAATGTCAAAAAGTGGGTAAAAAACGCAAAAAAAAATTTTTCAAAATTTTAATTTTTTTTTTCAAAAAAACAGTTGTAAATAATTTTTACATTAATGCGATTACTAAATAAATTAATAACTTTTATCAAAAATGTCAAAAAGTGGGTAAAAAACGCAAAAAAAAATTTTGGAAAATTTTAATTTTTTTTTTCAAAAAAACAGTTGTAAATAATTTTTACATTAATGCGATTACTAAATAAATTAATAACTTTTATCAAAAATGTCAAAAAGTGGGTAAAAAACGCAAAAAAAAATTTTGGAAAATTTTAATTTTTTTTTTCAAAAAAACAGTTGTAAATAATTTTTACATTAATGCGATTACTAAATAATTTAATAACTTTTATCAAAAATGTCAAAAAGTGGGTAAAAAACGCAAAAAAAAATTTTGCAAAATTTTAATTTTTTTTTCAAAAAAACAGTTGTAAATAATTTTTACATTAATGCGATTACTAAATAAATTAATAACTTTTATCAAAAATGTCAAAAAGTGGGTAAAAAACAAAAAAAAAAATTTGGGAAAATTTTAATTTTTTTTTTCAAAAAAACAGTTGTAAATAATTTTTACATTAATGCGATTACTAAATAAATAAATAACTTTTATCAAAAATGTCAAAAAGTGGGTAAAAAACGCGAAAAAAAATTTTGGAAAATTTTAATTTTTTTTTTCAAAAAAACAGTTGTAAATAATTTTTACATTAATGCGATTACTAAATAAATTAATAACTTTTATCAAAAATGTCAAAAAGTGGGTAAAAAACGCAAAAAAAAATTTTGGAAAATTTTAATTTTTTTTTTCAAAAAAACAGTTGTAAATAATTTTTACATTAATGCGATTACTAAATAAATTAATAACTTTTATCAAAAATGTCAAAAAGTGGGTAAAAAACGCAAAAAAAAATTTTGGAAAATTTTAATTTTTTTTTTAAAAAAACAGTTGTAAATAATTTTTACATTAATGCGATTACTAAATAAATTAATAACTTTTATCAAAAATGTCAAAAAGTGGGTAAAAAACGCAAAAAAAAATTTTGGAAAATTTTAATTTTTTTTTTCAAAAAAACAGTTGTAAATAATTTTTACATTAATGCGATTACTAAATAAATTAATAACTTTTATCAAAAATGTCAAAAAGTGGGTAAAAAACGCAAAAAAAAATTTTGGAAAATTTTAATTTTTTTTTCAAAAAAACAGTTGTAAATAATTTTTACATTAATGCGATTACTAAATAAATTAATAACTTTTATCAAAAATGTCAAAAAGTGGGTAAAAAACGCAAAAAAAAATTTTGGAAAATTTTAATTTTTTTTTTCAAAAAAACAGTTGTAAATAATTTTTACATTAATGCAATTACTAAATAAATTAATAACTTTTATCAAAAATGTCAAAAAGTGGGTAAAAAACGCAAAAAAAAATTTGGGAAAATTTTAATTTTTTTTTTCAAAAAAACAGTTGTAAATAATTTTTACATTAATGCGATTACTAAATAAATAAATAACTTTTATCAAAAATGTCAAAAAGTGGGTAAAAAACGCGAAAAAAAATTTTGGAAAATTTTAATTTTTTTTTTCAAAAAAACAGTTGTAAATAATTTTTACATTAATGCGATTACTAAATAAATTAATAACTTTTATCAAAAATGTCAAAAAGTGGGTAAAAAACGCAAAAAAAAATTTTGGAAAATTTTAATTTTTTTTTTCAAAAAAACAGTTGTAAATAATTTTTACATTAATGCGATTACTAAATAAATTAATAACTTTTATCAAAAATGTCAAAAAGTGGGTAAAAAACGCAAAAAAAAATTTTGGAAAATTTTAATTTTTTTTTTCAAAAAAACAGTTGTAATTAATTTTTACATTAATGCGATTACTAAATAAATTAATAACTTTTATCAAAAATGTCAAAAACTGGGTAAAAAACGCAAAAAAAAATTTTGGAAAATTTTAATTTTTTTTTTCAAAAAAACAGTTGTAAATAATTTTTACATTAATGCGATTACTAAATAAATTAATAACTTTTATCAAAAATGTCAAAAAGTGGGTAAAAAACGCAAAAAAAAATTTTTCAAAATTTTAATTTTTTTTTTCAAAAAAACAGTTGTAAATTATTTTTACATTAATGCGATTACTAAATAAATTAATAACTTTTATCAAAAATGTCAAAAAGTGGGTAAAAAACGCAAAAAAAAATTTTGGAAAATTTTAATTTTTTTTTTCAAAAAAACAGTTGTAAATAATTTTTACATTAATGCGATTACTAAATAAATTAATAACTTTTATCAAAAATGTCAAAAAGTGGGTAAAAAACGCAAAAAAAATTTTGGAAAATTTTAATTTTTTTTTTCAAAAAAACAGTTGTAAATAATTTTTACATTAATGCGATTACTAAATAAATTAATAACTTTTATCAAAAATGTCAAAAAGTGGGTAAAAAACGCAAAAAAAATTTTTGGAAAATTTTAATTTTTTTTTTCAAAAAAACAGTTGTAAATAATTTTTACATTAATGCGATTACTAAATAAATTAATAACTTTTATCAAAAATGTCAAAAAGTGGGTAAAAAACGCAAAAAAAAATTTTGGAAAATTTTAATTTTTTTTTTCCAAAAAACAGTTGTAAATAATTTTTACATTAATGCGATTACTAAATAAATTAATAACTCTTATCAAAAATGTCAAAAAGTGGGTAAAAAACGCAAAAAAAAATTTTGGAAAATTTTAATTTTTTTTTTCAAAAAAACAGTTGTAATTAATTTTTACATTAATGCGATTACTAAATAAATTAATAACTTTTATCAAAAATGTCAAAAAGTGGGTAAAAAACGCAAAAAAAAAATTTTCAAAATTTTAATTTTTTTTTCAAAAAAACAGTTGTAAATAATTTTTACATTAATGCGATTACTAAATAAATTAATAACTCTTATCAAAAATGTCAAAAAGTGGGTAAAAAACGCAAAAAAAAATTTTGGAAAATTTGAATTTTTTTTTTCAAAAAAACAGTTGTAAATAATTTTTACATTAATGCGATTACTAAATAAATTAATAACTTTTATCAAAAATGTCAAAAAGTGGGTAAAAAACGCAAAAAAAAATTTTGGAAAATTTTAATTTTTTTTTTTCAAAAAAACAGTTGTAAATAATTTTTACATTAATGCGATTACTAAATAAATAAATATTATCAAAAATGTCAAAAAGTGGGTAAAAAACGCGAAAAAAAATTTTGGAAAATTTTAATTTTTTTTTTTCAAAAAAACTGTTGTAAATAATTTTTACATTAATGCGATTACTAAATAAATTAATAACTTTTATCAAAAATGTCAAAAAGTGGGTAAAAAACGCAAAAAAAAATTTTGGAAAATTTTAATTTTTTTTTTCAAAAAAACAGTTGTAAATAATTTTTACATTAATGCGATTACTAAATAAATTAATAACTTTTATCAAAAATGTCAAAAAGTGGGTAAAAAACGCAAAAAAAAATTTTTCAAAATTTTAATTTTTTTTTTCAAAAAAACAGTTGTAAATAATTTTTACATTAATGCGATTACTAAATAAATTAATAACTTTTATCAAAAATGTCAAAAAGTGGGTAAAAAACGCAAAAAAAAATTTTGGAAAATTTTAATTTTTTTTTTCAAAAAAAACAGTTGTAAATAATTTTTACATTAATGCGATTACTAAATAAATTAATAACTTTTATCAAAAATGTCAAAAAGTGGGTAAAAAACGCAAAAAAAAATTTTGGAAAATTTTAATTTTTTTTTTCAAAAAAACAGTTGTAAATAATTTTTACATTAATGCGATTACTAAATAAATTAATAACTTTTATCAAAAATGTCAAAAAGTGGGTAAAAAACGCAAAAAAAAATTTTGCAAAATTTTAATTTTTTTTTTTCAAAAAAACAGTTGTAAATAATTTTTACATTAATGCGATTACTAAGTAAATTAATAACTTTTATCAAAAATGTCAAAAAGTGGGTAAAAAACGCAAAAAAAAATTTTGGAAAATTTTAATTTTTTTTTTCAAAAAAACAGTTGTAAATAATTTTTACATTAATGCGATTACTAAATAAATTAATAACTTTTATCAAAAATGTCAAAAAGTGGGTAAAAAACGCAAAAAAAAATTTTGGAAAATTTTAATTTTTTTTTTCAAAAAAACAGTTGTAAATAATTTTTACATTAATGCGATTACTAAATAAATTAATAACTTTTATCAAAAATGTCAAAAAGTGGGTAAAAAACGCAAAAAAAAATTTTGGAAAATTTTAATTTTTTTTTTCAAAAAAACAGTTGTAAATAATTTTTACATTAATGCGATTACTAAATAAATTAATAACTCTTATCAAAAATGTCAAAAAGTGGGTAAAAAACGCAAAAAAAAATTTTGGAAAATTTTAATTTTTTTTTTCAAAAAAACAGTTGTAATTAATTTTTACATTAATGCGATTACTAAATAAATTAATAACTTTTATCAAAAATGTCAAAAAGTGGGTAAAAAACGCAAAAAAAAATTTTGGAAAATTTTAATTTTTTTTTTCAAAAAAACAGTTGTAAATAATTTTTACATTAATACGATTACTAAATAAATTAATAACTTTTATCAAAAATGTCAAAAAGTGGGTAAAAAACGCAAAAAAAAATTTTGGAAAATTTTAATTTTTTTTTTCAAAAAAACAGTTGTAAATAATTTTTACATTAATGCGATTACTAAATAAATTAATAACTTTTATCAAAAATGTCAAAAAGTGGGTAAAAAACGCAAAAAAAAATTTTGGAAAATTTTAATTTTTTTTTTCAAAAAAACAGTTGTAAATAATTTTTACATTAATGCGATTGCTAAATAAATTAATAACTTTTATCAAAAATGTCAAAAAGTGGGTAAAAAACGCAAAAAAAAATTTTGGAAAATTTTAATTTTTTTTTAAAAAAAACAGTTGTAAATAATTTTTACATTAATGCGATTACTAAATAAATTAATAACTTTTATCAAAAATGTCAAAAAGTGGGTAAAAAACGCAAAAAAAAAATTTGGAAAATTTTAATTTTTTTTTTCAAAAAAACAGTTGTAAATAATTTTTACATTAATGCGATTACTAAATAAATTAATAACTTTTATCAAAAATGTCAAAAAGTGGGTAAAAAACGCAAAAAAAAATTTTGGAAAATTTTAATTTTTTTTTTTAAAAAAACAGTTGTAAATAATTTTTACATTAATGCGATTACTAAATAAATAAATAACTTTTATCAAAAATGTCAAAAAGTGGGTAAAAAACGCGAAAAAAAATTTTGGAAAATTTTAATTTTTTTTTTCAAAAAAACTGTTGTAAATAATTTTTACATTAATGCGATTACTAAATAAATTAATAACTTTTATCAAAAATGTCAAAAAGTGGGTAAAAAACGCAAAAAAAAATTTTGGAAAATTTTAATTTTTTTTTTCAAAAAAACAGTTGTAAATAATTTTTACATTAATGCGATTACTAAATAAATTAATAACTTTTATCAAAAATGTCAAAAAGTGGGTAAAAAACGCATAAAAAAATTTTGGAAAATTTTCATTTTTTTTTTCAAAAAAACAGTTGTAATTAATTTTTACATTAATGCGATTACTAAATAAATTAATAACTTTTATCAAAAATGTCAAAAAGTGGGTAAAAAACGCAAAAAAAAATTTTTCAAAATTTTAATTTTTTTTTTCAAAAAAACAGTTGTAAATAATTTTTACATTAATGCGATTACTAAATAAATTAATAACTTTTATCAAAAATGTCAAAAAGTGGGTAAAAAACGCAAAAAAAAATTTTGGAAAATTTTAATTTTTTTTTTCAAAAAAACAGTTGTAATTAATTTTTACATTAATGCGATTACTAAATAAATTAATAACTTTTATCAAAAATGTCAAAAAGTGGGTAAAAAACGCAAAAAAAAATTTTGGAAAATTTTAATTTTTTTTTTCAAAAAAACAGTTGTAAATAATTTTTACATTAATGCGATTACTAAATAAATTAATAACTTTTATCAAAAATGTCAAAAAGTGGGTATAAAACGCAAAAAAAAATTTTGGAAAATTTTATTTTTTTTTTTCAAAAAAACAGTTGTAAATAATTTTTACATTAATGCGATTACTAAATAAATAAATAACTTTTATCAAAAATGTCAAAAAGTGGGTAAAAAACGCGAAAAAAAATTTTGGAAAATTTTAATTTTTTTTTTCAAAAAAACAGTTGTAAATAATTTTTACATTAATGCGATTACTAAATAAATAAATAACTTTTATCAAAAATGTCAAAAAGTGGGTAAAAAACGCGAAAAAAAATTTTGGAAAATTTTAATTTTTTTTTTCAAAAAAACAGTTGTAAATAATTTTTACATTAATGCGATTACTAAATAAATTAATAACTTTTATCAAAAATGTCAAAAAGTGGGTAAAAAACGCAAAAAAAAAATTTGGAAAATTTTAATTTTTTTTTTAAAAAAAACAGTTGTAAATAATTTTTACATTAATGCGATTACTAAATAAATTAATAACTTTTATCAAAAATGTCAAAAAGTGGGTAAACACGCAAAAAAAAAATTTGGAAAATTTTAATTTTTTTTTTCAAAAAAACAGTTGTAAATAATTTTTACATTAATGCGATTACTAAATAAATTAATAACTTTTATCAAAAATGTCAAAAAGTGGGTAAAAAACGCAAAAAAAAATTTTGGAAAATTTTAATTTTTTTTTTCAAAAAAACAGTTGTAAATAATTTTTACATTAATGCGATTACTAAATAAATAAATAACTTTTATCAAAAATGTCAAAAAGTGGGTAAAAAACGCGAAAAAAAATTTTGGAAAATTTTAATTTTTTTTTTCAAAAAAACTGTTGTAAATAATTTTTACATTAATGCGATTACTAAATAAATTAATAACTTTTATCAAAAATGTCAAAAAGTGGGTAAAAAACGCAAAAAAAAATTTTGGAAAATTTTAATTTTTTTTTTCAAAAAAACAGTTGTAAATAATTTTTACATTAATGCGATTACTAAATAAATTAATAACTTTTATCAAAAATGTCAAAAAGTGGGTAAAAAACGCAAAAAAAAATTTTGGAAAATTTTAATTTTTTTTTTCAAAAAAACAGTTGTAAATAATTTTTACATTAATGCAATTACTAAATAAATTAATAACTTTTATCAAAAATGTCAAAAAGTGGGTAAAAAACGCAAAAAAAAATTTGGGAAAATTTTAATTTTTTTTTTCAAAAAAACAGTTGTAAATAATTTTTACATTAATGCGATTACTAAATAAATAAATAACTTTTATCAAAAATGTCAAAAAGTGGGTAAAAAACGCGAAAAAAAATTTTGGAAAATTTTAATTTTTTTTTTCAAAAAAACAGTTGTAAATAATTTTTACATTAATGCGATTACTAAATAAATTAATAACTTTTATCAAAAATGTCAAAAAGTGGGTAAAAAACGCAAAAAAAAATTTTGGAAAATTTTAATTTTTTTTTTCAAAAAAACAGTTGTAAATAATTTTTACATTAATGCGATTACTAAATAAATTAATAACTTTTATCAAAAATGTCAAAAAGTGGGTAAAAAACGCAAAAAAAAATTTTGGAAAATTTAAATTTTTTTTTTCAAAAAAACAGTTGTAATTAATTTTTACATTAATGCGATTACTAAATAAATTAATAACTTTTATCAAAAATGTCAAAAACTGGGTAAAAAACGCAAAAAAAAATTTTGGAAAATTTTAATTTTTTTTTTCAAAAAAACAGTTGTAAATAATTTTTACATTAATGCGATTACTAAATAAATTAATAACTTTTATCAAAAATGTCAAAAAGTGGGTAAAAAACGCAAAAAAAAATTTTTCAAAATTTTAATTTTTTTTTTCAAAAAAACAGTTGTAAATTATTTTTACATTAATGCGATTACTAAATAAATTAATAACTTTTATCAAAAATGTCAAAAAGTGGGTAAAAAACGCAAAAAAAAATTTTGGAAAATTTTAATTTTTTTTTTCAAAAAAACAGTTGTAAATAATTTTTACATTAATGCGATTACTAAATAAATTAATAACTTTTATCAAAAATGTCAAAAAGTGGGTAAAAAACACAAAAAAAAATTTTGGAAAATTTTAATTTTTTTTTTCAAAAAAACAGTTGTAAATAATTTTTACATTAATGCGATTACTAAATAAATTAATAACTTTTATCAAAAATGTCAAAAAGTGGGTAAAAAACGCAAAAAAAAATTTTGGAAAATTTTAATTTTTTTTTTCAAAAAAACAGTTGTAAATAATTTTTACATTAATGCGATTACTAAATAAATTAATAACTTTTATCAAAAATGTCAAAAAGTGGGTAAAAAACGCAAAAAAAAATTTTGGAAAATTTTAATTTTTTTTTTCCAAAAAACAGTTGTAAATAATTTTTACATTAATGCGATTACTAAATAAATTAATAACTCTTATCAAAAATGTCAAAAAGTGGGTAAAAAACGCAAAAAAAAATTTTGGAAAATTTTAATTTTTTTTTTCAAAAAAACAGTTGTAATTAATTTTTACATTAATGCGATTACTAAATAAATTAATAACTTTTATCAAAAATGTCAAAAAGTGGGTAAAAAACGCAAAAAAAAAATTTTCAAAATTTTAATTTTTTTTTCAAAAAAACAGTTGTAAATAATTTTTACATTAATGCGATTACTAAATAAATTAATAACTCTTATCAAAAATGTCAAAAAGTGGGTAAAAAACGCAAAAAAAAATTTTGGAAAATTTTAATTTTTTTTTTCAAAAAAACAGTTGTAAATAATTTTTACATTAATGCGATTACTAAATAAATTAATAACTTTTATCAAAAATGTCAAAAAGTGGGTAAAAAACGCAAAAAAAAATTTTGGAAAATTTTAATTTTTTTTTTTCAAAAAAACAGTTGTAAATAATTTTTACATTAATGCGATTACTAAATAAATAAATAAATTTTATCAAAAATGTCAAAAAGTGGGTAAAAAACGCGAAAAAAAATTTTGGAAAATTTTAATTTTTTTTTTTTCAAAAAAACTGTTGTAAATAATTTTTACATTAATGCGATTACTAAATAAATTAATAACTTTTATCAAAAATGTCAAAAAGAGGGTAAAAAACGCAAAAAAAAATTTTGGAAAATTTTAATTTTTTTTTTCAAAAAAACAGTTGTAAATAATTTTTACATTAATGCGATTACTAAATAAATTAATAACTTTTATCAAAAATGTCAAAAAGTGGGTAAAAAACGCAAAAAAAAATTTTTCAAAATTTTAATTTTTTTTTTCAAAAAAACAGTTGTAAATAATTTTTACATTAATGCGATTACTAAATAAATTAATAACTTTTATCAAAAATGTCAAAAAGTGGGTAAAAAACGCAAAAAAAAATTTTGGAAAATTTTAATTTTTTTTTTCAAAAAAACAGTTGTAAATAATTTTTACATTAATGCGATTACTAAATAAATTAATAACTTTTATCAAAAATGTCAAAAAGTGGGTAAAAAACGCAAAAAAAAATTTTGGAAAATTTTAATTTTTTTTTTCAAAAAAACAGTTGTAAATAATTTTTACATTAATGCGATTACTAAATAAATTAATAACTTTTATCAAAAATGTCAAAAAGTGGGTAAAAAACGCAAAAAAAAATTTTGCAAAATTTTAATTTTTTTTTTTCAAAAAAACAGTTGTAAATAATTTTTACATTAATGCGATTACTAAGTAAATTAATAACTTTTATCAAAAATGTCAAAAAGTGGGTAAAAAACGCAAAAAAAAATTTTGGAAAATTTTAATTTTTTTTTTCAAAAAAACAGTTGTAAATAATTTTTACATTAATGCGATTACTAAATAAATTAATAACTTTTATCAAAAATGTCAAAAAGTGGGTAAAAAACGCCAAAAAAAATTTTGGAAAATTTTAATTTTTTTTTTCAAAAAAACAGTTGTAAATAATTTTTACATTAATGCGATTACTAAATAAATTAATAACTTTTATCAAAAATGTCAAAAAGTGGGTAAAAAACGCAAAAAAAAATTTTGGAAAATTTTAATTTTTTTTTTCAAAAAAACAGTTGTAAATAATTTTTACATTAATGCGATTACTAAATAAATTAATAACTCTTATCAAAAATGTCAAAAAGTGGGTAAAAAACGCAAAAAAAAATTTTGGAAAATTTTAATTTTTTTTTTAAAAAAAACAGTTGTAAATAATTTTTACATTAATGCGATTACTAAATAAATAAATAACTTTTATCAAAAATGTCAAAAAGTGGGTAAAAAACGCGAAAAAAAATTTTGGAAAATTTTAATTTTTTTTTTCAAAAAAACTGTTGTAAATAATTTTTACATTAATGCGATTACTAAATAAATTAATAACTTTTATCAAAAATGTCAAAAAGTGGGTAAAAAACGCAAAAAAAATTTTGGAAAATTTTAATTTTTTTTTTCAAAAAAACAGTTGTAAATAATTTTTACATTAATGCGATTACTAAATAAATTAATAACTTTTATCAAAAATGTCAAAAAGTGGGTAAAAAACGCATAAAAAAATTTTGGAAAATTTTCATTTTTTTTTTCAAAAAAACAGTTGTAATTAATTTTTACATTAATGCGATTACTAAATAAATTAATAACTTTTATCAAAAATGTCAAAAAGTGGGTAAAAAACGCAAAAAAAAATTTTTCAAAATTTTAATTTTTTTTTTCAAAAAAACAGTTGTAAATAATTTTTACATTAATGCGATTACTAAATAAATTAATAACTTTTATCAAAAATGTCAAAAAGTGGGTAAAAAACGCAAAAAAAAATTTTGGAAAATTTTAATTTTTTTTTTCAAAAAAACAGTTGTAATTAATTTTTACATTAATGCGATTACTAAATAAATTAATAACTTTTATCAAAAATGTCAAAAAGTGGGTAAAAAACGCAAAAAAAAATTTTGGAAAATTTTAATTTTTTTTTTCAAAAAAACAGTTGTAAATAATTTTTACATTAATGCGATTACTAAATAAATTAATAACTTTTATCAAAAATGTCAAAAAGTGGGTATAAAACGCAAAAAAAATTTTGGAAAATTTTATTTTTTTTTTTCAAAAAAACAGTTGTAAATAATTTTTACATTAATGCGATTACTAAATAAATAAATAACTTTTATCAAAAATGTCAAAAAGTGGGTAAAAAACGCGAAAAAAAATTTTGGAAAATTTTAATTTTTTTTTTCAAAAAAACAGTTGTAAATAATTTTTACATTAATGCGATTACTAAATAAATAAATAACTTTTATCAAAAATGTCAAAAAGTGGGTAAAAAACGCGAAAAAAAATTTTGGAAAATTTTAATTTTTTTTTTCAAAAAAACAGTTGTAAATAATTTTTACATTAATGCGATTACTAAATAAATTAATAACTTTTATCAAAAATGTCAAAAAGTGGGTAAAAAACGCAAAAAAAAATTTTGCAAAATTTTAATTTTTTTTTTAAAAAAAACAGTTGTAAATAATTTTTACATTAATGCGATTACTAAATAAATTAATAACTTTTATCAAAAATGTCAAAAAGTGGGTAAAAAACGCAAAAAAAAAATTTGGAAAATTTTAATTTTTTTTTTCAAAAAAAACAGTTGTAAATAATTTTTACATTAATGCGATTACTAAATAAATTAATAACTTTTATCAAAAATGTCAAAAAGTGGGTAAAAAACGCAAAAAAAAATTTTGGAAAATTTTAATTTTTTTTTTCAAAAAAACAGTTGTAAATAATTTTTACATTAATGCGATTACTAAATAAATAAATAACTTTTATCAAAAATGTCAAAAAGTGGGTAAAAAACGCGAAAAAAAATTTTGGAAAATTTTAATTTTTTTTTTCAAAAAAACTGTTGTAAATAATTTTTACATTAATGCGATTACTAAATAAATTAATAACTTTTATCAAAAATGTCAAAAAGTGGGTAAAAAACGCAAAAAAAAATTTTGGAAAATTTTAATTTTTTTTTTCAAAAAAACAGTTGTAAATAATTTTTACATTAATGCGATTACTAAATAAATTAATAACTTTTATCAAAAATGTCAAAAAGTGGGTAAAAAACGCAAAAAAAAATTTTGGAAAATTTTCATTTTTTTTTTCAAAAAAACAGTTGTAATTAATTTTTACATTAATGCGATTACTAAATAAATTAATAACTTTTATCAAAAATGTCAAAAAGTGGGTAAAAAACGCAAAAAAAAATTTTTCAAAATTTTAATTTTTTTTTTCAAAAAAACAGTTGTAAATAATTTTTACATTAATGCGATTACTAAATAAATTAATAACTTTTATCAAAAATGTCAAAAAGTGGGTAAAAAACGCAAAAAAAAATGTTGGAAAATTTTAATTTTTTTTTTCAAAAAAACAGTTGTAATTAATTTTTACATTAATGCGATTACTAAATAAATTAATAACTTTTATCAAAAATGTCAAAAAGTGGGTAAAAAACGCAAAAAAAAATTTTGGAAAATTTTAATTTTTTTTTTCAAAAAAACAGTTGTAAATAATTTTTACATTAATGCGATTACTAAATAAATTAATAACTTTTATCAAAAATGTCAAAAAGTGGGTATAAAACGCAAACAAAAATTTTGGAAAATTTTATTTTTTTTTTTCAAAAAAACAGTTGTAAATAATTTTTACATTAATGCGATTACTAAATAAATAAATAACTTTTATCAAAAATGTCAAAAAGTGGGTAAAAAACGCAAAAAAAAATTTTGGAAAATTTTAATTTTTTTTTTCAAAAAAACAGTTGTAAATAATTTTTACATTAATGCGATTACTAAATAAATAAATAACTTTTATCAAAAATGTCAAAAAGTGGGTAAAAAACGCGAAAAAAAATTTTGGAAAATTTTAATTTTTTTTTTCAAAAAAACTGTTGTAAATAATTTTTACATTAATGCGATTACTAAATAAATGAATAACTTTTATCAAAAATGTCAAAAAGTGGGTAAAAAACGCAAAAAAAAATTTTGGAAAATTTTAATTTTTTTTTTCAAAAAAACAGTTGTAAATAATTTTTACATTAATGCGATTACTAAATAAATTAATAACTTTTATCAAAAATGTCAAAAAGTGGGTAAAAAACGCAAAAAAAAATTTTGGAAAATTTTAATTTTTTTTTTCAAAAAAACAGTTGTAAATAATTTTTACATTAATGCGATTACTGAATAAATAAATAAGTTTTATCAAAAATGTCAAAAAGTGGGTAAAAAACGCAAAAAAAAATTTTGGAAAATTTTAATTTTTTTTTTCAAAAAAACAGTTGTAAATAATTTTTACATTAATGCGATTACTAAATAAATTAATAACTTTTATCAAAAATGTCAAAAAGTGGGTAAAAAACGCAAAAAAAAATTTTGGAAAACTTAAATTTTTTTTTTTTTCAAAAAAACAGTTGTAAATAATTTTTACATTAATGCGATTACTAAATAAATTAATAACTTTTATCAAAAATGTCAAAAAGTGGGTAAAAAACGCAAAAAAAAATTTTGGAAAATTTTAATTTTTTTTTTCAAAAAAACAGTTGTAAATAATTTTTACATTAATGCGATTACTAAATAAAGTAATAACTTTTATCAAAAATGTCAAAAAGTGGGTAAAAAACGCAAAAAAAAATTTTGGAAAATTTTAATTTTTTTTTTCCAAAAAACAGTTGTAAATAATTTTTACATTAATGCGATTACTAAATAAATAAATAACTTTTATCAAAAATGTCAAAAAGTGGGTAAAAAACGCGAAAAAAAATTTTGGAAAATTTTAATTTTTTTTTTCAAAAAACTGTTGTAAATAATTTTTACATTAATGCGATTACTAAATAAATAAATAACTTTTATCAAAAATGTCAAAAAGTGGGTAAAAAACGCAAAAAAAAATTTTGGAAAATTTTAATTTTTTTTTTCAAAAAAACAGTTGTAATTAATTTTTACATTAATGCGATTACTAAATAAATTAATAACTTTTATCAAAAATGTCAAAAAGTGGGTAAAAAACGCAAAAAAAAATTTTGGAAAATTTTAACTTTTTTTTTCAAAAAAACAGTTGTAATTAATTTTTACATTAATGCGATTACTAAATAAATTAATAACTTTTATCAAAAATGTCAAAAAGTGGGTAAAAAACGCAAAAAAAAATTTTTCAAAATTTTAATTTTTTTTTTCAAAAAAACAGTTGTAAATAATTTTTACATTAATGCGATTACTAAATAAATTAATAACTTTTATCAAAAATGTCAAAAAGTGGGTAAAAAACGCAAAAAAAAAATTTGGAAAATTTTAATTTTTTTTTTCAAAAAAACAGTTGTAAATAATTTTTACATTAATGCGATTACTAAATAAATTAATAACTTTTATCAAAAATGTCAAAAAGTGGGTAAAAAACGCAAAAAAAAATTTTGGAAAATTTTAATTTTTTTTTTCAAAAAAACAGTTGTAAATAATTTTAACATTAATGCGATTACTAAATAAATAAATAACTTTTATCAAAAATGTCAAAAAGTGGGTAAAAAACGCGAAAAAAAATTTTGGAAAATTTTAATTTTTTTTTTCAAAAAAACTGTTGTAAATAATTTTTACATTAATGCGATTACTAAATAAATTAATAACTTTTATCAAAAATGTCAAAAAGTGGGTAAAAAACGCAAAAAAAAATTTTGGAAAATTTTAATTTTTTTTTTCAAAAAAACAGTTGTAAATAATTTTTACATTAATGCGATTACTAAATAAATTAATAACTTTTATCAAAAATGTCAAAAAGTGGGTAAAAAACGCAAAAAAAAATTTTGGAAAATTTTCATCTTTTTTTTTTTTAAAAAACAGTTGTACATAATTTTTACATTAATGCGATTACTAAATAAATTAATAACTTTTATCAAAAATGTCAAAAAGTGGGTAAAAAACGCAAAAAAAAATTTTTCAAAATTTTAATTTTTTTTTTCAAAAAAACAGTTGTAAATAATTTTTACATTAATGCGATTACTAAATAAATTAATAACTTTTATCAAAAATGTCAAAAAGTGGGTAAAAAACGCAAAAAAAAATTTTGGAAAATTTTCATTTTTTTTTTCAAAAAAACAGTTGTAAATAATTTTTACATTAATGCGATTACTAAATAAATTAATAACTTTTATCAAAAATGTCAAAAAGTGGGTAAAAAACGCAAAAAAAAATTTTGGAAAATTTTAATTTTTTTTTTCAAAAAAACAGTTGTAAATAATTTTTACATTAATGCGATTACTAAATAAATTAATAACTTTTATCAAAAATGTCAAAAAGTGGGTATAAAACGCAAAAAAAAATTTTGGAAAATTTTATTTTTTTTTTTCAAAAAAACAGTTGTAAATAATTTTTACATTAATGCGATTACTAAATAAATAAATAACTTTTATCAAAAATGTCAAAAAGTGGGTAAAAAACGCGAAAAAAAATTTTGGAAAATTTTAATTTTTTTTTTCAAAAAAACTGTTGTAAATAATTTTTACATTAATGCGATTACTAAATAAATTAATAACTTTTATCAAAAATGTCAAAAAGTGGGTAAAAAACGCAAAAAAAAATTTGGAAAATTTTAATTTTTTTTTTCAAAAAAACAGTTGTAATTAATTTTTACATTAATGCGATTACTAAATAAATTAATAACTTTTATCAAAAATGTCAAAAAGTGGGTAAAAACGCCAAAAAAAATTTTGCAAGATTTTAATTTTTTTTTTCAAAAAAACAGTTGTAAATAATTTTTACATTAATGCGATTACTAAATAAATTAATAACTTTTTTCAAAAATGTCAAAAAGTGGGTAAAAAACGGAAAAAAAAATTTTGGAAAATTTTAATTTTTTTTTTCAAAAAAACAGTTGTAAATAATTTTTACATTAATGCGATTACTAAATAAATTAATAACTTTTATCAAAAATGTCAAAAAGTGGGTAAAAAACGCAAAAAAAAATTTTGGAAAATTTTAATTTTTTTTTTCAAAAAAACAGTTGTAAATAATTTTTACATTAATGCGATTACTAAATAAATTAATAACTTTTATCAAAAATGTCAAAAAGTGGGTAAAAAACGCAAAAAAAAATTTTGGAAAATTTTAATTTTTTTTTTCAAAAAAACAGTTGTAAATAATTTTTACATTAATGCGATTACTAAATAAATTAATAACTTTTATCAAAAATGTCAAAAAGTGGGTAAAAAACGCAAAAAAAATTTTGGAAAATTTTAATTTTTTTTTCAAAAAAACAGTTGTAAATAATTTTTACATTAATGCGATTACTAAATAAATAAATAACTTTTATCAAAAATGTCAAAAAGTGGGTAAAAAACGCGAAAAAAATTTTGGAAAATTTTAATTTTTTTTTTCAAAAAAACTGTTGTAAATAATTTTTACATTAATGCGATTACTAAATAAATTAATAACTTTTATCAAAAATGTCAAAAAGTGGGTAAAAAACGCAAAAAAAAATTTGGAAAATTTTAATTTTTTTTTTCAAAAAAACAGTTGTAAATAATTTTTACATTAATGCGATTACTAAATAAATTAATAACTTTTATCAAAAATGTCAAAAAGTGGGTAAAAAACGCAAAAAAAAATTTTGGAAAATTTTAATTTTTTTTTTCAAAAAAAAACAGTTGTAAATAATTTTTACATTAATGCGATTACTAAATAAATAAATAACTTTTATCAAAAATGTCAAAAAGTGGGTAAAAAACGCGAAAAAAAATTTTGGAAAATTTTAATTTTTTTTTTCAAAAAAACTGTTGTAAATAATTTTTACATTAATGCGATTACTAAATAAATTAATAACTTTTATCAAAAATGTCAAAAAGTGGGTAAAAAACGCAAAAAAAAATTTTGGAAAATTTTAATTTTTTTTTTCAAAAAAACAGTTGTAATTAATTTTTACATTAATGCGATTACTAAATAAATTAATAACTTTTATCAAAAATGTCAAAAAGTGGGTAAAAAACGCAAAAAAAAATTTTGGAGCATTTTAATTTTTTTTTTCAAAAAAACAGTTGTAAATAATTTTTACATTAATGCGATTACTAAATAAATTAATAACTTTTATCAAAAATGTCAAAAAGTGGGTAAAAAACGCAAAAAAAAATTTTGGAAAATTTAAATTTTTTTTTTCAAAAAAACAGTTGTAAATAATTTTTACATTAATGCGATTACTAAATAAATTAATAACTTTTATCAAAAATGTCAAAAAGTGGGTAAAAAACGCAAAAAAAAATTTTGCAAAACTTTAATTTTTTTTTTCAAAAAAACAGTTGTAAATAATTTTTACATTAATGCGATTACTAAATAAATTAATAACTTTTATCAAAAATGTCAAAAAGTGGGTAAAAAACGCAAAAAAAAATTTTGGAAAATTTTAATTTTTTTTTTCAAAAAAACAGTTGTAAATAATTTTTACATAATGCGATTACTAAATAAATTAATAACTTTTATCAAAAATGTCAAAAGGTGGGTAAAAAACGCAAAAAAAAATTTTGGAAAATTTTAATTTTTTTTTTCAAAAAAACAGTTGTAAATAATTTTTACATTAATGCGATTACTAAATAAATTAATAACTTTTATCAAAAATGTCAAAAAGTGGGTAAAAAACGCAAAAAAAAATTTTGGAAAATTTTAATTTTTTTTTTCAAAAAAACAGTTGTAAATAATTTTTACATTAATGCGATTACTAAATAAATTAATAACTTTTATCAAAAATGTCAAAAAGTGGGTAAAAAACGCAAAAAAAAAATTTGGAAAATTTTAATTTTTTTTTTCAAAAAAACAGTTGTAAATAATTTTTACATTAATGCGATTACTAAATAAATAAATAACTTTTATCAAAAATGTCAAAAAGTGGGTAAAAAACGCGAAAAAAAATTTTGGAAAATTTTAATTTTTTTTTTCAAAAAAACTGTTGTAAATAATTTTTACATTAATGCGATTACTAAATAAATTAATAACTTTTATCAAAAATGTCAAAAAGTGGGTAAAAAACGCAAAAAAAAAAATTTTGGAAAATGTTAATTTTTTTTTTTCAAAAGAACAGTTGTAAATAATTTTTACATTAATGCGATTACTAAATAAATAAATAACTTTTATCAAAAATGTCAAAAAGTGGGTAAAAAACGCGAAAAAAAATTTTGGAAAATTTTAATTTTTTTTTTCAAAAAAACTATTGTAAATAATTTTTACATTAATGCGATTACTAAATAAATTAATAACTTTTATCAAAAATGTCAAAAAGTGGGTAAAAAACGCAAAAAAAAATTTTGGAAAATTTTAATTTTTTTTTTCAAAAAAACAGTTGTAATTAATTTTTACATTAATGCGATTACTAAATAAATTAATAACTTTTATCAAAAATGTCAAAAAGTGGGTAAAAAACGCAAAAAAAAATTTTGGAAAATTTTAATTTTTTTTTTCAAAAAAACAGTTGTAAATAATTTTTACATTAATGCGATTACTAAATAAATTAATAACTTTTATCAAAAATGTCAAAAAGTGGGTAAAAAACGCAAAAAAAAATTTTTCAAAATTTTAATTTTTTTTTTCAAAAAAACAGTTGTAAATAATTTTTACATTAATGCGATTACTAAATAAATTAATAACTTTTATCAAAAATGTCAAAAAGTGGGTAAAAAACGCAAAAAAAAATTTTGGAAAATTTTAATTTTTTTTTTCAAAAAAACAGTTGTAAATAATTTTTACATTAATGCGATTACTAAATAAATTAATAACTTTTATCAAAAATGTCAAAAAGTGGGTAAAAAACGCAAAAAAAAATTTTGGAAAATTTTAATTTTTTTTTTCAAAAAAACAGTTGTAAATAATTTTTACATTAATGCGATTACTAAATAAATTAATAACTTTTATCAAAAATGTCAAAAAGTGGGTAAAAAACGCAAAAAAAAATTTTGGAAAATTTTAATTTTTTTTTTCAAAAAAACAGTTGTAAATAATTTTTACATTAATGCGATTACTAAATAAATTAATAACTTTTATCAAAAATGTCAAAAAGTGGGTAAAAAACGCAAAAAAAAATTTTGGAAAATTTTAATTTTTTTTTTCAAAAAAACAGTTGTAAATAATTTTTACATTAATGCGATTACTAAATAAATAAATAACTTTTATCAAAAATGTCAAAAAGTGGGTAAAAAACGGGAAAAAAAATTTTGGAAAATTTTAATTTTTTTTTTCAAAAAAACTGTTGTAAATAATTTTTACATTAATGCGATTACTAAATAAATTAATAACTTTTATCAAAAATGTCAAAAAGTGGGTAAAAAACGCAAAAAAAAATTTTGGAAAATTTTAATTTTTTTTTTCAAAAAAACAGTTGTAATTAATTTTTACATTAATGCGATTACTAAATAAATTAATAACTTTTATCAAAAATGTCAAAAAGTGGGTAAAAAACGCAAAAAAAAATTTTGGAAAATTTAAATTTTTTTTTTCAAAAAAACAGTTGTAAATAATTTTTACATTAATGCGATTACTAAATAAATTAATAACTTTTATCAAAAATGTCAAAAAGTGGGTAAAAAACGCAAAAAAAAATTTTTCAAAATTTTAATTTTTTTTTTTCAAAAAAACAGTTGTAAATAATTTTTACATTAATGCGATTACTAAATAAATTAATAACTTTTATCAAAAATGTCAAAAAGTGGGTAAAAAAGGCAAAAAAAAATTTTGGAAAATTTTAATTTTTTTTTTAAAAAAAACAGTTGTAATTAATTTTTACATTAATGCGATTACTAAAAAAATTAATAACTTTTATCAAAAATGTCAAAAAGTGGGTAAAAAATGCAAAAAAAAATTTTGGAAAATTTTAATTTTTTTTTTCAAAAAAACAGTTGTAATTAATTTTTACATTATTACTAAATAAATTAATAACTTTTATCAAAAATGTCAAAAAGTGGGTAAAAAACGCAAAAAAAAATTTTGGAAAATTTTAATTTTTTTTTTCAAAAAAACAGTTGTAAATAATTTTTACATTAATGCGATTACTAAATAAATTAATAACTTTTATCAAAAATGTCAAAAAATGGGTAAAAAACGCAAAAAAAAATTTTGGAAAATTTTAATTTTTTTTTTCAAAAAAACAGTTGTAAATAATTTTTACATTAATGCGATTACTAAATAAATTAATAACTTTTATCAAAAATGTCAAAAAGTGGGTAAAAAACGCAAAAAAAAATTTTGGAAAATTTTAATTTTTTTTTTCAAAAAAACAGTTGTAATTAATTTTTACATTAATGCGATTACTAAATAAATTAATAAGTTTTATCAAAAATGTCAAAAAGTGGGTAAAAAACGCAAAAAAAAATTTTTCAAAATTTTAATTTTTTTTTTCAAAAAAACAGTTGTAAATAATTTTTACATTAATGCGATTACTAAATAAATTAATAACTTTTATCAAAAATGTCAAAAAGTGGGTAAAAAACGCAAAAAAAAATTTTGGAAAATTTTAATTTTTTTTTTCAAAAAAACAGTTGTAAATAATTTTTACATTAATGCGATTACTAAATAAATAAATAACTTTTATCAAAAATGTCAAAAAGTGGGTAAAAAACGCGAAAAAAAATTTTGCAAAATTTTAATTTTTTTTTTCAAAAAAACAGTTGTAAATAATTTTTACATTAATGCGATTACTAAATAAATTAATAAGTTTTATCAAAAATGTCAAAAAGTGGGTAAAAAACGCAAAAAAAAATTTTGGAAAATTTAAATTTTTTTTTTCAAAAAAACAGTTGTAATTAATTTTTACATTAATGCGATTACTAAATAAATTAATAACATTTATCAAAAATGTCAAAAAGTGGGTAAAAAACGCAAAAAAAAATTTTGGAAAATTTTAATTTTTTTTTTCAAAAAAACAGTTGTAAATAATTTTTACATTAATGCGATTACTAAATAAATTAATAACTTTTATCAAAAATGTCAAAAAGTGGGTAAAAAACGCAAAAAAAAATTTTGGAAAATTTTAATTTTTTTTTCAAAAAAACAGTTGTAAATAATTTTTACATTAATGCGATTACTAAATAAATTAATAACTTTTATCAAAAATGTCAAAAAGTGGGTAAAAAACGCAAAAAAAAATTTTGGAAAATTTTAATTTTTTTTTTCCAAAAAACAGTTGTAAATAATTTTTACATTAATGCGATTACTAAATAAATAAATAACTTTTATCAAAAATGTCAAAAAGTGGGTAAAAAACGCGAAAAAAAATTTTGGAAAATTTTAATTTTTTTTTTCAAAAAAACAGTTGTAAATAATTTTTACATTAATGCGATTACTAAATAAATTAATAACTTTTATCAAAAATGTCAAAAAGTGGGTAAAAAACGCAAAAAAAAATTTTGGAAAATTTTAATTTTTTTTTTCAAAAAAACAGTTGTAATTAATTTTTACATTAATGCGATTACTAAATAAATTAATAACTTTTATCAAAAATGTCAAAAAGTGGGTAAAAAACGCAAAAAAAAATTTTGGAAAATTTTAATTTTTTTTTCAAAAAAACAGTTGTAAATAATTTTTACATTAATGCGATTACTAAATAAATTAATAACTTTTATCAAAAATGTCAAAAAGTGGGTAAAAAACGCAAAAAAAAATTTTGGAAAATTTTAATTTTTTTTTTCCAAAAAACAGTTGTAAATAATTTTTACATTAATGCGATTACTAAATAAATAAATAACTTTTATCAAAAATGTCAAAAAGTGGGTAAAAAACGCGAAAAAAAAATTTTGGAAAATTTTAATTTTTTTTTTCAAAAAAACAGTTGTAAATAATTTTTACATTAATGCGATTACTAAATAAATTAATAACTTTTATCAAAAATGTCAAAAAGTGGGTAAAAAACGCAAAAAAAAATTTTGGAAAATTTTAATTTTTTTTTTCAAAAAAACAGTTGTAATTAATTTTTACATTAATGCGATTACTAAATAAATTAATAACTTCTATCAAAAATGTCAAAAAGTGGGTAAAAAACGCAAAAAAAAATTTTGGAAAATTTTAATTTTTTTTTTCAAAAAAACAGTTGTAATTAATTTTTACATTAATGCGATTACTAAATAAATTAATAACTTTTATCAAAAATGTCAAAAAGTGGGTAAAAAACGCAAAAAAAAATTTTGGAAAATTTTAATTTTTTTTTTTCAAAAAAACAGTTGTAAATAATTTTTACATTAATGCGATTACTAAATAAATTAATAACTTTTATCAAAAATGTCAAAAAGTGGGTAAAAAACGCAAAAAAAATTTTTTCAAAATTTTAATTTTTTTTTTCAAAAAAACAGTTGTAAATAATTTTTACATTAATGCGATTACTAAATAAATTAATAACTTTTATCAAAAATGTCAAAAAGTGGGTAAAAAATGCAAAAAAAAATTTTGGAAAATTTTAATTTTTTTTTTCAAAAAAACAGTTGTAAATAATTTTTACATTAATGCGATTACTAAATAAATTAATAACTTTTATCAAAAATGTCAAAAAGTGGGTAAAAAACGGAAAAAAAAATTTTGCAAAATTTTATTTTTTTTTTTCAAAAAAACAGTTGTAAATAATTTTTACATTAATGCGATTACTAAATAAATTAATAACTTTTATCAAAAATGTCAAAAAGTGGGTAAAAAACGCAAAAAAAAATTTTGGAAAATTTTAATTTTTTTTTTCAAAAAAACAGTTGTAAATAATTTTTACATTAATGCGATTACTAAATAAATAAATAACTTTTATCAAAAATGTCAAAAAGTGGGTAAAAAACGCGAAAAAAAATTTTGAAAATTTTAATTTTTTTTTTCAAAAAAACTGTTGTAAATAATTTTTACATTAATGCGATTACTAAATAAATTAATAACTTTTATCAAAAATGTCAAAAAGTGGGTAAAAAACGCAAAAAAAAATTTTGGAAAATTTTAATTTTTTTTTTCAAAAAAACAGTTGTAATTAATTTTTACATTAATGCGATTACTAAATAAATTAATAACTTTTATCAAAAATGTCAAAAAGTGGGTAAAAAACGCGAAAAAAGATTTTGGAAAATTTTAATTTTTTTTTTCAAAAAAACTGTTGTAAATAATTTTTACATTAATGCGATTACTAAATAAATTAATAACTTTTATCAAAAATGTCAAAAAGTGGGTAAAAAACGCAAAAAAAATTTTGGAAAATTGAAATTTTTTTTTTCAAAAAAACAGTTGTAAATAATTTTTACATTAATGCGATTACTAAATAAATTAATAACTTTTATCAAAAATGTCAAAAAGTGGGTAAAAAACGCAAAAAAAAATTTTGGAAAATTTTAATTTTTTTTTTCAAAAAAACAGTTGTAAATAATTTTTACATTGATGCGATTACTAAATAAATAAATAACTTTTATCAAAAATGTCAAAAAGTGGGTAAAAAACGGGAAAAAAAATTTTGGAAAATTTTAATTTTTTTTTTCAAAAAAACTGTTGTAAATAATTTTTACATTAATGCGATTACTAAATAAATTAATAACTTTTATCAAAAATGTCAAAAAGTGGGTAAAAAACGCAAAAAAAATTTTGGAAAATTTTAATTTTTTTTTTCAAAAAAACAGTTGTAATTAATTTTTACATTAATGCGATTACTAAATAAATTAATAACTTTTATCAAAAATGTCAAAAAGTGGGTAAAAAACGCAAAAAAAAATTTTGGAAAATTTTAATTTTTTTTTTCAAAAAAACAGTTGTAAATAATTTTTACATTAATGCGATTACTAAATAAATCAATAACTTTTATCAAAAATGTCAAAAAGTGGGTAAAAAACGCAAAAAAAAATTTTGGAAAATTTTAATTTTTTTTTTCAAAAAAACAGTTGTAATTAATTTTTACATTAATGCGATTACTAAATAAATTAATAACTTTTATCAAAAATGTCAAAAAGTGGGTAAAAAACGCAAAAAAAAAATTTGGAAAATTTTAATTTTTTTTTTCAAAAAAACAGTTGTAAATAATTTTTACATTAATGCGATTACTAAATAAATTAATAACTTTTATCAAAAATGTCAAAAAGTGGGTAAAAAACGCAAAAAAAAATTTTGGAAAATTTAAATTTTTTTTTTCAAAAAAACAGTTGTAATTAATTTTTACATTAATGCGATTACTAAATAAATTAATAACTTTTATCAGAAATGTCAAAAAGTGGGTAAAAAACGCAAAAAAAAATTTTGGAAAATTTTAATTTTTTTTTTCAAAAAAACAGTTGTAAATAATTTTTACATTAATGCGATTACTAAATAAATAAATAACTTTTATCAAAAATGTCAAAAAGTGGGTAAAAAACGCAAAAAAAAATTTTGGAAAATTTTAATTTTTTTTTTCAAAAAAACAGTTGTAAATAATTTTTACATTAATGCGATTACTAAATAAATAAATAACTTTTATCAAAAATGTCAAAAAGTGGGTAAAAAACGCAAAAAAAAATTTTGGAAAATTTTAATTTTTTTTTTCAAAAAAACAGTTGTAAATAATTTTTACATTAATGCGATTACTAAATAAATAAATAACTTTTATCAAAAATGTCAAAAACTGGGTAAAAAACGCGAAAAACAATTTTGGAAAATTTTAATTTTTTTTTTCAAAAAAACTGTTGTAAATAATTTTTACATTAATGCGATTACTAAATAAATTAATAACTTTTATCAAAAATGTCAAAAAGTGGGTAAAAAACGCAAAAAAAAATTTTGGAAAATTTTAATTTTTTTTTTCAAAAAAACAGTTGTAATTAATTTTTACATTAATGCGATTACTAAATAAATTAATAACTTTTATCAAAAATGTCAAAAAGTGGGTAAAAAACGCGAAAAAAAATTTTGGAAAATTTTAATTTTTTTTTTCAAAAAAACTGTTGTAAATAATTTTTACATTAATGCGATTACTAAATAAATTAATAACTTTTATCAAAAATGTCAAAAAGTGGGTAAAAAACGCAAAAAAAATTTTGGAAAATTTTAATTTTTTTTGTCAAAAAAACAGTTGTAAATAATTTTTACATTAATGCGATTACTAAATAAATTAATAACTTTTATCAAAAATGTCAAAAAGTGGGTAAAAAACGCAAAAAAAAATTTTGGAAAATTTTAATTTTTTTTTTCAAAAAAACAGTTGTAAATAATTTTTACATTAATGCGATTACTAAATAAATAAATAACTTTTATCAAAAATGTCAAAAAGTGGGTAAAAAAGGGGAAAAAAAATTTTGGAAAATTTTAATTTTTTTTTTCAAAAAAACTGTTGTAAATAATTTTTACATTAATGCGATTACTAAATAAATTAATAACTTTTATCAAAAATGTCAAAAAGTGGGTAAAAAACGCAAAAAAAAATTTTGGAAAATTTTAATTTTTTTTTTCAAAAAAACAGTTGTAATTAATTTTTACATTAATGCGATTACTAAATAAATTAATAACTTTTATCAAAAATGTCAAAAAGTGGGTAAAAAACGCAAAAAAAAATTTTGGAAAATTTAAATTTTTTTTTTCAAAAAAACAGTTGTAAATAATTTTTACATTAATGCGATTACTAAATAAATTAATAACTTTTATCAAAAATGTCAAAAAGTGGGTAAAAAACGCAAAAAAAAATTTTGGAAAATTTTAATTTTTTTTTTCAAAAAAACAGTTGTAATTAATTTTTACATTAATGCGATTACTAAATAAATTAATAACTTTTATCAAAAATGTCAAAAAGTGGGTAAAAAACGCAAAAAAAAATTTTGGAAAATTTTAATTTTTTTTTTCAAAAAAACAGTTGTAAATAATTTTTACATTAATGCGATTACTAAATAAATAAATAACTTTTATCAAAAATGTCAAAAAGTGGGTAAAAAACGCGAAAAAAAATTTTGGAAAATTTTAATTTTTTTTTTCAAAAAAACTGTTGTAAATAATTTTTACATTAATGCGATTACTAAATAAATTAATAACTTTTATCAAAAATGTCAAAAAGTGGGTAAAAAACGCAAAAAAAAATTTTGGAAAATTTTAATTTTTTTTTTCAAAAAAACAGTTGTAATTAATTTTTACATTAATGCGATTACTAAATAAATTAATAACTTTTATCAAAAATGTCAAAAAGTGGGTAAAAAACGCAAAAAAAAATTTTGAAAAATTTTAATTTTTTTTTTCAAAAAAACAGTTGTAAATAATTTTTACATGAATGCGATTACTAAATAAATAAATAACTTTTATCAAAAATGTCAAAAAGTGGGTAAAAAACGCAAAAAAAAATTTTGGAAAATTTTAATTTTTTTTTTCAAAAAAACAGTTGTAAATAATTTTTACATTAATGCGATTACTAAATAAATAAATAACTTTTATCAAAAATGTCAAAAAGTGGGTAAAAAACGCGAAAAAAAATTTTGGAAAATTTTAATTTTTTTTTTCAAAAAAACTGTTGTAAATAATTTTTACATTAATGCGATTACTAAATAAATTAATAACTTTTATCAAAAATGTCAAAAAGTGGGTAAAAAACGCAAAAAAAAATTTTGGAAAATTTTAATTTTTTTTTTCAAAAAAACAGTTGTAATTAATTTTTACATTAATGCGATTACTAAATAAATTAATAACTTTTATCAAAAATGTCAAAAAGTGGGTAAAAAACGCAAAAAAAAATTTTGGAAAATTTAAATTTTTTTTTTCAAAAAAACTGTTGTAAATAATTTTTACATTAATGCGATTACTAAATAAATTAATAACTTTTATCAAAAATGTCAAAAAGTGGGTAAAAAACGCAAAAAAAAATTTTGGAAAATTTTAATTTTTTTTTTCAAAAAAACAGTTGTAATTAATTTTTACATTAATGCGATTACTAAATAAATTAATAACTTTTATCAAAAATGTCAAAAAGTGGGTAAAAAACGCAAAAAAAAATTTTGGAAAATTTTAATTTTTTTTTTCAAAAAAACAGTTGTAAATAATTTTTACATTAATGCGATTACTAAATAAATAAATAACTTTTATCAAAAATGTCAAAAAGTGGGTAAAAAACGGGAAAAAAAATTTTGGAAAATTTAAATTTTTTTTTTCAAAAAAACTGTTGTAAATAATTTTTACATTAATGCGATTACTAAATAAATTAATAACTTTTATCAAAAATGTCAAAAAGTGGGTAAAAAACGCAAAAAAAAATTTTGGAAAATTTTAATTTTTTTTTTCAAAAAAACAGTTGTAATTAATTTTTACATTAATGCGATTACTAAATAAATTAATAACTTTTATCAAAAATGTCAAAAAGTGGGTAAAAAACGCAAAAAAAAATTTTGGAAAATTTAAATTTTTTTTTTCAAAAAAACAGTTGTAAATAATTTTTACATTAATGCGATTACTAAATAAATTAATAACTTTTATCAAAAATGTCAAAAAGTGGGTAAAAAACGCAAAAAAAAATTTTGGAAAATTTTAATTTTTTTTTTCAAAAAAACAGTTGTAATTAATTTTTACATTAATGCGATTACTAAATAAATTAATAACTTTTATCAAAAATGTCAAAAAGTGGGTAAAAAACGCAAAAAAAAATTTTGGAAAATTTTAATTTTTTTTTTCAAAAAAACAGTTGTAAATAATTTTTACATTAATGCGATTACTAAATAAATTAATAACTTTTATCAAAAATGTCAAAAAGTGGGTAAAAAACGCAAAAAAAAATTTTGGAAAATTTAAATTTTTTTTTTCAAAAAAACAGTTGTAATTAATTTTTACATTAATGCGATTACTAAATAAATTAATAACTTTTATCAGAAATGTCAAAAAGTGGGTAAAAAACGCAAAAAAAAAATTTTCAAAATTTAAATTTTTTTTTTCAAAAAAACAGTTGTAAATAATTTTTACATTAATGCGATTACTAAATAAATTAATAACTTTTATCAAAAATGTCAAAAAGTGGGTAAAAAACGCAAAAAAAAATTTTGGAAAATTTTAATTTTTTTTTTCAAAAAAACAGTTGTAAATAATTTTTACATTAATGCGATTACTAAATAAATAAATAACTTTTATCAAAAATGTCAAAAAGTGGGTAAAAAACGCGAAAAAAAATTTTGGAAAATTTTAATTTTTTTTTTTCAAAAAAACTGTTGTAAATAATTTTTACATTAATGCGATTACTAAATAAATTAATAACTTTTATCAAAAATGTCAAAAAGTGGGTAAAAAACGCAAAAAAAAATTTTGGAAAATTTTAATTTTTTTTTTCAAAAAAACAGTTGTAATTAATTTTTACATTAATGCGATTACTAAATAAATTAATAACTTTTATCAAAAATGTCAAAAAGTGGGTAAAAAACGCAAAAAAAAATTTTGGAAAATTTTAATTTTTTTTTTCAAAAAAACAGTTGTAAATAATTTTTACATTAATGCGATTACTAAATAAATTAATAACTTTTATCAAAAATGTCAAAAAGTGGGTAAAAAACGCAAAAAAAAATTTTGGAAAATTTTAATTTTTTTTTTCAAAAAAACAGTTGTAAATAATTTTTACATTAATGCGATTACTAAATAAATTAATAACTTTTATCAAAAATGTCAAAAAGTGTGTAAAAAACGCAAAAAAAAATTTTTCAAAATTTTAATTTTTTTTTTCAAAAAAACAGTTGTAAATAATTTTTACATTAATGCGATTACTAAATAAATTAATAACTTTTATCAAAAATGTCAAAAAGTGGGTAAAAAACGCAAAAAAAAATTTTGGAAAATTTTAATTTTTTTTTTCAAAAAAACAGTTGTAAATAATTTTTACATTAATGCGATTACTAAATAAATTAATAACTTTTATCAAAAATGTCAAAAAGTGGGTAAAAAATGCAAAAAAAAATTTTGGAAAATTTTAATTTTTTTTTTCAAAAAAACAGTTGTAAATAATTTTTACATTAATGCGATTACTAAATAAATTAATAACTTTTATCAAAAATGTCAAAAAGTGGGTAAAAAACGCAAAAAAAAATTTTGGAAAATTTTAATTTTTTTTTTCAAAAAAACAGTTGTAAATAATTTTTACATTAATGCGATTACTAAATAAATAAATAACTTTTATCAAAAATGTCAAAAAGTGGGTAAAAAACGCGAAAAAAAATTTTGGAAAATTTTAATTTTTTTTTTCAAAAAAACTGTTGTAAATAATTTTTACATTAATGCGATTACTAAATAAATTAATAACTTTTATCAAAAATGTCAAAAAGTGGGTAAAAAACGCAAAAAAAATTTTGGAAAATTTTAATTTTTTTTTTCAAAAAAACAGTTGTAAATAATTTTTACATTAATGCGATTACTAAATAAATTAATAACTTTTATCAAAAATGTCAAAAAGTGGGTAAAAAACGCAAAAAAAAAAATTTTGGAAAATGTTAATTTTTTTTTTCAAAAGAACAGTTGTAAATAATTTTTACATTAATGCGATTACTAAATAAATAAATAACTTTTATCAAAAATGTCAAAAAGTGGGTAAAAAACGCAAAAAAAAATTTTGGAAAATTTTAATTTTTTTTTTCAAAAAAACTATTGTAAATAATTTTTACATTAATGCGATTACTAAATAAATTAATAACTTTTATCAAAAATGTCAAAAAGTGGGTAAAAAACGCAAAAAAAAATTTTGGAAAATTTTAATTTTTTTTTTCAAAAAAACAGTTGTAATTAATTTTTACATTAATGCGATTACTAAATAAATTAATAACTTTTATCAAAAATGTCAAAAAGTGGGTAAAAAACGCAAAAAAAAATTTTGGAAAATTTTAATTTTTTTTTTCAAAAAAACAGTTGTAAATAATTTTTACATTAATGCGATTACTAAATAAATTAATAACTTTTATCAAAAATGTCAAAAAGTGGGTAAAAAACGCAAAAAAAAATTTTTCAAAATTTTAATTTTTTTTTTCAAAAAAACAGTTGTAAATAATTTTTACATTAATGCGATTACTAAATAAATTAATAACTTTTATCAAAAATGTCAAAAAGTGGGTAAAAAACGCAAAAAAAAATTTTGGAAAATTTTAATTTTTTTTTTCAAAAAAACAGTTGTAAATAATTTTTACATTAATGCGATTACTAAATAAATTAATAACTTTTATCAAAAATGTCAAAAAGTGGGTAAAAAACGCAAAAAAAAATTTTGGAAAATTTTAATTTTTTTTTTCAAAAAAACAGTTGTAAATAATTTTTACATTAATGGGATTACTAAATAAATTAATAACTTTTATCAAAAATGTCAAAAAGTGGGTAAAAAACGCAAAAAAAAATTTTGGAAAATTTTAATTTTTTTTTTCAAAAAAACAGTTGTAAATAATTTTTACATTAATGCGATTACTAAATAAATTAATAACTTTTATCAAAAATGTCAAAAAGTGGGTAAAAAACGCAAAAAAAAATTTTGGAAAATTTTAATTTTTTTTTTCAAAAAAACAGTTGTAAATAATTTTTACATTAATGCGATTACTAAATAAATAAATAACTTTTATCAAAAATGTCAAAAAGTGGGTAAAAAACGCGAAAAAAAATTTTGGAAAATTTTAATTTTTTTTTTCAAAAAAACTGTTGTAAATAATTTTTACATTAATGCGATTACTAAATAAATTAATAACTTTTATCAAAAATGTCAAAAAGTGGGTAAAAAACGCAAAAAAAAATTTTGGAAAATTTTAATTTTTTTTTTCAAAAAAACTGTTGTAATTAATTTTTACATTAATGCGATTACTAAATAAATTAATAACTTTTATCAAAAATGTCAAAAAGTGGGTAAAAAACGCAAAAAAAAATTTTGGAAAATTTTAATTTTTTTTTTCAAAAAAACAGTTGTAAATAATTTTTACATTAATGCGATTACTAAATAAATTAATAAGTTTTATCAAAAATGTCAAAAAGTGGGTAAAAAACGCAAAAAAAAATTTTTCAAAATTTCAATTTTTTTTTTCAAAAAAACAGTTGTAAATAATTTTTACATTAATGCGATTACTAAATAAATTAATAACTTTTATCAAAAATGTCAAAAAGTGGGTAAAAAAGGCAAAAAAAAATTTTGGAAAATTTTAATTTTTTTTTTAAAAAAAACAGTTGTGATTAATTTTTACATTAATGCGATTACTAAAAAAATTAATAACTTTTATCAAAAATGTCAAAAAGTGGGTAAAAAATGCAAAAAAAAATTTTGGAAAATTTTAATTTTTTTTTTCAAAAAAACAGTTGTAATTAATTTTTACATTAATGCGATTACTAAATAAATTAATAACTTTTATCAAAAATGTCAAAAAGTGGGTAAAAAACGCAAAAAAAAATTTTGGAAAATTTTAATTTTTTTTTTCAAAAAAACAGTTGTAAATAATTTTTACATTAATGCGATTACTAAATAAATTAATAACTTTTATCAAAAATGTCAAAAAGTGGGTAAAAAACGCAAAAAAAAATTTTGGAAAATTTTAATTTTTTTTTTCAAAAAAACAGTTGTAATTAATTTTTACATTAATGCGATTACTAAATAAATTAATAAGTTTTATCAAAAATGTCAAAAAGTGGGTAAAAAACGCAAAAAAAAATTTTTCAAAATTTTAATTTTTTTTTTCAAAAAAACAGTTGTAAATAATTTTTACATTAATGCGATTACTAAATAAATTAATAACTTTTATCAAAAATGTCAAAAAGTGGGTAAAAAACGCAAAAAAAAATTTTGGAAAATTTTAATTTTTTTTTTCAAAAAAACAGTTGTAAATAATTTTTACATTAATGCGATTACTAAATAAATAAATAACTTTTATCAAAAATGTCAAAAAGTGGGTAAAAAACGCGAAAAAAAATTTTGGAAAATTTTAATTTTTTTTTTCAAAAAAACAGTTGTAAATAATTTTTACATTAATGCGATTACTAAATAAATTAATAACTTTTATCAAAAATGTCAAAAAGTGGGTAAAAAACGCAAAAAAAAATTTTGGAAAATTTAAATTTTTTTTTTCAAAAAAACAGTTGTAATTAATTTTTACATTAATGCGATTACTAAATAAATTAATAACATTTATCAAAAATGTCAAAAAGTGGGTAAAAAACGCAAAAAAAAATTTTGGAAAATTTTAATTTTTTTTTTCAAAAAAACAGTTGTAAATAATTTTTACATTAATGCGATTACTAAATAAATTAATAACTTTTATCAAAAATGTCAAAGAGTGGGTAAAAAACGCAAAAAAAAATTTTGGAAAATTTTAATTTTTTTTTTCAAAAAAACAGTTGTAAATAATTTTTACATTAATGCGATTACTAAATAAATTAATAACTTCTATCAAAAATGTCAAAAAGTGGGTAAAAAACGCAAAAAAAAATTTTGGAAAATTTTAATTTTTTTTTTCCAAAAAACAGTTGTAAATAATTTTTACATTAATGCGATTACTAAATAAATTAATAACTTTTATCAAAAATGTCAAAAAGTGGGTAAAAAACGCAAAAAAAAATTTTGGAAAATTTTAATTTTTTTTTTCAAAAAAACAGTTGTAAATAATTTTTACATTAATGCGATTACTAAATAAATTAATAACTTTTATCAAAAATGTCAAAAAGTGGGTAAAAAACGCAAAAAAAAATTTTGGAAAATTTTAATTTTTTTTTTCCAAAAAACAGTTGTAAATAATTTTTACATTAATGCGATTACTAAATAAATAAATAACTTTTACCAAAAATGTCAAAAAGTGGGTAAAAAACGCGAAAAAAAATTTTGGAAAATTTTAATTTTTTTTTTCAAAAAAACAGTTGTAAATAATTTTTACATTAATGCGATTACTAAATAAATTAATAACTTTTATCAAAAATGTCAAAAAGTGGGTAAAAAACGCAAAAAAAAATTTTGCAAAATTTTAATTTTTTTTTTCAAAAAAACAGTTGTAATTAATTTTTACATTAATGCGATTACTAAATAAATTAATAACTTTTATCAAAAATGTCAAAAAGTGGGTAAAAAACGCAAAAAAAAATTTTGGAAAATTTTAATTTTTTTTTTCAAAAAAACAGTTGTAAATAATTTTTACATTAATGCGATTACTAAATAAATTAATAACTTCTATCAAAAATGTCAAAAAGTGGGTAAAAAACGCAAAAAAAAATTTTGGAAAATTTTCATTTTTTTTTTCAAAAAAACAGTTGTAATTAATTTTTACATTAATGCGATTACTAAATAAATTAATAACTTTTATCAAAAATGTCAAAAAGTGGGTAAAAAACGCAAAAAAAAATTTTGGAAAATTTTAATTTTTTTTTTCAAAAAAACAGTTGTAAATAATTTTTACATTAATGCGATTACTAAATAAATTAATAACTTTTATCAAAAATGTCAAAAAGTGGGTAAAAAACGCAAAAAAAAATTTTTCAAAATTTAAATTTTTTTTTTCAAAAAAACAGTTGTAAATAATTTTTACATTAATGCGATTACTAAATAAATTAATAACTTTTATCAAAAATGTCAAAAAGTGGGTAAAAAATGCAAAAAAAAATTTTGGAAAATTTTAATTTTTTTTTTCAAAAAAACAGTTGTAAACAATTTTTACATTAATGCGATTACTAAATAAATTAATAACTTTTATCAAAAATGTCAAAAAGTGGGTAAAAAACGCAAAAAAAAATTTTGCAAAATTTTATTTTTTTTTTTCAAAAAAACAGTTGTAAATAATTTTTACATTAATGCGATTACTAAATAAATTAATAACTTTTATCAAAAATGTCAAAAAGTGGGTAAAAAACGCAAAAAAAAATTTTGGAAAATTTTAATTTTTTTTTTCAAAAAAACAGTTGTAAATAATTTTTACATTAATGCGATTACTAAATAAATAAATAACTTTTATCAAAAATGTCAAAAAGTGGGTAAAAAACGCGAAAAAAAATTTTGGAAAATTTTAATTTTTTTTTTCAAAAAAACTGTTGTAAATAATTTTTACATTAATGCGATTACTAAATAAATTAATAACTTTTATCAAAAATGTCAAAAAGTGGGTAAAAAACGCAAAAAAAAATTTTGGAAAATTTTAATTTTTTTTTTCAAAAAAACAGTTGTAATTAATTTTTACATTAATGCGATTACTAAATAAATTAATAACTTTTATCAAAAATGTCAAAAAGTGGGTAAAAAACGCGAAAAAAAATTTTGGAAAATTTTAATTTTTTTTTTCAAAAAAACTGTTGTAAATAATTTTTACATTAATGCGATTACTAAATAAATTAATAACTTTTATCAAAAATGTCAAAAAGTGGGTAAAAAACGCAAAAAAAAATTTTGGAAAATTTTAATTTTTTTTTTCAAAAAAACAGTTGTAATTAATTTTTACATTAATGCGATTACTAAATAAATTAATAACTTTTATCAAAAATGTCAAAAAGTGGGTAAAAAACGCAAAAAAAAATTTTGAAAAATTTTAATTTTTTTTTTCAAAAAAACAGTTGTAAATAATTTTTACATTAATGCGATTACTAAATAAATTAATAACTTTTATCAAAAATGTCAAAAAGTGGGTAAAAAACGCAAAAAAAAATTTTGGAAAATTTAAATTTTTTTTTTCAAAAAAACAGTTGTAATTAATTTTTACATTAATGCGATTACTAAATAAATTAATAACTTTTATCAGAAATGTCAAAAAGTGGGTAAAAAACGCAAAAAAAATTTTTCAAAATTTTAATTTTTTTTTTCAAAAAAACAGTTGTAAATAATTTTTACATTAATGCGATTACTAAATAAATTAATAACTTTTATCAAAAATGTCAAAAAGTGGGTAAAAAACGCAAAAAAAAATTTTGGAAAATTTTAATTTTTTTTTTCAAAAAAACAGTTGTAAATAATTTTTACATTAATGCGATTACTAAATAAATTAATAACTTTTATCAAAAATGTCAAAAAGTGGGTAAAAAACGCAAAAAAAAATTTTGGAAAATTTTAATTTTTTTTTTCCAAAAAACAGTTGTAAATAATTTTTACATTAATGCGATTACTAAATAAATAAATAACTTTTATCAAAAATGTCAAAAAGTGGGTAAAAAACGCGAAAAAAAATTTTGGAAAATTTTAATTTTTTTTTTCAAAAAAACAGTTGTAAATAATTTTTACATTAATGCGATTACTAAATAAATTAATAACTTTTATCAAAAATGTCAAAAAGTGGGTAAAAAACGCAAAAAAAAATTTTGCAAAATTTTAATTTTTTTTTTCAAAAAAACAGTTGTAATTAATTTTTACATTAATGCGATTACTAAATAAATTAATAACTTTTATCAAAAATGTCAAAAAGTGGGTAAAAAACGCAAAAAAAAATTTTGGAAAATTTTAATTTTTTTTTTCAAAAAAACAGTTGTAAATAATTTTTACATTAATGCGATTACTAAATAAATTAATAACTTCTATCAAAAATGTCAAAAAGTGGGTAAAAAACGCAAAAAAAAATTTTGGAAAATTTTCATTTTTTTTTTCAAAAAAACAGTTGTAATTAATTTTTACATTAATGCGATTACTAAATAAATTAATAACTTTTATCAAAAATGTCAAAAAGTGGGTAAAAAACGCAAAAAAAAATTTTGGAAAATTTTAATTTTTTTTTTCAAAAAAACAGTTGTAAATAATTTTTACATTAATGCGATTACTAAATAAATTAATAACTTTTATCAAAAATGTCAAAAAGTGGGTAAAAAACGCAAAAAAAAATTTTTCAAAATTTAAATTTTTTTTTTCAAAAAAACAGTTGTAAATAATTTTTACATTAATGCGATTACTAAATAAATTAATAACTTTTATCAAAAATGTCAAAAAGTGGGTAAAAAATGCAAAAAAAAATTTTGGAAAATTTTAATTTTTTTTTTCAAAAAAACAGTTGTAAACAATTTTTACATTAATGCGATTACTAAATAAATTAATAACTTTTATCAAAAATGTCAAAAAGTGGGTAAAAAACGCAAAAAAAAATTTTGCAAAATTTTATTTTTTTTTTTCAAAAAAACAGTTGTAAATAATTTTTACATTAATGCGATTACTAAATAAATTAATAACTTTTATCAAAAATGTCAAAAAGTGGGTAAAAAACGCAAAAAAAAATTTTGGAAAATTTTAATTTTTTTTTTCAAAAAAACAGTTGTAAATAATTTTTACATTAATGCGATTACTAAATAAATAAATAACTTTTATCAAAAATGTCAAAAAGTGGGTAAAAAACGCGAAAAAAAATTTTGGAAAATTTTAATTTTTTTTTTCAAAAAAACTGTTGTAAATAATTTTTACATTAATGCGATTACTAAATAAATTAATAACTTTTATCAAAAATGTCAAAAAGTGGGTAAAAAACGCAAAAAAAAATTTTGGAAAATTTTAATTTTTTTTTTCAAAAAAACAGTTGTAATTAATTTTTACATTAATGCGATTACTAAATAAATTAATAACTTTTATCAAAAATGTCAAAAAGTGGGTAAAAAACGCGAAAAAAAATTTTGGAAAATTTTAATTTTTTTTTTCAAAAAAACTGTTGTAAATAATTTTTACATTAATGCGATTACTAAATAAATTAATAACTTTTATCAAAAATGTCAAAAAGTGGGTAAAAAACGCAAAAAAAAATTTTGGAAAATTTTAATTTTTTTTTTCAAAAAAACAGTTGTAATTAATTTTTACATTAATGCGATTACTAAATAAATTAATAACTTTTATCAAAAATGTCAAAAAGTGGGTAAAAAACGCAAAAAAAAATTTTGAAAAATTTTAATTTTTTTTTTCAAAAAAACAGTTGTAAATAATTTTTACATTAATGCGATTACTAAATAAATTAATAACTTTTATCAAAAATGTCAAAAAGTGGGTAAAAAACGCAAAAAAAAATTTTGGAAAATTTAAATTTTTTTTTTCAAAAAAACAGTTGTAATTAATTTTTACATTAATGCGATTACTAAATAAATTAATAACTTTTATCAGAAATGTCAAAAAGTGGGTAAAAAACGCAAAAAAAATTTTTCAAAATTTTAATTTTTTTTTTCAAAAAAACAGTTGTAAATAATTTTTACATTAATGCGATTACTAAATAAATTAATAACTTTTATCAAAAATGTCAAAAAGTGGGTAAAAAACGCAAAAAAAAATTTTGGAAAACTTTAATTTTTTTTTTCAAAAAAACAGTTGTAAATAATTTTTACATTAATGCGATTACTAAATAAATTAATAACTTTTATCAAAAATGTCAAAAAGTGGGTAAAAAACGCAAAAAAAAATTTTGGAATATTTTAATTTTTTTTTTCAAAAAAACAGTTGTAAATAATTTTTACATTAATGCGATTACTAAATAAATTAATAACTTTTATCAAAAATGTCAAAAAGTGGGTAAAAAACGCAAAAAAAAATTTGGGAAATTTTAATTTTTTTTTTCAAAAAAACAGTTGTAAATAATTTTTACATTAATGCGATTACTAAATAAATTAATAACTTTTATCAAAAATGTCAAAAAGTGGGTAAAAAACGCAAAAAAAAATTTTGGAAAATTTTAATTTTTTTTTTTTCAAAAAAACAGTTGTAAATAATTTTTACATTAATGCGATTACTAAATAAATTAATAACTTTTATCAAAAATGTCAAAAAGTGGGTAAAAAACGCAAAAAAAAATTTTGCAAAATTTTAATTTTTTTTTTCCAAAAAACAGTTGTAAATAATTTTTACATTAATGCGATTACTAAATAAATAAATAACTTTTATCAAAAATGTCAAAAAGTGGGTAAAAAACGCGAAAAAAAAATTTAGAAAATTTTAATTTTTTTTTTCAAAATAAGTGTTGTAAATAATTTTTACATTAATGCGATTACTAAATAAATTAATAACTTTTATCAAAAATGTCAAAAAGTGGGTAAAAAACGCAAAAAAAAATTTTGCAAAATTTTAATTTTTTTTTTCAAAAAAACAGTTGTAATTAATTTTTACATTAATGCGATTACTAAATAAATTAATAACTTTTATCAAAAATGTCAAAAAGTGGGTAAAAAACGCAAAAAAAAATTTTGGAAAATTAAAATTTTTTTTTTCAAAAAAACAGTTGTAAATAATTTTTACATTAATGCGATTACTAAATAAATTAATAACTTTTATCAAAAATGTCAAAAAGTGTGTAAAAAACGCAAAAAAAAATTTTTCAAAATTTTAATTTTTTTTTTCAAAAAAACAGTTGTAAATAATTTTTACATTAATGCGATTACTAAATAAATTAATAACTTTTATCAAAAATGTCAAAAAGTGGGTAAAAAACGCAAAAAAAAATTTTGGAAAATTTGAATTTTTTTTTTTCAAAAAAACAGTTGTAAATAATTTTTACATTAATGCGATTACTAAATAAATTAATAACTTTTATCAAAAATGTCAAAAAGTGGGTAAAAAACGCAAAAAAAAATTTTGGAAAATTTTAATTTTTTTTTTCAAAAAAACAGTTGTAAATAATTTTTACATTAATGCGATTACTAAATAAATTAATAACTTTTATCAAAATGGACAAAAAGTGGGTAAAAAACGCAAAAAAAAATGTTGGAAAATTTTAATTTTTTTTTTTCAAAAAAACAGTTGTAAATAATTTTTACATTAATGCGATTACTAAATAAATAAATAACTTTTATCAAAAACGTCAAAAAGTGGGTAAAAAACGCGAAAAAAAATTTTGGAAAATTTTAATTTTTTTTTTTCAAAAAACTGTTGTAAATAATTTTTACATTAATGCGATTACTAAATAAATTAATAACTTTTATCAAAAATGTCAAAAAGTGGGTAAAAAACGCAAAAAAAAATTTTGGAAAATTTAAATTTTTTTTTCAAAAAAACAGTTGTAAATAATTTTTACATTAATGCGATTACTAAATAAATTAATAACTTTTATCAAAAATGTCAAAAAGTGGGTAAAAAACGGAAAAAAAAATTTTGGAAAATTTTAATTTTTTTTTTCAAAAAAACAGTTGTAATTAATTTTTACATTAATGCGATTACTAAATAAATTAATAACTTTTATCAAAAATGTCAAAAAGTGGGTAAAAAACGCAAAAAAAAATTTTTCAAAATTTTAATTTTTTTTTTCAAAAAAACATGCAATAAATAATTTTTACATTAATGCGATTACTAAATAAATTAATAACTTTTATCAAAAATGTCAAAAAGTGGGTAAAAAACGCAAAAAAAAATTTTTCAAAATTTTAATTTTTTTTTTCAAAAAAACAGTTGTAAATAATTTTTACATTAATGCGATTACTAAATAAATAAATAACTTTTATCAAAAATGTCAAAAAGTGGGTAAAAAACGCAAAAAAAAATTTTGGAAAATTTTAATTTTTTTTTTTCAAAAAAACAGTTGTAAATAATTTTTACATTAATGCGATTACTAAATAAATTAATAACTTTTATCAAAAATGTCAAAAAGTGGGTAAAAAACGCAAAAAAAAATTTTGGAAAATTTTAATTTTTTTTTTCAAAAAAACAGTTGTAAATAATTTTTACATTAATGCGATTACTAAATAAATTAATAACTTTTATCAAAAATGTCAAAAAGTGGGTAAAAAACGCAAAAAAAATTTTTTCAAAATTTTAATTTTTTTTTTCAAAAAAACAGTTGTAAATAATTTTTACATTAATGCGATTACTAAATAAATTAATAACTTTTATCAAAAATGTCAAAAAGTGGGTAAAAAACGCAAAAAAAAATTTTGCAAAATTTTATTTTTTTTTTTCCAAAAAACAGTTGTAAATAATTTTTACATTAATGCGATTACTAAATAAATAAATAACTTTTATCAAAAATGTCAAAAAGTGGGTAAAAAACGCGAAAAAAAATTTTGGAAAATTTTAATTTTTTTTTTCAAAAAAACTGTTGTAAATAATTTTTACATTAATGCGATTACTAAATAAATTAATAACTTTTATCAAAAATGTCAAAAAGTGGGTAAAAAACGCAAAAAAAAATTTTGGAAAATTTTAATTTTTTTTTCAAAAAAACAGTTGTAATTAATTTTTACATTAATGCGATTACTAAATAAATTAATAACTTTTATCAAAAATGTCAAAAAGTGGGTAAAAAACGCAAAAAAAAAATTTTGGAAAATTTTAATTTTTTTTTTCAAAAAAACAGTTGTAAATAATTTTTACATTAATGCGATTACTAAATAAATTAATAACTTTTATCAAAAATGTCAAAAAGTGGGTAAAAAACGCAAAAAAAATTTTTCAAAATTTTAATTTTTTTTTTCAAAAAACCATTGTAAATAATTTTTACATTAATGCGATTACTAAATAAATTAATAACTTTTATCAAAAATGTCAAAAAGTGGGTAAAAAACGCAAAAAAAAATTTTGGAAAATTTTAATTTTTTTTTTCAAAAAAACAGTTGTAAATAATTTTTACATTAATGCGATTACTAAATAAATTAATAACTTTTATCAAAAATGTCAAAAAGTGGGTAAAAAACGCAAAAAAAAATTTTGGAAAATTTTAATTTTTTTTTTTCAAAAAAACAGTTGTAAATAATTTTTACATTAATGCGATTACTAAATAAATTAATAAGTTTTATCAAAAATGTCAAAAAGTGGGTAAAAAACGCAAAAAAAAATTTTGGAAAATTTTAATTTTTTTTTTCCAAAAAACAGTTGTAAATAATTTTTACATTAATGCGATTACTAAATAAATAAATAACTTTTATCAAAAATGTCAAAAAGTGGGTAAAAAACGGGAAAAAAAATTTTGGAAAATTTTAATTTTTTTTTTCAAAAAAACTGTTGTAAATAATTTTTACATTAATGCGATTACTAAATAAATTAATAACTTTTATCAAAAATGTCAAAAAGTAAGTAAAAAACGCAAAAAAAAATTTTTCAAAATTTTAATTTTTTTTTTCAAAAAAACAGTTGTAAATAATTTTTACATTAATGCGATTACTAAATAAATAAATAACTTTTATCAAAAATGTCAAAAAGTGGGTAAAAAACGGGAAAAAAAATTTTGGAAAATTTTAATTTTTTTTTTCAAAAAAACTGTTGTAAATAATTTTTACATTAATGCGATTACTAAATAAATTAATAACTTTTATCAAAAATGTCAAAAAGTGGGTAAAAAACGCAAAAAAAAATTTTGGAAAATTTTAATTTTTTTTTTCAAAAAAACAGTTGTAATTAATTTTTACATTAATGCGATTACTAAATAAATTAATAACTTTTATCAAAAATGTCAAAAAGTGGGTAAAAAACGCAAAAAAAAATTTTGGAAAATTTTATTTTTTTTTTTTCAAAAAACAGTTGTAAATAATTTTTACATTAATGCGATTACTAAATAAATTAATAACTTTTATCAAAAATGTCAAAAAGTGGGTAAAAAACGCAAAAAAAATTTTTCAAAATTTTAATTTTTTTTTTCAAAAAAAGAGTTGTAAATAATTTTTACATTAATGCGATTACTAAATAAATTAATAACTTTTATCAAAAATGTCAAAAAGTGGGTAAAAAACGCAAAAAAAATTTTGGAAAATTTTAATTTTTTTTTTCAAAAAAACAGTTGTAAATAATTTTTACATTAATGCGATTACTAAATAAATTAATAACTTTTATCAAAAATGTCAAAAAGTGGGTAAAAAACGCAAAAAAAAATTTTGGAAAATTTTAATTTTTTTTTTCAAAAAAACAGTTGTAAATAATTTTTACATTAATGCGATTACAAAATAAATTAATAACTTTTATCAAAAATGTCAAAAAGTGGGTAAAAAACGCAAAAAAAAATTTTGGAAAATTTTAATTTTTTTTTCCAAAAAACAGTTGTAAATAATTTTTACATTAATGCGATTACTAAATAAATAAATAACTTTTATCAAAAATGTCAAAAAGTGGGTAAAAAACGCGAAAAAAAATTTTGGAAAATTTTAATTTTTTTTTTCAAAAAAACTGTTGTAAATAATTTTTCATTAATGCGATTACTAAATAAATTAATAACTTTTATCAAAAATGTCAAAAAGTAAGTAAAAAACGCAAAAAAAAATTTTTCAAAATTTTAATTTTTTTTTTCAAAAAAACAGTTGTAATTAATTTTTACATTAATGCGATTACTAAATAAATTAATAACTTTTATCAAAAATGTCAAAAAGTGGGTAAAAAACGCAAAAAAAAATTTTGGAAAATTTTATTTTTTTTTTTCAAAAAAACAGTTGTAAATAATTTTTACATTAATGCGATTACTAAATAAATTAATAACTTTTATCAAAAATGTCAAAAAGTGGGTAAAAAACGCAAAAAAAAATTTTGGAAAATTTTAATTTTTTTTTTCAAAAAAACAGTTGTAAATAATTTTTACATTAATGCGATTACTAAATAAATTAATAACTTTTATCAAAAATGTCAAAAAGTGGGTAAAAAACGCAAAAAAAAATTTTGGAAAATTTTAATTTTTTTTTCCAAAAAACAGTTGTAAATAATTTTTACATTAATGCGATTACTAAATAAATAAATAACTTTTATCAAAAATGTCAAAAAGTGGGTAAAAAACGCGAAAAAAAATTTTGGAAAATTTTAATTTTTTTTTTCAAAAAAACTGTTGTAAAAAATTTTTACATTAATGCGATTACTAAATAAATTAATAACTTTTATCAAAAATGTCAAAAAGTGGGTAAAAAACGCAAAAAAAAATTTTGCAAAACTTTAATTTTTTTTTTCAAAAAAACAGTTGTAAATAATTTTTACATTAATGCGATTACTAAATAAATTAATAACTTTTATCAAAAATGTCAAAAAGTGGGTAAAAAACGCAAAAAAAAATTTTGGAAAATTTTAATTTTTTTTTTCAAAAAAACAGTTGTAAATAATTTTTACATAATGCGATTACTAAATAAATTAATAACTTTTATCAAAAATGTCAAAAAGTGGGTAAAAAACGCAAAAAAAAATTTTGGAAAATTTTAATTTTTTTTTTCAAAAAAACAGTTGTAAATAATTTTTACATTAATGCGATTACTAAATAAATTAATAACTTTTATCAAAAATGTCAAAAAGTGGGTAAAAAACGCAAAAAAAAATTTTGGAAAATTTTAATTTTTTTTTTCAAAAAAACAGTTGTAAATAATTTTTACATTAATGCGATTACTAAATAAATTAATAACTTTTATCAAAAATGTCAAAAAGTGGGTAAAAAACGCAAAAAAAAAATTTGGAAAATTTTAATTTTTTTTTTCAAAAAAACAGTTGTAAATAATTTTTACATTAATGCGATTACTAAATAAATAAATAACTTTTATCAAAAATGTCAAAAAGTGGGTAAAAAACGCGAAAAAAAATTTTGGAAAATTTTAATTTTTTTTTTCAAAAAAACTGTTGTAAATAATTTTTACATTAATGCGATTACTAAATAAATTAATAACTTTTATCAAAAATGTCAAAAAGTGGGTAAAAAACGCAAAAAAAAAAATTTTGGAAAATGTTAATTTTTTTTTTTCAAAAGAACAGTTGTAAATAATTTTTACATTAATGCGATTACTAAATAAATAAATAACTTTTATCAAAAAGTGGGTAAAAAACGCGAAAAAAAATTTTGGAAAATTTTAATTTTTTTTTTCAAAAAAACAGTTGTAAATAATTTTTACATTAATGCGATTACTAAATAAATTAATAACTTTTATCAAAAATGTCAAAAAGTAAGTAAAAAACGCAAAAAAAAATTTTTCAAAATTTTAATTTTTTTTTTCAAAAAAACAGTTGTAATTAATTTTTACATTAATGCGATTACTAAATAAATTAATAACTTTTATCAAAAATGTCAAAAAGTGGGTAAAAAACGCAAAAAAAAATTTTGGAAAATTTTATTTTTTTTTTTTCAAAAAAACAGTTGTAAATAATTTTTACATTAATGCGATTACTAAATAAATTAATAACTTTTATCAAAAATGTCAAAAAGTGGGTAAAAAACGCAAAAAAAAATTTTGGAAAATTTTAATTTTTTTTTTCAAAAAAACAGTTGTAAATAATTTTTACATTAATGCGATTACTAAATAAATTAATAACTTTTATCAAAAATGTCAAAAAGTGGGTAAAAAACGCAAAAAAAAATTTTGGAAAATTTTAATTTTTTTTTTCCAAAAAACAGTTGTAAATAATTTTTACATTAATGCGATTACTAAATAAATAAATAACTTTTATCAAAAATGTCAAAAAGTGGGTAAAAAACGCGAAAAAAAATTTTGGAAAATTTTAATTTTTTTTTTCAAAAAAACTGTTGTAAAAAATTTTTACATTAATGCGATTACTAAATAAATTAATAACTTTTATCAAAAATGTCAAAAAGTGGGTAAAAAACGCAAAAAAAAATTTTCGAAAATTTTAATTTTTTTTTTCAAAAAAACTGTTGTAAATAATTTTTACATTAATGCGATTACTAAATAAATTAATAACTTTTATCAAAAATGTCAAAAAGTGGGTAAAAAACGCAAAAAAAAATTTTGGAAAATTTTAATTTTTTTTTTCCAAAAAACAGTTGTAAATAATTTTTACATTAATGCGATTACTAAATAAATAAATAACTTTTATCAAAAAGTGGGTAAAAAACGCGAAAAAAAATTTTGGAAAATTTTAATTTTTTTTTTCAAAAAAACTGTTGTAAATAATTTTTACATTAATGCGATTACTAAATAAATTAATAACTTTTATCAAAAATGTCAAAAAGTGGGTAAAAAACGCAAAAAAAATTTTGGAAAATTTTAATTTTTTTTTTCAAAAAAACAGTTGTAATTAATTTTTACATTAATGCGATTACTAAATAAATTAATAACTTTTATCAAAAATGTCAAAAAGTGGGTAAAAAACGCAAAAAAAAATTTTGGAAAATTTTAATTTTTTTTTTCAAAAAAACAGTTGTAAATAATTTTTACATTAATGCGATTACTAAATAAATTAATAACTTTTATCAAAAATGTCAAAAAGTGGGTAAAAAACGCAAAAAAAAAATTTTCAAAATTTAAATTTTTTTTGTTCAAAAAAACAGTTGTAAATAATTTTTACATTAATGCGATTACTAAATAAATTAATAACTTTTATCAAAAATGTCAAAAAGTGGGTAAAAAACGCAAAAAAAAATTTTGGAAAATTTTAATTTTTTTTTTCAAAAAAACAGTTGTAAATAATTTTTACTTAATGCGATTACTAAATAAATTAATAACTTTTATCAAAAATGTCAAAAAGTGGGTAAAAAACGCGAAAAAAAATTTTGGAAAATTTAAATTTTTTTTTTCAAAAAAACTGTTGTAAATAATTTTTACATTAATGCGATTACTAAATAAATTAATAACTTTTATCAAAAATGTCAAAAAGTGGGTAAAAAACGCAAAAAAAAATTTTGGAAAATTTTAATTTTTTTTTTTCAAAAAAACAGTTGTAATTAATTTTTACATTAATGCGATTACTAAATAAATTAATAACTTTTATCAAAAATGTCAAAAAGTGGGTAAAAAACGCAAAAAAAAATTTTGGAAAATTTTAATTTTTTTTTTCAAAAAAACAGTTGTAATTAATTTTTACATTAATGCGATTACTAAATAAATTAATAACTTTTATCAAAAATGTCAAAAAGTGGGTAAAAAACGCAAAAAAAAATTTTGGAAAATTTTAATTTTTTTTTTCAAAAAAACAGTTGTAAATAATTTTTACATTAATGCGATTACTAAATAAATAAATAACTTTTATCAAAAATGTCAAAAAGTGGGTAAAAAACGCAAAAAAAAATTTTGGAAAATTTTAATTTTTTTTTTCAAAAAAACAGTTGTAAATAATTTTTACATTAATGCGATTACTAAATAAATTAATAACTTTTATCAAAAATGTCAAAAAGTGGGTAAAAAACGCAAAAAAAAATTTTGGAAAATTTTAATTTTTTTTTTCCAAAAAACAGTTGTAAATAATTTTTACATTAATGCGATTACTAAATAAATAAATAACTTTTATCAAAAATGTCAAAAAGTGGGTAAAAAACGCGAAAAAAAATTTTGGAAAATTTTAATTTTTTTTTTCAAAAAAACTGTTGTAAATAATTTTTACATTAATGCGATTACTAAATAAATTAATAACTTTTATCAAAAATGTCAAAAAGTGGGTAAAAAACGGAAAAAAAAATTTTGGAAAATTTTAATTTTTTTTTTCAAAAAAACAGTTGTAAATAATTTTTACATTAATGCGATTACTAAATAAATAAATAACTTTTATCAAAAATGTCAAAAAGTGGGTAAAAAACGCGAAAAAAAATTTTGGAAAATTTTAATTTTTTTTTTCAAAAAAACTGTTGTAAATAATTTTTACATTAATGCGATTACTAAATAAATTAATAACTTTTATCAAAAATGTCAAAAAGTGGGTAAAAAACGCAAAAAAAAATTTTGGAAAATTTTAATTTTTTTTTTCCAAAAAACAGTTGTAAATAATTTTTACATTAATGCGATTACTAAATAAATAAATAACTTTTATCAAAAAGTGGGTAAAAAACGCGAAAAAAAATTTTGGAAAATTTTAATTTTTTTTTTCAAAAAAACTGTTGTAAATAATTTTTACATTAATGCGATTACTAAATAAATTAATAACTTTTATCAAAAATGTCAAAAAGTGGGTAAAAAACGCAAAAAAAATTTTGGAAAATTTTAATTTTTTTTTTCAAAAAAACAGTTGTAATTAATTTTTACATTAATGCGATTACTAAATAAATTAATAACTTTTATCAAAAATGTCAAAAAGTGGGTAAAAAACGCAAAAAAAAATTTTGGAAAATTTTAATTTTTTTTTTCAAAAAAACAGTTGTAATTAATTTTTACATTAATGCGATTACTAAATAAATTAATAACTTTTATCAAAAATGTCAAAAAGTGGGTAAAAAACGCAAAAAAAATTTTGGAAAATTTTAATTTTTTTTTTCAAAAAAACAGTTGTAAATAATTTTTACATTAATGCGATTACTAAATAAATTAATAACTTTTATCAAAAATGTCAAAAAGTGGGTAAAAAACGCAAAAAAAAATTTTGGAAAATTTTAATTTTTTTTTTCAAAAAAACAGTTGTAAATAATTTTTACATTAATGCGATTACTAAATAAATAAATAACTTTTATCAAAAATGTCAAAAAGTGGGTAAAAAACGCGAAAAAAAATTTCGGAAAACTTTAATTTTTTTTTTCAAAAAAACTGTTGTAAATAATTTTTACATTAATGCGATTACTAAATAAATTAATAACTTTTATCAAAAATGTCAAAAAGTGGGTAAAAAACGCAAAAAAAAATTTTGGAAAATTTTAATTTTTTTTTTCAAAAAAACAGTTGTAATTAATTTTTACATTAATGCGATTACTAAATAAATTAATAACTTTTATCAAAAATGTCAAAAAGTGGGTAAAAAACGCGAAAAAAAATTTTGGAAAATTTTAATTTTTTTTTTCAAAAAAACTGTTGTAAATAATTTTTACATTAATGCGATTACTAAATAAATTAATAACTTTTATCAAAAATGTCAAAAAGTGGGTAAAAAACGCAAAAAAAAATTTTGGAAAATTTTAATTTTTTTTTTCCAAAAAACAGTTGTAAATAATTTTTACATTAATGCGATTACTAAATAAATAAATAACTTTTATCAAAAATGTCAAAAAGTGGGTAAAAAACGCGAAAAAAAATTTTGGAAAATTTTAATTTTTTTTTTCAAAAAAACTGTTGTAAATAATTTTTACATTAATGCGATTACTAAATAAATTAATAACTTTTATCAAAAATGTCAAAAAGTAAGTAAAAAACGCAAAAAAAAATTTTTCAAAATTTTAATTTTTTTTTTCAAAAAAACAGTTGTAATTAATTTTTACATTAATGCGATTACTAAATAAATTAATAACTTTTATCAAAAATGTCAAAAAGTGGGTAAAAAACGCAAAAAAAAATTTTGGAAAATTTTATTTTTTTTTTTCAAAAAAACAGTTGTAAATAATTTTTACATTAATGCGATTACTAAATAAATTAATAACTTTTATCAAAAATGTCAAAAAGTGGGTAAAAAACGCAAAAAAAAATTTTGGAAAATTTTAATTTTTTTTTCAAAAAAACAGTTGTAAATAATTTTTACATTAATGCGATTACTAAATAAATTAATAACTTTTATCAAAAATGTCAAAAAGTGGGTAAAAAACGCAAAAAAAAATTTTGGAAAATTTTAATTTTTTTTTTCCAAAAAACAGTTGTAAATAATTTTTACATTAATGCGATTACTAAATAAATAAATAACTTTTATCAAAAATGTCAAAAAGTGGGTAAAAAACGCGAAAAAAAATTTTGGAAAATTTTAATTTTTTTTTTCAAAAAAACTGTTGTAAAAAATTTTTACATTAATGCGATTACTAAATAAATTAATAACTTTTATCAAAAATGTCAAAAAGTGGGTAAAAAACGCAAAAAAAAATTTTGCAAAATTTTAATTTTTTTTTTCAAAAAAACAGTTGTAAATAATTTTTACATTAATGCGATTACTAAATAAATTAATAACTTTTATCAAAAATGTCAAAAAGTAAGTAAAAAACGCCAAAAAAAATTTTTCAAAATTTTAATTTTTTTTTTCAAAAAAACAGTTGTAATTAATTTTTACATTAATGCGATTACTAAATAAATTAATAACTTTTATCAAAAATGTCAAAAAGTGGGTAAAAAACGCAAAAAAAAATTTTGGAAAATTTTATTTTTTTTTTTCAAAAAAACAGTTGTAAATAATTTTTACATTAATGCGATTACTAAATAAATTAATAACTTTTATCAAAAATGTCAAAAAGTGGGTAAAAAACGCAAAAAAAAATTTTGGAAAATTTTAATTTTTTTTTTCAAAAAAACAGTTGTAAATAATTTTTACATTAATGCGATTACTAAATAAATTAATAACTTTTATCAAAAATGTCAAAAAGTGGGTAAAAAACGCAAAAAAAAATTTTGGAAAATTTTAATTTTTTTTTTCCAAAAAACAGTTGTAAATAATTTTTACATTAATGCGATTACTAAATAAATAAATAACTTTTATCAAAAATGTCAAAAAGTGGGTAAAAAACGCGAAAAAAAATTTTGGAAAATTTTAATTTTTTTTTTCAAAAAAACTGTTGTAAAAAATTTTTACATTAATGCGATTACTAAATAAATTAATAACTTTTATCAAAAATGTCAAAAAGTGGGTAAAAAACGCAAAAAAAAATTTTGGAAAATTTTAATTTTTTTTTTCAAAAAAACTGTTGTAAATAATTTTTACATTAATGCGATTACTAAATAAATTAATAACTTTTATCAAAAATGTCAAAAAGTGGGTAAAAAACGCAAAAAAAAATTTTGGAAAATTTTAATTTTTTTTTTCAAAAAAACAGTTGTAATTAATTTTTACATTAATGCGATTACTAAATAAATTAATAACTTTTATCAAAAATGTCAAAAAGTGGGTAAAAAACGAAAAAAAAATTTTGGAAAATTTTAATTTTTTTTTTCAAAAAAACAGTTGTAAATAATTTTTACATTAATGCGATTACTAAATAAATAAATAACTTTTATCAAAAATGTCAAAAAGTGGGTAAAAAACGCAAAAAAAAATTTTGGAAAATTTTAATTTTTTTTTTCAAAAAAACAGTTGTAAATAATTTTTACATTAATGCGATTACTAAATAAATTAATAACTTTTATCAAAAATGTCAAAAAGTGGGTAAAAAACGCAAAAAAAAATTTTGGAAAATTTTAATTTTTTTTTTCCAAAAAACAGTTGTAAATAATTTTTACATTAATGCGATTACTAAATAAATAAATAACTTTTATCAAAAATGTCAAAAAGTGGGTAAAAAACGCGAAAAAAAATTTTGGAAAATTTTAATTTTTTTTTTCAAAAAAACTGTTGTAAATAATTTTTACATTAATGCGATTACTAAATAAATTAATAACTTTTATCAAAAATGTCAAAAAGTGGGTAAAAAACGGAAAAAAAAATTTTGGAAAATTTTAATTTTTTTTTTCAAAAAAACAGTTGTAAATAATTTTTACATTAATGCGATTACTAAATAAATAAATAACTTTTATCAAAAATGTCAAAAAGTGGGTAAAAAACGCGAAAAAAAATTTTGGAAAATTTTAATTTTTTTTTTCAAAAAAACTGTTGTAAATAATTTTTACATTAATGCGATTACTAAATAAATTAATAACTTTTATCAAAAATGTCAAAAAGTGGGTAAAAAACGCAAAAAAAAATTTTGGAAAATTTTAATTTTTTTTTTCCAAAAAACAGTTGTAAATAATTTTTACATTAATGCGATTACTAAATAAATAAATAACTTTTATCAAAAAGTGGGTAAAAAACGCGAAAAAAAATTTTGCAAAATTTTAATTTTTTTTTTCAAAAAAACTGTTGTAAATAATTTTTACATTAATGCGATTACTAAATAAATTAATAACTTTTATCAAAAATGTCAAAAAGTGGGTAAAAAACGCAAAAAAAATTTTGGAAAATTTTAATTTTTTTTTTCAAAAAAACAGTTGTAATTAATTTTTACATTAATGCGATTACTAAATAAATTAATAACTTTTATCAAAAATGTCAAAAAGTGGGTAAAAAACGCAAAAAAAAATTTTGGAAAATTTTAATTTTTTTTTTCAAAAAAACAGTTGTAATTAATTTTTACATTAATGCGATTACTAAATAAATTAATAACTTTTATCAAAAATGTCAAAAAGTGGGTAAAAAACGCAAAAAAAATTTTGGAAAATTTTAATTTTTTTTTTCAAAAAAACAGTTGTAAATAATTTTTACATTAATGCGATTACTAAATAAATTAATAACTTTTATCAAAAATGTCAAAAAGTGGGTAAAAAACGCAAAAAAAAATTTTGGAAAATTTTAATTTTTTTTTTCAAAAAAACAGTTGTAAATAATTTTTACATTAATGCGATTACTAAATAAATAAATAACTTTTATCAAAAATGTCAAAAAGTGGGTAAAAAACGCGAAAAAAAATTTCGGAAAACTTTAATTTTTTTTTTCAAAAAAACTGTTGTAAATAATTTTTACATTAATGCGATTACTAAATAAATTAATAACTTTTATCAAAAATGTCAAAAAGTGGGTAAAAAACGCAAAAAAAAATTTTGGAAAATTTTAATTTTTTTTTTCAAAAAAACAGTTGTAATTAATTTTTACATTAATGTGATTACTAAATAAATTAATAACTTTTATCAAAAATGTCAAAAAGTGGGTAAAAAACGCAAAAAAAAATTTTGGAAAATTTTAATTTTTTTTTTTCAAAAAAACAGTTGTAAATAATTTTTACATTAATGCGATTACTAAATAAATTAATAACTTTTATCAAAAATGTCAAAAAGTGGGTAAAAAACGCAAAAAAAAATTTTGGAAAATTTTAATTTTTTTTTTCAAAAAAACAGTTGTAATTAATTTTTACATTAATGCGATTACTAAATAAATTAATAACTTTTATCAAAAATGTCAAAAAGTGGGTAAAAAACGCAAAAAAAAAATTTTCAAAATTTTAATTTTTTTTTTCAAAAAAACAGTTGTAAATAATTTTTACATTAATGCGATTACTAAATAAATTAATAACTTTTATCAAAAATGTCAAAAAGTGGGTAAAAAACGCAAAAAAAAATTTTGGAAAATTTTAATTTTTTTTTTCAAAAAAACAGTTGTAAATAATTTTTACATTAATGCGATTACTAAATAAATTAATAACTTTTATCAAAAATGTCAAAAAGTGGGTAAAAAACGCAAAAAAAAATTTTGGAAAATTTTAATTTTTTTTTTCAAAAAAACAGTTGTAATTAATTTTTGCATTAATGCGATTACTAAATAAATTAATAACTTTTATCAAAAATGTCAAAAAGTGGGTAAAAAACGAAAAAAAAAATTTTGGAAAATTTTAATTTTTTTTTTCAAAAAAACAGTTGTAAATAATTTTTACATTAATGCGATTACTAAATAAATTAATAACTTTTATCAAAAATGTCAAAAAGTGGGTAAAAAACGCAAAAAAAAATTTTGGAAAATTTTAATTTTTTTTTTCAAAAAAACAGTTGTAAATAATTTTTACATTAATGCGATTACTAAATAAATTAATAACTTTTATCAAAAATGTCAAAAAGTGGGTAAAAAACGCAAAAAAAAATTTTGGAAAATTTTAATTTTTTTTTTTCAAAAAAACAGTTGTAAATAATTTTTACATTAATGCGATTACTAAATAAATAAATAACTTTTATCAAAAATGTCAAAAAGTGGGTAAAAAACGCGAAAAAAAATTTTGGAAAATTTTAATTTTTTTTTTTCATAAAAGCTGTTGTAAATAATTTTTACATTAATGCGATTACTAAATAAATTAATAACTTTTATCAAAAATGTCAAAAAGTGGGTAAAAAACGCAAAAAAAAATTTTGGAAAATTTGAATTTTTTTTTTCAAAAAAACAGTTGTAATTAATTTTTACATTAATGCGATTACTAAATAAATTAATAACTTTTATCAAAAATGTCAAAAAGTGGGTAAAAAACGCAAAAAAAAATTTTGGAAAATTTTAATTTTTTTTTTCCAAAAAACAGTTGTAAATAATTTTTACATTAATGCGATTACTAAATAAATAAATAACTTTTATCAAAAATGTCAAAAAGTGGGTAAAAAAGGCGAAAAAAAATTTTGGAAAATTTTAATTTTTTTTTTCAAAAAAACTGTTGTAAATAATTTTTACATTAATGCGATTACTAAATAAATTAATAAGTTTTATCAAAAATGTCAAAAAGTGGGTAAAAAACGCAAAAAAAAATTTTGGAAAATTTTAATTTTTTTTTTCAAAAAAACAGTTGTAATTAATTTTTACATTAATGCGATTACTAAATAAATTAATAACTTTTATCAAAAATGTCAAAAAGTGGGTGAAAAACGCAAAAAAAAATTTTGGAAAATTTTAATTTTTTTTTTCAAAAAAACAGTTGTAATTAATTTTTACATTAATGCGATTACTAAATAAATTAATAACTTTTATCAAAAATGTCAAAAAGTGGGTAAAAAACGCAAAAAAAAATTTTGGAAAATTTTAATTTTTTTTTCAAAAAAACAGTTGTAAATAATTTTTACATTAATGCGATTACTAAATAAATTAATAACTTTTATCAAAAATGTCAAAAAGTGGGTAAAAAACGCAAAAAAAAATTTTTCAAAATTTAAATTTTTTTTTTCAAAAAAACAGTTGTAAATAATTTTTACATTAATGCGATTACTAAATAAATTAATAACTTTTATCAAAAATGTCAAAAAGTGGGTAAAAAACGCAAAAAAAAATTTTGGAAAATTTTAATTTTTTTTTTCAAAAAAACAGTTGTAAATAATTTTTACATTAATGCGATTACTAAATAAATTAATAACTTTTATCAAAAATGTCAAAAAGTAGTTAAAAAACGCAAAAAAAAATTTTGGAAAATTTTAATTTTTTTTTTTTCAAAAAAACAGTTGTAAATAATTTTTACATTAATGCGATTACTAAATAAATAAATAACTTTTATCAAAAATGTCAAAAAGTGGGTAAAAAACGCGAAAAAAAATTTTGGAAAATTTTAATTTTTTTTTTTAAAAAAACTGTTGTAAATAATTTTTACATTAATGCGATTACTAAATAAATTAATAACTTTTATCAAAAATGTCAAAAAGTGGGTAAAAAACGCCAAAAAAAATTTTGGAAAATTTTAATTTTTTTTTTCAAAAAAACAGTTGTAATTAATTTTTACATTAATGCGATTACTAAATAAATTAATAACTTTTATCAAAAATGTCAAAAAGTGGGTAAAAAACGCAAAAAAAAATTTTGGAAAATTTTAATTTTTTTTTTCAAAAAAACAGTTGTAATTAATTTTTACATTAATGCGATTACTAAATAAATTAATAACTTTTATCAAAAATGTCAAAAAGTGGGTAAAAAACGCAAAAAAAAATTTTGGAAAATTTTAATTTTTTTTGTCAAAAAAACAGTTGTAAATAATTTTTACATTAATGGGATTACTAAATAAATTAATAACTTTTATCAAAAATGTCAAAAAGTGGGTAAAAAACGCAAAAAAAAATTTTGGAAAATTTTAATTTTTTTTTTCAAAAAAACAGTTGTAAATAATTTTTACATTAATGCGATTACTAAATAAATAAATAACTTTTATCAAAAATGTCAAAAAGTGGGTAAAAAACGCGAAAAAAAATTTTGGAAAATTTTAATTTTTTTTTTCAAAAAAACTGTTGTAAATAATTTTTACATTAATGCGATTACTAAATAAATTAATAACTTTTATCAAAAATGTCAAAAAGTGGGTAAAAAACGCGAAAAAAAATTTTGGAAAATTTTAATTTTTTTTTTCAAAAAAACTGTTGTAAATAATTTTTACATTAATGCGATTACTAAATAAATTAATAACTTTTATCAAAAATGTCAAAAAGTGGGTAAAAAACGCAAAAAAAAATTTTGGAAAATTTTAATTTTTTTTTTCAAAAAAACAGTTGTAATTAATTTTTACATTAATGCGATTACTAAATAAATTAATAACTTTTATCAAAAATGTCAAAAAGTGGGTAAAAAACGCAAAAAAAAATTTTGGAAAATTTTAATTTTTTTTTTCAAAAAAACAGTTGTAAATAATTTTTACATTAATGCGATTACTAAATAAATTAATAACTTTTATCAAAAATGTCAAAAAGTGGGTAAAAAACGCAAAAAAAAATTTTTCAAAATTTTAATTTTTTTTTTCAAAAAAACAGTTGTAAATAATTTTTACATTAATGCGATTACTAAATAAATTAATAACTTTTATCAAAAATGTCAAAAAGTGGGTAAAAAACGCAAAAAAAAATTTTGGAAAATTTTAATTTTTTTTTTCAAAAAAACAGTTGTAAATAATTTTTACATTAATGCGATTACTAAATAAATTAATAACTTTTATCAAAAATGTCAAAAAGTAGTTAAAAAACGCAAAAAAAAATTTTGGAAAATTTTAATTTTTTTTTTTTCAAAAAAACAGTTGTAAATAATTTTTACATTAATGCGATTACTAAATAAATAAATAACTTTTATCAAAAATGTCAAAAAGTGGGTAAAAAACGGGAAAAAAAATTTTGGAAAATTTTAATTTTTTTTTTCAAAAAAACTGTTGTAAATAATTTTTACATTAATGCGATTACTAAATAAATTAATAACTTTTATCAAAAATGTCAAAAAGTGGGTAAAAAACGCAAAAAAAAATTTTGGAAAATTTTAATTTTTTTTTTCAAAAAAACAGTTGTAATTAATTTTTACATTAATGCGATTACTAAATAAATTAATAACTTTTATCAAAAATGTCAAAAAGTGGGTAAAAAACGCAAAAAAAAATTTTGGAAAATTTTAATTTTTTTTTTCAAAAAAACAGTTGTAATTAATTTTTACATTAATGCGATTACTAAATAAATTAATAACTTTTATCAAAAATGTCAAAAAGTGGGTAAAAAACGCAAAAAAAAATTTTGGAAAATTTTAATTTTTTTTTTCAAAAAAACAGTTGTAAATAATTTTTACATTAATGCGATTACTAAATAAATTAATAACTTTTATCAAAAATGTCAAAAAGTGGGTAAAAAACGCAAAAAAAAATTTTGGAAAATTTTAATTTTTTTTTTCAAAAAAACAGTTGTAAATAATTTTTACATTAATGCGATTACTAAATAAATAAATAACTTTTATCAAAAATGTCAAAAAGTGGGTAAAAAACGCGAAAAAAAATTTTGGAAAATTTTAATTTTTTTTTTCAAAAAAACTGTTGTAAATAATTTTTACATTAATGCGATTACTAAATAAATTAATAACTTTTATCAAAAATGTCAAAAAGTGGGTAAAAAACGCAAAAAAAAATTTTCCAAAATTTTAATTTTTTTTTTCAAAAAAACTGTTGTAAATAATTTTTACATTAATGCGATTACTAAATAAATTAATAACTTTTATCAAAAATGTCAAAAAGTGGGTAAAAAACGCAAAAAAAAATTTTGGAACATTTTAATTTTTTTTTTCAAAAAAACAGTTGTAATTAATTTTTACATTAATGCGATTACTAAATAAATTAATAACTTTTATCAAAAATGTCAAAAAGTGGGTAAAAAACGCAAAAAAAAATTTTGGAAAATTTTAATTTTTTTTTTTCAAAAAAACAGTTGTAAATAATTTTTACATTAATGCGATTACTAAATAAATAAATAACTTTTATCAAAAATGTCAAAAAGTGGGTAAAAAACGCGAAAAAAAATTTTGGAAAATTTTAATTTTTTTTTTTCAAAAAACAGTTGTAAATAATTTTTACATTAATGCGATTACTAAATAAATAAATAACTTTTATCAAAAATGTCAAAAAGTGGGTAAAAAACGCGAAAAAAAATTTTGGAAAATTTTAATTTTTTTTTTCAAAAAAACTGTTGTAAATAATTTTTACATTAATGCGATTACTAAATAAATTAATAACTTTTATCAAAAATGTCAAAAAGTGGGTAAAAAACGCAAAAAAAAATTTTGGAAAATTTTAATTTTTTTTTTCAAAAAAACAGTTGTAATTAATTTTTACATTAATGCGATTACTAAATAAATTATTAACTTTTATCAAAAATGTCAAAAAGTGGGTAAAAAACGCAAAAAAAAATTTTGGAAAATTTTAATTTTTTTTTTCAAAAAAACAGTTGTAAATAATTTTTACATTAATGCGATTACTAAATAAATTAATAACTTTTATCAAAAATGTCAAAAAGTGGGTAAAAAACGCAAAAAAAAATTTTTCAAAATTTTAATTTTTTTTTTCAAAAAAACAGTTGTAAATAATTTTTACATTAATGCGATTACTAAATAAATTAATAACTTTTATCAAAAATGTCAAAAAGTGGGTAAAAAACGCAAAAAAAAATTTTGCAAAATTTTAATTTTTTTTTTCAAAAAAACAGTTGTAAATAATTTTTACATTAATGCGATTACTAAATAAATTAATAACTTTTATCAAAAATGTCAAAAAGTAGTTAAAAAACGCAAAAAAAAATTTTGGAAAATTTTAATTTTTTTTTTTTCAAAAAAACAGTTGTAAATAATTTTTACATTAATGCGATTACTAAATAAATAAATAACTTTTATCAAAAATGTCAAAAAGTGGGTAAAAAACGCGAAAAAAAATTTTGGAAAATTTTAATTTTTTTTTTTAAAAAAACTGTTGTAAATAATTTTTACATTAATGCGATTACTAAATAAATTAATAACTTTTATCAAAAATGTCAAAAAGTGGGTAAAAAACGCAAAAAAAAATTTTGGAAAATTTTAATTTTTTTTTCAAAAAAACAGTTGTAATTAATTTTTACATTAATGCGATTACTAAATAAATTAATAACTTTTATCAAAAATGTCAAAAAGTGGGTAAAAAACGCAAAAAAAAATTTTGGAAAATTTTAATTTTTTTTTTCAAAAAAACAGTTGTAATTAATTTTTACATTAATGCGATTACTAAATAAATTAATAACTTTTATCAAAAATGTCAAAAAGTGGGTAAAAAACGCAAAAAAAAATTTTGGAAAATTTTAATTTTTTTTGTCAAAAAAACAGTTGTAAATAATTTTTACATTAATGGGATTACTAAATAAATTAATAACTTTTATCAAAAATGTCAAAAAGTGGGTAAAAAACGCAAAAAAAAATTTTGGAAAATTTTAATTTTTTTTTTCAAAAAAACAGTTGTAAATAATTTTTACATTAATGCGATTACTAAATAAATAAATAACTTTTATCAAAAATGTCAAAAAGTGGGTAAAAAACGCGAAAAAAAATTTTGGAAAATTTTAATTTTTTTTTTCAAAAAAACTGTTGTAAATAATTTTTACATTAATGCGATTACTAAATAAATTAATAACTTTTATCAAAAATGTCAAAAAGTGGGTAAAAAACGCGAAAAAAAATTTTGGAAAATTTTAATTTTTTTTTTCAAAAAAACTGTTGTAAATAATTTTTACATTAATGCGATTACTAAATAAATTAATAACTTTTATCAAAAATGTCAAAAAGTGGGTAAAAAACGCAAAAAAAAATTTTGGAAAATTTTAATTTTTTTTTTCAAAAAAACAGTTGTAATTAATTTTTACATTAATGCGATTACTAAATAAATTAATAACTTTTATCAAAAATGTCAAAAAGTGGGTAAAAAACGCAAAAAAAAATTTTGGAAAATTTTAATTTTTTTTTTCAAAAAAACAGTTGTAAATAATTTTTACATTAATGCGATTACTAAATAAATTAATAACTTTTATCAAAAATGTCAAAAAGTGGGTAAAAAACGCAAAAAAAAATTTTTCAAAATTTTAATTTTTTTTTTCAAAAAAACAGTTGTAAATAATTTTTACATTAATGCGATTACTAAATAAATTAATAACTTTTATCAAAAATGTCAAAAAGTGGGTAAAAAACGCAAAAAAAAATTTTGGAAAATTTTAATTTTTTTTTTCAAAAAAACAGTTGTAAATAATTTTTACATTAATGCGATTACTAAATAAATTAATAACTTTTATCAAAAATGTCAAAAAGTAGTTAAAAAACGCAAAAAAAAATTTTGGAAAATTTAAATTTTTTTTTTTTCAAAAAAACAGTTGTAAATAATTTTTACATTAATGCGATTACTAAATAAATAAATAACTTTTATCAAAAATGTCAAAAAGTGGGTAAAAAACGGGAAAAAAAATTTTGGAAAATTTTAATTTTTTTTTTCAAAAAAACTGTTGTAAATAATTTTTACATTAATGCGATTACTAAATAAATTAATAACTTTTATCAAAAATGTCAAAAAGTGGGTAAAAAACGCAAAAAAAAATTTTGGAAAATTTTAATTTTTTTTTTCAAAAAAACAGTTGTAATTAATTTTTACATTAATGCGATTACTAAATAAATTAATAACTTTTATCAAAAATGTCAAAAAGTGGGTAAAAAACGCAAAAAAAAATTTTGGAAAATTTTAATTTTTTTTTTCAAAAAAACAGTTGTAATATTATGTAATTAATTTTTACATTAATGCGATTACTAAATAAATTAATAACTTTTATCAAAAATGTCAAAAAGTGGGTAAAAAACGCAAAAAAAAATTTTGGAAAATTTTAATTTTTTTTTTCAAAAAAACAGTTGTAAATAATTTTTACATTAATGCGATTACTAAATAAATTAATAACTTTTATCAAAAATGTCAAAAAGTGGGTAAAAAACGCAAAAAAAAATTTTGGAAAATTTTAATTTTTTTTTTCAAAAAAACAGTTGTAAATAATTTTTACATTAATGCGATTACTAAATAAATAAATAACTTTTATCAAAAATGTCAAAAAGTGGGTAAAAAACGCGAAAAAAAATTTTGGAAAATTTTAATTTTTTTTTTCAAAAAAACTGTTGTAAATAATTTTTACATTAATGCGATTACTAAATAAATTAATAACTTTTATCAAAAATGTCAAAAAGTGGGTAAAAAACGGAAAAAAAAATTTTCCAAAATTTTAATTTTTTTTTTCAAAAAAACTGTTGTAAATAATTTTTACATTAATGCGATTACTAAATAAATTAATAACTTTTATCAAAAATGTCAAAAAGTGGGTAAAAAACGCAAAAAAAAATTTTGGAACATTTTAATTTTTTTTTTCAAAAAAACAGTTGTAATTAATTTTTACATTAATGCGATTACTAAATAAATTAATAACTTTTATCAAAAATGTCAAAAAGTGGGTAAAAAACGCAAAAAAAAATTTTGGAAAATTTTAATTTTTTTTTTCAAAAAAACAGTTGTAAATAATTTTTACATTAATGCGATTACTAAATAAATAAATAACTTTTATCAAAAATGTCAAAAAGTGGGTAAAAAACGCGAAAAAAAATTTTGGAAAATTTTAATTTTTTTTTTTCAAAAAACAGTTGTAAATAATTTTTACATTAATGCGATTACTAAATAAATAAATAACTTTTATCAAAAATGTCAAAAAGTGGGTAAAAAACGCGAAAAAAAATTTTGGAAAATTTTAATTTTTTTTTTCAAAAAAACTGTTGTAAATAATTTTTACATTAATGCGATTACTAAATAAATTAATAACTTTTATCAAAAATGTCAAAAAGTAGTTAAAAAACGCAAAAAAAAATTTTGGAAAATTTTAATTTTTTTTTTTTCAAAAAAACAGTTGTAAATAATTTTTACATTAATGCGATTACTAAATAAATAAATAACTTTTATCAAAAATGTCAAAAAGTGGGTAAAAAACGCGAAAAAAAATTTTGGAAAATTTTAATTTTTTTTTTTAAAAAAACTGTTGTAAATAATTTTTACATTAATGCGATTACTAAATAAATTAATAACTTTTATCAAAAATGTCAAAAAGTGGGTAAAAAACGCAAAAAAAAATTTTGGAAAATTTTAATTTTTTTTTTCAAAAAAACAGTTGTAATTAATTTTTACATTAATGCGATTACTAAATAAATTAATAACTTTTATCAAAAATGTCAAAAAGTGGGTAAAAAACGCAAAAAAAAATTTTGGAAAATTTTAATTTTTTTTTTCAAAAAAACAGTTGTAATTAATTTTTACATTAATGCGATTACTAAATAAATTAATAACTTTTATCAAAAATGTCAAAAAGTGGGTAAAAAACGCAAAAAAAAATTTTGGAAAATTTTAATTTTTTTTGTCAAAAAAACAGTTGTAAATAATTTTTACATTAATGGGATTACTAAATAAATTAATAACTTTTATCAAAAATGTCAAAAAGTGGGTAAAAAACGCAAAAAAAAATTTTGGAAAATTTTAATTTTTTTTTTCAAAAAAACAGTTGTAAATAATTTTTACATTAATGCGATTACTAAATAAATAAATAACTTTTATCAAAAATGTCAAAAAGTGGGTAAAAAACGCGAAAAAAAATTTTGGAAAATTTTAATTTTTTTTTTCAAAAAAACTGTTGTAAATAATTTTTACATTAATGCGATTACTAAATAAACTAATAACTTTTATCAAAAATGTCAAAAAGTGGGTAAAAAACGCAAAAAAAAATTTTGGAAAATTTTAATTTTTTTTTTCCAAAAAACAGTTGTAAATAATTTTTACATTAATGCGATTACTAAATAAATAAATAACTTTTATCAAAAATGTCAAAAAGTGGGTAAAAAACGCGAAAAAAAATTTTGGAAAATTTAAATTTTTTTTTTCAAAAAAACTGTTGTAAATAATTTTTACATTAATGCGATTACTAAATAAATTAATAACTTTTATCAAAAATGTCAAAAAGTGGGTAAAAAACGCAAAAAAAAATTTTGGAAAATTTTAATTTTTTTTTTCAAAAAAACAGTTGTAATTAATTTTTACATTAATGCGATTACTAAATAAATTAATAACTTTTATCAAAAATGTCAAAAAGTGGGTAAAAAACGCGAAAAAAAATTTTGGAAAATTTTAATTTTTTTTTTCAAAAAAACAGTTGTAAATAATTTTTACATTAATGCGATTACTAAATAAATTAATAACTTTTATCAAAAATGTCAAAAAGTGGGTAAAAAACGCAAAAAAAAATTTTTCAAAATTTAAATTTTTTTTTTCAAAAAAACAGTTGTAAATAATTTTTACATTAATGCGATTACTAAATAAATTAATAACTTTTATCAAAAATGTCAAAAAGTGGGTAAAAAACGCGAAAAAAAATTTTGGAAAATTTTAATTTTTTTTTTCAAAAAAACTGTTGTAAATAATTTTTACATTAATGCGATTACTAAATAAATTAATAACTTTTATCAAAAATGTCAAAAAGTGGGTAAAAAACGCAAAAAAAAATATTGGAAAATTTTAATTTTTTTTTTCAAAAAAACAGTTGTAATTAATTTTTACATTAATGCGATTACTAAATAAATTAATAACTTTTATCAAAAATGTCAAAAAGTGGGTAAAAAACGCAAAAAAAAATTTTGGAAAATTTTAATTTTTTTTTTCAAAAAAACAGTTGTAAATAATTTTTACATTAATGCGATTACTAAATAAATTAATAACTTTTATCAAAAATGTCAGAAAGTGGGTAAAAAACGCAAAAAAAAATTTTGGAAAATTTTAATTTTTTTTTTCAAAAAAACAGTTGTAATTAATTTTTACATTAATGCGATTACTAAATAAATTAATAACTTTTATCAAAAATGTCAAAAAGTGGGTAAAAAACGCAAAAAAAAATTTTGGAAAATTTTAATTTTTTTTTTCAAAAAAACAGTTGTAAATAATTTTTACATTAATGCGATTACTAAATAAATTAATAACTTTTATCAAAAATGTCAAAAAGTAGTTAAAAAACGCAAAAAAAAATTTTGGAAAATTTTAATTTTTTTTTTTTCAAAAAAACAGTTGTAAATAATTTTTACATTAATGCGATTACTAAATAAATAAATAACTTTTATCAAAAATGTCAAAAAGTGGGTAAAAAACGCGAAAAAAAATTTTGGAAAATTTTAATTTTTTTTTTTAAAAAAACTGTTGTAAATAATTTTTACATTAATGCGATTACTAAATAAATTAATAACTTTTATCAAAAATGTCAAAAAGTGGGTAAAAAACGCAAAAAAAAATTTTGGAAAATTTTAATTTTTTTTTTCCAAAAAACAGTTGTAAATAATTTTTACATTAATGCGATTACTAAATAAATAAATAACTTTTATCAAAAATGTCAAAAAGTGGGTAAAAAACGCGAAAAAAAATTTTGGAAAATTTAAATTTTTTTTTTCAAAAAAACTGTTGTAAATAATTTTTACATTAATGCGATTACTAAATAAATTAATAACTTTTATCAAAAATGTCAAAAAGTGGGTAAAAAACGCAAAAAAAAATTTTGGAAAATTTTAATTTTTTTTTTCAAAAAAACAGTTGTAATTAATTTTTACATTAATGCGATTACTAAATAAACTAATAACTTTTATCAAAAATGTCAAAAAGTGGGTAAAAAACGCAAAAAAAAATTTTGGAAAATTTTAATTTTTTTTTTCCAAAAAACAGTTGTAAATAATTTTTACATTAATGCGATTACTAAATAAATAAATAACTTTTATCAAAAATGTCAAAAAGTGGGTAAAAAACGCGAAAAAAAATTTTGGAAAATTTAAATTTTTTTTTTCAAAAAAACTGTTGTAAATAATTTTTACATTAATGCGATTACTAAATAAATTAATAACTTTTATCAAAAATGTCAAAAAGTGGGTAAAAAACGCAAAAAAAAATTTTGGAAAATTTTAATTTTTTTTTTCAAAAAAACAGTTGTAATTAATTTTTACATTAATGCGATTACTAAATAAATTAATAACTTTTATCAAAAATGTCAAAAAGTGGGTAAAAAACGCGAAAAAAAATTTTGGAAAATTTTAATTTTTTTTTTCAAAAAAACAGTTGTAAATAATTTTTACATTAATGCGATTACTAAATAAATTAATAACTTTTATCAAAAATGTCAAAAAGTGGGTAAAAAACGCAAAAAAAAATTTTTCAAAATTTAAATTTTTTTTTTCAAAAAAACAGTTGTAAATAATTTTTACATTAATGCGATTACTAAATAAATTAATAACTTTTATCAAAAATGTCAAAAAGTGGGTAAAAAACGCGAAAAAAAATTTTGGAAAATTTTAATTTTTTTTTTCAAAAAAACTGTTGTAAATAATTTTTACATTAATGCGATTACTAAATAAATTAATAACTTTTATCAAAAATGTCAAAAAGTGGGTAAAAAACGCAAAAAAAAATATTGGAAAATTTTAATTTTTTTTTTCAAAAAAACAGTTGTAATTAATTTTTACATTAATGCGATTACTAAATAAATTAATAACTTTTATCAAAAATGTCAAAAAGTGGGTAAAAAACGCAAAAAAAAATTTTGGAAAATTTTAATTTTTTTTTTCAAAAAAACAGTTGTAAATAATTTTTACATTAATGCGATTACTAAATAAATTAATAACTTTTATCAAAAATGTCAGAAAGTGGGTAAAAAACGCAAAAAAAAATTTTGGAAAATTTTAATTTTTTTTTTTCAAAAAAACAGTTGTAATTAATTTTTACATTAATGCGATTACTAAATAAATTAATAACTTTTATCAAAAATGTCAAAAAGTGGGTAAAAAACGCAAAAAAAAATTTTGGAAAATTTTAAATTTTTTTTTCAAAAAAACAGTTGTAAATAATTTTTACATTAATGCGATTACTAAATAAATTAATAACTTTTATCAAAAATGTCAAAAAGTAGTTAAAAAACGCAAAAAAAAATTTTGGAAAATTTTAATTTTTTTTTTTTCAAAAAAACAGTTGTAAATAATTTTTACATTAATGCGATTACTAAATAAATAAATAACTTTTATCAAAAATGTCAAAAAGTGGGTAAAAAACGCGAAAAAAAATTTTGGAAAATTTTAATTTTTTTTTTTAAAAAAACTGTTGTAAATAATTTTTACATTAATGCGATTACTAAATAAATTAATAACTTTTATCAAAAATGTCAGAAAGTGGGTAAAAAACGCAAAAAAAAATTTTGGAAAATTTTAATTTTTTTTTTCAAAAAAACAGTTGTAATTAATTTTTACATTAATGCGATTACTAAATAAATTAATAACTTTTATCAAAAATGTCAAAAAGTGGGTAAAAAACGCAAAAAAAAATTTTGGAAAATTTTAATTTTTTTTTTCAAAAAAACAGTTGTAATTAATTTTTACATTAATGCGATTACTAAATAAATTAATAACTTTTATCAAAAATGTCAAAAAGTGGGTAAAAAACGCAAAAAAAAATTTTGGAAAATTTTAATTTTTTTTTTCAAAAAAACAGTTGTAAATAATTTTTACATTAATGCGATTACTAAATAAATTAATAACTTTTATCAAAAATGTCAAAAAGTGGGTAAAAAACGCAAAAAAAAATTTTGGAAAATTTTAATTTTTTTTTTCAAAAAAACAGTTGTAAATAATTTTTACATTAATGCGATTACTAAATAAATAAATAACTTTTATCAAAAATGTCAAAAAGTGGGTAAAAAACGCGAAAAAAAATTTTGGAAAATTTTAATTTTTTTTTTCAAAAAAACTGTTGTAAATAATTTTTACATTAGTGCGATTACTAAATAAATTAATAACTTTTATCAAAAATGTCAAAAAGTGGGTAAAAAACGCAAAAAAAAATTTTGGAAAATTTTAATTTTTTTTTCCAAAAAACAGTTGTAAGTAATTTTTACATTAATGCGATTACTAAATAAATAAATAACTTTTATCAAAAATGTCAAAAAGTGGGTAAAAAACGCGAAAAAAAATTTTGGAAAATTTTAATTTTTTTTTTCAAAAAAACAGTTGTAATTAATTTTTACATTAATGCGATTACTAAATAAATTAATAACTTTTATCAAAAATGTCAAAAAGTGGGTAAAAAACGCAAAAAAAAATTTTGGAAAATTTTAATTTTTTTTTTCAAAAAAACAGTTGTAATTAATTTTTACATTAATGCGATTACTAAATAAATTAATAACTTTTATCAAAAATGTCAAAAAGTGGGTAAAAAACGCAAAAAAAAATTTTGGAAAATTTTAATTTTTTTTGTCAAAAAAACAGTTGTAAATAATTTTTACATTAATGCGATTACTAAATAAATTAATAACTTTTATCAAAAATGACAAAAAGTGGGTAAAAAACGCAAAAAAAAATTTTGGAAAATTTTAATTTTTTTTTTCAAAAAAACAGTTGTAAATAATTTTTACATTAATGCGATTACTAAATAAATAAATAACTTTTATCAAAAATGTCAAAAAGTGGGTAAAAAACGCGAAAAAAAATTTTGGAAAATTTTAATTTTTTTTTTCAAAAAAACAGTTGTAAATAATTTTTACATTAGTGCGATTACTAAATAAATTAATAACTTTTATCAAAAATGTCAAAAAGTAAGTAAAAAACGCAAAAAAAATTTTTCAAAATTTTAATTTTTTTTTTCAAAAAAACAGTGTAAATAATTTTTACATTAATGCGATTACTAAATAAATTAATAACTTTTATCAGAAATGTCAAAAAGTGGGTAAAAAACGCAAAAAAAAATTTTGGAAAATTTTAATTTTTTTTTTTCAAAAAAACAGTTGTAAATAATTTTTACATTAATGCGATTACTAAATAAATTAATAACTTTTATCAAAAATGTCAAAAAGTGGGTAAAAAACGCAAAAAAAAATTTTGGAAAATTTTAATTTTTTTTTTCCAAAAAACAGTTGTAAATAATTTTTACATTAATGCGATTACTAAATAAATAAATAACTTTTATCAAAAATGTCAAAAAGTGGGTAAAAAACGCGAAAAAAAATTTTGGAAAATTTTAATTTTTTTTTTCAAAAAAACTGTTGTAAATAATTTTTACATTAATGCGATTACTAAATAAATTAATAACTTTTATCAAAAATGTCAAAAAGTGGGTAAAAAACGCAAAAAAAAATTTTGGAAAATTTTAATTTTTTTTTTCAAAAAAACAGTTGTAAATAATTTTTACATTAATGCGATTACTAAATAAATTAATAACTTTTATCAAAAATGTCAAAAAGTGGGTAAAAAACGCAAAAAAAAATTTTGGAAAATTTTAATTTTTTTTTTCAAAAAAACAGTTGTAAATAATTTTTACATTAATGCGATTACTAAATAAATTAATAACTTTTATCAAAAATGTCAAAAAGTGGGTAAAAAACGCAAAAAAAAATTTGGGAAAATTTTAATTTTTTTTTTCCAAAAAACAGTTGTAAATAATTTTTACATTAATGCGATTACTAAATAAATTAATAACTTTTATCAAAAATGTCAAAAAGTGGGTAAAAAACGCAAAAAAAAAATTTGGAAAATTTTAATTTTTTTTTTCAAAAAAACAGTTGTAAATAATTTTTACATTAATGCGATTACTAAATAAATTAATAACTTTTATCAAAAATGTCAAAAAGTGGGTAAAAAACGCAAAAAAAAATTTTGGAAAATTTTAATTTTTTTTTTCAAAAAAACAGTTGTAAATAATTTTTACATTAATGCGATTACTAAATAAATTAATAACTTTTATCAAAAATGTCAAAAAGTGGGTAAAAAACGCAAAAAAAAATTTTGGAAAATTTTAATTTTTTTTTTCAAAAAAACAGTTGTAAATAATTTTTACATTAATGCGATTACTAAATAAATTAATAACTTTTATCAAAAATGTCAAAAAGTGGGTAAAAAACGCAAAAAAAAATTTTTCAAAATTTTAATTTTTTTTTTCAAAAAAACAGTTGTAAATAATTTTTACATTAATGCGATTACTAAATAAATTAATAACTTTTATCAAAAATGTCAAAAAGTGGGTAAAAAACGCAAAAAAAAATTTTGGAAAATTTTAATTTTTTTTTTCAAAAAAACAGTTGTAAATAATTTTTACATTAATGCGATTACTAAATAAATTAATAACTTTTATCAAAAATGTCAAAAAGTGGGTAAAAAACGCAAAAAAAAATTTTGGAAAATTTTAATTTTTTTTTTCAAAAAAACAGTTGTAAATAATTTTTACATTAATGCGATTACTAAATAAATAAATAACTTTTATCAAAAATGTCAAAAAGTGGGTAAAAAACGCGAAAAAAAATTTTGGAAAATTTTAATTTTTTTTTTCAAAAAAACAGTTGTAAATAATTTTTACATTAGTGCGATTACTAAATAAATTAATAACTTTTATCAAAAATGTCAAAAAGTAAGTAAAAAACGCAAAAAAAATTTTTCAAAATTTTAATTTTTTTTTTCAAAAAAACAGTGTAAATAATTTTTACATTAATGCGATTACTAAATAAATTAATAACTTTTATCAGAAATGTCAAAAAGTGGGTAAAAAACGCAAAAAAAAATTTTGGAAAATTTTAATTTTTTTTTTTCAAAAAAACAGTTGTAAATAATTTTTACATTAATGCGATTACTAAATAAATTAATAACTTTTATCAAAAATGTCAAAAAGTGGGTAAAAAACGCAAAAAAAAATTTTGGAAAATTTTAATTTTTTTTTTCCAAAAAACAGTTGTAAATAATTTTTACATTAATGCGATTACTAAATAAATAAATAACTTTTATCAAAAATGTCAAAAAGTGGGTAAAAAACGCGAAAAAAAATTTTGGAAAATTTTAATTTTTTTTTTCAAAAAAACTGTTGTAAATAATTTTTACATTAATGCGATTACTAAATAAATTAATAACTTTTATCAAAAATGTCAAAAAGTGGGTAAAAAACGCAAAAAAAAATTTTGGAAAATTTTAATTTTTTTTTTCAAAAAAACAGTTGTAAATAATTTTTACATTAATGCGATTACTAAATAAATTAATAACTTTTATCAAAAATGTCAAAAAGTGGGTAAAAAACGCAAAAAAAAATTTTGGAAAATTTTAATTTTTTTTTTCAAAAAAACAGTTGTAAATAATTTTTACATTAATGCGATTACTAAATAAATTAATAACTTTTATCAAAAATGTCAAAAAGTGGGTAAAAAACGCAAAAAAAAATTTGGGAAAATTTTAATTTTTTTTTTCCAAAAAACAGTTGTAAATAATTTTTACATTAATGCGATTACTAAATAAATTAATAACTTTTATCAAAAATGTCAAAAAGTGGGTAAAAAACGCAAAAAAAAAATTTGGAAAATTTTAATTTTTTTTTTCAAAAAAACAGTTGTAAATAATTTTTACATTAATGCGATTACTAAATAAATTAATAACTTTTATCAAAAATGTCAAAAAGTGGGTAAAAAACGCAAAAAAAAATTTTGGAAAATTTTAATTTTTTTTTTCAAAAAAACAGTTGTAAATAATTTTTACATTAATGCGATTACTAAATAAATTAATAACTTTTATCAAAAATGTCAAAAAGTGGGTAAAAAACGCAAAAAAAAATTTTGGAAAATTTTAATTTTTTTTTTCAAAAAAACAGTTGTAAATAATTTTTACATTAATGCGATTACTAAATAAATTAATAACTTTTATCAAAAATGTCAAAAAGTGGGTAAAAAACGCAAAAAAAAATTTTTCAAAATTTTAATTTTTTTTTTCAAAAAAACAGTTGTAAATAATTTTTACATTAATGCGATTACTAAATAAATTAATAACTTTTATCAAAAATGTCAAAAAGTGGGTAAAAAACGCAAAAAAAAATTTTGGAAAATTTTAATTTTTTTTTTCAAAAAAACAGTTGTAAATAATTTTTACATTAATGCGATTACTAAATAAATTAATAACTTTTATCAAAAATGTCAAAAAGTGGGTAAAAAACGCAAAAAAAAATTTTGGAAAATTTTAATTTTTTTTTTCAAAAAAACAGTTGTAAATAATTTTTACATTAATGCGATTACTAAATAAATAAATAACTTTTATCAAAAATGTCAAAAAGTGGGTAAAAAACGCAAAAAAAAATTTTTCAAAATTTTAATTTTTTTTTTCAAAAAAACAGTTGTAAATAATTTTTACATTAATGCGATTACTAAATAAATTAATAACTTTTATCAAAAATGTCAAAAAGTGGGTAAAAAACGCAAAAAAAAATTTTGGAAAATTTTAATTTTTTTTTTCAAAAAAAACAGTTGTAATTAATTTTTACATTAATGCGATTACTAAATAAATTAATAACTTTTATCAAAAATGTCAAAAAGTGGGTAAAAAACGCAAAAAAAAATTTTGGAAAATTTTAATTTTTTTTTTCAAAAAAACAGTTGTAAATAATTTTTACATTAATGCGATTACTAAATAAATAAATAACTTTTATCAAAAATGTCAAAAAGTGGGTAAAAAACGCAAAAAAAAATTTTTCAAAATTTTAATTTTTTTTTTCAAAAAAACAGTTGTAAATAATTTTTACATTAATGCGATTACTAAATAAATTAATAACTTTTATCAAAAATGTCAAAAAGTGGGTAAAAAACGCAAAAAAAAATTTTGGAAAATTTTAATTTTTTTTTTCAAAAAAAACAGTTGTAAATAATTTTTACATTAATGCGATTACTAAATAAATAAATAACTTTTATCAAAAATGTCAAAAAGTGGGTAAAAAACGCAAAAAAAAATTTTTCAAAATTTTAATTTTTTTTTTCAAAAAAACAGTTGTAAATAATTTTTACATTAATGCGATTACTAAATAAATTAATAACTTTTATCAAAAATGTCAAAAAGTGGGTAAAAAACGCAAAAAAAAATTTTGGAAAATTTTAATTTTTTTTTTCAAAAAAACAGTTGTAATTAATTTTTACATTAATGCGATTACTAAATAAATTAATAAGTTTTATCAAAAATGTCAAAAAGTGGGTAAAAAACGCAAAAAAAAATTTTGCAAAATTTTAATTTTTTTTTTCAAAAAAACAGTTGTAAATAATTTTTACATTAATGCGATTACTAAATAAATTAATAACTTTTATCAAAAATGTCAAAAAGTGGGTAAAAAACGCAAAAAAAAATTTTTCAAAATTTTAATTTTTTTTTTCAAAAAAACAGTTGTAAATAATTTTTACATTAATGCGATTACTAAATAAATTAATAACTTTTATCAAAAATGTCAAAAAGTGGGTAAAAAACGCAAAAAAAAATTTTGGAAAATTTTAATTTTTTTTTTCAAAAAAACAGTTGTAAATAATTTTTACATTAATGCGATTACTAAATAAATTAATAACTTTTATCAAAAATGTCAAAAAGTGGGTAAAAAACGCAAAAAAAATTTTGGAAAATTTTAATTTTTTTTTTCAAAAAAACAGTTGTAAATAATTTTTACATTAATGCGATTACTAAATAAATAAATAACTTTTATCAAAAATGTCAAAAAGTGGGTAAAAAACGCGAAAAAAAATTTTGGAAAATTTTAATTTTTTTTTTCAAAAAAACAGTTGTAATTAATTTTTACATTAATGCGATTACTAAATAAATTAATAACTTTTATCAAAAATGTCAAAAAGTGGGTAAAAAACGCAAAAAAAAATTTTGGAAAATTTTAATTTTTTTTTTCAAAAAAACAGTTGTAAATAATTTTTACATTAATGCGATTACTAAATAAATTAATAACTTTTATCAAAAATGTCAAAAAGTGGGTAAAAAACGCAAAAAAAAATTTTGGAAAATTTTAATTTTTTTTTTCAAAAAAACAGTTGTAAATAATTTTTACATTAATGCGATTACTAAATAAATTAATAACTTTTATCAAAAATGTCAAAAAGTGGGTAAAAAACGCAAAAAAAAATTTTTCAAAATTTTAATTTTTTTTTTCAAAAAAACAGTTGTAAATAATTTTTACATTAATGCGATTACTAAATAAATTAATAACTTTTATCAAAAATGTCAAAAAGTGGGTAAAAAACGCAAAAAAAAATTTTGGAAAATTTTAATTTTTTTTTCAAAAAAACAGTTGTAAATAATTTTTACATTAATGCGATTACTAAATAAATTAATAACTTTTATCAAAAATGTCAAAAAGTGGGTAAAAAACGCAAAAAAAAATTTTGGAAAATTTTAATTTTTTTTTTCAAAAAAACAGTTGTAAATAATTTTTACATTAATGCGATTACTAAATAAATAAATAACTTTTATCAAAAATGTCAAAAAGTGGGTAAAAAACGCGAAAAAAAATTTTGGAAAATTTTAATTTTTTTTTTCAAAAAAACTGTTGTAAATAATTTTTACATTAATGCGATTACTAAATAAATTAATAACTTTTATCAAAAATGTCAAAAAGTGGGTAAAAAACGCAAAAAAAATTTTGGAAAATTAAAATTTTTTTTTTTTCAAAAAAACAGTTGTAATTAATTTTTACATTAATGCGATTACTAAATAAATTAATAACTTTTATCAAAAATGTCAAAAAGTGGGTAAAAAACGCAAAAAAAAATTTTGGAAAATTTTAATTTTTTTTTTCAAAAAAACAGTTGTAATTAATTTTTACATTAATGCGATTACTAAATAAATTAATAAGTTTTATCAAAAATGTCAAAAAGTGGGTAAAAAACGGAAAAAAAAATTTTGGAAAATTTTAATTTTTTTTTTCAAAAAAACAGTTGTAAATAATTTTTACATTAATGCGATTACTAAATAAATTAATAACTTTTATCAAAAATGTCAAAAAGTGGGTAAAAAACGCAAAAAAAAATTTTTCAAAATTTTAATTTTTTTTTTCAAAAAAACAGTTGTAAATAATTTTTACATTAATGCGATTACTAAATAAATTAATAACTTTTATCAAAAATGTCAAAAAGTGGGTAAAAAACGCAAAAAAAAATTTTGGAAAATTTTAATTTTTTTTTTCAAAAAAACAGTTGTAAATAATTTTTACATTAATGCGATTACTAAATAAATTAATAACTTTTATCAAAAATGTCAAAAAGTGGGTAAAAAACGCAGAAAAAAATTTTGGAAAATTTTAATTTTTTTTTTCAAAAAAACAGTTGTAAATAATTTTTACATTAATGCGATTACTAAATAAATAAATAACTTTTATCAAAAATGTCAAAAAGTGGGTAAAAAACGCGAAAAAAAATTTTGGAAAATTTTAATTTTTTTTTTCAAAAAAACAGTTGTAATTAATTTTTACATTAATGCGATTACTAAATAAATTAATAACTTTTATCAAAAATGTCAAAAAGTGGGTAAAAAACGCAAAAAAAAAATTTGGAAAATTTTAATTTTTTTTTTCAAAAAAACAGTTGTAAATAATTTTTACATTAATGCGATTACTAAATAAATTAATAACTTTTATCAAAAATGTCAAAAAGTGGGTAAAAAACGCAAAAAAAAATTTTGCAAAATTTTGATTTTTTTTTTCAAAAAAAACAGTTGTAATTAATTTTTACATTAATGCGATTACTAAATAAATTAATAACTTTTATCAAAAATGTCAAAAAGTGGGTAAAAAACGCAAAAAAAAATTTTTCAAAATTTTCATTTTTTTTTCAAAAAAACAGTTGTAAATAATTTTTACATTAATGCGATTACTAAATAAATTAATAACTTTTATCAAAAATGTCAAAAAGTGGGTAAAAAACGCAAAAAAAAATTTTGGAAAATTTTAATTTTTTTTTTCAAAAAAAACAGTTGTAAATAATTTTTACATTAATGCGATTACTAAATAAATTAATAACTTTTATCAAAAATGTCAAAAAGTGGGTAAAAAACGCAAAAAAAAATTTTGGAAAATTTTAATTTTTTTTTTCAAAAAAACAGTTGTAAATAATTTTTACATTAATGCGATTACTAAATAAATTAATAACTTTTATCAAAAATGTCAAAAAGTGGGTAAAAAACGCAAAAAAAAATTTTGGAAAATTTTAATTTTTTTTTTCAAAAAAAACAGTTGTAATTAATTTTTACATTAATGCGATTACTAAATAAATTAATAACTTTTATCAAAAATGTCAAAAAGTGGGTAAAAAACGCAAAAAAAAATTTTTCAAAATTTTAATTTTTTTTTTCAAAAAAACAGTTGTAAATAATTTTTACATTAATGCGATTACTAAATAAATTAATAACTTTTATCAAAAATGTCAAAAAGTGGGTAAAAAACGCAAAAAAAAATTTTGGAAAATTTTAATTTTTTTTTTCAAAAAAACAGTTGTAAATAATTTTTACATTAATGCGATTACTAAATAAATTAATAACTTTTATCAAAAATGTCAAAAAGTGGGTAAAAAACGCAAAAAAAAATTTTGCAAAATTTTAATTTTTTTTTTCAAAAAAACAGTTGTAAATAATTTTTACATTAATGCGATTACTAAATAAATAAATAACTTTTATCAAAAATGTCAAAAAGTGGGTAAAAAACGCGAAAAAAAATTTTGGAAAATTTTAATTTTTTTTTTCAAAAAAACTGTTGTAAATAATTTTTACATTAATGCGATTACTAAATAAATTAATAACTTTTATCAAAAATGTCAAAAAGTGGGTAAAAAACGCAAAAAAAATTTTGGAAAATTTAAATTTTTTTTTTCAAAAAAACAGTTGTAATTAATTTGTACATTAATGCGATTACTAAATAAATTAATAACTTTTATCAAAAATGTCAAAAAGTGGGTAAAAAACGCAAAAAAAATTTTGGAAAATTTTAATTTTTTTTTTCAAAAAAACAGTTGTAAATAATTTTTACATTAATGCGATTACTAAATAAATTAATAACTTTTATCAAAAATGTCAAAAAGTGGGTAAAAAACGCAAAAAAAAATTTTGGAAAATTTTAATTTTTTTTTTCAAAAAAACAGTTGTAAATAATTTTTACATTAATGCGATTACTAAATAAATTAATAACTTTTATCAAAAATGTCAAAAGGTGGGTAAAAAACGCAAAAAAAAATTTTTCAAAATTTTAATTTTTTTTTTCAAAAAAACAGTTGTAAATAATTTTTACATTAATGCGATTACTAAATAAATTAATAACTTTTATCAAAAATGTCAAAAAGTGGGTAAAAAACGCAAAAAAAAATTTTGGAAAATTTTAATTTTTTTTTTCAAAAAAACAGTTGTAAATAATTTTTACATTAATGCGATTACTAAATAAATTAATAACTTTTATCAAAAATGTCAAAAAGTGGGTAAAAAACGCAAAAAAAAATTTTGGAAAATTTTAATTTTTTTTTTCAAAAAAACAGTTGTAATTAATTTTTACATTAATGCGATTACTAAATAAATTAATAAGTTTTATCAAAAATGTCAAAAAGTGGGTAAAAAACGCAAAAAAAAATTTTGGAAAATTTTAATTTTTTTTTTCAAAAAAACAGTTGTAAATAATTTTTACATTAATGCGATTACTAAATAAATTAATAACTTTTATCAAAAATGTCAAAAAGTGGGTAAAAAACGCAAAAAAAAATTTTTCAAAATTTTAATTTTTTTTTTCAAAAAAACAGTTGTAAATAATTTTTACATTAATGCGATTACTAAATAAATTAATAACTGTTATCAAAAATGTCAAAAAGTGGGTAAAAAACGCAAAAAAAATTTTTGGAAAATTTTAATTTTTTTTTTCAAAAAAACAGTTGTAAATAATTTTTACATTAATGCGATTACTAAATAAATTAATAACTTTTATCAAAAATGTCAAAAAGTGGGTAAAAAACGCAAAAAAAAATTTTGGAAAATTTTAATTTTTTTTTTCAAAAAAACAGTTGTAAATAATTTTTACATTAATGCGATTACTAAATAAATAAATAACTTTTATCAAAAATGTCAAAAAGTGGGTAAAAAACGCGAAAAAAAATTTTGGAAAATTTTAATTTTTTTTTTCAAAAAAACAGTTGTAAATAATTTTTACATTAATGCGATTACTAAATAAATTAATAGCTTTTATCAAAAATGTCAAAAAGTGGGTAAAAAACGCAAAAAAAAATTTTTCAAAATTTTAATTTTTTTTTTCAAAAAAACAGTTGTAAATAATTTTTACATTAATGCGATTACTAAATAAATTAATAACTTTTATCAAAAATGTCAAAAAGTGGGTAAAAAACGCAAAAAAAAATTTTGGAAAATTTTAATTTTTTTTTTCAAAAAAACAGTTGTAAATAATTTTTACATTAATGCGATTACTAAATAAATAAATAACTTTTATCAAAAATGTCAAAAAGTGGGTAAAAAACGCAAAAAAAAAATTTGGAAAATTTTAATTTTTTTTTTCAAAAAAACAGTTGTAATTAATTTTTACATTAATGCGATTACTAAATAAATTAATAACTTTTATCAAAAATGTCAAAAAGTGGGTAAAAAACGCAAAAAAAAATTTTGGAAAATTTTAATTTTTTTTTTCAAAAAAACAGTTGTAAATAATTTTTACATTAATGCGATTACTAAATAAATTAATAACTTTTATCAAAAATGTCAAAAAGTGGGTAAAAAACGCAAAAAAAAAATTTGGAAAATTTTAATTTTTTTTTTCAAAAAAACAGTTGTAAATAATTTTTACATTAATGCGATTACTAAATAAATTAATAACTTTTATCAAAAATGTCAAAAAGTGGGTAAAAAACGCAAAAAAAAATTTTGGAAAATTTTAATTTTTTTTTTCAAAAAAACAGTTGTAAATAATTTTTACATTAATGCGATTACTAAATAAATTAATAACTTTTATCAAAAATGTCAAAAAGTGGGTAAAAAACGCAAAAAAAAATTTTGGAAAATTTTAATTTTTTTTTTCAAAAAAACAGTTGTAAATAATTTTTACATTAATGCGATTACTAAATAAATTAATAACTTTTATCAAAAATGTCAAAAAGTGGGTAAAAAACGCAAAAAAAAAATTTTCAAAATTTTAATTTTTTTTTTCAAAAAAACAGTTGTAAATAATTTTTACATTAATGCGATTACTAAATAAATTAATAACTTTTATCAAAAATGTCAAAAAGTGGGTAAAAAACGCAAAAAAAAATTTTGGAAAATTTTAATTTTTTTTTTCAAAAAAACAGTTGTAAATAATTTTTACATTAATGCGATTACTAAATAAATTAATAACTTTTATCAAAAATGTCAAAAAGTGGGTAAAAAACGCAAAAAAAAATTTTGGAAAATTTTAATTTTTTTTTTCAAAAAAACAGTTGTAAATAATTTTTACATTAATGCGATTACTAAATAAATAAATAACTTTTATCAAAAATGTCAAAAAGTGGGTAAAAAACGCGAAAAAAAATTTTGGAAAATTTTAATTTTTTTTTTCAAAAAAACAGTTGTAAATAATTTTTACATTAATGCGATTACTAAATAAATTAATAACTTTTATCAAAAATGTCAAAAAGTGGGTAAAAAACGCAAAAAAAAATTTTTCAAAATTTTAATTTTTTTTTTCAAAAAAACAGTTGTAAATAATTTTTACATTAATGCGATTACTAAATAAATTAATAACTTTTATCAAAAATGTCAAAAAGTGGGTAAAAATCGCAAAAAAAAATTTTGGAAAATTTTAATTTTTTTTTTCAAAAAAACAGTTGTAAATAATTTTTACATTAATGCGATTACTAAATAAATAAATAACTTTTATCAAAAATGTCAAAAAGTGGGTAAAAACGCAAAAAAAAAATTTGGAAAATTTTAATTTTTTTTTTCAAAAAAACAGTTGTAATTAATTTTTACATTAATGCGATTACTAAATAAATTAATAACTTTTATCAAAAATGTCAAAAAGAGGGTAAAAAACGCAAAAAAAAATTTTGGAAAATTTTAATTTTTTTTTTCAAAAAAACAGTTGTAAATAATTTTTACATTAATGCGATTACTAAATAAATTAATAACTTTTATCAAAAATGTCAAAAAGGGGGTAAAAATCGCAAAAAAAAATTTTGGAAAATTTTAATTTTTTTTTTCAAAAAAACAGTTGTAAATAATTTTTACATTAATGCGATTACTAAATAAATTAATAACTTTTATCAAAAATGTCAAAAAGTGGGTAAAAATCGCAAAAAAAAATTTTGCAAAATTTTAATTTTTTTTTTCAAAAAAACAGTTGTAAATAATTTTTACATTAATGCGATTACTAAATAAATTAATAACTTTTATCAAAAATGTCAAAAAGTGGGTAAAAAACGAAAAAAAAAATTTTGCAAAATTTTAATTTTTTTTTTCAAAAAAACAGTTGTAAATAATTTTTACATTAATGCGATTACTAAATAAATTAATAACTTTTATCAAAAATGTCAAAAACTGGGTAAAAAACGCAAAAAAAAATTTTTCAAAATTTTAATTTTTTTTTTCAAAAAAACAGTTGTAAATAATTTTTACATTAATGCGATTACTAAATAAATTAATAACTTTTATCAAAAATGTCAAAAAGTGGGTAAAAAACGCAAAAAAAAATTTTGGAAAATTTTAATTTTTTTTTTCAAAAAAACAGTTGTAAATAATTTTTACATTAATGCGATTACTAAATAAATTAATAACTTTTATCAAAAATGTCAAAAAGTGGGTAAAAAACGCAAAAAAAAATTTTGGAAAATTTTAATTTTTTTTTTCAAAAAAACAGTTGTAAATAATTTTTACATTAATGCGATTACTAAATAAATAAATAACTTTTATCAAAAATGTCAAAAAGTGGGTAAAAAACGCGAAAAAAAATTTTGGAAAATTTTAATTTTTTTTTTCAAAAAAACTGTTGTAAATAATTTTTACATTAATGCGATTACTAAATAAATTAATAACTTTTATCAAAAATGTCAAAAAGTGGGTAAAAAACGCAAAAAAAAATTTTGGAAAATTTTAATTTTTTTTTTCAAAAAAACAGTTGTAATTATTTTTTACATTAATGCGATTACTAAATAAATTAATAACTTTTATCAAAAATGTCAAAAAGTGGGTAAAAAACGCAAAAAAAAATTTTGGAAAATTTTAATTTTTTTTTTCAAAAAAAAAACAGTTGTAATTAATTTTTACATTAATGCGATTACTAAATAAATTAATAAGTTTTATCAAAAATGTCAAAAAGTGGGTAAAAAACGCAAAAAAAAATTTTGGAAAATTTTAATTTTTTTTTTCAAAAAAACAGTTGTAAATAATTTTTACATTAATGCGATTACTAAATAAATTAATAACTTTTATCAAAAATGTCAAAAAGTGGGTAAAAAACGCAAAAAAAAATTTTTCAAAATTTTAATTTTTTTTTTCAAAAAAACAGTTGTAAATAATTTTTACATTAATGCGATTACTAAATAAATTAATAACTTTTATCAAAAATGTCAAAAAGTGGGTAAAAAACGCAAAAAAAAAAATTGGAAAATTTTAATTTTTTTTTTCAAAAAAACAGTTGTAAATAATTTTTACATTAATGCGATTACTAAATAAATTTTACATTACTAAATAAATTAATAACTTTTATCAAAAATGTCAAAAAGTGGGTAAAAAACGCAAAAAAAAATTTTGAAAAATTTTAATTTTTTTTTTCAAAAAAACAGTTGTAAATAATTTTTACATTAATGCGATTACTAAATAAATAAATAACTTTTATCAAAAATGTCAAAAAGTGGGTAAAAAACGCGAAAAAAAATTTTGGAAAATTTTAATTTTTTTTTTCAAAAAAACAGTTGTAATTAATTTTTACATTAATGCGATTACTAAATAAATTAATAACTTTTATCAAAAATGTCAAAAAGTGGGTAAAAAACGCAAAAAAAAATTTTGGAAAATTTTAATTTTTTTTTTCAAAAAAACAGTTGTAAATAATTTTTACATTAATGCGATTACTAAATAAATTAATAACTTTTATCAAAAATGTCAAAAAGTGGGTAAAAAACGCAAAAAAAAATTTTGGAAAATTTTAATTTTTTTTTTCAAAAAAAACAGTTGTAATTAATTTTTACATTAATGCGATTACTAAATAAATTAATAACTTTTATCAAAAATGTCAAAAAGTGGGTAAAAAACGCAAAAAAAAATTTTTCAAAATTTTAATTTTTTTTTTCAAAAAAACAGTTGTAAATAATTTTTACATTAATGCGATTACTAAATAAATTAATAACTTTTATCAAAAATGTCAAAAAGTGGGTAAAAAACGCAAAAAAAAATTTTGGAAAATTTTAATTTTTTTTTTCAAAAAAACAGTTGTAAATAATTTTTACATTAATGCGATTACTAAATAAATTAATAACTTTTATCAAAAATGTCAAAAAGTGGGTAAAAAACGCAAAAAAAAATTTTGGAAAATTTTAATTTTTTTTTTCAAAAAAACAGTTGTAAATAATTTTTACATTAATGCGATTACTAAATAAATAAATAACTTTTATCAAAAATGTCAAAAAGTGGGTAAAAAACGCGAAAAAAAATTTTGGAAAATTTTAATTTTTTTTTTCAAAAAAACTGTTGAAAATAATTTTTACATTAATGCGATTACTAAATAAATTAATAACTTTTATCAAAAATGTCAAAAAGTGGGTAAAAAACGCAAAAAAAATTTTGGAAAATTTAAATTTTTTTTTTCAAAAAAACAGTTGTAATTAATTTTTACATTAATGCGATTACTAAATAAATTAATAACTTTTATCAAAAATGTCAAAAAGTGGGTAAAAAACGCAAAAAAAAATTTTGGAAAATTTTAATTTTTTTTTTCAAAAAAACAGTTGTAAATAATTTTTACATTAATGCGATTACTAAATAAATTAATAACTTTTATCAAAAATGTCAAAAAGTGGGTAAAAAACGCAAAAAAAAATTTTGGAAAATTTTAATTTTTTTTTTCAAAAAAACAGTTGTAAATAATTTTTACATTAATGCGCTTACTAAATAAATTAATAACTTTTATCAAAAATGTCAAAAAGTGGGTAAAAAACGCAAAAAAAAATTTTTCAAAATTTTAATTTTTTTTTTCAAAAAAACTGTTGTAAATAATTTTTACATTAATGCGATTACTAAATAAATTAATAACTTTTATCAAAAATGTCAAAAAGTGGGTAAAAAACGCAAAAAAAATTTTGGAAAATTTAAATTTTTTTTTTCAAAAAAACAGTTGTAATTAATTTTTACATTAATGCGATTACTAAATAAATTAATAACTTTTATCAAAAATGTCAAAAAGTGGGTAAAAAACGCAAAAAAAAATTTTGGAAAATTTAAATTTTTTTTTTCAAAAAAACAGTTGTAAATAATTTTTACATTAATGCGATTACTAAATAAATTAATAACTTTTATCAAAAATGTCAAAAAGTGGGTAAAAAACGCAAAAAAAAATTTTGGAAAATTTTAATTTTTTTTTTCAAAAAAACAGTTGTAAATAATTTTTACATTAATGCGATTACTAAATAAATTAATAACTTTTATCAAAAATGTCAAAAAGTGGGTAAAAAACGCAAAAAAAAATTTTTCAAAATTTTCATTTTTTTTTTCAAAAAAACAGTTGTAAATAATTTTTACATTAATGCGATTACTAAATAAATTAATAACTTTTATCAAAAATGTCAAAAAGTGGGTAAAAAACGCAAAAAAAAAATTTGCAAAATTTTAATTTTTTTTTTCAAAAAAACAGTTGTAATTAATTTTTACATTAATGCGATTACTAAATAAATTAATAACTTTTATCAAAAATGTCAAAAAGTGGGTAAAAAACGCAAAAAAAAATTTTGGAAAATTTTAATTTTTTTTTCAAAAAAACAGTTGTAAATAATTTTTACATTAATGCGATTACTAAATAAATTAATAACTTTTATCAAAAATGTCAAAAAGTGGGTAAAAAACGCAAAAAAAAATTTTTCAAAATTTTAATTTTTTTTTTCAAAAAAACAGTTGTAAATAATTTTTACATTAATGCGATTACTAAATAAATTAATAACTTTTATCAAAAATGTCAAAAAGTGGGTAAAAAACGCAAAAAAAAATTTTGGAAAATTTTAATTTTTTTTTTCAAAAAAACAGTTGTAATTAATTTTTACATTAATGCGATTACTAAATAAATTAATAACTTTTATCAAAAATGTCAAAAAGTGGGTAAAAAACGCAAAAAAAAATTTTGGAAAATTTTAATTTTTTTTTTCAAAAAAACAGTTGTAAATAATTTTTACATTAATGCGATTACTAAATAAATTAATAACTTTTATCAAAAATGTCAAAAAGTGGGTAAAAAACGCAAAAAAAAATTTTTCAAAATTTTAATTTTTTTTTTCAAAAAAACAGTTGTAAATAATTTTTACATTAATGCGATTACTAAATAAATTAATAACTTTTATCAAAAATGTCAAAAAGTGGGTAAAAAACGCAAAAAAAAATTTTGGAAAATTTTAATTTTTTTTTCCAAAAAAACAGTTGTAAATAATTTTTACATTAATGCGATTACTAAATAAATTAATAACTTTTATCAAAAATGTCAAAAAGTGGGTAAAAAACGCAAAAAAAAATTTTGGAAAATTTTAATTTTTTTTTTCAAAAAAACAGTTGTAAATAATTTTTACATTAATGCGATTACTAAATAAATTAATAACTTTTATCAAAAATGTCAAAAAGTGGGTAAAAAACGCAAAAAAAAATTTTGGAAAATTTTAATTTTTTTTTTCCAAAAAACAGTTGTAAATAATTTTTACATTAATGCGATTACTAAATAAATAAATAACTTTTATCAAAAATGTCAAAAAGTGGGTAAAAAACGCGAAAAAAAATTTTGGAAAATTTTAATTTTTTTTTTCAAAAAAACTGTTGTAAATAATTTTTACATTAATGCGATTACTAAATAAATTAATAACTTCTATCAAAAATGTCAAAAAGTGGGTAAAAAACGCAAAAAAAAATTTTGGAAAATTTTAATTTTTTTTTTCCAAAAAACAGTTGTAAATAATTTTAACATTAATGCGATTACTAAATAAATAAATAACTTTTATCAAAAATGTCAAAAAGTGGGTAAAAAACGCGAAAAAAAATTTTGGAAAATTTTAATTTTTTTTTTTCAAAAAAACTGTTGTAAATAATTTTTACATTAATGCGATTACTAAATAAATTAGTAACTTTTATCAAAAATGTCAAAAAGTGGGTAAAAAACGCAAAAAAAAATTTTGGAAAATTTTAATTTTTTTTTTCAAAAAAACAGTTGTAAATAATTTTTACATTAATGCGATTACTAAATAAATTAATAACTTTTATCAAAAATGTCAAAAAGTGGGTAAAAAACGCAAAAAAAAATTTTTCAAAATTTTAATTTTTTTTTTCAAAAAAACAGTTGTAAATAATTTTTACATTAATGCGATTACTAAATAAATTAATAACTTTTATCAAAAATGTCAAAAAGTGGGTAAAAAACGCAAAAAAAAATTTTGGAAAATTTTTATTTTTTTTTTTCAAAAAAACAGTTGTAAATAATTTTTACATTAATGCGATTACTAAATAAATTAATAACTTTTATCAAAAATGTCAAAAAGTGGGTAAAAAACGCAAAAAAAAATTTTGGAAAATTTTAATTTTTTTTTTCAAAAAAACAGTTGTAAATAATTTTTACATTAATGCGATTACTAAATAAATTAATAACTTTTATCAAAAATGTCAAAAAGTGGGTAAAAAACGCAAAAAAAAATTTTGGAAAATTTTAATTTTTTTTTTCAAAAAAACAGTTGTAATTAATTTTTACATTAATGCGATTACTAAATAAATTAATAACTTTTATCAAAAATGTCAAAAAGTGGGTAATACGCAAAAAAAATTTTGGAAAATTTTAATTTTTTTTTTCAAAAAAACAGTTGTAAATAATTTTTACATTAATGCGATTACTAAATAAATTAATAACTTTTATCAAAAATGTCAAAAAGTGGGTAAAAAACGCAAAAAAAAATTTTTCAAAATTTTCATTTTTTTTTTTCAAAAAAACAGTTGTAAATAATTTTTACATTAATGCGATTACTAAATAAATTAATCACTTTTATCAAAAATGTCAAAAAGTCGGTAAAAAACGCAAAAAAAAATTTTGGAAAATTTTTATTTTTTTTTTTCAAAAAAACTGTTGTAAATAATTTTTACATTAATGCGATTACTAAATAAATTAATAACTTTTATCAAAAATGTCAAAAAGTGGGTAAAAAACGCAAAAAAAAATTTTGGAAAATTTTAATTTTTTTTTTCAAAAAAACAGTTGTAAATAATTTTTACATTAATGCGATTACTAAATAAATTAATAACTTTTATCAAAAATGTCAAAAAGTGGGTAAAAAACGCAAAAAAAAATTTTGGAAAATTTTAATTTTTTTTTTCAAAAAAACAGTTGTAAATAATTTTTACATTAATGCGATTACTAAATAAATAAATAACTTTTATCAAAAATGTCAAAAAGTGGGTAAAAAACGCAAAAAAAAATTTTGGAAAATTTTAATTTTTTTTTTCAAAAAAACAGTTGTAAATAATTTTTACATTAATGCGATTACTAAATAAATTAATAACTTTTATCAAAAATGTCAAAAAGTGGGTAATTTTAATTTTTTTTTTCAAAAAAACAGTTGTAAATAATTTTTACATTAATGCGATTACTAAATAAATTAATAACTTTTATCAAAAATGTCAAAAAGTGGGTAAAAAACGCAAAAAAAAATTTTTCAAAATTTAAATTTTTTTTTTCAAAAAAACAGTTGTAAATAATTTTTACATTAATGCGATTACTAAATAAATTAATAACTTTTATCAAAAATGTCAAAAAGTGGGTAAAAAACGCAAAAAAAAATTTTGGAAAATTTTAATTTTTTTTTCCAAAAAACAGTTGTAAATAAATGCGATTACTAAATAAATTAATAACTTTTATCAAAAATGTCAAAAAGTGGGTAAAAAACGCAAAAAAAAATTTTGGAAAATTTTTATTTTTTTTTTCAAAAAAACAGTTGTAAATAATTTTTACATTAATGCGATTACTAAATAAATTAATAACTTTTATCAAAAATGTCAAAAAGTGGGTAAAAAACGCAAAAAAAAATTTTGGAAAATTTTAATTTTTTTTTTCAAAAAAACAGTTGTAAATAATTTTTACATTAATGCGATTACTAAATAAATTAATAACTTTTATCAAAAATGTCAAAAAGTGGGTAAAAAACGCAAAAAAAAATTTTGGAAAATTTTAATTTTTTTTTTCCAAAAAACAGTTGTAAATAATTTTTACATTAATGCGATTACTAAATAAATAAATAACTTTTATCAAAAATGTCAAAAAGTGGGTAAAAAACGCGAAAAAAAATTTTGGAAAATTTTAATTTTTTTTTTTTCAAAAAAACTGTTGTAAATAATTTTTACATTAATGCGATTACTAAATAAATTAATAACTTTTATCAAAAATGTCAAAAAGTGGGTAAAAAACGCAAAAAAAAATTTTTCAAAATTTTAATTTTTTTTTTCAAAAAAACAGTTGTAAATAATTTTTACATTAATGCGATTACTAAATAAATTAATAACTGTTATCAAAAATGTCAAAAAGTGGGTAAAAAACGCGAAAAAAAATTTTGCAAAATTTTAATTTTTTTTTTCAAAAAAACAGTTGTAAATAATTTTTACATTAATGCGATTACTAAATAAATTAATAACTTTTATCAAAAATGTCAAAAAGTGGGTAAAAAACGCAAAAAAAATTTTGGAAAATTTTAATTTTTTTTTTCAAAAAAACAGTTGTAAATAATTTTTACATTAATGCGATTACTAAATAAATTAATAACTTTTATCAAAAATGTCAAAAAGTGGGTAAAAAACGCAAAAAAAATTTTTGGAAAATTTTAATTTTTTTTTTCAAAAAAACAGTTGTAAATAATTTTTACATTAATGCGATTGCTAAATAAATTAATAACTTTTATCAAAAATGTCAAAAAGTGGGTAAAAAACGCAAAAAAAAATTTTGGAAAATTTTAATTTTTTTTTTCCAAAAAACAGTTGTAAATAATTTTAACATTAATGCGATTACTAAATAAATAAATAACTTTTATCAAAAATGTCAAAAAGTGGGTAAAAAACGCGAAAAAAAATTTTGGAAAATTTTAATTTTTTTTTTTCAAAAAAACTGTTGTAAATAATTTTTACATTAATGCGATTACTAAATAAATTAGTAACTTTTATCAAAAATGTCAAAAAGTGGGTAAAAAACGCAAAAAAAAATTTTGGAAAATTTTAATTTTTTTTTTCAAAAAAACAGTTGTAAATAATTTTTACATTAATGCGATTACTAAATAAATTAATAACTTTTATCAAAAATGTCAAAAAGTGGGTAAAAAACGCAAAAAAAAATTTTTCAAAATTTTAATTTTTTTTTTCAAAAAAACAGTTGTAAATAATTTTTACATTAATGCGATTACTAAATAAATTAATAACTTTTATCAAAAATGTCAAAAAGTGGGTAAAAAACGCAAAAAAAAATTTTGGAAAATTTTTATTTTTTTTTTTCAAAAAAACAGTTGTAAATAATTTTTACATTAATGCGATTACTAAATAAATTAATAACTTTTATCAAAAATGTCAAAAAGTGGGTAAAAAACGCAAAAAAAAATTTTGGAAAATTTTAATTTTTTTTTTCAAAAAAACAGTTGTAAATAATTTTTACATTAATGCGATTACTAAATAAATTAATAACTTTTATCAAAAATGTCAAAAAGTGGGTAAAAAACGCAAAAAAAAATTTTGGAAAATTTTAATTTTTTTTTTCAAAAAAACAGTTGTAATTAATTTTTACATTAATGCGATTACTAAATAAATTAATAACTTTTATCAAAAATGTCAAAAAGTGGGTAAAAAACGCAAAAAAAATTTTGGAAAATTTTAATTTTTTTTTTCAAAAAAACAGTTGTAAATAATTTTTACATTAATGCGATTACTAAATAAATTAATAACTTTTATCAAAAATGTCAAAAAGTGGGTAAAAAACGCAAAAAAAATTTTTTCAAAATTTTAATTTTTTTTTTCAAAAAAACAGTTGTAAATAATTTTTACATTAATGCGATTACTAAATAAATTAATCACTTTTATCAAAAATGTCAAAAAGTCGGTAAAAAACGCAAAAAAAAATTTTGGAAAATTTTTATTTTTTTTTTTCAAAAAAACTGTTGTAAATAATTTTTACATTAATGCGATTACTAAATAAATTAATAACTTTTATCAAAAATGTCAAAAAGTGGGTAAAAAACGCAAAAAAAAATTTTGGAAAATTTTAATTTTTTTTTTCAAAAAAACAGTTGTAAATAATTTTTACATTAATACGATTACTAAATAAATTAATAACTTTTATCAAAAATGTCAAAAAGTGGGTAAAAAACGCAAAAAAAAATTTTGGAAAATTTTAATTTTTTTTTTCAAAAAAACAGTTGTAAATAATTTTTACATTAATGCGATTACTAAATAAATAAATAACTTTTATCAAAAATGTCAAAAAGTGGGTAAAAAACGCGAAAAAAAATTTTGGAAAATTTTAATTTTTTTTTTCAAAAAAACAGTTGTAAATAATTTTTACATTAATGCGATTACTAAATAAATTAATAACTTTTATCAAAAATGTCAAAAAGTGGGTAATTTTAATTTTTTTTTTCAAAAAAACAGTTGTAAATAATTTTTACATTAATGCGATTACTAAATAAATTAATAACTTTTATCAAAAATGTCAAAAAGTGGGTAAAAAACGCAAAAAAAAATTTTTCAAAATTTAAATTTTTTTTTTCAAAAAAACAGTTGTAAATAATTTTTACATTAATGCGATTACTAAATAAATTAATAACTTTTATCAAAAATGTCAAAAAGTGGGTAAAAAACGCAAAAAAAAATTTTGGAAAATTTTTATTTTTTTTTTTCAAAAAAACTGTTGTAAATAATTTTTACATTAATGCGATTACTAAATAAATTAATAACTTTTATCAAAAATGTCAAAAAGTGGGTAAAAAACGCAAAAAAAAATTTTGGAAAATTTTAATTTTTACATTAATGCGATTACTAAATAAATTAATAACTTTTATCAAAAATGTCAAAAAGTGAGTAAAAAACGCAAAAAAAAATTTTGGAAAATTTTAATTTTTTTTTCCAAAAAACAGTTGTAAATAAATGCGATTACTAAATAAATTAATAACTTTTATCAAAAATGTCAAAAAGTGGGTAAAAAACGCAAAAAAAAATTTTGGAAAATTTTAATTTTTTTTTTCCAAAAAACAGTTGTAAATAATTTTTACATTAATGCGATTACTAAATAAATAAATAACTTTTATCAAAAATGTCAAAAAGTGGGTAAAAAACGCGAAAAAAAATTTTGGAAAATTTTAATTTTTTTTTTCAAAAAAACTGTTGTAAATAATTTTTACATTAATGCGATTACTAAATAAATTAATAACTTTTATCAAAAATGTCAAAAAGTGGGTAAAAAACGCAAAAAAAAATTTTGGAAAATTTTAATTTTTTTTTTCAAAAAAACAGTTGTAATTAATTTTTACATTAATGCGATTACTAAATAAATTAATAACTTTTATCAAAAATGTCAAAAAGTGGGTAAAAAACGCAAAAAAAAATTTTGGAAAATTTTAATTTTTTTTTTCAAAAAAACAGTTGTAAATAATTTTTACATTAATGCGATTACTAAATAAATTAATAACTTTTATCAAAAATGTCAAAAAGTGGGTAAAAAACGCAAAAAAAAATTTTTCAAAATTTTAATTTTTTTTTTCAAAAAAACAGTTGTAAATAATTTTTACATTAATGCGATTACTAAATAAATTAATAACTTTTATCAAAAATGTCAAAAAGTGGGTAAAAAACGCAAAAAAAAATTTTGGAAAATTTTTATTTTTTTTTTCAAAAAAACAGTTGTAAATAATTTTTACATTAATGCGATTACTAAATAAATTAATAACTTTTATCAAAAATGTCAAAAAGTGGGTAAAAAACGCAAAAAAAAATTTTGGAAAATTTTAATTTTTTTTTTCAAAAAAACAGTTGTAAATAATTTTTACATTAATGCGATTACTAAATAAATTAATAACTTTTATCAAAAATGTCAAAAAGTGGGTAAAAAACGCAAAAAAAAATTTTGGAAAATTTTAATTTTTTTTTTCCAAAAAACAGTTGTAAATAATTTTTACATTAATGCGATTACTAAATAAATAAATAACTTTTATCAAAAATGTCAAAAAGTGGGTAAAAAACGCGAAAAAAAATTTTGGAAAATTTTAATTTTTTTTTTCAAAAAAACTGTTGTAAATAATTTTTACATTAATGCGATTACTAAATAAATTAATAACTTTTATCAAAAATGTCAAAAAGTGGGTAAAAAACGCAAAAAAAAATTTTTCAAAATTTTAATTTTTTTTTTCAAAAAAACAGTTGTAAATAATTTTTACATTAATGCGATTACTAAATAAATTAATAACTGTTATCAAAAATGTCAAAAAGTGGGTAAAAAACGCGAAAAAAAATTTTGCAAAATTTTAATTTTTTTTTTCAAAAAAACAGTTGTAAATAATTTTTACATTAATGCGATTACTAAATAAATTAATAACTTTTATCAAAAATGTCAAAAAGTGGGTAAAAAACGCGAAAAAAAATTTTGGAAAATTTTAATTTTTTTTTTCAAAAAAACAGTTGTAAATAATTTTTACATTAATGCGATTACTAAATAAATTAATAACTTTTATCAAAAATGTCAAAAAGTGGGTAAAAAACGCAAAAAAAAATTTTGGAAAATTTAAATTTTTTTTTTCAAAAAAACAGTTGTAAATAATTTTTACATTAATGCGATTACTAAATAAATTAATAACTTTTATCAAAAATGTCAAAAAGTGGGTAAAAAATGCAAAAAAAAATTTTTCAAAACTTTAATTTTTTTTTTCAAAAAAACAGTTGTAAATAATTTTTACATTAATGCGATTACTAAATAAATTAATAACTTTTATCAAAAATGTCAAAAAGTGGGTAAAAAACGCAAAAAAAATTTTGGAAAATTTTAATTTTTTTTTTCAAAAAAACAGTTGTAAATAATTTTTACATTAATGCGATTACTAAATAAATTAATAACTTTTATCAAAAATGTCAAAAAGTGGGTAAAAAACGCAAAAAAAATTTTGGAAAATTTTAATTTTTTTTTTCAAAAAAACAGTTGTAAATAATTTTTACATTAATGCGATTGCTAAATAAATTAATAACTTTTATCAAAAATGTCAAAAAGTGGGTAAAAAACGCAAAAAAAAATTTTGGAAAATTTTAATTTTTTTTTTCAAAAAAACAGTTGTAAATAATTTTTACATTAATGCGATTACTAAATAAATTAATAACTTTTATCAAAAAGTGGGTAAAAAACGCAAAAAAAAAATTTCGAAAATTTTAATTTTTTTTTTTCAAAAAAACAGTTGTAAATAATTTTTACATTAATGCGATTACTAAATAAATAAATAAATAACTTTTATCAAAAATGTCAAAAAGTGGGTAAAAAACGCAAAAAAAAATTTTGGAAAATTTTAATTTTTTTTTTTCAAAAAAACAGTTGTAAATAATTTTTACATTAATGCGATTACTAAATAAATTAATAACTTTTATCAAAAATGTCAAAAAGTGGGTAAAAAACGCAAAAAAAAATTTTGGAAAATTTTAATTTTTTTTTTTCAAAAAAACAGTTGTAAATAATTTTTACATTAATGCGATTACTAAATAAATTAATAACTTTTATCAAAAATGTCAAAAAGTGGGTAAAAAACGCAAAAAAAAATTTTGGAAAATTTTAATTTTTTTTTTTCAAAAAAACAGTTGTAAATAATTTTTACATTAATGCGATTACTAAATAAATTAATAACTTTTATCAAAAATGTCAAAAAGTGGGTAAAAACGCAAAAAAAAATTTTGGAAAATTTTAATTTTTTTTTTTCAAAAAAACAGTTGTAAATAATTTTTTCATTAATGCGATTACTAAATAAATTAATAACTTTTATCAAAAATGTCAAAAAGTGGGTAAAAAACGCAAAAAAAAATTTTGGAAAATTTTAATTTTCTTTTTCAAAAAAACAGTTGTAAATAATTTTTACATTAATGCGATTACTAAATAAATTAATAACTTTTATCAAAAATGTCAAAAAGTGGGTAAAAAACGCAAAAAAAAAATTTTGGAAAATTTTCATTTTTTTTCCAAAAAAACAGTTGTAAATAATTTTTACATTAATGCGATTACTAAATAAATTAATAACTTTTTTCAAAAAAACATTTGTAAATAATTTTTACATTAATGCGATTACTAAATAAATTAATAACTTTTATCAAAACTGTCAAAAAGTGGGTAAAAAACGCAAAAAAAAAATTGGAAAATTTTCATTTTTTTTTTTCAAAAAAACAGTTTTAAATAATTTTTACATTAATGCGATTACTAAATGAATTAATAACTTTTATCAAAAATGTCAAAAAGTGGGTAAAAAACGCAAAAAAAAATTTTGGAAAATTTAAATTTTTTTTTTCAAAAAAACAGTTGTAAATAATTTCTACATTAATGCGATTACTAAATAAATAAATAACTTTTATCAAAAATGTCAAAAAGTGGGTAAAAAACGCGAAAAAAAATTTTGGAAAATTTTAATTTTTTTTTTCAAAAAAACAGTTGTAAATAATTTTTACATTAATGCGATTACTAAATAAATAAATAACTTTTATCAAAAATGTCAAAAAGTGGGTAAAAAACGCGAAAAAAAATTTTGAAAAATTTTAATTTTTTTTTTCAAAAAAACAGCTGTAAATAATTTTTACATTAATGCGATTACTAAATAAATTAATAACTTTTTTCAAAAAAACATTTGTAAATAATTTTTACATTAATGCGATTACTAAATAAATTAATAACTTTTATCAAAACTGTCAAAAAGTGGGTAAAAAACGCAAAAAAAAAATTGGAAAATTTTCATTTTTTTTTTTCAAAAAAACAGTTTTAAATAATTTTTACATTAATGCGATTACTAAATGAATTAATAACTTTTATCAAAAATGTCAAAAAGTGGGTAAAAAACGCAAAAAAAAATTTTGGAAAATTTAAATTTTTTTTTTCAAAAAAACAGTTGTAAATAATTTCTACATTAATGCGATTACTAAATAAATAAATAACTTTTATCAAAAATGTCAAAAAGTGGGTAAAAAACGCGAAAAAAAATTTTGGAAAATTTTAATTTTTTTTTTCAAAAAAACAGTTGTAAATAATTTTTACATTAATGCGATTACTAAATAAATAAATAACTTTTATCAAAAATGTCAAAAAGTGGGTAAAAAACGCGAAAAAAAATTTTGAAAAATTTTAATTTTTTTTTTCAAAAAAACAGCTGTAAATAATTTTTACATTAATGCGATTACTAAATAAATTAATAACTTTCATCACGCTGTACTGTACAGCCAATAGGTAAAACATCATCAGGATCGTCAAAAACGACAACAAAATTTGAAGTCTTGCTCTGGATGGAGACAAATATCGCCAACAGCTTTGAGCAGGTGTACAAGCTTTCAAAACTAATGTAACCAGCTTCAATGGCTCTGTAGAGCGCTCCTTTTCTGCATTGAAGAGGATAAAGACGTACCTTGGAAGCACTCAAAGTCAATAGAGATTGAGCTATTTGGCTCTCATCTCTATCGAAAAGGAATTTTTGAAAGAACTGAAAGAAAGTGACGAATTTTATAATTTTATGAGTCATCGAAAATTTTGTGACCGTTGACCGACGAACCGAATTTATGTATCGATAAATGCTATTGTTAAACCTTTTGATTTATGTCATTTATTTGTGGCGCATCCGTAATAATATAAAACAAAGTGAATATTTTTTTCTCGGAAGCTACAAACGGGTGAATGGATTTTGAAATTTTTTTATTTTATTTATTAGGTTTTTATGGGAGCAAGTTCGTACATTTAAAAATATTTGATTTTGATTTTGGAAGTCCAAGAAATTCAATAATAAGACTTTGAACTAAAAAAAGTGAACTTCTCCTTCGTTGAATGGAATTAATTTCAGTTTTTTGATATCTAAAACGCGCATCTTTTAAGTCCAATATTTAGTTTCTATTTGCTATATCCGCAGAGCAATATTAACAAATCCTTTGCGAAATTCCTTTTTTATCAATATGTTAATTGACCAAGATTTTCAAATCGATCTCAGTGGTGGTTTCTTTTTAGTTTTAGTTCAAGGTATATTCGTATTTTTTGAGAGAGCGGGTTTTTTCTCGTAATCGGAACTGGAGTCGAATGGATTTGGTCTGCTCAAGTGCTCATGCGTTAAAGGTTTTGCGGAGTGAATTTTTTTTTTCAGTTGGGTAGATTTAGATTATGTATATGTATTACCAGAAATTGAGTTCTTCTCATAATGTTTTCTCCGGCGCAGCGTTCTGTTTTGATTTTCTGTATCTGTTGTCTGTTCTTTCATATGCTCAACTCAAAGCTCAAATAATCAAAGTCAATAGTCAACTTCTCAGAAAATATGAGCAAGCGATCTCATCGGCCTGATATTGGGCGAGTAAGTAGAGCTACAAAATAATAGAGATTGACGCGGTCACATCAAACTGATGCATTAAGCTCGGTCAACAATGCATTAACTTTTAGTGGTGATCAGCACAATGGTCAGCATGTGAATATTGCTCGGCCATAGACCCGAAAAAGTAATTCCGCCTTTCATCTATACATATATAAAAATTGAGCCTAAAATTCTGTTCGTTTGTCGCCGATTCAAGCCTTAACGTATTTACCGATTTTAACCAAACTTTCACACATCTTTGGTATTGGTCTATATTATGGTTTTTGTGAAGTTTGGTTGAAATATTGAATTTCCATACATTTTGCTCGACGGCTCGACGGATTTAAATGATTTTCTTTTATTTTGTTTGTCTTGAATCAAGGATGGTTTAGGAAAAACTAAAATTCGGAAAATTCTCAACAGGTGGCGCTGTAAGCACATATGTTTGGTTCCATCTAGGAAGATAGGATTGTGTTGGACCAGAGAGGAGGCGATGTTGTCGATCTCCGAAATCGCTCTACTGATTTCAATGAAATTTTGTGGATAGGTATGGTTGACCCAATAGTTCTGGTCTTGCTCTGCTTTGGGGTGGTGGGCGCAAATCGCAAGCATTAAAGAATTATGTGATGTGGCATGTGGCATATGTGGGCGTAGGCCGTACGGCGCATATCGCTTGGTAGAAAGAAGGGGAGGTATATTTTGTTGGTTATTCGTATACTATCATTTTAACAAATTAACCACTCGCCCAAGTAGTGCAGCATACTAACCACTGAGCCACCATCTTCACAAGTCGCAACTACCCGTATTAAATGTTCTATAGAACCTTTATCGAATGTGAAGTGGAACAAAAAATATCTGAACGGTGATTCTTACTTCCCGGGAAAACTTCCCAAACTGCTCACATTCTGCTTTGGTTGATTGAGAAAATCTGAAAGGAATTAGCGCGGAAAAAAAACGATCAAGAAGCCGACCCGGAAATCTATGAAGTCGTTCAATAGATAGGTTTAACTATCAAAAGGTATGTCCATAATTTAATCAATTTTAGGCGGTAAAAAGTTCGCCGGGTCAGCTAGTAATTAATAAAATTGAAAAACCACGATTAGTTTTTTTTTTTTTAACTTCCTCAGAGCACGTAGCTAACCCAATGCTTAAGACCAGGAATCGCCACTGGTTTTAACTTCCGTCTTTCATACGAGTACAGACGAAAAGCTGTTTTTCTCCTTTTTATTTTGGACAGTTTCAAGTATTTACCTTGTATGATTTGTTTTATTGTTTGCTAAGCCATATTGCAACTATACCAACACAATTGCAATTTCACCGCCACTTTTCACATCCGTTCCATCAATTACATTACATTCAATACGGGAACTATAGACACAACTTCATCCATAGACATTTGGGAACTTTTTAATTAAAATAAAAAAGCCAACTTTCGAACAAAGCAGCAGCTCAGTACAGATCCTTTAAATACAAATAAAATCCTAGCCCGGCTTCCGGTCCACCTTCTCTGTGCTCTGTCCTCGTCCTGAATGTTTCCGCTCCAAATGTATTGAATCCCTCTCACCCTTCACGTCGCCGACCGGTCGTCCTCGGGATTTCAAATTGAATTTGAATTAAAAAAAAAAACAACAAAGAAAAAAGGATAGACCAACAGCAACCGGCACTATTTTGCCACCGCGTGATCCGACTTCAATTCAAATGCACGACGAACTGCAACTATGTATTTGGAAATAGACACGCTGAACGGGGCTGCCGTTTCATAAATTCCTCGGGGAGTATAATAGAACTTTTTTGAGGTGTACCGGGGAGTACAAAACAAAAATTAAGAAATTAATCTTTAGCTATGCGTTTTTCCGTCCTTATTGGAAAATCCCTTAAATTGTGGAAAAGGAAAGGGATCTACCAGGATCCGCAAAAGTTTGTTGGATGCAAATGTAAAGAAATCGAACATGAAAGAATGTTAATGGAACATCCAGAAACTAAAATTTGTTTTGCAATTTATTCTAGGCAGAGAAATGTTAAGGCAAGTGAAAACTGAAAATAGTTAAATCCGAAATTAATAATAGGAGTACAATTTGCCTTTGGGGAGTACCGGAGTACGGCAGACGAAAAAGCAGTACAATACACCAAAACCCCGATTTGCGTCGTTAATTGGGACCAGAAAAATCACGACGCAAATCGAAACGACTCGAATTGAAAAACGATTCTTAACCTTAATTATCTTAATATTTATTTCTCCATAATGATTGACTTCACGTAAAGTGTAAACTCGTTAGCCTTAATCTTGGGCAATCCCCTTTTTACAAAAAAAAAATTTACAAAAAGGAATAACAAAAAAGCAAATTGAAATAAAATCGTCCCAACTTCGAAACCAGGATCATTTTTAAATGACGCAACTTCGAAAAGACGCAAATCGGAACGACGCAAAGCGAGGTTTTAGTGTACTTCTATTGTAGTACTTTGAATCCTAAAAGCGTAGTGCAACAGAACAAAGAAAAGCAAAAACAAAAATGTGAACAAATGTACCTATACCTATATATTAAAAAGAGAAACAAAAGGATTTCGGTTGCAAAACTAAAATCCGAGAAAAACGTGCAAGGAACGGGTGTAGAAAACAAACCCGCCTCGTCAACATTGAAGCTGCTCATTTATCACACTTTCGGGCATGATGTATACAGCCACCATAGCAACAGAAATTCGTCCTTTGTGTCCTTGCAATTGCACGTTCTGGTGCTTGGGTATTTGATGTTCCAGCGGCTGTGGGCAAACATGTAAACAAATTATCCGCAGCCACAGCAGGGTTCGATAGAGTTGCGTGGCATATCGGGTCTCGGGTATGAGGTGTAGGCGAACAAATTTCCTTCCCTCGGAACGGAAATAAGAACGAAGAACTAAAATAAACGACGCAAATAAATTTTATTTGTTTGGAGATGCAGAATACCACAATACAACGGTAATGATGATTATAAAACAAAGAGATGTGGAGTTTTGGGTCGGCTTCGGCGAATTCGATCCAAGTGTCGATGGGGAAAACCGAAATTTAAACAAGTAGTTCGTTCGGTTTCTCAACCATTTTTAATATTGTTACAATTGACGTCTCGTATTCCATTCCCGTTGTGACTGCACCATAGCTCTCTCTCCGACTTGACTTTATGTTGTCAGCACGCTCTCTACACACACACAGAAAATATACGCTTGACTGTCAAAATTACACCTGCACTTCACACAAATTTAAAGTTTTTATAGAAATGGAATCCGAGACAACAATTGTAACTATACTAACCATGGTTGAGAAGCCGAATGCAATCAAACTTGGTAACTCATAAACAGGACTGCACAGTTGAGGAATGAAATTAAGTGCACTTTGGGAGGGGTTTGCTACTTATCTATATACAAACAAGAGTAGCGTGATTGAGTTGACAGACATCGTACAGGCCAAACCACTAATTTTAGGTTCATGAAACTTTCCGGATATGTTCCACTAGCTGTGTAGACGCGCACTAAGGTATTTTTCGATGCGACCCTCCGTGCCACTTTTAGAGAGGTTCTTCTGTTACTCCCGATACGTTAATCGTATAAACTTGAAATTTTGTAAGTTTATATAAAATACAAAACCATCGAATACCTATTTCGCCTTTTTTCCAAAAATCGCCTTATAAAGGTTGAAAAAGAGGATTAAACCTTTTTTATTTTAACCTTACTTCACTCAACCTGCTATTACATTCATAAAGCTTTGCGCAATCCAAAAAAAGCTTAAAATGGTCTTTCGTCAATACTTCCCCGAGTATTCTAAGCCATCATTTATCTTTCTGCACCTTCCAGAGGCTGAGCTAGAAGAAATTAAAGACAGATCTTAAATCAACAAGAAACTTAGATTGATTTGCCGATTGCCAGCTATGCTTGGGAGTGGGTGGGTTGAGTATATCGTAGATCGTACCCATGGAAAGCATTATAGTTGGATACACATACCCATACCCACAGCCACAGTGAAGTTCGGTTTCTTTACAAACGTTTATCTTCATGTTCATATTGTTACAACTTGACGTTCCATATACCATTCCGTATCGTTTATCGTTTTATCTCATGGCGTCTTCTATGGATATGTAGAATGTAGCGTAAGCAGAGTTGCCAGATTGGGCGCTTTATCGTATTTTGGGCTATCTTTTTTCTTAAAAAACGATAGAGATTTCTTCCATGAGCGCCCAACACAATTTTGGGCTACATATCGTTTAACAAATTTGGTTTGTTACGCCACAATGACCAATTGCAGTTTGCAGAAGATAGAAGTCAATAAAATGCAGATCAGTGGAAAGAATACCAAATAAGTACTTAAGAAATTGGGAAAATTTTTAACGATTGCGCTTCTTTTTGGGCTACATATTTTTAAGGTTTGAGCGCAAAAGCAAACAAAATTCTGGCAGCCCTGAGCGTAAGTATCATTTGCACGAGCGACCTCATGCTCTTTGGTGTGTACTTCGTATTTCCTTTTCGTTCTGTAAAACGCAGCCACTGTTAGCGATGAAGATGAAGCCATTAACTATCCGGTAGAGTTTTTAAATTCCCTTAAACCATCGGGTATTCCATACCATAGACTAACGCTTAGGAAGGTCACACCCGTAATGCTCCTTCGGAACTTAAAACCACCAAAACTATGTAATGGCACTAGACTGCAAATCATAAATATTTAATCGAAGATATTATATTGAGCGGGAGCTCAAGGGGAAAAAGTATTTGTGCCGCGCATTCCTCTGATACCTAATGACCCCTTTAACTTTAAAAGATTACAATTTCCCCTTAAAGTATGCTTCGCCATGACGATCAATAAATGTCAGGGCCAATCACTAAAATACGCTGGTATAGATTTAAGGGAAGATTGCTTTACGCACGGTCAGTTTTACGTAGCTTGCTCTCGTGTAAGTTCTGGTAATATTACTGCAGCCCGATAAAAAAACAAGAAACATTGTCTATAAAGAAACAATTTTTCCTAAAAAGTATATTTTAACAGAGTCTCGCGCGGACGAAGTCGCGGTTAACTGCTAGTCTTTACATACACGCTCACAAATTGGCGCAAATCGAGTTCGTTTTTTGCACGTTTAAGAAAAATGGGCTAAAATTAACTAAGTCTCTGTTGAAGACACGAGTATTCGTTGTTAAAAACTACCGAGATGAAAAGATAAAATGCACACTATTTAAAAAAAAAAACCCACTTTATCAGTTTTTATCAACCAAGTTTTGAGATTAATATCAACCAAACAGTTTTACTTTAAGAAATGAATCCATCGACTAAGCTTCCATGAACAACCAGTGTACAGAATTTGGTCTAGCCTAGATCATTGAGGAAGTAGTATTCTAAGTAATCCTTCCTTAAGGTGGCTGCAGAGAAGGTTGGTATAATGGGCTCATCCTCCTCCTCATCTCTAAAGCTTCTGCAAAAGTCATTGTGTGACAGCCTTAGCGCGTGTCTGGCCAAAATACAATGCCCGGTAATGACATTTAATACTATCGAGTTATTTGTTCTGTTGAGTCGCAGAAGTTCCTTGGATCTATCAGTATCCAGGGTTGGCCATGTGAGTCTAGGATTGCCTAGATATTTTCATCTATGACTTCCTTTGCCAATGTGACAACCAGGTTCGGCTAAATTGCCGCCATATCAGTGGACCAGAACCCAAAAAAAATCTCGTCCGTACCTTAAGTATCTCTCGCACGTGGAAAACTAAGTCTACCTTTTCGGGCATCTTATTCACCTCGCAGCCAGCCCCAGCCTCTTGTAGGTTAGCAATGTGTGTGTCCGTGCCCGCGTTGGTGAGAAAAAAGAAACAATGGATATTCTATTCCCACTCCTTCTTTTCCCCTCTTAAAAAAAACTTCAGCATCACCAATTGGACTTCACGGGGTAAGTTTTTTGTTTATAATTTTCTTGGAACAGTAACAACATTCAAATACAGCTTTTTTTCCGCCTATATCGGTAGAGATCCTTCTATCTCAGTAAAACATGAAATTAAAAATTAAGTAATAGCGACACAGGACCAAACCGAGCACTCAAATTTTTTTTTTATTCTTAATATCTTTCTTTTTTCTCGTTGGCTTTGTAAGTTATCAATAAAAAAAACTAAACGACATTAACAATTTTAATAAGCTACTATCACGCTAAAGAATTGTTCTTAAATGATCTGAAATTTGTTTCTTTTCTTTGGTATACCGTTAATACATACGTTCATGCAATAAATCGATAAATGATTGCCTAAAAGTTGAAACTAGCGTCTCATTTCGACAGGAGGGCTTTGTGGTCCAAAATAATGATGTCAGTAGTGATTCCAGCGGTAACTGACACAAGGCGCTAAGAGGACGATACCAACTGTTCCTCATATGGCAGTGTTAGATCCACTTGACTTAGAATAAAACATCTTTATATGAAGATGTTTATATGTTCTTTTAGGGTTTCACCGCATGCAGAACTTGTGTTTTTTTCTGGTGCAAGAATTCCCCCTCCGACGAGCTGAAGCCGAGTGCAGCAAGGCATGCACCCGTACCAGAGTTGCTAAATAATCCTTTAATGCATTCCCTTACAAGACCCCGAACCCTATCCCTTTCCACTCAACATTTTATACCGAAGAGCTCTGTTTACATACCCAATATGACAACCTACACCGATCCCATCAGTCTTGCCAATTCGTCTGTTGCACATGTCACAGTGTCCCGGAACGCGTTAAGAGGTACACGGCAATCTTCCACGCGCCTTAGATCTTATTTTGTCCATTTGTCAAATAATTTCGATATTCCTATTAATCGACAGAAGCAAAGGCCCCAGACTATGAGTTCTTTTGAAAAGACCCCGGCTCCAACTCCCTCGGGTGCCTTGTACCCGTCCGCGAATTTTGACAGTGATGTAGGTCATTTAGTGAGTTCACTTCAACAGAGCTCTATAGGCTCTTGGATTTTTATTGAAGAAAGCGGGGAAGGTTGAGTTCTGTTGCTTTTAACTTGGTGCTCAATTATTTTCGGGCTCTGAATAAAATTTCTTTTCTCGGTTCTGCTCGCTGTGACAATCACCGTGATGAACAGTCCAGTATTATTTTTAGCTTTTTCTGTGCCTAGCTAAATTTTTCACACTTCCTGAATGGCGGTTCTTTCGAGAATAAACCTGATCGTAAAGGCATTGTCCATTTGAGTGGACCAAGAAGTAGAAAATCCTGAAGGTAGTACACAGTTTAGTTGCAGGGACTTTACTATGTGAAAGTAAAGACCTCCACATCAATTAGTTAGACATAGTGAGATTCAACATCATCACTGAAGGATGCGACCATTCATGTTTAATGGCCCGTCAACTGCGGCGACGACATCACTCCTTCCATCCCAACTTAAACGAATAAAGAAAGCAAACAGCATCGGAATTCAACTATTTTCCTCCGCTCAACGACACAAATTCAATTAATCCCGACAAGATTTTGGCTTGCCTGCCATAAGTATCCCATAAGTTCCTATATACGACCTATAGAATCCTTCTTTATCGCCTCAGCAAGCGTATATAGATTTTCTTTTTGTATTCCACCCAGCACGTGCCAAAATCAAATTTTCTCCAATCCAAGGTAATTGAGAATTCCCGGCACGTACCAGTAAATCACCGGCATGTCACACTCAATGTGAAATAGACCCTCTTAACCGGATGATGGAATCCCCTGGAAAGAGCACCACTACCAGACAAGACGCAGGCCAAACTTCTTGCATTGTGATTCCGAGTGCAAACATCACACTTGACAAGGATTACACCTAATGTGCATGCCCGTGTTTTGCTGCTGATCTTTTTGTTTGGCCGTCAAATTCGTTGTGCAAACATATTTTCGGTTGTGTCGCGACAAAAGATCAAAGCATGCAAAATAGGTTGTGCATCATGCTCGCTGTCATGTTGCATCTCACGCGGCAATGATTTACACCAGAATTAGCCAATTATCCATTGGGCATCTCAAGGAAGTGCGCGCAAAAATAGACTCCAACTGCGGTGTAGCTGCATGCGACAGCAGGCGGCATGGAGTCCATTTAGATTCGGAGACAGAGAGAACGTACGCTGCATGCCAGTCAATTTGTTGAATCTGTGAAATGGCAGAGCGACTCCTTTCAGATGTCGTATGATGAATCTATTTGCGCTCGACTTGCAATGGGGGATTTAATTCATTTTCAGTTGGTGTGCGGCATGCAAAATAACTGTAGAGATGCAGACGAAAAAATGTAACTCCAAATTTGCATGGAGGGTATTTTTCGAATCGCACATCGACGGAACCGTCTCGCAAGCAGCTGCTGCAGTTTGCTTGGCATGACATTCCATTAGAGAACTTCAATTGAGCGCGGGGGAAGTCCTTTTTTTTTATTTTGCGTTTTAGAGTTTCCCTCTCTGTCAATCTTAGATTGTTGTTATCCATTAAAACCGGATGTGAAAATATGCCTTCTGGTCGTTCGTGAATAGTGGCACAGTTTGGAATTTATTTTCCCATTGAAAGGGGTTCGGGTTAAAAATATACAGTTGGTCATTGAATGGTCAAACGTTTGTTTGACTTTGATTCGGTGAATTTATTTGGATATAGTTGAGGGGAGTGTTTTGAGGGGATTTGAGGTGTCTGAGAGTTTTAAGAAATTCCATGGCTATACAAGTCTTCCTTGAAAATTTATATATTTAAAATTTTAAAGTCTGTCTCTGTATGAATTTTTCAGAGGAACATAGGGTTTATCATGTGTCAACATTTAGATTCTATTTCATCGAAAGCGGTCAACTTATTTAGAAGCTAAACGAGTTTGAAGTTTTCTGTCGGTCGTCCACGGTACATAAAAGCTTAAACTATCGCCTCTTAGATGTCTGAAATCAGGAAATGTTTGCACTCGGATTGATAGTAAATGGTAATCGTGCGTCATGTTATTTTCGTACCCTCTTATATCGACGTTTAAATTGGGTAAGGGTGAATAAATCATCGTATTTCGCGAGTACATTTATGCTGATAAGGTATTTCCATTTTCTATTGCGTATATGTTCAAAAATCAGGCTTTCCCCCAGGGAGGCGTGGCTGTGGTGTTAAGTATGCCTATTTGTGATCCCGGCTCTTTCGAAGGTGTCAAGCCAGCCAAGTCGGACCGGTTCCAATAGCTGCGAGCATATTTCGGGTACTACCTACTATCTGACGGGACGATGCATTTACGCACCTCCACCACACCTTGCAGATGGCAATAACCAATTGCACAAGTCGATACATCATTGGATACACGAATGATGACGTTAGGTATACCACAACCGAAAGAGGACTTAAGTAGCGCCAAACACGTGAAGCTGGGTGTTGAGTATTGAGCCAGAAAAAGGAAGAAAAACGGATTTTGTGTAGAAAAAGTACTGATCTGTCTTGGACACAATTGTGCAGTGGTTTGTATGTTGGAGGGCTTCCTGGTTCGACCCCGGAAATCGCTGTCGCAGCTCGCGCGAACGTCAGACAAACATCCAATTATCCAAAAAAATAGAAGTTCATATTTCGTATCTATTGCCGTGATACCTATTGTTCGAAAAGTTGAGGACTTTAGATCTAGAGCTACATGGTTGGCAAAAACCTAAATCTAGACTCAGACTTGATTCCTCTAGGGTTAGAGTGTAGGCACTATTTTTTGCGAATAGCTAAAATGGACTACATAAATATGCTTGAGTACCTTTATCTACAAATGGCTCCCAAAACGGTATATTCCAAGGATAGGTACCTAGGTGTCATCTTTCATCGCAAAAACAAACAAACTACTCTCTAATTGCAAGGAACAACACAAAAGACCTATGTAAGGCTAAAAGCAACTCAGTGAGGACCGGACCACCTAAAGCCATTGTCGAACTTCTCCCGTGTGAATTTCTGTTAACTGCCATATAGTTCTGCACTGAAGACCTACTCGTATCAACTGTTCATCAGTCAATAAGGCATATTTGTGTTGAAGCTTTTAGTAAAGTTATAAGCTGATTTCTGTATTCTTAGTCTTGCTTTGCCGTACCTTATCCATGCTCAAATCCATCCACTATAGGAGTGTACTTATTTTGAACGATGTTCAGTCAGCTCCAACCTTGAACGTTTCCCGCACTATCATCACTTACTCGAATTAACTGTGAAAACATTTTCACATTCCATTGATTGCATTGTAATTCGACCCCTAGCTCCTTATCGAAACAATTCACTGGTATTCACAGGAAACAAAGCAGATCTCGACTATGCGGATACGCACACATGTGTACTTCCTCACCGAACTGTATTTCTCTATTCAGCCCATCTACGCCCACCACATCCCGGGCTGGCATGGGTTAAGTAATTAAATGCTGCTTTCGTGAAAGGATACACTTCCGCAACCGAGATCTTTGGATAACAAAGCAAACATTGACGGATTTTTGAGAGCTATCACAATAGAGAGGAGCGGCGCCCTTATTTTATACTTATTTTTTGAGTCCTTTCCAACATCAACCTTCCATTATCCAAATTAGTCTACTTTTCAACTTTAAAGCATATATTAGCCCACCCCTGCCCCAGTGTTGCCTGCAATCGGATTAAATAACAAAAATCGCATACCTTCTGCGTGTGCAAAACCCTTGCAGGGCAGAGATAAACCGCAGTCCTTGCTGGCTCTACAGACAAATGTGAATGCAACCATCTAATGGGTAGAGAATAAGGAAAAAAAAAATCATACTCATGTCAGTTGGTATCTTGAAAACAAGGCGAATGCACATCTTTTTTGCGAACGTTAACCACGGCACAGGATACGTCCTTAAGGCAGCCAAGCATCGCGCGAACAAAAAAACGACCGAATCTAGGCCGGCTTGTTAACAAAAGTCATAGTTGACTGGCTGTGTGTATTACATGCCTGGTGGTATAGTTTTTACCGTTTCTAGATAACTAGAGCTCTGAGGATGGTTAAATCAACCACAGCAAGCGCAACATCAAATAGAAAATCGATAAGGGGATGCTTGTGCGGAATAGAGGGCTTATGCAGATGGTGGTTATAAAGACTAATGGCAAAAGATATACTAGAACCCGATTGGGTGTCATTTTGATCCTTATACAGGACGACCTAGTTGGAATGCAGTTTTTCTCATTACTCGCTATAGACGTTTTTAATAGGAGTTTAATTCGTAAGCAGTTTTCCTATCCGGGGAGAGCGCAATTGTGTCAATTATTTCAGATCTAGATTTGTAATTAATTATTTCTTGTGCAATGAGATTTCGAAGGGTGCATTTTGTTAGGTGAGTAATCCAAACAAATTTAAGGAACACATCCACTTCCAAAACACCTCAATCATCAACAAGATGGCCGTCTATTAGTATTAATTTTTCATTTCCGATATTATGTGTTGGTCTTCTTCTGTTATACGCCGATTTTTAAATAAATTGGCCCTTACTAATAATCATTTCGAATCTTCACACTTCATATTTTGTGGGCCCCAATGGGTAATTTTAAATGAAAGTGTTTGCCATTGTGAGTTTGTATAATCTAGCCTGGACTTTTATTAACATCGAACATTGTATTGCTTTCAAAATCGAACAGAATCGTTTTAATTTTCGTGTCAAGCTGTATCACTTCGTCAAAGTTGAGCAAAAACTCGTGTGGAATGCTCCTTACAAGCGAAAAAGACTGAACCATCACCATCAACAAAGATAATAATTGTTATGGAAAACCAAAAAGAAAGTAAAAGATGGCAGCACATGCTTCACAAGGTAGGTATGTATTTTTGTGTTTTGTGATGCCTTCAGGGGTCTATCCCCACACTATGGAAGCATATGGACCGGAAAGGCTCCCGTGGCATTCTCAAATCTAAACAGGTCTTTTACTGATGGCCAAAATGATAAAGAGAGTTTAAAGAAGGGCCTAGTAAGTACAAAGGAATACAAATACAAAAAGTTGAGTATAACCCCATTGGGTAGCAACCCCTATCCCAATTAAAAATCACGCCACAAACAATGCAAAACACTCGCCCTACGCTAGCCCACTTAGTTGGTTCCCCCTCCATACCCAAGAACTCCTTCAGCTTAGTTAGCCATGTGTTGCCCCTTCCCTGGGAAAAAGGGTGCCAGTTTTGTATTTCCTTTGCGATCACGTTTTACAGCCCATTAAACTATATTATCGATTTTCCCAGCTCATCTTCTATGTGCAGAACACCCAGGAGCTATGCCACTTAAGCCCCGCCATTAACCGGAACGTTTTACTGGCCCATATTTTTTTTCGGTACAGACGCTCTCTTGCTGCGTTGTGTTTTGTTCTCTTCTTTCACTCTAATGCCCAAAGATAGTAGCTAATTGTATGCACATGTAATAAGTCCTCGCATGGATGGAAGAGGCTCTGCTAATAAGAGCTCTTAATAAAAAAAAAAACAAATGTGCAATCTGGGTTAAGATACTCGACAGATATCTAGTTTAAACTCCCAGCAATCTCTGCTGTAGCCAAAAAGTACTCCTATCTATATCGCAACTTTGAAAGCGAAGTACTCCTCGTGTGCAGATGTGTTTCAAGTAATTAAGATAACCGATCCAGGTGAATGGTGCGACAGAAAAGTATATCAACGCCGTAGGCTTTAAAGTAAAAAACAAAAGGACTCACACCATCGCACACATATGCAAAAAGTAAACATCATTTACTGCGGGAGTATGGAATGGATGCCCGTCGGCAGCGACTGTGCGAGAAAAGCGATGAACAAAAGACAAGCCACGACGGTGGAAAAGGATAAAATCACTTATGCCAGGATAATGACATGCATGTGGGATAAATGAACTCGTGTTAGTGGTGCAAGAAAAATCGAAGCGCCTCATATCACTGAAATCATGCTGAAGGCGCTAGGCAGAGTGTACAATTCGAAAGCTATATACGAGTGTGTGATGGAAGTGATATATGTTTGCAAAAGTTCGTTCCTGGCTTTGTCAGATGTGCAGGAGGAAACGAGAAACGCAGGAAATCAACGCCTTGAGGCTGAGAACGCCGCTACTGTTTTTAGTGTCTCCATCTCCATTGGAGGTCGGATGGATGTAGACTTGTAGGTAGACTTGTATGTGAGGTTTCAACTCCATATATTGTGTTTAAACTTTTACGTTTAGGCAGAAGATTGTTCTTAAAGCATTGATGCTGTGCAGGAAAAGGTGTGTAATTTGATTTGAACGGAAAATTAAGTAACGCATATTAGCTGTTTTTTATTATCAGCTATGATCCATCTAGATCATCGATTTACATGCATTTACAACAACAGCACATGATCCTGCTTCTCATCGAGATCACGAATCATGATCTGAAAATTATTTCTACCATTTCCGATTTATTTTTAAATGTTGGTGTGCTTGTGAACGATAGCCACACAATCACGTTGCCAGACTAAAAAATGTAACACAAGAAATCAATTGATTTTTTTCGCATTCGAATAAACTCCCCATCCGTATTCCGAGTTATTTTGTTTTTTCTCGTTCTATAAAGGTATGTCCAGACCAGCAAAACATTTGATAAACAATTAAATACCTACATGTTCCATATTTATTTCTAAAACACTTATTAAACAAAACAATTTTTATGAAATGTTTAGAAATGTTTTGCTGGTTTGGATCTGGACACCAAAAAAACATTTATGAAATGTTTCACAGTTACCCAATCGTGATGGGAAATAATTTTTGTTTTAGAAGTATCCTTGCAGAAAGTGAGCGCTGTTTTTCGATTATTATTTCTTTTTAAATGAGAAAGTGATTCATTTAATACGATTATTTGAATTAAATTGTGTGTTGCGTGATTGCCGAGACCAAAATTACAAAAATAAAAACTTTAGTCGTTGCTAATAATCCCACCACATTATTTTCTTCTAGTCCAAAACAGGATACAGTTGAAACATTTCATAAACCTTTACCCCCGTATTAATAAACAAATATGCAAAATGTAAGTTAGCTAGTAGACGTCAGATAGCATACAAAAATTTGAAGTAACTGCTGAGTAACGAGATGATAACTTTTATGCAGTGTTTATTAATACGGGGGTTAATAAATAAATTTCAGAAATCTTTTATAAATGTTTCTAAAATCTGTCCGATTTGCTTCAGAAACATTTCATAAACATTTCTGAAATGTTTCGGTGGTCTGGATACACCTTAATATGCCAAGATAAACTCAAGCGGTAGCAGCAAAATATTGTTCATGTGTTGCATATTTGAACATAAAGTACTAAATTTGTTTCACAAAAATATATTTGAAAAGAAAAATTATGCAAATTTGATTCAAATATGGTAACACCCCCGACTTTGCAAGTGAAATGACATATGCCTTGTGTGACGTCATGTTGAGAACAATATTTGCAAGATGGCTGGTGGCAATACGAAGTTTAAAATACCCTGTATTATCTGTTTTGCTTTTGAAAGCAACTGTTGCCACAATTCCAAAATTAAACTTTTCAATTATCCGTTCTGCTTTATTTTCGTGATCTGATCCGAATCAGATCACGCTGAATATAAAAAACAGCTATTGTGGCAGCTAGGCCTCTGGTTCATACGGACCTGTTGCGCCAACTATTTATTTATTTAAGAACGTCCTTCTGACTGTTTTTCTTTTGTAAGGTATTTAATTGTTCTAATGCATTACACATTTAAAAAAGGCACAGCAAACCACTTGGGGAACAATTTTCTTCTAGGTGAATCTATCGCGAACGACGAGAATTAATTTTTCTATTTTTTTCAAATAAGTTCAATCCTAAGAAACAATATCCTTGCTTACAACACTTGCCATTAACAGGGAAAAAATCAGTCGAAAAATAGGTGCTCATAAGGCAATTTTTTCCATCAGTGAGCAAATATTGTCAATAAAGCAAGTTCGTTCAAAAAGGTTACACTTCTCCTTAGCACCGGAACCACTTCTGAACATTTCCATATTGTATACGGTCGCGTAGTTGTACCGTCAACGAGGGAATACTGTAAAATTCCTTTTAGAAACGATATTAAACGATCTGGCTGTTTTTTTGAATTTTCGACAAAGGTAGCGAAATAATACCGAATGTTTTACCGATGTCGAAACGACAACGACGAATAGCGAAAATAAAAATAAAAGGCTGTGTTTTCCCTGAGGATTTCACAATACAAAATTGTAGTTTTTATTTTGCTGATTTTGGTATTTACACAAATTGAAAGAGAGAGGATGTTATCTACGTTATTTTACATTACAGGCGAATTCAAAAATATAAAAATATTTAAATATGCCGACTGGTCTAACAGAACCGCGAATTTTTGAATATAGTACCTATGTACATAATATGTTTTCATAAATATTGTATGATGGTGACGATGATGATGATGATGATAATCCCGCTGCAACACATCACATCATTACTGAATCCACGTACACTTTCACTACGTGCTCGCATTTTGTTTCTGTCGTACCTATTCAAAGCGATTAGAGATAGTTTCAAATGGACAATGCATCAGTTCACATACCGCAAGATCAATAGTGACTCTTATTTTCAATAGCGAGTTTTAGTCGAAATTTGAGTAGCTGTCGATAAGTGCTTTATCCAAATACCCTATTTTACAATCAAAACAAAGAGGTATACTTCATTTACGATTGTGATTATAGTGGTTTTCATATTAAAAAAAAATACAATCGTAATTTCAATACATACCACTTAAAGGCTCACAGATCCAGCCCATTTGACATCTAAATCATTTTTCAATAACGTTATCCAGTTCCAGTTCAAATCAATATAAAGCTGTTTACAAGTCCATTGGACCGTAAAATGTTATCGGTGCTTAAATTCTCTTTGCTCCCACGTCCCACCCCGTATTTTTGAACAGCCCCGCCCCATTACTCAGTTCGGAATCATAATTTAAATTTTATTATTTCCTGTTTCGCCAGCCATTTCGAAGTAATCTTCTACAGCGGCTGGGCCTTGACTCTCGTCATTTCGTCTGGCCCTAAAAACAGCATGGCAATTCGCCCTTCAGCAAGACCAACAAAGAAGAAAAAAGAGCTCCGAACCAGATAAAAAGCCCACCGTTGTAACCCTTAACCTGTTGGCCATAAAGCATCCGTATGCACCCACCCACAATCGACCACAAAATCCGAAAACTTGTTATAAACATTCTCAAATCTATATGCCCCTTACCCCCAAGTGTGTATGAGCGGAGCGTAGTATTCGCATAAACCGAACCCCAGTGCAGATTTTTGTCGCCCTATGTCTGCAATGCAAGGCATCATTTCAAACTCCTCTGCAGCTCAACGCAATGGGGGCTGAGTTTTGAATTTAATTTTCGTTTTCATTTTCATGCGATGCGTTCCCTTTCGAAAGGGTGGTGGACTTTACTCGGTATACATTGTCGCGTTGTTTTAGTGGGTGCGGGACTTTTGTTTTTTCTTGCTTCTTGCATTTTTGATGGAGCACTTTAACGCAAAACTCTTTACGGTCTGGTGGTTTCGAGCCATGAGTCGTAGAAAACACTGGGTTTCAAGTTTCAACCCCTCGGGCGCTGTTATTTGGCTTAAGCTCTGTTGACGCACAAGCTCTCCTACCGAATTTGTGTTGTCGCATTTATTTGAACGCTTAGTCGCAGATCATTAATTTTCTTTTATGTAGCTTTTTTTTGGTTGTTTCTTGTTTCTAATTAAAACTTAAAAATTGCTTTAAATGGGAATTTGGAAGTGTTGACAAGCGGTTCAAACATACACGGGTAATTTGCAGGTTTAACGGTATTGATGAAAAGCTTTTGTCTTTAGTATCGGCGAACGCCTTATGAGGAAGGTTAGCCGAGTGGAACAGAGTTGCCTCTGCTTTTTTTTTTGAGGACAAAAATGCTGCTTGAAAAAAAAACCGTGGTTTCAATTGATATAAAACGAAGTTTACCTATCAAACATTGAAGACGGCAGCACTGTTTAGAAGATCATGAATTCTCAACCCATATTTGTCAAAACTCACAAATCTGCCAAAGGTTTTTTCCTATACCTGGTGTGTGCATCCACAAACTAAGACGAATTGCGTTTTATTCGCATTTCGCGATACTAATAATCGTATTCAGTAGCCAGGCTTTACTTCACGAGCTCGAAATGTCGGAATTTTCCATAGAAAATTACCCATTGTGACCTACAAAATAATTAGTGTGAAGGTAAAAAATTAATATTATTAAGGCTCACTGAGCGTGTCGGAAGAAGACAGTCATTCACCGGCGAGTTCCGCTGCGAATTCCTTGGTTTGAGTAGGGTGTTTCAACGATCAAAGACCTGCAAGTTATTCTTTTCTGTTATTGTTTGCTATGTCTTATTAATCGATTCTTCTTTTTTAAGAGTACATTTTGTTTGTACAGATCTGTTATCCTTATCCTCTATCAATATTGTTCCCTTCATAAATCGATTGTTTAGTTTTACTCGTTACTTTTTTAAGTAAGGCTTTTACGAATTTCATCACTCATTTTGAAAAGTAGGATAATAAAGATTTGGCACTATCCAGCTTCTCAAAACCCCAACCACTAGCGCGTATGAGTTGTTCTCTTTGGGACGAGTGGGACCTACGCTTTCTACCGAAATAAAAACCTAATTATACCGTATGAGTTCAATCAACCAATGTGATCCATTTAAAGAGAGAACTGTAAAAAATAGTGCAACTTTATGCATTGCAAAGATAGCCACTGACAGCAATGTTAATCCGATATCCTTTTTACCACCATACACAAATTCCATTAATACACGTCCAGACGTTTTAATTAAATCAATCCCCCGCAGTAGAAGGCCACTTAACCGAGCGGAATTCGTTAAAACAAAAATATAAGCAAAGAATTTTGATGTTGGTGATTTTTTTTTATAAAATATTTATTTAAACATTTATTTTGTTGGAAATATTTTTTATCAGATATCCCAATGCGGTAATGCATTTTTTTTTAGATTATTTCATTGCGCGACTTTCATTATCTCAGCGCCATCCAGGCGGAATTATAATAATTTTCCATTTATGAACACGAACGCAATTATTTCACCTCAGGTTTGTTGTCTATTCACGTGGAAAGGAATAAAGCAGAGAAGCAGCCATCAGTGGGTTGGTGTGTGGTGCATGCGAATAGCAATAGCAATGGCAGATAGGGGCCTCGCATAGGCGTTATGCGCATTTGTGGGGGAGATGATTAACATTACGTAAATCAGATTTTAAAGAGATTTATTGAATCTCTGAATTCCACGGAAATGTCAGAGAGAATGAGGCTTATTGAAATTCCTGACAGATAAGAATCATTGCGTTGAATTATGCTGTGTCTTGTGCATATATGAATTAAATCATTAAATTGGATCGCAAATGAAGTCGCAGTTAAATCGACGTCGACCATGGACGTTGATGTGATGATGTTTGACAGAAATGTATAGTCATGCAATGCAGATTGCAAACTGATGAAAGTAATGGAAATCAAATTTCAAAAATTGGTTGAGAGCACTACCAACATTCAAAGAAATCTGAGTCATATTGGCAATTAGCTATTGTGACTTACCTACGACAATTTTACAGTAAGAATTAAAAATGGTTGGTATAATAATGTAAACCGCCATGAAGTTGAATACGGAAAGGTTATTTTTTTTTTAATTATACATAAATTTGGTCATTATTTTAACGAGAATCTATCAGCGTCTTCTGCATAAGTTTTAGATATATTTAGATGTGTTTTTCAAAGCGTTTTTAAATTAGCTTTTTCCAACGAGTTTTTGGGAGCATTTTTGAATGGGATTTGCCGTTTTTTTTTAATGTTCTCAACGCGTTTTTGGACTTGTGTTCTATTGATCTATTGACCAATTTTTTGAACTGGTTTTCCGACGTGCTTATTAGCACTTTTCTAGGCTCGTTTTCCGACGCGTCTTTTTAACCCTTTTTCGACGATTTTTTGAAGGAATCTTCGGTGCGTTCTTGGGTTGATTTTTTAACAAAGTTTTAATCCGATTTTAGACTTGTTTTTGACGCGTTTTTTGAAACTTTCTTCACTCATTTTCAGAGTTGAAAGTTGCTTTTATATTCCATTTTTCACCCCAGGTTCCAAGCGGACTTTGTAATATGAAGCTGTTTCGGAAGATTGTCAAAATGCCTGACAATTTGAAAAAATCACACCATTTTCTTATTTTTCCTATTAAAACCGGCAGCCTGAACAAATCATAATTTAAAAATATTTTATGCGACTGTTAACTCCCCCTTGTCGCGATTGCAACCCAACACCACTCGATTTGCAATTGCTTTTCCATATTCAGATTCAAGACTTCATTTAGACTGGTAATAAAAAACAAAATCAAGAAACCAAACAGACACAGTTACCCAATTTTTACGATGCCGAATAAAGAAGGCCACTCCACTGTCGGCCTATCCCCTCGATGAATTGAATTTTCGTATCCCAAAGATTATAAAGTGGGCTCCTTCAAGTGCTAACGTGTACTTCTTCATCCAGACATCTAGCATTTCAATCGCCTGAAGTTTAATTCAAAGCGGGTTCCATCAACAGCCCTAAAAAAACGAACTTATTGGAGGACTCTCGGGATTAGGAAATATTCGTGAGGGATAAAAATATTAATTACTTGAGATAAAGATTTAAATGGACTCCCACTCAAGGATGCCAATTATTGAAAGAGATTGAAAGAAGAAGACAAGCATTTAAGTTGATCCCTCGAATTGAATATTCATCCTGTCGAGAATTTTAATAGCAGATTGAATCAAATCTAAACTATTGGATGCGTCTGACAGATAATAGCCTCGCCGAAGGATGTCATTGAAAAATTTAATAAAAGCACTTCTTATCATTTTCTGGAGTCGCGTCGGCCGTGCCATTTTATTCACGACCCAGTTTGTGCTAAGCCCGCGTTTACATTTTGTTATTGTGAAGCTTAACGTCCGGATGTTACGGAAGCACGTAGTTGGAATTACTGTGCCACTCGAAGAGATGATGGAGAACTACTTTGTTTGACGTGCGGACGGAAAGGAGAGCAAATTCGAGTGCTTCCATTGTGTCCATAGCACGTTCGGATATAAAGAGATGCCAACAGATTGAGGGCCTCTGAGTTGGACGAATGCTAACCCAGAGATGTCGATGTAAACTCTATTAAAATTAAGGATGGAAGGATGTACCTGTCCTTGCCATTTTAGACAACTGATATGGGTAATTTTTTCACCAGCTCGATGCCGCTGAAAAGCTCCTATAGTTCGTCGTTACATCTTGTCCTTCGAAGCGCGTAAAAGTAAAAGGAACCGAACGCCTTACGAAGAATTTTTCTTGCTTTTCAACACCATAAAGCATGTACAGCAACACCATAAAGCATTCTGCAACCTCATCGACGAAAAAACAACGCCCTATTCATTTCACTTCCCGCAACCAAGCCATAACGCCTTCAGCTGGGCCATAACTCTCCGACAAGTGTATGCCTCTCTTATTGCGCATTAAACTTAAATGCTGTCCGCCCTTATTTACGTTCGTGAAATATTTTATCTGAGCCGCCTTAACTCACTCGCACCCATTTATTCACTTTTAATCCGATGCTTACGACTACCACATGCGAACATAATGAGCTTCGCCGTTCATTATACGCGCATTACGACAACGGACCCTGTACCGATTATTATGAGAGTCGTTGTAAAACAAAAGGACTTTCCGTCCTGTTGTGCGGTAGCCACACCACCCACCCATATGTACTCGTACTCGTATATCAATTTGTGCGGGCTCGGCTGGCTGATGTGATTACCCCACCCCAAAAGGCTCCTATTTCCAATGTGTTACAATACCAGGCTTCTGGACATTAATACAGTTACGGGATTAATTATCATAATAAATTTAATAAGAATGAAGGCGAAATCCTCGGCATCAACATGAGAGCCTTTAATGGCTTTGCCCTATCCATGTGCGAAAGCTGATCCGAAATAGCCAATTCATCGTAAGTAGAGCATCCTTTGCGAGTGCATTTTGAATAGTGGGATTATAGTGCAGCTATTTCAAAGGACTCTCCTGATCCATGACACATTTGCCAAAACAAAGATCTACCCTCTGCACAAACAGACACGAGTCAATGATAAACCCCTAAGGGATGATGATTCCGATTTCCAACTGTGACTGCGCTATTATTTGGCTTCAAGACGCGAAACCTTGCCATATGTCTGTACAATTGTGCTGTATCCTTCTTGTAGTTTGGCCTAGTTTTGAGCCACCACATACAGCCACACCCTTCTCAACTGGATGATGAAGTTTCTGTGCTCTTAATTTAATGCACGCACTTCGAGGCACACACAATACACCAGCGCCAAGGCTTTTGAACTTTTAAATGAAAATCAGAACACGTTCCAAGTCACACGTACTGGCTGTCTAATGACAGATGACGTGTATGTGGCGAATGTCAAGCGCACTTTACCAACTTTTGTATTGGTAATTGAATTCCATAAACTAGAAGACACTTCGGAACGGATTGGATCACATCTGGTGCGGGAGAGCACTCATGTCTACAAGTTGATGAGTTCGGTTAAATTGCGTTTGAAGCGGTTCACTTAGTTTGCCTTTCATTATCCTGTTGTCATCCTTTGTGGCGGAATAATGTGGCGCGTTGAAGAAATGTGGTTGACATAATGTTGCGGCTCTCGCTGAATCTTCGCTAATGAAATATGAGTTGGGCGGGGCTGCATGAATCTATATTTCATCTTAAGATTAATAGCGTGGAGGAACATGAGTTGATGCCTGTTTAATTGTGGCAGGATTGTCGTTTTTGTGGGGATTATAATACATGCTAGTTCTAGTTCTGGTTGCGGTAAGTGGTTTGAGGCATTGATTGGTTGCTGCTGGAAGTCGACAAGGAAATCAGCATGTGGTTCGTGGATAATGAACAAAGCCTACTTTTAGAGGCCAGAAAAAGGAATGGCTTTGCTAGGTATTGCAGCAGCCAGTAAAACGCGTCTGTACTACTCGGTATCAGTCGGTCGAATCTCGAAAGCATAAACCATAAACTTAGTATGAAATAGACTGACAGCTTCCTACGTCTCCACGATTTACCCCGCGATTTTTTCAATATTAGTCCCTCCCTCTCGCTCTCAATTGTACTGTATGTATGTGATGTGAATAGGTGTGAAGTGAACCAGCAAACAATTATTAAATTTTGAATTCTAATGGCGTGACGAGGACGCGGGAGGTATAATAAACTATTGACACTCAGCAATGTTCCTACATTGTGGTATCTTAACGTTTTTATGGGAGTTTCAATTTTTTAAAAACTTTCCGTGCGCAAAAGGAAAAAAAAACATAAAAAATGTGGGAATATCAACAATCTGACAGAAAAACATTTAAACTGCATTTCGCCACTAATATCAAAGCACTAAATGTACATAAAAAGGAGATGTGCCTTAAGCAACAATTTCTAGTACCAACAAATAATTATCCTTATGTTAGCAAAGTGCGATTTTTATACTGAAGATTCAATATGATTTTCTTTCCGAACAATACAAATTTTACTTTTAAAAGTATGTTTTTTTTTTCACAAAATAATAGAGGGAATTTGAGTTTGTGAAAAGGAGAAATGAACACCCATCGCGGCAAAAATAAATAGAGAGTGCTAAGAACACTGACTGAGAGATAGTGTATTTTGTGAGTTTCTCTCAGCTGATGGATGCGTTCCGAGAGTTTAAATTCACCACGAAAACTTGTTTTCTACAAGATGTTTAATAGCGAATGTAACTAACATAAATAATAAAGGAATAAAGTGTGAAAAACCCATTCGTTGAAACAAAATAAGATATTTTTGTTCCCATTATTATTAGCTATGTCTATTTTCGTTTGTTTAAGGAGAATAATTGATTACGAATATTAAGATTTTTTAATTAAAATCTTTTCATGAAAATTCCGTTTATGCCGGAAAACAAAAAAAAAAAATTTAATTTATTAGAAAATTTTAAAGAATTGACATAATTTATGAAAGCTGCCTAAAGTTTGTTTTCAATTCATACGAGTTCACATAATTAGTAATCAGACATTATTTATATTATTTAGCGTAAGTTTTTGTCAGACATCTTATGAATGAAAATACAGTGGACGTCCATTATAACGAATGGTATGTACGTGAAAAGTAAAATAAAGTTACAAAATGATGACTGCACATTTATTATTGTTTCTTTCCATAATTTATTCTAGAAATCTGACATTTTTTTAGCTTGTATTTTGATTAATTTAGCTTTGGTGGTTTTAGTGGACTGTCATTTTAAAAAGGAACAAAACAACTTCAATAATGTTTTTATTATTTATTTATATGTGCTTCCTTCTGGAGTTGTACAACGAAATAGACAGGACACGTCTGTATCCTTCAGCTGTTGTTGATGGAATGTGGACGATCGATTCCAAGGACACGTCTGTATCCTTCCGCTGCCGTTGATGGAATGCCCTCGATGAGAGGTCCGATCGGTTGCTCATACACCGATCAGTTTTGAGTGTGTGTAGCCAATGTCTCTCTTCGACATTTGTTTCGTTGCGCTTAGATAGACGCACACGAGGTATTCATATTCAAAGGAATATTGAACATATTTCTTCACTTCACTTCAAAAAATATTCCTTCTCTTTATATCCCATAAGTTCAACATTAAATGCTATTTTATTATTTCGTTTGTTTTAAGTTTGTTTTAACTTGTTTCGACCTCGCTTTTTTTGTCTTGTCTTTCATCGGAGCGTAAATTTGTTGTCAATGCTGTCCGTCTGTGGAATTCTCTACCGCGTTACATTAAAGAAACACATAATATAACAAGAATTAAAAAATTATTAAAGGATTACTTTTCAGTAAATATGTAAATTTCAACATATCAAATTGTATATTAACTGGCGATATAACTGTAGCAATCATGAAATTAAATATTGTCTCATTTTCTTTTTTCGCAGCTCTCTCTTAGACAAAGTTATAAAATTGTAAAATTAGCTTAAGACAAACTTATAGGATAATAAATATCTTATTGTTTTTAAGCATTCATTAAATAAAATAAAATAAAATAAATATGAAATGTTTTTTTTTTTATTATTGAACTTGCGGTGTTTAAAGCTGATTTTTATTGCATGGTGTCTAGCTACATAATTCGTTTCGCTTGATACCAGGAAATAAGAAAATCGAACAACTATTTATATAAAAATGTAGCGAACAATTTCAACTTGGGACTAAGAAAAAATATTATTTACAACACAGCCCCACAGTCTTTTTTTTTCAAGTATGCGTGAGCCCCTTTTGATTAACATGGCACAAAAACATGAATTCAAACTGGGCTTCATTCAAGGTCAGATTAAGCTTGTAGGCAATCCCTCTTTTTTGGCTGAAGCTGTTGTCAGTCTATTTAATATGTACTGAATTTATGGTCGAATGCCTAGTTAAAAAAACTCAAAATCTAAATTCAAACTCAGATGCTGCTATTATGTTTAATATGTTTAATAATCAGGTAAATGTATTGCTTCCTGTTCATTCGGGTATTTTATTTAAGAAGATCTCAACCTTCATTTCTGTATTGACCAGCTCCTACGACATCTGTTCGATTTTATCCTCGTTCTTGTAAACCTGTGGCCAAAATAATGAAAATATGGGAAGTTGTGTTGCCGAAACCGCTTAATAGATTTCTGGTAAGTAAGAAAAAGTATTTGCGAAATGGTTAAAGTTAATAGAAAACAGCAGCCAGACTTGGAAATTTTAACAAAATTTCCTGCTACGGCATGACTTGATTTTTTTTTCTAAAAAAAACACCAAATTAGGAAAAGCTTATTGATTACTGAGTTATTTCTAGACCAAATTTTATACAATATCGATTAAACAAAATGCGAATTTCCGTAGGCATTTTTTCGCATATTATAACATATTGTCTTATCAGTTATCAAAAATAATAATAATTAATTATTAACAAGACACAAAGCTGATATTTTAATTACCTACCGAAAAAGTAAAATGAATTTGAAGTAAGAACGACTCTGTTTTTTTTAGTTTGGTAAGTTGACAGCACTTTTTCTAGCAGCATCTACCACCATTTTCTTATTAATCTGATAAGTAACACCGTTCCAGCTGTTCGAAAAAATAGTCAAAAACTAGAAACCATATTAAGAGGGTTTTTTTTGTTTGTCGAACTGGCAACACTTTTTCTAGCGACGTTAAGTTTGAGAGCTGACAGCTGATTTTCAGCATGAGTGGAATTTTCTCTGCCCGACTTAAGACGTTGCATGTCCCTAGCTGCTCAAAAAACTAATGAAAAAGTACTTCCCGGTTTAACTTTATTACACTCAGCTTATATGCCCCAAAAAAACTCCTACAGTAATGGCATAAAATTATCTTTCTAATAAAGTCAAAACCATTGTCACTACCTTACCTTGTATGTCCTACATTCTATTTTAAAATTCTGTTTACTTCTCAGAAAGTACCGATCAAATTTTGACAACAGAATCACTATCGATAGTCGTTACTCCTCATTACTGACTGGTAAAACTCGCAAACCCTTTCTTAATATTGCTATAACATCCACTGTAAGTGACTGTACTATATTGTTATTTCTCTGAATTTGTATGTGTAGGATGTAGGTATCTCAGCGTCCTGGAAAAAGCTGAGTCCGTCACATTCGATTTTCGCCAAACAATGTATATGGGGCTTAATTGATATATTATATGTATATGAAAAATCCTGTTTCCTCAAAGGGTTGAAAAGCATCTACGGAAAACTTTTTTGGTACCATCGCACAGCTGATAGAGTATTATTATTTTGCAGTCTTTGAAGGAGAACACCCCGTTTTCCGTAAGAACACAAAAGAGTAGGTTTCCTACCTAAGCCCCACTGTACGATTTGAAATAAAACTTCCCTCCTACAACTTTTCACAGACCTAAAGAAAGAAACAAGAAATCTACAACTCTCAAAACCGTTGCTTAAATATTAAAGTTACTTAAGGGGGCAACCCTAGGCAACTCAAACTTCTTCCTCCCGCCGCTCCCTTAGTTGTTATCTTTTCCCACTCCACGAGGGATAATCAAATCTGTCGTCCAGCTGCATCGAATTCTTAAATGTAAGCTTGATCTGCTCCCAGCTCATTCCAAAAATTGAGTGCCGCAAGAACAGAATATCTCAACTAAAAGACGAAACGACGACAAAATTTAGACAAAGTAGACAAAAAAAATGCTGAAAACTTTTCCAGCATCCTGGGAATAGGCACATCCTCGAGACCATTAACAAAAACGAAAGAGTGCGGGACCCATCAGCAGCCACTTCACCATAAATATTTGTCTCCTCATCATCATAATATTTTCTCTGCGTTTCCGTCCTGAGTCCTGGCAACGACTCTACGGCAGCCCGCACATTCCACCCGATAACAACTTCACATACAAAAAAGATATAAAGACACATTAAAATTTCACGCAGAAGCGGCGGGCTGACAACCGAACGGTTTTCTTATCAATGGTGACTTTTCACATCCTGACAGGATGTATATTTTTCCCCCATCTCATCATTTGAAGCAAATGTGCTGGATGGAGATGAATTCAATTTCTAAATGTGTTTATATGAATGACTCAACCACCCAGATACACCCATCACCCACCCACCATCCAACCCAGAGAGAGAGGACGAGCAGCAACAAAAAAAATCCATTATTTGGTGTTTGGAGAAAATTAGCAGGAACTTGAAAATGTTTGTCATCATCATCGCACCATCACGATTTTCGTCCTCTTTTGCTGGTTGATTCATGTTTGCAGTGTGCTCATTGGAAGGAAAATTCATTAAAAATTATTTCTTGCGAAAGGAAGTTCCGTATTCAAAATAAGGAGAGGACATATTTTGACCGGGGGCAATTTTTCCAAAAGAAGGACATTCCGGGTTTGTGTCGTGTTTTTTTTTTCTGATTTTCTTTTAACAATCGCTTTTTTTTGTTGGAACTTTTATTGGTATTCATATCAGTCAGAGTTAGGAGGACATTATTTGAATGGGGGAAAATCCTTTAAAATATTATCTTATCAGTTGGGTAACTCGAAAAGTGATCCGATAAATTGAAAAGTTGTAGAGGTTAGATAAAAGTTTTTAATTTGTAAATTTTCTTGTTTGTATTTTTGTATGGATTTTTTTTGTAACACTCTTTGAAGGGGAGAAACTTGTTGTTGTGTTTGTTTTAATTTTTACGTCGACTATTTGTTGGACTGTGGACGAATTTTTAGAGCGGGGAACTTCAGATACACTGTGCACTGTGCAGTATTGGGAAGGAATTTCTTATAGGGGGCGCATCAATATTAATTTATTTTCTTTTAGAGCTGTATCACCATTTTGGGTTTAGTTCCTATAATTCCGCTATACGTTAAATTGTAAAAAAAAATATGACGTGTCTGATCTATGAAAAAAGCAAAAAGAAAATATTTTACAAAAGAATCGTACCTATAATTCGACTTGCTTTCCTACTTAGGAGGCGTTACAGTCCGGGGACCGGGGGTGGACCTGGGCCTCAACCAACACGTCTCTCCAGTTAGGAAGATCCTTGGCTTACTGGCTCCAATTGCGCACTCCGAGTTGGCTAAGGGCTCTTTCCACTTGCGCGCGCCACCTATGGCGAGGTTTTCATTGCATTGAAATCGAAGGCTCTTCGCCTATTTCCTAGCCATCTTAGACGCAGTTGTCTGACCAGTTCAGGATTAGTGTACAGTTTGTTTTTAAATCTCCTCCTGCAAAGCCCGTCAACGAAAATGGAACTCTAAAAATGTGAAAGAGATTTTCATCCACGTCTCATACTGAACTGAAATGTCGGCTTCGTTGTGCAAACTTCGTAATCCTTGGAACATCCTTAGTCATTCTCATTCATGATCACTCCTGCGTCATCCCTCATTACGATTTAATCGACTCTTGTAGCTCTGCTCTATACCTAAAATAGACACTCGAAGCTACTAAATTGCGTCCATTTTCATTTAATTTTCTAATTTCCACTCTGCATAATCATTCATGGAAAATATTATACCAAAGGTATACTTCAATTTATCGGTCCCCCTTAACCAATCCGCTTTTGTATGGAATCGCAAGTCAATGAGAAATGAGAGTAGTTAAACCACTCGGGTCTTTAGCCTTCAAACCGCGCAGAAAAAAAACTATAGTTACAATATCCTTTCGGGAAAACTATGCCATCACTCGCTTTGAGCCAAAGCCGCCAGCCCGACGATAGAAAGCTACAATCATGAAACTCGTCAAGACACCAAACCATAACTATTTGCGAAAAAACACAAATGAAGAAGGATATTACAATAGCATCGCATCGAACAAATTTTCCATAGAGTTGGTGGCAATAGCAATATGCGGCCTCCTTTTATACCCATCTGGTCCTGAGGAGGTGTAATATAAGCCGCGCCGATGTTACACTGTTAAGAGGCAGTGAACCGTTCATGGGATTCAAACTTCACTAGAGGTGTATGTCGGAAGGTAGGTGTTTTCTGTTTGTGTGAGGATTTTTTACTTTTTTCATATCCTCAGGAACAGGAAAAAGCTTTCCAACTATCGTCAGAGGCCGACCAAGTGCTGGCGGAAAACTTTTAACGAGTTTTCTTTTGATCCCTTTTCCACTTGTGCATGTGCATCGCGCAATTGTACGGATATGTTGGTTGTGAAAATGCTATTACAGAGCTCTGAGCCGTTCACAACTTTGGTTGATTTTCTTTTTTTTTCTTTGGTAATACTGGTGTAATTGCAGAAAATCGAAAAATTGTGTTGGCGAAAGTTTGTGCTTTTCCTTCGCTTTTTTTTAGAGAAGTTTTCCATCAACAAATTGTCGAAAGATTGATGGAATGGGGTTGAAGTGGCCTTTGCCACTTTGTGAAACTAGCTAATCAGGTTTAAATGGACCAGGACAATAATTAAAATTTGAGAACCCCACCGGCATCGGTTGGGTTAAAAATTCTGGAATAGTCGAAATCGTTATGCTTTAAAAATTCGGTTTTTAAAACTCAGCTTTTCAAAATTCACGAATAATAAAAGAAGGTTTTGAAAATGTTATAATTTGCCTTTTTTTCAATAGTTTATTTAAAGTGTTTTAATTTTTATTGTTTTTTTTTTAACTTTAAATTTTTTTTCAAATTTTCTTTTCTATTTTTTTAATTGTGTTTTTGAGTATATTCGTTAGTTGGAAAAAGCCGAGCTTTTTTTTGAAAAACTGAATTTTGAAAGCAGCAATTCAAACCGCTTCCGTAAACCAAACTATTTTTTTTTAAACTTTTGTTTAATATTTAATTTGTTTTTACTTTTAATTGTAGCTTCTTTTTTAATTTAAAGTCTTTTTTAAATTTTATTGTTATTTGCTCTCGTTAGTTGGAAAAGAAAGATGAGTTTTATTGCTTTTATTTGAAAATCAGAATTTTGTAATCAGATTTTCGACCCGCTCCTGTATACCAAAGCAGCAAATAATGTCCTGTTCAATTTGTGGTTGATATTTTATTTTTATTTCTCAGGACATAACAAGGAACTTCATTTCCGTTGACTATGCCTCGCGTATATATTTATATATATATATATATATTTCGAGAGATAATCGAATCAGACCACCATTGTCGGGTCTCTTTTCGTCTCTCTACCACTGTAAATCTTACTCAGAGAGACCCTCTGGATTTCTCCACAGTTCTTCTCTGGGCTCAATTCCTAGTGTTAACGCTAGCATCTGTTTATGGGAGATCCGTTTCATCGACTGGGTCTCGACCCATTGATGTCCCAGGATCCTCATTCTTCTGCCAGCCAATGCCGGGCATTGACACAGTATATGTGCCGCTGTCTCAGATTCCTCCAGGCATAGTCTACAAGTATCATCCTCTATAAGGCCCATTTTCCTTAAGTGATACCTGAAATTACCATGTCCTGTAGACAAAGCCACCACCCATTTCAATGTTCTTCGACTCATGCTTAGAACCCTTCATTGAGTGGAGCAGGTCGGCCACTTTATTGCCATTTTGGCTTGTCTACATTGTTCCACGGTTGACCACCTTCTCAGGTGTTCTGCCGTGATCCATTTGTGGATAAGCTGTTCAACCATTCCTCTGCCTCGCGTGTAAATTGCCACCGCAACTAAGAGTCGTTTGTACGATGCCAATAAAATGTCCCCCCAATTAAGTTGTAAATATGATTGAAGTTACTCGCATTCGCATGGCAGGGTATGGGTACTGGTTAGTTGAAGTTCAATTTGTTCGCCATTGCTTCACTGTTCGGCTTCATTCCATTTTGATGGACTTTTGGTGTGGTGCAGTTCTGCCTGCCATAAACCGTGCGTTTTCTGTCAAACCAAATAATAAATATCAAACGGTGGCGACGTCAAGGTGGGGGATATTACGATTTTAGAATTGATTGCCATGTTACGAAAGGACCGTCACGTAGGAGACGACGTGCAATTAGGAACGAAACAACAGAACACTTCTTCTACCCATTCAGTACCATGGAGGCTGACAGAGGAAGGGTTCGAATTGCCTGGTAGATTGAGGACAACCAAATAATTTTTTAATTTCCGTACCCTGGTAGCATATACAGTCGCACAAAACTTGTCAGTACGAAAAAAATAGTTCTGTTGCAAAAGCTTATATAATTTATCCCACGATACATTTTGTGTAAGTTTTTAAAAGCAAAATTTGTATTACACGGAAATAACATCACGTTAAATCTAACTTTATATGATCACTTTTTTAGTATTAGATAACTTTGGTAAAAGACGATTTGCATGAGCTGTCCACCACATTCAGAGACATTCAGAGTGTTGATAATGACACATGGAATGTGACCCGCAAAAGGCTTTTCAGACATCGAAACTTCCACAAAAAGGGATAAATAACACGATACTAAATCACAGCCTTCAAGTAATATTTCTCTCGAGCTAGTGCCAGTTTGGTTCCTCTATCGGAATGCTTGTGATCTTATATTTTTTGATTAAGCGAGATTAAATAGATATTTTGATGATACACGTGACTACTTATATTTCATTAGCCTGATCCTTCAAAGTCATGTCTTACCTTATTCCCATGTTGCAGGAGATTGCCTCGCACTTTTGTGCCACGCCGTGCTTTTGCTAGCTTGTTCTTTGCTATAATTTTAGGTACCTAAAGAGTAAAGTTCAACTACTCAAACCCTAACTCCAAAGATAGTCGACCTTTTCCAAAGCCCAACAACAACAGCTATTCTCCCAGCTTCCTCCTCATCTCTCCGCGCAATGACCCATTCCATTGGCGCTCCAAGTTCGCGAGGACCAAATTGATTCCTTTCACAAACATCACCCCTGTTGAACATCGCGAACTAAATAGAACACTATACAACGACCCACTTTGTCGCTTACTTGTTGTCATCATCATTAAAAGTGCTACTCAAATTATTGTTCCCCATGGCGCGCGTATACCCGTTCTCCACAATTTGCAGCTTTGTTGAAATTAATTTCAACTTTTCTGACAAGTAGGTCGAGATCCTTTTATGCTACTATATGCAGATGCACTCATTGTTTACTTGGAGATAAAAAATTCCTCCAGCAGAAGGTGGAGAACGTAGAAAAGTAGAAGACAACTGCTTCACAATAGCAATAACTGGGTGCATGATGAAGAACTACTGTTATAAGGAGGAAAAAAGACAAACAAAAAAAAAGCTGCACTTCGAAGGACTTTCTGATTAACTTTGCCCCGTCGTAAGTAGAACGAACGCAGTCGATGGTGTTTTCATGTTTTCTTCCTTCATCCTGTTTGTTGTAAGTGGTGTTTTATGTCCTTAGATAGTCCTTCGTCTATTGGCACAGCATTAAACGAGCGTTCAGCGTGTTTCAAATTAATGCTGTATTTTTAGTTGCAAGGATTTTCAAATTAAAGGACAAGATTTATCGATCTCAGATCTGGACACGGCAACTGCAACAAGAGTGTGGCTTGCCTTTGGCTGGATTGTATTCGAGCTCACCGCAGTAAGGGGTCAAGTCCCATCTGTTATCCAAGGGCACACCTCCTGTCATGGCATATTTACAGCTCTTCATCCAAAATGTAGGAATAATAATATATAATTGTAATGGAAGATTACAACTCGTGATAGATATATGCATAAGTGTGTTGTGTGGCAGATGCAAATTGAGATTAAATGAGAGAAAACGGAAATGCAAACTTCAGGTACCGCCCATAAAAATATTATCGAACATAATTGAAGTGATATCCTCAATGTGCTGAGCTGTGATTAGCCCTGTTTGGCAATAGTTTAGATCCGTTTTTCCAGCCCGAAACATACCATAGAAACGACATTTTCCCATCAACTATACCAGCAAAAATACAAACTCTGGGGTAGTACGAGTACACTACACCCATTTGCATTTAAAAACAAGCGGTATGGATATACGTTTTCAATTAATCTCTGCGGTCTTGATGGCCGCATTAATCTTCCTGACACCCGATAGTCGTTGTGGGTACGCAATTAACCCGTATTGACGAGTTGCTTTGGATTTCCGTCCGCCCTCCCCATTGGCAGTGATTAGATTTTCCAACTGGCTTCCCAAATAAGCCAAATGTCGTAATAGAGTCGCCTGTCTGTACTTCAACTCCAGTCGACCGCCTCTCAAATAAGCAGTTCAAATCCAATTACTTACTGATTGCTTCCTGTCAAGTCTTAATGTTGTTACGAATACGTTCATGGAAATGGTCGAAAGGTCGATGAAAATGCAAGCAAAAAGTCAATTTTTGAAATTCAAGGAAGAGGAAACGCCAGGGCGGGGGAGAGAGATAGGTCTGAAGTCAACTGGAAATGGAAAACCGAATGCCAAGATGAATTGTAAATTTGGCGCGTAATACTTTCTGTTCTGAAGCAGATTTTGACAATTCCAACTAATTCCGACTAACCAAAAAGTTCAAAAAATTTGTCCATGTTCATGCAGACGTACCAAGTTTAAGCGGAAAAACAGTCAATGAAATCTCAATCTGTAGAGTTGTTTGTTATTAACTGATCACACACATGGCATACTTTTAGGATCACGATCAATCACAGACGCAAACCATGCGCACTTGTGGAACTATGTTTTGAATCCAATTAGACCAATCATCGCCAATCGCAAAACACGAATAACAAAACAAGGTCTCCTTCTTACCCAATCGTTTCAGCAAGAAGTTAAATTTCGTGGAAACGAGTTATCACTCACCCGTTGTTGGATGACTCTTTTAATAAATTCAAGTAGACCTTCCACAGCCATCTAGGAAGAACTGCTCCACCTAATTGCTGATGCAATTCGCATAGTCATCCAAAGCCTGGTGCCTCAATTACACCCCCAACTAACCAACATGAAGGTGCGAGTGTATACTCGATTTACACAGGAACCCTTAAGATCCTTTTGGCGAACGTGCCCTGAATGCAATACGCTGTGATTTTTATTTGCGTAAAATGAAGCACGAGTCACTTGTCTCTTCCAGTTCCTTTGGCGAATGCTTGCTTAAAGCTCGAGTATTTTCTGGGCAATTTCGCACTGCTCCACACAAGGGATAGAGATAAATATTTTCCAGAATAAAACCGATAAAGAGGAGACAAACAAAAAAAAAAAAAAACAAAAAAGAGGGAAAATCTGTCACGATTGAAGGAACTCATTTATCATCATGTCACACTGTGAAACAAAGTATTCGCAAAAAAAGGACACATGAGTCAATGCGAAGACTCCGACAAGGACAACCAACATCATTCAACTCTGGTGTTTAGCACTTTGTAGGTTGTATCTTGTAGCGTATATGGTGCTGAGAGCGACAGGAGTGTGAACTAACAACATTCTAGCAAGGACACTCGACTCACTGTCATATATCCCGCAAATGGATTATCCTTTGTATCGTTTGTGTGATGGATTTTAATGAAAAGTTTAAAGCAATCCCGTTGACAGCGTGGATTGGATGAGTTATTTTTATTTTCCCTCGTCCTTTATAGCATGTGTTCAATTCTAAGATTTTCAGCTTGAAACCTGTTTCCACCCAATCGAGTGTGTGTACAAGGACATGCACTTCACTTAAGCTGAAGGAGCGGAATACACTTGATTTTGTTCTCCATTAATCGAATTAAATACCATCGACGACGAGGGTAATTCTGATGAGTGAACTCGAATGCATGTTCTTGGTGGATGTTCTATTTTTGTTTAGTCGAGTGAAGGGGGCGCGAGTCCTTGGGTAAATGCATTTAAATAAAATTCGAATTGATGAGAGGTTGGTTGGTTCGCTTTTATTCATTTTTTTATGAGTGTGTGGATGTACATTATTTAACATTTTACTTGTGCGGAATAACACTTCAAAATCGTGACAGTTGTTGCAAATAGGTACTGGCGAAAAGCGACGTTGGGTAAGGCGGGAACTCAAGCTCAATGACTACTTGGATATAGTCAAATTTGCCGTTCAAAATGTTTCCAAATTGTCAGGGGATTGAAGCGGAAGAGAATTGGCTTAATGAGTGTGCTAATGACTTCGAGAAGGAAGTTGATTAGGTAGCTTGATTCTCCTTGATAAATGCAATTCCTATAAATTTATTATGAATGACGATTGGAATTATTTTGGAAAATGGTCCATCAGTTCGAACATGTTGTTGCCACTCGGAGGCAGAGACCAGAGACAATACTGAGACCACCAACTCCGGCCGATTTCCCGTTACTTAGCCTACAAGCTATATTTTTATGGAGTGTACACATTTGGTGCGCTAGTATTCTTACGTTTGTCTATGGTCTAAAGCATAGACAAACCATACTGAGACCCCCAATAGTCTAAAGCATAGACAAACCATACTGAGACCCCCAACTCACAATCCTCTTGCCGCTGGCCCCCTCAATTTTTTTTTCAAATTCGCCATTGAAGGCGAATAATTTGATTTGTTTGGTTAGTAAAACTATCTAAAGTTGATGTTCTATATACTAGAAACATATTAGGACAAACATGGTTGTGTATTTTCCGCTTTTGGATATCATTAACTTCGATTTCGTGTGTAAATTTTTCTTAAATAATGAAGAAAATTTGCTCAAAATGTTTTCATTTTCCCTTAACCAATCTACATTGTTAAATTTTCATAAACATTTTAAGCAAATGTGCGCTTATTCCTAAAAAAAAATATTATCCAAACGTAACGAACAATTTCAAATTTAACGGATAAAACTCTATGAACTCTGCCAGCAACTTTGCCCACAGCGGAAGTGTCTCATATCTGCTGGGAGTGTGTTGGTGAGCCGGAATTTTTGAAGTTTCGTGACATTTGTCAATACGATTTTCTATGTAACAATACCAGCGCACCAGATGTATACACTCCATTAAAAATATAGCTTGTAGGCTAAGTAACGGGAAATCTGCCGGATTTGGTGGTCTCAGTATTGTCTCTGCTTTAGACCACACGACTAAGTAAAACTTCTTTAGCTCCATCATTATGTATGTACTCGCAAACGAACTACCTACTGACTGAAATAAATTTATATCTTTCATGCACTGGATATGAGAGGAAGAGAGAAAGAAAATGTGCGCACGCACTGCCCTCTCTTGCTCCTACAGTGTGATAGAGACAATAGGCCTGCACTGCAGTTATCACAGACTTTAGAGGCAGGTTATCCCAGGGCTATTCCCAAAGTACCTATCCCTTTTATTCCTTGCCAAAATATAAGAAATCCCACGAAATATTAAATGAAAAATAACATGTAGTTTATAAAATTCTGTCTTTTTTATTAGTAACAAATACAAGTTACATAATACATTAACTATGCAAGCTAACAAAAATAAATACATAATTAAGATAGATACGTTCGTATATAATACAAAAATAGAAATGTATCTTATACATTTTTAAGACGTTACAAAAAGAAACATAAAATTGCATTCGGCATTAAAATGAAAATAATATTCAACATATAATAAATATCTTATGAATTATTTGAAAATGACTGTATGAAAGAAGGAAAGAAACTTTATTTCGGTTTCAAGTTTCATTATTCTTGATTTTTCATACAAAAATGACACCGAAATTTGATTTGAGAATGAGGTAAGGTTTTTTTTATATACAAAATAAATAAATTTATTATTTTAAAAAATACTCGTGAATTCATTAACAAATATGTCATTTTATGAAACAGTTTAGGGAAATAAAAATAAGAAAATGAAAGCATTCAGATATTTTGAATGACTTTTTTCTTAACATGAAAATATTTAATTTGATCGTTGGTTAACTAATTTTGTTATTCTTAATGAAATGAGCAATTAGGAACAAAATTTGACCAAAAAGTAAAATCCCTTTCTTTTTGTACTATGAGGTCTGAAAAATCCCTAGTCCCTTTTAGCTTATTATAAGTGAGAAAATCCCGCAAAAAGGGATAAATCGCCCGATCTGGTATCACTGCTGCACTGTGTAACGAAACGTAACTCTCTCTCTTTCTATCTTCACTAACCTATATCTCCATCTCAACTTCCGCTCGCAAATTCCGTAACGCTTTCGTGACGCATTCACAAGCGTGCCTAAAGAAGTTTTACTTCAAAAAATGATTTTGGTAATACCTCACACACAGCTTTTTTCATTCCATTTCAACATCGACCCGTCCTTATTGAAGAGCGCTTTAGCTGCTGGGGTATGCGGAAGATATTGATATTGTCAGTACCGCTCCAAACGAGCTTCAAATATGGGAAAGGCCAAACTACTTGGACTTAAAGTAAACAAGACCAAGGACATTCTATTAACAAACAGCTGTCCATCTTTGAAGCCATCAAAAGGACATCTAAGAGCAGTTCTTCCAAGGTACGGTTTGAGGAGTTCTTTTGTCGGAATTGACGTCAACTTCACAAACGAAACCCAAGTGGAGATCCAACAAAGAATGACCCAAAAAACCGCTGTAACTTCGTTTAGACAACCGCCACCTTCATGAGCTATATACAAAGATGTGGCATTCCAAAAAGTGAAGACAAGCACCCAGAGAATTGCAGAACATTGACAGCAACTGTGTAATAATAAGGTGACTTCACGAAAAGTGCCTCTCACTGTCTCACTTCATAGCCATTATACGAAGCCGTTAAAACGTTCTTGTCGTCTCTTTTCAACAACATTCTCCTTTAGCAATTAAAACCCAACACCTATTTGTAGTTATTCATATATTTCGTCTACGACCTAATAGATACACTTAGTCCTTGGCAATCTACAGTCAATTTGGACCGCGTTTTAAATCCGTCTTCGGAAGCCAATCACCCGGACCTCGCGTAACAATTTCGATTTAGTTAGATGTCTCTTCCTGGATTATCGTCAATTTATTGGAATGTTGTGCACGGGGTGTGACTTGTATACATCTGTACCCCTTGGCAGCCTCCATCCTCTCTTAAGTAGCCTACAATTTAGCGCTCTTCCGCTGAACACGCACTGTGGTAGTTAGCTCAAGAAAACTCCAAGTTCTTCGATTGCAGGAACTTTAGAATGCCAAGTATCTGCAACGACTCGAACGTATCAAAGTCGTCCAAATACCGATGCGACTGCTTCTCGTCGACGGTCCTCGGCAGTGCCAATGTAACCGGCAGCTGTTCCGCCATAACAGAGTGATGTGTAACCAAAGCTTTTAGGGATGAAAACTCCTTTTTAGCGCCCTAGAAGAAAACGAAAATCAAAGAAGACTGGTCAAATGAGGAATGGAGGTGAAATGGTTGGCTTGGCTTACCTTGATCTTATAGCACCGCGGCGATCCAAGAACCACGAACTTCTTCACCTTTGTCTCCATGCGCAGGGAGAGAATGAAGTTGCCCGGCTTAACACTGGCGCTCTGGCGGATGATAAATGCGCCGGCAGCTTCCTTGGTGAGTCGCTCTGTTGCCGCTTTACCAGAAATGTTGGGCTGAAACCAGGCAGCGTCTCGCAGTTCGGAAGGTATTTCGATCGGCTTGCGTTTCGGGCTCCTGGAAGCTGCAAATAAAGGGGGAGAATGAGGGGTAGCTCTTTACAATGAGTGAGTGAGCAGTTGAACTACATTTTTCCACTTTCGGGGAGCCCCCGCTGGCCAGACAACAGTCCTTGATGCCAGCGTCGGAGTCACCCTCATATATCGTATCATTCGGCCAAAATCGTGACCCCGATTGAGGATTTGATGCGGCAACCAGAAGGCACTCGTCATCATCATCATCATCATCATCATCATCATCGTTGTCGTTGTCTTCGTCTTTGATATCGTACGAGTCCATCATGCTCAGATAGTCGACCTAGAAAAGGGCGACGAACAAAAGAACCATTTAGAACAGCTGTTCCCTTTTTTTAAATTTATTCACAAACTTCACTTGCAAAGGATATTTACCTCATCATATTCAGTAGCTTCAGACTCCTCGGAGACAGTGTGCTGAAAGAATTTCTTCCTCAGAAAGTCCCGCATGCAGTCGTACACTTTTGGTTTCCTTGGTGCCACTGTCGCGGCAATCATCTCGCAGTCCTTCTCCACGCCCTGGCTTTGTATTAAGAGTTTAGACAGCTGATGGTACTTTCTGATGGCGATTTCAAAACTTTTTATTGTCGATTTCGTTCTCTTCGTGGTGCCCTCCTTCAGTTTGACATCATTGTCGGGATATAGCTCAGCGTATGGCGGACAAATAAGAGTTTCGTACTTTTGCGTTGCGGCTGATGTTTTCGTCTGCGGACTCTGACTCTTCTGCATAAACTGTGGAGGGATAAAAGAGAAACGGGATTATAACTAGGACAAGTCGAAAAAATACAACAGAAAAAGAAGGCTATTGTTGAACTACCCTCACTCACACACATGATCGCTTGCTGGGGAAGTGGAAAACTGAGGGGAAGGAAAGAAAAAAAGATCTTTCCTCCATGTGTCGTTTCATTCACCCATTGTGTGTCATATCGGCGAGCAATTATTACATAAGTGGATATGCCTCGGCTACATCTTGAGCTAGTTTCACATAATAATCCTCAGTAGAAAATGTCCTCGAAAAGTGGTTCGGTAACTATTGTTTATAATGTTCGTGTACTGATACTGACCTAAGCCACTTAGCACGTACATTGGGTTTTATTTGGTTTCAGGAAAATTCCTCGAACCCAACAATGGCACAGTGTGTCGTCCTTGAAAGAGGTTGGGTATGTTTTACTGTTCACGTTTGTGTGGGGATGGGGAATGAATGCGCTCTCCTTTCGTGTGAGAATTTGTTAAGTGCGGCAATGCATTGAAATTGCACTTGGATGCGATACCGAACAAAGCGAGATTAATTGTATATCTTGCAAAAGGACACGAAGTCGATATAGGTAAATACCTACTATGAAGGGACATTTTATTAAGAAGACGTGCGGAATAATATCGGAATAAGAACAATCATCTGATTTGTAAGAATTTATCGTCGTCTGTAAGAGGTGGACAGGTTTTTTGAAATATTGTCATTTTTGTGGACTTACTTCTCCATATTTTGACATTTGTTAGGAGTGACTTTCTGAGTGTGTCCTAGAACTGTGTAAAAGATCTGAAGAAGCCGACCTTCCTGGGAATTTCGCAATACATTATTGTGTACATAATGCAATCATTTTGCATTTTGCACGTACATAGTTCTACCGAATAGTTTGACAGGAAGTGGTAGGAATGATTCATAAGAAATATAGAAGCAACGCTTTATCGCTCGATTTATATCCATTCGGAAGTGCATGATTTCCCAAAGGGATATGGGGGGATTTTGAATGTTCTTCGATTATTTATGTTTCGGTTGTCGGAAATGGTTAACCAAATATCAATATATTTATTTATTTATTCGTAGTAGGTAAGTGATATTATGGTTGGACAGTGTTGCAATACCCAGGGATTTTTTTTAAGTTTTACCGCCTCGATATCGTCTTGAAGGCAATCATTTTACGTACCAAGGTCAGGGCGTAAGAATACCACGGATTTTGAACATTGGTTGGTTGGTTTAAGTGGCTGAATTTCCCGTTACCTGACGAGGGAAAGACACATAAAACGCATTGAGCGCCGTTTTGAGACCACAACTCACGGAAACCTGATGATAAAGGGGGGGAAGGAAGTTAAGGGAGGTTACAACCAGCCTGAGGCGTTAAGAAATTTTATGATCTTATTGAAATGGGTACTTTGGATGGCCGAAAGGTCATCATAAAAGGGATGACCTAGTGCACTGCGTCTGGTTTTGGCTAGGGCCGGACACTCACAGAGAAGATGAAACACTGTTTCACTCTTGTTAGTGTGGGCGCAGCTATGGCAGTGGGTATTGTGGGGGATGCCAAGCTTGGCTGCGTGAGTTCCTAAAGGCCAATGTCCCGAACTAATGGCTGTTAGTCTGGCGACATCTGCACGCGTTCTGGCTTAGAGGTTGTGTGTTCTGTTCGTCAGGTTCATCCATCTAGTCTCGGCACTTGAGTTGAAGTGCAGGAGGATTTCTCTCTTTATGTAACCCAGCGGAGGGAAGACTTCCTCCACAGAGCAGAGCCTCGTCTGGAAAGTTCATTCTCTTTCTCATTCCCCTCAATGTTCCTATGGCCGGGAACCCAGACGAGAGTGATTTCAAACCGATGACAAGCCATGGTCAGTGTCTCCCTACATTCCACAACAAGCTTGGACGTTGAATTAGTTGAACCGACAGCCTTAATCGCGGCCCGACTGTCGACGAAGATGCCTATTTTTTGATTTTCAACATAAGGCAAGAAATATTTACCAATATATATCGCTTTTACTACTTTTTGTAAGCTGCGAGCCCTTCAAAGTTTATTATTCGCTACTATATACCTATCATTCCTATTCGTATGTGTTTGATAAATTATAAAAAGGATTCGCTAAAACAAACATAAAATAGGAAAACAAGTGGAAATTGTTTTAGGAGACTTCCGAAAACAAAGGGAAAATCGAAACTTCTTGAGGGAAATATTTTTCTACAGACATAGAAACACTGCATATAAGAGTTGATCTCGAAAATGGCGCTAATGCTCACCCGAGGTATGATCCACTGTTTTTTTTTAAGGAATATATTCTTGGAGTAGGCTGCTTTTTTTCGCCAATTTATTTGGTGTCATTTGTTAAACAAGACCACCTTCTTCTATCCTTGCACACTCGCTAGGAATCCATTAATTGCTATTTTCTCAAAGTCCCGGTCCAATTGCGAACAATGGAAAGTCAAATAAACATCCATTGCGAATCCACACAATTTCGCACGGCAAACGGATCACATTTACGTCTTCTCGAAGAGAGTGAATAATGGAAAAGCAATGAAGCGTAGCAGACACCTCAGCAAGGACCATCAATAAAATTGAATATGATGAGGCGCGGAGCCACTAGCTACGACCTACGAGTTTATATACAAAATGCCATCACCCATCAGTTCCAATAACGACAAAAAAAAAACCAATTGCACATTTTCCTTTTGTTAGGCTTTATGTCTCTCCACACAGTCGTCCCTTTTTAAATATAATACAAATAATAAAAACGTATTTCTCGTCAGACATTTTCCTCGTGCAACCGTCTCGCGTTTTGTACTTCAGCACAGCTCTCGAGAGTTTGTTATTTATGGCTGCTGAGTGCATTTTATGTTTGCTATCCTTTTTTTCTGGCTCGATGGCTGCCTTTTTCCCTTATTGCTGTGAACTGTGATCCTTTGTATGCGGTGGCATTTTCCATTGAAAATCGAAATATAATGAGAATCGAACACGAAAGAGTCCTCGTGTGCATTGTGGTCCTTTCAGGTAAAAATATATAACTATGGCGCGCACTTTCCTGAGAGGATTCGATCAATCTTCAAATTGATGAACCTCTTGGCAGGTATAATAGGTAGAAGTGAGTAGTTCTAGTTGGGACAAGCAGCTAGGGATGCCATTAAAAATTGATGTTGAAGATGCTGCTTCCCCAAGTAGTGACGCGCTAATGATAGAGTCCGTTTGGATACTCCAAAGCGGATTCGTTGGTGAATACCACTATCAAATGGATGCAGCCGTTCCATTTATCTATTCATTGGATTACACACCCTGTTATCAAAGAGTATTTCATCGCGTAACATGTTATTATTTTGTTCGTGTAGATAGGATCGCTTTTGTTGTGCGCGTGTTGGGGGAACACAATTTGTTTCGAATTCCTTTTCAATCATTTTCATCCGGAGGCGATAGGAATCAGTAGAGTGTACATTTCAGAGATCTTGGTTTGTTTTGGCCTGACAATATTTATTGAATTGTCACCACGTGGTGGAGAGATTGGATAAGGGATATGTCGCGACATTGCGTCAATTGGTAATTAAATTGTTAGCCACTAGACAGATGTTCACTTTAAATTGCGACGAAGTGAACCAATGAACACTGGAAGTGGAACAGATGTGGAAATGCGGTTTGGCGCGCGCTTTATGTTTCAGGGAGTGCGACGGGCTAAATGCGGGTTAATAGTGTTGGAAGCCCTGGCATATGGTGTTTTAATTTGTTTTTAAAACATTTGAATTATTTTCGATTAGGAGCTGGAGCTGCTCTGGGTGTCCTTTGATTTATGATTGTCCGAAATATAAGAGAGTTTGACCATTCACGTTGTTTGTCCAATTACCTATAAAAAAAAGTCAGGGAAAGGTATACCTCAATTCCCTAACAATTACCGGGCCCTTAACATTGACCAAAAATAGGACCCTAGTTTGTTTATAATTTCCATATAGTTTTTGTTTTTTTTTTTGCATTAAGCTATTCGTCAGTAGATATTATATTATATGTTGAAGGGAAGTGCTCTTAAAATGGTGTGATTTTTAGTGGTGCAAATTGTCGTCTGTTATACCCAAACTACCGCTTGTATAGCAAAATAAATATTCAAGGGGAGTAGCTCAACATTTTTTATAATGAAATATATAGGTATATAAATATAAATAATAATATTTGGTTGCCTATAAAAATATTAGCACTTAGAATAATAGGGATTTGTAAAAGTTATTCGAATAACTATCACATTTCCTTACATAGATCACTGTTTTGTTTTTTCAACATTTTGCAACAATTATAAATATTTAATACTCCATAAAACGAATTCTTCGTAATTTATTTTAATTTTAATTTAATATTCTTATAAATAAAATGAATTTAATTTTGCTACTTTTAATTTAAATTATTAGATATTAGCATAAAAAAATTAATGCTTAGAAAAAAATTAAATAATCAAGTAAAACTTAAATTTTGCGAAAAAAAAATAATAAGTATATTTGATACTTGGAAAATCTTTGTTGATAGAAAATTTGCATCACTGGTCAATGTTAGAAATACGAAGCTTTAACATTGACCACCCACTTTTTCCTATATAAATCTAAATTTGGTAAGTCCAATGCTTTTACGCAGTCCCCATAATCTAATAGTCGAAAGTTGTGGATATATATAAGCAAAGCCGCAAGATTCAAAGTCAAGGTTCAAAACTTTTCAATATGTATGAGGACAGTTGTCGGTAGTCACAAAAACGGGTTTACTGAATAGGATTGAGGCATTCAAGACTTTTTACGACACCAACGAGTGTTAAATGCTTGCAGGACTGAATAGGGAAACTCACTCCTCTTGCGGTTTAGCAAGAACCCAATAGAGATTGGACCTTAGGTACTAATAACTATTTTTAGTTTAAATAGTTCACAATAGCAAAGTCAAGGCTTGAATTTTTTATTGGTACGGCATTAAGTCAGAGAAATAAAAACGTCCTCTATTCCTAATTGCAAATATCCGGTCGGATCGATGAACTCATCAAAACTTCTCATGAACAAAAATGTTCTTCGGATATAAACCCAAAAAATGGGTGAGGAATTAATGGCACAAAACTTGGGTTTCAAAAGTTTGTTGTGAATTTTAATGAAACTTCGGAATTGCACTAAAACAACTAGGCGAATGATTTTTTTCAACTTTTTGTGGAGGACAAATTTTTATTTTGAAGAAATCTTAGGACGGAAGTTCTGAAAAGTAATACGAGATCAAAAACAAACGCGTTCTACACACAGCTGAAAAAAATTGTTTAGTAAAAAAACTATTGCCACCACTAGGAACAAGAAACACGATCAGTAATAGACAAACAAATATCAGAGCTGTTGGTGATTTAACTCATTGCATCGTAAAAAAACAATATTTCGAAATTGTTTGAACCTTTTTTTTGCTAGAAATCTTCTACAGACTGTAACGAGCAAAATAAATAAAAAATCAAGCAACTCCGCTAATTGATTCGTGCGAGTTACATGGACAATAACGAACAGCATTGCAATGTTAATAATGTATAGCTTTTTCGAAGGCTAAGGACAAAAAACATGTTTTATTTAAACATTCTACATTTATTCTTTAAGAACGAGAATGAGAAATCGAATGTTTTCTTATATAAAGTTCTCACTGCTTCTCAAGAGTGCTCGACAAAGTCTTAATAAATAAAAGGCAGTGTTTGATTGTATGCCGCCTTCGCTGGAAATTTAGCAGTTTATTCCAATAAGTGCTGGCAGTGCTAAGAGAGTGGTTTCAATAAAATCCGATAGGTGGCGCTGTTACACTTGCAATCTTAAGCTTTCAGTGCATTTGTCCTTATGACCGCGATGATCTCCAGAACCATTGAAGGTTTTTGGATACGGGTTTCATTGTTATTGTCCGCATTATTTGAGGATGTTAATTATCCGTTTCAAAATTGTTCTATTACTCTTAGAAGCTTATTTACAGTGCGATGTCCTATCGACAGAAAGTCGGTTAAAATCAGCCCTATTACAAAAATAGCTTGTTGGGCGAAAAATAGAATAGAAAAAATGTTCCCTAATTTATTTGAGCTATATGTCTTATCCTGAATGTGAGAAATACTAAAAGAACAATAAATTGCCGCCAAATCTCACTAGTTTATGCCCAACAATTGAATTATTTTATCTGGTCCTTTTCGAATTTCAGGATAAATATTCAATTGACAGTGCCTCTCACATTTCATTGAATCCCCCAAATTACATGACTAGTAGGTACTACCTCTTTCAATTGTGATTCCCAGGTAAACATATTTTTTTTGAGTGCCTTGAATATCCAACTCAACTCAATATATGCCACAGCTGTTTGGCAAACATCCGACAACTGAACAAAAAGGAATTCAAAATCCTTCATCAATCATTGAAGCTGAAACAAATACCCAATGCAAACATCGTTTACCTATTTCTTTTGTTGGAAAATTTGTTTGAAAACAAAAGAGTTGAAATAAAACTCGTAAAGAGCTTAAAATCGCAACCAGACAGTTGACATTGCATTGGCTTCGCAAACAATCGAACTTTGACTTGTGACGGACTTTTGTTTCTCTGTTCTCCCGCTTAACAACAACTGTTTCGCATTACAAACGACGGATTATTCGCAATAGACACGCCACTCAAAACAACAAAAAAATCATGAAGGGTGTATTTTCTCCATCCCTGTAGTCACTTTTAATAGTTGTTTGGTGGCAAGTAGTCTGGCGACACACGACACGTAATAAAATTCCAAATCAATTAAACCTTAATAAAGTGAAGACTGCTCTACCAAGGAACGGCCACCTCTACACCCACGTGCTTCTGGGGTGTTTATCTCTTAATAAAATACGGATTAGGTTAAGTTTGTGAAGCAATTATCGGTATTTCGAAGAAAGAACCGATAAAAGAGGTCGTAAAACATATTTCTTTCCTTTCGTCGTGTAGAAAATTTATATAGATCGTGAAAGAGGGAGGCCAAAAATATACCTCTCTTACGCCCACATCGCTTGACGAGGGGCAGGCATAAATTATACAAAAAATTATTTCATAAGGCTTTCTCTTCCCCCATTATACCTCAACGATGATGCAAATGCGAAAGACTTTCGGGAACAATCATCCGACTAACCGACACGCTTAATTGAATTGTTTTAGGATCGTGTTTGACACTAATTAATGCCGACACATACGTGGTTCTGCTCACTCTGATCTGTCAGCTGGGGATTTGAACTGATTTCTCGCTTCTGAGTACGGTTTTCTAAAATTCTGATCGACCAAAGTGAGGGCGAACTGCTCCACTTAGGCGAATGGGAAGCAATTTTGTATATCGATATGATATACGCAATAAAAGATGAAATAGAAGGACCGTGTGTGCGATGAATCGTTAAGAGATATAACTTGGTTGAAAGGCGAACGGTGAACAATTTTAGATGTGGACTTCGAACCTTTCGAAATAATTTCCCAATGGGGAGACTTTGAAATAAGATTTGAATAAATTTAGCAAATTTAACGGCGTCTTGTCGCCGTTTCGAAGGAGTTTTTGAAAAAGTTTTTTGATCGAAATCTGCTCCTTTTTTCGTATATAGAAAGTGCTTTTGACGTGACTGTATATATCAAAGGCTTGGCTGAAAAGAAACATGATCAGTCCACCATAAAGTGGATAAAGATTGAAAAAAATCACTCTTCGGGTTGAACCCGGTTCACCATCAGTATCAGCCGTAAAGGCAGCAATATTTTCATCAATACCCCTCTAGTAGTATTTTGGGACCTGCTTTATAAATCAATAGGTAAGAAAAGTCACAAACATTTCAAGACTGGTGAATCTAGGAAAGTAATTTCAGCATTCCCATTAAGTGCGTCATAGTTCTTTCTTCCAAGCCAAGTTTTGGGTAATGATGACGGGTACTTCAATAAAGTCAAACGCCTGAATTTAGTATCCTAGGTAAGTCCTAAAATGCAACTAATTAACAAAAGCAACTAAAGTTGTACGGGCCTTCCGTCGCATACATTTTATAGTCTTAGTGATCTTTCCAAAGATCACAGACTGATCAGGCCTGTAAAAATATATACTTTTCAGTATGATAGACTAAAGCTACTCAAAAGATCGCCATGCTGAAGGTTAAAAAGGTGCAACACTTCGGGTCTTTCACAGCTGCCGTAGAAGTCATATAAAAAAAACCAACACCTCTCCAATATATATAGATAAATAAAGTGCCAAAATGCAGTTCAGCAAATTTTGCAACCTCCAGAACGCGATAAGTTTGGTTGACAGACTTACAGACCACTTTCCCAAAACCTTATGAACTCTTTTCTTCGGAAATCCCCAACAACGGAGCATAACTTAGAAAAATATCCCAAAAAATAGTCAGAAAGGCCCCAAGTGGTAGGCAATCCGTATGCTGATAGGTATGGCGAAAAGTCACAGCGCGATACTAATAAAAATATTTTGTGTCCAGGCTAGATTGTACGAACTCACAGTGGCGAAATTTCCATACGAAATTAGCCATTAAATTAAAAGTAGGTAAGGCGCGCAGTGTATTAGAGTCAGAGCTGCACTCATTTAAAAGTGCACCAAACGTTTTTAAAACACTGACATCAAGTTCAGAGTCCAGGGCTACTGTAAATGTCCTATGAATTGACTGCAAACCAGTCTTACGTAGCTTCAGGAATAACACCAAATTTTAGGTGATCTCATGATCACAAAGGTATTGAGCAAAGGCGGAGAAAAAGACGAAGAAAATAAGCTGTCCTCCAACAGCAATGCCAATAGGATTTCAGACCTTATTAAACTTAAGGAAAGCATAAACTTAACTAGCCACAAAAGCTTTCTGCACAACAGATCTTAAAGATCGACTTGCCTTGATATAGCCTAGTCGAGTGAGAAGCTGAAGAGTAAACTGCTTTCAAGCAGACGAAATCGCAAAACTTTGACCAACATTTTGAAAAAATGCCTGGGTCAATGGTTAAGCCTTCGTAAAGTATTTTTGGACTTTTGTTTACGAAATTAACAGCCCCATAAATTATAAAGTATTTTTGCACCTCTTTTCTTTAAGATATACCCATGTTTCAAATTGTAGCTTCCTAATAGGTGTCGAGTAATCTTCACAGAGGACTGATTACAGAGATCAGAATTGGGGGACTATCAATTTTGGCGCCACCGTCGATTCATTGAAAAATATTAGGAAGCGGATATTTTTAAGTATCACAACCCAGTATCAACGGCACCCACGCCACCGACCGACGAATATCACTCAATGCAATCACATCTTGAAAACGCATCCGCACAACAGAACACAGATAAGAAGCTTATACGGACACTTGAATAAATAAAAGTCGATCCCAACGTTGGTGGTCGCCGAGAGGTATCGATCGCGATGAGTATTCGTATTTGCGAGGCTATTTGTGCGCTTAATGTGCGCTTTCCGAAAATAGCATTTGTTTGAGCTGTACTAATGAAATCTGCCACTTGATATGAAGAATGCAAACCGTACTGGAAATTGTACCGTATTCCCCCTGTAAAGATAGAGTTTTGCTTTTGCTGCTAAATTTGGAAAGTGTAGGATACAAAAAAAAAAAAAAACCATTCGATTGAGTTTTTTGATATAAATTTGCTCCAGATGTCCACAACAAACAAGATCCGCTTGCGAACAAAACAAACAGTTGTTTGAGTGGGTTTATCAATCCAAAGGAGTGTCACATTTTTATCTTTTTTTTTTTTTTTAAATAGCCAGCCACAAGAAATCTCCAAGCAGACAAAGATAAACACTTCCGTTTCGTGCCCTTTATATATAGCACAATCGGTCACTTTCAACAAAGAGTTGTCATTGTCTGAGATTCAATCTCTTTCTCTGGCTTGGTAAACGAAAATATTTACATTCTTTAGAAAAGGATTACCATTGGAATATTTGTCTTGCTTCTTATCTTCGGATGGATACAGAATGGATTGGATGATGAATTACTTTGGAATCACATTTCCAGGAATGCCAACCGTATACCGTACTCTTCTGGGTGAAGTGTACGCACATAGTATAGGTCAGATGGATACATATGTTGTGTATCCGTCTGATGGCTACTTAGGAATGTTTTGCTATTGAAATTCTCGAAAAATCTATTCCCTCGAACGCATTGCATTTTCGATCGAAATTTGTTTGAATTTCCTTTTGGATTGCAACTCCCTGCTGAATCAGGAAAAAGGAGATGCATTCCTCTGATGCTAAGGGAATTGATTTTCTCCGAACATAGCATCATAAATTTAAGTGGCGTTTGAATTTAATGCAACAGCGATGGGAGTAAAGTTAGGGAATGCCCAATGCCCATATGTGAGTGGGAAATGCCAACTAATTTCAATAACCGCACTTGCGATCGCACAGCAACTGCCTGTGTTGAGACAACCCTTTCAATTAGGCAACCACTTTTCGAATTCACAAAGAATGCACCCCTTCAGAATGCTAAAGAAAAAGAAAATATCACCACTCACATATGCTATCTCTCGACAGACCAACAGCTAGACATTATCGAAAATGACCTCCACTCCGCTTCGCCTCTCTTTAGATCTTTCCAATTAAACTGAGATAAACACCCATTAGAGCGGGACGTCTGTCTGCACTTTGTAGACGAAAATACGCACATATACAGATGGATACGCCATGTACAATTAATTTCGTTCCATTATCTCCCAAACTTCTATCCACTTAAGCGAACGATCTCCTCTGATCTTGTGAAGATCTCCTCGAGGATCATCACTGATCTTCACCCACTACACATGTGCACGCACTTGAGTTATTCAAATGCATTTCTCCATTTACAATCATTTTCGAGACTCCGATCTTGTGCGCGTTGTGGCACGATCACCAAAGGAACCTTCACTTAAGCACCCCAATGATAAATGATCTACACTCGTCCATAAAGGATTTTCTACTCGCTCTTTGATATCAATTTTTGTCGAATGTTACCGAGAAAGTTTTTAAATATAGATATATTCTGTATCTTCGTCTAATTAAGGCGAAAAGCACGATCGTTTGTAGTGGATTTAGTTTTGGTATAATAAAAAACATTTCGGTACCCCACTGATTCCACCCCCTAATGGATGTAAAACGGTCGCTTCGACATGAATTGTGTCTGTGACCGAAAGGTCTTTTCATTGAAACGAATGAGAGGGAGAGAGAGAGCGGACGCAGTGAGAGAGTGGCATATCTTTCAGAATTTATTGCCGACAAGTGGTGCACAGACTGACTGAAAGAATTTCATTCGACTAATTAAAAAGGGGCGGCAGGGTGCATACGCTCAAGTGAGTCAGATGATTATATGGAGATGCGTTCCTGCGAAAAATACTCGTATCTTTTGAAGTGTGTTGGTCGGATACCTAGTTGTTGCGCAATTGCGGTTTTTGCTCAGCGGCGAAGATGTAAGTAAATACAGAGAAGTAAAGCTGACAAGTTAAATGTTTCACGTCAGGTTTTTCAAACACTCCTATAAATACATCAATCCATTGAACAACAAAAACATTCGTTTATTTCACTAGCTGCGTTCCAGTTGGAGACTAAATTGGACTAAATTGGAATCCGCATTTGCATCTTATGAAGGCGCCAGGAGAGTCAACAACTGTACTTAATTTGAACCTTTTCCTTTTTCTCGCAATCTTTTGTTTTGACAACCGAGACAGTTTATCTCTCTGTGTGCCCATTATCTTTATTAATTGAAATTGAAGAAAAGGGGTTTTGTTTACAGATATCCTATCACATATGCCCAGATAAGCCGGTCATATCTATTAGCTCAGTTTGTTATTAATTTCCCTATCGACTTCTCTTTTATTTAAATAATTATGAACAAGTGCAGTTTTGATAATAAATATAATGAGTGGAAAAAGGTCGAAGCCCTTTCCTGATAACCAAGCACAAATAATTACTTACAGAATGTTTCCTAACAAGGGCATTGCAATTAACCGGTCGTTGATAGCGTGTAGTTGTCACAATGAAATGATATTTGTTGAACCAAGAAATGTGTAATTGATAATGGAGTTTGAATTACTTTGTGATTCTGATACAAATCTTGCATGGTATTGACAAATGACAAAGGTCAATAATTACACGAAGCCAATAGATTAAGTGGAAGTGTGTTTTTAATTACGAGGAATTAAGCTAAATTTTGGACAACTCGTGTAGACAAACGGATTTGATAATAAATTTTGGTGGATTGTGGATTCTTTGGACTCAGGCCATCTCCATTTCATTTGGGACAAGAACCTGAGTATTAACTGTGGGCGACTGGGTCGAGTGAAACTTCCCTATTCATTGGAAGCGAAACGCCCATAATCCGCAAACGCTACAAGGCATCCATTAAGCGGTACATGAAACATGGAATTAACGTGAAATAGTATTGGCCCCAAAACAGAGCCCTGAGGTACTCTAACATTAAAGGCTTTTCAGCACTCTTGGTGACATAAATCCTATCGCTTTGTGATCGAACGACTAACAAATCAAGCAACTAAATCCAATACTTTTCGTATTTTAATAGCGTTAGAAATTTCAAGAAGACGTCGGAAGATGCTGTAGTTTTTGAAAATAGCGGTAGATGTCAATTCTACTCTGACATGAATCGCTGTACCTACTCCTAAAGAATGCGGAATAATTGTTTCGATTTTTTTTATTGAATATTTCGTAGCTGCTGTTGGCGCAGCGTGATTTCCCGGACGGCTGACACCAACTGGGCAAAAATTCGACTTATAGCTACTCGCCTAGAAGAGTACGGGACAACAGGAGATGACCGGCCAGCCGTTCTGCTGAGAATATCGCAGCTGCGGCTGAAGATGTCGCAGAGGGCTCCGGAGTATCGACCAGACGCGACGTGTCACCCAACTGGGCATCAAAATATTTAATTTAGAATATTTAATATTTAGAAAGTGCATACGGTACATTATCTCTCATAGATGTTGACCGCCATCCTGTATCTCGACCACGAGGGAGACAGCTTTCATGAACTTTTGACGATTGGCACAGGCCGGCAAGATCGCCTGATTTAATCGTTGAAGCCTCTTTTTGTGTGGCCTTTTTATGAGTCCATGGCAAACAGCCTCAGACTCTTGAAGCCCTCAAACAGAATATCCTTCAATAATGCGAAGACCTATCGCCGGAAGGTCTGGCAAGAATGATGGAAAATGTCATAAATCAGGCCCGAATGGTCATCAATTCTGGCGGCGATTACGTTAAGCCGATATCATTTCGGAATAAGCGAAAATCTGGGTGAGACTGAAATAAATCGCCATTTGATTCCAATTAACCAGGTCCAACTGTACCAGAAGCTGAAATTTCGACTAAAGACAATGCAAGGTACAAAAAATCATTTTTAATGGCCAGATTTACGAATTTACTAGGTCGATTCTTTGCTATTGTGACCTACAAATTATTCAGTGTTGAGTCGAAAAATGGTGGCTAGTAAGTCGAAATATTTTTTTCTTACCACAGATAGTACGAAAAAGTTTGAAAATCTTAATTTTTTCTTATTACCAAATTATCCAAGTACCAACTACTTTAAAATGCAGATGACGATTCGCCCAATCTATACACGTCTTCGTGACGTCGTTGCTATAGAGTGAGACCCACAAGATATCCAACAGACCCTATTAACCGGTGGCTTGATGGGCTTCATTTTTTCAGATCTTTGCCAAAAACCAGTTTGACAACTCACTTTTTATTATAAACTTAAAGGCCAACAGACTGCGGTAACATTATTCACTTAAATTGTGTTAAAAGGCGACTAGTGATCGAAAAAGTGGGCACAAGTTGGACCTTCAGAATGGGCTCATCGAAATTTCGGACATTAATTTCTAAATGTTAACGCAACCGATCTTTTGAATAGGAAACTATCTGATGCCCCGGTTAAAATACTGTCAGAATTACAAGTTGTTGGTGACTGTTGGCTGTCAACTACGAACAAATGACAAAACAATTGAAGGCTTTTGACATATTGACAAACCGCAATACTAATAAAAATAATCATTTTTAGTATCCAAGCTAAATGGCGAAATTTTCCATACAAAATTGCCTATTGTGAACTAATATTAAGTGTATAGGTTGAAAATGATTATTCGTAAGGCCCAAGGACTTGAAGAAACCTCAAAAATTGGTAGCGATAAAACAATTGAAGCGCGAATAAAAAGACTTAAATTATTCGCAATTTTTTAGTTATATTTAAGAACGCGGAAAACTGTAAAAAAAAATGTTAAAACAAACAAACCCCAAATCATCAAAGATGTTAGCACAAGTCTGTCGAATTTGGAAGTGGCGAAGTGGGATTCCTTCGTCGCATTGCTGTTGCTGGAACGACTTGTAGGAACATCGTATAAGGACCACCACAGCGGCTACTTTTTGAAACGGATCAAACCATGCTTCGGTTGATGGGTCTCGTAAAACCTATGTACCTAACAAGTCGTGTGCTATGTAAATATCCGCTCAATTTATTTTTCTTCTTTTGAATGGGTAAATATAAAGCGCGATTCATGCTAAGTGTCCAGGCTGATTTTACGAACTCACAATGGCAAATTTTTCCATTTAAAATTACCCGTTGTGACTTACAAAATATTTAGTGTGAAATGATTATTAGTAAGGAGAGCTTTAAGCGCTTTAATGATGCTCGGGGATGCTGCTAGACGGGTGTTATTCTGATGATATAGATCCAGAAGATCAGAGGTCAAGTTGTGCCCCCTACAACTGCGACTCTTATAGTGGCCAGAAAATTACTTTACGACATGTTTCTAAAGCCTTTTTTATTGGATCGAAATTAGATCGAAAACCTTTCTGCAAAAAAAGTTACGAAATAATAGCATCACTGACAGTACACTGCACTCACATTTGCTTCATTCCAATCAACCTTGGGACTTATTCCTCCAAGCCCCTTTTGATGTTCGAAACCTTCTTCAAAACATCGGCTCACTTTCTTACTAACAACAGACGACATAAACTGAATTCACATAGAGAATACCCGCACTCATACAGAATCATTTTCCTAAAAGACTCACCTCTTTCCGCTTGCAACCACTAGCACCAACATCCTTATTGATATCCTCATTGTTATTAAAACGGTTATATTCGAATAGTCGACCCATTATCACTGCTGCTCGTTTCCACTTGCGAACCAAAGAAAAACTAAAGAATATCTTCCTCTCAAGATCACAACCACAAACTCCTATTTATTCTGTACCGCTCACTAACAGGACTGTTTACTTTTCCGATTGATAACACGGCTCGAATAGACAAACACAACCGCAATCCTTACTATCACCATAAGCATTAATAGAATCTTTTTGCTATTTCGTTTCTTAGTTTAAAATTCGAATATATTTTCGAGTTCAGAGAACACCAACGATCAGATCAAGCAACGGACACGAAATGTTTTCATCCACACCGTCGTCGACAGTCGGGTCGGGGTTTCAATATCGTGGCACACACAGAACTCGACACACAAAGTTAGATATGTTCGTATCTCGCTCGTATGCACTTCACTCTGGACAGGGTTCACTCAATCCCAGAAAGAAAAACAACAACCCTCCTCAGCCGCATTCCTCCTTCCATTTTTCACAGCCATATTATTTCCAAATGTACTGCACTGAGTGTAATTTTTCCCAATTACTGAGTGGAAGTTTTAATTTTTTTCTTCTCTTTTTGCCGGCTACTATACAGCTAGAGTTGGTATTTCATTTGGTTTTTCATTTCCCACTTTGCTTCTTTATTTAGTTTCACTCGTCAGGCGGGAGCTCAGCAGCGGCGACGGCGGCAGCAGGTCATGCACGGTATGTGCAACTTGTGCTGCCTCCTTTTGTATCCTCGATTGTCAATCTTTCGGTAGTGCAATATGCACTGCATATTAAGGGGTTGGCGTTGCCAGCCAAAAGAGACTTCTTCTTCTTTGACAAACAAATTTTTCAAACATCCACCCTCAAAGCTTCCTCTGGGAAACCAGTGATGTGCAAGCTTTTCCATTTTATGTTTATAAACCATATTCACATGTGAGTTGAAAACTGCAGGTTGAAGCCATCGGAAAGGTTAATTTGTAAATGCCTCTGTCACTGGCATTCAGTCTTCCATACTCAACAGTAAGAGTTTGTACGGTAGAATGGTACCTTTAGATTCTAAGAGCCTGATTTAAGGTTACCTACTCCAAAAAGGTTCGCAACTCTGTATACAAAAGTATCTAAAATGCAATGCAGCTCAAATCGCAAGCCCGCAAACCTAAGCCACTTCCAAAGACTATTCCTATTTGCCCTTGACTTTGGGCATTGGTCTAGACTCTAGAGGGTACTCGTATTACAAGAGCTTGTAACCTGAGTTGTTTCTCTTTTCCTATCCGTAAGTAAGGACTCCTTTGAGACCTGAAAATTGAACTACATGCTGTGGACTTCCCTATGGCGGTACTATTAGTTCGTTTTTCAAATATGAGTCCCATGCTTGCCATTAAGTTATTGAAGACTCGTTCAACGAAAATAATATACCGCGAAATGGACCAAGACCAGTTAAATTCTGGCCTGAAATTCGAGACTCCGCTTAACTACTTTTTGTTCGAAAACAGGCAAACTCACGACTTCGAAGCAAATATTCATAGCGTTTTTGAAGGCTTAAAAGACTACGCAACGAGTACCTTCTCTCAATATAGATGAATCTCTAAAAGTTTTACACATTTCTGTAGCACTGAGTTACGAGTTCTATCAAGGCTTTTGGACAAGCTTTTTAAGTCAGAGGTATTTCTAGATCTACCGCCGGAAAGTATTGAAACCTTTTAGAAAATTATAATATTTGTAGCCTCAAAATAAGGTTCAAAAATTGACTATGAAGTATGAGTAGATGAACGTATACCGTACCTGGGCTTATATTGCAATGGACCTCAGCAGCAGCTGATTTCGAGCTATGAATCACATGCAAGTAAGAAACGGTAGGCAAGATAAACAAGAGCTAAAGGCGATATGTCGAAGCGTTATGTAAGTTAGAACTTACAAAACTTATTTAAAATGTAACAGATTCATGTGACGATCTAGACCTTGGTCGATCTTAAGTGAGGTTTAGCTCTTATGTAGCTGTAGATTATTTTCAAGAGCTCAAAGCTTAAATGAATGGTTTTACTTTGGTGGAAAAAAAAACATAGCTCCCAACAGTCTTTAAGTCAGTTAGATGAAAGTTAAGTTTTGTTTGCTAGTGCAACTGATTCCTAAAGCTGTACACTAAAAGGCAATCCTAGACTTCTTGTTACAATAAGAAAGCCGGTCTTTGAAAATGAATAGAACAAAGTAATAGGCTCCAATCTATTGAAGACTGTACAAATTTAAAAAATAGTGTCATCAAATTTACAACTGACTAGCTAGTGATTTCGACAAGGTCCAACGTCAACTTCAGGTTTGATATTGAAGCCTTTGAGTGGCTAAATGGTTTCACCTTTCCACTGGCTATGTGCCGTTCTTACGACATAATTGCCACGACATAATTAGACCGGCCTATGCGAAAAATTAGAGACGCTGCTCGCTGCGAATGATCCGGAGTGTAGTAATGACAAATCTCAAATTTTTGAAAGACCGTCGTTCAAAAGCAAGTTCCAGATACCATGGTGTTTCTTGTGCTACGTGAAAAGCCCAAAGTGGATCTTTGGAGCTCTTCTGCCTCAGCTAAGGCTTACTCTCTCCTTCACAGTGGAATTTTATTAGTGCCCGCAGCTTTTCTCCTACGATAGGTGGCTTGAGGTTTACCCGTAGTCAACTTTGATCCTCACAAACGAGTCCGGGCTTGTCGGCATCAGCTTGTAACTGGGTTTAGCTTTATTTAGAAAGGTGATGGATGAGTAAAATAAGGCTGAATAAGAATCTGCCTATCAAATGAAGAGGGAAGTAAAGCCGCAAGTTCCGAAAAGTTTGCCTGATGGTGTAAAATTGGAACCGTTTCTTACAGACCGAAATCGAACTTCAGCTCGTTACTCAATCAAAAGGTTTTAGCACCACCTGCATCAGCCTCGTTTAGTGTGGTCTCGATATATAGAAGTTTTCCCTTTTGACTGACCCTGGCTCTTACGGTGGCTTCCACGCAGTCTTGAGCCTTCCCTCCATGGAGTGGAGGTGCTTATTTTAAGTGTTTTATTGCTGTCACGCGAACACTGAACGGATAAATCTTAAACTTGAAGGTCCTTCCAAACTCAAATCGAATATTTGTGAGAAGCTATGCCTTGGGTCCCACATACACCCCAGTTGCTCCATCTTTATACTTCTCTTATCTAGGGTCAAAGTCGAGCGCTGAATTCTCGATATAAAAATTAATGAATGGCAACACTTCCCTCCTCATCCTACACTCGGCGTGGAAACTAATAGCTCGCGTAGTTTTCTTCCTCGCTGCAGGCTGCAGCCAGAGACTTTCCCTTGCAAATAATGAGTACGTCCATCCGAACGGTTCATCCCTTCCTGCGATGTCTATTTACCTGAGTAGTTTCGCCTCATTGCCTGAGTGCCATCAGTGAGTGCCTGCATGTGTACGGAATACGGATAGTGTGCCTCTCGCTCACCTACCCCACGGACTCGGTCTTAATAGGCTTATTTATTATTTACATATTTGTTGTGCATATACCCGGCCGGTATGTCAGTATGTGCGCCTACCTAGCACCACTATTTGCGCTGATTATGGTTTCGTTCTTTTCCTCGTTCTGGATTACAGTCGCACGGGCATAGTAGTGCCGCTGAGCTGAGGCGGTGGGATGATTTTTATCCGCAGTTTGTTGATATTGGCTGCGGTGGCCCGAAGAAGGAGATGGGGCGACTGGCGGCAGAAGGGCAGCCTACGATCCCATTTCAATGCTCATGCGACTGCTGCTGCAGCAACGCAAACATTTATTTAATTATAACGAACCGGAATCATCATCGGCGGCGGAACTGGCGGCGCTGAAAGCCCATCGACGATGGCTCATTATAGAGAGCGAATGACATTTGCTTCATTTTTTATCTGTATAGCGATAGCGACCTCAATCTCTCCGATGGGGCGGATTGAAGAGGAGGACCACATCGTTATCGTGCATCATGGTGTCAAAAACTGGGTCATCGTATGCCGCAGTGAGTTGCCAACGGCCGGCGAGCGGCGCGGCCAGCTCCATAATGTGCCACTTTTACGCCTCGAATTTCAGAAAGATTGACGATGTCACGGTGCGAATGCGAACTGCTTCTGCTTCCCCATCCAGCTGTGTGTGCGTCCCCAAGTTTCGGCGGATGACATATATTTTGACATGTTAGCTGCATCAGGCTGAGGCATCGCTTCGGGCTGCAATTTCGTTGTCGTATGCGACACATGCTGTGCACAATGACGTGGTGTTGAACACCAGTCAACATCAGGCAGTATGTCACATGAAGTTTTCTGTTTGACATTGATGTGAATCATGCGGTTCAGGTTGCGATTAAACTTTTCGGGGGTTAAGCTTTAGCGGAGAGCAAGGCGACCGACACCGTGGTGGCGAGTGACTTAAAATCCGTTGACACAATTTGTTCGAATATATGAGGGTGATTCGAGTCAAGTGGAGGCTTGGAATTTAGTGTTTAGTTTATAAACTTCAATGAGTGCTATAGCGATGTAAAATATTTCTGAAATGGTATACTGATTTATAAGAGGTGGGGCATTGCAACAGAATGCGGAGAGAAGTTTTGACGCGCGGCAACAAAGATGCTACATAATGACAGGAAGTGTTGTGGGTGATTTGTTAAAAAAAATAGCCTGTGTGTGTGTATAGGTATCACCTCCAGGTTCGAAGGTACTCTGGCACTTTAATCGTGGTTAGGGGAAATATATCTCCAGTAAGTGGGGTCCAATGTTTGCTTGTCCAGTAGTTGGAGTTTTGTCAAATGAAGTGACAGTTGATGGGCATTAGTTGTTTAGACGTTAGGGGGTAATATGTCAAATGTCGAGGGACAATTTTGTTACCCGGAACATTTGCCGAGGACTTGTTAATAGAAGTCATAGGTTCAATTGCTTCCAAACCTTAAGTGGGTTAGGTACATACGAGTAGTCCACTCGTAGGTGTTGTGGCTCGTTTGGCATTGGCAGCAATGAGCTCACTTTGTGGCATACTTGGCCTTTAATTTTGCACGTTGAATTGAATTGTTGACCGTTTGCCGCGCTTTTGTGAACTATTTCTATATTTGAATTGAATCTGCGAATGGACTTAGGAACAGGTTTGAATCTGGATCCGTGCCGATGAGCAAGCCGTTCAATGGTTCTGGTGATGTCTCAATTTATGGTAGTCGCACTTTTCCTGGTGCGCAAAACATGCCGGCTGCTTCATGTTTGAATTTTAGCGCATGGCAATGGGGACACTCTTTGAACGTAACACCAATCAGCACTTTCGGATGAGCGGAATATTCAATATCTGGCTCATAATCGACACAACACAATTTTTTTTTTATTTAACATACCTTTCACGATATTTCTCTTTTTGAATAGCAGAGTAGAATTACTCTTCAAATCAATAATTGTATCAATTATTTATAAAACAGGAACGAATAATGAGAGAGCCCTGCAAAATAATAATAAATTTACTTAAGAATTAAAAATGATGTTGGTAAACGTATGATGAAAAACAGTGTAGTATTAATGTGTTTATTTATGTTTTTTTTTTTGCTATTAAGAAGTAGGGGTTAGGTTGAGGACTGAATGTATTTTTTAATGCCACACCGTACGAACAATTAAACATTTTTTTTTGGGTGAGCCACCCTTTACACTTAGGGGTATACAAATTAGTTATAAACCTATTCTAAGACCTACTGAATATACATATAAAATTTCATCAAAATCGGTCGAGCCGTTTCGGAGGAGTATAAACACTAAAACTGTGACACGAGATTTTTGATTCACGACTTTTGGGGGTCAATAACTTCACTTCGTACAATTTCTAGAACTGCGAATAAAAAGTCGTGAATTAGTAAGTTCTTAGTTAAGCTCTAAAACTAGAAGATTCTGCGCTTATTTTTCTTGATTTGATCTTAAAGTTCTTTCCGTGTGTGTTCGGTTGTACCTAGTTACAGTTATGTTTTACCCTTTCTAGGATGGGCGGTTTGTATACCCATCTGCCTTTTGTTTTATTTAAGGCTCTTCTGATCTGATCGGCCTGCCACAGTATATAAGAGTAAGGTAGTGGTCCCGCACAGCTTTAGAGTGCAGTGATGAATTTTTAATCTTTTCGGCTTTCGTCCGCCATCCAAACCATAGACAAACCATACTGAGACCCCCAACTCACAATTCTCTTGCCGCTGGCCCCCTCAGTTTTTTTTTCAAATTCGCCATTTTGTTTTCCTATCGGCGTTATGTCAAAAAAGAATCCGTGTGACATGCAAAAACATACAAAAAACGCAAAAATAAATGCTGCCAACCTCGGCAACCGTTGGGAAATGTGAAAGAGTTCGGGAATACCACATTTTTTCATTACTGAACGCCATTGGTTAGTTATTATAAATTGTTAAAAGGCGAATAATTTGATTTGTTTGGTTAGTAGAACTATCTAAAGTTGATGTTCTATATACTAGAAACATATAAGGACAAACATGGTTGTGTATTTTCCGCTTTTGGATATCATTAACTTCGATTTCGTGTGTAAATTTTTCTTAAATAATGAAGAAAATTTGCTCAAAATGTTTTCATTTTCCCCTAACCAATCTACATTGTTAAATTTTCATAAACATTTTAAGCAAATGTGCGCTTATTCCTAAAAAAAAAATATTATCCAAACGTAACGAACAATTTCAAATTAAACGGATAAAATTCGATGAACTCTGCCAGCAACTTTGCCCACAGCGGAAGTGTGTCATATCTCCTGGGAGTGTGTTGGTGAGCAGAATTTTTGAAGTTTCGTGACATTATTTGTCAATACGATTTTCTATGTAAGAATACTAGCGCACCAAACGTGAACACTCCATAAAAATATAGCTTGTAGGCTAAGTAACGGGAAATCGGCCGGAGTTGGTGGTCTCAGTATTGCCTCTGATCCAAACAACGGATTTGCTGTCATCGATGCTGTTTCCTATACGTTATAAGTAAAATTAGATTTCTTCCGCTGTCATGTGACGCACTTAGGTAGGTAGGGTCGGTTGGGGTAAATGTAAACGGCCGTTATTTTCACATTTTAAATATAGTTCTCGGAACCCAGACATAAAAAAAATCTGCATTTGGAGTGTCGCGACAACGGTAATATGCATATGTGGGGTAAATGTAAACATTATGGTAATCAATTTTTCAAGCAAATTAATTAACAGAAATTCATATCTGTTTACTTTTACCCCATAGGCGAGCCCCTAGCTGTAAGAGAACAGAAATTTGTTGTCCCCACTTACCCCAGTGTTTTTATAAACTATGGGGGAAATGTAAACAGTGTCCTATGTCTTTTTTGGGTTCATCATAATCATATGTGCAACATCTTGTATCTTATAATATAATATCCGTTTTAAAAAGTTAAAATAAAATTAAATTTAATATTTTATATATTTCTGAAAAAAATGTGTCTTTGAAAACTGCATAAATCGTCCCCATTTACCCCAACGGACTATATATCCTTTGTTAAGTGAATATATTCCGGTAGCTGACGTGCTTTCCCAACGTAGTCCACTGTGTGCGCAATGCGGATTCAAAAACAACCTCTCACCTTCCCCTTCTCAACACTTAGCATCACTTCAGCTAAAAGTCAACAGAACCACCGCCCACATGTCAAACCCAAGCACAATCTTGTGCATGTTAGTACAATAGAACGGCCCAAAAATAAATCAGCCATGTGTCAAGTGCACACAAAAGTATCTAACGTCATACAGATACTTTATGTATCTCAGTTACTGACTCATCCGAATAACTACAACGTAATCCACCCTTTGGTAAGCACGCAAACCACTTCACCGGCGCCCCGGAGCTGCAACCGCACAGCGTAGCGCAAATGTTTATATTTTAGTCGCAACCCCACCGACAATTTATTGCGGGTAATTTTTTAGTTTTCAAGACCTCTCAAGAGCAAGAGACCACCGCGAATGTGTGTGCAGCCAGCGCTGCTGCGAAAGCATTTAAGGAAATTACTTTCCACTTTGTGCTGCACCCCGATGTGCGAGGGCGAGGATTTATTCGCATTATTCACGAGAGTTTATGGTCCATGAGCTACTTGCCCGAATAGAGGTCTGCACTTGATCAATTTCGTAACTTAGGGAAGGAGTCATTTTTTTATGTGTCACTTTGCAACTTAACAATTAGTGCCGAATGTCATTTGCAGCACAACAGACAACAGAGAACGCACTGGCAATGATTTCGGTTGTTGTTTGAGGTCGTCCGTCAGTGACGTCCGATTTGAGTTGATCACTTTGTTGGGCAATTTTACTCTTAAGTGCTTTGGATAGTTTAGAGTGCAAATTTGTCCATTGGGACTTGGGTTGGGAGTGTGCTTGAATTGAGTGATTGCAACATTTGTTAATGGCGTCGATGAATCAGTGAAAGCAATTTCTTAATGCAGACTTAATGGAGCAAATGTTTCAACATCATTTGCTGTTGTCTAAAGAGGTGGCTATCGGGCTCTGAAAATTTAAGCAATTTTCTCAGCCTCAAAAAAATTCTAGGAGTACATCTGAAGCAAAGGCGATAAAACTCCCCTTTAACTTCGGAACCAATTGAGACGAAACTTTTGGTTGACCTCACCAAATTATTTCATCTCTGTGGTGTGATTTGCTTAAATTTTTCTCGGTGCACCCTGCAAAGACTTGATGACTGGTTGATTTAAAAATGCATTAATAATACTCGTGAGTAGAATTCGTGTTGGGTTCATGTAGCTTGTAACATGACAATAAAGGCTGGTACGCTGTTCGAGTGAAGCGAAATTTGCACTCCTCTCCAAAAAGTGCTGTGAAATCGAAAGTGAATTAATTTTTTTGAGGTTTTTCGTGGAGAAATTTGTGCAGGCTGACTGAGCTCACAAAAATGTTTGTTGTTTGTGGGAGTTCAAGAAGATCTTAGGTTACCTATAAAACAGAAAATATTTCAATATTCAACTTTCACACTCTTATTCTACTAAAAAAGAAAACAGCTGGAGGAAACAAATTGAGAACTTCACTTTTTGTGAATCATGCGATGCAGTAAAATGAATTGGAAGATATTCATCCCAGTCCTCCTACAATAAGTAAAAATTTTTAAACCAGTGTGCCCGACCAGTTGTGGGCCACGGCAAACGATTTTCAAAAAAATGCAGGCCTTTCAAGATATATTACAAAGGACTATCAATGCACTTTGGTACGTACACAACGCTGATGTGTACATATCTATAGATCTACTTATTAAAATGGTTGAAAAAGAAGTTAAACAAATTGCTCAAACGCACAGCAATAGGCTTCTCAACCAAGTTAGCTTAAAAAAAACCGAATTATTAAAAATGTAATCAGGGGATAAAGGCGGAGACAACCCCTATCTATAAAAATTAGCTAAAACAAAGAAATTCCGTAATAGTTTCTAGCAAAAAAGTTCAGAAATTCGACAATTTGAGGGATTTTTCGTTAAAAAATGTTCAAATAATTATAAATAAATTGCCATTAGTCCTGTCCAACTGGTAGGTGCAATCCCATTCGGTATCACCTCGGAAGGTATTTTAGATCGTTTAAAGTCCCTTCCTATTGCAGAAGCATCTCTCGCGTGTATCATTTTTAAAGGCGCTGGGGCCACGGATCTTGAGGCTCAAAAAGGGGAGAAACGGCAACGCTGCATTCACATCTTGGTGCAACTGATAGCGTTCGCGGTTTTATTTATTTCTCTCTATTTTATTCGCCTTTCTGTATACAACAGGGCCAAAAATACGTCGAATTTCAATTTCGGAGGAGCCCTTTTCGATACCAGTTTTATAGTACGAATTCTCTTTCTCGTCAAAATAGGCCTCAGTTTCAGCAACTACTTCATCATTGGACTTAAATTTATTTCCAGCAAGCATTCTGGTGTGTAATAGTAGCTGTTTTTTATTATCAGCGTGATCTGATCCGAATCAGATCACGAAAATAAAACAAAACGGATCATTGAAAAGTTTAATTTTGGAATTGTGGCTACAGCTGCTTTCAAAAACAAAACAGATAATACAGGGTATTTCAAACTTCATATTGCTACCAGCCATCTTGCAAATATTCTTCTCAGCGTGACGTCACAGAAGGCACATGTCATTTCACTTGCAAAGTCGGGGGTGTTACCATATTTGAATCAAATTTGCATAATTTTTCTTTTCAAATATATTTTTGTGAAACAAATTTGGTATTTTACAATAGATTGCTACTAGCACTTGAGTTTGTCTTGGCATATTAAGGTGTATCCAGGCCACCGAAACATTTCAGAAATGTTTATGAAATGTTTCTGAAGCAAATCGGACACATTTCATAAACACTTATAAAAGATTTCTGAAATTTATTTATTAAATGTTTAGGTATGCATTGTTTCAACTTTATCCTGTTTTGGACTAGAAAAAACTTATTAGCAGCGAGTAAAGTTTTTGTTTTTGTAATTTTTGTCTCGGCAATCACGCGACACGCGATTTAATTCAAATAATCGTATTAAATGAATCACTTTCTCATTAGGTATTCAAAGCTTTTCTGGGCATTTTTATTTTATTTAAAAAGAAATAATAATCGAAAAACAGCGCTCACTTTCTCCAGGGATACTTGTAAAACAAAAATTATTTCCCATCACGATTGGGTAACTGTGAACCATTTCATAAACGTTTTTTTGGTGTCCAGATCCAAACCAGCAAAACATTTCTTAACATTTCATAAAAATTATTTTGTTTAATAAGTGTTTTAGAAATAAATATGGAACATTAAGGTATTTAATTGTTTATCAAATGTTTGGCTGGTCTGGACATACCTTTATAGAACGAGAAAAAACAAAATAACTCGGAATACGGACAGGGACTTTTTTGTGTTCCATTTTTTAGTCTGGCAACGTGATTATGTGGCTATCGTTTACAGGCACACCAACATTTAAAAATAAATCAAGCCACCTAGTCGGAAATAGTAGAAATAATTTTCAGATCATGATTCGTGATCTCGATGAGAAGCAGGACCATGTGCTGTTGTTGTAAGTGCATGTAAATCGATTATCTATATGGATCATAGCTGATAATAAAGAACAGCTAGTGAAGCCGTGTTTCATCCATTGTCATGTATCGGCAGGGCCGGACCAACCATATGTGCAAGATGTGCAAATGCACAGGGCGCCAAGTTCTGGGGGCGCATTGCTATAGGAAAGAAAAATTAATTTTATCTTGCGTGAACAAATACTGCCATTTGCATTTTAAACAAAAAGCTTGTTCAAATAAGCCCAAAATAACAACATCCATCACACCTGTGCTGAATTATTTCTTGCACATTAACTCACATAACTTGCAATGTTGCAACTTCAAGGAGAATCTAACTCAAAATATCGCTAAATAAGAAATCCCACTAGACCTATGCAAGTTCATCCTGTTCATGTAGGTATATTCCTTGCACATCCACTTACATTTTACAAGAGAATCTAGTTCAAAAATCCCAAAACAAAAAATACCTAAATAAAAAAAAAACCCATTGAAAGTTTACCTCCTGCGTGATGTGGAAAAGTCCTATGCATATGTGCAAATATGAAAAAGGGCGCTTTCTGTAAATCCTGCCTAGGGCGCTAGTTTGGCTGGAGCCGGCACTGCATATCGGCGATAGATTTCGATTTTATTGCGGTTTAACACTCCTCTGAAGCATCAATTCGTTGTTTTTTTTTAGTTCACTGTGGGCTCACGCGGCACCCACTTTTCACAGAGCTTTCGCATACCCAAATGTTCGTGTAAAATGGTAAAAACACTACCATATGATATCTTTACAATGCCAGCTAGCTCTACCATTTGTCTCGATAGAGCAGAGTCCGGATAATGTTTATCAAGCCATTGTTTGGTTTCCACTGAATTTTTGTTCATCAAAAAGCAATGCTTATCAAAACTCGAAATGCACTTTCTTCCATTTTTAAATGAAAAAATTCTAGTAACGCCATCTATGTGTCATCCTATGGACTTTTTAAATGGATTAATATATCTGTGCCTAAAAGTTAAAACATCTTAAGTCGACTTAAGTTGTTTTAGCTGTTTAACGTTATTTGAATTGTGTTCTCCTTACTCTATTTCTTAAGCCAAAGCAGTTGAAAAAATGTCAAATAATGAGGAAGTTATAACTGTTTTAAAATAGATTAAGTCATCAACAGTAGTGCCTTGCATAAGTTTAAAATTGCTCTCCTGAAAAGTGGACAAAATTGACATAAGATGTTTTGCCTTTTAGGCACAGATATGTAGATATGCTAACCTTCCGAGCTTTCAAAATCGTGCTCCCTGGGCTCACAAGTTTGCCATTTAGAAAGAAAAAAAAAACAATTATAAAAATTTCATTAGATGAGTCATTGATTTCCCAAGATGCCAAGTAACTTTAGGGACTCGCATTACAAATTTCCCCGCCTACATTAAACTCTCTTACATTTTTAATGACACTCATAATATATGGCTTACAGCCCGTCGTCGAAAACCGATCCGAAATTCAATCCGCCTCAAGCAGGTGGAAACTATCCTTCCGGATCCTAAATCAATTCAACCTTGTTCGAAATATGGAATCAGTGACACCCAGTAACACATTGCCTCATTAATTATATCTTCTGCTCGAGCTAATTAAAAGGGACAAACAGTTCGAAGGACATTCCCATACACACATGGCATGTGTAGTGTACAGTGTATCTCATGACTAGTGTTGCCGCTAAGAGGCAAACAAATTCGCCAGACCATAACGCAAAATCCGCTAGAAACGTTAGTTTTTGCATCGCAAAAATCCGCTAGAATTCGCTAAAATATCAAGCTGAAAGTATAAGTTAAAAAAATACATACATAATATTTAAAAGTAAATTTCTATTAAATAAAATAAATAAAAAAACTAAACAATCAACAAATTTAAGTAAAAAAAAAGTTTTGGAAAAATAAGAAAGCTAAAAATTTCAAATTAATTTCCAACTCAAAGATGGATTCATCTATTTCTAAGTTTGAAGTAGAGGCCTCGGTTATAGTTCTTGAATCAGATTGCAATTTTGTTGGCTTTCCGATTTTTCTTATGACGTCGTCTGGTAGATCGTAATTTAACCGCTCTTGTTCATCACTTTTAATTGATCTCTTATTGTTATTATACAAACTTTGTAGTAGCAGGGTTTCGTACTAAAAAATCGCTAGAAATCACTAGATTTTATTTTAGCGACAACGTTTTATTAAAAATCGTCGAGAGTCTTAAAAATCCACTAGATCTAGCGACAAAATCGCTAGAACGGCAACACTGGATCTCAGTCGAGCAGGAAATCCTTGCGAGTTTTCGGTTACAGACTGCTCGTATGTACTACCCGGTACCCGAAATGTTAACAAGCGAATGTGACACTTTTTCTCATATTCACCGGGCCCAGCAAATGGGGTCACACACTTGGGGACGGTCGTCGAACAGAATTAAGAAATTCGATACTTTTCCGGGACTACCTTCGGAAAGTCGCCCTCCTTCTATGCCATCCCATATCTCTGCAGCCGAAGTGAGATGTTAATTAATGTCACCAGCACAGTGGCCAGGCCACTCGTTCCGAAACTCCATCCTACCCAATGAAAACATCTGCCGTTCCGGCTATCGTCGCTACGCAATCGGAATTAATTACCAAAGTGTGAGATGTGTGTCTTGTTGGTTGTAGGGTGTTTTTTTCCCGTTCCGCCGCTGATCGGGCAATCATGATAAGGTGTACAGTAGAATTCAGGACACCTTGAGTTTTCGTTTTCGGGTAAATTAAGCGCCACAGATAGTGAGCACATGTACGAGTACAGTCATTTTAATGGGGTGAATTCCAACACGTATCCTGGATAAAGGCAGACTCAGCTCATACTGTGCTCTTACGAAAACACTTGTAATATCGCCTCAGCAACGTGGATATATCATTTCAGAAATCCTTTCCTTACCCCTAACCACCGGGGAGACGCAAATGTAAATTTAATTTTCATTATTCTTGTGTTGGTGTAATATTTTTGAGTACTTTTGTCGGTACAATGACCAAAAGTATTTTTTTTTTCTCTCTTCGGATTTTTGTTTTCATCTTCGTGGTGTTCCTCACCATGCCGACCGACGACGCTGATGATAAATGGAAGAACATCACTTGAGACAATGCCGACTTCAAGTGCTGTGCTGCTCCATGCAGGGGGGCGTCAAAATATGTTCAGTCGTTAGTTCTATTTATCCCATTCAAGGTTGCAGATGAAATGGGATTTCTTTCTAAATTTAACGCCGAATTGCTGGACGCAGGCAGATCCTGTGAATTTAAACAATGGCGAGGCATGTAAATGATTTCAATTTGATTATGTGGGAGGATGCGGACTGTGCGTTTATAAATTATGGATGTTGGAGGTTGAGCTATTTTTTATTTATTTGCCTCTACTGATTTAAGTTGGAAGAAAAAAATCGATGACTAGGAGGGTGGGATCTTCGGGGAAAGGAAATATGTGCTCACGATGACAGCTAGTTCATGGAGACGTTTCACACCTTGGGGGTTACGTTCATTATTCGTTCAGCTGCGGAAATCTTTGGAGTCAAATATCAAGGACCAAGTATGGAGTCTGCTCCCATTTTGGCTGGGACAGTAACAGGCATGTAACAGGTAGGCTTTGAAAGCATTTTCGAAATGCAGTCTTTTCATTTTTGGTGCGAGTTCTTTTATAGATATAAGGTAGCTTGTGGTGCAAGTCATGCTGGTCATGCACTACATGGGCAACAGATAAACTTCGAAGTCAACGTATGGAACTTTAATGAACGAGAAACTCGCACCTCTGTTCAACCAAAACTTTGGAGAATGTTAGAGCTCGGTAGCAGGTGCACGAGTTCGTATTGGAAAAAGTTATTCATCATGTTGATCAACGACTTAGGAAATAATAGATTCATTAGCCACACGCATTCAAGTTGATCTACTTTCTTTGTTCTTTGTACGAGGATATCCAATCAATCAACTATAGGTAGGCGATGTTTTTCAACAAATATATATCAGTCGGAGTTGGTCAATTATACGTAGGACAAAGCTGCTCACTAAAGGAATAAGATGATCAACTAAGTGGAGGAGGCTTTTCAACATTTTAATCAGTTTATCAACAAAATTCAACAGTTAAACGAGCTGATCAACTAAGTGGAGGAGGCTATTCGATATTTGAATCAATTGATCAACTGAATTCAACAGTTACATGAGTTGATCAACTAAGTGGAGGAGACTATTCAATATTTGAATTTGAATCACAAAATCTAACAATTATATCAGTTGATCAACTAGATTTGAATACCAGAGCAATATTCATCACGTGGATAGTTTCGTCAACTATATGTACGCAAAAACAGGCTTCTATCTTCTTTGCCCCAGGCCAATGAACTTTTGGCCTAAGATCGCATTCGCAATGGTTGCGAGGCCATCAATCATTGGTTAGCCTTCTATCAGCCAATAGAGTTGCTTACTTTTGCTATGAAATTCTCTTGTTAAATTTTGAGATTTTTTATCCAGTTTGTCAGCGCTTTGTCTTCTCGGAAAGCTTCCGGGATTTGTCCTCCATCTGTCTTGAGACTTGACTTTATGTCACCCGACAGATGAGCTGATATCACCGGCTACATTGAACGAGAATCTTCCTTGAAAAGGTCCTTCCACTAAAACCATCTTATTGTAATATTGCGGCGCTGCGTTTGATACTTGCTAATGAGGAAGGCATTGCTTCTAATTGCACGCCCATTTGAAAATGATTTTCCCGTATAAGAAAATTAACTTCGGAGAAAGTGTGCTTTACACACAGGGTGACTCATTTCTCGCAAAAGACTCCAATTTTTCCACAAACTTACTGAACGCTTTCCCATTCCATGTCTGCACGATTCCATTAAATTTTTATCAATGCTTAACACCGCCAATACATCATTCGGTTCGTTTGTTTTTTGCTCGTAAGAAAAAAAATGTTTGTCGCCTGGCACAAGAATGTCGTCGTGCAAAAGTAAAACCAGCGCCACAGTCGCACCCCACGCACTCGCACCAACGCAACGTCAATCAATTTATTAGACATTGACAGGATACAAACCCCGCGTGTGCTCTTCTGTATGATCGATTTCACTCTGGCCGGGGAGATGGAAAAATTCTTGTCCCCAGGGCGACACCGATGCCAAGAAAAACAAACCTTCCAAGTTGTGATTTATGAATTCCAAAAGTGCGCGCCGAATATCCTTTTAATGGCATAATATGTCATCGCGAAGTTGGATTTATGTAATATGGACTTTAATGGGTGGAGATAAAATCCTCCAAAAGCCGTTATCAATTTAAATTAATTCCACATTTTGTAGAAAAAATGCTTTAAAATAAGTTAATAAATATTAAAGCGTTTCAGGTAAGGTAAACCATCAAAATAATTGCTCCGCACAAATTTCCATAGCTAAATCAGCGTATACCACAGACCCACGCCAACAAGATGTACCGTTACGCATTAAAAACTAAGGGGCCGCCATAAAATGTGTTGGATTAAGCCGCACGATTGGGACTGGGCGTAGTGGGGGCTGGACGGAACAGTGAAAATATTAAATATTGCGAAATTTTTCTTGAACTTCTTCGCCATACGCACGGTTGACATTTAACAGGCTCCACGCTCCAGGCCAAGGCACTACAGTGAAAAACAAATATTTAAAAATTTCCACAAGAAAAAATATAATTTATGGCAGGAATTTCAATCTGAGTGCGCGCGGGGTTGGGGGGTTTTCTTGATGATGATGGCAAGTTGTTTTTCATATTTATTTTGTGTCTGAGATTTATGCAGGAGCGATTTGGAAAGGACACAACCGTTGTTCGGCGTAAAATGATGAGAGCCGCCTCTGGGTAGGGATGGGAATTTAAAAATTTTTGCGTTAATTTGTTATTAAATTGAGAGATTTGCAATGAGGGGAAGGGATGTTTTACAGCGTGCACGCCTTCTTAATGGTTTTGGGTCGCAGAGGAGTTTAATGGGGATATTTTTGAAATTTTCCTTTTGACAGGTAGGCGTGTTTGGAATTAAAGAGAATTGCGCAAGAAAATCGCCGACGAGTGTAAATGAATAGCAAGTGGCCATTAATTAGGGAGAGTTATTGTATTGATGGATTAGGGCTACTTTGTTGGACGGTTTTTTGTACTTTGGATAAGGAATGAGAAGGGCGTTGTGTTTGTCTGTGGAACGATCCCGGGACGAAGCGCTAGGTCCAGCAAACTAACCAATGATCCCACTTAAGGAAGAAAATTATTACCATGCTTACAAAAGCTCGACAATTTGGAACAAAAAATAAATTTAGAAGGGCTTTTTAAAGAAACGGTGAAGCAAGAAGTCGATCTGTTTTCCAAGCCTTTTTTATGGTTTGATTTAAAGCGATACCACTTCAATCATTTCCAAATATACAGTTTCCAATGTCCTATGCTCAACTTTTAAATTTTCGAGTAGACAATGAAAACAGCGTCGTAGTAACATATTATTTACCTAACTAAGAGCGACAGTATTTTTTACGAATTAAATAATCCTATTGGGAAAAACAAATATATACATATGTAATTGGAACGCAACCACTCCGAGTCATTTGCAATACTTACTTCATTATATTTTTCAGTCAATTGCATGTGTTGCCAAGCATTAAGAAAAATTTACACACGAAATCGAAGTTAATGATATACAAAAGCGGAAAATTCTTTGATTTGAATTCTTTTGGAATTATCTTCAATCGTTTCCAACCACTCTCAATTATTTCCAATAAAAATCAGTTTGTAGCAGTACCATAATAATATCATTCATCATCTATAAATCTACCTTTACTAAAATACGTTTTACCTACATTATAAATTACATAATAAAAATTCATATTTTTTTGATATTTTTGAAATTCTTAATCACTTTACCTATGAAAATTTAAATGTCAACTTTCCTTGCAAAAAATTCAAACGGTGTAAATTTTTCTCCAAAAAAATAAATGTAAAAGCTTCATAAAAGTATAAAAGGACAGGCGAAATGTTGTTTATTTGTTATTTCACAATTCTTTCGACCAGCGACTAGGTAAGAACTACGATTTCTCTAAGGCCTTTCCTAGGAGGTTCTAAGTTATTGCCTTTATGCTGTAATTTATAATTTGGTGGACAGACAAGGCCATTTCGTCAGTCTTCCTCCAAAGCATTAATAACAACAGAACCGTAAATAGTTAATTTTAGATAAAATTAAAATCGTTGGAATCGAGTAAAATACCCACGACCTCTTTATTTTTTCCGACAAGGAGGAAATTCAAGGCTACAAGTTTGATTTCAAATTTTTTGTAGTCATTTTCAATCATTTCTAATAACTTGCAGTAATTACCATTATTTTCAATTTTGTTGCAGTCATTTTCGTTCTCCTCGGATCATCTGCAATCATTTGCATTCTCCCTCCATCGTTGCCAGACATTTGCCATTCCATTGTGTAATTTGTGATACATTTTCACTGGAAACTAACACCGAGATTAAAGCTAGTTTCGTTTAACCTTTTTTTTGTTATATAACTCTTTGTATATGTTTTGATTGTAAATCGTATATGTACTAAATAAATACATACAAATTGACGAACGAATATGAGAACCTAGGCTCAAATAAGTTCTAAAATCGTCATTCGTTTCTTGCATCTAATTTATTTCACCAATTGAATATAGTTTTTGCTTCTTAGATACGTCCCAAGTAAACCGACCTTTGGTTGGAAGACTTCGTCAAATTGCCTTATTTAACGGAAGGAACGGTCCATTATACAATAATACAATAAATTTTGCAGAACTATTCGACAGATAGAAATCTTTTAAATTTGGATGGCTGTCCATCGGCGTTTCAAAGTTTCCAGCAATCAATGCACTACATCTCAATTAATTCATTCAACCATATTTTTCTCTTTCCTGAATATTTCCACCAATGAACGAGCTTTATCTCAATCAGTGGTGGGCATCTCTGCGTAATTAAAAAAACATATTTTTGATTTTTTTACGTAAAAATTGCTAAACACAAATTTATGAATTGTTAATAATGTTTAATTCATGAAAAATATGCAGCAAGTTTTTGTTGAGTGAACATTAAAGACAACAATAAGTAAAAAAAAAAAAAAATTTATGTCGTTGAAGCTTTTGTAATAATTTAATTGAAACTATTTTAGAGATAAAACACTAGACCACAGTTTTTTTTAAACTTATAGTACTATTCTTTTTAAGAGTTCTCTCAAATTTTGTTTTCGGTTTCTAACAAGAAAACAATTTTGAAAAACCATTTGTTATGTTATTTTCTTATATTTCGTTATAAAACAATTCACGCGGGAATTCAGCTACAGAGATCCAACATTAATTTTGTGTATAATTCATAAAAATCGGGTTTGAAATATATGAAATATATATATTTATAAATGGTGCGTCAAAAAGAAGTGCTGTTAACATAGTACTGAAATTATATCAAAACATTTTGTAATACTGTCACTTACGGTTATATTTTTCACTCCGGGTGTGAATAAGATTAAAGTTTATTTTAAGACCATTTTTTGAACCCATTTAAATTTAAATACATACATAATATTCACTCAAAAACATGCATTAAACCCGCCGGGTTAAAGATGGATTTTAACGCGGATTTAAAACAGTTTAAACCGATTTTAACCCGTTGTAAGCCTACCTAATGTCAATTTTCACAAGAAATGACAGGTGTTTTGTGTTGTTTGTCACTTGGAAATTGATTTGATTTGTTGTGGGAAAGGTTTCATTTTTCTTGTCGAATCATCGAATGTTGCCTCTAAAATTTCTCTTTTTTCAGCAGGAAATATTTCCGAAAATCCAATAGTCGTCGCAAGCCGGCTTGCGCATTCGATATATTCGACGACGAGGACGACGTCGTTTATCATCAGCTGCTGTTTCATCAGCTCTCCGACAAATGCGTCACCTGCCGACGAAGACATTGACAATAATTTATTATTTTATTTAAATCTATATTTTTTTTAGATTCTTGTTTTTTTTTTAATTTTCTATATAGCACTTTTCTACATTTCTTATTTCCTGCGCCCTGCAAACGAAGAAATGTCAATATTGTGAAATAAGCTTTTAACCCGAGTTAAAGTACTTAAGCTGGTCCCCGGAGTGCACTTTCAATCGGATTAAACGCTGTCAAGTTTAAAACGACTGAATATTATGGACTTGGGTTTAGTTTTTGATTTAAACTCACTTAAATCTAGGTTTAAATATTAGCCCGGACTAAATTGAGTGAATAATATGATAATTTCAATGAATACATTGGTTAAATTTTGTATCACTTGTCAAACTTTTTCGTGGATCGATTTGACAGCCAATGACAACATTTGTATGTCCTCTAGTAGACGTCAAAGAAAATTAACACCTTTTGTGCTTAATCGCGGACTTAGTGTCCGGTGGAAATGGAGTATTATATGTTGGGCCACTTCATTCGTTTGAAATAATATTCTAAAAATGATTGCTCCACTTAAAAGGAAAAACCTTAGAAAGCTTCAACTGCATATAGGATGTTTGAAAAGGCAGATGTGATACGGTCCGCCACTTGGCAAAAGAGCTCTAAATAATCAAGCGCACGATATTTACAGCGGGACAAATTTGCTACGCCTTCCTCTGCTGACTGATGCCTATAGAAAGTGCACCACTACTCTCCTTCTTCTTACTTTTCCTTTCTATTGAATTTCCGAGAATATTTTTTCTGCTCCCCCAACCGATGATCATCCTCTTGTATCTCACCCGCTCGTCGTTTCGAATTTCTTGTTATCTATTAACTGAATTTATTGACCTCTGCTCTCCTGCTTCAGGAAGCAGAAACTCCCCCACACAACTGATGTGGGATTAGTGAATTAATTTAGAATTAAAAGCGAGTTCAACGTCCACTCGGACCCAACACAAAGATCAATCAAACGATCATTTGTGATCATGTCGTAGACGATGAATACTTATGGCTAGTTGTCCATCAAAAGTGACCAGCCCATCAATCAATTGATGCACTCAGTCACTTTCAATTGCCGGACACGGGCGCTTCATCTGAATCCAGATAAAAGGGATGTTTGTCATCCAAATCGTATATATCAGCTTCAAGTTTTCCCTTTCACAACAACTGCTACTCACTTGAGACAAATTGAAGATTTGTTCTGGCGGTGGATAGCTACCACAAAAAAAAAAGTACGAATTGAGGCGACAGGTCTACTGCGCGATTCATCTCCCTCACCAGTGAATGATGATAAATTGAATTTGAATAAACTTTGAGAGGAGCCACTCTCGAGACAAAAGCGAACTTTGTTCTACTTGTCGCGCATGGATTCAATCGACGAAAATAAAGAAGTGTGACGACATTTTTCCACATCGCAATAGACGGACTGAAAAATACCGAGGAGATAGTGCGATATGGGAAATTCAACTAAAAAGAAAATGAGAAATCCTCTCCATCCATTCTGGCGGGAGGTGCGAGGAACGTTTGCTGACTTTCCTCGTACGGCGATGTATAGTGCAAGACAGGAAACATTTTCGAATGTGGCGTAGGCAATGGTGGAGATATGTTTAGTCGCACATTTGCAGTATCTTTCTCAGGACTTTGAGAAGAGAGTTCTTTTGAAACATTGAAGCTGTTTCGGGAGTTGTTTTTTTAGTCAAATAAACACAGACGACGCGTTTCTTTTCCGACACACTGCTTCAGCATATGGTTCCTTTTAAAGCACCCCTCAGTCACACTCGATTATAGCTTCTCTGGAAATTCGATTTCCATTATCCATAGCGATTTTACGCCAGCAGAAGCTGAACAGTGAAAAGCGACAAAAATGACGCAACGAATCGGTAGTTGAATTATGAAATAGGGTGGAAATGTTTTTTTGAAATGCACGTCTCCACTTAACAGGACTCTGTGGAAGTCCCTCTAATTAATTTGTTGATTTACCACGCCGATACGAGTCCGCATAATGTGTAGAAGCAGCGTCAAAATATTCATTGTCATGAAGTGAATTAAAATTTTCTATAAATTGATACCAACGCCCACAGTGATGAGTGTGCCGGTGCCACACCTCCATGCCCGAATTGAATATTATTATTTTTTTCCTCCAACGCTAGAGTCTCCAACACCCGACCGTCGCGTCGCGTCGTCGGATTGATTCACCCCAAGAGCTGTCATAGGAAACATGCTCGCATCGGTACATGAACAAATTGGTTTCCTTGTTCATTCGCGATGATAAGGCACGTGGCCTCATTTATCACAAGGACTGCATGGAGGATAAACATAGCGGAAATTTATTTTTGTTTTTCACTGTTTTCCATCCAGTCGCCAGTGCTCTGTTGGGTTGGTGTCTGTGTGTTCTCGATTTGGTGATTCGTATCTGCGAGTGAGGAGCGCTTTCGAATGCATTTCTGGCATATTTCTGATTTTGACAGGATAATAGTTCTCAAAGCAGACGACAGTAGCGCAAGATCGAAGGAGATCGAGTGTCGAGCACTCAAGTTTTCATAGTTTTAGGGTGCCGCCATCATCGCTTAGGGGTTGGGATGCATTTTTTTTTCTGATTAGGAACACAGGAAAATGGAAAAATGATTGCTTCATTATGACGGCGGTGTGACAGGGGGTTGGGAAAAATATGATTTATTGGGGTCTTTTCTTTGTTTGCCATTCCCGTATGTAATTTGGGTAATGGTTGATTAATTTACAACAATTATGTGATGTCTGAGAGCTGCTGGGTTTGATTACGAATTTATTTATCTAGTAAGCGTGCGCTTGTCAAAAAGCGGTCACAGCTCACAGGGGTCGTGGATTGTTTTATTTTGTGCACAACCAGCAACCATATAGGCGAACTACATAAAGCGCGAGCTCTTTTGACATAAATTAGAAAGAGGCACATTTTTCTGGTAAACTAAGGTGCTGTGTCATTTGTTGTTGAAAACAAGCCGTCATTTTATTTGCAATGGGTGGCAGTTGCCACTGTGTTCCGGGCTGGAATAGTGCCTGAGGTGTGAGGTTGTCATTGATATAACTAGGCTCGATAGAGTTTTACAATTTTGACGTTTTAATAAAACCAAAGGAACTAGTGCTTCTGATGATTCTTATGAAACAGTCCTAAGACCATAGAACCAATTTTTTGAAATACAAGGTGGCTGCTGAAACGCGCTTCCAAAAGAAAAAGTAAGAACTTTTTTCCTGTGTAATTAATCGGTTCCATTTTTCTTCATTTTACAGACTTCAATTAGACTTTACGCAAATGGACAATAAGGACGATGAAACCAGAATTTGGATAGAGCGCCGCCTTAGAGTCTTTAATTTTAGTCCAAAGAGAGTTCAGGCGGACTTTTGGCGGCACTGCTTCACGCAGATGGACATTTCTGAGGCTGGTTAACTTTTTTACCGAACGTGGGACAGTTACAAGAAAGCCTTATAATCGAGATTAGGACACAGGAAACGATTGCCATACAAAGCAATTTTGGAGTCTCGGCCCGGAGCTTACCTGTGCAAATGGGAAGAGGCAGACAAACACTGCAGACGATTTTGCACAAGGATTCAAGCTTACTTCGATAAAGTTCAATTAAAAAGGGAATTGAACACAGCAGGTTTGCCGATTCTGGCAGGAATTTTGTGGGAAAGTCATTCGAATGGTGGGAGAGGATAACGTCATGTTGGATTTGCTTTTTATGTCGGACAAGGCCCATTTTGATCTCAACGGCAATGTAAACAAGCATAGTTGTCGAATAACACTAATCCAGAGATACTCTATGAGAGGGAACTGTATCCAGATCGAGTCACAGTGTGGCGAGCAGTTTCATCAAGATGCATTGTCGGACCATACTTTTTTGAAGAAAACGGTCGCTCAATGGTGACAGTTATTTAAGGATGTTGAAGGAGTTTTTCTTCCCAGTAATACGCCAAAAGAGGATTCCTTTCAACTCTGTGTGGTTTCAAGAAGATGGTGCAACCCCACACATAACTAGGCCTGCTATGACAGAGCTGAAGCGGAAACATCCAATTAAAATGATTTCCATAAATTGCACATTCCGCTTGCCGCCAAAATCTCCTTACTTGACTGCAGCTGATTTTTTTTCATTTTGTTATTGTTAACAGGAGGTATACAAAACAAAATGCACAAATTTGAACGTTTTAAAGGAGGCGATTCAAACAATAATTGAAGCAATACCCACTGCAACCCTACAAGCAGTAAAAAACAACAAGATGTCTTACATGTGTAAACGAGCGCGGGGCCATTTAAAATCAGTTATTTGTTTAAAAATAATAAAAAAAAAACAGAAAAAATTAGTTATTTTTCAATTGAAAGAAAAACAAAGAAATTATATAAATTAAAAAAGAAGTTATTAGAGTTTCTTAATGTAGCTAAATTCATCAGCCACCCTGTACTAGTAAATTGAAAGAATTCTATGTTCATATGTATGCGTATAAAAATATCGTCGAGCGCGGAAAATGTACATAGGTAATTCGGAACTCTGGTGGAATGAAAAATGGACAGATCGTTGGGCACAAACTGAGAAGTCCGAAGAAACGAATAAGAGATAGGGAACGGGAGGGGATAGAACAATTGGTGAGGCAACTTGGACAGGCTGTATAGTTCGTTGGGTATCAATTCCAAACTGGGCACGAGTAGGATAACTTAGGCGCCAAAAAAAAAATGTTAACGGTTTTTTATAGACGAGTTTAATACAAGCATTTTTTACTATCTCGCTCCGTTTCGCAGGAGGGTTAATTAAAAAAAATACTTAAAACGAAAAAAAATGTATCTCACCCTTATTGCCGTTGTCAATTAACAACCGATTGATAGTTGGTAAAATGTATCAATCAATTGATACTTTTGTATTGTGTAACTCAGTTGATAAAGGTTGTGATCATTGTGACTGAAATTGACTGTTGTGAATAAAATACGCTCTTTGACATTTGCTATTGACAATTATTAGTTTGCTGTGGATATTTTTTGTTTAAATTAGAACAGAATTAAATAAAATTCGGTCCCTGTCTTTATTTGTTTTGTTTTCCTTTAAGCTTGTAATTTGTCCCTCTTGATTTCTATTATTTTGTTTTTTTTTGTTTCATATTTTCTCTTTGAATAATATTCAATATTCTTCATGCTTTTTCTTATATTTTGTTGCTAACTATTTTAGCCCTGTGAAAAATAGTTAAAATCAGTTGAATAAACTTGAAACTTTAAATTAAAACCTTACATTTTGCTGCAGTCCCACACAAATTAATTTTAGCAATCAGTTTTTTCCGGTTGAAAGAAACAGATAGGAAATGACAGAAAAGTCAATGACAATTGACACTCGCAATACCGATTTTTGTATTCACAATCAAGAATTAATAGAAATTGACACTGGATCAACAATTCACTGCCAATTGACAATCACAATACCGATTAAAGAAATTGGTTGATAAATACCAAATACCAATTGATAATTGACAATTGTAATAGCAATATTTAAAAATAACGCTCTTTTTGGATACCCTAAGGCTGCATGAAGATTACATTGCAAAAATAGCGGAGATGGAAGAAGGAAGACTGCCAAGGATTGTCCTGAAGCACATACTACTAACAAAAGGTCACTTGGTGCAAAAGTGGGAGGAGTTAGCAGCTAGTTACCGCGTGAGCTTGAATATCTCAGCTGAAATGTGGCTTTCGATGCTGAAACCCATATTTACCGACATCCTGAAAAAAGCGGGCAGTGACATGTACGACAGGTTTAAAGCTGAAGCACATTCATCGCAACATAGGCTGGTGTATAGTAGGTTAAATTATAATCACATTGAAAACGCTTCTATCGTATCTTGGAATGCGATTTTTGAACACAAATACATTGCCAAAGCCAAACCATAAAGTACTTAGTTAACATTGTTTGTAAATACGAGTAATAAAGTCACTATACTACTACTATACTACTACTATTTAAAAACAATGGCAACACCCACAATAAAGTACTATAGTATTTTTGAATGCCAGGAATCTGTTCTTTCATATGATTTTTAAATCAAGCTATATCTAATAATAGTTTTGGAAAAAAAAAAAATTATTTCAAAATGTAAAAAAAAAATTTAAAAATGTTCTGTGCTGATTTGTCCAATATTGTGAATAAAGACACTAATATTGTTTATAGTATTATAGTAATTTAGTCTTCAAGTTCTTGAGAAAACTGAGAATTACGAGAACTAATGCTTTTTTATTTCTTAAATTAAATTGTATAACTAAATACTAAATCGATTTTTAGGCTCTTTATAGAAACTAAAACTCAACCTCGCTAAGATACTTCTCTCAGATAATGAATCCGGTTGCACTTAACAACCGATCGGTGTGACAAATGCGTCTATCGAATATTAGAAGTCCATTACAAAGTCGCAAAAAGAGCTATTCCAAGCCGCATTCGCATCGGAGTCACTCACCTGGCCGGGCGAATTCCATTAAAAAGCAATTGCTTTGTCCTTAAATGGTTTACTCCTACAAAAGCGAACTATTAGCTGGACCGTTTACACAAAAACTGCGGTACCTTCCTATACATAAAACGGAATACTACCTGCAGCTGCCTCTATCATTTCTGAAGGACCTTCGCTCGTACAGGGTCTGCTATTCGCAAGTGACTGTGCGGTTGATAGTATTGTGGAAATTGTGAGCAATATTTCTTCTTCCATTGTCGCTGATAAAAAAAAAATAACGAATCCTTTTCACTGCCCTGCGTGCACTTTCCTTTGTCATACATGTTCATGTGGCGTACCTATTAATGACCATTGCATTCGTTCGGTCCATACGAGTGTTTGCCTTTTTCGCATGTGCTCGCCAGGATGTCTAGTATGTCTAGTGAGGTACTTGAAATTGCGAATAGGTATCAAGCGGTGAGCCTTAAAGCACATCTTGAGCATCTTTTTGCTTGCGTCTGTTCATCTTTCCAGCACACACGTAGAATGCCGATTGTTACATTTTTTGCTGTACATGTAGTTTCGGTTTTTTTTTTTCTTTGAGGACTCCATCATGGAAAGTAATAAAATTACGTTCCGGTATTGTTTTGGTTGAAGGAGGACAACATGAAGCAAACCCATACAGCATACATAGTACGAAAGGATCTGTCTAATGCGCGCAACATTAAACGATTTTTGGATTTTCGTTTGATGACATTTTGATGAAGGACCGATGAGAATGGATGACTCTTCAAAGGGAAATTGTGCCAGCATGAAAAGGACGTGTCACTTGAAGACGAAAAGAAGTGAAATGAGCTCAATTCGAGCTTCAAGGGATTCCGCATAATCAAATTAAACTCAAACGGGACCACAAATTGTGACTTGTTATTCATTTCGAAACGAGAAGACTGGGAAAACATTCGCAGACATCAACACCAGCTGCATCTGGGAGTCGGAAGTAAACCGTCAGGTACACGAAACGTACGAGACAATAGAATTATGAACTCAGAGAATGGAACGAAAGGAAACAGGGGCGAGTGCTTATTAAAACGACTTGGAATAATCTCCCTTTTCGGAGGTCCTTAAAACAATATTCTTTTCGGATTTAACAATTGGATGCCCGGGATTGATTTATGGTTTTCGATTAATTCTTGTGCGGGAATGCAATTATCTCGGGAAAATAAAAAGGATCATCTTTCTCCATCATTTAAAATGGTTCTATGATGCGGGGTGGACTTATAGGATATTCACAGCCGTTTATAATTAAAAGCGGCAATACGAGATTTTCTTCCCACGAAGACACCCAACTGAACAAACCAAGTCACTTGACCAGATGAATGCCAACATTCAGAAAAAAAAAAATATTGTGAAGCGAAGAATTTAGAGATTTTTAAAAAATTGTAAGCTGAAAGCTCTTGCTTTAACAATTATTTTTAATAGCAGAAATGCGTTTTTAAGTTCTCCAGAATCAAGTATTCAGCATAAGAAATATAGGTATTCGAAATAATTTTTTTCTTACATCATTGCCAGCACTAAATCAACATTTTTGATATTTGGGTCCATTTCAGCCATCGAAAATTGTTGGAATTGCAATCTTTTTGTGAGATTGCAGTTTCAAGAAGCACTAAATGCATAGAGAAAGAGGTCTATGGCATATTTCGGCCACTTGCAAGTATATTTCCAGCCATCACTTTTCAAACATATATGACATCTAACTCCATCAAGACATTTCCATTCCGAATGACTACTACTAGTCAAAACTTTTTGTCCCGTAGTCTTAATTTGACTTTCGCCTGTGAATACACTCCTTAAAAATGGTAACTCGACTGCCGCTCATCCAAATTTATTTAAATGCCATCGGGCACTCAGAAAAAAAAAAATTGTGAGCGACGAATAAGAGTATTAAGTTTTTCAAAAATTGTTAGCTAAAAGTTCTTGATCTATGTATTATTTTTTATGACAAGAACTCGGCTTGAAGATTTCAAGAATCAAGACATTCAGCGTAAGAGAAATATAACAATTTTCTTACACCATTGCCAACATTAGATAAATAAAAAATGTTGATACTTCAGTTCATTTTAACCAACGAAAATTGTAGGAATTAGAAAGTTTTTTTTAGTGTTCGATTTTGCCTCTCACGGATTTGCAACGACGGACACGGCTACGAAATTAGAGGAAACTTTGAAAGCACGAATTGAGGCGACCAGCGGCATGAGCGTCGCGAGTTGGAGGCGTTACAATACAAGAGTGAGAAACTGGCTCCAAATTTGTACAATTTGTACAATGTTACAGCCAAAGGGACCATTTGCATCCTGGCCCCGGATTATTGTAATTGAATTGGCGGATGCAACGCTGTCGGGAACTCTTACTTAAAAAACACATGAAGCCAGTATGGAATGGGAGGGTTGCAAAGATTTTACACATGCTACAGTAAGACCAGCAATTTGGCGTGCTTAGTTTTGCTCTCGCAGAGAAACTAGGAACTAATCCCAAGAGATTGAAATCTCACGCTGGGAACCTACTCAATCTCACTAGAGCACTATAATATAATCCATCCTAGTTCCAACAACCGCTCGCGCACAAAATTCCCTAAGCCACCATTAAACAGATGTGTGGCATTCGACACCGCGACCAATTCTCAAAAGACTAATGCCTCCATTAGCTGCCAATGTCAACAACAGTCGGCGTGCGAAATTACCCGCACTTGAGTTGTGTTCAGCACCTCATACATATGCGGACCTTCTGCCGACACTCAAAAACACACATATGAAGCGCATATGCGTCCACTCCGCCTCGGGGCTTCTAGTTCCTCGTGTAATTTGCAACACAACCCAAATGCTGACACGATCTCATCAAGTGCCATTCCTGGAATGGAATGCTGCTTCCAACTGGACTAGTCTCTCAGCATGTGGCAGCGGACACAACGTCGGTTCGCACTCACGTCACAGGGAGTCCTCCAGTTTCCTCACACAAAACGGGAACAAACTCAGCTCATGAATATTCAATCCTCAGTGGTTCGGTTTGGTTGGTCAAGGGTTAATCGCATTCTCCACACGGACCATTACTGAGGCTGGGTCTCCCTAAAAGTTCGAGGAAAGGAAAACGAATTTCCTTTTATGCGCCTTCGTGTGCTCCCAGGGTGTAGAGGATCGATATCCTGCCGCTAGGGCACAGAGTGGGCCAATGTTAGAATTTACAATTTCACGGTCACATGACAAGCAATGAAGATAAAGAATTTTACGACCACTTCACGAGCAATCGTAGTCCCTGTCCCATATCGAGTGCAACAGCACTTGGGCTCCGGTTACATTTCAATTTTTGGCGGCGAAATTCAATTAGTTTCCAACTTTTTACGAGCCTCCCTCTGGGAGTGTTGCATGCGTCTATTGCGTGGGACAGCGATATACGTGCCACATGCACTGTGTGAAGTGCGGCCTTTGTAAAAGCCTTTCCCTAGCGCGACTTTGTTTATTCGATGATTTGGAATGCACGTCACTGGCGAACGGCGGATTTGATGTGGTTTGGGAAAGTTTGTTTATCGGAAATGCCGCTGGATATATACGTCTTTGTGGAATGGAGCTCATTATGGTCCCTTATATGAGGAATCTATTAGTGCGCGACTGACGGAAACATTATTGAGTTGCATGATTGGTGGCGTAGTCGTTCTTCCGCACAATGTTTATGTCAAGCCTGGCGACGACGACGTCAAATAAAAATTGAGTTGGCGATGAGTGATGTGCACGTGGAGTTCTATGTGGGGGAAAACACTACTCAAGCCGTAATTAGTTGAGGAGTGAAACGCTAATGACATCTTGGTGGATCGAGGCACAAATTACGAACTCACTTAGTTGGGGAAAGCACTGCTGATGGTTTATTTACGAACTACGATGAAAATGTATCACCTCACGCTGAAATTATAACTTTTTTTAATTTAAATAAATAACGATGCTTGTCGTTGTCATTTGGCAAGTCAAGGAAGAGTTTTCGTCTATTTCGTAGAGTGAGTCTTCAAATATTGAGAAATGTTTTGAAAGGGATTGACTTTGCATTGTAAATGCTGACATTCAAACATGACAACATCGCGTTGAGTACTCCGTTTGACATTTCAAAAGTATCATGCAACATGGAAACTGGGAAAGCCGTATGTCAATCACGCTTATTTTAAGCCCACGAGGTCAGTTGACGAAATCGCGTCAGCTCTAGCCTCTGAATCTGAAGACGCACGATTCCGAAAATATCGTATAGGTTGGATTACGACTCCGAGTGACGGAGAGTTCGTCATATCTAGAATTTTTTGCATTCATTTTTTGGAAGCACTCGCGATAAAAAGAGAAGCATTTTATCAAAAATGGTGGTAATAATGGAATAAAACAAACTGTGTGCGAAATTTTAAAAACATTCGTTTTTATTTGAAAGGCCATACATACCATTATAAAATATTTACCGCGTCTTCTCACGGTGGCAGGGATCCGGGTGGTCAGATTTTGAATGACTCTAAGGCTAAATTTGAGCGATGGCATTGGTTGTATATATTCTAGCTTTAAAGGCATCGGTCTATTGCGGCTTATGGGCATAGACCTGTGACTTCAGAAAACCTTACAAGAAAAAATAAAGTGCACGACTGGGTCGAACGTAACTTTCTCGTTCATCAAAAGTTTTAATGTATAAATGAAGTGGGAGTTGCTGATTGTGTAAGCTCCAAGTTGTTGGAAATATTTTAAGGGTGCACATTCAATATGGTTGAAAAAAATTTCAAGTTGGTAATATTTACTATTCGAAGTTGGGGCATTGTTATTATTTCAAAATTATACCGAAAATACGTGAATACAGATCGGAATTTGGGTAGAAATTTTTGATAAATGCTTAAGAAATTGATTTGTTCGAATTTTTTGAGAAAAACTAAGTACGGGATCTTATTTAGAATACTTATATTATCTTTAATATGTAATTTGGTCAAAATCATTAATAGTGGTTTTTGTAAAATTTGGCAGACAAAACAGTACCAAATATTGTCTAGTTTGGAAAGGACTATTGCTTAACTATTTATAGCTTAAAACCAAGTATGTACAAGTTATTGTTCGGGATGTAAGCATTACTTGGTTTTTAGGGTTTTATCGAAATCGAAAATGCGGTTTTCGAGATATGAGCAATTCTTAAAGTGACCGTTTTCAGTGATTCGAATTGAAAATTAAGGACGCAATAATTTTGAAAAGATCAATTTTACTCTAAGTTTTCATTTTGGTCAAAATCATGCAAAATATACCCTTTTTCAAAAATGACTTTTTTCAAAAATCCATTTTACGATAATACAGAGAAAAACTGAGTTTTTCATTAAGTTAGAAATGACCATATTACCTTAGAAATGAGTTTTTGTTACAATAGTATACACCGTTTTGGAGATATGTCCAAATTTCAAAAGTACCGTTACTCTATTTTTTTTAGCGGTAAACTGAGTATGCAGTTATGTTTACCTCACCTACTTAAGCTCAAATATCAATTTTTGTTGAAATCGTTAGAGCCGTTTTCGAACAAATGAAACTGGTGTGAACATTTTGAATGGGAAGTAGGTACCATTAATATTGAGGTTACCATGCTAAAAACAAAACGTCCCCGAACTGTAAGCTCCCAAACTTTAATTCCGAAGTTTGAACGAAATCCGTTCAGTCGCTTAGGCTGTAGGACTCGGGACATACAGACAGACAGACAGACAGACGGACAGAATTTTGCGACCCACTTCTTTGAGTTCGCCTATCATCGTAATGTCAAAATTGATTAACATCTCGAGTTCGAAATTTTGTACGAATACAATATCTTTCTCTTACGACGTAATGGAGAAAGTTAAAAATTTTAGCGGGGTCGAATCGCACGGTCTTTGTGACCAATGCAAGTCACTTCTGCTATACATAATCAAACCCTCAAATCGTGCATGCGGAATGTCAATCGTGGCATCCGCTGTGTAGCCCCGTCCTCTACCTCTATATCGTTTAATTTAGGCTAAAAAAGTACGAACCGCTGGCCCAAAATCCGCACCAAACAGTAATTTTTTGAGGATGCATTGCTAGCTGGTGGACCTCGCGTGGGTTGTTGAATAAGGTAAAGTTCTTTATAGGAAGCTTGATACAAACAGCGGGTTCTGGTGAATAATTTACCGTAACTTACCACTCTAATAGATCAATTTCTCAAACACCACTTCACAATCTCAAATTGTGAAAAATATTTGGTGATTTACAAACACTGAATGATGAATCAATAAAATCTTGTAATAATTTAACACTTCAAACTGAAAACGTATACTGACGTAGAGAAGTCGTAAATTGCAAAATATTTTTTGTAATTTCCATGGAATCAACTACCTGATGTGTGGAATCTTTTTATGCACAGTTCATAGTCCATGTACCTTACGAAATCCTTTTAAATCCTTTCTTTTTATGGATGCATGTATGTATGTGGTATTGCTAGACAGCTGCAATCATGAAGCCAAATCTTCATTGTGCACATTGCGTTGCGGTGCAGAGACAGGCAGTCGGTATTCAATCTTTGTTTAAAGCAGTCGGGTTAAAGTTGTTTAAATTTAAATATAACTATCTATGAGTGTCCTACTAATTATAAAGCATTCTGGAATACATTTTGTAAGTACCTATTGAATAATTCCAAAAACGCCGAAGTATGCAAGTTAACACCCTAGTTCCCCCGCTGAGCTATATCTCCATCAAAGTGACGCCAAACTAAGGAATGCAGGGTATTGAATCGAATTCCCACACTATTTTGGGAACAGCGAACGATCGAACAACCTGCATCATCCAACCCCTACCAGACCAACTCGAAGCAACATCTGGTATAGTAACGACCGTTCGTGGGAGCCATCGAACAACATCTGGCGAACGATCCCAGAGCAGGCGACTATAAAGGGGACATCAACGATAACCAGGGTAGGCAGTGCTAAGCGGAACATCACATAGAGCAGAGTATTTTGAAGAATAAATATTTTTAATAAAGAAAAACAAACAAAGTTTTTAATTTGCATATAAATCTGTATTTTTTTTAGAATGTACATCTCGCTATTAGAAAAGAAGTATCATTTGGAATGGATTCAAAAATATGTAATCGAAAAGGATTGTGAAGGTTCGTATCAATGTCAAGTTCAACTAAATATTTTGTTTGTATTTTAAATTTCATCGGAAACCGAAAAACCAACCTAGATATCAGGAGGAATACGACTATAAATATTATGTATTCGAAAATAATACAACTATGAATTTTGATTTGTAAATCCCAAGATTTAAGTTGCAAATTGAGAATAAAGTTTTCTAATTTCACGATAAAACATTTTCAATTTAATACGGTGATGCCTCAAATCACCACTCGAGAATCGTAAATTGCAAAATATGATTTTGCAAAATGATAAAAATAAGTTGCAATTTACGATTGAAAATTTGTAAATTGCAATTTCTGAAGTAGTAAATCTACCCCCGTTAGTTCGCAAATCAACACTATTGAGTTGCAATTCAAGACTAAATGGTTGTAATTTGCTAAGGGACGAAATCGTAATTTACAACAGAAAAGTGGTAATTTACGAATTGTGTTTGCAATTTACAATCCATGTAATATCAAATTGATAACTATTTGTGTCAAATTGCGATCGGTTATGGCAATATCTATTTCTCGTTTGATCGCATTATTGATACTGAAAAGTGTTGATTCACGACTTTTGAGGGTCAATATCTTCACTTCGTACAATTTCTCGAATTGCGAATAAAAAGTCGTGAATTAGTAAATCCTTAGGTAAGCTCTAAAACTAGACAAACTTTTCGTGATTCTGCGTTTATTTTTCTTGATTTGATCTTAAAATTCTTTCCGTGTATGTCCTGCGAAGTTTGATGATTCGAAGGAACCATTTGCCAAACGCATGGCTTCTTCTATTGGACAGCTCCATTTATATTTACGTTTGCGACGTACTTAGCACCCAATGGAACTAATTGACAGTTTGACAGAAAGTTTCTCGGTCATATTTTGGACAGACGGATTGCTTGCGGAAAGAAACCTACTGACTGATGGCCTTTAGGTTTGCTTGGCTTCACTGATGCACCTTAATTTATCTGTCTCTTTAAATGCAAGTATTCTTTTCGCCAACAGAATTGGTCCAGGTTTTTTTTTACGCCTTAAAGAGGGTCTGGCAACCCGGTTCTAACCTTTCGGTATACAAAGGGATTGATATGGGCCTAGGCTAAATAGCTTTACGGATTTGCGTCAAACTCCATACGAGGTCTAAATTGATTTCCGTTAATTCAGCATTTTAAAGAAATATTAAGCTTTCAGCCTGTACGTCCACTTTACTGCAGCTAAATCAGGCTACCGGATCTACTTTAAAATTTGGATCCAAACTATCTTCATTTCAATGCCCCAGCTAAAATCGGAATCGCGCCACAATCGCGAACTTCTGTGAGAGTATCACTGCATTGAAAGCGCTTATCTCAATTAGCAGTTTCGATTCGGCATAGAATTGCATAGATCCCTTTCCAAAAATGAAACACTCACACAAAACGAATGCTTGTGAGAAGCTTGACTTCGGGCAGCTATAACGAGCTGTTGCGCCAACCATTTAAAAAAATAAATAAATAAATAGTTGGCGCAACAGGTCTGTAGGGACCCTAGGCCTAGCTTCTCACAGCCATTCGTTTGTGTGAGTTTCTCATTTTTGGGACGAATGGAAGGGATCTACAATTTTATGCCGGGTCCAAACGGCTAATTGAGAAGCTCCTTCATGACAGTTATACTCTCGGATGTTTGTCAGACGTTCGCGAGAGGTGGCGCAGCGGAAAAAAACCATAAGTTGGAATTTGGGCTTTTTTGCGGGATTCGAGCGCCAACCATTTACCCCCGTTTAATAAACACTGCGTAAAAGTGATCAACTTGCTACTCAGCAGTTACGTCAAATTGTTGTATGCTATTTGACGGCTACTACCTACATAACTTACTTGTGCACATTTGTTTATTAATTAGTTTATAGGTTAGTTACTTATTTTTTTAAGTCGAAAGTCAAACCCTCAGAATGAGATCTTACCCTAAATATGAAATAAATTGTAAGAATTTACTATGAACTCTTTGCTCAGCCGCCGTTTGCTTACTTAAACGCTGCTTCCGCCGTGAAGAAGACGCATCTGCCAGCGAGAAATCATAAAATATGCACAGGTAAACGTACAGGGATCCACCATAGCGTCTCTAAACACAGGGCCCTCTACCTGCCGTGCAAACATTTCAACAAGAAAACGTGTCTCGTCGCCTGATAATATATTCTAAAACGCGACCCTGAATGCAAATACACATGTTGAAAACTTCTCTGTAACTCAAATCCAAGATCATCTGGCTCTATGCTAATATTTGATGCCCTTACCGTCGACAGACACTCATACCAGATGTGGGTGCATTCATTGACTTGGCACAGCATCGCCCTCGACTGCATTTAAGTGAGAAAAAAATGACTGCCGCTGTCAGCAGCGTATACCAACCCTCAGCCAAAGCAAATCCATTAAGCGCCAGTTAGCTGTGCTGGCTTCATCAGCTCGGGCAGTGGGCTACCCTTCTCGAAAATCCATTTATCTGTCATGGATAAACAAACAGCTCGCAGATCGCACGTTGAATGACAGCCCTGGAAGCGACACCTCCAATTCTGGAATTGATTTTCTATTTTTGCTGCACTGCACGTATAGTGAGTGGCACGTTAATGCTGCGGAACTGAAACAGACATGACAGCGTGCATCCACTATCTACACAGTAGATGTGGGTGGGTGTGTGTGTTATGGAAAATTCATATCCTGTAACAGAGTTTCCATTGATGATGAAAGTTCCTCAGTTGTGTGCATGACAATATAGCAGTGCGTCAAATGTCCTTCGAGACACATTACGGACCACTCCCTCTTTATAGTACTCGTAGTTGGCCCATTCCGTAGAAAATACTTAACACAGTTTCAATCCATGGCAGGATATTTGCGGGACTCTGCGTGTGCGTGTGTTTGCATTTTTAAAAGGCCATTACCAGGGGGATATGATATAAGGAAGTATCCTCAAACTGAAGCAGTGACATGGCATTAAATTTCTCCCGCTCCTTCTGGCAGTGACAATTGAGTGAGTCGCTCGTTTGACTTGGATCCTTTTTGCCCCGGTTCTCAAATACATTATCTGCAAATTCTCTGTGTGCTTGCTACTGAGATTCATGTTATGGAGCTGTCGCCCTCTCGGAATATAGAACACATCAATTCAGCTGAATTGTTATGTTGGCTGTCATGAGGCGACAAGTTTTACTGGGCGACGGGGGTGTGCTCAGGAAATTAAAACGGAGTAATTTCACGAAACGGACCGACGAATGAGATTGACAGTTGACAGGTGGCCGCAGGGGTTGAAAGACCTTCATAAATTATCACAGTTACTTCTGTCGTGGGGCCTTATGTGCTGTTGATACTAGGATAAAGGTTTTTTTGAGGATTGGCCATCAGTTCGCCGTCCAAATGCAGTATAGATCTAGACATCGTTTGGAGTCACATCGGCCCTTTTCTTAGAAGGCCCAGTATGGTAGTTTCAAGTTCCATGTAGAGCGAAAATAGAGCTAAATTCTTGCCCCACTTACGAAAACTTAATCCTTTAAAAAAACGATCCCGTTGTAGGATCAGTTCATATTGACACCTTTCTGGTGGTGGGTTCATGACTTTGCTAGTAAACCTGAAAGCCTTCAACTTCTAGTAAACGGGCTCCAGAAGAACCTTGAATCCCACTAAGAGTCAAGGCCCACAAGGCAGTTCATATATAATATCAAATATCCTTCACCAGAAAAAATTAAAGAGTCGTCTGTTTTACCTTGCTATAGACGGACCGAGTCTTATGTAATTTTCACACAAACAAACCTTACTTACTGCCTCAATATAGCACAGACAACAATAGAGCTACCTGATTTAACCGAGGGTTCCTCTGTGGGACTCCCTCAACAGTATTAATATCATCGAGCCGCATTAAAATGCAGATGGCCTCGCCGCTTCTGCTCGCAGATTGCATCGTTTTGTGATCTTGCCGAACGCCATCTCTTGCACGCAATACTAACACCACCCTCAATCGGATAATCGGCTATGCCCGCCTCCTCTGAGGCCATTATACTGCCTTTGCCAGCACTTTCTATTCCAAATTTGCGCTTGGATGACTTTTTGCTTTTTGAGTTCCCGCCGCCTAATCCAAGGTAGAAAATATTGTCTCCATTTCAGTGCGGTATCCCTGTTTACGTTCACCATTCACGCACTTACAATCGACACAATGGATAGCGTAAGAGGATTTTCGGGCACCACCAGCAGCATTATCTACCGCTCTGGCTACGGGAACAGTGATTATTGTCTTACTTTGGGCTAACTGCGCACACATTGGGACACAATGGTTATCCTTATCCGAGCACTCAATGATTTCTATCTTAGTCGAGGTGACCTTTCCTCGTTACTATATTTGTGAATAACCCCAAATGAGATGCGAGTATATGGGCGAAGGTGAAGGCACCTGTGATGTGAGTTTGTCGACAAGATAAGCATTTTAGAGTTTTAAAGACAGACCGATAATGGACTGAGTAGAGCACTCAGATCGGCGACAAAGTGATTTGTAACGCGACACGCTTTTATTTTGAAGTGCGGCTGCTGATAAGGTGGGTTCTGTCTGTCTTTTCATAATGTGGACTGGCCTCGTTGGGAGCCATCTTTTTATTTCATTTCTGTCGCAGAGAATATGTACGAGAACGAACTGGGGAAGAGATAAAAGTGCCACCTCCACCATGAAAAGTAATGTAAATGTTGAATGCGTGAAGACCAAAATAGACGTTTAAAAGATAATGACGGCTGAGGTCAGATGTGTAAATCAACAGCTCTTCGTTTTTTTATGCGGGAACTAAAGTACGGAAATCTACCTTTCACTGGGCATGTATTTTATAAAAATCGGTTTTGAAACAACGCTGTGATCTGAACGACAAAAAAAAAATGTTAATAGCCTTAGGCCGCTTCAAGAAGCTTCTTATTTAGAATGGGATGGATATACGAGGATACCAAAGATGTCACTATTGTGAGTTGTGACCATTGAGAGAGATCGTAGAAGTCCTTGTTAGCGCTAACTCTGTTCCTTATCTTTATAAATATATGCCACAGTTTTTAATTTGCTTGAACATAACCTAAGTAAAGAAAAGGTAGTTCAGAAATTCTGATGATAGAGAGTCTTAAAGTCTATGTCTTGCAACTCCAATGTCCATCCGTCCTTCTGTCCAGAGACAATATTGAGACCACCAACTCCGGCCAGTTTCCCGTTACTTAGCCTGCAAGCTATAGTCACGATTTGGTGCGCTTGTATTGTTACATAGAAGTTCGTATTGACAAATGTCAGGAAACTTCAAAAATTCCGGCTCAACAACACACTCCCAAAAAATATGAGCCACTTCCGCTGTGGGCAAAGTTGCTGGCAGAGGTCTTACAATTTTATCCCTTAAATTTGAAATTATTCGTTACGTGTGGAAATAATCTTTTTTTAGGAACAAGTACATTTGCTTAAAATATTCATGAAAAATTAACAATGTATATTAATTGAGGAAAAATAAAAACATTTTGAGCAAATTTTCTTCATTATTTAAGAAAAATTTACACACGAAATCGAAGTAAATGATATTCAAAAACGGAAAATACACAACCATGTTTGTCCTAATATGTTTCTAGTATATTAAACATCAACTTTAGATAGTTTTATTAACGAAAAATAGAAAAATGTGGTATTCCCGAACTCCTTCACATTTCCCCACGGTTGCCAAACACCGATAGGAAAAGAAAATGGCGAATTTGAAAACAAATTGAGGGGGCCAGCGGCAAGAGGATTGTGAGTTGGGGGTCTCAGTATGATTTGTCTATGCTTCTGTCAAGAGCAGAGACCTGGGAACAGGGAAACCTTGTTGTGGAGTCGCAGTCGGTGCTAGGGAAACCATTTCTGCAGACTGTTAAACTTCTAAGATGCACAAACTCCGGTGTCAGGCAGAATTAACCATTCATCCTGAAGTGAGGGCAGCAATATCCAAGCTGAAGTCCAACAAGACTGTTGCTGCGTTCCTGCTAAACTTGTCAGATTGTGCAGAAAAACGATGGAGAACGCTCGCTGCTCGATAAAGGTCGGAAACGATCTCACCTTTGATTTTAAAAAAGGATTAAGACTGTCATCTGAGTTTCTCAGCTGAGTCACAAAAATGGGCTTAGAGGTGAATGAGGGCAAAACAAAATATATGCTGTCAAGAAGAAAGGACAATATCGACAAATGGGGCAGAACGTCACGATAGACAGCTATAACTTGAGGTAGTTTGGGACTTTGTCCACCTCGGCTCCGCTATTAATCGTAACTCTGAAAATGACATCACCTCAGAAATCAAACGAAGAATCGCACTTGCCAACCGCTGTTACTTTGGCCTACAAAGCCAATTAAGGAGACTCTATATAAGACCCTCATCATACCAGTCCTGGTGAATGGTGCAGAAGCATGAACGTTATTAAAGGCGATTCGAACTCAAAATTCTTTTTTCGATTCCTTTTGCGTGTGGCTAAAATACTCCACACACTGATTTGCTTTAAACGTTGTAAGGGTTGGTCTTCGATTAGGTACCAACGAGTGTAAAATTTTAAAATTAAATAAAACGGCGATAGCTATGGTAACAGAAATTATAAATTTTTGCCATTCCTGATCAATTTCGGGCATATGAGCGGCGCGCTTGTTCGAATAGAGCGCAAGTATTTTCGACAACTTTATAACGGCAATAATGTGTTGACTTCTGCCATAAGTTAACGTACTAAGTACGAATCAGCTGTCAACTGTCAAACTGCCTCGGGTTAGAAACATAATGTTGCCATATTACATAACTAAAGTACAGGGTGTCCGCCGGGAAGGTATACTACTTTGTTTGTTTATAATTTTTGATTAAATGAAAGAGAATGGATCTTATATTGATAAATGTTTTATTTAATGTCGGCAATTATGTATGGAATACAATATCAGGTAAATATCCGCCTCTGTTAGTCTCACAAATGCAAGCCATTTTGAGCACATTTTTCATTACATTCTCACACATTTCACGCGGTATTTCATTAATTTCATCACGAATATTTTGTTTGAGTTGCTCAAGCGTTTCTGGTTTGTTTGCATAAACCTTGCTTTCCAGATATCCCCACAAAAAGAAGTCCGGAGCAGTCAAATCAGGCGACCGTGGAGGCCAATCAACATCACCGTTTCTTGAAATAACTTGTTGTGGAAAGAGGTCTCGCAGCAATTCCATTGTAATCCTGGCTGTATGCGATGTGGCACCGTCTTGTTGATACCACATGTTAATCAAGCCCAAAGCATGAAGTTGTGGCGTTAAAAAGTTTTCAATCATATCAAGATATCGCTCCCCATTCACAGTTACCGTTAAGCCGTTTCATTTTCAAAGAAGTAAGGTCCAATGATTCCTCCTGACCAAATTGCACACCAGACTGTAACTTTTAATGGATGCAAAGGTGCTTGGGCCTATCACCTACAGAGCCTCTTTCTTCGAAATCACTCACTACACGATAAATAGTGCGTTTTGTTGGCACGTTGTTTCTCCCAAAAATTTCACGTAACCTTGTCATCGTCACAGTAATCGATGATTCATTTTGATAAAATGTATTAACGATTAAAACACGTTGGTTTATCGAATAAAATTTTCACGTGTCTGCTTCACGACTGCCAAATATGAACTGTCAAGACTAATGTTTACCAAAATGGCGGCAAGACAAAGTACAGTGCGACCTCAATAAAAGCAACTAATAGAAATTTGGGCAGTTGCTTTTATTGAGTTTGTTGCAATAATCGAGTCAAAAAATTGTAGGTGCCAAAAATGAGGCAACAAGTTAAACTCCTCAGAGTAGTAAAAAAAACGGGTCTTGCACTAGTAAAGAGACCAAAACTGATTATTTAATTCGTAGGTATTAGAAATAAAAAAATCAAATTTTAATTGTTTTTAAAAAATTGAGACATTTTTGATTGTGTCTTTTTGGACGCAGAATTCTTTTCCACAGCTGACTCTCGTAAGTTTTGCAGAGCTAAAATGTTACTCAGTGAAGCATCATTTTCTTCAGCCCATTGAGCTCATGAACCAATAGTTGCTTTTATCGAGTCACCTTTTTTTGAGGCGTTGCAATTACTGAGTCAACAATGGTAAGATTTAAGGTGTTGCTTTTATCGAGGAGTTGCACGTATCGAGGGTTGCTTTTATTGAGGTCGCACTGTAGTATACCTTCCCGGCGGACACCCTGTATATATGAGACTTGTTCGGTTCAGCGCTATTATATTTATTAGCAATAGAGCCTGCTACAAAACCTACAGCTAAAATGCTTTTCTATTATGTTCACTTCTAGCGCGTTAATGATTTTAATTGAAGTTTACTTATCGCGCCGACAACGAAAGCAATTTATATACAACTAGGGTTGTCTTTCGGTGTGTGGTTGTTAACTTAAAGCGATTTGCTATACTCCGAATCCAACAACTCCCGTAACTTCAGGTTTACCTACCTGTTTATATTGCACCGAAATAAAGCAGTCATTTTTAAGCTCGGATAGAAAATATCAGTCTGACCTTAGATTGCTTTCGCCAGACTTCCCATGGAGCTGCGTATTTAGAATTACCTAGATTTATTGAGTGCATGCTTATTCATAACAATCAGTTAAAGCTGAATTCGAGTTTGTTTTACTTTAATTGCAGAAAACGGTGTATTAACTTTTGTTTTCCCTGTTAATTACGAAAATGTGTATAGGTTTTCTAAATTTTTTTACAAGCTTAATAATTTAAGCAATATTATTAAATACATAGGTAACTAAGAAAGTGAATGCTGAAACAATTATAAAGTTTGCAAAGACAAAAAGAACGAGTAAAGAAAGCGCTTATTTTTAACATTCAACCGGCTTTCTGGATCTGATTCATAATTTGTTCCTATATTTATTTACTCATATTTTCATTAATAACTTTGCTTGTGATCATACGTTTTCCATTTTTTTCAATTATTGTCCGATGTCCATACCCAAAAGTCGCACTGAAGTGCACGTGTGTTGCCAGATTTTCAGAGTTGTTTTGCTCAATTAATAGATTAGCTACTCCATGGCATTATTATTGTTATGAATACGTTTTCGACAAGAAGATTTAAAGCATATTACCTCATTTAACGTGAGTTAGGAGAGACACTAATAATCTATTGATTATGGAAATCCAATGAAAGGGTACACTCAGAAAAAAAAAAATTGTAATCAAATCAAAATCTTTGATTTAAGAATGAAATTGTTGGCAATGATGTAATAAAATACTTATGGAGAGTAATTATTCTTACGCTGAATACCTGATTCTTGAAAACTTTAAAACGAGTTCTTGTTAAAAATAATAATATTTGAACAAGAACTTTTAACTTAAAATTTTTTAAGAATCTCAAAATTCTTCGCTTAACAATCTTTTTTTTTCTAAGTTCACCTTCACTTTTTTCTTAAATTTACTTTTCTGGACTTTGTTACGACCGAAAATCTTACAGTCGACCCATATACTACAACAAGAACCTCTGTAAATCGACGAGTTTGCGAATATGGCTTCGCTGTACAGCTCGTCTTTATAAAACCCATCTCGAAGGTAAGATTTAATGTTGATGAGTAGGTTGGGGAGACTTCGACTTTCTTAGCTTAGATTGTTGAGGACCTTCTCGAAAATAGTGCCACCAGTTATTGTTGGTATAAACTGCTTCCTGAGTTAATTGCGATTATCCGAATATGTATTTTCGACCTGAACTTGGTATAGGCTCTAAAAAGACAGCAATTCAGGAGAGCAAGCAAAAATCAATTGTTCACAAAGCTATGGAAAACTTGCCATCGCACAGCACAACACCGAAGTCATTTTAATTCAACTCCTAAAAAAAACTGTCATCACCATGATTATAGAATATTATCAAACAATTTGTGGCAACCACTTGACATTCAACCTCGACAAAAATCTTAACAGCACCAGGGGTGTTTAAGGTTAACTTACATCCGACGTGAGATTTTGGCAAAAATCTATAGCACAGGGGGACCACAGCAGACATGGTCAAAAATGTTAAATTATTTAAATCATTGAATTCAGCATTACTGATCCACATCCCTTGCAATAAACTCCGGGTTCGTCGCAACAAAATTTACAATCACTTGTTCCAATCAAATTGCATTATCCCAGTATATTTTTCGAATCCTTTTCGACATTGTCCCCATCAGTCTTCAGTCTTCCGTTCACCGTTCTATCCGTGGCTAATGAAATTTTCAGCCAACCTCACCCTCGGGGGTGTCAAAGTGGGTCACACTCCCGTAGCCGTGTCCCCTGTTAAATAACTAAAAATTTTATTAAATCAATTCCGTTTTCCAATTGAAAATGTAAACCCTTGGAGATTTGCATTTCTTTTTTGTCGCCTCCCTTGGCTCGGTAGTTCGTGGGTTCGTCCCTTTCGATTAAATTTCACACAACATATGCTAGCTACTCACCACCAGATGTAACAGGGACGTGATGTCCTTAAGGTGCTCATCACCCTTAAGCTTTAAAGGGTGCATTGACTGACTGTACACTGGATAGTGTATATATGCAATGTGGGTGTTGGGTGGTTTCTAACTGGTGATATGTGCTGTGTTGCGTAGCAGCCACTAGTTGCTCTTTGTGATGACGAGCAACCAGCAGCTGGTGGTAGTATTAGTAGAAATTTCCCCAAGAGCAAGCTCTAGCGCATGTCCTTTCTCCTTTTATGTGGATCCTGTTTGATACTTTCTCTCTCGTACCCCGCCATTGGTTTTTACCAAGTTTCAAGAACCGCCATGGACCAGCGAAGGGGAGTATCAAAAGTGGGTTTGTTTACAATCAGATTCAGTTCCTTTCGTGACGAGTTGAGAAGCGAATGCCTGTATACGGTTAAGAGTTTTCGCCAAAAAACAACTCTTCAGCTGAATATAATCGGCAGTTTCGAGAGTAGGACGTTTCTACTTCCAGTGGTTGCGAATTGTTGGCAGTCTTTGTTGTGATTACGAATTGATAACACGTGCTATTGCCGTATTGCGGGTGTGTAGTTTGAATAGTGTTTTGGTGCATCTGTTGAGCGGAGTTAATTAGCTAACTAATTTCAGAAGATAAATAAATAGTTTACTGTGTTTATTGTGAATTTGTAAACGAATTAAATTGAAACCGTGAAACCTTACAAAGTGCAAGGATTATAGACCACACTTGGTAGAGTTGATGTAAGTAAGAACTGATTTTGTAAATTTTTTTCAATTTTTTGATTAAAATTCGCAGTACCTACGCCAAATATTTTCATAAGTACTGAAAGTTCTGGCAGCATCATGACAGCCGAAGTTGAAGATTTATATCTACTATGGCTTAGTGAGAACTTGAGGGTTTCTGTTGTTGGAAAGTTAACGCCGCTGTTTAATGCAAAACAAACTTAGCTTTAGCTGATGATCAATATGTTTACAGTCACCAAAAAAAAGGTACGACTGTCGCTCTTGGTTAGCATCCCTCAAGGTTTTTTTAAAAGCTCTATACCTCGCGTGGATATGTTGTACGCCACGTAACGAATATACAAATTTTCCGTCAATATTTTGTAGTAAATTGTTATAAGCCTAACGATAAAATGTTAAAGCGCGAATTATATATCAAGAGACAATATTTCGATTAAATCTTTTTGAAGTTGTCCCTGTGCCTGCACAAATGGGCCGTAACTACTGCTCTTTCCCATACCAGTAGACGTTAAATTAAAATCTTTCTTACTAAAACCTTACGCGAGAGGTGAAAAGTTTGCTTTTATTTATGGATTAAGTCTTTGAAATTGGCACCACTGAGCTGAACAAATATTCGGCCTTACAAATAATCATTCACTAATGTCGACGATTAGTTAGCTGACAGCTTTAGTAAAAATGTACAGCATTTGTGAAACGGTACCAATAAAAAATTAGACCTCCACATTTGTTAGTGCGACAGCTTTCTCAGAATCTATTACATTTGTTGTCATCGCAGAATTCAAATTGCATTATTTGTTTTCGGGAAACACAAGGTCAATGGTTTATTTCACAACGAGGATTTTATTCTAAAAAAAATGGAATATATAAATAATAATAATATATGCAAAAAACAAAATATCCGCTTATCTGTCAAATATCATTATGCACATCGCAAATTATTAATGGCCTATGCTTTCGATCGGACATAATTTTCAGTATACGCCTTCGTTTGATTTCTAATACACTTTTTTCGTAGGCTGATGATAAAAATCGGATCTTATTGTTGACAGTTAAGTTGTCAGCAACTGAAATTTTTTGTAAATAGAAATAATAGGTCGGCTAATCATTGCAGAATAAACGAAAAACTCACGTAGAAAGCTATGAGCGTTTTAAGGAACTATCGCTTCCGTTTTTGAACTTCAATCTGCCAATCAACGAAACAGTGCTCGCAAAAGTATATACCTAGAAGTGTAAAAATAAATACAATTTGATCTGTTTAAATTTATTATTTCTCGGGGATCTATTTTCCGCGAAGTCAACCCTTTCACACCAACCATTGATTCATTAGAAATTTTTATACTCCATGAACAGACTCCTCAGACCCAGAGAGGGTTTGATAGCAGCTAATATCTACCTGTGTACTGAGAATTGTTGAATAAAGTAAGTATTCAGATATGAGCTGTCCAATCTTAAGTGAACGGATATTTTATGCTCTTTGCGACGACTCTCAAGAAAGTCTTGGAAGGATCCCAAATTTATCAAATCAAATAAAATTTGATGCTATATCAAATTTATTTTTTACTTATTGAAAAAGGATAACCAATCGAAAAGCAAGCGCACTAGTGGAACAACAAGATAAATCAGAGAAAAGCATTAACCATTTCATTGAATCAAAAGTGCATTGTAAGAAATAAGTATATTCGCAGAAATATTATATTTCAAGTGTTTAGAAATAAAACAAAAATTATTCATTTAATCATAATTATTTTGCTCATACATTTGTAGGAATTTGTGTTTGCTAGACTTAAAAACCACTTCCATTGTTGTATTCCAACGCATAAAATCAGAAAACATTTACAATTTACTAAAATTAATTTATAATTATAAACGCTCAGGCTAAACAACAGCGTATTTAAATTCGCTTCTATTACGAAATTCCATGCCGCCATTTTGGGTGGCTGGGCAACACTCCTCTTGAAAATGTCATTTAGGAAGGATTTATTTAGCTAGTGCCCGGGACAAACATGGCTTTCTCAACATTAACATTTGATCCTACAGTTAGCGATATTGTGGCAACTATATTTGTTTATGGGTAAAGGGATTTTGGAAAGCGTGGAATCTTTACTTTAGCTGCCAGACTAAAGTTGGTTATTGGTAGGGCCGATTGTCTATAAATACGTTCTTCTAAGTTAGGTACTAAAGTTGTAACGTTTTGATCCAGGAAAATTGAGCTAGTGTTATAAACCCCACGTTGTGCTGCTAACTCGTAAGTCAGACTAACATTAAAATCAAATAAAGTGGGGACCAATATTTTACATCGCCCATTGCTATCTGGATATAACTTATAAGTTACCATTTAAAAGTTAATTGTAATCTGTCTGTATCTGTATACACAAGAAGGCTCTTAAATTTTAGTCCAAGTGTTGCTTCAGATTCTCCTAAACGATTTGGTTTTGGACATCATTTGTTTATTAGTGTCAGATATGAAGCTAAGCAAGTAAAAGTGTTATCATGCTTTATACAAGTCATGCAAAGTTTTATGCATGTGAGGTAGTACGTAATAACATTGAACAACAGACAGAGAGACACATGGGCCTTATATTGATTTTGTATGGGAGGCACCAGAACTACTTGACCGACATAGCCCATTTTCAGTACCAACTTGACGACAATAAAAATAAGTCCTCTCACAAAATTTCACTTTCCTAGGTAGAATCTTTTCGACGCTATCGGGCTTTAAACATCCACCACCTTCCTGTGGAGGGTATAAAAATAATATCGTCCCAAATGAAAACAAAAAACAAATAAATTGTCCTTATAAAGACAACTAAACTCAACAGATAATAATGAAGCTAAGATCTAAGCAGCATTTGCTGACAGTTAAATGGTTAAGCTCAGTACGCTGTTCGAGCTAAGCTTTAGCTCCCAAACAAAATTCTCGCCAAAATTTAGCTGAGCTAAATTTAAGCTGAAAGCTAAGTACGCTGCTCGAGCTAAATTTTAGCTTCCAAAAAAAATTCTCTCCGAAATTTAGCTGAGCTAAATTTAGCGAATCCCTTTAGCCGAGTGGTACGCAGCTCGAGCTAAATATTCAAACTTTTGTTTCGGAATGTACTTCATGTATCTGTCAAAATCTAGCACATTTTCTCAGATCGTTGCGTTCTATTGTTGTTTTGCGTTGCAAAAAAGAAAACTTTTTTGTTTATTACCTCCACGAGGCAGGTACCTATTCCTCGAATTCAATGTTTGACGGAAGTATTTTGGGTTGGGGTCAAAATTCTGAATGGGTCAAATTTCTGCTTTGCAAAATTCTGCAAGCAATAAAAAAAGGTTTGAAAAATGTTCAAATGTTTGCAGAGATGGAGAGAACATTTTTTTTTCTAATTTTAACTCCTCTTTTGAAAAGAAGCGACATTGCTATTGATATTTTTTGGGAAGACTGAGGAAAATTCTTTGTCTGTCCATTAAACAATCAATCGCAGCGTAACAGTAATTACAACGAACTTTCTAGGGAGATGGTTTAAGAGTATTCGAAGATCCTACCGAGTCGATTGTCGAAGCAGTTTTAATTAAACATTATTTCCGCTGTCCTTTTTTTCTGCCGAAATGAAGTAAAAAAAGAAAACAAATGAAATTATAATAAATAAAAGTTGTGGTTTCTGACTGCTTCATATCTTTTCTTAATTAAATTTCGCATTATTTCTTTATTTATTTTTTTCAATAGATATTGTTTTGTCAATTTGTAATCAATTTTTACCCGACTGGTTTCTTGTTTCTTTTAAATTTTATTTTTATTTAAGCATTAAAAGTAAATAATTTTTAATGTTTTTATAAATTTAAAATTGTTTTTTTTATATCTGCTGTTTTTTTCTCGTCGTTTACATTTTTTAGTTGGAAAAAAGCAGAATTTTATTGCTTTAAATTTGAAAATCAGAATTTCGTTAAGCAGAATTTTTGTGTGAGAAGACAGAATTTTGAAAGCAGAATTTCGACCGGATCGCAAGTTTTTTCCAAAGAACATCTGTGTTCTGTAATACTTATCCACAGCTTCTACACTTCACGGTACAAAGAACTTTTCAAATGCTACGACTATAACCTTCTAAATGCTTTATCCTGCTCATAAATCTCATCATCATTATTCAGACTATCTATATATCGTTTATCCTTTCTGACTAGAGCACGTGCAGTAATTTGATGTTATCCTTTGACGTATGTTTCTTCATTGGCACATACTTCTCTACAACTCTGGGGTAATAATTCCAGTTGACGCATTATCACGCGCCACCAATGAGACACCACAAAAGCTCACCGAACAACAACAATGGCATCAGCACAACAACAACAACAGGAGCAGAAAAACTTTAATAAGCTGTCCTCTGGTTTTTCGTGGTTGTTTTGTCAAAAGTACTAAAACCATGTTGTATATGCTGTCACATTAAATCACACACCAGGACTTCGGGTGCTGGGCGGGCGGCTACACATGAACACTCTTCGCATCCACATCTGGAATATAAATGTCGCTGAAAAATCCCAACTCACTGGGTGCACATAAAATATGATACAAATCCCGAAATCCCGACAAGTTCCTTGGGCAAAGTGTATGTGTGGGATGGTGTCCTTTTTTGCGTTCGGTTATTTGCCTTGTTTTTGTCTTGCCCCTGAACGCCGGTTGTTGTTTTGTCGGAGTTGACACGAAAATCGTGCAGTAAACACGTTCGTAGGACTCGTTAGTCGTTACACTGAGCTGTGGGTGGGCTATGGGTTTCACTCACTGCGACTACACAACAGCCAGCACCAGCAGCAGTGACAAAAACTCTTTTAAGGACAATGTGTGACTTGTTGTTGTTGTTGGCTCTGTGTAGTCATTGTCATATGTAGTTGTGTATTTAATTTATATTTAGTGAAAATAATGAAGTATCTAACGGTATTTAAGGAGATTAGAACACCAGCCAGCTCATCCCCTAACGCGTGACACATTACCGTCGTCAGTGGGTGGTAATAGAGCGTATTAAACATTTTCCTGGTGGTGGCAGTATATGATAGCAGGATACTTGGGTCGCTTCGAAACGTTCCTCCGACATGATGGCACGATACGCTACAAAGGATTTTCTATTTTTAATCGGATGCCTTGCGAAAGAGAGGGCGTAGCTCAGTTGTGTACCGTTAGTCAAGCAAACAGGCGGAAGCTGGAAGGAAGCTGGACTGGTTGAGTGAGAGTATGACATTTCACGAGCCATTTGGTAATTTTCTGCGCGTAACGATGTATTATGCTTTGTCTGTGTTGCTTCCTGTTTTGTGTTTTAATCCACCCACATGTGCACTGAGATCTTTCTGAGGATATAAATAAAGTTAGAGCGAGCATAAGGCACTCATTTGCTGTGGTAAGGAAGTGGAAATGATCAAATTAGTGTCGAGTTATGGGGCAATATCTAATCATTGCAATTGATCGAAAAAGACCACACGGGATGCTTTACGGTTCAAATGGAAAGCCTTGGTACGAGTACTCAGTGAGGCTTTGCAATGAATGTGTCAACGTAATTATAAGTCCAACGTCCTCACATTAAAGACTGTTCGGTTTAAATTGACTTAGATCTGTTCTGCTTCTGATACCTGTTTAAGGGGTTGTGAGGTTAAGGATATGCTGTGTTGTTGCATCCGCTTTTCTGAAAGAACTTCATCCGTTAACTACTTTATATGAACTGAAATTGGAGTGTATATCGGCTTAAGTGGCCTTTCTGTAAATAGAAGATAGAAGACAATCCTGCCGGTCTTGAGCTCGCTTAGGAGCTCATAATTGTTGAATAAAAAATTCCATATTTGGGAGCAACACAGGTTCTTTTGTTTATACCATCCTTGCTGAGATCGACGTCCGTCCCAGTAGCCTAAAAATGACTTGAATCTCTTTTTAGGTGTCAGTCGGTAAAAAGAGGACGAGTAAACCAAGCATCTTAATAGCTTCAGCCAAGGTTAAGTATAGGGCAGCTGAATAATTAAGTTCTATGGCTGAGAGTGAGCTCTAAAGCAACATTGAATCAATAACAAAAAACCATGCCTACTGACCTTTTCAGATTGTTATAGATTGACCAAGCCAACAGAGTATTCGATTCTAACTCAAAGTGTCGAAGCAGTAGACGAAGACCTCGGGTAAAAAGAAAAAAGTGACTTCCTTTATGCTCAAGTTGTTCCCAAGTGCACTCTGTCTTCCGCAGCTAACAGTAGACAAATAGGCTCCTAAAAGCTTGAAATTAAAATACTTGTCCATAGTGGGTTCGTTAGAATCCAGTGTAGAGCCTTTTTTGCACGGCATTTGTACAGCTTGCAAATACCATTTTATACATTGTAGCGCTTCCGGCCCTTCAACCGGATTGAGTACCAAAGTTGTTTCAATATCGCGACAGAATTAGGGGCATTCGGTGGATATTGCTCATATCCGCCACTTCACGCTTTAGGTAGTCGTTCGCGGCACTTTTTATGTGCTGGCTTTGCAAGAAGGTGTTTACTTTACGCAAATCTTTGACATTAATCCTGTGGCTAAGGGCTTCGTCAGCTTTAAGTTGGACGTTAGAAATGTGATGTAAAGGGGGTCCCATAATTCAAGCAAAATTTGATTTTCCGCCATTTAGTAGTACAGTGATGCCAACGAAAAAAAAAGATAGCAATGTGACAGCTGACAGTTTGGGGTTAGTGAAAATGGAGCGCTATACGAAAGAAGAACGCATTTTCATTGTTGAGAAATATTTTAAAAATAATAAAGGTTTGTCGGCTAATAAATAAATAATAATAAATAGTTGGCGCACCAGGTCTGTACGGACCCATTGTACAACCATTCGTTTGTGTGAGTTTTTCATTTTTTTGACGAATGGAAGGGATCTACAATTTTAAGCCGGGTCCAAACGGCTAATTGAGAAGCTCTTTCATGGCAGTTATACTCTGGGATGTTTGTCAGACGTTCGCGAGAGGTGGCGCAGCGGAAAAAAAACCATAAGTTGGAATTTGGGTTTTTTTCGGGATTCGAACCTGTGACCCCTCGCTTAGTAGTCCAAAACACTAACCACTAAGCCACTGCGCCTACATTGTCGGCTACAGTTCGCAATTTTCGTACAAAATATGGCCGTCATAGTGAATAATTGAAAAATTCAAGGAGACTAGATCAATTAGTGATCTGAAACACTTTGGGTGTCCTGTCACAAGTCGTTCAACAGAAAACATCGAAGCAGTTCGCGAGAGTATTGCTGACAGTCTAGGAACATCAATTCGGCACCGTTGTCGAGAGGTGGGCACTTCGAGAAGCTCTCTATAGCGACTTCTCACGAAAGACTTGAAACTTCATGCTTACAAAGTTCAATTGACTCAAGAACTGAAGACTACTATGCAGCGCGAAGAGAGTTCGTTGAATGGATATCCACAAGGCGTGACTGTTTGGTGCGGATTTTAGGCTCGAGGCTTTATCGGACCATTACTTCTTCGAAAATGCGGCTGGTCAGGCAGTAACAAAAATAATGGTGTTCGTTTTAGTGCCAAAATTACAAGATACGGACAACAAGACGGTGCCACATGCCATACAGCCAGAGAAACAAATTAATTACTGCATGAGTTATTTTGCAATCGTGTAATCGGCCGTTTTTGCCATCAGAATTGGCCACCCAGATCTTGCGATGTAGTGCAATTGGACATTTTTCTTTGGTTTTTTTTTTTTTGAAAGGTCTATGCAAATTGGGAATGGAAATTGGGAGGTGTATTAATGAAATTCAGCCACATTTATGCGAAACGGTCATACAAAATTTCAATAAAAGAGTACGTACCTACTTGCCAGCAAAGCCGTGGCGGCCATTTATCCGATGTGCTGTTCCATACACAACCCCAATCTGTATACTCTACGAATCAATAAATAAATTCAAAGCTTTCTAATTAAAAATCTGTATTTTCTCTTAAAACTACATTTTGCGTGAATTAAGGGACACCCTCTAGAAATCATGGTCTCACTTTAGAAACTTTTCTTAGCTTTCCTGCCGCTGGTAACTTGGACTTCCATTGCATCACCTCGCATGTCAATCATTGTCATACTGCCCTGACAGTTTCGCTCACTACAGACTCAAGAAAATGCTACAGCTGTCATGTTAAGCATAACCGGAAGATCTTTCATATCTCCACCATATCTGTGAGCTATCGCTGCAAGCTCAAGTGCGGATACCACGTCTAACCTTGTATAAAACATTATTCTATCTTCTGAGTCCTTTCCCTTACTGACAAGTGACGCCTAACGAAAATCCCTAGATCTAATGAGCCCTTTTTTGTGGATTAAACCCTCTTCCAATAGGTCTCTTTAATGTTAGTTTAGAAGTGAGATACGATATCATTTCATTTCATTTCAATCGCATCATCATCCCCCTTGGAAATGACCTTCAGTTACATCTCTCCATTTCCTTTGTGAAAAGTTATTCCCTGATCAATAATCCGCCGGCGCAACTACCTACACATTCAATTGCCACTTTACTATATACCGTTTGTGAGTTTATGACAACTCTTTCCTCAGCACCCTTATAAGCGGATCGAAAATTACTCGAAAGTATGCCGCATCTCAGTGCATAATAAACCACTCACATGCATTGTTTGGAATCCAAACTTTTGCTTGTGTAGCGTTTTCAAACTCAACGACTTGGAAAAGTATGCTAAGAGAGCAAGTCCTCACCCATCACACGGCACTGCTCACACCGCACGCCGAACAACCTCTTCTCAAATGCATCACGCAAGTAACGACTCGCACACACTTCACACTTGCAACACAGCGGCGCATAGGGAGCAGCATTCTCCACCAAAAGTGTTGCTTATCCCTCGGCTCCACTATAAATAAATATTTTTCGAGTCATGTATATAGGGAGTTTTATCGCCCTTCGCCCATCCACTCAAGAAAAGAAATATTAATGCTTTTTGAAAATATGCTTTTCAACTTCAGGATCATAACAAGGATGCGGGTTTTCAGGTCACAACCACACACCTGCAGGTGCATAACATTTTAATGCCCATCCGACCGGAAGGCGTAACTTGCATTGTTTTCGGAGTGTTTTGCATTCGCAAAACTAAAATTGTCAACAGGTCGGAAGTCCTCCCCTTCCGTCGTCCGTGTGCCTCTTGTGGTCGTTGTTGAGTTTAAAAGTTTTCAAATAAATTTTTCCCACATCGTTCTCCGATGCAAAATGTCGCCCACATTGTGGAAAAGTTTCAATGTCCTCTATGGGTATATATACATACGAGAGTATTTATATAGTTTTTGCTGGGGATGGGTGTGCGCGTTGGGCGAAAGTTAAATCGAGGAAAATTGTTGGGGAAATAACACCAACGACTGATCCGTTTCCTGTTTTTGTTTTTCCTGAAATTCCACTTTTTTTCTGTTTTGTTTTGTTATTGTTTAAATTAATTTTTAGGTCACACATTTCGCTGGGATGTTTTTCTGTTCGTTTTGTCGTATTTTTCTGTTGGTTTAATAAAAATTTATTGCAGAGTTTCCGGTTTGGAAACGTTCGTGCCTGAAAATATGCAATTTCTTCCCTTTTTTTTTTTTGTTAGTGTACATATGTATATTAGGTATATCCTGTCGGAGAATAGTGCCTTTGACGGCGAATGCTTTAATTAACCACACGAACGCATTTAGTGTTGTGCCGCCAGGTGAGCCTATAAATATGCAAATGCAAAAATGTTCTTCTGGTGGATTTTTGTGCCTTTGATTGGGTCGATTTTGGCATTTTTTTCTGTGGGGCATTTAAAGACAAAAAAAATCCACCACAATAACAATTTTACTTTTGCATATTTATAGGCACCGTGAAGTTATGTGCAAAGTTTTAAATGTGTTTTAAAAAGTTTTTGCAAGGGAGGAAAGCAGGGGGAAAATGTCAGGCTTGCTGCGTTATTACCTACTTAGGTATTTACTTATTTAGGTGGCGCTACAGTGCGGGGTGGACTTGGGCCTCAACCAATACGCGCGATTTTTGGTTGAATGCCCAAGTTGCGCACTCCAAGTTGGTAAAGGTCCCCTTCCACTTGCACGCGCCACCTAAGGCGAGGTGGTGTCACTTCGGGTTGGAATCGAAGACTCTTCGGGCCGGTGCTTTGGCGTCCATTCGCTCAACATGTCCCAGCCATCTTAGACATGTCCCAGCCTCGCCTGATCTGTTAAATGGCTCATGGCTCTTAAAATCGATAAACAGGTAGTGGGTATCAAGATGGACTTTTTGGGATTTCTGCAGGATCTGCTGTCGTGTGAATTATTTGGTCGGCTGTGTTTGACTTTCCTGTCTGAAACCGCACTGATAGGGTCCAATCAGTTCGTTGACATATGGTTTCAGGCGCTCACCAAGTACCGCAGACAGAATCTTGTATGCCATGTTAAGGTGACTGATGATGCATTGCATAATTAAAATCAATTCTTTGTTTACATTATCAAAGGTGGAAAAGAAAGTCTCTGGCTTCTAAGAACTTGAACTGGAATGCTGCAAAAAAAGAGGTCTGTGAAGGAGCATTTCGTGATGGAGTTTTTATTTGTTTTGTATGTCAAATCGACTAAATTCCATGAACGCAAGCTCAGTCATGTCTCTATAGAAGAAGGCTTAGCCACGCATATCTCCAGACCATAGGTACAACAGTTAGCCTCTGAAAAAAATAACTTGAAATAAAACCGTTCGCAAATTAATCAACATCAGACCCAAGTATACAGCAAACAAACTTAACTGTCAGAGCTCGACCTTCTTCATCATAAAGGAACACAAAACGCAAAATTTTAAAAGCGGAATCCTCTTAAAGAAGCCAACTTTTGATCTCTCTGTAATTAATTCCCCATTAGGGGTTTTCATCCCCTGGCCTCCCTTTTATTCGTACTGTATGCCATCGAAGTGGAATGGGTGTGCAAAAAAAATCAAATCGATACCAAAGGACTACTGCAGCCTCGGGTACGTACATCAACTTACAACCGACTTACCCGCACATCAACTACAGCACAGCGGTGCTCCATTCATCATTTACAGGTCGATTGGGCGGAGGGTATTGTACTCCCCCATTAGTTGCACAGTTGCTTTTTGCAACACCAATATTCTCGATGTCTTGCGGTTCTCTTATCGAAATAGGTCGATCCTCAACAAATTATAAACAAATCTAGCTCAGGGCAAAGTGTTCCACCCCCGGGGCTCGACTAGCAATGCTCATTCTCTTCATCGTTGTGCTCATTTTTAGGTTGTCGATCCTGCAATATTTCCTCCATCCATAACCCCATACCAACCACCGCCGCCGCAGGGATAATGTCGAAAGCAGAAATCATAAAAATTTATGTCTGCAATAATCAGCAGGATATCAGAATATATCTTAGTTACTATGTTAAGTTTGGTGAGGACGAGCCGGATTAAAGCTCGGGGTTGAAAATGGCTTCGATTAAGGAGTGGTAACAAGAAATTCCGAAACGTGCGATTTGGATAATTTACACTCACACAAACGCATGCAAAGTCCCCAAAAGAAGAGGGGTAGGTGGAGAGATAAATTTCAAGTAGCTTGAATGGAAACGGTTGTGCGTTTCTTTTTTGTCGTTGTTGTTGTTGTTGTTGTTGTTGTTAGAGATACTCTTTAGAGTGCGTGCAGATGTTTACAAAGGACGGTGGAGCGAAAGAGAGACACAAGCACGTGGCTCTGGGATCAGCTTATTTCGAAAAGGGTTTCCGGTTATGGATTCGATAAGTCCCTGGAATTATTTAATATAACTGTGGAAAATGTCAGAAATATTACTTGTGGCGGGTGTGGGCCGAGGGAAAAGGGTCGAACTCTGAAGCAGTATCTGCGCCTGAGTATATTAGTTTTGGGTTGAGTTGGTGTCTTTGAATGGTTAAATTGGTTATGGGCGAGGAACCTACTTTAAAGTTATTAAATCGAATGGCAAGGATTCGGATTTCTGTCGTTCATATGTCAGAATAATATGTGCAGTACTCGGCGAGGAGGTCTGTATATCGCAATCATCTATGATTGATATTTTTGATATAGGGCAGCGGTTAAGATGGTTCGTTTGACGGTAAGTAGATAATTTACAACAAAGGTCTCCTGTAGGCAATCAGAATTGAATTCAAATAGGAATGAATTGAGTGTGCAGGGCGTGTCGAAGATGGCTTTACAACTAACTATACTTTGATGTTTAGCGTTACCATATCAAGCTATTTGCGAATGGGTTTTTTTTTTAACTTAATTTTTAGATCTGGGTGGAGGAGTATCCTTTAGGCTATGTTAAGCCCACCACTGTGGTTGGCACAAGTGTGCCTGTCTTCTTTCATTTCTGCTTATGAGTCAGGATAAGTTGTGTTAACGAAGTCACTCGTTATTACAGCCCAGTTTCCTTCTTTTCGAATCAATAGTCCTTTGTAACATACTGTGGTCTGCTGTCTTTTTTGTGTTGCCCTGAAGGATTGAACTTTGTTTCCACAGTAACACCTTGTCGATTTACTGTTGAGGATCATTTTACTTTTCATCTGGACTGGTGCATTCCCCTTTTTCTTTGTCTTTCCATTTTTCGTTCTTCAGACTTTCTTGGCAACGAAGCTCTGCAAGCACAAGTTTGTCGCCATTTTTTAACAGGATTTCTTATAAAGGGTGATTTTTTAGCTGGTTTGGTTTTGGCAACACTGGTTTTGACAGCTGACGTGTGTTTAGTACCTTGTGTCACTGTCAAACAGCTTCAGTTTGGTTTGCAATTTAACCATGGATCGTCTTACAAATGAACAACGCTAGCAAATTATTGAATTTTACTATCAAAATTCGTGCTCGGTTCGAAATGTTCATCGCGCGCTGCTTCCATTTTATGATCGGCATTCTCGACCTTCTGAGCAGTCTATTCGGAAGATTGTGACCAAATTTCGCACCAAATTTACTTTGTTGGACATTAAACCACCAACACGTTTACGTACTGTGCGTAGTGAAGAAAATATTGCGGCCGTATCAGCTAGTGTGACAGAAGACCGCGAAATGTCGATTCGGCGCCGTTCCCAGCAGTTAGGCCTTTGTTACAGCACTACGTGGAAAATTTTGCGGAAGGATTTGGGCGTAAAGCCTTTTAAGATACAGCTGGTGCAAGAACTAAAGCCAGCCGACCTACCACAACGCCGAATTTTTGGTGAATGGGCTCTTGGAAAGCTGGCCGAGGATCCGCTTTTTTATCGAAAAATTGTGTTCAGCGATGAGGCTCATTTTTGGTTGAATGGGTACGTAAATAAGCAAAATTGCCGCATTTGGAGTGAAGATCAGCCAGAAGCATTGCAACAGCTACCAATGCATCCCGAAAAAGTCACTGTTTGGTGCGGTTTATGGGCCGGCGGCATTATTGGGCCATATTTCTTCAAAGATGATGCGAATCGCAGCGTTACTGTCAATGGTGAACGCTACCGAGCGATGATAACAAACTTTTTTTTGCCCGAAATGGAACTTCTTGACTTGCATGATATGTGGTTTCAACAAGACGGTGCCACATGCCACACAGCACGCGAAACAATGGCGCAATTGCGAGGCGAGTTTGGTGAACAGTTAATTTCACGTTTCCGGCCGGTCAATTGGCCGCCTAGATCGTGCGATTTGACACCATTAGATCATTTTTTGTGGGGGTATGCCAAGGCTAATGTGTATAGGGACAAGCCCGCTTCGATTGACGCACTGGAAGCCAACATCCATGCATTCATTCGTGAGATACCGGCCGATATGTGTGAAAGAGTATGCCAAAATTGGACTCAGCGGATGGGCTACCTGAGACGCAGCCGCGGTCAACATTTGCATGAAATTATCTTTAAACATTAAATTGCAAGGTTCAAACTATCGATTCAAATAAATATTTCATTCATTTTTTCGAATTTTTTTTTAAAAAAAGTTCTAAACCTCTTAAAAAATCACCCTTTAGTATACGAAAAGAGGACTCCTGTTTATGGTTCTTTCATGTTTGAACTTCATGGTACACTGCGAGCTGAAAAGTATTTTGTACCATAGGCTCACAAGCTTCCTAATTCGTTCTTTCTAAATATAAGGAATTGATTGGTAAAAATGAGGCTATTATAATCTTATCGACTGCCGAAACCGAGGTTTAGTTTCGAAGTCTAGAGCTGTAGCAAAAGAAATAGCTCCTCAGAGAATCATCAGGTTCGTTGTCTGCAGGCTACAGCATTTCGGTTAATAGGGTTCATTTTAAAATCTATCTAGAGTTTGCGGTGTGTCGTAACAGCTCTTGACTGTCATAGGGTCCCTGAAATTGGATGTCAGTGATTGTAGCCTTCACCATTTTTAAGGTTGAATAAGTTACAGACAATGGGACATATATCCTAAGCTCTGCCTTTGTTTAAACCAGACTTCTAGGGTCTAGGGTTGGACTATTCTAAACTTTGTTGAGAGCTTCCTGCGTGAAGTTAGTTATGGTCGATAAGTTGTTATCGTAACCAATGTCGGCGTACTCTAACCTGTGAAGTTGGACTAAGTCACCGATGTGAAGATGGACTTTCATCATCACAATTACTATCGTCATCTTTTTGAATATTCTGCGGCCTAAGCACCGATCTGCCCCTAACGACGGTAAATCATTATCGGCTTTGCACATTTGGGTAGAGGATGTGAGCAGTTGTATAAGACTTGACCCAACCTTAGCTTACCTGGAGGTATAGATCATATCACAAGTCCTTAAATCCGGTTTGGGAATATGCGATAACATAGACCAAACCACCGAAGCATAGACGGTTCCGTTTAAAGAAAAAGCTCGGTCTTAGTAACAGTCTCCAAGCATCACTTGTCAGCATCATACTTGAGGAGCTCAATGCTATATGCCAAAACAGACCTGTAGCAGCCGCCATAGCTTCGCTCATGGTTTTGGAATTTCTTATACCCGATCTGTGTTGTTGTGATTTTTGAAGACTGGTTACCTTAACCTTCGAAAGGCTCTTCTAATCCATTAACAAGCTATCGGTTTATGGTGCAAACTTGTTGTCCCTAATGCGTTATGTTGGGTCACCCTTTCACTGCTAAATGAGACTGCTATGCATACAATGGCAGCATGCAGCCTCCCTAAGTCATCAGTTGCCAGATATGCCCACCCCAGTCCTAAATCCGAGCTAGGTTCCCCATACCACTCATTTTGAAGAAGACACACTCTTTGTAACCAATTTACCCGCTAAGCATAAAGATTTGAACAAAGAATCCTCCCGTCGCGTCAGTCATTTGCCTTCGACAACACCGCACAACACACACGGAGCTGGATTTTTAGCGAACGTTCTTAATTGGTGCTTTGGGGAGGGTTTTCATTTCCAGTCAGACTGGCGTTACACACCTCCCATCACTCGCGCGAAGCATTCCCTGAGACTCATAAAGAAAATAACGAACTTCCCAACCAAATTCTGATTACAGACGACACACACGCACACACACTGCCAGAGCGGAACAACAAAAAACACTTTGGGCTTTTGGTTAAATTTTTGGGGTGAATTATGTTTGTGTCGCACGAGAAATAATTATTTCTTCTTTTGAACGACTTTAGAGCACGCCATTTGCTATACCATCCAACCCCATACCTCAAAAGCCTCATCCTATCCACTTATGTGAAGCCCCTCGCACTGACAGCTACAAGGTTGAGGACTTTAATGAGTTTGTCGTTAAACGTAGTATACGCAATGGGAACAGATGTACAGCCTCACCCATACACCCATATCGTAAGGAGAAAAAAAAAGGAAAACGAAAACGAAAACCTCTTGTTAAACATCTTAAAAAGTATCTCATAAATACTGTATCCTTGGGGGATGGGGGAGGATGAAGTAGAATGTAAGCTGTTCCAAGTTGAGTTGGGTTGCTTCGAAACGAATGTCGATTTTTCTCAAGTGGATGGGGACGGGGGGTGGCTCTCGGGATATTACTCAATTGGGCTGAAAATGACAACAAGAATGGATGGGAAGTTTTGATGCATTCGACAGGGCGGGTGCCACCATAAAAATGATAGTAAACAAAAACGAAATAGCTAGAGTAGTGGAAGAATTAAATCAGGACACGTGCTGAGGACTTTATTCCGGCGAAACGCCTAATCAAACAAATTAATTAAATGGTTTCCATGGAGATGATATACGGAAAAAGGCAGTCTCCGGAAGGAGAAAGGAAGTGTGCCGCTGTCTTGAGTAATTAAAGGAGAATCTTGCACATTTCCCTAGGACAATCATTTCGGAAGAGTATCCTTTAATCTGTTTTGCCTGGCATAGTTTGATTTTAATTTTCTTCCTTCTCAGTGAATCCTAGGAATGGGGTGAGCGTATATTTATACTCGATTGACGGTTGATTAGGCGCTTAATGAGGTGGCTTGTAGGTAGTGGAGTTTGGTATCCTCTTTTTCGCCTCGCCTTCATGTGATTTAATGCGAGGATATAAACACGGCAAATCGAGTGGAATGTCAACAGTTTTTTACGCTTCATACGGTTGCTTAGGACAAAGACAGCGCTGTTGGGTATTTAGGGAGGAATAGGTCTGCAACGTGAGAGGATTAATATTCTCCTGTGGGTATAGCTTCAAAGGCTGCCAAGGATACAAGCGCTGTTCTGTTTAAAAACGAAGGTGATTGCAAATTGATGGTCCGTGATGGATTTGGCATAAAGATTAAAGTGGGGGTGTCCGTCCGGGAATTGCAAGAATATCAAGCTCTTTTGGAAAAATTTCACTCGAAGGCAATCCATATCTATGATCGTATATTTCTAGGATACCTATAAAGCTTAGATATGGGCAATGCAGTCGTCATTTGGTGACGTTTGCCTATTCAGAAACAAAAGAAGTGTAAATGCGACGACCCTACGCAGACCCTACGTACAAAAAAAGTCTAAAAGAGAGCTACGGGATCACACGACTTACATTATTTGACTTGATGCTTCAAAGAACTTTGCGAAGCTAACAGAACACGAGGTATGATCTTTCAAAAGCCTGTATAAAATTATTGACCGTTTTACAGGAAGACAACAGCGAGCTGTCAGAAAGAAGGTGATCCAATTGATGGTAAAACCGAGTATATACTGTCAAAGCGGTCTTTCCGCCAAAAGACAAAAATTTGATGTAGTAGAAGGTTTGTCTAGCTCAGCTTTGCTCTACACTCGACTCTTTTAAAGACTAAATAACTGACGCTACAGCTACATATTGACTCTTATTCCTAGCCTCTTACAACCATTCATTTGTGTTATATTTTGGGGCGAATAAAAGAGGTCTTCTTTAGGTCCTAGTACTTGCCAAGCCCAAACGGCTCTAGTGACAAGCTTCATTAGCACAGATCAGCTCTTCGATGCTTTTTAGACCGTCTGGAGCTGGAGGTACTTTTTGCTGTGAAGAAAAGCCTTCAGTTGAGATTTGTGCTATTCCAGAGGTTGCATATCTTAGAGCCTTCGCTCAGTGGTCAACTGAACCACTGACAAACTCCAATAGTGATATATGCAGGTACTGTGAGGACCTACAAGTCACGGAAGATATCTCCCACCTTCTATGCGAGTGTCAAGCAATTGCTCGGAGTAGAAGGAAGCTCCTAGGCAGGTACTTCTTTAATAACTTAGAGGAGGTTGGTTCCTCAAACAATATTGGGACCATAATTAAGTTCTGTAGGGAAATTGACTGCTTGGGCGATTTGGTTTAGGGGGATGGCGGTGGGCCCGTCTTGGTGCCTGGTCTTTCGTAACGATCTCATAGCCCACTCAACCTAACCAAACCTAACTTAACCTAAGCCATTCACAGAGTTGATTCGTCGTCTCTTTATAATAACGGCACAAGTCGTCTTCGAATGGTCACGATTTTATCCAGCATTTAAATAACCCATTAAGACTTATGGAACTAGCTATTTTGTTGATTTTAAATGATATTTGCGCTGAGCTTATACATTGCTTAGCCTACCGCTCGGTTTGGTCAGGTATGGCCAAAGGTTTCTGATTTTATAGGGTATGTCACTAACCTTCCCAAAGAAAAAGCAATGGAACTTGGCTCTTTTTGTCGGGTTTGGTAATGGAAACCATGTAATATTGACTGCATTGCCAGCTATTCAATTGATACACATAGCACCGATTCCGCCTTGAAACGATGCAATACGCTTTAAATCTGCTTGAAAGTCCGAAACCATAAGTGCGTCTTGGCAACCTCCGCTTGGAAGAGGGTTTCCCAGCGCTAAAAAGGTCTTTAGAATGTAGTCCATCACATGAGACGTTTAGTCTTCGAGCCCTCCCGTCGCGGTAAAACAAGTTTTATCATCACCTTGTGGTATTCGAATTCGTTGTTCTGCAAGATTGACTGTCGTACTTCTTAAACATTTGCTTCCGATGTTATTAAATATGTTAAAGGCCAACTTTTTCCGATTTGAAAATGAAGGCACAGATCCCTATGAAGCTTTGGTGCCATTGCGTAACAATTATCATATATGACCCTAGGTTTTTTGAGGGTCTAATAAAACATCCGGTCCGATGCGGCTTAGATGTCAGATTTTCCCAAGTTCTCGACGGCTTTTGGATTGGAGTCAGCTCTTGCACGTATTCAATCACAGGTGCTGGCGACTTCTCGGGCACCTCCAACTTCAGACAGACATAATTTCTCATTAGGAAACTAAGGAATCGCGTTTCCAGCTCAAACTGATTGTACATATATCATCCTTAAATTCCCATTTTGTGTAGCGGTTACTACAAAGTGCTTTGAACTCTCCTCAACCAAGTAAAGGCAACTTTAGAAATTTCTCTGTTCAGCTGAATGGACTGGATCTTGTCTAAGTGAGATCTCGAAAGAGCTATATTAGAACCTGAACCCATGCTGACTTCCCGTTCGCTCATTTCGAGCTGTAAATTTAAACCAGCCTGACAAAAATTCGTCTTTTAGATTTCTCGAAACTACACCTTTTTCATCGTGGTCGTAGCCATAGAACTCCTGGCTAAGAGTGGCCTAGCGACCTACACGGACAAGTCGTAAAACCCAATTTAATATCGATCTATTTCACCTTGCGAACTAGATATGAATGCCGTTCAAACTAAAATTGCAATCAGCTTTAACGTGATTTCAATTACAACCCTCAAAGCACCTCAATGTGACCGTGTTCATTATCGGCATTAGCGCTGGTGGATAGTGAAATAATTCCGCAAACCAGCAACCTCAAACGCGTCGACTACACATTTGCATACAAATCAAATTCACTCCTGCAATTTGCTGAATTTAATTTAAAAAGCGCTTGCAATCATCAACAAGGATTGATAATGGATTGGTATCCTTGTAAAAAAAATCTAGAAACTATGCTACCAATCAAAATGGATAGTGGAATCAGTTTTCCCGTCACCCCTCTAGCTGTACCTATAACAAATAAAATCCAATAAAAATAAAAAGGATATCCCGCACACGATATGACAGACTTTATATCAATAAAACAACAGGATCTGAGCACAGAGAACATTGATTTGTGCGGAGGGGGGTGGCATCCTTGTTATTGGATTCCGAACCATGTGGGTCGTAGCACACGAATCTATTCCACAGATGAATTGATATGTGGCTGTGGATTGCCGCCTCAGTAGGAGGTCATTGATATCACTCGTTCGATTGGAAATGGATTTCGTATTTAATTCCATAGATATCCCCTTTTTGTGAGTGATGTGAGTTAATTGAATTAGGTTGCCCACCTGGCAGGAGGTGATTGATTGCCACTGTGCCGGCACATTATTGCGGCACTTTTACTTGGTAAATATTTGCCCAGGTATAGGGCACACAAAATCGGAAGCGCATTCATCCATCGTTTGTCTACAGATTCAATTTCAGCCGAAATTATCCTTGAAAATTCATTCATTCAATTTGCATAGACAAATCCTCCTTGTGCCTTGTTGCCAACCGTCTAATTTGATGAAATTTTATTCAGTGGGGTGATAAAACGAAAGTTATCCTTCCTCGAAATTCGGAAAGTTTTACCCGCGCCAGGGATAATGAAATTTTAATCAAAACGCTGCGCTCCTTTTTGTGCGGTTTAGCCGATTCATAGTGTTGGGCGATATTGTTTTTCGCTTTGGGGTTCATAAAGCTGCGCGTCATCTTTATCGTTTTGAATCATCGAAAGACTTGGATTTGAAAGTAACACTTACTTACACTGCGGATGGAGTTCTGCAAAAAAAATAATGTATATCTCTTCTACTCGGAGTCTGTACCGGTTCCTGCTTTAGTTTGTTTACTTTGAGGCCTTTTGTGAGAGGTTGCCATAAAGTAAACACAACCCTCACAGAATCACTTACATCGAGCAGGACAAGAGCGTGGCGTACAAAAGTGTAAACAAAAAATAAATACACCCAGCCAAAGCAAGGATAAGCCACTTTCAGCACCTCTCCTTGGAGTTTCACCTTTAAGCGATTCGTTTTAAGGTGAACTGTATGGCTAAGCTTGGTGTCGTCGCCGGGCAACGGGATGCCTTTGTTACTTTTTTTTTTCTGTACATTATTGGACAGCAGGATAAATCTGGTGAACCGTGTGGTAATAAGTATCGACAGATCTTCCATGTTGGCAAGGGCTGAGGACGTGTTTTTGTTGGATTTTTATTTTTATTTTAGTTGTTTACTTCCTTTTGAGTCGACTTAATTTGAAAAGCTTTGAAACGAGTAGGTGAGTTTGGTTTTTTTTTGTTTTTGTAAAATAAAAAAATATTGAAAATCTTTTTCCAGCTTTCTAAGATGAAAGGAATTATTTTCCAGGGGGATAGATTATTAATCTGAGGGCGGAACAGAGGAAGTTGATAGGTATTGTTTTAGGTTGCTCTTCGGGAAATGGGGAGTGGATTATGGAAAGCATTTTTGAAGGGTGGGATTAATTAAATAAATAGGTATGCCATAGTCTGTCTTACCAGGATAGCTGTACGATTCGGTACCACATATGCACGCTACAAACTTACAACCAAGCAAGCAATAGCTGCATCCCAAAAGGTGCTACCATTATATTATTAACTTTTTTATTCTGCCATAAAATTCACGCTGACATATTGAAGTAGTAATACCGATGGAGATTAATGTACTCTAGGTCAATGGACGGGACGGTATGTAGGTTCGACTTTTCCATATGAATAGCGGTTTATGAATAACGAATAATGCATAACGAATAATGAATAATGAATAATCAATAATCAATAATGAATAATGAACAACGATCAATGAACAATGAATAATGAATATTGAATAATGAAAAATGAATAATGAATAATGAATAATGAATAATGAATAATAAATAATGAATAATGAATAATGAATAATGAATAATGAATAATGAATAATGAATAATGAATAATGAATAATGAATAATGAATAATGAATAATGAATAATGAATAATGAATAATGAATAATGAATAATGAATAATGAATAATGAATAATGAATAATTAATAATGAATAATTAATAATTAATAATGAATAATGAATAATGAATAATGAATAATGAATAATCAATAATCAATAATCAATAATGCATAACGAATAATGAATAATGAATAATCAATAATCAATAATGAATAATCAATAATGAATAATGAACAACGATCAATGAACAATGAATAATGAATATTGAATAATGAAAAATGAATAATGAATAATGAATAATGAATAATGAATAATAAATAATGAATAATGAATAATGAATAATGAATAATGAATAATGAATAATGAATAATGAATAATGAATAATGAATAATGAATAATGAATAATGAATAATGAATAATGAATAATGAATATTGAATAATGAATAATGAATAATGAATAATGAATAATGAATAATGAATAATGAATAATGAATAATGAATAATGAATAATTAATAATGAATAATGAATAATGAACAACGATCAATGAACAATGAATAATGAATATTGAATAATGAAAAATGAATAATGAATAATGAATAATGAATAATGAATAATGAATAATGAATAATGAATAATGAATAATGAATAATGAATAATGAATAATGAATAATGAATAATGAATAATGAATAATGAATAATGAATAATGAATAATGAATAATCAATAATCAATAATCAATAATGCATAACGAATAATGAATAATGAATAATCAATAATCAATAATGAATAATCAATAATGAATAATGAACAACGATCAATGAACAATGAATAATGAATATTGAATAATGAAAAATGAATAATGAATAATGAATAATGAATAATGAATAATAAATAATGAATAATGAATAGTGAATAATGAATAATGAATAATGAATAATGAATAATGAATATTGAATATTGAATAATGAATAATGAATAATGAATAATGAATAATGGGTAATGCTGAACTACTTAATGATGGTTTCTTCTGCATTCAACACTTGAGTAGCTGTATGGTAATGCTTTCTAATTTCAGCAGATGATTTTGCATTTTTCCGAACTCTCAAAGCTTTTTGTCACGAAATGCACTGCGAGATTGACCGCAGTGTCTGACAGCTACGGTCGAGACCCAAAAATACAATAAAAACTCGGAAAGATGTCTATAGGATGATTGGAAAGATCGAAATATTTTCAATATTCGAAAAGATGAGCGGGTTGAAGTCTTGATGACTACTCTTAAATATGGTTCCCCTTATAATATTCATGCAACACTATTGAGTTTTCGGTACAGTTCTTTCTTGGCGGAATTAATTTATTAAGTAAATGCCTGGGTAGGTATGTAGTGAATCTGCGTCTTAAAGGGCAAGTTAAGTTTTTATATTAAGAACAAAAGTGTGAAGTTTGAACTGGCTTTTCTTTGTTTTATTGATTGCACTTGTTTGTAAAATGAATTTTTTTTTATAATTAACGTTTTTATTTACCACAGTGTAAATCTTCTCCCTAAGCTAAATTCTGATTCTGGAAAAGAAGAACTTTTCGAAATGATATAATATGTGTTCACTGTTCATCTTTCTGAGATGCTACTGTAGAAGAGACCGAAAATTAAAACAGGCCGCCAAGCCAGTTGGAGAAGGTAATGTTTTTCCTTTTTGTACACAAGATGTCTCAGGGGTATCAAAAAACTAGAGCCCCGCAAAGAAAATGAGCTTTGACAGTGCCTCTCGCCTATTGGCACGTACTTATAAGCAGCACTTTTTAGTTGCAAGCCCACAGAATCTATCGTTTCACCTTCTAAATCTAATCTGTGATTTGAACACTCATATTTCAGTACGACTTTGCATTGCTATGTAAATGCGAACTCACCTCGGGTATCAATTAAAATAGATATCAGGTCTTGCAAAAGCTTTCAATCTGTTCATTGTTAAAGAGTGTGAGGAGACCCGAGCGCAGGAAAAACTCTCACAATCTCGTTAAAAATATTCAACTATCGCTAGCGAAATACAACTCATGCTCGGAAAATATCAGTTAACCGCCTATGGCTTATTTCAAAATAAACTCTATAAGTGTTTTTCCTTTTTCAACTAATTGACATCATTACTTTATAATCTTCCGAAGGACAATTAAGACAAGAAGAATCCAATTTGCAGAGAACACCGCCCTTCTCCGAATAGCTCGTTGTCAGCCAGCGGCCTCTTCAAACCTAAGCTCTCAGTTCATCCTTCAAAGTCGTTCGAAAATAATTGAAGGGCCTCACTCTACTACACCATCATCACCACCTTCATACAAAAATAGCGAAAAGCGTAGTTTTCCTTAAGTGCGCACTTGTCACAATGATGCAAAATTTTCCCTTCGTCCTTAACGAGCTGGCATTCCAGTGCTCGCCGACCGTCAGCATAGATGCCCGTCACTTCCTCAAACTATCTCCGGGATTGGGACTGGATAATTGAATCGTTTATTGCCAAAAATTTGCGCTACACAAGACGAGTAAATTGTTCTTCTTCACATCGCACTCCAATTCCACTTATCTCCGCCTCGTTCCGGGGCGCAACAAAAACAAGGACGAGGCAAAACTTTAATGTATGGAACCAAAGTGTGAAGCCTTGCAGAGACAAATCACCTCCTCAAAAGCTCCAAGCATCGACACTATGAAGGTGTGGGGCGAAAGGACGAAAAAGAAATAAATTTTATGGCGGGCAGCCATTTTCCAGGAAGCATACTTATTTGTGTCTTTCGCACGCGAAACCTGCGTTAGGTATAAACAACCAAAAAAAAAAAACAGCGAAGGGAAATTTAATTCCGGTCTACGTGTAGCCTGGGGGTTACTTGGGAATTGGGTCAGTAGCAAATAAATAATTTCGCCTGCGTCCTTGAGCTCTGGACGGGGCATAATGAAGATTACTATTCGGCCACCTATGCCAGAGCGAAGCAGAAAAAAAGGGACGAAAGGCAATAACATTTTCTTTATGAGTTTCAGCAATCGTAGTCCATCGCACAATTCTCTGCTGCTAGTTGATGTTGCCTCATAGCCGGCGAGGAGAATTTTGCGTGCGAGCCTTCTCAGGACAATGGCTTTCCTTGAATGGGGCTATACCAAATCCTCTTCCCCACCACAATTGTTTGTTGGCTGTGGTGCGTGTGGCAGTGTGCCGAGCAATTCTTATCGCCTGGTATTAATCTAGTTGGAGAAACTCGTGAGGCGCGTTCCTGTGGCGATGGCGATGAGGGTTTTTTCTTTACTGTTCGCTTTCTTCTTCTGTCGTGCTGATACTTAACTTTTCTCGCTCAGGCGGATGAGCATTTAGCAACTTGCAAGCGACAGGGTGCTGTTTCTATGGTGATTTCGGACATTATCCTTTATAGTGTTGAAATTTATATTTCCTTCCCTGATGTGGACAGCATAAAAATCAGTGCAAAAAATAGGAAAATGCAAAACGGCACTTTCTGCCTGCTTTTGTGTTCACGTCCGCAGGAATGGCCGGCATTTAGTAGCAGTTGTTCGTCTTATTTTGCACTATCGATTGGGATTGGGATATACGGCTACTTATTCGAAGGACGATTGAAGGGTTGGTTTCGGATTTTGATGACTTCGAATCTGCAGTTTATTGATTTTAGTGCTATAATGGAAGAAATTGATTTCATTTGCCTTCGATATTGATATGAGCAACGTGAGTAGGATGCTTGATTTTCGGACGACAATTTGATGGCGAACCTTGAAAGTAGTTCTTGTATGCACGGAGGGAGAATATTTCGTTTGCTAAGTTTGGCCTGGTCCAGGGATGTGCCGTTGAGTTGGCATTCGAAGTAGGAAACTCATTTAAAAGCTCTTTGAAGAAGATTGTCAGTTGGCTGGGGTCGTGCGACCCACTTGTCAATAAAATATTAAAAACAAAAATGTAAAAAAGTACACTGTGTCGTATGCGTAACATGTTTTTCCATTTTTTATGGCTATCTGTTTGCATTTCCATGGTTGGATTTATACTCACATGTGATGGAAATGCGACTTCGTTTTCAACTTCCAATGGTGGCTTTAGTTCGAAGCACTAAGCGAAGCCAACTAAAATGGGGTCTACTAGATCCAAGCTTATTTTTTTAAAGAAAGCTAAGGAAAGAGCGATAAGTTTGACCCTAACCACTTAAACATCGTGTTGGATTAATTTAAATAAAGTCAATAAATAAGATACTCCTTCAATTGATCTTCGACCCTTCTCTAGTTCTTAGCCGGATTGGCTCCAATTTTTTTGTGACATAAATAAATATTGATCTTTAAAACTAGGTGACCACTCATCTATTTTCAGTTGGTATTCAGGGAGGGAATCATCTACCTGTGGACTTACGTTAAGATTTTAAAAGGCGAATTGATATTTTTTGGCATAAAGCCTTTTACCTGAATTTTGTAGTTTTTTTTTTTTCAACTGTACTGTTCAATGTGTACGACTTTTCAGCGAAAAAGAAATTTGTCTCTGACACTTGTGGTTCTTAAAAAAGATCACGACTTCAGTGCCCTCGATTGTGAATATTTGAAATATTTGGTATACCTTCAGGTAATATACGTTGTCAGCTGGACTTCTTACTGTCAGAGAAATAAAGGTGCAGTTGCATCAATGACATCCATTGCTTTTTAAATTTGCGATCTTCCTGAAATGTGTACCACATTTTACTGCCGTTGCTGTTATTCAAAATAAAATTGTCATTTAATTCGCGTAATGACACGGCCACTTTTTAAGCATTTTTATTGATTAAAAAAAATGTATATTTATTATTATTAATGTTATTAAACTTATAGATAAAATATTCATCACAGCATTTGGGATGTATAAAGCTCATTCACACAACCAGTTTTTGGGGGCGTTTTTGACCAGAATGTTTTTTTCTACATAAAAATCCTAAGAAAGAACGTTTTTAAGAAAATGGGAAGTAAAGGGTTTTCCAATAAGAGGTGTTATTTTGGTATTCAAAGAAAAATGTCATTTTTTGAGATAAATGATCGGATGTTTATTTCATAATAAAGAGGAAGGTATGCCGTTAATAATGAAAAACAACATCAGCCAAATGGCCACCACGTGCACGCATACAGGACCATATCCTTTTCATGAAATTTTCCATAACCAAATCGCAAAGTGGCTGCCCTAGGTCCTCGATAGCCTCACGAATTTTATCTTTGAGGTCTTGAATCGACGCTGGGCTGTTGGCGTAGACCTTATCTTTCACGTGACCCCAAAGGAAGAAGTCTCAAGCTGTTAAATCACAAGATCTCGGTGGCCAATTGTGATCACCGCTTCGAGAGATAAAGATCAATGGTTTCGTTTGTTGATGATCGGCCGGCTTGAGTTCCTGTGTTAACTTAACTTTATAAGCCTTAAGACCCAAGTCTTTATGCAAAATACGGTGTAATGACGTTTGTGGAATGCCCAATTCCGAAGAACGACGAGGAATGGACAAACCTGGGTTTTCTTCAACACTTTGGGCTACAGCAACAATATTCTCAGTGGTTCTTGAGCGACGTGCACGGGTTTTATTCTTCACATCACTAAATTGTCCCAACAGCTCGAATTTTTCCACCAATTTCTGTATTGCGGTCCGACAAGGTGCTTCACGACGACCAAAAAATGCTTTAGTTTTGCGAACTGTGACTGCAAGATTTTCACCATTTTTGTAGTGAATTTTAATAATTTCAATGCGTTGTTGAAGCGTGTATCGTTCCATTTTTAGTAATGGCGTAGTTTCTACTTGTCAAATGTCAAAGAATAAAAGCTTCAAAAGTGGCAGCTACCGAAATAGCGGGTCATTCACAATAACACCTCTCATTGGAAAACCCTACTTGCTACTTAGTTTTATTTATGCAACTTGTTTCTGGCACGCCCACATTTTGAAGGTATTTTTTATATTTATTCATTTATTTAATTATAATTTTTTAATTTTTGAACTAAGTACAAAATTCTGTGTAAGAAAACCCGATAAGATTCTTTGCAAAGTGCATAAAAATTAGAGACTTTGCGTTCCCTTGAAATTGGACATCACTTTTGTACACTACGACCATGCCTCATAGCACCGGCTATGGTGGAGAAGTGGTAAAAATGAATGCGTTTTTAAGTTGCTCACTTTTAAATTACTTGGTCCAATGAATGAACGTATAAATAATTTCACTGGAAAATTACCGAATTGTCCTGCATGGTATAAGTAGGCACTGTGGCGTGGATTCATTGGAACAGTGGTTAGTGTTCGGTTCGCATTCGCAGGTTTGATTCACAGAAAAACTTAAGCACCTCTTTTCTGCAGCGCGCGCCTGACAAACGTATGTCAAACGCCGGAGAATATAAATGCCCTGAAAAGACTTTTCCAATCAGGTGTTCTGGCAATTGTAGAACACTTTCTTTCGTCCCAAAAATAAAATTTCATTCAAACAAGTAGTTGTGGGAAACTAGTGAAGGTGCATATCTAAAGCTGTTGCGAAAACATTTTTTTTATTTTTTATTACAGTCCATGCAGGCCTCATGCCCAGCTGAAACCGCTGAAAATAATAAACGTAGAAGCCTGAACCGCGCTCCTGTTTGAATGCCATTTGCGATCATTAAACTCAAGCCCATCAATTCAACTTCATCTGCACACAAACCCACAATCCTGCTGTTTGCTTTGACTTGCAGTTTGCAAAGTCAATGTCAGGCCCTTGAAAGATACTTTGGCCTTTGCGAGTCTCTAGCAGATTTGCATGAAAATCCATGCAATACCTTCGTCCTTTATCTGCAGCCAATTTGGGTAGCCACAACTTTTGCTAAATCCGACGCTTTTGTCGATTATTCATCTTTTATGCTGCCGTCATGCCAATATAGCCGGTGAAATGAACATAGACATCCGACTCTTGTAGACAAAAGGTCTACTAAATGGAGACGCACCGATGGGCTCTATATAGGTATGTACACGGTCCGACTGAATCCCTTTATGCCATTATTCAGAGGAAGGATTCAAGTTGTCCGTTTTGTTTGCGGCCTGCTGCAGTATATTCCTATATTGGCTGGACTGTGACAAAAGGGATATAAAGGCGCACACCATCGGTCGTTATCGTTGGCTCTGCTCCCCTCCTCCTGGTTCTTCTGCTTCTTCTTCTTCTTCTGACTGACCAATTTGAATGTGTTACACAATGAATTTGGGCAGTCGTTGTTGGTTTTAGTGCGTTTGTTTTATCGTATTCTCTGTGCCGCTGCCCATCCTTCGAGATATTATCCTTTTTTCGTTGTTTGTGTGGCTATGTGATTTTGTGTGTGCTGTTGACAAAATGGTAATTGAAATGATTTCTATCCTGGCAAACGGGATGTCTACCTATAGACATAGACAGAGGTTTCCATGTTCTATTTTCGGAGCTTTATCGTTTCTCCTTTTTGCTACCCACAGCACCACAGCAGAGGACAACGGGACTCGTGTGTTGTTAAAGTGATTGCGTTTAAATGGGTTAGAAATGAAGAACAGCCGAGATTGCAGGATATTTTCATTTGTTTCTCTCTTCTTTGGGTTTTTTTTTTTTATAAAAAAATGAGTCCTTGCAATATTATGTATTTGCATGGGAATAAATGTGTTTTTTTTTGTTGCTGCTTCAAATAAATATTAAAATACTCAAATATTGTCCTTTGACTAGGAGCGCATTCGTATTTGCATAAGAGCGAACAAACATGAACCGATTGCATGGATGAGGACCGACTTATAAAGTCTCGCTTGTGCATGTGTGTCGCCTTTGTGGACAAGCGATTTGTGCGATCCTTGGTATTTATTTGAATGGCTGCAGAAGGACTATTTATGTTATTTGCACTCATTCAGAAAAACTTGAAAAATAATCACAACATGGACATGGATTTTAAAATGTATTTTAAATTAAAATCGGAATAGTTGAACGTAACCAAGATAAGATATCGCTAAACAGAAAGCTTGCAAGCCAATCAGACAATTTTAAATGCAGAGTGGTTAGATAATTCTGGCACTTTGTAGTTTGTAATCATTATTCAGAAAAAAATGTTTAAATGTTTATTTATTTTTAATACGTTTTAGATTAAGTTTTCACGAAAATAATTTTAAAGTCTGTGTCAGGCAGAACGTTGAAAATAAAAATCTATTTCTTAAAATGCACTATTAACGGTAGGATTTTAACTTGTCAATATCGGTGACACGTTTGAGCCAACCAACTATACATCCCAAGTAACAATTTTACTTCGGTAAGGCGCTATCGAAGCTATTTCACCTCCCGCAATATTAACTGCATAAGGTCTAAATCTAAAGGAAACGCATTTGGCGCACTTTAATGCAAGTATTTACTTATTTAAGACTTCCTGAACAGCTTGGATATACCTTACCGAAACTTTATGGAAGCTTTATAGAGGCTCCAAAATGAACAAGAAAAATATTTATTTTTTTTTATTACATTTTTCAATTTTCCATTTTCTTATTTTTTTTATCTTCTTAATAAACATTTTCAAAGACTTTTTGCAATTTTCATGGAGTTTACATTTACGTACTCGTTATAATTTACATTTTACTTACATGCGCCGCACTGAGAATCGAACATGGGTCCTGCTGCGTAGTAGTCCAATACACTACCCCTTAGGCTAATTCGTCATAATGCTGTAGGAGTGCTAAATCTGAACTACTTGGTACATTTTAGAGTTTGGTTAAGATTTGCAATAAACATGCAGCTTACTCGACCGAAGTTGTAAGCAAGACATTTAGTGTTACCCTTATTTATTCATGGGCGAAAAGTGTTTATTTAAAATCACATTACTGACATATTTTTCAATGTGCTAAAAGTGTTTTATTTTTTGTCATTTTTCCTCGATTCATTAATTATGGTTTCTTTAGACAGCTTTGATTCATTTCATATGAAATTAATTTTTACCTCTATAAAGCCTCCATATGTAAGTTAGGAGGAAGTACGAGTAAGTGCTTCTGTACAGCTTCCAATCGCAAGCGGTTGACTGCATGACAGTTCATTGCTTCTATAATGCCTTCGGTCAGAAGCTTTAAAGAAGCTTCTAGGAAGCGCTTCGAACCACAAGCTTTATCGAAGCAATTCACTTTCCACACATCTCCAGACACATTTTCAGATGTCTAATAGAGATCTTATCGAAGCTTAATTTCATATCCCTCTATAAAGCCTGTGTATATGCTTCGTAAAGGACTTACTGAAGTTATTATCGAAACAATTGCTTCGAAATAGATCAACTTCGTTTAACAAAGACTATAAAAGCTCTATCGAAGCTGTTGCCTACAGAAATTACAAATTTGAACCTTACCGAAGTAAAATTGTTACTTGGGATAGGTAAATCTTTCCTTGTTGCGACCACCAAAATCTTTACAGGAATTATCTTGGTACGCCTCACAATTTGGATACGCAAAAACGACCCACTCAGCGGCAATTTTTTCTCTCTAACAAGCATCGCTCGAATGTTTTTGGATAAGGGTAAGAAACTGTATGGCTTTTTCGTAGAATTTAAGGCGGCTTCGATTGTATCTGCAGAAGAGCTTTTTTTTCAAATTGAGCAATCTGGGAGTTTCGACAAAAGTGTAACAAGAATTATACCAAGGTAACACCGGTCTGGGATGGTAACCTGCTATCAAGTTGGTTTCTGTCGAGGCGGTCTTAACTTCATTGGAACCTGCCCTATGCTGAGCTCAATCAGAAGATCCTTTTATGGAAAAAAAATCACGCTCTTCGGATGAAGTCGCATTCTTAATGGAGAAAATTGGACTGCACTGTTTAAATTTATAAAACCAGCTCTAAATTACCGGCTGCATAAATTATAAACCAAGCTTTTTAGAAATGCCAATACTCAGAACTCTCGCTGACGGCAAAAGTCAACGCTTATCTATCATTGTAACTATTGCAACAACTACTGAATTTTTTTTTGCATTTGTAAAGTTACACTATACTATTATTTTTGAAGATTAAGTTCATCCGGTTTCTGTATGTCGGTCTCTTTCTGTGCCGGTCTATTTCGAATTGTGTTTCAGGCTTTTGGTGAAAGCGGGACAACATTTTCTCCATCGGGTCGGATGATGTCATACGCTTCGAAGTCAGTGTAAAGATGGCGATTATCGGCTAATCCAAATAAGACCAATTTTGTTATCGGCGAAGTGTTTCAGTCGTATGCCATGCTGAGGAGTCTAGTTCATTTGTTTGATATACATTATGCCGAACAAATCTTAGAAATGAGTTGCTGTTTGTTGTCCTTCAAGTCGACTAAGCCTTGTTGGTCTTGAGTTTGGATATTGCTATTCCTCTTCATTTTGGTTGGTGGGCGGAAGACTCGGGGCTTTAAGCCAAAAATTGCTTCAAATTTAAGAAATGGTGCTGGTGTTTATAGATCTTGGTCCGGAGGAGCTAAGCAGCATGTTTTGGCGCAGAAGTATGCAAACCTTTAGTATTGAAAATTTGAACGGAGGCTCACCAACTAGTGCGTTCATCAACAAACATACGCAGAGCTAGGCATAAGGCTCATATTTGATCGGATCAAGTTTGGAGTCAGTCTTCTAGTAAGTATTGCAAACAGTTTTGTAGACCCCTTTGCTCAAACTCCTTGTCATAATGGCTTTGAGATCAATAAAAGCACGGATTTTTAGCCAAGAAGAGGCGCCTCCAGGCTACTCATAGCTCCTGAATCATTCTTTGTTGTACCTTGGAGTCGCATAATGTGCTGGATTGCTGGACTTAAGGCAAAAGACACTTTATAAATGAAAGGTGCGTTTTCGAGTTCGAAGGAAGTATAGGGAATGGAACACAGAAAAGTGCAGGGGCTTACCAAAACCATCACCACATCTCTGTGTTGAAAGAACAAACTCGTTTTTGTATATGCGGAATAAGGGACTATTCCATTTGTACTGTAACACTTGGCACTCGTGACCCCAAACAAATGAAGGTCAATCCGGTCTTAGGTAATTATTTATCAGAGCTTTTTTTGATCTTTTAACTGCCAATCTGTTTTTTAAGAAGTTGCTCTCACGTACCATGTACGCGCTTTTGTAAATAGCAAACATATTGGCGTTTAGTAAGTACAAAATGTGCGCCACTTGAGCAAAAAAGGCAACTAAATACAATTCTAGAAAGAAACCGACTGATGACCCACACCTTGCTGACTCAACTGGTTGTTTGTCTTAAATACTCAACTGTATATGACTATTTTCAAACTTAAACACTTTTCACATTCTTTCACTTTCAGGCTTCGAAGACTTCCTCCTTAAACGTACCACTGAACACAAAATGACATAGCAAAGGAGCTTCTATAGGAACTGTTTAGTAAATATCGCAAGGCGTCACTCCTTCCGACTTGGTATATGATAACATCGCCGACATCTATGTCCATGTGAGTCTATACTTTACCATCCAAAAAAAACGTTTTGAACTGCATAGCAAAAAGCCAATCCCGCACTCCTTCTCCCCAATCAGTGTATCATCATTTTAAATTTACCTCTTATTCCTTTGTTTACTTTCATGCCTCGGAAACATTTGACACATTGGCAACCAAAAATATCAAATTCCAAACATAAAAAAAATAACCATAATGATGATCATCAAAATTGGCGGTATGGTTCGATTTCCCGATCCAACCCTACATTGCCAACACAAAAAAAAAACTCAAAATTGTACATCATCCTCATTATATTTATAACAACAAACCATCCCCCTTACTTGGCACGCTCAAAATTATGCTTTTTTGTGTCTGCACTGGCGGAACGCTTTGTTATGGGGTGCTCGGGTGATTGTCGTCTGCCTCGATAACTGAACGACTGCACACACGGTCCTGCAGTGAGCTCTGTAAAGATGATAAACAACAATTTGGGCTACGAAAAGAACAGCAACGATAACCATCACATTAATCGTTTCAATGTCGGCAGCTTGGGTATTGGAATGGGTGGTGGTGGCGGCAGTATGAGGGTTGACTTAAATTCAATTACCGACAATGCGGCAGCAACAACGGCATCCCCTGGCGCTAGAAGGCGACCCATTCATCTCTTCACCCAAGCACATAACTTGAAGTGAGTAGTGTATATAAAAAAAAAGAAGTAGAAAAAAAGTGTGCCCCACCATATACGGGGGACAATACAGCTGTACACCAAACGCGCCTTTAAGAAGCTCTTTGCAAGACTGTCCCTTCCGCCCACATTTGTCGTATGTGTGTGTATTTCTTTTGAGTTCCTTTTGATTTTGTTTGCATTCGGATTGGAAAGGGAGGAAACTTTGCTGATCCTTTTAATGTGATTAAATATTGATTTAGCATGTTTTGTGTATGGGTGTGTGCTGTCAATCACCCTTTGTGTTCACGCAGAAGGGTTGCAAAAACTATCTCCTAATGTTAATCATATTTCGTTTCACTTTTTTCGCTGACATTGGACTCGCTCCTGTCGTTCGCATGCATAGTTGCAATGATAACGAGAAAATCGCACAGACTCCCAGCTCGGATGAGGATAATTCACCAACAGAGCTGAACAACTGCAAGCGGCTGGGGGACAAACCACCACTGGTAAGTTTAAGCACGTTTTTATTTTTATTTTTTGAGTGAATGTTGCTTTTTAGTATTTAAGAGCTTTTGAAAAAATTCTTCTGACAAACATTCGAGAATACAACATCAATAACATAACTGCGCCACCTCTCACGAACGTCTAACAAACATCCGAGGGTACAACTGTCAATTAAGCAGTTCAGAATCGGCAAAAAAGTATAGGTCGCTTGAATTTTTCCTAAGGAAAAAACTCGCAAAAAACAAAAGATTGTGGAAAGCTAGTCCTAGGGTCCGATTTGGACCTATTGCGCAAACCAGAGAGAGACACCAAATTAAACGGATACCAAGGTTTCTATGGTTCCTCGTCATAAATGTTTTTCCTTTCCTAATGTCTAAAAACACAAAATTCAACTTCACAAAGGAAATCCTATCCCGAGGAGCTGTAAGGTATTTGTGAAATACCGTCCGAAATTAGCTCATCGTTTGTGCCCATCGGTTAACGACAAACCATACCATATATATTTTAACCGCAACATTTTGAAAGACAACTGTGAAAATTAGAGTGTTTAGTATTTTTACAATCTACTCCGGACAAACCACTTACAGTCGTAAAAAGTTTTATTATAGAAAGCATTGCTAAGAGAGCAAGGAAATAGGTCTAGACATTGCATATCGTGGGGTTAAGCGAAGAAAGCTACTGAACGTCCAAGCTAAGTGTCTCCGAGGATAAAGGGCATTGAATATCTAAAAGTAAATCAAGACCCGAAATTTAACTGCAACTAGTAGTGGGGTAAATCAATCGTTCACCTAAATATGAAACGAAAGACAGCGAACGAAGAATATTTGATTAGTTGTATTTAGTTAAATAAAATCTTTTAAAATAAAAAAAAATTGTTGGTATAGGTGCTTATCCACTTTTACTAGTTCGAATTATTAAAATCTGTGTTGTTTTAATATCTTAACACAGATTTTTAAACATTTTAAAAAACTACTTAATGTGAAACCGCAAGTTATCTTGGAAATATTTGCAAATGTATTTTGGAATATACAGTGGTGGTCCAGTATAACGAATGATATAATGTCCAGGTGTATTCGTTAAATCGAAAAATTCGTAATATCGAGCAAGATTGAGTTCAACCATTAGGTTTTAGAGGTCAAAAAAAAACAAAAGAACATTTTTACGGTTTCGTTTTACGTACCTATAGCTATAACTGGGGCCTAAACATAAAATCAGCTTCGGCAGATCCACTTGATAGATTGATGTTCCTTATAGCAATAAAGTCAGCTTTGGGCCTTACCAATAACCAGTTTTTAGTTTTGACTTAAAATTTTAGTAATTGAAAATTCCACACAAATTTTACAATTGTGAGTTTCTGTAAATTTAAAGTCGAGACTAGAGTTTGTTATTACTTAGGCGCATTAAATAAAATCTAAAAATATTGTTTTACTGTGCAGTAATGCACAATAACAATAAAACCTATACGTAGTAGCTAATAGTTTTACTACAGACACATACATACATATTACATACATTCACAATCCAGAGAGTTGCTTTACACTTTCCTACATATATATGTACATACATATTTCTTTACTGAAGATATGTTTAACAGAAACATTCGTTATATCGAATGTCAACCATTTTTTTCATACGTTTTATAGAGACACCAATGAAATTGAAAAAAGTGTTCGTTATATCGATCATTCGTTATATCGGCATTCGTTATACTGGACCACCACTGTAATTGTTTTGATGCGTTTTGAAAAATTCTCGTCAGTAGAAAACAGCAAATTTTTGCTTTTGCCATTCTCGTCGGTGAATATAGGCCACTTTATACTATATGTAGTAATATCTCAAAATAAATGCATCCTGGCCAAGTTTCAACGGTATTATGTGAAAAGAAACAACAAAAAAAACAAAATTATCAGAATTTTCCTGCCTTATTTGGACTATGCATATTTTGATGTTTACAGTAAAAAAATATTTGAATTTAGTACTGGAATAGAGCTACTTAGGATTTATGGAATAAGGAATAAAAAGGTTTGACTTCAACTCAAAATATTCAACTTAAATGTCTGGAATTAGTTGACTTTTGAAACGAAATCAGCAATAGAAAGATCTGAAGAAAGAGAATTAAAATGCATGGTCAGCTCGATTTTTTCAAAAAGTGGATTCTCAAAAAGTTGATTCTCGTAACCACATAAATATTTCCCATGTTATGAAGTTCGATCAAAAGGACACAAGTTCTTAATCTTAATTTTAAGATAAATGCGTTTTAAAGTTCACCAATTTCTTCTAAATCCAGTGCATGTTAAAAAAATATTGCAATGCAATAATGATATAAACTAGTTTTGCTTGTGGTCGAAAATCGACCGTACCTTTTATAATAATATGTACTTAAAAACGTACCACAATTTTCGATACTTATGTTGTTTTTTTTTTATAAACGAAAAAGTGGCAGACATATGCCCCTGAATTAGGTTATCCGTACTGTTGCTTACTTTTAGGGGAAGGCAAATTGCATTCCTTCAAAAATAGGTTCTAATCTAAGGTGATATATATTTGAATTGTTTCATTGAACTGAAAAGCATTTTGTATGGGGAATTGTTAACTTCATTTTACCAGCCTTAACGCACATCTATGGCACAATACCTTTCGAATGATATTAGCTTCATTCTTCTCATTTCATTATAAATACAAAAAAAGTGTACGGAAACTTTTGATATTCACGTATTAATATAATGATTATTAGATGTACAATAACCAATTACTAAAATTTGGAAAATCGTAACAAAAGAGGTTTTTTAACCAAACGATATTTTGATTTTTTAGTTTAGAGTTTTTATTTGAATTTAACAACAAAATACAAAAGAAAAAATCAGTAATAGTATTTAAAAAAAAAAAAAAAATAGTAATTTTTTATGCATGAAAGTCAACTCCACAATATTGCCACTATTACTTTGCTAAAGCAACAATATTAATACACAAAAGTAAAAAAAATGCATACGTTTGACGATAAACGTAAGAACAAAGCAACAGCTAAGTTACCTACAAAAGGAGCTGTTTTGACACGTTATTATTTGAAAAATGTAAAGCTCGGTCAAATGAACACACACAAAAGTTAATTTTTTCCTAATAGTTCTGCGTACCTACTCAACTCAAAAATTGTTTGACCAAACACCGTATTTTTAACCCACACAGTGTAGTGAAGAATATTTAAGATATATAGAACCCTTTCCGAATTGAATGAATGAATCCTCAATGAATCCTCAATGCTTATTTACCGAATTAATATGGAGACGAGAGTCTTATTCAATATGGAGACTTAAGCCATTTTCAACAAAGGGCACGACTGAGTCTCACTGAATTTTCTCGTTCATGCAAGTATCTACTTTATTATCATTAAAAACAGTAAGGAGAATACCTTTCTCAACTAGATACTTAACGATTTTTTAAAGTCTTATCAAATTCCGCTAATTAACTTTTGTCAGAACGCTCCAGGATTAATATCCAACTCATGTGCACGCCCCACACATATCCGCGCACACTTCTCCACTCTGTTGAATTTATTCGCTACGTGGAAATACATTTTGTTTTTAAGGGGATTGCTCATCGATGCACACTTTGTAAGGCGTTGTCAGGCTCAGACATTTTTTGGAATTACCTATACCCGCACACGGAACCATCCATCATTTTGGGAGATATATGTCATGTGCGTGAAACAATTGTCAATATTTTTCCGGTAAAATAACCTTCCACCGTTCTGTGCCCGCCCAACCATTACATTCAATCATTTTATTTTCGAGAATAATTAATCCCACCCACCGTTGAATGTCACTCGGATAATGGCACCGCCAAGGGATGATACTTAAAGACGTAAACATAGCTTGCAACCTTCCGAGAATGTTCGTTTTCCTGTCACATTATCCAATCCATCAAAGCGAAGGAAGACGCGCTTAAGAACAGAGAAATACGTCAGTCCTGGAAGTTTGGCTGTTGTTGTCGAGACGGAGTTGTTTTTGTTTTGGGAAATCGTTGGAATGTAAACCTAATAGACATCCTAGGTAGACAGGAGAGGTTGCCAAGGAGACAGGCTCATGCAATGGCCAGGGGTGGTGGCGACGGTAAACATGGTGGTGTTTCGTTGAACCGAAAAGTTTTTCGATAATACGTGGGTTGGGTAGATTACTTTAGTTTTTGTTACGTTTTATTTTTTCGTTTTCGCCTGAGATAGATCGAGCAAGTTGCTGCCGATAAATGTCGGCTGAGTGTAATTGCTAAGTAGACAGGTGGAAGGCATTGTACTTTGTTAAAAGTTATCCTGATGGATTTCACTTTCGAAAATACATTTGCACAATGAAAATTTAATGGAGATGAAGATTGTGATGGGCTTAGGTTTGGGGCTTTTAGTAGTACGCAGCCATGACAGATGAGAAGTGATTGATTTGGTTTAAAAATGGTTGTAAGGGGACAGGATTTTTACTGTAGGCTTGTAATTCTGACCAAAAAGCATAAGCGGACATCAGTCCGCGAATATTTCTCTCCGGAATTTGGAGGAATTTCTGCTTATTTTAGCCTACGATGGAATTTCTTCAAACCTAATTCAGTCTTTCTTTTATTTGATCAAGGGTACATTAAGCAGAGCTTATGCGGCTAAAAAAATTGTTGTTAGTGCACACTGCACACATTCTTGTGAATAAAACTTCTGGCAGCCCTTTTGATTTGGATGCTTGTCACTAAAGCCCTCGAAAAGGGCGTAGAGGGTTGATTTTGAATAACTGCGAAATACCCTGTTAACAGTTTTGGTATCTTAATACATGCATGTGCTTAGAAACAATACTTAGCTTGATCAGATTTACCTGAAGCTTGATATGAAGTGCTCTATAGCGCCACTGAAGCAAAAAGTAGCTTGGCAATCCCCAAAACCAACCCCCAATAGGTCCAAGTTCACCCTTGCCATTTTAAGTTGATTCTTATAGTCTGGCGACTTGACAGACTTTAAATTTCACAAGTTTAACATATTTGAAACCCAAAATTCCATCTTAAGGTTTTTTCCACAGCGCCACCTCACGCGAACGTCTGACAAACGTCCGGGAGTATAACTGTCATGAAAGAGCTTTTCAGTTAGCCGTTTTTTCGAGCAGCTGGCCGTGAACCGGAAAAGTCCAAGTTCTTGGTTAAATGACAAACGTAGGTCTACTCTCGTGATATTTCAAGACGAAATGGGGACAAATCAGCTTTCAGCTGTCGAATTGGTAAAAAAAATGGTCGGAAAAGTGTTTCCAATTAGAAAAAAACTAAGGGAAATAAATTAAAACTAACCAGAAATTATTGAAACCCCATAAAGATCGATAAATTTATACAAGGAGGTTGTCACCCTAGATCAAAGACTTCCCAGAAGATTCTTCAAGTACACTTACTTTCCTTGGGGTGGCTTCAAGGACTTCAGGGTAAAATATGCAATCTATCTTTAACTAGCTGACCTGGCGAACTTCATTCCGCCCAAATTCATTCAATAATATAAATTTTAAAATTTTAAATAATTTTTGTTGTATTGTAAGTGACACTCCTCGTTTTTCTATCAAGTTTATTTGTTCCAAGTGCGATTCCGCATACAAATTTCCATCCCCTGCTTCATTCCCTTAAAGGAAAGTAGCCTATGTCCTTCGTTGGGCCAATACGAATTCATCGAGCCTAAAATCATGAAAATCGAAGGATCGGTTCTCGAGTTATGAGTGCACACACGAACGTCACTCTCTTTTATATATAGACTTAGTAAGACTGGGAAGAAGATGTCTTTTTCAATTGAATTGAAAATTTAATTTTCATGGACCTAATGATAAGACATTCTTTAAAAAAAAGAATGCTCATTTGATTTAAAATTTTGAGGTATAAATGTCCTTTTGAGGTTTAAGGGTTTTGTACGAAAACAAAAACCGTTTGGTTTTTTTTTTTAGCGTTGAAAAGTGGCAATCGCAATGCCTCTCGTCTTACAACAGATTTTCATCGCCCTTTTGCTGTAGAATATTAAAAGTCGTCTCTTACCTCTTCAAACATAGCAACTTCGCTACAGCGACAATTGCCAGCCACCTTAGCTCGTTTTATCAATCATCTCCTGCCGTGATGGCCATCTCACAAAACAAGAATCGCAACTCCGCATTGGAGCCCATAATCGACCCTTTGTTCCTTTATTCAACCAAGAGGAATTTGTTTCCTTATCTGTGTCTCTGCGGAAATATTCAATTTGGTGCGTCTCCCCCCAGCGACAGGCGCGAACATTAAGCGCCGTTAACTTTTCCAATCATCTGTGAAATTCGCGAAAATCCGTCATAATAAAAACTAACGTATATTCACCTCCCCAACTACCCACAAGGCCAACAGAGACCGGATGGCACGTCTTCTCATAAATCATGACGTTACACTTCATTTGTCATTGCTACTCCCAGTGAGCGCTGCCGCAGGAGCTGTTTTAAGAAACAGATTCTGAATTCAAATCTGACTTTGTCCATTCACATAGCAATAGGGATGCGGGATGGGGACAAAATACTCCTCACAAGGGAACAACAAAAAATCTCGTCGTGACGCATCACTAAATTCCGTTTCCTGTTTGTGATAGCTGCTCGAATGACACTCATCCTCCGCTGTGCATAACAGTAACAGTGCTCCACCTCCGAAGATAACAAAAACGACAACGAATGCGAATTATTCGTTCTTTTTATTTTTTCAATCTCCAACGAAAATGAAATTCCTTCTCTCACTTTCCTTTTTCGGTAATTTTTTCTTTGGCCCTTTCTTTAGTCGACTTTTTTGTGTCTGCGCGACCACTAAATTCGTCCCGGCAGAACATTAAACGCCTTCGGAGGGTGGTTTGGCCGACTCACTCACGCACCGCGCCAACTATAGAATTTTTTTCTAGTTTCGCTCAAACAATGCTGGGACATAATTTCTTCGTCGTCGTTCGCCACTTGAAGGACTTTATAGCGACCAACCGACGACGGGGGGTAGTTATATTTTGCTGCTTGCTCTGCAATTCAACTTGCGGGGAAGTTTTTCCCTTTGTTGCATCCACATTGGTAAGCCGGTCGTTCGGTTTCTTTTTGTGTCTGCTGCGGGGGTTGCGGTAATAAATTCCGTTGCAATTCACTCGACCGCAAATGTCTGGTCATACTCGAAGAATGGTTTTTTTTTTCGTTTTGTGTGCTCGTAACTCGGTTATCTTTTGCTGGTGTAGTTTGGCCGGAATGGTGCTGTGCCGATTTAGATAATCTCTCTTGTAGAATAGAATGGTTTGTGGCGGCTAGACCGAGTGTGCTATAATTCTGATAATGACAGCGAATGGCTTTGGATTAGTTTTTTTTCAATGATGAACAAGTAGATGTCTTACAATTGATGGCATGGATTGGATTTCTATGCGGATGTGGATATACTTTCGTGGAGCATTTAGGGATACAATATCCAATCAGCTACGGAGTGTTAGCGATAGGGGTTACGGGTTGGGGATAAGAATTAACTTTTCAACTCAATGAAAGTTATCGGTTGGTTAATTACATTTTGATGTTATCGCTGGATGGAACGATGACATGGATGTGTGGTCATTAGGAAACTACAATGGACCAATATGGCTTGGTGGAACTAAGGGGTGGGTTTGCCCCAGGCTGATACTATATACGTATGAAATTTGTTCGGAAGGATGGCCTCTGTGTATACCATTGTTGAAGTTAATGAATCCATTAAGCGGGTTATCGGAGCAGTTTGTGTATCGAAATTAACGAAATAGGGTAGGGATGCTGCCATTCACTGTGGGATGCTTTGTTCTAGCTGACAAGTCCGAAAATATTTTATTTCGCTTTCGTTCTATCTATTTTTGACCGCTCAATTTACAAAATTAAGAAATGCACCACTGACAGCCAGGGTTGCCAGAATTTAGTTTGCTTTAAGCGCCCAACCTTTGAAAAAATGTAGCACAAAGTCGTTGCCAAGAAAGAAGCTCAAAAATCGTTGAAAATTTTCCCAATTCCTTAAGCACTTTTTTTTTTGTATTTTTCCCACTACCTCTCGCAACTGGTTTTTGTGGCTTGTTTGCTTGTGTCAAATCAAAAGACCTGCAAAATAAATTGGTGTGTCCGCAAGTTAAACGACTTTTCGATGTCACTGGACTGCAAGAGTGCTGCCGAGTTTTAAAAGTGCGGGTTTTTTCGAAAATATTTCTTTTTTGTGGTTTTGTGAAGAAATAAAACAAAGAAAATTTACACAAAACTTGTAAAACGACATGTAGCCCAAATTTGTGTTGGGCGCTCATTGAAGAAATTTCTATCGTTTTTGAAGAAAAGAGATAGCTCAAAATACGACAAAGCGCCCAATCTGGCAACACTGCTGACAGCTCGTGTTCATTATGTCCATATCATCGACGTATGCAAGTGCTTGGATAGACTTCTAAAATGATGTAGCTCCTATATTGTCTCTTTTTTAAATCATGTAAAAAAAATCCCATAAAAGCGTCCCAACCCGTTTAAGAGACCTTTTCTCAGACCAAAGGTTCGGTGACCCCCTAAGTAACTTTCAGGATCTCTACGCACAAATGGACGATCTTACATTTAAAGTCAAAAATAGCCCTAAGCACGTTACAGCTATTAAAACAATACCTATTTGGAATTGCTTAGCCCTTTTTAAGATCTGGTGATCTGTGAAAATTTGGTGGATTTTCACGGTCAAGAGCAGAGCTGTCAGTAGTCGATTCTCAACCGACAGTATATTACTGACATACTGACAAAATGTTGTTATCAATGTTGAGGAGGCTTGAGCCTCACTAAAAAAAAATAACAATAAATAGTAGCTTCGGCTGCTTGCAACCGTTCGTCTATTTACTGGAATTTAAGGGGCCAACCAGCCACAAAAATTATATGCCATATTGAAACTGCCGAACTAAGAAGATTTTTATTGGAAATTTGCTTCGAGATAAAAACCTTCAGAATTTATAACTTTCCGCAACCTGGGACCACTCGCTAAGTAGCCCAGCACTGTACCTCTGTATCTAGCCCCATTCAAATGATCTTGTCAAGAAATGTTTTTTCCCTACATCATCCCTTAACTCACTTTAGTTTTGATAACGGCCAAACCTTATCTCAAGTAGCTTTATGGGATTTAGGTTAAATATATCAATCACATAACAAAAGTCAACCCACTTTCGGTTAAAAACTAAGAAGTAATAATATACATAGCTCCTTCAGAGTTTGTGAACTAAAAATAACCGAGTCGACTTATTTAAGGAAACTCGGCTAAAAATAAGCGATTTACCAATTCCCGCTCCAAATTTTCTGGGTCGTAAAAGCAAAATAAAACGGTTTAGCTGATATAAATCTCGAAAATAGTTTTTTGTTTAACAGTATCCATTTAAACTTTTTATCTCGGTAGTTTTTACCAACGAAAAGCTACTCGTCATTTTTCTGTCGTTTCTTATTTTAATAATTTCAACCCATTTTCTTAAACCGAGCCAAAATCCCATTGATATATGGCAGATTTTTTAGCTAATTGCTTTCTCACATCGTTACGATCAGTGTTCGAATTGCAGTATCAGTGAAAAGGATACGTTCACGGAACTTCGCCCATTTTACACAGAAAAGAAAATCGAACTCTTGTCAAGTATATTGCTCGTTCGGTTCATGAGAGATGAGACGATTTTGCAAAAGATTGCCATCATCATAACGATCTGCAGAAGTCGTCCATATTTTTATCACAGCTGACGATCTAACACATTCGTTTTACCTATTTTGTATAAAACTTTTCAATACTGCGGAGTGACATCAATTTTCTTCGAAGGGGGCTCGTTTTTAACAGTCTCTTCCAGGCTCCTGCTCGTAATCGGGCCATAAGTGGTTTGCTTAGGTGACACCTAGCACATCAGTGGCAGCATTTCTGTTGGGGAACTGCTGCTAATACCAGCGTCTTGCAATTGATTGCGGGGCTTCTTAAAAGATAAAAAGAAACGCACTCGGAAAAGATTCAGCTCTTCGCTTGCTATCGCTGGGGTTCGATCTCCAACAGCCAACCGCGTTTTTAATCAGAACACTGCTCAGAAGTCGGCTTGTACGTACTCTACTACTGTATGAAATCCGCATAACGCCCGTTGAAAATCATCATATAGTCAATTCCTCACCGAACACCTGGGGTCAGATTCAGAATGCCAAACCCTGTACTCTCTCTCTGATGAGACCGACAATCAGATTTAACTGCTGCAATTATTGCCAAGTTAACATTATTTGGCTCATTTCTGCTGATTGCGCACAGCTGGAGGCACCATCCTGATTTTATGGACGACAATTTATCTCCTCCGTTTTACGATTTCTTAATTATTACAATAAAAACTAAATCGAGAAATAACCCCAAGCCCTCCGCACCTATACATACTCGCACCAACGGTTGCTACAAGCTAGACCGTTCCATATTTAATGACAACTTGAATATTTACTCATAAAAAGCACTCATACGAGTACGCGGCACGGAACACTCGCCTGTGTGTTCCATCGCGACATCACTCCAAGTGATAAATCCTTGCACAGGGATATTAGCATACTCATTCCACCGCAGTGTCGCATTAAAATAGAATTCTTCCTCCTTGAGCTCAAGCACACGCACCATACACATAACTCTGCTCATAACAAAGGGATATCATGTGTAATTTAATGACACTCCACACAGTTGGGGGGGGGTTGATAACCGCACGCGCACCACCCCTAAACAAAAAGCCGAGTGTGACTAAAAATAAAACGAAGTTCTCTCCACTATATAGAATAGGATCTCCCACTCCTCGCAAAAAAAAAGAAGGAAAAATGAAAATCAGCTCCTTTAATGGCCACTATAAATCGTATCCTCAATTCCGCCACCCCCAGCTGGTGTTTTGTCGATAAATCAATTTCGATAAAGTCAACGCGCGCCGGGGGGGAATCGCTCTTGGTGGTGATGCGGTGTACTGGTTGGTGGCGGCTCCGCAGGAATTCAGTGTGAGCAGAACTCCGCTCTTGTGGAACGCAAATTAATTAAAAATATGCTAAACGGTTGACAGAATAGCAGGGAAAGGGGTTCGTTGGTTTCGTGGCCCACACCACTCACACAATTGCGATGTGGTGTCATGTTGTTGCTATTGCCCGAGAGCAGGTTGTCCTTTCTGATATACACTGTGCCGTCGTCGTATATGTCATCGAAAATCACCCGTTTTGCATACAAATGTGTCTGTGATTAGGCACAAGTTCGAAGCCAGTCACAAAGTGGATCTAATCGCTTCGGCTTGATATTCTCATGATGAAAATGTTGCTCTTCGTGCATAAATTATATATTGCTTCCGGCTGTGGAGTGGACCTTACCGGCAGCGGGCTTCATTAAATTTCGAAAATAAATTTTCATGTCGATGATGGTATACTGCCCCATTCCCATCGCCCCAGCGACGAACAGATGTTTTTAAAACGTTTTCCTTTCCCCCGGACGTTCGAGTGTTTCGTCTCGAAAAATGGAGCAATGACGGACGGATGTGGGGCTCAACAGCCGGTAGACAAGGAAATGAATTCAATTTGAATTGATTGCGCGGGGGTATATGGCGCGCCTTCACCTACAGTCGTAGCCGTGTGTCTTTGGAGCGAATTGACTCGAATTGGGGTGGAATATACTTAATCATCAAAAGGATGGAAAAAATATAAATCCTTTAATGGGACATACTATGTGCATAACTCTGGGCGCCATTCGAGTAAAGTCTATCTGAGGATGTCAAATTTAAATTAGGTTAAGGGATGAAAGAGGGCATATGGTTCTTTTTTTTTTGTTGAGCTGATTTTTTTTTGTTGCTGAACTTTGCAAATTTAATGTTTCCTTGGATTCTTATACAGCCCTGAGGTTTTGTCGTAAGACAGGTGTAGACTATAGGCAGCTAAGTGGCATCTGTTTAAATACAAACGGTAGGGCGGCAGATGTTTGGAGCAGTGGGGCTGATTATTCCATAAGCGGTTGAACCGTTGATGTTTTTTTTTGGCGAGCTTTTATTGGTGCAACATTTTGACATCACATATATGAAAAGACCTTTGTGAGAGGAATTCAGGAGGTGTAGCCTTGTTAAAAAGATTCAAATTTAGTAAATGCATTTTGGCTACGTCTTATGCCTTCCCAAAGGAACAAAAAAAAAGAGTTTTGAGTACAAGAAATCCTGTCTTCCCTGCCTCTCAATGCTGGTTCAGTCGACGGTCTTTCTCGCCGATTAGCTCTGTGAGGGGATGGATGAGTCGAGTTTTAAGATGTTTTGTTCTTTTTCTTCATTTCCAGGTCAAACGCCTCACAATGGGCTTGCTGAAGTCGCACGAGGAAAGCCGGCCGCTGGTGAACAACAGTACAACATCTACCCTGAAGAGCCGAACAAGCACGCAAATGCTCTCCAATGGCTACATCAACGACGAGGCCTTCGAGCCGGAAAAGTTTATTTCGAGCAAGTTCGGCGACTCGTGCCGGCAGTCGCTGACGGCGATACCAATGATGGACGCGCTCAATTTGAACGACAACAGCGAGTTCACCCTAAAGAAGCGCTACATACGTGAGACCAGCAGCGGTAAGTCTGCAATTTGAAGGGCATTTGCTGTGTGAATCACATCAGACTACCTATCTTTCTTTGCAGCGAATTCGAGTCCGAAAATATTTCCCCATAGAATGCGGTTGAACTCGTACCACCATAACAACCCCCATCCCGAGGTGGACGCCGAGGAGACCGAACTGAAAGACGCCCCATGGTTTCAGGCGGGTATTTCGCGGGACATTGCTTTGGAGATACTATCCAGCGAGAATCCCGGTGCCTTTCTAGTGCGTAAAAGCAGCTCAAAGCCGGGCTGCTATGCGCTCACATTACGTGTTCCATCGCCTCCTGGTCCAAAGGTGGCCAACTACATAATTCTCCGATCCGCAAGAGGGTACAAGATAAAGGTGTGCCCCACTAAATCCCATTATGCTTTAGTGTGATTTATGATATCAAATGTTTTTTTAGGGCTTCCGAAAAGAGTTCACCAGCCTGCGAGCCTTGATCACCCATCACTCTGTGATGCCAGAGTTGCTGCCAGTCCCACTGGCCATGCCCAGACCTACTAATATGACCTCATCGCGTCGCAATCTCGACGACTTCGACACCTACGATTCCCTGCAAATGCTTCTGAAGTACCTTCGCGCAAAAAACATGGAGAACGAATGAAGGCAACTAATGGTGAAGTGCACAAGGTCCCAGCGCAAGGATGCACTTACACATCACCATTCACACTTGGGCTAAGGACACTGAAACACGATTAACGAAAATGCCGAGCGTCACCAGCAAATGCACATCACTTTGCCTGCACTGCCGCCGCACAACGCAGATCGCCAAGACGGAGAAGATGAACAAACCTTGAGCCCAATAGAACTCAGGACATACTCGTTACCTCAAACGTTAAGGAACTCAATTTCGGATATACGTAGCTAGATTTTAGGCAGCGCGTGGAGGGTTTACAAAAGCCTCCCTTCGCAGGACTTATACATTCGCGAATGTACTGGGTTAAGCCTGCGAGAGCGGGTGGTATCTAAAGGCAAACGTGTTTGTCTCCCAACACAAACAAAAAAAAAAAAAAAAAACTGTTCAAAACCTTGGGTAGGTTAGTTACATATAAGGACATGCGTATATTCTTCTTCGATTAAGGATAATTTACGAAAATGTGATATTATTACAAAAAAAATAGTTTAACACAAAAGATTGTAGAGCATAACGTTAAATAAATGGTTTTTATGGAAAGTAGAGCTTTATTTGCGGACCGAATCTGTAGCTGATGGAGGTAAGCCCAAATAGAAAATAGAAGGTTGCTAAGTCGATAAAGGTGGGTAGTAATTATAGCATATTTCTTCAGATGGTACCACTCACAGTTTTTGAATATCTACTGGCAGTATACGGGCAGGCAAAGATCTGCCTCATTCGATCTATACAGGCTGAATATTTTCTGTCACTTAAAATAAACCTTCTCTGCATTAGAGCTGCTTGAAATGAAAGTGCTTAAAAACAATTGTTACTCCCTCAGCAATAATCCGTAGCCCGAAGTAAATTGAAGTCTAAGGACTGTGCCTAAATTATTACAATGAACGTTTAAAGAGCTTTGTCAAAGCCAGAGTTCCTCTCTGGACTCCCTTTGGTAAGCCAAAAGGAGCTCTGCTTTATGAGAGGCATCACTCCTCTTTTTTAAAGTTGACCACGTCATGGTTGCCACTTAAAAAAAAAATTAGCTCGAGAATTAAAAAAAAGTTACCAAACCATGTTAAAAGTTACCAAAAAGCTGGGAAGTTAATAAAACACGAAAAAATCGTACTACTAATAATTTTTAACCTTTGCACTAAATATTTTGCAGGTCTCAATTTTGTATGGAAATGGAAATTTCGCATTGTTTGTGAGTTAGTCAAATTTACCCTGAACATGAAAAATGATTATTAATATCGTGGATCGTCATGAGCCAAAATTAACTTGACTTATCACTATCCTTTGACTTTTCTCTGATCAACGAACTTAAAAAAATGTCATCGGCGAAAAATGTTTAATCCTAGTACGCTGTTCACGTAAAGTCCAATTTCCAGAAATGTCAAACTTTGCAGTAAGCAGTTCGAGTGAATAAAAGTTATTTGTATCGTCACGATACTAAAATCTCTTCATTGCTATTCCACTTTGCTTTTATTGTGCGTCGCTCCAAATTTTTAACATTTCGGCGTTTCGAAGGAAAAAAATTAGATACGAACTCATTTTATTTTTATTTGTAAAAAACATCTTAACACATAAGTCCAGTGGTTTTACAAATTCCAATTATCTTCCTTGGGCTCTCGTTCAAAAAGTTACCAAAACCAGATAAAATTTACAAAATTACCAAAAATCAGACAAATCTATATTCAAAATATTGTAACCATGACTATAACTGGTGCTAAGATATATCGTTTTAGCGTTTATTTTATGTGGTGGAGCCACGCCCCTCAATACGGTATTCTTCGGATAGTGCTAGGAACACTTTCCAAGACGATTTTTTAGCTCCAAAACATGTACAAGACTTTTTACCTCGAAATCATCAAATTTCAAGATTTTTGATATCAAGAACTTTTTTAATCTATAACCTTTTCTATTGAAGAAAAACGTTTTCTATTAATTCCATTATTAGGTATTTAAAATGTGAGTCGAACAGAGCCCATGCACAATTTCTGTCTCACTAAGGAACCATGAATTTTAACGAATTTGATAAAATAACTGATATAACGTGTTTTTGGAAAAATGGTTTAGTATGTATTAGTAGTAAAGTACTTCAAAATTGTATTTTAAATTTCGCTCTTTTTATATTTTGAACAAAATCTTGAAAAAAAAGATTTTTTGTTACGGAAAAACAAGACTCACAGATTTTTTATCTGGCAACACTGCCTGTACCTATTTATAAACCAATTGCGGCTACCAATTGCCACGCCCCATTTCGCGAAGTGCTTTGTTCGGACAATGAATGGGTGAAATTTTACAACTTTCGCTCCTATGAATAAATAAATAAATAGTTGGCGCAACAGTTCCGTAGGGACCCTAAGCCTTGCTTCTAACAACCATTCGTTTTGTGCGAGTTTTTCAAACAGCTAATTGAGAAGCTGAAAGTTATACTCTCCCGGATGTTTGTCAGATTTTCGCGAGAGGTGGAGCAGTGGAAAATACCTTAAGGTGGAATTTGTTTATTTTTTCGCTTATAGTCAAACACACTAACCACTTAGCCACTGCAATGTTTTTTTTTTCTATGATCAATAAACAATAGTTTCTCAGGTAAATATCGAAGAATGAATGTAAATTTAAGCTCAGTAGTTTCAGAGTGCATAGCATATTACTAATAATCATAATTAGTGTCCTAGATTTTACGAACTCACAACGGCGAAGTTTTTCATATAAAATTAGCCATTGTGACCCTCAAAATATTAAGTACGAAGGTTAAAAAGGATAAAGTGCATCGCCAAGATAACTTTTTCGATGGCTCGTTAGAAAAAAAAACTTTTATCCTATAATACCCTCTGTACAGTATAGAACTGTAACAAAGACAATAGACAGGCGCTATTTAAACTTAGCATGATGTCATGTAGATACCATATTGGTTTAGAAGTCATAGTTCCCAAAAGTCAAAGTCTGGAAATTATTTCGTATAGCCCCTTTGCACTACCTGCATCATAGTCAAAGTCATCTGCCGCCTTCAATTTTTAGGAATATTTTATACCGTCACAGCTATGTAATACAAATACAATAAAAAAAGGTGCGGTCCAAAATAACTTCCTTGTGGTACTCCAGCAGCACACACACTTATTGCTGAGACCTACCAGTTAAGAGTTATGAAATCCATATTGACATTGATCTGAAAACTTTCTGGTAAGCAAACCCAATGTTGCCAATATCACAAGCCTTGCTAAAGGTTGACTTGATGTCCACCTTCAACGGTAATAGCAACGAATTATGTAGAGCGCACGAAATTAGTTGCTGTGGGCGACTTGCTTCATAGTAATGCCCACGAACAGCTTTGAACACTTTTATAGTTTCCAACATCGCTTTGAGGCCCGGTCTTGAAAATTCAGGAATATCAGAAGCACTGGGCTGAAGTTGCAAGCAAAAGATTTAATATTTTTATTCTCAAGGCCCAGAGTTAATATTTTGTAATCGATTTGATTTTGGCTGACGGCAAATACAAGCTTTGACAACATTTTGCAGATGATATGGTGTCTTCCAGACGTCATATACGAACTTAGGCAAAACCGAAACGATCCTGCAATGAGGCTGTATACAATTTCGACTTCCAAACCCGTATTTGATAATCCCATCGTATGAATCGTTTTCAAAGCTTGTTGGTCCAACGTACGCAACAGATCTTTTAAGATGACTACATCTTCAAACATGGAGGTCCTTTCAAGCTTTGGCAACATTGCTATTATTAAACATATAGCAATTCTGTATCTTCCTTGTCAAATGCAACAGCGTTTTTCTCGATCTGTTTATCTAGTATCTATGTAAATTTGAGAATGATAAGACGGAGTTTCTGAAAGATCACTAAAAAAAATCTGACTTAATGACCACCTTGAAGGTAATAAGACAGCAAATGTTGCCAGACGTTGAAGGCTGTTTTAATCAGCAATTGCATTAGTTTTCCCCCAAACACGGAAAAGCAAAAAGTTACCCTCTTTTCCCCTAAATTAAGTTTGCATTTATTTTCATAAGAAAAAAATTAAAAAAATGTAAGTCGTTTTTATTAAGAAGCATAAAATAAACATATAACATACAAATTTACAAATTATACAAGAGAATCAGTATACAGTATACAGAATCATACAAAAGTCTGAATTTTAAATGATTTCCTTTTCTAATAGAAATTAGACAAAACATCAAGACGAGTGAATGCATTCAGATAGGTACACAAAAATTCTTACGTAGACGTTCGATGGGTTTTGTTTTCATATTTAGTATGAACATTACATTTTTAGTAAACTTTGGAATTTGTTTATAATGTAAATGCGTTTTAATATTACTTTTTTACAATTTAAGATTCACAGTAACTTTTGATTCTTTCCCTTTTTTTAAGCGTGTCCGTCGTGTTCCCTTTTTCCGTTATAAAAGCGCTAAAATTGCCCAAAACTGACACTTTTTCTCTCAATCTGGAATCACTAGACAGCAGGTGCGTTACTAATTGAAACATGGGATTTCACACCGAACCGACTTTGGATTTTCATTTAAGGGAAACCTTAACATTCAACTTAAAGATTTTTGGCAGTGCTTCCGGCTTTGAAAATTCTAAAAAAAAAACATTTTTTCGGACCTCGAATTTACCTTAGATCTTAAATCGACTCTGGCACAATTAATCATCAATTTGTCAGTAATTTTTTTTCCAAAATAAAACATTGAACAGTTTTTTAGCACTATTTTCCCTGGGCGCACATGTGTCCATGTTTACATTTTGATCCCGAATAATAGCGATGGCAACAGTTCACAGTAAAAAGCAAGACGCGAAGCTATGTAACAACTTTTGCTCTGGCACTAGAACGGAAGACGGAACTAACAGTTGAAAGCAGGACTGAAAAAATAATTAAAAATGTCCCGAACCATTATTCGCAGCTTTAATACGATTTATTTTCCAAACGTCATGAAAACATTGATACGACGATAAAAGTAGTCAAAACTACTTGTGTAGGACTCCAGGTACGCTGCCATTGATTTTCACTCGAATCGGCAAACTCAACAACAGAACAAACATTGTCCTTAATCATATTTCGAGTCGTTTGGGGTGAACTTTCGCCTCGTTAGAAACTAAAGAAATTACAAGATATATACTAAATAAATTGAGAGGACTAAACAACCATCCTGCCCGGCACCCTTTTGTAAACAACTTTCCAATACAAATCCTTGCAGTCTCTCCTCATGCAGGAAACACTGCTTCAGTATATACCAGAGGACAGAGCAAAGAAATGGACAAACTTCAACTTGGACAAACAAATCGATAAGACGATTCGAAAACTCGTTGTAAACTATCCTCGATAAGAGCGTAAGAGTCCTTCAGCTAACTTACTTTGGGATCTCCACTTTCGTACAGTACACTGAGTCCTTTATTTTGTTGTCCTTACGTCGACGAAGAACAAGGCAATCCAATAAATTGGCAACGCTTCGATTGCTATTATAGTTTGGAGTTTAACCTCGCCACCCCCCCCTGCCGCTGCCAGATAATCCTCTTTCATCCGTGCGCCTTCAGCACCCATCAGGTATGTGTTTTATATTCAAATATTGAAATATCTACTAAAGGCAGACAAGGACTTTAGTTTTACATTCGTTTTTTGCGATCCTACCCTAGATTCAGCAGGTTCTTCCTGTTTCGCATTCGCTGGTTAACAATCGAACGCCAGCCGCTAAGCAAGGAGATACCCGCAGATGCAGAGTAACTGAACCGACTGAGAATTTCATTTTAATTGAAATTGCAAGGATTCTGATTCGAATTCCATTGAAAGAGTGCAGTAGACTGCTGCCGGAGTCGGAGTCTGCAACTTTTTAGCTCTGGCATTGCAGCTCTCTCATCATCGTCGTCGCCGTCGTGGTCCTAGACAGACGACCTCGCGTGTAATAGAATCTATGCGAGTTTTAAATTTGATTCTGATTTGATTTCAGCTTTGTGAAAAGGGATGGGGTGCCCCCATTCGACAGAGAAGCAGACAAGATTAATCGCTACAAAGCCGCTTTCGTTTGCTAGGGGATATCATTCCTAATAATTGGCTCCCTGTATATGGGAGGCATAACATTACAGCCAGACGAGCTGCACTCTGGCTGTCGTTTCTGCTTATCCGTCGAATATAATCCGACGAAAGCTGGGTAATTGTTCGCCGGATCAAAGGGAATTACCATCGATGATTATTGGTGCTCTCAACTTGTGATTTGCTTTGTGGATTTGCATCCATGTTCGAGTAGTTTTCACTAAACACGAGAGCGATTCAAGGACTAGTTCCACGTTTTTTTAGAGCAACAATCTCCGACATTTTCAAGGATCGCTGAAGGACTTAAATATATTTCAACATAAGCGAACCTGAAAATTGAATTTGAATTGTTCTGTTCTGACTTTTGTTCGTCCCTGCTGCATGTATCATCTTCGTCTTGGTATTCGGACAACCCTGAAGCATCGCATCCCAGGAGATGTTTTCTCTGTCATTGACTTCCTTGCCACTCAGTTTAATCGCTGCCCCCAGATGGTAGAATATGTGGTGGTGAACATAGTTAATGTACTTTTTTGCAGGACATACTTAGGAACAACGACCGACAAGACTATGGCGAGCGAGGACCTTGCACAATGTAAACTTAAATGATATCACAACCAAAACGGATTACATAGAAAATTGAGTCATCCTCCGAGGACGACGTTGTAGGAGAGAGAACAAAGTCATTCGACCACTTTGTGCTGTCCTTCCTTGGGGATTATAGTTTTTGCAGTATGCACACGGAAGTTACTAGATCCCATGTCCGATGAGAAGTTGGTTTTCATTGGCCGGCGATTTTGCTTCGTTACTTCTTTGTGGGCTTGAAGGCAGTCATACGTAAACGTTGTGCAGGAGGAAGTGTTGGTTATTAACTAGCTTCCTGAGGTCAGTTTTTTTTTCCCCCAACATATTACTGTTGTAAGTTTGTGTCGTGGAAGGAGGATGATGGTTAAGGCCGTGGCACGGTGAGCGGCGTCTAACGGTAAACAGATGTTGAGCAGTTTTTTCATGATAAAGAGCGCAGAAGAGGAATGGAAATTTTAATATTTTGGCCGAATGGATAGGGTTGAATGAGCTGGAGCAATCTTTCCCCAATGATGGTGGGCCTTATCGTAACGGATTCAGTAGTTGACACCCGTTTCTTTGGGTACAGCAGTTGACATTCTCTCTGTTCAATTGCGATTTCCTCCTTTCCAGTTACTTCTTTCGAGAAAGATTTTTTTTCCTCCAAACTTATAATTAAGTCGTAATAATTTCCTGGGCACTCATTCCGTAACTTCTTAGATGATTGTCGTCGAAACGATAGACCTCCAAAATTAGCAACTAAGTTATAAAATTACAAGTTTGAGAGCTAAGTCCGGTTCATTTTCCAAAAATATAATGAAAGCTTACGTTTGTCAAACAAATTCGAGCAGAATTTGACTTATTTTTGTGATCAAAGTTTTAAAAGCGATATGGTTTAGACAATCGTTGATATACGGAATCTACCCATGCTTTCTTTCATTAAGGACTTGACAACTTGTTTTTTTAAATATGTCTAATATATATCGGAGATAGCACATTCACCGAACTGAGAATTCAATAACTCGATTGTTGCATCCGCTGTGTGGCTTGTGGCACCGTCTTGTTGGAACCACACATAACTGATGTCCAATTCATGCAATTGCTCAAAGAAATAACGTTCCAACATGTCCCTGTAGCGAATACCATTTACCGCAACGTGCCGGTCATTTTCATCGACGAAAAAAAAACGGCCACTGACGCCACCGGCAAGAGAACCGCAACAACCAGTTTTTTTTTTGCGGATGAAGTGCTGTTTAATGAAGCACATGAGGGCTCTCACGTATACAGTAGCGCATTTTTTTTTCACTATGACTATGAATTGCTATGAGAATTACGGCCGAAAATTAGCGTTAACGCTCTTAAAGTTGCGAGCACCGACTACGAATTTGGGTAGAAAATTTTATTTATTTGTAAACGTTGTTATTTCCTGTACTTCATCATGATGAAAACGTTGATTTTACTGAATATTTTGACATTGACAGTTCGGTGATCGGTTTGAGGGTGCGTTCACACTGAAAGTTTGAAGTTCTCAAGTCGTCCTTTATTAAAGGCTCGCTTCAGTCGATACTTTAATTAAATTGTAAACACCTATCAGTGACTTTTTCATTACTGTAGATTTTGTGAATTTGGATAAGGACTTCCAGTGTTGTTAGTATAGATTTTTTCTGAAATTTCCAAAATATGTATAAAAACTTTAGCTATTTCAAATGGCAATAGGTATATAAAATATTATTAATTCGAGTTTAAATATTCAAATTATTTGCTAGTAGATAAATAAGAGGGGCGCCGATAACTTGTTCATATGGGACCACAGTTATTGGCACTGCCAAAAACTGTACTTTTGACGGTGCCAATAGCTCTATTACAGAACAGTTATTTGTTTAAAAAAATGCCTTAACAAAAATAAATGTACGATCAGGATGGTCTTTAATTAGCTTTTTTTTTAATTAAAATTTTAAAATTGCAATAAATTCGTTTTAGACGTAGTTGTTGAATACAAAAACTAAATCAATAATGAATTTGAAATTGTGCTATGCCCGAGGAACAAAAATAGGACTAAACTGCTACAACGTTTCTATGAGCTCTCATTCACTGTTAGATTTTCACTCAAACGCATTCCATGGGCCATTACTGCACGGAAAATGGAAAAAAAAGAAACAATAGCTGCCTTTGAATACAAGCTACCACGAAAACTACCATCCAAAACCTCTTACACAGGCCTAACAAACTACTAACAAACAGGAAACAGGCCAAACAACAAAAAAGGCTCAATTAAAAGTCGACTATATTCCTGTCCCGCCAACGTTCATTTTATAACACAAAGCCGGCTGCAATCAAGCAAATATGACTTTTTTCGTCGATTGGACGTTTATTCAGTCTGGCAACAGTAGCCCTTCGAAAGAGAAGAAAAAAAAATGGATTCTCGCCCAACATTGGAAAAGGATTCCTTATCACGGCCATCACTTGGTTGTTGGATGTTGGATGATGGTCTTCTGGTTCACCAAACTGAAGGACCAACAAAAAAAAACGAGAAAATTCCGTAAACTTTCGGCCAGAAAAATGAAGCGTTTTTTTCACTCTTTTCATGGACCAACTATGGCTAGACGGCTGTGTCCTTCAAAGAATCACTTTGTTTTGACGGGATTGCACACTTTTTCCGGCTGCAACTAGTAGTGGGGTGTTTGAATGGCAACGGGTTTTTTTTTTTTTTGTACAGCCTAATGCTGATAATGAAAATTTCGAAAACGAAGGCTTAATTAATTTGCCACGTCCATTGAGATGGTGGAAAAGATGTGTTTGCCTTGTTGGTATGGACTGGCTTCAAAGGCGATTTGTCTAGCGGAGTGTTTCAATGAATGTTTGGTGCGAATGGATAATTGGTAATTGGACTGTGGACTTCTACCAAGCCACTGGTGGTCTAAGTAGGTCAAATGGTCTTAGACATACATGGAGAGCCCAATGCCGCTTGTATCCTGTACTGCGAACCAGTGACAAAAATCACAAAATGTGTCGTCTCACGGTCCCCTTGACAGATATAAGTATTTCGGTACTGTAACTGGACTTCTCTCCATGTGATATTTAGCTCAAGGTCAAACACATCTCGCTCGCCTGTTCGGGTGGCGATAAAAAGCACAAAACCTTGTCAAGCGCACTCACATACATTTCCACTTGCTCGTCTTAAATTTATCACACAAATATCCAACTACTCAGTAACTGAATTCCTAAGTCGTCGCGACTTGTCCCCTTATGAGGCTACAAAGTAAATTTGATACTCGACTATGACCGCTTTTATCCTTCCTCTGTGTATTTTTGTTCCACCCACTGCTGCATTCAATATCGCTGAGCAGATTTACTGATCCTTCATACTTGCATACCTTCCCTCACGGTCGTTCACGAAAAAAATACACACACAGACAGAAAAGTCCGCACGCAAATCCCTAAATCTGCTGCAGCATCATGGCATTCACATCGTTGACTCCTGCAAAGCTTTTGCTTTATCTCGCAGCCCAAGGAAGCACAGAACAAAGAGGATGCTGCTGCTGTGGCAGTATTCAAATCGGCCCACCCGCACGGTATCTTGTATAGCACCGCCGCCTTCTATAGAAAATTGGATAAAAAGTCCTTTTCTCTGTTTGGTAATTCATGTGAGCATGTGATAAGTCCTGTTGAATATTTTACGCCAGAGTGGAATCATCAAAAACCATCCAAACAACAACACCCACTCACAAAGGCAACAATGTCGCAGGATAATCATCGGAGATTGAATGCACACCACCAGTGCCGCCGCGCCACCCGCACGGGATTGCGGAGGCTAGTGATTTATAATCCTTTTGATGGTGGTATAGGTGGTGGTCCCAACAGTGGCGCACCTGCATTTAATTTGCGTGTAATTTTTTGTGATAAAAATTTCAAAGCGCATCCTTTCACGATGACTATATATATTTGTGTGGGGGAAAATTCCTTCATAACGCTTGTATCTTTAATGTGACTTAAAGCCGTATTATATATACCTCACTGAGGGATGTCAGAATTGCTTCATGAATTTGCATTTTCCGCTTGTAAAAATCCTTCTTACTTCCCTTGCTCTGTGTTAAATTAACTTGGGCGAATCCTTTTCTTGAGTTTTTTTTTTGCTTTTGCTTAAATTGTTCATAGTTTTTGTCTTTGCCTGCGAATATCCTTATTCTTCTGCATGTTGTTGCCATGTCTTGGGTATTTCCCCTAAAGACCATGGGGAGTTGGCAAACAAAATACAAAAAGGAGCAAGGCTCTGCGGAAAGTTTTACTTTTATTTTCCAAAGGAAAAAGCGGCGATAAAAATGGGGAAAAAAAAAATCACCAGCAATAAGGACAATGCGGAAGCGTTTTATAGTTTTTTTCTGTTGGATCGCAATGCTTTTTGTTAGCAACGGAGGAGTTCTTTGGAGTAGACTTCTACGAGGAGTTTAATGAATAAATTTCCCATAAAAAGCGTCTAATTTAGATCTGTTTTCTTGGGGTTTTCTCGGGGAGTCAGGCGGCTTTGGTTTGCCTCTGTAAAAAAGGATTACTTCTTGTGGTGGTGGTGTCTTTGTAACAAACTGTTTGAGTTGCTCGGCGGTACTTGAAACTATACAAAATAACTGCTGGTCTGAGGAAGAACTTGAAACTAATGAACTCTTGTTAAATGCAAGTGACATGGTTTATGCAAAATGCAAGGACTGAGTCTAGACATTTTCGAAATAATGCTTATGAACTTGGCACAAGTAAATATGGGTTATCACGGACAACAGGTTTTTTGGTTGCACTTGTTGATGGTAAAGAAGGGAGAGGTGCAAATAGTCATGTCAGCAGTGTGGAGCTTTACTGTAACTGTGATCTTCTGTAGAATAAAGCTGGCAAAGTGTTCATTCTCCAAGAGAAAAAACGCTGAATCGGTAAGAGATAGAAATAGAGAAAGAAATTGGAAAAAATGAGGATAGAACTAAAGTAAACGCTTTAAATAAGATGCTGCAAAAATACGGCACAAAAGAACAAAATACTTATTTTCTGATGAAAGTAAATCAGAAGACTATCAAAGCCCTAATGCACAAAAATGCGTTCATCTGAGAGGTCGCACTATATCAATCTTTGCCAGTGCTTACAAAGCTTCTCTAAAATCAGGGCATAAATCTCGTCCTACAAATCCGACAAATAAAGGCTATAAATGGTTTAGAAACCACATTGGATACAGTTGGAAAGCAGTCTTTAAGACCTCTCTAAAAGGGCGAAATATCCCGATAAACTCTGATAAAGATAATTTTTTTTAAAAGCCCTCTAAAAGCGTTTCATTAAAACTCTCACAAAGCCTCTCAAACTACTCAAAAAAAAACCTTTACAAAACGTCTCATACAACGATAAGTACTTATGCTGAAAATAGCCTCAAAAATTGTCTGAAAACTACCACCAAAAACACTCATGAACAAACTCCACTGCAATAAAAAAATCACTTGAAACATCGCTCTTAAGTATGATAGAAAATTAAACAAAATAGCCATAAAAACCAATTGCCCTTAATTTTTCCCCAATATTCCATTTTTACGTCGTCTCAATATAACTTGAAAAATAAGCTAAAAGAGCTGTTCTAAAATATGTGAAGCGCCTCAAAAATCAATGCGAAAATTTTTCAAATGGCAAAAACCAAACGTCCCAAAATGACCAAAACCCTAAAAATGGTCGCCAGAATCACCTTAGATCAGCAAAATGCTTTAAACCTGAAAGATATAAGTTGGACTTCTCAAAACATACCTCCTAAAATCGCCACACAACAGTAGTCCAAACAAACGCCTCACAATCAGCAACAAAATCAGTTCAACAGTTGCCCCAAAAACGACCTTTAAGACGCCTCAAGAGAAAGGCCTCAAACTCACTCGGTAAGTCAACTTGACCACTTCGCAGGTAAATAAAAATGACACCTTGGTTTGTTTATGGATCCCACACTTTCTCTGATGGGTAGGTATTGCATTTGAGGTTAAGGAATATGTTCATCCTCTGAAATAAGCGAAGAGTACGGTCTTGATAAGTCGAATGTAGAATTCTATAGTCCGGTTTCTGGTCTTTAAACTCCCATCAAACCGTGTGTTTCGTGTTAGCTGCTTACGAATCTACGAGAAATTGTTTACTTAAACAATTTTTGCCCTTTAGGTACCCAAATTCCAGTCCGCGCCACTCAACCACTCAGGTAGCTCCAAATACAACGTCAATGATAATCAACAAACTCATTAACGTCGAATTGTTTCTCGGCATCGGTATTGTGACAAATTTGTCCACTGCCCCATTCATCTAAGACGAGTTTAATTATCTACGGTAGCGCCTCCAAGATATAGTTCAACGATATAGTGTAATAAACTTCTCTTCCCTTCTCATCGTTTAGTCTTCTGGGTTCGACTAATTGAGCCCAAATTGTACTCCTTCCAGCGTGTTTACACTTGACAACACCTAGCCCCACAAAAGCTCATTAAACAAAAATTTGACAGAGTCGGTTAGCAGAGCACCCGCACTACCCACCAACCAGTAATCTCAACCGAAAGCCTCTCACAAAATCGCACGAAATCCAACTCCTATTTATAAGGTAATAACTTTGCTAATGGAAACACGTTTCGTTTATCCACCCGGATACTAATTTTCTACCCTCATTAAAGGGATGGCTAGGGACCATTGTCGTGCACAGACAACAGCAACTATTTTACAACAAAACACCGACCGCACGGCGAATACGCGAAGGCAGCGGAACAAGAATCGCCACGAATTACTTCAATTAAAAAGGATTCCTTCAAAATGTTCGGTACGGTAGGGCGGAATTTAGGGACGATTTTCAAGTCCAATGAAAATTTACTTTGATGACTGTTTCGGCTCATTAAGTTGCCGGCCAATTAATTTAACGCAACAACGTGACTGCGATAAATTCTGTGCGCGGTGCGCCAGCCACCAGCACCAGCACCAGCACTGATGATGGAGAAACGTTGTGGAGCGCAACAGTGACACGGACCATAATACGGCTGTAATTAGTTTCCACTGGCCAACATTTTATCTAGGACACACTAATAGCTAACACCAAATGCCGCACCACCACCAGAGTCCAGGTCGAAATATGGCAAATATTGAGTTTTAAAATAAATTTTCAAATCCTTTGGGCGAGGACTTTCAGCTTTCACCCAAAAGGCAAACAAATCACGAAATTCGAGCAACCCCTTGCCACGGTCTAGTGACAGGACCAAGTTGACAGGACAATTCAATTAGTGGTTGGCGCCAATCAATAATCATTTTTCGATTTGTACAGAAGTTCAAACAAAATCAACCGCTCGACTGCTAGGATAAATGTGTGGTAGTGGGCGTCCTTGCAATACGTCCTGGCCCTGAACCATATGAAATTATAATCAATTATTTAACTGTTGCGCTGAGCACATATGGCTGTCGCTACCGCCCCAAAGCACCTACGAGGTACGAGTATCTGTATCTGGAATGTTTTGTCGTCGGAAACCACGGAGGAATATCCTGTTTACGGTTCAGTGGATTTTTGGTTACGCAGCACTACCGTGGGGGTAATGATATTATTTGTGGCAACTATGAGGCCACATCGAATTGCGTGTGGCGTATGGCAGCGGTGATCTCTTCCGATGGCGCAATGCCCCAAAAACTAAGCTTGCACTCATCTGTGCATAAAGGCTGTTTGCCAGTACAGTATGTGTCACAAGCATCAGTTGTTCTTTACAAGATGTCGTTGTGAATTTGAGTTAGGCTTGGCATATGTAATCGCAGGTGAAGGGTGTAATGCTAACTGCTATCCTTCGCAGTGAAAAAGTCAGTCCCATGACTTGGGTCTTTCTAAAAAAAGGTAATCCACTGAATGCTTGCTTGAAAAATTCAAAGTTTGTGAACTGTCGTGTGATTCACAAATTTTCGTTAAAAACGACGAAAGCTTTTTAGCTGCCACTAAGTTGATTCTTTCTTCCAAAAGCTCGGGGAAATACTTCTACTCAATTGTCTCTTAAAACGAGACCACAAACATTTTCTTTTGCTTCTTTTGACATCCTAAACCTAATGGTTGAACTCAATCTTGGTCGTTAAATGTTGCTTACGAAACACAAAGTTAGTTTATCAAAATCAAATACGCAAATGATCTTTAAATTTTCTAGAAAAATAATTTATTAATTTTTCCGCCCGAAAGGCTTTTTCCGATCAAATTCTCAGTTAATTTCACAAAAAAAAAACCAAATCATTCCACTAAAATATTTCATTTCTTTACTGTTCCATCTGTCAGGAATTTTTTTTTGGTGGAATTCAATCGTGGTGGTTGATTTGTTGTAATTGTATTCGTAGGGAAAATTTTTTTTGACAGATTTCTTGCTCTGCTCGCCTATACGTAAAAAAAAAATCATTTTCATGCTGTTCCAACTTTTTCGGCTGCATTTTACGTATGGCTATAACTGAGGCCTTAGCCAACTGCGCATTCGGTTTTAAGAAAGACTGCTGATTGCATTCACATACACAGCACATTGCACACTTCATTTCCGTTTCGTTCCAACATAGAAATCGACACGGAACACGAAGTGAGCCCACGACCCGAAAGCGGAACAAAGATTAAGAAGAATCGCTTATGAAATTATTCCATTTGATGAACTAAATTTAATTTGATCGCGCTCAATTTTGATCTGTAGCTCAACTTCTGCTGATAATATTTACGAAAATGTTGGACCCTACCAGCACTTTTTGTTAAGTTCGTATTGATTAAGAATTGCTTGAGTAATGTCTTCCAAAGTAGGCGTGGTCTATACTAACCACACCATGGTGAAAAGCCTTTGGAGAATAGGCCACATAAATTTGCAAAAGGTTTATTTCTCGGCTAAATAATGATTGTATGATTATTACACTCGTTCTTGTCCCATCTACTGTAGGTTTTCACTTAATGGGCTTGTGCTAATTGCAGCAAATTACCACATTTCAATTAGTGCATCGTAGCGTATCAAGAGAACAGAATCGGAGTATACACATATACAACCACGTTGGCGGTGTTCTGCAAACGGTGACTCGACTAATAACATATACAATATTGCAAGGAGTGTGCTCTTTAGTGGGGTTGGACTGTTGTCCTTTTGGGAGACAATCATTCCATCCCAAAACTCATAAAACCATATTCCTTTTCACTCAACGCTACAGTATCATCATCAACATTAGCTGTCAGAAATGTCCTTCAGAAAGAATATCAACTCCTTTCAACTGCAATGCGAGTATATATTTTTGTATTTCCCCCACGCATTCGTTGATTACTATTCAAATAGGAATAAGGTGTATTGTATATATCTAAATACTAAGGATTCGTCGTTTCGGTGGAGTTTCGCTTTTATTCTGCTGAAAGCACCCACCGCATTTTCAACAATGTTTGTTCTACATTTAAAATATTCTCCCTTTGTAACCAGTCAGCGATTGATATGCATATTTCCTCGACGAGGACGACGAAGGATTTATTATACAAGCGGTTTTGGTATTCTTGTTTTTGTACGCTCAACAATTCCACGGATATGAATGACAAATGAGTTGAAAAGTGAATCACAATGTCCTTGAAGTGAAGGCAATGAAAAAAGTACGACTGTAAGTGGAAGCCGTTGGAAGGTCATTAAATATTATGTAAATGTATAACGTTATTGAGAAAAAGCTGCGTATAATGTCACTTGGTTTAGAAACAAAATTTCACATTAGGAAGATGAATGATGGAGGGAGGAAGAGAAGATACTTGTGATCGTCAATTCCACTTAGATGTAGGTATATTGGCGAGCCAAAACTCTGCTCCACTCCGACTAGAGTCGATCTTGGTATGAAGTCTTTTTGACGGTCGCAGTTGTTTGTATTGTATTAAAGGTGTCAAAGTTTAAGTGTCTGCATGTACACCTTGTGCTTGTCTCATTTTGAAACTGCGGGTCAGTCTCAACGCTATCAGTTGATAAACTCGTCTTCTACTTCTGGTTGTGATCGTGGCCACCGTATATTGTGTGTGGAAGCAGTGATGCCAAGGCAGTGATAACATTTAGTGGGAAATTCTGAGGGAATTTTTTTGTTTTAGAAAATCAAAGTAAACGTTTCAAAAAAGTTCTTAATAAATGTTAAACATAAATTTATATGAATTAGTCCACAATATTATATGTACAAATTCGTAAGTATCGAGCATTTTCCTACACTTCTTTTAGTTTTTATAGTAAGAGGAGGAGGAGAAACTTACATCAATTGTGTTATAGATCTGCACACAGAAAAATAAAGTGAGCAACATGAAATGAAGCAACGTGCTGAATGAAGGCATTTGATGTTTATGGCTGCATGAGTCAAATTTGGACCGCATTATAAAAGTCGGCCCACAAATTCAAGGCAGTTTTAAAACAGTTAAAGACCATTACAAGCTGACAAAACCATTACCAGAAACATGACATTTTTTTTAAATCTGTATAGCTGGGAAAAACGAACATTTTTAAATACCTTTCCGACCTGTTGGTCAACATGAATCATGAATTCCTTGCCACTTCAAAATGGTGCCGTGGAATAAGACCAAATTCCCAAAATTTGGCATTATTTCGTTGTTCAAAGCGAATTTAAACGAAATTTTTTTTTAATTTATGCGAAGTCTCTTTAAATGCGTGCGAAACATAAATATGAATAACTTTCCATTGCGGTAGGGTCTTATTTCTATTATTTTGAAGTTGGCTTTATTTCGTTTGGTTTTATTTCACGTCACCCTTAAAAATGAATAGAGAATAATTGTACAGCTTTTTAATTGTACTTCATTATTTCTTGGTTGTTTTCAGGGAATGGAAAAACTGTTAGTATTTCCGAAAACAGTGCGTGGGAGAAAAAGAAAAATTTAAGCTTCCCGAGTGGAAATTTTCGTATCAAAAGTCTGGTAGAACTGTCTCAAATTGAGTATTGAGCCAGAAGTCACAAATATGGATCTAGCCAGTTTGTTAATGGAAGCAAAAGGCGTTTGGAAGAGGCGGTGCAATAAAGCTATGGGAATTTTTTTACGAGACGATTGTGTCAGATCTCATAAGCTATATCTGTACAATTTCTATTGCTGTCCATATTGATAAAGTGCCTTCATGCGATACTCTGTCGGCTCCAAATTAGTCTACGTAATTGAAGAAAAGGCGTATTACATACTCAGACTGAATGGCAGCAATTTGACGTTCATTTAAGTCTAAAGACTCGAACCAGCAACCATTATAAAGGTAGGTACCTTCCCTGTCTAAGTAGTACTACAAACTACACGACTTAAAATTCTCGTGAATTACGACGGGCATTCGTTAATTCTCGTTTAAAAGTTAGCACATTCGCTTTCAACAAGCATTTAAAATTCATGCGAAAACTTTTCTCAAAACTTGTCACCATCAACCAGAAACCTACAGCTCGCCGAAGCCGATCCATTCTTCGACACTTCATAAGAAAAAAACTCGCTCAGCCATCTGATTCTGTGAAGATACTAAGTGGCTGCCTACCAAAAATAGATATTAAATTAGGCCGCCCAGAAGAAACACAGCCCATTTGCAACTCGATGAATTTCAATAAACACCCAGCTAAATCGGCCATAAGCCTTAATGTGCTCCATAGCCACGAAAACTGCCAAACGAAGAATACACCGAACCTACTAAGCGATGTCGTCTACGCAAACGACTGCGAAGGACTTCATTACTGTCACATTTGTGCTGTAATGTGTCCTAGCATTCCGACAGTGGAAGAAAAAAGTAACTCGAGGACGCAAAATATGAAAATAAAAGAAAATATTGATGGAAGAGTAGCGCAGAGGACACCCGCCGCTCAAAATGAAAAAGAAACTTAAATGGAATATTTAATGCTTTACCTAACCTCCGCTCCTGCAGCATTGCCATTGTGAGTGGGTGTGTGTGTGTCCTTTTATTTGTGCAAAACAATAAAAAATGACAAAGCGACATCCCGCTGTCACATATTGCGTGATAAAATGCTTTGTTTGCCTTCAAAGCCACAGTGCACAGATCTACCGCATAGTGAGTACGAGGGGGTCCTGAAAAGGAATACACGACAACCGCAACCACCCACACATACAGCGCGGGTGGTGAACTTTAAAATCAAAAGAACAACAAAAAACCAACCATTCTCATGCTGAGATAACACAATGTGGGTGTGGGGCTGGAGAGGGAGACTAAAGGAGTGCGAGGACCAAGGACTCCCATAGATAGTAGAGCACAGAGGCCAGTTAGTGTGCGATTGTGTGGCAAAAGGAAAACTTTATTGGAATCCATTTTTATTAAGCATTTTACATGGAAATTTATTGAAAAACTTTTATGTGGATGCGACAAAACATGACACACACAAGTCGTCCGTGTCCCCTCCTCCTAAAACGTCCCAATCAATATTCCATGGAACGATTGTGGTGCGGACTGCGGAGAATCATTTGCAAATCGGTATCGGACCCAAACCCATGTCAACATTTTTAGTTTGACGCTGCCACGCATATGCTAAACATATGAAAAGAGACAGAGTGCGAGTCGAGTCACATTGCTGGGAGTCCTTGAGGGCTCTGCTGGGAGGATGTTCGCAATGTTTTGCATGGAAATTGAGATTCGTATCGGTTTCAGATAACTGCTATTTGTAGTGCGCGGCGGATACGAGTGAGTGGCCCTCAACCCCTTTTAGTTCGTTCGGTTTAACGGGAATGGTAACCATTTAGCGGAATGTGATTCTCCGCAAGTGACCGCAAGCATTTTGAAATTGGAAAAATGATAAATCGTTCACAGACTGTTTTGCCGCCACCCTCGAACTGGGACCGAGTATGGCATCCGCATGGAATCGTGAAATATAGGTAGGTACTCGTAAAGGAGGTCAATTTCAAATCGTTGTACGATTGAAGGTAGCCTCGGGGGAGCACTGAGTTTATGGGACACGGCCAGATTGAACCGATTTAAGTTGTAAGCAATTAAACTGTTGGTTTTCGGATTGCTTTGGGCTTCCGAGTTAGCGGGGTTAGGATCTTGTTTAGCTTGGAGTGTGTAAACATTGAAAATGCATGGAAAATGTTCTCCCAGCTGTTTATGATGCGTTTTGCTGGCGGAAGGGATTGAAATATTCAGACTTTTTAGACCATTTCTGGCCTTAGATCTCACTAGTTTATCCGAAAAAAGACATACAAGCGAGAATGGGAAAGTTTCTCTCCGGAAATTCGGTACGAATGTGGCGGTCCCTTAACTTTAAGACCGCGCGGCTTTACTAAAAACTAAAATCTTTCATTTTTGTAATCAGATGAGATGCCCCAGGCCCCAGGTGATCTTCGGCATTGTTGGATGCCAGTCTTTCTAGTGAAGATATCCTGTAGTTGCAAACTGTTGAACTGCTAAACAGCCGAAAAGTGCTTCCGCAAGCTCCGGCGATACCTTGGTATAAATTTCCGATCTCATTCGCTCCGGTAAAAGCCTGAATCTTTCCGAACTTACTTTTATCGTGCACCTTCTTTTGCTTTTCAAATTTATTTATTTTTAACAAAGATTTTTGACAGTTTTTTTATACTTTTAAATTTAGTACCTATATACCTATTTGATGTGTTTTTTGACCCGTTTTTTATAATCGCCTTCCGTGAACAGTGTTATGGGGCCATCTTTGTTTATTTGCTGACTCATTTTAGATCCGAAGTTGTTTAATAAAATTTTAGACCCGCACCCAATCTAGAAAGAAGCTTTTAGACCTTCTTTAACTCAATTAAGGCGCGTTTTCACTCGATTTTATACTCGAACAATTTTTAAAGCGTTTGGGCATTTCATATATCGAAGCTTGTTGCGAGATTTTTAACTCCATTTTAGACGCATATCTAATTTACTTCCACAAAGTTTTTCTTACCAGTTATTTGACCTGCTTTTTAGTACATTAAAGGCTCTTTCTATTTGAATCTTATTTACAATTTTCTGCGAGCATACGTGAACATAATTTCACGGGATATTGGACCTGGTGTTGAGGCATTTAAGGCATTTTTTTGTTTTGACACGCCACGCTTTTAGCAATTTCTTCAGATAATTTTGGAATATTTTCTGACGAATTTCCAAACTTGTTTGTGAGGCGATCTTGTACAAGTTCTGAACTCGGTAATTTGAAATCATTTTTTCATGCAACGATCATTTTTTGAACTTTTTGATCTCGCTTTTATTGGAAAACACAAAGTTTGTTGACACACTTTTTGATGAGAGATTTTCGACTCACTTGGTACTCCGTTTTGTTTCTGTTTTAAATTGGTTTTTCTCTGAAAAAATATACAATTTTTATCAACCATGTAATTTTTTATTTCCCATGTCTTTTGGTACATTTATCGCCTTTTTCAGAATAATTCTAGACGACCGTACGTAGCATCTTTAACATGGCAATATAATGGTTATTTTTGACTTGTCTTTTACGGTGTTTTTGAAAATTTGATGGCAACTTTTATACATTTTTGGTGGATATTTAGTGAACGAATTGTTTTTCAGATCAATTTTTGACGAATTTGAAGACACTTCAACGTGATTATGAAGCTCTTCACTTGTGTCTTCTAAATGAGCTTCTGGGGAGTATTTTAGGGAAAGTTGTGGGAGCGTGTTTGAGGCACATTTTGGAAAGCCGATTTTTACCAAAGCAAAGTCAAAGGTTTTCGGTCCATTTTTCGGTTCGCTTTTTAGCAGATCTTGAAGCATTGAAGAAATTTAGACTCACTTTTGGAATGTTTTTCTTTTTTCTAAAATTTGACACATGTCAGTTTTACCAATTCTTCTAAATCCCATTTTTGACGCGTTATACACAACTGTACGCAGCACATTTTTATAGAGTTTTGGATACCGTCTAAGAAATATATTTTTTTCAATCAAAAAAGAACAATAAAAGCTTGTTTTTAATTATTATTTATGTAGCTATTGACCAAAATAAACTTTAAAAATACAACCAAATCGCCTCAACCAAGAGGGTTTGGCTAAATATCTTCATTTTAATTAAAAAAGTACCGTCCCAAGTTTGAAAACGCTTTCTGCACCACTATCTGGGACAAAGCGGACATATATTAAGTAAGTACCTACATAAATGACTCAAAGCCTCTACAGAAATCTACCTATCCTTACTTACATACAAAAACTTTAAAACTCTGGTAAACTATTTTACGGCTGTTGTTAGAGGATGTGCATACACTCCAAGCTCATGCATAGTAACGCAACTAAAATATGTCATCCTTCATGGACCTTGCTCCACACAGCAGATTTATAAAAAAAAAGCCTCCCCCTTTGCCATCGCCTTAGGTTCAAAAATTAAGTTTTACTGCGCCTCATTGCAAGGAAACATGAAGTTTCCATGCTTCCTTGCCATCCATTCCACCATATGCGATTTAAACTTCCAGCAGTTGTCTGGTAGAAGGATGCAATACCAAATCTACTGATGCAACTACAACTTGTGTCGTGTACCTCGAAGTTTTTTTTTGTCATCACATTTTGTATGCAAAAAAAAAATGCACCATCTAGAGGACACAACATATATGTTAGAAGTGTCTGCCTACTTTCCTCTTTTCCTGATTTTCCTTGAAAAAAAGTTAAACGCATGACTGTCGGTATATAAACAGTTGAATAAAATTTAAACATGTTTATGGGTGGAGTTTCGTCGGAAGTTTGGCTGCATTCCGCCTGACCATATCGCACCCTGTGCATATGCACTTTTGTCAACTTTCTGCGACAATTGCATCCGGAATCCATGAACCATCTGCTACTCCATGCCGGAGACGACGACAGTTCTTTTTTATATGAATGCATTTTTTTCCCCAAAAACAAAAAATAAAAAACCTATTCTATAGTCTCAAGGACTACAGACGGGATACACACAAGCGATGGGACATTTGTCGTCTGGGATGGATTTTTGTACTTTCTTTCGGCGGTTTATTCGATCCGAAATGGAGACAAGTTTTTGTCTCTCACAAAGTTTAGAACTGCATGGGTAAATATTTTAATGCAATGAGGCGGTTTACAAAAGTTTCGGGTTGTTCCAAATCGATTTTTCTTTCGAATTAAATTTAAGAATATTTTGGGTAGTTCTGCCATCCAGTTGGTGTTGGGGTTATAGACTCAATTGAGGTTTGAATCAAATAAAAATAAAATTATTCATAATTGTAACATATCGACACCGAAAAGTTTGGGATTCTATAGGACGACGTAGCTATTTCTTACATTGTGACGTGAAATGGAAAGCACTTCTGGCGGAATCTTAATTGTCTGAACCGTCAGGCGTCATGCATATGTTCTTTTTTATTTTGACAACGGCTCTTGGTAAGTACAGGCAAAGAGAACGAGTGCAAATTAAGTCCGAATGTTGGAGTTGGTGTCTTACATTTGCTGCATTTATGAAATTTATGTGAAGTTTTTTTTATTTTTTTTTTTTTATTTTACAGTCATACGGCTCAAAAGTCCCGGAACATTATACGCTGGATGTTAACTGAACAATCGCTCCTTCAAAAGGGTCGAAATCAATCTAACTTACTAACTAACTTTGATGCCAAAAGTTTAAAAGTCATGAGGCTTCTATCATATGACTGAAAATTGCGCGAAGCTCCAAGCCATATATGCCATGTACAGGTACACTCTGATGGCACTGATATCAATGGCGGGACTCCGCAAGTTGTCGCTGGCACGTTTGTAAAAAGGTACACCAAAGTGTTAAAAATGGTCTTGTCGTGGATATACTGGCGTGGATATCTACTAATCCAATGGAACGTCACGATAGACAGCTGTAGCTTTGAGGGAGTTGAGGACATTATTTAACTCGGTTTTACTATAAGCTCTGAACGCAGCATCTCGAAGAAATGCGTGTGCGATCGCTGTTTCTTTTGCAATTTAGTATTAGGCATTATAGAAAAATACTGACCGGGCTCTATGTAAGCCGCCTTGATCTATGTAGCTCCCTTCTAGGTTGCGGAAGCATTGGCGGAGGAGGTTGTAGCATATCCTTGATCGTTTTGAAAGTTTGATTCATCGAAAGATTTTTGTTCCCGTATGCGTTAATGGGTTTTGACAGCGAACTCTACTAGCTGTACAGTGACACCATCATCTTGACAAAAAAGTGTGAAACTATTGTTTAAGACGGCTGTAGTGCTTGTAGAATGGACGACATAAAATCCAATATACAAGTTTCTTTTTGGATCAAATATATTTTTTGGGCACTGACAGGTTTTTCCCTCTCTCATTATCTCCCTCTATCTTTTTCTCTTTCTCTCTACCACTCCATCTTTCGCGAGCTATATTCGGTAATCTTTTTATCCGTCGTTTTGGCGATATGTCAATAGCCCGCGTTTGAGCCGTAATATAACAGCGATTGAATTTTTTGAATGGGTTGCCTTTAAGATCGATGTTATGTGTATAATTCAAAAATGAATCGTGTCCCAAAATCGAATATTGTCAGAGTCGAGTATCGACAGAGATCACAAACAGTAAAAATAAGGTCTTGGAAGGTGAGAAGAGAAGTTCAGCCTAATGAACGAAGTCCCATTCCATAAATAATGTAAATGTTCGCTCTTCGCCACGAGATGGCCCACCCTGTATATCCCAAATAAAAGATTTTTGTATCAAAAGCATAGTACCTTCGAAAGTTCCAAGAGTACCTCCCGAAGTCGGAAAGTCTCGTCAAACGTCTCAGGCACAAAAATACGATTGGGTTTCCGTTCATTAGAACATTCATAATGGGTTCAACCACTTGACCTACAATCCCGTCCACCTGTACCTCTGTTTAGCACCACCGGCGTGGCAAACTGAGCTGCAACCTCTGCGCGTGAAAATGCCAACTCTGTGCAATAAATCCTAGTCCCCTCATCGTGTGCAGGGCAAAACTTCGTTACATATCTTCCGGCGGATAGCAAATGAATTTAATTTCCTCAATCCAATGTACCCACTCCACACAGACACATCCGCTCACTCACTTGAAAGGTATAGGTGCAATCAAAACATTCATTAAAAACTTTTATGACGTCGTTGGCAAAAATTAAATAAAAACTGCTCTCGGGTGCAAGAGAAAGAGATAGAGAGACAGTTTTGCTAACAGTTTTACTAGCAGCCAGCAGCAATAATATGCAAAAGCCGGCAGGACTCTCATTCAGTTTAGCACTCTTTTTACTCCATATTCAGCTCGGCAAACCCATTTAAAGCGAACAATCAAATTCACTTTAGACTTTTGGCTCGTCCCGAGTCCGCAATGAAACTTTTTTACTAGCCGACCCGACACTCCGACCGTTTCCAGGCCATAAATTTTCGTTCCTCAAAAATAAGGGGGGGTTGTGGAAATGCACATGCACCCTCATCGAATACAGTGGATGATGGTTCTCCTGCTCCGCAGATAATGTTGTCATTAGATTCTTCCGGCTGTTCATGCCGACCCCAACCCAATCGGCATAGTAATGCACATCAGCATACATACCCGTCCATCTATTATACGCTACAGCTGCAAAGTTTTTGCTGAAGGAGCCAAAAACTTTCCAAAAGGTTGCATGAGTCAGCAACATTTTGTTGCATGACAAGTTAGATGCCGAGAACAATGGGGATTTGTCTGCTGATGTGAAGTAGCTGGACGTGCAGGGTATTCACGGTTCGCTTCTATTGTGACGGAGTGTTAATGAGGGTACTTCGGAGAGTCCTTTTGCTGGCAAGAGAGCAACTTCCATCAATCATTTTCGCGTGTTGACTGCAATCGCTACTCACAAAAATTACACTTTGTACAAAGTACCGCAGTCGTTGCTTCTCGTTACCGTGGCTTGTTGCGACGCACGGGGAGACAATATTTCGCAGATTAATAGTGTTGCAGACGGCAGCGTATTCTGTTTTCGCTTTGTCTGGCCGGAGATATCTGATTCGTAATGAGCTTCAGTTCTCCATTAGCGTTTTAAATCATAAAATGTGTTGCAGGAGACGATGTTAGTAACTTGTAAGTCACTAAACTTGAATTTATTTTTGAGGATCCTGTGGAAACATCAAAGCCGACATCTGTACCAATGCGAACAACCAGACTACCAATAAAAACCCACCGAAAGTCGATATAATATGATCCTGCCGTAATCCAACATATATTCCATATCAAGTTAAGCACATTTTCCAATAAACATATCAAGTCCCGGTTGCTTCATAAGGAAAAAAAAAACAAATTCGTCTCAATCTCTCGAACGCTGATATTTGTAACATAAACCCACCCTCCAGTGCCGCACCAACATCCGCTTATTTTCTTTTTGTCGACAAGAAGTATCACACTGTTCTTACCCACTCCATATAAATGAACTGCACTGAGCAGCCGAGGGAATAGAGATAGATGTCGGAAGGAAACCTCCCCCTCCGACTCATAGTCGATAAGAGGATTTTCGATTTCTATTGAAATAACAAAGATATTATTTTGATGATATCCTTCAAATCCGGAGACACACATGTGTACAATGTGTACCTACATGTGCACACATCGCTGATGGGTACATCTTTCTTGAGAGTCTCTCAAGAATATTAAACTTTTTTTTGCGAAAGAATATTTCCTTTTAAGAAGAACATAGCATTTCCTACTCCTTGAAAAGAGCAAGGTTGTACTAATACTTTCTGTTTTGTGTTATTTGTCGAATGAATTTGGGGCGATTTATTTGGCGTCGACAAAGGCATCCACCGGACAGAACTGGTACCGAGATTCGTTGGGTATATTTCAATTTCATTCTGTGACCTATTGTGAGGAGATTCGTACATGAGTTGTTCCTTATTTTGTATCCCATCACAGAACAAACGAGCCGCGATTAGCTAAAGTTTTTATTTTTCCCAAAACAGGTTGCGTTTAGAGTTCACAAAAATTATAAATGTTAGACCTTCTGATCGATTTCTTACCGTTTTTAAGTGACTTATTTACCGGGATGGACCTAGACGTCAACCAATAACTGGTAATCTGAATTAAAGTTTCTAGCACATCTTGCCAAACCAACTTTCCAAGGTCTTGTTTTTTTTATTTTGAAACTCTATCGCATAAATGGTTATTCGTTTTACAAACTTTAATCGTTTCTACACTTATATTTTTCATAACATTTAACTTTAAGAGCAACCCAATCAAAAAGCTCTTAAGCTGTCAAATTGCAGCTCAACGGGGAACGATTGCCATCAATGATCGGCGACTGATAACACGATTATACCGAACTTGCTGCGCAAAAGATCCAAATTTGTAACAAGCTATTTACAAGGCACGTCCTAACTGAAACTAAAAAGCAATCAAGTCCGTGGCTTCAATTTCAGCCAACAACGCTTCGGTATTCAAAGCTCTGTTGCGATCTTTGACAGAAATGGAGTTTTTAGCAGAATTTTGAATTCCGTCGGCATGTATCGTATCACGTAGGGTACCGTAAGTGTTGCCCAGACAGTCTCACGAGCTGTTTTCTTCATTTCCACCATCACTTTTTTTCAATAAACGCGAGCCTTCTTCATCACTCACTTCTAGAAAAAGCTACCAATACTTTCCCAAACATCACACATTCCTAACGCGGCAGTTTAAAAAATGTCCAATTCTAAATAACCACCTGACTGAAAGGGACAGCATTATCTATGACTCAAAAATACGTGACACCTATTTTGGTCGGCCATCTTGTTTACGTGGTAGGAATTATAGGAAAGTTCAGCATGTTGATATTTTTTATAGCGATGGCATACGAAATTTCGCTGTCCTATTCAACAAAATGGCTTCCGGCAGTGATGAACGAACAATTAAATATTTATTTCGTATAACTGATTGATGAATTTTTGGTTTAATTTACTGAAACTAATTACCACTCTCATTTGACATGTTTTAAATCAGAAATAGAAATATTTTCAAGTGATTGCAGAAATCTTTATCGCCGGAACTTGTGTTTATTTCCGTTTTACGTGCCATCCATGACACTTTAGGCGACTGATCTGTGATCTCATTCTTACGCCTTTGTTAGCATTGACTGCAGGCAAACGGATCTATCTATCCCGTCTCGTATGTAAAAATGCGCGTGCTTGTTGTTGTAAATGCAGTATAAAGTGATTCATTTCGCCGTTCGACGGAAGTACGATACGCGGCCTGACAGTTAAAAAAAAATTATTTAAAAAAAACAAAAAAACCGACTCATTGTAAAAAAAAAAGAATACAAAATATATGAACAGACGCATTTAAGTACCTATAGGTACCTAGCCTATGAGACTCCGGGGAAGAATACGAATATTATGAAACCTCACTCTTCAAAATCGGTCAAGCCGTTTAGGCTATAGGGCGTCCCGTATAGGAACGTACAAAGGATACGCGCTAAACATATAACCGCCTCCCTGTGTCCAGTCGGGTAAAAAGAGATATTAACGAGGTGTCAATACCAAAACAATTTAGGATTCAAAAAGAAACAGTTTATTGTAACTTGTTGCAGTTGCTCTGTAGTTAGGTGGGTAGCGTTCTGGGTCGCTTATTTTTGTGTATCTGATTCTTAATTATGCAGCGAATTATTTATTAACTCCCCACCACTTAGATGCATGCCCTTTTTGGTTGTAACTCCCAGCGTCAGTTAAAATTTCCGCAACTCAGCTGAATTATCCACTGACCATTCAGCAGGAAATCCAGCCGCATATTTCCTCTAAACCAAAACACTGAATCGTACAGCAGAATTAACCGAATCCGCATCATCACCCTCCCTGCAATAAAAGTACAACTTAATGAGCAAGATCCAATAACGGTCATAATCCTCATTAATAACTTTCTTCGCCCGATGCATACACCCCCTGCGCCTTCGTCAAGCGAAACTATTTCGCTGACACCACGCAAAAAGGAAACGCAAAGCTGCCAGAAGTTAGCAGCAGCCAATCAACGTAATTATTGGATCGGAATAATAATTAATTAGCCATCGATTGAGTACAAGGAAACTCAACTCATCATCGTTGTCGTCCTTACTCAGCATCGTTTACGTAAGCAGATATAACGTAATTAAACGCAACCCCGCGCCGTATCCAGGATATGGCTGTGAGATTACAAAATAATTGGCAGATAAATTTGCCCACTCAACGAAATAAGAAAATTATATACGCACGGGAGTACGCGATGCTTTTGCCAAAGTATCAGGATAAGTACACTAAAATGATAAAGGACCTACCAGCCAGTCAGTTAGTCAGGGACAACACCCATTTGCGTTTTATGTATGTGGAAAAAGAGTTACTCGCAAGTAATTGCTTCTGGCAGCAGATGACGTCTCTCGCTTTATGGGGGTCCTCAATCAAAACCGGGCTAAAAGGATTCTCGTTAACTGTCTTCCGTCATGAAATTACACACTCAACCCAAGGATTCTCTTGAAGGATTCTGCCTCGGCATGGTGTGGTAGAACATGCGTCTGGGTCCTTGCTGATGGCAACAATTATACACGCGAAACTACCAGATAGCATGAAGGAATGTACTTGAGCTGAGTGGTAGATGGATGGCAGGATGGAGATCTGTATGTGAAGGTTCTTTGCCACTTCATATCGTTCGCTGTTTACACAATGCATCGCTGCGGAAGCAAAACATGGATTTTCTGTGGAATGCTGGGACATCACTCAATGTCAGTGGAAAAGTAAAAAAGCCGGGGTACGCCAATACCGGGCATTCGAGCCTTAAAGACAACCTTCTTTTGTTGCGATTAAAATCTGGGTCACGAGGGTTTCCTGCACTTGTTTCAGGATCGCCAACGCAATAGGGCAAAAGTTTTCGGTTTGCCTCAGTAATATATTATTTCATTTTTTAAAACGTATGTAAATAATACATCTCCTCGCAAGGAGCCACTCTCAGACTCACTTTACATTACAAATTCCTTGCATACAGTGTCTGCTGTTTTACAGGGTATTACATGCGAGGTATTAGGTATATACGTGCAGGCTGGCACAAATATGTTTGCTATTCAATAAAGTGCGCCACTGTCGTCGTTGGTTCTTTGCAAAGGAATTTCTCTTTGTAGGTATCGATGGGGGTATATATGGCAAAAAGGATTTCGGTATTTTCAATAATTTATTGTGGGGCTGCACGCATTTGAATCATAAATGGGTAACCCTTGTCAGGCGGCGAGGACAACGGGAAACGGCATTATTGAAATACTTTCTAGTTGCCTTTTATTTTTCTTTTTGAAAATCCACCTTTGAATAGGTAGTCCTTTCAATTTGAATAGCCACACCCGCTATTGATATTGGATAACCTCTTTGCGTTTGGATATGGAATTCCATTTCGGTAGATTTATCGATTGACAGTTTGCTTCGAAGGTCTTAGCAATGATTGCTGCGAAGAGGTTTGGAATTTTCAATGGGCGAAATTGTTATTTTAGAGACAATTTTTGGACGCGGTAATCATTAACAAAAATATGCACGATAGAGCTGAGGGATTTTTGATCAGTGACCAGCAGGTTATTTTGTGTAAAGCGTGCCTCTCTTTTCTGGCACTCTGAAAACCGAAGTTTGGCATAACAGCATTGGGGTGATTGGGGACTTTCGAATTACTAGTTTTGTAAGTCTGACAGCTGAGTGACTTGATGGATTTCAGTTTTTATTGTCCAATATACCTAGTCCAGACAAATCTAGTTGACGTTTTGGATAAACTTAGTTATCCGATCGTCCACAAAATCAACTTTCTTGTTTCTTTTTTCTAAATTGGCAGCACTTTTTCCAGTGACAATCAAATTCACCGCTGACAGATTATGTGTCTCTTTTAATATTATTTTTTTTAATTTGGCAGCACTCTTTCTAGTGACACTGGGCACATTAAAAAATCTAGTTATCTTTAGTCGAGTAGATTGGTCTGGACTAGATGTAACCTGAACCCAAGAACTAGATTAAACAGAAACCTCACTTTTCCCACTCGTACTCAGTCACGAATTTCAAGACTATTAACGTCAAATGAAACACTGTTGATATGACCGATCTAAGCCAATCAAAACTGAGATACATCAAGTCAGACAGACTTACTAAACTAGATACTTGAACATCCCCATCCCCAGTCACAGTTAACGGATGACAATGTACTGAGTGGCGGCGTTCAATAATCTAGTTTATTAATTCTGACAGCTGACAGAAACTGGTTGACTTGATTTATTTGAGATTTTATCTGGATTGGTCACATAAACACTTTTTTTCAGTTGATGTTTATTTGAACAGCGGACAAATCTTGTCCAGAATTTTAAAACTGCGTACTAAATTGACACATTTCGTATTCGCGGCTGACGTAGACGTAGTGCTCCATAAGTTGTGGACCCATGCATTTCAGTCAGTCTCAAACAGTTTTAGTAGCATCACGCTGCAATCGCTCTCCAAATTCTCGATGAGTTTGGCTATTACAACGATGGCTCTATCATCTACAAACATAATTGCTTCAATGATATTTGGATGCTTAGTATTAGAAAGTCATTGTACAATGAGTTCCAAAGCGCTGGTCCTAGCACGGACCCTTGAGGAACGCCGTCTGCTAGTACTTAGTGCTCGGGGCCATTGTCAGTTGGTCCGTTTTAGTTGGAAACTTTCTCAGTTGGGGGAAATATAGATATTACATCGGCAGTGACGTTATTTGTGGACTGGATACGTTCATGAATGAAACTGTTAATGGAGTAGCTAGATATGCACCGACATAGACCAGTTTATCACAAATTATTGCAAACCTTCAGGATGATTCGAAGAAAGTGTCTTCACAAAGAGGTTTCTACCCTGTTTCTTTGAGGTGCGTACGCAAAATCTCCCACTTGTCACAAAGCGGTGGCCCAAAAAAAAGCTAATAAATACGATAGGTTAAACTTTCATGTATTTACGTGCTAGCCCCCGATGTATCCTTAATCCAGTCCAAGTACGATTTAAGACGGGTGAACACTATCGGGAATCCCTGTTCACAACCAGCAGCGGCACCATACGATACCAACCCGATTTGGATGAGTGTCGAGTCGTTCAGTACCATTGGACCACCCGAGTCCCCATTACAGGTCGACTCATTGCCGCCACTGGCGCTTGTGCCGACACCAAGGTTTGTGTCTCTTACAACGTTGCTGACATAAACCAGCTCACATTCGCTGTTGGGGGTCACAGTACGGACGATATGAAAGAGTTCTTCGGCAACATCTGAGCTATCTAGATCGAAACTCAAATGAAATCCAATAAGGTATAAGAGAACTGCCAACCCACTTACTATCGCTGGTCCCTCCCCACCCGGAAGCGATGACGCTCTGGTCCAGGTAAAGCGACGGGTCTTACCAAATCTGAAATACAAACCAAAATTCAGGGAGGCCCTTCCCGCAGGATCTTTATTTCACTTGTGATATTAGCCGCAACTGGCAACTTCAGCTGTGACCAGAAAAAGACCCAATACAATGGTAGCCTTCTTTTCACACCACCGAATGACTTGACAAACTTTGGAGCAACGACATTAATACGATTTGATGAAGTGCACCCTTTTTGAAAAGAAAGCGCTAAGTAAAGATTAGATTTACATCTCCGTTACATTGTAGGTACAATACTGTTACAGATTGTTGTACCTTCTTTTCTCATTCTTTTATTTTGTTCTGGCCTTTTTAATTAAAGACTCGTTACCTTACTAGACATGAGAGTTCTAAGTGAAATTGTCATGAATCAATGAAATACCGATCAACGGTTTCGAATAGTGCCATTGATATTACAACAAATAAGCCGATAAAAAAGACCAAAACAGAGCAAACAACAAATTAAATCCCCAACCGTAATCATACATACGATTTTCACTTGAAAGTTTGCAAAGTTCCAGTTGACTTTTCTAATGAACAAAATAGCTCCACAAAAACAACCCTTGCACAATTGGGGAGTTGCTTGTGCACTAACTAACTTTGTTTTTAAGAGATGTAACTACACGCATGCTTGTTTTTAGTAAAATCAGAATCTACTGAGCGGATTTCGTTGAAGTTTGAACTAAAATATTTCTTGAGTTTTTTTAGTGCGTACATAGAGCTATTATACTTTTATTATTTTTGTCTCATTACTTATACTTAAAAATAGTTTTTCTCTTTGTATGTGAGTAGGTTAGCCTTTTTTACTTCATTCAACTAGGAATAAAATTCATAAATCTGAATCAATACGAAAAAGCTTAAAACCATTGTTAGGCAATACTTTTCCAGGTATTTCTGCTCCCTTCAGTGGCTGAGCTACAATAAATTCAAGATTGATCTTTAAAATATATTAAATGCGAAAAATATAACAGAAGAAAATGACTTATTTTTTTAATAATGAAAATTACTGCGTATTTTTTATATTAAAAGTGAGAAACAAAAATTAAGTCAGAGTAAGGAAACAAAAATTGTAAATCGTTTGGCCCCTGTTGTTGAGCGAACACATTTAAATATTAATTATTAACCTATTAATTAGTTACCTAGTTTAAGTCAAATTGTATATACCAAAAGTTCAATAAAAGCAAATGTAAAATATAATTTAATTTTAAGTTTGTAGTAATTAATTATTTCCTACGTAGAGGGTATTTATTTTTGTTTTACCCACGTGGCTTTTCGAAACATTTATTCCTTAGTGGCTTTCAGAATGAAGCACTTCCACTCCCCATTTCAAACTTGAAGTCAGTTCGCATAAGGCTTAGAGCTTTCAGACAAGATCCGGGGCTTAGTAAACTTAACTTGAATTGGGAAACAAACATTTCCCACAAAAGAAGCAGAGTTCCGAAACGAGCTGCATTCCAAAGCAGAACCACCACGATCAGGAGCATTCGTTGCTCAAAATTTTAGATTTCGATGAAGTAATACATTTTGCACAGTAAGTCGCTTTGCCGAACATTATATTTAAATATTTTGAGTTCCCTCAGCCAGAACACACCAAGCAGTCATATGAATATGTCCGATGATAAAGCCTTCTTCAGGCAAATATACGGCCATGGATGAATATGTTTTCTACCTCAAATTTAGATGTAACATCCAACTAAAAGCAGACATTAAAGTTTCCACTTATTTCCGACAAACGGACAGATCAGTGTTCGGATGAAGAACGTTGGAAATAATATAAAAGTGCCGCCTACTTCCATTTTGTCAGAGAATGTCCTCCCATTCGAACGACCATATTACTAAAATGACAATCAGTTGTCACAAGTCCCATATTTAACAAAGTCAAACCGAAAGCATACGATTCATGCAGAGCCTACCAACAAAAACACAACATCCTACAGACGTTTCAATTGCCATAAAGACACACATCCAAAACGACATTTCTCGTGATTACAATGGCCATTTGTAGAATTTATTCATTTTATTCGTATACTCCTCTTCACATACATATCTATATATTCATCTCCACAAATTGTCTGCATCTGAGGAATAACACCATAGCAACAAATATTAAGCGGCTCGTTCAACAATACAATGTACATCAAGGAATTTACTAATATTGTCATCTCCTTAGTCGTCAGGACGAGCACTTATACGAGAAAAGAAAATTTATTACCCACTTGTATGAGAGAGGATCTATGTCGACATGTTTGCCGGCAGACGCACATGCCCATCACAAGAGTTCTCATACAATCCTAGTGGCACACGACAAACGGCGATCACATATATAATATCCTTCAAATTCCAGACACAGCAAACACACCCATTTACTGCATCCGCACGAAGGAGTATAATATTCTTCAATTTAGAATCGTTAATCCCAAGTGCTACTCCAAGGATTCTCCTTTTTAAATTATACTAATTAAAAACTTACAAATACCTTCGATAATGTCCTTTGAAGGTTTCAAAAAAAAAAGAGAGGAAGAAAACGGCATAACGGCCGGTGAAATTGTCAAAGCCATGGATAACAGCAAAAGGGACGAACTTCTCAATTCCAATTGAAAGTAGAAAATGTCTTTCATTCAACTGAATCACCTGAGACTGAGAGTGGTATTTCCTCAACATCACTTTGCCGCTGATGATGCCATCGGGGTGGAAGGAGGGAAAAGGTAATCAAAGCTAGAGGAAACGCGCACATACACATGAAGCTATGTATTCGGCGAAAAGCAAATAAATCTTTTCATTTAGTACATGGCTCGAGTTCGATAAGTAGTGCACGTGAGACGCCTTCATCTTCACTGTGCAGGGCTGGAATTGTCTGAACGCAGAAGGGAAGAAGCAAAACTGGCGCCATTTTTGAAAGTCGAGATTTTAATATAGGTTTACGGAATTCTTTATAACACTTTGAAGGCATTTGATGAAATAAGGAGAACATCTAGTAACTGATGCAACCAAGAAACTTTTGCTTTCATCTCAATATTTTTACTATGATTTTGTTGACAGGTCAAAAAAACTGAAACATTATTTTGAATGCTATGTTTCCTACTTAGCTCTGCCTCAGACCAATGTAGGTATATTCGTACTCCATCCATATGTGGTAGGAATAGGAATTTCTAACCATCAGTCAGGTGCCCAGGGCCCCCTCCAGCCGCTCCTGGTTATATTTCCGGCCGTCAGAGATGGAACTGCTATTGCACCGAAATAAGAGATGGGAAAAAAATAAATTAAAGGTAAGAGCATGAAAACTTACGGTCGCACACATTTTTTGTTGTCTGTAAGGGACACAAAAGACTGAGGGGTTGAACGAACAAAGGAATTTTCAATTTATGTATAGGTATCCATCGTCCGTTTTTAATTAAGAGTTTCTACAAATGGCTCATGATGACTACGACGGCGACGACGACAACGACGAAGACGACGACGATGACCATTGTTTGGCATTTTTCAGGATGAAAAATCGACTCATCCCAGTATTCAACTTGGAGATACTTTTTTGCGCGCAGTGTTGCTGCGAATAATCTCTCTGGGCGGCCAAGTTTCATGAATGGTATAAATGCCATCCATGAGTTAGGTAGAGGTGGCTTTCAAACCATGAAACACGACAGCGAAAGAGACGAGAATTGATTTTATGTGTGCGCGCCTCATTGTTGTTCAGGGCAGCGTTAAGGACTTTCCAGTTCTGTTTCTCCTTCGAAGTGTATAGTTGCTTCCTGTTTTTTTTTTTTTTTTTCATTTTGTTCTTTTTCTTAGTCCTTGTTAGAGTCGACTTTTGTTCTACGCCCTACGAGAAAGAAAGACTAAATCTTGTTGTACCACAGTTGTGGTGGGTACCCGTATACCTACCTTTGTCAGAGTGCGCCCTTCAAACAGCTTCGGGGAATAATTCGTGGATAACTTTCATCTGCACTGGGGACTCCGTTGCACCGACCGACAGTGGATTGTGGGGGTTGAGCTTCGTTTGGAAACAGCAAAATATAGATTAACGAATTGTTATATAGAAATTCGGTAAAATGAAACCGAAACAATGGACGCGGACGAAGAGAGTGAAAATCTTAAATTTTAAGAAACTATATGTATAGGTATACGGTGTGCGGAAGGACCAACTGCAGCAGCATCAGGACTGCCATTTTCCGGATCAGTTGAGTGGGTGCGGGAATGAGATTCTCTAAGGTGTTGTGTCTTGGAGAATGTCTTTAAGTGCATGGAGTGCTAAGCAGTATTTAAGACTTTTAGGAGCGGAAAAGTAGACAGAGGGTAGTTGTTTTATTTGCATTTCCATACTATAAAGGTTTAACAATAATCTGAGATTTAACTTAAGGAATTCCCTTCGTAATTGATCTTCACGATGTTTAAAAAACAAAAAAAAAGGAATGGTTGACTTACGGACGTTAACAAAAAACTGGCAAACAAATTGCACATACAAAGTTAAGTACATACAAAGACTTTAGCTCTCTATCCGTTACCTCACTTTGTAAAGATGTATAAATATTTATTTAACCTAGCTACAAGTCCAGTGCCGGCTCCAGCCAAATAAGCGCCCTGGGCAAGATTTACAGAAGGGCCCTTTTTCAGATTTTGTTTTGAGATTTTTGAACTAGATCCTTTTGTTAAATATAAGCGGATATGCAAGAAATATACCTACACGAACAGGGTGGAATATTTTGAAATAATTTAGGGTTATGTTTTGAGTTAGATTTTCCTTGAAGTTGCAACATTGCAAGTGATGTGAGTTAATGTGCAAGAAATAATTCACCACAGGTGTGATGGATGTTATTATTTTGGGCTTATTTGAGCAAGCTTTTTGTTTAAAATGTCAATCGCAGTATTTGTTTGTGCAAGATAAAATTAATTTTTCTTTCCTAGAAATGCGCCCCCAGAACTTGGCGTCCTGAGCATTTGCACATCTTGCATATATGGTTGGTCCGGCCCTGGCTACAACTATTATGTAGCCAAAAACGGGCTATAGCAAATTTGAGTCCTAAAAAATATGCAGTTTGACAGATCGATCACAATTTGGGAAAAAATCTATTACTTTTTTGACAAATTTAAATGGTGTTCCCCAGGGCTGTATTCTAACTCCAGTACTTTTTGCCCTTTTTATTAATGGAACTCGTTGTATTCTGTCTTGAGCCTGACATGTTTATTAAGGTTCTCATCTGCGCTGACGACTTGGGGCTACTTGTTGACAGCCCGTTCACATAAACAGACTGCGAGTATGCATTCAAACCTGTGGTCTAAAGGTTACCTTATGCTGACAAAATCGAGGTAATGATTTCGGAAGGCCGACTGCGCAGAAAATTCCCTAAAAAATATGTTGGCACATCACTTCTCGGAGTCCTGTCAAGACTAACTTGAAGTTTGGTGACCACTATAAGCAAAGTAGCGATTTGGCTAACAAAAACATAAAAGAAATATTGACGTATATATGACCGGTATATTGACATCAATGTCAAATATGCAAGATTGCGCAAATGTCAAGTCAGCCTATCGGATACCTACACCTTTTCTAAAGGCCAGCTGCACTTAAGAAAAGGAAATTTCAGAACCTCTCCATTAAAATGAATTATCCCGACTTAAGGATCCACTGCCATGGCGCCCCTCAGAAGCGAATTAATTGCCAGCCAAAGCCATTAGCCAGCCATTCCTCTATTTAATTAAGTCATCTACACTTCCACACTGAGCGGCGAGTAATTTTAGCTGAAATTGACTCCTACCTTACATAATGAATTGCTCTCAAATAAAGGACATTCCACCGCATAAAACTGGCTATCGTTATGGCCTTTCATTTCCTGTGTATTCCGATTTAGTAGCCACATTAGTCTTTCCCCCTTTCTACTGGCATATCGGTGAGTTGTAATTTATGCCGATTCTCGATACATAGTTTCCACCTTCCCTTGGCTTTTTTTTTACTGCTGGCGATTAATAAAGGGATTTCGGCAATAGAACTGAATGTCCGGGACAATAACAATTTATCTCGGATCGAATGTGTATGCGGTTTAAAAGTTTATCGGCTGGCGAAAGACGATATTTTTTTGCAAAGGGTATAGGAACCTATATACAAGGATGTAGTCGGGACAATTGGTGGAGGTAATTGCATAAATTATTTTCCGCCAGTGGGACATAAAAGGTAAAAGTGATTTTTCGGTTTATCCTCTCAGACTAAGGATGCTTGTGTGTACTTTAAGTTGGCTTGTCCGATCTTATCGATGGCAGGGGAATTTCGTGCTGTAGATACCTATGGCATTGACAGAAAGGCATTGTTGACAAATCGGTGGTCATTTAAGGAGACACCGATAAACTGTGTTTAAATGGTCATTGTGTGGAATGGATTTAATGTGATTTTCAGCCAATAAGATTTAGGATGGAGTTTTTTTTCGAGCAGATAGTAGAATTTACTGCCATTTGAAGAACGTATGTAGAACGAGTGTGCAAGCAAAGAGATGGTACTTTCAGATAGTGAGAAGGAGTTCTGTCTTGAGTAGCTATTAATGCTTACACCACACGGATATACATATCGCTAAAAGAAGAAATCATCAAAAAATACGATTGCAACAGAGCTCGAAACGAGCGGTAAATAGTATACCGTGTATACCGCGCAAGACCTGAATATAAGACAGGTGTCAGATGGCATATTTTGCGAGTGCTTCTTGGGCAGACAGATAAGTGGTATCTGAAGTTTGGTGAAAGCAAAAAACCGTGTTCAGCGTGCCAAGTCGTTTTTCACACACTGATACAGTTTTATACAATAGCTTCTTGGGACCTCGGTTACATCAAGGTGCCTTTCGTTGGAAAGTGTTTTCGGATGGACTAATATTGTTTACCCTCTACGCAGTAAGCCTTGAGCCTTACAAATAAGGTAGCGAACTAATTTTCAAAATTTACATCTAGTCCTAATATGCACAGGCACACTCGCCCGAATGCAGCGTTAAGATGACAGTTCCGAGGAGTTATCTCTAGCGATAAGAGACATGACATTTACTACCTAGTCCCAATCCAAGTAATCTTTAGTTAAGCTTTAAAAATGAAAAACATAGAGAAATTCTAATGGCGAAAGATTGAAATCGCAAAAGACTGACCAATCTTTTGTTGACACTTGACAGCAAGATACACGCTCGAGAATTTACCCAAACAGAGTGCGATTTTTGCTCAATTAAAAAAAAATTGTTTCTGTTGAGAAACAAACGAGTTGGTATTCGTTGTTAAAAACAACAGATATAAAAATACCAAATGCAAGCTTTTAAAATAAATCACTTTTTATCAGTTGTTATCAAGCAATTTTGAAGATTAATATCAACCAAACAGTTTCCTTAAACAAGGTAACTCGGTTATTTTTAATCCACAAACAGTTTGGGTCAATCTCATCACTTCACTAAAAATTCCTTCGACATATGGTGGTTTCTCCACAAAGATCCAATGGCGACGCTTTAAAATTACCTAAGTATTAAATAGAATTCTTCGAAACCTACCAGACACGAATAAAAGGAAACACGAGTAAAAACATCTTTTAAGTCTTTGCTGACGAATATGTCAAATTTTTTCTTATTCAGATACAGTTATTTGAGGAATCTTCGAGAATCTGAACGTTTCTCAGTTCAGTTACTCTGTTTGATTTGCATAGTACTGCAGCCGCACTGCGCCTATACATCCAGACGAAAATGTGTTCGGAATAAAACCCACCTACGCCTGAGTTTATCCTATACCATCTACTGTCCCAATCGATTCACCTCAAACGCATTCCATTAAAAAGCGCCGTTAATCTCAGACTTTGAGACCGAAACTGGTAGCACTGTCGATTAGATTTATTACCCAGCCGATGGTGGCGTATTATCCAACAAGAAAGTCGGTATCGATTCCCCCGATTTCCTGGGAGATACACACATGTTAACCATTTTCCCATCTCGAATCACAAGATTAAAGCACCATTGTGCGCGCGACCCAAAACCAATAAAGCACTCCCACGTCCCTTTCTCATTAATCGGATGCGTGAATGTAAATGTAAATAAACTTTTCCATTACAAAAATTAACTGTGAATTAGTGCGGATTGCCCTAATTCAATTCATCGGCAAAATCTTACGCACATTACTCCGATTCTTCCATTCTTTCGCAATCCCTATACCTTCCCTGTATCAACTGCCGATATAGTCCCTTCGCTTCAATTGATGTTCATTTCCAGTCAAGCTGGGCCTCCCACGCCATTGCCGGAGGATTTTTACATAAAGAAAGGACTAAAGACGAACTTGAGCGAACAGCGCTTAGGCGTATAATAAACGCCTTCTGGCCCACCCAACCGGAAAACAAAAACTTTCCCAAGCCCAGTCGCGTTTCCTTTTTCGCATTTGAACAGAAAGCAGAACGGGTGCGGGTGAGGGATGCTTTAAAAGCCAATGAATAGAGGGAAATGGCTGAGCTATAAAAGACGAAAGAAAATCCAATGTAATAGTCCATGACGACAACAAGGATGAATGGAGAAAAAAGGAAGTGCGTCGCACACTCTGTCGAGAAGATGTTATCCCAGTGCGATCTGGCGCGCCCGCAATGGATTTATCTCTGCGTGGCTGTGTGCTTGGGTATCGATTGCAATCGAATTTTATTGATATTGACACAATTCTTGTGATTGCCGGATACACGGCCCATGGGCAACAACCGGAGGCGGCCGTGACGGGTGGTGGCGGCTGGAGGACACGCAACAGCAATAAAGCCCAGCAAGGATGCGGGATCTTGATTTTTATTTAAGAAATTAAATTGTGCCACTGAAAGTGGAATGGGTGGGATGATGGCGAACAGATAGCCAGCAGCAGCAGTAAGGACCGACACAAACAAACGAATAAAAATCAAATTAACTTGTAAGCCCCCGCTTCGCCAAGGCGCGCAGCAGTCTTGAGAGATATCATCGAAGTTGTGTAGATTTAATCGTTTTGTGGGCACACAAAAGGCGGTCATTTATTTTAATGCCGTCGATGGAAAGCGATAGTCCGCATGGCAATGATTCCACTAATTGCTTTTTTTTGTTGATTTTTCTCTTTAGCGGTATAGAGGGGGGAAGTCGTCTTTGCTGTCGTAATTTTGTTGCCCAACTGAATGCAATTACCAAATATTTGTCATTTGGTTGTATTTATTTTTCTTTTCACACCAAAAATCAGCGAATGGCCCTTGAGAAAATTTAATTACACCCTCTGCTTCACTTTTTTCGAACCACATAAATATATTTAGGTCCATTCGGGTACTTTCACGAGCCAACCACTAAAAATCTGTCAAACTCGAAAAATTGAGCGAAACTCTCTCAGAAAGCTGAAAATATACTCCAAAGTACGTGGATACACTTCGAGCAACTTTGAGCCACTTACATCTTTGAAATCTAATCCATATCACGAATAAATTTATAACTTACCTTTCTGCAACATATGAAATTCTCTAGGAGAACATTCGACCACCACCGAATTTTCTTTATTTTAAGATATTTTATTTTTGTTACAATTGATTTTTAAAACGGATTTTGAATTTTGTTTCCTGTCAATTTTGCTCATTTGACATTTTTATCAATACTTGCCGGTTGAAGTTCTCTGAGCTGTTTCGAGCCAAGAGAGGACCAAGAGATCTGCTCGTTACTCGTTATTTTGTTAATTTTCTCTTTTTCTGTCATTTTTGATTAGTACTTTGTGCGATTGCGATCGATTTATATCGATTGCGTTCGGTTCAAACAACGTACGCGAACGAGCCTATTATATAGGTATCGGCGAACTTTACCTCCATTGTTTTTTTTTAAATTAATTATTATACTATTGATGGAATGACGTTGACTGCTTAACGCTGAAAGGAAAATTCCCCAGATAGAGCTCTAGTGCAAAGTGGTGAAATGTCACTTTCAATTCGTGTTTAATTAGCAACATAGAACATAAACGCCACTTGTTAAAAGTTCTATGTTTTTTATGTTTTTTTTTTCGAATACATTTGAGCCTAAAAAGCAATTTGTAATTTAAGGAAAGCGACTGAAATGAATATCTTGTCTAAAACAATAAAATTTAACAGATCTGTTTCTGTTTTTAAATGTTTTAACAGCCACGACTCTCTGTTTGATTATTTGAAAGAAAACAACATTTACAGGTGAGCTACGATGGTATGTACTATTCTACTACAGGCGTTTTTCTTTTCTTAGTTCAGAGCTGGGCCTAAACTGTCAAAAACCTCTGAATTTGTGTCGATTTTTCCAATCAGAGCGCACTCTATGAGTGGGCACACACATAAATCTAGTTATCTTAAGTCGAGTAGATGTAACCGGACCGCAAAAAGTATATTGGTCGGGAACGTCACTTTTCCTACTTCAACAAAATATATGCGAACTGTCAACTTAGTACTCAGTCACGAATTTATTGACTATTCTATTCTATGCTTCGGCTACCCCTCTAAACGTCTACTTAAACAGCTGTTCATGTAATCGACTTAAGACAATTAGGCAACCAACTCTCAGACTTAAAAAACTAGACACTTGAAAGTCTCCAGTTTCACATAAATAGACTGAGCTGCGTCTGAGTAATAATTTGAACAGAGTGTATTTTGACAGGTAACCATATAACTAACGATCAAAAATGCGAATACTGATACTGCGCCTTCTGACTCTTCGAGTGAAATCGGCGCAGTTCTAATGCAAAAACGGTGTAATGCTTTTTCATTTAAGAAGTCATATGACTTTAAGAATGCGTTCGAGTGATTGGATATAAAATTCTTTGACAGCGCTTAAGAGAATGCAAAGTACTTAAAACACTCATCAAAAAGAAGGCTGGCTAATTGTGTACCCTTTCATTTCACATTTCGCAAATTCGCTGAATTACCGACTTGAATTTAGAGCGCACAGAATCCCTGCTTTATCCGTGAAAGCGCAATTCAGCTGCCATTTTGGTTTTGCACGTACAATATAACAGAACTGAAACTTTGGCGCACAAAATGTACAAATCGTAGATCTGGTACAATAAGTCCTTTAGCGTTGGATTGTTAATCAGTGCACATGCAGACACAAGAGATGAACCACCACATTTTTCGCATTCTTAGAAAGTATTAATAGAGAAAAAGCACCTCGCCACACTAAGAACGTATGTTGTTTATCGTCGACAAACGTCAACGTAAGTGTTTACTTGTATTTGCCAGTGAAAATGCTGGCGCGTTTTTATCTAGCTTAAGGCATCCCCACACACAATATACAATACAATACCAATGGCCGACAGAATTTTCTCAATATCATTCCAATCTTATCTCAAACGTATATAGGCACAAGTAAATACACTTATCAATGGCACTGTTATGTTTAATTGAAAAGTAGCACTCTTTTAATTCTAATCAAAATTCCGTACTTAATCGCCATTAACTCCGGTGTGCTGTGAGATCCAGTCGAGAAATGATGTTACCCGTGTAAACACGGAAGGGAAACCCTTCTCGCAACCGTGTTTACTGCCAAAGGATGTCAGCCCAACTAGGTATCGCGTGGCATCCGCTGCTTGATACACCAACGGGCCACCGGAATCTCCATTACACGTTCCTTTTTGTTCGCCCCCATCGATGCAGATGTTTGCTGGCTTAATAATCCCAGCGATGAAGGTTTCCTCACACTCTGACTGACTTATAATAGTGACGTCTATATAATGCAGTTCCTTGGGTATCCCTGTCATGGTATCATTGTTTTTGCCCCAGCCAGCTGTAGTGACAACTTGGCCTTGGAGATAATCCTGATCCATGTAACGCGAAGGTAGCCTAATCAGCTGAATGTCATCTGTCAAAGTGACATTTAGCGGTAGTTGAATGAACGCAATGTCATTCGCAATGGTGTCCGGGTTGAAGTTCTCGTGAATGATTATAGCACTACCGTCGACTTGTACCACTTTGCCGTGCAGCGGAACTATCTTCCTGTCATGGGTGCCGAGCTTTACTTTGACGCCAACAGTGCCTCTGCAAAGGACGATAAATATCTGTTTTGATGGTAGGTACAGCTACTTTGACAGAACTTACCCGTAAACGCAATGCGCCGCAGTTAGAACCACATTCGGCGCTATCAGTGCTCCGCCACACCAATAGGTTCCGTCGCTTCGGGTGGCCTTAGTTATGCTCAGACCAACCAAGAATGGAAAGCTGCTCTCAGGTGCCAGCAGTCCGCCTATGATTCGGCCGTCGTATGACGGATGAGCAGACACTCCGGAACTCACCAGAGCTGTCAGAGTGGTTAGAGCTATCAAAGATGCCATGTTGACTGATCGATGTCCGCGAAGATTTGCAACTTTTATACAATAGTTTGTCTAGTTCGAAACTGGATCACTGATACGATATCATCGATAAACGCCACTTGGGCATTCTGGATCACTGTGAAGTGGTCGGCTAATCTCTTCCATAACTGCTCTTTTCCAGTGCTAACCAATTCTAGTCATTACAGTCCACTCAGACCTGAGAACTGCGCAATTAATGCGTCTTGGAGTTAGTCGGTTTATGGCTTATCAGGTGCTTCCTTCGAATTGTGTCATTATATCTAAGACTTATGGTTGACTGACATTACCTGACAGCCAGCACTCGGCTGTGCTTCCTTTGCAAAGAGTTCCGGTCGAGATTAGATAAGGAGTTGTTTTTAATTTAACGCCCGAAAATAATTGTTCGAATGAAAGTCACTGACCTAAGACAACACCTACAGTCTTAAGTTCGTCCAGTCATCGCACGGGGACGATGCACTTGATGCGAAAGGTTTAGCGTTTCGATAACAAAATTTCAGTTGACTTGTCTGTGGCGCAAATTTAATTAAAGTCACAACAGTTTTAGATACATGACTCCAAATCGGCTATCTGGAAAGATAAGAGCTGTCAAAATAAATAAATTTCCCATATATATGGCTGTCGCGCAGTTTCCATTCAATTTATTCCGCTAAGTCAAACCGAATGGTCGTCATTATGTGGACGCTAACCCTGACAGTCATTCTCGCATTCACTGCGGTATCCAGATCCAGAGGATTGCCTTTCGAAATGCTCATCATTGGGGGAGAGCTGGCGCCAACCAACAGTTTCCCCTACCAAGTCGGGCTGTACATCAACAAGGACGGAACAGAAATCGGCACCTTTTGGTGCGGTGGAACATTGATTTACCCGGACTACGTGCTCACCGCAGCACACTGCCTATACGGGTAAGTGAAACAGTTGTGCCAAAAACTATAAGGTCAAACTGACGGACGATTTTATTTTTGTTTAGTGGCACAGTGTCAGTTGCGGTTATATTCGGAACCAATGACATTGACAATGTCGCGTCGAGCGAAAAAATGTACATCCAACTATCCGGCATCATCATAAATCCCGATTTCGATCCGTCATTGACAAGGAACGACATCGCTCTTCTGAGGCTACCTACGAGTTTTACTGTTAACGCTGCCGTTCAGACCATCCAGCTGGCCACGAGCTCAATGAATCAGAATTTTCTACAGGGAAAAACCGTTACCACATCCGGATGGGGATACACAAGCGCCACTTCGACGGAAATCACTGATGAACTGCGCTACGTCAAGTTGACAGTGATAAGTTTGACAGATTGTGCCGCGTATTTCAATAGCCGACTCATTCAGTCGACGAATATCTGCACAAGTGGGGTGGCGCTGTCAGGACCATGCAATGGCGACTCCGGTGGACCGTTGACATACCAAGCCGACGACGGTAGCTTGTATCTTGTTGGGCTGACATCGTTTGGCAGCAGTTATGGCTGTCAATCAGGCAGTCCGAATGCCTACACTCGAATCACATCGTACCTGGATTGGATTGCGGAGAACACAGGCTACACGTAGCCCCAGAGCTCCCTCACTCGTATCGTATACCCTCATATAGACATAAATTGAATTAAGTGTAAGCGGGAATAAAGTGTGTAATTGTAATTAATCGCCAGGACAATATCAATTAACGTTACCATGAGGACTAAGTTGCAGGGTTGTTATTTTACCGTATTATGCGGGATGGAATGGGAAAACCCGAAAGATCATTCAGTCGGATGGGTAAATAAATAACCCGAGTTTAATTTTCTCGACTTGCTTCTGTTTAATTAAAAAATCAGGTCACAGGACCTTCGAATCGGTGCTGTGTACAGTATTATGTAGATGGATGCTTGGAGTTTATTTTCAGTTTACGCTTTCTTTTTCCGTTCGCCGTTTTCGCCTCACCACCATCCACTGGTATGTATCCTTTCAGTGTTTGATAAAATTTAATCAGAAGGACATAATTATATTACGTGTGCATGGCGGAGGGTTTTCGCCAACATAGCAGAATACTCGTCTCTCTGTCTCTATGTCTATAGCAACGCGTTGAGACATAAAGTATTCATTCGTATAAACTCCTGTGTCGCACAGGATAATGGCAGAGAACAGGGTGCAAACACTGAAATCGCTTGTCTTGAATTCCTCCATTCGAGTCACGTAATGTGATTTGATATCAATTTTCGGATTAGATAATCCTGTTGAGTAGGTGCCTTGCAGCGGAGGAAGATGGTCTTTGGGAAAGCAGAGCGCTGGGATGAATCGGAATCACACGCTAATTTTGGACTTTTGCTGGACATAAAGTTTTATTTTCTTCCAGATTGTTTGGGCGTTGATGTTTGGGTTGCTTATTTGTGTTAGGAGTCATTTCTGCTTCTTGTCACGTAAGTTGGCGATAGGAGGTGCGATGAGATGATGAGTAAAGTGGGTAGTAAGCTTTGGAAGAGGCGATCAGGGGCACTTTCAATTCATTTTGTTTGGATATATGCGACATACGAGTAACCTTGGGCTGATTATTTGCAACGGAGGAACCTGAGTATTCAATGTCAGAAGTGTGAAATTGATAACTTTCTCCATACATGTGATGAATTAGGTTAGTGCTGATTTATAAGCTTTATTTCGATAAAGACAAGCAGACTTTTTATACACGTATTATAGGGAGTGTATAAAGTTATGCACCCTTTAAAATGCCTCTAAACGCAAAACCCTTACTTTTAAAAATTGTTCAACGTTGCATAGAGCTTGTATAAATTCTAACCGCGTTTGGGGGACAGTTGTTTAGTGCCTGTATGCTGGTGGAATAGTACCGAAATGTCTTTTTGACTTCACATTATTGAGCAAAAAAGCTTCGCTTTTAAATTGGATGCATGAGAATCGACCTTTTCATATTAAATTATTAAGATTTAACTAATAGGTAGGTATGCATGGGAAATTCTTTTATTAATAAGAATTTTTGGGATCATGTATTTATACACTGCATAACTATAGTTATATTTAGTGTATATGGGGGCATTTCAGAAAATATAATGTAGAATGTACATGTAAAGGGTTGACCACGATGACTTTTGGCACAAATTTGAGTCCAGGGATGGGATGGATTTTTTTTTCTATACACTTCTTCATAGATTGAGGGGGAAAACAGGGGACAAGCTTGAGTAATTGAAAAAAACCTCCGCGAAACACAATTCGCTTAAGCCCGTATGACACTACATTTTTCTTTTCAATTTTTCAAGAAACTACAGCAGTACGAAAAATTAGAACGAAAATTCCCAGTAGGAGTGAGTGCGTACACACCAACTTTATTAATGTAGACATGTCAAAAAATATTTTTCAGCTGCTGGCAGCTTTTTTGACATTTCAAGATTATTTGATAACAAATTCGTTTGAAAATTTGTGATTGATTTGCAAACAATTGCTACCCCTTTCGTAATACACTTTCATTCTCTTTTACACACCGCAGACTTTTCAACATTATAAAAATGAGAAAAAAATGTAGTGTCATATGGGCTTTAGTACTAAAAATTATTTAATCACATTACGAATAAATTTCAGTGATTTCGAATCTAATCACACTGAATATGTACGAAAACTGCCCATCTAATGTCTGTCTAAGATTTGTTGTGTAACTGAATGCATTCATTCGTTTTGACAGAAAATGAAACTATTTTAAATAAAAACAAAATTCAGGGTTTAGTAGGTACCAATATAAATCTGACAGCATTTGCCTTCGATTTTGGTTGGTCTAAATTGACCACATCACCAATTTTTCTGTTAAATTTATAAACTGCCAACTACAAACCGTTTGCTGTAAACGTAGGTATTTTTTATATTTTATAAAAAAAATGCCTGATAAACGAGAACGTGTATGTTTTATTTTTAACTTCCCAATGTTTTCGTATTTCTATAGAGAAACTAGATTTGAGATCTTGCTATATACATCTTACCTTGAATTCACAATTCTATTTCCACCTTAACGTCTTTCGCCCAAGTATACTCTTCTTTAAATGTCATTATCAAAAGGCATTCGTTTGCGCCTTTTTGTGTCTTTTAAGTGCAAAGACACACATATTAACAAAATGAGTTCAAAAGATGTATAGGTAGGTATATGATCATCTCATTAACACGTTATATGATTTTTCAATACCTATATTTTGTATTTATGTATTTACTCTCTTTTAACTTTTAAAGACAATATGGCCGAGCAATTTGAATTATTTAAATAAACTAATTTAATTTAATAAATTTATGCCTACAATTTATTTTGCGTCTCTATTTTTATTACTTTCTATAAAAATAGCCTACTAATTTATTGTTTTGCCTTCATATTTGTAAATATAACATCCTTTTTTCATAATAACTTTATATAAATAACGAACTTTTTTAAATAAAAAAATAAAAATTAAATAAAATAAATACAGCATTTGAACACTTTTCTCTTAATTTTTTCAAATATTATATAGGCAAGCAGCTTTGTAGGGGAAATCTTACGTCGGTAGGAAATTTTTGGACCCGGGAAGGGTTTTTTTTTTTATGTAAATCACTGACTACAAAAGTGTCTACCAATAAATAGTCTGTGATACTAGAATCTAAATTCTTGTCTGTTGTTTCTTGTTTAACGTAACTATTTATTTTTTATAGTGTTCCTACTATTTATTTGGTTTTTAAATAAATACACATAGAATCATGTAGAATCCTTCATAAAGACTAGCGCATCCGCTGAAGAAGTAGGAAAAAACCAAAGAAACGTAGGGATAAGAATGAAATAGTGTTATTATTTTGATTCGGAAACAACTGATCAGCACAGTTTCAACAAATTTTTGTTGCTTGTGTACAACACTTTGAACTAATTCTTGTTGCTTGCTAGTGTAAAATTGTCTTGTAAATCAGGTAGCACTACTTCTAAGCCCTATTTCCTCATAAAATGCTTGACACCTTATTTGCGACAGTTGGAATATTTCCTTCATTCATAGGGTACATAGTATGTATTTGAAGGTAATACCTCTTCCCCCAGGCACAATAAACTAAAGTGTCAGCTACGTATTCGTTCATCATTGTATTCATTTTCTTCCATTTCACTCGCTTATTTGGTGGCCAAAATCGGCACTTTTTGATCAAAGTGCGTTTTCCTCAAATTCATGTATCGAAACAATGAAAAGGAAACCACACCAGCTCCCTATCGGAAGTCCTCAATCTCCACGACATTGTTCGCTGCGTATCCGCCTCAACCGGAAGTCCGCAGCCATTGCATTAAACCTGCCCCACATCTCTGATTTTCTATTCCGTTCCGCATCGACATGCTTTTTGGGGTGATTCCGTGACTCGCATATTGGAGTATAAAACAACCGAAATCCAATGACCTGCCGCCCATCATTTCCGCCTGTAATAGCCGACTATAAATCTTGGAAATCGGACCGCTTCTTGTGCACCACGTTCGAGTATATCTTAACACAATTCTGTGGTGGGTGGGCTTGAGCTTTCCACTTTGCTATGAGTAATTTGTTTTCCTTCGTACGGGTTCGGATTGTGGACAAAGGACCGAGCATTACCTTATGTGTATCCTCAAACAAAGTAGGTCGACCGTCATGTGTAAGGTGTAAGATGTAAGTGCCTCTTCCACGACTTGCCAATGAGTATCGTCTTTTAAAATCCTTTTTCTGTTTTCAGGCACACAGCGTGTGCTCGCAAATGTAATGGAAATTCAAGCCATGTATCCCTAGTAATGGTTTCCTTACCCCCAAAGGAACAATAAACTAGGAAGGTGTTTTGATCCGACAAAGACCCATTTATAAGGCGTTGTTAGGAGTGTCATGCTGCGCTGCTCGTTTTCGCTGTGACTGTTGTATCTGCGTATGGCGGTGTTTTATTTTGTTTTTTGCCAGAATGGATGGAGTATGAGATTATCCTTTGAAAACATCATAGCCGTCGACTGCTCGTATTTATTGGGCATGAAATGAGCTGCCAGCTCGAGCTGAATGTGCTGCTGTGAGGTGTGTAGTGTATGTCTGTTGAAATGAACTCAAAATCATTTTGCCGTTTCGTCGTGACAACAATTTCGACGGCGAACGAGTATAATGAGGAGTTCTCTGTCATCGTCCTCGTCGTTGTCGTTATCTTTAGAGTAGAGGTCGGGGGGGGAGGAGAAGTATATGCAATTGGATAGATTTTTAGAATGGAAGTTCGGTGTGGTTTTTCAAGGATACACGACGGCAACGCCAATGTGATATTGGATAGGTGTGATTTCGTTTTGACGGTTTCCCTGTGGAGTTTATTGTGTGAAAGGATAAAAGTGCTGAAATTTGAAAGGATTTCAATTTTATGGAAAATTTTAATAAGTGCGTGGAAGTTCGTTTTTCATGACATTGAATGGAATTCGAAAACAACCCTAAAATAGCTATATTGGTCGTCTTTTAGTGAAGAGGAAAAAGAGAAGTCCACGTTTCGCTGATGGAATCTGCGTAAAGTGGTTTAATGAAGGTGGTCCCATAGCAAGTCATTGTCTCACAAATAAATAGGTGATAGTAAATTTACCTTTAGATACCTTTTCCCCATGGCGATGATAAAATAATATTTCTAAACCATTGATATCGGTCGAAGGCAGGGTGTAGGGATATCTTAATATCGGACTGCACTTCAAAACAAAAATACTAAAAAGTACATTCATAAATCATTCCAACCAAACATTGGACTTGTTCATTAGAGAGGAACCTTTTACGTTGACAAAGCAAACATTTTTCGTATTTCCGTATCCGTATTTCTTAGGATATCTACATGGTCTTAAACAGAATGTACACAGCCAACATGCCCCACACCAATTGCAAGTCCGCCAATACAATTATTATAGAAAAAAACAAGTGCACACCCTGTCAAATTGCAACCGTCCTATTTAATATTAACTGAAAACGACACTACCGCTCGCCCTTTCTGAAGCGGTTCTTGGAGTCTTTTCCTGACAAATTTTTGGATGCGTAGTACTAAGCTTAAGAAAAACCCTTCAGCCAAGTTAGCCACCTGTCAGGCTTACTAAACAAGAGGTTTGAACGTTCCAATTGTGTTTTCAGTGCATTTTTTTTCTTTTTCTGGTCCAGATTCTGATATCATAATCCTTACCCTTGCAGCATTCAATACAAAGTAGAAATCATTAATATCTCTATCGCTTTTACGAGGCAGTTGTTTAACCACATCATGGCTTTCAAACAATGTTAATAACTGGACTTAATTTTCAACTCCATGTTTTTGCAAGATTCTGTTGGTACCTTCCTATTCCTAGAACAAACCTGATGCTGTCAGTCATGGAATTTCCATAACCAAACTGATTCACAATGTTTTTCACATCGCAATCCCAAATCCCAACCGACTTCAGAAATTCCGTTAAAACTTAAATCTCAAATTCAAATTAAACTGACTATACCAATTGAAAAGGAAGTTGATATTGAACTCACCACGATTGACAACATCTCAGCCGATTGGTCTACTTGACAGCTGTCATTTCACAAATGCTCAGCGCACACTCACCACCAATGCATCCAAAAAAAAACAACTTTACAGAACTGTCAAGTCAACAACAAAATAAAATGCTAATATAAAATGGAACGAATTGTATTCGGAATATCGGCAATAAATTTCAACAATTCCAACGAATTTATAACAGGAAAATCGTAAGTTGAATACAATTTAGGAAATAGCTCCGCATTTTATTACTATTTTTCACATTTTAGAGAAATTACCAACGCCGGTGTTTGGCAAAACCAAACTTTTCCTTGTACAATGGCTGAATCTGAGGTCGTGGAATCCCCCACCGAAACTGAGTCTCTGGACCAATCCGACTCTGAATCAACTGCTCCGTTCAGACGTAGCTTACCTGCCCGATTAGCTAAGAGTAAGGAAAATTCACTTCTTCACATCAAACGGCGTTCCATTATGAAACCAAGAAGAAATCTCGCCGCTAGCTTGGGCGAAGCAATGCGACCATCGCAAATCAAAAAACTATACACACAAAATAAGATCAAGGGAAACTTTCGACCTTCAAATTTGGAGACCATATTTGAGGAGTCAACAGAAGATAAGACCGAACAGCTATGCTTTATTGGGGCTAAAAAGATTAAGCGAAGTCTTTCATGTTCAGATGGTTTAAACGTGACGAAGACGACCGTGAAGAGTAGGCGATTAAAGGTTAAGAGAACCTTTGGGCGACGATTTGCCCTGAAAAAGATATCTTTGGAGGATTTTATCGATCGTTTAAATGCCAGCTTTGAAGACTCAATAGTAAAGTCTGAACGCGAAATACCTACCGAAATAGATGATATAAAGACTGACGAAGGGCTGAGAGAGGACTGCGACGAAGAAGCTGCCATGGAGTGTGCCGATGAGACATTGCTCCTGACTTAAATGTGATAAGCTCTCGTTTCAAGTGTTGCAATTTAGAATGTTCTGTGCGTTGATGGAGAGCTATGAAATGATGTCGTTTCTTTGTGGATGTTCTGTAGGTACGCTGTGCACTGCAAAATAGTACACTACATAATTTCATATTTGCTTGATCTATTATCGCTGTGGACTATTTTAAATATATGTATTTTATAAATGTTTACAAATGTTTTAATCTGTAGTTAGTTGCCTGGTGAAGACAACTGGACGCTCTTAACATCACTTATGTGGTAACCAGTGCGCTGACATAAAAAAAATGCCGTGCACAGAACGATATATTGCAACATAGTAACATTACAGAACCAATAAGCGTCTACAGACATTAATATGTGATTTGTAGTGGAAAACAAGCTGTGATCGGAATCATTTTAGTCCAAGCTGCTCGAAAGAACACTGCGAACATGCGAGTCGTAGAAGAAAACAACTTAAGATACAAATGCTCGACTAAACAATTGGATAAGAATAAGATGTTGTATTGCTTCTGCTGAATGATTATTCAATTTGACACTGTCAATTATGGAGAACGTATGTAGTAAAAATAATACAGAATTTACGCTGTTTTCATATTAAGGAAATATAAAGCGGGAGCCTATCACATGATTGGTCAGTATTCCAAGTTGGTACTCAATCAATTAATAGTATACAATTGTCGCAAAATGTAAAAACTATTTTAAGTACTATAGAAAAATTTCCGTTTCCAAACTTCTCTAAGTGGAAGCCAATGCTTCATTTTATTTGAACTCTGTACGACTATTGGATCGATGTCTATTGCAACATTTTTCGAACTCATACAGTCCGTAATAATTGGACTGAGCTACAAAAAGAATGTGACCTCCTATTATCTCCATTACATCACTTGTTCCAATTTGACTGTCTGGAGACGCAGGTGCATCGGATTGTGCAATTTTCTTAACACATCATTAACATTGACATCGTCACGAGTTCCAGTCCTACTCCCAAAGCTGTACAAGTAGAAAATTCTGTTAAGCAGATTGTGCGGCTCAAAGAAATATTCGAAAAATATGAAATTTTGAAGATGCTCGATCCCTTCATGTGAAGTTGGACTTGAATGTGAATTTTGAATAGATTCTTGCCACGTCTGCGTTGACCGAAATGTGTAGTGATTCCGCAAGCGAAAAGTAGTGTTTGTTTGCATAAACTCTGGAGCCCAAATCATAGTAACCTTGATCGATGCCAGTTCGTTTCGACTTTCTAGGACTAATTTGTTAGTTATTTTGACTCGAATTCTTGACGCCAGCTTAACTGTCAATGTCCATGTCTATAGTTTTTGGTCATGTTGTGTGTAGTTTGACCTAACAGTGCAAGTTCATTAAATTTTGTAAATATTTACTTTGTAGAGTCTCACATAAGGGATAATGCCAGTTTTTTTTTTAAAGTAGGGTCACAATCAACCCTTGAGGCAGGTTCCTTTTTGCATTTACCCCGTCATCCGTCCGTTTGTAACACCTATACTAACACATTTGTTTAAGCCGATATAAAAACGACATTTTAAATAATGCATTCTGACTTTGCCGTTTAATTATGCCAACGGATTTCAAGACCTTAAAAATAAACAACCATCTTTTTGGTAGCCAAGGGCTCAACTTCATGACTGTGCTCATTCGTTTCCTCAGCAGAAGCCCTGCCCCACCGCGGTGTGTCGATACCCGTTTCATCTAAAATCCAATCCAAGTAGGATACCACCTTTGTATACGCTGCCGGGTATCCCTTATCGCACCCGAAAACACTGCCATACGACGTTATCCCAATCAAAATCCCTGCCTGCGAATATCTCTTCCGCACTACCAGTGGTCCACCCGAATCTCCGTGGCAGGTACTTCTCTCCCACATTCCACTCGTGCAAATATTCGTCGGACGATACGTTAATGGAAAGCTTCTGGAACAATCATTGCCCGGTATAATCCTTAGTTTTACGTATCGCAGTGCCCGGCTTATTGCATGCACTCCAGTTGCATACCGGCCCCATCCAGAGGCTATCGCCAATTTGTCGGTAAAGTCCTTGTACTCGAATGTCCTTCGTGGCAGGGCAATCGGTTGGATTCGGTCTGAGAGAAAACACACATCACATTATTAACAGCAATGCCCAGAGCACACACACAACCAGCACGCACTCACCTGTGAACTTAATCGGCTTCGGCAGTTTCACCAACGCTATATCATTCCTTAATCGGCGCGCTTTCCATCCGGGGTGAATAAGGAAATTCTCCTTGGTAACCTCAATTCGTTGCTGGCCGCTCTCTTCTGCGTTACGAATCTCGTGCGCACCCAGAAACACTAACGCCCGCTTGGCCCTAATAAATGATACATAAGAGCCGTGATGCTGGCAAATCCTTTTCTAAACCTTGCTACCTACATATCCACACAATGCGCTGCCGTAAGGATGTATTCATTCGATATTAGCGAACCACCACACCAATAGATTCCTTGGGGCCGTTGCAACATTATTCCCGCCTGATATGGGAACGCATCCGGTCTAGCAATGGATCCCCCGAATATCCTTTCCATGGCGGCTGCACCTCCAGGCAGCATTTCCATTTGCAAACGTTCACTCTCCAAATTAAAAACTGTCGGTCGACCGTCCATGGAATTGTACATGGCCACCATCTGCATCGGCATCACTTTCGTCCAGTTGACACACTGTGCGGCTTTGATCACGACGCACCAGACCGTGAGATAAACTGACATAACCGTCATTATTTTGCCGTTGTCGTTGTCGGCTGCTTGTCTGCCCGGAGTCTGTAAGTGGCTTATAAAAACTAAGCTCGATGGGTGATTAGGAGACGGCTTTATAGGTTGCGGTTTCATGCACCCTAAACGAAAGTGCAATAGTCAGGTGGAAATGGTGAATACTTTTCCAAATGAACACCTTGTCTTGGGTAGAAGGCAAACTATGGAATGTTTTGTGAAAAAATACGATAGGTAGGTATACAAGATATCAACTGACACTTCATATGGGTATGGTCCCAATTAGCGAGGCGAAGTGAACAATAATTAAAAAACATTTCTCAGTGATATAGCAGGCTAAAAGTAAAATTAGGTTTGATAGCGGAAGTCAGTTTTGCCTGAAATGATCTGCAGGTTCTTAATTGAATGAGGGCAGCGGAACTGAGAAAGCAATTCACTCCATAAGCCTTTCCTTCCAAATTATGTTCAGAAGAGACAAAATATGCATGACGTTGATTTGTGTTGAAAATTCCGCCACAAGTGCTTTGCATTATCACTCACCCTACGTCAAATTATAAGAAATGATTGCGTAAGAATTTATAATTCCGTACAATTGGGTTGGAACGATCGTAATCATAAACATCTGATAAGTATCTGAACTATTTTATTCGTGCTATGAGTTAGTTACATTTGCTAAGGTCTAATGATATCTAAGACGATACCGTACAGAATTTCGTGTGAATCCATTTATTTGAAGAGTATATCACACTCTCTAATCAATCTGTAAAGTACTAGTGACTCTCAAATCAAATGTTAACTTTCTTTCTTCTGTGTATCTGTCAGCAGGATCTTCGTTCTTAAAGCAGATTAAATTGAACTTATATAATCTTTTGGTATCTTGAATTAATAAATAAACGTATTAATTAAAAAAAAACATGACTCAAAATTTAGTGATTTGGGGCAGTTCAAAAGGAAAATGGCAGATCTACGAAGAATAAATGGAATTCTTCTTCAAGGCCAATAAAATTAAAAACGATAAAACCCAGAAAACAATCTTTCTTTTGTAATTCGGTATGGAGACATAGACAACTCCAGACAGCATTGCAGACGAAAAGTTTATGTTTAAAATAGCCATTGACTTACTGAACTACCTACACGCTTTTACCCACCACTAAAGGTATCAATTTTATCGACGAGACCAGAAGGCGGACGAATCATATATACAAGGTGGGCCAAAAGAAGTCATCCGATGTTGTTTGGCTCTCATTTTTTATTTCTAAATGAAAAACTTCGATTCTGTTTTTTGATTATGTTTATTTGAACCTTTAGAATTTTATTGGTTAAGTCGAGAAGATGATATCGGGCGACAGATTCTCGCACTCGTGTCGAATGTTATCTTTGAGGGCTTCTAGGGTCTCGGGCTTGTTCACGTAAACACGGGACTTCAAAAAACCCCACAAAAAAAAGTCTGGAACGGTTAAATCGGGCGATCTTTCGGGCCAGTGCAAATCGCCAAAACGAGAGATAAGGTAACCCGGGAACGCCGACTTCAGAATATCGGTTGTGGTCCGCGCAGTGTGTGCCGTAGCTCCGTCCTGTTGGAACCACCTGTCCTCCAGTCCTAATTCGTCCAATTGCGGCAGAAAAAACACGGTTAACATGGCCCTATAGCGCGCACCGTCCACTGTTGTCGTTTGATCAGCGGCGTTCTCGAAAAAAAATGGCCCGATGACTCCTCCAGCGTGAACAGCGCACCATGCAGTAACTTTGAGCGGGTATAATGGCTCCTCGGGCATTACTCGTGGATTTTCGGTGCCCCAGAAGCGATAGTTTTGCTTGTTCACGTACCCGCTGAGGTGGAAATGAGCCTCATCGCTCATTATGATTTTGGTCGAAAAATCGTCCACTCGAGATTGAGGATGGCTTGGGCGTAGATGTGCGTTGTAATCTTTATCTTGGGTGGTTTTCAACATCAATTTATCGTTTGATAATAGTCACCTTTGCAGATATTCGTTATACAAGGTGGGCCAAAAGAGATCACCCTATTGGAAGATGCTCTTGTTTTTGCAAATGGCCGCGAATGTCAAATCTGTTTTGACATTTGTGGACTAGACAGATGTAGAATACAGTGTATCGCTCCTGAACAAGCCATGGAGCGATACACTCCCCAAGAACGCGGAATAATCGTGTCTACTTTTTGCGTAACAATTCGTCAGTAGTGTTGGCGCAGCGCGAATTCCGTCGCCGATTCCACGGCCGCCCGACACCGACTGCGCAAACACTGCGCCGTTTTGCTGTCAAAATCGATAGCAACCTACCGATGCGAAAATTTACCGCCAGGGGTTAGCCTCCATTCGTCAATCGAAAACGCCATTAACTTTGCTTTGCTGAAACAGGTGCTCAAAAAAAAACGCCTTATATTATTTGCCTGGAATAAATTTTACTTTGTCAGCCGTACAGTCAAATGACAGCTTAGTACGGGGTTTCCGCCGGGAAGGTATACTACTTTGTTTTGCAGCCATTTTGGTAAACATTAGTCTTGACAGTTCATATTTGGCAGTCGTGAAGTAGACACGTGGCAAATTTATCATGGAAAAATATTCGATAAACCAACGTGTTTTAATCGTTAAAACATTTTATCGAAATCAATCATCGATTACTGTGACGATGACAAAGTTACGTGAAATTTTTGGGAGGCACATTTTCATTTGAATGGATATGTGAATAAACAGAATAGTCGGTTCTGGGCAATGGAAAACCCTCAAATTATTCATCAGTCACCTTTGCATCCATTAAAAGTTACAGTATGGCGTGCAATTTGGTCAGGAGGAATCATTGGACCTTACTTCTTTGAAAATGAAACGGCTTAACGGTAACTGTGAATGGGGAGCGATATCTTGATATGATTGAAAACTTTTTAACGCCATAACTTCATGCTTTGGGCTTGATTAACATGTGCGAGACCTCTTTCCACAACAAGTTATTTCAAGAAATGGTGATGTTGATTGGCCTCCACGGTCGCCTTTTTTGACTGCTCCGTACTTCTTTTTGTGGGGATATCTGAAAAGCAAGGTTTATGCAAACAAACCAGAAACGCTTGAGCAACTCAAACAAAATATTCGTGATGAAATTAATGAAATACCGCGGGAAATGTGTGAGAATGTAATGAAAAATGTGCTCAAAAGGGCTCGCATTTGTGAGACTAACAGAGGCGGATATTTACCTGATATTGTATTCCATACATAATTGCCGACATTAAATAAAACATTTATCAATATAAGATCCATTCTCTTTCATTTAATCAAAATTTATAAACTGTTAAATATTTGGAAAAACGCAGCAAAGAAATAAAAGACACGAGTCCAAGTAGTTTGACAATTCAACAAAGAGTAAAGATTTATTTCAGTTCAGCGAGACAAGAGATAAGTGACATAAGTGTTTAGTTCAGAAGGTAGAGTAAGTATCGAGGATATTAAATTCAAAGGTAATAGAAGTACGCTCTATTACAACACCCCCACTGAATTAGATATCACTAAAGTTGAGACCTAGTGCAGTTGAGCAGGTGACATGCTTCGAAACAGGCAGAGCCTTGGTCATCACATCAGCTGCCATGTCGTCCGTACTGATGTGTTTTAAAATAACAGTTCCTTTATTGATCTTCTCTCGTATAAAATGATGTTTGACATCAATGTGTTTGGTCCTTCCATGATATGTGCAAGTAAGAGCCAAATTTATGGCGCTTTTGTTATCGCATCGAATTGTAGTCGAATCTGGTGAGTTTGGGATAAGCTCCTTCTGTAAGCTGATCAACCAAGTCCCTTCTTGAACCGCGGCAGTTAGGGCCATGTATTCAGCTTCGGTGGAGGAGATGGCAACAGTGGGCTGTTTTTTCGAGTTCCAGGAGATAGCACCATTATGAAGCAAGAAAGTGTAGCCGGTAACCGATCGTCTCTCATCCGCATCACTCGCCCAATCAGCATCACAAAAACCGGAAACACTGTTTTCTCCAGCAGTGTAAACTAGCTTCATATCGGCAGTGCCCCTCAGATATCGAAAAATGCGCTTAACTGCAGTCCAGTGAGCTTTTCCAGGATTCTGGTTATATCGACTGACTGTACTCACAGCAAAGCTGAGATCAGGACGTGAAACTTGAGCCGCAAACATTATGCTGCCGACAGCTTGTTGATAGGGAACATCTCTCATTTCAGTACGTTCCTCTTCGCTCTGTGGACACATCTGCTTTGTCAGCTTTTGGTTGGCATCCATCGGGGTCTTAGCTGGGTTGCAGTCAAACATGTTAAACCGGTTTAAGATTTCATTAATATAAAGCTCCTGATCTAACGAGATTGTGCCCTTTTTCCGATCTCTATTGATTTGAATGCCCAAAACGAAGCGGGCTTCACCGATGTCTTTCATTTTAAATGTGGTTTTTAAGCTGTTTTTCAATTCTAACTTTTGCTTCGCATCATTTGTAAAAATGAGAAGATCGTCCACATATATTGCTACGTATAGCATTTTTCCAGCAGATACTTTGTAATAGATACAAGGATCTACTTCAGATTTTTTTAGGCCAAACTTCTGCAGTGCTGCATCTAGTTTTTCATTCCATATGCGACTGGCCTGTTTTAAGCCGTATAAAGATTTTTTTAATTTGCAGACTTTAAGACTATTGTCGCTGAAGCCCTCTGGCTGCAACATAAAAATATCTTCGTTCAGTTCGCCTTGTAAGAATGCCGTCACAGCATCCATTTGATCGATATCAAGGTCGTATTTGGCAGCCATTGCAAGTAAGAATCGGATTGAGGTATATCTCACCACAGGGGAGTAGGTTTCGCTATAGTCGATCCCCTTTCTTTGCGCACAACCTTTAATTACAAGGCGGGCTTTATAGCGATAGATATTACCCTTTGCATCCTTTTTCGTCTTAAAAACCCACTTGCAATCAATCGGTCTTCTTTTGGATGGAATATCAGTCAACACCCAAGTCTTATTTTCAATTAATGAGTCATACTCTTCTTTCATCGCATCTTTCCAGAACTTTGAGTCGCTTCGATTTAATGCTTCATCAACTGTCAACGGATCGTAAAGTTCGATGGACTTAGCTTTACAAACAAAATCATCCATTCGGACAGGTTTCGGTGTACGTTGAGTGCGCCGCGGCTCAGCGACGCTGACCTGTTGCATTGGTATCGATGGCGAGTAACTGACATCACTTTCTAAATGTTCGTTGACTTCTCCCTCATCGGAGTAATACGTATCAACTGTGGTGTTATCTTCCTCTAAAGATGTTGAAGTTTCGCTACTTTCTTCGATGCTATCGCTGGCACTCTCCTCGCTATTGGAGCTATCAGCTTCACCTTCACCACCATCCCCCACAGAAGTCGCCTCATCTGAGAAAATGTAAGAATAATTAATATTAGTTGGCTCGGTTACCTTACTCTTCTCCAATTGGCAGTTCTCAAAAAATACGACATCTCGGCTGATGATGATTTTATCTTTCTGGGGTTGGTATAAACGGTAGCCCTTCGTATCCTCACAGTATCCAAGAAATATGCAACATTCGGACTTCGGATCGAACTTTTTTCGACAATGTTTCGGTACATGCACCATTGCCTTGCAGCCAAACACACGAAGACGACTTAGATTCGGGGTTCGTCCAAAAAACGTCTCCTCAGGAGTGACACCAGTTGTCGACTTACTAGGAGATCGGTTGATTAGGTAGACAGCGGTAGATACTGCCTCAGCCCAAAATTTTACATCAAGTCCAGCGTCAAATAACATACACCGTGCTTTCTCGACGATGGTTCGATTAGTTCTCTCTACCAAACCGTTCTGTTCTGGAGTGTACGGAGTGGTCGTCTGGTGTCGTATCCCATTTTCCTTCAGCAGCTTTTCGAACGATCTATTGCAAAACTCGGTGCCGTTGTCGGTGCGCAAGATTTTAATTTTCTTATTAGTTTGTCTTTCAGAAACATTCTTGAAATCAATAAATCTTTGATAAGCTTCTGATTTTGCTTTCAAGAAATAAACAACAATTCTCCTACTGAAATCATCGACAATTACCATAATATAACGTGCACCACCACGTGAAACGACATCAATAGGACCACACAGATCTAAGTGGATCAGCTCCAAAATTGTAGTCGCTCGTGTCCCCTTTTCCTTAAAAGGCATTCGAGTTTGTTTGCCCTTTACACAAACTTCACAGGCCTCTTTATCGATTTTGTTAAAATCAACACCAGAAACACACTCCTTTAACTTTAACAGACCATCGAAATTTAGGTGACCCATGCGGCGATGCCATAATTTGCTGTCCTCTGCTTTCGTGTTATTTACGCTGACATTTGCCATCAAACTAACGTTTACATTCGGTCGATCCAATTTAAACATATTACCAACATGCGAGGCGGTGGCAATCAGCTGTTTATTGCTACTAAAAATCTGACAACCATTTGAATCGAAGTACACGGAGTTACCCCTCTTTACCATCTGACTAACCGACAGTAAATTGACACACAATTCGGGTATATACAGCACGTCGTTAACAGCAACATCGCGAACATCCTTTTGTACAGCAACACGCAGGCTTAAGTCGCCCATGCCCTTTACAGACAGGCGAGAGTTATTGGCACATATTATCTCACTTTTAGCTGGCTGAGCAATACCAATTAGACAGTCTCGCTTCATAGACATGTGAGCGGAGGCTCCTGAGTCAACATACCAATCGTCGTTTCCCGCACTAGCAGTAAATGCAGTGTACAAACCATGGGATTTGAAATTGGTTTTTGAAATTGGTTTGGTATCATTGACCTTCTTTGTATTCGTTGGACAGTTTCGAGAAATATGTCCGTATTCCCTACATTCATAGCACCTTGGTCCACGGGATTTTTTCGTTGTATTTCGTTTACTAAAAAAAACGGTAGACTTAGAACCAGCTCCAACTCCTTTGACGTCCTGAAGCAATTTCGTTTTAATTGCATCAGCGGTGATAGGAGTTCCTGAGCTCTCGAGTCCCATTATCATTGGTCGATAGTCCTCAGATAATCCAGCCAACAGCAAAGTGCCTACCCATTCGTCGCTTACCTCCATGGCCACTGATCTCAACTTATGCGCAGTACTTACAATTTTGGTTACGTATGACTCGACAGAATCACTATCCTCCAAACGTGTAGTGATTAAAGTCCGTAAAAGACCAACTCGGCGCGTCAGTCCTGAGTCCTCAAAAGCTCGTTCCAAATTATTCCATGCTTCTTTCGCAGTTTTTGCAGACTGGACATGGACAAAATTTATTGGCTCAATCAAAAGAATTATTTTTGCTCGGGCTTTCGTCACTTTCTTGTCGTCGGTTGTTGTGCCTGGTTCGATGCAGTCCCAAAGGTCTTCCAGTTCAAGGTAGGTCTTTACCGCAAACTTCCAGGAATCCCAATTCTCCCGACCTTTCAGTTTTTCTATCGAAGGCAGTACATTTTGCGACATCATGAAAATCTGCGAAGATCTTTTGCATCCAATAAAATTTCGATGACTCTTTTACGTCAAACTCTTTTAAAAAATATTCTTTTTTTAACACACAATTTATATTAGGCATGGACTGGGCCCATAACCTGTTAAATATTTGGAAAAACGCAGCAAAGAAATAAAAGACACGAGTCCAAGTAGTTTGACAATTCAACAAAGAGTAAAGATTTATTTCAGTTCAGCGAGACAAGAGATAAGTGACATAAGTGTTTAGTTCAGAAGGTAGAGTAAGTATCGAGGATATTAAATTCAAAGGTAATAGAAGTACGCTCTATTACAACATAAACAAACAAAGTAGTATACCTTTCCGGCGGACACCCTGTACAGTGTACAGACTCAGTCTAAAAATTCGTGGCTAGATTTGTTGGTTATCACTACATAAATGTCAGCTAGACAAAAACTTTAAAAATGAACTAAGCCCTCAATAATCATTAACTAAGCCCTCAAAAATAGGAACGTCTACCTCTATTCCCAATGTGTTTTAACGAATTTCATTCAATACAGCAATTCTGAGTTTTAGAGGCAACTCTTTCGGATCCTTAGTGAAAAACGCCATTAGTAAACTAAAATTTTGAGCACTCTAAACTCGAAAAAGAAAAAATAAGTTATGAGCCGGCTGGATATGTTGTATCTGTATAACCAGGAAAAGTTCATCATTTTGTTTACTATTTCATTCAAATGTTGAGTAAAGTAAACGAATTTGAAATCGATCTTATCTCAGTATTTCAATTGACCTATTTACTTCGCCTTTTTGCTAAACGTAGTTATGTATCTACCAACGGATTGACAATATTATCGTTAAGAAAATTTTCAAATCGTAAAGCCACCAAAAACCTTACCCAATGCCGCCATATTATCACATCAACAGTAGGAAACATAAAACAATCTAAAGAATATTTATGTACAAACGCATCCAAGTGTTAAACCGCAACACGACGTAGGTACCAACATAAAAGATTTCCTGCTTCAGTAACCAGGCCCCCATTCCCAGATTAAACGATAACGAAAATGTGAACTATTTTATATTTTCACTTTTATGTTAGGTGCAACGTGTCATTCTATTTCAGAGAAATTATTAAATGCTTTCTACAGCAACCCAGTCCGTTCTGAGATCCAATCCAGGTAAGAAGTCACCTTCGTCAGGACAGACACATTTTCACATTTCCTGCCGTAGGATGTAATGCCGACCAGAGTATGTGTCCCACTTTTCTCATCTGTGGCAACAATTGGTCCACCCGAGTCACCACGACATGTAGTCTTACCCGGATTTCCCTCAAGGCAGATATTCAGCGTGGAATTGTAGTAGAAGAAGATTTCCTCACACGTGGCATCTGGTTCAACTATTAATTTCACAAAGTGCAACTTTGAAGGACGGCCGATTGTGGTATTTCTCGATGTACGTCCCCAACCGGTAGCTACAAGTGTTTGTCCAACACTTACCACAGTCTGTGACGTAGGGAGGGAAATTGGTCGAACGTAGTCTGTTGGGGAAGAAATTTACTCGGCTGGCAGTCTGATTTGGGGTTGCACTTACCACTTAATGGAATGAATTGAGGCAGTCGAATTAGGGCTATGTCATTGGTTGCGTATCTGGTTGACCAACCTGCATGCAGGAGCATATCACTCTGTTGTACATCTATGACAGTTGTACCGGGATTGCATGAGATACTACGCACGTCATGTGCGCCTATGAAAACGGTCGCTAGTTGTATCCTAATTAATAAAGGAGTTATTCGATTTTAGAGGCTTTTCGTGACAAAAGTCGCACCCTTTTAGGCAATGGGCTGCTGTGAGGATGAATTTCTCCGATATCAGCGCTCCACCACACCAACCGGGCTTCTGCGGGGGCTGTCGTTTAATGGCGATTCCCACCTGATAAGGGTATGAATTAGAGCTGGCCTCCTCACCACCAACAATCTTAAGACTTATTTTTGATTGCGTATCCGGGACCGCTTCAAAAACTACGGCGAACAATGCCACAATAATAACCGCACTCGTACACATGTCGGTCTTAACTGATTCTTGCTGCCCCAAGAAGTTGAGCTTTCTCAATATCGTTTCTTTATGAGTGACTCGTTTCTTAATTAATTCTTCTTCTTTTTGTTGTTAACTTAACGTGTTTAACATGTCGATGAATATGTTATACCATGGCACACATATCGTCGATAATGACTTGGCCAAGTGTCAGAATTCGGAAAGTGTGAGGGTGCTATTTAGGTCACACTGCAACTGCCATAATGATTACATGAAGTGCTTCTTATTTATGTGGTATTCGAATGGGCGCTCTCAGAGCACTTATTTGCTCTAGGCAATTTTATGTTCGTTTGGTACGAAAAAAATTTATCTTTTTCCGATTTCAGAGCACATTTGCGAATATGGATTTTTGTCTCAGAGTTGCTTCAGATTTACCAATACAAGTGCGTTTAAGTTTGACAACTGGTAAAGTTTGTCTACGTTTTCGGGAAAATTTTCAACTGAAAAGTAACGCAAAGCATCGCATGGCTCTATTTTTGTTAATTATTCATTTGCAATTGTTTTCAGATCAATCAGCGAGCAAATTTCGAATGATTTAATATAAAATTTAAGCAGTGAATGAAAAACGCTTAAAAAAGTGTCGAAGGCTACACAATACACATAAATACCACGAATAGAGCAACTGACATTTTTATGTTCGATTAAACACACGAGATCTGAAACCTGTGAGAGAATCTGAAGAAGCCGAAATAACACATACCACATTAGGCAAGGTTTTTGATAGTTAAGGCGGTTGCATTGGGGACGTTCCCAATTTTCTAGTTAAGTAAGTCCGATGGCTGTCTGAATTGATCTACCTCAGTTTTGATTGGCTTGATCGGTCATATGATATAATCTTTCATTTGACATTTATGGAGGGGTAGCAGATGAATCTGGTCAAGAAATTCATGACTGAGGAAAAGTAACGGTTCTGTTTTTGCGTTCATGTTACATCTAGTCCAAACCGATCTAGTCGACTTAAGATAACTAGATTTTTGAATGTGCCCATTGTGTTCAGGTAGTACTAATATAAGACATCTACTTACCCACACAAAGCTACAGGTTCGCGATGTAGTTACACCTAAAAACCAACGCCAAACAAACGTGCAGCATTAACCATTTTAAGCTGCATTAAATCATATCCTAATAGCTTGTTTATTGATAATCGCCACGATGATCGATCAAATCGATCTGCTTGCGAATGCAGTCAATATTATGTCAAATCAGTGAACAACTTGTAGCGATGACTTCCTAAATGAAAAAGAAACTACTTTTTAAAAATGGATAAAAGCTTCTTTTTTTTTTAATTATATTAATTCTCCATAAATGACAGTTGACGTACCTACTCTTTTGTTTCAGGAAAACTATCAAAGAAACCCAACCGAACCCAAGAGCAACATGTACAATTATTTGCTCTTGCTCCTTTTTTGGAACGAACAAAATCCTGTTATTTGAATATGTTTTATGGCTTTGTTTACCAATTGCAAATGGATTGAGTTCGTAACTTGATGAATTGCTTCCAATGTACCTACTTGTTGCATGCAGACGCTTGGTATCTAAGTACTGCTATAAAACCAAAACTTGATTTAAACGTAGGTATGAGGCACATACCTAACCTATTTTCGCTGGATAATCATTCAATTAGCAATACCAGTTCACATCAGATATGCATCCACTGAATGGTAACTTTAAAGTAATTGCATTTACAAACTGATCCTGGCGGTTAAAGAAGGAGAATGGCCACATTCGAAAATCTAGTTATCTTAAGTCGACTGGATTGTGTCTGGACTAGATGTAAGCTGAACGCAAAAACTACATTGGTCGGAAACGTCACTACGTCAGCCACATAATGCGAACTGTCAACTTAGTACTCAGTCATGAATTTCTTGACTAGATTCTTCAGCTACACCTTAATAAACGTCAACTGAAACAGCTGGAGAAGTGACGTTCACGACCAATCTAGTTTTTGTGTTAAGGTTACATCTTATCCAGACCAATATAGTCGACTTAAAATAACTTGATTCTTGAAGGTGCCCAATCACAAAGAGAGATATCATCAGGTTTGTCTTTTTACTTTTGTAGTAAGAACGGAAAAGTCTGTCAAAATGGCAGTAGTGGGGATAAATTCTCTCACAGAGAGAATCACGTACAAAAAAGTTAGGGAACGTTTTTGTAGTAGGTAATCTATGAAAAATGGCAGATACACAAAAATTCAAAAATGTGTCACGAAAAGTCGTTAAAATTTCTGCTTAACTCGAAGAGTTGGCTAATTTTAATATTTTTTGATTCATCTGGCGATGAAAGTGATTCGGAATTAATCGAACTTCTTTTTGATGAATCCGAGTATGTGGAAGAGTTTCTACTGATGGAAATAAGAATCTTGAGGAGAACATTCAATTTTATTTTGCCGCCTTTGGCTACCATTTTGATACGCAGTATGCCGAATATGCCAACAAATTTCAAGTCATCTGTCAAAGGTCAGGTGACGGACAGTTTTTCCAATTTGTTCACCAAAAAATTTGTTGAGTTAAAATTCGTAACATTCTCAGTGGAGGGGTAATATCTAGCTCTCTCGATGCCGCTCTCTTTTACAAATTTTTCGAGTTAAGAAATGGCTTTGAGTAAAAATTCGTAAAAATTAACAAGAATTAGTAGAAATTCGTAGGATTTAAAAGTAAAGGAACAGACCTAATAAAAATTCGTAAAATTTAAAAGTAAAGGAATCAGACCTATCAAGTCAGCCAGCTGTCAGATTTACCAAACTAGATGCTTGAGCTCCCCCAATTACTCTAAAAAAAATTATGTTTCAGCTTTAAGTACGTATAAGACCTGTTTTTTTTTAGCTTCAATCTCAGCAAAGCAAAGTAAAGTTGGATTTTCAGCACGCAATTACAAAAACTAAGCTCTACTTGACACATCGAGGACTCACAGTAGTTGTTTTAACCGTGTGCTGAAAATCCTACTTTACTTTGCTTTGCTGAGATCGAAGCTCAAAAAACACGCCTATTGTTAGTTAAACTGGACACATTAAGCATATAAATGTTCAGTTCTTAAATGGTACAGTTTACAAAGTCAATACTAGTTACTAATGGGAACTAGTATTGACTTTTATTTGCTTTACAACAGTTTAGTAATAAAAGTTCTAATGTTCCAAAACATCCCTCAAACTACATATAATCTGAAAACATTATTGGCATCAAAACTTTTTTTTTGCAATTTCCCTTCAAAGACTTAAAAAAGGTCGACACAAACCTCTTCATCAATTTGCATTATAACCTACCCAACCTACTTTGAATTGGGTAGGTTGATATTCCAAGTTCTCATTCAGTGTTTCGCTCACCATGGGAATAAATATTATCTATACTATATATTCCCTTCCACAATCTCATATTCTTCCTTCCGATTTAATCTCAAAGTATACGCCATGCAAACACGAAAAAAAAACAAATATCCTTTGGCGCAAAACCAGAAATCCCAACGAGCTGTTTTGAATTTTTTTTTTGTCGCTCCTTACTCAATGTGAATGCCTGCTCTTCGTTTTGCTTTTAGGTTTCTTGCTCATTTCAATGTCGTCCCTCGATATTATACCCCAAGGACAATCCATCCGTTTTTAATGAAAAACACAAGAAACTCATTTGCTTCTCCCGCAGTCTGGTGGTGGGGTTTGGTGCGGTGCGGCAGGATAGAAGCTGGTAAATCCTGACAAATTAGATGGCACAGTATCTTAAGAGGAATGGGACGGTTTTTGTGATATAAATTGCAGGATATGAAATTATGTCCTTTTTGTACAGTCTTACTTTGGCTTGGTCTTCTTTGTCAGCTATATAAAATATGCTTTATGAAGGTCGATTTGTCGATTTTTAATAACAGAGATGTGTTCACCAAAGCAACAATTTGGAATCAAAGCGTTTGGCAGGCTTATACACATGGGAATTCGTCTGACGTTTGAGGACACAAACCAAAAGGCTTGCGATTTCGAAAGGTTTTGTCGTGAAAACTGAATGCTGGTAAAAACAATCTAAACACATCCTGTGCACCCATGAAACAACCGTACTGATGGAGATTCATGTAAACCGTTTTCTAGTTCAAACTTTTTGAAACTAATTTCTACATTGGCCACGCCTTTTTTTGTCTCTAAAATTCATCAAACCCACTAATAGGTCTCTTCATTTCCTTATCCTATGTTTGAACCCCTCTATAACACACGTGCCCCACGATGTTCAGCTTTTTTAATTATCACACCAATTTAAAAATTACTTGAAGTCAAAAACTGTCTGGATACTCGAGATACAGACATTTTGCGATCAAACTTGAAGTGAACAAGCGCACCAATAGACTACAGCCACTTCAACTGGATGGCTGCCTTATCAGGACTTAAGACAATGCACATGCAGTTCTGATTCAGAGTATATATAAATATGATTGGTGCCCCTGTTGGACTCATCAGTATTAGCCAGCATTCTTTACAATGAAGCTCCTCATAGCCTTCGCACTGCTTGCGGCCTCTGTAGCCGCAGTCGATTGGGACGAAGTCGTTCCCATGTCGATCGAGTCCAGGGTACCAATCCAACCCAGGGTACCAATTCAACCCAGAGGAACATCCGAACAAGGCCGCATCACAAACGGACAGCTCGCTAAAGCTAAGCAATTCCCATACCAGGCTGGTCTTATGCTTCACTTGCAAAAGGGCTCTGCCTGGTGCGGTGGCACCTTGATCTCAAACCGTTGGGTCCTCACTGCTGCTCACTGCACAGATTCGTAATAGTTTTCAGTTTAATTGTGTTTCGAGAAAATTAACGATCAATCTTATTTTTAGAATCAATTCAGTTGATGTTTACCTTGGGGCCCTTGATCGTACCAATCCCAAGGAACCCGGTCAAAAGATCATCCGCGTTGACAAAAAGAACGTAATCGTTCACGAACACTGGAATCCCAGCACACTGCAAAACGATATCTCCTTGATCCAGTTGCCAGCTCCTGTCACCTTGAATGGTGAGTTCATAGATTTTAGAAATTTTTTTACCATCCAACGCCGATCTTCGTATGTTTAAGACTACATCAAGCCCGCTAAGCTGCCAAAGATGAACGGTAGTTATTCCAACTACGTCGGCGCCAAGGCCATCGCTTCCGGTTGGGGAAAGATCACAGATTGTGAGTATAATCTCTGAATTTGTTCAAAGAAATGGAAAATATGCTTTTTTGCTTTTCTATATTTAAAGCCGCATCTGCTGCCACCGACAAGCTCCGTTGGGTTGAGGTTCCAATTATGACCAACTCTGCTTGCAGTACTTACTTTGCCGGAAATGTGAAAGAGAACCACATCTGTATCAGCACTAAGGGAGCCAAGTCAACCTGCAATGGCGACTCTGGGGGCCCTCTTGTGTTGGCCGATGGCAGCAACACCGTTATTGGAGCTACTTCATTCGGAATTGCCTTGGGCTGCGAAAAGGGATGGCCGGGTGTATTCACTCGCGTTACCTCCTACCTGGACTGGATCGCCAAACATAGCGGTGTTGTCAATAAGTAAAGAAAATTGGATAAATTTTATTTTTGTCCATAATCTACTAAATAGAATTTGTTTCGCTGTTTTACAAATCTACAGTACAGTACGGCAAGATTCCACTTATTAATATTTCAAATTTCCGTCGTTTGAGCGCTTATAATATTAAAGAAGAGTAAATAAATCCCGGTATAAGTGGCATATCATAAACTGGAATTATTTTTGGCATTTATTCAAGAATCAAATATCAGTGTCATTAGAAAAAATAGAATGGAATAAAATAAAACTATTCCTTCTTGTAAAGTACAATTCTTTCCTTTTAGAAACATGTTGTGCCTCTCAAGTATGGCCATTACAACATTTTAAAAATAACTCTGTAGGTACCTACTCAAAATTACATCTTATCAGCCTTGAGATAATTCCACTACTTACACTGTTTGACAGAATGCTAAGCTTATCAGAGCATGAGTAGTTTTCAGTTAAGATATAAGTAATGTAAGCTTTCAAAATTATTTCAAGTTAGTTTTCGCCCTTTTTGTAGCCTTGTAGTAATTTTTAAAATGAAATTTATTTTTGGCTGCTTTCTTCTTACATTTGTAGATGTGATTTGTGATGCGTTTGTAAAAGTACTTACTATCCTTTCAACACATTAATTATTGCTGCTTTTTGAACTCATTCTTCACAGTTTGAATAGTTTTTGTTTTTACTCCAATTAAAGGGTCTTTTTTGACGCATGAAAAATTATGAGTTAATTTAAATGTTTATTTGTAAAGTCTAGAGGTAGAGGATACCTCACACACAATATATCATAAATAAATCAATAAGCAGATAAGTTTGCATGTAAAAAGGAAGCATTTTACAAGAAACGTGAAAAAAAATGGTACCACATAAAAATAACATTAACTCCTAAAGCTTAAACTAAATAATGAATCAACCTATATTTGCATTGATCCAATCAATATATTTACTGACTCGTGTAAAGGCCGGCGGCCATCCGAATTCACATCCAAACGAAATTCCAAATGAAGTGATTCCCACCAAGATAGTGCTATTTCGCTGACCATTTTCTAGAACCAATGGGCCACCGGAATCGCCACTGCAAGTCGACATACCGCCAGCACCGCTTGTACAAATATTTGTGTCCTTTATTCCGCCAAGGTAGAAAATGTTGCAGATCATGTTATTAATAACTGTTGTCCGGACGAACTTGAGTACAGAGCTCAGGGTGTCCGTTTCTAATTTTGCAAAGCACGTATAATTTTTGATTGTTTATGTTTAAATGCAAACTTACGATCACTGTCGCGCCCCCATCCCGATGCAATGGCCGGCTCATCCAGATAATCCTTTGAGTCATCCGTTGGTAGCTCAGCTACTTGAATGTAATCTGTAAAGTGGACCGTTTTCTAGACGAAATATTCTCACTATTACGAGTATAGATGTGCAAACTCACCAGAAAGTTCCACCTCTTTTGGCAGCCTTAGAATGCAAATATCGTTAGCCACTTTCTCTTTGTCATAATCCTCGTGGATCCTTACGTTCTTCCTCAGAACTGTTAAGGATATCCTGTTTGGTTCGGCCTCATTATAGATTTCGATTGAGCCTAGAATAACCTCGATTTTGTTAGCCCTAAGGAGGGCGCAGAAATATTTTATAAACCCGCACGGAATTGGAATAAATCCAACCTACCCTTCACAGCAATGGGCAGCGGTGAGGACATCGAGTCTTGAGATCAATGTCCCACCACAGAAGACAGTTTCGTTTCCTACGCGATGTTTTATTTTAAGTCCAGCTTGATAGGGAATTTGCCCTTCTGTGGCAGTCTCTCCGTTCGTTATTCTAGCGCCCATCTTAGAATCTCCTCGATGTATTGAAATGGATGGTGGTTCCAAATAAACTTGATATAGTTTCTCCCGTTCTGCCGATACAACGGATGCCAGGAGCAGTGCAATCGTCGCCAAGAATTTCATCGCGATTTATAAGTCTAGAACTAAATACTAGTTACTCGGACTGGAGCGACTTATATAGCAACAGAGTGTCCCGCCTGTCACAACCGATATAGATTTGTACAGTAAAACGGTTTATGGCTACGTTGACCGAATTACACGATTAGATTGTGTGCAACGCATTGAAATTACAATGCAATTCGACCATGATCGATGCTGGGCTAAAGATATGAAGTCGTCACAGGCTTATCTTAAGCTTATAAAAAGCTTATACAGAGATCCGCAAAAGTATTCATCCACTTCGATCACACGATGATCATTTTATGAATCTGTGGCACAAAACTGGTCGGCATTCTGTAAGACGAAACGTTTTCGTGTGCACGAACGATTTGCTATTGTAACTTAGAGCGCAAATCATACCTGTGCACGAAAATGTTTCAACGTTTTCGCCTTACAGAATCTGACCCAAGGTTCTTGTGTGAAAACTCCCACACGCCACACATTGAGAAATGCAGGGTGTCCCAAAATTCGCCCAAGCTTAAAATTTTCCGATATTTGTATGGTAAAGTGTTGCCAACGCAAACAAAAAAAAAATAGCGTGACATTTTAATTCATATTTATTAAAAGTGGAGCATACTCGTAGTTTTAACTTTTGTTTAAAAAGCCGCAAGTGGTTCTTTAGAAACCAATTCATCCACAAAATATCAATCATTTTTTTTTCAAAAATTTGGCAGGAACCGTTAATGATATGTGAATTTTGGAGCACCCTCTATTTGACATTTAAACGAAACTGACTCAAAAAAGTACGGACACAGGTTCAAATCCGCAACAAAAATATTTCTTCATTCAATTTATTAAGGGCGAAAACTCGGTGTGGTGATAATTTAAAATCAGAATCTTTTCATTATTTAAAAACGATCAACTATTTAAAACGGCCCATATTTGGACATAAGAGACCCAGTAAAATAACCGGCAGACAATTTTTAAAGGACCTAGGTATCTAGAACCGCATTTAGATTAGGTAAACGGGTAGATAGAGCAGGGTGAACCCGACAATACCACACTTGGGTCCCCGTGGACCCATTTTGATGTCATTTTTTGGGTTAACCGTTGGTGTTGCATTTGTGGTCTTCAACACATCCCCTTTTGTGGTTACCAGACGCTGCCTAGCCATCCCGATGTCCTCAAAAACCTGTAAAAAGGAGACATCAGAAAGTTCTTGTCAGTGACATGGAAGTAATATAGCTTCCAAGTGTTCTGTTCCTCAAGTGACACGAGACTCGGGCAATGACAAAGGAGGTGAGGTGTGTTCCCGTGGACCTCTTCGTCTCCGCAGGCTCTACATTTGTCACCATCTAAGATTTAGTTCCATTGTGCCGTACTAATAACAAATTTTAGTCTCGACCTTGAATTAACTTAAGCTCAGAATTGCGAAATTTGTATGGAAAATATAGACATTCGGCCTTACTAACAACCAAATTTAGACTCGACTTTAGTGCAATAGTCGAAATTAAAATAAATTGTGTACCTACCAATAGTCAAGTTATCTTTGACTTTAAGATAATCGAGACCGTAACTTTCGATCCGAAGAAAGTCGAGTCTAAACCATTATTAAAGTTTAAACGTCTTTGTAATAAATAAATATGAAATAAATATGAAATATGAAATGGACAGCAAATAAAGAGAAGCCGCAGCTTAAATTGGACGCAGGCAATGCGAGAACTATTTATTACCTAGTTGACTGTGTCTAACCATTGGCTGATATCATTGATAGCAAAATTAACAATGCTGCAATGATACAGTCAAAAAACCAACTCAAAATATAACCAACTGTCAATTTCAGCAAATTATTTGAAAGCTCAGAAAAAAATTATAACGCTTTTAACTTATACTGTTATAATTTTGCTATAAAGTCAGATGTTGTTAAAGTTCCGATTACTTTGATTGTTGGTACCTAGAAAATAAAAGTCGAAAATATAGTTAGTCTCGATAATAGTTAAACTCGAGTTTACGGTTTGGTTGTTGGTAAGGCCCACTGTGAACTACTAAAATTTAGAGTCGAAACTAGAAATGTTTATTGGTAAGGCCCGTTGTGTGGTTTCTTAGGAAGCTATAACCAGTTAGAGCCCCTACTAGCTTAGATAGCGATGACATGTCAAACTGTAAAAGTTTGTTGGTCCGCCCGGCCTCTTTTATATATTGGGCAAAGCTTCCGTGATATTTCACAGGTCGTAAGTTCTCTCCACCTGTTGTTGGTTTTCATACGAAGTTTGTTCTTCACTCGTTCTCTAAGATTGCAAAGTGGTGGCTTGATCGACTGAAGTGCTCGATAAAGATCCATTGCGGACCCATATTTCGCCAGTTCATCCGCCTTCTCATTGCCGGTTTTTGTCTCCAGCGACCCAGTAGAAATTCGTGGTGTATTGCGAGCAAAGAACCATGAGCCCTTCACGGCAGCGGTGAACTAGTTTGGATTTTATTTCATTTGCAGAAACTGCTGCTATTGCCGCCTATCGATTATCGTTGTCAATGAAGATGGTAATATCGCTACGAGGTATTGCCTATCGGCCGATGGTCTGTCAAAGTGCAGATAGCGAAACATATAGTCAGAAGTGACAACATTCCCTACTTCAAATCTGTGCATGCCCAAAATTGCAAGGCTTCCAAATTAGTGTTAGTTTGGCTGATTTTTAAGGGACTTTTGGCAGCAGACTCTTCCATGTATAGATCTAGATCAGATTGAGAATCGCCTCCATTCCAGCTGTAGGTGTGGTTCTCATTGCGATGCTTGCGCTGCATTTAAACACTAAAGAAAAAAAGTTAATTTAAAAATTTAAAAAACCAAAAAACCCGACTGACTGTAAAAAAAAAAAGAATTAAAAATATATGAACAAGACGCATTTAAGTACCTATACCTAACTAATTGACAATCGGAGACTTTATATTTACCTACACAGTCTAACAAATATATGTATGTTCATATATTTTTAATTCTTTTTTTTTTTACAGTCAGTCGGGTTTTTTGGTTTATTAAATTAACTTTTTAATTTTTATCTTTTTAGCCTATGACACTCCGGGGAAGAATACTAATATTTTCTGATACCTCACTCTTCAAAATCGGTCACGTCCCGTAGGAACGTACATAGGATACGCGCGAAGCACATAACCCTCCCTGTGTCCAGTCGGGTAAAAATAACAAGCCTTTCGACTCCGATTGAAAGCTTGAGAGCGATTAACAGAATGGGTCTGAATAGCTCTTTTGCGTCATTTGAATTTAAAACTGCTCATGTTCTAAAGGTAATAATCAATTCACTATACCAGCGGACACGATTGGCCGCAATCAGCTTCAATTCGTATCTTATCAGCGCGTGTTAATTTATTTATTTATTTATTTATTTATTTCAAAGAATAAGTTCACAGTAAGATTACATCTTATAGTTAGTGAATGCTTTAAAAGATTTAGAGTTCGAGTGATTAATTTTATGATTTTACCAAATTAAAAAATCCAAAATCAGTCGATCGGTTTGTTAGGCGCTTGTTATCGACTTATCGTTCGATGCTGATGCTGAATGATACTCGTACCTTTGCGTGGAACAAAACACGTATGGGTTGTGCCACTGAGCATTTACGTCTAATTAGGTATTTACACTTTAATAACTGGGTATATAATAACCCAAACATTAGCGGTCATTTAATTTGGTATCATTGATTGATCTGTAATAAAATTCGACCAATTCAACACGAATTATCGGCGAATTCAGGCATAAAAGCGCCCATTGGCGTATGGTAAAATTACAATCGTTGTCCGGTTGTTCATTCGTTAAGGATGAAACTATTAATCGTTCTGTCGCTGGTGGCAGCCTCCTTGGCTAGCTTAGTTGATGTGCGTGAAGTTCGCCCCAGACACGCTGTTCGAAGTAGACTACCATTTGTTCCCCGCGGAGGCGGACGACTACCATTCGAAGGTAGGATTACAAACGGCCAGGCAGCCACTGCAAGGCAGTTTCCATATCAGGCCGGATTGTTGCTTGTATTTCCCGATGGAAACTCCTGGTGTGGAGGGACATTGATTTCAGCTAGCTGGATACTGACAGCGGCTCATTGTGCGCGGGGGTAAGCTCTACTGTTTTGCTGCTCCTGCAACCTTAGTTATATATACAATTGCAGTGTCGAACAGATTCGAGTTATTCTCGGCGGTATAAGAAGTACACCAAATAACGATGAAGGTGAACTTGTGCAAACTTTTAATGCAACTGACGAGAATGTTATCGTACACAGAGAATACGATAATGTGACTCTTGAGAATGACGTCTCCTTGATCCGACTGCCAAGAGCTGTGGAATTCACTGGTAATGCGATATAGGTACTGTCAGTGCAGCATTTTTTTAACTCCAATTTGTAGATTACATCAGGCCGGCAAGATTGCCAAATTTTAGCGGAATCGCTCCAGTTTACACTGGAGATATAGGCGTGACTTCAGGATGGGGATTTGTTAGCGACAGTGAGTATATATAAGCTGTTATCCCCTAAACATTATGCTAATGATTGCATATTCTACAGGTAGCACAGACGTTTCTCCCATCCTGCAGTGGGCCGATGTTCCTGTTATCACTAACGCAGCTTGTTCGGTCTACTACGGAACGTTAGCAACTTCGGTACTTTGCATCGGAACAGACACCGGAATATCCACTTGCAGTGGTGATTCTGGCGGTCCTCTTGTTAGGCAAGGCACTGACACTGTGATTGGGGTCACCTCGTTTGGAGATACCAGTGGCTGCGAATTAGGGTATCCTGCTGGTTTCTCACGTGTCACTTCCTTTTTACAATGGATCAGAGATAGCTCTGGAGTAACTCCATAAAAAACACGATCTCGCAAGGAAAGTGTACACTAAACTGAATAAAATGATGCCTTGTTTTGCAATGCGTACAAAATGGAAACATTGAAAAATAAGTATTATTATCTGCCTAGCTTATGTCGTTTTCCATTGGGACCACCAAAAATCTTTTTCAGATCTCAGATTTAACGCGGCTCATGGAACATGCAACGAAATTGATCTGATTTTGTAAATGGATTAGTGCGTTATTTGACAGCAATGTCAGCTGTTCAAATTGCATTCCTTTTTGGAAAAATCAACTATGGATATCGACTTGAAGAATGTTTCTCCTGGTGTGTAGATATAAATGGAGTAGTTTCCAGATCATGAGGAAGGCAATGAAGATTATAATTCCTACAAAATTATATCCATTGCTATTTTTGTTTATCTTTATTTTACTTTTCACGAAACATTGCGCATTTGTTTTGAAAGCAAACTTCTTAAGATGACTTAAAACAGCTGTGTGTGACGTATTGGTATTTGTGGTAGGATGTGTAAATCTGAAAAAAATATCAAGATCTGCAAAAAGTGATCCGAATCGAGAAAAAGATTGATTTTTTTCCCAATGGAACATGAAAAGCGATTTAGATCAAAAAAAAAAAGGTTGATTTTTAGTCCCAATGGAAAACGACATTAGACTCAAAAACTAGATGGATTGGTAACTTTTGCTACGTCAAACACATACATTAAGGAACTGTCAACTTGGTAGGTACTCAGTTTTGAAACTCTTGCCAAGATTTGTAGGTTACCCATCCATAAACGTCAACTGAATATACTGTTCACGTGACAGTCAGCCAACTCTCAGACCATAATAATTATAGTCTTCACCAATACACTACCAACATGTTCATATTTCCAATTGGCCAATTTAATAGTAATCCGTCCGCACCAAGTTTTGCATATGTTAACTGTCAATACATGCACCGATTTGATTGATTCAATGAATCATATAAATAAAATGGGTGTAGTTCTATTCGACTAAGATTGAATTTCACTGCATGTCTTTAAATTCAAAAATTTTAGAAACCGCTAAATATATTCTGTTGAATTTTTTACAGGCCTATAGAGGATGCCTAGGCCTACAATCTCCACTTTGTTTCAACTCTATATCTCTATAAATTCCGGGAAAAATTTGCCAAGAGTATTTTTTTTTCTTTTCGTTACTGGGAGCATTTAAATATAGTAAATACCAGCTTATAGAGGATATCTGCAGGTACAACTTAAGATATCCATAAGCTCGATAACTTAAAAGGTTTTTAAATAAATAGGCAAAATTTTAAACATTTCTACGATTTTCACCTGGGTGAGTGGATATGCACTTCATTCTCAAATCAAACATACTAACCGCGCAAACTACTTACATCTCTTTTAACTTAGGTAATTCTACTCCTGTGACGGAGAGGGAGGCAGACAGTATGCTGTTTGGTTTGCTTCGAAAAAAACAGACCCATAAAAGAATGTCAAATATGTAGGAAAGGTTTGTTTAACTCTGTTTTGCTTACAAAAGAAAAGTATCTATAGTCGTTTTTCTTTTTTAGTTCAGAGCACAACCTGAACTGTTATACAAAAAGTTCGTGTTTCTTTTTTAGCTCAGACACATCAGAGCTCAGAATACGTGTTTCTTTTTTCGTTCAGAGCACCATCAGAGCTCGCTCTATGAGCTTAGCATAAATTGCCTGGGCATCCTGAGCGAAAAGGTGATTACACACTTCCAGTCACATTTGACAGAAAAAAAAACAGGATAAGCAAAATAGTTGAAATGGCGGACGAACATTGTTGAGAGCTCAGCTCTGAACTAAAAAAGTTAATTAAAAAACCCAAAAAAACCCGACAGTCTATAAAAAAAAAGAATTGAACAGATATGAACAATACGCATTTAAGTACCTATACTTAACTAATTGTCAATCGGAGACTATATACCTACACAGTCAAACAAAGTTATAGGTACTTAGGTGCGTATTGTTAATATCTTTTTAATTCTTTTTTGTGGTAAAACTTCTTTAGGCACGCTTGACTTGTAAGCTGATGAATGCGTCACGAAAGCGTTACGGAAATTGCGAACGGGAGTTGAGAGGGAGATATAAGTTATTGAAGATAGAAAGAGAGAGAGTTACGTTTCGTTTCGTATATTACTGTAGGGGCAAGATCTCTCATAGGCAGTTACGTTTCGTATTCGTATTATCTAAGTAACAGTCCACAGTGCAGCAGTGGTACCAGATCGGCGGGATTTATCCCTTTTTGCGGCATTTTCTCACTTATAATAATCTAAAAGGGACAAAGGGATTTTTCAGACCTCATAGTACAAAAAGAAAAGGATTTTACTTGTTGGTCAAATTTTGTACCTAATTGCTCATTTCATTAAGAATAATAAAATTAGTCAACCAACGATCAAATTAAATATTTTCATGTTTAGAAAAAAATCATTCAATATATCTGAATGCTTTCATTTTCTCTTTTTTTATTTATCTAAACTGTTTCATAAAATGACAAATCTGTGAATGAATTCACGAGTATTTTTTAAAATAATAAATTTATTTATTTTGTAAACATTGGAATGTATGTAAAAACGCCTTACCTCATTCTCAAATTAAATTTTTCTGTCATTTTTGTATGAAAAATCAAGAATAATGAAACTTGAGACCGAAATAAAGTTTCTTTCATACCAGTCATTTTCAAATGATTCATAAGATATTTATTTTATGTTGAATATTATTTTCATTTTAATGCCGAATGCAATTTTATGTTTCTTTTTGTACGAGGGATAAAAGGGATATTTTGGGTATAACCGTGGGATCACCTGCCTCTAAAGTCTGTTATCACTGCAGTGAAGGCCTATTGTCTGTATCACACTGTAGGAGCAAGAAAGCCGCACACAGGGCCGCACCAACAATATGTGCAAGATGTGCAAATGCACAGGGCGCCAAGTTCTGGGGGCGCATTGCTAGGAAAGAAAGCAAGATTAATTTTATCTTGCGCGAACAAATACTGCCATTTGCATTTTAAACAAAAAGCTTCTTCAAATAAGCCCAAAATAACATCATCCATCACACCTGTTCTGAATTATTTCTTGCACATTAACTCACATCAATTGCAATGTTGCAACTTCAAGGAGAATCTAACTCATAATATTGCAAAATAAAAAATCCCACTAGACCTATACAAGTTCACTTCTTACCTACATAATCTCAAAATATTCCATCCTGTTCATGTAGGTATATTCCTTGCACATCCACTTACATTTTACAAGAGAATCTAGTTCAAAGATCTCAAAACAAAAAATACCGCAATAAAAAACGCATTGAAAGTCTAAGTTCTGGGTGACGTGGAATTGGAAAAGACTTATGCATGTGTGCAAATATGAAAAAAGGGCGGTTTCTGTAAGTCTTGCACAGGGCGCTAATTTGGCTGGAGTAGGCACTGGTCGTACCTCACCTCAGCTCGCTCAGCACACATTTTTTTTCGCTCCTTCCTTTATAGCCAGTTATTTTTCGTATATAATTATAGACACAGTGCACGCCTATTGCACGGTTGCCACTTTTGAATTTTTTTTATCCAAATTTGTTAATTTTTGTTTGCTTCTTGAGTTTCGGTAATTTGGTAATTTGTATATGGTAATGGTAACTTTTTGAACAGATGTACCAAGAATGCGAACTCGATATCAACTTATTTAAATGCTACCTTACTGTTTCTGAGTGAACTCATTGTATTATTTCCATATGCGTCATCACCATCCATATAAACCTGTTTTATTCATTATTCAAATAATTAACGAATGCACTCATTTTCTTCTTTTGACAGATGGTAAACTTCGAAATATTTTCTGTTTCTGTTTATAACTACATTGAGATATGGATAGGTTAATTAATCTTATCATTTATATACAGACATAAGACATAACGGTTTGTTATAAGAAAAAAGCATTGAAAATGCTGCCTTCTAGCAGCTGGTAATTTTGTGCAGAACGTTGTTGACGTTGTTTCATTGTTTAAAGACTGACAAAATTCCTACTATGTACCTTATTGAATTGAAAAGTCTTATGTTTTATAAAAGTTTTTTTTTTAAGCAGGCAATTATTTTAAAAATTAAAGTTTTTTTTTTGCAAGTGCCAACTGTGACCTATTGTCTGTATCACACTATAGGAGCAAGAGATAGCAGTGCGCGCACCAGAGCTAGTAACTCGTGGGAAATTTACCTTTTCGTGGGAATTTCGATGGTAAGAAACCGTCTCGTGGGGAAAAGGGAAAAAATAAGATTTCGGTAAGATTTTGTGGGAAATTTGGTCAACTTACAAAAAAAAAAAAAAATCCATCAAACTTCAACCTAATATCATATTTCTAGTACCTTATTCTGTGTTCACAAAACAAGCCTATCTAAATGGCTTGTTATGAAATATATCTACTACAAATCAGGGATGGAAAAGTCGATACAATTGTATCGAATTCGATACAAATGAGTTTTCTCGGATACCAAAGTACAATTTGCCTTAATTCGATACAATTTATCCATCTGTATCTTTCAAAAAACAATTAAAATAATCCAGATGATGATGTTTTTATGTCATTTTGAAAGACATAAACAAGAAAATTATGGGGTATTTTACATCAGAAGCAGTTGTACCTATCAGGAAAATCTAATTTTATACTGAATTTTGTTATTGAATTTTTTCCCCAAAAACAAAAAGAATATTAAACAAATTAACAATGCTAAAAACTTCATCAATTTAAATATTATTCAATTTGAGAATTTTGGGCTGAAGTAAATTCAATTAAAAACGAGTGTAATGAGCTGATGTTTGAAAATATTTATACAAAATTGCTCAAGCCGCTCTCGCTATTACTCACTCATCAGCAAATGTCAAAAGGATTTATTCTTGCCAGACATTAATAAAGTCCAAATGTCGAAAACGACTTCAAGTCGACACTTGCTGGGCTTTAATTGAAACAAACAAATTTATTAGAAACTCATCCTGTTCTGAGTTTCAAGTTCAGGGCAATATTTTCAAGATGAATGAGCAAATTGAGAGTATAAAGCCTGAAGAGCTCATAGATTAAAAATATAAACTATTTTTTTGTAGGTTTGTATAGTTTTGCTATGAAGTCATTAATGTTTTGTTAATTTATTTTTGTTTATGTTTTTGAAAATAAAATATTTTGAATTCAATTCTGTATACGAAAAAAAGTTTTCAATACAACTGGCTCCAATTCAGTATGATCTTACAACGGTTTTCAGTACAAATGGACAAGGGCTAAGAGTTTCACATTTTTGTTCTCTCTTTTATATAGACATTTTGAACTTCTCCTTCTAACTTCCACCGGTATTTTCATTGCTTATGTTTTCAACTGAGGTGCTGTTTTTATTTATTATCGAACAGTTTCTTATTATAAAGGGTGATTTTTTAAGAGGTTTAGAACTTCTTTTTAAAAAAAAACACAAAAAATTCGAAAAAATGAATGAAATATTTATTTGAATCGATAGTTTGAACCTTGCAATTTAATGTTTAAAGATAATTTCATGCAAATGTTGACCGCGGCTGCGTCTCAGGTAGCCCATCCGCTGAGTCCAATTTTGGCATACTCTTTCACACATATCGGCCGGTATCTCACGAATGAATGCATGGATGTTGGCTTCCAGTGCGTCAATCGAAGCGGGCTTGTCCCTATACACATTAGCCTTGGCATACCCCCACATAAAATAATCTAATGGTGTCAAATCGCACGATCTAGGCGGCCAATTGACCGGCCCGAAACGTGAAATTAACTGTTCACCAAACTCGCCTCGCAATTGCGCCATTGTTTCGCGTGCTGTGTAGCATGTGGCACCGTCTTGTTGAAACCACATATCATGCAAGTCAAGAACTTCCATTTCGGGCAAAAAAAAGTTTGTTATCATCGCTCGGTAGCGTTCACCATTGACAGTAACGCTGCGATTCGCATCATCTTTGAAGAAATATGGCCCAATAATGCCGTGGGCCCATAAACCGCACCAAACAGTGGCTTTTTCGGGATGCATTGGTAGCTGTTGCAATGCTTCTGGCTGATCTTCACTCCAAATGCGGCAATTTTGCTTATTTACGTACCCATTCAACCAAAAATGAGCCTCATCGCTGAACACAATTTTTCGATAAAAAAGCGGATCCTCGGCCAGCTTTCCAAGAGCCCATTCACCAAAAATTCGGCGTTGTGGTAGGTCGGCTGGCTTTAGTTCTTGCACCAGCTGTATCTTAAAAGGCTTTACGCCCAAATCCTTCCGCAAAATTTTCTACGTAGTGCTGTAACAAAGGCCTAACTGCTGGGAACGGCGCCGAATCGACATTTCGCGGTCTTCTGTCACACTAGCTGATACGGCCGCAATATTTTCTTCACTACGCACAGTACGTAAACGTGTTGGTGGTTTAATGTCCAACAAAGTAAATTTGGTGCGAAATTTGGTCACAATCTTCCGAATAGACTGCTCAGAAGGTCGAGAATGCCGATCATAAAATGGAAGCAGCGCGCGATGAACATTTCGAACCGAGCACGAATTTTGATAGTAAAATTCAATAATTTGCAAGCGTTGTTCATTTGTAAGACGATCCATGGTTAAATTGCAAACCAAACTGAAGCTGTTTGACAGTGACACAAGGTACTAAACACACGTCAGCTATCAAAACCAGTGTTGCCAAAACCAAACCAGCTAAAAAATCACCCTTTAGAACTAATTTGCGCAAAGAAATCAAACAATATGATATTATAATGAATTATATGTTTGTTTTTTTCATGAATTGTACCAATGTTATATTTTATGTGTGTATATCCAGTAATGAAATGACTTTATCTTATTCTTCCAATTAAATTCCTAAATAAGTATAGAATATTTTTTTGCCCTCTTTTATTTTTTTTTTGTTAATAAAACTATTGAAAATAAGCAGTTTTTTTTTAATTAACCAAGTGGGAAATTTGTGGGAATTTTGACTGGGTCCAAAAGGGAAAAATGAAAAAAAAATGATGGCGTTTTCGATTGAAGAAAAGAATTGCCCTTTCTATGAAAAGAGCAAATCTAGAAGTGCTCTCTCGATGTATTCTATGTTTGAATGAAAAAAAAAGTGCACTTAGGTCAGGTCAATTCTTAGCACGACAGAAGTGTCGGGAATATTTTTAGAGAATTGCCCTGAACTCACCAACACATACTAACAAAATTTCAGATTGAAGTGTTCGTTGTGTTATTAGAAACAAATTTTTCGATGTGATCCGAAAATTAAACAATTATACGTGCAAAATGTTAACTTAAATTGAAATATATTGATTTGGCTGTAATAAATACAGCAGAAAACAAAAAAAAAGTAGTAACAGAAATCAAATCTCTCATATGGTGTCTACTACTATTACAAAAGTGCTCCAAAGAATTTCATTGAAAAGAGCAATTCTGAATTTCGGGGCAATTCTCTCGGATCTTCAATCGAAAACGCCATTAGCTTCCCGAGGGAAAAACCATCTTAATAGGCGTTTTTTATTTTATCCACATGATCTATATAGATCATTGATTTCCACGGTTTACAACAACAGTATGTGATCCAACTGTTGTTGTAAACCATGGAAATCCATGATCTATATAGATCATTGGAGCATAATAAAAAAGGCCTAATGACATAAAGCACTGGCGCCCACACATTTTCTTTGTCTCTTCCTCTCATAGCCAGTGTATAGAATATCTCAGTCAATACAGTATTTCGTTTGCGAGTAAATACTTATAGAATTATGGATGGAGCTAAAGAAGTTTTACTTCAGACGTGTGGTCTAAAGCAGAGACAATACTGAGACCACCAACTCCGGCCGATTTCCCGTTACTTAGCCTACAAGCTATATTTTTATGGAGTGTTCACGTTTGGTGCGCTAGTATTCTTACATAGAAAATCGTATTGACAAATGTCACGAAACTTCAAATTTTCTGCTCACCAACACACTCCCAGGAGATATAAGACGCTTCCGCTGTGGGCAAAATTGCTGGCAGAGTTCATAGAATTTTATCCGTTTAAATTGAAATTGTTCGTTACGTGTGGATAATATTTTTTTTTAGGAATAAGTGTACATTTGCTTAAAATGTTCATGAAAAATGAACAATGTAGATTGGTTGAGGGAAAATGAAAACATTTTGAGCAAATTTTCTTCATTATTTAAGAAAAATTTACACACGAAATCGAAGTTAATGATATCCAAAAGCGGAAAATACGCACCCCTGTTTGTCCTTATATGTTTCTAGTATATAGAACATCAACTTTAGATAGTTTTACTAACCAAACAAATCAAATTATTCGCCTTTTAACAATTTATAATAACTAACCAATGGCGTTCAGTAATGAAAAAAGGTGGTACTCCCGAACTCTTTCACATTTCCACATGGTTGCCGAGGTTGGCAAGGAATAAGAATACTAGCGCACCAAACGTGAACACTCCATAAAAATATAGCTTGTAGGCTAAGTAACGGGTCTCAGTATTGTCTCTGGTCTAAAGCACACTCTTTTTTTTATAGTCAGTCGGGTTTTTTGGTTTATTAAATAAACTTTTTTTATTTTTATCTTTTTAGCCTATGACACTCCGGGGAAGAATACGAATATTCTGATACCTCACTCTTCAAAATCGGTCAAGCCGTTTAGGCTACAGGGCGTCCCGTAGGAACGTACATAGGATACGCGCGAAGCACATAACCCTCCCTGTGTCCAGTCGGGTAAAAATAACAAGCCTTTCGACTCCGATTGAAAGCTTGAGAGCGATTAACAGAATGGGTCTGAATAGCTCTTTTGCGTCATTTGAATTTAAAACTGCTCATGTTCTAAAGGTAATAATTAATTCACTATACCAGCGGACACGATTGGCCGCAATCAGCTTCAATTCGTATCTTATCAGCGCGTGTTAATTTATGTTCCAGCCTTAGAATTTGCCAAAATTGGCAATTTTTTCACTGTTGAGAGTGATTAATTTTATGCTCTTACCAAATTAAAAAATCCAAAATCAGTCGATCGGTTTGTTAGGCGCTTGTTATCGACTTATCGTTCGATGCTGATGCTGAATGATACTCGTACCTTTGCGTGGAACAAAACACGTATGGGTTGTGCCACTGAGATAAGATGACGCTAAGGAGTTGTTTTGCGACACATGTAAGCCTTTTTGCGTCATTTTGGTGGTTGCTAATGTAAAGGCTAATTTGCCTTCCTTGAATGTGTTCACACAGAAAACACATGTAAGAACGACTAACAATAGCAAATTGCGAATAAAATTTATGTCGAAACACACTATGATATCTTATCCTCTGCACAGTTATCTTTATCGTCTGGGGCTTTCCAATGTATTCGCCTTAATCGGACTTGAAAAAGCATTTACGTCTAATTAGGTAATTACACTTCAATAACTATAATAACCCAAACATTGGCGGTTATTCTATTTGTTGTCATGAGTGATTAACCTGTAATAAAACTCGACCACTTCAACAGGAATTATCGGCGACTTAAGGCATAAAAGCGCCCTTGGCGTATGGCAAAATTACAATCGGTGTCCGGTTGTTCATTCGTTAAGGATGAAACTATTAATCGTTCTGTCGCTGGTGGCAGCCTCCTTGGCTAGCTTAGTTGATGTGCGTGAAGTTCGCCCCAGACACGCTGTTCGAAGTAGACTACCATTTGTTCCCCGCGGAGGCGGACGACTACCATTCGAAGGTAGGATTACAAACGGCCAGGCAGCCACTGCAAGGCAGTTTCCATATCAGGCCGGATTGTTGCTTGTATTTCCCGATGGAAACTCCTGGTGTGGAGGGACATTGATTTCAGCTAGCTGGATACTGACAGCGGCTCATTGTGCGCGGGGGTAAGCTCTACTGTTTTGCTGCTCCTGCAACCTTAGTTATATATACAATTGCAGTGTCGAACAGATTCGAGTTATTCTCGGCGGTATAAGAAGTACACCAAATAACGATGAAGGTGAACTTGTGCAAACTTTTAATACAACTGACGAGAATGTTATCGTACACAGAGAATACGATAATGTGACTCTTGAGAATGACGTCTCCTTGATCCGACTGCCAAGAGCTGTGGAATTCACTGGTAATGCGATATAGGTACTGTCAGTGCAGCATTTTTTTAACTCCAATTTGTAGATTACATCAGGCCGGCAAGATTGCCAAATTTTAGCGGAATCGCTCCAGTTTACACTGGAGATATAGGCGTGACTTCAGGATGGGGATTTGTTAGCGACAGTGAGTATATATAAGCTGTTATCCCCTAAACATTATGCTAATGATTGCATATTCTACAGGTAGCACAGACGTTTCTCCCATCCTGCAGTGGGCCGATGTTCCTGTTATCACTAACGCAGCTTGTTCGGTCTACTACGGAACGTTAGCAACTTCGGTACTTTGCATCGGAACAGACACCGGAATATCCACTTGCAGTGGTGATTCTGGCGGTCCTCTTGTTAGGCAGGGCACTGACACTGTGATTGGGGTCACCTCGTTTGGAGTTACCAATAGCTGCGAATTAGGGTATCCTGCTGCTTTCTCACGTGTCACTTCCTTTTTACAATGGATCAGAGATAACTCTGGAATAACTCCATAAGAAACAGGATCTCGCAAGAAAAGTGTACACTAAACTGAATAAAGTTATGCCTTGTTTTGGAATGCGTACACTGAGATAAATTTACAATAAAAAAATCAAATGAAAATCCGTTTAGCTTTTTCGTGTTTTTATTTTATTTGCATCGAATTCACACATGTTTGTTGTTCAAGTAATGAACATTTCAATAATGTATCTATTTGCCTTAATTAGTTCATGTTAAAAATTATTCTTAAATATGAGTGCGTTTAATTTAAATATAATTCTATTAAAAACAGTTTGAACTGAAATATTCAAACAGATTTCTGTTCAAATAAACAATGAACAAGCTAAGCTATATTTAGTTTGAACTAATGAATACGTGATCGATGAGGCATTAGCAAAATATTGTAAACAGAACATTGTTTCATCAAACATGAATGAGTTTGTTTTCAGCAGAATTATATTTACAACGTTTGGAAATAAAGTATTTGAACCGATTTACATTTATTTTGACCATGAACCATAACCACGTTTTGTTAAAGCACCGTTATATTTCGTCTTTCAAGTGAAAATGTGCAGTGAAAAGTAGAATTCAATAAAGGTGCGTTGATTGTGTCGGTCGAAATTTTTAATTATCGTGTTTATGCAATGGAAAATTAAATCGCGGACATTAACTCATCAGTGGCAAATTTAGACGACTCATGCACATTGTACGTGATTTCGACAGACGTGAATCAGGATTATAATGGTATTCATGACCTTTTGGAGGAGTGGAATTTGACATAATAATAATTTTGTTTTTGACTAATGATATTGACCTTTATGTATACTGTTGTCCTATTGAGGTTAAAAAATTTGATAAACATTTTCAGTCTTTTGAAATTGGGAAAAATCTGTGTAAGACCCTGAAAATAAAGAATATTTCCTATTTTACGAGTCCTCCCATACATATTTATCCAATTAATAACGGAAAATGTTATTTTAGAAATAAGTTTTTGTAAAAAAAAATGTGCCAATAAAACTACACTTATTCAATAAGTGGAAATCGGTTTTTCTTTATGACGTTGCTTACATATGTTTTCCCAGGTTCCACTTCAATCTTGATGGATGCAGTTAAATTAAAATGGGTTATATAATGGGAAAAGTAATTGAAATAAGCGAAATGAAAAAATATATACCTATATACAAATATATTTATATAAATCCTAAAAAGATTTAAAAATATACTCATTCAAAAGTCTTAAATATTTTGAATTTAATTTAAACAGATTTCCGTTCAAAAATTTGGATCTACATTCTGTTAGACGAACGTGTTAATAAGTTTAATTCAAATAGATATCAGATTACAAAATTTCCATTGAATATATATATTTATTTCAAACAGAAAACGAGTTGATCCAATTGAAGACCAACTACAATGATGATTCAAAGTAATAAAGTAATTACAGCTTAAATTAAACAAAAATCCTTTTGGCACCAAATCATATTTCTTTGAATTTGATTTAAACACGAATGTGTTTAGTTTTTTTCTCGGTGTACAAAATGGAAACATTGAAAAATAATTATTATTATCTGCCTAGCTTAGACTCAAAAACTAGATGGATAGGTCACTTTTGCTTCGTCAGCCACAAACATTAGCTGTTTTTTATTATCAGCTATGATCCATATGGATCATCGATTGACATGCACTTACAACAACAGCACATGATCCTGCTTCTCATCGAGATCACGAATCATGATCTGAAAATTATTTCTACTATTTCCGACTAGGTGGCTTGTTTGATTTTTAAATGTTGCTGTGCCTGTTTACGAAAGCCACACAATCACGTTGCCAGACTAAAAAGTGTAACACAAGAAATCAATTAATTTTTTTCGCATTCGAATAAACTCCCTGTCCGTATTCCGAGTTATTTTGTTTTTTCTCGTTCTATAAAGGTATGTCCAGACCAGCCAAACATTTGAAAAACAATGAAATACCTACATGTTCCATATTTATTTCTAAAACACTTATTAAACAAAACAATTTTTCTGAAATGCTTAGAAATGTTTAGCTGGTTTGGATCTGGACACCAAAAAAACATTTATGAAATGTTTCACAGTTTCCCAATCGTGATGAGAAATAATTTTTGTTTTACAAGTAGGTATCCCTGCAGAAAGTGAGCGCTGTTCTTCGATTATTATTTGTTTTTATTATTTAGAAAAATGTCCAGAAAAGCTTGGAATACCTAATGGGAAAGAGATTCATTTAATACGATTATTTGAATTAAATCGCGTGTCGCGTGATTGTCATTACCAAAATTACAAAAATAAAAACTTCACTCGCTGCTAATAATCCCACCACATTATTTTATTTCAGAAATGTTTTATAAATGTTTATAAAATCTCTCCGATTTGCTTCAGAAAGAAACATTTCATAAACATTTCTGCAATCTTTCGGTAGTCTGGACACACCTTAATATGCCAAGATAAACCTAAGCGTTAGCAGCAAAATATTGTACATGTGTTGCATATCTGAACATAAAATACTAAATTTGTTTCACAAAATATATTTGAAAGGATAAATTATTCAAATTTGACTCAAATATGGTAACACCCCCGACTTTGCAAGTGAAATGACATGTGCCTTGTGTGACGTCACGTTGAGAAGAATATTTGCAATATGGCTGGTGGCAATATCAAGTTTGAAATACCCTGTATTATCTGTTTTGTTTTTGAAAGCTACTGTTGCCACAATTCCAAAATTAAACTTTTCAATGATCCGTTTTGTTTTATTTTCGTGATCTGATTCGGATCAGATCACGCTGATAATAAAAAACAGCTATTAAGGAACTGTCAACTTAGTAGGTACTCAGTTTTGAAACTCTTGCCAAGATTTGTAGGTTACCCATCCATAAACGTCAACTGAATATACTGTTCACGTGACAGTCAGCCAACTCTCAGACCATAATAATTATAGTCTTCACCAATACACTACCAACATGTTCATATTTCCAATTGGCCAATTTAATAGTAATCCGTCCGCACCAAGTTTTGCATATGTTAACTGTCAATACATGCACCGATTTGATTGATTCAATGAATCATATAAATAAAATGGGTGTAGTTCTATTCGACTAAGATTGAATTTCACTGCATGTCTTTAAATTCAAAAATTTTAGAAACCGCTAAATATATTCTGTTGAATTTTTTACAGGCCTATAGAGGATGCCTAGGCCTACAATCTCCACTTTGTTTCAACTCTATATCTCTATAAATTCCGGGAAAAATTTGCCAAGAGTATTTTTTTTTCTTTTCGTTACTGGGAGCATTTAAATATAGTAAATACCAGCTTATAGAGGATATCTGCAGGTACAACTTAAGATATCCATAAGCTCGATAACTTAAAAGGTTTTTAAATAAATAGGCAAAATTTTAAACATTTCTACGATTTTCACCTGGGTGAGTGGATATGCACTTCATTCTCAAATCAAACATACTAACCGCGCAAACTACTTACATCTCTTTTAACTTAGGTAATTCTACTCCTGTGACGGAGAGGGAGGCAGACAGTATGCTGTTTGGTTTGCTTCGAAAAAAACAGACCCATAAAAGAATGTCAAATATGTAGGAAAGGTTTGTTTAACTCTGTTTTGCTTACAAAAGAAAAGTATCTATAGTCGTTTTTCTTTTTTAGTTCAGAGCACAACCTGAACTGTTATACAAAAAGTTCGTGTTTCTTTTTTAGCTCAGACACATCAGAGCTCAGAATACGTGTTTCTTTTTTCGTTCAGAGCACCATCAGAGCTCGCTCTATGAGCTTAGCATAAATTGCCTGGGCATCCTGAGCGAAAAGGTGATTACACACTTCCAGTCACATTTGACAGAAAAAAAAACAGGATAAGCAAAATAGTTGAAATGGCGGACGAACATTGTTGAGAGCTCAGCTCTGAACTAAAAAAGTTAATTAAAAAACCCAAAAAAACCCGACAGTCTATAAAAAAAAAGAATTGAAAAGATATGAACAATACGCATTTAAGTACCTATACTTAACTAATTGTCAATCGGAGACTATATACCTACACAGTCAAACAAAGTTATAGGTACTTAGGTGCGTATTGTTAATATCTTTTTAATTCTTTTTTGTGGTAAAACTTCTTTAGGCACGCTTGACTTGTAAGCTGATGAATGCGTCACGAAAGCGTTACGGAAATTGCGAACGGGAGTTGAGAGGGAGATATAAGTTATTGAAGATAGAAAGAGAGAGAGTTACGTTTCGTTTCGTATATTACTGTAGGGGCAAGATCTCTCATAGGCAGTTACGTTTCGTATTCGTATTATCTAAGTAACAGTCCACAGTGCAGCAGTGGTACCAGATCGGCGGGATTTATCCCTTTTTGCGGCATTTTCTCACTTATAATAATCTAAAAGGGACAAAGGGATTTTTCAGACCTCATAGTACAAAAAGAAAAGGATTTTACTTGTTGGTCAAATTTTGTACCTAATTGCTCATTTCATTAAGAATAATAAAATTAGTCAACCAACGATCAAATTAAATATTTTCATGTTTAGAAAAAAATCATTCAATATATCTGAATGCTTTCATTTTCTCTTTTTTTATTTATCTAAACTGTTTCATAAAATGACAAATCTGTGAATGAATTCACGAGTATTTTTTAAAATAATAAATTTATTTATTTTGTAAACATTGGAATGTATGTAAAAACGCCTTACCTCATTCTCAAATTAAATTTTTCTGTCATTTTTGTATGAAAAATCAAGAATAATGAAACTTGAGACCGAAATAAAGTTTCTTTCATACCAGTCATTTTCAAATGATTCATAAGATATTTATTTTATGTTGAATATTATTTTCATTTTAATGCCGAATGCAATTTTATGTTTCTTTTTGTACGAGGGATAAAAGGGATATTTTGGGTATAACCGTGGGATCACCTGCCTCTAAAGTCTGTTATCACTGCAGTGAAGGCCTATTGTCTGTATCACACTGTAGGAGCAAGAAAGCCGCACACAGGGCCGCACCAACAATATGTGCAAGATGTGCAAATGCACAGGGCGCCAAGTTCTGGGGGCGCATTGCTAGGAAAGAAAGCAAGATTAATTTTATCTTGCGCGAACAAATACTGCCATTTGCATTTTAAACAAAAAGCTTCTTCAAATAAGCCCAAAATAACATCATCCATCACACCTGTTCTGAATTATTTCTTGCACATTAACTCACATCAATTGCAATGTTGCAACTTCAAGGAGAATCTAACTCATAATATTGCAAAATAAAAAATCCCACTAGACCTATACAAGTTCACTTCTTACCTACATAATCTCAAAATATTCCATCCTGTTCATGTAGGTATATTCCTTGCACATCCACTTACATTTTACAAGAGAATCTAGTTCAAAGATCTCAAAACAAAAAATACCGCAATAAAAAACGCATTGAAAGTCTAAGTTCTGGGTGACGTGGAATTGGAAAAGACTTATGCATGTGTGCAAATATGAAAAAAGGGCGGTTTCTGTAAGTCTTGCACAGGGCGCTAATTTGGCTGGAGTAGGCACTGGTCGCACCTCACCTCAGCTCGCTCAGCACACATTTTTTTTCGCTCCTTCCTTTATAGCCAGTTATTTTTCATATATAATTATAGACACAGTGCACGCCTATTGCACGGTTGCCACTTTTGAATTTTTTTTATCCAAATTTGTTAATTTTTGTTTGCTTCTTGAGTTTCGGTAATTTGGTAATTTGTATATGGTAATGGTAACTTTTTGAACAGATGTACCAAGAATGCGAACTCGATATCAACTTATTTAAATGCTACCTTACTGTTTCTGAGTGAACTCATTGTATTATTTCCATATGCGTCATCACCATCCATATAAACCTGTTTTATTCATTATTCAAATAATTAACGAATGCACTCATTTTCTTCTTTTGACAGATGGTAAACTTCGAAATATTTTCTGTTTCTGTTTATAACTACATTGAGATATGGATAGGTTAATTAATCTTATCATTTATATACAGACATAAGACATAACGGTTTGTTATAAGAAAAAAGCATTGAAAATGCTGCCTTCTAGCAGCTGGTAATTTTGTGCAGAACGTTGTTGACGTTGTTTCATTGTTTAAAGACTGACAAAATTCCTACTATGTACCTTATTGAATTGAAAAGTCTTATGTTTTATAAAAGTTTTTTTTTTAAGCATGCAATTATTTTAAAAATTAAAGTTTTTTTTTGCAAGTGCCAACTGTGACCTATTGTCTGTATCACACTATAGGAGCAAGAGATAGCAGTGCGCGCACCAGAGCTAGTAACTCGTGGGAAATTTACCTTTTCGTGGGAATTTCGATGGTAAGAAACCGTCTCGTGGGGAAAAGGGAAAAAATAAGATTTCGGTAAGATTTTGTGGGAAATTTGGTCAACTTACAAAAAAAAAAAAAAATCCATCAAACTTCAACCTAATATCATATTTCTAGTACCTTATTCTGTGTTCACAAAACAAGCCTATCTAAATGGCTTGTTATGAAATATATCTACTACAAATCAGGGATGGAAAAGTCGATACAATTGTATCGAATTCGATACAAATGAGTTTTCTCGGATACCAAAGTACAATTTGCCTTAATTCGATACAATTTATCCATCTGTATCTTTCAAAAAACAATTAAAATAATCCAGATGATGATGTTTTTATGTCATTTTGAAAGACATAAACAAGAAAATTATGGGGTATTTTACATCAGAAGCAGTTGTACCTATCAGGAAAATCTAATTTTATACTGAATTTTGTTATTGAATTTTTTCCCCAAAAACAAAAAGAATATTAAACAAATTAACAATGCTAAAAACTTCATCAATTTAAATATTATTCAATTTGAGAATTTTGGGCTGAAGTAAATTCAATTAAAAACGAGTGTAATGAGCTGATGTTTGAAAATATTTATACAAAATTGCTCAAGCCGCTCTCGCTATTACTCACTCATCAGCAAATGTCAAAAGGATTTATTCTTGCCAGACATTAATAAAGTCCAAATGTCGAAAACGACTTCAAGTCGACACTTGCTGGGCTTTAATTGAAACAAACAAATTTATTAGAAACTCATCCTGTTCTGAGTTTCAAGTTCAGGGCAATATTTTCAAGATGAATGAGCAAATTGAGAGTATAAAGCCTGAAGAGCTCATAGATTAAAAATATAAACTATTTTTTTGTAGGTTTGTATAGTTTTGCTATGAAGTCATTAATGTTTTGTTAATTTATTTTTGTTTATGTTTTTGAAAATAAAATATTTTGAATTCAATTCTGTATACGAAAAAAAGTTTTCAATACAACTGGCTCCAATTCAGTATGATCTTACAACGGTTTTCAGTACAAATGGACAAGGGCTAAGAGTTTCACATTTTTGTTCTCTCTTTTATATAGACATTTTGAACTTCTCCTTCTAACTTCCACCGGTATTTTCATTGCTTATGTTTTCAACTGAGGTGCTGTTTTTATTTATTATCGAACAGTTTCTTATTATAAAGGGTGATTTTTTAAGAGGTTTAGAACTTCTTTTTAAAAAAAAACACAAAAAATTCGAAAAAATGAATGAAATATTTATTTGAATCGATAGTTTGAACCTTGCAATTTAATGTTTAAAGATAATTTCATGCAAATGTTGACCGCGGCTGCGTCTCAGGTAGCCCATCCGCTGAGTCCAATTTTGGCATACTCTTTCACACATATCGGCCGGTATCTCACGAATGAATGCATGGATGTTGGCTTCCAGTGCGTCAATCGAAGCGGGCTTGTCCCTATACACATTAGCCTTGGCATACCCCCACATAAAATAATCTAATGGTGTCAAATCGCACGATCTAGGCGGCCAATTGACCGGCCCGAAACGTGAAATTAACTGTTCACCAAACTCGCCTCGCAATTGCGCCATTGTTTCGCGTGCTGTGTAGCATGTGGCACCGTCTTGTTGAAACCACATATCATGCAAGTCAAGAACTTCCATTTCGGGCAAAAAAAAGTTTGTTATCATCGCTCGGTAGCGTTCACCATTGACAGTAACGCTGCGATTCGCATCATCTTTGAAGAAATATGGCCCAATAATGCCGTGGGCCCATAAACCGCACCAAACAGTGGCTTTTTCGGGATGCATTGGTAGCTGTTGCAATGCTTCTGGCTGATCTTCACTCCAAATGCGGCAATTTTGCTTATTTACGTACCCATTCAACCAAAAATGAGCCTCATCGCTGAACACAATTTTTCGATAAAAAAGCGGATCCTCGGCCAGCTTTCCAAGAGCCCATTCACCAAAAATTCGGCGTTGTGGTAGGTCGGCTGGCTTTAGTTCTTGCACCAGCTGTATCTTAAAAGGCTTTACGCCCAAATCCTTCCGCAAAATTTTCTACGTAGTGCTGTAACAAAGGCCTAACTGCTGGGAACGGCGCCGAATCGACATTTCGCGGTCTTCTGTCACACTAGCTGATACGGCCGCAATATTTTCTTCACTACGCACAGTACGTAAACGTGTTGGTGGTTTAATGTCCAACAAAGTAAATTTGGTGCGAAATTTGGTCACAATCTTCCGAATAGACTGCTCAGAAGGTCGAGAATGCCGATCATAAAATGGAAGCAGCGCGCGATGAACATTTCGAACCGAGCACGAATTTTGATAGTAAAATTCAATAATTTGCAAGCGTTGTTCATTTGTAAGACGATCCATGGTTAAATTGCAAACCAAACTGAAGCTGTTTGACAGTGACACAAGGTACTAAACACACGTCAGCTATCAAAACCAGTGTTGCCAAAACCAAACCAGCTAAAAAATCACCCTTTAGAACTAATTTGCGCAAAGAAATCAAACAATATGATATTATAATGAATTATATGTTTGTTTTTTTCATGAATTGTACCAATGTTATATTTTATGTGTGTATATCCAGTAATGAAATGACTTTATCTTATTCTTCCAATTAAATTCCTAAATAAGTATAGAATATTTTTTTGCCCTCTTTTATTTTTTTTTTGTTAATAAAACTATTGAAAATAAGCAGTTTTTTTTTAATTAACCAAGTGGGAAATTTGTGGGAATTTTGACTGGGTCCAAAAGGGAAAAATGAAAAAAAAATGATGGCGTTTTCGATTGAAGAAAAGAATTGCCCTTTCTATGAAAAGAGCAAATCTAGAAGTGCTCTCTCGATGTATTCTATGTTTGAATGAAAAAAAAAGTGCACTTAGGTCAGGTCAATTCTTAGCACGACAGAAGTGTCGGGAATATTTTTAGAGAATTGCCCTGAACTCACCAACACATACTAACAAAATTTCAGATTGAAGTGTTCGTTGTGTTATTAGAAACAAATTTTTCGATGTGATCCGAAAATTAAACAATTATACGTGCAAAATGTTAACTTAAATTGAAATATATTGATTTGGCTGTAATAAATACAGCAGAAAACAAAAAAAAAGTAGTAACAGAAATCAAATCTCTCATATGGTGTCTACTACTATTACAAAAGTGCTCCAAAGAATTTCATTGAAAAGAGCAATTCTGAATTTCGGGGCAATTCTCTCGGATCTTCAATCGAAAACGCCATTAGCTTCCCGAGGGAAAAACCATCTTAATAGGCGTTTTTTATTTTATCCACATGATCTATATAGATCATTGATTTCCACGGTTTACAACAACAGTATGTGATCCAACTGTTGTTGTAAACCATGGAAATCCATGATCTATATAGATCATTGGAGCATAATAAAAAAGGCCTAATGACATAAAGCACTGGCGCCCACACATTTTCTTTGTCTCTTCCTCTCATAGCCAGTGTATAGAATATCTCAGTCAATACAGTATTTCGTTTGCGAGTAAATACTTATAGAATTATGGATGGAGCTAAAGAAGTTTTACTTCAGACGTGTGGTCTAAAGCAGAGACAATACTGAGACCACCAACTCCGGCCGATTTCCCGTTACTTAGCCTACAAGCTATATTTTTATGGAGTGTTCACGTTTGGTGCGCTAGTATTCTTACATAGAAAATCGTATTGACAAATGTCACGAAACTTCAAATTTTCTGCTCACCAACACACTCCCAGGAGATATAAGACGCTTCCGCTGTGGGCAAAATTGCTGGCAGAGTTCATAGAATTTTATCCGTTTAAATTGAAATTGTTCGTTACGTGTGGATAATATTTTTTTTTAGGAATAAGTGTACATTTGCTTAAAATGTTCATGAAAAATGAACAATGTAGATTGGTTGAGGGAAAATGAAAACATTTTGAGCAAATTTTCTTCATTATTTAAGAAAAATTTACACACGAAATCGAAGTTAATGATATCCAAAAGCGGAAAATACGCACCCCTGTTTGTCCTTATATGTTTCTAGTATATAGAACATCAACTTTAGATAGTTTTACTAACCAAACAAATCAAATTATTCGCCTTTTAACAATTTATAATAACTAACCAATGGCGTTCAGTAATGAAAAAAGGTGGTACTCCCGAACTCTTTCACATTTCCACATGGTTGCCGAGGTTGGCAAGGAATAAGAATACTAGCGCACCAAACGTGAACACTCCATAAAAATATAGCTTGTAGGCTAAGTAACGGGTCTCAGTATTGTCTCTGGTCTAAAGCACACTCTTTTTTTTATAGTCAGTCGGGTTTTTTGGTTTATTAAATAAACTTTTTTTATTTTTATCTTTTTAGCCTATGACACTCCGGGGAAGAATACGAATATTCTGATACCTCACTCTTCAAAATCGGTCAAGCCGTTTAGGCTACAGGGCGTCCCGTAGGAACGTACATAGGATACGCGCGAAGCACATAACCCTCCCTGTGTCCAGTCGGGTAAAAATAACAAGCCTTTCGACTCCGATTGAAAGCTTGAGAGCGATTAACAGAATGGGTCTGAATAGCTCTTTTGCGTCATTTGAATTTAAAACTGCTCATGTTCTAAAGGTAATAATTAATTCACTATACCAGCGGACACGATTGGCCGCAATCAGCTTCAATTCGTATCTTATCAGCGCGTGTTAATTTATGTTCCAGCCTTAGAATTTGCCAAAATTGGCAATTTTTTCACTGTTGAGAGTGATTAATTTTATGCTCTTACCAAATTAAAAAATCCAAAATCAGTCGATCGGTTTGTTAGGCGCTTGTTATCGACTTATCGTTCGATGCTGATGCTGAATGATACTCGTACCTTTGCGTGGAACAAAACACGTATGGGTTGTGCCACTGAGATAAGATGACGCTAAGGAGTTGTTTTGCGACACATGTAAGCCTTTTTGCGTCATTTTGGTGGTTGCTAATGTAAAGGCTAATTTGCCTTCCTTGAATGTGTTCACACAGAAAACACATGTAAGAACGACTAACAATAGCAAATTGCGAATAAAATTTATGTCGAAACACACTATGATATCTTATCCTCTGCACAGTTATCTTTATCGTCTGGGGCTTTCCAATGTATTCGCCTTAATCGGACTTGAAAAAGCATTTACGTCTAATTAGGTAATTACACTTCAATAACTATAATAACCCAAACATTGGCGGTTATTCTATTTGTTGTCATGAGTGATTAACCTGTAATAAAACTCGACCACTTCAACAGGAATTATCGGCGACTTAAGGCATAAAAGCGCCCTTGGCGTATGGCAAAATTACAATCGGTGTCCGGTTGTTCATTCGTTAAGGATGAAACTATTAATCGTTCTGTCGCTGGTGGCAGCCTCCTTGGCTAGCTTAGTTGATGTGCGTGAAGTTCGGCCCAGACACGCTGTTCGAAGTAGACTACCATTTGTTCCCCGCGGAGGCGGACGACTACCATTCGAAGGTAGGATTACAAACGGCCAGGCAGCCACTGCAAGGCAGTTTCCATATCAGGCCGGATTGTCGCTTCTACTTCCCGATGGAAGGTACTGGTGTGAAGGTACATTAATTTCAGCTAGCTGGATACTGACAGCGGCTCATTGTGCGCGGGGGTAAGCTCTACTGTTTTGCTGCTCCTGATGTTTACCCTTAGTTATATATACAATTGCAGTGTCGAACAGATTCGAGTTATTCTCGGCGGTATAAGAAGTACACCAAATAACGATGAAGGTGAACTTGTGCAAACTTTTAATGCAACTGACGAGAATGTTATCGTACACAGAGAATACGATAATGTGACTCTTGAGAATGACGTCTCCTTGATCCGACTGCCAAGAGCTGTGGAATTCACTGGTAATGCGATATAGGTACTGTCAGTGCAGCATTTTTTTAACTCCAATTTGTAGATTACATCAGGCCGGCAAGATTGCCAAATTTTAGCGGAATCGCTCCAGTTTACACTGGAGATATAGGCGTGACTTCAGGATGGGGATTTGTTAGCGACAGTGAGTATATATAAGCTGTTATCCCCTAAACATTATGCTAATGATTGCATATTCTACAGGTAGCACAGACGTTTCTCCCATCCTGCAGTGGGCCGATGTTCCTGTTATCACTAACGCAGCTTGTTCGGTCTACTACGGACGGTTAGCAACTTCGGTACTTTGCATCGGAACAGACACCGGAATATCCACTTGCAGTGGTGATTCTGGCGGTCCTCTTGTTAGGCAAGGCACTGACACTGTGATTGGGGTCACCTCGTTTGGAGATACCAGTGGCTGCGAATTAGGGTATCCTGCTGGTTTCTCACGTGTCACTTCCTTTTTACAATGGATCAGAGATAGCTCTGGAGTAACTCCATAAAAAACACGATCTCGCAAGGAAAGTGTACACTAAACTGAATAAAATGATGCCTTGTTTTGCAATGCGTACAAAATGGAAACATTGAAAAATAAGTATTATTATCTGCCTAGCTTATGTCGTTTTCCATTGGGACCACCAAAAATCTTTTTCAGATCTCAGATTTAACGCGGCTCATGGAACATGCAACGAAATTGATCTGATTTTGTAAATGGATTAGTGCGTTATTTGACAGCAATGTCAGCTTTTCAAATTGCATTCCTTTTTGGAAAAATCAACTATGGATATCGACTTGAAGAATGTTTCTCCTGGTGTGTAGATATAAATGGAGTAGTTTCCAGATCATGAGGAAGGCAATGAAGATTATAATTCCTACAAAATTATATCCATTGCTATTTTTGTTTATCTTTATTTTACTTTTCACGAAACATTGCGCATTTGTTTTGAAAGCAAACTTCTTAAGATGACTTAAAACAGCTGTGTGTGACGTATTGGTATTTGTGGTAGGATGTGTAAATCTGAAAAAAATATCAAGATCTGCAAAAAGTGATCCGAATCGAGAAAAAGATTGATTTTTTTCCCAATGGAACATGAAAAGCGATTTAGATCAAAAAAAAAAAGGTTGATTTTTAGTCCCAATGGAAAACGACATTAGACTCAAAAACTAGATGGATTGGTAACTTTTGCTACGTCAAACACATACATTAAGGAACTGTCAACTTGGTAGGTACTCAGTTTTGAAACTCTTGCCAAGATTTGTAGGTTACCCATCCATAAACGTCAACTGAATATACTGTTCACGTGACAGTCAGCCAACTCTCAGACCATAATAATTATAGTCTTCACCAATACACTACCAACATGTTCATATTTCCAATTGGCCAATTTAATAGTAATCCGTCCGCACCAAGTTTTGCATATGTTAACTGTCAATACATGCACCGATTTGATTGATTCAATGAATCATATAAATAAAATGGGTGTAGTTCTATTCGACTAAGATTGAATTTCACTGCATGTCTTTAAATTCAAAAATTTTAGAAACCGCTAAATATATTCTGTTGAATTTTTTACAGGCCTATAGAGGATGCCTAGGCCTACAATCTCCACTTTGTTTCAACTCTATATCTCTATAAATTCCGGGAAAAATTTGCCAAGAGTATTTTTTTTTCTTTTCGTTACTGGGAGCATTTAAATATAGTAAATACCAGCTTATAGAGGATATCTGCAGGTACAACTTAAGATATCCATAAGCTCGATAACTTAAAAGGTTTTTAAATAAATAGGCAAAATTTTAAACATTTCTACGATTTTCACCTGGGTGAGTGGATATGCACTTCATTCTCAAATCAAACATACTAACCGCGCAAACTACTTACATCTCTTTTAACTTAGGTAATTCTACTCCCGTGACGGAGAGGGAGGCAGACAGTATGCTGTTTGGTTTGCTTCGAAAAAAAGAGACCCATAAAAGAATGTCAAATATGTAGGAAAGGTTTGTTTAACTCTGTTTTGCTTACAAAAGAAAAGTATCTATAGGCGTTTTTCTTTTTTAGTTCAGAGCACAACCTGAACTGTTATACAAAAAGTTCGTGTTTCTTTTTTAGCTCAGACACATCAGAGCTCAGAATACGTGTTTCTTTTTTCGTTCAGAGCACCATCAGAGCTCGCTCTATGAGCTTAGCATAAATTGCCTGGGCATCCTGAGCGAAAAGGTGATTACACACTTCCAGTCACATTTGACAGAAAAAAAAACAGGATAAGCAAAATAGTTGAAATGGCGGACGAACATTGTTGAGAGCTCAGCTCTGAACTAAAAAAGTTAATTAAAAAACCCAAAAAAACCCGACAGTCTATAAAAAAAAAGAATTGAAAAGATATGAACAATACGCATTTAAGTACCTATACTTAACTAATTGTCAATCGGAGACTATATACCTACACAGTCAAACAAAGTTATAGGTACTTAGGTGCGTATTGTTAATATCTTTTTAATTCTTTTTTGTGGTAAAACTTCTTTAGGCACGCTTGACTTGTAAGCTGATGAATGCGTCACGAAAGCGTTACGGAAATTGCGAACGGGAGTTGAGAGGGAGATATAAGTTATTGAAGATAGAAAGAGAGAGAGTTACGTTTCGTTTCGTATATTACTGTAGGGGCAAGATCTCTCATAGGCAGTTACGTTTCGTATTCGTATTATCTAAGTAACAGTCCACAGTGCAGCAGTGGTACCAGATCGGCGGGATTTATCCCTTTTTGCGGCATTTTCTCACTTATAATAATCTAAAAGGGACAAAGGGATTTTTCAGACCTCATAGTACAAAAAGAAAAGGATTTTACTTGTTGGTCAAATTTTGTACCTAATTGCTCATTTCATTAAGAATAATAAAATTAGTCAACCAACGATCAAATTAAATATTTTCATGTTTAGAAAAAAATCATTCAATATATCTGAATGCTTTCATTTTCTCTTTTTTTATTTATCTAAACTGTTTCATAAAATGACAAATCTGTGAATGAATTCACGAGTATTTTTTAAAATAATAAATTTATTTATTTTGTAAACATTGGAATGTATGTAAAAACGCCTTACCTCATTCTCAAATTAAATTTTTCTGTCATTTTTGTATGAAAAATCAAGAATAATGAAACTTGAGACCGAAATAAAGTTTCTTTCATACCAGTCATTTTCAAATGATTCATAAGATATTTATTTTATGTTGAATATTATTTTCATTTTAATGCCGAATGCAATTTTATGTTTCTTTTTGTACGAGGGATAAAAGGGATATTTTGGGTATAACCGTGGGATCACCTGCCTCTAAAGTCTGTTATCACTGCAGTGAAGGCCTATTGTCTGTATCACACTGTAGGAGCAAGAAAGCCGCACACAGGGCCGCACCAACAATATGTGCAAGATGTGCAAATGCACAGGGCGCCAAGTTCTGGGGGCGCATTGCTAGGAAAGAAAGCAAGATTAATTTTATCTTGCGCGAACAAATACTGCCATTTGCATTTTAAACAAAAAGCTTCTTCAAATAAGCCCAAAATAACATCATCCATCACACCTGTTCTGAATTATTTCTTGCACATTAACTCACATCAATTGCAATGTTGCAACTTCAAGGAGAATCTAACTCATAATATTGCAAAATAAAAAATCCCACTAGACCTATACAAGTTCACTTCTTACCTACATAATCTCAAAATATTCCATCCTGTTCATGTAGGTATATTCCTTGCACATCCACTTACATTTTACAAGAGAATCTAGTTCAAAGATCTCAAAACAAAAAATACCGCAATAAAAAACGCATTGAAAGTCTAAGTTCTGGGTGACGTGGAATTGGAAAAGACTTATGCATGTGTGCAAATATGAAAAAAGGGCGGTTTCTGTAAGTCTTGCACAGGGCGCTAATTTGGCTGGAGTAGGCACTGGTCGCACCTCACCTCAGCTCGCTCAGCACACATTTTTTTTCGCTCCTTCCTTTATAGCCAGTTATTTTTCATATATAATTATAGACACAGTGCACGCCTATTGCACGGTTGCCACTTTTGAATTTTTTTTATCCAAATTTGTTAATTTTTGTTTGCTTCTTGAGTTTCGGTAATTTGGTAATTTGTATATGGTAATGGTAACTTTTTGAACAGATGTACCAAGAATGCGAACTCGATATCAACTTATTTAAATGCTACCTTACTGTTTCTGAGTGAACTCATTGTATTATTTCCATATGCGTCATCACCATCCATATAAACCTGTTTTATTCATTATTCAAATAATTAACGAATGCACTCATTTTCTTCTTTTGACAGATGGTAAACTTCGAAATATTTTCTGTTTCTGTTTATAACTACATTGAGATATGGATAGGTTAATTAATCTTATCATTTATATACAGACATAAGACATAACGGTTTGTTATAAGAAAAAAGCATTGAAAATGCTGCCTTCTAGCAGCTGGTAATTTTGTGCAGAACGTTGTTGACGTTGTTTCATTGTTTAAAGACTGACAAAATCCCTACTATGTACCTTATTGAATTGAAAAGTCTTATGTTTTATAAAAGTTTTTTTTTTAAGCAGGCAATTATTTTAAAAATTAAAGTTTTTTTTTTGCAAGTGCCAACTGTGACCTATTGTCTGTATCACACTATAGGAGCAAGAGATAGCAGTGCGCGCACCAGAGCTAGTAACTCGTGGGAAATTTACCTTTTCGTGGGAATTTCGATGGTAAGAAACCGTCTCGTGGGGAAAAGGGAAAAAATAAGATTTCGGTAAGATTTTGTGGGAAATTTGGTCAACTTACAAAAAAAAAAAAAAATCCATCAAACTTCAACCTAATATCATATTTCTAGTACCTTATTCTGTGTTCACAAAACAAGCCTATCTAAATGGCTTGTTATGAAATATATCTACTACAAATCAGGGATGGAAAAGTCGATACAATTGTATCGAATTCGATACAAATGAGTTTTCTCGGATACCAAAGTACAATTTGCCTTAATTCGATACAATTTATCCATCTGTATCTTTCAAAAAACAATTAAAATAATCCAGATGATGATGTTTTTATGTCATTTTGAAAGACATAAACAAGAAAATTATGGGGTATTTTACATCAGAAGCAGTTGTACCTATCAGGAAAATCTAATTTTATACTGAATTTTGTTATTGAATTTTTTCCCCAAAAACAAAAAGAATATTAAACAAATTAACAATGCTAAAAACTTCATCAATTTAAATATTATTCAATTTGAGAATTTTGGGCTGAAGTAAATTCAATTAAAAACGAGTGTAATGAGCTGATGTTTGAAAATATTTATACAAAATTGCTCAAGCCGCTCTCGCTATTACTCACTCATCAGCAAATGTCAAAAGGATTTATTCTTGCCAGACATTAATAAAGTCCAAATGTCGAAAACGACTTCAAGTCGACACTTGCTGGGCTTTAATTGAAACAAACAAATTTATTAGAAACTCATCCTGTTCTGAGTTTCAAGTTCAGGGCAATATTTTCAAGATGAATGAGCAAATTGAGAGTATAAAGCCTGAAGAGCTCATAGATTAAAAATATAAACTATTTTTTTGTAGGTTTGTATAGTTTTGCTATGAAGTCATTAATGTTTTGTTAATTTATTTTTGTTTATGTTTTTGAAAATAAAATATTTTGAATTCAATTCTGTATACGAAAAAAAGTTTTCAATACAACTGGCTCCAATTCAGTATGATCTTACAACGGTTTTCAGTACAAATGGACAAGGGCTAAGAGTTTCACATTTTTGTTCTCTCTTTTATATAGACATTTTGAACTTCTCCTTCTAACTTCCACCGGTATTTTCATTGCTTATGTTTTCAACTGAGGTGCTGTTTTTATTTATTATCGAACAGTTTCTTATTATAAAGGGTGATTTTTTAAGAGGTTTAGAACTTCTTTTTAAAAAAAAACACAAAAAATTCGAAAAAATGAATGAAATATTTATTTGAATCGATAGTTTGAACCTTGCAATTTAATGTTTAAAGATAATTTCATGCAAATGTTGACCGCGGCTGCGTCTCAGGTAGCCCATCCGCTGAGTCCAATTTTGGCATACTCTTTCACACATATCGGCCGGTATCTCACGAATGAATGCATGGATGTTGGCTTCCAGTGCGTCAATCGAAGCGGGCTTGTCCCTATACACATTAGCCTTGGCATACCCCCACATAAAATAATCTAATGGTGTCAAATCGCACGATCTAGGCGGCCAATTGACCGGCCCGAAACGTGAAATTAACTGTTCACCAAACTCGCCTCGCAATTGCGCCATTGTTTCGCGTGCTGTGTAGCATGTGGCACCGTCTTGTTGAAACCACATATCATGCAAGTCAAGAACTTCCATTTCGGGCAAAAAAAAGTTTGTTATCATCGCTCGGTAGCGTTCACCATTGACAGTAACGCTGCGATTCGCATCATCTTTGAAGAAATATGGCCCAATAATGCCGTGGGCCCATAAACCGCACCAAACAGTGGCTTTTTCGGGATGCATTGGTAGCTGTTGCAATGCTTCTGGCTGATCTTCACTCCAAATGCGGCAATTTTGCTTATTTACGTACCCATTCAACCAAAAATGAGCCTCATCGCTGAACACAATTTTTCGATAAAAAAGCGGATCCTCGGCCAGCTTTCCAAGAGCCCATTCACCAAAAATTCGGCGTTGTGGTAGGTCGGCTGGCTTTAGTTCTTGCACCAGCTGTATCTTAAAAGGCTTTACGCCCAAATCCTTCCGCAAAATTTTCTACGTAGTGCTGTAACAAAGGCCTAACTGCTGGGAACGGCGCCGAATCGACATTTCGCGGTCTTCTGTCACACTAGCTGATACGGCCGCAATATTTTCTTCACTACGCACAGTACGTAAACGTGTTGGTGGTTTAATGTCCAACAAAGTAAATTTGGTGCGAAATTTGGTCACAATCTTCCGAATAGACTGCTCAGAAGGTCGAGAATGCCGATCATAAAATGGAAGCAGCGCGCGATGAACATTTCGAACCGAGCACGAATTTTGATAGTAAAATTCAATAATTTGCAAGCGTTGTTCATTTGTAAGACGATCCATGGTTAAATTGCAAACCAAACTGAAGCTGTTTGACAGTGACACAAGGTACTAAACACACGTCAGCTATCAAAACCAGTGTTGCCAAAACCAAACCAGCTAAAAAATCACCCTTTAGAACTAATTTGCGCAAAGAAATCAAACAATATGATATTATAATGAATTATATGTTTGTTTTTTTCATGAATTGTACCAATGTTATATTTTATGTGTGTATATCCAGTAATGAAATGACTTTATCTTATTCTTCCAATTAAATTCCTAAATAAGTATAGAATATTTTTTTGCCCTCTTTTATTTTTTTTTTGTTAATAAAACTATTGAAAATAAGCAGTTTTTTTTTAATTAACCAAGTGGGAAATTTGTGGGAATTTTGACTGGGTCCAAAAGGGAAAAATGAAAAAAAAATGATGGCGTTTTCGATTGAAGAAAAGAATTGCCCTTTCTATGAAAAGAGCAAATCTAGAAGTGCTCTCTCGATGTATTCTATGTTTGAATGAAAAAAAAAGTGCACTTAGGTCAGGTCAATTCTTAGCACGACAGAAGTGTCGGGAATATTTTTAGAGAATTGCCCTGAACTCACCAACACATACTAACAAAATTTCAGATTGAAGTGTTCGTTGTGTTATTAGAAACAAATTTTTCGATGTGATCCGAAAATTAAACAATTATACGTGCAAAATGTTAACTTAAATTGAAATATATTGATTTGGCTGTAATAAATACAGCAGAAAACAAAAAAAAAGTAGTAACAGAAATCAAATCTCTCATATGGTGTCTACTACTATTACAAAAGTGCTCCAAAGAATTTCATTGAAAAGAGCAATTCTGAATTTCGGGGCAATTCTCTCGGATCTTCAATCGAAAACGCCATTAGCTTCCCGAGGGAAAAACCATCTTAATAGGCGTTTTTTATTTTATCCACATGATCTATATAGATCATTGATTTCCACGGTTTACAACAACAGTATGTGATCCAACTGTTGTTGTAAACCATGGAAATCCATGATCTATATAGATCATTGGAGCATAATAAAAAAGGCCTAATGACATAAAGCACTGGCGCCCACACATTTTCTTTGTCTCTTCCTCTCATAGCCAGTGTATAGAATATCTCAGTCAATACAGTATTTCGTTTGCGAGTAAATACTTATAGAATTATGGATGGAGCTAAAGAAGTTTTACTTCAGACGTGTGGTCTAAAGCAGAGACAATACTGAGACCACCAACTCCGGCCGATTTCCCGTTACTTAGCCTACAAGCTATATTTTTATGGAGTGTTCACGTTTGGTGCGCTAGTATTCTTACATAGAAAATCGTATTGACAAATGTCACGAAACTTCAAATTTTCTGCTCACCAACACACTCCCAGGAGATATAAGACGCTTCCGCTGTGGGCAAAATTGCTGGCAGAGTTCATAGAATTTTATCCGTTTAAATTGAAATTGTTCGTTACGTGTGGATAATATTTTTTTTTAGGAATAAGTGTACATTTGCTTAAAATGTTCATGAAAAATGAACAATGTAGATTGGTTGAGGGAAAATGAAAACATTTTGAGCAAATTTTCTTCATTATTTAAGAAAAATTTACACACGAAATCGAAGTTAATGATATCCAAAAGCGGAAAATACGCACCCCTGTTTGTCCTTATATGTTTCTAGTATATAGAACATCAACTTTAGATAGTTTTACTAACCAAACAAATCAAATTATTCGCCTTTTAACAATTTATAATAACTAACCAATGGCGTTCAGTAATGAAAAAAGGTGGTACTCCCGAACTCTTTCACATTTCCACATGGTTGCCGAGGTTGGCAAGGAATAAGAATACTAGCGCACCAAACGTGAACACTCCATAAAAATATAGCTTGTAGGCTAAGTAACGGGTCTCAGTATTGTCTCTGGTCTAAAGCACACTCTTTTTTTTATAGTCAGTCGGGTTTTTTGGTTTATTAAATAAACTTTTTTTATTTTTATCTTTTTAGCCTATGACACTCCGGGGAAGAATACGAATATTCTGATACCTCACTCTTCAAAATCGGTCAAGCCGTTTAGGCTACAGGGCGTCCCGTAGGAACGTACATAGGATACGCGCGAAGCACATAACCCTCCCTGTGTCCAGTCGGGTAAAAATAACAAGCCTTTCGACTCCGATTGAAAGCTTGAGAGCGATTAACAGAATGGGTCTGAATAGCTCTTTTGCGTCATTTGAATTTAAAACTGCTCATGTTCTAAAGGTAATAATTAATTCACTATACCAGCGGACACGATTGGCCGCAATCAGCTTCAATTCGTATCTTATCAGCGCGTGTTAATTTATGTTCCAGCCTTAGAATTTGCCAAAATTGGCAATTTTTTCACTGTTGAGAGTGATTAATTTTATGCTCTTACCAAATTAAAAAATCCAAAATCAGTCGATCGGTTTGTTAGGCGCTTGTTATCGACTTATCGTTCGATGCTGATGCTGAATGATACTCGTACCTTTGCGTGGAACAAAACACGTATGGGTTGTGCCACTGAGATAAGATGACGCTAAGGAGTTGTTTTGCGACACATGTAAGCCTTTTTGCGTCATTTTGGTGGTTGCTAATGTAAAGGCTAATTTGCCTTCCTTGAATGTGTTCACACAGAAAACACATGTAAGAACGACTAACAATAGCAAATTGCGAATAAAATTTATGTCGAAACACACTATGATATCTTATCCTCTGCACAGTTATCTTTATCGTCTGGGGCTTTCCAATGTATTCGCCTTAATCGGACTTGAAAAAGCATTTACGTCTAATTAGGTAATTACACTTCAATAACTATAATAACCCAAACATTGGCGGTTATTCTATTTGTTGTCATGAGTGATTAACCTGTAATAAAACTCGACCACTTCAACAGGAATTATCGGCGACTTAAGGCATAAAAGCGCCCTTGGCGTATGGCAAAATTACAATCGGTGTCCGGTTGTTCATTCGTTAAGGATGAAACTATTAATCGTTCTGTCGCTGGTGGCAGCCTCCTTGGCTAGCTTAGTTGATGTGCGTGAAGTTCGGCCCAGACACGCTGTTCGAAGTAGACTACCATTTGTTCCCCGCGGAGGCGGACGACTACCATTCGAAGGTAGGATTACAAACGGCCAGGCAGCCACTGCAAGGCAGTTTCCATATCAGGCCGGATTGTCGCTTCTACTTCCCGATGGAAGGTACTGGTGTGGAGGTACATTAATTTCAGCTAGCTGGATACTGACAGCGGCTCATTGTGCGCGGGGGTAAGCTCTACTGTTTTGCTGCTCCTGATGTTTACCCTTAGTTATATATACAATTGCAGTGTCGAACAGATTCGAGTTATTCTCGGCGGTATAAGAAGTACACCAAATAACGATGAAGGTGAACTTGTGCAAACTTTTAATGCAACTGACGAGAATGTTATCGTACACAGAGAATACGATAATGTGACTCTTGAGAATGACGTCTCCTTGATCCGACTGCCAAGAGCTGTGGAATTCACTGGTAATGCGATATAGGTACTGTCAGTGCAGCATTTTTTTAACTCCAATTTGTAGATTACATCAGGCCGGCAAGATTGCCAAATTTTAGCGGAATCGCTCCAGTTTACACTGGAGATATAGGCGTGACTTCAGGATGGGGATTTGTTAGCGACAGTGAGTATATATAAGCTGTTATCCCCTAAACATTATGCTAATGATTGCATATTCTACAGGTAGCACAGACGTTTCTCCCATCCTGCAGTGGGCCGATGTTCCTGTTATCACTAACGCAGCTTGTTCGGTCTACTACGGACGGTTAGCAACTTCGGTACTTTGCATCGGAACAGACACCGGAATATCCACTTGCAGTGGTGATTCTGGCGGTCCTCTTGTTAGGCAAGGCACTGACACTGTGATTGGGGTCACCTCGTTTGGAGATACCAGTGGCTGCGAATTAGGGTATCCTGCTGGTTTCTCACGTGTCACTTCCTTTTTACAATGGATCAGAGATAGCTCTGGAGTAACTCCATAAAAAACACGATCTCGCAAGGAAAGTGTACACTAAACTGAATAAAATGATGCCTTGTTTTGCAATGCGTACAAAATGGAAACATTGAAAAATAAGTATTATTATCTGCCTAGCTTATGTCGTTTTCCATTGGGACCACCAAAAATCTTTTTCAGATCTCTGATTTAACGCGGCTCATGGAACATGCAACGAAATTGATCTGATTTTGTAAATGGATTAGTGCGTTATTTGACAGCAATGTCAGCTGTTCAAATTGCATTCGTTTTTGGAAAAATCAACTATGGATATCGAGTTGAAGAATGTTTCTCCTGGTGTAGATATAAATGGAGTAGTTTCCAGATCATGAGGAAGGCAATGAAGATTATAATTCCTACAAAATTATATCCATTGCTATTTTTGTTTATCTTTATTTTACTTTTCACGAAACATTGCGCATTTGTTTTGAAAGCAAACTTCTTAAGATGACGTAAAACAGCTGTGTGTGACGTATTGGTATTTGTGGTAGTATGTGTAAATCTGAAAAAAATATCAAGATCTGCAAAAAGTGATCCGAATCGAGAAAAAGATTGATTTTTTTCCCAATGGAACATGAAAAGCGATTTAGATCAAAAAAAAAAAGGTTGATTTTTAGTCCCAATGGAAAACGACATTAGACTCAAAAACTAGATGGATTGGTAACTTTTGCTACGTCAAACACATACATTAAGGAACTGTCAACTTGGTAGGTACTCAGTTTTGAAACTCTTGCCAAGATTTGTATGTTACCCATCCATAAACGTCAACTGAATAAACTGTTAACGTGACAGTCAACTCTCAGCCCATATATATATATATATTTGAGAGATAATCGAATCAGACCACCATTGTCGGGTCTCTTTTCGTCTCTCTACCACTGTAAATCTTACTCAGAGAGACCCTCTGGATTTCTCCACAGTTCTTCTCTGGGCTCAATTCCTAGTGTTAACGCTAGCATCTGTTTAAGGGATATCCGTTTCATCGACTGGGTCTCGACCCATTGATGTCCCAAGATCCTCATTCTTCTGCCAGCCAATGCCGGGCATTGACACAGTATATGTGCCGCTGTCTCAGATTCCTCCAGGCATAGTCTACAAGTATCATCCTCTATAAGGCCCATTTTCCTTAAGTGATACCTGAAATTACCATCTCCTGTAGACAAAGCCACCACCCATTTCAATGTTCCTCGACTCATGCTTAGAACCCTTCTTTGAGTGGAGCAGGTCGGCCACTTTATTGCCATATTGGCTTGTCTACATTGTTCCACGGTTGACCACCTTCTCAGGTGTTCTGCCGTGTTCCATTTGTGGATAAGCTGTTCAACCATTCCTCTGCCAATTGAAGAGAATGGTTCTGGTCCCAGCACCTTTTCAGTTGACCCCTGTTTTGCAAGGGAGTCCGCCTTTTCATTGCCTTCGATCCCTATGTGTCCTCGTACCCAAGTCAGTGTTACTTCATTTTTAGATGAACACTTATTGAGTTTAAGTACGCATTCCAGTGCCAGTGATGTTGTGATGTTTGTTTGTTCCATGCATCTGATCACCGCCTGATTGTCCAGTGCTATAAGGATATTTCTTCCTTCCACCTGACACTCAAGCAAGTAGTCCAACGCATAAAGCAAAGCAATCATCTCAGCATCAGCATCTGAAAGCACATTTTGCACAGCCGAAGACGGGCGGGTGCAGCTAGTCTCTTCATAAAATTCGTACCTGTAAATTCAATTCGGAAGAGTGGGCGAAAAGAGCGCATACAAAGCGACTGTTTAAAATGTCCCAAATCGGTGGAAAACGTAAACGTCAATAATTAATGTTTGCATTTGACAGATAACAAAACTAACTGCACTGCAACTAGTTTCTGGTAGCACTGGTTGAGAAACTGAAATTAATATAAACTAAACCGTCATTTGATCGACAGACACGTTCATTTTATAGGTAGATAGGTACAAAGATAATGTTAGACGGCCATTGTTTTGTTCATTCATCTAATCTGCGGTGTTACTTCTATTTTGACGGGTACCTAAGGAATTAAAGAATGCTTGTGAACAGAGCCAAATCATCAGTATGGTTTTCCTCTGCTTGTGAACCCCTAAACGATATATAGGTAGATTTCGAGTTTTTCATGGCTGTGATAACCTTAATTTTTTTGAGGTGATGTTATTTTTGTTTTAAAATTCTATTGATTGCGCAAACTATCTTTTGGTTCCTATATACCTATTTTGAAAAGGTTTTTACATTCTACGTCAGTCTATTCAGTAGTTTAAAAAAAATCCTCTAAATGACTTACCTACATAATAAATAGGAAGAGCACTATACAAATAAATAATTACTTTATACAATAAAGCAACAGAGAAGAAATGGCGTTTTTCATTGAAAATCCGAGAGACTTGCCCCGAAATTCAAAATTGTTCTTTCCAACGCAAGTCGATGGAACACTTTGTAATAGTGGCAGACACCATAATGTGAGATTTGGTTTTCTGTTGCTGCTTTTTTGTTTTGTTTTCAACAGTTAATATAAATGTTTTAACAGGTCAAATCAATACATATATTTTTAATTAAGTTTATATTTTCGGATCACATAGCGCAAAATTTGTTTCTAACACACAACAAACATTTTGCTAGAGTGTGTTGGTGAGTTCACCACAATTCTGATGTCAGTAAATTTCCGAGGTCCGATGGCTCTTGTTGCCATTCCTACTTCACATTTTGTATCGTCATTCATTTTCTTTTGCAGCCATGCTGGTACTCCTTTTCTGTCACTATTTTTTTAGTTCATTTTGCAGGAATCTGCCTGTCCGTATAGCTGGTTAATAATGAGAAGGCTCTAGCTCCTGTTCATTTCTGTTTCTGACCCATATGTGAGAATGGGTACCTATCCTTCGAAAGATAGTATTGTTTTTTTTTTGTGCAATTCAATTCGAGCATAGGAGAGACCAACTGTGAGTCCTAAACACTCCGTTTTAGAATTTCGTACCACGTTTTCCATTCAGATACCAGAATTTCAACAGATGCCACAAACTATTTATGTTTTTCTTTTCAAAGTAACAAACGTATATTTTCAAAATCAGTAGGTCAGAGTTATAGATAATGCATACAATAAAAAATAATGTACAATATCTAAGGACATTCAAAATATAGCATTGTGCACTGAATTCATATAGTACGGAGGTTTTCAAATTGTTTTACTGTAAAGTGAGAGAAACGCCTCCAAGTTTAAAGTAAAAAATTCACCTTGACATATAGAATCACCGTCGAAAGACTTACGCATTCATTCAAACAGTTCTCTGCCGCTTAGCCGTGCTCCTGAAATATGAATGAGTTTAAGTACAAACGACATCTCAAGTCAACATACAATTACAAAGAAGTTAATAGACACGTTTTTAGTTTCGTATTACACTGTATTATTTTTTGTTTTAACAGCAAAATGTTTTGAATACTAATATTGCTTACACGAGCATGTCGTAGTCCGGTTTGTTCTCGCGACGGGTTCTAATATATTTAGCATGAGTCTCTCCATCCAAGTAGGTTCCTTTAACAGCTTTGTCTTGAATCATTGCATCTCGCCATTTAATCTTAAATTGAGTATGAATATTATTATAACTGCAAATATAGATGACAACCTTACACAAGAAAACTCACCAAGTTCTTGAATCTGTCATGATCCATTTCATATTTATCGCCAAGAAGATATTTCAACATTTCGACACGTTCACACCATGGCCAGATCATGTAATCAACCCAACCAGGGTTACTACCTCCAAAGAAGTTAGTTTTGCGTTCGTACAGTTCCTTTTCAAAGATGTCCAGAGTTTGGGAGATCTCTGTCAGACTGCCAGGAGCGTTTTCAAGTCCGTTTAGCATCACCTTGTAGAGCGCACCAATGAGGGGTGAAAAACGTTCGACAAGAATCTTGTCTTTTGCCTTTTGAAATGGATTCTTTGGCAGCAATGGATTTTGGGGATACTTTTCATCTAAGTACTCACAGACGATAAGGGATTCCACAATCGTGGGATTCCCCTCTTCGGTTGTTATCTCAAGAGCTGGCACCTTGCCCAATGGACTCATTTGTGTTAGCCATTCGGGCTTTTCAGTCAGATTGATGAAAATGGTATGATATGGAATGTTCTTAGCGTCCAGCACTAAGTGGACACGATGCGCATAAGGGCAGAAACGCATCGAGTAGAGGCGGTATTGCCCATCGTCAGGGAGGGTAGGAATTGTTGATCCTGAAAAAAGTTCAATTGCTATTGAAGTTCCTTGCGATAGCTTATGGATGAGTTTATGGCGCTTTTGCGGGTTCGGAAGGAGATCTCATATGAAAAAGGGACATAGAAAATAAAGTTACAGTGCAAGAGCACGGAAGGGTTGGGTTCGATATCCCGCTTTTTATAATACCGATTCTTAAAATCCCGTTATTAAAATCCCGCTTTTTATAATCTCGCTTTTTATAATCCCGCTTTTTTAAAATCCCGCTTTTTAAAATCCCGCCTCTTATAATCCCGTTTTTTATAATCCCGTTTGTTATTATCCCGCTTTTAGAATCAAAAGTAGTTGTTTTATTTTAAAAAATCGCGCGATTTTTTAAAATAAAACAACTACTTTTGATTCTAAAATTTTGATGAGAAAATTTAAATAAATCAAGCAATGAGTGTTTTTTTGAAATGCAGTTATTGTTACAGCAGTAAATTTAAATTTTTATGTGCATTATATACTATTTTCGCAATGCGTAAAAACAATGTAGAATATGTAAACAAAAACAAATGTGTGCTTACAGTAAAAACTAAAAACATTCGGATGCATTTTCTTTTTGGTCTAGTATTTTTAATATTTTTAAATATATAATAATAATATAATAAAAAAGCGCATATAACCAACATCTATTTTTTTGATAACAATGCTTTGTAAAAAAACGGGATTGGCGGGATCTGGCGGGATTTTAAAAAGCGGGATTATAATAGATCGGGATTTTGAACAAGCGGGATTTTAGAAGACGGGATTTTAAAAAAGCAGTATTTTAGCAGACGGGATTTTAAAACTTTTTTTGGGATTTTTGAAAAGCGGGATTTCAAAAAGCGGGATTCCGATACGCTCCCAGCACGGAATAATGGATTAATTAGAGGGTATCGCGGTGATGACCCTCTTACCGCTGTGTAAAATCATCGCGAGTGGTCTTATTTGGTTAGATCAGGCAGAGTAAAGTAAGCACATCAGAATTATGTTTGCAAATGGAATAGATGTAGATATTCTGAGCCCAGTCCGCTTAAAAATATGCTGACAAGTAGGGTGCTCTTAAGACAAAATACAAGCGTAAATGGACAAATAGCGATCTACAAAACTAGAGCCGTTATGCAGATTTATTACACGACAGCACTGCCGATAGTTCGTTCACTTACATGAGTTTAATTGTTATATTTGCTCAACCCAATGCTTGTAAAATATCGATGTTAAGCACAGTTTAGAAATGCATAAATACTAGAAACACTAAAAAGAAAAATGCAACGCATGCCAGAGGTATAAACTATATTCCATAATGCAATCTATGCAATGTATTGGACGACATTTTCACATTCACTAACATCTGCTTGTTCATGTTCTTGGTGAAAATTAGAACTTTTCATTTTGCTATTAGAGAAAGTTTAACTCGCAACTGCTTTTATGTAAATCTACAAATGTTAAATTGATTTCCCAAAAATCTTTAAGTGCCTAACCATCTACGGAAAGTTTGTAGACCTATGCAGGAATGTATCGCAGCTCAAATGCTTCTTTCTAATGACGTTCGTCATATAATATTAATTATAGATACCACTTAAGACTGATAAAAATACGTTTCGTGTCTTCAACACTTTATTAGTTACACTAGGATTGCTAAGATAAGTGACTTAGCAGATTTAGTTTCTACCACGAAAGTATCAGAGAGGACACATTAATTGAGTTTTCAGTTCGTACACGTAGCCTTTTGTCATAGATTCAATCGTCTCCCAAAATGGATGTGTATGCTGATTTGCCCATAAATACGACGTGGAGATAGATGTTGGACGTAAAACAGCCACATTGCAGATCGACAAGCCCAACAAAAGACTCAAGGCTACTCATAGCGCAAACACGACAAATGGATAAGTATAAGACGTTAGCGAAGCTATGACATCAAGATCCAAAAATAAAAAACAACAGTGAGGGAAACGCCGACACTGGAGTGATTGTTCTAGAATTGGTCTTTGGTGGTACTTGAGAATTGTTCCACACAGTCTGATGTTGTTTATCTGTGGGATTTATCCAATAGTAGGGATGGCTGATGGCCGCTGAGTCACTCAGATGTAGAATTTGGTTTCACAAGATTATAATTAAAATTCCAGCGAGTTTTATCGATTGAAATAGGGAAATTGTTCGGAGATGATTTATTTACACTGTATTACCTTTGCCCAAATGTTTTCCTGCACTCATTATTAATTAATGTTGTTGAACTTGGAAGATTTGTTTTGTGAAAGGATAAATGAAAATTACAAAAAACAAAGGCCTTTTACTTGTGTGAGGTACGAAAGACAAAAATATTCCGGTTTTTCTTTCTTTGACTTTACAGTCAGTCAAATAGAAAGACTAGTGCACAGCGGTTTCTTGCATATTTGGTTGACACTTGTAGCTGTGTTGGAAAGCTTTGGTAAAAGCTTCGTGCTCTAGTGGGTGAGTTCGAAGAGTAGAATTTATACTTTGGAAAGCTTTCAGTTTGCAGGAAAAGCTTTGGAGTATAACGGAAATAGGCGACCATTTGCAGCGATGGTGGGCAGGTATTTGCTTTCAAATTATGCCTTTTCAAAATTAAAATTGTATATAATAACTACATAGGTAATGCTTAGCATCTGAAAGTGGTTTTAATCTTGGATTAACATATGCGGATCTGACTATATTCGTAAGATCTAAATTTGGCGCGCTTTTGTCATCAATCGGACGTGTTAGATACGAGAGATACGTAAACGATGCTCTAAGTTCCCAACAAAAGGCGTTTTTCTTTTTTTGTTCAGAGCTGAGCTGAACTACGCTCTACTTGTTGTAATCGCGTGCTGAAAATCGTACTTTACTTTGCTTTGCTGAGATCGAAGCTGAAAAAAACACGCCTATGATTAACCATGGCTGAGAAACCGATCGCACTGCAGAAAAGTTAATACGTAAAAACAAGAAACAAATTGAAATATCAGAAGAAATGTTTCAGTAAAATAAACCAGTCCTAAAGCAAATCAGCTGCAAGAAATTTGAGCATTGCGCTCGGTGTCTCACGGTTAATATTGTTACGATTGTTGTCTCGCATTCCATTCCTACCGTGACCTCACCATATCTAATAAAATCGCTTTGGGAGTGTATTTTTTTTTGTTCACACACACGTAGAAAACATGGTTGATGTCAAATTGAAAACTAGCAGGCTATATAAATGTATATTATTTTCAAAACTAATTGACAAACACATTTTGTTTCTATCACAAAATATCACAAAACAATGCAAAGGTTTTCGCCGGGTTTGACTCTAAATTTTGACAATCAAACGAATATTTTCTGTGTGTGGAGAGTATTGTGTAGAGTGCGTGACATTAAATAGCGAGGTCGGAGAGAGAGCTATTGTGCGATCACAACAGGAATGGAGTTGAGAAACCGAACGCACTGAAGGGTGAAATCCGTCTGCTGTTTTGCTCGTTTTTGTTGTTGCTCTTATTATTTTTAAAGATTTTGCAAAAAATAATAAAATATAGGTACCACCAGCAGATATATCCATTGGGGACGTTCAAGTATCTAGTTTATTAAGTCCGACAACTGTCTGACTAGTTGACGTTTACGGAGGAATAGCCGACGAATCTAGTTTTTAAATTCGTGACTGAGTATTAAGTTGACAGTTCGCATATGTGGCTAATGTAAGCAAAGTGACGTTCCCGACCAATATAGTTTTTGTGTTCAGGTTACATCTAATCTTTATATAATTTTTTTAAATGTTTTTTTATTATTTTCACTAGAAAAATTGTTATTGTTTCTTCTTAACCTCTGTTGCATTTTTGTTCACATTTGGAGCAAGCCAGCACCTTATAACCTTGATGGACAGGTAAATACACAAACACACCAAAAGTACAAAAGTTGTCCATAGAGGCAATATCACATCTAATGAATTCGATTGAAAAATGTTTAACTTCGCTGCTGGCGATCTAAGATGATATGGGTTGGGATTTCGTAGCAGATATTCCACCCACCACACAGCTCTGTCCAAGGGTTTCATGGGTTGATCTTGAAACTGCGCCGAACGTTTACGCACATTTTCCGTCATTTTCGGATCCTCTGCAACTCGCTTGATGGTGTCACGTAAGATATCAGTGGTCATAGTCTTGAAATCAATCTTCTCTGCAACACCAGCCAACATTGACTGACGTAAGTTCTATAAAAAGTACAAACAGAAAAAATAGAACGAGTAAACAAACGCAATTTCTAAGAACATGTGTTACCCTGTATTGGTCTAGAAACAGTGGTATCCCTATCATTGGAACTCCTCGCCACGTTGCTTCCTGAGAACTTAAGCCTCCACAATGTGTGACAAAAGCTTTAATTTTTGGATGGGCTGAAATGAAATAAGAAAAATATTTATGTTTTAAGAAACATTCAAGACTATGTTAAGAAAAAGGTCGTTAAACTCTGCCAACGAATTGTATTTATTTTTATTAATAGGCGTTTTTCTTTTTTAGCTCAGAGCACATCTGAGCGCGATCTGATCATGCTCTGAGCGAAAAAAGAAATACAAAATCTGAGCTCTGATGTATCTCAGCTAAAAAAGAAACACGAAATTTTGTATAACAGTTCAGGTTGTGGTCTGAACTAAAAAAGTAAAACGCCTAACGTAAATTTGTTCACTTGACAGATTTACGAAAACTTATTTGTTGCGTAGTAGAGTTTTGTAAAATGTTATGTGAAACGTGACAGACAATTTCCTTTGAGTTCATTTTTGGCTTGCTCAGAGTTTCCCAAGTGATTCCAAGGGATCAATTTTTTTTATTTTGGGTTCAGCCTAATTGACTAATACCACAAATCATTAAAACTTACCAAGAACATCCCTTTGCGGGAAGAATGATCTAATTAGAACATTCTGGGGCAACGTTCCCTTCAAATAATTTACGTCAAATTTCCACATGAAGTTATACTCGGGTAACTGTGATATTGCACTCAGTACTATACTAATCTGCTCCTCGGTAAGGTCTTCGCTTTTCATGTTGGTGCCGAAAGATATCAAGACTGCTCCCTTTCGGCCTTTATTCATAAACTCATCTAAATCTTTTTGCAACGGCTTTGCATCCAATATCTGCATTCCTCCAACTTCGATGACGTTTGGAGGCAACGACTCGGCATTGTCAATGGATGGATGCGAATTGACCAGCGAAATGGCAGTATTTTCTGCCAAGTCTCTAAGATTTGGTGTATCGTAAGCGAAATACGGTCTCATTACAGCATCAATCTGTGGTAGGTAAATCAAGCGGCGATATCTAAGACAATCAGTCAAGCTTTGTTACAATTTCGTCTCTGGACACTGACGGTTGGTAGTACTTACAAAGTTTCGGCAATGTAAATCAAAGTATTTTCAAAACGTTGCCAGAAGTGCATTTCGGCAGTGTATGCCGTGGAATGATGCGGTATATAGGCGGGGAAATAGTGGTTGAACATCGCGTCAGCAGTTTCGGGTGGATTGTGAAATGCTGTCATGCCAACCAGTGGTGGGTAGTTGAATTTATGCAAAAATCCCAGCAAATATGGCCCCAGCGTATAGTCATACAAAACAACGTCGAACTTAAAGTCATCCGGATAGTTAAGGAGTGTTTGCAATCCCTCCGACGCAACAATACCTTTACAAGTTTCAAGTCCAAAGTCATAGACCAACTTGATCGATTTAAATGGATTAAGGCCGATATATGCGGCAATGTTAAATTTTTCACCAGGCATTTCCTTGTCAAACATGGCGTACGCTTTTTCCAAATAAATGTAATGGACATTTGAAGGAATTTTCTCACTTGGTTTTGGCATGTCTACCGAGAGAATTGTGACATTATGACCTTCTTCGGCGAGTCTGTGCATTAAAACACTATTCCTATGGAGAAGAAATCCGTCACAAAACTAGATTGCGTTTCACGAATGCATTGCATATACCATATGTGATGACTATGGGATGTCATGCCCATTAGTCCTAAAATATTAGCACCATCTACCATACAAACTCCCGACTTCGATAGAAGAACAAAGATCGCGATCAAGTAGAACATTTTCTCGAAGCACTAAACGCAATTATAAGATCAACGCTAAAATACTGTCAGTCACACATTCATCCACACGAACGGAACGCTGACACCAAACTGAACTAGCGTCAAGCTGTACTGATAAAATTTAACTAACAGTAGGTACGTTGGTATTATTATTTCATATAAATTGCCGTTACCGAAATTGATGATTAACGATACGAAGTCGTTGATAGAGTGTTTATTACAGTGGGTGGAAAAAATCCGAATAGCGTGCATCGATGGTTCAGGGGTAAATGGCCGGCATTTGAATTGAAAATTGAGCGATAACAGTGATGTGCACTTGCTGATCTTCTTTTTCTGTGTTTACTTAGCTGGTGATACGGGTTTCTGTCTGCGAGTGTAGTGCGACAAAGAATTAGGGCGGGAACGAGCTGAATGGGATAAAAATGATAAAGGAATTCACTAGAAACAATTGCAGCCTGAAATCGTCACAATATCGCTATTCAAATATATTCCATTTTGTCTTGTCATGTCGTGTCTTTTTATACGCTCTCCAGATGTTAAACATTTTAGATTACAAAATAGTCTGTCTCACATTCACTTCCAGCAATATTACGAGATGCATACAACAAGGGCCGTCGACATGGGGATTGGGGGCCCGCAAATTCAAAACAAATAACTTATTTTTCACCATTTTTTTTTTTATTTTTTAAATATGGAATTTATTTTCATATATTATTTTTTCCCATTAATCGAATCTCGAATCTATGGCCAACAATGGTTACGAATTCGTCTGCTTCCCGCCGATATAAATTTGCAATTATTCAAAATTCGCAATTCTAGGTTTGACTGCTATTTGGTTTCTATGACTTTTGGAGAAAACGGGCTGCAGATAAAATGTCAAAAATGATTTTCTGCTACGCATTTTGCCATAACAAGGAAGGCAATAAAATCATTTTTTTTCTTATTTTATATTCTGTTGTGATTTTTTAGCAAAAGTCATAAAAATAACCGATGGTTTGCACTGAAAATTATACTGCGATTGCGAAATAATGTTTTTGCGCGGTCCACTAACCCGATAATTTCGAAACACTACAAATATGTATATCGCCGGCTTGGAATTTGTCTCTCATTATGTTTGTGAAAAACTCGTAAAATACATCGTTTTAGAAGATAAAAATTAAACTTCAATATTTCTGTGTTTAGTAAATTTCACTGAAATAAAAATTAAAAAGTGTTCAAGAAAATATAAAACAATTAAAGGAAACATACTTCTCACAATGAGCTCAAAAGCGCAAAGACCGCTCAGAACGAGAGGAAAAGGAAAAGGAAAAGGAAAGTGTAGAAAACTCATTGGTATAAATTTTGGTACAGCCAGGGAAGTTATTGAAACTCCAAAGAGCGCTTACTAATTTACGGCAAAACAAATTGTGATTCTCATTCCATACAGATCACTCAAAATCACACTTTGATTTATTTGAATAAGAATCTCTCTAAATTTGCTTGTCCTCCCTTCAAAATAAAAAGAAAATCTACATTCAAACTATTCTTTGATAATATTTATTATTTTATGACGCTTTTGAATCCCTTCACTTTACGTACATGGGCCCGGCATTTTTCCGTCCCGGGCCCGAATTTTTTCTATCGACGGCCCTGCATATAACCAACAATTCTTATCTCACACTAGAAAACAGTAGACAAAAACAAATAAAATGATAACCTTGGATAAATGTAGCGAAACTGACAAGACATTGCTTTTGATTAATAAATAATAAATATTAAATTGTCAGAGGTCACCGTGATTTTCACAGCCAGTAATTCAGCCGATATAAAGCTGATATCCGTACTTCTGCTTCAGTTTGTTATGTTTGATACTTGCAGAAAAACTAGTGACGAATGGAATCTGAATCTGAAACGCTGGCGAACGAAATGCGAAACTTCTGATTTGCTGCGACGTTCAAAACTTCCAAAACAAAAAAATATTTCCAACTATGTATTCTCAACCAACATACTACAAAATTAAAATAAGAAATCAAAATGAACATTCTGTAAAGGTGAACACGTTGGCGTTCAATTCAAAAGCGATCGGCTATGGCCAAAAATGACCAGTAAAAATAGATACATCCTATCAAGACATTTTTCGTAAATATATGGTAGCATTTACGCAGGAGTATTTATTTTTCAATAAGCTAGGTACGCTACTCGAGCTCTCAGAATAAATAAATTCCCTCCAAAATGTAGCTGAACCACAATTTTTAAGCGAATTTCTTTAGCGAGTGGTACTCAGCTAGAAAAAACAATATTTTGCTTAAGAATGTACTTAATTGCATATGTGCAAATTTAGGCTTCCCATTTAATGGGTCGGCACATTTTCTCAAGCTAAATATTGACAGATAGTTGTGTCGCGGAAAAGTAAGCAAAGCTGAGCTTTTTTAATGACTACTTCAAGGAGGAGTACCTTAAAATAAGAGAGAATGGAATTCGAAGGAAGTTTTTTCAAAGAACGGCTGTTCCAGCGTGCTTTACGTAATTTATTTAGCTAGGATTTTAGCTGATGTTTGGAGAGAAAAGTTGGCAAGCAGCTAGAATTTGGTTTAGCTCGAGCAGCGTACTAAGTTGAACGCAACTCCGGCGGGACGACGCACACGACTTCACGAAATGAAAGGTTTTTATTTGAATCGGTTGGTTTTTTAAAGAAATCTTTTGAACTTTCGCTTGATCCCTTTATGAAAAAAACTAAAGCTTGTCGACAACGAAACGGAAAGGAACTTAGTAATGCAACTAAGCTATCTGTCTAATTATTAACGCAAGGCAATGCACAAGCTTCCACTTTCGCTTGGTATGTAGGAAGGTACTTACCTACATGTGAAAAGAACGTGAAAAATAGTAAACGAAATTCTTTCATTGTGTTCTAAGTTACACGTGTTTTTGACAATTCGAGTGCGACGTGTCATTAGCCACTTCGATATTGACTCCAGGTCGGGTTTCTCAAAATGCGAAACTTCTTGCACCGCCACTGTTTACAAGTATAAATGACAGTAATACACATCATAATAGGGGAAGGAATAATGTTTCTGTAAATAAATATAAAAAAAAAAATATTATTATTTCACCTATAATTATGTATTGCTGTCATTTTGTCATTTGACACTGCCGTCCTATTGAATATATCTCTACAATTTTAGTGAATGCCATTAACCAAAACAATGGCAACATCCACCAGGAGGCGGTCCACTGTATTTTTACATAGGTAGGAGTTGTATTTTAGCTATGAGTGATGAGTAACGAGTAATGAGTTTGCTCAAGAAATACAAACACCTACAAGCGATAGCTTAGAATCAATACCATTCTAGTCTCTTCGCAACATTGCCAAAATTAGTCCCATATAATGGGGATAAGTGTTGCTACTGATGATTAAAGATAAAGTCGTTGAAACAAAAAACTTACCAAGTATATCGCTTTGCGGGAAGAACGATCTGATTAGAACATTCTGCGGCAAAGTTCCTTTCAGATATTTGGCATCAAACTTCCACATAAAATTATACTCCCGCAGCTGTGACATTGCCCTCAAAATCACTTTTATGTGTTCTTCACTGAAAAATTCACTTTTCATATTTGTCCCGAAGGAAATGAAAACAACACCCCTCTGGCTGTTGTTCATAAACTCATCCAAATCATTCGGCAATGGTTTCGCATCCAATATCTGCATTCCTCCAACTTCGATGACATTTGGAGGCAACGACTCGGCATAGTTAATGGATGGATGCGAATTGACCAGCGAAATGGCAGTATTTTCTGCCAAGTCTCTAAGATTTGGTGTATCGTAAGCGAAATACGGTCTCATTACAGCATCAATCTGTGGTAGGTAAATCAAGCGGCGATATCTAAGACAATCAGTCAAGCTTTGTTACAATCTCGTCTCTGGACACTGACGGTTGGTAGTACTTACACAGTTTCGGCAATGTAAATCAAAGTATTTTCAAAACGTTGCCAGAAGTGCATTTCGGCAGTGTATGCCGTGGAATGATGCGGTATATAGGCGGGGAAATAGTGGTTGAACATCGCGTCAGCAGTTTCGGGTGGATTGTGAAATGCTGTCATGCCAACCAGTGGTGGGTAGTTGAATTTATGCAAAAATCCCAGCAAATATGGCCCCAGCGTATAGTCATACAAAACAACGTCGAACTTAAAGTCATCCGGATAGTTAAGGAGTGTTTGCAATCCCTCCGACGCAACAATACCTTTACAAGTTTCAAGTCCAAAGTCATAGACCAACTTGATCAATTTAAATGGATTAAGATCCATAAGTGCGGTAATATTGTACTTGTCTTCAGACATATCCTTTTCATATATGGCATAAGCCTTTTCCAAATAAATGTAATGGACATTTGCGAGAACTTTCTCACTTTTTTTCACCATGTTTGCCGAAAGAATCGTTACATTATGACCCTCTTCGGCGAGTCGGTGCATTAAAGCACTATTCCTGAGGAGGGGAAATCAGTCACAAAACTGAGTTGTGTTCACGAATGCATACCATATGTGATGACTATGGGATGTCATTCCCATTAATCCTAAAATATTAGCACTGTCGACCATAGGAACTCTCGGATTCAAAACAACAACAAAAATCGCGACTAAGTGGAACATTTTTTTTTTTTGGAACACTCAGTTGAATAATAAGTTTTTTATTCACAGATTGATCTCTTCCAACGAAATGCTGACACCAAACTGAACTTGTTTCGGGTTGCGCTCTTAAATTCCAACTGACTGTAGGAAAACATTTTTTGTTGCCTAAATTGTTGACGAAATTATTTATAAACGGAATAAAGTAGTGTATCTTGTTTGATTAAAGTGGGCCGATAACAGCCGAATTATGTGGGTATAACTATTGGAACGAAGCAAATGAGGTGGATAATAGATATGACTTGCACTTGCTTATCTCTTCGTTTTCGAGGTTCGGGAACGAGCTGTTTTGAATTCAATATCAGCAACAGATAGGGAAAAAAATGTGAACAGGTACTCGCACGGAAATTGCTAAAGAATATCTAACTATGAAAGCATAGACCTGAATTCACGGTGGTTACTGGCATTCTGTAGTTCAGGCTATCATCTTTAAATATACTATTTCGGCATATTGTTCAAAACATTAAAATACTATATATGGACTGCTAGTGAAATGTCAGTTCCATACAAGCTCTGCCCAAAAAATAACGCAAACATAACTAGTGCTCTTGGTTCAAAGCGAGTAAAAAGTGTTACAAAATTCCAACCATCTTCGATTTCTCCATAGAATGCTAGAGACAACTATTGGGCGTTAGTAGATTTTCTTAGTGAAACGCTTGAAATTCGAATAGTTGCGGAATGTTCTACAATAGATATTGCATCGACTAATGTGGTAGTTCAAATTGTTTATTATATATGAATAAGAAATGAATGAGCGAATGAGTTTTTTCTGTTTTAATACACTTTTTTCTTAAATACTATGCAGTATAGCTTTTGCATATATTTACTGTGCATCCGATAGTTACATTAACTCAATTTTGACATAAGTCGACTTATGCTGTTCTGCCTTGTTGCCACACAAATATAGGACAGAGGGAGCTATTGACAAAAACTTACTTCCTTGTTCAACTTATAAGACGAAATCTGTTGGTATTATAAGCTTTTTTGTCTTCAATGTTTTTATATAATTTTTATAATATTTTAAAAAAGTTATTTTGAAATTCCTTATGCTCATAATAAAGCCCATTTATTTCTTCTTCTTGTATTTGTTTCCAATTTATTCCGCACTGAACCAAGAGCGCTAGTGCAATGTTGGAACCAACGCGAGGTTGGCTACCAGCACTCCTTTATATAATAAGTCTATGGTTCAGAGCATAATCGGGTTTTGTGGATTTAAGAATATATCTGTGGCAACAAGGAAGAACAGCATAAGTCGACTTATGTCAAAATTGAGTTAATGTTACTATCGGATGCCCCGTACCCTGTTCTATACGCCATATTTTTTTCTTTCTTTCTTTCAAATATCTTTTACGGTTGCAGTGTTATAGATCAGGAAAAAACGGATAAGATATGGAAGGCATATCTGAGTTCAAACTTTTAACCTTCGCTCCTGAAAAGTGGCTAAAAATGACTTATGCTGCTTTTCCTTGTTGCCACAGATATATTCTATGCACAAGCCAGCGATTGTGTAGACTGTGGCCCAAGTGGTTCTCACTTGTAGAAGGGAATGAGTTCTCGCCCATCTAATTTCTTGTTGTTAACATTGGCATATTCATTGCATTGGCATTATAATTTCACAAATTTCCATTGAAGCTAATATATGTAGTTATTTAATTTGAAAAATTAATTGTCCACTTTAAAATACCTTATGGTTTTTTTATAGCAACTGATGCCCCAGCTATGGGAGATTAAATTGAACAACTGAGTCATCACTATTCACAACGTAAATATGATTTGACTGAATAGTTGTTTAATTCACTTGACAGCTTCTTGAATTTTACAGCCATATGCGGTCTGTTCTAACTATTGGGATCTCTATATGGGCTGCTAAAAAATATAGGTATGCATAAAAATAACTTACCAAGGATATCCCTCTGCGGGAAGAACGGTCGGACAAGGACATTCTGCGATAACTTAGCTTTTAGGTATTTTGCGTCAAACTTCCACATAAAATTATACTCGGGCAACTGTGACATTGCGCTCAGAATCACTTTAATCTGTCCCTCACTGAAGTCTTCACTTTTCATATTTGTCCCGAAGGATATGAAAATAACACCCCTCCGGCTATTGTTCATAAACTCATCCAAGTCCTTCGGCAACGGTTTGGCATCCAAAATCTGCATTCCGCCAACTTCGATAACGTTTGGCGGCAATGGCTCGGCATAGTCAATGGAAGGATGAGAATTGACCAGCGATATGGCAGTATGTTCTGCCAAATCTCCAAGATATGGCATACCTTTGGCGAAATACGGTCTCATGATAGCGTCAATCTTTGGCAGGTACACCAAACGTCGATATCTATAATCAAAAAATGTATCAAGCTCTAAAATACTCTCTTTCGATTGTTCGATTGTATACTTACGCGGTATCGGCTATAAAGATCAAGGTATTTTCAACACGTTGCCAGTAACTCATTTCAGTGGTGTACGTCGTCGAGTGATACGGCACATAGGCGGGAAAATAATGATTAAACATTGAGTCAATGGTATTTGGTGAATTGTGAAAAGCTGTCAGGCCCACCAATGGCGGATAGCGGAATTTATGCAGAAATCCCAATAGATATGGCCCGAGGGTATAGTCATAGAGAATCGTGTCGAACTTAAAGTCGTCCGGGTAGTTGAGCAGCACTTGCAGTCCATTGGATGCCAGGATACCTTTACAGGTTTGCACACCAAATTCATAGAATGGTTTGATCGATTCGAATGGACTCATACCAATGTATGCGGTGATGTCAATTTTGTCACCAGTATTTTCCTCGTCATACATTGAATAGGCCTTTTCCAAATGAATGTAATGCACATTGGGCGGTAGTTTCTCACTCGCTTTTGGTAAGTCGGCCGACAGAATAGTCACATTGTGACCTTTTTCGGCCAGTCTGTGTAGAAGAACTGTATTCCTGTAAATAAAGGCTTTCGTAAGCTTTCTTTTTAAGGCTAGTTTTTTTAACTTGTTCACCATATTTGACTACTTGGCGACGTCATTCCTAATAATCCGAGAATATTAGCCCCCCTAACTAAGGAAACGTAGTTGATGACACATACACTCGCGAAAATGTAAAATACTTTCGATGACATTTCGCCACTGACAAAGTTTGTTCAAATGAATGCAATTGCGAGATAGACAAACTCGTAATAAGGTCTACCTACATCAACCGAGTGCCTTCAATTAACTGAATTCAAGTCAACAGCGGACGACCTAAAGCGTGCACTAATGTATCTTTTGCATCGTAGCGATAGTGCCACTGACAATCAAATAAACTACGTCTTATTTAACCCAAACATAACGAGAATGATAATGCGCTTATTACACATTCACGGTCAATGTCTATACACCGATAATCATTTGAATGTTCTGACTGAGTCATTAAAAAGCTATATTTAAGTAGTCGTTCGCTCTTATTTATTTACATGGAACGCAATTTTGGTATAAAAAAAATCATCCAAACAGTTTAGTACCAAATTGTAGTAGATCATGTTTAAGTCAGTTCATAGTTTTTAATTGCCGTGTTTATTTTTATTTACATAATCATGGTATTTAGATTATAAAAAAATCTCTACAAGTTTTTTCCAGACTTATAAAGTTTACAACACCTCAAATATTATATATTATATTATATTATAGCTTGAGAGGTTCATGTCAAGTATTGGTTTACGATTGCTTTTAAGTGTTTGTGATAAGGAAGCAGACTTGAAGATATAACAGTTTGAGAACTTCAAATGTATTGCAGAGCTGAGGAGCTAATCGCGAGAGCATGACGTATTCCTATATTTTGACAAAAGTGACAGCAAATGAACGCCAATTTTACTTATGTTTGTTGAATGCATTTTATGCGTTCCCCCACCTGGAAATTTTAAAATTTCCAACCTCTACTGCCAAAACCGTTAAAGATCTTTTAACCAGTTTGGCTATTTTCGAGTACATACGTTAACATTAAGTCGTAAACGGTGATCATTAGCTGGGTATGGAAAATTACGCACGTTCGGGAACCACGGTAAACCAAAAAGACCAACCACCTTCTGCTTCTATTGTGAAAAGCTAATCTCATTTTTAATTAATTTTTGACTTGATCTTTGTTACACTTTCTCTTTTGTGAATTATCGTCCATGCAAATGACAACATCTTGCCTGTCATGCACACAAACAAAGCCAAAAGCAAACATATAACTAAAAGACAATCTAACGAATTCGCCGCAAAAATATTCAATTTCGCTGCAGGTGATTTAAGGTGATACGGATTTGGATTGCGCAGCAAATATTCCATCCACCAGATGGCAGTGTCTAATGGTCTCATGGGTCTATCCCGATACTGTGCTGCTTTGGCTTTAGAATTTGCATGTATTTGCGGGTCTTCTGCCACCTTTTTGATGGTTCGCCGCAAACTCTCGGTGGTCATTGTGCGAAAGTCAAGTTTCTCCGCAACGCCGGCTAGCATTGCTTGGCGGAGGTTCTGGAAAAGGCGAGATCTCAATAAAATTCCTTTTAAAAATTACTATCCACATATAGATAGTTACTCTGTGCTGGTCGAAGAAGATTGGAACACCAATCATGGGAACTCCACGCCAAATCGATTCATGTGAACTGAGAGCTCCACAATGTGTAACGAAAGCCTTGAGTTTTGGATGAGCTGCGGCAAAAAATATGTTTTGGACATTTTGTTTAAAACATTTTGCAACTTACCAAGTATGTCCCGTTGGGGGAAGAAAGACCTCACCAGGACATTAGCCGGCAGATCTTCCTTTAAATATTTCACGTCGAATTTCCACAGAAACTTGTACTCTGGCAACTGGGACATTGCGCCCACAATCGTACGAATTTGTTCTTTAGTGAAGTCTTCACTTTTCATGTTGGTTCCGAAGGAGATGAAAATAGCTCCGTTCTTGGATTTGTCCATAAAGTCTTTTAAATCCGCCGGCAATGGTTTTGGGTCGATTATTTGCATGCCTCCAACTTCAACGACGCTGGGTGGAAGGGGCTCAACGTAGTTTGTAGCGGGATGGGAGTTCACCAGCGATATGACGGTGCGCTTTAAAATATCGCCCACATATGGCATATCCTTAGAGAAAACTGTCCGCATGAGGGAATCTGCCTTTGGCAAAAAAATTAAACGGCGGTACCTAAGGAAATTGCAAAGTAGTGTAACTACCTGTCATAAATAGATTTTATAAATTTTGTATAGGTACTCATACTCACGCAGTATCATACATAAATATCAAAGTGTTCTCCAGTCTTTGCCAGAAATTCATTTCCGGAGCATACGTCGTTGAATAATACGGCACATAAGCGGGAAAATAATGGCTCGACATCAAATCAATAGTATTTGGTGGATTATGAAAGGCACTCATACCAACCAGCGGCGGATAGTTGAATTTATGCATGAAACCCAGTAGACACGGTCCAATAGTGTAGTCATTGATGACCAAATCGAACTTGAAGTCATCTGGATAATTAAGCAGCTCCTGCATGCCTTTCGACTCGAAAATAGATGTGCATGTTGCAAGTGCAATATTATAAGACATCGGAATATTTTCAAAAGGACCGATACCAATGAACGCGTTTAAGTCAAATTTACTGTCGCCCACAGAGAATGAGTAGCCTTTTTCCAAATGAATGTAATGCAAATTCGTGGGTAGTTTTTCAGTTGACTTCGGTATATCTACCGATAAAACGGTGACATTGTGTCCCAATTCGGCGAGTCTGTGCATTAGGACACTGTTCCTGTGTGTAGGAGACGAAAATAGTGCGAGTTGTTAACGAAATGACAGAAATCCATACCAAATGTGATGACTGGGCGATGGCACACTCATTAATCCCAAGATATTAGCACCACTTACATAAGACACATCACTATGCAGTAGAAGAACTAAAATACCGAGTAATTGAAACATATTTCACGTAAACACTAAGCCAAAAATCTCAAATACTGGCACTGTTCCGAGCACTTGCAACAGAATACTGACACTGGAATCGAACGAACGCCGGCCACACTCATCAAATCTTTTAAATGTAGCACAATAAATTGGTTAATCATAGTTGCAATCATTGATAAACTTCAATAAAAGATTAAATGGGGCGATTCGGAAAAAATGCCGAGTCCAACACTACACTGTAAAAAAAAATCTGTGAAATTTTACACAGTTGACAAAAATTATCGTTTCTGCATGGTCGCAAATTAAAAGAGAAGATACAGGGGTGTGATTCTGTAAGGCGAAACGTTCAAACGTTTTCGTGCGCACGAATGATTTGCCATATGTTACACAAACAAATTTCTTCATGCACACGAAAACGTTTGAACGTTTCGCCTTACAGAATGCCAATGCCGACCCAGGATTCAATGACTAAGAACATTAGGCGTGTTTTTAGAACATTTACGTCCGCAAATCAAACTTTTGCACGCAATTGCAAAAGGCGTTTGTCCCAAGTAGAAATGACTTGACAGCACCAGTTTATGTTGACACCTTCCTGGTGATGTATTCATGATATTGGGCACATTAAAAAATCTAGTTATCTTAAATCGACTGGATTGGTTTGGACTAGATGTAATCTGAACGCAAAAACTAGATTGGCCGGGAACGTCACTTTTTCTATGTCAGCCACATATGCGAACTGTAAACTTTATACTCAATCACGAATTTCTTGACCAAATTCCTCGGCTACCCCTCCAAAGACGTCAACTGTAGGTTCGTTCGCGTACGCGGTTTCAATCGAACGCAATCGATATAAATCGATCACAGTCGCACAAAGTGTATACACGTACTCATCAAAAATGACAGAAAAAGAGAAAATTAGCAAAATAACGAGTAACGAGCAGTTCCTCTCTTGGCTCGAAATAGCTCGGAGAATTTCAACCGGCAAGTACTGATAAAAATGTCAAATGCGCAAAATTGACAGGAAACAAATTCAAAATCCGTTTTAAAAATCAATTGTACACAAAAATAAATCATCTGAAAATAAAGAAAATTCGGTGGTGGTCGAATGTTCTCCTAGAGAATTTCATATGTTGCAGAAAGGTAAGTTATAAATTTATTCGTGATATGGATTAGATTTCAAAGATGTAAGTGGCTCAAAGTTGCTCGAAGTGTATCCACGTACTTTGGAGTATATTTTCAGCTTTCTGAGAGAGTTTCGCTCAATTTTTCGAGTTTGACAGATTTTTAGTGCTTGGCTCGTGAAAGTACGCGAATGGACCTTGTAATAGCTGTTCAAATGGCCGATCTAAGCCAATCGAAACAGACAGACAGCTGTGTGTTGTCTATAACCTCGGAGCTATATATGTAATTAAATACGCAATTAGAAAATTAACAAATAGCTATACACATTAGATTTTGTTTACACTGTTTTATTGCTCCGAACTTGACTCTACACTGAAGCCTCTGATTTATTTTCTTAGGCCTGTCGATTTGGGGCGTTTCGCGACAAAATATTTCATTTCTGAACAAAGATGTCTGTCGTTCCAAGCAAGCAAAAAGACGCCTTACTTGCCGCCTGGCAACTTCCCGGCACCGCCCCTGATCTTTATAGCGCACATCTTTCCAGTTGCAGTTATCAGTTCTTTTTTTAAAGTTTGCTTCAAATTCAGCTAGTCATGCATCTGCTATCAAATTGAATGCAAGTCGCAGTCTTCAATATAAATAATGTAATACAATGTGACCTTATAACTCGGACGGTTAGTATACCTACCTTATTGTGTAAGTTTTATTTACGAAAGTTTTTTCACCTACGAGTGCTTGTATTTACATACTGAACGCCATTAAGTGTGCGAACAATTTCAGTAAATGAACTTAGTTGCGAACTATACGTCGGGCAGGCGAGATCTAAATAGAAAGATTAATCTTAATAAGTTTAAAGCTACAGTCCTCGAAAAATGTTTTATTTTTATATAGTGTGTGTGCTTCTTATGCAGACGAACTTTTCTGTTATAAGTGGTGCTAATATTTTAGGACTGATGGGAGTGCCATCCCCCAGCCATCACATATGGTTAGTTCAAATAAAGTATATACTTTCAATCATCTATTGAAGCAATTTATTACACAGGAATAGTGTCCTTTTGGAAAGACTCGCCGAACTGGGACACAATGTCACTGTTCTTTCTGTCGATCTCCCCCCGCCAAGTCAGACGATTCATCGAAACCTGCACTATATCCACCTCGAAGAAGGCTACTCTATGTATGAAAACGAGCTAAAGCTAGATATAAACACATATATTGGCTTGACGCCCTTTCAATCGATTCCAAAATTCTACGAGTTCGGCTGGATGACATGCATTGGTATAACAAGATCAAAAGGCTTGCATGCGCTTTTGAACTACCCGGACGATTTCAAAGTCGATTTGGTGCTGCTCGACTATACACTTGGTCCGATGCTTTTGGGATTTGTCCATAAATTTGGCTACCCACCTGTGATTGGTGTCAGTGCGTTTCTCAACCCTCCGAATACTATCGACGCCATGTCGAATCATTACTTCCCCGCGTATGTTCCGTACCATTCCACAAACTACACCACTGAGATGAATTTTTGGCAAAGAATGGAAAACACTTTGCTATTCATTGCCGACACTGCGTAAGTTAAACTTATATTTTTTAAAATATTCCTAATCCTGGCAATGACTTAGCTATCGCCGCTGGATATACCTTCCCAAAATTGATGCAATCGTGAGGCCATATTTCCCCAAAGATATGCCTCCACTGCAGGAGCTACAAAAACACACAACACTTTCTATGGTCAATTCGCATCCGGTAATCACATATGTTGAACCAGTCCCACCGAACGTCATCGAAGTTGGAGGTATACAGGTACTAGAAGCGAAGCCACTCTCAAGGGAGTTCGAAGAGTTTGTAAACAAGAGTCGGAAGGCGGTGATTTTGGTATCATTCGGAACAAATATGAAAAGCTCCGACTTCAAGGAGGAGCAAATTCAAGTGATTTTAAAGGCAATGTTGCAATTGCCTCAATATGACTTCATTTGGAAATTCGACGAAAAGTTTTTGAAGCAGAAGCTGCCCAGTAACATCATGGTTAAAATGTTCTTGCCACAAAGCGACCTCTTGGGTATGTACCGAAATATGTGTTTGGCTCAATTGTCTACACATTAAGATAGACTTGTGCCCGATTTGTTCAATCTTGGTTATCTTTAATCATCGGTTATTCCAGCTTTGTGTTCCATTGATTGTGTTTGTTCAGCATAATATTAACCAGAGAATCTACGGTTTGGTTAGTTAAGTCGTGAAGTCGATAACCAGCCAATTTCGCGCGGTTAACGAGATTTAACCAATGATTTTCTAGAATTTCGTTTATTCAAGATTTTGTAAGGACTCCGTAGGTATTATTTTTGACGTATCTGCTATATATAAAAACTTTTTGTAGAATATTGCGAGCAATCTTGTAAATACAAATAATTAAATAAATAATATATATAACGCAAGATGGAGCGAAGGCCCTGACCAATAAAATCGATTTGGTTAAGTTAACGTTTTCAACTAACAGATGTTATATTGTAACATGCCTTTCTATGGAAGGTGGGGTACAAACAGGTTCCCAACTTCAGCCGGATGAATTAAGATTACTTTCAATATTGTTGTCCTTTGACAGTTCTCATAAATTGATGAAATATTGACAGAATGAGAAAGTTATTGTGACGTTCGTAGACGCAATTGAGATGAGTCCCAATAATGGGCTAACAATTTTTATTGGTTGTAATACTGATTCAGTTTTGTTCTCAATTAATAGCTTATTGTCTCACACTAAAAAGATTTTATTCCTGTATCATTTGATTTTGACATTTATGTAATCAACAGTGAAAATATATTCACGAATAAATAATAAATTACCTAAACAAAAGCACAAGGAGACAGAAAAAAAAAATGTAACCATAGATTTGGCTAATCACGGAATTGACAAATGAACTGGAAAAATGGAGCGAAGTGAAAAACAGTGAACAAACAATACATTGCTTATCACTGATTTGTAATTATCGGCTAAAGTAAATCGATGGTAACCTAACAAAGGATTTGACCAGCTGGGAACAGACCGGCCCTTGGGCTACTATAATTGTAAAAGTTTGCAATGCCCCGACCGAATATTCCCTCTGATAAAGCTTAGAATACTCAACGAATCTGCAATCTGCATAATGTAGATAATATGAAAGATAGATTTGCGCAGATAAAATGAAATGATAGATAATCTTGCGTAGATAAGACTTGCAAAATGATTTTTTTTTGTGTACTCCCGTAGTAATAAGTAATTAAATACAAGGAGTGATACATAGTTCATGTAAAACTTCAACTAGATTTGTCCGGACTAGGTATATTGTAATCTCACTGTTTATTTTGAAATTTGACGCTTCAAATGCAGGCAGGATTTTCTTGACTAGATTTTTCGGCACAAATTTTTTTTCTATGCGATTGTACGAAGTTGCCATTGAATTAAAAAAGAAAACGAACTTAGTTGGAAACACCTAAAAGTACATACGAATCTAAAGCCGCTCTAAAATCATTGGCCTTTACTTATAATCATTTTTAACCTTTACACTGAATACTTTGTCGGTCACAATATGCAATTTCATGTGGATAATTTCCCCATTGTGAGTTAGAATTCAGCCTTGACAATAAAAAAGATTATTAGTATCGCGGATTGCCTTTAATCTAATTTCTATATATATCCGAGAAACAGTTAGGTCCAAAAAATAGGAAGCTTAATCAAAAACTAATCATTAAATAGACCGTAAGCTCAGACAACTTAAGAAAAAATGCCATTCTGGCACTTTTAATGCTTATCTAGCATTTTTGAAGACTTGAAAGCATTTTGTTGAAAAAGAAAAAAAAAAGTCATCCTTTTTAACATTTTACGGAATTTTTTTCTATTTTTCGATCTTTGCTCTTTTTTTACTGGAATTTTGGTCATCCATTAAGTTCATATAATAGCTGTTTTTTATTATCAGCTATGATCCATATAGATCATCGATTTACATGCATTTACAACAACAGCACATGATCCTGCTTCTCATCGAGATCACGAATCATGATCTGAAAATTATTTCTACCATTTCCGATTTATTTTTAAATGTTGGTGTGCTTGTAAACGATAGCCACACAATCACGTTGCCAGACTAAAAAATGTAACACAAGAAATCAATCAAGAGATTTTTTTCGCATTCGAATAAACTCCCTGTCCGTATTCCGAATTATTTTGTTTTTTTCTCGTTTTAAATATAAAGGTATGTCCAGACCAGCCAAACATTTCATAAACAATTAAATACCTACATCCTACATGTTCCATAAATATTTCTAAAGCATTTATTAAACAAAACAATTTTTATAAAATGTTTATGAAATGTTTTGCTGGTTTGGATCTGGACACCAACAAAGTATTTATGAAATGTTTCACAGTTACCAAATCGTGATGGGAAATAATTTTTGTTTTACAAGTATCCTTGCAGAAAGTGAGCGCTGTTTTTCGAATATAACTTTTTTTTTTTTTTTAAATAAAAATGTCCAGAAAAGCTTGGAATACTTAATGGAAAAGTGATTCATTTAGTACGATTATTTGAATTAAATCGCATGTCGCGTGATTGCCGAGACCAAAATTACAAAAATAAAAATAATAATCCTACCACATTATTTTCTTCTAGTCCAAAAAAGGATAAAATTGAAACATTTCATAAGCATTTAATAAATAAATTTCAGAAATCTTTTATAGGTGTTTATGAAATGTGTCGGATTTGCTTCAGAAACATTTGATAAACATTTCTGAAATGTTTCGCTGGTCTGGACACACCAAGATAAACTCAAGTGCTAGCAGCAAAATATTGTTCATGTGTTGCATATTTGAACATAAAATACTAAAATTGTTTCACGAAAATATTGAGAAAAATTATGCAAATTTGATTCAAATATGGTAACACCCCCCGACATTGCAAGTGAAATGACATGTGCCTTATGTGACGTTACGTTGAGAAGAATATTTGCAATATGGCTGGTGGCAATATGAAGTTTGAAATACCCCGTATTATCTGATTCGTTTTTGAAAGCAATTGTTGCCACAATTACAAAATTAATCTTTTCAATGATCCGTTTTGTTTTATTTATCAGATCACGCTGATAATAAAAAACAGCTATAATAGTGTATCGAAATTTAAGATGTTTCCCACCACTTTTCCCATACGCATCAGATGGAATGTGAGCGGGTGAAGTGTGAGTGCGATGAATCCAGTCAATAGTCTCTTGTACACAACAGTATACTTGGAGATAAGTAGATACATGGGCTTATACAGATATGAGGTGAAAGATTTATATCTTACCTCAACGTCAAGAAAATAAAACCACTGTAAAATTTTTATTTTTTCATACGTATCGTAAATATTTCAAAAATAGTACTGTTGGCATTTTTTTTTTTTTTGTTTTATTTTTTATTATACAGATAAGCAGGAAAAATACGTTTAGATGAATGTATAACTACTATAAAAGACAAACAAAATCTTTTTTAAACTGATGAAAACACATTTTGTTTTAATTAAGGGAGAGTTTTATTTTCAATATTTGCACCGGGTAGGTCCGCGGGATACTAAATTTATGGGCTTAACTGCTTTAGGTCTCGGTTTAACGTCAAATAATTGTTTTTTAATTTTCGGTAGCTATAGAGCCAATATTTTTTATTAGTTCGAATTTTGTTCTTTTTTTTTTGTTTTTTTTTTCAAAATATCTATGCAAAAAAATGGGAAATTGCCGGTAGCTTGTTGACGGTTTGAAGGATTACTCGGCACTCTTAAGAGTCATTAATTTTATGATTTTGTGTAGTAACCTAACTCTTAAAGTTCCCGACTAATACAGGGTGCATCATTTTTGATGTCGGTTTGTAAACATTGACTATCAACCGATTGACTTGAGGAAACATGTCTGTAAAACGTCAATTCAATACAATTTAAAGCATGAATCGCTTCATATTGAAACCAGAGACAATACTGAGACCACCAACTCCGGCCGATTTCCGTTACTTAGCCTACAAGCTATATTTTTATGGAGTGTTCACGTTTGGTGCGCTAGTATTCTTACATAGAAAATCGTATTGACAAATGTCACAAGACTTCAAAAATTCTGCTCACCAACACACTCCCAGGAGATATGAGACACTTCCGCTGTGGGCAAAGTTGCTGGCAGAGTTCATAGAATTTTATCCGTTTAAATTGAAATTGTTCGTTACGTGTGGATAATATTTTTTTAGGAATAAGTGCACATTTGCTTAAAATGTTCATGAAAAATTAACAATGTAGATTGGTTGAGGGAAATGAAATTTTCTTTATTATTTAAGAAAAATTTACACACGAAATCGAAGTTAATGATTTCCAAAAGCGGAAAATACACAACCATGTTTGTCCTAATATGTTTCAAGTATATAGAACATCAACTTTAGATGGTTTTACTAACCAAACAAATCAAATTATTCGCCTTTTAACAATTTATAATAACTAACCAATGGCGTTCAGTGAAAAAATGAAAAAATGTGGTATTCCCGAACTCTTTCACATTTCCCCACGGTTGCCGAGGTTGGCAGCATTTATTTTTGCATTTTTTGTATGTTTTTGCATGTCACACGGATTCTTTTTTGACATAACACCGATAGGAAAACAAAATGGCGAACTTGAAAAAAAACTGAGGGGGCCAGCAGCAAGAGGATTGTGAGTTGGGGGTCTCAGTATGGTTTGTCTATGATTGAAACTACGCGCCGATTTGTAGAGCTTTGAAAATGTAGCTCTCTTATAGCAATTCTGTTTAGATCGATTTGCAGCTGACTTAACGAATTACCCATTTAGCAGCAGTGCCGAACAAATTTCCCGGGACACTGTGGGCCCCACACAAGTTTACACAACAGGGAAATTGATAAATTGTTCAGCAGTGACTTGTTAAGTTCTCCCCTACTTGTGTAATACTTGTTCATCTGTACGTGTTTTCGTCTGTGCATCATTGTTCATTTTCTAAACCGAAACAAATGCACGTCTGTTATAAGTAAGGTCGAATTTGATAAATGGCTTGGGCTATTACAGTTTCTACTTCACAGACTAGTTAGTACTGCTGGCGTGCATCATGCATGTAAAAATCTTTCTAGTTGCTGTTATCAATTATTTTCAGATTTTCTCGGCACTTAACAACTGACTGCCTGGCTATCAAAAAATATGCAAATCACTGTTTCGGAAATAAATAGCTATAATGAACATTGTCGTTCAAATATTATTGCGCAACCTTATTCGTTCAAAGTTACATCAACACATTTCCACAACGCTACACCTTAGTTGGGAGATAGACTCGCCCGCGATAAGACCAAATCAGATTATCAGTTCAAAGATTTCGTTCTCACGGATATGTTGTATTTTAACCTACTTTGTGTGCTTCTATTGAAGACGGGCTCTTCTGTGACAATTGGTGCTAACATCTTGGGGCTGATGGGAATACCATCACCCAGTCATCATATATGGTCAGTTCAAAAAAACTCATTTCTATAAAATGGCTTACGCAATTAATCCCACAGGAACAGTGTCCTTTTGGAAAGACTCGCCGAACTAGGACACAATGTCACTGTTCTTTCTGTCGATCTCCCCCCGCCAAGTCAGACGATTCCTCGAAACCTGCACTATATCCACCTCGAAGAAGGCTACTCTATGTATGAAAACGAGCTAAAGCTAGATATAAACACATATATTGGCTTGACGCCCTTTCAATCGATTCCAAAATTCTACGAGTTCGGCTGGATGACATGCATTGGTATAACAAGATCAAAAGGCTTGCATGCGCTTTTGAACTACCCGGACGATTTCAAAGTCGATTTGGTGCTGCTCGACTATACACTTGGTCCGATGCTTTTGGGATTTGTCCATAAATTTGGCTACCCACCTGTGATTGGTGTCAGTGCGTTTCTCAACCCTCCGAATACTATCGACGCCATGTCGAATCATTACTTCCCCGCGTATGTTCCGTACCATTCCACAAACTACACCACTGAGATGAATTTTTGGCAAAGAATGGAAAACACTTTGCTATTCATTGCCGACACTGCGTAAGTTAAACTTATATTTTTTAAAATATTCCTAATCCTGGCAATGACTTAGCTATCGCCGCTGGATATACCTTCCCAAAATTGATGCAATCGTGAGGCCATATTTCCCCAAAGATATGCCTCCACTGCAGGAGCTACAAAAACACACAACACTTTCTATGGTCAATTCGCATCCGGTAATCACATATGTTGAACCAGTCCCACCGAACGTCATCGAAGTTGGAGGTATACAGGTACTAGAAGCGAAGCCACTCTCAAGGGAGTTCGAAGAGTTTGTAAACAAGAGTCGGAAGGCGGTGATTTTGGTATCATTCGGAACAAATATGAAAAGCTCCGACTTCAAGGAGGAGCAAATTCAAGTGATTTTAAAGGCAATGTTGCAATTGCCTCAATATGACTTCATTTGGAAATTCGACGAAAAGTTTTTGAAGCAGAAGCTGCCCAGTAACATCATGGTTAAAATGTTCTTGCCACAAAGCGACCTCTTGGGTATGTACCGAAATATTTGCCTTTTGAGTCAATCTTGTTAGCCTGCTTACACCAAACGATTGAGGGCTTCTTTAGATGGAAATGTCATAACAGACCTTTAAAGTCATTTTTAAGCGATTTTTGCTGTCAAAGCCGAAAGAGTTAGAGGGTTGTGTGGACTCCAGCTAATATCAACGGGAAACCAAAGAAATGTGCCACTAATCCAGCTATCGCCACGAAGCACAATTTCAATGCAAACACACTTTGGCTTAAGCTGGCTTACTGCGATAAATTAGTTTTTCTTCTCGCTTCAGGTTTGCTTGGCTCTATATCTAAAATTGACCAATTGTTAACACGAATAAACCATGAAAAGACCCTTAGTTAACAAGCGTACATCATGAAGAGGGAATCATCGTTAATTTGAGTAATCCAGCTTAAGTAGGGTGCTCATGCAAAAGTATTAAAAAAACTATAAATAGCCCTTCCTCTAACATAGGACAAAAAGGGGGAACATAAATACAGATCTGAAAATTATGCTCTGTCTTTCCATTTTCTGACAGCTGTCAAAAAATATTTATTTTGGCAGCAATTTGTTTCTTTGAAACTACTTACTATCGCTGGCTTATTACTTAAACACAAAATATTTTGTGAAATGCTAAAAGGCAGTTTTGAAGTTGTGATAATTTGCACAATAATTCAGTTTACTTTATGGAAAGCTAAAGCCACCAAGTTGAATTTCAAAACGAATCAAATTATTTTCCTAGCATCTTACTACTTTGACATAGAGTATACCAATTCTCATGTAACATTTTGTGTTCTCTTTTTACAGCCAATCCGAAGATCAAGGCGTTTGTCACACATTGTGGCGCCTTAAGCACGCACGAGGCTATATGGCGCGGGGTACCCATGGTCGGAGTTCCACTGTACTTCGACCAGCATCGGGTAAGTTAACAGAAATATCAACCACCCCTCAACCTAACTAGCAACAATTTTCTTGTTTCAGAACTTACGTCAGTCAATTCAGTCAGGAGTGGCGGTTGAGCTTGACTTTCGAACAATGACCACCGACCAGCTACGTAATGCCATCAAGAATGTTGTAGAAGACCGCCAGATGGCAGCAAAAGCCAAACTTATATCATCTCAATTCCGCGATCGACCTATGAAGCCCCTAGACACTGCAGTTTGGTGGTCGGAATACCTCATACGCAACCCGAATCCCTACCACCTGAAATCGCCCGCAGCAAAACTCAACATATTCCAAGCGAATTCTTTAGATGTCCTCTTTGTCTTATGGAGCTTGCTTGCGCTGTTTGCGTATCTGACTGTCAAGCTTCTGTCAATGATTTGGCAAAAGTTCAATGGACCCAAAAACCCCACCAGTGCATCGAAACTGAAGAGGAACTAATTTCTATTCGCAGCCGTTACGTAATGTTTGTAAATATCCATTCCAAGCGAATGCGATTTGAATAATGCCACACATTAATAAAAACAATATAAAGCTATAGCGCATTATTCACAAAACTGATAAACAAACGTTTAAAATTCCACAAATATACACAACTACAACCTAAGGAGAAATGGCATTGTAGATATGGTTCCATTCTTTTGGACATCGGCCACTCAGAGCTATATAACAAATGGAGGCTTATGAGGAGAAAGTTCGTTGACTTTCGAATGCGAATACGACACAGCTTGTTACGGCGTGAACTATGCGTAACCCTTCCAAAAATAACGATGGCTTCAAAGAACTCCTTACTGCAACATCAATAAAGATGATGGCTGTTTCTTAACATGGCTGATGATGACTTCACGGCGAGCCGTTAAAAGATCTATGCGAATTGATCTTTGGCCCGCCGCGACTTGGTGGGAAACATATACCTTCTAGTCAAATGTCCGAAAATCAGTGAGTGTCATTGACCCTCGAGTATATTGGCGTCTTGCCATTGTGGAGGATGAACAATGAGATCAGTTTATTCAAAGTTTGTGCCGTTTTACGGTAGGTAAGGTACATAGGTCAGTCTCATATACCGCCATTAGGTGTCAAAATTGGACATAAGACATTGTGAATTCATGTTCACATTCGTGTTCATGTGGGCGATCCAGTATTGCCTTAACAGTCAATTTTGGAGATATGTCATTTATTGAGGGAAATTGTGTATCCATTCATCAACGTATGTGCCACTTTCACATCTGTAGGTGTTCCCGGAGAACATAATTGGTTAATGCTTGACGAGGATCACTGCACCTATAGAACTTTGGATTTTAATTTAACGAAAATATGGTGATAGCTCTTAGGAAAGACTCTTAATCAATATGGGTCGTATATCCCGTTTTGGGCAATGGATCTTTGTGTGTTCTTTTGTAAATACGAACTAGGCTGGATAAGGTTCGAGGAGGTTTTGAAAAATTACAAATCACCACAAAATGGGAATGGTTGGTCTTTTAAAAAAAAAAAAAGAGTGTGCTTTAGACCACACGACTGAAGTAAAACTTCTTTAGCTCCATCCATAATTCTATTTGCAGTGTTATTACATCGTGGGATTTATCCCTTTTTGTGGTAATTTCGATGTCCGAAAAGCCTTCCGTTGGATAAAGGGAAAAAGCACAAAAAAAAACCGCTCTTATAAATCGTCTTTTAAGTACCAAAAAATAATAATAGAAGTGTCACTGCGGTTGTCGGTGCCGCTAACACTGATTGTATGTACTCGCAAACGAAATACTGACTGAGATATTATATACACTGGCTATGAGAGGAAGAGAAAAAGAAAATGTGTGCGCGCACTGCTGTCTCTTGCTCCTACAGTGTGATACAGAAAATAGGCCACAAAACAAAACTCAAATTATTTTTTTTTAATTTTTAAAATAATTGCTTACTTAGGAAAAAAAAATTTATAAAACACAAAGGAACGTAGCAGGAAGTTTGTCAGTCTTTAAACAATTAAACAACGTCAACAACGTTCTGCACAAAATTACCAGCTGCTAGAAGGCAGCATTTTCAATCCTTTTTTCTTATAACTAACCGTTAGGTTTTATGTCTGTATATAAATAATATGATTAATTGACCTATCCATATCTCAATGTAGTTATAAACAGAAACAGAAAATATTTCGAAGTTTACCATCTGTCAAAAGAAGAAATTGAGTGCATTCGTTAATTTTTTGAATAATGAATAAAACAGGTTTCTATGACGCATATGCAAATAATACAATGCGTTCACTCAAAAACAGTAAGGTAGCATTTAAATGAGTTGATATCGAGCTCGCATTCTTGGTACATCTGTTCAAAAAGTTACCATTACCATACACAAATTACCAAATTACCGAAACTCATATGCAAAAAAAAACGTTACCGAATTTGGACAAAAAAAAATACCAAAGTGGCAACCGTGCAATAGGCGTGCACTGTGTCTATATATACGAAAAATAACTGGCTATGAAAGAAAGAGAGAAAGATAATGTGTACGGTGCCAGCCAAACTAGCGCCCTTTGCAAAATTTACAGAAAGTGCTATTTTTTCATATTTGCACACATGCATAGTTTTTTCCACATTACACTTAGATTTTCAATGCGTTTTTTTATTGCGGTATTTTTTGTTTTGAGATCTTTGAACTAGATTCTCTTGTAAAATGTAAGTGCATGTGCAAGGAATATACCTACGTGAACAGGATGGACTATTTTGAGATTATGTAGGTAAGAAGTGAACTTGCATATGGCTAGTGGGATTTTTTATTTTGCCATATTTTGAGTTAGATTCTCCTTGAAGTTGCAACATTGCAGTTGATGTGAATTAATGTGCAAGAAATAATTCAGCACAGGTGTGATAGATGTTGTTATTTTGGGCTTATTTGAATAAGCTTTTTGTTTAAAATGCAAATGGCAGTATTTGTTCACGCAAGATAAAATTAATTTTTCTTTCCTAGCAATGCGCCCCTAGAACTTGGCGCCCTGTGCATTTGCACATCTTGCACATATGGTTGGTCGGGCCCTGGGTGCGGCTCTCTTGCTCCTACAGTGTGATACAGGCAATAGGCCTTCACTGCAGTGATAACAGACTTTAGAGGCAGGTTATCCCACGGCTATACCCAAAATATCCCTTTTATCCCTCGTACAAAAAGAAACATAAAATTGCATTCGGCGTTAAAATGAAAATAATATTCAACATAAAATAAATATCTTATGAATTATTTGAAAATGACTGATATGAAAGAAACTTTATTTCGGTCTCAAGTTTCATTATTCTTGATTTTTCATACAAAAATGACACAAAAATTTGATTTGAGAATGAGGTAAGGCGTTTTTACATACATTCCAATGTTTACAATAAATAAATTTATTATTTTATTATTTTAAAAAATACTCGTGAATTCATTCACAGATTTGTCATTTTATGAAACAGTTTAGATAAATAAAAAAAGAGAAAATGAAAGCATTCAGATATATTGAATGACTTTTTTCTAAATATGAAAATATTTAATTTGATCGTTGGTTGACTAATTTTGTTATTCTTAATGAAAGGAGCAATTAGGAACAAAATTTGACCAACAAGTAAAATCCTTTTCTTTTTGTACTATGAGGTCTGAAAAATCCCTTTAGCCCTTTTAGATTATTATAAGTCAGAAAATCCCGCAAAAAGGGATAAATCCCGCCGATCTGGTACCACTGCTGCACTGTGGACTGTGTCTTAGATTAGATTTTTCCGCAGTCGATTTTTTACTATACAAAAAAACAAAGATCTGCCTAAAATTATATTAATCACCACTTTAATGTTTTTTTATACAAATAAGTTCATAATAAGTTGGCTTCGTTCAGACGTTCTTTACAGCGGATATTTTTATGCATGGTTTTTGTACAGCTGTTTAAGAGAAGAGGTTCGTTCGCGTACGCGGTTTGAATCGAACGCAATCGATATACCTAAATCGATTGCAATCGCAGAAAGTCTATACAAATACTCATCAAAAATGACAGAAAAATAGAAAATTAGCAAAATAACGAGTAACGAGCAGTTCCTCTCTTGGCTCGAAACAGCTCAGAGAATTTCAACCGGCAAGTACTGATAAAAATGTCAAATGCGCAAAGGAAACACATTCAAAATCCGTTTTAAAAAACAATTGTACCTACACAAAAATAAAATATCTGAAAATAAAGAAAATTCGGTGGTGGTCGAATGTTCTCCTAGAACGTTTCATAGGTTGCAATTTATTCGTGATATGGGTTATATTTCAAAGATGTAAGTGGCTCGAAGTAATGCTTGGCTCGTGAAAGTACGCGAATGGACCTAAAGGTTTATCAAAAAAAAAAAAGTGCAGCAGATTGGATTTAGTGACAGTAGATTTACTTTTTGTGAAAAGTGCAGTAGATCTACTGCTATTGCAGCAAAGTGGCACCGCTCATTTCTGCTGCTTCGTTATATCAGCACGAATAACAAACCATTCATTCAAACGAGTGCAAGCTTCAAGAGAAAGATACAACTTGAAGTTGGTCGTCTTTTACGTTAAATTAATAATTCAAATCCTCCACATCTAGGTGGCGCTATAAAATAGTTTGAAAAGTTTTGTCATTACAAGATTTGTTTGCTAATACGTTCATCGAAGTAGATTGTAAGATATTTATATTGGTTAGCAGTATGTAGGTAAAGGGATCGCACCAGCGGTCATTTAACTAATTGCTTCAAACATCAGAGTGATATGAACTACATACAGACACTCTTGAAGTGAACAATTAAATGAAAGAGTCATATTACTCTGATGGCACACTCGGTGCATGAAGCGAATGAGTATACAAATTTATGTATATGCGATACTGGATCGAGGGCACGATCAGGGTACACTTGTGGACGACACTAAATATGTCAACTAAGCATCGTACGCAAGTGAACCCTAAACACTTGAAGTGTTGGGACGTTTACCCTCGTCACGCAAATATGCTGATTAGGCATAATGTTGGGGTATCGATATTCGAGGTGGATATATCGATAACATTCTCTGTAGTATAAAAGGGAAAGAATTTAAATAAAGAAGGAGACTTCTACTTCCATTTTCAACAAGAACACTTGCTTTTTATTTGGCTTGCGAGCCGCAAATTCAGGTTGACACGTTGAGTTGTTTGGGATCCCCACTTTAAGTGCAGACTACTGCCGGAAGGTTTAAGCTGAAGGCGCAATAGCCAGAGCTAGTGGGTACCAACAACAAGTGAGTTGGCCATAGGACCAGCCAACTTTACATATTGTCTATTATTGAACATAAGTTAGAGCAAGCTCTTTAGTAAAGAGTTGCTTGTGTAGGGTAGATATTCTTGGTTATAAAATTAAAGGCAGAAAACATAATTTTTTTAGGATCTTCACATTTTTAACCTTCGCCTTATATATTTTGTAGGTAGGTACCAATAATTTGGAAAATTTCGCCATTGTAAGCCCGAAAACTTTAGCCTAGACACTAAAAATGATTATTAGTATCGCGGATTGTCTCTTTTACAAGCTGACTTTTCAAGATGATTTAATGTGAAAAAAAAATAGGAAACAATCAGAGACAAGTTTAGTGCCTTAGTGTTCGATTTATTTTCCACCTCACCGACAATTTAGTTTCAGAGGTCAGAAGTGATTGGAACTGGAAGAATATCAACTTTCCTTTACAAACGGGGACTAGTACTGTACTGAAGTACTGCTGCTATAGGTTGGCGACAATATGCAAACGGGCCTTGAGTCAGTGGGGCTAAACTCTAAACTGAAGTTCAATTGAATGTATTTTAAATATCTATCTATATATGCCAACACTCCTACCAAATCTACCAAACTCAATGAAACAGAAAACAAATATCGACAAGCATCGTTACCCACGGCAAACACCCCTCTCGCATACTTAACTGTTGATTTTGTTCACTTGCTTCGTAAAAGTAGGTACGTTAACTTGTCTATACGATCAATTTCACATTATAGTTGAGAAGTGTAGACTTCCTGTCGTTTAGTAAAATGTATTAAGTTGTTATTTTGGGTATTGGTCGGAATAAATAGTTCAATGACATAAATGTCATATTTTTAGAAACAGCTACCTACTTCTGTTCTGTTTGAACCTCATTTCAAACGTGTTTTAACTATCCACCATTTTGATAAGCCAAATGGATTTTCGTATCTTATTTTGATTTAAACTTTTTTTATACGCAAAGAAAAGTTAATTCGAATGACACTGTATAAAACTATTTACAAGAGCTCGAATTGCGAATTCCGTGAAAAATGTTATAAAAATACAACCAAAAAAAAAAAAAAAACAGCAATTTTCCAGCGAATTTAATGCTTTTGCCGCGAACTACAGTCGCGATTCACAAACACAAACCCACGAATGAAAAATTCGTTCGAACTTAGGTAACATTATTTAAAAATGAAACTGAATCGCGGATATCAGGGACTAAATATTTTTTTCATGTAAAACTACGAATATTCGCTTGTTCGCAGTTCCTAATTCGCTCTCATATGAATAGTCACCCTCTGTCCCTGTCTATAAATTTAAACGCATTTTTTTTTAAATGAATTTAAATAGTTGGTGCAGTAAGTCAAATTTACTTTTATTAGGTGATTTAAATCAACCTATCTTATAAGTTAGGAAATATTCGTAGCACCTCTCGAACAATTGTTTTTCCCAAGAGCCGAAAGGGCTTCGCGAACCAAATATTTTCTTTGCACGTCTTAATAACTTTCTTAGTAATTGTACTAAATAATACTGCAAATGAAAGCAATGAAAGCTCTAGTTACAGTTTTAGGGCCGAGTATTTTACTTTTTTACTTTTTCTCTTTTTGTGAGGGGTGGCATTTAATACAATTTTGTTTTTTTTTTCTGAATTTCACAATAAGCACACATTTTGTAAAAAGCCATCAGCATTTCTAGCTGACTTTGTTATATAAATGGGGACGTTCCAGTATCTAGATTAGTAATGTCGTTTTTCATTGGGAAAACAAAAGCATCCGGGAGAGTCCGGAATCGAAAAAAATCACTTCTGAAACCGTTCCATTGGCACAAAAAATACTCTGCTGGTGATTCTGAGAAGAGAATTTCGCTTCTCGATTTTAACTTTGAAGTCAGAATCCACTCGAGAAGCACAAGTGTATTTTATGTATTACATACGAGTCAGCTGACAGCAGCCGTAGATTATTTTTTTGGCATTTCAGCAATACTTTTGTTGATTAAATCAGAAGCTGTTTTCTTGTTCCATTGGATTACGCAGAATGAGTGGATCCTCGAACCAATAGAAAACGACATTACTTTTCCCAATCTGTCAAATTTCAAATCTTATTTTCTTGTCTTTAAAACTGAAAATAACGTCGTCAATTTGTAGTTGAAATCGTTCTCTAATTTCTAAGATTGTATGTAGCAAGAATAGTTTGTCTGTACTTTATGCAGAAAATAATCCCCCACCCTTTCCAATCTGAGGTTTTACGAAGCGAGCATACTTATTTTATATGTTTTTGAAGACTTTAAGTTGCCATCTACGTCTCACGTGGAGCTGTATGGTTAAATCTTTATAAGAATCATTTTGCCGTATTTGAGACCCGATAAACAGTTCTCGCGGTATCTTACTATTTTATCTCCAAAACTATTATATTGAATCTAATACCCACATATACCTACGTTACCAATGCAAAGGTTAACCAAACTAACAAACTACTCATTACATGCGCTACAACAGAGCTACTCCAATTGAGTCACTTATTTTGTGGCAAACTCCCACGACTACTGTTGGTGGCTCACACTATCATTGTCTTTCATCGATATTTTAATAATTTGAAAGCTGCCCACATCCAAATGGGAATCACACCTAATTCTATGAATTGAAATCCTCGAATAGACCGCGAAGCGTACTACACGACTGACAAGCAATTGCTGGCTGTCAGGCGCTTGCTCTTGTACCTACCGCTTGTCACATATATTAACGCCTTTGATTGGTATCAGCATATCGGCGACCTGGTCCGCTTTGACGTTTCTTACTAACTCCGCCAACATGAAATGGTATAATCTGCCATGTCGCCATTTCTCCACCGTACACTCAGAAACATGTTGTTAATTATTTTTTGCACTAGAATAGCTGCGGGCGCTACACTTCTTAATTTGCATCGACGGCTAGTGTTGCGAACTTACTCGCTGAGAATTCGCCTCACTTTTCTTCATCCCACAGTGGACAGTGATATGCGGGCGCCATCTCCTACAGCACCGGGTCGCTTATGGTCATTAATTTAAACTAATTAACGGCCAAGTGAGTCAGTCTACGCTGTAAAGTCCAACCACAATTTATCGATCTTCAGGGCTGCTGTTGGATGTTATAAAAACAAAGTGGAATCAATTTATTTACAAGAAGTAAGAAGTTCACCAACAGACACTCGGCGATAGCCCACGCGCGCATCCATATAACGAATCCATTGACACATACACACCGAGTCCACGCAATAATGATTAATTTATTATTATTCTTGCTGTTACACATCCGCCTGGGATTGGATTGGAGAACTCACAAATAGAATTGGCTTGGCAGGGTGTTGCGGGTATACAGATACACTTTGGCGAAAAGGATGGCAGATTCCATTTCATACAGCAGCGCGCGCTTGTCTATTGTCAAATGTGAGTGCGGTCTGGTAAGCCACTTCTGGTCTAGGGGACCAGTGTAGGTGTATAACAATATCGCCAAATATGGTTTCGCATTTCGCGCACAGATATGAGTTCGGTAACTCAAGATGGTACAAGTAATGTAGCCGCAAACGCAAACATTGTGACATAAGAATTTTGTGGTCACTATCCGCGTAAAAATGCGCAAATGTATACCTATCGAACGTCTATGCACTTCGCCGGGGTTCTGTATCAATTTGTGGTTTTTCGGGCTGTGTTCGGGAGTGGATTGGATACGTACCTACACGATGCGGTGGTATGATATTGTGGCAAGTGTTTGCGGGCGATATGGACATTTTGGACACAGCTATATGCAGTATGGGTACGTTATTTAACGTGACGGGCAGTTTTGATCGCGAGGGGGTGTGAGTTATTGTTTTAATCGAGAATTCAGTCTCTGAGTCTATACCCTCCCACGAGTATGTGAGAATACGTAAATAATGTTGCTGCCATTAAGTGCGTATATATGTTGGATCTAGTTGTAGAGTTATGTGCAACTACGCGCGCTGGCTAAATCTAAGTACGGACCTGTTTCGGAACGAAATTTCCCTGTGGTCTCCAAATGGACAGCGAAACGTCTGCGAAAAGGCATCGGAAAATAATTTGCGGAGAGTTCCTTCAGTTGATACACGAGTAGCAGTGTCCCCATCACTGGTTATTTATCTCCGATTTGGCTAATCGTTCTTTTCACTGGCTTCTTAAAATTGCCATTTGGAATTTATCTTAATTTACGCTATTCCCCTTAAAGTTTGGCGACTTAGGCTCCTTAGAAATTTATAAAAAAAAAACTAAAATTTTCTAAACATTTATTTGTGACCCACTTTATTTTCATACAGTTTTTGAACAGAGTCCCACATCGCAGCAGTAAAATCTTCTCACAATATATTCATGAATACGAAGACGCACTGTCCAAATATGCATCAGATATGCCCCCTTGCAGCAAAATTCTTTTATTTTTTGTTAACATTGGAAAATGGAAACTAGGAAAGTCTCCCCATTACGGGTTTGTGTTGCACTGCTTAATTTAATATTGTCGTACTTAAAAACAATTAAATCAGAATAAGTGTGCCAAAAAAACTACAAACAAATTCACATTTTTGATCTGCGTACTTGAGTTTGGCTGTATTTGGCTCCAAGATTTTTCAATTTCGCCCCATTCCTCTTTTAAAAGATAGCAACACTGAGTAGAAGTGTCAAATGTCCCGGACACAAAATGCCTGAGAAAGGGAGTGTAGAATTGTACCAAGCAATCTACTACAATTACCCACTTTTCGCCATCATTTCGCAGCAGCAGCGTACTACAAAACGAAAAGGATAGCGATATTTTTCGTTCATGATTTCGTTGTGCCACTTTTGTATGGGATTTTTTGTTCCGGAACAAGTGCATACCAGACTTTAGAATAAAAGATTGTGCACTACGAGATCGTATGCAACTTACATACTTAAGTCGTAAGAATTGCAAGAAAGTAAGCTAGATCTAAATAAATTTAGAATTTTGGCTCAGCGCACAGACTAAATCAAAAATGAGGTTCGATTAAAACCTTAGCCGTTTCTGTTGGAGTTAAGTTTACACACTTGTTCAAGCTAACAATAAAAGAGAGATATTTTTATGGGAACTATAAGATACAAGAATTCCGATTTGCCTTGAGGAGAAAGGTAGGTAGTGAATAAAAAATAAATAGTTGGCGCACCAGGTCAGTATAAAAGATCCTGCATTTTTAGATGTAATTTGTGTTTTTCTAAAATAAAACTTGAAGCATACTAACCACTGTACGGCCACTCCTAAAGGAGGTATTACACTACAAGCAAAACCATTAAACTGTTAAGGGTGCAGCTGAGTTTGTGAAGGAGAATGGGGTTCTCAGGATTTCGGGAAGAACTCCGGGAAAGATTTTTTTTTACAAAAATAACAATAGCAGAAATTAATGGCTCATTTTTAATTACAAAAACAAATATAAACTCCATTCCACACAGCGGGCACATGAATTGACCTCCAAGATTATTTGAGTAAACTCCTTTGGATTATATGAACATACTGTGAGGACATGTGAAGTCATTAGCCTACCCCTTATAAACCAGGGATTGCAGTTTTATTGCGAGTATGCAACAAAACCTTTAAATTTAAACCTAGTAGCTCGAAGAAGTTGTCGAAACTAGGACTTCCAGGGGCGGATGGGCCATAAGACAAGCCGGGAAATTTCCCGGTGGGCCGGCTGTTCAAAGGCCAGCAGGCCGGTGGCTGAAAATACGTCTAAGTGATCTACCAACCTATCTTCATAAACATGTACTTACCGAAAATAAAGAACCGGAATGAATTTTTCATTTTCTTAACAAATTTTTGTAGGATTTTTGTAAATGTTTTTTCCTGTCTTGCCTTGCCTTAGAATTAATCAGCAAAAAATATATTATATTTCTTCTTCCGACTGCCCTTAAATAACTCTGAAACTTTTATCACAGACAGTAAATATACGGATGTCTTATCAAAACGGGAAGAACTGGGATATGAAAACGAAATTTACTTCAAGAAAAAGCTTTTTAAAAAGCTTCATAATTTTACAAGAGATATAAATGAATCCCCTATTTTTCACTCTTTTACTCCATCAAAACATGAAAAAGCAGAAACCCAAACATTTTTTTTTTGCCTTTATTACCTACTTTTCACACAAAGTTGCTAGTTGCTTACGTGTGGTACAAAACAAGGAGAATCGTTTTGTTGTTGTTCTGTTTATTTTAACTTGCGGTTTGTCTTTGTAGGTACATATGGCTGTGTGTCTGTGCCGATAGCTGGCTCGTTAACAAGGGGTGGATTTGTCATGGTTGTTTCAGCACGGATCGTATCGTTTTTTTTTTTTGCATGTTTCTATAAATGTACTTGACTGGGAGTCCGGCATTTTTAACTAAAAGAAATCTGTAATAAGCCTTTGCTCTATTTAATTTTAAAGGAAAAATAATTAACACCCTGTAAATGTATATTTTATCCATATCCGGAAATTAAAAAAGGGCCGATAAATATTATTTCCCGGGCCGCTAAGATGTTGCCCATCCACCCCTGAGGGGTCGCGCTTTTATCGAGAGATCAGCGATGTCAATTACTACCGAAAGCAAGTCTAAACAGTAATGGGAACAAGCATCTCTCCATCATAGACATTACCACGATATATAGTGTTTTATTTCATTTTAAAATTAAAATGCTGCTAAAAAAAGCAGCAGAGAAATAAAAAAAAATTAAAAAGTTAAAAAATTGTGGCTTTATATTGTTTTTCATTTATCTTGAGATCACATTGGCGCATAAGAAACACCCTCGGCAGACTAACGTAATTAATTTAACAACATAAACCACTTTTGGGAAGTTCGCATCTCCATTATCTTACCAAGTGGACTATTCTTCTATAAACAAATTAAATAGTTCATACTAAATTGAGCTCAAAAAAATCGAAGTAGCTAGCATTCTCTTAGGTAAGCCAAGCAAATTGTTTTAAACTCCGAACGTCCAATCAATCACTTTTGCTTGCAAATCCATAATTACCAGCTATTTCCTCCGATTCAGCCATGAACACCATTCACGTTCAAGACGCCAATTAAATTATGAATTGCTAACTTAAAATTGCGATCGCTCCAATTTCAAATTGACAATCTCATTGACCCGTTCGCGACCTCCTCTGTTACCCAACAGAGAATCTCATAATAGCCTTCCCTTTCAAAAGCTTTTCGTAAACGACATGGAAAAGCATGTCATGTCAGTCAAACCCATCATAAGTCGATCAACACCTCGAAGTTACATAACCAAACTTTGCCGCAACGCAATATCATCTATTTGTGGATACACAATTTGTGTAATAATAAAAGCATTCCTTAAAAAGGTGCCTACGCCTACCCATACTCTCATCACTTTCATAAATCGCTATGGAAAGCCGTGATTCAGTAGCGCAATTCAGCTCGCCAAACAATTTCATTTTTCATACGTGCGTGAGAGAATACTTGCATGCGCGCGGTTTCATTTAAAATTCTACAAGTGTAACTTCCATGTTACAGTAGGTATACGTCCCGTCCAAGCACCATAAGTCTTAAGCCTCGTCGACGAAATGACACATCGCATCGGGCTTGGTCCGACTTAAGTACAATTAATAATTGTAGTTTTTTTTTTTTTTTTTGTATAATTGTGTAATGCCTCGATTCGGAATTCGTGATCGATCGCTATAATTAAATTTGCAACCGCATGACAATAGCAAGAGAGAAGCAAATGCGTGATGAGAGAACCGCCGCACGTACTCAAAGGCAAAGGACGGCTTGCGAAAATTGTGCCAATTTTCCCCAGCGCACTGCATAGAATCACGACAAATTGGGAAATTCCTGCTCTAATGTCGGACAGAATCACGTTGCCTTGGGCAAGATCTGGGCGGACCATAAATCACAACTATCCGAAGTTGAAGTAGCACTTCTGTGTATGATATAAACAAAAATGTCTCGTTTTATCACTTTGCATTGAGGCACAGTCGTGTGACATGTGTAATGATCTGCCGCAGTGATTTATACGATGACCAATACGTCGATTTGCCAATGGAATTCGAAATGGAAGCGTCAAAGTGCCCCCAGCGCGGACGGGATAAATATCGGAAAGCCATCACCTAAATCGTTCTACAAAGGTGCGAGAAAACTGACAGACGCATGACCGAATGCAGTCCGGTTTACATTGTGTAGCAACAGAAACGCATTCAACGCGAGTAGTGTCGCCGTTTGCTGTGGCTCGTCTCTCTTGACAATATGTAGAGCGATAATGAGGTGTTGGGTATTCCATCAACGCACCCTTCTCCCATTGCGCCGTGCAGTAGTCACGTTTCTGCGGGACTGACTTCACTATACATGCACACTCTGTGGGCAAAACAAAAACAACAAAAAAGGTGGGAACTAAAACATCTACTCATTATAAATCAATTTCCTTATTTTTTATGTAAATCTAGATTTCGATTTCAAAAAAATGCCCCAGTGACACATTTTGCGTGGTCTTTTCTTCTCGAAAGAGGGCGACAGATGATTTGTTGCATTGGACTTCCAGGGTGATTCACTTTTATTGCTGCATCAACAAATGGCGGGGAATTTTTTTTGTTAAAAGCTGACAAATTTGGAAGAGTATTTGCAAGACTGACTAGCTAGACTAACGGACCCTTTAAAAGTGTTGCACATAGAAGCAGAGTTTTTAAAGTATATATTTCGGCACATTTGGCTGCAAATCCATGTGAGCCATTTTCAACAGAATTACGTTTATTTTAAAAATTGGGTGAAATTCATGTTGAGTCCGCCCTTAAACGAGCTCAGCCATTTTGTTTTTGTAAGTTTCGTTAACGGAGGCAGCCTACTATTTTATGCAAAATGGGAACAGCTCAATTGGAGAACTTTTTTAAGGACAGTCGGATGTTTGTAAAGACCTTCGTAGAGGTGATGCGAAAAACGACTCATGGACTGAGGCCGCACTATTTCACTGCGTCACTATTTTTATAAGTTAATTTTAAAAATAGAAGTTCTGTTTGTTTTTCGACAGAATCGAGAAAAAAATGGTTGTGCAGATGTTCCGCCACTCGCAAGTTCAGCCAAAAATTGAACAAGCAATCTAAACACAAATGAAAGTGAATTTAGCCGAGCCGTTGTGCTTTTCATCGTTCGTAACCCTTACGGCTCATATCTCAACCTTGACTCGAAAATGGAGCCTTAAGCATTATAATACATAGCCCTGCAATGTTGGCAATCCGTATTTCCCTTGCCCCTATTGAAGAGGAGAACAAACACCTCAGGGTTGCCAGTTTCGTCTCATGACCAGACCACTTTTAAGATATTTGAAGTTTTTGCGCACTCTCCTTCGCTTAGATCCTTGAATATTTGTGGACGAATTTTTCAACGCCTAATGATTTTTTTTGATGGTAAACCCCTTAAGATGAAATTTTTGTTTTCCCCAGTAATGGTACCTATGACCCCTCGCTCAGAAGTAGTTCAGCATACACTAACCACAAGCTGTTAGCTGTCAAATGGTTTGCCACTAGAAAAGGTATTGCCAATTTGAAAAATAAACCTCCTAAGAGAAAAACCCATATTCGTATTTAGCATACACCTGATCACCTCTCTAAAATTTGGCCTAATGAAAATATCACGACTAATAGCGGACCGTTACAGGTACGAAATATTTAAAAAAAAAACATCTCTCTCCCAAAGTCGATCTTTAAGGGTGCGGTTCTAGTTCAGAAATGTTAGTCCTAATATACCAACCCGTGCAATAAAGGCTGAAAATAGACCGACATGGTCTGAGCTGATGTTATTCTTAGCGAAACCCTATTTTTTAACACAAGTCCGATTTGAAGCTAACGCATGAAAAGCTATAACAATTCAGTTCGCAGTTTAACTCTTTTGTTTTGTTTTTAAAAGCAAATAAAAGTTTGAGCAGCAGGTCACATCCGAACCGGGGTTGAGAAGCTCTGGACAACTATCGGATCTTTTTCAGACTTTGCCGAGAAATGGAGCAGTAAGCCCACCAAGGAATCTGTATTAAAAGTTAAAAAGAGTATTTAGACTAACACTTTTCAACCAACTTAGTGAAGGAATACTGCTATAGAACTTACCCAGTAGGCAGTTCGCTGTCGACAACTACCTTATCGACCTCGATCATTAGCAACGATTGAGGCAATCTCAAGAACTCTAGAATTTATTCACTTATTACTCTTCCATTTGACGTTTTAAGTTCATAATCACTTTAAATTGTTAATAAACAAAGGGAAGAAGAAGAAAGTATTCGCCGAAATCATCATTAACAACAACTTCTATATGAACAATTTGCAAAAAGGCAAATTACGTGCAATCAATCCAAACAAACGATAGCCGGAATTCGCCTGGAATTACTACAATCAATCAATCCGCGATCACTCGAATCACCGCAGATACTTAAAATGTATCTGCGAATCCATCAAAATGCGTGAGTTAATTATGTGAATCGCGAAAACATGGGTTGTGCCGCCACTATACGAGTACCACCTACAATACATACAAATCATGTAGCGCTGCGCTGCCGTGATGGTAGGCGAATATTTTTCACAAGTTTTCTTTTCCAAGGTTGTGATTCAAAGTCGGCGTTGGATTACCCCCTTCGTATGTATACACAAATAGTGTCCTATATGGGTGCTCTGGCATCGATTTGCTTTTCGTGAGAGCTTCAGCTTATATCGCACTGCCTGGCGTCTTGAAGCTCCAACGCTTTTCCACATTTTCATTTCCAATTCCGTTCAGGTGGGAAAACGCGCCGCAAAATCAAAGGCGGAGGCGAAAATCGCACACTCGTGGAAGCCACCACCAATACCATTCGCGATCCCGTGGTAAAGATCCATATACTCGGCGCGCCTCGGCGCTGCCTCAGCTTTTGCATCTATATACAAAGCTAGTATACTTCGGCAGCAATGAAGTAGAAGTTCGCATTTGTTTTTGTGGTTCAATCGACAGCAACGGAACGACAACGACGACGACGGCGATGAAATTGGTCGTGTAACTCTTTTCACGTTGTTTAATGTTTACCCGGGATTTAGTGGCGATTTAGCCAGCTTCGAAGTTAGACGTGACTATTTCTGCAATTACACTGTTTTCTTGTCGATCGATCGCCATCGCAAGCCGTATCGTTTTCGAGGAGCAGTATACACCTATACCGAGGAGAGCGTACGTTTGATATAGTTTCGATTTGAGGAAAATCCGTGCTTCACTTTGCATTCCGATCGGAAACTCGGCATCGGCACCGTACTGCGAATGAAAGTTTTTTTTTTTTGTTTTGTGTTTTTCGGTTTTTTGTTGTTTTTGAGCGCTTGCGGAGCAGTGCATTGAAAATCATTTTCCGTGTTTGCTCGCATTCTTTGGGCGCTTCATAGAGTCCCTGCTTGGTGGTGATTTATTTTTGTAACGCTTTTCGCGAGTTTCCCCAAATCTTTGGTTGTTTTTTTTTAAGTGTTTTACGGTGCAACAAGAGTGTATGCGTGCGCCAATTGGGGAAATCGTACTAGTTGCAGTACGTTTTTGAATTGCGTTTATGAATGATTCGGTGGAATTTTTGTGATGCAATGAGAACGGCGATTTTTGTTTTATTGTAGACAGTAAGATAGAAGAATTGATTTTGATTTCTATTTTGAAATTGAATTGGAATAAGTGCAACTGTACGATCGACTAGCGAAAGCAAGAGACGAGAGAAGAAGAAATTTTGCGGAAATGAAGCGCACTATTTGGATTGCATTTCTGTTATGGGTAAGTCAGATCAGATGGTTGGAATGTTTTTGTGAAGGAGTGCAGATTGTCGGCATTTCTTGTAGAGCACCTACCTAACCCTGGGTATTTTTAGTGGATTCGTGATTAATTTCTTCTTTTTTTTTTTTTGGTTTTGTTGAGTTCATTGAATGCAGACAAACAAAAAACAACAGACAGTGACTCAGGGATGGTTGGGGTTCAGTGTTGTTGATCTATGAAATTGTATTTTTAAATGAAGATCATTAACCGGGACGAGATGGGTATTTAAATTTACGAATTCTTGGCTTTTAATAAGGGGGACTGAGTGCGGAAGGTTCATCGACTTTAATGGGCTACCTACTTCGGCAAGTGGAAGGGTTGCTTTTCATCTTATGAAGATCAAAATGTGATGGGCTTGTTTGCATAATAAGTTTGATTTTTGGAGACACGCGTGTAATTTTTTTTTGTTAATTGGGGTAGGTACATGGCGGAACAGTGAAGTTAGGTACACCATATTGACCCTAGGAGATTGAATACAATCGAAGATTGTCTTTGACCAAGACCACAATGCTCAGAGGCATATTTGAGAACTGACCTCGCAATATTTTTGTTTACATTAAGCTTACAGTGATCTAATAATGTGAACTTGAGTTGGCATACTTCACTGTATAAGATATGTCGGTACATATTGTGCACTCAACTTTGCAGTTGTGATATGTCTCAATATTTTATCGAAGTTTTGCGATTTGTTTTTCCAATAAGAGAGATGGGCTTCTGCAGGCTTCTCTCCAAAATGGCCGCACATTCTTCCATTCAATATTCGTTGTAAGAGGCTTAATCGCAAATAGAGACAGTTTCCTGAATGACACCGTTTTCGACATAATACAGATTGTTTTAAGATATTTTGTAAATGATTTTTTTTCGGTTATCGATGTAAATCCCATTACATTTATTTTGTCTGAACTTGATGCCGGTCTCCTGGTGGAAGTTTTGTGGTTTTCCCCAAAGGTCCAACGGCACGCGGAAGATCAAGACAGTCCTTTGGTGCTAAAAACACTAAACCAATAGGCACATTTTTGGAGAACTGGACTGATTTTGCACATGAAATCGATAGCCGAATTTCAAAATAAAATTTAACAACTTTGGTTTTTTGTTCTGCACTGAGTCATCATATATTTTCCAAGTTTTTTTAGGTTAATTCTGAATAAAAATACGAAAATAAAAACTATGAATCAACAATTAAATCATAACTCTACTTATACGCCACCCTGTTTATAGGCATCTATACCATGGACGATATCTAACAAGAGTCAAGGAGTAGAACAGAAGAAGTTTTTTGACTGAAATCAAACTCTGAATCTTAATTAAATTACGAAACAAATCACAATAGAAAATTGTGAATTGAAAATGTTTCATCTATAAGAAATTTTTTAAAGTCTAATCTCGTAATTTTTTGGGAAAAAACTGGTTTATCTTTTATCGCGAAACGTCGATTTATGCAGGAAGCTTATATATAAATGGGCGAAGGCAAATAGTTAAAAAAAATGTTCACTGCCTTATACACAACATATTCGCTTGAATTTTTGGTTTATGTTGGCAAAGCTTTTAATTATTTTGTTTTTTCCAATATGTACAATCTACAAGCTAGGTCGCTCTTATGGTAGAATTTCTCCCAATGGGCGAACTTTAGTCACTCTAGTATTCCATTCCGTCGTTGGGCTTTTTAACACTTCCAGTGTGTTTAAGAAAAACCATTTCAACAATCCGGTCAGTTGGAATTTTAAAATATTCCTAAAACTTCAAGGTTCTATTCGCATCACCAAATCATAACCAATCGAGTAGCATAATATCGAAAAACAGTGCAAGTGATCAATGTAGGCCTATAGAAACTGAGACGCGCCAGTTCTCTCAATTTCTTTCCAATTCCGACTGGTGAATTTTGATTGATGTTTTAACATGAGTAAAGCAAAATGCAAAAATCTCCAACATCCTGCAATGAGTCCAATTAAGAGGATTTTTTCATATTGCTATTTTACTGTTTTTTTTTACTTTTCTTTATCTACTCTACACTCAAATTTGTTTAAAAGCAAAATTACTAAAACTGGCTTTTTACAAAAACAATGTGGCATTTTAACCAACGTACATACAATTATGTTGTTCTCATAAAATTGGTACATATATACATTTGTATTTCCGTAATGCTTACAAAAATAAAGTGCACGACTGGGTCGAACGAAACTTTCTCGTTGATCAAAAGATTGGTTGGTTGTATTCTTATTTTATTTATAGAACGATTGTTAAATAAATTTAAATTTGTTTGTTGCAGTATGTGGGTTTTCATAAGTTGAAGCTCTCAGTAACCTCCAAGTGGTTGGAATTGTTCTAAGGTGCACATTCAAAATGGTTGAAGAAGAGAAGAAGTGGGCAATATATTTTCAAAAGAAGTTTTGCGTGGCTGTTTTCGCCTTTTTCTTTGGAAGTGGGATATTGAGATTATTGATATTGTTCAGGATGTAAGCATTACTTGGTTTTTCAAGTTTTATCCAAAACAAAAATGGAGTTTTCGAGACATGAGCAATTTCTAAAACTAGGTTTTCGGTGATTCGAATTGAAAACTAAGGAGGCAGTACTTTTGAAAATATAAATTTTACTCTAAGCATGCAATTTGGTCAAAGTCGGTAGGGCCGTTTTCAGATAAACTAAAGAGAACCAAATTTTTACAAAATTTTTTCAAAATCCATTCGACGATAATGAGTTTTCTATTAAGCTAAAAATGCCCATATTACCTTAGAAATTCATTTTTGCTACAATCGTATGGATCGTTTTCGAGATACAAATTTCAAAGGACCGTTATTCGATATTATAGCGAAAAATGGAGTATGCAATCATGTTAACCTCACCTACTTAAGCTGAAATATGAATTTTAGTTGAAATCCTTGAAGACGTTTTCTAACAAATCAAACTGGTATGAAAATTTTACATGCGTAAAAAATAATACGGCCCTCAAACTCCAAATCCGAAGTTCATACAAAATCAGGGCCCATTTAGGCTGTAGGCATCAGGGGCATACGGACAGACAGACAGACGGAGAGTATTTCGCAACCCACTTTTTTGAGTTCCTCTATCGTTGTAATGTCAGAATTGATTCACATATCGAGTTTGAAATTTTGTACGAATACAATATCTTTCTCTTACCATGTAAAAGTTATGTTAAAAACAACGAAATTTTTAAAAGAATTGCGTAGATGTACCTCAACATTCATCTACAATTAATATCCCGGAACAGGGGGCACTGTAGATAGTCTATAAATATCTAGTCTTGCATATCCCTGGTTTAATTCCGAAAATCTCGTTCGTATTTTCCAAGAAAATTTCAGCTTTTGATTGGTGAAGTTTTCGGGACCTTTTCGAAATAAGATTCTGTGGTTTTTGACGAAAGATCTTTTTCAGAAATCTAGAAAAGGACATGGCTTCTCCAAAGTGGGTCTACATTTTATATGTTGTTTTGAGAATTAGGAACTATATCCATTTCGAAGTACATCACTGATTCACCAGCAAGCTCTTTGTAGTGATTGTTTAAACAGCTGACAGTTGAATTGTCAGACTTCAGGTGGTATACATATTCCTCTCAGAAAACCATTTCTGTTGTTCTTGTTCATCCGTCAGAAAGTGAACCAACTCTTTAACAAGCACCTACAATGAGCAATGAGCAGCCAATTATTGAATACAAACATAGGGGTTGACAACCGTAATGATGACGATGTGTCAAGTAGTATATTACGTAGTTTTTGCCTACTTATAGTGGACCGGTATATGCATCGCACGGTTTTCGATGTTAAAGCATTGAAATCAATAAAGAGGGCAACAACATTCTTCAAGCAACACCTCTGAACTCACTTGTAACCGATCTGTAAGCATTGTTGAAGGTCCCCTAATCCCACGCAGAAATGTATCCACTCTTATATGGTGCTGTGTAAATGATCTCCCACTGTAGGCATTTCCCATTGCGCACCGTCACCAATTTTGGTAAAACAATGAAGATACGCAGACCCACTTCGATTGACTTCACATCTAACCAGCTCATGATATTAATTATTAACTTTGTTAAAATATTGCGGCTCATGCAACAATCGCCGAATGACGACCCCGCCAAATATACAAATATGACAAAATTACGGTTACATGTTGTTGCTGTTTTTTTTTTTTTAATTAAAGCACGCTAGGCGCACTCATTACGAGATTTTATTTTATTATTTAAATTAGTCAGAGATACCGATACGAAATACAAGTGGCAGTGCGCTTTTAATTTATTGACGTTAGGTAATACCCAACAAAAGATGGAAGAAGAAAAAACATGCAAGAATACGTAAGACACGCTAACCTAATTTTTCGCGCGATGTTGTCAACATAAACACTCACATTTCGTATTAATTTGAATACATAATCAGATAGTTGTCCATATCGACACCGAAGTTCCGAAGAAGACAATCAACTCTGGCGGAAGGTTCTGTCCTCTGGTTCTCTTTCTGTTTCGTTACCGTATTGCCCATGGGGACGGTTATAATTGGTTCAATATTCCTTCGGGAATGTGATTCGTTAAATATTTTGGTCGTAATTTATGCGGGCACAACGGTCTTTTTTTGAATCGTCAATACGAACAGTTTTTTGACCTTGACCGTGCAAATATGACTACTTTCAATATCGATACGGAAGTGAAAACGATCAATCTTTCTTTTTTGACTGATTGTCAAACAGGCGTCTACCTCTCCCTGGTGGATAAAAGAAAAAAATGCCCAACTGTTGGTGGTGGGTGTCAATCAATTTGCAAGTCTGCTGGTTATTTGCGAGAATTGTACCTCTAGCCTAGACATTGTTTCAATTAAATGTACCTATCTACGGGTACACTGTGGGTGATGTTTGTTTGTGTCCTTCCCACGTTACGAGCAGTGGAGTTGGCGCGAGGAACCTGGTATACCACTTCAAGGTTATTCGATACTTCTAAGCTGTATCTGCATCATATATGGCGGAGAACAACAACTATAGGAGCAACAACTACTATTACCAACAATTGATGATGTCAAGTATAATAAATATTGCCCGCTGTTAGGTTCATTTTTGGTGCGTGGATGGTTTCGAAGAGACGTTTATAAGGCGATTATGATTGTTTCCGGTAGACTTAAAATTTAATCGTCCGTTCAATTTTACCAGCCATACCTACAGTGAGTGCGCATGCGCAATGACATAAGCATTTATCGGTCCGGGGTACCCCCAGAGATTACTTATTGCTCTTTGTCGTATTAGGTTCAAATTGATTCGGATTAGAGTCGGATTACATATTGCCAGCCGAAGTAGTTGGGTGCGACTAAACCAAAAGCCATAAACGAGTCAGTTTCGAAATTATTGTCCAAGTCGGAGGACTTTTTGATGGTCTTAAAACAGATCTGAATGAAATCAAATAATTCAACAGTGGGAAAACTCTTACCAATGGAAACCTGCCATGGTTAAGCCAAAAGGTGTCTACCATCGTATTTCCTTCAACCCAAATAAATCCCATTAACTTTTGCGTTCTCACTGTCTACCCATGCGCCATGCCTCCCCTAAGCCACACACATAACTAGGATCTAAAGGAAACTATCAGCAAAGTAAACATGACTAAAATTCATTTGTAACCACCCTATTCCACTTTGATTGAGCTTGTTTACGAAACTTTAGTCTTTAACACAACAAACCGGTCAATAGCACGTGTGGTGTGAGTAGCATCTGTTTCACTGTAAGCACAGCCAGAGCTAGTCCCTCCCACCACTTGTGGCGATGAGCAATCTTCTCGTCGGATGCAGTAAAAAATGCAACTGGTGTTAAACGTCACTTTACCACGGTCAGGCAATCGAGAGTTCATGGAGTGACTTTTCGATTAATTTACGATGCACGGGTATCACTGCTCATCTCCTATTTTCAAGAGCTCAATTTGCAGACGCTTTCACGTTTCACGCGCACTTAACTGTTGGTGATCTTTTGGCGTTGTCAATCCGGCTATTTAGCAGGCCGCCCAAACTACCGGAAAACAAAATACTGCGTTGGAGAATTCGGTTGGTACAGAAGACTCTTACTGATAGTTTTGTTGGTAGTGTTGCAATCATTGAATCAAGTCAATCAAGGGGTCCAATAAACTCTAATTGAGCTGTTACGAGTTGCCTCTGTTGCATTTAACCTCGCTCGATATTGCTGCTCAGATTTACCAGTTGGCAATAATACTTTTTCCATTTTTTGTTATGCTGACAGCTGGATGTCATTGGCAACTTTGACAGCCAATGACATTCAGCTGTCAAAATATTCAGTATGCATCATTTCACGCCCAATTTTTATATATTATTTATTATTATTTGAACTCATTTTTCTCAATACATGACCGCAGCTGTAGTTTGCGTTCATAAATGTATTCATGAAAATTGTTTTGCATGCGTTTTGGGCAACATTATTTACACTACACGGCTTAGACATTCTGTGGGCGGCCATTAATATGTATATTAACGATGATGAGACATTTTTTTTGCGTCGTGTGTTGAAGGTCTTACAGTTTATAAATCTTAAATCTGATATAAATTTTATGCAAACTGCGGACGAAAAATATGAGCTCGAGAGTAGCTTCCTTTTTTTATGATTATGATTTTATGATAGGTACATGTATCTCTGGGTTATTTAAACCTGAGTTTTGTGATGATATTTTCGTCTATTTATTAGATATTGCTTCTGAATACAAAATACGAAAATAATGACATTGCCAATTCAATAACATTTTAGTAGCCTGGCTTATACACAAAATATTGGAAAAAACAATTACACACAACATTGCGCATCCCGACACAATCTTCCCAAGCGAATATGTTGTGTTTAAGGCAGTGAAAGTGGTTCTTACCTGCCCTCGCAAGTAATGATTATATATAAGATCCTATGAAAAATATAAAAACAGGCCCAAAAGAGTTGAATTTAACTCAGCAAAATTGCCTATGGAGGAATAGCAATGTCCACTTAAAGCTGCACCGCACACATTAAGCGACTCACAACGAATGTACCTCTGGTATGTAAAATATAGCGAGATCACCAAAATATCGCCGCAATTTACATAATAATTTATTATTACTAATTTAAAACTTCCTTCTGTTATTTTTAAACAACTAATCTGATACAATCACCAGTAAAACTTTATATGGCTATTCGAGTTTCATCTGCGGTTAACGTTCAATTGCTAGTTTGTGAGGTGTATACCTGTACATACGAGTACCTATACCTACCTACCTCGCGACGTAATTCATTAGTATCCAAGAAATATATTCGCTGACGTTGACACTAGTTTTCAGCCGTATTAGATCATCATTGCTCAGATTTAGATTCGATCCGAGTCTTCGACTGAAATGCAATTAAAAAAAAATCGTAATACACATGTTACTGGTCATGGATTGGATTGCCCTGCAGGCTGCAGCCAGACCGCCCTCTCTCTCTCTCTCTCTCTCTATCTCTGTGTGCAAACCCCATGTAGGTGTTATAAAATAATAAATATGCTCTGGCGATCAAGTAATTCGACCAATTCGTAGACTTGTCATGTTATGCAATCTACTCCTCAGCGGTTTAATATCCATACAAAACTGCGGTCGGGAGATACAAAATTCATAAGATATACACTTACTCAAGTATCTATGGCTGGCTTTGTTTTTACAATTTAGTGCCCGCGGAGAATGCCCAGAAGAAGAAGAAAATTATTATTACTACCACAATATAACAAAATTGTTAAGCAACTTATGCACATTATACGAAATTTATTGACTCAACGATGCGCGAGAGTAAATCTCCAACTCAATATACCGTGCCAGGCAATTTATGTGGCATCTCGAACTAGACTCCAATTTGAAAGAATTTACAAAATCTTAATTCAATCGCATTAGCGAGCGCCAACCGCGCACACTGTGTGAAAAGCGAATGAAATAAAATTGCTGCGGCTGACATTATTGAGCGCAGTCAAGTTTGAATTTAATTTAAACACGCTTTTGTTCGGCTTTGAAGCACTCGTCATCGTCATAGTCATCAGCGTCACTTGAATATGAATGGTTAAACCCTTGACCTTGGTTGTTGGCTCTAGCAATAATTATTGTATATTGTTTGTTATCAGTCAGGCATTTTGATTTTAAAACATATCAGATCTAACTTTATGGAATTACAAATTTTCTTTGGTTCGCGGTTCGGTGAGTAATATTCTTCTTGTCCGCCCACAATTATGGAAATTAGTTGTACTCTTTGTATTTGAAGTGAAGTGTTCAATTGGGTGAACGTCAGGTTTGTTTCGGTTTCAATTGCCCTGAAGGAGTTATTGGTGCATATCGATGCATTCGAATAACAAAAGGTGATGACTGATGAATATGAGGCAAAGAGGTCACAGATGGCTTGAAAAAGTTGAAGCCGACATTGAATATGCCTCTTCAGGTGGTACACGATGGTAAATTGATTTCCATTTAAGCTTTTTGGGGAAAGGCAAATCGTAACTGAAAGTCGGTCAAGATTGGTTCGTGGTTCGATAGAGAGAAGTATTAGGTGCACAGGCACAACATTTGTGTTTTGGTATCGAAATTCGGCTGTAGATATGTGCAACAAATTAAACGATGACTTGGGTATGGGTGGAAGAGGTTTAATTTTTGTGAAAATATTTTATCACTACGATTTGCCAAGTCAGAAATCAGTTTTGCAGTTCTCACTAACAAAATAAGGAAGTTTTGAAGTGAAACTTCGTATGGTAAGTAGTTTCCAACTCTGGTGAAACAAAAAAGTGACATGAAGGCAGTGAGACATGGGAGGCTCACACTCGCAAAAAATATGAGCCACTTCCGCTGTGGGCAAAGTTGCTGGCAGCGTTTATAAAATTTGATCCGTTTAATTTGATATTCTTCGTTACGTGTGCATAGTATTTTTTTTTTATCTTCATGAAAAACTAAGAATGTAGATTGGTTGAGGGAAAATAAAAACACTTTGAGCAAATTTTCTTCAGTTATTTAAGAAAAAATTTACACACGAAATCAAAGTCAATGATATCCAAAAGCGGAAAACACACAACCACGTAGTCCTAATATGTTTCTAGTATATAAAACATATCATTTAGATAGTTTTGTTAACGAAACAAATCAAATTATTCGCCTTTTAACAATTTATAATAACTAACCAATACGATTCAGTAATGTAAATGTTTTCATTGCAAAAAACTAATTTGTTCATTATTTTTCGTTCAATAACAAATAAAATCTTAATTACACTAAAAAAGGGGCCTTTTCGATTATTTTTAAAAAAGTGGGGCCCACGCGGTCTTAAAGCTCAAAAAGGAGTCATTTGGCCGTTAAAAGGGCCAAACGGAAAGCTGCAAGCACATGGACCCATCGCTGACTTCGTTAGAACGTAGCTAGGACTCATGTTGTTTTTATTTAATAGCTTCGCCGGTGAATCTGTATCCAAATATAAACTTATATATTTAAATTTATTATGCCTTAAGGTAGCACATTTATTGACTTCTCTCTGTGCATTTTATGTAATCAGAATGTGGTTAAAATACAGCTTACTATTTACCTACAAGCAAATGTAATTTTTTCTTGTGTAGATTTTAATATTTTATATAACCCGTTTCTAAGAAATTTATGCAGTGGCAATTATATTCATAAATCTTCTGCAAACCGGTATCTGCTTTTAAAACTGAATTGCATTGCATTGGTTATAGTTCAGTAATAAATGCGTACATAGCTTAGTAACGGATTGGTAGCATGACATATTTTTACACGCCATACCGTTGCGACAACGATCTTGTAGATGTAAATCCATCTCCTAAATATAGGTATATACCTACTCATGGACTACTAGCCACCACAAGACTGTACGTAATAGATGATTACTTTCAAACTCAGTTCGTAGAATCTCGTAGTAGTTGCCAAATCCTTAACGTAGACACTTGTCTGACTGAAAAGTTGTCTTATATTGCAGACCTTTTAGGAAAATGACATAAAAAAGCTGCTAACGTTTACTAACAGACACGTACAAAGATTAACCAAGAACTGCCGTTAATAAACTCCAAAACTTATCTACGAAACCGATACGAATGACGGGTGTGCAGCTCACAGAAAAGGTCTAATTAGCCAGACATCTATTAATAGGTTAAACTATATTGAATGCTGAAAAATTGAGTCTTAATTTTTATTATGATGTTCATATTAGGGTAAAAAATCACGCTTTTGATCGGTTCTTCGAACAACAGACTGTTGATAAAACGTTTAATTGATTGGCACACTGATTTAGGTGCCAAAATCAAGTGAAATAAAAATATATAGTTCACGGTTCACAAAATATAGGACCCCAGCTTCACTAAACTGTTTGTTTGAGTTCTTTCTTTTTCGGGACAAATGGGAAAGACCTACACTTTTATGACATCTCCAAACGGCTGAATTGAAAAGCTTTGTCAGACTTTCGCAGAGGTGGGGGAGTGTAAACACACTTTAAATGCAATTGTTCCAGGGGTTGAAGCCGAGACCTCTCGTCCAGTATACTAACAACTGATCTACGAACGGTATCACCCACATTTTAATGGCCGACCCAATTCGTACTTTGTAGCTTTAAACTTTCTGCCCTTCAGCCGGACCTTCACCTGCTTATTAGTAGCGAAATAGCATTTTACCATTAAAAACGTTAATCTGACTAAAGAACTTATCGTAAGACGAACATATCTAAAGCTATGTATTTAAAATCATTCCCGTTCTACTGGAGTAGAGGTCCAAGGCCTTATAATTTGTTGTGTTATACAGCGGAAAAGAACTCATCTTTGTGGATTTTCAGCAGATCAGAATTGAAAAAACCCGTCTGCTTGATATGATAAAGCCAAACCACTTACCCATGAAGCTACTATTTTTTAATAGCAGTACTTAAGATACTCGTAATTCGTACACGGAAATGAAGAAGGCAGCGAAGCACAACGAAGTCGGAGCTGTTTGTCGGATGTCATCTCGCCACAAACCCATTTTAAAGCTTTCCTCAAATTGTACTAGCACTTGGATGAACGGATTTAAAATATTACGAATACAGTTGGTTATTAATTATTATAATTTGTATTATTTTTTTAAGAAATGCAATAAAATCTTTTAAGTTGGATTTATTAGCTCTTTCGAATCTATCTTCGAGCATAAAGCTCCAAATGCTTTCATCATTTACAGGGAACTGCAAATCATTTCAGCTGTTGCAATGATAAATGACCCCAGCACAACTGGGCATAGCCAAATTGAGAGGCTGTAGGCTACTCGAAGTGGTTTGATTCAATATATTTGCATAAATTAACTGAGGTCGGCTGAAAGCGGATTTTGTTTTCATCACAAATTGCAGGCATGCGTCTTACAATAAAGAATCTAATGCGCTTTATAAATCATAGGATCCAAGTAATGTGGGTGCAATGAGATTGATTTTAAACTTGAAAATTTTCAGAATTAATTTTCTAAGGTGACTTTTTAATGGCTTTTTAAATATTGATAACTGGATATTTGCGCGAATTGAGATGGTTTTTTTTATAAAATTTAAGAGCTTAGAGTCAAATAATATGTTTGTCAGAAAATGCAGTCAAATATACTTTAATAAAAAAAAGTCCGTAAATCACTCGCTTTTTGGGGCGTTTTAAAAATGTGATGAAATATGTTGCAAAAAATATGTTTTTGCAAGTGCAGTTGGGCAGCAATCGTACAAACGTTACGGCTGGACAAACTGATTTTCTTTTTGACAAAAGTTAAATATAGTTTATTACAAACTTTTAGTTCCAAGTGTTAACAAAACCGATGTAAAGGGTTTTCCAATATAAGAGGTGTTATTTTGGTATTCAAAGAAAAATATCGTTTTTTGAGATAAATGATCGGATGTTTATTTCATAATAAATAGGAAGGTATGCCATTAATAATGAAAAACAACATCAGCCAAATGGCCACCACGAGCACGCATACAGGACCATATCCTTTTCATGAAATTTTCCATAACCAAATAGTAAAGTGGCTGCCCTATGTCCTCGATAGCCTCACGAATTTTATCTTTGAGGTCTTGAATCGACGCTGGGCTGTTGGCGTAGACCTTATCTTTCACGTGGCCCCAAAGTAAGAAGTCGCAAGCTCTTAAATCACAAGATTTCGGTGATCACCTCTTCGAGAGATAACACGGTCCGGAAACTTTTCCCGTAAAAGATCAATGGTTTCGTTGCTTGTGTGGCACGTAGCGCCTTCTTGTTGAAAGTAAACGTTGCCAGATCAATACATCCAACTCCAACCATAAAATATCATTAATCATCGACGACCAAAAAATGCTTTAGCTTTGCGAACTGTGACTGCAAGATTTTCACCATTTTTGTAGTGAATTTTAATAATTTCAATGTGTTGTTGAAGCGTTCCATTTTAGTAATGGCGTAGTTTCTACTTGTCAAATGTCAAAGAAAAAAAGCTTACAAAGTGACAGCTACCGAAATAGCGGGTCAGTCACTATAACACCTCTTATTGGAAAACCCTTTATATAGGTACATTTTAAGTGGTTAAATTACATGAAAAAGCTTGTGAAAAAAAGATATACAAGAAGTGGCATAAGTTGGAAAGTCAAAAAATACTGAAAACAACTGATCACCTTATTGAATTTATGAATACCAGCGTTTTATAGTAGAAATCAAGATTGAGATGCAAAGTTATTTTTTATTCGAATTGCCTACAGTTGCTGATAGCTCTTTACGCTCTATTGATGTATAGAGAAACCAAATTATTCTTTGCAGTTGAAATCGGAACTGTTTATTCGAAGGTCCTTTTCTGCTTCCTTGCGAACTATTTTTACCTTTTTTAAATTCGGTTCTACATCTATTTATTTTTTGTCCAAACGCTGCATGATGCAACTGCAAACTGAACTAAATATGGAGACACATGGAAGTTGAAACAAAAATTAATATTTATCAGGAGCTGAGGAATAGTTACCTATACTCGAAAAACTACAAACCGCTGTAAGAATACTCTCTCATGAAACACTAAAAAGGACTTTAATATTCATTTGATTTGTAATTTTTTTTAAGTCCCGATTGATGTCTTTCCTGTTCGTTTTAAACGTGTAGCTATAGTAAAACCAACAAAATCGTTATCATTTCATTACACATTCCCAGCACCTCACGACTTTGTGATAGGTATATAAAATATTTTTCATACATATCACGTTTAGGGCAAAACAATTTGATTGCTCATTCATGAAAAATCGATTTCGTTTACATTGTGCCGCTCCCCTATATGACTGTTCAATGATCATTCATCTGAATGAATTGTTGTCACCAAGAATTGAACTCTTTTACGACATAAACACAGCAATAAATCCATTTAGGGACCCGTATTATGGCACAACAAATGAATCACCTTCTTTGGTTAGAGACTATTAAATGTCTTCCTCTCCATATTTTGCTACCACATTGCATAATAACTGCAACACGTTTATAATTTGATGGGTGTTGCCCGCTTGTTGCCGACATCTAACCATAATCTCTGATTTTTTTTCAATTTGTAATTAATTCCGAAGCCCACCGATATAAATCTCATTTACATATGTACATCAAACAGTCTTAGTTATAACTCAAGGTCAAGTATGGTAATTGCCATCAAAACAGCTCCCAACTACACTGAGAAGAAGTGGCATTACTCATCAATACCATAGATATACTGAATTTTGTGGAGCATTGAACCTCATTTTTGCCAATTCCGATACTGATGATTACTAATCGAAGATTAAGTTCTGTTGACTTATTGATTTATCGGTCGTTCTGGTAAACAAATGAGAATTTCTTTAGGAAACTTATCTCACTGTCAAGGATTTATTTACACCTTGACACTGACACTTGGATGATAATAACAAAACAAGTATGGTTGCGAGTCATGCAACTTTCTATGATGGTAAGTGCATTCAGTTGGCGCTTCCACACAGCCAGCGGTTCGTTTGTAAACATTATTCGATTGGAACTGACTAATGAACCTAACCAGCGAGTCAATGCATTTTAATGAAAATACATACTCACGGGTGCTGTTCAAAAGCGAGTTATGACAGTCTAATTGACATAACCTCCAAATGGCGCATTAGTTCTCCCAGATGTGTGAAATAAAAGTGAATTAGATACAAAAATGTTTCGACATGTTGTATGCAAATGTACGGGCGTCTACATAATTATGGGATCGCACTTCAGCGTTATCATTGATGTGGGAACATTGAATAGACCCCAAGCACATGGTTCTCCATTTCAAGCTCAGGCGAGAGGCGAATTCGCATATTCCATTACAATGCGTGGGAAAATGGCAACAGTGTCTGACACTGTTAAGTCATTAAGCAAAGCTCATATGTATTAAAATATATGTATATGAGAATATATTTTAAAGCCCGGTCTTTGTAAGACGATATAGGGGGGGTTCGTATGTTTTAGTGTTCAGATTTGCAACATATGGGGACAGTTTTGGAAAATACCGATTTTATTAAAAGAGGTTTAGTTCTGCTCTGCAGACGAAGATGTGTAAGGACAATAAATAAGGATTTTGCTCTCATTTCAGATTTTTCATTCCCAATGGAACATAAAATAAAATTATTCTTTTTCTGCTTTTGTGTTGGAGTGTGATTTTAAATTGCGATTTATGTTTATAAAATATAATTCGTTCAACTAAATAGCTATTGCAGTGGCCTAATGTAAATATTTCTCTATTTAAAACAGACTCGTCGTCTATAATGTAAATAATAGCTAACTTCAAGCTTGACAAATGTCAAATGTTTTGCTGTCAGTGAAGTATGTGCAAATCTCGTTAAAAAATCGATTTTCACAAAATTGCTCTGGAAAAAAGTGATTTTATTTGCGGCCATTAGAACATGAAAATTGACAACAGCTGATTTCTAGAGCAGAAAAACTGCTGGGAATCATCTTTTTCTTTCCCAATGCAAAAAGACAAAACAGTCCGAAGAAGAGTATGTCAATTTCTGTGAAATGACAGTGGTCATCAACTGTCATTTCACTGTCAGGGACTTAGTTCGTAGTAACTTTTATTAATAAAAGCGTTTTACCACCAACTAGAAATTCAATGTTTCAGTGCGAAAAATCTTTCAAGTGGCAGCACTTGACCAAATTCCGATAAAAAATCATAGCCAGAAAGATTTTGCTGACATAAACTACTTTTGAACGTTTAATCATTCTTGAAACCTATTACTGAAATTGGTATTAAGAATGTTCATTTTAATAAATGCTTATTCGATCGATAAAACAGTGTTTCAACCTAGTTGGCCGCTATTTTGCTAAATAGCGCTGATCAAGTTTATTTGGAAGCGTTTCTTTTAGCAGAATGTCATCATTTAAAGGGAAACCAATATATTCTCAGATTTCAGTGCACTTTTGCGAAACTGGATTTCTTCTCAGAGTTGCTTCAGATTTACCAATACAAGTGGGTTTGAGTTTGACAAATGATGGAGTTTCTTTATGTTTTCTTCACATTTTGCAGCTGCAAAGAAACGCATTGCATCGGGTGGATCTATTTATGTAAATTATTTATGGAAAAAAAATTTAGAAATCCATCGGGGCTCAAATTTCGAATGTCTTAATATAAAATTTAACCGGTGAATGGAAATCGCTTAGAAAAGCATCGAAGGCTACACAGTACACATATTCCAATCATATCAAAAAAAAAAAAAAAAGTGAAGTTTTTATGTTGGATTTGACACGCGTAATCTGTAATCTGAAATCTGAGAGCGAATCTGAAGCAGCCCAATCGAATACAACTGGTCCTATATTTACATAATTTTTGTTGATTTTGCTGTGCTGCTTCGCTACATAATTTTCTAATGACTGTATCTTTGACTTTAAATGTTTAAATTAACCACGGTGTAATAAAATATTTATAAAACGTTTATTACCTCATTTAGCATATTTGAAATGTACTCGTACATACGCGCCCTGTATAGAACATGAACAATACTTCACGACGCGCACGCTCGTGAAAACGATCGTAAAACTTACTCGTAATTGTCACCTCACCAAGAGTGATCATCTTATGCTGCAATCAGTGGGCAATCATTCAGCAAAAAAAAATAAAAATCTCGTTTAACTGGTCAATCTCATTGCAATTTGTAATTGCCTCCATAAATAACTTTCGGTAAGTGCGTATATCCGTTGAAACAATCGTATCGAAAACCATATCGAGGTCAATCTCGAAAGAATGTAATGGCCGCTGGCGATGTTAATATTTTCAAATCAATTGCATGCTCATATTCGTTACGTAATCAGTACTTCAGAAGATATTGCATAGAAATTTGACTCCGCCGCCGATATGCTTTTGAGACGTCAATTCGATGCAAGTGACAGGGCAGAAAATCACAACTCGTTTTGTGACATCGAATCCTCATTGAAACCGAAACGGACTCTGAATTGAATAAAAAGATTGGCTTGCAACAAGCGATGCCACTGAGGATCGTTACCGTGAACGACATTGACGACTGGACAAAACCCCGGCGCAGCATGTGTCGCCAGTCTAGTTACACAAAGTGACTTCTGACAAGTGTACCTTGAAAAGCGTCAACTCAGTTGTGCTTGTACTGTGATATGCAAATGTCAGCACATACGTAAATGGAAGCAAACGCTTTGTGTGCCCCCTAATTAAGAGTCCAAAGGAGGAACTCACAACAATCACCATCTATTCAGTACAGAACGGAGTTATGGAACTGAAGGTCGCCGCTCCGTATGCGTTCTGCAAGTAACATCAATCGACCGTTTCCGGCGCACAATTTCAGACAGTCCCAGTGCCACGATCACAATTGGCACCCGCTCACAATGTCATTCTGCGGATTAATATTCACGAACTGTCAACCGACTATATGACACATCCAGACAATAAGGTGGTATTTTTAACTCAAACGCGTAATTATCGTTATACCTCGCCTTAGAAAATCTGTAGCATTCGATAGAGCAGGAGACTGGGGCTGGCATGGCACCCTGGCACGTTATGCATACCAAAACTGCAGTGCGTTCTCAAGCTCAATGATTAATTTTGTCCGAAGGCGCCTTGGGAGTAACATTTATTTATTTTTATGGATTTCCATAGTCGGATGCCTTCACAGAGCGAATTCGATGGAGGCAATTATCAAGTGCGTGACCAAAGCGCTGGCAAAATCGAAAGTGCTTCGGAAATATTTTGACGGAAAGTAAAAACGCGTTTTCGCACACCTCACCAACGTAAGTGTTACTTAATGTATAGGTTCTGTTCAATTAGCGCTTTCATTTTCCACACATTCGTGGCTGGCTTGCATTTCAAGAAACTCAACTGCGTAACCATTCGTCCAAAGGACAGCCTAGCGGCTATTGCCCTTATTTTGACGGCTTCCACCAATCTGGTCTAACCTAAATTGACGTACGTCTGTGCGCGCACAAGGCAGGAGAGAGAAACTTTCACTCTAGTGCTGATGCAATGAGCGTTTGCGTTCACGACGCGCGCGCCAGGCCACTGAAACTGGTCGAGTGGTCGGTGTTATGGTTTTGATCACCGATCTCCGGATGTTTTCATTGAGGCGAGTAGTAAATAATAAAAATTCGCTTGCAACAAGCTGCAAACCTGTCCTTTTGTGAATGAGGTGCTCGGCTGACGTGTTTGTGTTGCTCTTTTCGTTTTTCCGTGATTTTAAGTTATGCAGTTGGATAAGACGGAAAAGAGATTAAAGCCAATTTCAAATAGATGAACAAACCCACTGAAGGCAATTGAGGAACAATATTTATGTGGCATATAGACAAACGCAATAGTTGTATTTTTCTGCAATTTATTTGCGGGAATCGTTTGATGCTTCGGCTGAAATAGTGGCTGAAAAATTTGATGGCCTTGAGTGGACTGACCAGTCGATTTTTTTTTGTTGACATCTTAATTGCCAAATGAGGTGTGATGTGCAAGGTTACGTCGAGAAAGACCGGAATTGCTTCGAACTTCGATGGAATGAGTGCAAAGAAATACACGCCTCAGACTTTTTTTTTACTGTATCAAAAATTGTTCTCACGGTGTTTTTTAAGGAAATACGAAATACAATTGGAACTTTTGTAAAAGGCTACTGCATGTGTCCGCATTGCATTACCTGGCATACTGAAGTGAATGCACACCATACAACTTGGGGTTACAAATGCTTCTTGTATTTGATGAAATAAATTGAGTATGATCGTACTATACATTTATTTCTTCAAATGGATAAATCAGAAAACAGCAGAAATCAGAGACAGCTTGAATCTGTAAAAAAAAAAAAAAGTGTAGGCTCGCTAAGGTACCAGGTAGGTCTTTACCATTGGGACAAAAAATAAATTATTTTTTTTCTAAATCACTTCATGTTCCATTGGACAAAAAAAAATTAGTATAATATTTTTTCAGATGTACACATACTGGCACAAATACCAATATACTCTGCACAGCTGGATTAGTCATTTCAAGAAGTTTGTTTTAAAACAAATACGCAGTTTCGTGAAAACAAAAATGAAGAAATACCTACATAAATAGACATGGATATAATTTTAGAGGAATGGTTATCTTCTTCGCCTGCCTCGTCATCTGAAGAAAACGAATCAACAAAACTAATACATTTGTGTTTACGACAGGGAAAACATTTTTTAAGTCGATATCCATGATACTTGTGATTTTTCCAAAAACGAAAGCTATTGGTACAGTATTTTAGGCGTATTTTTTTTTTAGCTTTGATCTCAGAACGCAACAGGTCTGAGGGACCCTAGGCCTAGCTTCTCACAACCATTCGTTTGTGTGTTTTTCATTTTTGGGACGAATGGATGGGATCTCCAATTTTATGCCGGGTCCAAACGGCTAATTGAGAAGCTCCTTCATGACAGTTATACTCTCGGATGTTTGTCAGACGTTCGCGAGAGGTGGCGCAGCGGAAAAAAACCATAAGTTGGAATTTGGGTTTTTGCGGGATTAGAACCTGGGACCCCTCGCTTAGTAGTCCAACACACTAACCACTAAGCCACTGCGCCGACAGAACCCAGTTCCAACCACTAATATGAGTCCTCGAAGTGTCAAGTAGAGAGTAGTAGTTGTTGTAATTGAGTGCTGAAAATCCTACTTTGCTTTGCTGAGATCGAAGCTCAAAAAAACAGGCCTATTGATTATTGTTGTCAAATAACGCACTAAAAAAGCAGATCAATATCGTTGCATGTTCCATGAGCCGCGTAAAATCTGAGATCTAAAAAAAAAACTGGTGGTCCCAATGGAAAACGACATAAGATTGTTTTTGGAGTTATGACAAGTTGAAGGCAGTGAAGGGTGAAGGCAGAAAAAAATGTATTTTGGGCGAAAACGCTTCCAAAAAGTAGGCGTGGCAATAAACGGCATGGCCTATAGGGTTCTTTTTAAGAACTTACTCTGATTATGAACAAAACACATGAAATTTCATTCAATAGCCATTTATTGGGTCTCAATCGAGAGAATACATTCTGATGCCCAACTTCGGCCATATTGCATATACCTATGCCTTTTATAATTAAAAAAAAAGATGTTTAGATCACACAATCACATAATTTATGTTGCCTTGAGGTATACTAAGTTTAAAGAGTTCAAAAATACCCCCAGTAATACGAAATCTTAAAGAAATGCTTTTCCCATTCCCATTGCCGCATTGTCAGTTCCATCAGTCGAACGCACATTGACGAAATCAATTCGCACACGCAAGTCGCGTTCATATTGATGAGTCTTTGGGAATTGGTGCCAATGTTGGAGGTATTGCAATTAAATATGAAAAACAAATTTCATTTGAAATTCTTAAAGCAATTAAGCCAACAAGGTCTCTCTCTCACGAATGCATACTCAGAATAGGTTCACCTTTAGTGAACCAGCAGGTATCATCCAATCAATGATTGATCAAGATCTTTCGAAAAATAAACATTAGTGCAAGCAACGGACAGATAACTTACCATTTTTTCTTTCTTCAATTGCAGGCATGCATCACGGCATTTTGTGATGCATCGTGGGGCACACCGGGCTCAGGACAGTATCACATACAAACCGACGAGGGGCCAGAAAGGCACTTTCGTTTTCAAACCGACAATGGCCAATTTCGAAAGGAGAAACGTCTTCAAGATGGAACGGTTATAGGTTCGGTTTCACAACTCGAATTTGCAAACATCAACAGTGCTAGCATATTTTTATTTTTAGGTACTGATGCTTGGATCGACGCAGCTGGCTATCTCCGGCAGAAGGACTACATTGCAGACAAGAAGGGCTATCGCATATTGAAGTCGAAGACTGTGTTTGTTGGACAAGGACGACCAATCGAGGTGAGTTATTGGAATATATTAAAGACTTAGGTTTTGCAATTCTAATTTCCCCTTCATTCAGGATGCAATACGATCGGTGAAGGGTGTTCCCGCTCAGTCTGGCATCCTTGTCGTTCCAGGACTAGGTTCAGTCTCCAAAAATATCGCTCCATCGACTATTACGACTACGACCACCACTGCACCAGTGACTCAGGGCTACCTCTCACCAGCAGAAGCTGCTCTTATCCCTCCGTCTCCATATCTGGGATACGACCACTACCCACAGCCAGAAGTGTTTATTCGGCCGCACTCACAACCCTACGACAACAACTTTGTACCTGAAAATAACTACATCTCGCCCAGTAGCAGTACCGAAAGTGTTCCGATTCCGTCGAATGCATTTGAACCACCCTACGAGGACATCCGGAAGGTCAAACCCATCGGTGTGGCTTCGACAACTCCCTCGCCAATCACCGCCTCAGACACCATCGAGTACTCTCATTCAACAACGGAAAACTATCCATCTGGATACCAGTACTCAAGTCCGTCATCCTTCTCACTGCCGTCTACTACGCCCGCGCCGGAATTATCGAGCAGCTCAGCATCGCCAAACGACTACAACGATCCATATGGCTACAACGCACACTCTTCGTCCACGGAGAGGCCATATACTGACTACTCCACCCCTTACGGGGAGCTATTGCCACCAACGCGAAGACGAAGACCGTCCTACAAGAGCCGAAACGAGGCCGTCGTTCACAACAACAATCTTGGAAGTGGCTACGACGAGCAGTACTCAGAGTACGACGGAGTGGCTGTCACCAGGAACGGCTTCCGCTATTACCTTCCCCGCCAATACCACGAAGAAGAGAATGTCGCTCCCCAAAAGCGAGCCGGATCGTTTGGCTACATAGATCCCTTCGGAATTCGTCGGGTAATCTACTTCAACGCCTCCCCCGAGAACGGCTTCGTCCACCGAAAGAACAATCGTTACGTGGGCTTCCAAGCACCTCCCTACGACCCGAGACCCCTTTAATTTTCACACGAACACCACTAGCTAAACGATTTATCTACACATACATCGCGCACTATTTATTGATTCATGGAATGGAAGGCAGCCAAAGATGGCATCCTTGTAGCATTAATCCAAGCCAAAATGTGGATCAGAAAAATGTAAAACTTATGAACTGTTAACATTATATAATTTGACTTTAAGGTTCAGCTTCACCGTACGTTTAAATGCCTAACAATGTCTGTGTTAACAAAAAGGATTTATTTTTTATTTTTAAGCTATGATTCTAACTTATTTGTATTTTTGTTTTCTAATTTAACCTTAGTATTAATGCACGCGCACCGGCTAATATTAAACGCCTGCCGAGTTATTGTTTAAAATGCAATATGGAAACCATGTAGACGTAGATAGCATTACTTCTAGCACTTACACTATTAATTGATATTAATCTTGCCATATTAACAGACCAGTAGTTGTTAAGTAAACAGTTGTTTTTCTGCTCTAAGAATTTAGTTAAAGCAATTTAAGAATACATATACTACTACTTACTTATAATAACTTACTAAAAATTACAAAATTTACGGAGTAATAAAAAGAAAAATTCGATCATCATTTTAGAGTTTGTGATTTCCTCGCGAATAGACGTCCATTGGCGGCTTATATAGGTATTATGCCAGTTTAATGGATATCCGTTGCGAGGAAACCACAATGTATAAGATAAAAATATTTTCATTAATTTGTAAATAAACGAATTACTCGAGAAATTAAGTTGTCTGTTTTGTTTTACTTATTTTCTAAAACTTTAAATTTATTAAGAGGATCGAAGTTAAGGGAATTTATTTATAAAGGGTAAAGATTCACAGGCGATTTTGGTCTATGCAATATGTAGCTAGTAGCTGTGGTTACCAATGCGCACTTCCGAATCAAAGACACTTGTGAGCCGACGACACGCACTGTAGAAGTAGAAGTACTGCGGAACTGGAGGAAGTTATTAAGGAACGAGCTAATTGCAGAGACTTGTTAGTTAAGGCCTAGCTTTAACCCAAGGAGTGGAGCCCCCTAAGTAAGTAAGTAACGAAGTATGACTAACATTTTCGAATGCGTTATCGTTGCTAAACAGACCTACTATTATTATCGTCCCCAAACGTGATAACGGTTTAACACTGAATTGAATGAATTATTTTCGGTACACCACTTGCATTTAACCGGAATTTGAGAAACACGTCCGTCGACTGGTCTTGACTTGGATTATTAAAATTTTTATAAAAATTATTTATTTACAAATCCAACTGCAAAGTGAATTATATTATGTGCATGGTTTATACAATTTCAGTTTTTCTTAACTTTCTTCTTGATGGAAGACTTAGTTTTAGTGGTGGAACTCTTCTCTTTCGGTTTCGACAGTGTTCCCCGAATATTTCTCAATATAATCCACATATTTATCAAAAAGATGGCACAAATCCCAACACCAATTACAACAACATCTAAAGAGTTCGCTACAAGGTACGACATATTTCTTGAAGATGATATAAGGTGATCAGCCCTTGGATTCCTTAAAACGTACTCAATCCACCAGACTGCTGTATCCAGGGGTTTATTCTGACGATCACGAAACTTTTGCTGCGCAGCAATCATGTTACTGCGATAAGTCTCATCAGTGAGAACTCCAGACAGACCTCGGAATAGAGACTGTTCTGTGAGTTCCTCAAAGTCGACAACTTTTCCACAGCCTTTGGCATTAATATGTTGGGCATTCTATATGAATACGCAATTAGAACAACATTTTAGACAATTTTGTAACTCACAGTAAACTGGTCGAGGAAGAAGGGCATTGCAACCACCGGCACACCGTGCCAAGTGGCCTCTTGTATACTAAGACCGCCAGCATGTGTGAAGAAAGCCTTTAGATTTGGGTGTGCTGAGAAAAAAAATCGATAGGTTGTCAGGAGAGTTTGAATTTCATCCGAAAATGGTTCTTACCTAGGATGTCGTTTTGTGGAAGCCATTTTCGAATCATCAAATTCTTGGGAATGCGCTTAATCAAACCTTCGGTTTCGACTTTCCACACGAAGTTATGCTTGGGAAACCTGTTGATCACATTAAGAAAAGCTTCGATTCGCTTTTCGCCCAAATTCTCTGCCCGCAGATTTGTGCCTAGTGATATAAAGACTGCGCCCCTTTCGGCATCTCGTATGAATTTGTTAATATCAGCTGGAAGGTCATGGGGTTCCTTGATATGAAGGCCACCGACTTCTACCACGCTGGGTGGTAAGGACTGTGCGTAGTCTAGTGCGGGGTGAGTGTTTACTAAAACAACTTGCACCCGCTTGTAGAGCTCGTCCAATGAAGGTTTAGCACCGGGAAAATGTCTTCCAACCATGGAGTCGATAATTGTATCGGAAACGTGCTTCCTGTAGCTGAAGTTAGAAAGAAAATGAGTTAAATTCTGAAGACAGGTCAAAAACTTCCTCCTTACAAGTAAGCAATAGCATAGGTCGCCGCATTGTAGAGTCGCTGCCAATAGCTCATGGGAACTTCCACTTGACTCACATACAGAGGAATGTAAGCTGGATAGTTGTGTCCACCAATTATATTTAAAATCTCAGGGGTTATTTTGAACGCACTCACTGCAATCACAGGAACATCTGGGTACTTCTGAATGAATCGCAGCAAACACGGACCAGTTGCAATGTCAAACAAGATCAAGTCAAATTTATCTTCCAATTTCAAGGCCTCTTGAAATCCATTCGACTTGAGAATCCCCTTGCATGTAACAATTTGATAGTCGTACAGCATTCGCACATTTGAGAAAAACCCTGATAAGGCCCAGTTCCCCTCCGCTTTGCTGTAGTATTCACTGATCACACTGTAGGTTTCTTCTAAATGAATATATGAGAGGTTGTCACTTGGTGCGTCATTCACATCCACTGACAATACTGTTAAGGTGTGTCCTCTCTTGGCCAGCGTATCGAAAATCACTTCGTTCCTTTGAAAACAAAAATACAAAATAAAGAATACCTATTAAAAATTGTCTTGTTCACAATTACCATAGGTGATGGCTGGGAGAAGAGCATCCCATTAATCCGAGAATATTTGCTGAGTTTCCATTGTGAAACAATGAAATCAACACGATGAGCACTGCTAGTTTATCAAAATCCGCCATGCTTCACGCAGTATTTCGAAATGAATGATAATGCGAAGCAACCGGTGGTGGTTATCAATCTGTTTGCTACAACCGGCATATGAAATCGCATAACCGGTTAAATTTCTTATCTTGAGATAAGTTTCTAGATGTAGTTGAAAATACAGTCGCAGGCATTTAAAGTGAGCAGCTTTAAAATTACATAGGTTTTGGGAATACATACCTTGATTTGATAAGCAATCTAATTCCTATCCAATTAATAATTTACTTCCAACTTCTTATTAATTCACCTCATTCAGCTTGTTTCAAAAACTAAGAACTAGGTAAATTTTTAATTAGACTGACAGCTGACAGTCAGCTTCATCCGAAAGAGAGCAATTGCCTACAAGCTGAATTAAGAGTATTATGAATCTGAATTTTGAAATTTGAATTAATGTATATGGGTTATGTAGCCCAGTTTGAATCGTGTTTGTGTCATAAACTAAGTATTAAATAGACCGTCAGCTCTTGCAACTTAAGAGAATTTGCCTACAAGCTGTTTTCCGTGTTTCTATGTGGCAAAGTATGTGTGCCATGTTAAAGTAGATTAGCCGCACACATACTCTCGCACATAGGAACAAAAAGGTAGAGATGCCACAATGCAGGAACACTGCTGAGTGTCAGTATTTTATTACTCCTCCCACCTTTTAGAAATTCTTTTTTTTTGCTGCTTCACACGTATTCACAGATATGAAATTTAAGAGAGAATTTTATTTGAAAAATTTGCGGGGGGAATCGGGTAGGTGCGCGGGAGCTGACGGTCTATTTAATACTTAGTTTATGGTTTGTGTAGTCATGCTCATGCTTGCATGCACAGGCACAATAGAGAGATTGATTGAAAGCAGAATAGATTGAATTTTGAAAATGTAGTGCTTTTTGATTGGGCGCTCTCAGAGCACTTTTTTTAATGTTCGTTTGGTACTAGTACACAAAAAAATTAACCAATGAATGGAAAACGCTTAGAAAAACGTCGTAGGCTACACATATTCAAATCGCACAGATATCAACACAAAAAAAGCAAGTGACGTTTTTATATTCGATTAGACACACGAAATCTGAAATCTGAAAGCGAATCTGAAGAAGCCCAATTGAAAACCACATAAAATAGAGTTATATTTATTTTTTAAATCAAATTGTGAATATCATACAAAACCTGCAAGGTAGGTAGGTAAGTGGTTCCATCCAAAATAGCAAAGCCCCCGCTGTTGGTTGCAACATAATTTTAATTTTTTCCAAGAAAAGGTTTCTGTATCTGCTGGCAGTTAAAAAAAAGATGGCTACTGCTCTGATGTTGAGAATAATAATTCGCTACAGTTGTTTAAAAAAGTATGTTTAAATAAATATGCGTTTTTAGAAAAAAAACGTTACGAAACATTTTATTGACCCAAAAACTGGAACAAGTTTTGCGTTTTTGTTCTTGATAAGTTCCTTAGATGTTCTTTGCCATTGTTTTATTTACAAAATGCAACATTTTTTGAAGTTGGTATGACTGCATTAGCCGTTCTTCATTTGAACTAACGCATGCTCGAAAAAGGGTGCTTTTGGCGAACTTTTCCGTTAAGAATAAATTAAAAATTAATTTATATAGGATTTAGGAAATAGATCTTCTATTTAGGTACTTTGAATACAGAATCATAGCTGAACAATAAAAAGAAAGACCAATTTTAAAACTAATTGAATTAAGAAGAAGTCGACAGCATAGACAAACCATACTGAGACCCCCAACTCACAATCCTCTTGCCGCTGGCCCCCTCAATTTTTATTCAAATTCGCCATTTTGTATTCCTATCGGTGTTATGTCAAAAAAGAATCCGTGTGACATGCAAAAACATACAAAAAATACAAAAATTAATGCTACCAACCTCGGCAACCGTGGGGATTGTATATACAGTATTGTCTCTGGTCGACAGTAACTGCCTCACTATATTCCCGCATTTTAAAGTGAGCGCGAACGTGTTAAGCGTCAAGCACAGAATTCTGGTTAATGTTAATGCTTTGTCTTCAAAACCAAATGATATGTGCTACATAATGCACTTCAACAATATTTACGAAATAGACTTACTACCTACCTCTCTAAATAATTCTATTCTAAAGTAAGTGCATATTAAATTTATTAATGTGCTCTCTACATATGACTCTGCACAAATCCGTATTTATTGTTTACAAGAGTTTTTGTTAAGAAGTATGTACACATATTTTTCTCCATATTCATTATTTATAAAAATAAAAAAAACTGAATAAGCAGTTGCTTTTTTACAATAGGGATATTCACGATTCGGTGTAACAGTTCTAGTAAAATTGCGAAATTTTATTTTATTTTATCAGATTGTGAACACATTTTCTCTATTCTCTAACAACAATGAAGCAAAGTTGCGTACAGACAGTAGCACTGACATTTGGCGAACTGTCAAAAGGACAAGGGCACACTTTACTCCGTTGTATTTTTCTATTACAATAGAGTCAGGGTATAAGGAAAGTGCAAAAGTGTAGCGTAATTTTTGTCTGTATACTTTGTTGTTGTAGTGCGATAAAAAGTTACACTTTCGCAATTTCGTAATGATACTAGACCAGCTGCATCGGATCGTGAATACCGCTATTATTTCCTATCTGTGATCTGTGAATACATGTGAGATGTGAAACAGCTGTAAACAGATTCATCATGGCGGGAGCAGTGCTGCCAACTTCGGCATAGTCCCGATGCTTGAGGCATTGCGGAATAATTTTATAATTTTGAGAAAAAAGGGATAATTTTTTGTGAATTTTGTTTATAATCAATTGATACAGATAAATTTTGAATTTATAAAACTGTTAACTGTAATTTGATCAAAGTTGCAAAAAACCGAAACCTAAGATTTCAAAAAGCCAAAAGGGTTAATTACCTATCGATTGACCAAAATTTTGTTAACGAGTCTTATTCACTTTGTAGGTTTGTTGCACTGCCATTGTAATATATCCTTTTTTTTACCAAAATGGCAACAATTTTTTTTGGAAAAGGCATCCTTTTTTCGGGCTTAGGCATAAAAACTTCAATCCGGACTGGCATCGCTAGGCGAGAGGTGTAATAAAAGACGAAAAACTGAACGAACTGTCAGGTGTTGTTCTCAGTGACCTCCAGACTTTTCGGACTGAATTGTCCACGACGATTATCAAAAATAAAAATATCCAAAAATACGCTTTTTGCCAATGCCGAAGTTAAAAAGAAAACAATATACACATTTTTTTTTATTTTGAGAGATGAAAAAAATTAGTTTTGTTTTAAGGAAATATTACCTCGAAATGGGTAATTACCCACGATCTGAGATCTCTGTTGTTTGTTAATTGAATTTATTGAACATATTCTCTTAACGAAACAAATTGCACTCTTAAAATAGCTGAAGAAAGAGAAGCATATTTGTAGAATTGCCTAGAAATTTTTTCGTCCATTAAAAATTTCGTATAAAAGCAGGATTGTTGATAAATCGACAGTCCATTTTGAAAAAAATCGTCATATTAAAGTTCGTTACCCACTTGCATAAAATATATTTTTATCCAGTTTTTAATACAGTTGTCTAAGGTAACAACAAAATGGCATCGCTACAGCTGCTTTTGGATTTGGCTGATGATTTGGAAAATCTGCCTCCATACTACAGTGGTGGTGGCTTCGGTCTTGGGCTGAACCCTCATCACATTCACCGTTACTGGCTCATTCACTGGCGAATCGTATGGACAACAGTCAATTAATGCGGCCTTCAAAGAACAAGAAGGATGGTGCACTATCAAACATTGGCAAAGATGGATTCCAAGTGTGTATGGATGTGCAGCAATTCAAACCCAGTGAACTATCGGTAAAAGTGGTGGGTAATGGTGTAGTTGTCGAAGGAAAGCACGAGGAACGTGAGGATGACCACGGTTTTATCGCCAGGCACTTTGTTCGTCGTTATGCATTTGCATAAAAAGACTATGATTCGGACAAGGTTATATCCACCCTTTCATCGGACGGTGTTTTGACCGTTAGCGTACCAAGGCCAGCTGTCGAGGACAAATCAAAGGAGAAGGTTATTCAAATCCAAAAAACGGGACCAGCTCATTTGAATGTTAAGGAGAACGAACAAGTTCGTCCTGGTCCTCTTGAGAGTGGAAACGGAGTTGTTGAAGCTAAAAATCAAGCAGCAACAGGCAGTGGGAAGTAAATGGTTTGACCTGACGTACGGGTCTAAATCTCAGCTTCATTTCTCGTATTGAATTCCAGTATTATTGTATTCTGTGGCGTATTAATTGTTTTTGTACCTTCAATAAAAGAGTTAATCAACGATTTGTTTATTTATTTTGATCGAAGTGAGACTTTTTGGTGAAATGTTTTCAGATAGCTCAAACCATATATAGCCCGCGGAAAATAAATTTAAACCAACAATAATTGTCCCAAAACTATAATCGCTGCAATGGCATGGCGTCCGTGTAGGTAGAGCAGCCAAGCGAATTTGAGTATAAATACAATCAAAGCCACTGTATTCATATGTTCTTATGTATTTCTAGTGAGCAGTCATGAAAAAGCAAAGCGTGCACTTATTTTTGCATTATCAAGCGGTTCAATTTTCGTTTTATATAGTTTTTGCGGGAATATCGGGGGTTGGTAAGGTATATATGACGTATAGTTGGCTTCGATTGGAAGGTAATATAGCAAGAAATTGGATAAATGATTATCTATTGAAAGGGTCAGGTCGAATTGTGGAATCCACTCCACTGGACTGCATACCTATGTCTGTTTTCACCTAACCGACGTCTAGACGATCGGCAAATTTATTTGTTCCCGATGCTGGAGCAAAAATTCATTAAACTGCATCTTTCAATATTTATGTAGGTACCTCGTTATATTTTTTTTTTGTCAGTTACGGGTATATTTTCTTTACTTTACTATTGCTCCACTGTAAGAAATATAGGAAGGTGCCTTTTACACCACTTTCTGTATTTGTGGAAGAAATTTTAAAATGGATATCAGTGATGAAGAGCGTTAGCACTCATCACATAAGTTTCAGATTTCTAATAGACATTAGGACACATATAATTGTTATTCGCTGAAAGCGGCAGAGTTGCATCATCGTCGCCTGAGTCATGAAAGTCCATCAGTAGTCAATAGAAATGAAACTTCCTACAGTAAATGGTGCCTTCGGAAAATATGCACTGAACCTTGCATGCTAGGTTCATTGGCGAACAATATCCTCTGGGTGGCTTTGTGTTACTATTGGATAGATATATCCTGTGCCTGTATTCAGGAGACATTGGTCATGTGATATTATCCGCGCGTTGTTATCTAACATGGACCATGCCCAGGGCTGCCTGCACTTTTGAATAAACAGTAGGAATCGAAAGATGTGAACTACTAACAGAAAGCATGGCTATGCATTAGGTGTGGTTTATTGAACACCGATTTCAGCAAAGCAAAAGCAAAGTATAATCCTTAGTTCGCAATTACAACAACTATATACTCTGCTTAACACTTGCGAGATTAACATTAGGTAGGTATATATCCCATTTGGAAGTGACTTCACAGAACCAGCTTATCTTCAAAATCACCTTTTCGAGATCAGTTCAGGAATTTTTGACGGAACTAGCGGCAAGAAGATTGCAAGCTGAGAATCTAAGTATTGTCCTTAGTTTGAACTGCGAAAGGCTGTTTAAATTCAGGTGATAAATATTTAAATCGTTAAAATCTGCGTTGTCTCCAATTCGTTTCTCCACCCTAAAGGTAAATGGTCGCTCAATCTAAAACACAAAAAATTGCGAAATGCCTAATCCTCATAGGAAGAGAATTTTATCGTTCTCCATTGGGACCAGTCGATTTTAACTTCAGGCCTTTGATTTCTCGTGTAACATGGAACATGAAAAGAGATTGATCTAAGCTCCATGAGCTGAGCACCTACACCGTGTATATCAATGTCAACCACACACATATCTACTGCTGTGACTTCAAAAATAAAACCTAAATTTTGCTACACATAAAAATGTCGACACCAGGGTATTTATCAGGCCAATGCATTCATATTGAATATTCCCTTACGTTTCGAAATATGCCCATCCCTACATAGAAGACAAAAGTGCAGCCAATGCATTCCAATGCCCAGGCACCAGATCGTTGTTTATAGTCCCCGCTCCAAGAACAAAACCCATAGAATACTATCTTAGTATCGAATATCACTAGCTATAGATATACTTATGATGACCACAGGCTATTATGAACTCATTTTTTTTTTTTTTTTTTTTTTTTTTTTTTTTTTTTTTTTTTTTTTTTTTTTTTTTGTAGTAGGAAGGTGGAAATCTTGCATGAGACACCAATGGTCCGACGTCCATTGATAGTGCCGGATTCCTACCGGCTAAAACCACCTCCCTTCTCGAACAGGCCGATTTGTTTCCCCCGCGGAACCGCCGTAAGGTATTACTTCGCGGGGGTCGGTATAAAGACTTAGCTTGTTGCTCAATTGTTGGAACTACTATTAGCTTTCCGTTGGCGTTCTAAGCGTCTAAGGTCGCTGAGTATACGCACCGCCACGTTACTTACAATGGTCCAGTTTTCGTCATTCTGAAGCATATAGTTTACGATGTTATCGGGAGTGGGCCACTCCCCAAATTGGTCCCGTAGACAGATCCTCTCGGTTTCGTACCGTTGGCAATAAAAAAACACGTGTTCCGCGTTTTCAGAAACATTTTCGCAATGCGGACAATTTGGGCTGGTTTCATGTCCGCGTTTAAAAAGATATTCTCTGTAACAGCCATGACCCGTCAAGAACTGAGTCAGATAGAAGTTTGTTTCACCATGTTTCCGTTTAATCCATACGTCAATTACTGGTATCAGCCTGTGCGTCCATCTTCCCTTCAACGCTTCATTCCATTGTTGTTGCCAGGTTGCTATACTCAGACTCCTTTCGTATTTTCTTTTGTCGTTATCTACCCGACCATTTCGGACTCGCTCGATTTTTAATTTTACCATTTCTTCAGCAAGTATATCGATAGGTAACATTGAAGATACGACAAGTATGGCATCGTTCGAAACTGTTCGAAACGCGCAGGCGACTCTTAATGCTCCAAGACGGTGGACGGATTTGGCTCCCCTCACGTAAGACTTAACTTTCGTTGCACTTGACCATAATTCTACCGCATACATGAGAATAGAACTGGCAGTTTCTGCAAGCAGTAGTCTCTTTGTTTGTTTCGGGCCCCCGATGTTACTCATCAGCCTAGAAAGCGCGCTAACAGTTTTTGATGACTTTTTGCATACATATTCAAGATGGTGTTTAAAGCTCAGGCGAGCGTCTATAATTACTCCGAGGTACTTAATAAACGGTTGAGAAACTACTTCATGCTCTCCTACTCTAAGCGTTATCGTTTCCCGAACTTTCCTACTCGTAATAAGTACTGCTTCCGTTTTGTGGTCGGCGAGTTTCAAACCTGCACTAGATAGCCATCTACGTACATTTGCAACTGTCTCATTACAGAGAAGTTCCACTTCTTCTATTGTTTTGGCCACAACTACCACGGCTATGTCGTCTGCGAAGCCGATAATTGACGCTTCTCTTGGAATCGGTAGACGCAGAATTTCGTCATACATAACGTTCCACAGCAAGGGGCCTAGAACTGAACCTTGTGGTACACCGCCCGTTACTTCATACTCTTTTATTCCCTCATCAGAGTCGTAGAGAAGAACTCTATTCGAAAAGTAACTAATTATAATCCTACGAAGATAGTTCGGTATTCCAATCCGGTATAGACAGAGCATGATACGTTCCCAATTCGCCGAATTGAACGCGTTTTTTACATCAAGCGTTATAACGGCGCAGTATTTTTTGGATCCTCCTTTCCAACGCTTTCCTTCTATAGCGGCTCGGGCTCTCGTTATTACCGCATTGATTGCATCTACCGTAGATCTTGATCTACGAAAGCCGTATTGATGTTCCGAGAGGCCTCCCGCCGTTTCAATTGCTGGCTGGAGCCTGTTGTAAATAATTCGCTCGAGAATTTTACCAATCGTGTCTAGTAAACAAATAGGACGATAGGAGGATGGTTCGTTTGGGTTACAATTTCCTTTCGGCAGTAGGACAAGTCTTTGGCGCTTCCAAGGTTCAGGAAAAATGCCCTCCTGAAGACACGCGTTGAACATTTGGGTAAATAAATCCGGTCGTGTTTTAATTGCTATTTTTAGGGCTCTATTTGGTATACCGTCCAGTCCCGGTGCCTTTCTATCGCGTACCTTCTTACAAGCTTCGGATAATTCTTCGCGTGTTACGACGGGTATGGGCGCAATTTCGTGTATACTTTGACTGCCGAGCTCTGTGCCTTCTTGCCGAGGAAATAGAGTCTCGACTATTTGTTGTAACAAAGCTGGGCACGTCGGTGATTGCATACGAGGACCTTTTAGCCTCATCGATACGATTTGATAGGCTTTACCCCAGACGTCGTTGTTGAGTTCTTCGCAGAGATTCCTAAAACAGAGGCGCTTGCTAGACTTGATAGCTTTTTTAAAACGGGTTCTCGCTTCTCGGTGTGCGTTTCGTGCAAGTTGAATTTGATGGTTATCGGTGTATCGTATCCTGGAACGCTGGTAAGTTCGTCGCGTTCGATGACACAACGATCTGAGTTCTGCAATCTCAGGGGTCCACCAATATACTGGAGGTCGATGCTTTCCTGTTCCCAACCTGGACATTGATGTATTACACGCGTTGACTACCAGCCGTGATACCTGTGTTACAAATTCCCCTGCCTTTCTGGCTTCAACTATCGCCTCACTGACGACGAAGCTTAGGAGATCTTCATCTAGCGTGCTCACATTCCATTTAGATCGCTTCAGCGTCATTAGGTTATGACGGTTTACTAGTACAGTGTTGGCTCTGAATAAAATGGCGTTGTGGTCGCTATGCGTGTAATGGTCGCTCACACGCCAGTTAGCATTTCGTAGCAGGATGCTACTTGCGAATGTAAGATCGATGATAGATCCCGATCTAGCTGTGCTAAAAGTGTTAATACTTCCGCTGTTAGCTAAAATGATGTCCAAACAAGAGAAAGCTTCTAATAGAACAGTCCCTCTACGATTCGTATACGAACTGCCCCATTCCGATGCCCATGCGTTAAAATCCCCTGCTATTATGACGGGACTCTTACCGGTAGCATCAGCAACTAGTCTATCTAAAACTCTCTCGAAAATGTCGATAGTAGCGCTAGGTGGTATATAGCAGCTGTATATATAAATGCCGTTTATCTTAACCCATATAAAGAAGTCCTCGGGCACCTCTGTGTATTCCTGAATGGAGGCGTCTCCACAAACCCAAATTGCAGACGTTTTTGTCGTGTCGGTAACCCAGTTGTTTCCAGATAGGTTCCTATATTGCTCACAGATAATCGCTACATCAATTTTCCGTTCACGAATAGTTTGCTGCAGGAGGTCCTGGGCCGCTTCACAATGATTTAGATTGAGCTGTAGTATATTCATATTTTTTTCGAAGAAGTTTCTATCGCTTTCTTGTATTCTGGACATCTCCTACTACCAGTAATATGTCCAGACTCGACATTTTTAACTTCACAAAGTAGACATTTTGGTCTGGCTTTGCAGTCCTTCAACTTGTGGCCATTTGCTCCGCACCTGATACACAGACCCGATCGGTCGTTAGAACTTTTGCACGCTCTGGCGAAGTGTCCGAACTCAAGGCATCTAAAGCAACGCTTAAGTACAGTTTTTTCTCGTATTCGGCAGTAGACCCAACCGATTCGCACTTTCCCTATTCTCAGCATCCTCTTCGCAATTTCCGCTGGTACGCTTATGGTGGCTGTTTGCGTTCCACCATATGCTTTCCTCACGTTCTTAATCATTGCGGCCTTGAATTCGAAATCCATTTGATCTGTTAGAGCGGAACAGATCTCCTCTTTTGACGTCACTTCGTCTATATCCTTGCATTCTAGCAAGGCCTCTTGAGTGAGTGACCAAACTTCACCGTTTTCTCCCAGGGCGTCTTTGATTTTTTCCTTATAGACTGCGGTTGTGGGATTTGCGGCTTTATTTAGCGACAGTAAGAGGTCCCCGCTTGCAGTTTTCCGGATTCGACTCACATTCGTTCCTACTTCCTTAAGTGTAGGATCAGCCTTCAATTTCCTGAGTAGGTCCGCGTATGATAGTTCGCCGGTCTTTTTAATGACTATAGCATCCGGACGCTGTGGTTTTTTTGCATCTTTGATATGCTTCTTGTTGACAACCCTCACCCATTCTTGCGCCGACTTAGTGTCTAGATTTGGTGTCGGTTGCGGTGTACTCTTCTTGCCTGTTTGTTTCTGCTGTTCTAAAACTTGTTTAGACGGAACTAATATATTGTTACCGCTTGTTTTTTTTGGCGAATTCACCTTAGTCTTTTTCGAAGCAGGGGCCTTAGATGTTTGCTCCTCTGACCGGTTACCGTTTACATCCACCTCCCTGTTTCTCTTAACAGGTCGGAGAGGCGATCTGTTCTTATTGATCGCTGGTATTTCCTTATTTCGGCTCGTGTTTTTTCCGGTCGGGAACTCATATGGCAATGCAAATGCCAATGACATGCAAACTGCTGATATTGCACTTGACACATCTTTTGGGAACAGCATAAATGAGTGCAATGATGAGAATGCACTATCGCCTTTGCATAAGATATGGAACATAAATATATGTAGGAACACTGAGAATGTTAACCTAACACAAAATAGTATAAAAAGACGGAATGGAAAGGACAGGAGTAAAGTTGTCAATCACCAGTAAGAAAGAGAGGTCGCAGCGACGCTTGAACGGCGGGCCAAATAGTATACTTTACAAATTAGATAACAGTTTTATTGAATAAAACTTGTTCATAGTACCTGTACTTATTCTCCTGTTGCGAGAAAGAACTTTGACTTTGATCTCACTATAAAAAAGTGCTGACTGAAAAAGGCGACAAAAGTATCGAGTGTATTTGAGATAAAATAATTTAAATACAAATGGCAGACATCGCTCTAAAAGTAGTAAATCACCAGGAAACAGAAACAGAGCATTTACTTTTATTTTACAAACTGTAAGTACTTCTTCATTTATATAGCACATTTATTTGACAAAATCACAATTTTCGCCGCGAATCATTCTTCCTTGAAAACTTTAAACTATCGAACTGCACAGCAAATTAATCATTGAATGATTGCAATCGATCTTCTAGAATCTAGAATCCAGATGATGGTATGGCGAACGTAAAAACATTACAGACAGACAAACAGACAGAAACAGAAAAATGTGATCTTTCTATTTTGTCATCCACCTTTTCGCTCTTTTCATGGTTGGAATAAGCTTGACCCCGAGAAATTCTCATATTCCAATCCCGTATAATTGTAAGTCACCTGGAATTTAGAATATTTATTCTAGATGTTTGCATATAAGAATATAATATGTTCTTGAAAAAGATTTCAAATAAGCCATTTGGACCCAGCATCAAACTATAGGTCACTTCCACTTGTCCCAAAAATTAATAGCTTACGCAAAACGAACGGTTGTGAAAAGTTAGACCTAAAGTACACACCTATAATGTTTTATATTTAAAAAATGTAAGCGTTCCTTAATATACACAACTATTAAAAGTTTAAATAGGTTTAAGCTCCCAGCCACTTCATGCACTTTCTAGCTTTAGTTCTACAAAGATTTCATGTGAGTAAAAATGGTTCTGAAGTTTCGGCAAATGTCTATTAAAAACTGCCACATACTTTGAAAACCCCAAAAACTATGCAAACTTTTTTGGGAGAATCCTCAAGCCTGTGGGGATTATTTACATTCGATATAGTTAAGAAATTCATTTGCCTCAAAGTAAACATATAGCTGTTTTTTATTATCAGCTATGATCCATATAGATCATCGATTTACATGCACTTACAACAACAGCACATGATCCTGCTTCTCATCGAGATCACGAATCATGATCTGAAAATTATTTCTACTATTTCCGACTAGGTGGCTTGTTTTATTTTTAAATGTTGGTGTGCCTGTAAACAATAGCCACATAATCACGTTGCCAGACTAAAAAATGGAACATAAAATGATTTTTTTCGCATTCGAATAAAGTCCCTGTCCGTATTCCGAGCTATTTTGTTTTTTTCTCTTTCTATAAAGGTATGTCCAGAGCCGCCAAACATTTGATAAACAATTAAATACCTTCATGTTCCATATTTATTTCTCAAACACTTATTAAACAAAGCAATTCTTATGAAATGCTTAGAAATGTTTTGCTGGTTTGGATCTGGACACCAGAAAAACGTTTATGAAATGTTTCACAGTTACCCAATCGTGACGGGAAATAATTTTTCTTTTACAAGTATCCCTGCAGAAAGTGAGTGCTGTTTTTCGATTATTATTTGTTTTTAAATAAAATAAAAATGTCCAGAAAAGCTTTGAATAACTAATGAGAAAGTGATTCATTTAACACGATTATTTGAATGAAATCGCGTGTCGCGTGATTGCCAAGACCAAAATTACAAAAATAAAAACTTTACTCGCTGCTAATAATCCCACCACATTCTTTTCTTCTCGTCCAAAACAGGATAAAGTTGAAACATTTAACAAACATTTACCCCCGTATTAATAAACAAATAAGTATACAAACATTTTACGTAACTGCTGAGTAACGAGTTGATAACTTTTACGCAGTGTTTATTAATACGAGGGTTAGTAAATAAAATTCAGAAATCTTTCATAAATGTTTATAAAATCTAACCGATTTGCTTCAGACACATTTCATAACCATTTCTGAAATGTGTCGGTGGTCTGGACACACCTTAATATGCCAAGATAAACTCAAGCGGTAGCAGCAAATATTGTTCTTTTGTTACGTATTTGAACATAAAATACTAAATTTGTCTCACAAAAATATATTTGAAAAGAAAAATTATGCAAATTTGATTCAAATATGGTAACACCCCCGACTTTGCAAGTGAAATGACATGTGCCTTGTGTGACGTCACGTTGAGAATAATATTTGTAATATGGCTGGTGGCAATATGAAGTTTGAAATACTCTGTATTGTCTGTTTTGTTTTTGAAAGCAGCTGTTACCACATTTCCGTTTTGTTTTATTTTCGTGATCTGATTCGGATCAGATCACGCTGATAATAAAAAACAGCTATTGATTGAAAATGAAACCCTAGTGGAAATAATCGAAAACAGTGAAGATTGGTTTAAAAACTTCTGACTCGAAGGGCGAAATAGACGACCTTCACAGAATCTAATCCAGACTATTCAACTAAACTTAATCACTATTATTTGAGAAGAAAATTATTTTAAAAATTGGTGATTTTATATGTGTAAAAAGTGTTAATGGAGAATTAGATAAAACTGAAAATTCTATTGGCTGTACCGAGAAATATTTCAAAAGGCCAAAACATGCCAAATACATTGGCTCGGCCACTAGATTTGAGACGATAAGAAAAACGGAACCTCCATTGTCCATTTCAAAAAAAATCAACGCTGCTGACGCAGATCTTGTTCCGGAACACAGGAAATAATGTGCATAGATAGACAAACCATACAGTATGTTAGTCTATGGTAATGTGATCGGGATCACAGATAATTGTAGGCTGTAGGGAGACCGTTCAGTAAAAAAAGTATTGCTGGTGTGACTTCCGTAGAGATCACCCGAGGAAGGGTTTGGGTACGCGGGGCATTGATGCCGGAATCACAAACCATCGCCCTTTTGATGTATAAACTGAGTGTTGGATGATTTTCCCATTGTTCCGCTGTAGAAATGGCCACATAGCTAATTTCAAAAACTATTCACAATTCAGATACGAATTTATGAAATTTTCTACTTTGTGCAACAAGTTTTTGTTTTATGTGGTATTCGATTGGGCTTCTTCAGATTCGCTCTCAGATTTCAGATTTTGTGTGTCTAATCGAACATAAAAAACTCACTTGCTCTTTTTTGTGTTGAATTTGTGCGATTGGAGTATATGTAGCCTTCGACATTTTCTAAGCGTTTTCCATTCACTGGTTAAATTTTATATGAAAACATTCAAAATGCTCGCCGAGATTGATTTCTAAACATTTGTACATTAATAATTAACAACCAGTCGGGTTAAAAATAGATCAACCCGCTGCAATTCGTTTCTTTTTAGTTGAAAAATTTCACGAAAATGTAAACAAACTCCACTAGTTGTCAAACTCAAACGTACTTGTATTGGTAAATCTGAAGCAAATCTGAGAAAAAATCCAGATTCGCAAGTGCTCTGAAATTTGAAAAAGAATGCTTTTTTTGTACCAAACGTACATAAAAAGTACTCTGAGAGCAAAAACAGTGCTCTGAAAGTCTGAGAGCGCCAATCGAATTCAACATTAGTAAGAGAATACAATTATTCTAGAAAGCATTCAAAAGAATGCATCTTCAGGTTATTTTATTTTACCCACGTGAAAATCAATGATCTATTTAGATCATTTGTAGGTAAAATAAAAAACACATATCGATTTTTAAGTGCATACGTGCAAAATTTGAATATGGTTCCAGTAAAAATACTTCATCAACCTTTATGAACACACCTCCTGGTGAATAAACGTAAAGTAATCACGCGAGTGTCGCAATCGCAAAACATATTCAGCTTTAAGCAACTTACTGACGTAACGTGAACGAATTTTGAATGCTTTTGACATTTTGAACGCTGACAATTTGTTTACGCTCTGATATTTTAACATAAAACAACATCAATTACTTCCTGCCCATATATTTTAAGCTTCTAATCATTAGAAGCAGAGACAATACAAGTATGGTTTGTCTATGATTAGAAGGGCTTTTAAAATAAAATTAAAAAAACACCCACGATAGTTGTACCTTGCATATATCCATAAATATATATATCTATAGAGCACGCATAATAAACACTCACGCTTTTGTCATGGTACTTGCCCGGGAGTGTAATATGATTCCGCACTTTATGATAAGTCTTACTAATGCCATTGGTATTTAATATAATAAAATAGCAAACAGCAACTGGAAAGTAAAATGGAATTAAGACCGCTATCGGTGTTCGCACTTGAACAGCTAGTTATCGGCGGAGTGATTCGTCTACATGAAGGAGTTACTACAATTGGGCGCAGTCCTTCCTGTACTGTTACTGTGACATCTGATTATGTATCAAGGACACATGCAGAGTTTTTGGTGGCGCCTGGTACCGAAGATGTTGAAATCAGGGATTTGGTAAGTTTTGTCTTGAAGAACTGACATGGTGGAATTGATTTATTTGTTCTATCGATAGGGCTCCACAAATGGAATTTTCGTCAACGATATTCTCTACAAAAGAACAACCTGTAGACTCCAAGTTGGTGATCGGATCGGTATCGGAGTATCGGTCGACGATGATCAAATATCCTCAGATGGGAAATACCCTTTGTTTGTCCTAAGATGTATACCACCAGTCGAAGATAATAGCGTTGAAGGAGGCCAAGTTGTCCCACCACAAGCGGCTCTGATTGAGAATGCAGCTATACCGCCGCTTCTGCCGCATTCAGACGCAGACGACAGCGATCAGCTGGACGTATCTGACGGTGAATACGACGATGACGATGATGTGGACGACTTTGTTCAGCCACAAAGTTTAAAGGTTCTTGATATTGAAAATGGTATGAAAGAACCGCAGCCATCTTCGACCGCTACGTTAGACGAGCCAAACGTTAATACAGTCTCTGAGAATATTCGAAGCATATTTGGGGACTTGAATCCGGAGCTGCTCAAAAATTTGTATAAGGACCCGCAGACAAGTTCCAGTGAAAAGATTCCTGTTGAAGCTAATGTGATATGCATTTCAAGTGATGAAGAGGACGATGACAATATACGAAAGTCTGGCAAAAGTCCGGAACTATTTGGTGATTCTTTCGATGAAGTTGAAACTGTTCTTAAAGAAAATGAGAAAATAATCGACAAGCCCGTCATGAATAATCCAATTCTAGACGAAGCAATCGAAGTACCACCATCAAAGGTTGATGATGTTGATGAAGATGAAGAGGATGAACTTTATTTCACACAAAAGCTTTTCGATGAATTGCGAGAGGAGCTGCCAGACTTGGACACAGAAGTAGCTGCAGATTATAAACTCGATGAGGGCGGTTCTTTAATAATAACACCTGTAAAGGAGGAAAAGAACTCTCAGAGTTTAAACAATACAGGCAGTATGGACGATGACGAGGATGATGATGAGTATGATGAAGTGCTATCTAAATGGTCCTTAAAACTTTCGCAGAGTTTCTCGAGTAGTTTCAACTCATCCCAGGTGTATGAGGAGAACTTGGATAGTGCGCCTGCAGTCACAACCGAAGGTATATTTATAGACGTTGATGACTACGATGACACAGACTATGATGACAAGTTTGGTGCTGAAGTTCATATCAAAACGGAGCCTAAGGATGATGAACTAGTTGAAGAACCAATCCCAACCGCCGTTACATCTTCACCACCGTCTGCCAAGGATAATGAAATGGAGCACAGTCATTCTCCGCATCAATGGAGACGATCGACGAGCTCGAAATTCCTTTTCTCATCCTCATCATCATGCTCATCCGAGGAAGCCGATCAAGAAGAAGAAGACGTTTCTAACATACATAGAGAGCCATCAACTTCTACCTCGTCCAAAACAAGGAATAAAGAAATGGAAAAAAATGTGCGCAAGCTTGCCACTATCGATGAAATACCATCGAAAAAACCACGGTTAGCCAGCAAATCTAAGGAAAATGAAAAGGACGATACAACAACTACTTCACCAAAAAGTTCATCTTCGCGCAAAACTCATTCAAGAAGACGCCATTCGCATAGTTCAAAAACTAAAAAAACTCGATCTGCTGAGAGGGATTCCTTTGACAAGGATGACAAACCCAGCAGACATTCATCTGATAGTCGTAGGATTAGCACTGAGAACAGTAAGCCAAAAGATATTTCGAGTGCTTATCGACGATCAAGTTCAGTAGCTGATGAGAAAATGAATAGTAATAATAATTATAAGTCTGCTACGATCGCAAGAAGGAAGTCTCTTGGATGCCATTCATTTGTGGGTGAAAATGAGCATGACGACTTTGAAGAAATCAAAAAACCTGATACGGCGCAGACTACACCTGTAAAAATGATTCGAGGCCCTCCCGAGATAATTGCACCACCGCAACTGCCGAAATTTAGAGGAAAACTAAGAGGTAAGAAAGAACTTGCATTTTGTCATCTCGAATTCTCGCATCTATACACAAAACTTTAAAGGCAGCTGAATTGAAAATATCGTATGCCATATGTCCAGTTCTCCATAAGAATAACCGCACAAAATTACCCAAATAATATTTATTTGATTAAACAGTAAATAAATAGGGAAGAAATATGAAATTAAATCGTTCTTCGTTTTTCCACCGCCCACAAAAGTTTGTTACTATCAAATTATGAATTTTCATACCACTTCGGTCAGGTGGTACCTACACCTTTTCAAATGAAAAACTTATCAAAGACATAAACTGACGATCCCCTTATCTGAAATAATACACAAAATTTCCAATGTTAGCCGAAACTGATCCATTCTAGTTTCATGTTATTTTTACTGCTAGCTTCTTAACATTTTTTTCTTTTCTTATAGGAATTTCAGCTACGCAGCAAAGACTAGCCAATACAATTAAAGGTATTCAGACCCAGAACGATTTGAAACGCAAGTGGATCGAAAAACCCGATGTTACCAAGCGGAAGGAGCAAGCCAAATGTAAAGCCATCAAAGCGAGTCGCAAACAAAAGCTTAAAGAACTAGCAGATAAGAAGAACTCGGACGCACTAAACGCCATAACCAACAACAATCACCGGCGAAATGACCCTGAGAAGACTACTACTCATATAAAAAACGTAAAAGTTACTTCAGTGAATCGTGGAGCATTTTTAACCGAGGATGCACCTAGCAGTAGTATAAACAAATATAAGATACCGAAAAGAAATGCCAAGTCATGCAAATCATCAAACAAAACCACCAGATCATCGCCAAAGTCGGCTAGAAGCGGCATAAATAAGCCAACCAATACGACAAGTGAGCGCAAATTGAGCTCTGAAACGGCTACTGATTTCTCCATGGAGCTCTTGAAAGCCGATGAGGTTATCATAAACCCTCCAAAGAAGCCCAGCGAACAAAAGGAACGGGCTCCACCTCGTCGAAACAAAAATAAGCTTACTTTCGATGATATGAAACACCACTCTAGAGAGACAAGTCGGATACAAAACATTCAAGTTCAACTGGCCAGAGCATCAAGTATGAGGAGTCCCCTTTCAAATCGAAATAATAAGAAAACCGTTCGTTTCAATGACGTACCGGAAATACGCTACATTGATCGTGTCTTAACTGCAAAACGTAAAGTTAACCAAAAGGAGGCTTCAACATTCAATGAGAGACGACACTTTTTTCGCAGGCAATTTCCCATAGTAGATCACACGGAGGACTTGCTAAGGGATGTACTATCATGGAGTCAACTTTGGTTGCAAAACAAAGATACGGGCGGCTTCAACATGGATAGAGTTTATCCCATGACTAATGAGTTTCATTCAATTGAAAACTACAAAAGGTGAGTCGATCTCATTGAAATAGTGTGTGCAAACGACTATTTGTAATGTCGATTACAGTATTCTCCTGCCGTTGCTGAAAATCGAATATCTTTCGCATTTGGAACGTGACATGCAGCGATTTTCGTCCAAGCCAGGCTACAATATTCGGTTTGTTTCGTTTACGGAATACAAGGATAAAGAGCTGCTGTTTGCAAAGTGTACGCAAATACTTTTGTCCTTTTGTTAAGCGCGGTATTATGATTTTTTTTGTGCAGGTTCTACGCCCATAAAACCATCCGAGTTGGGAGTTAATGATTTGGCATTAGTAACAGTATCTACCGGGAATTCGAAGATAGAATGCTTTGGATACATTAGCAATATACGCAAATGTGGTACGTGTAATCAGCTTTTAATTTTAATTTTGTATTTGTAACAGATTGCTGCTGACAAGCGCCAACACTGGTTTGCAAGTGCGCTAAATTGGTATTTAATTTTTACTGTAATTTAGGGCGTTAACGTGTGCGGTAACTATATTTTTTTGCATGTATTTTTATTCTTTTCAGATTCAGGTAATTCTATCATTATCGAGGTAGGTCACAACTCCATCACCAAGGTAAGCCTTCAAAGCGCCAAACATATAACCGTGCGGCGCATAATCGAAGCAATTCGCATCTACTTTGGATCATTTAACGCCGTCCATCAGTTAGAGAAGACACCGCTCTATCAAAAAATTATAAATCCCATGGACATACTCAACACAAAGTCTAATTGGAAGCCGTCAATCCAATACAAAGGTTGTGACCCGCTTAACGAAGAACAAAAGGAAATTTTACTTAAAACTTATGCCAGAGCGATCGACGAATGCAATCCCAATATATCCCTCATCAAAGGACCCCCAGGCACGGGAAAGTCACGCCTCATAACAAACCTCGCTCTACAACTACTCTACGGCAATGAGGTGCGTATGCTGGATAAGAAAATTCTCATTTGTGCGCAGAGTAACATGGCAGTAGATGTTATTGCCCAGCAATTATATGCCATCCAAAGGAAGCTATCACCTCGAGCGCCAAAGTATCAAGTCATTCGCTTTGGCAAATATGACAAGGTGCATCCAAATGTCAAAGATATTACGGTTAGTAGGCTCATCGAACGTGACCGAAAGGCACGTATGCAAGAACGAATTCCCACGGACGAGAACACGACAATCGATGAAAATCTTAGTAATGAGGTATATGCTCACAATAGCAAGTGAACCATATTGCAACGGTTAATGTATTTTCAGATTCAAAGACTAGAAGCAAGAGTGGCGGAGTTGCAACGAGAAAAATTAATCGATGTACGACAAGATGAATTAGTTCAAATGCGTAAAAGCTTGGCACTAAAAAAAAACGTCCAGAGCAGATCTCTCTCTCACGAGGAAGAAAGGCGTCTGACTGATATGTACCTGGACAATGCTCACATAATCTGTACAACGCTCAGCAGTTGTGTTAAGTTATCATCGTTAGTATAACAAACTAGTGTGCATTTGTAGGTTTCTACAATTATTCGTGTCCTTTCAGTTCTGTGAAGTATTTTGATGTGTGTATTATTGATGAGGCTACCCAGTGCATCGAACCTTGGACAATAATGCCACTTAAATTTGGTGTAACAAGTCTTGTAATGGTTGGTGATACCCAACAGCTCCCAGCCACAGTTATCTCAGAGGTAAGTCTATTAGTTTACCATTGTGTACATTTGGAACAACTATTCTTTTTCCTTTCCGAAGAGAGCACAAGAATATGGACTAGGTGTGTCACTCTTCACAAGAATTCAACAATGTTTGGAGAATAACAACAATGGTGTGCCCAGCCCTATATTTAGTCTGCGCACACAATACCGAATGCATCCAGAAATTTGCCTATGGCCAAACATGTACTTCTACAACAATCAATTGTTAAACTCACCCAGTACTACGGAATTTAAATTAAATATCCAACCATTCTCTATACTCAATCTTGAGTATAAACAAAATAGAAACTGCCCCAATGGACAAATTGCAAATAGTCTAGAGGCAGAGTTTGTTGCTAAACTAGTGAAAACACTGAATCTGTATGTACCGAATAAGTACTTCAGCTACGGTGTTATCACACCGTACGCTCAACACCGAGACAAATTGGAAGTCATGCTGAGGTAAGCCCTAATTTCAATGAGTGAAACCAGTTATTGAGATCCGTGAAAACTTGCAGGAACAGCGGCTTACAAAACATAATGATTAATACAATCGATTCCTATCAGGGAATTGAAAAGGACGTAATCATTATTTCAAATGCCCGCACGATGGGTGTCGGATTTTTGAGCAAGTATCAGAGGCTGAATGTGGCCTTAACTAGGCCGAAAAAGTGTCTTATTCTGTGTGGCAATTTTAAGAATCTTGAAGTGAGTTTTCGATTTGATATTCGCGTTGTGCGAGCATTTATTCTTATTTTCAATTATAGGAAGTGCCTTCCTGGGCTAGCCTACTAGCCAATGCTCGTGCCCGGGACCTATATCATGATATAAGCAATATTGATGCGGTGGATATTGACAAAAATGTAATCAATCGAATTAAAATTAAGAGATAGAGTTTAATAGTTTTTGTTTGAGTAACAACGCCAGATAAGTATATAATGTACCGATATATGATGTTAGATATACATCTCGTCGCGAACATTGTGACTCACAAAATATGTAGTACAGACACAAAAGCCAAAATTCGTGAGAGCGATTTGCACCAATCGGACGAAAACTGTTTTATTGCAAAAGTTCATATTCGAGTTATTGAAATCGTTTTTTTTTTCCTCTAAATTTAAACATGTTTAGATTCTAAATATTGACACTTTGATATAACATATCTAGAGAAACAACTTCAGTTGGTTCTTTTTTGAACATTGAATTCAATCTATTTATAAAGGAAACTACAAGTAAGAACAGATGACCGTACTAACAACAAACTTTAGTCTCAACTTAAAATTTACTGAAGCTCACAATTGCGAAAATTGTATGAAAAATATAGCCACTGTGCACTAGTAAAATTTAGAGTCGAAACTTAAAATGAATATTGGTAAGGCCAATAGTCCTTATAGTACATGTTTTTTTGGAAGAATAAATAAAGCATACATAAAACTAAAGAAATATAAGAGTAGAAGAGTGAGGCAGAGATGTACCAGAAGAAAAAGATGCAAGAAAGGAGAAAGAAAAGAATATTCAGGGAAAATAGTTGTTACTGTTGTCAATAATTATATATACTGTAGTGCATCATTTTTAAATTTGTTATAATGCTTACAATGGTTGAAAAAATTCGATATTTTTCGAATACTTTCGAGCTGAGCTCTTCTTAAAGAATTGCTTGTTCGCATTGAATCAGTTAAAATCGTAGTTTCTTCCAAAAAGTGTCCAGATCAACAGCTAAAGACCTTTCACCTCTTAAGCGTCATCTCACATTTGCTTATCTTAAAGCACTTTAAAGGCATCTGACTGTAATTGCTTAAGTTTCATGCTAATTCAACGCAGTCAACGTTATTCTTGATTTTCAGATATGTTTTGTTACTCAGTTAAGTAAGTTGCAAGTGAATCAATTTTTAAAATAAAATGCCGCCAAGCGTTTCTGGGCAAAATTCACCAGCAAAGAGGGCCCTGTTAGCTATTACACTTGATCATTTAAAAGGTGATTGGCTTTTTCTTTTAATTTCTTTCCGCCTTTTATGAATCTCTAAATTTGTCTAAACCAGGTTGGGACGCTTGTCCCGCTCCATTGATTTGGCGTCTGTACTATCTAACTATCTAACAAATAAACCATGCACTTATTAAATTTGTTACAAATTATTTCCTTAAGTTTAGCTTTATAAATTGTTATGCAAAAACAATATTTTTTTTATACCGCTGTTATCAAATAAAATTTAAAAAGTCTATTAGTATATACAAATTGAAGTTTCTTTGCAATTCAATGCCATCAACATCAACTGTTGGTTGACTGTGTTATCAACTGTTGAATAAAAAATAAATAGAATGTATTTAAAACTGATATTTGTTGCGGATTTTCCCACATAGTTGTTTGGAATAACAGCCAAAAGATGCAAAACACTCTAGGAGCAAAATTAGAGTTGTTGTTACACTGGTCGCCAACTAAAAACACTTTTATTTTCATTAAAATAAAGCAACTTTGGGAAATGTTTCTTCTGATGGCAGTAACAAATATACGCCACTAGTCCCCAACTGCACTACAGGCTATAATGGTAAAACCAGTCTTAAATTGACTACTTGTAGTGAACACACAAGGATGCCAACACATGATGTATGCCATGAGAGTATATTCTAGTAATAGTTAATCAAAATAGCTTTTCCCTTCCTTTCGTCCCAAAAAGAAAAAAAACTCACACTAAGCGAATTGTGAAAAGCTAGGCCTATAGAGTTTCGGGCCTGTTACGCCAACAATTTTTTTTTGTCTCTTCGTAAATGCAAGCAACGAGAACAAAAAGAAACAAACGTCGTCATCCTGGCTTAATTCCAAAATGTCAAAAAAATGCGCATTGTGAATGCACACTGCTTTTCTGATGCCAGGTTATGAATGCTTTTATGCTGCTTTGCATTTATTACTGCAAACCAAAGCAAGTATATAATATTTTAAAATATTATTTTACTTACGACCCAGGCCATCAATTAATTTTATTTGGCGGTTCAAACTGAAATGTCATTTGCATCATAATCATTACCGATGCTCTGTTTGCTTTTTTTTGCGCAGTTGATGCGTTTTAGAAAAGTACCTATGCATTGCATCACAGTTATCCGTTTGCGTTTTGGAACGCTTGATTAAGCAGTAATGCAGAGACACTGCGATTTGGAGTTCAGTCCCTATGTTTCATTCCGTCATTCATGCCGATTTTGCAAATCTACATGAGATCAAACAACAAAACAAGAGCCGAACTATTTTTAAATCCAATTCGGAACCATCAGCCTCAACAATACAGAAAATAAAACAGTACAGCTACTCACATTAATATTTGAATTACATTTATTAAAGTTCACACCCCAAAAGGTTTGCTTTCTATGCTTTTCTATGTAACATCAACACAGATTATAAATTACATTTCATTTCCATTTGCAATATCATCATGTTTTCGATTTAAATCTATAAATTTTATTTCAGTTCATATTTCTGTTGTCTACTATAAAATCACTTACGTACATTATGTAGATTTTTTTTGGAAATCTTCTTAACAAACGAAGGAAAATTACAAGAAAAAAGAAGAAACACAAAAGCCTACTGTGTTTGGACGTGTAAGAACAAAATTAATTTTGCTTTTTCTTTGTTGTTTAAATGTTTTTTTTTTTTATAACAACAGGTACCTTATTGTATGAATGTGCATATGTATGTATCTTCTTTTTTTTATTTCTCGTTTGTACTTAATTTCAATTACAAAAACAATAAAGTGACTATGGGTGGGGCAGACAGGATTATACGTATAAAAACAAAAACAAATAACAAATATTCCGCGAATAACTAAAGTTTGGCTACAGGGTACAGGCTACAGAACATTACAGTTATGTATCCATGCTATGTACCGAACTCGAACTATTCCTAATTAAAATTAAATATATTGCACTTAGAAAAACAAACTTAAATAAAACTTTCATGTCAAGAATGCGAGTGTTGAATTTAATCAAATGCAAAATTTTGGTTTATCATATTGTAGACTTAGTTCTTTCTCACAGGTTTTGGAATTTCCTATCACGTAACGGAATTTAAATTTAGAACTTCTTTCAGAAATGATTCTTATTTCGAAGAAAACCCATAGAAGAGCAAACGTTTCACGTTAGAATTAAATACCCTACGACAAATAATGTCTTTTAATTAAATGAGAGAAGCCAAGACTTGTTTTATGTCGTAAGTGGTGTAAATTAAACTAAGATTCAATTTATTTCAAATTTACCAAACTTAAAACTAAAACTACAGTCTTAACTTAGATAGTTAACTTAAAATAAACAAAAATACTATAGACTAGAAGTGCTAATAATTGTTTTGCTGTTTTGTTTTATTTATTTTAAGGGTTTCAGCCAAACGGGGTGCTGTCTGTTTGTCGATCGCTCGGGCGAAATTGGAGAGTTCACCCTAAGAATAATTGCTCGAAAATAAATTTATAATCGCAACTCAACTGGTATCAGTGTATGCTTTCTATGATGGTAAAGGATTTTTTGAATTTTTTCTGTTTGTATGACATTTTTCTTACAGAATAACTAAGAAATAAATAAATACAAGGGATTTAAAACGAACTGTAATCTTGAAGCAACAGCATTCAGCTGCAAAATATTCTTAGCCAAACCGCGAAGAAAGAAGAGTTGACAATAAAAATATATCACGTCAAAGGCACGCGATATTTTTGGATTTTTTTGGTTGTTATTTTGACTTTTTCACTATCACGGGCCGCAATACGAGAGTATATTTATATTATATTATATTTATATTTATTTATATCGGGACTTGAAAAACGCTCGAGTATTGAAAAATCAGTACAAGAGGCAAGAAGGATGATGAAGCCCAGTGTAACTGCCTCACAAATTTTTGGCTTTGCATGGGAGAACGCATTGCTGCAGTCGATTTAAGTGATAATGGCGACGCAATTGTATAGCGTCATCATCTATTTAATCTTGTTTCACAAATTGATCTTAAATGTTTCACAAACAGGCCCTCGAATACCAAAGTCAACATAGTTTGAAGGGCAAAATAATCGCAACTACCATCGGATGCATTTAATGTTTTGTTCTCTTAAAAAATCTCCTCGTCCTTATTGTAAAAAAAAAGAAACTCATTCATGGAACTTTCGTTTCGATAATGCAGCGAAGAAAATACCCCATCAATTACAAATTCCTTTCTTAATCTACATATCCTGTATCGATTCACTACACATGCAGAGTGTGCCATCCTATTGAACAACTGATTCATCTAGATTATATTGTAGTTTATCTACTAATTTACATTTACATTTAATTTGAATAAATATTTGTTACGTACATATTTTTTCACTACACACAAACGAATATAATTAACAAATTTATTCCTTTTGGTTTTTTTCCACATAAATCTTGCTTTCATTTTAAAAAAATACGCAAAAATCAGAATAATATAAATATATATTTAAGATTAGTGGAATTTTTTGTATTAAATAAATTATTTTTGTTTCTCTGTTAAAATTCAGTACACAAAGTTTCATTTAAATAGTTTGTATTCGGTTGGATTTTCTTTTTACTTAAGTGAGATTATTTAGACAATTATTATACTTTGAATATGAAACATTCTAACGACACACAAGAGGTGTTTATTTTTTATTAATTTTGTATCCATGACAAGTAGTATAATGAAAGTGGATACTTTAAAACGGAAGTTTGTTCTTTTTTGTTCGACATGATTTCACTAGAGTATACCTACAATATATATGTTGATATATATTAAAATAAATTAAATAGTTGATTTTTTGTTGTTTAAGTTAATGTTAAATTATTCAAGAATGTGTGATTTTTTTTTAGTTAAGGATGCTTAAGCTGTCGAGATTATCTCGCAATGAGTTGAAGATTTGCAGTTGCTGTTCCGGTTTTAAATTGTAAATCTGTAAAAAGAAAATTGAGCAATTTCTTAAATATTTTTAAAAGCTTGTTTGGAAATTAGTTGTAGGATAAAATTAAACGCCATCGTGAGATACGCTTATCGATTATGAAATTAAGAACCCAAAATCAATCAGTTGTAAATGCAAACTATTGTAAAAGAATGCATGCATTCTTCAAATGATTACATTCATGAGACTTGGGGGTTCTTTTGTACTCTTTATTTATTTTATATTCGTAAGATAAAACTTTTTAGTTTTCTTGCCCTAATACGCGCAGTGTTATATTTCATTTGACAAAGGTTTGGTTTGCTTTAAGCAATAAACATGATAGAATGTGATACTTGACAATGTGGCGCAATTTCCCTTTTAAGGGGATATTGGTAAGTGAAAGTTGCTTTACTAGATCTATTCTTTTGCAATTTTTTACGCTGGAGTGCGGTATACAATATTGGTATCCATGTCGGTTTCTTAGATCTCTCGACATTTTTGATACCCCCCATATTATATAATATAAGATTTTTAGTCATAAAAATTCCCTAAATAATAAGAAAATAGTCTTACTTGTGTTAACAATTTGGCAGGCGATGGAGTTCTTATAAAACTGGAAATGTATACGTTGACAAAGGTAGCCATCAAGAACTGACAGTCGAAACGATCCATAATTCCACCGTGTCCGGGAATCATATCTCCAAAGTCCTGCAAGCAAAATCACACGTATACCATTATTTTTCATCCGCACACTATATGGACAGACTTACCTTAATTTTGAAGGCCCTCTTAAAACCGGATGCAAAAAATCCTCCGAATGGTCCAATAACCGAACTGAACATGCTCAGTGACAATGAATGGAATACAAATGGATACATCGTGATCGATTTGCCAATGCCAAACTAAAAGAAGAAAAAAAAAAAAAACGAATTAGTAGAGAATTAGAATTAGAAATACATCGTTGCATTACTCACCACAGATAGGCTGTACTCTTGCTGGGTAAATAGATAGCTGGGCTCACATTCCATTGTCATGCGACCCAAAGATTCAGAGAAGACAATGGGACAAATGAAGTACTGATAGTGACAAAGGAAGAACGAGATAATACAACCAAAGACTAATGTAGACAGTCCACCACCAATGAAACCCTCCCAGGTCTTCTTTGGGCTAAGTTGGATCAATGGTGTCTTGCCGAAGAAGAATCCAAACATGTATGCCATCACATCGTTGCAGACAATCATCGACACAGGCACAATGAACCAAATGAGACCTGTTACGTGATAAATAATTAATTTGCTGTGCCTCTGTAGCGCATTTCGTATTCTCACCTTCAAAAATATTCTGAATAATGAGATAACTCTGAGTGACAACAATCAACAGGGACACATGAGTCCAGGCGAACAAGCTGAACTGCTTCATATAATACTTCTTCACCAGCGATAAGACAAACCACACAAATCCAATGCAGTACAATGCAAATGACAGGAATCGATGGTAGGTGACTAAGAACTTGAGGTATTCCTGTAGCGAAAAATAAAATTGTAAAATGGAAACAGAAATGTAGCAGTTAATTTAACTTACCACCCGGTTGATGACCACTCCGAAATAGTCGACCAAATTTTCTCCGTAGAAGAAGTAGTTCGATGTCAGCAAGAAGTACCACGACAGGCTTCGGAACCAGGGCAAGCCATGAATCCTGTAGACCTGGTAGCCGATCGAAATGATTTCTTGGAAGCATTTCACTTGAACAAGCAGCGTCTGGAAGTAGTTTAAAAAGGAAAGCAATATACTCGTACATCAGGAATTCTAATTAAAATTTGCATCTGTTTCTTTTTCGAGCTAGAAGTTCCTTCGAACTGTAAATAGAATAAAGAGAATTCCGGAAACTGCTATACAACAGCAGTGGATCAGAAAAGAGATTCATGGGAAAGATATAAATGTGCCTAGTACATTGCATGCCATTGTGGATATTGCAAAGTTACTGGTATTTTTGAAAGGCGGGCACAGCTTCCACATCGAGATTGAACAACTTGTGTGCTCAAAATGCTCTGATTGTGGCAGCAATTTAAATATGTTATCAATTGCTCGTAGGGGAAATAGTCACATCCAACATCCCATTTCCCAAGATTAATGAAGCGTGGAGAGAATTGACGGTAGATGAAAGGGCTTAAAGATAATACCTGGTGGCTAGTCCACGAGCGCAAACATGTTAGTTTGCGTTCAACCGGGTCCATAAAAGTGAGCCTCAACTCTTCGATGTTATTTGATAGTGCACCGAAAGTTTTTGATGACCTTAATTCGGTTTTGTTTTCATACAGAAAAAAAAAACAAAAATCAAATTGCCAGGGCATATTACATTCCACAGGTCTCTTGTTTATATTACAACCGCCTTACTGCAGGGCTATGTCTCCTTCTTATATTTCAGACTAATCACAATTTAAAGGAAAGCACCGCACAAATGTGGCACCATTCTGTTGCCATCGATATTTTTTGTAAGCTTACCCCACAGCTGGTAGAACTTTGTTAGCCCCCATTCTGTCGCCTCCCTTAAAGTCGCGGAAATTACTCAATTGTGTTGCACATACCTGCTCGTATACAGATAATTTAATTTCATCGATCGACATGACACTACTAACATCATGCCATGCACTTGTTGGTCTTCAAAGTGTTCTTTTGCGTTATGTACCTGATGTTGTATGTGGTATGACTTGTGATAAACTCATAAGAAAGCATGCATGGTATCAATCAATGCACAAACCGATTTGCGTCGGTTAATTCAGCTATGGTTTGTGGAGCAAAACTCAATTGCCCATTGAATAAACCATTGTTTCGCGTTTTAAACTTACTGTAATCATTAGAGCCAATGGTCCGCCGTAGATGATGAGAGCGAATCCGCAAATCATTATCCAGGTGAAAATTCCACGAATGACCCAGTTCTTCCACCTGAAACGAGAAGGTATAATTTTCGGTTATGTTCGTATAACTACATGACGCGTGAAATTAGAATTAGTATAGAGCGAAGCGCCAATTTAAATGCGAGTATACTGAGGGCAACTGTGACGCAACTCGTTTAATTACTGAAATCGAATGGAAACTGTTGCTTGGCGCAATTAAGTTATTTATTTATTCATCTAAAATTATCTTCGTGTCAACACTTCAACCGAAAGACATTATACGCATGTTACGGATATGGCGTGAAAACATTGTTCTACATATTGAGTAACTATAATAATCGAAGGGGATAGAGGAACGTTTGTTATATTATTGGGAGGCATCGAATAGCCTCCCAATAATTTGATTTCAATGTCTAGAGCTGTAAATTGTGCCTGCTTTAAAATATGAATGATTTTGGAACAGTTGTAGTGGTGATGGGAGTTTTGATAATATCGATGTTCTTTTTACCGATTTTTTGGCTTTAACAAATTGGTACGGGACGTATTTAATTTGACAAGAGGCCGGTTTTGTCCGCAAAATAAGTATATAGTTTATTAGTATATTTTGAATCAATGTTTAGCTTTTAAATGTCGTTGAGGCTCTAATAACATTAGAGAATTCAGTTCAATGCGGTCTTGCAATATATGAAGCCACCGGGTTATACCTTGGAGAGATTTGTTCCGTCTTCCAGAGCCCTCTTCGCATTATAAAGCTGACTGCTGCAGAAAAAAAACTTTACTTTGGCTGAGGATTTGTTATTAGTGGAAGACTAAGGAAAGATGTCTTGAGCCATTGACACGTTAGCAAACTTCTTATGAAAATCTAATAAAATTTGGCGGAAAAAAATGTGAAAGATTGTTTCTGTGAGAACCGGAGACAAAACATATGAGCAGTGTCCTAAATGTGAGGAAAGCTAGGGAAAACATTTTCGTTTCGACACCTCAATATTTTTAAAGAAACATTTCTGTCACCAGACTAAAAAACCGTCAGCCGAATTGATCATGGTGCGATCGACGCAAGACACTCCTTCACTATTCTAGATGTCCAAACAATGCAAACAAATATCCATCTATTACCTTAAAGAAACCGAGGTATAAAACGGATTTAAGGCACAGGTACACGACGGTGGACTGTTGGGCTACCTAAGCGGTAAGTAAGCCATCTATGAGCGCGGCTTATCTTTGATGTAACTAACTCCACCCTCGCACAAACACTAATCGCAGAAAATCTACACGGCATATCTTCTGACTGCTCATTAAACAATCCCTATACAATAAGCTAGACAAAATATGCCTCTCATGTCGATAACACAAATCTTGTGACAAATGAATAGATCTGCCATGTCTACAAATAATAGAGAGCATACTTCCACATGCATTTCAAAGCGAATGAAGTTTTAAAACAATTATGCTAATAAAACTTCAACACATCGACAAAAATGCTAACAGAATTTAATTGACTGAATAAACATTAACTCAATTGAACGGTTGCATTTGAATTAAAGCGAACATACGAATTTACAAGTCGTTGACTTTGCTTCATTAATTGTCAATCAGTGGAGGGCATAACCAAAAAATAACTTATACTGAAAAGTTACAGTCCGTCTGGAGCGGATCGCATGACACTCTATAATCGTAACAAGTTGACACTGGCAAATGCACGCAAACACAACAACTGACTACCTAATCGCAGTCAGAAAAGAAGCTGGACATTAGTTGTGAATTGAGTTGATAAATGTTTTCATTTTTGACTGATAGACCAACCAAAAAAGGGTAACTTTTAAATCTTTATGTCATTTTGGACAGTTCTTTGATATTTATGTTCAGTGTAGCTTGACAAATTATTATGAATAGACTAACATCAGCAGAACACTTTTGTGTAGTTCGAAAGTCTGAGTTTTATTGAAAAGTCACGTTTAGTGTCTAGCGACTCACTTGGCTTTTTGGGTTTTGGGTTTTGGGTCAGGCGAATCCACAAGACCCAATCACTTACACCGCAACAAAATCGCACCCAGGTTACAACATTACGGGGGTTGCCTTTTATGATTTAGAGTGATGGCGTGTATGAGGGCTCTACATAACTACCCTACACCCGAAATTTAATTTCAGTTGATAAGTGGATACTATGCAAAGACGTTCAAGTTTATACTAATAAGCACCAAACTATTCAGCATGTTCTTGATGTGATAGATCCCCCAAGCCTTGAAAGAGTGGCCCAAAATTGGCCTGACAGGCTGCGTATCACCAAAAACAGCCGAAGAGGCCACATGAACTGTTTGAAACATAGCTTCCTAAATATATTCAAACTCAGTTGCTGTCGTTTTTGATTGATTTTAACAGCTCTTAAAAAAAAAATACAAAAATATATGTTTTAGGTACATGGATGCTCATGTGACAGTTGCAACAGCTTCACTTAGACCAGGAGTAAGGTGCGTGTGGTTTGTTGAGTATGCGTGCTGGCGCAAATTTTGCCACTCCATTTATCAGCTTGTGCAACTATTGTCGTCACTGTATTGCGGTGCTCTAGCTGGGCCAAACTGGAATGCTTGCGAAATATTACCAACGACTGCAACACTCCCATTCCAACTGGAAAATCAATTCGGTTGACTGCATCTAAATTTAAAATTTACAAGGTTTTATAATAGAAAATCTACCTGTCGGGCAAATCTTTGAGTGCTGATCCCAGCATTTCAGGCGTCTTGTCAGTTCCTTGTGGCAATGTTTTTGCCAAGTTTTCCACATACCTCTCCTCTGGTAGTTTTTCCTCTTCCGAATCAACCTAAAATTAGAGAATACATTTTGAAATAAATTAGTTACGTTCAAAAAAGATGTTCAGGGCATATGGAAATGTTTCCCTTGTCAGCAATGTAAATCAGACTGCTGAATAGAAAACATTCGGGGGTGATTAAAATTAACCTACAGAAATTATTATGCGCACAATTTTTCAGAAGAATGTTGGTTCCGGTTGGAGAACCATTTTATATCATTGGAAGTCACATCATTAAATTTAATTGAATTAAGTTGTAGGATGTTTTCTTTTATTTTAATTTAAGATCAATACCGTTTTAAAAATAATATCGTTCATATAAGGCCTACATGGCATTGCTTGACAGCTGTCATAAAAAAAAGGTTCAAATTGGAATTCGGGATTTCGGGGAGATAGACATAACAGCAAAGATGGCTAGTACATGTAGAGTGAATGTAGACTAGCGCACCAGCCCTAACGCAGTAGGCGGGCATAAGTTGGAATCATTAGACAGGAGTTCTAATGATTACCACTGAACTGCCCTTCACATTCAAAAGACTACCAGTTTCCTGCACGTTTTGCTTTAGCTTTAATATTTCTACAATAAATAAGAGATTCTAGATTTGATACAAATTATTTGATACAATGTCTGCCGAGTTTTTGACAAGCACAGTTCTAGCTCGTTCACGGATGCGTCGGATCGTTCGGCCTTAGATTGATCACATTCGATCAAGAAGCTGGCATAACACTCAAGGCATAAGGCAGCCAAGAAACTTCCGGGCAATACAACCGGTAAAGATTCTCTTTCCAAGTCTTCTTCTGCAAGTCTTATCGAATGTATACGTGCAATTGGACAGCTGTCGAATTCTTCATGTAAGCATTTATTCTACCAGATGAAGTGTCAAAACTTTTTGATTCGTCAGTACTTAATGAAAATAAAGCACAGTAGTTACGCTTTTTATAAGTAAAGTGTTCTTCAATTGGGACGGATCGATGGGGTCGATGTTGGCTGCCTGTGGCGGTCATGTTGTTTTGGTGGCGTCTGACCAATCTGGTGTTTATTATTCAGTCACTGATGGGAAATCACCATGGCTGATTAAAATCAGTGCTCGTCAGTGCAAACGCAGCGCGCGTTTTGCTCACTTTACATCAGATTCGGTGACCCTTTCAAGTCGACTCTCCAACTATTGGTAGGCTTTTTCGAGACAAACGGTTGGGTAAACAATCAGACAACACCCGTACGGAACGCGAAACGAGAACTCGATGCAGGCAATTCCTCGCCGTGCACAAGAAGTCGGCCTTTTGCAGGTCTTAGCTTGGCGAATTTTAGCTCCTGACCTGGGCCTACAATTGTACAAAATCCAACTAACCAACGTGCTCAAAATTAATAACCCCATATAACCGCCATTTGTTCGCTGACTGGACTTCGAAGCATTTGGAAGACAACCCCAATTTTGGCCGAAAAATCATCTTAAGTGACGGTGCGCATTTTTGGATGAATGGTTATGGTAACAGGCACCACCAACGGCGAGCGCTACAGACTCTTTCTTGTGGTGTTTCCTGAATTCGCTGGTCTATGCCATTAAACCGCAATCGACCGATTCCCTTAAAGCCAACATAAACAGAACCAATGCCATTAGTCAAATACAGCCAGATCTATTTGACAGAGTCATTAAAAATTGGAATGAAAACTCGGATCCGTGCTACCATGAGAAGCCGCATCGGACATTTGATCAATGTTGCAGCTTGCCACTTTCTTGAGACGAAATCAAATACCGCAATAAAACACCAGATACGTATCAGTTGCCAAGAGGAAACGGAGACCTACATCCGGAAGTCCTGCCAGATTCAAAATTGTTCGTTGTGGCTACAGCTCTGTGACAGAACTAGCCATATGGACCACAAATTCCTGTGATTACCTTTCATTGATATCATTTTAAATGGTTCAGGCGTCTTCTTCGAAATGTTCAATATGAGCATTTTCTTTTTTTCTTTCTGAATAGTGTCGAGTTTTTCATACGACAAAATAAGGTCTTTCTCTGCTTTGGTTCCAGTATTCATCAACGATAATTGCATTTTAATTGGCGAAAAAGTCCTCCAGTCTGAAGTGTCACTCACCCCAACCATAGCTCGGCAGCATTGCTTACTTTCAGTTTATGCACATACTTCTCAATCTTATCTTATCTTGTGAAAAGATCAGCAAAATGAAGGCGTTAAAATACCCATAGGTTGGTATACTTATCGCATAGTTTAGAGTGAACGCATTTGTTTAGATTTTATTTTTTTATTTTTTTAATCAACTTATTATAATCCATTCTCTAAACCTATCTGGGTAGAAAAAAAAACTGTCACTAGCTAGGCAGCATGTGGTACGTACTACTAAAGTGACTTTAGGATGAAACTAATGAAGCGAAAACCACATGCAGTTTTGTTGCTGTATTAAGGCGACGTTCTCTCTAATGAAGCCACAAAAAAAAACCCTGGAAGGCTTCTCATCGGATTGTTAAACTACACATAAATGCGCGGAAAGTGAAAAATGTATAAATCTCAAACACAAGCAACCGCTCTAGTGCAAATTTATATGAGCCGGAAAATTCAATTGGAAATTCCTATTAATAATGGAATAGAGAAAAGTAAACATTACTGTCTGTAGCGTTTGCTTTTTATACATATTAATAGAGATGCTGTAAGCAGTGAGACTTTTCTCTGACCTTTCATGTCTGGGACACACTTGCTATTTCGGAATGACAGGTACGTCTCTAAACGACGTCAACGTCATATATAGCATGTTTACTTTGCACATAAACGATTGTGTTGATACATTTTTAGTCATATGGGAAATGGTGACGCGGGTGAATTATTCATTGCGAGCGAGATCTTATCGGCTAATTACAGCGTGACCAAAAATACACGTATGTGGTAAACGGCAAAACTTTTCTGAAATAATATCAGATGCGCATAAAGTATAGTCGTCTGAAAAATAAGTAAATCCGTTTCTTGCAGAGCGGGAAACCGCCATCTAGTACACAAATCGAAAGGGGAGAACTATAACTTCATCGAATTGGAGTAATTCAGCTTAAGCCCATATCCGATTACATAGAATACGTATGTTTTGACAGTAAATCGAGTTGGGGTCCATTTTAAGTATTGACTGAGCTTAAGGCAACGTCACTAGCTTTAAGTGCAGAGGACCACAGCTAACGTGCTATCAAAGGTGTGCTGAGTTGACTGGGCTGGGCTGAGAGATGCTTGTTTGTAGAATCATCGGTTTACCACGAACAGTAACTTTCACCTAAATTAGAATAAGGGTAAGTTTATGGAGCTTCGATAATGCGAACGTATAAAACGTTGGATGCGTCGGGAATCATCTTGGCGACATATTTTTTAGGTCAGGAGTAAATAGAGATTGGGTCCTGTGCAACAAAACTACAAGTGAATCGGTGATTGTTAAAACACTTTAACAGATCTTTCGAAATCATTCGATTGGGCTTCTTCAGATTCGCTCTCAGATTTCAGATTTCGTGTGTCTAACAGAGTTGAAACTTCAAAAAAAGAGGAGCGCAGTAGATCATTAAAAAACAGCAGTAGATTGGATCTTTCCGCAGTAGATTTTTTTTATTATAAAAAAAAAAACATCAATTGCTTGAAACTATATAATAGGCCTTTTTTATTATGCTCAAATGATCTATATAGATCATGGATTTCCATGGTTTACAACAACATTTGGATCACGTTCTGTTGTTGTAAACCGTGGAAATCAATGATCTATATAGATCATTTGAGCATAATAAAAAACACCTAATATATCAGTTTAATGTTTTTTTTTATAAACGTTCCATCTATTAAATTAAAATTTTGAAAATGCTCTAAAAGCCCGGGGTTTGTGAAAGAGTGAAACGAATAAATTGTTTTCTCATTGACTTTCATTGCTTTCATTTCTTCGATTCACTCGGTACTAAAAAGCGATTCTCGTTCAATAAGTGAAAATATTTTGTATTTATTTACAAAATTTCTATATACAAATTTAAGAAATTCTTTTATATTTTCAGTATATCAGTTTCTAATTCATCGAAATTGAGGGAGGGAAAAATCGTTTAAATCAATGTTCATATTAACATCAAGGTTTTTAAAATTGTTAAGGAGATCCATGTAAAGATTGAAAATGTGTTGTTCAAGAAGATGTATTTGAGTGTACTCTGATTGGAATATTTTATTTTTTTTTTATTTTGTAAATTTAAAACATAAAAAAGTGCAGTAGATTGCAGATTTATTTTTTGTGAAAAGTGTAGTAGATCTACTCCTATTGCAGCAAAGTGGCACCGCTGGCTGCCTAATAGAACATAAAAACGTCATTTGCTCTTTTTTTTGTTGAGATTCGTGCCATTGGAACATGTGTATGTGTAGCCTTCGACACTTTTCTTGCGTATTTCATTCACTGGTTAAATTTTATATTAAAACATTCAAAGTTTGCGACCAAATTGATTTCTTAACATTTGTACATAAATAATTAACAAAAAGTTGACAAATTTCACGAAAAAGTAAACAAACTCAAGATGTCAAACTTAAACGTACTTGTTTGTATTCCTAAATCTGAAACAAATCTGAGAAAAAATCCAGATTCGCAAAAGTGCTCTGAAGTCTGAAAAATATTGTTTTTTTTTTGTACCAAACGCACATCTGAGAGCAAAAAAGGTGCTCTTCTACCATTTTTTGTATTTCCTGTACAAAAGGCGAGTTGTCAAATATGATCCACAACATAAAACCGGTTTATGCTCTCTCTCTCATTTTAATGACAAACAACGGCAACATACGATGCTTATAACCAGTGGTGATCGCGACACATCGTACGGGAATAAAAAGAGGTTTTTATAAAAAATTTAAATTGTTTGTCCTCATAAAATGTTAACTAAAATGCCACTAGTCTCGCTAAAGCACCAGTTTTAAAAGTCCTTCAATATGTAGGTACGTAAGGGAAAGAGAAATTTGCTGCAATAGTACCTACAACTTGTTTTAACATTGATATAGTGCATGCTATTTTAAAGGGAATATTTTAATGAAGACTTTTTTGAAACTGGCGAAAATATAGATATGGTTCGAAAAGCTCTTCCATGGTAATCGGATGAAGAATATGAAATAATGTCATTCACAAAGCTTTACAACATAATTAACACGCTTTTCTAGGTGTCACGGAAGCATGTTTACGAAGAAGAAAAATTTGCAAAAATTACATATATTTTTTAAGCAGGTTAGGTTAGGTTGATTAGGGTTTTGAGATCGGCACAAAAACACCAGACGTCATAACGGGCCCATCTGCATCCCCAGTATTTTATATATGCTTCTTCATAAATCAGTATTGTTTAGAATCAGAAATTGTCTAGTTGGCAACAATCAAACGGTCTTGGATGCCTCCTTTGGATATTTATTTTCGAATAATCGCAAGTTGTAACATTTTTTTTATATTTTTGTTTTAATGTTACAGACGCCTGTACTGATTGCTAGATGCTGGATTTGGATGTGCTTAGAATCCACATCCACTCTCACCTTATGTTTCAAAGAAAATTAATAGAACAATATGAATCACATATTTTGAGTCATTTACTTTTAAAAACATAAATCTACTACTTTCAAAAATACGACAGGGTACATATTGGCGCACTAAGCGTGTTGATTCTAAATTTATCATTTAATTACCACCAATGATGATTTGTTCCAACTAATCCATTTTAAATTATTTTACATATGTCGTGCCTAACTGAAGTCAACTACCCCGCCGATCAAGTCTCTTTCACTGATGCATATTTGATCGTGTAGATGTTGTTAGCCGCCCTTTAAAGGTCAAAGCGTACTAATAGGCTCTTTTTTCTCCTCCCTGTGATTTTTATAAATATCTACAATTCTTGAACGTACGAATTATATTGTAAAACAAATGACATTCTCATAATGCCACATTTTGACGTTTGAGGTATGCTTATGATTTATTCAGCTGGTACATAAAAACCGCTTTCTCATTTAGCAACCATTCGGAAGATTTGTTTATGCTCCACATACGAATATTTATCTGAATCGGAGCACTGAGATAACCAATACATTATTTGCGTCTTATCCTTACCCGACCAACTGTATGGTACCACGTATGCGTCTATCAAATGCGGTGGCACAAAATTCAAACATACGGGTGTGTGTATACTGTATACGAAAATACTATTGTTCTATATTGGTCGAAAGTTTTCGAATATACGTGTTCGTCTACGATTGATATGAGTGATATGATTAAATTAAGTTTAATATATGTATATTTATTTTTGCCGGCGTTTCGACGCCGATAACAGCTTGTTAGCAGCATCTTAATATCCGCTGAGAGAAACTGGCCAACAGCGACAAATATAACAAGACGACTAACGAATAAAAAGCGTCACATAAAAAGTCAATAGGTACACTGTTACAAATAAATTATATAGTGCCTTTGTTCATACAACATTTAAATATTTATTTCGCCCACAGGAACCAAACCATACCGATACCATAAAGAAGAATTTTTTTTTTGGAAAGAAAACAATCCCATCCACAATCTTTAAGCCTTATGGTAAAATAGTTCATATCTTTTCAAAATCACAATTCGGTTACCACGCGGTTGGGGGATAGTCGAAATGCTTCTCAAACGCTCCCTATTGGTAACATTTTAGTCAGATGTAACGATAGTTGCAGTAAGCACATCACCTGTCGCCAGTCGAAACTCACTCTTTGTTTCAGATAGAAAAAGTCTGTTATAGCTGTCGATTGGGCAGAACGAAACATATGAATTCTTTAGGATTATGTAATATGACCAATTTTGGAGCGATTTCTATCCTGAGGGAAGAACTTCATATGCATTAACAATTTACTCGATCAAGGAGGGTAAGCGAAAAGTGTTGATATACGATAGACCTCTTGGAAAGGCTGCTTGTTTACGTTTGAGTATAGTCTCGATTAAGACCTTTACCCACGACTCTTATGGTATCATACAATAAATAACTGAAGACCTATTTTATTTTCTCTAACGCATTACAACGCGAGTAAAGTACCGTCGGACCGGGATCAGTATCTTAGCTGGTATTCTATTAAGTCCAGTAGCTTTGTTAGCTTTACGAGAACCGACCCCAGTTTAGATTTCTGCATTTGTTGAACGTACAATGTTAATATCCCTGAAAGATCTGCTCATGTTGAGTATTGCATTTTGTTCACAGGGAACGTCATTAAGCAGTTCACAAATATATTTGTTTCATCTGCTTCGCAGGATGGTTGATGTTGTGCTTCTCAGCTCTCTAACATGTACCTACCAGGACCCCAAGTGTTTTTACCCTTTTTGTATTGCTATGTTTATTAAACGGCTATATTCAGATCTGTATAAATATATATACATAATGTATTATTCTCCACATATCAGTGGCTTTCCAATTTCGTTTAGGGACGTTGCTCTGTCTTGAATAGGTACGGTTGAAAAATTACGGGGCATTAGCAGAAGCCGATGTTCGTGATCCCAATCCGATTTCTGTTCCAGGATCTTCTGATCTGTTGCGTACGAATGCCAGCCAACGCCGAACTATAATAATATTATCGGAATAGAACGCTCGGTAAAAATAAAGTTTCCTAATTCATCGTGCAGGTAGGTATGTACCGACAAAAATGGCTACCTCGTATTTTGGTAGTTACCAGAACCAGTCACGTAGACTAAATGCTTGTTACCAATATTGCCATGATAAGGTTCCTATCAATGTGTGAACAAAGAACGCAAATAGCAACCAACATAAAAAAGCGTTCCATTTATAATCCCTGCCAATTTCGTTAAAATTTTTAGATATCTCTTGTTAAAAATGTGAAATAAATAATAATCCAATTTTGTACATACATGATCTGAAGAATCAGCCGTTAATGAATTTCGTTTCTGTCCTTCGCCTTCAGCAGGTGATTCGGATTCGTTTTCAGCCTTCCTGCGGCGCACCTCAGCCATTATCTTAATATATGCAAGTATCTACTATATATTAAATCAGCACAAAACGCTTCAAATACACAAAACTATTTTTTGTCCCGAGCAAGGAATATTCGATTTTATACGAATTCTACGTGGAAAAATAAATAAAAAAGTTATGGAAATGGTAGACTTTAACAGGGACAGTTTTAAATCACACACGGAAGCCAATGTCGTCGTCGGGAGTGGGTGCAACAATCGATAACTTTGGCCGTTGAAGTGAATTTCGGTTGATTTTCGAACTAGCGCCGTATAAATAACTAAATGCCGACTGAACTAATTGAATATTTGTTTTCAATTCGTTAGCAATTGTCAATAAAAAAGAATTCCATTTAATCAATAAACAGGAGACACTTTTCTTCCTCCCTCTCGATTTCTCACATAGCAAATATTTGACAGCAGTTTTTTAGTGCTTTCGCTGAATAAGTTTAAGTTGAAGAAAAGTTCAGGACGATGATGACATGACAAAGTCGAATGTTTACGTTAGTTCTGTTCGTTTTGAAATACTTGAAGTGAGTAGCTGTAAAATTAATTTTGTGTTGATTTTGTCGCGAAACGCCGATAACTTTACTGAGATGGATGTTCAAAAAACAGGCTTAATATAAACAATGGATGGTTCATTTACACAGTTCCTCAGTTCACCATTTCGCGAATAAAACTTCAAACACAATTTTGCCTTTCACTGAAATCTCGCAGCTTTATAAATATGAAATAGTGTCTATCTCACCAAAACAAATTTCTTTTAGTAATTTCAATTCATATCTGTAAATATATGTAAACTACCAAGAAAAAATTGATAATGGCGGATCACCCAATACTTTTGGTGTCATGGGCATTGTGCTGTCCAATTCATTTGTGTTTTTTTAGTAACCACTTAGTTAAGTTGGCACTTATGATTTAATTAAAAAAAAGCTGCAATATGCCTATTCACGAACTCACATATCATAGACAAGGAATAAACATGATGTGTGCGTAGGTTGATGAATTTTCGGGGAAAACAGCCGGCTTTTTAGTTGAATGTAATACACTACCTATATTCATACCGAGCCGAAAACTGGGCTTTTGCGAAAGCATTGGAAAATTTTAAGCAGAAGTTTTCCCATACAAATTTCAATTTTCAAAGTTGTTTTAAGTCGCTTCTGACGAAACCGGCTTCCAATCATTGGATTGTTGAAACAAACACACCTTTTGTAATACTCGCAATTCAGCAGAACAGCTGACTGAACAGAAGTCACAACTCGCAACTTAAAATCATTTTCCAAACTGCGCTGATATTATATTTAAATGCTGTGATCTGTGAATTCGTTTTATTTGTTAGTTAATGCGATCGAAATTTGTAGCCAAGATAGCTTATACAGAAGATTCACGACTAGTGTCTCACAGCTGATTGATTCGTCAAACGAAAACTGTTCGGTGTGAAAGAATCGACTAGTTTTCGTTGAAAACATGGTTTTCGGTGGTGCGGTGTGAATAGGTATAATTCATCTCTGCCAGTTCCCTTCAGCTGGATTGGCATCACTTTCAAAATACATATTCAGCAAAGTTTCGAAGCAAACAGAACTAAAAAGCGTACCAAATCTGACGGATTTGCTTGTGTGCAAAAACGCGGATTTAATTAATCATATTTTTACAATTATATACGGCAATTTATAAATACAAGTATATTATTAAAAGTGACTAAATCAAGGTTGGTAACACAAATCTACCAAACATAAACAATTTATAATAAGCCCAATTTTTGATTTGAACAATTTCCTCAATAAAGATGGCTGCTTCTTTGCCCGGCGTTTTTCCATCAAGTCTCCAAGAGAAGATTCTGAAAAGTAAAGTTTTAGTTGTTGGTGCAGGCGGGATTGGATGTGAAATTTTGAAGAATCTCGTTATGTCGGGATTCCCTGACATTGAAATCGTAAGTGCGCTCAGAAATAGTGTAGAAGTTAAGTTATAGCAAAATAATCAAATTTATCTTGCAGATCGACTTGGACACAATCGATCTGAGTAACCTGAACCGTCAGTTTCTTTTCCACAAGGAGCATGTCGGAAAATCGAAGGCAAAAGTTGCCAGAGAAAGCGCTCTAACTTTTAATCCCAACGTTAATATCACAGCATATCATGACAGCATCTTCAGGTAAGTTGTCTTGTGTGTAGTTTCGTCTTGAAATAATATCAAAACCTCTCTTCTAGCACTGACTACGGAGTAAATTTCTTTAAGAAGTTCAATATAGTCTTAAATGCTCTCGACAATAGGCAGGCACGTAACCACGTCAATCGCATGTGTTTAAACGCCCAAGTTCCTCTAATTGAAAGTGGCACGGCCGGATATAATGGGCAAGTGGAACTCATTAAAAAAGGACTAACACAGTGCTATGAGTGTACACCAAAAGCAGCGCAAAAATCTTTTCCTGGCTGCACTATAAGAAATACACCATCGGAGCCCATCCACTGCATTGTCTGGGCAAAGCATCTTTTCAAGTGAGTTTCAATGAAAAGTTTCTAGCTTTACTGGACACTGACTCTTTACTTTTCATCCTCAGTCAATTATTTGGCGAAACAGTTGATGAAGAAGATATTTCCCCCGATGTAGCCGATCCCGAGGCAGGAGGAGAAACCACTGCCGACGAAGGTGATGTGAAACGTGTCAGCACCCGCCAATGGGCCATAGATGCTGGCTACGATCCCGAAACGCTCTTCAATAAGTTCTTCTATGATGACATTAACTACCTGTTGTCCATGTCAAACCTCTGGAAAGCACGTAGGCCTCCAACACCCCTACAGTGGAATAGTGTGCCCAACGATGAAGTGAAAAACTCGGACAGCAAGGAGTTCATGAAACAGTACCACAAGGTATGGTCTTTTGGCGAGTGTGCTGCAGTTTTTGCCGATAGTGTGCAGAAGCTTAAAGTTCTGCTTTCCGAAATGCCCGATAACGACAAACTCGTCTGGGATAAGGACGATCAGCCGGCAATGGACTTTGTGGCATCTTGTGCCAACATCCGAGCATATATCTTCGAGATTGAACGGAAGTCTAGATTTGAAATGAAATCCATGGCAGGCAACATCATTCCAGCTATTGCTACCACCAATGCTATTACAGCAGGAATTGTAGTTTTACATACATTCAGAGCCATTCAGGACGAGTTCGAAAAATGCAAATCCGTATACATGCGCCTTCGCCCAAATCCTCGCAACCAACTGTTGGTGCCGGATAAATTTCTCAGTCCCCCCAACCCCAAGTGTTACGTGTGCTCTACAGATCCTGCAATTTATCTGAAAGTTGACACCAATAAGGTTAAGATAAAGGATTTGCGCGATGACATTCTCGTGAAGGCACTGAACATGGTCAATCCCGATGTTATTATTGACGCCAAGGGTGTAATAGTCATCTCGTCGGAGGAAGGTGAAACCGAGTGTAACGATGACAAGACCATGAGTGAGTTGTCTATTGTTGATGGAGTTTTGTTAAAGGTCGACGATTTTTTCCAGAACTACGAGTTAAGTATTATTATTATGCACATGGACGCTGAGCGTGATGGTCCTCTGTTTGAGGTTATTGCCGACAAGGATCAGCTCAAGCCACAGGAAGAAAAAGCTCCAGCCGAACAAACATCCAATGGGTCCGAGAACAAGGACGATATTTCTGATGGTCCGTCAACTTCGAAGAGGAGTCGGATTGAAGTTGTTGAAGAAGACGATGATTTGTGTTTGATTGAAGACGGTGACGACGATGTGGTTGCTGATGTTGAGAGTGAGAAGGAAGCTACGGCTCCCGTTAAAGATGCTAATAATGTCGAAATGGAAACATCTCCAAACGCAGCTGCTAAAAAGATTTCGTCATCGGTTGCTACGAAACGAAAACCTGCTGAAGAGGAAGACGATTCAAATGATGGTCCTTCCAGTATAAAACGTACCAAGCCGGATGAAGACGATGGTGATGGTGACATAACGATCATCGATTGAAATCTCATTGACAGAATTGTAATGTCTTTTGTAAATGTCGTACGTTTTTCTAACAATAAAAAAAAACTCCATCAAAGACTTTGTTGTGAGTTAATTTAAATTTTGTTTTGTTTTAATGTATGGTTGAAGCAAGAACAATCATACGACAGTCGTTCAGCGAACACTTCGATAGGGTATATGCAATAGTGCTAATGGATTCACGGTTGGGTTTATACTTTACCTTTTTTCATCTTTCTGTCATTTGTCATGACAGCAGTCGTAGATTATTTGTTGGCATTTTCCCAATACTTTTGTGGAATAGATCAAAATCATTTTTTTGTTTCATTGGATTACAGATTAAGTGCATCACCGAGTGAAACCAATGGAAAACGACAAAAAAAGAAAAATCTAGCTAATATAACAACAACCGAAAATGTTTCGCCGTCAATGCCTGACAGTTTTAACTCCGGCATTAGTAACAAAAGCTGAAAAATGTTCCAAAAACTTACTAAAGAAACAAACGTTTACTACTTCAATTTAAATTGCATTTAAGTTGCTCTTGTTGTCTCAATCTGTCTCTTGCTTTAAGATATTTTTTTTATAAGAGTGTGAAAAACCGAAGTTCAATGGAACGCTGTCATTTACTCGTTACAATCTCCGCTGTCCCACTGTATATCTCGTTGTTTTATCATCTTTCACATTTTACGGTTGCAATGAAACAATAAACAAAATTAAAATCAAATAGTTTGTACTCGTTTGGTTGGAGCTATGGAATCTAGAATAAAATATAGACGAATTCCGCTAGAACTGGAACTAATTGCGAAAACCCAAAAGGAGCACGGTATACATGAAGTTTTTGTTTATTAACTGCCCCAACATTAAAGTCTTTTCTTTAATTGTCGATAGGTATGTTATGCGTTGCGAAAGAATCGAATTACTCTAATCTTATAGCCACCATTCCGGGTCCTGATGGTTCTCCATATTCGACAGGCAAGTTTCAAATAAGCATAACGATTGGTGATCAGTATCCATTCCGACCACCGATTTTTAAATTCATCACACCAGTGTTTCATCCAAATATAGATAATAGTAAGTTGGTTAAAATGCTAATAATAGTGAGACTCACAGTATGCCTTTGTTAGGTGGCCAGATTTGTCTTGAACTATTGAAAATGCCACCGGCAGGAACTTATAATCCAGCAATCTCGTTGGAATCAATACTGCTTTCCATTCAACTACTGCTCGCTTATCCAAATCCTGACGATCCACTACGAGGAGACGCTGCTGATTTATACAAAGGGAGCGTAGATTTGTTTAATGAAAAGGCAAGCAAGCACACGGAAAAATATGCAAAGGCGGAAGTGGCAGAGTCACCTGCAAATACGGAAGAGTTGCCTGAGGAGGTGGAAGAGTTGAGTGCAGAGACGGAAAAAGTGCCGAGTAAGAAAATGAAAACGAAATAATGTATTTGTTTGGGAAGAGTATTTGTTCGGTTTATTTATTAAAGATTTTAAACGGAGCTGTTAATATTGTAAACTATATGTCTACTGCAAACTATGTAAACCATGTTCTGTGCTCCTCGTTAATATTTGCCTTTTTATGATATTTTGCTACCCTTTTTACAACTACTACCATTGATATGTGCAAAGGAAAGCTGCATTCTGTCAACCAGTCAAGACTCAGAATCAGAAGCTCTTCTAAAAGAGTCAATTGCTCGATCGTTTCGATTTTTTTTTTTATTTTACAGAAGACTAAAGTAAATGGGATAATTACCCTAGCGTTCACAGAGCGCGAAGCTTAATAGTTCCATACACACTAGATACGTAGCCGTACTTTGTGCTGGTGGGCCAAAACGTGATTCACCATGCATCGGACTATGGACTAGTAAAGGAGCTAGAAATAATTAATAGGGAAGGACCTTATACTTCAACGCTATCGAGTCCCTATTATTCAGGTTAGGATTCTGCTCACTGTATAAAAATATTTTTCGTTTTATAAATTCCTGCTGAAAAGTTAGAACTATAACTAACAAAAATAATATACTCACACTTAAAAGTTGTTGCTGCTGCGGTTGACTTTTACACAGTTTTCAATACACTATTGTAACGAATGAAAACCATTTTTTTTTATTAAAAAATTAAATTATATTATTATTAGTATTTATTTTCTTAAAAACTATCGAACACTCGCTACAATTTCATTGGCTACACATCTCTACTGACAGCGGACTTCTACTATTTTGTATATTTTGTACCAGATGATTTGTTTGTTGTTTAATTTGGCCAGATGTTTTCCATAATTCAAATTAATATACACGTAATCGCAGCTTGCTTATTTCACAAATGCCCTCTTTTATTGGTTATACTAACACACCTTGTCCGGGGTTTATACAATTAGAATCCATGTAAAATCAATAAAAAAAGAAAAACATTTGATAATACTAGTCAGTGTGCTGGGTGCTGGTTGATCTACTACCATAATAATGCCGTACAAATTCATTTGCCGCATTTTGCTCGATTTCGTATGGATTTTGGAGATTCAGTTCACACGAAATTAACTATTTAGTGCCTTCCCATTGTATAATGTGCGAAATAATTTAATTCGTTTAGTTTTATTTAGTTTATATCTCCAAATCGCTGTATCTACAGTGTTTGTAGTGTCACAAATGTATTGTCATTTAATGGTTTATATGCGGATTGTTCTTACGACTTTGGTCACAATCACTTGCCTTTTGGGGGATAACTTTGTTGAGCTCACCCAGCATCCACTTTTGCAAGCCTTGGTGGACAATGCCACCCATGCGGTTATTGGTGCACTATCGGGCATTGCATTTGTTGTGCAATTCTATGATAGGACAAGTAATCTCTTTGGATGGCTTCTGATATTTATTTGTTTCTCGGTGTCTTCTCTGATCGATGTGGACCATTTTATTGAGGCAAGATCTTGGAATTTGGAGGTAAGGAATGACATTGATTTAGTTATGTGAATTTTAAGGAAAGTTTATTGGTTCTTTTGATATGTTTTTTTACCAGTGTTATATATCGTACATAGCCATTACTCATAACTGAAAATAGCGCATAATTCGCAATTATTGGGTATCAAGGCAACGAATATTTGTTGAAAATAATAACAACTACAACTCTCACTCAGCGCCGATGCTAGTTGGTATCCTTTATGATTGACGTTCATTTGCGTAACCGATTTAAAGCGAATGAGGGCAGTTGTTTGCAAATTGGGTAAACCGGTTTTAACTAATTTATATTTATGTTTGCTTGGTAGCAGATAGCAGCTGGAATGAAGCTTAATCTTTGGAAAATTGTAAATCCATGCCTCTTAGTATATGACTGTTCTTCTAGAAACGATAACTTCACTTCAACTTCTGAATTTTTCTCTTGATCTTCTGACATCTTATATAGTTAAGCTTCCCAAGCACATATAGAGATGTGAAATTAAAACGAGATTTATTCTTTTGCTATGACTGTCATATCTTGTGCACTATGGCGTATACGTGATTTTTTTTTTTGGATCGGATGTTTCTCTTAACATTTTCCTGCCTGAAATAGCAGAGAAACTGTAACTTTTGGATACGTGGAACAGTACAACCGAAATGAAAACACTAACCTGGAATTCTTGGAGATTGTCAGGCTATGCGAATATCCGATAATTCAACAGACACCTTCCACGTCTATCAAAAATTGTTTGATTGATTGATTAGATAACGCCATCAGTGTTATACTGCGCCAAACGGATAGGAAGTCTAGCTAGTCACCAAAGTATTTACAAGACAAATAAAACTAACCGCCAGAATTGTGAACGAAAGTGTGGCAAGACCCGCATAAAGGTTGAACCTGTTTAACAATAGTCCAGACAATTGACTGGTTTTATCGCCGAACTGTTCCTGCACCATAATTTGGCCAGTTGTTGACAAATGAGCAAGGCACATGAACATCTTAAAAAGTTTCCTTTTTTTTTGTTGTTGTTGCTTCTTTGGTTCACAAGTCAAGGCTTTTCTATGCTGTATGTGCTTAATGTTATAATTCGTCCATGCAGGAGGATGTCTGCTTGACGGTCCGGTGAAACCGTGTAGCAATTGCAGCGTTTCCGATGGTTTATTGGTGCCGTTGACCCTTGAATTTGCTCTTGGTAGAATATAATTAAGTGGTTCGCACTCTGTAGTGGCCCCAGTGCAGTAATGGTAGGTGTTGTGGTGCTACTGAGTGAGGGCTACAATTCAACCCGTGAAGAAACACCTTTTGCGACTTCAGATAAACATCCTGTCCTGAGAAAGTTTTCGGCATACAATTGAAGATTGCTTTCATTCTTCTTAAAAACAAAAACTGCCATATTGTCTTATATCGACCTGTTGCGCCAGCCTGAAAAGGTTTGGCTGTACTTGTATTTTGTTCCCAACACTTGCAAGGTTGCAGTTCGTTTGTTTTTTTGTCTATCTCTTTGTGGGATAGAGGCAAGTTATACGACAGCATGTGGGCATTTTTGCGTCTGAACGCATTTTTAAATGCTATGCAAAATAAAATACACCACAAGTCCTCTTACTCAATTAAAGCTTTTGTGTTCGGCTGTTAGCTATTTATAAATTTAAAATCTAAAAACCGTCCTGACTGTATATTGAAGCAGAACTTCGTGCTTTGGATTGAGGTAGTCAAAATAACCACCCTCACAATGATTTTTTTGTGTCCCACGGCACTCATCGAAACATAACGGTTATCATTACGGCAGGGATGCACTTTAATAAATTCATATCATCTTTCATTTCATTTTCAAAAGCAACCAATATTTTGTTTCACTTCCCCCTTAACTAACTTTATTTCTAGGACGCTACGAATCTACTGCGCCGACCGTTCCTCCATTGCACAACAATTCCAATGATGCTGTTGGTCCTGTTTGTTTGCACAGCATCGTTAAACTACTTCAAAACGAGCCTTATAATGGGAGCCTTTCTTTGCGCATTTGTCACCCATCACACCCGAGATGCAGTCCGCCGTGGATACTGGATGTGCCCCTTTGGCCAAACCGAACGTATTCCACATCTTTTCTATATCCTCAACACAATTCTAACACCATACCTCGCATACTATCTGCACTGTTTTTGCCGCAGCAGTGCCGTGCAACAGCTATTGGGCAACTATGTGAAGCTCAGCGACCATCATCATCACTACCGCGGCTATCGTTATTCAACAGTTTAATATGGTGAACTGGCTTGAAATCACATCCTACGAAAATATTTTGTAGTACCTTAAGCAGTTTACGGCATTATCATAGAAAAAAAAGTATCTTCCAGCAACGAAAGGCATATGATAGATATGCCAGAAGTCTTGTTATGTGATATTTAGTAGTTATATATTTCGGAGTATATTTGTTAAGCACAGCATCACTGTTTTCCTCTTGCCTTTTAGATCCTTGATGCGGATATCGTAGGATTATGTAACCTCAGATCAACCGATCTTTTTGTAGAAAAAAATATCATAACTTAAGCTTTAATAGCGTAAGCGATTGTTAATTATTCTTAGTCCTAGTTGTAGTCCAATCAAAATGCCTTAGAAAGTATCGCAAAATTATTAAATAAAAACACAAAAAAATAATTACAAAACAGGCGACTTGACACCGTTTCATTTCTAAAAAAAGGAAATAATGAACGAATGCATAGAGCGACACATTTGTGTTTAGATAATCTTAAGACTATTGATTTTGCAATTTATGAATTGCTTTTGAGTGGCGATGTGTATGATTATGTTTTTTTTTTTGTTCTTTTCTTTAAGGTTTGGTAATGCTGTTATTGTGTGTTTTTTATTCTGGTAAAGTATTCGTTAGTAGTGCGGGTGAATTTAATTTAGTTTTACGACATATTTCCGTGAGTGAAGGTAGTATAGTGTGAGCTGGGGCTGTGGTTATGAGCACATACTATGTGCTGAATAGTAACTGAATAAATCGAAGAAGTAATTTGCTTTACCAGCACGCTATGGGTGTTTTGTTCAAGTAAAAAGTGAGTGAGCCGAAATGGTATTAAAATTAGTTTAACCTTCTGCACTTCCCCATAATTAATTTTCGATTGTGATCTTGATCTGTTGGGCACTCAATTGTGTAAACTTTTGAGTTATAATTCATATCATTTTCTATGCCCATATCGAAATCCTAAGCAATGAGTGCAAGTATAAACTAATCTAATGTTGTTTTTCATTGCTTCGCTCGAGGATCCCCTCATTCTGAAATATAATTAAATAAAATACCTAAAGTGCACTTGTGTAAGTTCACATTTTCAAATTTATCCATCTCCAACGCATGCAACTGCGTTTTGTTTTCTTCGTGTATGACCAACAATTTGACCGCTGGTGCGAGTTGAAGGTGCAAAGTTTCATATGTGGGCAGTTAATCAAATTGCATTTGAAGCTCGTTTTTGTTTTTTTTTTCTATATCTAGCGAGTAATTATACGCTATAAAGAGTGCCTTCTCGCTCGCTAAAGCTCTAGTTCAAATGTTCAAATGGTTGAATTTTGTTTCAATTGGCCAAGGCATTTTAAAGCTGTGAGCTAGGAGGTATTCGTAAAATACGATTTTCGTTTTCTGAGCAGCGAATAACAACAACACATATTCTATATCTTCCAATCGCGACATTATGCAATGTAACTGTGGAAACCGGTGTCAATTTTGGGCAGTACTCTTAATTCTATGACGGAAAATGTTGCACTTTTATTATAAGTCGGAAGGGTTTTGGTTACTACTTTTTAGAACCGAATTTAAATTCCTCCAAAGAGACGGATAGATTGCGTTGCGTGGGCTTGATTGTTACATGCATAGTAAAGAGTACCACCCAAAACATTTTCTAAAAAATATGTTTTTTGTCACTTCCAAGTCATAGCCATTTAGCCACAATTAAAAGTGCAAACGATTTATTTATAATAACAAGTTTTCTGATGTTCTGATGATTTACGAAGTAATTGATGTCTTAAATTTCATTTAAAAAATGAAATAAATCATGTGGCGTCCAAGTTCATGGCCAGATTGAAATTATTTTGCGTGAAGCCAATCGAACAGAATATGCGTGCTAGACTGGTCATGACTGACACTAATGGAAATAAATTCTTTGATGCTATAGTGATGTAGTTACTGTAATGTATGTGGTTTATTAGTTTATAACGGCTATAAATAACTGAATTGAAATCATATCGATAGCTGTAGATATCCGTACAGGACCACTTTCGAAACGAAATTAATTAAGACCAAAATAAAATCCATCGTACATACAATGTTCTATTTTCAATAGATTTCCTAATTTCCGATCCGTTCATGATTTAATTGTTACAATAAAATAGATTCCAACAGACTCTGAACAGTCAGCCAGTCGCTAAATCATGTTCATTTTACAAGCAAAAACATTCTATTGCTGCCAATTCAACAAAAAAAGACAAAATAATAAGTATTCCTAGAAGCAAGTGGATATAATAAATGTCCTGTGCAACGAATCTTGCGAAAGTAAAAGCGACAGTTTTGTGACAGTTGGCTGTGCCGACATGTTGAACACAAATATTCGCTGACCACAAAATTAAAAAGTTTTTTTTTGTCCTTTTTTTATAGTGAATTCATAATACAAATTTATAGAATGACGTTTTTGGTTCGCGCCCAAGCGTATTCGCAGCAGGTGGACAAAATTGAACAGTGGGACCGTTTGTGATATAGTGAAAACTAAATTAGGCAAATGTTAAGTTTAATTTCATTTTCATGCAATACTACCTAATGTTTAAAAAAGTTCAGCGATACTGCAAAGCTTTTTCAAATGAAAAACTACTTCAAAAAGGCTTCATACTTGTTTAGAGTGTCTCAAAATAGATATGGGTACTTGATTCTTTTAAGCGTATTCAATTTAACTTTTATTTTGGACTCCCAGTCTCAATCCTAAGACAAGATCTTACTCTATTGCATATTAGACTATTCACACTTATTTGACAAGACCGATGTCGCTCTTCTCCAAATCCCAACGCAAATTGGACCGAAAATCAATCAAAAATGTTGCTTTCCAAACGACCTTCACAGAAATAGGCTGATGAGGTTCTTATATATATGGTCTCCTTACAGTCTTTTTTTAGCAAGGCCTAACCGCCTTCTAAGGCCAAAGAAAGAAAGTGCATTTAATCAAAAATCATAAATCATTGAATGCGTTTCCAAGTGATGGTCCTATACCATCGCAAACGACAGGCTCCGCATTTTGTGCGCTTTTTCATAGAAAGAAAACATCCATTCGCTGGTGAGAACAATAATGAATGTAGTGCGCTTACGAGTATGCGCAGTGGCGAGTGTGAGGTTATGCTAATGCATACACGAAGATTATGCAAACTTACATATGTATGATATGCAAACTTATGGCGGTGGAGTATGCGAACTCACAGGAGAGAAATGAAATTGTAGCGTCAAAGCAAACATCATTTTAATTTTTAAAGGCCTCTTCTTTAATAAGAGTCAGTCCTTTTCGTATATGCAAAACTTGGTTAACTTTCCTGTAGCGGAATATTCAGAATCCTAAACTTAATAGCACTTAACAATTTAAGCATCACACCTACGCACCACGCCCCTCTTTTGACCTCTACATTTGAATTTAAAAACAACAACCTCATTGACGATCCCACTGTGCCATAATTGATCGATGTGACTTCCACATCCCACACATATCAAATCAAACAATGTTTCACGACTATTATCATCAGCCACAGCGGTGTGGGAAACAAACCGTCCTCATCGCAACCATTAACCACACAACACAACTCAAATCGTTGCCTTTTCAAAAATAACATTTTCCTTGTGCACTGCCTTGTGCCGGTCCATCCCAGAACTTAGTCAGCAAACGAATATCTCACTTAACGTGTTTCTCGTTAGGCCAAATTATAGAAAAATACAAATTTTCAGATTTCAGAGTGTGACTGTCGTATTCGTATTCCGGACTAAAGTCAAATATACTATCTGCCAGAGGCTAGCTGCGATCGTTTGTTCATTCTCATTCGAGATCGTTGTTCGTATTTTCATCTCGTGAATGTTTAGTTTACGGACCAACAGATAACTAGATCGAGCCGAATGCACTGTGACAAGTATTGAGATTGCAGTTTTGTTAGTTTGTACATAAAAAAAAGAAGATACGACTGCATATTTAAATAAATAACGCGCGGGTATGCACTTTTGGCATTTCGTATCGCCGTCTTGAAACCAAGCGTGTCACCATCATCAATTATCGGTTCTAGATAATATTTTATCTAAAGTGCGTTTTTTTTTCTGTTTACAAGGTGCAAGTTTGCTTTGCTGATTGAGTGATCTATTAGAAAATTTTCAAAATTTCCGAACAAGAGCAAAAGTTAAACCCCCTTGGAGTAAGTTGGAAAAGCTGACACATTTGAGCTTTGGTTTTTTGTTTTCAAGTGTGTGGTGTGATATAGGCTTTTTTTTTTTTTGTCATCAATTAAAAATGTGGAGTCGTATGTAGCGTATGTATATTCAAATGTCGTATAAACTTGTTTGTTTCTTTTGTTTTTAGTTAATTTATAAACATTTTGGAAAAATACGTTTTATTCTTTGAAATTGTTGATTTTAATTCGGAAAACCGCTTTGCGATGAATTATTGAGATGAGGCGTGACAAATGGATTTTTTTTTTTTGTGTTTCGAAATAGAAAAATACTGTATCGCTGGTTGAATGAGCAGCAATTTCACGGTACGTGAAGATTCATTTGTCTGGCGCTGTATTGGTCAAATACAATCGGCTTAGGCTGTGCATGCGGCTGAGTGTACTATTGTATTTTTATTTTACTTTATTTATTTAGTTAGAGAAGATTCGTCTACTCAAGTGGACGTACGTATACACATTTGAAATTAGGAAGGCAACAGTTTTTATTGTTCTCTTCAACGAAACATACACATGCCACAGGTGTTGAATTCGAAATGTTTTATTGGCAGGGCTACCGTTGAATGTCTCTAAAATGTCGCTAAGAAACGTGTAAACCAGAAAATAAGGAACTTTTGAATATCTGCGCTTTAGTGTTTTAGAGCCTCTCTATAAATTTAAGACATCCTCTAATCACTTATGCATTTCACAAATTTTGCAGTTTTGTACTCCGCGATTCTGCGACTCTATGGGCATAATATGACTCTGCGAATGGTCGTGTTTAAAGCTTTTAATTTTTTGTTTATATTTATATCATTTGTAGTTGAGAGTTAACATCTTTAAACTAAAGTTCGCAAAGTGTCAAACGTCTTAGTCAGAATTTCGAAAATGTACAGACACAAATTGAGCAAACACTTTCGAAATTTTCAGATTTCAAGGCTCGCAAATTTACGATAAGCAGGTACATACAAACGTCAGTTCATTTTATTTCATATGGCACATTTATTTAAAACACTAAACTGAAATTTATTAGATTCAAATTTATTTTAAAATTTGAAACTAACAAAATTTTAGAAGAAATTCCTAAAATAGTGTCCGATTTCGTTACGATGTTCGCCAAAAGGAATATGTCTACTTTTTGGAAAACATTTTAGGCACACTTTCAAGTTTTGAAAGAGCTATTTTGCTTTAATGTTTTAAGCTGGTACATTCGTTAGACGAATTGGTTGCAAACAAATGTAAACTATTTTCAAATCTCAGTCGCAGTGATCTTCACATAGTTGCAAAACAATCCAGTATTCAAAGCTACAACTTCTAAAGTTGTGACTTTGGAGCTATTGAAAAGCATGAGTGTAACTAATACGAACTATATTTACATATATTTTATTGTTATATTTGTCGAAAGTGAAAAATTTAATTTTTGAAGTCAAACTTCTTACGCCTGCGAAACAATAGCGTAACGAAAAGTGAAACGGATTAAGAACCCCACTCCAAATGCAAAAGTAGCAGAAGTTATAATTTTTCTTCTGATTCATAAACTCAAATCTCATATTTTATATTTTAGTGTCCAGGTTCGATTTTACGAATTCACAATTCAATAAAAAAATAAACTATTGTGACGAAATATTTAAGATGGAGATAAAAATGATTATAAGTAATAGGTCTATTTGTTCCTACTAGTATCGCTTGTGGTCGAAAATCGAACCTACATTCATAAGTATGTAATACTAAAAAACGTATCACAATTTTTAATATTCATGCTGTTGTTTTTTATAAACAAACAAGCAACAGAAAGATAAAGCAAAAACTACTCCCCAATTTACATTCGTCACTATTAAAATATAGAGCAAACAATTTATGTCGAAAAATGTTCGTTTTCATAGTAACATCATTGAAACGAAAGTGGTTAGTCAAAACTTCACAGATTTATATGTCCCTGAATTAAAATTATACAGTTGCTTACTTTTTCTGGTACGTTGCTATGGTAATATGGCGGCGACAAATTGAATGTAACCAAAATGCTCAAATGACCAAAATGTCAGGATTATCAAAACTGTATATTAGACATGACCAAAATTACCAATATGGTCATATTTGCCTTGATGGTCAGATAAGGCATTTGTTATTTATATATATATCAAATAAATCGAAATTCCACGAACTTAAACACCGATGACAACAAATTAATTCTTGTTCCATCAAAAATGCCAGCAATGCCATAACGAAATTTCAATAAAGTGCATATGGGCATATAGTGCGCTATGCTGGCATTCGTGCTTTTTGTCCGATTGCACTATATGCGATTTGGGCATTTTTATCTATCAAAATCATCCTGGTCATATATGGCATTTAGGTCATTAGAGCATATGAGATATGCCCATTACATTGTCAACACAATAGATCTCTTCTGGTCGCAGTGTACAGGGCCTATTACTTACAATGCCCATTACATTGTATGACCATATTTTGACAGTAGAACTGTCAGAAATTGGCATTTTATGACCACTTGGCATACAGTCTAATCTTAGCTTAAGAAGCATTTTGTATGGGGAGTTTCTAACTTAATTTTACCAACTTTAATGGCGACATATTACCACGAATGTGGTACATGTGTGCACATCTATGGCACAGTTCTTTCGAATGGTATAAGTTTCATAATAAATACTAAAAAATGTACGGAAACTTTGTATGTTCACGTTTGATGATGATTAAATGTTTTCGTAACTCAAAGTACCCTTAGAAATATTAAAATAATCATCACGCAACTACAACAACTACGCTCTACTTGACACTTCGAGACTCGGTTGTAGTTGTTGTAATCGCGTGCTGAAAATCCTACTTTACTTTGCTTTGCTGAGATCGAAGCTCAAAAAAACCCACCTTATGTAATATTACAAACGTCATTTTGGAATTGTTTGAAATTATAATATTTTTTTTGTAATCTATCTAGCTCCAAAAGCATACCGATCAGTTATTGTTTTTGGTAGCTAGCCCAACAGATGTTTTCTTTTGCAAGATAACAATTGCACACCACTACAATGCATGGTTTTTTCTTCATTGCATATTAATTTAAATATTTTTTTTTTGTCATCAATCACATAATATGAATTTAGTTAATAAACCGAACAACTGTGTCCTCGTCATTTCGCAAAATGTCAAAAGTTGGCCTTCTAAACTCGACGCGACGGTTGAATGCTAACTTTACAGAACACGAAAATGACATGCAGCTCACATAAATTTTTTTTGACATAATAAATTATTTACCTAATGAAATGTTTCTTTTAAATTAACGAATTATCCCAAGAATTCACCTTTCATTAAAAAAATTAAGAATGCTCAATTATGAAAAAAATATCTCGATCTGCTAAGGAGTAATAAAAAATCCAATTCTATTACGTTCTAATTTTAGCAAAGTGTGAGGAACATGGGTCTTGTATTTTCTTTCCTTTGCCTAATTTAATTTTCTTCATCGAAAATCGAATTATGAGAATACACAACTTTTTTTTATGTATTTTGTTGTGTATACACAAAACCAGATTTATACATTTATTCGTTGTCGTTTTCCTATTTTCTTATGATTATTTTGAATTTGGCAGTACACCGACGAGGTGGGATTTTGTTTATATAGTCACCGATTTTTCGTTAAAAATAAATAAATTCATCAAGGTTCTAGAGAACATTAAATTAAAACCATTTTGGATATTTTTGGTTGAGAAAGTTATATAGGAACCTTGACCGCGGGATGACTGTGGTTCCTTGTCAGAAGGATGAGTGATGTTTGCGCGGGTACTTTTTGGGATTACTATCCCATATGAACAAATGTCCAAATTTGAGTTCTAAGGAAATCGAAGTTGACAATAGGCATTAGAAAAGGTGCCACAGATTAATGTTTTACAAGGTTAAACGGAACGAGACGAGGTAGGTGTCATCTGGATAACATTGAGTTGAGGGCTGAATTTTCAGTTACCACAGTCGGCAGCAGATTGATTTCTACTTTTTTATATTCGGCGATTGAACGATGGGGTGAAGTGGAAATTGTTTCGCTCGTGAGTGCATGCAAAGGCTCCGCTTAACTTTTACAGCTCCGGATGTGCCTTAGCCAGGACCCATCAGAACAGTCAAGGACCAAAGTGGAACAAAGTTTGTGCGAAAGTCCAAGAGTTTCAGTTAGGAAAAGGGCGCCCACTTTGGCCCTTGCAAAACCCAAAGTTCTTAATTTTTATAAAAACAACTTAAACTTTCAGCTTGTTAAAATTAAATTGAAGCTAGATATTTGGCCCTATCGAGGTATCCGTTCAGAACGAAATTTTCTCCGATTTGTAAGAAATCGGAGAAATTCCATTCGAGATATCCGTTCCGATACATCTTTCGGAAAAATTCCCCGATGACATATAACGCACCTTGTCGCATTGCGTGAAACCGCCACTTGGCGTTTATATGCTTCATTTATATTGCTTCGAAACGGATACTTCGAACGCAATTTGGGTTCAGATCAGATTTGAATCTCGTATCGGAATTTTTTCCGAAGGGATAACTCGATTAAGAAAATGATCCCAAAATTGATTTGTGTCAAAATGATGCCAAGACAACTGGTGAGCCGCTTCTAGCAGTGTGTGTATGATGACATTTTCAAAAAATTAAATCCGCATACTTTTTCTTTGTAAAAAACTAAATCGAATGCAGTGCAATTAAAATTCACAGAAAATGCGCTGTCAAAAAATGTCTACATTTTTGACCCCTTCGGACTTCTTTTGTGTTCGCCAGCAAACCTCAGGCCATTGACGAACGCCATTCGATGCTCAAAAAAGTGATGGTCAACGCAGCAAAAAGGGGCAAATTTTCGTGGTCAATAGAGGCGGCCATTTGATGGATGTTGTATTTTTTTTTTTAAATTATTCAATATTAACTCCCGTTGCTTTCATTAAATCGGGTCCAGAAATAAAACAATGTTTCACTAATCTAAGCAGACAATGAGCCAATTTAAGTGGTGCAGCAAGCCTATTTTCAGCTCACATCACATTAGTGGTCTTTAATTAGACGACATGAAGAGGTTGCTAGCGATAGATTTATTTTTAGAAAACTTATTTGGTGCATTGAATTACACCCCGACCGCGACCGCGACCGCAGTCCATGTGGAGAATCTCATTCATTATCTGTCATCACTTTCTTTAGTTGTCCATTTAAGTCAGATCAGTGGCATATGACCTCTTAGCGATGCGAAAATTGTTTGGCCAGTTTATGCATACCCAGTCGCCTTAATCTGTAATTGTTAGAGAAATAGGCTGGCAGATACGTATTTTAATACCCAGTGTTTTATTTTTGGGACGAACGAAATGAACCTATAATTTTATGCCGTTTACTAACGACCGAACTGAGAGCTTTCACAGGACAGTTTCACGGACGCTTTCAGAAGATGGAACTGAGGGAAGAAGCTTAAGGTGATTGTCGAGTGATTTTGCCTGCACAATATTGCAAAGCCGCTCATAGCTTCTGCGTGAATAGTCTTTGAGTGGAATGCGCACTATTGTTCTTCTTCATTTCGATCTCGACGTCCACTATTCCTGCTAGAAAATCTCTGCTTAAATACTTCGCATACTTTACCAACCAAAAAGAAATTTTAAAATATTTGACCATCATACAGTTTGAAATACATTTTAAGCCTTTTTGTCCATGGCGACACGTCTTGCCAACGCTTGACAAACTTCCTGTGAAAGGTTCTTATATTTTAAGCAGTTCTGAAGCAAAATAAAATTTACGACAGAATCACGTTTCATAACTCTAATGAGTGGCAAACGTGCAAGCGGATGCTAATTGGCGTCATAGATTGGTATGAACTCTCTTTCAAATCGGCTTGACACATAATGGATCGCATGGATAAAAACTAGCATTTGCTTTGAGTTTAGTTTTTTTAGTAAAAGCAATTGCTTTGAATTGCTATGAATAAAAACCTACTAAAGTAAGTTTGAAAATTCGAATATAGCATTTACTTCGCTATACGTGTTTTATGTACTTGCCTTGTAGTTGCTGTCAAACTTGATGAGTAAATTTGATTTTTTTATTTTTTCTTGTGATTCTAACTACTTTTGTGGAAAATTAACCAAAAGTTGCACCTGAAAACGTGATTTTTGAAGCTTACCTGCACAAACAGCAATTAACTTAACTATGTAGAAACAAAACATCGAAAACTCACAACGCTTGGATTGTTTTAAGTAAAAAATGTGCACTTAGCAAAAGGTCTAAATCAGCAAAATAGCAGACTTGGATTTTCGTAGCAATTGCTACATTTTATTTATGCCGATCTGAGTATAAGGTATGCGCCGCCGCTTTTTAAATATATCAAAAGATGGTGTTTACTCAAGTCAGTTTTTATTTATACGAAACTAATGCAAATGCTTCGATTTTGACTTTTTTTTTTTTGAGTAAAAGCAATTGCTACTTTTACACAAATGTGCATCAATTGATGTGGCACTTGATGAAATGTGTTAAATGGTGAACTACTATATACGTACAGTTAGCGTAAGGATGGGTTTGATAAAGGGCTTTTAAAATTATCAATTTTACGTTTCATTCACAATTTACTAGGTCACAATAGATGGTTTTGTATGGAAAATACTAAAAAACAGAGTGGGCCTTACTAATCAACATTTTCAACCTTCATCTTACATATTTTGTAGTTCACAATATGCAATTTTTTATGGAAAATTTCGCCATTGTGAGTTCGAAAAAATTTAACCTAAATTAGTAATATCGCGGAGTAACATTTAAGGTGGACACTAGACACGACTTTAAGTATCCCCTGTGAATTTACCAAAGCCTCGCATCCCTTTCGCTGACTAAAATCCAACCTGTATTCAACGGGTCTTAATCTTAATAACAATCATTGTTAATGGTAAACATTTCTTAGGCCACAATAGATAAATTCATATGAAGTATCCCGCCATTGTGAGATATTGAAATTTATTCTGCAAACCGCGCTATGTTTTTCTCTTTATTAATGCTTGTAAGTAAAGCCGAATCCTTCTAATCTTGAAAATTTGCGATGGCCACATATCCGCAAACAAATATTTAACATATATGATTCTCGAGGCATGCACAAGCACATGCACAACATGTGACAGCTGTTTCGATTTTTATCGGCCTACAAAAGAAAAAAAAATTAATATGTAGATCATTTGGCAAAGCAAATGTTTGCACACTATTTTTAACAAGCATTCGACTACTGTTTTCTCTGAAATAGAACAGAAACGTCAGCTTCGCCACAAAATATTAACTTTCCCTAAATTAAAAATCGCACAAAATAAACAAAGCTACACACAGGCACACAGAGGCGGCGTACTTCCTCTCCGCCAGGTATCAAGTAAATAAATTTAAATTTAAAAATACAGATTTCGATTCTATTTCTATAAAATGAACAGTTCATTATGACAGTCCATGATGATCATTATGCTGGCCTTTTAGTCGGGCATAGGGTGTTGATTTATTTTCGTATGCAAATCCAATAATTTACATGTGGCCGTCCGAATGGAATATCGGCATCTGACCATTGTTTTGTAGTTTACTGTCGTCCGTCGAGTATATTAAACAGAGAGCTGTGCTGCAGGCTATAGCTATGTGGATGAATTTGTTCTCTTTCCGTGTACTAAATTTTTGCCAGAGTTTTGCGGGTTTGATGACTTTTTGTCTTTTTTTTTGTTTGAATTTGTTTTCAATACGTAACTAGTGTGCTACTGCTGGGTGTTTTATATGAATCGCTCTCAGTGCGCCAGCAGCGTCTACAATCAGCTTCAACCAGACCAGACAACATATGGTGGCGTCGTTGTCGTCGTCGGCCATAACAAACGATCGGTTCTTCGATGCCTCAGTCGTAGATCAAACTCAATATTTAGCGGAGCTTTCTACACACAGTTTTCGAAGATTAGTATTTAAATACGAAGATAGTTTGAGTTTAAATATTGACGAGTCGTGGCAGTTTGCTTGCAATTTAGGGGTGTGATTCGGTTTAGTGAGATTTATTTTTGTCAAAAAATTAGAGTTTTTCGATTTTAGATCAACAATTTTACATAAAGAATAATCCGTTAACAATAATTATTAAGAATTGATGTGCGGAAGTGCAGTGGTGACGTTTTAAGCAATTTGGTTTTTACAGCTGGGGCGTTTTTTTTTTGCGGTTGTTAAACTGACGGCTTAATAACTGCGTGTGTGGTGTTTTTGGTTGACATTTAATTCTCTTCTTAAGGTCACACAATTTGAATGAGCCCAATGAGTGGATTACGCCAACAACTTAAGGTAAGTGTTAGATTCTACTTCTTTTATGCTGACGTGCTATTGATTTGATACCCGATCCAGAGTTTAGTGACGCAAAGACGAAGCAAGTGTTGTTTTTATTTATTTGATCTGGCTTTGGTGTCAAATATTTATTTAGCTGCGTTTAAGATGAAACAAAACGGAGGAATTTACGTTGGGATATTTTTAGAACCGAACAGAACATTGTATTTCGTTAGTGCGCTTTCGGTATAATCGTGTCAAAGAATTTGTGTGTTTTTGTCCACATGATGAATGGGTAGGCTGAATGCGAATGCGCCTATGTAATGGGGCATTAAGTGATTGGTTTGGAGGGCGACCAGCATTGTGACATATATTTGGGATGCTGCAGCGCTAGTCACGTACACAAATAAAATTGCCTTGACGACATGCGTGTTAACAGCGGAAACACGGATTAGTATTACGATTTATGGGGAATCAAAATTTATTGTGCAGCATATTAGGTTGTTTAGATCTTTTTAGCTATTGCAAAGTGCCCACTAGTTATTCATATAGCCCAACATTTTCAAAATTTCTTAGTCGTAGCCAAAAAAGTACCCCAATCACAAAAAAATGCTTTGTTTTATAACTTCAAAAGGAATTTATCTTTGTTTTAAAAATTAATACATTCTTATAAAAAAAAATAGGTATACCTAAGAAAAATAGATATATTTAGTTATGGTTGTTTTGAAATGTCAAAATTGATGAGTAAAATCGGTGAATAGAAATTAGTGGCAAATTGTAGAATTCGTTAAGAGTACATATGTTTAGGGGGAGGCCAGGGCTATAGAAAACACACGCCCCAGATAAAAATGCTCAGATATATAGCCACCAATTGGGACTTAGCTATCATAATAAATTTGTTTTCGAAAATTTAGGAAAAAGATAGCTCAATTTCTGAGAAGCCTGTAATGCTAACCGCCAAGACGGAGATATTTCGCGTAGTGCCAGTATGACTACTATTTCTTCAAATGCGAGACCGATGTCATCAGCTAAGATCTAAGTCGACTTTGAAAGCTTGGACGTCTTTTAGTTACCAGTTCTACGTTACAGGAAATCTTCTTCAGAGTTCTTCTGGTAAATGAAATAGGTAGCTATCAAGTTTTTCTTGGACATTTGTCCTCTACTTCATTTTGACCATTGTGCTGCTTCGCTTTTTGGTGACTACATTGTGTTTTCGCAGTGGCGAGGGAAATTAAAAGATGGCAGGGGCTCAGTGGTAAGTCTTGAAGTCTGCCAACCGAGGGGTCTCATGATCGACGCCGACGACGTTCGGAGAGATAAAAAAAAACCTCAAAAGTTGTTTTTTACAACCCGTTTATTAAATACGTCTGACAAACATCCCAAAGCTGTCCCTGGGCCATTTCGGGAAACTTGACCAAGTGTTTTATGCGGACCTAATGCATCCTATTTAGGTTTATATTTTTAGAACGATAATGGCCCTTTCGCTCATGACAGAATAGTTTTGAAGGGAGTACACGTCAGTGTTTACCGGTTAAATAGTGCTGGAACCTCATGCCCGGCCTTCCCCAGCATTAAAGGAACTTCGTTTATACATTCTGGCCTAGATTTACAATGTATTTGATTTTTATTTACATTCCGACATCTTTTGCCTTTTTAACGTACACGTACTCATCCCACCTGCAAGCAAAAAAAAAAATAATTTAAAATTTAAGCAGTTCACTAAACAAATGCTCACACACTCAAACAAATCAACTCGAATTGTGTGACCTTAATTATCTGAAATGTTAATTTCCGGATCATTACCAATTCTGTACAATAGCGAGGACGTCATATCCGCGTAGAATATTGTATACTTCACTTTTGCAACTATTTCCAATTATTATTCCTAAAGAATATCGTAAGTATACACCGGTGCACTATTCACAGCCGAAAACATTATCATAAACTTCATGGATATGAGCTTCCACGAACGACTTTCCATATAAAATTCTAGACACATTTTCCCTTCGTGAAGGAGTATGTAATTTGTAATCAGCTTTTATAGTAGAGTTAGTCTCTCGCATTTTGAAAAGACTCACTGTTGGTGTGTCAGTGTCAAAGAGAAGAGAGATTTATTGTTGTTGACACATATTCTAGGAAACACAATTAAATGAGAACTTCCTACACAGAGACTTATTACTTATTAGATAGGTACTGGCTTGTGTCAATTGTTGCACTTAATTTGTTGAAAAACTATTGTTTACTGTAGAAAAAAAAATACTTAATGTTAGCCACCTTTGATATAAATGGAAGTGTAACGCTGTTACGTGTTTTAGAGCCAATATATCTTTGACCCATAAAATCTGACGTAAATGTTTTGCTATGTCAATCCGTTCTTACGATAAATGGAAGTTTATTGCTGTTCTTCCTCTACTGTTGCAGTTTATGTAATAAAAGTGTTTTTCGAATAGAAATGTTTTACGATGTGAATTATGTACACAGAGGTCAACGACTGAACAGAACACAGTGGTCCACAATAAATGAATAAACCAGAGAGTTTCATGTTTATACTGGAGTTTTGCTACATCGAAATTGGTAACTTTGTTACTGTGCTCAAATTGTCTGTAAATAATCGAGATGCTTCACAGCCACAGAAAAAAAGGGAAAGTTGAAATAAAGATCCAAAAAAAGAAATAAAAAGAACGCCACGAGAAGGCAAGCAAATTGGAAAGAAGTTTTTTAACTCGAATGCGCTAAGAAGTGATTGCTTAAAAAGTCATATCACAACAACAAGTGACCGTCTGTATGAAATTAAAGGTTGTTTGGCTTTATCAATCGGGATAAATATTTTCGACTTATTTTTCAATATTTACAAAAAATGTCTTGCCATTTCTGACACAAAGAAATTGCCAAAACGAACATTATTCAGAATATTTGTGAACATGAAAAAAGCTTAGTGCTCTGTATAACTTCAGTAAATTTCGCGATTCGCATTTCGTTCGCTTTGAGTTCGCCGAAAAAAGATTTAGTTCGCCAGCGAATTCATCTGAGAATCCCAAGCGATAAATGCTTCGTTTTAATTGGCTGAAGTTGAAGTCGCGTCAAGTGCCAGTGTGGAAGATTCGCCGAAAACACACACGGAAAAATGAAATGCGAACAAATCAAAGACGGTTATGTGATGGAACGCAGAAATCGAACTTTCTAGGCAACGTCATATAATTGATTGATGGGATAGGGTTAGGCGAGCTCAAAAGTTTGAAGACTTAAATTTTTTGCAAGTCAATTTGGGAATAACATGCAACATCGAAATGCAGTAATAAATCACATGATTTAGGAACAGCTAACTTCACTGATTTATAATATGTCAGTAGGAATAAAATAAGAGAGCCAAACGAAGCACAGAGCCACATCGAGTTTAGCTACCTATGCAAGCAAGATCTAAAGCAATCCGGAACAACGCGTCATCCTCAAGAATTGAAAGCTTGTACGAGGGCTCAACTTCACTTAACCTTCACTCAAACTCATACAGAAGCAGTGGGTACTTACGACTTATGACTGTTACAGGTATTCTGAAGAATTTAAGAATATGATTTCTCGAAATGCGATATTTTACCGCCCTAGCAGACACCAAGCACAACCAATGCACATCATCATTCAAACTTATACTAAACAACCGTGTCGACTTCATTTTCGAAACACTTCTTTGGCTACCGCACAGGTTCTACATTATACCAGTGAGTTCCAGTTAAATGTCATTCAAGCTTCCTAATATTAATGTTATACGCTCAAATGCAACGCAAGATGCTAACGCGAGCTCAAAGCCCTAAGCTTGTTTTCCTGTAAAACCAAAGAAAGTATCCCCTTTTTGTAAAAAATATATTCCCTTTCCGTGTGTACATTAAAACGGACAAAGTGCAACTTGCAAAATATAATCGCCAATAGTTTCAGGAACTAACTGCTAAATACATCAGTAACCAAAAATTCCAAATCGTTTCCTTTAAAATTCCTAACATTTTCACTAATGATGAGAATCTCTTCAGTGTCCCCACTGATGGCAATCACCTTTAATTTTTGTTTCTTTTTTTCTTAACAAACAATTTGTTTACAGATTCCAACTGGGTGCGCGTTATTTTTATCACAAAAAAATTATTTACAACAGCAGATGCACACAAAATAAATCCTCAATCTTAGCGTGCAATAGATCTTTTGCACGCTATTTACAGAGCAGACAGATATGCCAAAAATAAATCGATTGTTTTCATTTAAAGTGCAGCCCCCCAAAGGCTGATGTTTCGATTATTAATGTCAGAAGTTTATGCAAATCGCGTCTAAAATGTTCGAAAATAGCTTGCCAAGCTGCCAGTGTGCCAGTTGCTCGAAATGAGAAAGAGAGAAAAAGAAAAACGAGTACCAAAATAAATAAAGTCGCGTCAGAATAAAATTTGTTGCCAAATATTTACAGATAGAGATTGTCTTTATACATGAATATAAAAAATCATGTTTTGAGAGAAAAAGCCTGAAGACTGGAAGTTAAAGTGTCTGTCTCTTGTCAACATTTTTGTTTAATGTTTTTTATTGTTTGTTCTCAGGCAATATAGATTTTAATTGGCCATCAGAGTGAGATTAGCTTTTTGGCAAGTCAGTTAATTTCCCGCGTGAGCATATGTGCGAAGTCCAAACTGGTCCTCACTGATACAGAGATATGGGGAGGGTAATTTAAGTCCGACAAAGTTTGTACTATTTTTCACAAACTTCGAATAATTGGGATAATTAAAATAGGGCTGACCAGAAAATTTCCAAGTAGACCTGTGCGTTTGTTTGAATACCTATCACAGCAAAGTAAAAGAAAGAGGAAGAATGTACAAAAAAAAAACTGTTCCAGTCACATTTGCGCTTAAGTGGTAAAAACCGGTGCGTGTCTCGACCTTTAGTTTGCAGTTTACTAGCAATTTTCACCCACAAAGGTTCCAACATAAGCTGCTGCTGTCAAGCCACTTCCACTTGGGATAAATACGGATGGTGAATCTCAAAAAGGTCAACAAGCATGTAATTGTTGTAGTTGTGTGCTGAAGATTCTACTTTGCTTTGATGAGATAGATGCTCAAAAAAAATACGCCCAGAGTAAAAGTATCGCAACTAAGCAAGCTCTTATGTTTCGGAAATTTGTACACTTTAGGAGAATAAAATATGTTCAGAGTTGCGTTCTTTCTGGTTTAATGGCCTCACAAAATCTTTTATGATTTTTCAAAGAAGCATTTTGTTGCTTAACTGGTTGGGTTTTCCTTCAAGTGGATTTTTAATAAATTTCCATCCAGTGAAGTGGGTACCTATACTCATCAGCTGAAAATTCAAAGCCCTTCACAATAGTTCTCCTTATACGGATTCGTTCATAGTTCGCTTTAGTTCACTCTCTAAAATACTACTAACGCTGAAAATCAAATTCAGCAAATGAATTCTACCCTCCGCCTGCAGACAATTTAGAGTGCTGTCATCAGCACATCTAATACGAAAGGAACCGAATAACTAACTATCTTTTACAAGTTGAATGAATCTCACATGAAAGCAGTTTTACAAAGTTGTTCAAGATAACCACTAGCTTAGTAGGGCTACATACAACAATTTGGATTCGCCGTAGTATTCGATTACCTGCACCCAAATGCTGGGCTTCCAAGTTTTTAAACGATTTACCCTGGGGGTAAACGAATGACATTACTAATTGGTCTCTGAGCCTTGGAGAAGAGGTTCAAGTTGTCATATACAAATTTCTGTAAATCTGATATGGGTCATCTCATAGGAGTAGCTAGTTCTCTTTTTGTTAGAAATGGAGGGTCTGTCTTGAAACAGCTGAATTAAGACCCTTTTTCAGATGAATTCTTCCCCCGGATGTTTGGATGTTAAAACCCCCGCGAACTGTTACCACATAAGTAGAGGTATTTCCCAACACCGATCCAATCTCTAAATTATTGAAGACACTCTGCTTCGCTTTCATCTCTTTTTCGACTTAGTCCTAATATCATCGCCTGTCCTCATAAACGTATATTTTCACACTGGACTAGGTGCCAAAATTGATTAAAAAACATTCCACACAGTGTCTAGCAGATGCACTCGGAACCCAACAATAAAACAAATCTCTTCTGTCCCATTACATTAATTTCATTTCGATTTACGACAAAATTTGTTTTTTTTTGCTCGAAGTTCATTTGTGAAATTTCGTTACATGCGCGCGTCCTACTTGTACGTTCAAAAACTGACGGAAATAGCATTTTCGACTTCGACCCGGCAACCAGATGGCGATGGCGCGGCGGAGAAAAAAACGAACAATTTTACACCGAATTCCCAAAAAGACAAATAAATTTATTAAAGCTTGTCAGAGCGATCGAATATGGATGACCATTTAAAAATAAACGCGTTGACACCTCGAGTGAGTCGATGCACTTGCTTCGTCTTGAGCACTCGATGTGCAATAAAGCTGAACATTTATTTCTAGAAAAACTTTCCTCACTTTTTGACACTCAAATTGAAATTTTTTTTTTTTTTGCACTTTGCAGATGCTGGGAACAGCGTTGCTGGGGAAACGTGCAACAAAGGTAAATACTCGGCTCAGTAATATTTAGAAGTAGTTGTGGTTGATTATTTAAAACAAATATTTTCATTCTCATTGCAGTCGGTGAAAAAGAAACCATTCACCGAAGTTGAACTAAAAGGTGAGTTTTTGTTTGATTTCAGCTGGAAACAAAATAAAATAATTAATTAAGTTTTGGGAAAACTTTGAATGTTAATTAATTGCAATATTTCTCCCCCGCAACTCAAGTTTGCCGAGAATATTAACTAGTCAATTATGGCGGTCTGTTGGAAATGCCGGCTGGCATGGGGAGGGCTTTAATTGATTTGTGCAATTAAGATGTTAATTGAATTACGTTTAGCACTAACAATGATGGACAGGATGCGATTTAATAAAGGTGCTCTTGGTCTTCGCTTGGACGTATGTAGCATGTGAAGGTCTCAGTGTTCCCAGACTTTCAAGACTGTTTTTTCTTTTTTGCATCAGCAAAGGCTATAGATTTCCCCTTAATTAAAAATTAAATTCCGCTTTTTCCCATGAGTAAAACTAACATTTATTTTCATATAAAAAAATTAAAACAATTTTAGTTGTTTATATGAACAAGGTTCAAAATAAACATATAAAATAAATATACATATTTCGTATGAACTTTTCGTTCTGAGTAAATTTTTAAGTTATTTTGCAATGCGAATGCGTTAAAATTCTACTTTTATACAATTTAAGCCTTACGGAAATTTTTGATACATACTCCCGTTTTTTCATTATATAAGCGCCAATTTTTGAGCTTTTCCCAGCAATCTGAGATCACTGGGGCCGAGGGCTTATTTGGGAGTAATGAATATGGATTTTAGTATATAAATAATTGGGGTCTTAGTTTCTTGTGGATATGGAAAGTTTTCAGAATCTGATTGTACCAACATAAGATGGTTCTTCTATGTTGTTTAAGCGCTTAACGAGAACACTTAAATAGAATCTTGAATTTGACGTTCCGAACCTAAGGCCTGGGATTTAAAGATACTCGTAAGCATTGTTGTCCGTTCTCTCGCTATATGGTCTACCAAATAAAGTCAACCAGTTTTAGCCTTTAAGATTACATCAACATCTTTGAACAGCTCATAGAATTAGCTTGGTTTTTAGTGCCATTTAAGGGCGCTCCTCTCCAATAAAGAACTCGACCAAAAACTCACTGAAACAATTTTCTCTCTCTTTCTTAGCAGAATAAGCTCTGTAGATCGAAAATTTTGTCCTTTGAATCAGAAGTTTTCAATACATTTGTTTTGGTAATTGAAAGTAGCAGCGGTTTCCGAGAGTTATTCTTCGCCCAATCTTTAGGATGTCACTCCGGGAGTTAATGTTTACCCCGAAGTAGGTCCGATGAATTTTAAGTATTGTTGTGAGCTGCGTTTTTTTTATATGAATGCGACCCGGAGATCCCTGCTACAATTGAGCTCAAACTTGCACAAACATGCCTGTAAAGTTTTTTGAAAAAGTGGGCAAAGGGGAGTGTCACCTTCCATACAAAAAGAATCAAAACGCTCTTTCTCGATACTCATGAGAGCTTAAGTTGTAAAATGTGCCGCATTGATATATGCATTGTGGGAGCAAAGAACAGACTTTGCCATTTCATGCTGAATTTAATTACCAGAGACTGGTTCTCTCATAACTAATACTTGTTTGTTTGTGCAAGGGTTCCAGGCATTCCAGGTGGCTCCGTTTAAGGCATCCGTATCTTTAAATGGACTGTTACACTCCCAACCGTTTTCTACTATACAAGAACCCTTTTCTGATTTTGTTACTTTTCTTACCAAAGTGGTACAGGCATTGTCTTGTTGAAAAAAAGGCTGTGTAAACAATTTTATTTATTTATCTTAAATTGTTCTTATCCGAAAAAAAAAAACAATACCTAAAAAAATCTCACTCCTTCGTTGGTACCATTTTTTTTTTACTGCTGAAAACTTAGAAATTTCACATTCTTCCCTTGAACATCCTTCGTCGAGCTTTTGTATACACTTTCGTCGGCAATGATTATCCCTCAACCCGGATGTAGCTATACCTTTGTCAAAGACGGACATTTCTTCTGTCAGCACATTACTCACTTGGTTTTCTAACCATTGCACATGTTGTGACAGCATTGTTAGCCTAAGGCTATATCATTTTATCAAGTTGTATATCAAAGTCAGAGTGGTTAATTACGCAGAAAGCGAACAGCGCTGTTGGTTATCACAACAGCTTTAGCTGAATAGGTGGCATTGTGAAATTGATAAATGTTAGAATTCGAATCGGAAATTTATCTTTTGTGGGGCTGTCAGGGAACGAAGAGCTCTTTATGTTATATAAAGCTTTCCAAATGCACGTATGAGCGTAGGTCGTAGTCAACAGCTGATTTTTCCAAGGCTAGAAGTGTATGCGTTTATAATCTGGTAATAGTTAATAGCAATCGAATACGAATTGAGTAGATGGGAATGATAAATATCCTAAATGATAATGACAACTTGTCACACCCGGTTGTGCGAGTTAGAACCAGACAAATTAACTTTCTGTCAATCACTTGTTTGGTGTGACTCAACATGACATAAACAAAGTACTTACTTTTGTTTGACAACTTTTTGATAAATCATCGATTCACTTGCTGTGGTGATCTGGAGGCGATATGCGGTTAAAGTCTATAAAAGAACACGCTTGCAATAATAGTATTATTGATGAGTTTAGCTAATTGCAATGGAATTCTGATACATTGGGGGATTTATTTAAATATAAGCTGTCATTGGACTCCGCAGCGGGTGGTGTCACATATAACTAGGGGTTTTAGAGTACCAATCTAATTAAGGTTTAAGCAGAAATATTTTTTGAACTTGTTGCAGTTCTTGATGCACTTGACGGTATTCGATTCGATTCGATCTGAGTTAGTTGACAAAATATAATAAATTTCGGAGGCTTCATAGTGAAAATCTGTCAAAAGTCCTGCAACACAACTGAGTGTTCTATTTTACGTCGCTTTCGGCTGTATAGACGAGCTAATTGTCATTAAAAGATGAACTTTTCGAACAAATTTAAAAAAAAAACGTACACTTTCTTTCGCCCTCGACTATTTCGCACATTATTTTTAAAATATTTCGTGTATAAATCCACCTGAGAGTGTATTTCCAATATCTCTCATTGAGAAATTCTCGGCTGTCATTCACTGCAATAGATTTGTGGTGGAATGTTTTGGATTAGATAGTAGCTTGGCTGCCAATATTGATAACGATATCAGGGCGGTAATGCATAGGTATATGGCAAATTGGTGAGATTGGCTTGTATCACACTACAGAGATCTAGTAGGTTGTTTGCTTTCGAAACACTTAATGATTCATTAGAGGTGTTTAAATGTCGAAGGTGGTATTTGCAGGTATTCAGTGGGTGATAGTTTGGTGTTTCGTGTTCTATGCAGACGCACACTTGTGCAAAAAAATATGTTGCCCTACGGGCATCGCAGTTTTAATCAGAAAAAGCTCAAGTCCAAGTTAAAAATGAACTACGACAATTTTAGCAAAAAACATAACAAGAGATAAAACCACGGATTTTGAATCGTTGAAAATGTAATTTAATCTAAATATGAACGTACTTAAACACAATGGGCCTTACTAATAATCATTTTTAACCTTCACGCTAAATATTTTGTAGGTTACAATCGGTAATTTAACACGGAACATTTTTGACATTGTGAGTTCGTAAAATCTATGATTAATCACAAACAAAACTTGTTTCAGGGCAGAGTTGCTATTGGTAGGAGAAAGCTTTTTCCAAACACCAGTTGTTAAAAAAAAAGCTCAGTTCCATTGAATGACATCGTTGGCCTTATATAGTGATGTATAGGTGAAATAGGCAATCGTGTTAATAAAGTCGAATGCTTCGTTAGAATTTATTTAACGAATGAACTTGTTAAAAATGATTGTAGCACATGAACGCGAGTCATAAATGGTGACAATCAAGCAAACCTTATATAGGTATATGGATGGGATAAGAGTGCTCCCTATTGAATAATGTTTACTATTTATTCAGCCAAATCTTGTTTAGTTTTGAAAAGCTATAGTCACAGGAAACTATATGACGAAAGTACTAAAAGCGATTTGGGCTTCAGCACATTAAATTCATTTATCGTATTTTATCAGAGCAATTAACTTTTTTTTAGAAAATCTTTGTCAAAATCAAAAACACTAACGTGCAATGTGTTGTCTTTTATAATATGCATTTATCCTTAGATCTAAGTCTATTATGGCCCTAATCTAAATGTGATGCTTATTAAAGGACTAATATAGCAACCCAAGAATGCCAGCCAAACATGCCCCAAGAACTAATCCAAATTTATTGTTTACTAAATGACGAGCTTCTTAAACGCCACATACAGAAAACTTCACTCTGGCATTTTGCTGATAGTTACGAAGTGAGGTATCAAAAATTAAATTTTTCCCTATCCTCAGTCACTTTAGTGCATAGTTCAGGATTATGAACTTGAAATGTTTTCGGAACAATATTACTTTCTGTGTCCCGGAATGAAGAACAATAATAATACATTTAGAATAAAAAAATGCTAAAAGGGCGTAAACCCTCGAACACTGTACAAAAAATTCTATTCAATTTTAATCAGTTTATGGTGAACCCAAACAGTGCCACATCACCAGAATAATACGAAATGAACAATCCGCCGACAAAACCGCAATCATCTTCGTTTTATATCTAAAGAAAGCTAATTAATATCACTATCAAAAGTGGATCAGAAATAATCACCTTCTGCTCCAATTATCACCATCGTATATCACCTTGGGAGCGTCAAAAGCGAATCACATTCCTTTCGCAAATATCAAGCAAAGTCCATTTAATCCATTATTCATATACCGAAGATGCGTATCCGCACATATTTATCTGGATAAGATATTTATTTTTGAAACAAAAAAATTATGAATTAATTACTATCAGTACTACTCTAAGATAATCAGTGACAATCTCACCCGTCTGTCCGATGTGTGCGTGTGAGATAGGTTTCCCTTCATCATAAACTGATAAGGAGGATCTGGTGAAAGATATCACACACATTCTCGATACGTTTCACTATGGCAGCAAACCGAAAAGCAAATAAAAACGACAACGAAATGGAAAATAAAAAAACAACAAAAGTAACAATTCGTCGCTTCAAAATTATTGTTAAAAATGAAAACACACCAATATGCCAGTACCCAGTACTTTATCTATACTTAGCGAGATAAGTTTCGCGCGTTTGGTCTGAAGTTCGCGTAACCGTTTATATTGTTTCGGTTTCGGTTACGGTTTCGGTTACGGTTTCGTTTATTCCCGACAACTCGTTTTTGGTTATTTTTTGTTTGTGTCTTTTTGTGTGGTGAAGAAGATTTATGTTTTTCGAAATAAATAAAGGATCGCGTTCAGATCTAAAGTTTCAATTGTCAGTTTGTACAGTGCCTTGATGCGGCAGTTTGAATGGATAAGATACAAAAGAATGAAGAGTTTTGTAAGTGTTTCTGAATGTTTTTCTCCAAAAATATCTTTTTAATGGAAACAGGATACCATTTATTGTTAAATATTGTTTAGGTAAACCGCATGGAACATAATATTGTTGTAGTTATCTCTAAACGAAGTTCGAAAATAAGTCCATAGATCAAAGTACTCCGTCTTCCTAAAAAACATAAGGAAATTGCCAATTTAACCAATCCAAAAGTAAATTTACAATGACACTCCAGCTGGCAGCTCCTTAAATAAAGCTAAACTTGCAGCGCATTTCACTGCTAGCTCAATGCTTCTTGATTGTGCTTTGTCCCCACTGTCGAATTTGCCATGGGACAAATTAATTTTCGCGAGAGCTGGTCCAGATTGTATGTAACACTGGCAAAACAATAGCTTAGGCTTTTTCATTCTGTGCTAATCTTCTGGATTCTTCCCGAAAAGGTTGGGAAACAGCATTTGTAATGCCCATCGGAATCTTTTTCTCCCACTAATCACCGACCGATAGCTCTTATATCCATTCTTTCTAAGCTCATGGAAACGCTGATAAATCATCAGCTTATGAAATATCTTGAATAACGTTCGATCCTTAATGGCCGGCAGTATGGTTTCCGTGGCAATAGATCCACTGGTGATTTGATGTCATTTGATCTCACCGAGAAGTTGAACCAATCTCTCCACCATTCCGTTGAAAAAAGTTTATTGCGCTTGATTTGATTTACAGATTTTGGCACCATGCGCTTTTGTCGAGATTGCATACATATGGGAACGGTGCGTCTCTTGTTCAATGGATTAGAAACAACCTTTCTGGTTTCAAGTCTGAAACTCACCATATAATTTTGGGTGTTCCCCAAGGCTCTGTTTTGTCTCCGACTGTCTTTCTCATTGTCATAAATGTTCTTCTGTCTACAACTACTAATCCAATTCTCTCCTTCGCTGAGGACAGTATTCTCACCTTTTCATACTCCTTCCACGACTCACGTCCCTGCTAAGCTTATAAAAGTCCGACATCGACAACATTATAAAATGGGGTTCAGTTAATAGATTGAAATCAAATGCTGTTAAAACACAAAGCAGTCTGGTGTCTCTAAAGTGACCCCTAAATCTACAGTCATTATTCATGAATGGCACTTGAATCACCAAAGCCGAAAGACCCTCCATTCTCTGTATGTGTTTATGACAATCTTCGTTGGAAAGGTCTTATGCATGAAGTCGCCAAAAACGCTGCGAAGTGCCAAGGTTTCCCATATCGGTTGAAGAAATATTTGACCACTCCTGATCTGTCCGCAATATATAATGCATTCATTCAAAACTTGACTACAACTCCCATATGTCGTCTTGTGCGCCAAAAACCAAAAACCAAATTGGACTAACTATATTGAGTCAAATTCGTGCGATTAAACTAATCGGGGATACGAATATTGGAAATTCTTTAAATTTGATGGAATATCATAGAAATGTAACTTGTCCCTCACTGTTCTATTGTTATTCATACAAACAGTGCTCAACAAAATTTCCAGCTGCCTTCCTCCACCTCAACAATTCAACCGCAGTACTCGTCGTGCTATGAATGCACATCAGTTCACCCTTAAGCCTAATTTCGTTCGGACAACAAAATATAGAGACTCATTTATTCATTTATAAGCCGTAATCTTCTACAATGACAGCAATCAGAAAATAATAATTAAACAATGGTGTGGGTTTGTATGTTTATTTTACTAGTTTAAAACTAAAACAAGTAAAAGTGTTATCATCGAGCTAGCCGATGCTTTGATACCCACCACTGCATACAAGTCATGCAAAGTTTTAGGCATGTGAGGTAGTACGTAATTACATTGAACAACAGACAGAGAGACACATGGGCCTAATATTGATTTTGTATGGGAGGTACCACAACTACTTGACCGACAAAGCCCAATACCAACTTGACGGCAATAAAAATAAGTCCTTTCACCAAACTTGATTCGCCTAGGTTGATTCCTTTGGACGCTATCGTATTTTCAACAGACAGAGAGACACATGGGTCTAATATTAGGCGTGTTTTTTGAGCTTCGATCTCAGCAAAGCAAAGTAAAGTAGGATTCTCAGCACACGATTACAGCAACTACAACCGAGTCTCGAAGTGTCAAGTAGAGCGTAGTTGTTGTAATTGCATGATGAAAATCCTACTTTACTTTGCTTTGCTGAGATCGAAGCTCAAAAAAACACGGCTATTGACTACTTGACCGACAAAGCCCATTTTCAAAACCAACCGGAAGACGATAAAAATAAGTCCTTTCACCAACTTTCATTCGCCTATGTCAATTCCTTTGGGCGCTATCGTGCTTTCAACAGACAGACAGACGGACATGGCTAAATCGATTCAGAATATGATCCTGATTCAGAATATATATATTTACTTTATGAGGTCTCCGGTGACTCCTTCTTGGCGTTACAAATGTAATGACAAAGTGAATATACCTTCCTGTGGAGGGTATAATGAAACGGAGAACATGTGTATATCAAAAACAATGAAATGATTGCAAAGCATCCATCGTTCATTTGAATCGTTTCGGTGAAGTCGTTTGACATTCAAATTGGCTGCGTTTACACGATTATCATTATTTAATTGTTGCACAAAGGAGAATCATCGTCGTGATGACGTTGCTCGATGTTTTTCAATGTTGTCAAGTAAAAAATGTCCCTATTGTTACCTCGGAGTTTGTCAAACGCGTGTGTCTCTTTTTGTTGACAGTATAAAGATGACTTTCCACTTATTCAAACACCTGGCGCAGTTTGCGAGATTACTATGCAACCAGCGCCTCGTGGTTACAGTAGTGGGTAAAAAAATCATACTCGATGTGTATTTGGAGTTCCAAGTTGTGACTACAACTGAACTACAACAAATCATGCGAGAATATTTTTACTGCCAACACAATTTATTAACCGGCTTTGATTGGTAATAATGGCTGCAGAAATATTTCTCAAACGGTGGCCCTTTTTTCGGTTAAGGCAGACTAAAAAAAAACTATGAAGAAAAACTTTCGCTTATTTCCACGAGGACCATAAACAGAAAAACCCCACGCCAACGCCACATTAAACACCCCTTGAAGAGCAGCCATCGCTATTATTGCTGTGTGCATAAATTTCCTAGTTCAACGTTTTTCGAACGCTAATTTATTTGCCATCATTTTCACTGCTCCATAGAATAATGTTCTGCGGTTTGAGGAACGAAAGTGACAAGTGCTGTTTACTTTGCTCCTTCAAGCGAGAGTTAACACCTTTTGCCTTAATAATGTAACCAAACACACATTAATTACTATTATCACAATAATTTTCACTACATCTTTTGCGGATCTCTAATAAATTATATCGAATTGTCTTGTATTCGCAGAGTGCCAAGATAATGCTGACAACAACCGCCCGCCCGGTTGTTTGTGTTTTGGTCTTGTTGTTCTGTTGTGACAACATTTATGGTGGCAGTTAGCTTGATGATGGAGCGCGTGATAGGAATTATAATTTTTTTGGCACTTAAATTCGCGAGTCAATATACCGAGCAAACGCCAGACAAAAACACTCAATGCAAATATATACCTACGCGAATGGGTTGCCGAAATGTATATTTTCAAGGATAACGGTACTTGAAAATTTGAATATTGGTACAAGATACGTATATTTACCTAATTAAATTCGGATTACAAGTGGTGAATTTGAGTTAAGACTGAAAACAGATGAGGTATGTAAGTGCCAGTGAATTGGGTACCTTGAGCTGGATTAAGTGGGTCATCAATTCGAAGAACATACTGTTTTGGTGTCAAGACAATTGCATTTCATATATCGACGTCAGGGCAAGGGCAACATTTTGAGTTGTGTGTTGAACATTTTAGAATGTCGAGTACGACCGAGAACCTTATTTTTGTACAAATATTTTGGGAATTATCACATCGCACATTTTTATGCACATTTTTATTGTATACTACATACAACCAAACTGATTGAATTTAGTAAAAAAAACTAGCAGCTGAATCTAGTAACACAAAGCAACAAGTCCAATACTGAACTTATCTCTGCTTGTTGTCATTCAACAAGTACTTATCAGACTTGTGAGTTTGGAGGTTTGTGTTCAATGACCCTCAAATCGTCTCTTTTGTATTTCAGCATATGTATATAACAACTTTTTGTAAAGCACACAGATGGGCATTTTTGACAGAGACTTCAAAAAAAGTACTCGTGTTTTCTTTTTACCGAGAAACCATTTCTTGATGCATGTTAAATTCTGGTTCCCAACTGCCGCTCGTTGCACACACACATTACCAGCTGTAAGTTGAACTGTTTTCATTGGCTTCTTCCTTTATGTGCATAAGTGCATTATCACTTGATCCCGTTTGATTATGGTACAAGACTACTTCGTAGGAAAGCTGTACGAAAATCCCAAATCCTTTGACGTTAGCCGTTACATCATATGTTCCAACCATAACCATAACAGCATAGGTACCAAGTGAATGTAATAGCAAAATGTAAACATTTCCCTACCCTTTGAAATGAGAATAAGGACTTTATAATCTTTAGATCTCTGTGTGCACTTCGTAGTGAAACCTGATAGCATTAAAGGCGAAGGACACAAATATCGATGCTATAGAAGAATAAGGACATATGTTGGTACAAGTTGCACAATCAATACCTTTAGTACTTACCGACATGTTTCTTGTTACGGTTGTTTGCTTGTTTATGCTGCTGCTTGTGAGAAATCCCTCACATGCAGGGATTTCATACTAATTGCGATCCTACACCAGTTCAAGTTGCAAATTGCAAATTATAATATACATTTCTAAAAGAATATTGCAAATTATTAGATGCACAGCACATCTCAACCATGCACACATACTTACTTGGCTAACAGGAGTATATCCTGCGGCATGTTAAGCAGACATATGTGCGATGAACATCCCCAAGATACAAAACAAAAGGAACAAAGGGGAATACAAACTATCTCCACCTCCTCACGTGCTCAAGAGAATTTCAACACATTTCTCTGTGGAGGCAGAAAACAATGGAACAAAAAGGACGTTTACTCAAACAAAGAAGAAGAAGAAAAAAAAAAAAAAAACAGGGTAAAAAGGTATTCTTTTGTTTTCGAACAATACGAACCGAATGAAAGAGCTTGCCAGGAGAGGAGAGCAATTTGTCGTACGTTAGTTTCATAAGCATACGTGTGCCTTATGTCAAAAGGGCAGGAATTCCCAAAGTACCCACACTCTTTAATCAGGATACATCCATAACTTGGTTGAGCTTTGTTTGTTTTTGTTTTTATTTGATCTTACCCTCTTAAAATGAGATCGTTGATGGGGATTGACTGAAGGACCGATTTTCCAATGTATTCCTAGTGATTTTTAGCTGGAGTGTCCCGACTTTAACCCGCAAACAAACAAAATCATTAGGTGTCGGGAGACAATCGTACCATTTCTTTTAATCCAGAGGTTGATTTCCTGGAAATCGCTCTTAAGCTCTTTACGGGTGTATCGAATCGCATGAGTATGTGTGACTCTGCATTCGATGTGTAAAGAAGGAAACACATATTCATATAAAATTAACGAAAGCTAAAAGTTAACGAAGAAAACCACCTCATTCTGCGAACGAGCGAAGACGAAGGAAAAACTATTTTACATCTGTAAGTAAAATAAAAAAAGACTGACTGGCATGAGTGGGTCACACGAAACTTTGTCGTTGTTTGAAAGCTCTTCTTACCTTTCTCTAAACAATTTCCTCAAAATTGAAAATCGCTAAAAAGCTTTTCATAGAGCATATATCTGAGTTAAACCCACATCGCCCTTAAGCAGCAGCACTCTAAAAGCTATGGCGCTCCATTAAATAAAACTGCGGTAGAACAAAAAATGTTACGTATACGCCCCGCGAGAAGCAAATGTTGCACCATCACGCTCAACAGTTGTTTGACATAATCCTAAAAACTATTCAAACAAAATGCCAAAACACTAATTGACAATGCAAACAGCAATAATGAGCTTCACGAACTCCATCTACAGACTCCCCATTCGAATCACATCCCATGATCTCATCTACGCGACAGCTGACGGCTACTTGAATTTATTCATACTTTACATTGAAATGTTTATTAAACATCTGCATTGAATAAATGGCACTCGACACTTTGGAGACTATGACACGGAGCACATCAACCTACTAACGACGAAGTCAAGGATCCCTGAAGGATATATTGTGATTGCTTTACTTTCAATAATGCCCTCTTATGTATGCAGTAAGTACATAATATAAAACGAACATATATTGACTTGGGTTAGCTGATGAAAGAACTGGACTCTGGAGTGAATTTTGTTTTGTCATCATGCGGAATGTCATTTGCTTCAGTCAATGTGCCACATGTTCGATAGGTGTAGTATGCGCAAGTACCGAAAATCGTGGAAGACAATAGTCCCCTTTGGCCCTATTAGATATCATTGAGAGAGAGAGAGAGAGAGAGAGAGAGAGAGAGCGAGGGGTGACACATGCGACTGCCTGTATTGAAAATATATGGCAAATGCAACGAGGACATTATGTTGGATGGAGTGGAATAGAGAATTGCAAGGTCACTGGAACGAATTCTTCGAAATCGAATAGAAGGAGAACGACTATAAAGTTTGAATTTTCCTGTACATTTGAAATTGTGCGAAATAAAAACGTTAAGTATGTTGCGTGACGAATATCGTATCAAGACATTTAACGTATTTACGAGCTATTTCAAATTTGTTACCACTTTGTTGCAAGCGGTTTATTGGCTTTGGTTTGGGCTCTTTCATTTTTGTTACATTCCATCGGTACGTGTGAGTGGGTACGCGTTCTGTTGTATGACATATGTATATAGTCGAGTCCTGAGTGAAACTTTCATTGTATTTAATTGCGCGAAACAATTAATCCGGCAATTTTCTTCATTGTATTGTTGAAAGTATACAAATTTAGACGGCAAGTCATGAGAATAAATTGGCGATAAAATACCGACTTTTTAAATAATCTTTTGTGTAATAAAAATGTAAGAAATTACTTTCCGCAACTTTATCTTTATTTTATATATTAAAGCAGAACAAAATGTGGTTTTTGTTCATAATTTCTGTCTGAGAAAGAAATAAGTAAGAATGTTTTTATTTTGTGCAACAGTTGAAACTTTATCTAAATGTGTTTTCAGGTCAACACGAAGTTATCGAGTAATGTCTTTTTTATACGTCTAACGGAATTGAATAAAACGATTTGTGGCAAATAACCTTTCCACGTCCATGAATGGGAATGTCCGAAAATATAAATTGTATGAAATCAAATATATTGTTTTGTTATAAATTGCCTGCGCTGAATGTGAATATATGATTTCATATCTTAAAACTCTGACATTGGAGCAGATAGATTATATCCAAGTTTGGTCAGATTTAAAAAAATCCGTTAGCTATTAATTAGTTGGAAAGTTGTTAGGCCGCGTTGTGACCGTGTGCTGAACGCTGAAATCCGTGAATCGGATTTTTGTTTTTACGTCGTTTTTATAATCCTCGCACGTTGCGTAGCGCAAAAACAATTTACAAAACACAATGATGTGCTTTATTCGAAATATAAATTAATACCAACTAAAAAGTCTCCATAAATGTAGATGATGAGCGCTAAACTGTGTAAATGTGCCGCTTAATTAAGTTGTATTCATTCCGAAGATTTAGTCTTGTGTGCTGGGAAGCTGCCTTAATTTTTGTTGTTAAATTATTTTGTGCTATAATAGCTTCCAAAGCAATTAAAAGTTAGGTGGAATATTTTGGTGATTACCTCAACAGCCAACCAATTTTAGCCTAGGTGCACAGAAGAGACCATTTTTTACAGCATAGCGCTTGATACGTAATGCTCCTGAATTGAACCAACTTCCAAAACCTGCCATTCAATTGTTCAATAACGACGCGTTGGGGAATATAAAACTCTTTAAATTTAAGATATTTATCATGTTTTCGGAGTCTTCTTTGTCGAAATAAACTACAAAGTTTTAGATAATTCTTTGAAGTAAAACTTCTTAGGCACTCTGGAGCGAACGGAAGTACATACATGTTTCAACACCATACCCATATGCAATATGAAAAATTGGTTTATATTATAACTGCACAAAATAATCCCACCACACTAACTCCTACAAATATGCAATAAAAACATGTCCACTTTGATTGATAAGCATTGCATACATATTTGTTTTATGTCAATGCAGTTTGGCAGCATTTTTGCAGTATATTAACTGCTTTTTTTGGGCGACTGTAAAGAAGAATTTTGCACTCGAGTGCAACTTCTTTCGGCACCGAAGCAGAAGCAGAAATCTATGATAGTCGGTTGTTGTTGTTGCATTGGGTTGAATAGGCGGTGAGTTATAGGCATTTGTAATGAAAGCCATTCTGCGCTCCAAGCCTGTCCCAACTCATTAGCCACTCCTAAGAAAAATATTGCGATAAAAGGAAAACTCTCTAACTTTCTCCAGAATACTGACTCGTGACTTACTTATATCTATTTAAATACTCTATGTCCTTCTATATTTTTAACAGACAACCATCCATCCCTCACTAAATCGCTCTGAAACATGAACACAGGTGCTACTCTTGATAAACTTGATGAGCTCCGATCGCGTATGTTAATTTTCATAGCCTATAGGTACCTACCCGTAAAATGGGAAAAAAGGAAAAAAAAAAAAACACCAACCGGTTATTTCGTCTCCAAAGAGAAAATAACTCCTTCTCTCCTTCCCTGAAAAATCACCACCACCCACTACTTCAAAACACTTACATAGCATACTTTCCAATGATTTCCCTCACAATTTACAAGTTACACATGTTGCTTATAATACCCCCAATGAGCTCCCGCACTCCCACTGGAACGAATTAAATTGTAAATAAAGTATTCTTCCAGTCGTATAGGCATCTAGTCGGCGCCGCTACGCATCACATCAAAACCAGAGCACATGGACATGCTTTGCACAGAAAGCCACCCCGATCGGTAGTCGGTACCTTCGACAATAAAGGAAAAGCCACCACCACGACACAACATAATACGAAAAGCAGGCGTCCTCCTCAGTTTTATACCGACTCCCGACCGGATAGCACACCAGCAAACGTAGTGCCGTGTCGTAGCTATTTCTTCGAATTTTTCGAACTTCCCCTCATACCGATCCTCTACTACCGTCTTCTTCCTTCTAGTGAAACACAGTGAAATCCTTTGACTGACTGACCAACTGGCACCGATTCCCGCTATACCACTTGACTTCTTTGCTCTGGATCCCTGGATCGAAAGGTCACTGACTGCAAAGTGCAAAAGGAAAATCTGACTCATCCAGTGTATAGTGCGTTTGCGACATTGCCGCATACATCTGCCAAGTGGTTATCTTATCCGTTGGTCTATACAGATTTCGATTGTAGTTTGTCGTGTGTCGTGTGTCGATTTCGCCGCAGAAATTTCTTATAAATTGCGATTCGATTGTGCGATTGGGATAAACGGGAGTGATGGTGGTGAAAACTACTACTCTAGTGGTGATGTAATACCGCCCGAGAAACATATTTCGTTCGGTTGGTTTCAATTAAAAGCATTAAACTGCGCCGAATACTGGCAGCAGTATCGGGTCTAGTAAGAGCGTCCAATTGACCTCGTGTGTCCGAACATTAATTGCGTTTTTTGTGGGGGGTTAATTAATATTTATTTGTCTGGCAGTGACAATATACAATCTGACCACAGAACGTGGTGAATTTCAATATCTCTGAAGTGTGCTCCCCGAAAACGCCATAGCATGAGTTTATGCGAACTTAAGTGCGGCTAAAGTAAGCGTCTCTGAGCTTCGGTTGAACACAGTAAACACCTTCCCTTGTGCAGACTATATACAGGCGGCGGATTTATATCACTTTACGATGAGCAACAGATCTATTGCCAGTGAAATCCGGGGTAAGAGTGACGGTATTTTTGCTTTGGGCTGTTATTGTTTTGGTTTTACTACCTGTTGTGTTGATTAGGTTAGGCGAGGCAGTTATCGGGGTTGTTTATTTTTTTTATTTCCTTAAAGGGAATTTGTTTGCGATAAGATATGAGGTAGGGTGGAATGTGCTTTAAAAACTCGGTGAAGTCGTCAGTTGAAAATTGTAGCTCCGGAGAGTATTTTTGAATGTGAAATTTGTGCAACATTTTTAATACCTTGATATTGGACGGATTGCTTGCGACGCATACCAAGTTTGAGGAAGAACTCAAGTGAAGTGGCTGCACGAATATAATATCCTTTGTTGTTATTGATATTTTCTGATAATTTCCACCGCGCCTATCGATGGGTAAGTCAATTATTCAGTAGAAATTGGATTTTTTTCTTAATGGTTGTGTTTGAATTGTACTTGTACCTTTTCATTCGAGGAATTTGAAACTCATTCGATAATTATTATTCGACCTCAAACAAGAAACTGGATACGCAAAAATCAATTATTCTCCGTATCAGGACGGTGGAATTATTGTTTTTCATTAAATGTAACTGCGCCCTTTTCGAACTTCCCATATTCCATATCAAAGTTTTTTTTTCACATGAAGTACGTAGGTAGGTATATGTGTAGCAGTTTTGAAACACCCATGTATATATGTGGTGTTTTATTTACCCAAACTTATTTGCTTAAAATTGTTAAAGACGTGATTAGTCTAGATCAAACCTGTAAAATTCTAGAAGGTTATTTGAGACTTCCTCAAGGAAGTCAAAGATAGGTTTCCCTAGACATCACTGACTGGTTCTAGCTATTCCGAAACAGCCGCATAGATAGCAAGCGAAAGTCTTTCGTCTGCGTCACTATATAATTGCGGCAATGTGCGTTATGTGGGGTATATCCAGACTGACTGTCCCCTATGGTAGCTAGTAACCTGCAGTTGTTCTGACGATATATTTTTGCATTTTATTTAGAAGACGCGCTGTATTCCCTTGCTGCAGTTAAGACACGTCTTCCTAAAAATGACATACTTTATCAGCTTTCTCCAGGTCTGGCTAGGTATTCCGATGAGATTTTACTTTGACTGCTACGAGCGAAATTTAAACTGTATTCGCAAGTAAACTGGATGACTGCAGGAAAGTATATCAGTTTAACCGGTAAATCGATTTCAGCTCATTTCGGCATTCTGACACTCATTTTGAGGTTATATCGACTAAGGCGATAGTCTTTGTGGCACGGCTGTGAATAATTATGCCTACCTCTTGCAAAAGCAGGTCTCGCAAAAAAACAGTTAAAACTTGGAGCAACTTTTTGGCTCTGAAGTTGCCACGAGCTTGCCAAAAGGTGGTAACAGACCCACACCAGCTCTGATCCAATGGGATCCGAACCTAAGGCCTCAAGTGCTGACTGACCGACAGTCATGATGTATATATTCGGACTGTTTTCGAATCCACAACTCTATAACGTGCACCTCGTCCTGAAATGTGATGTTAATAAATTTTTGAAACCTATGCATACTAGCTTCAGTAGAGGTAGAGTCATTTCCATTCTAGAACAGTCGGTATACGCAATTCTGGTTCTGGCTACACTTTGATTTGCCTGGTTCTATATGTATATTTATGACAATCTGTGTCGGGAACTTTGATCACTGGATTATTTTGAAGCGTTTGTATGAACTTGAAATGTCCTGTAAAGTTGGTAACTTAAAGTTTTGCTATATTTGGGAGCCAGTGCTAGACTACTGAGCGAGGGGCCTCAGGTTCGATCCCCGGAAACACACATAAAATACATTGTCGGTTTTTTTTCACTGCGCCACCTCTCGCGAACGTCTGACAAGCATTCGACGGTAGAATTGCCCAAGAAAACTTCTCAATTCAGGTCCCTTTCATTCGTCCCAAAACTAAAAACTCACACAAAACGAGTGGTTTCTAAGCCGATTGTACCAATGGATCTGTTGCGCCAACTATTTATTTTGTTATTTATATTTGGGAGCCAAAGTGCACTGCGACCAGCTTCCTTCTTTGCAGTTGTAGATATTTGGAGTCAAAGTGCTGAGCATTATACACATTTTCATTGCCCCTGCTATGCAAATGCCTACCTAGCTGATACAACTTGTATCCTTTGGCCTAGAAGTGAAGGTTAGGTCGACTTTCAATTTGTCAGGCCCAACTTACTCGCTTACTCGCTCGTTGACATTATGCTTTCGTCAGACAATTTTTTACAGATGAGCTAATGCAAGTTTCGTTCATCGCCTGTAGACTTAAAGCTACTAAAATATCTGATTCAAGCCTAGCTTTGTCTGCTTCAACTGCATTTTGGTCCGGTGGTTATAATGATTCGACGTAGAGTTGGTACGAGTATCAGGTTTTCTGATAGCGGCATTTTTTTTTCCGTCAACATTCTACAGATATAAGTCTTTCCATGCAACAGCAGCTTTTCTACTATAATATTCAAGCTTCTGTCTCTACAGGAGAGAACTCGAATGAAAGTCGTTCGACAAAGGCTCTTGCGGTTGCTTGCAATTTCACATTTCATACCTCCGCTGGACCTGTTATATATTTTACTAGTACGAGTCGTTTGATGGCATTAGCTCAGATTTGAGCACATGAGATTTTACTCAACAGGTAGATAAGTGCATTACCAAGTATGACATGCCGAAAAAGAGACCAGACTGTAATCAGAAAACAGAATGTCTCAAGTCAATTTGAATTAGCTACCAATTCCAATACCACAAAAGTCAAAGTTCGTACTTTTTGTTGTGCATGCAACCAAACACACATAATTAAATTTACTCCTTCGGATAATTGAAACTGTGTTTCATTTTAATTAACTGCATCCAGTGACATTTCACTAGCGTTTGAAAACAAAAGAACCATCCCATTCATTGGAGTAAAAGCAATCCGTTTACGGTGTCGTGTTCGTGTCTACATGACAGCCTGTTTTAAACTTTTCTTTTAAATGCAACGAACTTTTGTCTCGAAATTTGTTATTTTTTTTTTACTCTCGATCCGCTTTGTATTCAAATGCCGCTCACTTTAGCATTAACGTGATATATACATACAATACGATGAAAGTACGCATTTCCATACTAAGCTTGCGGGATAAGGGAATTGTTTCCATGTATTCTCCTTTCGAACTTCGGGAATAGAATGAAAAAAAAAAAAATTAAGCAAAACCGAACACCATCGTGATGATTTCCTGTCTTCTCCTCTTCCTCATTTAGTTGCGATTGAAATTCACTTGGCTGACTTAAATGGCTTCAATTTGTGCATGATTACTGGCGGCATCTCCATCCCGTCTGTATCCAGTTCATGGCGAGTCGAATGGGATTCCACTCAATGAAGGTCCACAGTCGAAAGGACACACAGCATAATCAGTGCTAAGATATTCTCCCTCGTTAAAGCGAAGAAATTGTTTCTATTTATTTTTCATTTTTAATTCGGTTTTATCTTTTCCCCCGCGCTATCTATCCCTGTTGGAAATTCTTTAGAAATATCTCTCGTTTAGCGCCTTATCGATGTGATACGATTTGACTTCGTGCGAAAAAAGTGAATGCATTTTACAGACTGGTGTTTTGGTTACGTATACGCCACAGTGGGTGGAGGGGTCACTCAAGTGTTTTTCGGTTGGGGTGTCCTTTTAAAGACTGTTTCGTAATGCCTGATTTATTTGGAACTCCAAAGATTTAGATTTTAATTTTAGAACGGATCTTTGGCTTGTAAGTATTCAAGTTGAGGCCAATGGCTTTTAACAGTGTTGCGTATTTAATAATTTATTGAATTTGCATATGCAAATTAGCGTGGAGAGCAACTTTCTCAGGCCAAAGAGGCAATTTGCAGGCTTAGATAAATTTGGAAGTTAATTCCTTTATTTCGAGAGTGACTGCTGTTGACGGCACGTAAGTGACGGAAAGTCTTGGGATGCTAAATCTAGACATGGCTAGATACAGCTCATCTCTATTAATGCTGTCGTATGCGCTATAAAATCGATATGAAGATGACAAGTTTCCATGTGGTTTTTTTCCAGGATCTGCCGAATTGTGCATATTTGGTCAATGTCGGTCTTACCGGGTCTAAAATTACACTGGAAGGAACCAATCAGGTCGTTGATGAGTGATTTTAGCCGTTCACACAATGTAGCAGACAGGCTCTTGCCTGAGAAGACTGATGCCTCTATATTTGTGACCGTTTGTAGGGTCTCCTTTCTTGACGAATTGTTATAATGATAAAAAACCCAACCAAAATCATCGTTGTCAAGTATTGTCATCTGCAGAATAATTTTTTAATTCTTTCTCTATAAGATGCCAATTACCAACAGACAGAGTAGACAATACCCACTTGCAATCAACAAAATCAACTTATATTGATTCAAGTGTCTACTACATTTATGGTTATCATTAAACAAAACGATTACCCACATAGAAATTGAATATACGCCCGCGAATAGTGGCTGTCAAAGGCTTTTAATGCAATTGACATGCAACGGCAAATAATAGTTTTCCCACGGCATGTTCATCCACATTTGACGACTACTCTCCATCCCCGTGACCTTCTATGGAGAATGGAGAATTAAATTCTTTCACATATAGTGAAATGATTTTAATTGATTTCGCTTTTCAATTTAAGAGACAAAACTGTTTAATTTAATTGCAACGTATACTATGGTTAGTGTGTTGGACTACTTAACGAGAACCGCGAAACCATTGTGTCACAAGCACTGCTCAACTAGTACCTCCCTATTATTACTACTTTAATTATGAAATTAGATTTAATTGAGGACATTGACTTAGTTTTTTAATCACCCAGGTATAGGTATTTACGCCACTCACATTCACTGAATTAGATGCAATAGTCTAACAACAGTCGAAACAAACTGGCGGTCTTTAAATTCGCAATTCTGCTTAAATGTATATTTGTGAGGTCTTGTGCAGTGCATTTCTCTTTTATTGCAGCAGTAGTACATCATAAATTTCTAAAACAAGTGTTCCATTACAATCATCAGACGTTGTGAGCTATATCCCTACTATATGCGCTCCTCTGTCGCACCTTTTAAATGACTGCGCCGCGAAGATTTATTACTGGTCCTCCTATTCTCGATTGACTTTACTCGTTAGGAAACCTTGAGGCAGACACGTAAGCGGTTCGTCACTATGGCAATAATGCGCAAGCAATCCTTCATAATCCAATTATATTGTCGGGGAAGGGTAAATAATCGCCTTGCGATTATCATCTGCTCCATGGCCCTCTGAGACAGTTTTGAGTTGCATTAAAGAATTTAATAAAACGTATACAATATGTAAAAAATATGTAAATAAAAAAACATTTTTCAAACGATCCATACGTACCTATGTACAATGGCTATCCAAGCGAAAGGCTTAAAGAACACCAACGAACACCTAATGGCTATGAAAGAAAATATATAGATTGCTGTCCCTCTTCCCAAATGGTTTTCATCAAGCGACTTTTATTGGGTTGTGTTGCTTTTTATACTTTTGCGGGTCCCTTCCCTTTATTTACTAAGTAATTGCGCAATTGGCATTAATTTTTGTTTATATTGCTATAGCAATACTAAAAATCTTTTATCAAACATATTTCATGTACGTTACCAACGTTTTGTATTTGGGAAAGAGCCAACAAATGGGATTGACACGTAACGACGGCTTTAGTCAGTAGCCATAAATTGCGTACCTCTGAACCGGGTGTTTTTTCTGGGTGATAATTGAAAACCATATAATAAAAAAGAAGCGATATGCTACAAACGAAAGACAATCGAATGTTGTCGGAAATTAGGGCGACATGGGTATAGCTGCAGAGAGTAATGAGAGTTCATTTGACACTCTGTAATGAATACGAGTACCATGAAATCAATTAAGGATTGAAAGCACCTTGTGAATTTATGTAAAGGGTTTTCCAATAAGAGGTGTTATTTTGGTATTCAAAGAAAAATGTCATTTTTTGAGATAATTGATCGGATGTTTATTTCATAATAAAGAGGAAGGCATGCCGTTAATAATGAAAAACAACATCAGCCAAATGGCCACCACGAGCACGCATACAGGACCATATCCTTTTCATGAAATTTTCCATAACCAAATCGCAAAGTGGCTGCCCTCATATGTCCTCGATAGCCTCACGAATTTTATCTTTGAGGTCTTGAATCGACGCTGGGATGTTGGCGTAGACCTTATCTTTCACGTGGCCCCAAAGGAAGAAGTCGAAAGGTGTTAAATCACAAGATCTCGGTGGCCAATTGTGATCACCTCTTCGAGCGATAACACGGTCCGAAACTTTTCCCGTAAAAGATCAATGGTTTCGTTGCTTGTGTGGCACGTAGCGCCGTCTTGTTGAAAGTAAACGTTGTCCAACTCCGACCATAAAAAATCATTAATCATCGACGACCAAAAAATGCTTTAGTTTTGCGAACTCTGACTGCAAGATTTTCACCATTTTTGTAGTGAATTTCAATGCGTTGTTGAAGCGTGTATCGTTCCATTTTTAGTAATGGCGTAGTTTCTACTTGTCAAATGTCAAAGAATAAAAGCTTCAAAAGTGACAGCTACCGAAATAGCGGGTCATTCACAATAACACCTCTTATTGGAAAGCCCTTTAGTAGATTCATAATATTTTTACTAAGGAAATTGAAAGAGTTTGAAGCAAGACGAAAGAAAATTGCGCAATGCAGTTGTTTTAGGTTGTTGGCAGACTTTTGTTTTGGATATCGAAGTGTTGTGGCGCATTAAATAAGTTTGAATACAAAATGTAAGGTGGTGAAAAAATACACACTGTGTAAAAGATTCGAGCAATAAACTATGTATTTATTTTATGAATAGATAAAATGAATAGACGTAGAATTCGGACGGAATCTATTTTTGTTGTTTTTTTAATTTTTCAAAACTTTTGGTTTTGATAGGTCAAGCTTACCTTTTTGACCCATTTAGAGAAAAAAAATTAATTTAATGATGTAGTAGCCTTTAAATATATGCTTCTTTTGAGATATTTGGCGTAGTAAAACTCGAACGGGTTAATTTGTTATTAATTTTTTCACATTATTTTTCCTTGAAAAACAAAAGAGTTTTAGTGCGAACTGGCAGTTGAAAAAATAACCCTACATTTGAAATTGTGGGCGAATGGCCTGTCCGATTGAGAAAAAAAATTTACATTTTTCCAGATGCATTGGTGATAGGTATGCGCAAAAAAATTCAAATGCCAATGTGTCAGACGCAGCTTTGCAAACGGCAGACTATACGCGAGTATTTAGCGTAAATCAAATTGCACTCGGACTACCCTGCAATTGCGTGATAAAAATCAAGCTCGAGAAACGGTAAAAAGTACTTATGACCCTGGTACAAAAGTGGCACCTTTCTGACTAGGATTCTCTCGAACAAATTCCATTGATTACTCACTTAAAGCTGCGAATGTCAACATAAATTGGTTTGAAAATACAAAGCACACATTCCACAGACTTCTCAATTATTTCCACGGTGCCATGGCAATCAGACTCCTGCAACCTTACTCTCATAATCATAATTGCTAACTTGTGCAACTCGCTGCCCGAGCTGTATCTGCATGCGCAAGCACTATCATCGAATCCATAAAAACACCTGCTCCGTCTCATTTAATTGCAAACACAACCGACGAAGACGACTAAGTTTCATTTAGCGAGGATCCATAACATCCTTCCTGGGAAAGAATTGTGCCAACCGTACCGTGGGTGGTAATTTCTTCTAAAATTCCACAAATATTCGAAAAGCCTGGCCATTAAATTTTCTTTTTCAACAAATTATTACGAAAGTTCTCTTTAATTGGTTTTTCCCTTTTGGGCTGATTACTGTTACGTTCCGCAATAATAACAAAAAAATGGCAACCTTCTTCCTCGGCTATATTATTTTTCCATCGTCTTGGCTAATTGGATTCGTAAAGGAATACTTTCGCTTGTCCTGCTGGAAAAGTTTTGCTACAGCTCGGCCCTGGGGTTGTGCTCTGAACTGGGAACTTGTTAAATATCAGACATTCGACACGTGCAGCCATATTCCAAAGACGAGACACATATTCTGAATTTTATTTCTGTTTATCGTATCTGATTACTAAGTTGCATGTGTCTCAAAGGTTTGTGTTCTTTTTAAATTGTAGATCTCCGGACGGCATTCGACTTGTTGGACAGAAATCGGGATGGGCGCGTGACAGCCAACGAGCTGCAGTTTATGTTGAAAAATCTCGGAATCAATGTGAGGGACGAGCTAATCGATGACCTCATCAAAGAAGCCAGTCACACAGGTAAGTCCATATTTGCATAAGTCCTTGAAAACGTCGGTTTGTCGCGTGTCGTTACCCAATTAAGGAGGGCATCAGGCTAAGCCCGAGTCGATTGAATATTTCTTTCGGTATCGGTTTGGACACGAGCACAAGTCTCTGGCATTATAGACTTTGGTTATATATGGTCAGTATATTGAGTTTCCATCACCAGACGATTTGGCTTAATATCGCATGCATGCGGGCGCTTTCATGTTCTGGGAAATTGCGAGGCGAACCAACATTTTATCATCGTAATCATTACAGTCGACCACCACGGATCGCCTTAGGGAGAAAACCCTGACAATGTGGGCGCACATTTGTGTACAAATGTGTAAACAAGGATTTTCATGACGGAATGGAGGGTAAAGCATCAAGGTCATGCTGACTTGTGTGTGTGTGTTGCGACGTATTACTCCGAATCATGTTGTCAAGTCCGCACAATACTACAGAAAAATGAAATTCAAGAGGATTTGCCAGATTAGCGTGCTCCTTAGACGGGATGATAGTTGCAGAGTCAGGCAAACTACTTGTAATTCTCCTAACGAACCCAATAGGGATTGGCAAATGGATGAGACTACTTAATTCATCCAACGATGACATCCAGCAACAGTAATTATTGAGCTTTTGTGTTTGCATATATGCGAAGGTATTTCCATTTCCTATTTAATATTGCTATGGAAACGTTTGCACGCCACATTATTCTGTGCAAGGAAATGCGAGCGTGTGTGACCTCCTTTTTGAGTGCACAATCTCTGGCAGGGGCTTATGTGGGCTCTCCGTTTCCGACTTCGCATACCAATTTTATAACAGCATATTTTGGGTTGAATTTAAATTGTTGATTGTCACAAGTCCTTCGGCGGGACATGTCTCATAAGGTGATCCAGATGAATGGCTTTCACTTCTGTATGGCCAATGCGACTATTTGACTTAATATGCACACATGCTGGAATTGTCGGAACCGGTAGTGGTGTATTAAGGGGTGAGGAATCAGTTTTGTGGGCAGCATCTCAAAAATTATTTTGATTACAAAGTCTTCTATGTAGTTACATAAATTAAATAAAAAAAAAAAATAATAATGATGGTGACGTCTGCTGCCACTGTTATTTATCAGTTTAACAGAAGTTGCTTTTTGTCATCACATAAGATTTTAGGCGCACCTTATTCAAGGGACCACATGACGTGATCACTTATCCTTGTTAAAATACATCGAGTTTGGTCCGATTAATTTCTTCTAGTTTGGGAAAAGAGATACTAATTGACATGGCAGAGCGTCAATGGAAATCTAACGAAATATTATCCAAAACGTGTCTTGCAAATTGAAAATTCTTAAAAGACTCATCGGGTTGGTGCGATGTTGTCCACACGCTCTACATACTCTATTTTTTGAAGACATATTTCCAAATCTAGAGCAAAATTACCAGCTCGATTTAGAAAAGAGGAAAAAAAATCCCGTCAATTTCATAAAAATATATATAGAATATATATATAGTCTAGCTTCTCACAACCTTTCGTGGTGTGTGATTTTTTTTTTTTGTGTGAGAGATCTTCATTTTATGCCGAGTTCAAACGGATGTTTGAGAAGCTCTTTCATGACAGTTCGACTATCGACTGTTCCTCAGACGTTCGCGAGAGGTGCCGCACCGCAGTGGTAAAAACCAATGTCAATGTCATAATGAAACAAAAACTAAACGCGGATAAGAGAAACGCTAGATTTACTGGCACTCTGTTTTTTGTTTTTTTTTTTCTTTAAATTAAAATTTAAGCAAAAACAATTAATAAAGAAAGAGCTTTTCGTAGAAATCGCATTCTTGGTTTCGTTTACGCAAACCTAGAAAATAGTTGAAACTTAACAAATCAGTCCGCATCATTCACCAGCTTTTCATTTATAAAAAACAAAGTCGTAAAGTCTCTTGAGTAATGAATGAGTTCTAGGAACTCATGAGAATAGGTCTCCTTACCCACACGCATTGCATGCACGCAACATTAAAATTTATTCGCATTAAAGCGTAGTTCTAGACGAACTATTCCTCATGATCCTTTCGGAAGGGAGAAGAACATTTTATTTGTTGTTATTGATTTGCAGCTTTGCTGTTGCTGAAGCTTTTTTGAACTGGCTGCATATACAGCTACTAAACTGACTATGCGCTTCATAGTCACAAGAGTGGGAGATAAATAGTTGGTAACCTCAACTTACCCTAACACACTCACCCACTAAAACGGCAAGCAGGATGTGTATTGATTAATTGTTATCGCAAGAAACTATCCCACAGTACCGGGTATCCCAAATGGCAGGGTATAATTGGTGTGTAGGTGGCCGCAGTTTAACCTACATTTATGATGAAGTTCTTGGCGAGATACCTAGGGCAATGTTGCTGCCATTCTGTTGCGATACCTACGATTTCTTGTCTACTATTGAGTTAACTCTACCGGTGTTGGAGCGTTGCTTAAGTAAGGCTGATCAACTTAGAAACAAATATCTTTCCTGCGTTCCTACGGGAAAGAGAGATAAGACCGATTCCCGTTCTGAGTTTTAATAATAATTCTTAAATTGGTTCAAATAAATCTTTTTTAAAACGCGTTTGGGCAACTTTTGTGTTAAAATCCTAATCCTATCCCCTATAAAGCAAACTATCAACACCTGTCACCAGTGCCGTAGCCAGGATTTTGTTTCCGGGGGGGCTTGCTTCCAAACCTTACGAGGAATTCTCTAAACAAAAAAACTATAAGGGTATTCGCTGTAACAGATGTAGTAAAATTGCGAAATTTTATTTTTTTTTTTGTCAGATTGTGAACACACTTTTTTTCATCTTTGCAAAACTGAAACAAATGACAGACCCAGCTTGACAATTGACATTATGTCCTGAAAAAACTTTTAATTTTTTCTGAAACTGAAAAATTAGCTTTTAATTGTTTATTATGCCGAAAACAGAGAAAAAGAAAAAATATTTTAGATAATGGACGAGACAATATCATTAAAAAAAAAATTCGTCTGTCTATTTTTTGACTGGATTTTGCCTTCGGTGGCGCTTACGTTATTTTGGATTCTCTTTATTTTTTTCCAATAGCTACACACAGTAATTACAAATTTAGCGAATTGTCAACTTTACAGGGCTACTCGGTTGTATTTTCCCGTTACAATAGGGTCAGGGTATATATAAAGTGCAAAAGTGTAGCGAAATTTTAGTCGGTATATTTTGTTTTAGTAGTGCGAAAAAAAGTAGCATCTTCGCACTTTCGCAGCCAGTTGCATCGGATCGTGAATACCCCTTATATATATTGCAATTCACTGATTTTTATTAGTTTTGAAATCGTATGTACTTAAACGAACATACTTAAATTCTTTTTTTACACACATTTTTGAAAAGCAGACGTCTTCTTTTTTTGACATGATATCTGGATCCATATTAAAATCCGTATGAACAGATACCATAGCAAGTGAGCTTAATCTTGCATTCCCCATAACGCTTTGAGAAACTGTTTTAATCAATTTCATAATTGAAAATGTTCTTTCAACACTAGCTGTGGTCACTGGAAGCGTGGCCAAAGCCGTAAGCACGAAGTTTATGATATTTCAAAACTTCAGTCGAAGAATCATCACTCGACGAAATTTTTTCGCTCCAAAGAACGTACTCAGCTTTCACACCTGACAGCTAAATTGTATTATCAAAGTAACATGTTAGCTTTTCGATTTCGTTCACTTGCTCAACTGCAGCAAAACCTGGGAGAAAGGCTTGAAACGATGGTAGAACGTCTTCGTTGACCATGAATCTGTCCGTAAGATTTGTTATGAATAAATCTATGCAACGAATCAGTATAGACACTCTAAAATAGACTTCAGTAGAAGAGGTTTCTGGATTGGAACGCATTGTCTGTTTCAATGAGTTCTTGGAGCTCCTAATTCAACTTCAAATAAATCCTCAGCAAGTTGGGATGGGCATTGAAAAGGCTCTCAGAAAAAATCGTCGGCATTTTATCTGATGTTCTTAAGAGAATTCAGAACTTCTTATGTGCGGTTGTAAATTTTTGGTCAGATTTTCGGGGCCCCCTCTGGCTACGTGCCTGCCTGTCACTATTAAATTTTAACGCGGACTGTAATTCGCTGCTTAGTAGTTAGCGGTTCATGTCAACGAAAGTTGTTTGGCATTGTGGTGGCGCAACCACACACACCCTAGTCTGCGGTCTACCGGGCTGGTACATTTAAGGACTTACTGTTACAATGCTTAAGCGTTGGCAATCTAAACACTACGACGGCACTTTAAAACCACAGCCTTGTGGGGTAAACTTTTGTAATTCATTTTTTGTCCCTTATACCAGTAGCGGGCGGAGGTAATGTCCTTGTAACTTATTCGGCGAGTCATCCAATTTACCTACTAAAAGCCATATAGCCGCACACACAGAAGTTAAAGTTTAACTAGGTGGAACAACGTAGATAGATGAACACGAGAATTTGCACTCCTTAGCAATGTTGTTACGCAATTACAATCGCACGGTTGACAAGCAAGCTACTCCTGCAACAATAGCGTCAAAGGAATCCAGAACATTTCACTGAACACATGCCAACTGAGAAGAAAAGTGAATTCATTTTTTTTTTTGTAGCGCCGAAGGTATTTCACAAATTGAATTCTATTTCGCTCTTTAAGGCTTATAAGGGAAAAGATTATGAGATGGGTCTCACGTGTTCAACTTAAAGGAGTTGACAGGATATTTGAAAATGCCACGGATGCAAATTATCTAGGCAAAAGGAAATTAATAATTTTTTTTTAAATTAAAGCCTGGCGAAAGCTGTTCTTTGTTCTGACAATAAAACACCATGGGGTATTATTAAAATGTTATAAAATCACCCTCCTTAATTCTGTTCACTTTGTGTTGGTAAATTGATTTGTTTTTATTTCGGGGTTCTTTTCTTATTAATTTTACAAAATTACGGCTGCAAGAAGGTTGGTATGATTTTTTTTAGGCATGAATGTGAAATGGGGTTTTATACCTCGTGAAATCGGTGGCCAATAAGAATTGAAGGCTAATTCACCATCAATGTGAATGTATATAACGGGGACAATATACTCGTACATTATTTATTTGTCTAATTGGAGCATGCCAATGATATTTTTTTCCTGTCAGGAAGTGAACTGCACTTCATTGTCAATCGCCCAAGCGACTACCAGTTCTATTAAAACAGGTGATGCGTTCGTCGAGTTCTTTTAGTTCAGTAAGGATCATCGATATTTAGGAGACACCTTCGCTCGAGAACTACTCGTTGCTCTATGAATTTCAAATTTTACAAGTCCGGTCTTAAAGTGTAGAGAAAGAATGACTTCGAACTGCTTGTAGCTAGTTTTCGAATTAGTTCGAAGCATAGTACTAGTTTACGAATGCGTCAAACAGAAAATTCTTCAAAAAATCACTCAGGACAGCAAACATTGGACTGAACTTAAAGGAATTTTCCTTCCTCATTGACGTTTCGAGTTCCATCAACACAAATAAAGCACCATTTCATTTGGCATGAAGCTCTGTTATCGCCAACAAAATTACAACAACCTTTGAATTAAAGCTTTTACAAAAGGATTGTAGTTCGTCAAACAAAATTTATGATAAAAATGTAGGCAATTATTTATAAAACAAACAAGGCAACAGCCACTCTGTTTAGGTCGATTACCGCTGGTCTATTTGAAAAGGCGTTTGACATCGATGTTCCTCAAGTGTCATCAATCGTATAGGATTGTTTGTGCCACATAGCCGGCTTCCGTTGCTACTGTCTTTCTCCATTTATATGTGGAATGTGGTCTCTCTCTCTCTTTGGGAATCAATAAATTACACAAAAGTCAACTTCTCGTGTATACACATTCTTTTTCTTTCGTTTCTTATTTTCGCGTTAGTTTCGCACATATTGAGATGGTTTTCTTCAGGTCAGATGGAAATTTATATCAAATCTATGACAAGTCAAACAGAGAAACAATAAAAACTGGGGATAACAAGATAAGACGTCTCCAAAAAAATGCAATTATGTTTGCCTGTCATTTGTTTTATTTGAAAAGCACCTCATTACTCGCAATTTTCGCATGACATCATTTATTTCAGTGGCCAGAACAGATGTCAGTGTCAGTGCGCCCATATAAGTTATCTCACATATAAATTGTCCATTACAATCTGGAATTTCACAACTTATGTAGCTGATGCCAATTCAAAGTGATTTTAGTAAAATGTTGGTGTATTTTCTTATTTTTCGATATTCTGATAAGAATCCATTAACAAAGTTCATTTGAGTGTTGTGTCAGATTTGGTAAGTATGAAATGTCACATCGAAAATGTTAATTGTGAGGAGTTATTTTAATTTTTCTTTTCTAACAAGACATCATTTATATTGTTTGCGTCTTTAAATTAACAGAGAAATATAAGATGACGGCATTCCCTTGATTTCTTGTTTTTTTTTTTTTGTAAAATTTTACGGTTTGTGAGTTAAGAAATTTATGGGATCTTATACCGTGATATAGTTATTTCTTATATTGTGACGTATCTGTCCAATATAAGAGAAAATGTAAAACGTTTGTGGTGGAATTTTTAGCACAAGGCACATGTCAGTGTTGCCAGACTTTTCGGACTGAATTGCCCACGATTGACGTCAAAAAACCCAAAAATGCCCTTTTTGCCCATGCCGACGTTAAAAAACAACAAAATACACTATTTTTTCTTGTTCTGAGAGATGAAAAAAATGCCCCTTTTCGCCCTTTTAGCTCATTTTGAAAGGCAAATGCCCACAAAATGGGTAATTACCCACGATCTGGCGTCACTGACGTCATGTATAATTTTCTCGTTTATCTATGTCTCTTGTTAAGTGTAAGCGAAAAGAAACTAAACGAATTGAAACCGAATGTCGTTTTCTTACATTTTTTTCATTTATGAAAAAGTATATTTAACCCGAAATGACATTCACAAATTTGACATGAGACCTAACAAAATAAGAAAAAGATTTTGACACGTCTGCGGGCTCTCAACGAAAACATAAAAGGTTGCGGCAGTTAGTTAATATTTTAGTCTGGACAGTTTTTTTCAGCTGATTAGCAGTTTGGTAAATGTCACTATCCTAAGTTTTTTCCACTTAAAGAAACATAAGTGCAAATATAAATTAACGAACAAAGTAACAATGTCCTGCCAATATTATGTCATTCTTTTTCAACTACAAAATTTAAGTTCTGCAAAGTTTTCATTTTGTTCATTGCAGAAGTAGCAGTAATTTTATTGTTAATACAGACACAATTAGCTAGAACAAATTCTTTTAGAGCGAGGAGGAAAATAATGAACTACTCGTTACTCGGTACTTTGCTAGTTTTCTCTCTTTTTTCGAAATGAGCGTGTACTAATGTGAAAGAGTCTAACTTCAGACAGAGCTTAACAAGTAGCTCTTAACTAAAAAGGTTGTTTTAACATTATTTCAACTGTAAATAAGGTTTAAAACTATTGCTGAGTGCGTCTAAAATGGCAGTTAATGTGTTAAAAAAAATTAAAGAATTAGTATGCTGTTCCAGGAAAGCCAAAATTAAGCGCCTCTCCAATGTTTCTCTCCACCACTTCGCTTAATGTTCATTCTTATATTTGTACTTCCTCAAAAACCTCTTCCAGGTTAACCTCGTTAAAATATTCCATTTGAAATACCGATAATTCTCCCTGATCTGTCAAAATCTAGCTGTGGAAAAATGTATTTTGCATTAATACGCCTACTTAAATTCTGTAGAGATTTTTCGTACATCGGCTAACAAATTTAGCTTGAGCTGCCTGCTTTGCTTTGCTTTACTGCTTTGCTTAATTTTATCTTTGGAGACATTTTTGTATGGGGGCTGAATTTAAGTGCGAGCAGCATACTATGCTTAAATATGTAAAATTGTAAATGTACCCGAAATATTTATTGAATGAAAATTCATATTTAAATGGTTGAGACCCAAGTAGTCCACGCCAACACCGTTCCTGATCCGTCAAATAAATTTATTTGACAACCATAGACATTTGCGAAGCCTCCCTTGACCGATGTTCATCGAAAGACACTAATTACTGCCTGCGGCCTGTTACCCCTATGCACATCAACGGCAACGCCAACCCTGTACCTGTATAGCTTATTAGCAACATAGGTGTGACAGGTCTGTCATTATGTGACATGGGCTTTTCATTTGCAAGGCCTCACCTCATTGCAATTCAATGAACGGATGTCCCCAACCACTTACCTTATAGGTGCGCCGCCGTTCCAACTCGAATTCCCCCCATAAAAAAAAAAACCTCAACCTTGACCTTACGAAATCGCATATCTATCCACCACCAAGATTTATTCCCACACGGCGTATCTACACATACGCTTGCAGTTCTCCAAAAAAGCCAATTTACCTAGCAAAATGTATCTTTAGTCATAAATTTTCCGCTCCTCCAACCCTTGAACACTAAAATAAGACCATAATACTGCACGGCGAAAAACGTTAATCCAGAGCGATGAAATGTAACCGTTTGGTTCTTTTCAATTGCGGGTGGTGTGTTAACAAAGGCTTGTTCAGGCTAGTTGTCATGGCCAGCATTGCAGTTGTGAGTCTGTTCATCCTTCGATAATTGTTTCGCAAAGAAGGACAGAAACCAGTGTTGGTAACATGTACCTACATAACTGTATGCATGGCAGCTTGACATATACGAAAACAAAACAGCAACAGCCATTTGCCGCAATGGTTCCGTTCAACCGTCTTCATCGAATACCGTAAATTGTCTGTAGCCATTTAACAATTGAGTTTTGTGGATGATGGGAGGGTGGATGAATTTAAAAACTTGGTCGTTGGCTTTCCATCTTGTTTCGTGTCTGGTTGCCATTAAACATAATTTCGAAGCTAAATAGCGCTGCACACAGGCAGAGGCAACAGCCTTGCCGAGACCAATTTGAAGGCGTCCCTTTTTATCGACAACAATCGTTATACTCGTGGGTAGCTGTATGTATATACGTACCGGTTCCGGTTACACTGAGAGACTGGGCGTGGATGATGTAAATTGCGCTGGTAACTATGGTTGGAGAAGGCTTATCACAGTTGTGCTGGGTACTTTCTCTGAGGAAGTCGGGCTATTTTAGCGAAATGGATTTTACAGTTAATTCTTTTTCTTTTTTGTCGAGTTACGGGTTTGTTATACCAATTCCCTATGCAGACTATTTTCTCTAGTCAAAGTGTGCGCTGGAGAACGCTCTTATAACGCTGGAGTAAAGTTTGTTCTTTGAACATTAATGGCAGGCTTTTAACGAATCGATTGTAGATAGATATGCAAATGATTAACTTTGGGGTGGTGCTTCTCTTGGGAATAACCATTGAGGTCAGGACGACAAATTATATAACATTGCTAGTAAGCTAAGTGCTCAGTTGTTATCCCGTTGTGCTCGCTATAAGTTTAAAAACTTATTTGTAGTTGAGTTTTCAGAAAACTGACTGCCTTCATAACAGAGCAACGAATTTCATTTTAAAAGTAGTTCACGAATATAGCTCATTAAAGTTAATTCAACTTCTGTTTGCCATCCCTGCGCTATTGTAGTCGTTTATGGAACGAAGAGTCTTGTTTTTCCTGAAAGTTTGCATTAGTAGCGTAACTGATTGTTTTGTTTTCCAATTTTGAATCCCAGTTTGTTGAAGGTCTGCAACTGATTAAGAGTACATGGAACTGTTCCTTGAAGTCTTTCCTTGGGTTTCTAAACCATGTTCGGGTGCAATTTACATGTTTGCTTCTATCTTCGCTTACAATTGTTCTAGCCATCATCAACAGTGGTTTGCGTTTCCAAGTTTAGTCCTAATAATAAGTAAATAACTGTTGTAGAATCCAATAAATAAAACAATTAACAGCAGCACTGTAGCACCTTACGTTTATCCTTATATGCGAATACCATGCAATGACAGACGTTAGTTGTCAAGATTTTTTAAAAAATAAAATTATTGAGAAAATTATTATTTTTTCAGATACAATTACTGGCCTATGGTACCTGCCTCTACTGTACATTTTCGGAAAATAGTCTCTGTTTCAGGAAATACCATTTCATTTGTCGGTAATAAAATAGGAGACCAATCGATTTTACGACTTTCTCATTAACTCTGACTTCATTTGAAATAGCCCTATCAGCAAAATGTACATCTAAATTCATCACAACCAGTGAACATGAAGCGACCTCTGGTCGTCTCCATTTGAATTCTGTCCACGAAACAATCATTCAGCTCTGCCTCTATGACGACCAGAGGACATAAACAGATTATCGTCGATTTCTATTCAATCATTTCACCAGATGGAATATCAAAATAATAACCACAGAAGGGGCACTACAAAGTGGCGAGATATTCGAAAGCGGGCCCAATAACCCCTAAGGTGCTGATGCCATGAAATTCTTTCCCACCTTTTGTCTTTATCGGAAAAATGATTGCATCCTCGACATATCTGTGGTGATGAAGGAAGTTTTTTTTCTTTATGATCTCCCAGTGACTGAGTCACGTTGTATATTGCTGAGTCCTGAGCTTCCACGCACAAATGGACTTAGTTGTGTATATGTAAGGAATGGGAAGAGAAAACAGGTCGTGGTAATCGATTGTCGTATGGAATCCAACCGACAGGAGCAGTTGAAATAAAACTGGACATTTATTAAGACAGAGATATTTCACGAAGCAATTGTAGGGCAAACAACTAAAGTTGAGTTTCAACGCTCTCGACCATTGTACAGGAAAACATGGAAATAATTATTTTCCAGCAGCCAGCTTTTGTAGAAAGTGTTATCCATTCGACTCGGGGGTTAAGAAAGAAATAATCTGGAGAATTTAATCGATAAAATATTCCTGTTCGTTGGTGTTTTTTTTTTTCAAACAAAACTACGGGCATCCCTGCTATTTCTTGACTGCACATAACAGCAAGTTGGAATTTTTACGTTGAATAGAAAGATAGATAGCGTTTTTACAGCAGGTATTTCCGATATTGTACGCAATACAAATGAAATGAGTGTTTTTAAAGACCGCATATACGGTTTGACAGACGTCAATAGATATGACATCCTGCTAAGTCGGGATTGAACTTAAGACTCAGGCGATAGAATCGAAATGTATGCAAATAATTCTTAGTCAAACTGTTAATATTTCGTGATGCATTTTAAATGAGCCCTGCTTTAAAACCGCCATCTTTAATAAATTGAGAGCATCTAAATTGACTACGCATTTAGACCCATTCGAATTTGCATAAGCTTACCACTGTGCATTCATATGTAGGCTTCATCTTGATCTTCGCGGTTTGTTCTTCCGCACGCGCTTTGGGGAATCGCAGTTTACTTTTCCCGGCATTCGCCTACAAGTCAATCATTTTACACGAAGTATAGCTCGTTCTCGAACGAAATACGAATAACTCTTGCAGTGCGAGGGTTTTCAGGTTCAATCCCCAAAAAACCAAAGTTACATTTATATTTTTGTTATCTTAATTTAATTTTTGTTATTTATTGTAAAACGAATTGTTAATAGAAGATCAGCTTTTTTTTTAAATTTTACACACCTTGACACATTAAATGTACCATCACGAAATCAGGTCCGTACTTCAGAATGAATACGTCATCAGTGTTAAAGCACTTTATTGCATTTTATACGGGTACCTGCTGTCGTTCGCTTTGGGTAAAGCGTTTGAAAAAATTCAGAGAATTGATTTTGCCATCATTACCCTCTTCGAACGATAGGGTCGTCGTTCCTTGAAAACTCCCACCCGATATTCTCCATCGTTCACCCCACAGCGTCGAATGTATTCGCAATTATGTTCCTTCTTTTTACACAAATTGTTGATATCATTAGTTCTGCTCTATGTCATTAAATCTGCATTAGAAATCGTTTTGCATCGAATTCAATTATCCAGAACGAAACTTGCGAACTTTGCCAATTTTTGCTCCCCATAAACTTTGGTTTTTTCTCCTTTAAAGCTGACACAGCGCACCAATTCTCTGCAGGCATGGTCAGAGACGGAAATAAATATTATTTCAAGGATAACTAATTGAATCAATATTTTCATTGGATTTTCAAATACAAATGAATACGACAAAGCCATATCTTGGCTCCTTGAACTCTGGTGTACATCGTCAGGGGATAGCATCGCCAAATGGATTTAACTCGCCAAAGCTGTCTTTATTGAAACTGCAGTCAAAATAAAATAAAGTCCTCGGAGGATGACGGTCTTAGCCCTTTTCAAGAGATTCCGTCGGGTTTGAGTTACTCTGTTGCTATAAAATAGGAGACTGGAACAAATGGAATGGATTGTCTACTCAGTTTGAATGGCATTTGGTCTGCTTAGGAATTGATGTTTTTGTACAACTTGTCATTGAATCGTTGAGACAGTTGGTAATGGTTTTTTTGTGTTTTTCTATTTATTTCCAGGCAATGGGCTAATAGATGAAGCAGAGTTCCTTCAATGGGTCGGACGTATCCAAGCCCTGCGCGATGAATCAGATGAGAGTACGAGTAAGACAGATGAACTGGATGATGTGACTGAGGATCTTATAGCTGCATTTAGGTATGTTGTAGTTTTTAGCGAACTTTTTTCAAAGCGAATGACGACAGGTACTTTTGTTATCATTGGCATACTTTTCTATCACATTTTAACTACTATTGGTTTAGCAACATAGAGCCACTACTAGCTTACCATCAAGCACTACAGTCCAGCAAAAAATGATCAGAACGCTGACCACCACTGTGCACAGAATAGTGGTGGTCAGTGGTCAGTGGGGTTTGTGTACTTTAATGCTGACGGAAAAATCGAAAATACCAGCAGAAATATTTTAAATACCGTAAAATGATAGGTTTCACTTGACTTCACTTAAAAGCAAAAAATGCAGACAAACGCAACAGTGACAGAGGTCGCTGAGTTTTGCCAATAATGTCAGACCTGTATAAAATTGGAGCAGTGAGCGTTCACCATCTGCCCAACTTGACGTGTTTGGATAGGAATTGGTTTATGTAGCTCGCCTCCATAAATGCGTCTCTTATAGATGCCAGTTTAAAGTCTGTGTCCAGGAATCAAGTGCACGCCAATTTACTAAAAATGCTGCAAAAGTATTGTTCGATTTGAGTCGGTAAATATAGCTGACTTTGTTTTGCTTTGAGCAGAAACAGGGTACTTAAAAATATTAATAAATTCTGTTTGCTGTATTGAACGCTCACTCTTTCTAACAACACTACTCACTATTCACTTCATGAGTGTTACATGATCCTTTTTACCACAAATACCAAAGCATAAAAACATAACATCGTAACGTAACTGTATACACTTTCAAACTACGTATTATCACCATGTAATTACCGAACATAAGCGGCAAGACATACACGATTCCTTCGTATGTATGCCCAACAGTTGCGTCCTTTCGGCAATTTACCTTATTCAGCTGCAGCTTACTCCCATGACAGAAAGGAAACCGGACGAAACTAATTCATTATGTTTTAATTAGATTATTCAACCCCAGAAAAACAGAGCCTGTAAAAGCAAAGGCTTAAGGATTCCGCATATCCTCAGTTCTAACCGCCGGCAGTGATACTACTAATAAAATCAAATTAATACGAATACTGCGTTACTAAATCATTTATGCTCCATACTCATGTGTTCGTTTGTTTGTTTCTTCTATCCAACAGGGTATTTGACCGGGATGGAAATGGTTTTATTACACGAGACGAGCTCCAGACCGCCATGGAAATGATTGGTGAGTCCCTGACTGAAACCCAATTAACACAACTGCTGGCCATTGCCGACCTGGACAAGGATGGAAAAATCAATTACGAAGGTAAATACATACCTACCCCGATGGGTATAACCTTCAGCAAGCAAATATTAGAGACTTTATGTCGTGTCGGAGGTTAGGTCGAAAAGTTATTTACTTTGGCCTTAATTTGGCACACATGTCTCGTTCTCCAAAGATATACCTGTATTCGAAGAGACTGCTAATGGCAAACAGAGCACACAGGATTGAACCATGCTTGTTGAGCATGGTATCCTAAAGAGAATCAGGTTCGTCGATGTCCTTTTGGAAATACCAAATAAACAAACGCCAAAGTAGCCTAAAGAGATATGCCAACGTGAGTGGGAAATTAATAATTGTGTCCGTCCCTCTTATATGTATAGTTGGAAACAGAAGCAGGTTTGTCGTTGATAGCGAGGCACTCATAACTTAAAGTAAGTCAAAGCAAACAAACAAAAATCCCTGTGAACGTAATTAATTAGGACCTCGAGCAAACTTTTCGTACTGCTGTTGTTATGGGGGTTATATTAATCAATGTCGCGCAGTCTATGAAGTTGTACAAACACGCACCAAACAAATGCATGCTGTTTTCATTGGAACCGCCTTTCCCCTGCGGTGGAACAAGTTGGCTTCTTTTGCGTTGGGATAAAAGCGCACATTAAATAGCTCGCTCTTTTAATGCAATTGTTGCACCAAAAAAGGATTCATCTAACAGCGAGCAGCTTACAAATAAAAATTGAAATTGATTTATATGGATTTAACAGGCGGGTTCGACTTCAAATTGACAGTTCGCATATGTGGCTCACTTATGTCATTTTCCATTGGTTTCACTCGGGGATCCACTCATTTTGAAATCCAATGGAACAACAAAACTGCTTCTGAAAGAATCCACAAAAGTATTGGTGAAATGCCAAAAAAGAATCTACGGCTGCTGTCAGCTGACTTGTATAAAATACATAAATTACACTTGTGTGAGTGCTTCTTGAGTGGATTCTGACTTCAAATCGAGAAGCGAAATTCTCTTCTCAGAATCACCAGAAGAGTATTTTTTGTGCCAATGGAACGGTTTTAGGAGTGATTTTTTCGATTCCGGACTCTCCCGGACGCTTCTTTTTGCCCAATGGAAAACGACACTAGAAAAAGTGACGTTAAGGACCAATCTAGTTTTTGCGTTCAGGTTACATCTAGTCCAGACCAATCTAGTCGACTTAAGGTAACTAGATTCTTGAATGTGCCCAACGCTACATTCACAGAGACAACTCGTAAGGTTGTTATTATATCACTAACGAACCTACTTGTTGATATTCTGGATAGGATTATCTATAAAGATCCGAAGTATTTCACATTTACAACATCACGGAAGACTATCAGGGAAGAAATAAGTGATGCAAAATATTTACTAAACAGACTTCTGACTGCAGGTGATAGTAAATACTACCTGACTTTGCACTATTTTGTTCGGCCATCTTGTTTACGTGGCTTGAAATATGGGAAAGTTCTGTGTGTTGAATTTTGTATAGCCATATAATTTCGCTTTATTGCAAAACAAAATGGCTTCCAAAAGTGGTGAATTGTAAATTATTGTCAATTGTTTATTTATTGGCGTTGGCCGCCAAAATTGAAGTTATATGCTGTACATTTTAGCGTTTAAAATTAATTGTGGTGGAATTTGTTGCTGTCTATGTCTGTCTAATATGCAGCGACAGCAGTTTCACTTCGGAGTGATAAGAGGTTCTGGTCTTTTTGAGACTGTGTGACTTAGCAAATGGAAAGGCAATGTGGTGTGGCACGTTTGATTGTACGTATAGTTTTAATAAAATTAAATTCGCTTTTTTGGTGTCCCTCGAAAGGTGCTTTTATATCGACTTTCGAGTATTTGATTTTTCTCAATTAATGTTCTACATACTCTGCCTGTAACCAATTTGGCTTCCTTCCAGTTGAACAAACAAACAAAGAAAATCATATCAGTAAATTAAATTTAAATTACCTCTAATCCAACAGTCGACATGTCTCATTTAAAATTCATCATGAAATACTTTAATGTATGTGCGTATACGCAGTCTATCCCCAGTTTTGTCAACACAGCACACCATCAATTTTAACGCCTATCCATGAACCCTCTCAACCGATGCTAAACATAAATGCATTGTTTCGCAATAATTCTCATAAGCCCAGAAACGTGCCTGCGATTAGTTTACACATGGTGAAAGCCAAATAATACGAAAATTGGACTGCTATTAGGTACTCTACTCCAGGATTACCGCGCACATATCGATACCACACACACTGAGCATATCAACAGATTGAACACATACTGGCGTTCTCAACACGAAATAATGGTTTATTTATGACAAAACCAATGTAAGCCCCCACGAAGGACAACGGCACCGTCTTTCGGCTCCTTTGATATATGACTCATGAGACCGCGGGCACTTTGAAAATAATGGTAACCGCACGCAAAAGTGCTCTCAAAATTGAGTGGCTACTTTCAAACGAAAATTGGTTTACGACCCAATGTTAACCAATATCTGCCGGTGATTTCTGCTGTGACGTTTTCTATTATCGGCGTGTGTACCCAAATCCCATGTTTGCTAAAATCAAACTCAATTCAAATATCAAGATTGCTCCCTAGAATATTTCGCGATGGCGCCCATGCAGCCATGTCAAAAAATGTCGCCGCATAATGTAATTAACAGTGCACTACCATGTGGGCAGTGCTATACGAATGTATAACAAGACCGACCTACATTGAAAACTAATTTACGCAGCGCTAATGCAAATCAAAAGCCAATATTTGTTGATCAACAAATTTCGTGACAAACACAAACACAAACACACATCCGGGATTAGATTTGAGCTCAGTTCGGGATTGCTCGTCCTCGTATATGAGTATGTGCTAACTATGCACTTGCTTCAGACTAGAAATAACATTGTATTTTAGCTCCTGCCAGTAAATCAACGGCGACAACGATTTATTGCTATAAAGGAAACATGGTATTTATATACCTATGTTCTACCATAACGGGAATAAGTTGACATTTGTTTCGTTTATCGCGGCAATTAATGGGGTCAGAACTTTGACATTGTCCTTGATTGTAGCAACGTAAATTGTACAAAAGTCGTAGTTTGTTGGTTGTAATTGAGTACCTTCCACAACCTCTAGATATTTCTTTTATTTGAGTTGGAGGAGAGGCGGTGAAACAAAATCAAGTGCGATGTTGTATCTGAAAAGTTTTGCAATGCATTCTCTTACTTCGACTATAGTCACAATCAATCATCGTCATAATAATAATAATTATGGTATTACCAAATGTCGTTTTCGATTTGGCATTTCAGATATTGATTTGAGATTTCAGGTTTCTGATGCCAAATTGAGCACTAAATCCGAATTTTATTGGTTCTTCTGTAAATTGAGTTGGCTGCAAAAAAACTTTTTTTTTAACATGCACTGGAAATCCATTTCAATTGATTTTCAGATCAAAAATAGTTTAATATTAATCAAACATGAAAATCAATCTCGATAAAAATAAAATGGTTTTCCCAAAAAATGTATCTGTTTGTATCGAAAACGACTTAAGCTTGCCAGGTAGGTAGCGTATATATTGCGTATATATTTTATTTAAGCATATTCAATTAGATGTTGGTAATATTTGCTAAAAAGAAGTTTTAGGTAGCTGTTATTGGATTTTCATTGGAAGTTGGGGCATAATTATTATTTCAAAAATATACCGATCGGAATTTGGGTAGTCATTTTTGAGAAATATTTAAGAAATTGATTTGTTCAAGTTTTTTGAGAAAAACTAAGTACGGGATCGTATTTACAATACTTATATTATCTTTAATATGTATTTTGGTCAAAATCGTTAGAGGGGTTTTTGTAAAATTTGGCAGACAAAACAGTAATAAATATTGCAATGTCTAGTTTCAAAAATACTATTGCTATTGGCTGAAAACCGAGTACAAGTTATTGTTCGGGATGTTTTTGGTTTTTAAAGTTTTATCGAAATCGAAAATGGGGTTTTCGAGATGTGAACAGTTTTGTTTTTAAATAAGCGATGATTCGAATTGAAACTTAAGGACGCAATAGTTTTGGAAACATACATTTTACCCTAAGTTTGCATTTTGCTCAAAATCGTTATTGCCGTTTTCTAGTAATAAAGGAAACAAAATTTTTCAAAAATTAGTTTTACGATAATACAGAGAAAAACTGAGTTTGCCATTAAGTTGGAAATGAAATGAATTTTTGTAAGAATCGTATGCACCGTTTTCGAGATATGTCCAAATTTCAAAAGTAACGTTATTCGATTTTTTAGCTGAAAACTGAGTATGCAGTTATATTAACTTTACCCACTTAAGCTTAAAATCAATTTTGGTTGAAATCGTTAAAGCCGTTTTCGAACAAATCAAACTGGTATGAACATTTTATATGGGAAATACCATTAATATTGAGGTTACCATGAGAAAACAAAATGGCCCCCAAACTCCAAATCCGAAGTTTGAACGAATCCGGTCCGGCCTAACATGACTGACCTATATTCTATTCACCGTTTCTTTTATCTAGCATCGGTTCCCAGATTTTTACCTACCTACTTAATAAAATAGGAAAACAACCAATCAAACTTTTGATGAACGAGAAAGTTCGTCCGACCCAGTCGTGCATTTTATTTATATCCTATAACTGATTGATGCATTTTTGGTGCATGTTTTTGGTTCCTGTTTAAAATAGGAAATAGAAATGTTTTCAAGTGATTGCAGAAATGTTGGTCGCCGGAACTTGTGTTTATTTCCGTTTTAAATATCTATAATTATGGGTAGAACATCCATGACACTCTAGCATTAGTGATCTCATTCTTACGACACCTTTCTTAGCATTGACTGCGGATAAACGGATCTTTCTGTCCCGTCTCGTGCGTGATGTTGTAAATACATTATTTATCCTATCTTATGTTCACACCGCAAAATAAACTGACGCAAAACTTCAGCAGTAACAGCTGTTTTCTCATATATTTTTTTCGTTTTTGAAGATTTTAGTTTATATGTAGCAGGAACCCTACTCTGTCTCTCGATCCGAAATTAGATTTCTTTGAAAACAAACTTATGGTAAATACTTTTTTTTTCGAAATTTTAAATTTGTTGAGACAAACTCACCTTTTGAAACTTTAAGTTTATTTATCCTGTATTAAAAAACGCTGCCTTAAAGTTATTAACCAGGTAGCTAACTTACCGGTAAAAATTTGTTTCTTAATTCAGTGATAATAATTTGCCCGATAGCCTAAGCAACAGCACTAATAAATTTGACAACAGGAACAACTTGATGAAAAAAGTTGTAAAAAGATATTTTGCTTTGATGATGGGTGGCGTATCGTAAGCCATTCAATACCAGTGGCTCTAAATGTTGTGAATGTTGTATCAATCTCGCAACCATGCACTTGAACATAGACAGTGGATCTTTAAACTATTAAAAATCTTAATACTTAAGCATGAATAATGAAAATATGTTTTTTTTTTTATCTTTTTCAGAATTCACAAGATTACTCTTGTAAGAAGAACCCATACTCAAATAAACTAACTACAAGTATATAATTTCAACCACCTTTTAAACAATAAAATAACAAGAAACAAATAAAAGAAAATAAAGCAGAAACAGCTAAATTCATAGGGAAGACGAATGAAGTTAAACATTTAAATTAGTACATAAGTTACGTTAAAAATTATAAGTAAATATTTTTATGAGTAATTTATTACATTTTAAAATCAAAAGCAAAATACAAAATAAAACCAAAACATCACTGCAAAAATAATATCTTTATATTTAAATAAATATATAAAGTTAAACAAACAAAATATTGAAAAAAAAACTACAAACAAATTAATATTCGGATAAGTCTGAAAGTGAGAGTGATATTGTGTTAAGGGTGCTGCAATATGAAAACCTTTTTTTTTTAGAAACACACAACAGAAGCTAAATAAAGAAAACGATGCAAAAGAAGAAGAAACAGTTACACGTCTACCATTTACTTAAGTAAAGTTAATATAAAATTATACATACCCAATACCTACTTAGATTTATGACTTTAAATTAATTTTGTTGTTTAGTGTTTTTTTTTTGTCTTTTAAGAGAAAACCCCAATTTGTTGCATTAATGGTGTTTTAAATTCTTTCTGTTTGGCTAAGTGAGAGCTCTAAGGATTTATGTGTGTTTTTTTTTTTGCTGTATTTTTACAGCAAATTTATTTAATTATTTTTTATATAAAATTTTGGATGTTACAACATAGAGATGAAATCAAAAACACGTAAACTATATTTGTATAATATTTTTTGCACAAAACTTAATTTGAAGACAAAATCGCAACTCGTTAAGTATGTTTTAATGTGAATTTTATAGCAAAAATCAAATTTAATAACAACAATAATGTGGCCTTTGGTTATTTTGATAACGACACAAGAAAAAGAATAAAAACCAAAACATTTCAGTTAAAGAAGTCCCTTAGAAAAATTACAAAACACAACAAGAAGCTAATTTTTAAACATGCAGTTAGTTGCAGAAACACAAAAATGTTTATAACTTTACAAATAAAACATATGAGAAGTTGCACCGAACTTAACTTGTTAAATTAAAAAAATATGTAAGAAAATTAAAATACAAAATTTTTTTTTTTTTTGTTGTGAATGTACTTATAATAAATTATTAAACTAAAGAAATAAAGTGAATACATTTCTTTATATTTGTTAAATGTGTTACAATATTTTTAAAAATCACTTTAAACTATACTATATACTATATAATATATACTTATACATAATCTGCAAACATTTTTGATGCGATACTATCTTACTATTATAAGCATCCAGGTGAGAATAAAATGTATGAGTAACATAAAGGCATGCGAGATGTTTGATGTTTCTGTGCAGAAGTTAAGACAAATATAAATTATTTACGAATAAAAACGTGCAAGTTTTTTTTTTTTAATTATTTGATCGGATAACCGAAGGTTTATCAAAAGTTGGTAAGCATTTTTAATAAAACAAATATGGTATATTCCTCACAAAGAGCAGCAGTGAGAATGTTAAACAGTAGCGACATGGGACAAGGGACCGAGATTGCGCTGAGTGCTCCAAAATTTGTAGCCCCGTTTGTAAAAACGAAAAAAATGCGAGTATTCACACTTTGTATTAAATACCTATATTACCCTCAGCCTCAACAACTAAATTAAACTTGATGTTGCAAACTTGATTTGACAAATTGATTTGAACAAAAAAAGAACCAAGAAGTTTGCGATTTATTTCGTATATGTTTTTTTTATTCAAGCTGATGTTTTCTTTTAAGGTGCAATAAAAGTGCAAACATTTAATAATGGGATTTATTTCCTTGTTTTTAATAACCCTACACATTATACTGAGGATAACTATAATTTTCAACTCAAATTGATTTTATTTAAATTTATGGATGTGCTTTCACACCTACTTTTATTTAGTGGTATGAATAAAACGTAGCAATTGATTTTACCTAGTTCTTCTTTAAATAGTATCAGTGTGTTCTGATAACTTAAGAAGAAGTGAAACATCCAAGCGATTTGTCACACAAAATACATATTTTCTAGTACAAATTGAAGATTGCAGTCATATTCTTTTTTTCTATAGCAAAAAAAGTCGAAAGACTCAATGTGACGGTACTTTTGTACCGATTTTTGTCTCGACTTAAAATTTACGGAATTACGGAAGCGAAATTTGTATTAAAAATATAGCCACTGTGTACTACTAAAATTAAGAGTCGAAACTAAAAATGTTTATTAGTAAGACCCATTGCAAATTCAAATTTACTTGTCAGGTTTGACACTATAATTACAAAGCAAGGGGCACATTCAAGAATCTAGTTATCTTAAGTCGACTAGATTGGTCTGGATGAGATGTAACCTGAACGCAAAAGCTAGATTGGTCGGGAACGTGACTTTTTCTTCGTCAGCCACATATGAGAACTGTCAACTTAGTACTCAGTCACGAATTTCTTGACTAGATTCGTCGGCTACCCTTCCATAAACGTCAACTGAAACAGCTGCTCTCACGACCGATTTCCCCCAATCAGAGCCGAGTTTCATCTAGTGAGAGAGCGGTCAGACTTACTTGAACGTCCCCAGTATGTAGAGGCACCCGTTAAGCGAAGTGAATGTTTTGCTTTTATCGAATTTTCGAAATTACTTTAGCCAAGTGAGGTTTTATTCATACCGATTTAAAGCATTGTTTTTACTTTGCTACAAAATTAACTCAAAGCAAATAGTTTTTATTCATGAAGATTGCCAAATTTGATTTGTTACTTCTTAATTTTTATTTTTGTGTATATCAGTAATGAATAGAAACACATGAAAAAGCTAATTTTTCTGTTGCGGTTAACGTTACCAACCAGACGTCCCGGACTTGGGATAATAGAATTTGAATTACATAAATATTACTGACATTTGTAGAAAAATTTGTTATCACACTCCTTAATTTAGTTTATTTTCGACATTTGCGTAAAATGCGATGCTGAATTTGGTAATTTTGAACATACGTGTGGCTACTTATAGTGCATTTACACCATCACACACGCGCATTTTTGCACGACACGGGACAGAGAGATCCGTTTGTCCTCAGTCAGTGCTAATAAAGGTGCAAGAATGAGATCACAAATCAGACGCCTAAAGTGTCATGGATGTTCTACCCATAATTATAGATAAGTAAAACGGAAACAAACACAAGTTCCGGCGAACAACATCTCTACAATCACTTGAAAACATTTCTATTTCTGATTTAAAACATGTGAAATAAGAGTGGTTATTAGTTTCAGTAAATTAAACCAATAATTCATCAATCAGTTATACGAAATAAATAAATAATTGTCCGTTCATCACTTCCGGAAGGCAATTTGTTTTATAGGAAAGCGAAATTTTGTAAGCCATCGCTAGAAAAATATAAACATGCATAGCTTTCCCATAATTCCTACCACGTAAACAAGATGGCCGACCAAAAAACGTGTCACGTATTTTTGCGTGTTAGGTAATGCTGTCCCTTTCAGTCACACTGCTATTTAGTACTTAGCATCCCTTTAATCTTCCGTGTTAGGAATGTGTGACCATGTAAATGCGGCATTAGAGAATTTGAAAAAAAAAACTTATGGGCTGATAAGTCTAATGGCCGTTTTCAATTATTATTGAATTGATTTTAAAAAATGGTGAATAAAAAGGAAAAACAGATTTCTAAATTATGCTCTAGATTCTTCCATCGACTAAACAAACCCATAAGAAAACTCACGTATAGATGTCGCCCTAATTTATAGAAAGTTTTATAAAAATACCGCCTGTTACTGTAATTATTATCTGCCTACAATAATCAAATTAATATTCACGAAAAAATGAAATAACAATAGTTTTTTTTTTTGCAAAAATTCCTTTTAAAAACACTCGCAAAATCACGAAAAATAATCAATGACGTAACAACCACCCCCTCAAAATGACATTTGAAAGTGACAGTCCAGTCCACCATGCATGGTCTTTCTTATGTCAAAATTCTTGTGTGAAAATTTTCCCAAAGTGCGTATTGTTCGCTCCATTATCGTAATTTCCTTTATCAAATGATCAATTCGTAAAGTAAATTTCCAATAAATTAATTTTGCATTTCTCCCATCCGTCCGTTTATATACGTGACTAGTTTTCGATCGAACGAAATTATTTCGAATTTATCGTTTGTGAGCGGCTGTTCTCTCGCTAAAGGCGAAGAACAAATAAAAAAACGCAAAAGTGGATTCCGTAAAAGTTGAAGATTTGATGGACTCAGATCCTGACATTGAGTTCATTGAAAAGGATAGCGGAATGTCATCGCTAGGCGGCAGTAAGGATGAAACTCCAGAACGACGTGCTGTAGTCAATGTAATTATATAAAACATAGACTGTCCCCAATGCGGCGTGCGTGTGTAATGTTTTAAACCACCCTACCACCGCCGCCGCCTCTTGGGGTGGTAATAAGATTAAAAATCGATTTAAGACATTTTCCGCAGAATTCATACAAAATGGGGCTTTATTTGTTTGTTTTTTTCTTTCCAGAAGACTACAAGTAACACAGAAGCCGAAAACTTTGAAGATGTAAGTTAATAAATTTATTGAAACGCGATTCGAATCGAGGCCACTGCTGTAGTAGGTTATATCTTAGCATATAACCTCACTTTTGATTTAGCCCTATTTAATAAACGAAATCCCTTTTGTAGACAAGAGTTGCTGCTACTAGTTGGTATTGCAATTTCATTCTTCCTGTGCCTTAGATCACCGCGCAACGTATTTCACATTAATTACAATTACATGAAAAATGTTAATGCAAATTCCTCATTGCGCATTGAAAATCGATTTAGGGGATAAACGACTTATTGTTGGAATATTTTCTTCTGATCTTTTTTAAGCATTTCTGCCAAATCCTTCTACAATTAAACGCACTACATCAAACGAATCAGGCATCTTGAATACATAGTTTTAATAGATAACTAGATCACAACTTTGGTGAAAAAATTATGATTCTTAAACTATTTGAAATTTGAATTCTACGCTCTATGAACATAAACGGAACGGCATAAATATTCACGGAGGCTATCGATTACATACTTCTAACGTACTCGAACCGGGACTTGAAGTATTCCGAAATACATCTTAGTTATTTGCTTTACATATTCAAAAATCTCTGCTTCCCTAACAACAATGTTTGTTTGAATATTTCCTGCGCACGGAATCGCATGACAGGGAATAACGCTCATTACTGAAATTTGGTATACTCGTTTGCAACAGATCGCATGAAACGTGTCCAAATTTTGTTGCACCGAAACATGTCATGCTGTTCCAGACAAAAATTTACAATTATTTCGTTTTAACGTTTTTATTTTAATTTCAGGAACCTGAGGAATCATTCACCGAGCGACTCTGGGGTCTCACAGAAATGTTTCCCGAAACAGTACGAAAAGTCGTTGGAACCTTATCCAACACAACAGTGAAGGGTGTCCAGGGCTTGTATGGATTTTCGTGCAATGCAACGTGGGTCATCTTCACCAGTTCCGTGATTCTATTTGCGCCAGTAATATTCGAAACTGAACGCGCCCAAATGGAAGAACTGCAAAAGTCACAGCAGAAGCAAGTTCTCTTGGGCCCGGGATCAGCAATCGCAGCTGCAACTGGTGGACCAATGATGCCGCCAATGCATCGATAATAATTTTTTTATTAAATTGTTATCGTTCCTTGTTCTTTTTTTTTAAATCAGATTTATTATAAATAATAATTACAATAATACAGAATTATGATTACATAATAAGGTCTCGTCTGTAAAGCGAGATACATAAACCCAAATGGACTTTGTATTGTCAGTATGTCTGTTGGTGGACTTTCACTTAAAATTAGAGGTTCAGAAAACAAATTAGTTTTGGAACATAATGATTGATATCATTCTTCTGTCGGTTCTGGTGACAAGTTCATCAAACAGACCTAGTGATTTGGGTTTTTGGAAAAATAAAAATAAAAATAATTAGCTCAATATGAGTTAATGTGCACTAACAGCTTGTAGTCGGTGGAATTCTCTATTGCACAGAGCTTACTATAAAGATACCTAGGAAAATCTGTCAAATTGAACCACTGATCATTTCAACTATATACTAGCTCTGATTACTAAAAAGACCTTAAGAGATCTAGATGTATGATGAATGGAATTCTTGCCAGCTATTTTATCGACCGACTAAAGACTGTTGGTACACTTTAGATCTTAAAATAAGAGTAGCATTTTAGTCAACTTAGCTGCATGGTAGAAAAGTAAATATGTATTCAAAATTAAGAACAAAACCAATTGCATTTCAGTTGTTGCCAGAACGTTATGAGCAAAAGAAAATATAAAAAAAAACTATCTGTTGTAAAAGAAAATACAATCTAATCCCATGCATATTTTAAACCAGAAGAGATGCAAGAAAACAAAATAAATATTTGTAGAGTACTTGTTGTCAGTTCTTATTTCGTTTGCAGAACTATGATTGGATTACTAGTATGAAATAGCGTATAAAATGTTGGGCTAAAAACGTGAATATAACTTCGAGAAAGTGTCGCTTTCTCAAAAATCGTTTGATATCAAAACATCCTTAGCATAGTAGATTCTTCAAATAAGTAGGTTAAAAGAAGAATCGCGTAGTGGAACTTTTCTGAACACAGTTTTGAACAAGTATATTATTGGCATTGAAAACAACGAGACTTATTGTTTGTTCTTCACATGACGATTTATGCACTGGGATGTTTGTCAGATGTGCGTGTGAGATAGTGAGCGCAGTGGGAAAATCCCTACACTGATGATATTACTAGCCTAACGAGAAGATGTTTCTGGCCATAAATGATTCCTAGAATGCAGAATGACATTCTAAACGCAAACCAAAATACAGAATAGTTTCGGTGTGATTAAATCTATTCTTTTCCATTCGGGCAACTTTGTCGTGATTATTGTAAGTTAGTCAAAGTACAAAATGACCATTACTTGGAAATCTAGACAAAGCTTGTGAAAAAATAACGACATTTTAAATGCTAGCGTTTTTTCAATTCAGAAATGCACGGGGTCTAGTATAAAATATGAATTGGAACATAAACCAATTGTATATTTTATTTTTAGACCAAAAATCCAAATTTTTGTTGGAGTTATGGAGTTGCGGATGCATTAAAGCAGTAGATAATTTTTTAAAAAAAAAAGGGGATCAACTGCAATTGCAGGGGCGAGTTACAAGTTGCTTATTGTTAACGTAATAAGCAATAATTGTTTTAAACAACGAAGATATCTAGAACGCGCTCAGTAGGCGATTTTTAGGTTTATTAAGAAAAGAAGGGTAGATAGTCCCTTCTCTGTTCTACTCACATTAATTCTACGTGACTCTCCCGACCCGATTTCCATGCCCATAACCGCATAGCAGAGGCCATTGAACTTAAGCGATAAGCCACAGCATTTTGTATTGCAGCTTCATTTCCAATCAATTCAATACCAATCTAATACCGTCGCTAGAGATAGAGTGGATTGGGAATGCAAAGAAGGCAAATGAGTCACTTGGGCTTACGTTTAACCCTTTCAGACCCATATTACACAATTGTGCGATGTGAATACAATAAAGTTAATCCGTTTTTATTATTAAAAACAGACAAGTACACATAGTTTTCGTAATACTAGAAATAATGATACTTAGATGCTAGATAAATTCAAAGGTTTATCAATCTGCTGTATTATACATTCTCCAAGGTATAGTAAAGGGTGATTTTTTAAGAGGTATAGAACTTTTTTTAAAAAAAAAACACAAAAAATTCGAAAAAATTAATGAAATATTTATTTGAATCGATAGTTTGAACCTTGCAATTTAATGTTTAAAGATAATTTCATGCAAATGTTGACCGCGGCTGCGTCTCAGGTAGCCCATCCGCTGAGTCCAATTTTGGCATACCCTTTCACACATATCGGCCGGTATCTCACGAATGAATGCATGGATGTTGGCTTCCAGTGCGTCAATCGAAGCGGGCTTGTCCCTATACACATTAGCCTTGGCATACCCCCACAAAAAATAATCTAATGGTGTCAAATCGCACGATCTAGGCGGCCAATTGACCGGCCCGAAACGTGAAATTAACTGTTCACCAAACTCGCCTCGCAATTGCGCCATTGTTTCGCGTGCTGTGTGGCATGTGGCACCGTCTTGTTGAAACCACATATCATGCAAGTCAAGAACTTCCATTTCGGGCAAAAAAAAGTTTGTTATCATCGCTCGGTAGCGTTCACCATTGACAGTAACGCTGCGATTCGCATCATCTTTGAAGAAATATGGCCCAATAATGCCGCCGGCCCATAAACCGCACCAAACAGTGGCTTTTTCGGGATGCATTGGCAATGCTTCTGGCTGATCTTCACTCCAAATGCGGCAATTTTGCTTATTTACGTACCCATTCAACCAAAAATGAGCCTCATCGCTGAACACAATTTTTCGATAAAAAAGCGGATCCTCGGCCAGCTTTCCAAGAGCCCATTCACCAAAAATTCGGCGTTGTGGTAGGTCGGCTGGCTTTAGTTCTTGCACCAGCTGTATCTTAAAAGGCTTTACGCCCAAATCCTTTCGCAAAATTTTCCACGTAGTGCTGTAACAAAGGCCTAACTGCTGGGAACGGCGCCGAATCGACATTTCGCGGTCTTCTGTCACACTAGCTGATACGGCCGCAATATTTTCTTCACTACGCACAGTACGTAAACGTGTTGGTGGTTTAATGTCCAACAAAGTAAATTTGGTGCGAAATTTGGTCACAATCTTCCGAATAGACTGCTCAGAAGGTCGAGAATGCCGATCATAAAATGGAAGCAGCGCGCGATGAACATTTCGAACCGAGCACGAATTTTGATAGTAAAATTCAATAATTTGCAAGCGTTGTTCATTTGTAAGACGATCCATGGTTAAATTGCAAACCAAACTGAAGCTGTTTGACAGTGACACAAGGTACTAAACACACGTCAGCTGTCAAAACCAGTGTTGCCAAAACCAAACCAGCTAAAAAATCACCCTTTATATTAATTCCTGCGTTCACATCTCGATTCCAACAAGTACGACAGTTTGGACAATACTGGTACCTATGTGGAGATTTTGATGTTTTATTTTCGCAGAAACATTTTGCACACAGCTTTGTAGTTCGAAACTCATTTACAAATAAAATATCTGCTTTTCTCTTCCTAAGAGCCTCGATTAATTTTGTATTTGGACTTCGTATATACCCACGCATAGGAGAATTTGAGGCAATCTCTGTAGAGCCGATGCATATCAACGTCTTTTCCTTCTGGCATTTGGAACTAGCTGCTTCGCAATAGCATGACCTGTCTTCTCAACACAAATGAACTTTTGTAGTTTCAGACGTGTGACTTTTCTCTGTGCATATATTTTTTGCTTCTCTGCAAATATTGAAAGCTGGTAGGTATTCTGTATATTGTTCGAAGGCTTCTGAATACGGTGATAGTTGAGAGTCTTCTACGAAATTTTTTGTATATTTTCGCAATTTTTGTTTACGACTAGAATATCCAGACATGTTGTGATATTATGTTGAACTCTTCAATTTAATTGGTACACCATTACGAACGCCACCATAAACAAGTCTTAGACCAGGATCGAGGCCTAATTTATTGTCATATATCGTATTTCTCATTTCTAAAACATCTCCATTGTAGTCATCTTCTTGCGTATGTAGTTTTTTCCTTTTAACTTTAACAATTTTAATTTTCGTTGGCTTCTTCATCGAGAAAGATACTGCTACGCCATCTGTTTAAAGTGAATAGTTGAATTTCTTTGCAATAGTTTCTGGTAACTTGAAATATTTTCTCCAACAACTTGATGTCACATAACATTTGATAAAATGCAAACGAGTCATATTGTATATGATGACATCCATGTTTCAATATAGGAACCAGAGCAAAGTTCTTCATATTATTTTTTTCATTATAACGTTGTAGGTTATAGAATAATGGCAAACAAGACCAAAATAATTTACGATTTTGTATTTTATCTAGTCTTTCTCCGTTCCATGATAATTTATCTCTGAGTTCTTGTAAAAGAACAGTATCTGGGGTTTTTTCGCTCTTGGTTTGGAACAGGTATGATAGCGTTCTATATACTTTATTCTTGTCTGGTTCGAATTTGAAAAATCTTCTTAGTCTGTTATACGCATGCATCCATATAAATTATTGTGAAATATTGTAATAAGCATATAATAGGAGTTTAAGGACGTTGGGATTTGAAAGAGACAGGAATCAGGATGAGGAAATGACATTTGGATAGGATGTGATAGAGAAAGGGGGAGAGTGTTGGGTGCGAGGAGCAGGGCACGCTTGCTTTTGCTCGACTTTACTCGCCGGAATGGTGAGGGTTCTTGTCCTCACACACCAACAATACCTATTACAAAACATATATCGTGCCTACAGTAAAAAAAAAATCTTTTCAGACGCGGACGGACGTTTCCACACAGAGAGGGCGCTGTCGATGGTATTCAGCGCGGCCTATTCATATCCCACCCTACCTGGAAGTTCGGTGGCCATTTTGAACTTCCCCAATGACGACTCCATCATCTTCACCAGATCAAGCCATTGATTGACAGCAGCTACTCACCCTTTTACACCCCCTACAAATTTACTTAAAATGCCATAAATTCACTTTGTGGCTCACCGTAAAAGAGGAAACGATTTATTCATTCTCTACGTGACAAATCGTTTATTGTGCCATTAAGTTTATAACCATTAATTAATTTTTCTTTAGTTGAACATTTTAAATTTAAATTACGAATTAAAATTTTAATGTGTATAAACAAAAAAATTCACGGAATTTAAAAAATGTATTTTAAAAATTAAAATAGAAATATAAAAACAAAACAAAATTTAATTGTGTATCTGGCAATTCCTTTAAATCTAGTATCCTTGCCCTAAACGCTTTAAAATGTTGCTTTAATCCCCCCTTACGCGATACTCCTAGCTCCCACTCACCTCCTACCTAGAATGAGCTCACTTTAGGGGTTCTTACACAAATTGTGCATAAAAAAATTAAAACTTGGATACGAAACTTATTACAAGTATGGACATTGATTTACAAAACAAAGACACACAAAATTATATGTAAAACATAAAAAAATTATAAAGTTACGAAAATAATAAAATGAATAAAATTAACTAATAAAAATTTTTGATGTGGCAACGATTACACGTATATAGGTACTTAAATTCTTCTTCGGTGCAAACAAATCTTCCTGTCTTTTGTTGGAGTTATGTGGCTTAGATGCTGGAGCCGTATTTTATATGTGTGTATGTGACTTGGTTGTTGGTGACGTATATTATGTGTTATGTGCTTTTGTGACTCGGTTGTTGAAGCCGTGGTATATATGGGTATATGTGGCTTGGATGCTGGAGCCGTATTTTATATGTGTGTATGTGACTTGGTTGTTGGTGACGTATATTATGTGTTATGTGCTTTGTATGGCGGTACTTGGTACATATGCCGACCGTTTGGCAGCGGTAGGCGGGTGCTCTTGTGGCACTTCCGTATTCTTTTCCCGGTTCAGGCTGTCACTCCAGCCGCACAATATTCACCACACAGATAAATTACAGCGTCACACAAAAAAACACAAGTTAACTCGGCACCAAGAAAAATGTTGGCGGTCACGGCTTCCTTGCGATTTTGTTTCAGGATAGTCGTTGACCGCCGAAAGATGACGTATGTATGTATATACGGTATACCTATTTATTAATACACTGGATTAATTTATACAGAACAACACTCTAACTATTCTACATGAAACTTACCACTATCAAAAATAAATACTTTTTAATTTTTTTTTTATGGACTTAGATCCTCCTTCCTTTAGTTTTCACAAAAAAAAAAAACAACCAAAAACTCTGGCACTGTGGCCTTTGGATCACAAAAAGGAAAAAAAAACTGCCACTGACTTTGGACGTTCACCGCACAATGGTTTCGCCAAGTACTATCGTCGGCTTCTCCAGCCAACAATGCCCCCTAGTCTCTTAATACAAATAACATTAATATTTGGCCAATCTTCCACCGTTTCTGGAGTAGCCGCTAGAGATCATGCTACCTTCTTCATCCCATCTCAACGTCCTGCTCTTTGAATTTTCAAATTCACTCAACCAACATTGCATCTGAACTCTGCCAACATGCATCAACCAAAAATCCAGCAACAATGCATCTCTGAACTCAACCGGTTCACATATGCATTTTTGACACTTCAGAATGTCAAAAAAAAATTACAACGCGAAACACAAACAATACGCATGGACAACATTTACAGGGGTAAGTATTATTTTTATGTTCTCTTTACTATTTAGGACATTTTATTTGTACAAAATGCCTTCCTAATCTTTTGCCTTCCTAATCTTTTGCTTAATATTTTACTTTGATTAGGGGCATCACGGCGTCATCACGGTTAATGCAGAAAAAGGCAACCAGTTGCAGTTTCTGTGCATTTATGCAGGTATGTATACATATGTATGGCTAGTGCTGATAATCATTGTTTACATTTTGTTGCAGGAACTATATAGACGGTAGACGAAAGGGAACACAGGAGTAAATAAATATTGGACAGCTAGGATTGCAGGTAAGTGAGATGAACTTGTTTCTATGGTGTATTTGTATTTAACTTTTTAATATTTCTCATTACAGAAAATAGTCGCGGAACAGCACAGGTGACAGAGACAAGGTGTGTTTGGTACACGTAATGGTAAATCCAATTGGTTCTTTGATTTGAACTGGCATTAAGGTTTGTTTCATTTTTTTAGGTCCAAACTGAGACGAAGCGGGTGACTGCAACAAAGCTCTGGATTTGGTGGAGGCTTTGATGACAACGGGGACAGAGACGAAGTCAGCCACTTGGTCTGTTTTGTGGATTAACGTGGTGAAGAACCCCACGCTCTGTAAGCCGGGCATAATTTTCGGTAAGTGTTTATCAAAGTGGTATATAGGACAGCATCTAAGCATGTAATACGTACTTAAATACTTAACTTAGGAATATAATAACATAAAAAAAATAACTTAACATAGATATAAAAGTCATTAATTACATAACATATGAACATAAGTCGTAACAAATACTTGGATTATAATAACTAAATAGGTATACAAAAAGATAAGTCTAATAAATAAATAAGAATACTATAGCTATAAGACATAACATACATAATTAACATGTATATCACAGTTGAAGTGAACATGAAAATACAATAATAACCTTAGTTATAAGTAATAAATAACATATATGACTACATAGATTAAAAACATACACTAATGAATAAATAAATAAATAATAGAATATATACGTGCACAAATAAATAAATAAATTATAATATGCTTAGATACTAACTTATAATCTAAATTGACTAAGATATTGCACTATTATATATAAATATAAATAAATAAGACATGAAATCAATAAATAATACTTAAGCGTGACTACAGACGTAAGAATACATATATATTGCCTTTTTATTAACCTAATGATACATAACGATACAAAAATACTTAACTGCTTATTGTTTCAAATCCTTTCCATGAAATACTCCCACTTTTTTGCCTGCTAGGTTCTCTAACTCATACGTATTGTTGCCGATCGCTCTAACTATTCTACACTTAACAAATTTTGGACAAAGTTTCGCGGCGAGGTATTTTGAGGTGTCACTAAGGACGAAATTTCTTCGAAATACCTCTTGTCCAGGTAGAAATTTAATATTGCGTGTTCTTGTGTTGTATGTTTTTGCGCTTTGCTCGTTTGCCTTCAATATATTTTGCTTAACTTTGTCACGTAGGCACTGCAATCGCGTTTGTCGGGAGAGAGTTAAAAGTTCACCATCCTCTACAGCATTGAGTTTCTGTGCAAGTTCATAGTTGCTACCGTGGGTCATCATATTTGTCCCAAAAAGGGCAAAATATGGCGAAACCCCGGTAGATGTGTGAACAGAACTACGTAGTGCACACGCAATGTCGCTAAGATGGCCATCCCAGTCGCGTTGGTCATCTTTGAGATATGAACGGATGGCTGCTAGAAGAGTTCTATTAACTCTCTCCGACGCATTTGATTGGGGGGAATAGTTAGCAGTCTTAAAATGACGTATGCCATACGTTTTCAAAAGATCTTGAAAGTCTTTTGCTAAGAATTGCTTCCCATTGTCGGAATGTATGATCTGTGGTACACCAAACATATTAAAGACATCATTACGCAAATAATTAACAACATTTACGGTACTGGCATTTCTTAACGCTTTCAACAGAACAAATTTAGACAGGTGATCGAGCACGACAAACACGTAACAGTTGCCGGATTTGGATCTGGGATATGGACCCAAGAAGTCTATATAAATTTTCTGGAACGGGCGATCGGTACAATAGCTGTTCGAAATAGGAGGACGAAGTACTTGGTTTGACGGTTTGCACTGTTTACATATAGAACAGTTAGACACATAACGTCTGATCTGGACGGTCATATTTGGCCAGTAAAAGTATTGACGAATTCGATACAGCGTTTTCGCAATCCCACCGTGTGATGCCTGGGGAGGATCATGAGCCCGAGAGATGATATCCTCGGTTAACGCGGATGGGATCCACAACCTCCAGGTATGTTCCGCCGTTTCATCGCCAGCGGGTAGCAAAGAACGCATGTAAACAAATTTTTCCTCTACTTTTAGGTCTGGCAGCTCATCCTGGTGTTCTTCGATGGTGGTTATCAGATCCTTGTATTCATCAGAGTTAAACTCTTCTGAATCCAAGTCCACCCATGGAGCGATATCTTGGATTTCTAGACCATCCAGGTGAGCACGGGACAAGGTATCGGGCACCACATTCAACGACCCTTTGCGATGTTCCACATCAAAAGTGAAAGCTTGCAGTTTAAGGCTCCACCGCGCCAGTCTCCCACTTAAGTCTTTGAGACTCATAAGCCATCGCAAGCTGGAATGGTCGGTAATAATGGTAAAATCCATACCCTCGACGTATGGCCTAAATTTCTGCACAGCTGTGACAGCCGCCAGACATTCTTTCTCTGTGACGCTATAATTTTTCTGGCAGGCGTTCATCTTTTGCGAGAAGTAGGATATCGGCGATTCTTCGTTGCTGTCGTTGCGCTGAAATAAGACGGCTCCTATCCCGGACTCTGACGCGTCGCACTGGATGTAAAAACGCCGAGAAAAATCCGGGTGAGTTAATACGGGTGCTGTTGTTAATGCGGTTTTTAGTTTATTAAATTCCTCAATGGCTTCAGCTGAAATTTCAAATTTACCTAGCTTCTTTTTCAGTGTATCCGTTATTGGGGCAGTCAAGGTTGAAAAGTCCTTGATAAAGCGCCTGTACCACCCTGCTAGACCAAGAAGCCTGCGCACTTGCCTTGGATTCTTGGGGACTGGAAAGTCCACTATCGCTTCGATTTTGGATGGATCTGTTTTCAACCTCCCACCACCAACTATAAAGCCTAAATACTTCAACTCTTTGAAGCAAAATTTGGATTTGCTTAAGTTGATGGTGAGATTTGCTTTCCGAAGGCACTGAGCTACTTCATCCAGCAGGGCTACATGGGTCTCAAAGTCGGGAGCGATGATGAGCAAGTCATCAAGGTAGACGAAGACGCGGTCCTTTAATCGTGAGGGGATCACCTTGTCCATTAAACGGCACATCCTTTGAGCTGCGTTACACAACCCAAAGGGCATGACCGTGAACTGGTACAAGGGTCTCCCCGGTACCGTGAAAGCAGTTTTTTCCCTACTCCGTGCCTCCAGCGGTATTTGCCAAAATGCGTCTTTCAGATCGACGCTGCTGATGTAATACGTATCCTGTAAGCGACTGAGTAGCCCGTCGATATGGGGAAGAGGATAGGCGTCTTTCTTCGTCAAGGCGTTCACCTTTCGGGAGTCGAGACAAAGACGATTTTTGCCGGGTTTCCGAATCAAGACGACCGGTGAACACCAAGCGCTCTCACTCTCCTCAATAACGCCGAGGCTAATCATGCGGTCGATCTCGTCATACAGGAGGGCTTGTATCGCTGGGGACACGGGGTAGTGTCGTTGTTTGACTGGGTCCGCGTCTCCGGTATCGATAACATGCTCCTCAACTGATGTTTTACCGAGCCCATGCTTGGTAAAACACAAGAATTTCTGCTTCACTGCCTCCAACTCGGATTCCTGTTTAAAATAAAGCTGATGTGTGTCGTCGCTAGAAGTATCGGTGATCGTCATCGAACTCACAATATTCGGTGTGATTTGGAACGTCTTCCAAAAGTCTATACCTAAGTACAGCTCTTGTTCTAGACTTGGGACTAAATACAAAGTAAATAACTCGGTTTGATCTTTGTAAGTTACGGATGCTCTAACTCTTCCTACAATTGTCTGGCTTTTGCCATCAGCTGTTTTGACATCCGACTTAAACGGGAGGATGGGTATGTCCAGGGACTTGACAAAGCTCAAACAGTCCCTGCCCAGAAAGCTGACACTAGCTCCGCTATCCAGGAGGCCAAAAGCGCTTTTACCTGCTATATAGATTTTAGCATATGGTCTTGGATCTGTAGACGTATCGATGATAGTCGAAGCTATGCTTTTTCTTATTTCCTTGCGTATTGTGTATCGATTTCTTGCTTTTAAAATCGCTTTGGACGTACACACGCTATTATTTTTAAAGATCTTACCTCTAGCTATATGATATTCCTTAATCCTAATATGCAACGGCTTAATTATAAATCTTTTTCTATTATCAACTAAGTTGGAATCTGAATCTCTTCTTAAAATTTTGATCTGTTTATCGTTTATTTCAGGATCAACATTATTTAATGGTTTAACGGGTTCTCTAAGTGCTCGGGGGTCTGTGTCGAACGCGACTCCCCCGTTTGCATCGCGTTCTTTTGCCGGTTTTCCGGATTGCAACGCTTGCATTTAGGAGTTATGACCCCTTCCTGACCGCATCGATAGCAAAAGATATTCCGTATTTGAGATGGGCATTCCACGAAGGAATGACCTTCAACACGGCAGTTCCAACAGATCCAAGATTTTGGATCCACATAGTTACGCGGTGGCTTGGGACGTGTGATGCCATATTGCATCGCTGCAACATAATTTTCAGCCTGATGGCTATCTTCATAGTCCAGCTCATTAGCCGTGTATTTTGGCTGGGGCCTATGAGACCTAGGTGCCTCTCTGATAGGAAACGCATTTTCTGCCTCCTTGCAGGAGCTCCTTAATTGGTCCACAGTAAATATGGTCATGGGGAACACTAACTTTCCTATCTTTTCATTTAAATTGCGCTTTAGTATGCGCACTAATTCCCCTTCTGGTATTTCCATCCGAAGCTGCGATTTCAATTTGTATATAGCGGAAAAGAAATCGTCACTTGACTCCCAGGTGGCTTGCCTACGGTCCATGATTTCCCTCATGATATCGAAGTTCGACTTCAAGTTTTGGAACTGACGCAAGAGAGCTTCTCGTAACGTGAGCCAATCTGGACGGTAGTTTGTTCTTTGATATTGCCAGTACCACTCATAGGCAGCTCCTGAAAGCAACAAGTGGAAATCCCTTAAGATTTCGGACCACGGACAATGGTAATTACTCTGGAGTGTCTCTAGACGGAAGATGAAATCTTTCACGTCCAGAGTGTCTGACTTTCCTTCAAAATTTAACCCCCATTTATCTATTTTTATAGATCCTGTGGCTCCTGTATGGTATATATTTTCATAGGAGTGATTTGGTGGGCTGGAATAGTTCATTTCAAAATTATGCCCTACTTGTTGAAACGATGTATTATTTGGATGGTAATTATTTGATGATCTGCCCCTATTGGATTTGTTATTGTTATTACGTTGTTGATGATTACCCGTTGGAGCAAACGGTTGAGCAGCTACATTAAGCTGAGCTTGCTCATGCTGCGTTGAGGGCTGCGGGGGAGAAGGAAGACTTTGTTTTGGAATGGTGCCTGTGTTCGAAGAAGTAGTTTTCGGGAGTGTCTGTTCCGGTTGAACAGCAGGACGATCAATTTGGAATTCCTTCAGAAATTCTAGAAAATTTGTTCTCATTTCCTTCCGCAGATCCGCAGATATTTCATCTCTAAGAGAGCTTTGCTGAGACTGAAGTGCGGTTTTGATTGCTTGATTAATGGAAAACTCTATGTTGGGTAAGTTTGCATTTTCGGTCGTTATAGACTGGCTTCTTAATGCACTGATTGGGTTTTGTGTTTCAGAAGTATCGACTAAAGTTCGGATGCTTTCGTTTTGTGCCTCAATAGATGTGGCACCTAATTGGCTGAGTGAACTGAAGGATGGGGCCGAGACAGATTCTGAAGAAGTTGCAGATTCACTGTTCGCTTGCATACTTCCAGTATCGGAGAACGATTGGCTAGACATAGTTGTTTTGGGTTTCGCGGACCTATGGGCTGGTAGTGGACTATGCTTAACGAATGACATTGCTTTAGAGTTATTCCCTGCTGAATGAGATTGCGAACGGGTAATTACTCTCCTATAATTTGGGTTATAACTTCGACTATTTGTTTGTTTCTTAAAATCGTCCTTAGGTAAACTCATCACAGGGAAACAAAAATGTTGACGAGAAGAAAATGGACGAATTTAGAACGGGTATAAATTAAACTTAAATAAAAACAAAACAGCACGCTAGTACAATATGACAGTGATCTTGATATGTACCTAAAGCTAAACAAAAAAAGGTATAAGGGAAAATATAAATAATCAAAACAAAGAAATAATTGAAAAAATAAGGAGTTAAAAATTTCCAATGTGAGACGATTAGACTACAAACAAAATAAATAAAACGTATGTATCTATATCTAAAACTACCTAAATAAAACTATAATATTTGCTGTTTTATATATTTCAGATCGGGGGTGTTTCGGGTGTCTGCCATCGGCGGTTTCTTTGTTGGCTAATACCGAGGCTTGATCGGCTTGAATATACAAAAAAAATGAATAAACGAAAGAAGACTGCGGACGGACTAAATGTTAAAAACCTCTCAATGTGGAAAGCAACTATATATAATAAGAGGGTAGAACAAGGACACACATCGTTGTATTTCTCTCCATCTCCGCAATTCCAGTCTACCTGGAAGGCTTTGCTGGAAGACTTGAGATGGTGAGAGTCACAACACACTAAACTAGAAGAAATAAAGAGACGGAACAATGCAACATGTTAAGACGATTCGACACTTAATCACGGCCACTGAATCCATGTAAGTAGGACTAATACAATAAGAAATGAAAATTGAAATTTTTGACAGGATAGTAAAATTCACACAAAGAAAGAATTAAAAGAAAAGAATAGACAGGACAGTAACAGATTCCAATTATTTTTGCTCTCAACAACAACGAACTCATCGCAATTCATTGTGATATTTTCACAAACTACTCACATGAAGACTTACGAGTTCATTGTTGTTGGTAGCAGAAACAATTGTGGACTAAACTACATAAAGGACATAAGACTAGGACAAACAAAAAACGTTGGGCGCCATTTGTAATAAGCATATAATAGGAGTTTAAGGACGTTGGGATTTGAAAGAGACAGGAATCAGGATGAGGAAATGACATTTGGATAGGATGTGATAGAGAAAGGGGGAGAGTGTTGGGTGCGAGGAGCAGGGCACGCTTGCTTTTGCTCGACTTTACTCGCCGGAATGGTGAGGGTTCTTGTCCTCACACACCAACAATACCTATTACAAAACATATATCGTGCCTACAGTAAAAAAAAAATCTTTTCAGACGCGGACGGACGTTTCCACACAGAGAGGGCGCTGTCGATGGTATTCAGCGCGGCCTATTCATATCCCACCCTACCTGGAAGTTCGGTGGCCATTTTGAACTTCCCCAATGACGACTCCATCATCTTCACCAGATCAAGCCATTGATTGACAGCAGCTACTCACCCTTTTACACCCCCTACAAATTTACTTAAAATGCCATAAATTCACTTTGTGGCTCACCGTAAAAGAGGAAACGATTTATTCATTCTCTACGTGACAAATCGTTTATTGTGCCATTAAGTTTATAACCATTAATTAATTTTTCTTTAGTTGAACATTTTAAATTTAAATTACGAATTAAAATTTTAATGTGTATAAACAAAAAAATTCACGGAATTTAAAAAATGTATTTTAAAAATTAAAATAGAAATATAAAAACAAAACAAAATTTAATTGTGTATCTGGCAATTCCTTTAAATCTAGTATCCTTGCCCTAAACGCTTTAAAATGTTGCTTTAATCCCCCCTTACGCGATACTCCTACCTCCCACTCACCTCCTACCTAGAATGAGCTCACTTTAGGGGTTCTTACACAAATTGTGCATAAAAAAATTAAAACTTGGATACGAAACTTATTACAAGTATGGACATTGATTTACAAAACAAAGACACACAAAATTATATGTAAAACATAAAAAAATTATAAAGTTACGAAAATAATAAAATGAATAAAATTAACTAATAAAAATTTTTGATGTGGCAACGATTACACGTATATAGGTACTTAAATTCTTCTTCGGTGCAAACAAATCTTCCTGTCTTTTGTTGGAGTTATGTGGCTTAGATGCTGGAGCCGTATTTTATATGTGTGTATGTGACTTGGTTGTTGGTGACGTATATTATGTGTTATGTGCTTTTGTGACTCGGTTGTTGAAGCCGTGGTATATATGGGTATATGTGGCTTGGATGCTGGAGCCGTATTTTATATGTGTGTATGTGACTTGGTTGTTGGTGACGTATATTATGTGTTATGTGCTTTGTATGGCGGTACTTGGTACATATGCCGACCGTTTGGCAGCGGTAGGCGGGTGCTCTTGTGGCACTTCCGTATTCTTTTCCCGGTTCAGGCTGTCACTCCAGCCGCACAATATTCACCACACAGATAAATTACAGCGTCACACAAAAAAACACAAGTTAACTCGGCACCAAGAAAAATGTTGGCGGTCACGGCTTCCTTGCGATTTTGTTTCAGGATAGTCGTTGACCGCCGAAAGATGACGTATGTATGTATATACGGTATACCTATTTATTAATACACTGGATTAATTTATACAGAACAACACTCTAACTATTCTACATGAAACTTACCACTATCAAAAATAAATACTTTTTAATTTTTTTTTTATGGACTTAGATCCTCCTTCCTTTAGTTTTCACAAAAAAAAAAAACAACCAAAAACTCTGGCACTGTGGCCTTTGGATCACAAAAAGGAAAAAAAAACTGCCACTGACTTTGGACGTTCACCGCACAATGGTTTCGCCAAGTACTATCGTCGGCTTCTCCAGCCAACAATGCCCCCTAGTCTCTTAATACAAATAACATTAATATTTGGCCAATCTTCCACCGTTTCTGGAGTAGCCGCTAGAGATCATGCTACCTTCTTCATCCCATCTCAACGTCCTGCTCTTTGAATTTTCAAATTCACTCAACCAACATTGCATCTGAACTCTGCCAACATGCATCAACCAAAAATCCAGCAACAATGCATCTCTGAACTCAACCGGTTCACATATGCATTTTTGACACTTCAGAATGTCAAAAAAAAATTACAACGCGAAACACAAACAATACGCATGGACAACATTTACAGGGGTAAGTATTATTTTTATGTTCTCTTTACTATTTAGGACATTTTATTTGTACAAAATGCCTTCCTAATCTTTTGCCTTCCTAATCTTTTGCTTAATATTTTACTTTGATTAGGGGCATCACGGCGTCATCACGGTTGATGCAGAAAAAGGCAACCAGTTGCAGTTTCTGTGCATTTATGCAGGTATGTATACATATGTATGGCTAGTGCTGATAATCATTGTTTACATTTTGTTGCAGGAACTATATAGACGGTAGACGAAAGGGAACACAGGAGTAAATAAATATTGGACAGCTAGGATTGCAGGTAAGTGAGATGAACTTGTTTCTATGGTGTATTTGTATTTAACTTTTTAATATTTCTCATTACAGAAAATAGTCGCGGAACAGCACAGGTGACAGAGACAAGGTGTGTTTGGTACACGTAATGGTAAATCCAATTGGTTCTTTGATTTGAACTGGCATTAAGGTTTGTTTCATTTTTTTAGGTCCAAACTGAGACGAAGCGGGTGACTGCAACAATATCACTTCATATTGGTTGGAGGACGCGATGAATAAGTTCGAACGATACGAACTAATGTATAAAGGAAGCGATTTTCTCATTTTTTCGTATTCTGGGTCCAATATATATTTTGATTTCTTTGTTCTCATCAAATGATAATAAAAAGATTGAAATTTTACAGGTTCAAAACTGCCACCCCTCCACTGTTTCATTAAATGGAAATGAATATATCTCGAGACTTCCACAAAAAGCGAGGACATTTCATTTACATCTTTTTGAATTTGTTCAAATATGTGCTCATTTTTACAAACGCCCCTTAATGCTCTTTTAACTACAACAGTTTCAAAATTTCCACTATTTGTATTATCGTCTTCACGTTTAGACATTTTAAATTATACTAATGGAAATATAGAATAAAATTAGTATTTATATACAATTTTGAAATGGATAAATGAACGACAATAAGTTTGAAAGTACAGGGTGGATTTTTATTTAAAATAAGGGGTAAAACAAATTATTACGGGAATGAGGAGTGTATCGAGCATAAACTAACTAGGAAATAGACTGACAGCTTCAGCCAAAAAAGAGAAATCGCCTACAAGCTGAATTTGACCTTGGATGTAGCCCAGTTTGAATTCATGGATTTGTGCCTATGTTAATCAAAGGGGCTCATACTTGAAAAAAACCAGCCTACACTCTTCCGGTTTAAACCGGATGTCGGTAGCCTAAGGTGGACTTTCATTTCGTTATCGTGTTGCGGCATGTGTTGGGCAAATAACAATTGTTCTTATGTCGTTTTCGATTTGGCTTTTCAGATTTCTGCTGCCAAATCGAACATAAAATCCGAATTTTATTGATTCTTGTGTGTAATGAGTTGGCCGCAAAAAATATTTGTTTTCACTTCCACTGGAAATTCATTTGACTTGATTTGTACACATTTATAATAACTCATTTCGAAATAATTTAATATAAAAAAACGTTTCCATTCCCGAAAAATTAATAATTCAGTTAAAAAAGCAATCCTTCCAACGATACACAATTCGTAACCGCCAGCTGTGTGTCATACACATTGGTATTAGTGAAAGTATATGTGTAAGTATGAAAAAAATAGAGATTTCTCAAATGTTCCTGAGATAAAAAAATAGGTGATTTTTTTGGCAAATCTAGCATCAAAAGCAATCAATCAATCAATCAAAAAAAAAGGTACCTTTTTGCCAAATCGAAAACGACATACGAGTTTATAAAGTTTATGAACTTTATAAAATGAACTAACACGTTTTTTTTTACTTCTGTTAAAAGAGATTTTGTAACATAAAGTTTTTTTTTGTATATTTTAAAGAAAACACACTTTTTTGTTGATTTTAATGCTTTAAGTTTCGAAATCATTTTGAAACAAAATGTTTTAACACCGTTTAGGCAAAACATTTCTTTGTAGTTTTAGCATAATTTATAATATGTATTAATAGGTACGTAAAATGAATACTTGCACATTAATATATACAAGTACACATGCATTTGTTAAATTAAATAAATGAATTCTATATTTTTATTGTTTATAATATTACTGTCAATTTTGTATGCGCTTGGTTTTTCTTGTAAAGGCCATAATACAAAAATCCTCGTAGGTCGCCCTACATTTATGTGACGTTTAAAACAGATTATTGCGGGAATGAGGAGTGTATCGAGCAGCACTACTGCACAGAGAAAACCCTTTTGCTGCCTTATCCGGGTCAGATGCAATAGTCGGTAGCACATTTACTTTTTGTTCTTATCACTAATGGTATATTCCCAATAATCCCCATCACTTGTTAGGTACACAAACGCTATTATTATAAGAAACTGATAGCTTATCGCATATTGAAAGCATCACTATGCCTATAAACACCAAACCTGGGTTTAGTTTAGTTTAGTTTCGAAAACAGACTACAAAACAACATAATTCGATGGACAATTTTACGAAGGCAATCTTAGTGTTGACTTGCTTATCAGTACTAAACGGAGAAGCGATTTCTGCACCAATTGCCCAGATTGTGAATGGAAAAATTCGCGGTCGTGACCATGGTCATTATTTGTCCTTCGAATCAATTCCATACGCAGAACCCCCAATTGGCTCCAATCGATTTGAAGCTCCAAAGCCGTATTCCGAAAGTTGGTCGGACATACGAAACGCAACAAGTACTCCAGTTAGTTGTATACAATGGGATCAATTTCTTTTCCGAGAAGACCTGCTTAGAGGAGAAGAGGACTGCCTCACTGTGAATGTATATACGCCCAGCTTAATGGGGAATACAACTTATCCCGTTCTAGTATTGATTCATGGTGGAGCCTTTATGTTTGGTGCGGCTTCGGCGAACGGTCATGATTACATAATGAGCAGCGGGAATGTGGTGGTGGTAAAGATGAACTATCGACTAGGACCGCTGGGATTCCTCAGTACGGAAGACGAAGTGATTCCTGGTAATCTTGGCTTAAAAGATCAGTTGCTGGCATTGGAGTGGACTAAGGCCAATGTGGCCGCTTTTAATGGTGACCCGAGTAAGATTACAATTCTCGGATTCTCAGCAGGTGGTGCTTCTGTTCACTTGCAAATGCTAAACAAAGGACTCGAAAAGTTGGCAAATTCTGCTATCTCTTTCAGCGGAACTGCCCTCTGTCCATGGGTCATCACTCGGAAGCCTCTAAAGAGGGCCCTTGCTCTAGCTGAGCACTTGAATTGTCCAACGGAAAGTTCAGCAGCCCTCAAAACGTGTTTGCAACAGAAGGATGCTGCTGATATAGTTCGTGCAGTGAAGTTTTTTCAAAAATTCGGTTATAATCCGTTCACAGTATTTGGACCTGTGATAGAGCCTAAAACTATTAAAAATGGCTTTCTCACTGAAGAGCCCGAGCAGATAATAACGAAAGGGAATTCTGCTGAAATTCCATGGTTGGCTTCGTATTCGAAGGACGATGGAGGATACAATGCTGGAGAATTGATGAGAAAAGACGCAAACGGCCGAGAAATCATAGAGGTTTTGAATGAAAGGTGGAATGAGTTGGCCCCAGTTAATCTTTTTTACGAGAACACTGTTGAACCCGATAAATTAGAAGCGTTTTCAAATGATCTGCGAAGACAATACATGGGTAACGCACATTTTTCGGCGCAAAACTACAATTTGTTGCAGAAGATGTATACCGATGTGATTTTCGCCAATGGAGTTAAAATGGCTTTAAAGCTGCACAAGAAGCACACGAAATCTCCTGTTTATGCATATGTATTTGATGCTCCTGCATCCTTTGGCATAGGCCAATTGATTTCAGGCCGAAGCGATATAGAGTTTGGTAAGATAAAGATGTGGAAAACGCTGATGAATTTTAAAAAAAATCTATGCGTCTTAGGAACCGTCCATGGAGATGACTTCTATTTGATTTTTAAAGCCGGTACTTTGGGAAGTAATGCACAGTCCAAAAACGCTGAGGTGTTATCGAGACATTTTGTTAAAATGGTAGAATCTTTCTGCCTTACTGGGTAAAAAATAATATGGATTAATCAGTTTGTTCGTTAATGATATTAAAATTGTATTTATTCACAGGGAATTGCGCTTCGGAACTTGCACATTTTTGGAGAACAATTCATCAACAGAAGGCTTACTGGCAATGCATATTAGGAAAGATACGTGTGAGACAATTAATGTGGATACACCTTAAAGATTTATCGATAACAATGAGCGATCACAGTATATGATAATTATAATGACCTTATAAATAATGCGATAGTTTACAATAGATAAATCACTATCTGAATCAAATCTTTGCTTCTTTCTTTCTTTCACACAAATATAAAATTCGAAAACCAAAAGGTTTCTAATGTGGTTTCTGATGGGGGCGCTTTCAGAGCACTATTAATGTTCGTCTGGTACAAAAAAAGCAATTTTTTCAGATTTCAGAGCACTTTTGCGAATCTGGATTTTTTCTCAGATTTCCTTCAAGTTTACCAATACAAGTAGGTACGTACCTTTGAGTTCGACAACTAGTGGAGTTTGTTTACGTTGCATCGGGTTGATCTATTTTTTGTTAATTATTTATGAACAAAAATATTTAGTGTCGAAGGCTACACATATTTTTAATCGGTCGAATATCAACGCCAAAAGGAGCAAGTGACGTTTTAATGTTCGATTAGACACACGAAATCTGAAATCTGAGAGCGAATCTGAAGAAGCCCAATCGAAAACCACATAATATTAACGAACATCCCAATATAGCTTCATTTCGGTTATAATACCTACCCAATCAGTTTGAATTAAGCATCCCAAATCATTTCCCATCTAGATGGCACTGAAAACGCCTCCACTCCTTAAACAGCCGCTGTTCTGCAGTAAAGGCAAAGGTCTAATGTCACTCTTCGCTTGTCAAACAATTTTCACTTTATAGACGTATATAAAATAAATTTTTCAGCATTTGTTTGTCCACTATTCTGTACAAGTGATTTTTCTTTTCACAATTCAAAACTATAGTGCTATTACCAACTTAAAAAACTCCAATCTAGCATTTGATTCCTTGAAATAGCGTAGTGATTACGAAAATGTCCAGCGAAGAAAACAGGTAAGCCTCGATAGGTGTTCAGAGAAAAAAAAAACCTTCGATATTTTAGGTTATGTTTGGTGCGACTTATTTAATTAAAATTAAAATACACAATTCTCAGCAATGCGTCCAGTGATGAATCAGTGGAGGAAAAACGATTCAAGTCCACTGGGTCTGCAGAGAAACATAAGCGAAGTAAAAAGCACAAGAAACACAAGAAATCTGGAAAAACCGACAAATCCCACAAAAAGCATAAAAAAAGCAAAAAACGGCATAAAACCGAAGAGTCGGGCAGTGATGGTGAACGCAGGAAATCCGGGGGATCTCGTCGTAGCGGGGCGCTTAACGAAAAATTCACTGAAATCATGCAGAAATCCAGTCGCGATCGAAGCTCTGTACTCAAGGTAGAACACTCTAATGGAAATACATTTTGCATTAGGAAGCCCGTTATGCAGACAGATCCTTGCAGTTTGGTAGAGGAGATCACTAAAACCATTCAAAATAAGGTGATTCCTTCAATGGAGATCGTTTCCTCTGGAACTGAGAGTGAAGTGTAAGTATGAGTGTGTGTTGACTGGTAGTGTTTCTAGTCTGTGTCTTTTCTTTAGGAACGACAATGACGTTGCTAGTCCAGATGTGGCAATAATTGAAGACGAATTGAACCTTGAGGAGCTGATGCAACAAAAGGCATTACTTCAGGCACGACTCGGAGCCTATATGTCTGACCCGGACGAGGATAATGCGGACGGAACTGCTGTACCCGCGGTAGTGGGTTTAGGTACAAATATCCGACCAACTCGCACCATCGAGGTGATTGCTCAGAGCAAAAGGGTCGAGGAGACAAGGTCCACCTCTAAAACGAATTCTAGTAAAAATATTCATAAAATTTCCAAAACAAATGAACCCGATATTATTTTGTTGGATGATTCCAGCGGAGGGGGGCGAACGCCAGATCGCAATGCGTCATCCGGCAAACGTCATTCTAGATCATCGCCCAGTGAGGGAAGTGGCAGGCCGCCACCAGAGAAACGCGCACGACCACGGATGTCATCGGGGGAACGGGACCGCAGTCTTAGACTACCTGGCCAGAGCAAATCACCGAGAGCAAAGGGAGGGCTGAGGGAGGACAGGTCTGGAGATCGTCGACGTGAGGACAATTCGCGTGGTCGTCATGATCCGCAACTGCAGAGGCGAGACAGCCGTCGAGACAATGACAATCGCTATAAAGTGGACTTACGCACCGAGATCAATCGTGACAAGGAGAGAGAACGTGATACCGGCAGAAAGCCACGTACCGAAGGCGATCGCCAGTGGCAGGATAATAAGCCGCCACAAAACCCACGTGGTAGAGGTAGAGACCGCGATCGTGATCGAGAGAGATGGATGCGTGAGCGAAGCCACAGTCGCAGCAAAGTGGAATCGGATCGCAAACGGGAGCAGCGTGAACGTGACAAGGACCGTACGCATGTTGACGGCTCCGCGGGGGGAAAGGATCGTCCCGATCGCTATAGAGGTTCGCTGAGCGAGGGCCAGAAGGACAAGACAAAGGATTCGAGCAGCAGCAGTAGCGATGAAGAGCTCAACAACATCGACATCAATGACGACGATGACGAGGAGAAGATCATCGAGATGCGACGAAAACGTCGGGAAGAGTTACTTAAGGTAAATGTTTTTTTTGTTTTTTGTTTGGACGATCACTTAATTCCATTTATTTTACAGAAATTGGGAGGCGAATCCAACCAAGAGCCAGAGACGTCGCCATCCAAAGAAGAGTCACCGACCTCGAAGGTAGCAAGAGATCCGTCGCCAAAGCCGGCCGCAGAAAGATCTCCTTTCGTTGATGATGAAAATTCGACAGATACCACGCACACTCCACCCCCAGTGAAGGACAAAGCCAAACTATCTGACGACGAGGCTCTAACAAAAGAGGACGCCACTAACACAAGTACAAAAGAAACATCAGTAACAGTGAGCAAAAGACCAGAATGGGACATGTTCGCTGATCAGGATGTCGATTCTAATTTCGATGTGAGTCTATTTGTAACTGTCGCGCCCAAAATCTAAAATTTCGCCCCGACCCGTCTAATTCTTGTATCTTTTCCCCTAGTCGCCCAGCACCATTGTTCATAACAAGCATCAGATAGAGAATCCCGCTTTGACGGACAACTGGGACGATGCAGAGGGTTACTATCGAGTGCGCATAGGCGAGACGTTAGACAATCGTTACGTAGTAAGTGGCTACACGGGCCAGGGGGTTTTCAGCAACGTTGTTCGCGGCAGAGATCAAGCTCGAGGTAATGCCAATGTCGCCGTGAAAATCATTCGAAACAACGAGATTATGTAAGTGTTATTAAGTTTATTGTGGATGTTAGACTCCCTATTGCATTTTCTTGATTTCAGGCACAAGACGGGACTAAGGGAGTTGGAGATTCTAAAGAAACTCAACGATGCCGATCCGGAAGATAGGTTCCATTGTCTACGACTGTATAGACACTTTTTCCACAAACAGGTAAAACATTTACAATCTCATCCGCGTCGGCAGGAATAAGGACATTTCTTTCTCTTGCAGCACTTGTGCATGGTTTTCGAACCGCTGGCAATGAACTTGAGAGAGGTGCTCAAGAAATATGGCAAGAATGTTGGACTACATATAAAGGCGGTGCGAAGCTACACACAGCAACTGTTTCTTGCGTTGAAGTTACTTAAGAAAACGGGCATTTTGCATGCGGACATCAAGCCGGACAATATTTTGGTGAACGAGACTCATCTGATACTGAAACTGTGCGATTTTGGTTCTGCATCAGCGATAAATGACAACGAAATAACGCCATACCTTATATCACGTTTCTATCGCGCACCAGAGATCATACTGGGTATTCCATATGATTATGGCATTGATATGTGGTCAGCCGGATGCACAATCTATGAGCTGTATACTGGGAAGATTCTGTTCAGCGGAAAGAGCAACAACCAGATGCTGAAGTACTTTATGGATTTGAAAGGTGAGTGGTATACTAGTTTTTTAACATTGCTTCTTTTTTGAATAATGATTTGCACAATGGCTTAGTAAAATTTGGCAGCATCCCGCGCAAAAGATGTCGTCAGTTTGTCAGTTTTCCTGATCAAAACCTTAGAACCCTTTATGAGGGCTGATATCGGGAGCATGCATAAAGGGCAAATCGGTGTAAACTGCTTTTAATGATGTGGTAGGAAAAGTATAAACATAGGAGAAGGCGCGTTGAATAACGAAGAGCGTTCGTCCGCAGTCGATACGAATTTTGAAGACAAGCGGTGTCTTTCAATCAAAAGTTTTACAGCGAAAGAGCTAATGAAAGAAAGCGTTTTTGTTTTTCCTTTATATACTTTCAATTGGTGCATAGGTTTTTGGGAGAGTCGTCATACACCGTCCAATGGCGTTGAAAAGTAAACGTAAGCCAAGCTTATGCTTAATAAAACAGGCATTCAAAATTCCTCAATCAAATAAGTAACAGTAACACAATTGAAACCTGGAAAGAAGAAAGCAGAATCAGTCGGACGCCTAATAACCCCTATTAATTACAACTTGCTCTGGCCTCTTTACCAGAAATTGCATTTTGCCACTGATTTTTGGCAAACTCACTCACTCAAACTGCACGCCCTACAAACACATTTAATTCTAAATTTGAATGCCAACCCAGTTGCGCGCCAGGATTTTATTCTGATTTTAATGGACAATCTCTTTCCGTTTTTTTATTAGGAAAAATCCCAAACAAAGTAGTTCGCAAGGGCCAATTTAAGGATCAACACTTCGACCAGAGCTGCAATTTCCTCTACCACGAGATTGACAAAATCACCGAAAGGGTAAATTTTCCTCCAATAAATTTGTCCTTCCCATCGTAAATCACATTTGTTCGTTCCCTACAGGAGAAAATAGTTGTTATGCCGGTCATCAAACCATCACGGAATCTACAAAACGAACTGATCGCTGATCAAAACCTACCCGACGATCAACACCGCAAAGTCACCCAGCTAAAGGATTTACTGGACAGTATTTTCGCACTCGATCTATCAAAGCGCATCTCTCTGAACCAGGCTTTAACGCATCCATTTATTCAGGAAAAAATGTAAAGCTCCGTACCACAACGAACAGCGGAAACCAATGTAATTTCCTCAATCTAAACAAATCAACAACTAAAACAATATTTTATATTTGTTAGCAACTAAGAGACACACTCACAATTAGAAAATGGCCACGGGTAGTGTTGTTAGTAGCAAAACATAACCCCAACCATCCACTATTAGTGTACTAAAAACTCCCCTTTATCCCGCCTCCTCCCTCCCTCGTTTAAATTGTATTTAAATTAAAAATTATTTCGCATTTTTTTATACATTTCGAAATGTATACAGACACACACACACACACCCGCACGCATAATCTCTGAAAAGCGAACTAAACAAAGAATTAACAATCCCTGTGTTATTGTGAAAAGAAATCTAAACTAGAAGAAAAAAAAAATAGAAATTAAAGAAACCTACATTATGAAGAACAGAATGAAAGTGAACAATTAAAAACTGTTGTTCTGTCTCCAAAGAAGACAAGATTTTTTTTATTTACTACTTTTTTGGTATCCGAGACATATACTGCGCTATAATTTCTATTCTACTACTTTCAGAGCGATAACCAGACGCACGAAAAATTCGCACGCTCCTCTACTCTCTAATCGAGGGAAAGAGGAGACCCAGAGCTGACACGCTGCTACAACGTATCTGCTCAGAATCACTGGGAATATTTTATAGAAATGAATAAAGACCTAGCTCTGGTAATAATTGGAGGAAAAGTGTTTTATCAAAGAAAAAAAAATAGAAAATAGAAAATATTTGGTCTCAAGTCTTCCGTGAGGAGAGCTAAGCAAATGCAAGTTTGAATTAGTTCTCTTGCATGAGGAGTTGTTTAATGACCTCGATTATTTTTTTTAATAATAACATATTTAACCATCTATAGTATGTCGCATATCGTTTAAACAAATTCCTATGATTATCGTTTACAGAGACCACAGATCGTGTCAGCTGTGTACCGTGTGACATGAAAAGTTTTAAATACAAATTGTATTTTACGTAAGTCAAAGCGTCATCTTCAAAAAATTATTTACAAATCAAAAGAAATATCTTCTCATACGTTGTAAACTAATGATTTCTTTTTTTGTTGCAGGCAATGATGCAGAATATACTATATACGCTGAATGAGCGTTGCGATGGCGTATTTCATCGCTCTCAGAATTCATATTAGGATAGGTCAGCAAACTGTTTGTCTGTTCGGTGTGATTCGCAAAACTAAAGTTTCGATAAAGAAATTCTAATTGAAACATACAAGTTGCAAACATTCATATATCACGAAACAGAATGATTGCTGGCAACGGTGGTGATAAAATAGCCGTTGATCCGCAAATGGCTGAAGTTATCTTAGATGGCGAGTTATTTTGTTGATTTCAGCAGAGATCATAATTATGTCACGGGCAGTGACCTGGAGATGATAATGAATTCTTTTTGAATAAAGATATATATTTTCTCATAAACTAAGAACTTTCGAAAACACATTTAGCTTCCTCTATCCCCGTCATAAATGGTTATCGGTAACTTTTTCCTTATTCGAGTTTGTCAAATGGATGATTGAAATTTAGAATATATACGAGAATCGTTTGGCCAGCGGGAATAGGGGATTCATTTGCAGGTCGAAGCCGCAAACCAATCAAATTAAAAATAGTTGCTGAAGAAGGTAAAAATATAACAGGCAGCATGTTTCGTATAAACGATTTATGTCCAAGATTATCAAACGTTATTTAAATGACCGGTTAAAGAATAAATAAACCAAAATGCCTTGAGACAAAGTACATACTGCAGTTGAATTTAAAAAGTGCACATTACTAAGTGTTCTTACTAAACGACAATGTTGTAGTTTAAAAAAAATTTTGTAAGCCCAAAGTGTAATACATTTTTGTTTTAACTAGTCCCAGAATAATGAATTCAGATAAAAATACAAAAAAAAATCTGTATCCACCTCCAGGGAATTCTTTTACCATACGAATAGGTACCGCTTTCCAGCACTTTCAAAACAAGTGGTTTCCTTGGGTGGAAAATATCAACAAAACAAACAGTGAATTGTAGCTTAAGCTTTTACTCTGAAGAAATTTAAATTAAGCACAATATTTCTTAATAATTTGGGCAATAAGTCACAATGATGTTATTTGATATTTGATGATACTGGAACTCCTCGGTAAACAATTTGGCTCGCAATTTCCAATCAAATCAGTTAGAGTCCTTCTAATCTAAACAAGTCGCGAAGCTACCAGTAGGTTGCTTGTTTTGCACATCCCTTGTTGATATTCGTGATTTTGGAATATGTAAAGCTGACCACCCGATCTACATCTTTTGTATTTATTTATGTCGTTTTCCATTGGGATTTTCAGATTTTGCTCTCAGATTGAGATTTTTGGTATCCAATGCAACATTTTTTTTTGTCTGAATTTTTGGTGGTGCGTGTTTTAAAAGTCATCTGTTCTTAAATTGTAATTTATGTTTATAAAAATCTATTCAATTTTTGTTGAAATCCATTGCAGTGGCCGAATGTAAAATGTTCTCTATTTTTCACAGACTTGTCTCTATAAACGTGAAATAACACGATTTAAAGTTTGACAAATGACAAATGTTTTAGGTTAGTATAAGTATTTATAAGTAGGTGTAAATATCGCTTAGAAATCGAGATTCGCAAAATTGCTCTGATTCTGAAAAAAGTGCTTTTTCTATCCCAATGGAAAACGACATCAAAATGTGGAGCGTCTTTTTGTTGTTGAATCTATCAGATAAAGCGGTCTTGAGAAAAAAAATAATCATAAAACGAATCTGTTTCGCACACTGCCTTACCGATTTGCACATCCGGATTAGCCATATCTGTAATGATATTAGATTAGTTGAAAATTATCCGTTAAATTCGAGCATACATATTTACTTCCGTGATCGTCATGTACAACGAGGCGAGTAATTTGCGGCGGCACGCTCTTTGTGTTTGCGATTTCGTTTTCCCTTACTTGACAATATATCTTGCATTCGAATGAAAACTTGTTATTGTACCCACGACATTCATGGCAATGCTGATCTACTATTATGTTGTAGACTAAATTCTAAACTAGATCCAAGAGTAGCTACGCACATCTGTACATAGTCCGTAAGCCTTAGTCTGCTTCAATGCAATGACAATTTTGCTGCTATCTTACCAAGGTTTCGCTACAATACAAAACGCCTCTCCAGTCTTTGGCAAAACGCCTCCAGTTGCGCACTCCAACTTGGTTGAGGTGCAACCCAAGGCAAAGTGCTGTTGCGATTGTCCGCAGGGCTCTGGTCACATAAGTTCATGAGACATCTTCAGTTGAAACTGTGCTTCATATCACATTGGGAGAGTTTAAAAAACAATTGAATAAAGGCAGTAGCCATACGTGACTTTCGCACCTGTTAGTATAGTTTCCATTAAAGCTGATATGGCCACAGTCCAAACAAATACCACTAGATAACAGTCAATTTAAGCCTAGTTTCTCGCAACTGAAAAACACCCTACTCCCCATTTCGAATGAAAAATAAATCGCACACAAAAAAAACTTTCTTAGTACGTCTTTATTTACTTCGTAAAAACACTTTATAATATAGTTTGTCATTATCGAATCCAACTAAAAAAATGCTTCCCTCAAAATTAAGAACAAATTCAATTATCTTTGTTTACATCATTGAAGCGACACCAACCTTCATGTAAGCGTAATACTCATCAGTCATCACCTTCGCTACAAACAAAGCAAATGACGTTTATGGCGATTAGCGCGTCTACTACTTAATAAATAACCTTATTTTATTAACAAGAAATAACAAACTTACATTTTTTACAAATAACACCGACCAAATACAAGTCAATCCACAAGTCTGCTACGCAATTTCTCCCGTTGGTGCGGGTAGTGCAAGTGATGCTTTCAAAGTGTCGCTCTCGCTTAATCGTGGTTTTTTTGGAGCCCCTTGTGAGCGCAGAAGGCTTTGTATCGTCTTTATTTTCCAGTTGTTCTGTGAGAACGGATCCCGCATAAGGCCAAACGATGTTTCAAAGACTCCAACACAGTTGTCTTGCGTGTGCAATGTTCCACAAACTAAAACAATAACCAGACCGTGTACGTCCATCCGACCTTGAGCTCCATCATGTGACAGGTTTGGATTGAAGAAAAGGTTGAATTGCTGTTTGCATCCTATTAATGCCTCTATGACTTCCGCCGCCGAATCGCACGTCTGATCATTCACGCAGTCGGTGGCTGCTATTCGCAATGCTAGTCGAGAATCTCTCCAAAAGTCTTCGACTTTCAGCGAACTTGAGTTGTAATTCTGAAAGAACCACTCGGCGAATTTTCTAGCCAACAGGTGAATCGGGTACTCAGTTTCCTGAACTTCTACTACTGTGGCCTGTTGCAGTTGAGACTGATGACTGAACTCGGTAGCCGGCATTGCTGTTGCTGCAGTGAGGATTTGACTAGCATCTTTCGTATGTCCACCGCTCTCCCAGAAAGCAATTATTTTATTGATTAATATCGCCTTCGTGAAGTCCACACTCAAAGCAATTTTATTACTATTGGCGTACTTAAAGAGAATCTCCTTAGTGATAGCCCTCTTGCTAAGGAGGGCTTGCACAGATGGCATGTGTATGAATATGATTTCAAGCGCCTCTGAAATAATATAAATGCGGTATATAAAAGTATATATTCGTCATTTATGGCGGTTACCTTCATTCGATTCAATCTCGATGACATTTTTCGTAAGACTCTTGGCCAGTTGTACAGGGATTGCTGAATTGGATTCCTGGAGCAGTAGATCAGCAATTCCCTTTCGGTTTAGTTCTCCTTCAATTGGCATTTTTTAAAGATATAACTTTCATTGCACTTTTGCAAAATTAGCTACTTACGTCGCTGCCAAACAAAAATATAAACATGTTCCATTCCAAATGTCATTGAACAGCTGGTCAATATACGCTTCATTTCGCAAAACCATGCGTTTAGGCATTCAATGATTGCGACCTACAGAGCATTTCGTGAAGCTCATCCTTTTACAGATGGGCTGTCGTTTCAGTAAGAATGATTTTTTAATATTTTTAAAGTGCCTATGAAATACAGACTTTAATTTGTGTCATTGATTAGTTGAATGGGTATGCCTTGGGGATAAATTGGCAAGTGGATGAGTTACATTTACCCAGCTGGATAGAAGGAACGACGGTCGCATAAATTAAACGTAAGCAAAAAACTGGTAACTGAAGGTCGCAGCATTTTGTTTAATTTTCCAGATTTGTTTACTTTTAATTGAATTGCCCTGAAAGCTCATTTCTTCATTTCGTTTTTCTCTTCCTAGACGGCTATTTTGCGGTAGACTAAAAAGTGAAGTCTGAGACGTCTAGCGGTCAATGGAACACGTTCATTCAGAATCGACAACATGAAAAAAAAATCTACGCTTTTACACGGCATAGTTGACATATGATATTTTTTGCTGTCACTGTCATCCGAAAAAAAAAAATTCATTTCACAATCAGCGCAAATATTTTTTTCTATAAAAGTAATACAGAAATATATTAAATTGAATTAGGGTAATTATATCATTCGATTAACGAGGATTCGCTTATAAATATTCACCCATCATTCAAAAGCAGTTGAAATGCATATTTTTCAGTGTAAAAGATAAGAAAATCATATTCATCTAAAACGAACCTATTCACTTGTTCATTGGTCACGTCTGAAGAAATTGGACTATTTTGGATTAAAAATTACAGTGTCTTCGAAAATCTTAACGTAAAATGGCACATCGAATGTTGCAGTCAGCGAAAGTGATGGAGCGTTGCTTACGCAGTACGTATCAAACAGGCAATATCAGTACACACGAGGTGAGTAGCTATCCCCGCCGATCGCAGCCGATGATGCAACAACTTTTAAGAAAGTTAATTTGCGTCTTTTCAATTCTTCTAGCTAAGGAAACTTTCTTGCGCATCCAGTGTTTTCGTTGGTAGTCCATTATTTCAAAGACTACTATCTGCTGTCCGATTGTTCAGTGACAAACCTCCGAAAGGATTTGAAAAGTATTTCAAGCCCGGTGGAGCTTCAGCAGCAGCGGGAAAAAAGTCAGAAGAAACATCAACTCCACCGGCGAGTCGGTCTCAGAGTGGCAGTGTTGACAAGAATACAAACAATGACTGGAATTTTGGAATGTTTTCGAATACAAAAGGATCGGGTGGCAATAAAGGAGGTTCAGGGGGTTCCGGTCGTCCTATTGGCGGTGAAGGTGGCGAAAAGGAAAAGTGGATTGTATTCGGTGCGCTAGGAACTGTTGGTATTCTAGCGTTGATTGCGTTTTCTGAAATGAGCTATCATGAGATCGCTTGGAAGGAGTTTGTTAATAGGTTTGTCAGCAAATAAAAAATATTTATATATATGAAACCACAATTTGTTCATTTGCAGTTACTTAAGCAAAGGCATTGTGGAGAAACTTGAAGTAGTCAACAAGAAGTGGGTACGTGTGCGGTTGATGCCTGGTAGCTCACAGGATTCCAGCGGAACGCTATGGTTTAACATCGGAAGTGTTGATTCCTTCGAGCGAAATCTAGAGAATGCACAAGTGGAACAGGGAGTCGAACCGGTAAACTTTGTGCCGGTGATTTATAGGACTGAGGTGGAAGCGTCTAGTCTGACGGGGCTGCTGCCGACACTGCTGATTATTGGTTTCCTAGTGTTTATGATGAGACGATCCGCTGAGATGATGGGAGGACGCGGTGGCCGCAAGGGAGGTGGACTCTTTGGAGGCGTCATGCAATCAACCGCGAAGCTAATTAACTCGAATGAGATTGGAGTACGATTCAAGTAAGTAACATTTAGATTATGAAGATTTTGTACATCACGCGTTCCTTTTCTCCTGTTGGAAAATTGCATACGTGCGAGCAAAACCAAACTAAATTGTGAAGCTCAATGCAAGCCCTAAAAAACAATTCGTCGCGCTCCCGTTATTACACTCATTCATGTAAACAAAAAACTAACACAATCCCCTTCTCACATTTATTTTTCAGAGATGTAGCTGGCTGCGAAGAGGCAAAGGTGGAAATCATGGAGTTCGTAAACTTCCTGAAGAATCCCCAACAATATATCGATTTGGGAGCCAAAATTCCGAAAGGTGCAATGCTGACAGGGCCACCCGGCACGGGTAAGACTCTTCTAGCGAAGGCAACTGCCGGCGAGGCGAATGTGCCCTTCATCACGGTATCTGGTTCGGAGTTCTTGGAAATGTTTGTCGGTGTTGGCCCATCTCGAGTGCGTGATATGTTTGCAATGGCACGAAAGCAGGCTCCATGCATCCTTTTCATCGACGAAATCGACGCTGTCGGACGTAAACGTGGAGGCAAAAGCTTTGGCGGACACTCTGAGCAGGAAAACACCCTAAATCAGCTGCTTGTCGAAATGGACGGCTTTAATACCACCACAAACGTTGTTGTTCTAGCCGCCACAAATCGTGTTGATATCCTAGACAGTGCGCTGCTGCGTCCTGGCCGATTTGATAGGCAAATCTTCGTTCCCGCGCCGGACATAAAAGGCAGAGCGAGTATATTTAAAGTTCACTTGGGTCCACTAAAAAGCAATTTAGACAAAAACGATTTGGCCCGCAAAATGGCTGCACTCACACCCGGATTCACTGGAGCCGACATTGCTAATGTGTGCAATGAGGCCGCTTTGATTGCGGCCCGCGATTGTAACGACTCGATTGTTCAAAAGCACTTTGAACAAGCCATTGAGCGTGTGATCGCTGGCATGGAAAAGAAGACGAACGTGCTGGCGCCTGAAGAGAAAAAAACTGTCGCTCACCACGAAGCCGGACATGCTGTGGCCGGATGGTTCCTTGAACACGCCGATCCCCTGCTCAAAGTCTCGATTATCCCACGTGGCAAGGGGCTGGGTTATGCACAATACCTTCCAAAAGACCAGTATTTGCTCTCGCAGGAGCAACTCTTCGACCGCATGTGCATGACATTAGGAGGACGAGTAGCCGAAGAGCTCTTCTTCAAACGAATCACCACCGGCGCTCAAGACGATCTGAAAAAAATCACTGACAGCGCGTACGCCCAAATCGTCCGCTTCGGTATGAACGAGAAGGTTGGCAACGTATGCTTTGACACCAGCCAACCAGGGGATCCCGTGTTCACGAAGCCCTATTCCGAGGAAACAGCTCAACTGATCGACAGTGAGGTGCGTGCACTGATCAAGAGCGCGCATGTTCGCACCACCGAACTGCTAACAAAGCACAAGGCTGATGTGTCGAAGGTGGCCGAACGTCTGCTTAAGAACGAGGTCCTCAAACGTGACGATATGATTGAGTTGCTTGGCGCGAGGCCATTCAAAGAGAAGTCTACCTATGAAGAGTTTGTCGAAGGTACTGGTTCATTCGAGGAAGACACCACCTTGCCAGAAGGTCTAAAAGATTGGAACAAAGAGAAGAATTCAACTCCTCCTCCACCACCTACCAGTGGGGAGAAACCATCAAAACCAGTTACTGCGTAATTGGGCACGTCTGTTGTGTCCCTGGTACGCTTGTGGCTTGTTTTTGTAAACTTAATTTAACGTGTTTTTAGGTGCCTTGCAGTTAAACTGGCAGGGAATTGCATTGTTGTTGTTTTTTTAATATTTAATTTACAATACAACCTGAACAGACTATTGTATAAAAAGAAACAAGGAGCAGAGCATTGTCGATCGATTGAAAATAGTTCCAAAACGAATAAAAAAAAAATCAAAAAAACTGTAAAAAAAGAGAAAATCTGAAAAAATGTACATGAAAATTATTTAAAGAGTGTTTCTGTGCAGCTACAATTGGCTAACGTCTGCATGTGGAAAGCTAGGTGATAACCTCAAAAATTAGTTCCTTTACCCTAATGTGGATTCTTGTTGTCGATAAAATGCTAAAGATTATAAATGCTGTACTACCAACAAGCCTCTTCAGTCAGCTGCTCGATTCATAGCTCACCGAATTGGTTAAGGTCCCATTTCATTCTCCCATTAGTTCTTATGCATTGAATGAAATTATATTATAGCCTAGCGCCCAGCTAAGGTTATAAAGGCCAAATGTTAGAAGCTCTATTTAAAGAGTGAGTTCAAACAATATCGAATTATCGAACTTGGTGTACAAAAGATTCCTTAATATCTTCGGTACCACGTAGTTTCGTCTTGCTCGTCCAATTTCATGTCCTCGATTTGCCGCAAATATGCCAATCTCACAATCGGAGCGGTTGGTCTTGGGGTATTACTTCTACTGTAATTTCTTTTCAGAGTGCACACTGCTGTTCAAAACTTAAAGCAATACTATTAATACTGTTTTTATGACTGTTTTAAGTGCAATATTGTAGTAGGTAGGTGTAATCTTTTTTTCCAAGCTCTCATCATCATTAATTAGAATACCGGTCCACAGGTTCTATGCATTAGCCTTTTCATTTGTAAATATAGATGTTCGCACTTGTTTTTTCGTCTTAACTGAAATCTTTACCTTTACCTTATTTATTTAGACACTCCCCTCCAAAGCCAAGCATTTTATACAAAACATGAAAAGACCCGAATTTCAAAATCCCTGGCAAACGAATCCTTCTTTCGGGAACTCGACGCAAATGAAATGCGAATCGCCTGATTCACTGTATTGTAGATGTTGGCGGGTTAATCACAACGTGGAAGATAATGGGTAGGGTATAGGTATACAAATCCCTATACTGACTGCTATAAATTATAATACAATGACCTCTTTTTGCTAACTTCCTTTTAACAGCTGTTTGCAGAACTCGTTACGCAGGGTAATAAACTTATTAGGTTTTCAAATAATTAGGCGCTTAAAATCTAAGTACATTCCACAATCCCTAACACCCTAATGCCAGTGGCAATGAAATTGATTAATATTTATTTCGATGCAATTACAAGCTGGGAAATGTTTGCAAATAACAGGTCACGAATTTTGTGGCTGCAGGTGTCTCCCAATATTATTCTATTTGCCCTGTGATAGTGATTGATAATATAATGGCAGTGGGAAAGCGTCGTGAATGTAGTGTGCTTACGGTATTCGAGTACGTATGTGATAAAAAAAATGCAGTATACACCTAATTACCTACTTAATCGTTTTATTCTCTAGAGGGTTTAAACTAGACAAACTTGCATATTAATTGTTTCGGGACCCGACTTATAATATATTTATAAACTGTCATCAACAGCAACATCATAGGTCTGTTCCTTTACTTTTGTAGTAAGAATGGTAAAGACTGTCAAAATGGCAGTGGTGGGGATAAATTCTTTCACAGAGAGAGACCCTTACGAAAAAAGTTAGGGAACGCTTTTGTAGTAATCTATGAAAAACGACAGATATATAATTCAAAAATTCAAAAAAGTTGTACGGAAAGTCGTTAAAATATCTGATAACCTCGAAGAATTTGCTAATTTACGAACAATATTAGTTGATTTATCTACCAAGCGATGAAAGTGATTCGGAATTAATCGAATTCATGAATCCGAGTATATGGAAGAGCGAGGAAGAATTTCGTTACCACCAAAAGAACCTAAGGAGAACATTCAATTTTATTTTTCCGCCTGTTGATACAATTTTAATATAAAGGGTTTTCCAATAAGAGGTGTTATTTTGGTATTCAAAGAAAAATGTCATTTTTTGAGATAATTGATCGGATGTTTATTTCATAATAAAGAGGAAGGCATGCCGTTAATAATGAAAAACAACATCAGCCAAATGGCCACCACGAGCACGCATACAGGACCATATCCTTTTCATGAAATTTTCCATAACCAAATCGCAAAGTGGTTGCCCTATGTCCTCGATAGCCTCACGAATTTTATCTTTGAGGTCTTGAATCGACGCTGGGCTGTTGGCGTCGACCTCATCTTTCACGTGGCCCCAAAGGAAGAAGTCGCAAGGTGTTAAATCATAAGATCTCGGTGGCCAATTGTGATCACCTCTTCGAGAGATAACACGGTCCGGAAACTTTTCCAGTAAAAGATCAATGGTTTCGTTGCTTGTGTGGCAAGTAGCGCCGTCTTGTTGAAAGTAAACGTTGTCCAGATCAATACCATCCAACTCCGACCATAAAAAATCATTAATCATCGACGACCAAAAATGCTTTAGTTTTGCGAACTGTGACTGCAAGATTTTCACCATTTTTGTAGTGAATTTCAATGCGTTGTTGAAGCGTGTATCGTTCCATTTTTAGTAATGGCGTAGTTTCTACTTGTCAAATGTCAAATAATAAAAGCTTCAAAAGTGACAGCTACCGAAATAGCGGGTCATTCACAATAACACCTCTTATTGGAAAACCCTTTACAATAAATCAAAACAAATGTGAAATAGGACAACAAATTTCGAATCAGCTGTTAATTGACAGCTTTTGCAATTCTTACACAAAGAAATTTGTTGAGTAAAAATTCGTAAAATACTCAGTGGAGGAAGAATTAGTAAATATTCGTAAGATTTAAAAGTAAAGGAACAGACATATTTTCTCGAATTCATTTCTATGGCGCAAAAACCCGTAAGAAAAGTCAGCTGATTTTGACCTCCTTTGGAAAACCGCCAACAATTTTGTTTTGTCATTAGGCCGGTTTGATGTCTGACTGCTGTCTGACCTGATGTATCTCAGTTTTGATTGGCTTAAATCGGTCATATGAACACCTGTTTCAGTTGACGTTTACGGAGGGGTAGCCGAATAAATCTAGTCAAGGGATTCGTGACTGAGTATTAAGTTGACAGTTCGCATATGTGGCTGACGTAGGAAATGTGACGTTCCCGACCAATCCAGTTTTTGCGTTCAGGCTATATTTAGTCCAGACCAATTCAGTTGACTTAAAATAGCTAGATTTTTGAATGTGCCCAATGAAAACTTTTGTTCGAGCTGAGCACTGCGAAGCTCTAGTTGACCACTGAGTAGACCCATAGTATTCAGCCAGGGAAAGCTTAGTTTTGTGAACTATTTATGCTGTTCTTTAACATTGAAATCAAATCAAATCATTTTGCCAACAATCAAAATCCACTGGTACTACGCCTTGAGCGTTGAGTGCGCACTAGGGCTGACCACGTCAACTAAACCTATTGCAAAATTTAGCCCCAGAACTGTCAGTTCAGGGATATTAAACGTCAGTAAAACTCAGCCCCAAGTACTACCAGTAACTAATGTTTTTTTTCTTTGGGAATTGTTTTTTTTTCTGTGCTAATTAACAGCTTTATCAGCTGTGCAAACACATTAATGTCACTTACAATTGGGCGATAAGAAACGTTCGGAACTCTGACACTTATAGTAAGTGCAATTTGTGTATTTTATACAAGCCAGCAGCTGGCGGAAGCCTTGGATTTATTTTTCACCAATACATGAGTGGATTTAACCAGAAGCAGTTTCCTTGTTCCATTGAGTTTCAGAAATTTGTCACCAGTTTTGCTTGAATAACTCAACAACATCGCGGCACGAGTTCCTTTGACATAATTTGAATCGTTCCCAAAAACTATTACGTATCCGCCCGAGTGTACTAATTATAACGGATTTTCAAGTATTAAATAAAAATCTCCCTTTAAAACTACAAGTAGTGTAATTTCAACAAGCCCGATGCACCATGGTCACTGGAACGCAAGGAACACCAACATCTGGCATGTCCCCAATTAGTTGGAAAGTCTAAGAATTTTTTGGCATGTATATTGCCACCCGCCGAAGGCTTTTACTTTGTTTCTCACCCCTCTTCGAATATGGTGTTGCGCTCCTTGTATAAAATTTGCACTCGAAAAGAAATTCGTGTCAAAGTGTTGTCTGTGTTCTATGGGAAGACCCCGATTTTTGTGCAACAAAATGCCCTCCAAGGAAACGAACGCCAAGTGCATCTTAGCTGTTGTATCTTGTATACTGCAGCACAGTTCTTTTCACACACATAGAGTGAGAAATAGACGAAGAAAAAAATGAAATAAAAATTGTGCCACACTCCAGGACTCTATACGCAAAAGTGCAACATGTGCAATTTTCTTTTCGTTTCAATTGAGATGACTTAAGATGACTACACGACACAGGAGGAGAGGAGAACAACTAAAAGAAGAAAGATGAAGCTCAAGAAGACAATGTCTTGAGAGTGCCTACAACAATGCTACCAGTTTTAGGGGCGGTATAAGAAGCCAGGAGGAGAATATGATTCTCAAGTGCATGCAACAACATCTTCGCATGTATTGCTATACAAGACTAACTCTAACCTCACAGCCATTCATCACCTACCACCCGAACTACTAAACATCCGCACCAAGGACATTCCTATTGTGTGTTGCACCTCGTCCATCACTTCCATTTGGATGCCTGCAGGCATTTCCTAAAAGAGCGCAGAATGGGCGATACACTGAAGAGGTGTCTAAGTGACACATTTTGTGAGAGGAGAAGTGAGAAACAAAGCGAAACTGAAATCCTCAATAGAACTGCTACGGTTGTAGAGTTTTTGTTATAATTTCACTTTTTGTCTTGTATGTTTTTTTTTTTTTTTACCATCAGTGCATAACAAAAGGACTGCATCGCAGTTTGGAGAACAAGAACAGGATACGCAGCAAAAGGAATGGCTTTCCACACCCACTTTCGACGACTTTCTGCCGGTTCCTGGTCATTGTGCTTCACCTTTTTGGTGAAGTGCGGTAGTGCGGTGGTATGAGCAGAAATGGTGTCAGGAAAAGACCTTTTTTTTTTTCTGTAAGACACCATGGGGGAATTAGATTTACGCGAGTGGCTGGGAGATTTGTAGAGTTTCTCTGGCGGAATGAGAATTTTAGTTTTAAAAATAAAAATTCCACATGCAATTTGTGCTGATGATTATCAAAACTTTTTCGTGTCTTAGACTGACAAAACTGCACCACCTTTTCCGGAAAGTGGAAGGGGCTTTTCTGAATACATTCCGTAAGTTCTCATTGTCCGCCGTCATCATCGTTCACTCTCATTGTGGCTAAGAGATTGATAGGACAGTTTTAAAAGTGAAAGTGATTTTATTATTTCATCATAACATTAGATACAGCAACTGGGCTAGTGTAATCTGATTCTGTACTTTTAAATTGTTACTAGGGGGCGTTCTCACCCAACGAAGTTGACTGCTATTTCCGAGTGTCTGAGTGAATGTAGGAAAATTCAAGAAGGTAATGAAAGAAAAAGCAAAAATCGACAGGTAGGAAAGGGAAATCCAAATAAAACCAAATTCAGAACTCTGGGCTGAAAAAATATCATTCTTTTACCACATACAAATTCCCTTGAAGACTCGAGTTAACTGGGAAGTGGCAATAGTGTTAACAGGTTGTGTATTAGCATTTTTTTTTGATTGCGTATACGGACAGAAAACCCACTTATAGGGCCACTGAGTTGTTTTTGCCGATTGTATGATTACGATCTGAGTTAGACAATGTCGGTTATTCTTCATCGTTTGCAAATTCTTTTGTGCTTTGGCAGTATTTTTTAAAGAAGACATATTGCGTTTTCGATTGAAGATCCGAGAGAATTGCCCCGAAATTCAGAATTGCTCTTTTCAATGAAATTCTTTGGAGCACTTTTGTAATAGTGGTAGACACCATATTAAGTTTACATTTTGCACGCATAATTGTATATTTTCGGATCACATAGCGAAAAATTTGTTTCTAATAAACACTTCAATCTGACATTTTGTTACTATGTGTTGGTGAGTTCAGGGCAATTCACTACAAATATTCCCGACACTTCTGTCGTGTTAAGAATTGACCGGGAAGTGCACTTTTTTTTCAATGAAACATAGAATACATCGAAAGAGCACTTCTAGAATTGCTCTTTTCATAGAAAGGGCAAGTCTTTTCTTCAATCGAAAACGCCAATAGTCAATTCGTACATTGAGTTTGATATCTACTTCCTTTGGCAGAGTTCAATTTTCCTCTTCACCTAGTCACGAAAAGAAAACGTCCTCTAAAAGTATGTGGAGCAGCTGATATTTTTGGCGCTTAAAAGTTGACCTGGAATACCATCGAGTCTTACCACCTTTAGGCGATCGTAACAGTCTTGCAATATATTACTAACAAATGCACGGTTTTCTGACACCTTCCTCCTCCGAAACAAGTAGATGGTCATCTAAGCCGTTCGCCGGGCCTTCACTAGAGCAACTACTACACTTTAATTTAAAAGGTTTTATTTTGCTTGCTGTGAAGCTCACTTGTACTATTGGTGCTAGCATTGGTAATGTATCTTTAAGGGTGGTCTTGGGTGTGCAGCAATATTGTGTTTTTTTGTTTGAATTCTATTTACCCAGCCCAACTTCTTAAAATGCCTATCTAGTACCGCTTTAAAACATTCTCTAAATGACAAATAACGTGGAGCTTTTACTGAACCTAAATGGACTTGATATTTTGGTAGTCTATTGTTCTCAATATTCCATAGCTTTGCAGTTCGTTATGCTTATGAAACTTCCCTCACTTTCAGGTATTTTTTCAAGTAGTCCTTCACTCTTCGCAGATGAAAATGTATCATTGCTGGAAATAGACTTGTACGACTCAATTAATCGCGGTAATATGCGTGGTTTGCAAAACATTCTAGCATGTATAGCTGACACTAGAAGGCGTGGTAACAATTTTTGCCTATGCCTGGGAAATGCAAGTTAAACAAACGAAAACACAAACAATGGCACTGTTGCTAAAACTAAAGTAAAGCCTATATTTTGAACTTCACAATCATCCTCCCAGAAAAGTTTTCCGAATGTAATTGCTATCCTAAGCGTCGACTGAGTCTTAATAGGGTTCTGTAAATAGGAGTATCCAACATTTCTTTAGGATCTGATGGCCAAATCTAGCACACAAGCCTAGGGCACTTATATGCCTCCAATGATTTACAATGCTAAATGGATAAGTCGTTTCCGTACCAAATATTTCGTCAAGCTGCCCTATTCTACACAGGAAAACGAAGTGGATAAAACTTTCATACCAAGCTGAAAGTACCTATGCCCTTTATATGAATTGTCGAAAATTGTCATTGTAGAGCATGTTTCATACATATAAAGTGCCCCAACTGAATAGCCCCCCCCCCCAACAAATCTCTGACCATCACAATGTCTCTCATAAAGACAGAAAATTCCAATCCCATTGAAAATGCTTTCAATAAACTTCCCGAACTGCTTCAAGTGTATTTATAAATTTTTATTTTTATTTTTATTAACAGTTATTAAGTTACACAAATTGCTATCAGTTTACCGTCGCCGTAACCTCATCGTCCGAACATATATCCAGTGTTCACCCACGGCGAAGAGCGCACCTATGGAAATATCCAGTCTCTACTTACGACCACAAAGCATAGAACAAAAAGGATGCCTGCGATATTGTGAGAGTCTTCCCCCAACAGCAAGAAAACTGAACAGCATTACTTAATCGCCATCTTAAATGTACATAGAAGCAAGCAGACGAACCAACAACAAAATAGAAACGCACACACAAAGTCGTCCCTTTCTCGCCTTGCATTGAATTCCTCAAAGACACACACACACACACGCAAAAAAGGGAGAAAAACTACAAGAAAAGGTCCTTTCATAGAGCAGCCATCCACTTAATATAAATGCTTTTACATTAGTTAGTGTAAAGGATCTTCTTGCCCGTCGTCGACCGCCTACCCATTTTCATTCCATTCATGGTTCATGTTAAAGGCCATTCTATTGACATCGAATGGTCCTTCTGCATTTTTTTTTCTACATATATTTCTGCGAAATTGCTGATTTTACAATCTAAATACTAGAGAGAAAAATAGAAAGAAAAAAAAATCAGTTTTTCACTTCCGTTGAAATATGTAGTTTCAAATTTCGGCCGTCACTCGCTCACAAAAGGACTATCAAATGTGGGGTGTAATTGAAGAAGGACCTCTCTCTTGTCTCGTGAATAAAAGACGGATTTGCATTTTGGACAAACGCAAGTCCGTGTCGAAGGAAGTAATTTAATTTCTGTTACTGTTGCAGGATTAAACTTTTCAACAGTTAGTGTAACTTGTTGGCTTCCTATTGTTCCAGCAAGCGAGGCTAGCACTAGAGTTCCATGTTCCATCATGAATTTCGTTGGCGTTGCCGGAAAATTGAGAGCAGTACGAGAATGGCATTTCAACCCTTTAAACGGAAGTAATTCTTTTACGTTTCTTGTTTTGTTTTCATCATGGAAGGATGGTGGGATTATGACGTTTTTTTTTTCCTCCTGTTGGAGGGCTTGTATGTGACTGTGAGCATGGATATGATATCCTGAAATAATACCAAAAGTTATGATACCGCCCGTGAAGGAAGCGAATCATCCTTGACTGCCACGAAATGGCGGGGAGATTTACCTCAGTTACATACCTGACATCAGGGCCGGATGAAGGAACTTGTGTAAAGGCAGGCGATAGGTGATGGTTTCCAAGAAACTCGGTATCTCCTTCAAAAATGCGGCTGGTCAGGTCGTGACTTGATAACCCAGTTTTTAGTGCCTAAATTACAAGATATGGATGTGACCACTTGTGGTTTCAACAAGACGGTGCCACATACCATACAGCCAGAGAAACTATGCAATAACTGCATCATTTGTGCAATAATTTCGTTATCGCGGATAATAAGTTTGCTTGCCTAACAAAACGCCCTATCCGTATTTAAGGAAAGAGCAATCTGTCTTCTAATTCTAATTAAATTTAAGTATTTGTCTTATACTCTAAAGCATCGTTTCCGAGATTTCCAGTTTCCACATTCCACCGAACAAAAGAAAATTAAATTGACGTATTCTCTCTGCCCTGGCCCTCTATAATCAAAAGAAAGAAGACATTTTCACGAGCGAGAGAGAGGGCAATTTTTAACATTTTTACGAGTTTTTTGTTTTACATTTTTGACATTCCGAGCTGTGGAGAGCGTGGTCAAAAACCGGAATCTACATGCAAACCAGGTTGGTTTTCGAGATAAGTTTTTATCTCGTGTTTATGAGACTGCATTTTTTGTGATAAATCTCGAGAGTTATCCAAGATTAAGGAAAATCAATTATAATATCGGAGTTAATCTCCGGTGGAAACGTATAGCATAAGAAGAAACATTCGGACCTTGTGTCAGAAAACTCCTCCAATCCATTCATTGCTACGTACATTCTCTTGATCTGGTCCTCATCCGAAAGTTAATAAATCTCCAAAGCGAATGGTGCAATTGTCCAGCCTTTCCTTCTCCTTAACAAGCCAAGATTGAAGTTCCGGCTGACTAAAAGCTCAAAGACACTTAAATAAACGATTTGTACTGCTTTCAAAGTTCTACAATATGAGTCTAAAGAGCAATGCCTTAATCTAGTCCTAGATCTTTGTCTTCGCCACAAATTACAGAGCTCGACATAAACTGTGCTGTAGCTATAGATATCTGAACATTGGTTGATGGGTGCCCTGAATTGAGGCTTCAAAAGTTTATCGGTGTTGCACTACATTGTGTCCACATAAAAAGGGGGAAGTCACAGTATACATAATGGGGTTGTCAAAACTCATTCCTCTTGTATAAGATGAACGCATGCTCAAGATGCAGTACTTGTTTTAATATGACTGTAAACTTGACTTGTTTTTCTCCGAGATCTGGATCATCATTCATGAGTATGCTGTAGGCCGTAGCCTTAGTTCAATGACAGACTTTAAGCGTTTTAGAATTTAAGGAACCTTCAAAATCTTATAGTAGTCCTCTAGACTCAAAAAAGTCCAACCGGCAGTTGTTCACACTCAATTTTCTATTTTCTGGAGAAGCAAAAGATGGCGCAACAAAACGTAACGTTCAAACCTAAAACATTAAGAAGATCAGTGGCAGCCTTACCGGTGGCCAAAATGATAAAGTCGCCAAAAAATGGTCCGAGATTGAAATGGGGCCTTGAAAAAAAACATATAAATAAACAAAAAATCGTAAAAATAATAGAAAAGAATATCTAAATGCATTATCAACGATTTAAGGGCATTGGAATAACGAGGGTAGCGCTGGTTCAGTAGCGTTCTATTTATAAGCAAGGTTTCCTGCGAAAGCCACTCAACTGCAAATTAAAACTAGATACCACCTTTTGTGTTGTCGTCGAATGTCATTCCTCAGCTCTTTCTCGTTGAAGCATCCGCCTCATAGGGCATATTTTTACCGACCGACGTTCCTGGTGAAATGCCCTGCAATGGTACCTACTTACCGCTTAACATAGAGCTAATCCTCAAGCCCTTCCACAAAGGCATGATGCGTCAATTTATGAGAGGATAATTCCCCATCAAATGAGCTCTTCTTCACTACCAAAGTGGACTCCCCTTATGATAATACAAAAGGATGACCAGACAAAAACTTTAAACCATTAAAAATCCTTCACAGGATCACCGTATGAAATATGATTTCACATCTGTGTGCGCTCTGTGGTGCACGGTGAGTATGTATATATAGTGCTTGGAAAATCCGTTCACGTAATGTTTTCTTTCTTTCACGTCCATTTTTCCAATTGAACGCTTTGCACTCCCTGTCGTTCGAGAGAAGACCGTACGTCGCCCAACTTCCAAGGAATAACATTTGTGCAAGTCTTATTATAGTGTTCATTGAAACGGAATCACCTTTCGATGAATAATTGCACACGGCCAGCAGTTGGCAGCAGTGACACTGGTTAGATACGTTTGTTTACATATCTGGATGGACAATTCACTCTCTTCCCGGGTGCAGGACATGTCCCAGAATAACAATTAATCCGCGTAACACGAACACGAACACCGTCGTCGAATGCAATAAATTTATTAGTTTCGAGAATAAAATTTCGGGTTATTTATCTACGAACATGGCCGGTGTTGTCATTAACCCCGGCTGCACACGAGCGCAGGCAGCAGGCAGCAAAACACTTCCCCTAAGAGTCCTGCCATGTCACAGTACGGATCCATTAATTAACTGTCCGCAGAGTTCGTGTAAATTTTTAATGTCCCAAGTAAAATTTGTTCGCTTTTTTCATTTTTAATAAAATTATTACGTTTTATTATAATAAACGCGAGTTAATTGGCAATTTTGGTGCCAGTAATAGAGCGGACTCAATCTGAATGGCAAACAGTGGGGAACGGGCCAACTAGAGAAGGGCCAGTCGTGTACGAATTGGTTGCAGGGATCTTTTTGTATGGGATGGTGGGGACAACAACAACGGTGCGACTGGAGCAAAAGGTAATTTTCGAAGGAATTCCTGGATAACCGGTGTTCGTATATATAGCGTTCGGTTGTCGTTAAGTCGATAATTGGACATTTCCCGGTGGAGTTTAATGAAACCAATTACAAGTAGTGGACACAATTTTGTGACGCTCGCCCTTAATGGATACGACTTTGCATTTGCATACTCGATTCACGGGGTACTCGTATCATGACGATTAAGACACGACATGGTGTTGGCCATTGGCCTGGGAATAATGTCGCCTGCAATGGCGACTCAGTATTGATAATGATGATATGATTATCCGGGGTAGATCCTTTAATCGGTTTCAGAGTAATTAACACGGAACGCATTACCTTTATGAATGGCAATCTGCATGAATTTAAGAATCAAATTTTCTAGCTAAGAAGGAGAGGGTGTACGGTGGTCAGGGACAAGGGAGATTATTTTTTATTTTACCGCCACTTGAGAATCCAATTAGAGTAGGTTGGGTTTTACACTGCGAAATATTTAAACATGTGCAACAATTCACTGAAGTCGGCGGGTTTCTTGGTGGAGCTATTTTAGGAAACGCTTTTCTTTTGTTCTGAGTGAGCTTCACGCAGTACAAGGTGTTGTTGGATTCCTAGAATGAAAAGGCATTTTAGGCAATGAGAAAGGGGTCTCATTAGCAAAGTGATTAGTAAGTTTGACATCTGTTTCGGAAGAAGGTGATCCCCCTGCGAATTTTCCGCTTTGAATGCTCAGGCTTGAAGCAGAAAAAAGACCCACAAGTGTAACTCGAGAGAGCGCCAAATGGACTGGCATTGAACTACAAGAAAGCTTCAGTAAGGCCAGGACCGAGAGACTCATGCTGGTGGATAGAAAACGAAGCCTTTTCACCCACAAATGAAATACAACACGGCACAACGGTACCACATGAGAAATTTTCCGACTAAGGGAGGAAAAGCTTTGCAAAAGCTGCGGTGATGAGGGAGTTTTTGAAGCTACAACTCACATCCTACGTCACTGTCCAGCTATTCAATACACCAGGTTCAAATTCCTTTGCAACTACATACATATTTTCAAGACCTTTACGATCTTTCCAGCAGATCAACATACATTACTTCATTGAATCCTCCGGATGGTTTCAATGCAGCAAGACAGTAAGTTATAAATTGCAAGGCCTATAGAAAGGGTTACACCGACACAAAGCTTTAATGCCAAAGTACTACATATCAATAAATTCGATTAGAAGCAGTGCTGCCAGACTTCCAAGACAATTTAATTGGGCAACAAAAATTAGTTCATAAATTCAACTGAAAAATTGAGGAGGTGGTCAACTTAAACTAAAAAAAATCAGATTTAGGTTTTTGGACTAAGCTCTAAATTGAATTTTTATTTGAAATGATTTCGTTTTCTGTCAAAACGAATGAATTCATTCAGTTACACAATAAATCTTAAACAGACATTAGATGGGCAGCATTTTTTTTGTATATATTCAGTATGAATATGTGATGCTAATACAACGTTTCCATCGGACACTAATCGCGAGATTTTAAAAACAAATCCTGAGGTGTTTCCATAAAAAAAAAAACAAGATTAATTTGACATTTCACCAGTTGTTGTCAACTTCTGTCGACCAAACCAAAATTGTGATACCTAATTGAAAAAAACAATTAACCAATTCGAAAATTTAAAGTAATAAAACATGAGTTCCAGAAATTTTAAATTCTACAAAATAAAGTGGAAGTTTTGATGGTTGCATTGGGTAGGAGAAGTCTCTTAGAAATAAATTCTTTTTTTTTTTATGACACAATGTCAAATACAGCCCTGTTTGCTTTGTATTTTTGACATCTCGAGTTGTGGAAAGTGTGTTCACAAACCGGACTGTACATGCGAACCTGGTTGATAATCGAGATTTGTTTGTAATCTCCCTTTTCATGAGATTAACTTTTGTATGACAAATCCTGAGATTTATGCGGGATTTACAGAAAATTTTCTAAATCTCACAGTTAATCTCCGGTGGAAACGTAGTATAAGTCATTGAAATTTATTTGTAATGAGACTGATTTTTTAGTTTAAGGAAGATTATGCTTCACAGTTCTTAATCTCTTCAGATTCATGGTCCAAGAACTGTGACAATTTTATACATCTATAATGTAAAAACGGATCACGTTTTATTTTACCGCGTTTTTGAACTAAACTGGTTTTCATGCCAATGCGGCTTATGTGGTATTCGATTGGGCTTCTTCAGATTCGCTCTCAGATTTCAGATTTTGTGCGTCTAATCGAACACAAAAACCTCACTTGCTCTTTTTTGTGTTGATATTTGTGCGAATAGAATATGTGTAGCCTTCGACACTTTTCTAAGCGTTTTCCATTCACTGGTTGAATTTGAAATGAAAACATTCAAAATGCTCGGCCAGATTGATTTCTAACCATTTGTACATAAATAATTAATAAAAAATAGATCAATCCGATGGAATTCGTTTCTTTTCAATTGAAAAATTTCACGAAAATGTAAACAAACTCCACTTGTTGTCAAAATCAAACGTATGTACTTGGATTGGTAAATCTGAAGCAAATCTGAGAAAAAATACAGATTTGCAAAAGTGCTCTGAAATCTGAAAAAGATAGCTTTTTTTTGTACCAAACGAACATAAAAAGTGTTCTGAGAGCAAAAAAAACTGTTCTGAGAGCGCCCAATTGAATACCACATTAGATTCCTGCATTTATCTACCACTGCCATCATCAACAAGTGATTAGCAAAACTATAAGCGCTGGCTAACTGAATGTGACCATCCCACAGTTAGCACATGCCAAACTTTGACATTTATCAACCTCCTCCGGATACAAATATGCAAAATCCAGCTTAACTACCTTGACGCCGAACTTAAATCCGTTGCGTTGGAATATTCAAAAGCATGTCAACTATATGCAAGCAGCAGCAGCTCTATGCATATGCACATGGGTAGGCACTGGCACAATTACAGACACACGTGTCAAGTGCAATTAGTCGCTCGCTACACTATACCACTCGCTACAAGTGGCAGCATTCTTGTCTACCGCAAAAACTAGTTGTGACCCCTTTACCTTATATATGTGCGCCAACAACGCCATATCTCCCTGGGGGTACAATTAGAAAATTTGCCACTTAACCTGTCCACGAATCACTCAGGAGAAAGTTCCAGCTCCACATGCACATTCACTGACCTTTTCACGAAACTTGTTGTGCCCACACTCTGTGCGGCAGCTGGCTCATCGAAATGGAGGGTGGGCTTCTTTACGTCGTTTCCCGGTTATCTCTGTCTACTACTCTTCCTGCATGTCCATCAACCCTGGAACTTTTAGCATGACTGTTAACCTTCTCTTGCCAAGAATGGCCAAACTGTGTACGGTCAGCCATAAACACTCACACTCGTATCCCCACACATGCCTCGGGTATGAAACAACTTTAAAATTTGCTTATGCTTTAATTACGGTTAATGCCTTCATCAAAATAAAATAAAAAGATTCCCGACATCCCCCATCATCCCTCAAGCCAGCACAACATTTTAATGGACCTCCCCGAGGGCACATTTGTAAATTTGCATATTAATTGCGCGTTAGATAGTTTAAAGTTGCTCGAATCCTTGCAATTTGGCTCTGAAAATTGGCAACGGATGACTGCAGTTTAAAATCGCGCGTGTAGGGATGGGACATCATCATCCTCAGAGCTCACGTATTTTCCGATTAATTGGAACTGATATGCTCCGGCAAAGAGAAACATTCAAATCGCAATTGAATATCATCACTCCTTGTCCTCGTTTTCGTTCCACGCTCGGGCGTAACTTTTAATTTGTTTCTCTTTCGCGAGTGTGTTTACGGCATGGTGGCGGGTGCTTTCCTCAGGTATTGAGAGTTTGCATTCCAACCGTATCGCCGAAATTGCTTGAATGCGAAATGTAGGCGGGAGGATGGGATGGTGTGTTTTTGTTGTAGGATATCATTAAGCAGAACGAAAACGAGGGTGACAACGAGTCATAATATTCCACGTTTTGTCGGCAACGATGGCGGTGGAAAATCACAGTCCACGCATAACATCACCGAATAGTCGTTATGTCAAAGGCAGGGGATGCAAACCTTTTTTTCTAAGAACCCTTTGAAAGAAGTTTTCCACAAAAGTTCATCTTTAAAGTTGAAGTTATTTATGATCTACTGTGGGAAGAACTGTTTCGTATGAAGCGCTAATTAGCATTAGTTTGGAGATGACCATAGTTAATTATCGCTGAGCAAATACTGCTTAAAAAATGAAAGTTTTCTGTATATATAAGAAAAAAAAAATAGTTGGCTCAACAGGCTTGTAAGGCCCCTAGAGTGTTTCATTTTTGAGATGAATGGAAGAGATCTACAATTTTATGGCGAGTCCAAATGGCTAATAGCTCTTTCATGACAGTTATAACCTCGGATGTTTGTCAGAGGTTCGCGAGAGGTGCCGCAGTGGAAAGAAAACTTTAATTTGAGTCTTTCTGAATATTTGTGTCTCACAAAACTTGCCAACAACTACGGTTGAGAGCAATATTTCGAAACGGACTTCTTTTCGTAGCCGTCTGTCACGGCAAATATGCAAATGTCGGTCTATAATTCGACAGTAAAATCGTAGCGAAAGTAGCTCAAAGGTGGCTCAAAAAATATAAGTTCATCTGTGGTGTCAAAGAACTTGAAAAATTGCTCAGAAAAGTATTAAAAAATATATATATATTTGTCATAAATATCGCGTCTAAGAACCTAAAGAAGCCCTCGTCTTAGTGGCCCTAATAATCGACTAGAATTCGCCTCAAAAGTGTTCTTGTTAAAAGCTTTCTTAGCAGTGAAGTTAAGACATTATGAAAAAGTTCATAACAACTCGTCCTAAGAGACTGAGTCTGCAAATGTGTAAAAAAACCCTATCTGAAGTTGCTTAGGTAGATTACAAAACTGATCTAGAATACGCATCAGAAGGTTCCATTAAAGACACTTCCAATCACACTTAAAAACTCACATTGAATAGTTAAACAATCTCGTTGAAAGCTGCGTTCATATTCCATCAAGAAGAGTACACAGAGGGATACAAAATTTTGATGAAAGTTTCTAAAACTGAACCTGAAGGCCTGTCAAATACCATTCTTGAAAAAAGCGATACGAATTTTCAAGGGAGTCAACACGACGATCTGGTAAGACCACTTTCAAACAAAAATCAAAAATAGTTGCATAGATCAAAAATCTATCGAAAAACGCCTTGGAATTTGAAAATATACTCAAAAACCTCCCAAAGTTAGTTTTACTCATAATATTCAAACATTTTCAGAACTAATATATGGGAAGTACCGTTTTTATTGGATTTAGCATGAAAAATAAACAGGCCCCAACTGTTAGCCCTTACGAAGTTTGAAAAAAAAAAACTGTGTCCATCCACTTAGTCTTTGGGCCTCAAAAAGATGAAATATGAAAAAGAGCTTTGAAAAACACATTGAAATAGTCAAATAATCCACAAAAAATGGGTCTAAAAAATGAGACAAAATTCACTTAATGTACGAATCTGAAAATAATTATAAAAATCAACCAAGTAACAAATAAATAACAAAGTAACGCACCTAAATGGTCCCGAAGGCAGACTAAAAATGTCAAAATACGACAAAAAACGATTCATTTTTATTAGTTTTTTATGTCATTCTTAGAGGCTGCTGATACACTTTTCAGAGAGATATTATTTCACAAGGTAATGCCAAAATAATTCCCACGAAATCAGCTGACATCTCGTAAAAGGACAACATATGCTGGACGTACACCTTTATAAAATGTACCTTGCGGTAAAGCATTTTTCAAGCTCACTGTTCAGTCTATACCGTAATAAAGTACGAAAGCACTTTTATCATGACTAAGCCTCTTAAATGGGCTAAATCTTACAACTTGTTAGGTGGACCTACTCGTTAACTCATAATCATGGCCTTTGCTGTCAGGCCAACGGAGGCAGTAGCTTATCACGGTTTCAAAATCACTAATGAAAGAAAATGCCTCTCAGAAAAAACCCTTAAAAGCGGCCCGCCTATTTCAGCAAACAAACCCCTGACCCACAACGCATAAGTCTAACCAACTCAAACGACGGCTACACGGTTTCAAACGTCGACCCAAACGGGAAGATTTTCATTGGTATTCAACACGGCAAAGACAAACATTCAATTGGTATAATAACTGCCTTTGAGATTTCTTCCCCGTGTGCATAGAAGCTTGATGACAAGTCCAAAGGGAAAGCAGCAGCGGTACTGCTCCCCTAGTCACTAACAGTCTATTGATTCACAACGATTCGACGAGCGAAAGAAAGGAGTTTGTTTGGTTTCAGGATTATCCTCACGCGATTGAGGGAAACTTTGTTGCCCTACCCAAACCTAAGCAATCGTTTACATGCAATACCGTGCCGTCCTTACACCCGCCCGCGCGCCGCCACAGCATCAACCAACCGCATACAAACATCGTCAGAAATACAGAACCACCGAAAAATGAGAGAAATACGTGAACAATTCTGTGATTTAAGGACTTTTCGCTTAAAACATTTTCGATGATGATGACATTCCCGTTTTGGCATAAATTAAATCGGCACACACACACGCGCAAGGCCCACACAGGTGTTTCGGAATAGATTTTTGGGGAGGGGTGCTCGAGATTGGGGCCAGCTGTCGAACAATTCCTGCGGCAGAAATTCGCAGACAGAAGGGTGACTGCGTGGCGGTGCGGCGCAACAACCCTCCAAGGGGACTTGTTTTGCTTCTGGTGGTACGTGGTAGTCTCAAGTGTTATTCGCACAAACACAGAGCTCAACTGTCGTCGTCGTCGTATTCGTCGTTGGCGGCGGCTTCGTGTATGCAAATATTTTGCTGAGGAGAGCTATGACGCGCCGACATAGATCGACAATTATCCTTTGTAACATTATTGTTTGCCGTATTTGTTTTCCTGTTTTTCGGTTTCTGTTTTGCCAGAGAAATATTTCAGCTTTTTGATTTGTTTTCTACTTGTGCTCTAGCATATAATCCGTTGATGCTTGATGATGTTTTTACTATTTACTCAGAGTGGGTTCAAGAGGGTCTTGCAGAAATAAACACCGAAGTGGATTTGAAATGTCAGCTAGCGGTAAAGGGATTCTCCGAAAAATTGGGTCTGTCTAGAAGATAGATTAGTTGCTATCGCAACTGTTTTATGAATGGCTGATTTCACATTTAATTTTTGAGAGCACGCTTCCTTGAGTGGTGTGCAGTGGAGGACCTAATAAGGACTTTGCCATAAGCGGACCAATGAGTGGGGTAGATAGCATTAAGTATACTTTAACCATGGAAGGAAAAAGTTAACCGTCCTGGAAAGTGGGGGTGGGGGCTTTAATTTGATTCGGAAATGTCGAGTTTAAAGACTGTACCGGCTTTTAAAGACTGCATATTTGTATATTTTAAAGAGGCCGCTCATTTTTGTTCTCAGTTCTAACATCGCGTTATTGACCGCTTTTTGTATATCTTTTGACTGATAAAGTCGCTTGTTCAAACCTCACCGTCAGTTTTTCTTGAAGCAAGACTTTGTTAGCTTGTTCACTGGGACTCGTTTCCAATTAGAAGCAGGAGCAAAGTTTATTCGAAAAATTTATCAAATTTAGACAGCGGGTAGGCACAGTACACTAATAAGATGACTAGGACAGAAGTGCCTTTGACTCCTACCTAGAGGGACAACAGCTTAGAGGGGAACCTCGCTGGACCAGTTGGCCAAAGACCGAGCGGAGAGGCATTGCAGGTGTCACCTCTCACTGTCTTAGATGAGTGTATGTTTTTGTCAGCCAACGTAGCTTCTGACTCTCCAAGACGATGTAAAAAGGCGCGTCGACCTAAGAGTGCACGATTTTATTATCTCTTGTGAATTGGAAAGGTTCATTGAATTTATGTGTTAGCCTTTCTAAAACTTTTAGAACTTAAGCGTTCGTGGAATCAACCACATCATCATGGCTAAGCACCCAATAAAAAAAACTGTACCCACGTCCTTTGACATGACGATATATCCGTATTCAATCTAAAACAAAACATTAACCGTTTTTCCGGCGCCGAAATATCAAGCGACAACACCTAAGACAGACTGCATCCTGGATTGGCATTCAAAGTATGCTTGAAAGAGTATTTCATGGCAAGGCCTCCGCTCCCCTACCCAATCTCTGGATCCCATAGACTGGAAAATGCGCTTTCTGACACTTTTTTTTGTTTCAGTTTCTTTTGGCGAATTAGTCCTCCGCCATTCACTATGTATCCTGGTTCATCCTGTTGCTGATAAGCGTTGTTATTGTACGTTTAGTTATATCCCTTGTGCAAGCATACATGTGGGGGAAGCTCAAGCTGCAAGTATGTGTGCGACTGTAGGTAGCTGGGTACATCCGTCTTTTGTATAGTGCAAAAGTGCAGAAAGTTCCTCGGTCGGTTATTTTTTATATTCCTCCTCTTCGTCTATTATTATTGTTCAGGAAGAAAATGGAACAAAAAAAAAAAAAGAGGTCTTTTCTTTCGGCCCACTCGACGTCGTCGTTGTCGTCGTCATCGTCGTCGGCGGCGAATTCAACAGAAAAGAACGCTCGAACACGGAGACGAAGAAGTATTCCAGAGCCATTGAATTTTATTGCATCAGCCGGGTGGGCGGATAGGAAGGGGGTCCTTCTTGTTGCCAATGCTGCTTTGACTGCGTTTGTGTGTCCCCCCTCCGTGCCCGAGTGAGGGATAAGCGACATAGAACAGGACACAATGCTGTATGTTAGTGAGGATAAAATTCCGTCATATCAAAGAGAAACTTTTAAACGTGATCAGAATTCAATTGATGCGGTTTTGCTTTTAAACTAGCTTTTTGGCTTATAAGAGATAAGACCGCATTCCGCATTCGTCCGCTTTTTCCTGTTGCCGCACATCGGGATATATACGAGATTCGAGGACCTCCCGCCTTTGCGCAGAGAAAAGGTTATTCATCATTTCAGTCAAAAAGTGTGCGGTTGCCTCGTTCGATGACGGAATGTGGTTTGGTTCGGGTTCGGGTTTAGACGAAGACAAAGTTCAATGGGATGCCATTAGATAGAAATCTTTTATCCCATCGAGAGTCGGTTTTTTTCCCGTTTATTTTAGCCTCTCTATAGCGGTGTATTGTATTGACGCAGCTCATGATACATGATGCATTGCATTGATTTGGCATTCAGAGTGTTATCCTTTGATGGTGTGTTCGACTGTTTGCTGCAGTGCACCGGTGAACACTTATACCGACTCAGATTTAATGGGTTCCCCCCATCCACTGGGTAGTTGTCCATGGCCATTAGGAATCACCGCTCCTGCTCCAAGTATTGGTATAAGTAATAATTACGCCTTTAACAAATTGCTCCAATTAAACCAACGCAGAGTTGGCAGGGGGCGCGGCGCTATTCGGGGGTTAAACGAGGAGCATCCCTGAATTGCTGGCAATTAGTGTTGCGGACCTAAAGACGATTTTGTTTCGCAATAAAAGAGAAATTATTAGATGATTGCTACGTTTGTGGCGGGCGCCGCGCCATACACGAACGGAATGGATGTTCTTCCTTCCTTTAGTCCTCCGAAGTCCAGTTGTAATGCTTTCATTTCGATACTAATTTATTGTTAACGATAGATAATTATGATTTTGTATACGAAAATGGAAGAGGAAAAGGAAAAAAAAAATGTTCCATGAAGTAACCTTATGGTGCCCGGCTACGCAGGGTGTCCAGCTCACTTAAGACAGTGAGGAAAGTCACATTAGCTGGATTGCAGACTGTTTTGGGCATCATATCGATGGAATCGGGCAGGGGGCTGGAGTAGAGGTAGCACAACGAGAGATTGACCTTAATTGAGCAATTTGACGAAGATGAGTAGTACCGCACAAGTGGGGGAAGTTGGAATTGCCAAAGTTTTTGGCACGCAGAACTGGGGTATTGCTATAACCAGGCTGGGGACGTTTTATTGAATTTAAGATTAATTTAGTTGCCAGTTGGTTAGAGCAGTGGGCAGCTTCTGTCTTCTAAATTGTTTGTTTTCCAATCGTATAGACACCAGCAAAGCGAACACCGAAGTTGATAAATTTATCTACGCAAATATGGGTTGGGCATATGAAAATAACTGAAACATCAGCTGGATATCTTCTACAGGTTTGTGATAATTTTACCTACTAAATCCAGACAGAAGCCTCATGTTTGTCGTAGATAATTTAAAGGACAGTGTGCTTAGTATACTTACACCTCGTAGTCGTGGTCGTAGAGACACTCCAAGACACTGTGGCCTTCCATCCACTGCTTTACCAGCCACGTTGCATTCAGTTGCCCAGACCAATCGGTCATACAACAGGGGTGTGTTGATATTTGCAACGCGTCCAGAAACAAAAACGACGTCTAAGCACGCGTTAAAAAGGCGTAAAAAATGTGCCCAAAAAGCACACGTTCAAAAACCCATAAAAACGCATTAAAAACTTCTCAGAAATCGTGCGAGAAAAGCACATTAAAAGAAAAAAAAAACACGTCCAAAAAGGGACCAGAAACAACATTTTTCAATGTCTCCAAAAAACTTGCTGAAAACCGTAGAAAAATTAATATAAAAACGAGTCAAAAACATATCTAAATGCATCCAAAATGTAATGTATAAAATGTATAAAAAAAAACGAGTTCGAAAACCCCTTTCAAAGCTCATCAAAAAACTCATCCCAAAGGCGTTAGAAGTGCAAAAGATGGCGATGGTGAAAAACACATCTCCTGAGAACTCATCTAGAATAAATAAAGAAAACTAGTCCAAAATGTGTCCCGAAAAAGGCTTTAAAAACAAAAGCCACGAATAAAAACGGTTCAAAAAGGGAGTTAAAAACTAGTCAAAAACGGACTCAAGAATGCGTCAAAAAAATCGTCCAAAACGTACCAAAAAACCCGCAAAAGGAGTCAAAAAGTGCGTCAAAAACACATCCGAGAACAAGTTAAAAAAACCTAGTCAAAAACACTTCGAAATCGCGTTGAAAAAAAACTGCGTCAAAAAAAGATTCCAAAAACGGACCCAATAACGCATATTAAATCGAGAAATTCTTTAAAGAAACCACTAAAAAATGTGTCAAAAAGAGAATCCAAAAACGGACCCAGGAAAGCGTCAAAAATTCGTTAAAAAACTAGTCAAAAATGGGTCCAGGAATGCGTCAAAAAACACATCCAAGTCTTATAATAAAAACCCGCAAAATTGAGTCAAAAAAGAAGCGACTGGGAAGCTTCTTTTTTGGATGTGTTTTTTTAACACACTAGTCAAAAAACATTCAAAAACCGCTTCGAAAACGCGTTGAAAGAAAAGTTAAAAATAAACGAATCGAAAAATAATAATCTCATAATCCAGAAATTCTTCAAAGAATGCGCTGAAAAATTCGACCAAAAAAGCGCCCAGAAACAAGCCAAAAACGTGTCAAAAATTCGTCTGACAAACTTGATGAAAAATGCATTCGAGAAGTTTTGTTTGTTCCCTTCCATTTTTATCAGTAGATATAAATTCATTAAGTAGTTTTGAAGCTGCACAGAGAAAGCTTTTTACACTCACTTTCTCTTTTTAAAATACAGTGGAAGTCCCTTATAACGATTTCGCTTATAACGACCAGTCGCTTATAACGTCCACTTCAATTACAATTGGTTAGTTTCATTATACAAAATGGCGCAAAAATAACCTTCCGATGTTTTTTGGCTGTAATTTAAAAAAAAAAATGAAAAACTTTGATTCTTCTTGTGGATTATTTTTATTTGGTCTTTTAATTTTTTTTACATCAAGTCTAGAATATGATGTCATGTAAATGGCCGCCGCCACAGTTGATTGTCATTTGAGCCCTTTTTATAGCATTTTCAATCACTTTGGACAAAACTTCCAGCGATAGGTCTGAGGCTTGTTGATATAAACCCGCGACTTCAAAAAGCCCCACAAAAAGAAGTCTGGAGCGGTCAAATCAGGCGATCTTGCTGGCCAGTGCGAATCGCCAAAACGGGAGATTAGGCGCCCGGGAAATGCATCCTTCAGCATATCGGTTGTGGCACGTGCAGTGTGTGCCGTTGCACCGTCCTGTTGGAACCACATGTTTTCCAATCCCAATTCATCAAGTTGCGGCAAAATGAACTCGTTGATCATTGCTCTGTAGCACTCACCATTCACAGTAACCGTTTGGCCCGCGACGTCTTCGAAGAAAAAAGGTCCGATGACTCCTCCAGCGAAAACAGCACACCATACAGTGACTTTGAGCGGGTGTAATGGCTCTTCGTGGGTTACACGCGGATTTTCAGTGCCCTAGAAGCGTAAATTTTGCATATTTACGTACCCGCTAAGATGGAAATGGGCCTCATGTGTTTACTACACAAATGTCAAAACAGAACTGACATTAGGGGCCAATCGCAAAATTTATAGCATTTTCTGATAGGAGGATTACTTTTGCGCCACCTTGTATATTAAGCTATTTGTGAAAGGCAGTCGGATATAGAGACCGCCGGTTATAACGACCTTATTTCTTCGGTCCCTGCATCGTCGTTATAGCCGACTTCTTTAAAATACTCTCCCACGTACTTTAAAAAAAAAAATTATTTTAACGGACTATTCCCGGTACCATAGCGCATCAGAAAAAAGCAATTGTACCATTTGAATGCAATTTGAGCTAGGATTCAAATTCCAATTATTTTGCATCCTTGGCAATTTATTGACTAGTTGGCAGGTTGATTTTCGGTGCTCCTCAATGACGTGCACTTAGATCACAATCGGGGTTGTCAGCCACTCATGTAATACACATAGCCATCGATGGGGCGATCCGAATATTTTCGCTTCGCATTGTCTGCAGGGCGTGATCAAAACTAAATGGAATCTGCATTCATAATCACCCTTGTCCGAAGGGGGTTTCAATAAAAAAAATAACTAACCAAGGGTTAATAGGAAAATCGCAGTCTTCGTAAGTCATCTACACCATTGAAGAGAAATCCTCTGCGTCTATGTCGCAGTGCAACAGTAATTGAGGGCTTTCATCGGCTCCCCTAGGAGACCCTCATCGATTAATTTGATGAGACAGCCAAGGGGACGTTCTGAATGCATTTCCTTTTTTCTTGTTTTGCCCTTGCGTTATTTCTTCCCGAGAAATTCAACAAATTCGATTTATTGAAGGACCTTACTGGACATTGAATGCAATTGTCTCACTGACATTTAAATTGTGAGGATTGTTTTCAAAAATTTCACACAATTCCCCCCCTAATCCGTGGGCACAGTAAATTTATCATCGATCCATTTCTAACTTAAAAAAGGCACTAAGCGCCGACGACATTAAGCCAACAAACTAAGTACCTCATTTATACCGTTCTTATATTTGCATCTAAAACATTTGGATAACTTTTCGAGTAGCGCACCCTCTCTAATGAAGTATTTGCTGCGAAACGGCTCAAGGGATGAGTCCATAAATTTGAAAGTGCTTCCCACCCCACCGCTGCGGTGTCAAACTTATATTGCTGTATGGGCAATTTCGAATGTAAAACTCCATGATAATTGCGAAAATTGGACACAATTTTAAGTGCTTACAGACGTCAAGAAGCCAACCACCGTATATACATGCAGATAGCTATACCCCAACGACGACGATTAGATCCCCGAAAATTCTAACCACAATTTATTGCCTTGTATCTAATTTAACTTCCACAGAGTCTTTCGCATAATCTCATTCTCGCTCGATGGCTGGTTGTCCTGTGCCTGTCTGGGGGCGCACACTGCGAGTACCTTCGGCTTCGAAGTGGATTCTTAGTTGCTGCTGGAAGAGCTCTCTTAGTCCCAATTGTGGTTCATTGCCAATGCCCAAGGGATCGAAACCAGCACACTGGCACCATAAGTGGTGAGTTTCCTCTAAGATGGGCTGAAAACTTTAGCTTCTGCTTCCAATATATGCTTGCAATGATGATGATGATGGTGGTGGTGGTGGTGGTGAGTGTGGTGGTGGTAGTGGCGGGTGTAAAAGTAAAGCGGTTGCCATGTTGGGTGTGCGGACGACACGAAAATGCCCGTAATTCATTTCGCCGCAGAAAACCGCACGTTTATCCTCGTTGCCGTCAGATTTAGATTAGCTCACTTATAAAATATTTACACCCATCGCCCGCAGGTAGGAGCGTTAATTCATTTAACCCACCTGCGTCCGCATTCTCTCTAAAAAGATCAGCACCAGCACAACACCTTGCCGCTTGCCCCCACCGATAAAGGACCATAAAAAGACCAAATTAGAGAAATTGTCATAAAACCGGATCAACTTGTCATGAACTGTAATTGTCGTAAATTAACAGCAATGAAACACTTTTACAAAGCTCTGCGTATATACCAACACGATGCCTTACCTCTTCTATATACAGTAGCAGCAAGGACTTTTGGGGAACAGACGCCGCCGCCGCTTCCTAGAGATAGCCCTTAAGTGGGTTTTTTGTGTAGAGGTAGGTGATATGGTCGATGTGGAGCGAGAAAGTTAGGGTTTCTGTCACACGTACAATTAGTTTTCTTTGGGAAAAAGTTGCCTCTGTCTGACCGCTTCCTGTGTACGCTTGTGTTTGTTGTCCTTCGAAAGAAAGTTCACCCATGTTGGTCGTAATCAGTGTGGGCTAAGACTGGCAACAGTTGTCCGCAGCAATAGTTGTTACCCTTTCCGTTGGGGGTAGCTTTAATGAATGTCTCAGCTCATTTTGTGAATGGGATATTAATTATAGGTGAATTATGGTGTAGAGAACGTGGATGTGGTGCTGGTGGGTGCAATCCCCCGGGGGGCGTTAGTGTCCATTTAACTAGCGTATCCTGATATCTGGCCTTTGAGGATATAAATCAAGAGAAATCAAGACGCTACTGCGCTTGAGATTGTGTTTGATTGTGTGAACAAATGGCAGCGACACGATTAGGCAGTATATCTAGCCCAAAACGATCGTTTCATTTGTTATCCACGAGTAATATATTGATCGGAGGGTTGAGATAAAAACAAACTCTCAAAATTTATTTAGCTAGGTAGTGTAAATTGTATCACAGACGTAGGTATTGGTTTTACATTTTCAGGAGTGGTGTGATTCTGTGTAATTGCAGGAAGTTGGTTTGTTGTCAGATCAATCAGGTTAAAGGGAAAAATTGCATCGAAAATCATCTAGACAGTATGGGAAGGTAAAACTTATCTACTCCGGGAATTAGTAGTCTTTACTCAGCTTACGTAACTTTGATAAAACTTTTCGAAAAGAGAAATCGTTTGTTTTTGATTCGCAGTCTGGAAACTTGCACATCCCTGTCTTTGACAAAAGTTTAGTAAGGCATATAGCAGTCATTTCTCCGAATTTCATGTTGACACTTGAATGCCGTTTGATTTTTTGATGCATAAACTAAGCATCAAGCCTACTCAAAGCTTGTCTTACGAATTAATACTTGGGAGCTAGTTGTCAGAGAAAGATTAGGAGCTACAGCTCACTTGGTATATCCCCTCTTCACCTTAAGGGTTACTGGTATGGTATCTTAACTAACAAAACTCGTTCAAAGGCTGCTATATTCGTGCTACAGGACGCTGGGCAAGGTACTCATTGCCTCGCTGAAAGCTGAAAGCTCTGCAGTAATTAATTCGAGACATAATCGAACTCCTGGCAAAGTTTTTCTCGAAAATTAAATAAATAACTAAATCTACCATTCTTTTTCTAAATATTTTTGTTCGCAACTTATATATGAAAGTTTTTGTTATTATTATTTATTTTGCATATCGACAACCACAACGTTATTTGCCCTACCGTCTAGCACTAATTCTAATAATTTTGTGTAATGCGCAATGTTCTGTTATCACTCTCTCTTTATTTGTTATTCTTCTTTGTGCTGTTGTTCGTTGCCACTTGTGCTAAAATTGGAAATCATTTATTATTCTTTTGATATTCAACCAAACCAAAAAAAGCAATCATTAATGGGTTTTCATCGAGGATCGCAATAAATGCCCATAGTTTCGAGTTCACTTTTATTTTTCATCGTTGTGAAGCATATTCATATTGCCGATCCTGTGTAAGCTCTCGTAGTGGATCTTAATAAGCTTCAGTTCGCCATACATACAATAAAGTAATATAAAACAATTTCTAAAGACATATGCTCAAAATAGTAAAAAATTCCTTCATTCGTTTCAAAGCTGCTTTCGAAATCCTTAATTTTTTGGAGTTTACCAATTTTTTAAGCGATTTCCGACTGTACGCATAATTAAAGTTTACTGCTGTAAAACTCAGAAGGCCATTCAAAATCAGACACTAAATCATTTTTAGTGTCCAGACCAAATTTTTCGAACTCACAATGCCGAAATTTTCCACACAATTTCCATGTTGTGACCAACGAAATATATTATTTGCCTTATATCTTTTGCTGGTCACAAAATTACAAAAAAAACTGTAGAAATCGTTTTTTCCATTCGGAACTAACAAACTACCACATGCAAGTTTAATACGTTTTTAAGCTTCTAAATGTACAACAAAAACCATGAAATGCTAACAAGCCAAACCTTAAAACCATTCAAATACAATTTTGGATTATTTGATTTGCAAAAAAAAAAATACAACCGACTTTCGGGAATCCTGAGATTTCTAGTTTTGAATTCCGTAATATTCGTGACCTAACATCAGATTAGATTAAATAAATGTCTGTCAATTAAAACCATAAAAAGTAAAAATAAGTAATAGCCCGCAGATAGATTTATGTGTTGTTCAAGAGAAGAAGAACTTGTTTGTAAATAATTCCCTTGCAATTATAGCTTTACTGTAGCACCATTTCCTTTTAATTGCTTGAACATTTAAATTCTGTCTGATTGTCATTGTAAATTGTTTGTCGTGACCTTGTCAACAAATTTTGATTGCAGTTTCTGTTGAACAATGAGCGGTACTGTTTTTCGTTTGTAATATGCAGTTTCAATTTTACAAACTTACAATGGAGATAGTACACAATTAATTGTCTATTGTGACCCACGAAATATCTAAGATGGAGGTTAAAAACCTATGAGTATTAATTTTAATTTTGTTAAGCTTAAACCATCACTCGTTGCTACCCACTACAGAGAGACTACAGCGCCTATCTGTCTGGAACTAGCAGGTTACCGATGATTTCTGTTTAATATTTAAAATTATTTTTAGTCTACCAGTTAATATTTACGTTCTCACAATGAAAGAAATTTCCATATGATATAATCCATTGTGACCTACCAAATCAATTTTTTTTAAGGTTAAAGTTGATTGTTTTAAAGCTCAAAGTAATACCACAATAGGTCTTGACTTGATGATAGCCAGTTTTGGTTTTGACTAAACATAATTGCAAGTAGTTCACAATAACTATATATTTCAAAGATAATTTTCACAATTTAGATTCGAAAGTATAAAAATACTTAAAAGTAAAGCTTAGTACGATGCTTAACCTAAATTTTAGCTTACCTTCAAGATATTCTTCAAAATTTAGCTGAACTTAATTTAAGCGAATCCCTTTAAAAATTCAAGCTTTTGTTTCGGAATGAATCTGTCAAAATTAAGCGCGCCCGTTTAATAGTTCGACACATCATTGGGTGCTGTTGTTTTGCTGCAATTTTGTGTACCTCGAGGAGTACCTAGATTCTGAAAGGGTTGAAATTAGAGAGAATTGCATTTTCGGAGGAAGTTTTCTCAAAGAACATCTGTGTTCTGTGACACCTATCCACAATGTCAAAATGTAGCTAAGAAAACTAAAAATTTACAACGATCTCGCCAACATTAACGTAAGGCTGGAAATAGCTGGTGCTACTATTATCAGTTAAGCGGAAAAAGAAATATTTACCTACTTTGTGTGTTTTTTATCCAATCAGTACAGGCCTCCGCATACTCTTCACAAACTATACAAAATGTCAGTCGAACAACCTGTCAGTTAAATGTTTTGAAATGACAAATGAAGCTAAGCTAACAATTCTCAATGCTCATTCATACAACCTACCTGCACGGTTGATAAGATCGTTTAAAAATTATAACATGAATCAGGAGGCTAGATAGACTAAGAAACCTTGGGGGAAATAATGACCATGTCGACATTTTTTTCCTTGGATCAGGCAGCAGTCGTCTTCTTGATTTTCTACTTCGATATCGCTGTAGTGATTGTTTGCGTCTCCTCTGTTGATGCTATAAAATCTTCGCTATTCCGCTTCGAATGTAGGGTTAGTTTTCAAAATTTCATCGAGCGCGTGTTTGTTGTAGGATGCATTTCTCTAATCATTCTGTATAATCACATGGTGTTGGCTGTGCTTACTATTCACTGTCCCGTCGTCATATTTTGCTAATCAGGATCTTTTTGATGCATTTAATACTAATTATAAGAGTTGTCATAACCTAGAATTCTCTGGAATGTGTATCTTACACCAGATTCGCTGTGGGTTCTTAGCGCTAATCGTATAGATTGAACCTTCTTTCTTACGTCTTCCAGACTACTTGAATAGGCCATGACGCAGCAGCGCTCCTCCCTAATTTAAGAACCATAAGATCTACGGTTTGTGCGGGCGAACCCAATCAATTTTAGTACTTCGTGTCAGCGTTAGGTTTGTGCAGTCAATTACTGTGTGTATATTGCCGTTCAGAATTACAAATAAGCGCTTAGGTTTTACTAGACATGTCGAAATGCTTATTTTTGAAATCTGTTTCTATGAGATAGTTATGTGGCGGATTTTTCGTAATGGGCACACTTTTCTTCTTCGGTTCCTCCCTTTTTTTCACACAACAACAGATCGTATGTGCTCTTTGAATGCCACTAGTTCGTTGCGCCATCTATGAATAAAATATTATACTTCTTCATTCTATCGGCACTCTAGTGTTTCATACCTCGGTGGCCCTCTAAACGAATGCTTGAAGCACTTAGCAAAAATACCCTTTTTCTAAAACAGTCTAGAGAAACCTCGATATTGGCCAAGTGATTTGCGCAAGATATATATAGAATAGAGCCTTACCAATTTTATAAGGTTCGACTTCAAAATGGTTGTATTTTCCATAGAAACTTTGCAATTGTGAGCTTCCGTAAATTTAAAGTTTAGTCTAAAATTTGTTATTTGTACGGCGCATAGGTAAATCGAAAACATTTGCATGACGCTTTATTGCGTTAACTATTATGCCACACTTGCTGTGCATTTTCTCTAACTCTGCGCAGGTACGTCACAATATATTAAATATTCGAGCTACAAAATATTACAAAATTCAAATACATTTCCGTGTCGAAAGGCTGTCGAATTTTGCAAGGAAACGAGCTCGAATTTCTTCTTCGATTCATGGAAGGAAGTTAACAAGGGTTACTTAGTTCAAATTGAGTGAGGCCAATCTTTATCGAGGTTTGAATTTATCGCGAATCGAGAGTTCGGCAAGTTTGCTTTGGGCCTCAAAAGTGGGAAGTAAAGAACAAAGCTAATGATCATATTTTGAATTCATCTGCCCTCACCATCACTGCAGTAGGCTAAGATTATATCATCAATAGCTTGAGACAATTTCGGTAATAGGCACCCCCATCTCTGAAAACTTTCAGACTTATGAGATGTTTTTATTTGGCGAAAAAACCTTTAAATTCCTCTTTTAGCTATTAGCGAAAACAACCCCTATTGGCATCCTTTAAATTGTATGATTTTTCACATAGATGGCGAAAAAAAAATTGACAAAAAGAAGAAAAAAAAACAGCTCGAGAGTGAAATCCTTTTAGGCAGTTTGCCAGATTAGGTTTTTATGCCACGTCTCCTATTCCCTTAATAACACAAAGGAGGTTCAATTGTACTGTTGTTTCTACTCCGCCCTCGTCAAATTTCTTTTCGGCCTCGTTTTTTCTTATTTTTTTTTTTTTTTTTTCGATTTCACCATGATGATGACGACGACGACACACAACACTACACAAAGAGTCAGTCATCTAGGAACAGCAGCATCACCAAAGAGTGAACTAGAGAGGAATTGTTGAATCCTCCGAGCGAATATCGAAGGAGGACTACGACGATGATGATGGGTGATGTGGTACTGGCTGCTGGTTGGTGTTTGCGCCGATGGTGATATTCCACGGGTCGATATGGAGTTTTGGAATTGAGTTGGCTGTATGCGTTGCTGCCGCCGCCGCCGCCATAAAAGGGTAACGAGGGAACATTGTTTTTTTTTCTTTTTTTTTCCTTCGGCTAGATTCGTCGGTATCTGTTGCTCTGTGCGATTAGATAGACTCGGATAGATAGGCAGGCCATAGTATTTGTAGTTTGGGTAGAGATAAAAACCATCTACAACATGGTCATAAAAATTATTCCTATCCTTTCCGTTTCAGCAGCAGCAGCACCACCACCAGCAACAGTACCATCATCATCATTATCATCATCATCGTCATCGTCATCAAGCTGCCTCCTCTCCCCGTTGAACATAATGCTGATGTTTCACTTTACTACTTTTGCGTGGCTTTAAGCTATTTCTGGCTGGAGTTGCTCAACTTTTTATTACCCAAACTGGTTACTGGAGGATGATGGGGAGAAACAAAAATCCTGCACAAACATAATTTCCCCCTCCTCACAGGACGATTGTAATTGAATTTTCAATTAAAATCACAATTGCAACCGGAATACCAAAGACAATTGCTTTCGAACAGACACTCTATGGAGGGCGGCACACATTGAATTGGGTCCTTGCAATTGGTTTTGTTGGAAAAGTCAATGCTTTGGCAGTCCACCTGTGAGCCGCGCATTACCTGCTGCCTGGCATGGGTGAAACAATAAACTTAGCTCAAATGATTCCATAACTGCGGAGCGGTCTATCGAATTTTTGGAATTTTCAATGAATTCCACTTGCAGCTCCCCACGTTGAAGTCGTGCCGGGTATATAGTCCGGGAGTGTGGGCATGCGGTGCCCAATTGGTTATTAGTTCCAGGTAATCGATAGAGAAAGGTAAATGCGGCTGCATTTGTCGCAGTCACGGTAATGCCGGCAAGCGATGGCAATGGGATGGCAGTGCAGGCGGCAGCAGTGTCATGTACACGCGATGTTTGTCGAAGGAATTGCTTGTATGTTCACGGCGGCGGTAATCTGGACGACGATGATAGAGACTTGTAAATTCAATTCGTCCATTCAATTGAGTTTGCTTAAGCTTTTTTTTTTTTGTGCTTTCCGTTCGTTTCCATTTATTATTCTATCTCTAGTTTGTAGGTAGGTATGGTAAGTGTGCAAGTGGATTAAGGACTTGAAGGGTAAATGTATTTTTAGAACTTGCGGATAAGGCTACCGACGGCAGTTAGTCCAAGTGGGAGTTGACATTTAAATGGAGGAAGAGAATTGGCTCATTGCTTACAAAGATGAGAAATTAAGGGCTCTGTTATTTCAATATATGGTTTTAAAAGTCGGCCTGCTGATAGATATTGCTCCATTTGTCCAACCCTTGCAATTTTGGGATGAAAAATGAATGGTGTGGACTGTAAGCAAATCTTAGTTCCGATTGTATTTTTCGGGCTCAATTGTATTTTTTATTTCTGTATACGAGAAATTTATTTTCGTACAAAATTTCGAATGATTTTGAGATGTTCATTAATTTTATGTAATAATTACGCAATTTCGTCCGTCAGCTTCTGAGGCCTTCAGCTAGGCAGATTTGTTTCAAACTTTGTTTTCAGAGTTTGTATGGGCTTAAAGCTCGGAGCCATTTTTTATTTTGCACAGAAATTTCAAAATTTAAATTTTAATTCTCGAAAATGATATGTGCGATATGTGAACAAAAATGTATTTTAAAGGTATAATATGGTTAGCTTAATTCAATTTTATACATTGTTTTTTTTTAAGGTTATGTACATAAAACCGCATAAAACAATTTTATCCAAAATGGATGAGCAATTTAATTTTTTTTAAATTATACTGTCTTTCGTTTTCCACACGAAATTAACAATAACAATCGGTAAGTCATTAAACAACTCTCGAACACCAAATTTTCTGTTTTGATAAAAATTTCGCATGCTCAACAATACGTTGCACTTACTCAATTTTTAGCTTAACAGTTGACGAAGTGTACTTTGTCAAACCAATTGTCAAACTTTGTTTGCGACCACATACTTTAATTTTTAAAGAAATCAAATTGTAGGTTCACTAAAAGCCCGCATTTTGACTTTGAACTTGTTTATTTGCATAATAATGAACTTTCATGATCACCATTCAATTCCAATTATGTACATACTTTGAAAACATTTCCGAAAGGATTAACAATTTCACCCAAAAAATCTTGTAAGATGCAAAAGTTACAAATACATTTACTCGTATATAGTTTTCGTTATCTTTATACACAGAACCTGTAAAACATTCTAAACGAAACTTCCGAATATTGGATAAAAGCACTAATTAAGGATAACATATAAAAGAAGTGTATTAAATATGCAGTGGCCCTTAGGAATAGAAAAAGAAATCGAATCTAAAGTCCTGTTTTGGTAGGCAGTGAACTCATAACCTAGCATTTCATAGAAATGAAATAAATTCAACAAGAGACAACTTCCGCTAGCTATTTTGACACTATGTATATTGAGTTGGCCGCAAAAACACTTTTTGTTTACTTGCACTCACATAAATCCATTGAATTTGAAACTCTTTTCCATACGCGTAATTGTTTTTAATAAAATCATGTTAGATGTGAATGCGAAAATATTGAGATTTCTGACTCCAATCTAACTATTTCCTAACTTAAAGCCAAATTGAGTGCTTTATTTCTTATAATAAAAGTCCTTATATATTTTATTGCTAACGGCCAATGAGTATAAATAAAAAAATACTCTTTGAGTGTAACTTTTTCAGGGCGATTGTATTCTGTATTTTTCCAAAGTCCATTGTAACTAAAAAGTTACGATTGTAACACGTTTGTCAACCCTGATGGCATCTTCTATGCAAAAAAGGTAATGACGACGCACGCTGAGGAAAGGGCAGATGAGCTGTCTGCCTTCTTTAGGAAAGCAATAAATTAAATGAGTCACAGATGCGCGAGACGACAGATAAACAATTTTCGAATGGTCATAAACTATTCAAACGTTAGTCGTGTCGCATTTCGGACGACTTGCGGCCCGTATGAAACTACATTTTCCTCTAATTTTTTTCTTATTTTGATCAGATCTAATTTTGGTGCAAAGTCAACTGTCTGTCTATTTACTCGTATAAATGGAACTCGTCAACTTTTGCTATGCAATCATAGCCAATATTCTGCCAAGCTAAAGTTGCATTCAGTGGTGAAATTACAGCACTCCTTAAAAGAAGATAACTTGTTTTGAAGCTGTCATTATTTTTTGTCCAAAGGTAGATTTTATTTAACCTACGCAAGACTTTTAAATATATAGTCGGTGTTAGCCCTTCGATTTGTAATATATATATAAATATCTGCTGAAGGCAGAATTTGTAGTGGGGAATTTAAAAATCCGTTTTGTTGTAGTACCGTGGAAAAGTTATAAGTACATCATTTAGCACTTGGTTATGAGCGCAGAGACAGGTGCTAATTATGGCAATCGACACTTAGAACTTTGAAGATGCATCCAAAGGGTCTTTCATTAGCGACTTGACAAGCACGCACTCTTAAACTGATTACTGAGCTCTCTATGCCAAATTTTTTAGTAAAATCAACATTTTCATCATGGTGACGTACGAAGGAACAACGTTTAAAAATAATTAAAATTTACTACCGAAATTCCGAGTCGGTGGTCGCTACTTTAAGAAGAATTGGATCGCAAAATCATCTTCAGCGATGGAGCGCATTTTTAGTGAAACGGCTTCGTCAATAAGCAAAATATGCGTTACTGAATAGGTGAGAACCCTCATGTGCGTCATAAAACAGCATTTCATCCTCAAAAAGTTAAGTGCGGTTTTCATGCCGGTGGCGTCATTGGGCGGTTTGTTTTTTCGTCGATGAAAATGACCGTCACGTTGCGGTTAATGGTATTTGCTACAGAGACATGTTGGAACGTTATTTCTTTGGGTAATTGCATGAATTGGACATCAGTGATATGTACGGTGACCATTTTTTCAATCACATAAAAGAGGACATTTTTTTAAGTAAAAATAAATATGCAGTCAAAAATGGTGAAAGCACATTTTAACTATCAAAATTTTTAGATAATAAGTTCGATATAAGCTCTTTTTATGTACATTCAGTGTGTTTATAATCATGGTGAAATGCAGATAACAATTTTGATGAAATTTTTTTGCAGATTTTTATTTTTTTCCATGGAAGGCTTTTCGGACATCGAAATTCCCACAAAAAGGAAAAAACCCACCATTTAAAAAAACTGGCGACAGCCAATGACAGTTTCTCTCATGCTCTCAATGCTTTCATCAATGAAAGTGCCGCCTCTTTCGCTGTGAGAACTGAGAACCGTCAACGGATGCAGATGCAACTGACAATAAACCGACTTTATCCGTCGCATCCGGCACGTGCGCTGCTTATGGGTCAGCTTCCAAAAGGTGCTGTGTATTCTATCAACCTGTCAGTCGAATGCGATGCCGCAACGTATGCGACGGATTCTATGAGTTGAGCCTTTTAGAACAAAACTGACCATTAAAAATTGTTAACCAATTATTCCGCCTGATCTTAATTTATTCAACGATCGTCGCAATATTTGCTCATTCTCTCAATATGTTCTCAATTTATAAGAACTGTCATCGGACAAAAATCTTACTTCATCCGGAAGTTGGGCGCCGCGTTTTCTTGTATTATTTGTAATTTTTGCATAAGAATGCTCGCAATATTCTACAAAAAGGTGTTGTATGGCAGATAATTCAAAATTAATACCAACGAAAGTACTTCTTGAATAAACGCAATTCCAAAAAATTAACTACTTACATCCCGCTGACCGCGCTATCGATTTCCCGGGTTAATTAACCAAACCGTAGATTCTCCGGTAAATTTGCTGCTGAACTAAAAACCATTAGATGGTTTTTAGCTAGAATTCAGAATCAGTATTTGAAATGCCTTTAAGCTTATTTTAAAAAATGCAAATGAAATGGGTAACTACCCGCGATCCGCTCACTCCTTTTATAAATAACTATCGCTTTTACAAACAAGTTGGATTTCTCTCATTGTTTAAGCACTCTCTCTCTTAATTTTTTCACACAAAGCGTACTCAATTTTCCCTTTTCACCGTTCTCAAATTCCCCGAATACTTTTTTGTGAACTAATTTTTAAAAGTCAAATTTGTATTACATGGAAAGAAGCTCATATTATTATGATAACATTGCTATGATTATTATTTTGTGGTACTAACTTAATTGAGCTCCTTTTAATGGACATTCAGAGCTTTCACAATCGTGTGGATGTTTTGAAGAAAATTCAGCAAAAATTTATAGATTCAATGTTTTTTTGTCTAATTCCTGAAGTTTCAGATAAACAAACAAGTTCAAAAAATGATGAATCACTTCATCTATAGGGAATCAACAAAAAACTTCCGTAAAGGCTGACGTTGAGCTTTTGAACAGCTTACTCTTGGAATTCCATCAAATCGAGAGTCCTATCAGATGACATAGCTATTGGTACTGCTATTAGCTCAGGCAACGTCATTTTCAAGCTCTGCAACACACTCACCGGGTAACACATACCGGAAGCTCATTCGGCTTGGTAGGGGACCAAGGTGTTGTTTCCATTACTCACATTAAAAGGCCCCCAGCGGTGAGGCTATGATGCAACTGCTGCTCTGGCATGCATAAAATGCTTCTCACAAAATGTGACAATTACAAACAAGTTAATATGCAAATAAAATGAGCAGCTACATTTATATGGTTGCATTATCAATTAGCAACGCAATCGCAATCACTGAAGCCAATTTAAAGAAACAATTGTGTCTCAAAGAGAGGTTCAATTATCTCTGATGCAAATCGCTCTTCCTGTATAATTAAATTTTATTGATTTTATCGACTCCATTTATGTACAGGCGCATCACCCAGAGAAATGGATCCGATGATCAATAGACTTTAAACGATACATACGTTCCTACTGGAACTGGGCGCATGTTAAAATGAAGGTAACCGAAGCAAACGGTTTCTCACCAGACCAGTCACTTTCTAAATTCTCTCCGATTGGCAGAACTTAACCTAGTAAGCCGATTTCATGAATAAATTAACACCTTTCAGCTTAGATGAATTATCGTGCATCTCCTTGAGGCTTTCGGAAAGACCACTCAAGAGGTACCAAACTAAGTCATAAATCAAGCAACTTTGGCGAGAGGTTAAGGCCCTCGATGCAGTCATATGTGGTCACACGTCACTGGTGCTTGCCCATTAATTACACATTTCCAATCACATAATTATCCCCACTTAAGAAGAGTGGTGGTGGTCATCCTCTAAAAACACTTGCGGAGCCAGTTAAGTTCAAGCAGAACCTATAAAACTATAGAAGGAAATGAGAACACGATTTTATGATGATGATGATGATGCTGGAACTGAAAACAAATATCTTTCCACGACGTGTACGTACACAGCCAGAGATCTATCTGCCTTGCCATTGTCTGGTGACCTTAAACTTCGCTGAGCTGTCGTATCTATGTGCGGGGCTCGGTGGTAGAATGATGTTGACTGAAGGTACGATGACGGAACGAGTATCTTTCTTATTTTATTTTTTTCTTTATTTGTTTAGTTTTTCTTGTGTCATATTTCGCCGACTCTATTATAAAAGAATCTCCTCCCCTGACTAAGCCTTCAGTTGTGCTTTTGAGTTTCGGATTCGCGCTTGTGCCAAAAAGTCTTAGTCGTCGTCGTTGTGTCGTTGTCGTTCCTGAATCTTTTTACCTGTACCATACCTAAGTGCGTTTGTGTGTCAGTGCGTCTTGTTGTAGACCCTTGAAAAGTTCCCAAGAACAAACCGCGGCGCAAATCATGTCAATGAGATGTATGTCAGCAGTTGGTGCTGTTGTTCTGGGCTTACTGCTCGCAGGTAGCTTAGGTGAGTGCAGATGACGATGATGGTATGGTGGAGATGGTCGAGAAAGAGGTTATTGTACCGCTCCATTCAAGGATGGTTTTTAGTGGAATCGGCCACTCTTCCATGACATCATGTCCCAAGTGGCCGCGGACAAACAATTGAAAACATAATTCAGACATTAGTCATTGTGTAGAGTGCCGCGGTCCTAATGATGATTGGATATGACCGAGGCCCACCTATTTGTGTGCGCTAATGTGACTAAGCCGTGAGGTTGTGCTTTCACAGATAATTATTAGATTTGCCGTAGGACATCGAATGATTTAGGGCGAGAGGAAACCTGTTTTGGCAATGAGCGTGGCGATTCAACCGATAGCCACGGACATAATTCTTTTACAGAAGATTAACTTGGACAATTTACGACGTTAATGCTTTCAATTGTAATAATAATTAACATTGAAACGAGTTTTAGCATCCAAGACGCAGATACAATGTTTGCCAGCGAAAAAGAATTGTTTATCGCACGGATTGGCGCAGTTGGAAGTGCTTCGCAGGCGTCCAATTCTGAGAAATTGTTTTCTGATTTTGCAAGTAGGTATTTGGAAAGTCCAGCACGAAACTTTTCGCAAGCAGCTTACGGATATAGAATTCAAAGAAAACAACCAGAGAAGTTTTTATTTGTTTTTGAGGGATCGAAGATACTTGAGATTGATTTGTGTTTTTTTTTTTTCACCATACATTGGTTTCGGTGAATCCCAAATCTTTTACTTTACTTTACTTTTGGTGGCGCTTACAGTCCGGGGATGGACCACAATTCAGTGTCACTTAAATCTAAATTCGTTGTGATGTTTTATTCATTTATTTAGTTGGTTGTTTGTCACCAAAAAACAAAAATCTTTCATAGACACAAGGCCACAATTTTAATATTTAATGTTACATAATTATGAGTCAAAGTAAACGTAAAGTAAACAACTATGACTGTACATTCCCCAGTACTTTTCTTTTTATAGAGGAAACTGACAAGCAAAAATCTATTAAAACGGCAAATGCCGTTGACATTAAACCATTATTTGATGAAGACAGACCGTAGTTTGTACGAGAGTTGTTGAAATGGCATTCCAGTCAAGCAATTTGCAAGTATTGCATTTTATTAGGATAAATATTGTCTATTTAGTTAGGAAGAGCAGGAAGAGAACAGAAAATAAAGTGCACGACTGGGTCGAACGTAACTTTCTCGTTCATCAAAAGTTTTAATGTAAATGAAGTGGGAGTTGCTGATTGTGAAAGTTCCAAGTTGTTGGAAATATTTTTAGGGTGCATATTCAATATGGTTGAAAAAAATTAGAAGTTGGTAATATTTGCTAAAAAGAAGTTATACGTTGCTGTTATTGGATTTTCATTGGAAGTTGGGTACCGAAAATATGTGAATACAGATCGGAATTTGGGTAGTCATTTTTGAGAAACATTTAAGAAATTGATTTGTTCCAATTTTTCGAGAAAAACTAAGTACGGGATCTTTTTTAGAATACTTATGTTATCTTTAATATGTATTTCGGTCAAAATCTTTAGAGCGGATTTTTGTAAAATTTTCCAGACAAAACAGTACCAAATGCAATGTTTGGTTTGAAAATACTATTGCTTAACTATGTAGCTAAAAACCGAGTACAAGTTATTGTACATTACTTGGTTTTTAAAGTTTTATCGAAATCGAAAATGGGGTTTTCGAGATATTTTTTTACAATAAACGTTTTCGGTTATTCGAATTGAAAATAAAGGACGCAATAATTTTGGAAACATCAATTTTACTCTTAGTTTGCATTTTGGTCAGAATGGTTATTGCCGTTTTCTAGTAAGCTAAAGGAAACAAAATTTTTCAAAAATGACTTTATTCAAAAATTCATTTTACATTAATACAGAGAAAAACTGAGCTTGCCATTAAGTTATAAATGACCGTATTACCTTGGGAATGAATTTTTGTTACAATCGCATTGACCGTTTTCGAGATACATATGTCCAAATTTCAAAAGTACCGTTATTTAATTTTTTATGTTATGTTAACCTCACCTACCTTAGCTTAAATATAAATTTTGATTGAAATCGTTGAAGCCGTTTTCGAACAAATCAAACTGGTATGAAAATTTTTTATGGGAAGTACCATTAATATTGAAGTTACCATGCAGAAAAAAAACGACCCCGAACTGTAAGCCCGCAAACTCCAAATCCGAAGTTTCAACGAAATCCGGTCAGCCGTTTAGGCTACCCGATTATCAGAAAAAATATTTAGAGTTGATAGCATTCATTTTAAAAGTATTCTATACAAATGAAGACTTTATTGCAACAAACTTTTAAAAATTAAACTAAACTCGCAGCAAAAAGCTGACACTTTTCACGAGTCTGCTAAGCCCCAGAAGCAGCGCTGCCGTTTCAAAAAAGGGGAATACATAATTCCACCAAAAATTCTAATAGGTATACTAAGAAAAAAAAAATAAAAAATAAAGCAGCAAAAACATTTATAAAATAAAAAAAAAATGCATTCATTACGAAACAATTTTTCATATTTATGCATTCTTTTTCGTTCAATAAAGAATAAAATCGTACTTAAACTGAAAAAGGGGTCATTTTGAGCATTTTTTAAAAAGTGTGGGCCACGGATCTTGAGTCACAAAAAGGGGCCAAAGGGCAACACTCCCCAGAAGTAGGTGTGAAAATCGAGTGCTAGATTAGATAGTAAATTACATCTGAAACAACAAGTAGAACAGTTTCTACAGCATTTCTACACATGAAACACAAAGATCTGTGATTGCTGTTCTTTTCTGTGCAACTCAGGCTTACTACAAACCTATTTTTAGAGTTCTTAATCTCATCTGAAAATAGGGACATCAAACTTCAGTCATCTGCCAGATGGGACATTTAAATTTTTTATTTGTTTAAAAATATTGGACATCTAATATCAATCAAATATGGCCGCATGGCAAAATGCACAACCTGCGCTATGAAAATGCGTTGTTTCAATACTGGAACCAGATACTTGATAACGATCCTTCAATTATATTTATTGCGAATTATATGTTTTTCAGTGCATACTTAAGATTACAAAAAGTAGGTACTAGACTGTGGGTGCAGCACTGAGGAACACCAGCTGTCGTGTTAAACAACCTCGAGATCAAAGCTTTTCCCAAACCTCTGCACTAGTTTGCTTTAAACTTCAACTGTGTTGAAAGTCTTGAATTTGGTACCTCAAAACTGAAAATATTACTCATTGCTTTTAAGAACAAGTTTTCGTTACAAACAATTCTCAATGGTGAACGGAAATTTTGATGAAATGGAAAATTCTCTTTAAAAATCCGCAGCGGCCTTCTGAGGGTATTTTTTAGGCCCCCTCGAAAATATGATCCCAAAAATGCTAGAAACATAAACCTCCATGTTAAGGCAAAAATTTGTTGCTTCTAATTCATTTCAAAAATAAATTTCAATTAGTTCTGCGCATTTGTGAAAAATTTTAGATTTTTACAGGTAAAGTGAAAAGACATTTTGTCTATTACTGTGGCCCTTATGACAAAAATTTGAAATATCAATATATGGACAGATGCACACCATACAGGAAAATGGCGCGACGTACTCAGTTATTTTTCTAATGTATTCTTTTTTTTACGAAAAACATGAATGCCTATGAGCGCTCAGTTTTACAGTCTTGAAACCTTGCAACTTTTTGAGGGAAAATGTTTTGGAATATTTGTAATCTGGTGTGTCTACCTGGATACAGGCACAATATTTGGGTACCACTATTTCAGCTGCTTTTCAATGCAAAGTTTCACACGACCCTCATAAAGTCAGACTATCATTAGCCAGTGTGATATTGTAAATGATTTTTATCAATGTTATTAGATATGGAAGAACTCTCTATTAAACGGAGGCACAACTTTTCAGACTGCGATAATCTGGTAGCACTTTTAGTCTTTCAACAGAAAGAAGTTTATAGCGAATTTCCTAAAAAAAATAGAAACTCCAAGTCAACTCAATCAATTCTATAAAATTCTCCTCAAACAGATGCTGCCCCGTACCAGGAATTGGAGCCCCGAGATGGCTATGTTCCCGTCTATATTCGTGAAGGTGACACGCCGTTGCTTGAGATCAATCCAAAACTAGCAGAAGCATTCAATGAGATCGACACCAAGAACTTGCTTGAGGTAAACAAAGGCGCACGACTCAACTATTTTTAGCTAATCATAAATTAATTTAAAATTCATTCACCTTGAAATATTTACTTTCCTCATACCATCAGCAGGCGGATGATGAAACTGACGTGGAAAAGAAGCCAGACCTGATTCTGATGTCAATTGATAATGATGGTGAGGCTATGGTAATCGCCAAACCAGCCGACCAGGTTACGTCCGAAAATGAGCCCGCAGTGGTGCTAGCTATTGAACCAGCACCTGTATCTGAGAGTTCAGATGACGCGCAAGAAAATCCATCAGACATCGGTGAAGAGTCAAAAGACACCGAAGATCAACCCGAGGAGGGTGAGACACCTGAAGTGGAGACCAACTCGCAGCAATTAGAGGAAGCAAAAGAGGCCATGAAAGAACTGGTGAATGTCTTAGAGGCTGAGATGCTGAAGAAGCTCAGCGAAAAACCAGTTGCTGGTGATGATAAGAATGCCGAAGAAGACGATGAACCGGCCGTGGCCGCAGTTGATTCTCCCAAAGACGATGATCATAAAATCGTCGAAGATGATGAAGCAGAAGAGCCCGCAACAGATGTCTTATCCGTGGACGACTTCAAGACGAAGGAAATCGACGTAAAATCAATCGAAAACGAGAGAATCGACGTTCCAGAACAAGACACCCCAGAAGATACAGTATCCGAAGATGAATAGTTAGTTAAGACAACGAATAATAAAAAAAAAATAAAGAAAAACGTCCACCACGTGACTCACAAGTGTTTTGTTGATATTACTCGTATATCCGTCCGTCCACCAAGCGAATCGAAATCCAATCCATACTCATCCCTGCCGGTCGCCAAGTTTAGCTTACAAATTTTTAATTGATTAAATTTCCCGTAAGAAAATGAAAAGAAAAACGGTGGACCCCTATTACGGAGAAATATTGCGGGGGCTGTACCAATTATTGCTACGAAGACGAGTAGATATAGGAAATGTAGGAAATGAAATTTGGAAGTGGATTTTTGGATTTTTTTTACCGCGCGTTCCGCTTCGATTCGAGCGTTAAATAATGTTGATGTTGGAATTAATTTCTTTTCTTCAGGCTTCCCCTGGAATTTTTTTTTTTTTTTATTTCAGGCGAAATAAGAACATTTTTGTTATTTTGCTGTTTTAGGTTTGAGGATTTGGATTTATGTACAGGGAATCCGGTGAGCATCCCCTGCTTTAGTCGCGGCCTTACTCGTTGTGATGTTAATAATGTGCTGAGTGGTGACACAGTAATTTCACCCTCCACCAGAAAGAACTCGACGATTTTTTTTTGTGCGAATAAATTAAGCGACATCCGATTAGAGAAAGAAATCAAAATAAGTTGAACTAATTTGGAAACATGGCTAAGCATTTTTGGGGTATTTTTTTTTTTTTTAGTCGTTTTTATGGACCCTCGATATCGAAAGGTATGGAGAAACTTTTTCAATAACAGTATTGTTTTTGTTGGGGATTTTTTTTTATGAATAACTTATACAAATAAAGATGCGATTCGATTTGTAAAGTCGACTGGGATGATATGAATTATTTGGTGGAACCTTTAAACGGTGCATTCTTCGTCATTGAAATTGGAAATTCACAGTAAGGCAGCCTGTATGAAATGTTGTACTAAACATTTATAGCAGCAAAGTAAAGTTAAGTAGGTACTCAGTAAAAGAATCTTAAAAATTGGATCCCCGGCAGCCTGTAGATATGCAAGCATTTTTGTGGAAAAGTGCTATAAGCTTGTTACTTCGCTGTATGCCTCGTTGTTTTTTTAATTCAGCGTTCTAATATTGTAACCCTAAATTTGGTGGCTTTAAAGTCAGTTAACACACAGTATGTCCTTCAGAAGGGCTTCAACATAAACTATAGATACATTTCCGACAGCTTTCGTTTATACCTTCAAGATATTGACATATTTTGTTAAGCTTCTGACACACGCCGAAGCGATGTGGAGGCACGTCGATCTATAAGATTTTTGGTGCCAGAGGGTAAGATAATATAATTAGGCTAGCAGGGTCTCTATTTTCCCAGCGTAGCTTTTTTTTAGCAGACAATTTCCCCAGTTCTTCTGGACTGGAAAGAAAAACTTTCTTCTAATCCTATAAAGAGCCGGGCATTCACAGCTGATTTCGTCTTCTTCAAGGCATAGTCTGCGGCCCGGGGAGATATTTATGCATTTTATTTAGGTGGTAGGGTAAGGCGAGGAGGTTTCGACATGTAGGAGGTTTCATCAAACTAAAATTTTTCACTTCCTTTAAATATGACAGATATTATAATTTCTTGTGTCCACAGCCTAAATGTACCTTTACTTTTTCCCTTATTGAGTTCAGTTTCTGATTAGAGGGTAACAAGTTCAGTCGTGTTTTGATTTTTGTGGGCACGTACATTTTTTCAGTGAATTCTTAAGCTATAACTTTTCTTGTTTTAAGTTTTTGAAAGTGACAATACAAAAATTAAACAAACAGATTAATAGTGTTTTTATTAGTTGAGGCCCTTTTACGTAAGTATAAAATAATAAACTTTTTTAAAGCGTAAATATAATGCATGCATTGAAGGAAGTTTCGACTTGGTGGCTAAATTGAGAGACCCAAAAAACCCGCCGGGAACATCCAGGTCCAAAAATAAAATTAGTTTTGATCTTAATTTTGGTAATTTTGATGTGCGGTAATTTATTATAATTTTTCATTAACTGCTATTTTAATGATAAAAAGTTAAATACTGATTTAAAAAAACCTAAAATGAATTTCAATTAAATTTTATTTAAGTTTATTTATTTTAATTAAAAAAAGACTGAAGTCCTTATTTTTTTTTGTTTATTACTATTTTTATTGATTAAAATGCAGGTATCTGTTTTTTTTAATCCTAGTCTTGAACATTTTTTGATTGACGTAACCTCCTATAGTATGTTGAAACCTCCTTCTTAAAAGTCGGAACCTCCTACAAACTTTAGTTAATAAACTAAAATTTACATATATATAGTTTTGTATGTAAGGATGTACCTAATTTTTGACAATATCTGTTAACGTGTCAGAACCTCCTCGCCCTACACTCAAACCGTGAATATTTGAAAGAGCAAGCAAAACACAACAATCTATGGGCCAAAAATATTTAATTACATTTTTTTCTAAAAATGCGTTTTTATTTCAACGACAATTTTCAAACTGTATTACATTAAACTGCAAATATTGAAATTTTGATAGGGAATTCGGTCTCATTATCCTACATGCTGTTCGGCAATTTTGATCTTCCACAATTAGCATGCGGTCGTGCGTTGTCATTATGTCATTAGGCATCTACGATTATTCGAAATACGCTGCATGACCCAATTCAGACCGCTAGTTAAGTAGAACTGTCAAAACTGACCATTAAATGGGAGCCAGGTAATTGGCAAGTATGCAGTCTAGTCTTCAGTAATAAAGAATACATGCAGAGCAGAGTTTGGCCACTTTAGGACTATTTTTTCACAGTATATTCTCTAAAAAATGCAGTAAATTTAAAACCAAGAGATATAGCAAAAAATAACACAAAAAATACAAAATTAATAAAAACGAGGATTGAAACAAAGCAGAGAAGTTAATTTAAATCATTTATTTTGCTGTTATGTCTTCTGTTAAAAGGGTATACATTTTCTCGATCTAGATATGCTTGAAAGCGAACTACAAAAACGCAGTGGATTTAATTTTTCTGCACTACATTAAAATTTCGAAAAAAATTGCAGCAAAGTGGCAACGTTGACGAAGTTATATTAAATTCCGTAGCAAATTGAGCAGTAGCGCACGTGTAAACCGCAAACAAAACTGTGAAGTAGGAGGTAACTTGTAAGGTCACCTGTTAGATTCTTCTACATAAATATAACTTCCTATAGCTTGAATGAACATGAACATCCAACGTGAATTTTATTTTTTATAGGTATAAGGTCAGGAAATACGTAATCAATCTCGGTACGCTTTATGGACTTGCAGTTCAGCGTACACGTAATACCGTCACGTGCATAAACTGCGGCTCCAGTGCCAATCTTTACACGTTTAATCTGCACGAAAGATTCTCTATCCACTCATACTATATAGACCGCATCTATAAAAGCACGTTTCAGATACATAGACATGACTAACCTTACACCCCTCCATAAAATTACTTTGCGGGCTTATGTGACAAACGTGTAGAACTTCATCGTTACCTGCGCAAGTGAAAACCACACTAGAACTAACAATTAACAAGTTCAGAGGCAGACATAAATTAACCAATTTAAATCCTCCTTCGAAGGCCAATCTTTCTTAGTCCAGTCTGCAGTGTGCAGCTTTAGCTCTGCTGACCTATTTGAAACCTTTGCTGGAAATTAAACAGTTTGTTCCTATGAGTCTCGGCAATTTAAAAATCGCCTGGATAAAATCCGATAGGAGGCGCTGCTGTTTATATATTGTTCACTTTCTGCGTTTAGCTGAAGTCAGATTATGTAAGGCGAAACGTTGAAACGTTTTCGTGCAAACGAATGATTTTCCTTACAACGTTTGAACGTTTCGCATTACAGAATCTGACTCCAGATAAAGCAGAAAGTAAACAAAATGTAAATGTAAACATTCCACATAATCACAACTCCAATCAAATGATATTATCCCATGACAGATTTCAAGAACACTTTCTTAATAAGGTTACACAAAACTTACGTTGTGTTAACTGGAAACTGCATACATAGGAGTTGAAGTTCGATCCCAACTTGATCTAATCGGTATGATTATACACGGAATTGTGCGCCCAAATTTTCAAACGTTCCAATTTTGATGAAATCGTCTTTAAATATTTTGCATCAAAAGATCCTATAGAATAATTAAGAAGAAGAAAGAACTCGATTCAGAATTTAGAGAAGTTAGAAATTTAAAATTCTAGGGTCTGCTTAAAGATTCCCTGGAATCAGTAGATTTGAAGCATATTTTAAAAAATGTCGATATATCAAGTGTGGTGATAAATCACAAGCTTAACCTCTTTTAGTAAAATCTATTTTTGACTTTCTACGTTTCTCCAAATTCTGGGCAAGCTTTGAGAGAAATTTAATCTTTAAAAGATCAAAACCAGAAATAGGTTTTTAATCTGTACACTGAAAGGCATACAACTTTAAATTTCCAAAATGACAATATCATAACCTTAAAGAGGCTGACACACAGCTTTTTAAGAAGTTTAATTCTAATAATCTATTTAAAGAACAAAATGCGCAATGAATTTTTTTGATACTAAATATAATTATTTGGACCATGCTCCTGCAATGAATTTGAGTATGTGTTCTTTTTTTTGGACTCGGCTGACGGATCTATTTTTAAAAAAAAATATTGTAACAATTTTTGCTAAAAAAAGTTTACGAATCTCGTTTTTTTTTTTTTTTTTGTTAACGTCTCAAATCCTATTATTATATTAATATCCTATCATAATTGCTGACTTTGTAGTGACAACTTTTCAAAAATTCTACCTCGAAAAGAGCAACTTCTTACATTTTGATGAATTTATTAGTTTTTGTTTATTTTTTTTCCGAATTATAACTGAAGTAAATGAAAAATGTCGCATTATTTAAACATTCGGTTCGTTCTGTTTTTTTAATATTATATTTATTAGCATAACAACTTATGTTAAAAAATTCTAACCTCACTCATTTCAACTTCCCCCGATTTCTATCAGCTGCGATAATCGAGAATGAACGGTATTATTTGCATTTTCGTAATTAATTGTTTTAATGAGAATGTCGATTTCTTGATGATTTTCCAAGTGCAAAAATGCAGATTTTGGAAGAATTTACTAAGCAAATGTGGGTGTGGGGGCTATTTTCAAGCTGCGAGCCCAAGTTTAGTGCTTCCTGGTAACTATCACCGAATTACCATAATCCCACTAGCCATTAGAGTTCCTATATTTGTGCCACCAAATTTTCAAACCCTGCCATACATACGAGTATATCTAACTATCTTGTCAATAAACAATAAATAACTTGAAATTTAAAATAAACATCCGCCCACCACCTGATGGCAAAAGGAGACTGTATTTCCACAAAAAAAAATGCTGTGCACATTCAAATATTGAGATTGAATTTCCAAAAAAATTATAGCAATACTTAAGACTCATTCGTACTGCATGACACTTTCAAGAAAGAAGCTGCTCCGAAAATTGATTAAACAGTGAGCACCGCCAATGCAGCCAAACAAATATGTAACTACTATTGGGCTCACCATGGTGACAACTGCCATTTACAGCAATGTCTAAATAAATGTCCCTATACGTTTTCCTTTCGGTGCATCCACTATTTGAATGCAGTTCTCCTTACATCGCTTTGTCAAAGCAGAAGCCCTAGCTGGCTGTCTGACTGCCACACGACGCGACGTATTATTTCAAATCACATTGCAGTGCACAGTAAATTTGCTATATTTATTTTGCCCCATCTATTGCACGTTATTCAACGATCTTTCTCCCCAAAGAGCTGCTGGTGCAGCGTATCCAAGAAAAGAAAAGGACACACCAGAATGAGTAAAAATGTAAAACTAGGAACACAAATTCGAATAATGTCCCGTCCACAATTCCATTTGAATGGCGCACAATATATGAAATTGCCAGGAGAATCACATGGGAATAAAATATCAAAATTGAATAAATTTCGTCCTCCTTATGCTTGAATAGATTTTGTGTCCTTGTCACTGGCTCGCATCACATGGAGTGCAGAAATACTGAGCAGAGCCGGGGTAAAAAAAATCTACCTTCGTAAAAAAGTATCTGAAACGAGCCACTTGTACTTGTACTTGTACGTCGTAATGAGGATGATGGCGGTGGCGCTGGTGTAGGTAGGTGGAGGCAAATTTAGCACTGTGTGGGATGTATGATATGCCGGGCGGTGTCGATTTCCTGAATGCATGCATAAATGTGTACCCGTTCGCTGATGCGATGGTTGCCTGCTCGGGCTCGCTTCCAAAAAGGACCTTTTCGCACATCCATAAAGGTTACTTGTAACAGCCAAGTGATATTCAATTCAATTCGTTTGCCATGCAAGTGGCGATTGATTCTTTTGGTAGTTTTTTTTCCCTGCTCATTTTTGTCCCTCCATGTTTTTCTGACTTGGAGTTTTCAGCTGTTTTCTCTTCTCTTTTTTTTTTTGGTCTTAAGGAAGAGAGCGATAGTGCCTAAACGAACAAAACAGTATTGCTGAAAAGGCAGTGAACTCGAGGTTGTTATCTGCAATATAGCAACTATCAGTTGCTAGGGATCGAGTTAAGGGAAGAAGTCCAGAGAGTCTCACTGCGGGAACCTGAAATGATTGTGTTGCTCTATATACGGTGGTAGTAAGACCATTTCATTTTACCGATACGTCCCTGCTTAAAATGAAATAAAGAGTTGGCGCTACAGGTCCGTAATGACCCTAGGCAGAGTTTCTAATTTTTGGGACAAATGGAAGGGATCCACAATTTAATGCCGAGTCCAACAGGGTCATTGAAAAAATCTTTTATGACAGTTGTTCAGACAGACAGCCACATATCTCTCTATACTTACATTCTACATACATATATTATTATTAATTATTCCATTAAACTATTGAACTATAACCTAAATTATGCAATTGTGAATTACACTTATTCAATCATTTATATTAGAACTAACTCATCCATCTCTTATTATAGCTCACTTTTTATATACTATACATATTATGGACACTCGCATACAAATCACACTCAATGTGTTTGCCCAAGCAACTACATAAGAATGTTGTAAGTTAGTTAGCAGTGAGCCATCAGCAATAAAGCACCGTTATCTACTCGGATTAGACAAGGTTTTTTACTATTATTTCTCTGCTTCGACGACACAACAGTTACTCTCGAATGTTTGTCAGACGTTCGCGAGAGGTGGCGCAGTGGAAAAAACCTTATGACTTCATTTCTGTTTTTCCGCGGATCGAACCTGAGACCACTCGCTTAGAAGTCCAACACACAAACCACGAAGCCGGTGCGCCGTCCCTGTTTAAAATTGTTTAAAAAAAAGAAAGAACATTTATTTACTTCGTACTTTTGGCCGCCACTGTTGCAGTACTGCCCCGTCACACAATTGTCCCGCACTCAAAGGCTTCATATAAGTTGTCGTTGGAGATGTTGATTTCTATTATGGATTCACAATTGGCCAAAGACATTCAATAAGCAATTTGCTTCGTTCTCAATACCGTTTGCCAATAAATCCCACTCAAAGGGCATACAACCCCGCAGCATCAGCTCACATCGTCCATAGACACAACAATGATCTGAATCTGTTGCGAAAATCAATTCCGAAAACAAAATCGACAAAAAAAGGAGCACTTTCCATAAGCCAAACGCCCTGCATTTTGGCAATTTTTTATTGCCCTGCAATTTTCACATGTAACGTTTGCATAATATTTGAATAAATGTTTAAAGTGTTGTCCTTGTTAGTGATAATTTATCATGATTTTGTTGTGTATACGGTAACGGTATACCTTCCGCCTTCCGTCGTACGTTCTACCCGGTGAATGTGCAATTTCGATATAAATTCTTTTTTTCTCCTTAGTCCTTGTTGTTGGTTTTTTTGTTTCTTTCGTTTTTCTGCTGTGGAGGGAAATAAAAGTAAGCGACTCGGTGCAGGTGTATGTGTGTATATATAAATCGTTATTATCGAATATTTATTGGGAAAATATTGAAAAATCATTGCAAGCCTCCACGATGGCTGTCCCACGGTCTATAGGTGAGATTACATGTTAATATAGATGAGAGATGGTATATAGTGGCTGGCGGTGGGTTGGGGATGGTTTATGGGTTACAGCGAGCGTTTTCCAATTTGCCGTAATGTTTATTTTATAAGCGCCGGCAAAATTGAACTATTCACACAGCAGAGTAGCGTTTATATTGGTGGCGTTCGAGCACAACAACAACAGGCCAGGACGATTGAATTAATGCGTGCTATTTGCGCGGCGTCGACGGTGACGACAACTAAAATAAATTACGACATTTTCTTGCAATTATTGTCGGATGAGGTTGCCTTGGTTGGGTTTTTTTTTTTGTTATTATTTTTTTGATAAATGCTATAAATATCCTTATTACTGCAAATTGGAAGAATATATGTGTCCTTTGGACGTATAATGCGAGTGGGATCGATGAGTAATTAAAGCCGTGTCGTATCGATTAAACTTGATTGGCTTTAATTAAAGCTTTTCCGTAGGTAGTTCTGGCTTCAGCTCTGCTTTAATCTCATTCAGGTTCAAATGGACTCTTTCGAAAAGACTCACAGCAAGTAACTTGAAAAAAAAAAACATTCACAAACAAGGTGAACAGGTGTGACCTTTTGGGTACATGACCTCTTTAAGTGAAATCGATCCTAGATGTTCCCCCATTGCGCATTTATTCCAGGGAACAAAAAATTATCAAAACCACTGAGATATGGGATTTCAGATTTCAGATTTAAGCGTAGATATCCTGTTGATTCACCATACCCGACATACCAGCACCACCCCACCGCAACAACAAGTGAAGCACAATAAGCAACAAAACGCGCACACATCATCATCCCTTGTATACCAGTAGCTCTATGGATTACAAATCTGGATACAATCCCTGCTGCATAAGGAGGTTTCCACTCTTCCATTATTTGTTTACGATTGTTTTCTCAAGGAGCAACCAGCTTATGACTTAAATCGCAAGAGGAAAGGGAATATAAACTCTTCCCCGACAGCTGCACGAATTGATTGTACAGCGACGGGGAGTCGGGCAAGTCATATATTTATAAATATATAGATACATCCAGGGACTGGAAGCCGGCACCAGATACCGAGTTAATAGTGGCGGATTGATTGGAAAATTGAATTCTTATAAAGTAAATACTCAGAGCGCTGAGCTCGAAGGTTTGAAAATTGAAGCGGAACGATTTATGAAATCATACTCTCACACACGTGATGGTGGTGGGTGGGCGTTAGCATGTGTGTGCCCTGGACAAACATCGTTTGGTATCGCAGTACATCTCATAACAAGCGAATGGATGGATCGCCGACTGTGCTGCCGTGGCATTGTCGCTTTACTTGCGTCGTCGCTGTCGCAAATCATGACCGGAATACGTTGTTTGGTTTTAAGATTTCTCTCTGTGTATTTATTTTCAGCCCCACGACAATGAACCACTGACAACCTACATTCACTGCAGGCACGTGTACTCGACTGAGAAGGATTTTAAATTATAGATATACGTTAGTTTTGTTTGGTGGAATGACAACGACGACGACGACGTGGAGGCAATCAAACGTAACCTGCCGCGCGCTACATCACTGCTCTACTACGGGTGACTGTCATCGTCGTCCTTACTTCGATGTGACTGTTGCTGCTGATGAGCGGTGCGCAGAGCGGGCGAAGAGAACCCACCGTCGATAATGATGTTGCGATGCTGACGATGATGACATTCTTGAGCAAACTAAAACGGAGTAAATTGGAAGAAGTTCCTGCACAGAAAGGAAAATAAATTTCCATTGCATTGTGCGCAACATTCATATACACACGGTACACTTTCACGCACATCATCCCCTACCATGCAAAAATGTAGATACAATTGAACAAAAGCTCCTTGCATATTTCAGAAGAGCGAACATTTTTGTTTGGCTATGTAGATCAAGGACGACATACATGACAACGAGGATAACATGGACCTCTCGATCTACTTTCTCTGTAAAGAAATATGAAAAAGAAATTGCTCCTTGACGAGCACGAGAACTGCTGTAGTAAAATCATGCTGCATATGTTTGAACATTCGTTTAGGGCTGTAGTTGTTGCTGACGAATTTAAGTAGTGAGCCAGCAATTAAGGATGCGAGGATTGTCGTTGGTATTAAATTATTTATCGTGCTACTCTGCAAGTTGTCAAAGTGAATGGGTATAGTAAAGATGAGAAAAAGCATTTTCGGATTAACTGCGAAGAAGGAAAGTTCGTATTTAGACTTATAAGACTGTCGAATTAACTTTTGCGATTGTTTATTTTCTCTAAAGACGATTTTTGTTGAATACCATAAGCTTCAGTGGCTTACGGTTGGCATGTGCGTTTTGTCAGCGCGAATGCCTTGCAAACAGCTTTTGCATTCGAACCAAGAAATAAGCACCACAAAGATGAAATTTGGTGAGAAGTTGCTGGCTGTTTGGACTTTTTACGCCAATTATTAATTTTTAGTTGTCTTTTGCAAGGCTCCATAAGGAAGCAACCATTTTTCTTGAGGTATTTGCCAAAAATATTGCTCAATCGGCAGAAAAAAAGAGGAACAGTTGTCAAATTTATGTTACCATTTTTCGCACTATAGCCCCCTAGATGGGGTATAGGCAGGGCTAAAAACACCGAGGTACGACTTCCAAATTTATGAAAAGGCCGCCTTAAAACGGTAAGGACGAGTTTTAAACCCATTAGGGTTAGAACTTTAAACACCACACGCAAGCGTTTGTACCCCTTTATAGATTCCGTCATTCAGTTTTCCACCTGGTTGCGACTTTCTCGATAGACAAAACGCATTCACATTCGAAATCAACATCATCGGCAAGATCCCACGCGACACAAGACACGATGTTTGCGCATGTCACCGAGAACAGCGGTGACGAACATAAGAAGTCCAATTTAAAACCAGAAATGAAAATTGACGGTCTTACTGATTTCATACCGACCATGGAGAGATAAGGGAAAAGGTCTGAAGGTCAACTTTTCAGATTGCAAGATCAGTGGTCTTTGAGATGTCTGAAACTTGGGAACAGACTATGGCCCTCAGACATAATGCGGACGAAGAGCCACGGCCGAAGATATATCGGCAAAAATATCTATGTCAAAATATCTATGAGACCATACCTCTCATTTCTCTCATTTCTCATTTCATTTTCTCTCATTTTACCTGTGATAACACGTGAAGAACTTTTCACAACAAGTAAGATGGTAAGCAATGAAAGGCGAAGGGACAGGATGGTTTTCCTTTTCCTATCCTTTTGAAATGGCTATTTAAAAACGGCCTGGCTTATTTCCGAAATCGTTTGCCGCGTGTATTCAGGAGGGGATTTTTGTACTGAGTTTTTGAAGCCCCAAAGACTAACTAAGGAAAGGGGTACCCAAACGAACCTCCCATAGTTCCATTTGTTACCGAATCCACGATCAATTGTAAAATCCTTGAACGTGTGACTTGAAATAGGCTCTAGCCAGCAATTGATACAGCGGAATGCCTCTCGGAACAACAATATGACGGTAGTAAGGGAGTGTGTCTCGAGGGAAGTCTGCGTCTATCATTCATTTATCAGAGGCGGTTGTGTCGAAAACCATAGACGTCGAGCTGCATTGTAATAAGGCAGTTGCTTTACCTAGATGGCTAGCGCGAGCTTGCGTTAATCGTAAGAGAAGCAGTGCCTAAGTCCGGGAAGTTAAAACATTCAGAGGTGGTTCCGCAATCGTTCATTAAGTACCTTGGAGTGATAATTATTGATGCTCGTCACAGGTTCAACCGCCATCTAGTGCTTGCATGTAGAAAGTCATACAAACTACTAGTGCACTTTAAAGGCTGATGAGTAACGGTGGAGGCTACTTCTTGCTCTAGCTGTCGATTCAACATTCATTTAAGCACCAGTGATATGGTCAGGTGCCGCGACCATCTTTTAGGCGGGGAATTAAATCCGTCCACCGTGTGAGCACATTAAGGATCGCCTGTGGAATTCGAACTCTTTCGAGCGACTAACGATTTAAAAAAAATGAAAATAACTAAAAAGCGCTCGTGTATAATTTGACAGTCAGAAACCAGTGATCTATGTACAGAATAATCGAAATCATGACGGTTGCATAGAATAAATTTTAAAACGACGACACAAATTGATCACCAACTGCCCACGGAGCGAAACCGTTCTGTAAATGTTCTCTTGCATTGCCCACGATACCAAGTCGAGAGAATTGACTTAAGATCCAATAAGGCGACTTCCCTTGACGGCTTATATTTAGTTGACGATCATCAGTAACGTGGCATTGATAGATGGTGATGATGACGTTACCACCTCCGCATTGGTTTTAAGCAAAGTTTTTTTTACAATTTTGTCTTTGCATGTACTTGTAGCGTTTGCCATTTAGGCATGAATTGATCCCAAATTGTAACACCCCCTAAGACTTACTATGTTACTAAGAGGATCATTTTGGTCTGGAACTGTTATTCAAAAAAAAAAAAATACTTTTGACAGCCGCTTTTAACCGCAGTGTGCGACATGCCTTAGGTTTTAGTGTTGGTGCAATATTATCCTTCTCGAAGACATACTTACATACTGTTACATTCTCAGCGATTTTTCAAGGTCCTTCCATGAAATATTAAATGTAATACAGAAATCAGTAAGAGATTTTTGGTTTTGTTTTTGGTTTTATTTAATTTCTCTTTATTATTGCTTTGGAGGCTCTAAAAATAGTTTTACATTCATCACTAAAATGTTTTAGATATAAGTATAGTGTTAAATGTCTTACACACAGAGAACATGTAATCCTTTACAATCCATATTGACATTGAATATGATATACGTGGGTACATATATTTTAATACATAAATTTTCATTCGTTTGAACAGTTTGCACGATTACACGTTACACGTTTCTTTAATCCATTTCTCGGTAGCCAATTCTAATACGTATATATTTTTGTCCTTTAGAATATTTTCTCTTCCATTTTGTTTCTTTTTTTAAGCGAAAAATCAAATTTGGAATTGAATTTTTTCCTTAAAACACTTTGTTTCATATAACTTTGTATATGGAAAAATTAGAAGAAAGAAGAACAACTCAACCTGAAGAATCCATTTTACAATATTTTTGCAGTTTTAGAGCTATTGTTGAGAGAAATATTTGAACAAAAAAACAAAATCCGGCGTATCTCTAGATGTGAGTATACAGGTATTTATTTTTCTGCTGAATTGTTTTAATAAATATTACTTCGAGTACCATTATGTGTATTTTATTTATTAAATATTACATTCTTCTTTTTTTTTTTATAAGACTTTATTTAGTATTACATTTTTGCTTGTAATCTGAATTTATGTATATTGACTGAAGTGAGTTTGAGTTGCTTGATAGAAAGGATAGATACAGAGAGCGTTTATATATTGGAGAAAGGAAATTGTATCTGTTTTTTGTTTTTCTTTTTTATTATTATTATTATTTATTTATTTCTATAATGTATATATATGTATATGTGGTAATATATGTTTTGCTTAAATGGTAAGTTTCCTTATTTATCAAGTCTTTGCATTAATTTCTTTTTAAAATATTCCTTTTTGTATAATTAAAAAAAATTGTTTTCTTTTTGGTGTTCTTTATATAATAATTATTATTAATAATGTTTTATCTAAAAAAATTGGTTTATATTCCTTTTTTCGGGGATAAGTTTTTGCCTTCTTTCTGTGTCGAGTATCTACAAAAACAGCCGAATTCATTTCGCACTAAATGGCCTTGCTAAAATTGAGGCGCTTTTTTTGTTGCTGTTGGCTAAAGAAAGCTCTCTTAACTAAATAAATAAATGTATAGTTTCACATTATAAATGCTGACAAGATGTACTGAAATATACAGTGTTTATAATTTTAATAATAATTATACATGTGTGTATATATACAATTACATATTTTGTTTTATACGGTGAATATATAATTGAATTGTATGTTATTTTTGGATTTAATTTAACTCCATTTTGTATAAATGTAATTTACACAGTAATATATATAAATATTATTGGTCTGTTTCTAATATAAATTATGCTTAAGGGTATGTTACATGTCTACGGATTATATTATGTATGTATATGGTTTATTAATTTTCTCTTAAGAATTGTTTGCTATTTTTGGTTTGCTTCTTAAAATCTGATTTTAATAAAATTATTTTTGTTTTTTTTTTTTGAAAAGAACTACTTTCATATATATTGCTTGAATTTGTTTTTTTTTTCTCGTACGTATATAAAATACAGAATTTAGCACGCCCCAGGGGACTCCAAAAATCACATTTCCGAAAAACGCATAAATAAATATTTTTCCTCTTCTTCTACTTGGAGTTGTTTTTGTTTTTTTGTTTTGTATAAAAAATATAAGTGAGTATAATGCTTAACAAAAAGAACGAGTACACATTAACCATTTTGCCTCCATACGAGTCTTATGCATATGTATGTCTTTACAAATCCAGTCCTTGTGACGTGCAAATTTTTGACTTCTTTAATATATAATATATATATAAACTTTTTTTTTTGTTTCTTAAATCACAAAACTTTCTATCAGAATAAATTTTATAATATACTTTACTTATATTTTGTTTTGTTTTCTTATATTGTGTTTTGTTTTTATTTACTTTTTTGGTTTTTGAAAAAATGTTCAAATCGTTGTATGTTTTAAGTTCGAAAGTTCACTAATTTGCAGTGTTTCCTCTTTTTGTTTTTCTTTGTTACTTATATATTCCGTTTATTAGTTATTGCAATTTAGTTATATGAAATCAATTTTTGTTTGTTCCTTATGAATTTTAAGATTTGTTGTTTAAACTTTACGCATGGAATTTGTTCTGTTGGGACAGAGTATCTTTTTTGTTTTTGTCATTTATATATATATTAGTTTTTTAAAATGTCTTTTGAATTTTGTTTTGCTTTTCCAAAATTAATTGACCATAATTTCTATTTAATTTAGGGTTTCTTAGAGTTTTAAAAATAATATATATATTTTCTGATTTTGTTTCTTTTGTTGCTAAGCGTCTACCTTGAACAAATCTTTGTAAATATTTTTTGTTTTTGTAATTGCAATTGCTTTTGGGTTGTTTTGGTTTTTGTATGTTTTTTTCTCTCATTGAATTTTTGAAAAAAATTTGAATATTATATTCTTTTTCTATATATAAAAATAGTTGTTTTTTTGTTTCTTATTTAAATTGTTAAATAATATCTTTAATTTTGTTGTGTTTATATTTACGTAACACGATGTAACTTAAAATTGAACTGAGTATTTTACATATTATCTTTTATTTTATTATTATCGACTTTATTTTATTTATAAATATTAATTTTAAGTATTGTCATTGTGATATGTTTCTAATATTTTTTTTTCACTTTATATTTCGGAAAAATTAATAAAATGTGTCGTCCTGGGAGTTTTGCAGTTGTAGTTGGAATGTTTTTAAAGATTTATTGCTTTGAAGCTCTAAAGGTGGGGCTCTGTCAATTTGAGGATGGATTGATATTTCAAATAGCTTACCGAGAGGCCGTATTTACTACCCTGATCCTTCTGTAGGAGTATTATTTTGAATATTTAAAAAAGGAAAAGTGTTCACAATTTTTCTTTGCAAGCAAAATCACACAAAGACCACTTATCGGAGCTTCTGCTGAACTTTTATTTTATATAATTTTTACCAATCGTTTGATGGTGTGACAAATGTTTCGACTCGACACTGTGGTGCAGTATGGAGGTGTGCTATTTGGACGTTATATCAGTATTATGGGCAAGGCACAATGAGCTACACCAGCCCGCAATCCTCTTTTGCTGGTTCTATAAATGTTTATCTACATGGCCTATTCTGTTTTGACTCTAAAGGCCACGACACAGAACCCGTCGCATAAGGTAGGTAGTTACCGTTTGCAACTGACAGATGGATAGAGTAAATGCTAGCTAATAGAAGCAGCAGTGGTCTGCTCTCTATTCTTTTTTACCTATCAAGTGATGTTAGACGTTTGACTTTTCGAATCCAAAGTAGAGCTCTGAACAGATCCCGAGCGTGTTCACAGCGATCTGATTTATTTATGAAACACATTTTAGCAGTAGCTGTCATATGACAATAAAAAAAAACACCATTTGAACAGAATTTGCTAAAATTTTCTTACCATCAGCTCAGAAACCATTCGCAGTCCTGACCTGCAGTCATATGGTGAGCTGTCAGAATAATTTGTGCTCAGATTTCTACTTAGGATGCTCATGTTCAGTGATTAGAGCGAAATCTGAACGAAAAAAAAAAATACAATTAAAAAGTTGTAGCTCTGATGTGTTCGAAAAATAAATCAGAATCTTTTGACAGTTCTCCATTCACATCATCGGTATTTTTGCTACCATTTTTGTCTGTGCTCTGTGCTAATCTGTACTCTTATTTCTTCTTAGGTTGCTAAGCTTATATCAAGGACCTCTAAGCTCTTCTTCGTGGGAAATGGCATCATACATTGCACTCTTGTCAATTAGGTATCAACTACTAACTACCAAAATGCCGTTACTTTTGAAATATCTTCCGTTCCGGTCATTGGCAACTAAGACACTTTGTCAAACATTGTTAGATAAGTAGTATCTGTCTCTATTTGATACAAAATTTAAAGTGTGCTATTTATCGCATTTATAATTCACATACACACAAAATAGAGAGAGTGAAAGGAAACCGCACCTCCCTCCATTTCAATTACAACCCAAGTCACAACTGTTAAGTTGCAACAATTTATGTTCAAAATAACCACAAAGTATTGTGCTCGTATTTTATATAGCGTCCTCCATTAAAATTCAGTCATCCCCGTATCATCATCCGAGCTCGGCGAGCACAAAGGGGCCTCCCAGCCCCGCATACATATAATATGCACTATGGGAAAGTTCTTCATGTTGCTTCCGTCAGTGGCGTAGTAGTTACCATCGTCGTCGTTGGGGAAAACAGTATATGTGTATAAGAAAAGAAAAACCTTGTCATCAGGACAACGGCAGACGCTGTGCGGGAGGAACTATTAACATGCCGCGAAGCAGCATTTGCCTTCATTCAGTGGTACTTCTTCATTCCGATTCTCGTGTGCAACAGTTTTTCCCTCCTCCTGATTTTGAAATGAATTTTCTTTTCACAATTCACTACGCAATGAGAAAAGACACAAATGCAACATTTCAATGCAATACACAGTAATAATCAGGAATAGCAAGACCCACCTACCTACTCCCCGGTTCTCTATTATACATATACCCCATCAAAACCGTACAGCTCCTTAGGCTGCCAATGAGTATATATATGCCAAGCAAAATATCAACAGCCAGCGATATGAAACAAAAGCGTATAACAGCATAATCGCAAAAGTTGTATATATACACATGTATAATATGCTGGAGGAGGAGAGCACCACCAGTCTTCGTCTTCTACTTCGCTTCATTATTAAAAGTTTGCTGCAGCATCGGCATTAAATCTCATTCAAGCATCCACTATGTTGTAGCATGTATACTCCCTAAGAAGTGGTAGATAGCTCTGTTCATCTATTTGCAAGCCAATGTCTCCTGCTCCCCGCATCAGTGCGGTCGTTGTGGAGGCAGTCTATCATTGTAGTGTCTATCTTTCAAAGTGTAGTTTAAGGATGAAATTACATCTGTAGGTTTACAAGTGCATTTTCAGATTTTCGCCCAAGAGTGTAAGGGCGTGTGCATATACCCACTCACTTCATGTCGAGGATTCGTTTAGAAATTTTCAAAACAACATCCTGATGCACAAGTTTTAGTAGGAGCACTATTACTTTGTGCCCCAGCAGTGCGTTGCACAGTGGGGTGGTCATTAATGACTGATGCGTAACTGACTGACGTCATTCTTGTGCGGCTTCGTGAACTTAGATCAGGATTTGAGGTATATTGGTGATTTTTCACAGATTCCCCAGGAACCAAACTATGAAAGAAGGGCTTTGATGCCGCTGCAAAAATTTCTTGCCAAGCAAGATTGTCTAAGATTATTTCCGCATCGCAACAAACACCTGTATCAATTACAACAGACGTCAAATCTACTCCCTAGCGGCGACAACAAGAAAGTAAGTTGCCATTGTCCAGTTGTGAACAATTTAGGAAACCAATAATCATTTTTATGTGGTATTCGATTGGGCTTCTTCAGATTCGCTTTCAGATTGCAGATTTCGCGTGCCTAATCGAACGTAAACACGTCCCTTTTGTTGATATTTGTGCGATTGGAATATGTGTAGCCTTTGACACTTTTCTAAGCGCTTTCCATTCACTGACTAAATTTTACATAAAAACATTCAAAATGCTTGCAAATGTAGTACGTTAGCCAACAAAATGTAGCATTTTTAAACAAAATGTAGTACCTGTTGTTTTTTTCTATTAACAAACAAAATAAACAATTCCAGAACGCAGTTAAGATATGATGCTGTTTTTATTTGTTATGTTTCTAGAATAGTCGGACACACTTGGAGTTTTTTTTGCACTATTGTAATTGGAAATGTGTATGGGTAAGAGTTCATGTCTAAAAAGCAAAGTCATATTGCAAACAAATGACTTCTGACAAGCGCGACAAAAGGATTTGCCAGACCTATATTCGACCAACGAAAATTGGTTTTCCCATTCCTTGCAATATCTTTGGGTGCGAGCTGAAGATTTGCACTTACTTTAGAGTGATGCCAAGTTTTTAAATCTATTTATTTAATTATAAAAGCAAAAGGGGTCAAATTCGAAATGTTGTTCGCAAAAAAGTGAAATGGTTAGACGGATCTTAAGAAATGTAGTACTTTAGGGTTACGATGTAGTATGTAGTACGGCATCAAAAAAACCAGCAGATATGTAGCATAGTACTACATAATATGCAGTACAAGTGGTAACGCTGTTTGCATATAAATAATAAACAAAAATAGATGCACCCGATGCAATGCGTTTCTTTGCAGTGGAGATACCACGTATATGTACTCTGCGTGTAAGCCGCTAAAAACCCAGAAAAAAGAAACACGCTGCACGACGGTCCAAGGCCACGAAGCTGTAAAAATGAAGCCTCGCAGAGACTTTTTCATGTGTTTTTTTTTTAACGTTTGTCGCTCGATGTCGCAATAATAATCCTATATCGACTGCCAACCATCTAAGTCGAGCTTTGATTGGATTGAGCTCGTAGACTGTGAGTATCACGCTCAAAAATTCGATCTACCCGAGTGCGATTTTTGCTTGTTTAAAGAAAGTAACGGTTAAGAATTAACTAGTTCTCTGTTGAATAATAACGAGTAGATATTCGTTGTTAGAAACAAAAATGCTAAATGCGTACTGTCAAAAAAAAAAAAACAACCTTTATAGGTGTTCTCCATTAAATATAAAGCTAAAAGCTATATTCTTCTTAAAAACTTTTTTGTTGAACTTTAAAATATCTTTGTATGTATAGCTTAAAGTTGTTTTTTTTTGTGAAATAGAGTTATAGTAATTATAAAATAAAAATAACTATTCACCAAGTTTGATCAATATCAACGAGTTGGTTCAGTTTCTTAGTTTCGTATTTACGACCGAGAAATTTTGGAAAAATTGGAAAATTGATAAATCGATTATTTTTAACCGAGTTCTTTCTTTAACAAGCTCACTTTTATAAAATAAAAATAACTATTCACCAAGTTTGATCAATATCAACGAGTTGGTTCAGTTTCTTAGTTTCGTATTTACGACCGAGAAATTTTGGAAAAATTGGAAAATTGATAAATCGATTATTTTTAACCGAGTTCTTTCTTTAACAAGCTCACTCAGTAAGTTAACTCTGTAGGAGCTATTTTAACAGCATAACTCAGTAAATTTTAACCGAAAGTTTGTTGATTTTAAATAAGAGATTTTTCTATTTTTCTGCATGCTAAGTCTTGGACGTGATCCTGATCAGTCGAACCAACCAGAGACTTATATGTCACCTAAAAAGCTGTTTGCCCTTAAAATGACATTGACATTGAGATCTCCTGATGGATCGAAACATATCAAGAAATTGTGAAAAGTTCTAAATTATTTAGAAATATTGATGGCGTTTGGGGAGTTTTGAAAAAATCTGCTCTTGCGAAACTTTTTGCTGGAGCCGACCCCACTGTTTAGAGAAATAACTAAGCTGGCTGCCATGGAGCAAAAACAAATCCAGGATTCGAATAAAATATGTAGGTACGAGTATATGTAGAAAGATTAACCATGCATCTAGGCAAAATTATATTGAATGGATTTGGAAATTCACACTAGACACGCCTATAACGTATATCTGCAGAACTCAACTCAGTTCAGTCAGCCGTGGTGTGTTGTGTAGAATCAATGTACAGGCTACAGGGACTCTCAACCTGCATTTATACGGCAAGGCGTTCATTGGGCATAAGGTAATGTCACGCGATAAATCCTTCAGATCTGCGCGCTACCGCCAATACTACATTACTAGGCGTTGCTCAGTTGATGAGAGCACCACCGGAGGATGCTATAATCTTCAGCAACCGAAGCGCAATGTGCTGACACACATGAAAAGTAATTCAAGTGCCACTTTGCGTCGGCCCCTGCCCTCAAATAAGATGCGAGAGGGAACGTTGATACAGATTCATGTATACGTAGTTTTATACACATATCCTGTGTTTTCCATTGAAGGAAACAAGATGTCGCCCTGATGACATCCTCTCGGTATTTGCTCGCACTGTTCTTGTTTGCCTTTTTTTTTTCTTTATAATTTTTTCGCTCCAACTTGGTGACGGATGACGATGAAATTTTCTTCTTCCTTTGCCTCTGAACAGAGGGAATGGATATATGGCAAAAGTGGAAAAGTGGGAAATTATGGCGTGAAGGGCGCGTTTTGAATGGGGCCGCGCCTACTTAAATTTGAAGCCACGCAAAATGAATGAATTTTTGCGACCGCACTTGACGTGCTGTCGGATGTGTGTCCTTCGTGTGATTTTCCTGTGACACTCTCCTCGGTTTGTTGTTGTAAATTTATAATTTCTTGTGTGAGGTTGTGGGATTTTTCCTAGTCCAATTTTCGTTCCAAATTTAAGTTTGAGCCGAGCCCCTAGTCCGGGCTGATTTATCGTATTAAATTTTTAATTGGGACTTAAACTAGAATGTTCCCTTCCCAACTTATGACAAAAAATATTGGCAGACAATTATTCCGGGCTTCGTATTTTTGTGTTCCATACTATTTCGAAGGTTTTGTGGAACTGAGCTGATCTCTAACGCAGCCCTCCCTGTACAGGTGGACAAACCTGGCTAATAATAAATCAAGTATAAAAAACCACGTGCCGCGCAAGTCGCCTATTCAGCGAATAATTAAAAAAAATATAGAAAAGACAAGACGTCCTCTGTCGTTAACAGTGCCTCTAGAATTTTTAATTTAGGAGAACTTTGATTGGATTATTATTAAACGATCGTTGAGTTAACTGCAAGGTGTGCGCCATTTTTGAAATGAGACGGCGGCCATATTTTTCTGTAAAGATGCTTGAAAACTTTTTTTTTCACCCGAACTGGATCAATAAACCCACCAGTTCTGCGGGAATTTGTCCCCTTTAGAAAAAAATCAAAAACTGGCGCACTCTCTCGAATGGGTGTACCTACTTGAAGGTAAAGACGTTCAACACAAAATTAATCATTTGGTGCAGTATTCGAAATTGCTATGAATATGATGACGAAAAGTCTGCGAAATTTTTAAGAAAAATATTCTTTTATAATAATAAAATATTTTTTTATAATGTTAAAGACCACATATTCGATTAATAAAATATAAGTTTGTTTGGCAATTGTATTGCATTTAAAAGTTATTTAAAAATATGCCTCGAGCTTGTAGAGACCATTTTTGAAAATTGTTCACAGCAGCCCCTCGAAACTTTCGGCCTTTTCGTCCATTAAAAGACGACTGGAATCGGAGAAAAATGTTATCCAAACGCCTCAGTGAGAAAAAACGGCTATAAATATATTTTTGTTTAGGCAATCCTGGTTGGAGAAATAGGCAGTGACAACTAGCGTTGTGAGCACGAAAGTAATGGGTGTAAACGATGATTTTCTGCTTAACAAGAAATACTCAACCCATTTCTGAAAAGACATCATACAAAAATACATCGTCAAAAATACCTCCCTCCAGGTAGGCAGAAAATGAAGTTAAATTTATTTGCAAAAAAAAAAAACGCATCCCCAAAGTGAGCCCCTCACCTTAGTACTTGTGAACCGTATCGGCCCTCACTAACTTGATTCATTTATTTTGCCCTTTGAAACGCGAAAAATAATATCTCCTGTTGGTAAACATTTATTTTTTGTTTTTAATTTTGTTGCCATATTTAAACTTTGTCGAATAATTTAATAGAGTTTTAATTTTGTATTTATTTTTGATTTGTATGTTTTTTTCTTTTTTATTTTGTATTTAAATTTCTACTTTTAAGTTCCATAAATATTCGTTGTGAGATTCTCCTTAATTTTAAATTCAATATAAAACAAAATGAGTTTAAAAAAAATAACACAAAACACGTCGCTTCCATTGTGGACTACACGTCATACCCTACGGCTACATGCCAACTGTTAGCATTTAATTTACTTATGAATCTTTAAAAATATTTTAATTTCTTTCATATGTAAATATTTTTTTTTTTTTTGTGTAATGTATATGTACTAAATATTTATTTCCAAATCGAAACACAGGGTGTAGATACAGTGAACCGCGTACCGTGTTCGTGTTGTGTGTGTGTGTGTGGTTTAGTGTATTGTATGTGCCCTCGTATTTACAGTGCTTTACTGTAATCCGCTGGATTATATTGCTTGTTCTGATAAATTGCAGTCGTACTTACCTGTGACTGTGCGGATTACGCGACAATGATGTCGTCGTCGTTGTCCTCGCTGCTGTTGTCACTGCCACTTTGGTTCTGGCATGCCGACTCAAGATGCTTGTTGAGGTAGGACTTCAGAGCGAAGGTCTTGTCGCAGCGGTTACACTTGAAATTCTTGCAGCCCGAGTGGGTTTGCATGTGGGCTCGCAGGTTGGACCTGTCGGCGAACGCCTTGCCGCAATGGGCGCAGCCGTACGGCTTTTCGCCGGTGTGCGAGCGCAAGTGTCCCTGCAGCAGCCATGGCCTTGAGAAGAGCTTGCCGCAAATGCCGCAACTGTGACTGAGCTTGTGGGTGAGCAGGTGCATGGCGAGTGCGGGCATTGATACGTAAGCCTTGCCGCATGTGTTGCACTTTTTGGCCGATTGCGAGTCCAAACTACGGTGGGTCTGCTTGTGACGCGATAAATTGCTCGAGGTGGCATATTGGCGGCCGCAGTCAGTGCACTTGTACGAGCCGCGCTTCTTCTTCGAGAATGCCTCCATGCTGGAGTTGCGACCCTTTGAGCGGCCGTCCGTCATCGCCGAAATCATTTTCTCCTTTTTGACCTTCAGCAGCTCGGTGGTCCAGAGACTGTGGGTGGTGCGATTGTGCAGTGTCGAGTGACGGGACGATTCCGAGGACGTGGTCAAGGCCGAGCAGGTGGAGGAGGACGACGACATGTCAATGTCGACATCGGAGGAGTGGTCGGAATTAGGCGGCGTCAGCGGTGAGCAGTTCTCCGCATTGTTACTCTCATAAGAACTCGTTATGTAGCGGATTTTGGATGATGCTGCAATTGACTTGGAACTGCCGTTGGCAGAGTGATGGTGACTGGAATGGTGATGATGATGATGGTGGTGGCGATAGTCGCCGTTGGAAGAGTTCGAGATCTCCTGCATCACTGGGGTACTGGACACGACGTAGTTCGATGTGGATCCATGCTCCTGCTGGAGAATGGTTACAACACATGGCGCCGGCAAGGGCGGCAAGCTCTGCGACAGCGATAGCAAGTCGTGAGCAGCTTCGGTCTCTTCAATGCTTCGCTCCCGATAGAAGGAAAGCGGTTCGCTCTTAATGAAAACCGGTGGTGGCGGTGGAGGGGCTGGCGGTGCGGATCTCTGTGCTGGTGGTGCATAGAAAATCACCTGTCCTGCTGAGCTGCCGCCGTCAGTGCGATGGAATCCTTTTCCGCTTGATGTGCACTTAATCGCGCTAACCGTGATCACTTTCGGGGTCGGTGGACCGTCCTCGGCGATAGGAAGTGCGCTTCGTTTTATCATCTCCGGCAGACCATGAGTAGCTGCTGCCGTCAGTATCGTCTCCTTCGGCAATGGCTCCCGTTGCTTTGGCCCGACTGCTATTGTCGACGAACTGGAATAAATTCTGGACAATTTTTCTTTGTCGACAGCAGAATGCATGGCGCCACCACCACCATCACCACCACCAACGCTGTAGCCGCTCTTCAAACGCTGCGGTGTGTTCTCTGAAAAAATAGAAAAAAGAGAACAAGATAAGAGGATTTTCCGGTGAAAATTAAAATAGCAGAAATGTGATAAAAACCCGAAAACGGAAAACAAAGAATCTGCCACCACCCCACTGCCCTAGCGGAAACGAGGATAATTACGAGTTTTTCTCGTTCGGGAGAAAATAAACTGTTTCGTCTTGCTCTCGAGTTGAAGGATTGCATTGACAAGTGAGGGCGACGGCGGGCGGCGAAAAACTCACAAAAAATCCTAGTGAACCCTTAAAAAAATTGGCAAAAGATACTGAAAATTATAATAGAGCGCACAGCAGACAAAAGAGCGACGACAACCATCATGGATGGATTTATTTAAAAAAAAAACAAGAAATATGTTTTCGCTAGCATTATCATCTCTCGTTCAGAAGGCGGTGGTGAATCCTTGTGTGGCAACTGGTTTTTGGCACACAAAACAACAGAAGTAATCATCCGTGCATATATATACATATATCTGTCGAAGTAATTTCTATAGCGAAGCACTGACACAGCAACAACAACAACAACAACAATAAAACAATAGCAAACAAGTTCAACGAGAAAGTAATCAGAAATAGTTTCTGTTCTGTTATACTTTCAATTCGAGTTTTTGGTTGGTTGGGTGTCCTTGTGCAGGAGCATAAGAACTATTTAGGCAACATGACTGTTTGCTGATTTGGTTTTTATTTTTGTTTGCTCTTTATTTCGCTGTTACAGTGAGTAATCAAGAATATGCATCGGCAATTCAATTCGAATGGAGTCAGGCATGGGGGCGGGCCCAGCAAACGATTTATTAACTTCGAGCTACAAGATTTGGCAGCCACACCTACTGCCGAAAAGGTCACCACGGATGGTATGCAATTCGTAACGGTAGACGACGTAATTGAGGATGTAAATCAAGTTAAGTAGCACTTAGCGCATTGCATACATGATTGAAAGAAGCAAAAGCTCCTCAAAGAGCTCCTGTTTGACAGCCTGGCAAAAGGATTGACCTTTTTAACTCTTCTTATTACAATTTCAGTACATTCTGTTCATTTTTGACGTCTCTGCCTGCAGCACACGGAGCCAACGAATAAGAAGTGCACTGGACTTGGTCGTTTCTGACGGTAGTTTTAGACGTCTAGGAGCTGGCTGGTTCAAGTTGACGATGTCGAAACATATCGCGATTTAACTACCGTCAATTTATAAAAAGATCATTTTGCGGTCTTGTTTGTTTCGTCAAATTTCAGAAACAAGTCTGGAAAACAATGGCAACATTTTTACAACTTTTATAGCGCCTGTTTGATGTAGGTATCAACTTTAAACACGACTCTATACGAGTTGTCTCAATTCCGACTTCCGACAGCAACAAGAAGCTGACGAAATTGTCCGACAGGTGTTGCAGCTGCAAACCCATCTCAGTCAGATCGATGACACTTTGAATGCATTCGATTGCAAGTAGGAGTCGATCTCACCGGGCTAACAACGACTTAAGAGCTAAAAACTGAGGACTATTCACCTTGACCCCTTTTACCATAAAATGTACCAGATTGACGACAGCTTTTAAAGCCTTAAATGCATTTAGCTGGGGAGTCTCGTGCGGTAGTCGGGCGATTAAGTGTCTGGGACACATGAAAAAAAAACGAGTGTGCTTTAGACCACACGACTGAAGTAAAACTTCTTTAGCTCCATCTATAATTCTTTACCTATGTATGTACTCGCAAACGAAATACTGACTGAGATATCTGTGCCTAAAAGGCAAAACATCTTATGTCAATTTTGTCAACTTTTCAGGAGAGCAATTTTAAACTTATGCAAGGCACTACTGTTGATGACTTAATCCATTTTAAAACAGTTATAACTTCCTCATTATTTGACATTTTTTCAACTGCTTTGGCTTAAGAAATAGAGTAAGGAGAACACAATTCAAATAACGTTAAACAGCTAAAACAACTTAAGTCGACTTAAGATGTTTTCACTTTTAGGCACAGATATTATATATTTCATGCACTGGCTATGAGAGGAAGAGTGAAAATGTGTGCGTGCACTGCTCTCTCTCTTGCTCCTACAATGTGATACAGACAATAGGCCACAGTTGCCACTTGCAAACAAAAAACTCAAATAATTTTTTTTTATTTTTAAAATAATTGCTTGTTTAATAAAAAAACTTTTATAAAACATAAGACTGTTCAATTTAATAAGGAACGTAGTAGGAACTTTGTCAGTCTTTAAACAATTAAACAACGTCAACAACGTTCTGCACAAAATTACCAGCCAGCTGCTAGAAGGCATGGGATCATCTACCATTTTTCGATCCTTTTTTCTTTTAACGAAACTTTAACAAATTAGAGTTTTATGTCTGTATATAAATAATATGATTAATTAACCTATCCATATCTCAAAGTAGTTATAAACAGAAACAGAAAAGATTTCGAAGTTTACTATCTGTCAAAAGAAGAAAATGAGTGCATTCGGTAATTTTTTTGAATAATGAATAAAACAGGTTTATATGGATGGTGATGACGCATATGCAAATGCAATGCGTTCACTCAGAAACAGTAAGGTAGCATTTAAATGAGTTGGTACATCTGCTCAAAAAGTTTCCATAACCAGATAAAAATTACCAAATTACCGAAACTCAAAAAGCAAAAAAAAACGTTACCAAATTTGGATAAAAAAAATACCAAAGTGGCAACCGTGCAATAGGCGTGCACTGTGTCTATATATACGAAAAATAACTGGTTATGAAAGAAAGAGAGAAAGATAATCTGTGCGGTGCGAGTTGAGGTGAGGTGCGACCAGTGCAACTAGCGCCCTGTGCAAGATTTACAGAAAGCGCCCTTTTTTCACATTTGCACACATGCATAGTTTTTTCCACATCACCCAGAACTTAGATTTTCAATGCGTTTTTTTATTGCGGTATTTTTTGTTTTGAGATCTTTGAACTAGATTCTCTTGTAAAATGTAAGTGGATGTGCAAGGAATGTACCTACGTGAACAGGATGGACTACTTTGAGATTATGTAGGTAAGAGGTGAACTTGCATATGTCTAGTGGGATTTTTTATTTTGCGATATTTTGAGTTAGATTCTCCTTGAAGTTGCAACATTGCAATTGATGTGAGTTAATGTGCAAGATGTTATTATTTTGGGCTTATTTGAATAAACTTTTTGTTTAAAATGCAAATGGCAGTATTTGATCACGCAAGATAAAATTACTTTTTCTTTCCTAGCAATGCGCCCCCAGAACTTGGCGCCCTGTGCATTTGCACATCTTGCACATATGGTTGGTCGGGCCCTGGGTGCGGCTCTCTTCCTCCTTCAGTGTGATACAGGCAATAGGCAGAGGCAGGTTATCCCACGGTTATACCCAAAATATCCCTTTTATCCCTCGTACAAAAAGAAACATAAAATTGCATTCGGCATTAAAATGAAAATAATATTCAACATAAAATAAATATCTTATGAATTATTTGAAAATGACTGGTATGAAAGAAACTATATTTCGGTGTCAAGTTTCATTATTCTCGATTTTTCATACAAAAATGACACAGGAATTTGATTGGAGAATGAGGTCAGGTTTTTTTGTCCTTTGTCCCTTTTTGCTTATTATAAGTGAGAAAATCCCGCAAAAAGGTATAAATTCCCCGATCTGGTATCACTGCTGCACTGTGGGCTGTGGCTTAGATGTTAGGTATACGAATACGAAACGTAACTGGCTATGAGAGAAAGAGAGGAAGAAAATGTGTGCTCACACCTCTCACACCTCTTGCCCCTACAGTAGTAAGCGGAACGAAACGTAGCTCTCTCTCTTTCTATCTTCACTAACTTATATCTGCCGCTCAACTTCCGTTCGCAATTTCCGTAACGCTTTCGTGACGCATTCACCAGCTTACCCCCGAAGTCAAGCCTGCCTAAAGAAGTTATACTTCAAAAAGACACCCAGATGAGATACCCCAGGAAGCCAATTATGATTAATGATTTGCAGAAGCTGGTGGGGCAAATCCTGGGGTCAGAGTCTGTAAGGCAAACAAGTTGAAACGTGCGCACGAATGATTTGCTCTAAGTTGCAGAAGTAAATCGTTCGTTCACACCAAAACGTTTGAACGTTTCGCCTTACAAAATGCCTACCCTGGGGTTGCAGCCTGACCATTTCCAGATGGATGCATATGGCAACTGTGGGACCTGTGATCACATAGGAAGCGATTGCATGGGCAAAAGTAACCAATCAAAAGTAACCAATCTGTTCACCCAACTCAATAAGGGGACATGAGAACTTTCCTAACTGCAGCCCTCCAGGTGCCACTGATGAAACTGATTTCTGTGCATCTTGTGCTTAAAGAGACTTCAAGAACGGCCGAAGAAGGAATGGGATGAGGAAGCAATTCGATGCACTATACTTCAAGAGCAATCACTCTTCGGTTTTCCTAGCAGAAGAACCAAATATTTCGGGGCAAAAGTATCCTCATCTTTGATTAGGAGATCTAACCCACAGCTGTAGTTCCGGTTAACCTCAACAGAAAGAAAGCCAACTGAAAGAAAACAGTGATGAAACCTAAAACAACACCCAGAAAAGCTAAAATTTAAAAATCATAGGCATTATGTTGGTAAGCATGTCAAGGCTAGAAAAATTCTAAACTTTAGAGAAATTAAATGAAGACTAGAACCAAAGGATTTTGGGAAAAAGTCGGGGCTCACCAACATATATATTCAGGGTTAACCTTAAAAGTGCTAGTAAGGCCCACAATGTTCATCTTCAAAGCTACCGCATATATAACAGTTTCAAAGCATAAATCTTCATGTCTATTGTATCTAAGTAAGCTCCACAACAAGTCTTTCCGTTTAATTAGTTTCCTACCTGAGACGAAAACTATTTAATTCCTCTAAGGGTTCGAGATGGGTTGCTTTTGATAAGTAAAGATACAGAATACACACCGTAACCACCCGCCCCAACCCGAAAATGCAATTGAAAACCACCATCCACCATCTGCTGTTGAAATTCAATTAGTGCTTGTTAAAGTTATTAACGCGTTTACAAATTATCTTCTAATTCCACATAAGGCTGGTATAATAGAAAACCCCCACCTATACCATGTGCTGCCGGCGAAACTTTATATGTAACTGTGTGGAACGAAAATCACTTATAAACGGTTATAAACGGCACCCACACCCAACACACTGCCCATATAAACCCACGGTGCGCAAATAAATAATCCTGCGTTTGCTACGCCGACAATGGCGGTACAAAAAATGAACAGCACTGGTGCAATGCAAATGGCATTTAACCAAAGCCACTACTGCCGCTGTTGTTGCTCACAAAAATTAAATTAATTGGCTACGTGCAATATAAACACCCACGTCGGCATAAAAACGAAAGTTATGGGGATTTTTTTATTTTATTTTTTTCGGTACACTGCACTGGCAGTCCTGCACGGCTGGGGGTTGCACGTCAGACCTTTTGTTAGTATGGGCCATATTTTTATTTACCAATAATTTCGGTTACGGCCAAAAGGAGTTGGCGCTAAAAAACATCGAAAAAAAAGCAAACAAGAGAAACAGCAGCAACGAAAAAAGAATATACAAAATAAACGGACTCATTTGTGGTCAGAGAATATTTACACATGCATATCCTAGTGAATTATTGCAAGTGGCTGTTGTGCAGCACGGCAGGACGCGGACGGCAGACCTCGACTGTGCGGGCAGAGTACCAGAATGTTGTAGTTGGTTCTATTAATTGCACGAATGCAGATATTTTCGATAGGCAATTTTAAATTGAATGCACGGGGCGTGAGTTTGGTGCTGGATTGGTACACGAGCAACGCGAACATGCATCGCTGATGGCGAAGGGAGCCCGAAATTGATTCGCTTTAATTTGATAAGGATTTCTGTTGCGACATGGAATGGATTGCTTTAAGAGACGCACTATTCGCACTGCGGAAAATCGTTATTGTAGTTGCCAATGTACCAGATGCAGATAATCGATTTATATGATTAGTAGCTGCAAGCTTCCACTTCTTTCAGTTGAGTGATCGCCAAAGCGCATTCAAGGCATTCGACCTTGTTCTCATACAATCAAATAAATAGGTAAATAGTTGGCGCAACAGATCTGTAGGGACCCTAGGCCTAGCTTCTCACAACCATTCATTGCGTGTGAGGTTTTTATTTTTGGGACGAATGGAAGGGATCTACAATTTAATGCCGGGTCCCAACGGCTAATTGAGAAGCTCATTCATGACAGTTATACTCTCTGATGTTTGTCAGACGTTCGCGAGAGGTGGCGCAGCGGAAAAAAACCATAAGTTGGAATTTGGTTTTTTTGGGATTCGAACGTGGGACCCCTCGCTTAGTAGTACAACACAATTACCACTAAGCCACTGCGCCTACAAAGCCCATTTTAAACGCACCTGTAAACAAATCCAGCATCATTAATAGCCCCCTCGACGGACGATTGAAATTTCGCTTCTTAAAAATTTCCTTAAAATTACCGGTTAGCAGTGGTAGTCATTAAATTTGGGCAACAGATTCAGTTAAATGAATTAATTCGCCGCCACCCACCCAGAAGCTGTCAGCCTGTCTCACTGCCTGAAAACGACTGACCAATGTAACTAAGACCCCAGGTAATCGCAGGTGATCAGCTGACACTTTCAACATTCACTGTTGATACTAAGAACCCACAGCAGCAGCCCACCCTCCGGGCAGGCAACGTCTGACTCAGTCGGACGTTTTGCACCGAAGGTGGTCTGAGAATTGAGTGGCATTACAAAAACGACTGGACAACTTAATGCCCTCGTAATGAGGTTAATTGGGGTGCGTTGTCGTTGCCGTCACATATACACATATACACACATACACTATACACGCTCTGCGGAGGATTCATGTCAATCATTATGAGCGCGCCCAGTAATTTGATTTACTTTTCCTTCATTTCCAATTCAAATGACGGACGATGGCGATAATGTCATCCTGTGCGATATACCAGTTAATGCAGTCCCAGCTACTGGTGCCGTACGTTTCACTATTATGCAGACGATGATGGTGATGTTTCAATTTAACTGTTCCCCTCGTGAATTTAAATTCATCTAAAGTAGCTGTATCCAGCTATATACACTCGTCTTTAATTATTATCGAAACTACAAATGTATGTACTAATGGTGTCCTTAGAGCCTTGTCTGCGAAAGTTTACGCTTCACAAATTATCCTTTAGCATACTTAATAAGCCCGTTGCCACTGGCTGGGCGGATGATTGTCCAGCGCGTGCTATGAATATTTACGCGTCCTGTTGCACTGTATATGTTGCAGAGCCAGCGATGCAGAAGAAGAATTTTTAATTTCGCAACACATCGCTTTCTCAAACTCCTTAGCACCATTGACATGGACTTCGGAGTTCGGTTTTCACTCGTAATGGACAGTCGGTTTTGGCCAGTCGCTATCCTGTCTGTCTGCTTGTGCTTGGACAGTCGGTGGCACAATATAAAATTCCATACGCATTCGGCTTTGCAAGTCATAAGACCGTGAAAATAGAATACCTACTCAATCAAATTAATTGATCCCTTATCCTGTTGGAGATGAGTTTTGTAGTGACACTCGAACAGCGGTGATGAGAAGTTGCTCATCAGGCCAGTCGCAAGGTCACCATGCAGACATTTTGTAAAAAGCGAAACGCCAAATCTGAGGGCGTACAACAAGTCTCCTGCTCGAATGAAGAATTACATCACAAAGACAGGAGGGCGAAAGACTAGTTCCAAGCTACAAATAAGTGCTTTGCTTTGTTGTGTTCAATAATAAAATTGATAGACTTGCGAGAAACAACGTGTATGGTTCACTTCCTGACAGACAAAAGAAAAATAACCTTCCAAATACACAGACTATCAGATTTCGAGTTTTAAACACAAGATCTGATGGTGAAAAACCTTCGATTCCAACTGAAGTGTCTGTGTAAAAATTCCTGTTCTCTCATATTTATAACGCATAGAAGAAAGCCAGCGACGATACGGGTTGTTAGGTGGAACTCTCAAACCCAAATTACGCTCCATTGGACTACGTTAACTGTATGTTACTATTACTCTAGGTTCTTTATTTTTAAAAAGGTTTGGCGAAAGTGAAATGGCTCGTGGGGTCAACAGCAGTGCCGTCTTTACCATAAGGGCACACGGGGCCCGTGCGATATTGCTGATACCAGTGTTGCCAATTATTCTGGTGCTTGAGCACCGTTCTTAGAATTTTCAGCGTTAATTTTGACCTCTCGGGCACCAAAATTGTCAGATCCAAAGAAGAATAAAGTGTTACAAAAGTCAAAGTAAAAAGCAGCATTAATTAGACTTGCGTTTGTAAAAACATTTTTTTTTCAATGTTTTTAAATGCTTTTGTAATTTTGTTTACCTATAACCGTTGTTATTATCTACATTTAAAAAAAAGCAACGAAATTGGTTGAAAAATACGGACAATCGAGGGAAACTTAGGCATACGCATTTTGGTACTTAGCTTAATACATGTAATTATATAGAATACATAGAGTGAGTGACTTGAATAAGCGGTAAGGTTTACGAACAAAACGTCAAACATGTCAAGAGTAATGGTACAATAAATTTAACTGGTATAAGCAGTGAGAATACATAAAACAAAGAAAATACCTCCTTTTTCCCTACACCGTCGAATATTTTCACTACAATCTCTCTACATAACTATTTTATCCATACCTCCACGAATGAAATCGAATGAAACTTCTCGTACGCAATTTCAACCACAAATGATTTTTTTCCTTTTTGTTGACTCTTCAAACTTTTTTATCTCATTTTATTCCTTAGCGAATATCGACGAGTGTACGAGCCAAATAAAATAGTTAAACAAAACTAATTAAACTAAATATTTTTTGACTGAGCAAATCAATTTACTTACAAATACATAAAATGAAAATGTTTCGTCCGAAAATATGTCACCAGTCGTAGAAAATTAAATATGAACGTATTTTGAATTCTGACTGCCAAAAACTAACGTACCTACCACAAGAACAAAACAAATCGAAGTACAAGACAAAAGACAAGGAATGCAAAAGATAAAGAAAACAATACAAGAACAAGGGATCAATTTATTTCGCCACCGCCGCACACAGGCGGATTTTCCAAAAAACATGGCCAAAATTATTTTTTTGTTTTTTATAGCTAATTATTGCATGAATTCATCAGAAAAAGAGAGTTAGAAGAAAAATAATTTCTTTCAGCATGTATTTTTTTCAAATTTAATGATTAAAAAAAAATACAAAAAATCACAGAAAATAATAATTTTAAATTCTATGGAAAGTAAGAAAAAGGTAAGAATATATTACGAAAAAAGTAGAATTTGATTTAAATAAATAATAAATAATAAATAATAACAAAATTAATTAATCGCTAATAATGTATAAATACAGTGAAATATATTATTATTATAAAACTTCCGTTTCATCGAATTCTGGTTCTTTTAAGAACATTAAAACTTCAGAAGGATACGATTTAACGTTTTTAGGATTTAGTTTTCTCATACTAGTAATGTATGGATCAGAAGAAACCAACAGATTATGGAAAACATCCTCCATATTCTGTTGCCTTGAAAATTTTCTTGAAAAACTTTCTCGAAAACGCTTGATGTCTTTGTTTCGGGCTTCTTGGGCTTCCTCTCCAAGCTGCCCAATTGGAAGAATAGCATCCGACACAATTTCAGGGCTATGTATTAAAATTTTGTGCACTGTTGTTGGCATATTGTACCACGGATACAAGTGCACAAACTTCATTGCCGTATCCATGCAGTACTCCTTAAATTCTTTTATTTTTATCGGGTAGCCACTAGATATTGTTAGTAACACTATCCGAAAGCGATTAATTATGTCTTGATCTAAACTGGTTATTTGCGATGAAGTGGCGGAGTCATCAAAAAATCGGCGAGCAGTGTTTCCATCATTTGTGCTGCCATAACCTGGCTTCGGTTTATCAACTAACAAGCCCATTTGAGTTCGGAATGCTTCCTGAATCCTTTTTTTGTTTTTCTCAACTTTTATTTTATTTTCTTCACCACGTGCTTGCCATTGTCTTATCACCAATTTATAGGACACATGAATTAGACATTCAAAAAAGCGGATCCAGGCATGTAAGGATGATAACCCAAACCTCAGTTTAGACTCCTCAACTTGTTTGCTCAGAACTATATCCATTTTATTAAAATCTTTTGAAGTAAGCCCACATAGATAGCACCTTTGTGTTGAAGAATTTTCTGTTATTGCATTACAGACCTTTACATCTATCATTGTCAGTAGCATTTTATGTTTAAGCGAAATATTTCCGTTTGCAAGATTTATAACGGTTTCCCTCAATGAAGATATTTGACTTTCAATGTATGCCACTTCCCTTACCGTTATATCTGTTGTTTCGTGGACAAACTGAATTCGGATTGGTCTACAAAATCTTGTTGATGATGGGCGAGGATTTTGCCATAAAATTATTTTGTTATTTGAACTAGGGTCACCTGATACTAATTGAACAGGAACAAAAGATGTTAAAAAAATACTAGCATCTGAAATGTTAGGGTCTGTGAAATGCTGCTTATATTCGCTCATGCCTGAACATCCATCGCAACCCCATTTAGAAATAAGGTTAAGATTACGCATTTCATTGCAATGTAAACTATCTATAACCTCTTTGATACCTTGAAACAAACGCTGAGCTGTGTGATCGAGCAAATTTTGTAGGGGCGATTCTGCGGCTGACTCAGTTATGACCGAATTCTGAGGATAACACTTTTTTTTTGCTTCCGTAACAGCTTCATAACTAGGATAAATATTGATATTGTGCTCTTTGGCCGCATTCCTTATTATATTATATTGAAATTTGGTTAATTTTGCCTCAACAAGTATTGATAAAGCTTCATCTGCGGTATATGGAATAATATCATTGTCAACTTTTTTATAAGCTTTTTGGTACTTTCCCGCGCGTGTAGGAGTTGAAAAAGCCATATTTTTCATCACAATAGAAGAATCCAATTTCCCTTGTTCTCGAAATTGCATTTGAGCAGCATAGCACAACTCTTCGGGTTGAAATTCCGAACGCAAAACTTCCGTTTTCCTCCTCTTTGATCTCTCACTTAGTTCTGGAAAATCAATTTGTGGCCGTCCAACAGATCCATATGCTCGCCGTGGAAACGGAATTTCAAGCTCTAACCAGGCTTTGTTCTTGTTTTTAAATGCTTGATAATTTCTTGAGGAAGCCAACCATCGACTTTTATATTCATAGACAAAAATAGTTAAAATATTCTTTGTTTCCTCTGAAGTATCAATGCAAGTCAATTTTTTCAATTTTTCTTCCAAAAAAAATATTTTTTCCTTAAGTTCATGAGATGGACAGCTTCTCAGGAAGTCAGTAAGCTGATTTCTTGACAACAAAATAAAATTTGATTGTGAACCTGTATCAAAAACAAGAGAAAAAAAAAAAACGTATTGAGCCGAACTCTTATTTTCAGCGTTTTTCCAGTTTTACTTGACGATATTTTGTAAGATCGCAAAATATCGCAACTTCTTAAGGTGATTCCTTAATAAGCATATATTAAGGTAAATTTTAAGCTATTTCACGTAACACGAATGTACCAAAGAACAAAACTTTTTTCTTTATGAAACAAAAAAGTAAAATATTTTTTTTGTCTCAAAAGGTATTGCTTCGGGCACCTTCCAAATATAAGTAAAACTCAAAATTACATAATAACTTTGCATTTTAAATATTCTACTTACTACTAGCAACAGATTCCATAACAATTTATTTTTTAAGTTCACACAGAAAATTGAAAAAACAGCAAAGAATGTAAACCACTTATCAAACACCAAACTCGGTACTGCACGCGCTTCACAAAAGCTTCCAATTTAGAGGCATCAACTGACGAAACGGTTGCAACAAAAATAGCGGGATCAATCATATTACATGCTCATGTAATATGTTAACAACTTGGCATAAAAAAAAAACAAAGCAATGGACTTTTTTTTTTAATAGTTTTGGCCATGTTTTTTGGAAAATCCGCCTGTGTGCGCCGTCGCGTCGACCGTGCGTCGTGTAGGTATATCGCCTGCGCGAAAGAGAGAAAGACTTATTGACACCGAATATTTCAGTTTCAGACACGATTTTTCGGAAAAATCAACTGAATTGTTTTTTTTTTTTATAAAAATCCCTACGTTATACAATTATCTGTCTTTTTTTCCTACGGTGTCATTTTCAGATCGAAAAAGGGATTTTTCCCTACTTGCATTCAAAGAGTGAGAAGAAATGTCGGCATGCAATTGCCCCAAAAACATTTTGTAGGCACTAAAAAAGCGCCCAAGTGCTAAATCGATTTTGTCGGCACTAAAATTTAATTTCGGGCACTTAAATTAACCAACTGCGGTCGATTTCCCCGTTATTTTCTTACAAGATTTATTTGACATGGCGGAGTTGTCATCATTTGGTGCGCTAGTATGTTACATAGAAACTCATATTAACAAATGTCATGTAACTTCAAAAATTCCGGCTGACCAACACACTCGCAAAAAATATGAGCCACTTCCGTTGTGAGCAAAGTTGCTGGCAGCGTTCATAGAATCTTTTCCGTTAAATTTAAATTTAAATTTCTTAAAAATAAGTGTACTTTTGCTTAAAATATTTATAAAAAATCAACAATGTAGATTAGTTAAGGGAAAATTAAAACATTTTGAGCAAATTTTCTTCCGTTATTTAAGACAAATTTACATTTGAAATCAATGAAAGGTACCCAAAAGCTGAAAATATACAACCTCGTTTTTCCTAATATGTTTCTACAGCCTTATTTATTAGAATTTGCTAAACGCGCCTAAACACCTGTATAGTTATGCAGTGTATAAGTATTTATACAGCCTTTATACACCCTTCCAAAAATTCTTACATATTTATAAAACATTTCTCCATGCATACTAGTTATACAGGACTTGCGTCAAAAATGGTACTATCTATTTATTACATTTATGTGTCCGAAAAAATAAAATAAACTAAGCAGCTTGTGAGAAATGCAAATAGGAATTAAAAAATGGAAAAGTATAAAAAGAAAAAGTTGGCAGATTTGGGACTCCTATGAAACGGTAGTCTTATGCAAATTAAAACAAATTTTTAAAAAATTTTTAAATATCTCATATCTGCACATATTTCTTATCCTCGATACTTGTAGAATCTTTAAAATTGAAAATAAAAATGTGGAAAACAATCTATACAATTAAGTTTTGATTTCATTTAATATAAAATGTGACAGATTTTTCTAAGTCAAAATTACATTTCGATACTATTCAACCTCTATACAGGCACTAAACAAAGCCCAAGCGCGTTTAGCTTATAAAAACTCTATGCAACGTTAAATAATTTTTATAAATAAGGTTTATGCTCTTAGAGGCATTTTAGAGGGTGCATAACTTTATACACTCTTTATAATACGATTATAAAAAAGGCTGCTAGTAGGTAAAACATCTTCTTTAGATAGTTTTATTAACAAAACAAATCAAATGATACGCATTTTAAAAATATATAATAATTAACCAATATCATTCAGTAATGCTAAAATGTGGTATTCCCGAACTCTATCGCATTTCCCCAAGGTTGGCAGCATTTTTGTTTGTATTTTTTGCATGTTTTTTGATATATGTAACACCGATAGGAAAACAAAATGGTGGAATTGGAAAAAGATTTAAGGGGGCTAACGGCAAGAGGATTGCTAGTTGGGGGTCTTAGATTTGTCTATGACTGAAAGCACTGCTGGGGTAACGCTGGCCGATACACTATAAGTTGTTTTCTATCTGGGTATAGCTTGACTAAAAAAATTAGCAAATAAATGAGGGCATTGTTACCGACTTTATGGTACCAGTGATGAGCCAATGACATTGCCGACGCCGAGTTCAATAGAATATGTGGCATTGCCAGGCAGGAAATATGTAGTTTCCCTTTTCTAAGTAGCGAACATTCTTATACTTATAAAAATGGCTCAAAAGTACCAATAAAACTAATTATCCGAGTCGGAATTTTAAAATTAGTTTTAAGCATGGAAACTCTGGGGTCAGATTATGTAAGGCGAAAGGCGATCAAACGTTTTCGTGCGCACGAATGATTTGCCCTATGTCACACAAGCAAATTCCTTCGTGCACACGAAAACGTTTTAACGTTTCGCCTTACAGAATGCCGACCCTGATTTCTTTAGAAATTTTAACTCTAAGTATTCTTACACCAGTATATGAAGACCAAAAATGAAGTTTAGTATAAGGTTATGGTTTGCTTTAACTGATTTTAAATAAAATTTTAGAATTTTGATTAAAAATTTGAAAATAAAATTGTTCTTTATTTTCCTGCTGAAGCCCATGAATATATTTTACCGCTAAGCCTCCAGAAACATTTTATTTCTGCCGCTGAATTTACTGAAAAATATATTTGAGTTCGGAGGCTCAAATATATTTTGACAGAAATAATTTTAGTCTCTGAACATTGTGACAAAATTGAAATTTTCAATAACATATGCATAACTAATTAATTCGTATTATTGCTACTACAGTTTTTATTTAAATGTTATTTATCTTAATTTTAAGCTTTATGAATATAAGTTATAATTTAGTTTAACATTATTTTTATTCAATTAATTAAAGTAACTAGCTGACCCGTGCTCGCGTTGCTTCTCAGAATTCTTAGTTTGTTGGCTTTTATATAAGACTATAGCTAAAAAATATTTTTATCATTCACTAATACCAGTGCCACCTGCAACCCCAAGAAGTTGTATACACTATTTGTTTTAATGGACTTGTGACCTTATGGCAGCCAACTTTATCAATTTGTTCACCAAATACTATTATAACTAGTTTGGACGTCAGGTCGCATTGGTATCAATCAGGGGCATACATTCGCGCCTCATACCCCTCTGCCTAAAATGACAGATGCAAGTCTACCTACCGAGAATCGATGTTTGGCGTTAGTTATTATATTAGTTTTCTTGGACACCTCGCTATAAATCTATAGTTTAACGCTTTGTTGTTACGCCTGAAGTCGAACTACTCGGAAAGCCTTCCAAATGCTTACGAGCTATAAAAACTGCAAGGACTGAAATAAACTGACAAACTTAACGAAGCAAAGGCTTAATATTCTTATTATAGCCAATTACAAGACGTTAGCTCGAAAGGGCTTTTACGCCTAACCACCACGTGTCAAAAAATGAGTCTCATCAGTACGGCCCCCACTCCAGCACATACTCCCTTTGACAAATCGTCTGAAAACTGTCATCACCCACTGTCCACTGTGTACACAGTAGTATATACATCAAAAGAGATATGAAGGTGGATTCAACATCAATAGGGGGATACTGCTGCATAAATACAAATTATTTGCTGTGGTCCTCTGCTTTTTTTCGCTCTGTTGTCGATCACTACGTGCACAACATTATTAAATTTTTGCTCCATCATTGTGTCCAACAGGGAGTAGCTGGTACGAGTACGTGAAAGAGGAAGGTATATGAGACTTGAATGGGTATGGGTGCTTTCTGTTGTCGCATTTTCAAAAGGATGACAGTTCAGCGTGCGGGCAAGGGGCAACTTCGGGGAATGAGATTATCGTGTTGTGGTGTCACTGCGAGATTCAAGTGGAAATTAATACACAGAGTTGGAAATTAAAAATGACATATGCACAGACGTTATATTTATGGGCTTCTTGTAGCATAAATCCTGATGTTTCGAGTACGAAAACATTATTTCATTTTGGCAATAAGTTTACACAACCATAATGAGTTTGTTTTTGTCAATAATGCGATACGTTTCCTTCAAATTTATGGGTATACGACGAAAGTCGAGAGTGCGGTAGGAGGATGAAGTGAGTCGTGTAGTGTGGGTAGTTCATATGTGGATATTCAATATTTGTATGGAAAATATAGGAGTTTTGAATTACCAACAATTTAAAGGCGGAACAAAAAATGCTTATTGGCAAATGTCTATTAGATATTGATTGAAAACGGGACCCACCTTTTTTTAAGTACAAACTTATTTCATTACTTATATTCCAAGTTGGTTGTTGTAAATGAATAATCTTATTGACTGGGATTTTAAAACAGGCTGTGCTTAAGTGGCCGTATTGCTGAATATTTTTTTATTAATTTGGTTAACTTTGCTTTATTAGTTAAGAGCAAAAATGAAACAACAACTTTTCTAAAGGAACTTTTTTAAGCACCCTGTACCTCATTGGCTGTTGAGGTGTTGTAAGGACGACCGGTGGTTTTCGTACCTTCGTAAAAGCAGAGACATTTCCGATGACGAAGTCTTGAGTATCTGCAACAGAGCAACTAGATGTTCTGATGGCAACTCAGACAGTGAAGTAGAATTAGCTGGTGGCTGCACAGGCTCCCCTGCCAGTTAAAAACACATCTATGTCTCAGCTCAGGTGTGCATGAGGAAGGGTATTCATTGGAAAAGTTCCAATGAAAAACGATTAAGAGAATACGATTTAAGGAATGGAGAATTGGAGAATGGAGATGACCGAGAGCACAAACACTAGTGTGGTTGTGGAGTGTGGTCTGCGACTGTGGTGTCGGTGTGTGAATGAGTATGAGTAGAGTTCAGTTTCAGTATGCATTGAAAATTCCAATTGGAATCGATTAAGAGAACACACCAATAACGAATGAAAAATGGTTCAAAGGAGCGTACTTTATATCTGTGGCAACAATGAAGAACAGCATAAGTCGACTTATGTCAAAATTGAGTTAATGTTACTATCGGATGCACCGTACCCTGTTCTATACGTTATATTTTTTTCATTCAAATATCTTTTACGGTTGCAGTGTTATGGATCAGGAAAAAACGCATAAGATATGGAAGGCATATCTGAATTCAAACTTTTAACCTTCGCTCCTGAAAAGTGGCTAAAAATGACTTATGCTGTTTTTCCTTGTTGCCACAGATATAATGATTGACAGTTTTTTGTAAATATCTTTTAAGATATTAACTTTTCTGCAAAACAGTCTTCGGCACATATATAAAGGGTGATTTTTTAGCTGGTTTGGTTTTGGCAGCACTGGTTTTGACAGCTGACGTGTGTTTAGTACCTTGTGTCACTGTCAAACAGCTTCAGTTTGGTTTGCAATTTAACCATGGATCGTCTTACAAATGAACAACGCTTGCAAATTATTGAATTTTACTATCAAAATTCGTGCTCGGTTCGAAATGTTCATCGCGCGCTGCTTCCATTTTATGATCGGCATTCTCGGCCTTCTGAGCAGTCTATTCGGAAGATTGTGACCAAATTTCGCACCAAATTTACTTTGTTGGACATTAAACCACCAACACGTTTACGTACTGTGCGTAGTGAAGAAGATATTGCGGCCGTATCAGCTAGTGTGACAGAAGACCGCGAAATGTCGATTCGGCGCCGTTCCCAGCAGTTAGGCCTTTGTTACAGCACTACGTGGAAAATTTTGCGGAAGGATTTGGGCGTAAAGCCTTTTAAGATACAGCTGGTGCAAGAACTAAAGCCAGCCGACCTACCACAAAGCCGAATTTTTGGTGAATGGGCTCTTGGAAAGCTGGCCGAGGATCCGCTTTTTTATCGAAAAATTGTGTTCAGCGATGAGGCTCATTTTTGGTTGAATGGGTACGTAAATAAGCAAAATTGCCGCATTTGGAGTGAAGATCAGCCAGAAGCATTGCAACAGCTACCAATGCATCCCGAAAAAGCCACTGTTTGGTGCGGTTTATGGGCCGGCGGCATTATTGGGCCATATTTCTTCAAAGATGATGCGAATCGCAGCGTTACTGTCAATGGTGAACGCTACCGAGCGATGATAACAAACTTTTTTTTGCCCGAAATGGAAGTTCTTGACTTGCATGATATGTGGTTTCAACAAGACGGTGCCACATGCCACACAGCACGCGAAACAATGGCGCAATTGCGAGGCGAGTTTGGTGAACAGTTAATTTCACGTTTCGGGCCGGTCAATTGGCCGCCTAGATCGTGCGATTTGACACCATTAGATTATTTTTTGTGGGGGTATGCCAAGGCTAATGTGTATAGGGACAAGCCCGCTTCGATTGACGCACTGGAAGCCAACATCCATGCATTCATTCGTGAGATACCGGCCGATATGTGTGAAAGAGTATGCCAAAATTGGACTCAGCGGATGGGCTACCTGAGACGCAGCCGCGGTCAACATTTGCATGAAATTATCTTTAAACATTAAATTGCAAGGTTCAAACTATCGATTCAAATAAATATTTCATTCATTTTTTCGAATTTTTTGTGTTTTTTTTTAAAAAAAAGTTCTAAACCTCTTAAAAAATCACCCTTTAGCTACGAGCATGATCTACAAAAAAGGCTTGCATCCATTTTTTGCTAAATCAAAAAATAAACAGCTTTTTGTGCGAATGAAAATAGTTTTTCCACCAAATTACTAATTGCTGTAAAACCAGTCGATGTATCGCTACCATTGGTATTTGTCGTTCACCTAGAGGCTATACCGGATTTTGTGTGCAAATTTCAGCCTTTTACGTCAATTAGCTTCTGAGATAGACGAAGGAACACAACCCGTCTAGTGGGTTGGGACGGACAAAAGCGAAACTTATAAGGCTCCGTTTTTTTCCTTTGGGTTCTTAAACTTAAAAATATGAAAGAGAGTTGCTAACAGTCCACCCTATGTAATGATGAATTCCTCTTTCACCTAAAACCGAATTCGGTTCTTCTTCCTCTGCTGATTTTAAAGTTCTGTTCAACCATACAAAGGATGAAGCCATACTCCATTATTATTTTTGACCGCGGGCCCACTTAAATGCAAAAGCAAATAAAAATTAAAAAAAAATTAAGTGACAATTCAAAAATATATACACAACAGACAACACATGCCACCCTCTTAAGCGGGTAAAGGTATAATGCTCGTGTGTCGGGAAAAATGTCCGCTTTTAAAATTTATAACTCTCCTAACCGGATACAACTTTATAACATTGTTTATATAGCATATTTGGATTTTTATTGCCGTTTATTTTGTTGGCAATTTGAAATTACGGAACGGCCTGGAATTTATTTATTTAGCCTACACTCGCATACATATTCTATTCGTGCTTTTTTTTTTTTTTTCTTTATGCCAATTTAGTCGTTATACGACCCCAACCACTCGGACGACTACACAACTTTTGTGTGTGTGTGAACCAGCATATATTTTTGACGTTGTTGGCCCTGCCCTAAGTTCCAGATAGATGAAGGAGAACAAATCAAAAACAGAGAGGGAGAAAAAAAATCGGTTGTTGCATGCTGCAGGGTGGTGATGGTGGTGGCGATGAACCCCGGCATGAGGAACCACTCGCATACGAATTACTATATTAACCAAATGTTATAGCAATTCTAATCAACTTTAAGGGTGTAAGGTTGTATTTCACCAGCCGAGCAGTGGCGATGGTGGTGGTACCCACCCATACCCTTGGGGCTAAAACACTTATAAACGAAAAAAATAAATGTATTTATATATGAAAGAAAGAAGAAAATATGAAAAAGGACCTGGCGTTTCTATAAATTGTGGAGTGGAGCTTCCCCTTCTATATGGTATAATGTTTCGTTGGTCTCCTCTGTTGCTTCGTTATGATTATCAGGGATTGGAACACAGTGCGTGTGGGCTATGGTACATCTATGCTAGGTCATATTAAATGGCGGATTGGATTGTTGCTGGTTTCATTTGTAACATAGTTCATTACGTTACGTACTTGGATAGATACTTCATACACACTTAAGATATGGGATACAGTCGTCTTTTAAAGTCCCTGATCGTCTTCGGTGCTTGTTATGAGTAAAACAAACTGAATGTACGTAAAACAAAATCGAAAGCCTGACTTACAAAGGGCATACCAAAAATTAATTCCAAAATTGATTGATTAGCTTGCTTGAGGCGAAGTGACGCTGGCTGGTGGGAAAGCGGCCTTATATCACGGCACCTTACGATCTACGACAAAGGCTGATCGTCAAACTCCTTTGAGTGATTGTTTTCATTCCGACAGTCAAAGCTCCACTTTCATATTCCTGTCGTAGAGCTATTTCGTTTGCCCCTTGCATGGGTGGATCTTGCATTTTGACGCCGTTTTTTTTTACTTCAATAATTGATTTTTATTTTATAAATATTTCAAACAGACATGCATTTCCATTTTTTCCCAAAAACTTTAGGATATGTTTTTTATGTGTTTTGAGCTTAGCTCGCATTAGTCCATCGATCTTTCTAAACATAAGAATACACAGATTAAAACCAAAACCAAACCGTTTGCGTAGGTAGTCCAACTTTAAAATTTAGCACGGCTAAAAATGGAGCTTTCAGGTATGAAAATCCCATCTTAATTTCTTTGTATACAAAACCGAAGGACATCCTTCATGAAAATGAGACAAAAATGAATGACACGTATCAAAACTTCTTGGCCCCAGTGTGGCCACCATCCAGATGACACTATATATGTTCCTGTTTAGTAAAGAAGACAAAGACCGACGACAGATAGGCAAACGGAGTAGCCAGTAGTAAGTAGCAGCAACAGCAGGAGTAGTGAGAAGAAAAGTATTACGGATCGTATAATACGAGTACGTAATTTCAGCCTGAGGGCAAATGGCAATCGCTGCTGATTGTAGTCGAAGTCCTTATATAGTGTAGCATTACAAATAGCTACAAGGGGGTCGGATGGATGGTTGGCCAATTGCGGTTGATGGTCGTGGGTCGTGGCGGGCGTGGGGGTGCGAGAGATGCTTCTTTAGCCTGGCACGACTGACGGCCAAGGAGATGGGGTGCCTAACGTATTATACACACAAATCGGTTATTACTGTAATAAGCTTTTCGCCCCGAGGTCTGTATGTGAATAATTATTGTGTGTTTTTGTTTGGGAAATATTATGCTTAGCTAAGGTGAATTTGTTCAATTGTCCAGGACATTTGGGCAATCCGACAACGACAACAATGACGAAGGATCTTCTTTCCTTTTTTCGCAGTTTGTTTTCACAAATTTATATTTATGCTTGGGAATGGCCGACGATACAGCTCAAATCGGACATGGGGTTGGAATTGGTATTCGGTATTGGATTTATATGTGATTTGGTAATGGTTAATCAGGACATTTCTGTTACAATTCGACAGACGGATGGATGGACTTGCTGAATAAATATTGTTTTTTTCATCATTCGCTTCTTTCTGCTGGAGCCAATCAATGAGACTGCGAAATGGTCATTGGGGCTATTTGCGAAATTGGGTCCGTATGCGAATCGCTGATGAGGCGGCAGCGTCTAATTGCAGAGGTTCAGCTCGAGAATATGAATGCCCAGTTGTGCGGAGGGGCAAAGTGTTCTGCTACATTTGCACACAAATTATTCTAATTCGGTACAATGGACCAATATGCCTTTAGCGCGCGCAAGGGGAACTCATTCTGAGTAAATGGCGATACGTTTGATTAAGATGTTGGGCAATGTGTGCTGCGGCATTGCATTTCTGACGGTTGTAATTTAGTCCGGAAGCGTATGTCGAGGTTAATAAGGAAAAGGCAGAAAATTGTTATGCACATCCCTGTAGCGGGTGAATGTTTTCTTATAAATGCACGGAGGGGATTGAGATAATCGGAGTCTTTATTACGAGGGCAAAGGGCAATTTGTTATAATCGAATTCCTGCTCTTCTGCATTTTAATGCAACTGACACGTTCCATCTTCTCTCATTTGGGGTAAAGCGTTGCTAGATTATTCAGTTCATCACTCTAGTAAATTTAGAGAAGGTTCTGACCAAAACATGCTGGTTCCTTTACACCTCGGCGTGTTTAAAAAGTTGTGTGCTTGTCGTCCAGCATTTAGGTACATTATATGACTTCAGAAGAGCTGGCGATTTAGTGAACTTCGAACAATTTGTTCGCCATGGAAAGGTAATGCCGGTTCCCTTGGGTAAGTCTTCCAAAATCACGATTAGAATACTCCCAAGGCATGAAGAGCCATCCAATTTCTGTTTGCTGTCTACATTTGGGCTATCAGCAAATAAGGCGTTTATTCCCATCTTGAGTGCACCTCTTATACAAGAACTGGTGCCTGGAACCCTCTCTCATTGGACACAAGAATATTTGCGAATTCTATAAAGTCGCTTGAACATCGCACAAATATAAAAAGGATTTCAGTGTTCATCGAAATCGACAGCTGCATTCCTACACTTCAATAATTCAACCGCAATACACGCCTGATGGTGGGAATGCCTGTCGGGATACCATTTCGGTCGCACTATAAAATATTATACAGATTCTTTCATCTGCCGTTTAACTCGAATGTAGAATGCCATCTGCCTTTCCTCCTCAGTACAGTCTTCCGAGATTTTGAGCCAATGTGCAGCGGAATCTAATATCATTTCTATCTCGATGCGCCTACCTTATAAGAGCAGTCATAACGTCTTAAGCGCGTAATAATAACAGAAATTAAAAACATGTTTTTTCAATTGAGAGCTGCTGGAAAGTGTTGCCATTCTAAAAAATATAAGTCTAAGGTTCCCGGAAATTATGCCAAGAAGTGTTTTGAAAAACAAAAATAAAACCCCCGACGTACCTAATGTTCTTGGCAAAAACGCAAAAATAACAATAAAAGGAATTCGCTAGAATGCAAAAAATGTACGCCATCTTTTTTTTTAAATACCTCAATAGCTACCTGCGGCAGTTTTCTACAGCACGGCTATTTATAGAATTCTACTCCTTCAGCCACTGGGCTTGTAAAACAATTTTTAACTCGCAACATACATTTAAAAGAGTTGTGAAAAAAAGCCACAATTACGACCTCTGCTAACGCATGTAGACTTTGCTCCCATTTGTTCAAAGGGGTGAGTAGTCAGTAGTGTGTAATAAAAATTAACAAAAAGATAAAATGCGAAGCCAATACTCATTTCTATAAGACATGCGAAATAAAAGCTTCCAATTCATTAGTATGAGTATGATCAGTATTACTTCGTTAGTTCTTAAGTTGACTCCACCATATGAGCAGCTTTCCAAAGTTCCCCATTTTTTAAAAGCAAAAGCAGTTCTTTTCCCCTAAATTCGAAAAAAACTTCCCCTTTTTCCCCGAAGTTAAATTCGCATTTATTTTCATATAAAATAATTACAATGCGTACGTTTTTTTAATTAACAAGAATAGAATAAACATGTAAAAAAAAAAAAAATGTAGATGCATGTCATACAAGGATTATTTAAGTGAATCATACAAAAGTTTGAATCTGGAATGATTTGACAAAATATCAGTCATGCATATCACGAGTGAATGCATTCAGGTACAAAGAAATTCTTACGTAGACGTTCGATGGGCTGTTTTCTTTCATATTTATAGTGAACATTTCATTCTGAGTAAACTGTTACTGTTACTGTTGTGAAGATAGTGCGTTTTAATTTTACTTTTAACCAATTTAAGTCCCACAGATGCTTATGATTTTTTCTGCCTTTTTAATCTTGCCCCTCGTTCTTTCTTTCTCATTATAGAAGCGCCCAAAATTGATACTTTTCCCATTCTCTATTTAAATTGTTGTAAGTTGTAGTGTGAGTACCACAGCTGTTAGGATAACACATCAGGTCTTAAATAAAAAAGAAACTCAATATGTCGGTAGTTGGTGAGCGGGTCAAAGTGCTGCTTTCAAAATTCTGCTTTTCAAAATTTCGTATTTTTTAGTTCTGCTTTTCAAATTGTAAAATTGAATGCAATAAAATTATTTTTATTTTGCTTTTTTTCGAACTATCAAATATAACAAAAAAAAAATATTACAAAAAAAAGTTAGTTAAGTTAATTTCACTCACACAACACCTTACTAAATTACTTTACGTTCATTGATCTAAGTTTCAGTAAAAATTTCTACTATTGAAAAATTCATATACAGTTTTTCTCGAATACAATATTGACCTAAATAAATTCTTCTTAAATAAACGATTTACTTTTTCATTTATTGTCAACATTAGTATCGGACTGGATATTCTTAACAGGTTTTGGGCCCAGACCCTCGTAAATAAGAAATAGAAAAAGAAGTTTCGAGAAATGGCGGATGGACTGACATTTTCGGTACCATATTTAGAAGTATCGGAAGACTGGATATTCTTAACAAATTGAAATTAAAAAGAAACCATAAAAATAAAATTAAATATTAAAAAAACAGAGAAAAAAAAAAAGTTTATAATTTAAAGAAAAGAAAATTAAAAAATCGAATTTAAAAAAAATAACAACTTATTAATTAATAAATAATTAAGAACAGAAAATGTTCTCTAAGTCTCTGCTTTACAAAACTCTGCAAACAAAGAAAGAAAGAATGTTTTGGAAATGTTAAAAACTATGCGCCTTGCGACCCGGCCGCCTCGCCTACACGCGTGACAATTTGACAATGTTTGACATCTCCACACTGGCCAGATGAGTTATTACCGTCCATTGTACAGCCCATCGAGGGCTTTGTAGTTTGTATCGCCTTCAGGTAAATCTATTCGCATAACGTTTTGACAACGAATTACACAAAACTGAAACAATTCACCATGAATATCGCGGTTAATCTGTGCGTACACGCCTCTAAAAGAGGTCACCTTCTACCAGAGCGAGTGTGTATGGGTATTATCCTACTCCAGCTATTAATGACAAAATCGTGTTTTGCTTCCATATCTAATTGTAACTGCCACGCATTAAGCAAAAACTCGTCGTAAATAAAAAATGTTCTCATAATCATAAAGGTTGTGACGGGCGGCGGTGGGCGACAGTGGCCCGTCTAAGGCGGAGGCCATTTCTCAAACTGCGTACACTCATACATAGTCGCGTACAGCAAACAGGTGTAAGCAATTAATCCGAAACAAAATGATTTCAGTCTCTTTGCGGCAAAGTCAAATCCGAATGTATAAATTGTATTTGTCGGAAATTGTGACAAAATCGCGCCTTAAGCTTCAGCACACTCACACACACACTCACCCCACGGTAAGCAGCAAACAAACAAACTGCCAACAGAAGCAAGAACCTTCATTTCGCTGTTCGTGTTTCGCAACAAAACTCCATTTGTCTTCTCGAGGCACGTGTATTGCGAGTATCACGAAGTAGCAGCACTCTTCCGGCGCTAAGTGCCTTCTACAACACACTAGTACGCACCAGCTCCAGTGAACACTTCTTTCTGTAGAGCCTCACCTAAAGAGGGTATTATAATGCCGGTGGTTAGGGTAAAGAAAAAAAAAAACAAATAACTAAAACTTTAATTGCTACATAGGTATATGTAGCCTTCGCCGCGATATCCTGTTATCATAAATATCTCACGCAACAGGCTTTAGGGATAAACGGTTTTTATTTTCCTTCGCTTTGCGTTCCTTCTCATAGCCAACCCTTAGTCTGTAATCAGAACAGTGCTGGGTCATTTTGGGGTGTAAGTTTTTGCTCGCAGCTGCACGGTGGGGCGGGGAGGGGGACATTTTATTTTTCACTGCAGAGGGTGGTGGAGTATTTTCGAGTTTTAAGTTTCCGGGTTGATTCTAGATTAGGAAATTACTTCGCATTCATCCCTCCGCGGCTGAAGGCAACATTCGCATAATACCACCATCAACCATCGCGAGGACAACCCCCTCCGAAGGGGGCAACTGTAAGAAGGTAAGTGATTTCGACGAAACGTTTTATGGGAAATGTGCGTTTTATGACGCTTAACTGCGCGCCAGCGAACGCACGGCGCGAGCTCCCACTTCTCAGATACAGAGGGTGTGAATTCACACACTCATTTCGCAAGCGTTAAGACTCCATGTCAGGTATTTATCATGCGTGTGAGATAACGCAATCGCACGCTTTGTCCTCCTCATACCCAACCCGCCCATCGCCCACAAACTGACATCCAGTTTGTACTGCAAATGTTCCAATTTCCGCTGTGAACAGCAAACTCCGAATATAACGCTTACGAGCGTACCTATATATACAGAGCAGCCGACGACAAAGACTGAGGACAAAACAAAATTCCTGTTGATGTGATATCTTAAGTGTTTTCGTTTCGTTTCTCGTCTTATTGTACAGTGGAGAGCGGGCGTCGAGTGTGTTATTTTCATTTAAGATTCCATTAATACGCCTCGACAAAGGACAACACGCACTGAATGCATACATTTAAGAAGCTTTCCCAAATTGAATCTATATGATGACGACGACGACGAGTCGATGTGTGCTGCTTGTGCTTGTGGCAAAACTTATAAGATCCCGTGGCACATAGTGAATCAAAGCGAAAGTGTGGCATTAAAATTGCTTCGAAATTGTACCCGAAACAGTTAAGAGGAGCCGTAAAAGGAAAACACCACAAGGATATTCATTGTAGAATTTTTCACGCCTTTTATCGGTGGTGCTTCGATGTTAAGACCTTTTCTTTCGGATTGATTTGGTGGCTCTTAATCATGTTTGCAGGTAGGTAATGATAGAACAAGCTGTTCTTTTTGACAACACATTGCTCGCTTGTACGGCTAAGGTAGGCGTGCTCAGGACCGGACCAACCATATGTGCAAGATGTGCAAATACACAGGGCGCCAAGTTCTGGGGGCATAGGAAAGGAAAACTAATTTTATCTTGCGCGAACAAATACTGCCATATTCATTTTAAACAAAAAGCTTGTTCAAATAAGTCCAAAATAACAACATCCATCACACCTGTGCTGAACTATTTCCTGCACATTAACTCACAATATAACTCAAAATATTGTAAAATAAAAAATCCCACTAGACCTATGCAAGTTCACTTCTTACCTACATAATCTCAAAATATTCCACGTTGTTCATGTAGGTATATTCCTTGCACAATTACTTACCTTTTACAAGAGATATATTCTCTTTTTATAGATCTCAAAACAAAAAATACCGCTTACATTTTACAAAAGAATGCAGTTAAAAAATCTCTAAACAAAAAATACCTCAATAAAAACCAAAATTCAAAAAAACCCATTCAAAGTCTACCTCCTGGGTGATGTGAAAACGACTTATGCATGTGTGCAAATATGAAAACAAGGCGCTGTCTGTAAATCTTGCACAGGTCGCTAGTTTGGCTGGAACCGGCACTGGGCGTGCTTGGTCCTTATTAATGGTCAAAGTCAGTCGCATCGGATGCTTGCATCACATGACATTGAGTGGGAAATAATATTAATCTACAGCACTTGGAAGCAGTTTTCGTAATGGAGGTCTACCTCTCTAACAAGGTAAAATTTTAAGCTTTAGCCTATAACTATGGCCTAGGCTAAAGGAAATACAGAGGAGCTACCTCAGAAGTTTTACCACAAAGGCAAAATGAACGTGTAAACAAGAACGAGGGAGGGATATGTCGGTTGTATGTAAAAACTAAAAACCACTCTCAAGTAAAACGAACCATTTAAGTCGTACGATGACAGCCATGAGTAGAGTGCTGCAACCTCAAGTCCGACAAGAAGGCCTATCCACCGATTGGAAAAATACACCAACGCATTTCCCAATAAATGGGACCACTGCTTCGTGCGCCGAATGCGATACATATTTTTTTTTAGTTGTTCGGCTCTACTACTCAATTGCTTTGTTGGTCTTTAGCTTGAATATTGCTTTCTTTTCTTGGGTGATGTGATGCTCGTCAAATATTTCTCTAAAAAGCTCAAACTATCCTGAAAAGATTTCATCTGGATTTATAAGAACAAGCTCAGGGTGTCTTTTTGGAAAATGATACGGACAAATTTTCCAAGCTATCCATTTCTCTCTGTTCACGGGACTGCAAACTTTTAATTGTTTCCGCCAGCCCACAAGCTCGTCTCGAGTTGACATCCCGAATAATATATTTTCAAACTCTAGCAAATCATCAATAAGTTCATTTTATTTATTTTATTGTTCAGGAATAAAAAATTCTTCCATTCTTTTTCCAGCTTTTCAAATGAGGCTAGTTTTTGGAATGCTAAATATCTTATTTGCATTAAGAGAACCCGTTTCATTACTTTTTATAGGGTCGATAGCTTTTCGCATATTCTCGAACGTTTTTTCGGACAGTCTTTAAAGAAAGCAAACATCAACTGAAAACGAATTCGAAAACACAACGTCTGGGGGCAAAATGGACTACCGGTAGTCCTTCTGTTTATATTTGCCCCGCAAGGGGTTTTTAAACGAACAAGAATGTCGTTATGAAAACAAGATTGTTTAACCTGTTTTATTTTTAAATCCCATAAACAGATTTAATAGCAATTCATATAGGAAAAAATATTTCAGGAATTATTTCGGCTGGCTGGATGTCTTTCAAAAAGTTTGTGTGTTTTTTTTAAATTGACCGTTTTTATGATTTTACGATTTCACTCTGTCTCTGAAAATATGGCTTTTAATTAGCTATGACTATTGAAAATGAGATGGAGCTAAAAACTAAGCCAAAAATTGGTTTTGTCCTTTTTATCCCGTGGTCCTATTAGCCTCACTCTCCCCTACGTATCATCGCAATAAAATTGGTAACCAAGTTCCATTTCTGACAAATTCCATTGAACGATTGAAATTATTGTCAACATTTTTAACATTTCTCCATTGCTGTAACGAATTTTCCAACACATCAGTTCAGTTCGTAATTTGCCTGTTCAAATTCAAAATCTGCATCTCAATCTGTGTCCGACAGTTTGGAGTAGTAGTCGCCAGTTGATACCTACTCCTACTCTATGCGAACAAAGTCACTTTGGAAGTAGGAACAAAATTTACAAATTATTTCCTTTTAACAGTGAACTTCCTGTGCGAAGAAAATACTCGTATACTCAAGGGGGAGTCACAACCAGAAGCAAGAAACGAACCATTGCTCTCCTTAAAGGGCAGCATAAGGCAGCGGGCGGAAAAATGGTCATTTTTATAAATGAGTTCACAAATTGCTGGGAAATCATAAGTAATTGCATTGAGTGTGTGTAGTTAGCTCTTAAGTCAACATGATTTATGAAGACACTCACGCAGTCCTTGGGCAAGGGTCAAAGAAATGTATATATATCGGAGCAACAGCCTTCGCTTCCGTGTTTTTTTTTTTTTTTTACTTTGGTCTTTATCATTTTTTTCCCTGTAACCCTCTGTTCAACAAGAGGCAGACTTTTATTAGCCTGGGGGAAGGAAACGAGAAATTGGCTGCCATCATGGGCTGGTATGAAGCATTTATACGCGCGTACATATTTATATACCTTGCATATTGTGGAGAATTGCTTTTCTTTCTTTTCTAATGGAAAAGCCGCGGCATTTCCCTGCGTCAGTCCAACCGTCAAGGTTTTCGGGGTGGTATTGTTGTCTCTTGTTGAGGAGTATTCATGCTGCTTCCAAGTGTGCTCGCTATTGTTGAAGCTATTTTCCATTGTCAGTGCAAAATAGTGCAACAGTTGTCAATATTTAATGCGAACGGCAGCCTTACAAATGGCAGAACAATATTCGAAGGTTGCTATTGCTATTGCATTGGATTTACTTACTCATGGAACAATTGCCCATTGGCACCCCCACACCTGGGGGTGGAGGACTGTCAACCGATTATGATACATTTTTTTTGTATCTGTCATACGTACGATAATTACCTGTGGTTACACGTGCGATGTATGCGTAGGTGGGTATTCGTAATGTAATGTCATGTTATGTATATCGAACAAGTGGAAATGGGTGGCGAGCTAGTGTGTTTATATTTATGACGAGTAAGCCTGTGGGACCTGGGGCCTTATAACGGTTCGAGGACTTGTTGTGAAATTATTCGTCAAATGCTTCACATTTTTGTGGTACAGAGTTACAAGTTCTATGCTGATCTTATCACATACAGTTGTGGCCAAATTCTACAAGACTTGTCGCATTGTTTTGCAGACTCCTGTGACATTAAACACAAGTGACACTTTTTATAAGTTTAACTTGTCCACACCTATGGCCATATAACAAAGATGGATCTTGTGGATATGTATTAAGAAAATCTGTAAGCACTTGTGGAAGTTCACTTATTTTTAATTCTTGTTGCATAGCTTTAAAGGTGCCTTTTTTTTTGCAAAAGTCAGTAGAATGTAATAAAAAAAAAAAAACATTACTTACTTAAAATCATTTCAGTTTATAAATACAGGGTGTCCGCCGGGAAGGTATACTACTTTGTTTTGCCGCCATTTTGGTAAACATTAGTCTTGACAGTTCATATTTAGCAGTCGTGAAGTAGACACGTGGCAAATTTATTATGGAAAAATATTCGATAAACCAACGTGTTTTAATCGTTAAAACATTTTATCAAAATCAATCATCGATTACTGTGACGATGACAAAGTTACGTGAAATTTTTGGGACAAGCAACGTGCCAACAAAACGCACTATTTATCGTGTAGTGAATCATTTCGAAGAAAGAGGGTCTGTAGGTGATAGGCCCAAGCACCTTTGCATCCATTAAAAGTTACAGTCTGGGGTGCAATTTGGTCAGGAGGAATCATTGGACCTTACTTCTTTGAAAAAGAAATGGCGTAACGGTAACTGTGAATGGGGAGCGATATCGTGATATGATTGAAAACTTTTTAACGCCACAACTTCATGCTTTGGGTTTGATTATCATGTGGTATCAACAAGACGGTGCCACATCGCATACAGCCAGGTTTACAATGGAATTACTGCGAGACCTCTTTCCACAACAAGTTATTTCAAGAAATGGTGATGTTGATTGGCCTCCACGGTCGCCCGATTTGACTGCTCCGGACCTCTTTTTGTGGGGATATCTGAAAAGCAAGGTTCATGCTAACAAACCAGAAACGCTTGAGCAACTCAAACAAAATATTCGTGATGAAATTAATGAAATACCGCGTGAAATGTGTGAGTACGTAATGAAAAATGTGCTCAAAAGGGATCGCATTTGTGAGACTAACAGAGGCGGACATTTACCTGATATTGTATTCCATACATAATTGCCGACATTAAATAAAACATTTATCAATATAAGATCCATTCTCTTTCATTTAATCAAAAATCCTAAACAAACAAAGTAGTATACCTTCCCGGCGGACACCCTGTATTTTGTAGGTAGCAATTGATAATTTTGTATGGAAAATTTCATCATTCTGAGTTCGCAAAATTTAGCCTGGACACAAAAAATGATTATTAGTAGGATTCAGATTTTCATGCACTAAAGATCTCAAAATATGCGCTTAAAAATGCAAAATATGCATTTAAAATATGCACTTAAAATTAGTTAAACTTAATTTCGGTTCAATTTAAAAACACATTTTCTTCAGTCTATAAGAATACGTTAAATTTTTTATTTTTATTATTTAATAAAATAATAACTTAAAACGAGATCAACAGGCAAACAGCCTTTTTTTTTTCATTTCAATGTTTTGCCGCCACAATCTAGTCAAGCTCATGCAGCTTTGTTTATATAGTGCATTATAATGTGGGGTTGGAATATCGTTCAAGATTGTGAAATGAACAAAAGGAAAAGATAATAGTTTTAAGCTTCGTTTGCACTGACATAAAGGGGATATATTTTTACTGTCTAGTTAAATTTTTGAGCAATATGCTCCAAAAATATGAATTAATATTATAAAAAATATGCAAAATATGCAAATATAATAAAATATGCACAAAAATTTGCAAAATATGCATTTATAGTAAAATATGCAAAAATATGCACTCACGGTTAAATGCCATTTTAAAGGAAATTTCATGATACCCCAAGTAACAATTTGACTTCGGTAAGTTGCTATCGAAGCTATTTCACCTCCCGCAATATTAACTGCATAAGGTCTAATGGAAACACATTTGGCGCACTTTAATGCAAGTATTTACTTGTTTAAGACTTCCTGAACAGCTTGGATAGACCTTACCGAAACTTTATGGAAGCTTTATAGAGGCTCAAAAATGAACAAGAAAAATAAATTTTTCATTTTCTTATTCTTTTATTTTTTTTTTCCTATTGTTAAATGTTATCCAACGACTTTTTGCAATTTTCATGAAGTTTACCATTTACGTACTCTTTATAATTTATATTTTACTTACATGCGCCGCACTGAGAATCGAACATGGGTCCTGCTGCGTAGTAGTCCAATACACTACCCCCTAGGCTAATTCGTCATAATGCTGTAACAGTGGTAAATCTGAACGACTTGATACATTTTAGAGTTTCGTTAAAATTTGCAATAAACTTGCAGCTTACTCGACCGAAGTTGTAAGCAAGACATTTAGTATTACCTAATTTATTTATGAGTGAAAAGTGTTTATTTATAATCAGATTATTGACATATTTTTCACTGTGCTAAAAGTGTTTTATTTTTTGTCATTTTTCCCCGATTCATTAATTATGGTTTCTTTAGACAGTTTTGATTCATTTCATATGAAATTAATTTTTACCTCTATAAAGGCTCCATTATGTAAGTTAGGAGGAAGTACGAGTAAGTGCTTCTGTACTGCTTCCAATCGCAAGCGGTTGACTGCATGACAGTTCATTGCTTCTATAATGATTTCGGTCAGAAGCTCTAAAGAAGCTTTTAGGAAGCGCTTCGAACCACAAGCTTTATCGAAGCAATTCACTTTCCACACATCTCCAGACACATTTTCAGATGTCTAATAGGGATCTATAAAGCCTGTGTATATGCTTCGTAAAGGACTTACTGAAGTTATGAAGAAGAAACAATTGCTTCGAAATAGGTCAACTTCGTTTAACAAAGACTATAGAAGCTCTATCGAAGCTGTTGCCTACAGAAATTACAAATTTGAACCTTACCGAAATAAAATTGTTACTTGGGACGTATACATAATAAGTTGCCTTGCATCCAAGGTGTTCATAAAAAAACAATGCATTTGCATGGAAATCCGATCCCTAATTATTAGTATCGTTCATTGTCTACACCACAACAATAACACATCAGAACTAGCTTAACCAATTGTCTTATCCACGAGGGCCATCTGTCACTTTACTGAATTGTTTCCCAGAGGTGCCATTTTAAGCCCGGACGTCAACAAACGATCAAATTTACACGAAAATTATGAACCCCATACCAGTATTTATAGAGACACAATGTATTGAGGGCCATATTATCTAGTATTGGCATCGCTGCCAAATTTCACAGAATATGCGGAATGGCGATGGAGATCAGATATTATGTTACCACGTCGTTGGAAGGCAAATACAAGTATATGCTGTCAACAATAAGGGACACCCAACGTCGACGAACAGTACTGTGAAGTTAAAAAAGTTTTCAAAAGTTCACGCTTAATGCTACTCTTGATCTATCGAAAATAATAACTTTTTTATCACAGCCGTTTCATTTGTGAAGAGCTGTGAAAAGCATAGAAAAAGTAAAAAGGACAAAGGATTTCAAGACCCTACGTCCATAAATGACTTTAGTTCATTTATAACATCCATAAAAATGTGGTTTCGAAATCGAAAGGGATATGAAGTTCGCAAACTTGGCATATGTCATGACATGTAGGAAAAAAATGTTTCGAGTTTTTACCTGTCTTTTTGCCCTCTACTGTTAAGTGCATTCTCGGCACTAATCATTTCTCCTATACTTTACCAATACTTCAAGTTATCTCTTCAGAAGCTCTCTAGAAATTGAAAACAAATACGAAAAACTCCCACTTCCACCTTCGGTCTAACATAAATATCGATGCCTGCAAAATCACTCAGTTAACTGATGCGACATTGTCAGGTGTCAACACTTCCAGCAACTCGGTATAAAATATATTCAGTCTTTAATTAAATTCTCCATTAGTGTCGGGGGCGTATGCGCACTTTTTTTTGGTTTTGCGAAATCAATATCAAACCAAACCCACCCTTGATGTCGAAACGAAATTATTAACTTTTGAAGTATTTTTTACCCCATCTTCGATGAAGAGCAAAAATTAATAAAAAAAAAAAAAAACTGCTCTCCATGGCAACCCTCAGAGGCCAACTTTCTAACTTTGTCCGTTCAAAGTTAAGCATCCAATTCAACGTTTTTAATTTATTTTCATTTGTCGTTGTGTACTCGCCGCGCCGCCCAGTCTTCGACATCCACCATTGCATGTGTAGATCTGTGCGTATGTGCAGCACAGTTACTGGCAATTACTGCAGGACATGCATACCACCGATATTAGTTGCTTCCCTTTGTATGCGCAACAGTGGAAGGGCGCAACTCTCGTACTCATAAACTCGTACCTACTCGTACGTCGTACACATGGGGTTCAGTTCAGTTCGCTTCGCTTCGGTTAAATTGCGAGTATGCGAATAAATGAGCGTCGGCCTGTTTTCTCTTCTGCCGTTCCCTTGCGCCGGGTTTTATTTGTTTTGTTTGCTTATTTAACTCCTCGCCGCGGTAAGGATGCAATAACAACAAAAACGCAAAAGCCCAAAGTCCAGCGTACTGTGATTTTCGCAAGAGTTGCTGCGTTACACAGGCGAATGCTTCTGCCGTAAAGAATAAATCAAACACTCGTCCACTTTTGACTCGCTGCGTATAGTTTTGTGCAAAATTTCATTTAATTTCCGCAATCCTGGCGTAGAAGCGGTACAGGCCGCTTATACTCGTAGTGGGCGTAATATAGATTGCTGGCTGTCAGGTGAAGTTTTGGTGCAGTTGTTGAAGTTGCGGCAAACGATTTTTATTTAATTTGTGTTTAATTAAAATGCCGCAGGCATTGGATTAATTCGCATCTTGCTGTTGCATCTATTAGAAGTTTTCGGAAAACTTTACAAGGTAGGAAAGTTGGTCCAAGGATTTTTGCATCCCCCATGGAAGAGTGCAGTGGATTTTTTTGCGCTTGATTAAGCTCGAGATGGGAATGTTCCTGCTTGCGGATAGTTGAATTAATTGCGCAGTTGGGTAGGTGAAGTGTGAACGTTGGAAACAGTCTGAGGCTATGTCGACGGTCAGTTGGATGGAAAGTTGAAAAACAACACTTGCCCTTTTAGGAGCACGTACCGATCGCTTACTTCAATCGCAAATTTACCGCTTCTGCTTAAGCAGTTGCTGGTATCCACAGGCAGCATCTGCTTCTATAAGTGTAAGTCGCTAACCCTCTCTAGGTGCATAGTAGTAGCATTAATTTTGCACTCATCCTCATCATCGTCAATCCCTTACCTATCCATAACAACAGGCGAGTCGAGGTTGTATAGGATCCCTAAATCTTTAGGTAGGTAGCCGGTTGCTCTCAAGCAACTCCCAAGTGGACACAGTGTTGAGAGTCGCTCACATAGAGTTCGACATTTACAAGTTTTAAGCGTCACTTGCAAGTGGATACATGGCTTCCGAACTGTTGGAGGCTGTGGGTGAATATGGCCATACTTTGGACAACATCAATCTTCCTCTCATTTCAGTAGCTTGTATCCGCATTGGCCACCATGCAAATCTCCAAGGAGTTGAACCAAATACGGAATTGAAGATCGGCTCTGTCTAAAAATGATTGCAATTCTTAACACGAACGAAGACAACAGGATTTTGTCGGTGCACAGATAGGGCAGCGAACCTCATCTGTCCCTGAAATATTTCTGGCCAAGTGGCGCAGCTGCTAGAGGCAAGTTATAATTATAAAGCGGTAGCTATAAGGTTGGCAACATTGAATACAACTTTGCGTACGTTGCTTACAACATTTCTACCGGTTCTGATTATTTACTGAGCAACAAGCAACTACATAGCTCAAACCTGCCCTGATCGTTTAGTAACAGTCACCCCTAAAAATGTGGGTATCATGAGGAACCCTACCAACGTCAACTTTTCGGGTCATCTCCCTAAGCACGAGGTTTGTTTAGGTGCTACCTATGTATTTGGGTATGGTTCTTGAAAGACTACCTTTATTTTTAAACGATGCGAAACATCAGCCAATTTCCCCCATTGCTTGCGCCTGTGCTTTGTTGCCGTACGATTTAACCCCTGTCGCCCTCGGCCGCATTCAGATTGAGTCGAAATAGGGCGACAGAATAAAAAATGGCACAGAAGCCTATGCAGCCATTTATCAAAAAATGCCAACTTGTTGCTAAGTCTTTTATGCTAAATCCGAAACGGGACTCAATTAGCTCGGAAACCTTTGGCATATTCGCCGCCAGTGTAAATACGACTGAAAGAATGTAGTCTCGCAAGACTTCAGCTGTCGTGGATGCCTAAAAGTCGAAACTCTTCAAACTAATGTAGCTTCAAAAATGCTAAAGCTTCACCTTTTTAAATCTTACTGTAGAGAGACAAAAGTAAAACCAATCGAATGGTGAAAACTGTTCAGATACGACCTCACGATACAAAAAAAGAAAGGCAACTTTCTATAAAAGGTGTGAACTTATTTTAAGGTTTTCAAAAGCAAATCATTCGCTCTTCCGAAGCACGTAAACGATTTCGTAATCACCCTCACACATATACGGTCATGGAAGCCTTCCCAAGTCGTGTCAAACAATCGAAGCACAATATGGCAGTCCCTAAAGTTAATATCAAATATCGCATCACACACAGCAGCCTCATGTTGAACCCTTCATTTGCATCTGTAAATCATCGCCAAGGCTACAGCGATCCGATAAGCTGCCTTAACCTCCCAAATACGCTAGACAAATGCGACAGCAGGCCATAGCCCATACGGTCCCAAATTAAGATTATGCCTAGTCCCGTTGATACGATGACACTATACCCTGGGCGTACACAGCCATCGAATCGGCCGACACATAAGCACCACTCGGTCTCCAATCGACCATAACACCCAACCACCAGCCCACCGCCGCCGCCCACCAAATGCAAATCGCTAATCGAGAGCGCATTGCCATGCCACGCAGTGCAGATGCAGCCATTTTCGCAGCTACACATCCTCCTGCTCCTAGTGATAGTGAGTCGCAGTGTGGAAATGAACACCCTGCAGGGTGCACTGCACAATCCGGGGGAGAGAGAGAGTGCGAGAGAGCGCGCAGCAAATTTATCGTGCGACGACGACGATACGCAACGAGAGCACTCTTTAATGTTATTATCCCTGCGTTCAACGATGATTAGTGCTTCATAATGCGTAATTGTTATTTGAACGTTCTAGCCTGTATGTGCCACCCACTCGACGTCGACAGTGTGGGGACAGGGGGGGTGAGTAATTACACTCGGGAGGCCAAAAAGGACTCCACCCACCAACGCCGGTGTGAGCTTAAAAAATTGCATGTGGGTTGAATTTCCTCCAACGGTTCCTATTCATTTCAGGCAGACACACAAGTACAACAATGAAAGCATGTGCCCGGGCCATATGTCTGGACGTCGGACATTAACCATCTCCTCTCCACTTGAAAGTTGAAATGCGAAATCGCATTATGGCGGCAGTGCTTTAGCATAGACACTCCGGCTGGCTGCTGCAGCCCAGCTAGGACCACACATCGCATGTGTGCTGCCTTCCAATGCCAGCAACGGAAATAGCGGCAAATGATTTGTTTCTGTTGGAATCGTCCCTCGTCCTGTGTAATAAATACCAAGATGGAGATTGGTTTATAAATGCCATACATTCGTTTGCTCGTTCGCGAGGACCGCCGTCGGTCGGCGCGGTGCTGCGACCCTGAAAAATTTCACATTTGGATTGAATAAATGGTCCGAAGCCATTACGTTGAGAGATTTCCCCATTCCTTGCCATGATCCCCATTACCGTGCAACTGGATCCACTTTATAAATTGAGAGGGTAACATTTTCGGACCAACCGTAGCGGATGCCATTTTTATTAATTTTCTAACATTTGTACTGGCCCAAGCAGCAACACTCACACACAAGAGAACCGTGTCGTCGTCATCTCGTCATATTCGTGTTCGTGAAGTTGTGTATATATCCTGTGGACAACTACAATGAGGATAGTCGTCGTCCTGCTCATCGTCGTCGTTGTCGTCCTCCTCCTCATCGTTGTAGTCGTTGAGAGAGTGGAGTGCTTTTAAAATGTCATTTGTATGGATTTGAGTACGAAATGGAATGTTTCCCTAGTTTAATGGGATTATTATAGTTGCAAATTGTATTTTATTTAGTATAAAATATTTTTAGTACGATAAATGAGGGGGATACAATGGGAGGTGGACATATAGTCGTTTTGGGCCAAAGTGGATTAGAGGAAAATTGGAATTTCCAACATGAAATATGCGCCAAGATGAGAATACATCGCAGGGAGAACGATCCTTTATGTGAGATGGTCGGTTTTAATCTCACCCAGGTAATCCCACAGTCGTTTTTATATATATTTTTGAATAGTTTCTGGTTACTGCCAGGTGAGGATTATCATTGTGATGCACTGCAGGCAGGTATTTGGAATTTCCAATCAAGAGATATCGCAGTGGGAGATGTGGGGAGATGCGGTGAAGCCGCATGGCGTTGGTATCCATTTTGGAATAAGCAGCACCTTTCTAAAAAGGCGTGTCTTCCAAGGGGTGACAACAGGATCGGCTCCAAGTCAATTTATACACGACTCAAGTTTAAATGGGAAAAATTAAAATTTATGGGTTCTAGCTGAGCCATTTCCTTTCGTCAGTCTGCAACTTCTCAAGTTCAAAAATCCAAACATGTAAATGCAATTTGTTGGAAAAGATGCAACGGGTTGCCGCTGTAAGTGTAGCCGGAAGCCAAGGGGATAAAAGCTTTTTTTTTTTTTTATAATGAAATGGAATGGAAACCAGAGCTCTACTAAAAGAAGTCGAAGTTTACAAAATGAAACCTATAACGTTGGTTTCTTAAACGCTTGAGCTTACAAACCACTCAGGTGCTAGTTCAAATCAAATCTAGGAAACACAACGATCTAACTTCAATTGAAGTTCTTCTCTTTTTGAAATGTATTTCAGTTAGAGAAAGATGACTTTTTAAATTTTGAAACCTGATTACAATGCCACGATGGGCATTCTGCATGAACCATGTAAGGTATAGTGGTTATCTCTCGCAGAGGTAACGTGAATAGGTTTCCTGAAGTCGCAGATCTAGGTCTGTGCGCCCTTAAAGCCAACATCAGCAATGCCATCGCTCTAAATCCATTTTATGAAGTACATTCCATGAGAATCGAGAAGATCCAAAAACGTTTTACTAGAGTTGCTGTTCGTAGATTACCTACGTTGGAATATCGAAATGCCATCGTATGAGACAAGATGCAAATTATTTGGTATCTTACCTCTTTTTAAGCGTAGGCAATATTTTTCAATTATGTTCATTCGGGACTTGATAAACAACCATAGGTATCGACTGCCCTTTTCTTTTATCATTAATTGGTTTTTATGCTCCATCTAGAATGCTTAGAAATCGCTTTTTATTTTATGTTCCTTATCATAGAGTTAACTATGGTTGTAATGAACCAATTACCAGATGCCTAAGAGAATCTAATAATTATAGTAGTTTGTTCGAGTTTGATCTCATTTAAGAATAAATTAATTTTAACGTTAGGCTTTGGTGGTAGCATTTAAGTATTTAAATTTTGTATTAAATAATCTAGCGAGAGCAGTGAATGTTCTCATTTGATAAATAAATAAATAAATTCAGCCGGAACTATGCGGCAGAGTCATTAAAAATTGAACCACTCGGATCCGTGCAACCGTGAGAAGTCGTCGCGTTCATTTGAGCGGTGTTATTCGGTGGTCACAAGGAAAAACCGTTTTTGACAAACGCGTGAAACTCCAAGTGACTCTATTGAATTTATTGGCTTAAGCTGTTAGGTTTTTTTGAAATTGTGGCCACTTTTTTAAAAATATAAAGCTGAAAAAAATTTACAAAATAGATTAGAGTACGCTGAATCTAATGGCATCAAAATCTCAATTTCGTCTTTAATCGTCTTTAGCGGTTATGGTTTGTGGCCACAGATATTAGCCCTTCAAAGAAAAAAAAATTCGTTACTACCTTACACCCAGCTCTTTGTACTCCATTTCAACATCGACCCCTCCGTATTGAAGAACCCTGCATTTTTTGCAATTCTCTCTGCTTAGATATCAGCTTATTTGCATTTCTTTGCAAGCGGATACCGATTAAATACATTCAATACTTGGATCGCACATTAATACACATTTTGTAAATCAATTGTGAAGGCCGCAATCAATTTCGTGCAGTAGTTTTTAAATCTGTTCCAGTCAAATACCTTACAGTCGGAAAAGGGGAAAAGGGGTAATGCCATCATTTTGCAAATGGCGTCAAGTGTCATTGTGCTTTGAAATTCATACTCATCATCCAGGATAACAAAATGGGTGCTGTCAGCATATACAGGGAAGGAATACACAACATTGACGAATCGGTCAGAACGTTAGAATCGGCAGACACAAATAGTCTACCTCGGCTCCACTGTGAAAATGACATCACAGCAGAAATCTAGCGAGGAGTTACACTTGCCGATCACTGTTACTTTGGTCTAAGACCTCAGCTTCACTCAGAAAAAAAAGAAGATTGTCAAGCGACTTTAAGCGATTTTTAAAAAAATTTAAGCTTAAAGTTCTTGCTTTAACTATTATCTTTTATAACAATAACTAGTTTATAAGTTTTCAAGAATCAATAATTATATACTCTCCATAACTATTTTCTCACAGTATTGCCAACAATTTCGTTCTTAAATAAAAAAATTCGATATTTGGGTTCTTTGTAAGCAACGAAAATTGTGTTCAAGTATGCCAACGTAGTTTGTTCGAAAGAAAAAAGTGCTGCCAGTTCAACTTTTCAATATTTTTTAACGAGAAAAACAAAAAAGATTTTAATGGGAAAAAGTGTAGAAAGCGAAAAAAAGTAACATTGTAACAAAGTTATTAAAAAGTGTAACACTTTTGCCACACTTGTATTATTGTGGCAACGTTGGTTACGGATTGATTTGGGAGATGCATGAGCGGATTTGTATAAGTTTCTATTCTAAATTTGCGATTTCGTTTTATTTTTTTTTTTCTAATTAAAACTCGCCGAGGGAAGTCGGTAGAGTTACCGAGTTTCACATTGGGCATACTTGAATGAACTGATTTTTTTTCGAAAACTGCGTCTTCTAACTTTCAACTTCAGCAATCAATAGCATTTCTTTCTTTGATTATTTTCCAAATTATTAGTGTGGCTCAACATTTTGCACCGACAATTTTCAAAATAGGGCAGTCTTTTCATTGGATACAGCACTACCAACCGGACAATTTAAGCCCTTTCCTCCAAAAGAATGTAAAAGCAATCACAACCAGCAAATCATAGTTATTAAGAGGCCGGCTTTTTCAGAGCTCTTTAAAATGTTCAAACATAAGTAACAAGCTTTTTAGACAAATAGTTTGGGTGCCTGTCGTACAGGATCATGCCCGAAATTAATATATGCCAGAGTTTGAGGAATTAACAGTTTTGTCGGTCTTTCTGTCCTTTATTTACAAGTTTTTTGATTTAACGATTTTTTAGCCTGCTTGTGGGTTCAAATCAATCTCACCGAAACCATTTTTATTTTATTTATTTTATTAATCAGTTGATGCTGGAAAAACACAGCTGCACCTGTCGCGATTAGCTGGCAAACCTTCGACAGCATAGCTGTCCTGAAAGAGATTCTCAATTCAGCCGTTTGGACTTGGCATACCATTGCAGGTCCCTTTTAAAAGTTCCAAAAGTTAAAATCACACAAAAACTGAAGGGCTGCGAGGTCTTGGGTACCCATATGGATCCAATTGTTTCTTTAATTCCTTAGAAAAGAAGGAAACAATTCCAGATGCTTATGATCGCAACTTGTTTCCGCTCTAACAACATGGAAAGGACAAACATATCGATTCAGCTATGCAATGTTTATGCAATGCATTAAAGAAGCTATTGCAACTAATAAGACAAAGTCCAAAGACAGGTCAACATCAAATCGAAGGCTAGTGCAACCGTTGACACATTTTGCTCTCCCTTTCCGGGTACTCACAAGAAGTACATAACTGCTCAAATCTGTTTCAACCGTTTTATGTCTCCATTACACAGGAACAGAAGTTCATCAGATATTTTTTTTTTTTGGTTCGACGGCAAGTACTTACAAGAGCCATATATGTCGCCGTCGCCAAAAGGACGATAATAATAACAGCCCATAGCATCGCATCTACCTCGCATATATTAAACTCAATCGAGTGGCATGTGTTCACTAATTCAGTGCGTGCGGGTGGTGGCAAATCGTTCCGATTTCTTAAGAAAAATATTATATACATCGCGCGTCACTTTACACAAAGGATATATTCGCCAGAGCACATTTTCCTGATAATCCCCATTTGTCAGGAAAATGGAGAAATTATTATTTCCCCCATAGGCTGGGTACCTGCATATACGGCCAGGAATAGCACTCATTTCCAAATGCTCATTTCCCAGTGAGCAAGGACGACAATAAACTCGAAAACAACTAAACGTAAAAGGTAATAAAGGCGCACAAAATGCCGCCACTCCTCCGCGAGCGTCCCTCTGTCAGAGAAAAACCAAATCAGCAGGCATATTACCATTTTTCTTATTAACCATTCTAATGTGATTGCAGGAGCATGTGGTGGTGGTAGAGCTCCCACACCTCATTACCTGTAGCGGTGTGGGGTGCTGGGGCCAACATTTTGCACGCCAGCTGCTCATCAATTCTGATTGTTAATCTATTTAAGTTGGAGCCCCCAATTCGTTTGTATTTTTGTTGATTTGTCCTGGATATGGCTCTGTGAAATGGATTTTCCTTCGAATAGAAAAGCGCTTTCGGATTCAACTGTTATGGCGGCGGCGGCGGGCGCACAGAGCCACTCTCAATCTTGGTACGTCCTGGTACGAGAATCATTTTGCCACGAACATAAATATGGCATTCCATGTCCTGCCTGTTATGTTGTAGTTGTAGGCCTAGTTTGACTTTTTTTTCTTGGGGATGAAAAATCGAGGCTAGTCACCGTGATGAGGAAGTAGACGGCTGAGAAGTCATGCAACACGGTGGCGTTACCTGTTACCGAAAACATCGAAAAGCAGGTCCTTGAATTGCCCGACAAATGGAGTATATAGTGTTTCGTTTTATCGATTTGTGTTTATCGGGTGTGCTGTTTTTTCTTTGGGGTGCAGTAGCGATATCCTTTTCGTTGAAATTTGTTCCCGTTCCTGGAAAGTTTTATTGTCCAAAAGCCAAGAAAATAACAACAGTGAGGAAAAGAGGCAAGACAAAGCAAAGGAAAACTTTTAAAGATGATATTCTTGAAAGGTATCCCTCGAAGAATTCGCCCGCCTGCAACAGGTATGTGCTCGTTTCCTTTTTCGGGTTGATATGCCAGTGTGGGAGCATAGTCTGCCAAGGATACACAGGCTGGCACAATATAAAATGAAAACAGGAATTTCATATTCAGTCGGGATGCTATCAACAGGTGAATAATAGATTCGCCAAGGATTTTCCAATTTCATCGCGCGCTCGTCTCCTCTTCATCGTCGTCATCATCACAGTTTTGGGACTGACTGGTGTCTGAGATTGGGATTTGCCAAATGTTCTGTGTGTGTGTGTTTGTGCAAAGAAAAAGTTGCCAGAATATTTAAATTTAATCTAATTTGGTTTTATGATTTCTTCCTTAGCACCACTTTTCAACGGAGACAGAGAGGGGGAGTTATATCCCAGATTAGGGGGTGGAATGGTAAATTTGATTTGCGCTCATCCCACAGGGCGCCGAGGCGGTGTGAGGGAATTTTAAAACCTTAAATGAAATGGAAGATGATTTTCTTAGGGAAAATTTAATTATCTACGCGCTGGTCGCGGATGTGGAAAGTCTGTGCCATGATGAAGAAACGATGAAGTGTTGTTACTTGGGAGACCTGTTACGCAGTTCCACAATATAGACGGAAGACAGTTTACGTTTATGAGAGGAATTTAAATTTAAGTGAATTCAGGCAAACTGGAGTTGTGGGGGACATTATGACGTGGGGCGGCGAATTGGTTGTGGGTCAGGATGGCGACATTGAATAAACGTAATTGTAAATTGAATTGCGTACAAACAAAGTATCGTCGGTGAAACGGTGAAGAAACATTTTTCTGTCATTATGGGCACGTGCCTTTAAATGGACATTTATTTGGCCATATCAGCAATTCGCGTGTCGCATACAGACGTGACATTTCGGCCTTTTGGGGGCCATTTTTGCGATAGCTTAGAGCGGTTGCTTTGCAAAGGATTGGGCTTAAAACTATGTTTATGGCGAGCACGAATATCGAGGAGCGATTCATACACAAGCGGAAGTCAGTACTGCACACAGGTGTCAGGGCAGGCGAGATTGGAAGAATGAAATCTCATAAAATTGGCAACGCGTTTCGCTGAAATCTCCGGACAGGCAATGATATAGGGAGTTGAGAAGCAAATTAGAGTCGTACAACGCATTCATAGTGATTGCTTTGGCATAAGGAGAGAGGCGGAAGTTTTTCTCTGCGATCCCTTAATTTACGATGCCTTTAACAAAAAGAAATTGGGTTCCAAGGCAGCTGTAGCGCATTTATCTGCGGGTTCGTTGTCTGCAATAACTTCGCGAGCCCAGCCCAGCAAAGCTAAATCTCTAACTTTCTCGAATACGTAAGAAAAAGATATTGTATTCGTACGAAATTTCGAAATCGAGATGTTAACCTTGCGATGACAGAGTAACTGTCTGTCTGTCCGTATGCTTCTGAGGCCTACAGCCTAAACGGCTACCCTGATTTCGTTTAAACTTCGGGTTTGGAGTTTGTGGGCCTACAGTTCGGGGTCTTTTTTTTTATTGCAAGGTAACCTCAATATTAATGGTACTTCCCATACAAAATTTTCATACCAGTTTGATTTGTTCGAAAACGGCTCTGGCGGCTTGAACCAAAATTGATATTTAAGCTTAAGTAGGTAAGGTTACCATAGCTGCATACTCAGTTTTCCGCTAAAAAAAATTATTACGGTAATTTTTGAAATTGGGACATATGTATCTCAAAAACGGTCCATACGATTGTAACGAAAATAAGTTTCTAAGGTAAAATGGTCATTTCTAACTTAATGGCAAACTCAGTTTTTCTCTGTATTATCGCAAAATGGATTTTTGAAAAAAGTAACTTTTTAAAAATTTAGTATTCTTTAGTTTACCTGAAAACGGCAGAAACGGTTTTGACCAAAATGCAATCTTACAGTACTGATGTTTCGAAACTGATGTTTTCAAAATTATTACGTCCTTAATTTTCAATTGGAATCACCGAAAACGCTAATTTTAAAAACTGCTCATATCTCGAAAACCGCACTTTCGATTTCGATAAAACTTTAAAAACCAAGTAATGCTTAAATACCGAAAAATAAGTTGTAATAGGTTTTCAGCTTAATAGTTTTTGAACTAAACATTGCAATAATTGGTACTGTTTTGTCTGCCAAATTTTAAAAAAAGTGGCCAAGTGCGAATCGGACTCGCCCATGGAGGGTTCCGTAGCAGCAAGTAACATAATAGCTGTTTTTTATTATCAGCTACGATCCATAAAGATCATCGATTTACATGCATTTACAACAACAGCACATGATCCTGCTTCTTATCGAGATCACGAATCATGATCTGAAAATTATTTCTACTATTTCCGACTAGGTGGCTTGTTTCATTTTTAAATGTTGGTGTGCCTGTAAACGATAGCCACACAATCACGTTGCCAGACTAAAAAATGGAACACAAAAAAAAATTAATTGATTTATTTCGCATTCGAATAAACTCCCTGTCCGTATTCCGAGTTATGTCGTTTTTTCTCGTTCTATAAGGGTATGTCCAGACCAGCCAAACATTTGATAAACTATGAAATACCTACATGTTCCATAAATATTTCTAAAACACTTATTAAACAAAACAATTTTTATGGAATGTTTAAAAATGTTTTGCTGGTTTGGATCTGGGCACCAAAAAAACATTTATGAAATGTTTCACAGTTACCCAATCATGATGGGAAATAATTTTTGTTTTACAAGTATCCTTGCAGAAAGTGAGCGCTGTTTTTCGATTATTATTTCTTTTTAAATAAAATAAAATGCCCAGAAAAGCTTTGAACACCTAATGAGAAAGTGATTCATTTAATACGATTATTTGAATTAAATTGCGTGTCGCGTGATTGCCGAGACCAAAATTACGAAAATAAAAACTTTAATCCCACCACATTATTTTCTTCTAGTCCAAAACAGGATAAAGTTGAAACATTTCATAAACCTTTACCCCCGTATTAATAAACAAATATGCAAAATGTAAGTTAGCTAGTAGACGTCAGATACCATATAAAAATTTGACGTAACTGCTGAGTAACCAGTTGATAACTTTTACGCAGTGTTTATTAATACGGGGGTTAATAAATAAACTTTAGAAATCTTTTATAAAAGTTTATAAAATCTGTCCGATTTGCTTCAGAAACATTTCATAAATATTTCTGAAATGTCTCGGTGGTCTGGATACACCTTAATATGCCAAGATAAACTCAAGCGGCAGCAGCAAAATATTGTTCATGTGTTGCATAATTGAACATAAAATACAAAATTTGTTTCACAAGAATATATTTGAAACGAAAAATTATGCAAATTTGATTGAAATATGGTAACACCCCTTTCACTTGACATTTCAAGTGAAATGACATCTGCCTTGTGTGACGTCACGTTGAGAAGAATATTTGCAAGATGGCTGGTGGCAATATGAAGTTTGAAATAACCTGTATTATCTGTTTTGCTTTTGAAAGCAACTGTTGCCACAATTCCAAAATTAAACTTTTCAATGATCCGTTCTGTTTTATTTTCGTGATCTGATCCGAATCAGATCACGCTGATAATAAAAAACAGCTAATATAAAAGTTCTTGTAGTTCGTTGTAACTTTGATCGATATTTTAATAATAGTGTAATTCCTTAAATTAAGTTAGTGATAAGTAAACATTATAATTTAATTAGGTACCTAAATGATGGGATTTAGATCTAACTATATGCGAGCCCATATAGGCTGCTACGGAACCCTTCATATCTAGGTATGGGGAACCCCCAAAATTTAATGTTTTTTTTCTATTTTTGTGTGAAAATCTTAATACGGTTCACAGAATACTTCTACTTACCAAGTTTCAAGAGTATTGTTCTTATAGTTTCGGAAAAAAGTGGCTGTGACATACGGACGGACAGACAGACAGACAGACATGACGAATCCATAAGGGTTCAGTTTTTTGGCATTTGGCTACGGAACCCTAAAAAAACGCTCTAACCATTTTGATCAAAATATCTATTTAGGATAGTTTTTTAGATCTTTCTCAAAAAATCGTATAAATTCGAGTCCCGATTGGTATTGCCAATAAAAATGCAATTACAGCTGAAAAAAAGTTATTTTTAGCAAATATTTTCCAATCATGTTAAACATGCATCTTATAATAATTCCAAATACTTGTTCCACAATCAATAACTCCCACTCCATTTGCACCTCCATACACGTCCATCAGGATATTCAGTTTTTAACTGCTAACGCAAAATCAAAAACAATCCCTGAATTCCTGCATTATATAATCTATTTAAATATATCAGTCAATCGCGAACCCTGCTTCCAATTACAATCATACACACCTTAAACCAGCCGGTCTTGTACTCAAAATTCTTGTAAAGTGTAAGAGCTTATAAATAGTGCTAACCTGAATTTGCGAAAACTGTCTGTTACTGAGAGCTAAAACTTATAAAAACTTAGATAAACTTACTTACTTATTTGATATGCACCTACTGCCTACCACCTATCAGATGAATAAAACAAAAGTGGTTTTTATTCAACACTTCCTTTTCCTATATCATATGCACGGTTTCTCAAATTTTTACCACCTACGTAATAAAATAAGAAATCAACCAACCAAACTTTAGATGAACGAAAAGTTTCGTTCGACCCAGTCGTGCACTTTTTTTCTTAGTAGTAGTCATTGCAGTGTAGCACTTTTGCTGCATTTGTCAGGCAGTGTCAATGTAAATAATAAGTGCGACTAAGGTTTCAAGACAAAATTTTGCAAGCCGTACAAATAATAAATCGGCAAAAAAAATCACAAAGTCTTGCTCCACTCATTCAATTGTTCACAAATTTAATTGATAAAAAACTCATAGATGATCTCGGTGACGAATGGCTCTTTTGCATCAAGACTTCTACACAAACGAGCTTAAATTTGAAGATTTTTTAAAAACGCCTCTAAACACTTCCAAGTTTTCGCTCTAAAAATATTGCTAGGCTCCATTTTATGTTTATGTTGTGGCATAGCAGTGCCAGGGCAGAGCGTATATTTTCTCAGTTAGCTTTGATTAAAGATAAAAAAGAAACTCTTTCCTGACATCCACTGTCAATTCAATTTTAATGGCAAACGAATTAATAAGGCATAGGCTGATTAGAATCCACCCACAAAAATGTTTTCGAACTACAAATAAATTAGGGTGGCAATATGATGGGTTTAACTTTAATGTCGTCTTTTTATGTGATTTCCGCAATGGAAAAAGTATTTGTATTGAGTAGTTGCATATTAAATATGTGTTGAATAAAAGCCAAAAAAAATGAATTGTATGATTGTGATATTTTTATTTTCAAAAAATAAATCATATTTTATTAAATTGGACCTCAACCGAACTAAGACAAAAAAAAAACAAAAAGTATTTTTTGTAGTTCAGCTATTTATTAAGAACGAGTTAATAAAATAAAAAAATTATATTATGTGTAGGTATTGCTTTTTCCCCAAAACTATGCAGAACAAATTTTATGTATTGCTCTCGTCGTTTCTAAAACGACAGCACTGCTTCGGGGTCGAGTTGACATGGAAGATTGCACGTCTTTCAGGCAGAGGCTTACGAGTAGTAGAGTGAATTCTGGTGCAGTAGATCACACGGAATACTTTTAATTTAGGCACGGGCTTTAAATTGTTTGCCTTGCTGCTTTAAGAGGTATTCTTTGGCGCAAAGTTGAGAGGTAGTCTAAGGGTTCGCCCTATTAAATTAAATGCTTTGATCATCACTATGCGCCTATTCCTGTGTCAAATCGAAAGAGTTTCGCCCACATTTATGGCACACGTTGAATTTGCAAACTAAAATTACAAATACTCCTTTACCAGCAAACAAATAGCTGTCAGTGTTAGCTTAAATTTTGAAATGAATTCCATTTGTGTCTAGATGCCGATTAAGTAGCAGCTCCTCCTCCCCATATATAGCTGGCTTTCTAAATTGGGAGGCACGGTTACCGCTCTGACAGCCAAACACATTTCCAATAAGAAATCGCGTTTAACTATTCAAAACGACACTTGGATAACCATCACACAATCCCGGCAATTTATTACATATTTCAGGAGGAAATCCTTTCCGACCCGACGACGACGACAACAACGGCACGAGGACAGCCAGCGTATATAGGCAGAAAAAATCCTAAGCAGATTTTGACATGGAAACATTGTGTATTAATTTATTTATTCCTTGAAAAGGATATGCTTATCCTTATCCTTGGCATGCCACACTTGAGCGATCCCTCGCCCTCACTTTGACACACTCTCGCATAACTCAACTCAACCACCCTCATTTGTATTTCTCTCAGGCGAGGAGGCTTTGCTAAGCTCAAAGCAAGGATAACACTTGCATGTATCAAAAATTGATCGGTGCTCATGCCCTGATTGCTATGCGTAACTGACAACACTGAAGGGGATACCCTCAAAACTATTATCATAAATTACACACCCAAAAACCGAACACACACACATAGATTTGGCTGGGCATGGATTCGCCCCTCGTTTGTTGCACGACCGTCAGATCTTCTGGATCTCTTCCAAGGAAGCGTATATAACTACTCCGCCCACCTGCTGGCCACAATCAAAAATTCATGCAAATCGTAAAAGGGTACCGAAGGACGAACTATAAATATACCTAAGGAGATGTGTAATGCGGATGACGTATGCAGGAGTGATAGTTAACAAATCAATTTGGATAGAATTTTCGTCTTAAAATCCTCAACTAAGTCCTTGCGAGCCCGCAACCTGTTGTCGTACGAGCGTGCATGCCGTACAAAGATATCCTATCTGGGTATCTTGTTTATTCCCTTTTTATTGTCGGTGCTCTTTAACATTTATAAGCATTTGTGGGCGGAAGGATTTTATTTGGTTGCCTCTTTCGCTCGCACTCTTGCCGGGGATCTAAACGGTATTTGCACATTTCCCATGCCAGTGTGGGGGACTCCATTAAGTTCTCTACGAGCAGCAGAAGACGACGAACACGATTCGATTAATTTTTGCGTTCGGTGTTTGGTTGTTGTTTTTTTGTTTTACCCAGCACGTGCCTATTAACTGGCGCTGGTGTAGCCGGTTCGGCAATTGCTTGAATGATGCATAACTTGAGGCGCACGCGGTAGGGTACTACATCGATTTCGTAATTAACAATAAATTATTGCTGGCTGTGCTTAATTGAGAATCGATAGTAGCACTTGCGATGATAGTGCGATGCATGATCCAATGATGGACAGGATAGTGCTTGACTGTAGAGTCTAGTGAACAGTGTTCATCAGCGTTCGGAAGCGACCTTAAGAGGAGGTTATTTCGTGCAACGTATGCTTAGGTATAATGACCTTTTGCATTAAGGGAACTCCGGTCGGGTCGCTAAGGGAAGGTAGGGTGAATCATAAGCATTGGCAAACATCTGCACGTGGGGTTCTTTAATGCTGACGTTTGTGGCGTTAAAATACCTTAAGAGGTATTTCAGTTCAAAGCTGTACTTCTATATTCAGGCCAAAATGGCCAACACCCCATTCTAGTAGGAAGCACAAGGAATATTTTGTATTTTGGAGTTCATAAAATTCACACCAGCTTTTGGTGGAAATTTCCAAGCTATTTTCTAAGACGCCTCGACAAAAACTGATTTCGGCCGATCGTTTTTAAAATCCTCTTCGAAATTGGCCTAAAGGGGGTCCATGAAATCACGCACAAAAAAAAAGCTTTTGGCAAAAACGCCAACTTTTGGAAAAATAGCCATAAAGTAAAATGGGAATTACCCCAAAAAAGCAGCCTGTAGCGCCAAATCGTGTTGCGCCTTCTTTTTTTAAATAAAATTTCAAAATTCTGTTGTTGGTCCTAATTTCAGGGAGTCCTTCAGTGGCCCAACTCATCGTTGGGGTGGTTGTTTTTGCATCGCTCCCAAGGCTTCCTTCATTGTGAGGAGTCACATAACCGCGTTATGCCAGGGCCTTATGAAATAACGCTCTTCGTATGGCCGCTTTATGGCGCCGGGGAGCCCCCCTTTGTCATTGGGCCTCGCCTCGCTGCTTCCTGTCACGGAGGCACCACGCTCTGTCAGAGGACTTCAAGGACGCAACTTTTTTTAAGGGACCTCACGGACGAACGCTTGTCATAAGACCGCTTTTTTACGATAGATTGGTGGAAAGTCTTTTGTTGAATTAAAATTGTTCCTCTTGTCCAGGGCTAGTTAGATTGAGAGGACCCCGTGACTGACGAATTAAACCTCAGCCCTAAAATATAAGCTTATCAAAAACAGCAGGAACCTTAAAAGAGACACAAAGAACAGTACGTAAACCCCCCTCTTCTAATACATTTTAGAGCGATTGCACAGTTTCGACGCTTGACCGAAAGTTCGGTCGCTCTCTGATAGCAGATTGACGACTTGGAATTAAAAATGAAGATCCTTTAAAATCAATTTTCCAGCAGAATGCAAGTTTTGCGGACAATGCCTACATTAAGATTAAAACAAATTCAAGCCTTAGTGTGCTTGTAGAGCAACTATACATCCCTATCAAATGCGGCAGCTCTGTGTAGGTCCATAAACTGCTGACTTCGTGACTGCTACAAACAAAAATAAGCCATAAGTAACAGGCAGAGCTACGGGAACAAACAAACAATAATTTCGGGCATCTAAGTTTGCTTTTTTACTGTTAGAACCTCCTCAGAGAGCTAATAAGCGCACATGGGAAGGTGAACGATTACTATCATATCCAGGCAGCTGTTCGAACCTCATCAGGTAGAGTCTGAGAGTCCAAATGGGCTACTGACTCAGTCATAGAAAGAGCCTCCCTGGGTATGTCAACATCATAGCTTTTTTAAGGCTTTATAAGACCCTAATCCTTAGCTTGTACAATAACTTCAGAGATCTAGTAAGATCACAGAGCTAACATAGCCTTTATCCATCCAGGGATGTCCGAAATGATTTCAGAGGATCGCTGCCCGAAAGTGAAAAAGTGAAGGTCAAAAAGTTGGATCGGTGTCTCCATTTTACTAGTTGAAATAACGCACCCGCACGGACAACTTTGCACCTGTTTTAAAAATATCGAGAAAATCTTATCTGAAAAAAAATTAAAACACAAAACAGAGCTGGCAAAGCCGGACGTCAGTTTTTATACATCAAAATTATCGAATGACCATCAAGGTAGTCCTTATGCTTCTAGACGGGCAGCAGATCAACCACACTGTAAAAATTGATCAGCCAGAAAAGCCAGGCCTTTACCGCTATGCACTGTTCCATCCGAGTTAATGACTTCTGATTCCTGTCTCTTTTTCGTTTCATCGGAGTTCCGAATCATTTGAGCGAGCCGTAAAAAGCTTCTTCTCAAAAATACATTCACCTAACTCTTGGCGGCAAATTCATTCGGCTGCAATGTCTAAAAAATTAAAAGGATACCTACACAACAAGGGGTCCTAAAAATACTGCCCGGCCTGTGCACTGCACAATGGGGGCTCCGCTTAATTTTGGGCATTCCCACTACCTCTCCATTCATCTGGATCTGGACTTACTAACATTCTCGACAGACGGCTCTTTAGTAGCGTCAACTTGACTATACTCAACAGCTCACAATTTGTCAAAACAAATCTCGAACACATCAGATTCGGGAAATAAAAAATAAATCCTTTTGGCAAGGATTTCACAACGTAGCCAAATGCAAAAAAAATAAAAATTAAACGAAAAATCTACCAAAATAGTGACAGATGCGCTGTCTGGTGAAATGAATGTCCTCTCCTTGAAATTGTTAGATGGCTTTGCGAAAACACTTTCGACCACATCAGTGCAGCAGTGTTTGCATACACATCACAGACAGTATAGACCCCCCTGGATCGAATAAAATATCCAAAAATGGAATATGTACATGTGAAAACAAAAAGGGATATGAACCCACATACGGATAGAACATAAAATATCTTCTCACTTACCAACAGGCGGATGCTCTCGCAGTAGTTGATGTTGTTGTTGGTCCCTAGATTGTGCACTGGTGGTGTATCCAGACGGTGTTGGTGTTGGTGCAACAGTTGTTGCCACTACTACTTTGGCCGTATCCTTGGCATTCAATTCGACCAGTGATTGAGCTGCAGTCCATTCGAGTCTCCCGCAGAGTATCCCATTTCCACTGGCAGCTTCAGTACCGGTATCGCCACCACCACAATGGCTTCTAATGCGGTTGTTGCCAGCAGCAGGATCTATTCTCCCAACAGCAATGGAAGCGTTGCTATTGCCGACGCAGCCGACACCACCACCGCCGCTACCACTGGCGCTTTTGAATCTTTTGTCCTCTATTGATTCCACCCGCACCCCAGTGGTTGTATCCTGTATACTACGTCGCTGGGTATCGCTGTTGTGTTTCCTGTTGTTGTTGCTGCTGCTGCTGCTTATATTGCTCGGTGCGGATGCCGAAAATTGATGATTGGGTGACTTTAGCAGCTCCACATGGTCGTCATCGAGTGCAAGGGCTGTCTGCTGGATGCCACCCTCGCCCGCTGTCGAAGGTTTTTTCACAATGAAAATTGTTGCTTGCTGATTTAGGACTTCATGGCTATGGCGATGGTGGTTCTGATAATGGTGCTCCTCGTTCTCGAACGCCCTCAAGTATACCTGTTCGTATTCTCCACCTGCTGCAGATGCTCCTGTTTTATGTCGGCTGCCAAAGATGTATGTTGTGTTCTTTGCTTGAACATAGTCCAGTGGCATTGTATTGAGATGCAGATATATATTATGTATATATATATATTATCTTATAGTCACTTAACCATAAGTTTTATTGTTGTGTATAATTTTTCTTGGTTTTTCCTCAGCGAAAGAATATTTTTACCATTTTTCCATATAAATGAATAGGTACGTCCTTTAAATTTAATAATAAAAAAAAAGTATAAAACAAAAACGCTTGTCCTTAAGTTCGAGAATTGCTTTTAGGGTTGAGTTTGTTTTTCATGTACATTTATTTTTTTGATGTTTGCATTTTGTATCCCTTGGAATAATATTCACAGTTAGGTGTATATTGCTTTCGTTGTCTTGAGTTTATTTTATATATTTATTTGCTTTTTATTTGTATAGGTTGATTGAACGCAGGCTGTAAAATAAGGGGTGAAATATGAACATGAGACAGAGAGAAAGGACTGCGTTGCTGCAGAATACTCGAGATGTTTCACCGACGCACATAGGACGGCGGCATGTCTGTTGCGCGTATCCTTGCCAACCGGGCTGGCAACGGGTGTGAGCTCGGGATGGAGCCAACGCAGTGCTTTTCCGTACTTAATTAAATTTCCTAATTTGGTTCGAGGTATCGTCATTAAAAATTAACGCAACCTGAGCGGTAAGTACGGGTGTATTGCGCTCGATGGACGGGTGAATTATGTTGGGGTGGAGGCTCGCACAGGTGGTGGTAGTTGTGCGTTCACATTATTCACATAATAATCGTTAGGAGTTACCCCTGCCGCACGGCCCACACTGCCGATGTATAAATAAACGCAACTTAAATGTTAGTTTGCTCTTCGTTAAAAATTCAATTAAAAATGTCCATGGTGACGAGAGCCATGGTGCGTTGGAGTTGGTGGTGCGTGGTAGAGTGGGCCGTATTACTTGTTCGTTAGAGGGTGCAATTTTGGATGGAATGCTGTAAACAATACGAAGCGTGGTAACGTAAATGTATTTTTGGGTTAAATTTGTGCACATTCAAATTAAAATTTATATCCCGTGATGAGGTGGAACGAATTTCATATTTACAGAGCGGTCGTGGGCGAGATTGTGTGTCCACCGCGAAATGGGCGAGAATGAGAGGTTTTCTTTTTTCCAATTACATGGAAAATGGACGACCGTTAAGAGGAATTGACAATTTCCAGAGCAGCTTCGACATTTGCGTAAGTGTGCAGGCAGGCTTCGTTAGACCTAACAGAAGTGCTTGCACGTGAAGTTTGGTTCAAGTCTGCCTAGACTGCGAAGAGAAAAATCAACTGAACTCAACTCTCATGGCGAAAGAAAGGCATGATTGCACAGTAGAATCAGTGTCAATTTGAGGTCTGGTGTCTGGAGCTCTTTTTATCACACCTCAGATGCTTTAAGAAATAAGGATGACGTTAAAAAGTCGCAATGGCAAAGGCCGCGAGAGTCATCTCTGTCAAAAGCCATCATTAGCAGCTGAGTTTTACACGATCGCTTTTAATATTCTGATTTGCAAAATTCTGTCCAAACAAAAATTCATCAATTTTAAGTTCTGCTTTTTAAATTTAAAGTGATACAATTCAGTTTATTCCAAATAGTAACAAATATGAAAATAAACAAAAATATACAACATAAATATGCAATTTTATATTTATAAAAAATTAAAAGCTAAAAAATAAAATAAAATTTAAATAAAACAAAATAAACTTAAAGAAACAGTGCATAGTAATACATAGTTGGCACAACAGGTCCGCAGAAACCCTAGGACTTCTCAAACCATTCGTTTTGTGTGATTTTTTAATTTTTGGGACGAATGGAAGGGATCTGCAATTTTATGCCGACTCCAAACGGATAATTTAAGAAGCTCTTTCACGACAGTTATACTCTCGGATGTTTGTCAGACGTTCGCGTGAGGTGGCACAGCTTTTTCGGGAATCGAACATGGGGCTCTGGGAAAAAAACAATAACAATTGAAAAAAAAAATAGAAATTAAAAAAAGAAAATACTCTCTACGTTAAAATATAACAAAATTCTGCAAACAATAACAAATTAAATTTGAATTTAATCAAAATTTGAATTTAAGAAAATCAAAATTTTGCCAGCAGAAAGTTGTAAAAAGATTTTTGACCCTTTCAGAATTTTCATCTCAAGCCCAGAAAAATCCCTGCAACAATATACAAGAGGCGTGTTCAACCGCTCTGCAAGAGAAAGCTGCTCGCGAACTTACCTATACGAACGGAATACCACTGGAAGCACATCGGCATCGGGAATAATAAGAAATATGTAGCATAAAATGGACGATATTGGTGAATGTTTTTTCAAGAAGTTTTGCTCAAACAAATGAACTTATGCCTGATGAATGAATTCACACAGAGTAGCTTGCCCGATCTACAAGAGAGACGACTCCCGCGACATCGAGTACAGAATTTTATCTGAGATTTCGTGCCGTACATTATTTCGGACCAGTCAGGAAGCTTTTAAGACCCTGCGACCTCAATCTACTCTCAGAATTGGCTTAAGATAAAGCAGCTACCATCCCAGTCCACGAAGGCGTCGTTGGTATAACGAGCGCACAGACTGTCTGCCGACAAGAGGCTCTGGCCTGCTCAACGGTCCTGAAATTTTATGCGGAGATCTCATAGCCGCATAAACTCAAAAATCATGAAATCGAAAAGAGCTTTACTGAACCAAATCCTAGGGCCAGAAGCACTCTAAGAGTTTCATAGTCCCAGCTCGACTCAAAGCCTACAGTAACTTGATGTAAAAAAATTACAATTGGGTCTTAACAGGTTATCTAAGTACTAAGGCACCATCCCAATGACTCGCCTTGAAAAAAAAAAAAAACAGTAAAACACGTACACGTATATGCATGCCGAGCTTGCACCAAAAGGCAGAGGTTTCCAAATGCAAAGGGCGTTGCTGATCTCGGAAAAGGTATGAAAACTAAGGCTTGTACAGTGTATCAGCACCTCCCGGCGTTAAACGGAATATAAGACAGCACAGTTAGCTTCTCCTGATACTAAAGTTCAATACGTCACAAAACAATCACTTTCCGACAAACTGGTGACTTTCGAACGTAAATTGACTCATCGGGGAGTCACTGGCAACTTCATTCCAATCAACCTACCGACGTTAAAAAATTTGCTGCCCTCTATATTGATTATACAAAATCGGGCATCAATATTTATTTGTTGTCGCTAGAATGTACTGGATTTTTCGCCACTAAAATAAAAGCTTCCAAATTTCCCAAGTTTTAGATGTACTTTTGTAAACTTATGAAATGAAAGGCTATTCCACTGATAGCGAGTTCAAATCTGAGGCCCCACACTCTTCTGTTCTAATCTAGCAAGCGGACAATATAAATCACTACAAGCAGACTTTGCTCAGCGATTTCCGAGCGAAAGCAAAGACCACAAGTGCTTTCATTACAGATCGTGTATTCAAGCAGGGTTTTTTAAGAAATCTTTGAAATCTTTGCCGATTTTTCAGGCTCCCGACCATAATGTTCAAATACAAGTCCTGTGTTCGGAAAAGCCTCAAGAATGCGCTTGAAAATGGATCAAAGTTCCAATCAGACAGCTTTCGCTGTAATTGGAAGCTTAATCGTGTTAGAGCCATCATCAATTGAGCACCCCACCAACCGCTGTTTGACTGGGAATAGTTCCAGCAATTTCATTTCCTGTTCTGCTGGCGCTAAGAAGATGCTTCGTGCTTCACACTCTTGTCTTCCTAAAATCCCCCATGAGTACCGTTTCGTAGCCCTCGCTCCGGTGTTACCCCCCGTTGAGCCCACTCACCCGGCTCGGCTGGCAACGCCAACCCGAATCTATACTCGCATATGTGTGTAGTTTCCATGCAAATTAAGGTAGACAGAGAATGGCAACACGGGATGCGGCAGGCAGCTTGGCACACGCAAACAACACTCGCATCGCATAGCCAACACACGCACAGAATACACCTTCGTCTACTTTTATCCCTTGCACGCGGTAAGCATGAATAAGTGAATGAATATGTGCTTCCTTGGGTGGGTTTTCCGCAATACCTACCGGGAAACGAGAAACGAACCAAAGCAACGCTCGAAAATTCCTTTTCTGTATGAGTGTGTATAGGTACGCGGCCAAGTGCGAAGAGCAAGCTAAGGAGCCATGTTGGTGGGTCAACGATTCATAAAATCTTCAGGTGGTTTTTTGCAGTAATAACACCACATCCTGTGCGAAGTTCGTCAAGGAAGTCGAGCCGCAGGATAGCGGAACATCGTACGTACTTCCCCTTCCGTCCCCAACGCCGCAACCCGCCAGCACATGTGTACTGTGTTGCTTTATGGGGCAGAATCTCCGATACTATGTATGGCCGCGCAAATGACCCTTGAAGATGAGATTAGCCATTAGTTTCAGTGGAAAGGCCAGAAAACGATTTTTCCCACATTTTTGATGGAAATGTTGGCGCGGCAGCCATGCTTTTTGTGTCTGACATATTATTCTAGAACACTGTGCCGAGTGCACAAATACACAGACACAGCGCACGTCACACTACTTGTGTAAACAAATAAAAGGACACGAATTACGATTCACGTTCTATAGCAAACAAGTGTTTTCTGTTTCTCCCATCGACTCGGTGTTTGTGTGGGTTTGTGTGTGTGTTTGCGTGTGTGTGTTGAGTGTTTTCGGTTGCGAAAAGGGTGGCGGCGCATCTGTGTGTGTGTCCTGTATCCTTTTGTGTTAAAAGAAAAATCTTTACATTCAGTCCCTTGCACTGGATGAGAAGAAATTTTCGTTTCGAAAATATATTCTTCGATCATCGGCATCGCACCACCACCACCATGACACGCTGCTGGCGACCTCACCCCCACCCAACAACCACCCAACCCCCACTTATCCTCATTGTTTTGGCTCTTTGATGTGCGAAGGTCTCTGCCGCCGCCACTCACGTAATCCGATTTTTCTATTCGGAGCAACCCCCCGCGCGTTCTTCACCACACCACACCAGAAACTGTAATTTGTTGAATAACACTTGGAAAATGCACCAAACGTTGGAAAAGTATCTAGATGTGGAGTTTTTTTTTTCTTTAATTTATATTTTTGCACTGAAACTTTTTTTTTTTGTGTCAACCGAGCACTGCACTGATTTGATTTCAAAATGGAGTTTCCGACAATAGAAACAAATAAAAAAAATAGGAAAAACACAAAAAACAGGACACTCACTGCAGTAACAAATAGAATTCACAACTCTTGGAGAGATTTGTTCCGCGCGGTCTTCTGAAACGTGTCGTAATCGGTCGTCGGTCGTAGTTGCAAACAAAAATCAGAGTATAGCTCGTGAAACACAGTTAAACAGTTGACAGGATAATTGCAGCAATGATGTGATAAATATAAATAAAAGTGGAAAAAAATGTCGTCTGCAGTTTGTCCTGGATGTGCGTCAGTTTTTGACGTACCACTCCCTTCTACTGGTGTTGGCGATGCCCGTAATGTTATGTTGTTGCCCCTTGGTTATGTGATTGCTGACACACACTTGTTTGCGTGTCGTGTCGGTGTTTGTCTATGGATAGAAACTGCCACCCACCCCACCGGTGTATGGGTGCTGTGATTTGCCTCGCCACGAAGGGTTGCTGCTGTTGCTCGTCGCTCTGCTGTTGCTCGCATTGAGTCATCACAACCACCAGTTAGATGGCGTGCGCGGTGCGCATGATCCGGCTCTCCACAAGTGCAAATCGCTTTGGCTGTGTTTGTGTGAGAATCGGGTTCGATGGAGGACGGTGCATCACTTTACTTTTTTTCCCGTTGGTGCAGCTTCTCGCCGTTGTTTTCGGGCTTTATTCACTTGATCGAAGTTTTAATTCCGGATTGTTGGGTTTTCTTTTGCAGTGCATCTCGCCAAAGCCTCTGAGTATGAAAGCTATGGGGCAACAGTCCTCGCCATACCCGTCTTACAGCTTTATAGCTTTCACCCAGTGTGTGTGTGTGTGTGTGTGTGTGTGTGGTTGCTTTTTCTCGACAATACTTAATGCACACACTTTCGAGGGGAAAGTTGCGGATATGGAGCTTGCATCCCATTCCAGCTGTATCCACGGGCGGGCGGGTGTCAGAATGGGGCAGTCTGTTGCATATGAACTGAACATGCACAGGTGGTGGTAGCGTCCAAACTTGATATGACCCGATGGAAAATTTGTTTAATGAATTATCCACAGAGAGAGGATGGGCGATAGGATGGTTGTTGGCGAAATTGTTAGAAATGGTCGAGATGTATCCAATGGCGACCGCCTTGGTTGGGATGATGATTTTTGCCGCTACCAGAGGCCTTTGATGTGCATAGATGGGGTCGGGTGTGTATAATCCATGGTTGCTGAAGGCACCCTTTAGTCGCAGACACTTCGGATGTACGCGGCTACATTCGACGAAATTATCACGGAGGGCACCGCAGTGATGTCGATCAGAAGCCGATGGCTTGATTTGCGCAAGTCTTGCCTCTAGTCTCTGGTATGATATGGATCATGGTATGAGTGCTAATTGAATTGTTCCTGCATATGATGGATATATCGCATCGAAAGGTAGCGCGCTGAAGTAATTTGATTGAAAATGGCTTCCATATATAGACGGGCCATTGAACTGTCTGACGATGTCGGCAAATAAAACAGATATAATCCGTTTTGCATTGTAGACTGATGCGCGCGTGGAGACGTACATATACTGGATGTAAGGGGGTCCAGGTCGTCGGCATTTTTGGGAGTCGAAGGATTGGAAAGAAGTTGGTGGGGGGCACTCTGCATCTTCGACAAGTAACCGGAGACAGATCCTTGTGCGACACGAGCTGTTTCTATAACAAGGAAAGCTATTGGTATAGGTGGGCTGACAGTAGTCGGAGGCGATGACGATCATGAGTTTAAAGTGAAGAGGGTCCGTCTGCAGCTTAACGATGAGGCGGAGCAATTTATTAAGGCCTAAGGAAGAAATGACAGATGTCGCCATTGAACTTGTACTTCTTTTCACTTAAGCTATTTCTGTAGGCCCATACATCCGAACTTTGTGTTATGAGAAAGAACGTCGGGTAGCGCTCTGAGTTTATACCCGAGTTTCTTTCTCATTACATATTTTCTAACAAATCTTTTGATTGGCGCTTATTAGGTAAAAGGAACGTTCCACTCTAGCTTTAAAGTGCAAGAAAAAAAAAATAGTTGGCGCAACAGGTACGTATAGGGACCCTAGGCTTAGCTTTTCATTTTTGGAACAAATGGAAGGGATCTACAACTGTATGCCGAATCCAAACGGATAATTGAAAAGCTCTTTTATGACAGTTATACTCTCGGATATTTGTCAGACACCGCACACCATTGATTGTGAGCGCAGTGTCTTAGTGGTGAGAGAGTCGCAGGTTCGATCGCCGGAAAAACGTCTAATGAATATCCGAAAGTATAAATGTCACGAAAGAGCTTCACAATTAGGCGTTTGGACTCTGCATTAATTTGTAGGTCCCTTCCATTCGTCCCAAAAAATTAACTCACACAAAGCGAATGATTGTGGAAAGTTGGGCTAAGGATCGGTCGTATTGGACCTTTAACGCCAAGTACTAAAAATAGTATCAGATCTGTAAGCGTCTCGTATACTAGTACTGACAATTCACATGTATAAAGTTCAAATTTAGCTTTGTTTAAAAATAATAATCTGTAATTAAAGAGGGGAAACCCTCAGTAAAAATAGCCTTTCCTGTCTCTGATAAATTCAAAGGGAGCAGCAACAGCAAACAAAGCAAGTAAAAGTGTTATCATCGGCCTGGCCGATACCATACCTGACCGACATAGCCCTTTTTCAATACTAACCTGACGACGATAAACATAAGTCCTTTCGCCAAACTTCAATCGCCTACGTTGATTCCTTTGGACGCTATCGTGTTTTCAACCGACAGAGCCGACAGCCGTTTTTTGGGCATTTCATAATCATAAATGTTTTTTTTTTTTTTAAATAAGGACGGAGTGATGTTGCAATGGAATAAAACAAGCTGTGTATCAGGTGTTGACGAGGTAATACCAAGAGTCGTTGAATGTCAGTTGTGGAAGACCAAAGGAAAACGACTCAAATCATATTTGAGTATTCAACAGGAAGCAGTGTGGTCTTGCGACTTGTGAGGCTTGTGGATTTAGTCAGAGGTTCGCCCCTAGTATATATAGCAATATAGCATCACCTTGGTAAGTAGGTATCGACGCACATTTCCCAAAGAATCTGTTCATATGGATTACATAAAACTAAAACCCTCCATAGACAAGTTGAGCAAAAGTCCTGGCAGTTCGCAGATGAGTCGTACAGCTACTGCTCCGCGGTTCGATCGCGATCATAAACTGAATATTAAATAGACCGTCAGCTCCCGCGCACCTACCCGATTCCCCCCGCAAATTTTGAAAAGAAAATTCTCTCTTAAATTTCCTATCTGTGAATGCAAAAAAAGAAATTCTAAATGGCGGGAGGTGTAATAAAATACTGACACTCAGCAGTGTTCCTGCCAGAGACAATACTGAGACCATCAACTTCGGCCGAATTCCCGTTACTTGCCTACAAGCTGTATTTTCATGGGGTGGCAAACGCTAAGTGCGTTAGTATTGTTACATAGAAATTCGTATTGACAAATGTCACGTAACTTCAAAAATTCCGGCTCACCTACACGCTCGCACCTTGCATATATGCCACTTCCGCTGTGGACAAGGCTGTTGACAGCGTTCATAAAATGTTGTCCGTTAAATTTGAAATTATTTATATACGTGTGGATAGTGTTTTTTTTAGGAATAAGTGTACATTTGCTTAAAATATTTATGAGAAATTGTCAATGCAGAATGGTTGCATGAAAATAAAAACATTTTGAGCAAGTTTTCTTCAGTTGTTAAAGAAAAATTCACACAATAAATCGATCTTAATGATATCGAAAAGAGGTAAACACACAACCATGTTTATCCTAATATGTTCTAGTATATAAAACATATATTTTAGATAATTTTACTAACCAACCAAATCAAATTATTCGCCTTTTAACAATTTATAATAACTAACCAATGGCATTCAGTAATATAAATTCCCGAACTCTTTCACATTTCCCCACGGTTGCCGCGGTTGGCAGCATTTATTTTTGTAGTTTTTGTGTGTTTTTGCATGTCACACTGATTCTTTTTTGACATAACACCGATAGGAATACAAAATGGCGAATTTGAAATAAAATTGAGGGGCCCAGCGGCAAGAGGGTTGTGAGTTGGGGGTCTCAGTACGGTTTGTCTATGGTTCCTGCATTGTGGTATCTCTACCTTTTTGTGGGTAGTTTTTGAAAAACTTTCCTGCGTTAAAGGAAAAAAATGTCATAATTGTTGGACTATCAATAATCTTTCAGAAAAAGATTCAAACTACATTTCACTATGAATATCAACGCACTAAATGTACATAAAAATGAGATTTGCCTTAAGCAAACATTTCTATTACCAAAAAATAATCATTAATTAGATTAATTTAATATGATTTTCTCTCTGAACAATACAAATTTTAATTTTAAAAGTAGGTTTTTTCCATAAAAAAAAAACAATGGAATTTGAGTTTAGTGAAAAGGGAAAAATGAGCACGCTTCGTGTGAAAAATAAGGAGAGAGTGCTAAGAACCAGCGTTGCCAGACTTTTGGCATGTGGATTCCCTTTTTTTCATCCAAAATTTTCCCTTTTTTGATATCTGTTTTTCCCGTTTTTATTCCCTTTTTTTTTGTTCTCAGAAATGAAAAAGTAAAACAATTTTTATGATACGCATACATACATACAAAAGTAAAATCCATGTATACTTACCCATTTCGCATGACTATAATTTATTTAATTAACTAATTTTGAAAAATATGAAAAATATTTAGAACCACAAACAAGAGACAAGATTTTACTTTCGACTTTTTTCCACCCACAAATGACAAATCTGTTAAACTCAAAGGCAAAAAGACTGGAAACTGCAAAAAAAAAAATTATAACCAGGGGGAGAGGTTTCCACCCAGTGTAAAAATTAAGTTGGAAGCGCATGTCAAAACTATAAGGGCTATCTATGTCCATCAAGTGTTTTTTTATTGAATTCATCATGATTTGTCTGGTTTCTGAACGTTGTAAAAATAAGTTTTCGTATTGAAACGTAAAAGTTTTTGAGGTGACTTATTTTCCCGTTTTCTGGGATAGTTTTCCCTTTTTCCCTTTATGGTCAAATAATCCCGAAAAACGGGAAAAATCCCTCAATCTGGCATCCCTGCTAAGAACACTGACTGAGAGTTAGTGTATTTGGTGAGTTTCTGTCAGTTGATGGATGCGTTCTGAGAGCTTAAATTCGTTGTTTTATTTCACCATGAAAACATGTAGATATAGATATTCTACAAAATTTATGAAAGCGAATGTAATCAACATAAATAAACAAAGGAATAATGTGTGAAATAAAATAAGATATTTTTGTGTCTGTTTTCGTTTGCTGTTTTTGCCGAAAAATTATTTCACTGTGAATGTCCACAGAAAAACGGCAAAGAATTTAAAGAGAATAATTGATTACGAATATTAAGATTTGGAATAATATGAGTTTTTAGTTATAATATATTCATGAAGATTTCGTTTATTAAAAAATAAAGAAAAAAAATTATTAGAAAATTTGGAACAATTGACATAATTAATGAAATTACATTTGAAATCAATTGCGTCAGCCGAGAATATAAATAATGTTCATTTATAATAAAAAGAAAAAGTCTAATAGACACAATCAACGCAAATTTATTTTTTTTAAATGTACGGGAAAGAACGAAACTTGAAACGTATATAAGCAAAATTGGAAATAAACATGTTTACTGATTTGTACCCTAATATGGCTCACGCATTTAATTTTTGCTGCCTACAATTTTCTTTTAATTTATACGATTCATAAACATTAGTACTCAGATATTTTCTATATTAATAAGCGTTTTTTTATTTTTGTCAATAATTCATATAGTTTATAGATTACATTTTGTTTACAAAAAAAATCTAAACATCCCGTACTATAAAGATTATCTAGGTAAGATGAAAGAAATCCTAATACATATGTATACTTATGCGTTTTAATATAAATTGGTTCAATTCACCACGCCATACACACCGTTTTCTTAACACTTCCCTATAACGGGCAATTATTTGAATTACTTGAATTATTTCCAATGTTACCACAGAATGAAGTGTCAGGCATCTGTCAGGTTCCTATGTGCGACTGTATGCGTGCGGCTAATCTACTCTAACATGGCACACATACTTTGCCACATAGCAACACGGAAAACAGCTTGTAGACAAATTCTCTTAAGTTGTAAGAGCTGACAGTCTATTTAATACGTAGAACGTAGTTTGTGATCGTGACTGTGCTGTCGTTGCTCTCCATTATGGCTTTAGTGTCTAGCCTCTAGACTATGGGTTTAATGAATGCCAAGTATCCATACATGGACGTATCCTTCTTTTTTTAATGGAAAATTGAAAAAAAAAAAACCCTGTAGAAAAGAGTGGGTACAGTACAATCTCGAAAACATGAACAGTTCGGAAAGGTGAACGATTTTTTTTCCACCTTAAAGTCATACAATTTAGGAGTTTATTTAAAAAAAAAACTTATAAGTTAGTCTGTTCTTTTATACCTACCTACTTTTTGTAATGTTTCTTATTTTGAAAATAAAGTGGCTTTACGTGCCTCCAAAAAAAAAAATGTATGCTGAAGAAAAATTAACAATTCGAAAAGATGGACGGGACCTGTTTTATATCTTTCTCAGACTCTACTGTATTTGTGAGGCGGTTCAATGGACAAGGGGGTGTCCTGTAATTTGAGATCGAAATTGCGACTGATTAAGATGATTAAGTTGAAATTGCATACCTAGGACTATTATGCAAACACCCCGAGCGCAGTCTGAGTTCATAATCTTTCCAATAATCATCATGAACTGACTAACTTTGACTACACACTCACGAGTCACCTTGTTAGCCTCGCTTCGTCCGTACAACAAAGAAAAGTCTCAATAAAAAGTTGCACACTACTCTTGTCAGAAAAAAAATACCAAAATCGATTGAGTCCCAGACAAAGACTTTGCTCCACATTCAGCCAAAGAAAATTACAGCACACCACCCCTTGCGTTGACGACTTCCAATCACACACTCTCATTTAAAGTCATTAACTTCGTAAGGAAAGTTTATTACTGCCACCACACATCGGCACCGCAACTACGACGCAGGGGAAGGGGTGGGGGATGGCTTAAGGAGCCATCGTCGTCGCTGATTGCTTTCAAATGCAGAACTATTCATACACACGTTAGTGCATTGCATGTCACAAATTGCTGTTGCACCGCCTCCGACTGGGTATATTTCGGACCGCCGCCATTCGACAGCCAAATAACAGACATAAACTAATACGTGGAATAAATTTTCCTTACCCGGTTACTTATGTATGTGCGGACTTGTTGCTGTCCCGCAACAGAGTGCAGCTCGTTGGAGCACGTGGTGCCATAGGGTGCTATACACCTGCCTGCACCGCGTATATACCAACAGTCTAATGAGTGGCGTTGTCGCAGTGACACATTCGAAAAATGCCCCTTCCCACTGGCTGTTGGGGCGCGTGTTAGCCATGTTAGCATGTTGGCATGCTTCTGGCAGGCACACTCGTAACAGGTGATTAATAACTTGTTTACCCCATTTCATCATTCCGGTGGGCTGGGGTGGGGTGGGTGTGAGTATTTACCATCCACAGTTGTTTGAGCCCTTTTTTATAGCCTTGGTGTGGTATTATGAAGGCGTACGCACCTGCTGAGCCCTTAGCCCTGTCCGAAATCGACCATCGCGCCACCCCCGTGGGGCTCCTCCAAAACAGACTGCTGTCAGCTGTGTGACAGTATCTACGAGGCAATAATTCCTTGACTATTTCCATGAGACTCGAATAAAAGTCGCCGGCTGTGGCCGGGTTTGTTTGTTCGTATATGGATGGCAGTGAGAGGGTATTTTTTTTTTTTTCGGGGGGAAACCGGAGACAGATAAGTAAAGCACTGGTGGATGGAAATGTTTTCGTACTTAAGTCACCCTTATTAATGACATCGAAATAAATAATTCACTTAAATTGATATCTGCCCCCTGCCGAGGGCCACGAGTGACGTTTATCAAATCCGAGTGAGAGGACGCGCTTTCTTTCACTTTGTTTCGGTTGGTCTTTGAGGTCCTTGAGAGGGACATTCGTTTTTTCTTTCATTTTTTTTTAGCTGCCAGCTATAAGTATCCATGCACAGGATATCATTTGGAAATTGTCTGTGGATTATAATGCATCCTTCGAATTGTGAATAAGATTAATGAACGTGAACGAGGTCCTTCGTGTGGAGGGTTAGTCCGCAAACATGAGAATGGGTGTAAACGAGTATATTTCTAACGATGAAATTGGGTATTTGTCACTTTCGGCGAGGGTTGCTCTCACAACGTCTCATTTAGAAGGTAGTAAAGGATGTGAGAAGAGTCTGCGATTGCTAGAGGAGATGGTAAGTGCTGCGATTCTTATATACGAGGAGGGTTGTGAAAAGTTGGAGTGTTGCGAATTAGGGGCCAAGAAATAATCGGAGGTGGTAATAGTTGCTAAAGCCCTCGATGAGGTGACGCAAAACTTCATCAAAACCATGGTAGAAATGAGTATGTCTTGTCAGGTGTGTAACTATAAAGTGGACCAGAAATCGCTTGCTCTCGCTTTTGGCAGCTAAGCAGACTAAGCAGTGTCCCTGACTTAGCATGGAACTTATAATGCCCACTCCCAGCCCACCGAAGGTACTCGTTCATTTTGAAAATTATTCAATTAAATGATTTTCCCATCATAAACAATTCTTGCGTTTTTATTTCGGGCGACACTTATATCAACAGGCCTGCGAGTGAACTTACGCGAGTTCAAGCTACGTAAAACTGACCCTGGGAAAAGGAATCTACACCAGAGAGTTTTAATGCTTGGGCCTGACCCTGACATCTTGAGCAACCATGGTCAATATATTGGCTCCGAATAAATTTGTATGCAGGACTTTGACTTTTGTTTAGTCTCTTCTCTAGTCATTATACAGTTTCGGTGGTTTTAAGTTCCAAAAAGGCGTAACGGGTGTGCCCCTTTCGAAGAGTAAGTAAGAAATGAGTACCCGGTCCCGGTGCCTGCTGGTTTCAGGGAATTCAAAAACTCTACCGGATAGTTAGTGAGCTGTATCTGTGGACTTCTAGACCGGCAAAGGACTTCAGTAACGTGTCATCAATGAACGCAGCTTGATCGTTATAATGCCAAGAGTCTCTGCTGGGATGAAAAAGAAAAAACTCTTTGACATAGCTATGAATATACCTTAGAATAAGAAGTAAGCTACGAGACTGCCTCTAAGGTGAGGTGCACGTTAACCCTCTGGGTTGGAATGGAGCTCTCTGACGGCGGAAGCGGGTTCGAAGTAAATGGCCTATATATTTTAGAGTCCATGCTTCAGATTTTATACGAAGTCCCTACTGCATATAGTCGTTTTTACAGACAAAGAGGTGTCGTTTTCCGATGCAATATCAGAGTCGAGACAGACGGTGTTCCTTACTACCTTAGACCTTTTAGCGGTATATTCTGAAATTCCACCACTTTATAAGTATCGGATCTTGTTCAATGGATTTGTCACCGTTAACGAATAAGCTTAATAAGCGTGGCTCTTCTATCAGCCACTTCAACGTAAAAGTCGACAAAAAAAACAAAGGTATTCCCGAAATCTTCGTAAGATCACATAAAAGAAGGTTTTCAAACAAGCTCCTAAGAGTCCCGAAAAACGTCGGAGAAATGCCTTATTAAAGTTCTGAAAAAATTGCAAAAAACAAAACCTTCAAATGGCCCAAAAACGCCACAAAAAAAGTCCTAAAAAACGCCCTGTGCCGGTGTTAACAATAATTACTCTGGGTTTTGTACATCTAGAAAATAAATTCCCAATTTGAGTTTGACGTATCAACCTACATTTCTGTCGATTTCCGTGCACTATCAAATGGAATCATCGGCGGATCCGCAAGTAGTAGTACAGGTTTTTGAAAAATTCGTACCTTGTGTTTTGGGCTCTGAGTTTATGACCCCTTTTTCAAGTTTGATGCTTAAAAAGTCACATGAGAGCTTCTTGCTAGTTTTTTGCACCCAAACTCGGCTAGGTCCTTACTGACCTCGAAGTGGAAGTGAGTTGTTTCCATTGTCATCGTAAACACAGACGGGGAAGTTTGGCTGGGAGCATACTAGATATGGCTCTGTAAAGCTCATCTTAGGAGATGCTTTCATATGCGGCTTTGAAATCGCTGAAAATATTGTTGGTAACCACTTAAAATTTTTGGAGTGTTACTGTGGAAGTCTCTACAATTGACCGATTGCCTGGAACCTAGACTTGCGACCGTACCGAATCGCCCATCCGTTAACGAGCCATAAGTTGACGGAATTAATTCGGTTTTACAAACATTCTGTTCGTTCACGGATAATGCAATTGTTCCCAGGCTTTAAGCGTTGGTTAAGCACGGTTCTAAGCAGACTTGGAAGATCTATCAATGATAGATCTATCAGATCTGAGAAGATTCATCAACAGTTTCGAATAGTTTTGTCAGTTGTATGTCGTACTATTTAAGGCTTATCACAATGGACCTCAATGGGTTCTAGGTGAACATTTGCATGTAACCTAACCTAATCTAGTGCGTTGGCACAATCTTGCTGATAAGACCTTGCATGCAATGTTAAAGTAGTTGATTCCCTGCAAGCACCGCAGTAAAAGTCGTCTTCTATCTTCTTCTGGACCTCATTCACTGCGGAACTAGTTTTTTTTCAGTATTCTCAAGGATCAAACTTATTTTGTGCGAAACGCATTTAATTAGGAATTTTCTCACTTTTATCAAACTAGGTTATTTTCCAAATTGTGCTTGAAAAGTTCGACAAGTTTGACAAGTTCGACTGGAAGACAGTTTTTAACCGCGACCTCTATGCGACCTCCACAATTCTTCGCTTTCCACCGCACTGTCCTGTTGCACACTAAATATTTGGACCGCTTACCTGTTAAATTATTCAGCCTCCAATACAGAAACAATTAAGCCATCTCTTGGGCATTCCCTTGTTCATTGTCTATTCCTTGTTACGCCCGCTCGTAAAAACAACCTGCTTGCACTCTCATTTATTTATGTTCCGCATAAATAAATGCCAACACCGTGCAAATAACGCGGTCCAGCTTTTAATGTATGTGCGTGCACTTTAATAATAAATTAATCCGCAGATATGAATCAAATCAGACCCACCCCCACCCCCGCACCAAATTCCTAGTTATAGCGAGTCGCACTACCCACTCTCTCTCTGACCGTTCGACACACCGACACACCGACACACCGACACGATTCAACAGCTCTCAATTCCCCACCACGTCCATTCATCGTCGATTTGGCCATCATTAACTTTAATTTTGGGAATTATTTGCGCTCCTTTTGCTTTTGTCACATTTTATATTTAACGTAATTAATTACATTAATAATGGGGTAGCGAAATCCTCACCTAATCCAGCTGGCGGAAAAGTGCCCCCCAAAGGACGAGGCAGAGAAGTGCCTTCACTCAATTTCTCACAGAGATTTGGACAAGGATGCCGACCGAGAAACATACCCATACACAGGCCAAGCGAAAAGGAGGCAAAAACTGGAAAAGAAAAACCGAAATGCTTTGTCGACCTTTGGGTTATTTATGGCCACTCCATCGTTAATCCCGTGCAGGTATTTGCTCTTGGGGATATGGCATGAGGGTGGGAGTGGTATGGCGTCCACCACAGAAGCGGACACAAGTTCCGATCCATAAATACTCCTGATGCAGTGCTTATGGCACATATGAGCTCGAGCTTGGTCCATCCATGCACATGACGGACAGTGGGGGACCGAGTGAGAGTGGGACACTTGTTGGGTCATGCTGGGTTTTTATTTGTAAGCGTAAGAAATTGAAGATGACTGGCGGAAAAGGACACAGCCGAGTGTAACCAATTTAAGTAGGTACCTGGGCTTCATGATTTCGGGTCACAGCCGACGATGATCGACACATTTAAACACGGGAGCCGGGACCATTTTTTTTTTTTTTTTTGAGCGGGTGTAGCTAACGCATTGTACGTGATGGTGTCTACTGGCGAAAGGATTTCGAAAGAGGCTGCCGAAATGGTGAGAAGTCAAAAATTCTTCACTTTCTCTTCTTGCTGGTAGGTATGGGGTTGGGTGGGGTACCAGCTGGTCGAGTGTGAAAAGTAAATTTTGGGATTGTTTTAAGGAGTCATACGATACGTGGTGGCGGTGGGAGATTGGATGGCACGTTACGGTTTGCCAAGGTGACAGGACAAAATTAATTTTGTTTGCGTTTCTGCTTGGGACGGTTATATGTGTGCCTGTGGAATTGTTTAAGTAATTTACCCGGCAACGTACGCCTCTGAGGACAGAGGTCGTTCGACCAGGAAATTTCCAGAGGCCGACTTGAAGTTGCTTGCCAGTCAACTAAATCGAGTGGTTTTGCTGTATGAAATAAAATGGGGTGATCATGGTGGTAGCCGCATTTTTTTTTTTAAAGTTGACTTACCCAAATCGAGGTTATGCTAAACTGATTGAGCCCAACCAAATCGAAAGATTAAGTGAATTAACTCTTTTTGTATCAGAAGTCGGCATAACCGGTCGCTGTACTTTTACTCAGAAAAGTAAACTAAAATTATACATCATGGGTTCGTATCTGGACGGTCCACTGTTACGAACTTGGCTTCTTTTTCGCTTCTTACATTATAAATGAAATGGAGAACATAAGTCAAGTCGACGTCATTTATACCGACATTAGCAAAGCTTTCGATTCTGATCAGCACTCAATTCTTCTCGAAAAATTTTAATATTTTTTGGAAAGGGCAGTTAATAATTTGATAAGATATCATGTTTGTTTGATCCACATTCAACGGTTTTCTAACGGCTCGACTTGCAATGCAAAAATGACTTCAAGACGACGCGACGTTTTTATACAACAAATTCCATGTTTGACATATATATGCAACTGATCTTGCGCTTTGCTTTAACTATTAATAAGGAGCAATCACGAATCACTTTTATTAATTTTCTGCGGGTATATTATCTTTAACGTTCCATTTTATTTATAAGCATCGTATTTTTTTGTATTTTTTTTTAAAATATTTCTGCATCTTTCCATAAATCTGTTCACATAAAATGAAACTATATGGGGTCTAATGGCTTGAAAACTACTGGGCAGATCTCGGTGAAACTCAAAGCACACTGTAGTTTATATCGTTCATTGCCACGCCCATATTTTGCTTGTGTTTTACATAAAAATATATTTTATTCTAACTGAAATGTTTTTAGCTTTGTAATACTCAAATAGTTATTAGCCAGCTCAGAAGAAAAATAGAGAACTTTAGGAAGGGATTCGGTCGAAGTTCTGTCTTCTCACACAAAAATTCTGCTTTACAAAATTCTGATTTTCAAATTTAAAGCAATAAAATTCAGCTTATTCTGCTTTTTTCCAACTAACAAATGTAAACGACGAGACTGGTTATAAAAAAAACTATTTTAAATTTATAAAACATTAAAACTTATTTAATTTTTAAATAAAAGTTAAATTAAAATTAAAAGGAAACAAGAAAAAATAGATTAAATATTGACAACAAATTTTAATAAAAAAAAAAAATACCTGTTTAAAAAAAAAAAAAATATGCGATATTTAATTAAAAAAAGATATGAAGCAGTCAGAAATTACAACTTTTATTTATTACAATTTAATTTGTTTTTCTTTTTATACTTCATTTCGACAGTATCTATAAAAGGACATCCGAAATCATGTTTAATCAAAATTCATTCGACAATCGACTCGGTTGGATCTTCGAATACTCTAAGACCATTTTTCTATGAGGTTCGTTGTATTGATGCTTTAGTGGACAGACAAAGACTTTTCCTCAGTCTTCCTAAAAAATATCAATAGCAGTGTCGCTTCTTTTGTTTACTTTCGTATTTTTATATTATTATTAAAAAATACCCACAACATTTTTTATTTTTTCTCACAGGAGGGAATAAAAGGCTACAAATAAAAATTAAGAAAAGAGGAGTTAAAATTAGAAAAAAACATTTTCTCTCCATCTATGTGCTTTACAAATTTCTGCAAACGCGCGCTTTTTAACATTTTCCAATCCTTTTTTCATCGTATACAGAATTTTGAATAGCAAAATTTAGAAAGGCAGCATTTTGAAAACAGAATTTTGAAAGCAGAATTTTTTAAAAAGAATTTTGACACATCCAGAATTTTGACTCCAACCCAACTTTGAATTTCGATTGTTCGCAACCAAAAAATGCATCCGTAGAAATTCACCTGTAATTTGGTCGAAAATTAATGAAAATCGTTTTCGAAATAGCGCCTAAGGCCTGTTAGCCAAGTGATGATGTCTGCCAACTTCAGCTGCTTATACTTCAAAAGCAGAAAAACCTCCACCGGCTTTACTCAAACCATTTCAAGTACCTAGTTTACAAAAGGTTGAGCCTTACTCAAGATATTCGCCACTGACAGCAGTGATTTCAACCAGCGAACCTAAAAGTGTTGACTACCCTTAAAAGTTTGCAGCTCCTACATGTAGCCCTCATAATGCGATATCATTTACCTCCCACGTCATCATTCACTCTAAACTGATAACTACACATTAATAGCGGTAATAAGGAGGTATACAAATCGCTTACCGCTTAACTCCAACGAAAGGCTATAGTCGTTAAACACAGAAAGCAAATCCTCGCAGCTCCTAAATGCTTTCAGACACATTACCGCCGCACTGATATGAGATGCAAGCTGCACTCGATCACCCATAAAAAAGAAGCAGCGTCACATTTACATTCCGGGGAAGCCCATAACCAAGAGCAACCCTATACAAACCCCGTCTATGCATACCTTCTCCCATACCGTTGTTACCCGTCGTCGTATAGCAATATCGCGTAATAATTTTGAACTTAACGCAGTGTTGAAAAACTGCATCCCTGGCCGTTTCACCAGCACATAGTTTATGAGTCTCTCAATGGTTATTTATATCAGTCATATAATTCAGTCTCGGTGCGGTACGCGTTGCTCACGTTGCGGTTGTGACGACGGCGATGCTATGAAAATGCACTTAAGAGTTGGTCCGCCTCCGCTGCAAGCTTCCATCCGAATGTGGCATTCAAATTCGGCTACCCTCCTCCTATTCTGGGTGCACAACACCTTTATGGCCTTTTAAGCGATTTTTCTCCAGGATTCAGTGGATTTTTTTCCATCCTTTCTAAGGAGCCATCGGTGGCTGTGTATATTTCTTCATTGAATGGATTTTACTTGATGTAGTGGTTCGAATGAAATGATCGATGTAGTATCGATGTCGATACATGCAAATGCGATTTCACCGGAGAGCTGGTGGCAAATCCCTGTTAGAATCGATGATAGCCATAGTTGCATTTGGAATCCTTGGCATGTGTGAAGGTAAAAGGAGGAATCTTTGCTTTTAAGAAGCACATATATCAGGATTACCGAGGGGAGCACTCATATTTGAAGCACGTACATGCAGTTGAGTCTAGGGATAGGAGGAGGCTGATTAAAGGCTCTGCTGCATTTGGAATTTGATGAACTTTAGCGTGTTTTGGAAACCCATCGACGCACTCTTGAGAACATGCAACAAAGAGTGACCCTCCGACTGACCATGGTTCGTATGGGTGCGAAAAATGGGGTCAATGACGAATATCGTTCTGAGAGGCGAAGTATAAAAAGCTTGATTCCGTGAGGGCTCACACATTTGAGGCCTGGTTCCTGGGTGCTAGGTGTTTGAAAGCGGCGTCACTTATTGACGTACTGAGGTGATATATAAGCTCCAAATCGTTCCAGAGTTTATCGCATTTTTTGGTTTCTTTAGCTTTAGTTTAAGATGGATACTCGTATCATTCTACCGGTTTTGCCTCAAGTTTCCATAGCTCCCACCTAGCATCTTTTTGGCAAGTACTCCTCTACCTTAGTCATCATCATTTGGAACCTGATCCGGATCAGATCACGAAAATAAAACAAAGACGGATCACTGAAAAGTTTAATTTTTGAATTGTGGCAACAGTTGCTTTCAAAAACAAATCAGATTATACAGGGTATTACAAACTTCATATTGCCACCAGCCATATTGCAAATATTCTTCTCAACGTGACGTCACACAAGGCACATGTCATTTCACTTGCAATGTCGGCGGGTGTTACCATATTTGAATCAAATTTGCATAATTTTTCTTTTCAAAAATATTTTCGTGAAACAAATTTTGTATTTTATGTTCAATTATGCAACGCATGAACAATATTTATAAGAGATTTCTGAAGTTTATTTATTAACCCCCGTATTAATAAACACTGCGTAAAAGTTATCAACTGGTTACTCAGCAGTTACGTCAAATTTTTATATGGTATCTGACGTCTACTAGCTAACTTACATTTTGCATATTTGTTTATTAATACGGGGGTAAAGGTTTATGAAATGTTTCAACTTTATCCTGTTTTGGACTAGAAGAAAATAATGTGGTGGGATTAAAGTTTTTATTTTCGTAATTTTGGTCTCGGCAATCACGCGACACGCAATTTAATTCAAATAATCGTATTAAATGAATCACTTTCTCATTAGGTGTTCAAAGCTTTTCTGGGCATTTTATTTTATTTAAAAAGAAATAATAATCGAAAAACAGCGCTCACTTTCTGCAAGGATACTTGTAAAACAAAAATTATTTCCCATCATGATTGGGTAACTGTGAAACATTTCATAAATGTTTTTTTGGTGCCCAGATCCAAACCAGCAAAACATTTTTAAACATTCCATAAAAATTGTTTTGTTTAATAAGTGTTTTAGAAATATTTATGAAACATGTAGGTATTTCATAGTTTATCAAATGTTTGGCTGGTCTGGACATACCTTTATAGAAACGAGAAAAAACAACATAACTCGGAATACGGACAGGGAGCTTATTCGAAGGCGAAATAAATCAATTAATTTTTTTTGTGTTCCATTTTTTAGTCTGGCAACGTGATTGTGTGGCTATCGTTTACAGGCACACCAACATTTAAAAATGAAACAAGCCACCTAGTCGGAAATAGTAGAAATAATTTTCAGATCATGATTCGTGATCTCGATGAGAAGCAGGATCATGTGCTGTTGTTGAAAGTGCATGTAAATCGATCTATATGGATCATAGCTGATAATAAAAAACAGCTAATGTCAATGTCAAGAATAAGACAGTTTGAAGTGTACTCAAGGTTTATCCCTGTCATAAGCCACCAGTTACAAAAGAAACTCTTGGAAGTTTCTGTTTTATTGTAATTTTAATTTTTTGCAGAGGCGCTGCATCGACGACAGGACTTCACCAGAGTAATCCAGCTTAAGCAAACTTACCATTAAAGTGACATTTCTATGTCGGAACGCCAATTTGAAGCGATTTCTGAGCTTCTCTGTCCATTTTTGATAGAAGCTCAATGCCGCATATTCATATTGCTCCTTATGAATGGAATTGCTGGACGACTGAATTTAATCATTACCCGCCAGCAAACTAAACCAGTTTTGAGTGTTATTGGTGGGTCCTCTATAAGAAGTGTTACTTGAAAAAAGCTTTGAGCAAACAAAATCTTAAAGTTCTCTCGATCTTGTTCGTGGGCAATAAAGAGGGCCAAAACGTCTAGTCTGACCAGCAGCAATATTAACGCATTTTGCTGGCGATTCGGAATACATTTAATAAGCGAGCGTATTTTTAGAGTGCACACTGAACACATTATGCGTTGAACTTTTGTGTTAATCTATAGTAGGAGCATTTTTTTAATGGATGAAGGGCTGAAACTTGTCGAAATAGAAAGGCTTTTATTTCAGACTATCGAAGTTTTCATTTGGGTCTGGGACCAACAACTGTCAAATGTAAGTTGTGTTTCACAATCAAAATTACTTTGCCTAGCTAAACGAATGTACCAAGAGTGAAGAGGACGAGGCTGTTGAAATGAAACAAACCAGAAGCGTTGTCGCCAGATCCATGAACCATGATACAGGATTGTACATTATGCTCAAATCATTCTTTGAAGAACTGGTCCGCTGGTGTACGAAGTTCGGTGTTTCACGTTCTCAAAACTTCAAGTCGCTTGTGCGCATTGGTGATTGGTGCATCAGTTCCAGTCTTCCAGTCAGTAGGTTCTAGCGCACACCCGCCGTTTTGTGTCTGCACATCTGTCATCTAGTCCCATAAGGCAACACTCGATGCAACTCACATTCTAGCGCCCTGATAGCTGAAAGCTCAAAAAGTAAAGGGCTTTCTTCTGTGACACCCCGCGGGCGTGGGTGTTTTCTCGGTTTAATTTATACAGATTGATGCGCTGTCAGCGCATTGCATTTTTCCATTGCAATAATCATGCAAATTGACAACAAAGCCATTCTGACATTTGGTTCGAATACACCTCCGCAGCCGCATTACAATTCGGTTTTTTTTTTGCTTGCTGCACTCGCCCTTCTTCCTCTGTCAGTTACAACCGAATCGAAGAAATTAGCAATAAAATTTCATGCAACATGCGAAAAATGATTGCATTCGTCATTCGGTCGGCTGCACTGCCGATGTATATGGTTCTTCGTTTTCTTGTTGTTTGTTTTGTTTTGCACAACTTCGAGGGCCGGCTATTAAGCGAAATTTAAACGGGACAACATTACATACACTGGTGGTGGGAAAAAAAAAACTGTAAAACCGAAAATCGCTTGCAGCGTCAGCAACGTCGTTCGACCGCCCGTTACCGACAATTGAGCTATGGCGTGCAGCACACAGCTGGTACGGACCCGTAATAAAGTTTTGCTTTTCGTTATCATTATACTGCCAAATTATGCTCATTACACGTTTAGTGGAATGGCAGATACGATAGGTGGCGGTGGCGCGCTGCAGCAGTGGGGGCGTTGCACTATTCCGCACCCACACACCCTGCCACCGCATATACTAGATATAGATGGCAAGGATTTGCGCAGCACAAAAACAAACACTCACTTTGCATTGCAAGGACTTTCTCTCCTATATGTATTCGTACTGTTCCCGTTGCTTGGGTCCGCGCTCCTGTCTGCAGTTTTCTATAATTTATTTGAAAATGATAATAATTACGATGCGATGATATTTGCACCGCCGAGGGCACACCCCCACCCCCATGTCCGTCACGTTGGAGGTAGCTCGGTTCAACCCCTCATAGCCGCAGTATGCAAATCCGGGAAAGGAATTGAAACAATGGTTCGTTGCATTTTGGCGGCCGCACATAAAATCCTTTCCCGCATTTGCATTTTTAACTGCTTTGCTGTAAGTTGCTCCTGCTGGTGATGTTTCGTTGTTTTTGTTTCTTTAAAATTGTTTTCGCGTCGGTTTTTTTGTGTGCGCGGGCCCAGTTGTGGCCTTTGTTGGATCCGTTGCACCACCACCACCCTTGTGCGCTTCTTAGATTACCCTCGCAGACTGTTTTGTTGATGTTAGACGTGGTGCCACCATCGCCACTGCCCTCTGCCGCCAACGCTGACGCCCCGCCGCGCCGCGTATTTTAAACACTTAGCCTGCGGAGTCCAAGCAAATGATGATGCACTCCATACTCTGGCCCCCGACTGACGGTAGTTGCCTTTGTAATGGGTTTTTGAAGACTTTTCTTTTTTTTTGGCGGTCATTCATGTTGCTGCAACTTTGTGTGCGGATTGTAATGAGTCCTTGTTTTTGTGTAGGACCAGGGCTATCGCATGGGAATGGGGCTACAGCGGTGGAATGGGCGATCGCTTTATTCCGCAGAAATTATTGCGACAACTTGTTACGGTTGGCGAGATGCATTGTGCCATGGATTGTTGCTGCAATGTTTTATTTGCTAACTGAATTATATGTAAGCTGTGCTCTGGCTGGGACTGGACGGGTAGACAGAAACATGACAGTGGTCGCATAATTTAAGTTGGCATTCACAATGAAAGCGGAACAAACGGGAGACACATTTTAATGGCCAAACCGGGAAGTGCTCGTGGTCAAAAGGAATTCCAAATTAACTATGGGGTAGCCAAGGAGCTGTATCGTTACTCCGGAGACGGAGAAAAAATGTTCAAACATTTAAATAACGATGTCTATGGTGTGTGTTTATGTGTGTATGGGGTGGGAACAGTTTTAGGGTCCGAGCACTGGACATTGGTTGCTAGCGGAATTTATATTAGCAGGGATATAGTGGCGCAAACGTTTACTAAGGTAGACAATTATTGGGATACCCCTAAAAATTGCCGGTATCGAGCCGTCAGAAGGATATGGCTTGTTTATTTTAAATGTCCTTCGCACATTCATCGCACAGGGAATAAAGGGTGTCCCATAATGTACCGATTTAGGGAGTTGTCCGTCGAATCGATTTAAAAAAATAAATACATTTTCGACAGCAAAATCTTAGGACTTTTTAACCCCGATTTTGAGTCGAGTTGTGATTGTGAGCTATTGACGAGTTCTAAGCTTTTTTGGTAAGACCCACGTTAACAAATTTTTATCTTAAGTAGGTCCTACAACCTGTTGCATATTTTATTTTTAAATTGAGTACTTAAAACTTCAAAGTATTTGCATAATTGCTTTGTTATTTACAATTTTATCGAGTATGGAATGTAAACTAAAGTTTTTATACCCTCCACAGGTAGGTATATTCACCTTGTCATCACATTTGTAACCAGGATCACAATCTGAAACGATTTAGCTATGTCGGTCTATCTGTCTGTCCGTCTGTCCGTCTGTCTGTCTGTTGAAAGCACGATAGCGCCCAAAGGAATTAACATAGGAAAGTAAAATTTTGTGAGACGACTTATTTTTATTGTCGTCAAGTTGGTATTAGAAATGGGCTATGTCGGTCAAGTAGTTCTGGTACCTCCCATACACAATCAATATTAGGCCATGTGTCTCTCTCTGTCTGCTGTTCAATGCAATAACGTACTACCTCACATGCCTAAAATTTTGCATGACTTGTATGCAGTGGCGGGTATCAAAGCATCGGCCAGGCCGATGATAACACTTTTACTTGTTCTTTTTTCATTTGAAGAAGTCATGTGCTAGAAGAGAAATAAGAGAAGGTCAACCCAGTTTTTCATTTCATACTGCGAGAAAAGTCCAAGTATAACAACAATATATCATTCCTTCCATGATATCCACGTGGCCTGAACGAGACCGGGATGCGAGGCAAGAAAACAGTGGCAAGAGATCCTTTTTTACGTTCGCACAGCGGAAAACGAGTAAAATAAGCTGCTGTCCGGGGTGGACCTGTAGCTCAACCGAAAATCGGCTCCACCCAGCAGGATAAGTTGGTTCAGGTGTCTTTCCACTTGAGTGTGCCACATGAGTCGGGCGTCTTCCTCTACTGAGCCATCGCTCGGCTATGGATTCGAAGGTCTCATCAAAATCACTTTATGTGGGTTCGTCGGGAGTCGCTTAAAATCAATGATTGATATAGCTCCTTAACATAGGTCATGTCTATTGTTGGGGTAGCGGAAAAAATTCGCACACCGAAATGAAAAATAATCAAAAAGAAGGAGAAGACTTTTGTAGAGGCTGTAGAGTTTAGGGAGGTCTTGAGGACGCTCCACTTCCTATGTCACTGCCCACGTCTCCAACACACCAGGTATACAGATTCTTGGGGAGACACTTCTTTTACGCCCTAGACGGGCTTTCCAGCACGAGCTACGAGCGGCTCTATCGCTCGAACAAAAACAAACATAAACATTTAACGAAAAACAATGATGCGCTTTATTTGAAATGAAAATTAAAACTAACGACAAATGTATGAAAGATGACGAGCTACTTCGGTTGTTAGGCTGTTTGCTGTTATCACTTAACTGATGTGCCGCTATATCGAGAGGTTGACTGGTGCGTTGTTGTTGTTGTTGGAGCTGGGTATTTTCGAAGGCAGTAAGCGGTTTCTTATAGTTATGAAGTTTGTTGTGTACAGACACGTAACTCACGCCATTAAACAAGACAATTTATAGACTTAACCCTGGAAGGCTGCCCCTAAAGCTAATTCTTCGTTGATTCGACGAACAATACAGAAATATCAAATGCAGTAAATAAACTCGAGATTGAAGCACTCGCCGAGCCACACATGCAGACTATCGACTATGAGGGCTGCCATTTATAGATCTGCAGCACATTAGGTTGGTTAAGGTGGCTGTCTAATAAGACACACTTTACACCATATTGATATAGGTCCTTTGCGATACTCCATACGTCAGGGGAAGTAGAAATGGCCGGATTAAAATCTACACCGAACAGATGTACTAGTGGGCACCTTATTGCTTCGTTTATGCTTGAGCCTTCGGGTATAGGTATAGGTGATGGGTGACCGAAACAGTCTACCCCTCGCCTGTAATTATCCGACATCTCCTCAAAAGAGCGGAAACTGGCTTAGGGCAGATCATTACAGGTCGGAATTGACGCCCAACACTCAGGGAAAAAATGCAAACTAAAATGTAATGTTCTTTTAGATTTTACGTTGAATAAACTTTAAAAAAGAATATTCCTTTTCACGTTGTAACATATTTGATTTAAATACGCAATGTAATTTTATATTACGCCAACTAAGATTCAAAGTGAAACGTATTCACTTTTGCATTAAGACCGTGTTTTAACAATAGGTAACTTTAAAGTGTAACATGTTAATATTTTTTCCAATATTAAGTTTCGAAGTGGCATCTACGTACATTCAAAGTGTAGCATAGTTAACTTTACGTTGCTTTAAATCGATATCCCCTTTGTTTGTTTTTTTTATGCCTAAATTTAATGGTACAAATAATGCTTACATGCATTTTCTTCACACACACAATGCACTTTCAAGCTTGGATGAACTTCAATTTAAAGTGTTTCATATTCATTTTAAAGTGACAACAATGTAGAATCAAATGTTCTACTTTATCGTTTGTTTTTTTTTATGCCTAAATTTAATGGTACAAATAATGCTTACATGCATTTTCTTCACACACACAATGCACTTTCAAGCTTGGATGAACTTCAATTTAAAGTGTTTCATATTCATTTTAAAGTGACAACAATGTAGAATCAAATGTTCTACTTTATCGTTTGTTTTTTTTTATGCCTAAATTTAATGGTACAAATAATGCTTACATGCATTTTCTTCACACACACAATGCACTTTCAAGCTTGGATGAACTTCAATTTAAAGTGTTTCATATTCATTTTAAAGTGACAACAATGTAGAATCAAATGTTCTACTTTATTATTACATTGATGTTACTCTTTTCAATAACGATCAACGTAGATTCAAAAGGGAAACATATTTATCCGTAAGTCCCGTTAAAACTCGCCACGCAAAGGCGAGCTCATTGTCGTTTGTTATTCCTGTTTCTGCTTCAATGCTGTAAAGATGAAAAAACTAAGCATAGTCGACGAAAACGGACAGATTGTTAATATTTTTGATTTGACTCCATCTAATGTAATTGAGTGTCAGTCTGAAGATGACGAAAAATTAAAAACGCTATTAAAGGAATTTGAAATGGAAAAATGGATCTGTTTCCAGTGTTAGAATTTGAGTTTTGTGTAATAAATTGTAATTCCTGGTATGTATTAGAAATCAAATTAAGTGCATTTAATCGTAGAAGAAACCTACAAATGAAGTGTAAAGTTAAATATGTGTTGAAATAATTTTGTTAAGAAGTATATTGTGCAATTTAAAACTGAAGAAATTAGGTATTAACTTGACATTCATACATTTACCTCAGGATAAAAAAAAAACACATCAAGTTTTAAGTGTTCGATTAGAAATTTATTCATTTCTAGATATGTACACATGCACTACTTAATAAAAGGGTTAAATAGTGCATTGCTTTTATAATTATTGTTTTCTTTTCTCAAAATACACAAACAAAAACTATTTCCATATAAGAGGACTTAACTTTATTACACCCAAAAAAAATTTCCGCTGTAAATTATACAACATGTGGCTGTCAAATTTACAATAAGTTGCATATTTGTGTATTTAAAAGCAAATGCGTTCATATTCACAATTAATTGTAACTTTCACAGAGTTTGCTTTTATTTCAGCAATAAAATTGTTAAATTGATCGCAATTTCTTGTTGTAAAATTGACAGCGCGTTTTCAATTTTTTTTGTTAAATGTACATGTATGAATTGGTCGAATCTACAACCAAAATGTAAAATGCACATACAAAATGCTGTAGAAAGTACGTAGAACTTGTAAAATGCACAGCATATGTATTCAAATCTACAACCATTTTCAGTTGATACTATACATTGAGTTGTGAATATGACAGCTGCATTAACCGTAACTCACTCGCCCAGCCAGAACATTTTCATGGTTTATTCATTCCTGCACATTCCTTTGCTCTTTTAATCATCAAGTCTAGAACCAAAAAGACGAATTATTAGAGTGCAAAGTTGTGAGGTTTTTTTTTTTCAAATGATTTCTGATTTTTTTTTTGTCTAAAAATGCTGAGTATTTAAATAAGGATACTGTTCAGAATAATCCCGTCATAGGAAACGCGGCTACAGAAAAAACATTACTAAAGGGTGATTTTTTAGCTGGTTTGGTTTTGGCAACACTGGTTTTGACAGCTGACGTGTGTTTAGTACCTTGTGTCACTGTCAAACAGCTTCAGTTTGGTTTGCAATTTAACCATGGATCGTCTTACAAATGAACAACGCTTGCAAATTATTGAATTTTACTATCAAAATTCGTGCTCGGTTCGAAATGTTCATCGCGCGCTGCTTCCATTTTATGATCGGCATTCTCGACCTTCTGAGCAGTCTATTCGGAAGATTGTGACCAAATTTCGCACCAAATTTACTTTGTTGGACATTAAACCACCAACACGTTTACGTACTGTGCGTAGTGAAGAAAATATTGCGGCCGTATCAGCTAGTGTGACAGAAGACCGCGAAATGTCGATTCGGCGCCGTTCCCAGCAGTTAGGCCTTTGTTACAGCACTACGTGGAAAATTTTGCGGAAGGATTTGGGCGTAAAGCCTTTTTAAGATACAGCTGGTGCAAGAACTAAAGCCAGCCGACCTACCACAACGCCGAATTTTTGGTGAATGGGCTCTTGGAAAGCTGGCCGAGGATCCGCTTTTTTATCGAAAAATTGTGTTCAGCGATGAGGCTCATTTTTGGTTGAATGGGTACGTAAATAAGCAAAATTGCCGCATTTGGAGTGAAGATCAGCCAGAAGCATTGCAACAGCTACCAATGCATCCCGGAAAAGTCACTGTTTGGTGCGGTTTATGGGCCGGCGGCATTATTGGGCCATATTTCTTCAAAGATGATGCGAATCGCAGCGTTACTGTCAATGGTGAACGCTACCGAGCGATGATAACAAACTTTTTTTGCCCGAAATGGAAGTTCTTGACTTGCATGATATGTGGTTTCAACAAGACGGTGCCAAATGCCACACAGCACGCGAAACAATGGCGCAATTGCGAGGCTAGTTTGGTGAACAGTTAATTTCACGTTTCGGGCCGGTCAATTGGCCGCCTAGATCGTGCGATTTGACACCATTAGATTATTTTTTGTGGGGGTATGCCAAGGCTAATGTGTATAGGGACAAGCCCGCTTCGATTGACGCACTGGAAGCCAACATCCATGCATTCATTCGTGAGATACCGGCCGATATGTGTGAAAGAGTATGCCAAAATTGGACTCAGCGGATGGGCTACCTGAGACGCAGCCGCGGTCAACATTTGCATGAAATTATCTTTAAACATTAAATTGCAAGGTTCAAACTATCGATTCAAATAAATATTTCATTCATTTTTTCGAATTTTTTGTGTTTTTTTTTTGAAAAAAAGTTCTAAACCTCTTAAAAAATCACCCTTTATAAGAGGTGGAAGTTTTTGAAGTGGTGGGCAATTTCACATTGTCAAAAAGTGTTGTGCTGTTTGAATACAAAATTTGTATTTTAATTTTCATTATAGTTGCTATATGGTTGATTTAACAAAAATACTTCATGACTTTATTATTTTAAACATTAATAAGTTTACAAGTCCACCTATTCACTTAAATAAATAAATTAATGGATGGGACAAGAGTTTTCCGAAATAAGTGTACCTATTTATTTTTATTTATTTTTGTATAACCAAACATAATGTAACTATGCCATTTATGGATTCATTAATACTTCAATAAAAGGAATTTGAAATTATTTGGTGTGTGTTTTTTTTTTATTTTGGAGCATAGATTTTACAGAAAAAATTGTGTAGGCCAAAGAGCTGCAAAAATTAAAGCAAAGGGTAATCGTTTCTGGAAATCGAGATGTAGATTTTACGACAGAAATTGCATTTTGACCGCAAGGTTTTGTGAATAATAAATACAACCAAAATCCGTAGTTTATACACATAAGTATTGTGTATTTTACAAAATTTGCTGTATATTCAACAACGAATGCCGTTTTATTTACAATTTTTCTAGTTGTAAAATCTACAAAAAAAGCTCTCATTTTCATAATTTGGTTTTGGAAAGTACAACCATGTCTCTGCTAAATTGAAAGCATTGGATGTCGGGTCGATTATGACAACGAATGCAGTCGATTTAACAGCGGTTTTCAACATTTGTACGACAAATTCTTTTGGGTGTACATTTTGTTTGTAAAAGCTTTTTAGTTATTGAAGAAGAATTTTATTTCAGCCAATGACATAACCTTTAAAAGACTAGTATATTTGACAAATGAGGATATTTCAAATACAATAACTAGTATCGGCCAGAGAGCAGAGTTTAGGGCTCAACTATTTAAGTGGAGAAAAACGGAGGTAAGGATTATAAAAGAAAATTAAAATTATTACCGTATATTATATCAAATGCATTATAGTATCCAACTGAAGACGATTTGGATTCCGACAACGCAAATGTTCTTTAATATTAATAATGAGTAAATAATTTTTTGGTCGTCGATGATTAATGATTTTTTACGGTCGGAGTTGGATGGTATTGATCTGGACAACGTTTACTTTCAACAAGACGGCGCTACGTGCCACACAAGCAACGAAACCATTAATCTTTTACGGGAAAAGTTTCCGGACCGTGTTATCTCTCGAAAAGGTGATCACAATTGGCCATCGAGATCTTGTGATTTAACACCTTGCGACCTCTTCCTTTGGGGCCACGTGAAATATAAGGTCTACGCCAATAGCCCAGCGTCGATTCAAGACCTCAGAGATAAAATTCGTGAGGCTATCGAGGACATAGGGCAGCCACTTTGCGATTTGGTTATGGAAAAATTCATGAAAAGGATATGGTCCTGTATGCGTGCTCGTGGTGGCCATTTGGCTGATGTTGTTTTTCATTATTAACGGCATACCTTCCTCTTTATTATGAAATAAGCATCCGATCATTTATCTTAAAAAATGGCTTTTTTCTTTGAATACCAAAATAACACCTCTTATTGGAAAACCCTTTACGTAAATCCATATCGGTCACTTTACCGTATGCACATGCACATGTCCCGCAGCCACTTCCCTATCGTTATGGTGTGCATAATCGCCGTCACCTGACCAACAACACTTTCAACTCCGTTGAGATTGCTGCATATTGAAAAGGAATTCGCATTAAAAAGGAATTCGAATTAAAAATCCAACAAACTTGTTGACGCGCTCTTTCCCGCTCACAGCTCACAGACGACGGAACGTCTTTTCAAAAGAAAAACATAACCACCTCCATAAGGACGAACATTTCTCCCTCTTAAGGTTTCGCGTGGAAAAATCAACTTTGTGCTAACAACGCATCAGAAATGGTGAATGGTTTCCTTGATTATCATGTCACCGCTCGCGAAGTCACACTCGTCGCACCCACCTCCTGGCGCGGTGCCCACCTAAATACAGGTGGATTCTCGTGCAATCCGCGCACTAACTGCTGCCATCACATGCATGCAAATGTAATTAAGGGCTGGTGGAGTATAGGTCGGGATACCTAAGGTAACACGAAGAGGTCCTTGTGAGTATTTTTTTATGGCGCACAAAAGGTCGCATTCATTTCTCGAAACCCACCAAAAAAAACAACAACGACTCGTGAAACCGAAAAAGTTGACTAGGTAGCTGCAAACGTTTGGGGGTTGGGGCAGCATGTAAGCATGCCCGATTCCCAGCTGAGAATATTGCACGCCCCGCAGTCAACTTTGTCGTAGTTGACAAAGTCGTTCATTTCGTCGTCGGCATGCCCTCAAATGCACTTAATGTTTGTGCACTTTCTTAGCCTAATGACTTTTGAGAATTTCCCGGGGCGTTAGCGGAATCACTTTGCGCTGCGGCGACAACGGCGACGACGACAACGTTACGCTCGCGTCTCTCGCGAGCTTCCTCTGCCAAGCGAAAACGACAACGCGACTATATATAAAAGGACGACTTTGAACAATGAAATATTTTCCAACCGACATTATCGTCTTCTTCGTCGTTGGCGTCATAATGGAAGAACAAGAACTCGAGGGATATGTTGTATAGCCATCGAAGGACTATGTGTAGAGCACATGTTCTGGAGTTGTTGCCATTTCGCGCGGCTCCTAGTGGAATTGCTCGAAATTACAGGTGCGGTGCGAAAATACCAGCAGAATCAAATTAAGTGCGAGAGCGTTTTGCCATGCTCCCATTTTGGGGGTTGTTTAATCAATAAAGTTACACACACACGTGCGAGCACACACCATGCCTCCCCCCGTGGGGTTGCGCTTGCTGTTCACACCAGAACTCCCATCGAGTTGGGAATTTAAATATTTGAAGCTGTTTTTGGTGCGGAACTTTTTGTGCCTTCCGTATATACTGCTGGTGGATATTTATTTCATCCCTCGTCTGTCTACGGATGGCGAACATTAGGCGAAACTCATCGACAGCACATTGCACAATTAACATAATGGCCACAGAGACAAAGTCGCATTCGCGTTTCGAACCTTTAGACCTCGCTCTTGAGGTTTGCTGTACACCATCATGCACAGAGAGTGTAGTCAGTCTCTGTGGCATTCCGTGTGCAAGCAAACGAAAGGATTTTCCCTGTAATGGCCGCTAAGATGTTTTCCGCATATTTTAATTTGCACGATCCGAAAAAAGAAAGAAACGATGATGTTTGCATTAATGAGTTGGCCCGCGCTTTCACCCGTTTGGCCCCCACTGCTGTGGGCCAATTCCACTCAGCTCATTAAGAAAACAATTTCCATCGGCTTTTTGATTCGGACCGGAATAATTTTTCGGTACTCTTTTTTGACGGTCGGGTGTTGGAGTTCTTAATTAACAAGCGGTCAGTGGTGGCCTGTCTGTGGGAAAAAAAAGTCTTGTGTTCATTTGATCAGCGCCATTGTAGCAGGGAGTAGTTTGCGCATACGAACTCAAACGTGCAGCTATACAAAAATGGGGCTGCAAGATGGAGATGCAATTGGTTGCGTGGGTGGGCCGGAGAGGTATATTGACATGGATGCGGCTGACCTATTTAACATTCTCGAGGTTGGTCCACCGGGCAATAAAAACATTGAGAGCTGTCGAATTGAATTGATCGCGTTTGACAAGCTTAAGTAGTTAGTAGTGCGGATGTGGTCCCGACTTTAAACGCAGTAACTACCGTGAGTTTGAGAGGCACAGTCACAATCACGCAGGTTAAATTCACATTGATTTGAAAACCAGAGTCACAATTTTCCGATTTAGCTCATCTCGAAGGGGCACCAACTGCTACGTTTGGCAAAACGCTTTGGTTTAACTCGAAGGACACAATTGTAGGGCGAAACGGACTAAATTAAGCAAAAAAGACCAGTGATATTCACTTTACGATGGTTTATTAAAAACTAAACTAAAAATGTCAAGCACAATACGGGATATTATATACTCGCGGGAGGATCATGCGATCATGAGGCCACTATTTTAGACAAGTAGATATCGGATTCTATTCTACAAGGTGGCGCAAAAATAACCTTCCGATGTTTTTTGGCTGTAATTTAAAAAAAATGAAAAACTTTGATTCTTCTTGTGGATTATTTTTATTTGGTCTTTTAATTTTTTTTACATCAAGTCGAGAATATGACGTCATGTAAATGGACGCCGCCACAGTTGATTGTCATTTGAGCCCTTTTTATGGCATTTTCCATCACTTTGGCCAAAACTTCCGGCGATAGGTCCTCACATTCTTGACGGATATTGTCTTTAAGAGCTGCAAGAGTCTGAGGCTTGTTGATATAAACCCGCGACTTCAAAAAGCCCCACAAAAAGAAGTCTGGAGAGGTCAAATCAGGCGATCTTGCTGGCCAGTGCAAATCGCCAAAACGGGAGATTAGGCGCCCGGGAAATGCATCCTTCAGCATATCGGTTGTGGCACGTGCAGTGTGTGCCGTTGCACCGTCCTGTTGGAACCACATGTTTTCCAATCCCAATTCATCAAGTTGCGGCAAAAAGAACTCGTTGATCATTGCTCTGTAGCGCTCACCATTCACAGTAACCGTTTGGCCCGCGACGTCTTCGAAGAAAAAAGGTCCGATGACTCCTCCAGCGAAAACAGCACACCATACAGTGACTTTGAGCGGGTGTAATGGCTCTTCGTGGGTTACACGCGGATTTTCAGTGCCCCAGAAGCGTAAATTTTGCTTATTTACGTACCCGCTAAGATGGAAATGGGCCTCATCACTCATGATTATTTTTGATGAAAAATCATCTTCCTCTTGGTGGTGATTAAGGATGGCTTGAGCTTGAGCGTTCTGGAGCAGTGTAGCGTAACATTGTTTATTAACGTGTATTTCGCATGTTTTTACTACACAAATGTCAAAACAGAACTGACATTAGGGGCCAATCGCAAAATTTATAGCATTTTCTGATAGGAGGATTACTTTTGCCCCACCTTGTAGTATGTAACTAGAGTTACAGTGTGTCACAAAAATATGCGACTGTTCTTTTAAAAATTGCCTACACAATTGAAACCCAAGGCGGGGGCTTATTGCATAAATCTTTGATCAACGAAAAAGAGCTCTCTCTATTCTTCACTGACAGTAGATGATTGAAAGCTTTGTTAGGTCTGAAACGCAGTGTTGTCCTCAACAAATAAAAAGAAAAAGCCATCAGAAGTCGGTTTCGATGGGAAGAACTTGGGATCGACAATTTTACTCTAAATAAATGCAGACGAAAGTCTGCTCACGTCTTCAAAAAGAACTGCTCTCGACTTAGGACCGCAGTGGTTGTCGTAATCGTTTAAATGCCTAAGCGAGAAAGTTGTGTCATAAGCTCTAGAAAAATGTACTTAAAAAACTTCTTTGAACTGAGACAAAAATTAAAAAAAAAAATGAAATAGAAGACTGAATAAATCAGAAGCTGTAAAGCTCTCCACCCAAGCTCAAAAAGGGATAATCACTTCTAAGGGAGTTGTTGTATTAATTTGAAATGTAGAAAGATTTGCAGCATAGAACTGTCTTTTCGAAAACAATATCTACTAGTATGTTTAAAAATTCTACCTGTTAGTCCAAGAACTTGCGAGCCCAGGCGTGTGGCAAATTTTATTTGATACGGCAACAATTGTCACTGTGGTCTACTTATGCATATCCTGGGTAGATTTTTAATTTTTTCCAGCACTTGGGTCCAGATTGTCTTGCCCACTTCACAGTCCCACACACACACACGGACAAGCGATACACTCGAGTGGTGTTATTCGGTTATGTAAATTCTTTATGGCTGACATCAAACATGTTTTCATTTGCGTCTTCTAATCAAAATGCAGCACCCTTCCAAATCCGTATATCTTCACCCCCATGGGATGGAATGGCGGAGAAGTCTAACATTGAATATGCATGCGACGGGTGGCCCCAGCCACAGCCCCAGCCCCACTCCCACCAGTCAAGTCGCTCTTCTTTAGGAATTTATAAACCGGGCCAGGCACACGAATACACCAACACCGAACCGAATCTAGAAAACGATGTCATTTACATGCACATTCAAGCATTAAATCATTCCCTTGAAGTACACATCCTTTTCAGTGTCATCCATCGTCATTATGCCGTTCCAGAGCGAAGGAAGACCCGGCTAACCATAACCCAACTATATCGCTAGGATAACCTCAAAATTGTACACAGTTATAGAAGCGAGATAGCCAGATAGCTCTATGTATGTATGTACAGCTAACCCTATCTCTCGGTCCGAGGGCACTCCATGTTTATGGGGTGCTCCGGTCTGCTCTCTTTGCATTGTGGAGCGTTCATAAATTCTGATGACACCACTTCCCGACACCTTGTTTCTCTTGTCGCTATTGCTGCTGCTGTTGTCGTTTTTGTTCTTCTTATGTTATTATGACGATGTAAAAAATTATGCTGTCCTCCATGCTAATCTGAACCCTTTGTATAGCATTTGTCATACTTTGAGGCACTTAACCTGCAAACCGGAGCACCCTGTCTGCCTCTCCATCTCAATCCATACACCCACACACACCACGACTCTGCCATAAATTAATTCATTTATCCAGTGCGGTGGGGTGAGATAAAAAGAAAAAAACAAAAATAAAGTTCAGCACAACCGCTAATGGGCGGCGTGTTTTACCCCCCGGACTTCGATTTTTTTTTTATTTGTTTTATTTATCCAAAATAACATTTTCAGCTCTTTGTCGATAAATAACGTTCTCATCACGTGCGGCGAACAGTTCTCGAAGATTCACTCGCACTGGTACATGACGTTGGTCGAGAGGTGGTGTGGTTCAAATCACGCAGCAGCAACTGGTGCAAAACCGGCTACAGTCCACGAGACAGACACGGGAATGGGTGCCCTGTCTATCGACGCGTGTGTGTGAGCCAAGATTACCATAAAATTAAAAAAGTTTGCGTTTCCCTCCCACTCGTGTATCCCGGAATGGATGAGTATGATACTACAACACCTCTGCATAAGACACAAAAAGGAGTTTTTTGTTTGGCAAGAGGTTTTTTCCTTTTGTCGGTCGACACAAAATGACAACAAACTTTGGGTTTTTGATTAAAAGAATTTCTTGTATTATTTAAGGCGAAAATTTGTCAAAAAAGAGATAGGTACACCGTGCCAAGTGCGGGAGCGATTTGAATAGCGGTGCTGTTCGTTGAGCGTTGAGCGCTGTGAGCAACATGTGCATGATTTATGAATGAACGGCTTAATTGGTTTCGTAGCAGCGCGGAGAGGAGTGCGGAGCCGTTCAGTTTGGAAAAAGTTTTAAATTTTTGACAAACGAGGGGCGTATATTATAATGAAACGTTTGCCATATAAAAGGTGTACAAGTCCCATTTGTCGGGCTGACGACATGAACGAACTTTCTTTCATAGGGAGGAGGGAGTTTTTTTGTTGCAAAGTTGGTGGAGGCCTTCACGTGGTTGGTCCTGGCCCGTTTTTTTGGACGGTAGGGTATGCTGGACAGCAAAACAATGAGGCGAGAATATTTTCGTATGCACTTGGACAAAAAACCAAAATCTCACGAGGCAATAGTCAAAGCTGACGGGCTTAATCGTCAATAATTGCGACTTGCACCGAGCGATACGTGAAACGTAGTCAGGTGGCTTGCGACCCCAGCTCAGAGAGCTGTAAAAAATTCTTTGATGGACTCCATTGGCAAACATTTCATCACAAAATTAAGTCTCTCCCCCAAAAAAAATCCCGCGTACACTACTGGGAACCACATCTAGAATGCATATTATTACTTATTCAAAAACTAAATTTCGATCGAAGGCTGATCGGTCTACTTAAGTGCTTAGGTCAGCGCAATGTTGACGAATAAGGAATCACTTAAGTGAAAACTTAACACCTATCTCACTATCTAGAAACAGCTCGGGACGTAAGGCTTTATAAACGGCGCAGGGTCATAAGTCCACAGGCTAAAAGTGGACTTATAACTTATAACCCACCCAGGTGAGCCAAAAGTTCACAATAATTTATGCCATAGGTTCACAATTTTAAAATGGAGGTAGGCCATAAGTCCACAATGATCCATATGACTAAAAAATAAATTAAAACAACTCAAAAAGTGGGAGGACTAAAAACTTATTAAAAATGTTTTAAAACTTTTTCTCTTTCCGCAAAATTTGTAAGAAGTTGGGAATTTTCGAAGCCTTTCTCTTTATAGCACGGCAATAGTCAAACCAGGACCCTCCTATTTCGGCAGCTGGAAAAACTTTCCTCAACTCCTTTCTTAAAACTTGCTCAAAATCCAAAGTAAATGAAGCACCACCAAATTTAAATAAATTTGCTTCAATGTATTGAAAAGCACGCGTATCGTATATGCGTCTTCAGACTTCTTACTCATGAGAATGAAGAGAAAAGGATAAACCTGTAATTGATAAATGGATGTATAAGTAGCAATTATAGTATTCGCGCGAATTTTTCAAAATAACTTTATAAATTTTTGGAACAATTTACAAAGTTATTTTGAAAAATTCACGCGAACTTTTTGAAAAATTTTTCGTGTTTAAATAAAATTTCTCAACTCCTTGGATGCTTGTGTAATTTGTTTACATTTTGTGTCAATCCGCTCCTGAAATATTGTTCAAGAGACACATTGCAGTCTAACAGAGAATCAAAGAAAACCGTTTACTTTTGCTTTATTTTAAATTATGAGAATTGTGGACTTATGTATGACCCACCATAGTGAGCCATAAGACCACAATCAGTGAGTCAAAAGTCCACAAGAATTTTGTGTGAACTTTTGGCTCCCCTGATTGATTGATTTGTGGACTTATAGCCCACCTAGGTATTTAAAAGTATTTAAAAAAAGCTTTAGTGGCTAAAGCCCATACCTACAATTCCAGCCAAAGGCTTTGCATATAATTGTTACCGCTCCAAAGCGCGCTCTATTTGATTAGCGTCTGTGGGTCAACCGACGAGAAACATATTTAACAAATAAAATAAAAATAATTAAATAGTTGGCGCAACAGGTCCATAGGGACCCTAGGCCTAGCTTTTTGGGACGAATGGAAGGGATCTACAATTTAATACCGAGTCAAAACGGCTAATTGAGAAGCTCTTTCATGACAGCTATTGCGGCGCAATGGAAAAAAACACATAAGTTGAAATTTGGGTTTTTACTGGACTTGAACCTGGGGACCCTCGCTAAATGAGTTCATTACAGTTTTTTGCGAAACGAACATGGAAACACTTACGGTCGGTTCTCCAGAAGTTCGAACATCGGAAGTTCCCTCAAAAAATTCGAAAATATTTCTCAAAAATGACTACACAAATTCCGATCTGTGCTCACATATTTTCGGTATAATTTTGAAACAATAACAATGCTCCAACTTCCAATTAAAATCCAATAACAGCAACGTTAAACTTCTTTTTAGCAAATATTACCAACTTCTAATTTTTTTTCAACCATATTAAATATGCACCCTAAAAATATTTCCAACAACTTGGAGCTTACACTTTTTTTTTATATTTATTCTTATTAAATGTTAGCAAAAATTAAAAGAAAAAAATTTGTGAGCGTTATTAATTCTTTTAGATGGACGTGCACTTTCAGAACTCTGTTCATCAAAAATTTGGCCAAGTATATTAATAATTGTAGTTAAATATCATACCATACCGACATATTTATAATAAAATTTACAAAAAAAAATTACCAAAAAACTAAGTGGGGCCAATTCGCACACTGTGCTGCGGTCGTTTTTTCGTTCAACACTTAAATATAGAAGTTAAAAGTTTTCATCATGATTTACTAAATTGTGTTGGCAGCATTGATTTTTGGTGATAGTAGTTGGGAGGTTGGAAACGATGGGGTGCTACAGATAATCAGAGCAGTGACACGTACGGCACATCAGTGCCAGTTTCCTCACTTTGAGTAGTATCGAAACTAATTCAGTCTAAGTGCGATCCTGTAGCCCATAACTCTAGAAAGTAAAATTTGTCGACAACCAACGTATTGTACTCTTTATTTCGAAAGCGGATCACATTTCATACTACTGTCGGATTTAGAATTCCGAAAGTGGAATTAGGGTTGGAGTCATAATTCTGGATGGGTCAAAATTATTTTTACAAAATTCTGCTTTACATAATTTTACAAACAATAAACATATATTTAAAGCGCGCGCTTTTCAAAGTTTTCCAAATTTTTTCTTATTTTTGCAGAATTTTGTAAAGCAGAGATGGAGAGAACATTCCTTTTTTTTATGTTTAAGTTTATAAATTTTAACTCCTCTTTTCTTAATATTTATTTATTTTGTTTTTAATTAAATTTAGATCTTAATTGTTTTTTTAATATTTAATCTAATTTAATCTAAGTTTTATTGTTTTTAATTTAAATTTTATTTCTATTTTTTTACCTAATTTTTTATTTTTTGTAAATTTAAAATTGTTTTTTTTTTTAAAGTCTATTTTTGTTTGTTGTTTTTGTGTGTTAGTTGGAAAAAAGCAAAATAAGTTGAATTTTATTCCTTTAAATTTGAAAAGCAGAATTTTAAAAAAAAGAAGAATTTCGTGGAATTAATTTTATTTGATGTTTTTTTCTCTTAGCATTTCGTATAAGATTGACTATCGGAACGAAATAGAAAGTAGGGCCCCGACTTGAAAGCCGGCATTTCACCTAGACTTGCAAGAAACCGAGCTACGATGCTCCCGCCCTCCTTCAACTTCCCCACCTTATAAAGGGTGATTTTTTAAGAGGTTTAGAACTTTTTTTAACGAAAAACCACAAAAAATTCGAAAAAATGAATGAAATATTTATTTGAATCGATAGTTTGAACCTTGCAATTTAATGTTTAAAGATAATTTCATGCAAATGTTGACCGCGGCTGCGTCTCAGGTAGCCCATCCGCTGAGTCCAATTTTGGCATACTCTTTCACACATATCGGCCGGTATCTCACGAATGAATGCATGGATGTTGGCTTCCAGTGCGTCAATCGAAGCGGGCTTGTCCCTATACACATTAGCCTTGGCATACCCCCACAAAAAATAATCTAATGGTGTCAAATCGCACGATCTAGGCGGCCAATTGACCGGCCCGAAACGTGAAATTAACTGTTCACCAAACTCGCCTCGCAATTGCGCCATTGTTTCGCGTGCTGTGTGGCATGTGGCACCGTCTTGTTGAAACCACATATCATGCAAGTCAAGAACTTCCATTTCGAGCAAAAAAAAGTTTGTTATCATCGCTCGGTAGCGTTCACCATTGACAGTAACGCTGCGATTCGCATCATCTTTGAAGAAATATGGCCCAATAATGCCGCCGGCCCATAAACCGCACCAAACAGTGGCTTTTTCGGGATGCATTGGTAGCTGTTGCAATGCTTCTTGCTGATCTTCACTCCAAATGCGGCAATTTTGCTTATTTAGGTACCCATTCAACCAAAAATGAGCCTCATCGCTGAACACAATTTTTCGATAAAAAAGCGAAAAAGAACATTTCGAACCGAGCACGAATTTTGATAGTAAAATTCAATAATTTGCAAGCGTTGTTCATTTGTAAGACGATCCATGGTTAAATTGCAAACCAAACTGAAGCTGTTTGACAGTGACACAAGGTACTAAACACACGTCAGCTGTCAAAACCAGTGTTGCCAAAACCAAACCAGCTAAAAAATCACCCTTTACAAGCCACATACCATTAATGTCTATACACATTCATATTAAAATGTTTACTCAGATTATGATGTAACAGATTCTTATGCTATGCACAGGCACACGCCTTGCCATTGCGCACCCAAAAGTCTATACAAGTACCTAACGCTATTTCACATTTCTACGGCCTGTCAACCCTTTCTGATTTATGATCTACGCCTGCTTAAAAATTCATTGAAACTCCATCTCGAAGTATGTAAAAATGTCATCAACATTTTTGTACACGCGTCACAGATACCGCCCACCCCACCACTCAACTATAAATCCTCACAAAACCCAACAGGTCCTAATCTTGTACTCCAAAGGCAGTGTCCCCGCTCCCTGTGAACAAAGAAATTTAAAACATTTGCCTAGGAAAAAAAAACAAAAAAACAAAACAAAATAAAATAAAATAAAACAAGACAAAGACGAAGAAACATTCATGGATTTACGTGAAGCAGATTACAATATCCTTACGGAAATTAGGTTAGCAAGCACCCCACCTAAACCACCGCCGCGCCGCCTATTCACGAATTTATGATCGGATGCTTTGTTTCATATGCAAGACCGTATTTTTATCCATTACATCGCAAATCATATTTTTATTTTGTTTCTTGGCTGGTTGTGTGCTGCCTGCGTTCGGCTGTGTGTGGTATTGCCATCGCCACTGCTACTGCCACTGCCGCTGGCACACTGCTGTGAAAGGTGCCACAATAAATAACGTCATTTTAATATTATATATGACCCAAACATATATTATGACCGCATTATAGCCTTGTAATACTAAATTATTCAAAAATGTGAAATGGAAACAACAAGGGTTGCCTGCGCCTAGCCTGCTGCTACAACTGTGCCACGCCACCCCTACACAGTGATCCCCTTGGAGAGGAAATTCGCATGCAAAGTGAAAAGGATTCCGCATCCATCCACACACACTCAAACACAGGCATACCGCTTTACAGCAGCAGAGATGGATGTAGCGGAAAAAATACCAAAAGCACCGTGTCCTGGCAAAGAAACTACCTAGTGACATTTGGTTTATATGACATTTTAATGTCTTCGTGTGAAGTTGATGCGGTGTGGCAGGATAATAACAGTTTTATTGTCATTTAAGTGGTCGCCAGCGTCCTCCGACTTTGCTGCAAATCCAGTTCTCACTCGCAGTGACTGATGTGACGAATGTCACTGTGTCCTGTGTGTTGTGATTGATTTTCGTTAAACAAAAAAAATCAAGGATCCGAAGCGCTGCCATGGCGATCTGCTTTTAAATTCTAAAAGAGTTCGACGCTTTACGATGATAAGCCCTGGACTGGAACTCAAGAACGACATCAGACATTCGGGAATCGGGTTCGGGATCCCGCCTCTCTGGCAGCGTGTGTTGTGTTGTTAACTTTAATGGCACTCCAGGGGACGCAAGTAAATTACTACTTTGTATATTAACTTGGCTTCGTTGGGGTTTTTTTCTTTTTGTTGTTGCCTGTTGTCTGTTCTCGCTTTCTGCAGATATCCTGCGGGAGGAGGATTCCACTTGCGGCATTTGCGCTGACGGTGCTGGTTAATCAAAGCAGCCTCATTCGATTTGGGAAACAGCGCTTACAATGCGAGAGAGCTGTACGTACACATCGCATCAGGATTGCCGAGACCTTCAACTTTCGTGCAATAAATTGCTTGATTGTAAACCGCCCCCATGGGGGTATAAAGGGAGTTGCTGCCCCATTCCGAGGGCACTAAGACAATTGAGCGATTTGGTATTCCATGAAGGTCCTGCCGCTCAGATAGAATTATGACTCATGAGCGATTGTACGTGCGGCAAATAAATGTTGCAGTCAACAAAACTGCATTCCATTTCGCCGTCGTTTATACTACTGCTCGTGCTTGCTAGTAGATTGCATGATGAGCCACCATGCTGGAGACCAAAAATTGCCACGGGGCCATAATCATTTATTGGAAAAGTGCGCCGTAAACATTTTACGACTAATTTGCTGGGGGTTAAGAATTTTACTCCCTTTTTTTCCGGATACAGACGAATGTGTGGTGCACACATTTGCATTTGTCCGCATTGAATGTGAGACGGGCTGTGCCGCAGTAAAAATGCAAAGATGCTGGTTATATGTATACGAAACGGGATGACACTGAAAGGGATATTGTAAAACCTCAAATACGGTGATGCAACAGAGTTGCAAACCGATTTCCAATCGATTTCGCTGCGATTTGTTGCGGAAACGAGTAAGTGCTCCTTAAATTTGGTAGACAATTTCTCTCTTTGTCGGCAGACAATGGCATCGTGTTGTCTCAGATGCCACGGTATCTCGGCGTCCATCTAAGAGCAGTCTTACAGAACGCTCATCGTCGCAGCCAATAAGAAGAAAGAGCCCATTTGTACAAACATTGGAAAGGATGATAAAAAAGTTGAGTGTGAAATGTGTCATATTGTTCAATCGGCTCCCGGCTGGTAAAAATGCTGTCGAGGGCATTTTCTTTCTAAATGATCTTCTTAAGGTACCTGTATGTGAGCAGCCTAAAGCCCCAAAAGTCAATGCGTTCGTTAGAGCATTTTTATAGCTCTCTGAAACCTATTTAAGATTTCAGGAAGTAGGAAACCTTCCCTCTAACTCCAATAGCTCTATTAAGCTCCCGTTTTTATGCTGAGGGCAATATTTGCTTTTGAAACACGACTTCTGAACAGAACTGTGTGATCAGATTTCAAAGCTTATCGTCTTATAAAGTGAACTTTCTCAAGATCAGCATCCTGATAGAATATCCAAAAAGCTAGTACTTCATGTTTGAAAGTGTTTTTTACCCGCTTATAGCCCTTGAAGTGAGATTATTGACAAATAGGACATTTAAATATTCAAGAATTATTTTGGAAAATAAAGGGTTTTCAAATAAGGACGTTGTTGAAATGGAATAAAACAAGTTGTATGTGAGGTATGAACGAAATTATTTTTGAATGTGAAAGGCCCATGAATGCCATTAATGAGGATATAAGACCTTTCAAATGTCCTCCCTGTTTCAGTTCCGATTGGTCGGTTCCGATTTGCAATGACTCAGCTGCATCAATCGGGTTGAATTTAAGCGGTGTCATTGGTTAGGTTATGTTGGCTTAAGGCGATCGTTCGATTGGCGATTAGTGGTATAGAATTATGGCTTCAGAAAATTCCAAGAGAAAATGGCTAGTGCGGTCAAATAGCACGATCTTTGGTTTTCGATTCGAGAGGTAAAAATTCCCTCACTTCCTTCATACATAATGTCCATCGTGGCGGTTGCTGTGTGGCGTCTGCTACCTCCATACCGTTAAATTTAGGTCGAAATAAATCGGTTAGCATCGTTCAGTAGCGCTCGCCTTTGATGACGATGACCTCGGCAACGTCATTTTTAAAAAACTACGGACCAATGACGCCACCAGAACAAAAATCGCCTCGCCCAAATACGGCAACTTATTAATATAGTTATTTATCCAAAAATGCACCGCGTCGCTAAGGACGATTTTTCGGCCAAAATTGTGGTGCTCTTCCAATCACTCTGAACCCAGTCAGCGAACAAACGGCGCTGTCAATCATGGTCACTAATATTGAGCTCCTGGGTCAGTTTGATCATGTACGGGCGTAGGCTCAAGTCCTGACACGGAATTCACCCATTTGTTAAGAATTGACTGCCACGGGTTCTCCTGTACACTTTCACAGACTGCGGCCGATCTGGCATTCCTTCGACGTACCGGCTTTGGCTGATTGTTGACCGAACCAGTTGTCTCGAGTTAGGCCAGCAAACGTTGGAGCGTCGACTTTGAAGAGCCGCGTCTGCGCGCTTTTATTTAAAGGGTCCGCCAAATAACTTTTTTTTTTTGAAAATGCTATATAAAAAAAATTCTGAATATTTTCTCAAATTTCTTTTTTTATTTGAAAGTACAATCCTTCCGGTTAATAATGGAAAATAATTTCATTCAAATGGCTGCCTCGAAGATGCCGATTTTGCCAAAAAAATCATCTTTTCAGATGAAGCTCATTTTCATCTTGGCGGGTATGTAAACAAGCAAAATTGTCGCATTTGGGGCACAGAAAACCCGCACGCATACATTGAAAAGCCCATATACCCAAAACGAGTCACTGTTTGGTGCGGAATTTGGTCCAGAGGCATAATTGGGCCATTTTTCTTCGAAAATGAGCAAGGAGTGGCCGTTACAGTCAATGGCGATCGTTATCGGGCCATGTTGAACGAATTTTTGTTCACAAAAATTGAAGAGGGGGATACTTTTTTTTTTTAAAAAAGAATTTTTTTTTTTAATTAATATTGTTTATTTTTTCAATATAATTTTTATTATTTCTCTTCAATTTTAATTTTTAAAATTGTTTTTTAGCATCTATTTTTGTTTGTTTGTTGGTTATATTTGTAAGTTGAAAAAAAATAACCAGACTTTTATTGCTTTAGATTTTAAATCAGAATTTTATAAAGCAGAACTAAAAAAACAGAATTTCGTAAAGCAGAATTTTCGTGTAAAAAGACAGAATTTTGCGAGGCTCCCAAATATACCGTTGTATCTAAGCTGCCCCACCAGTCACGCCGACAAGCTTTCCATCGGCTCTTGAGAACATTCGTTTACATCCATCCAAACCATTTAATTTCCCTGTATATGTACACACTTACCCCACCCCCGTATCATGCTCCCACTTATTGGTGAAGTAAATCTTAAAACAAAATAAAGTACGTACAACAAATTGGTGCAAATTTATGGCATAAATCATACTCTCATCTTCATAGCATGCTGTCAGGTTAGGAGAACACGAACAGCACTTCTTCGCAGCAACAACCGACATGCCTCTAAAGTGGAGCAAATTTGTCGGACACAATATAACAATGTTTTTTTTTTTTTGGGGAGCACCGGCACGCCAGAGCCACAGAGACGTAGATTCTCTGCTCCTTCCCTTTTGTTTTGGTATCATCGCCACTTACTTTGTTTGCGGAAATTCTCCCCCTATTAACGTGGAAATTTTTTATTTCGGCAATTTTTCATATTTTCTTACAGGATACCTACGGAAGCCCTGATGTCCTCCCGCCCTACTTAACCTTCCCGCACAAGCGACCGTGTCGCGTCGTGTCTTTGTCGCACCGCTGTTATAAGTTGATTCGCATTTTTCAAAGGATTTACAATGTGTCCAAGGCAATAATAGGGCATGTCTTGTTCTTATTACAAGTGCTTGTGCGAAAGGGACATTCACTACGTGTATCCCATTTGGCTGTCAGGCACTTCCTCGTGCAAAACATCAACTTCAGGGTGTCAGCGGTGATTTTGAATGTTGAACATCCATCTCTCACCTGATGAAGCAGATGAAGATGGAACGACTGTGATAAACTGAGGAACGAATAAAAAAAATTGCTAAAAAAAATCGTGCGAGATTATCATACCAGCAGCGCCGCCGTCAGAGGACAAAAAGGAATTGGAAGCAGCCGGCTAATCTTTGGCTTCGTCGTCTTTGTGTTATTCGTGAGGGTATAGTAGCACTTATTAGTGAAAAGTCTGCCAAACGACATAATTCTCAGCACGTCCGAACGATTCCTTTAGCTGTGCGTCACCCAGCTGGGGGATGTGGATGTTGAATTAGGTTTCTGAAGCATCTACCCCACCGAAATAGACTCCGATTGTGGTGAAGAGCAAAAAAAAAATATCACAAGATGAAAAATGATTCGTTGTTGCCTTTATAATGTAATTTACGCGAAATAAATGGCCCACGAGATTACCCGCACGATGCCACAAATAATGTAAGACAAGCCCAGATTAGAGACGACGCAGTTAGTCGTCATATGAACAGGTTGTTCTTGGTGCGCAGGGCGCTCATCAGCGATGCAGTGCATACCAATCGACCTAGTTTGTAATCGCCGAAGTCAGTTACCTACCTAATCATTGTATGTAGAGGATACCTCATCCTCAACAACACCCATACTGTTGCATAACTTTTTTTGAAATTGTCAATCTGTAGTTCGCCAAGCACCGAAGATCACCAGATGGACTGTGTCCCTCTTTGGACCATCATCCTTTCTCACACAAGCTCCTCCCTGTATTTTTCCGTTGGATAAAATTCCCATAAAGTCCCGACATACGGTTCGCCATTGTCACATCAATTAAAATGTGCACTGAAATGTGAACTTCGGTGGGGCACACAACAAAAAAGGATTTTGTTTCCTTCCGATCGAAATATTCTTTTCCTTTCTCTCGTGCGGTTTCACAACACAAAGGATATCTGCATCGGAACAGGAACAGAACTGTATGTAGCTTTGTGGAAAAAAGGCAACAGATACGAATACGTTGTCGCGGACTCTAATTATCATCAAGATATCAGTTTGAGTTTCACATCCGTTTTGTTTGTTCTTTGGTGTTTTTTTGTTTTTATTTTATTTTTTACGGAACGGCTTTTCGTTTTGGATGAGATGTTTGTGTGTAGAGTAGATCCTTCGCATGGTGAGGTAGATTACTGCGGTACGCAAATACTGCAGTGAATTGGGCATGTAATTGAAAATAAATTGCACTGTAGGTTTCAAGTTCCCATGGACGGGAATCTCACACACTCCTTTCGAGGGAAATTAGACAAGCTGTTAGATTTGTGTTAGACTATACCTATGCGTACAACCCATGAAAGGGACGTTTGCCTGACAGATAGGAGACAAGCTCGCCCGATTCTAGGTAAGTAACTGTGCCCATTAAAGAATTGTAATGATTCTAGCTCGTTTTTTTATATTAGCTGTTTTTTATTATCAGCGTGATCTGATTCGGATCAGATCACGAAAATAAAACAGAACGGATCATTGAAAAGTTTAATTTTGGAATTGTGGCAACAGTTGCTTTCAAAAGCAGAAACAGATAATACAGGGTATTTCAAACTTCATATTGCCACCAGCCATATTGCAAATATTCTTCTCAACGTGACGTCACACAAGGCACATGTCATTTCACTTGCAATGTCGGCGGGTGTTACCCTATTTGAATCAAATTTGCATAATTTTTCGTTTCAAATATATTTTTGTGAAACAAATTTTGTATTTTATGTTCAAATATGCAACACATGAACAATATTTTGCTGCTGCCGCTTGAGTTTATCTTGGCATATTAAGGTGTGTCCAGACCACCGAGACATTTCAGAAATATTTATGAAATGTTTCTGAAGCAAATCGGACAGATTTTATAAAAGATTTCTGAAATTTATTTATTAACCCCCGTATTAATAAACACTGCGTATAAGTTATCAACTCGTTACTCAGCAGTTACGTCAAATTTTTATATGGTATCTGACGTCTACTAGCTAACTTACATTTTGCATATTTGTTTATTAATACGGGGGTAAAGGTTTATGAAATGTTTCAACTTTATCCTGTTTTGGACTAGAAGAAAATAATGTGGTGGGATTAAAGTTTTTATTTTTGTAATTTTGGTCTCGGCAATCACGCGACACGTAATTTAATTCAAATAATCGTATTAAATGAATCACTTTCTCATTAGGTGTTCAAAGCTTTTCTGGGCATTTTATTTTATTTAAAAAGAAATAATAATCGAAAAACAGCGCTCACTTTCTGCAAGGATACTTGTAAAACAAAAATTATTTCCCATCATGATTGGGTAACTGTGAAACATTTCATAAATGTTTTTTTGGTGTCCAGATCCAAACCAGCAAAACATTTCTAAACATTTCATTAAAATTATTTTGTTTAATAAGTGTTTGAGAAAAAAATATGGAACATGTAGGTATTTAATGTTTATCAAATGTTTGGCTGGTCTGGACTACTTTTATAGAACGAGTAAAAACAAAATAACTATCGGAATACGGACAGGGAAAATCAATTGATTTTTTGTGTTTCATTTTTTAGTCTGGCAACGTGATTGTGTGTCTATCGTTTACAGGCACACCAACATTTAAAAATAAAACAAGCCACCTAGTCGGAAATAGTAGAAATAATTTTCAGATCATGATTCGTGATCTCGGTGAGAAGCAGGATCATGTGCAGTTGTTGTAAATGCATGTAAATCGATGATCTATATGGATCATAGCTGATAATAAAAAACAGCTATTTTTCACATTTTAAAGATTTGTAAAGATCTGCAAATAATCCGTTCTGTAAGATCGTCCACTACTTTAAGGGAAAAATGTGGGATATCATTGAATAAGTCAAATTGCTTCGAGTTTTTAAGTCGGCACTCGTATTGTGTCCTACTCGAGTTTTGACGCGTTCTTAGACCTTTGTTTTTTCACTTGTTTTTCTTCCGGTTTTTGAGGTAATCTAGCGTGTTTTCCAGCGCGTTTCTGAATGCATTTTTTTGGCTTGGTCTTTGATGGGTTTTTCTTCCTGTCTTTTGACGCAATTTTTGGTGCGTTGTTGACAAATTTTTAACGAGCTCCTACTATTGCGTTTTCCAAGGCGTATTTGTACACGTTCTCGAAACTCGTTTTCTAAAACAGTATATAAGCGTTTCAGGAGGAAATTTTTGACGTTTTTTAGTATTCTCTGATGCGTTTTTTCACTTTTTGGACACACTTTTTACCTCTGATTTGTATACTTATTTGTCTTTCATGCTTTTGCTACCAAAATAAACGTACCGCAACAATATTCACATATGTCCTGCGTGGAAGACTATTGTGCTTTCAGCAAAGGTATTATCGGAAAATGTATTGTTGATATTTTATATTGATTGGGCCAAGTTTGATGCAGCTTAACAAATAATAAAAACAGAACTACAGAGAATGCGACGACGAGAAGTGCAGGTAGGTACACTTTCTGGCTACTGAAAATCATTATGTCTTTCCGAGAGGAAAATGTTTGCAAAATTGCAAGTCGCAAGTCAATCAAATTTAATGTCATTTATAATGAACCTGCGAAAACCCACAAACCGCCCACCCGACGATATGATATATGGAAATAATTTCTGTTTTACTGCACGCTGCAATCAAACATCAAAGTATGTCGAAACGACACTGAACCTAACCAGTTCTACGATAAGCCCCCCACATCCTTTGTTAACCTACCACCCTCACCGAAACCTCTTCCTCCCGCACTTTTGACTCTCTGAAGACAACCACAGACCACACTCTATTGGGGGAGTTACTTTGTTCTCCACAGTTAATCAAATTCGCTACTTTGATTACGCTTTGGTTGCAATTATCCGCGTTAAATTTTATCGTGGACTCCGCCACTACAATAACACGTGTAATCACTGATGCCCTTATTCTGGTTCCCCCGCGCACTGGCAAAGGCAATCGTAAAGCCCCTACCTACGGCGAAGTGAAGAAGCTGCCTTCCTTCATTTTGCTAGCTCTTTCATCTTAAAGACAACACCCACGTTTTTATCTTGCCGGGCAATTAAAAATGCTAACTGTGAGTCAGAGTGGCCATTAAGTAAACCCCAAAACCTGTGTACATTGTCAGTTTTAAGTGTTTCACCCTTTTTTCCGTTGGAAAGGACTTTGTCTTTTTTTCGCCCTGCTGTTGGTGTGTTTTCAGCTTCTTTGTGTGACCAATAAATTTCGTTATCAAAATGAAGAAAATAGCGAACGGAGAGAATAAAATAAACACAGCCAGCCCTCGTCCTTCTGTACTAAATAAACACCTCCCCCGCCATAGCGCAGTCCGCAAACCTCTGATGAGAAAAAATATCTCAACTTAAAGTTTATGGCTTCATAAAAACCCGGCAAAGAACAAGAGGTTAAAAGAAAAAAAAAAATCTATTGTTTTGCGACCATAAAAATCTAAACTCGAAAAAGAAATTCACATTCACCGACGCCCATCACTATGGAACAGAGCCCACCGACACTATGACGATGAGGACGCGGTTCCTCGGTCCCCCCGGTCGGTCAACTTCTGGAAACGGTTGTGTCATTCGAATGTATCGAGAAAGAGTGTGCCGCACTGTGAAAAGAAAGAAATCCATTTCGACGCCAAAATGTGTCCTTTTTCGTTTCGGTGACTACTACTTTTTTTTGTTGTCATCCTTCTGGGTGGGGGTGTGTTTTGTATTTTATTGTTTTGCCTTTTCCCGTTGTTATTTTATTATTTTGCATGTAAAAGATGGAGCAGAAAAGACAAAAAGAACCAAAAAAAAATAATTATAATACGCAACACTTTCTTATAAAGTCTACCCTGAGATGTGGAGCTGCTGTAACATCACTTGGGATACACAAGGACCTCTGTCATTTGTTTGTTATTTCGTTGCCCTTCATTTGGTTAAGATTTGTTCTCGGTCTTTCTTTCGTTAGTCGGTCAAGATTTGCCCCAAACAAAAACAAAAAATCTTTTTGTCTCTTTGACACTCTTTCCCATGGGGTGAATGATGATAATAAAATAAGGAGTCCCGGTGACGCCGACAACGACGACGCCTAAACTCGCCAAAAGCCATTGTAGGGCGGTGTGGTGTTTGTTTGGTTTTCCTTTTTTTTTTTGGTCATTCGTTTTTCTTTGGCTGGACGAGAATTGTATGTTTCTTCGTCCGCACTCGACTGCAAAGTCACATCCTTTCGTGCGTTTTCAATTTTCACCGTTTGATTGATGGTTGACCCTTGGAAAACAATTTCATTCTCCATCGAATGCCATTCGTTTGCTTGTTTCTTTGTTAGTTGGTTTGTATAGTTTTGCCGTTTCCGTTGCCCAACGACAAAGGATGAAAAGGAGCTTTCCTCAGAAATGGTCTTGACCACATGTTGTTGGGCGATTATGCGAGCGAAAGGCTGCGGGGTGAGACATAAAGGCTACAATGGCTCGCGTTTTACTCCCATGTGGAGTAGGAACATATTTCGAATAGGCTGAAGGCGGGAATGAAAAACGTTGGGATTGATTAGGAATTGTTAGTACAAACCTATATTGAGCTATCAGAGCTCAGAAAACCAATCGACATATTTGCTGTTGCTACTTTTGTATCACGTTGTGACTTTCCTGCTATTGTTGAACTTCTGCTCTGCTATTTCTCTAGTTCACGGCCGCTTTGTCACTGCCCTTGTACTGCTCTGCTTCTGCATGCGGCTTTTACAACAGCTCTGTTAAGACTCTGTTATGACTCTCTGACCTCTTTAGCCAGTACCAGTGATCTGTGGCTGCTTCCACACTTCACTGCACTGTGATAATGTACTATTTTTCTTCTACTTCTCAGATAGCTATCTCTCTGTTACCGCCCCCCCTTTTGCATTACACACGCTATACTGTTCTGCAACTTGTACTGATGTCTGCAGATCCGCATCAATTGTTCTCCTGTTTTAATATTTGTTTACCCTACTTTTTCAGGTCTGCTACTTCCCTGTTAGCCCTCTGCTGCTATTCTGGTAATGCACAGCAGGTGTTTCACTATCTATCTACAACTGTTTTGGTTCAGCAATATAATGATCGCTATATTGAATGGCAATCTTTCTAATGCTCTGCTATTGCTCTGCTATTCCACGCCTCCTTTCCTGTAATACCGCTCGCTGCTACTACTCTCCTACTGTCTTATAACTTTCTTTTGGTATTCTGATAGCACAACGTATATACCTACTGCTCTTCTCCTGCCACTCTCTTAATACCAGTACTCTGTTATTTCTTCAAATATTCTCTGCTACTCCACCCATACTGCTCTGTTAACTCCCTTGGATGGTACTTCGCTAAAGCTGTGTATCTCTCTGTAAAACTCTGTGAAGATACTGTGCTCTGTTACTGATCTGCTATCACTTCGTACTGTTTACCTCCTGTTACCAGGAACAGAACAGAACTGGTATTACCATTATATTAATACGTGAACATCAAAAGTTTCGGTACACTTTTTTAGTATTTATTATGAAATGAGAAGGATGAAATTTTTGTTATTTGAAAGGTACTGTGCCATAGACGTGCCCAAACAAAAAATTGTAGGTAGGTATATGTCGCCTTGAGGCTGGTAAAATTTAGTTATGAATTCGCCATACAAAACAGGTAATTGAAAGGATTTTGGTGACATTCAATTTGTCGCCGCCATTTGTCGCAAACCATAGTAACGTACTCAAATATAAATCATCTTAGATTGGAACCTGTTTCCGATGGAGCAGCTCAATTACGTATTTTTTCGATATCTAGATGTCGCTCTTTTCGTTTCTGAAAAAAAAAAAAAAGCATAAATAACGAAAATAATTGTGGTACGGTTTTGAGTATTACGTACTTATAAAACGTATGGTAGATTTTCGCCCACAAGTGATACAAGTTCTAGGTACTTCAATACTTTAATACTGTTGGGAACCTCCCTTCTACTCTTGGTAGAAGGTACCTGATGGTACCTTTCTGCAATAACTCTGAGTAGGAACACGCCTCCATTTGTTCTGCTGCATCTCTGGTATCTCACCGCTAATGCACTGGCATTTTTTTTATTTTTCTCGGTTTATACATGAAACCGCTCTGCTACCGTTGGTTTACTACCTCTCTGGTAGTTCTCTGTTAATCGTCTGTTACTTCTCTGCTTGCTGTTCTGCTGCTGCTTCCGAAGACAGATTTGAAACCTGGTTGCACCTTTCACCAAGGCTTGACTTAAGAGTGCACTGCCATCGTCTGTCGTACCTATTCCATAACACTGGTCGCCGCCGATCCCCTTCTATAAGCGACTTTAATCCTTTCGCATTGAATTCATTGAAAAGGGACTCTTAGTACTCGCAACAAAAGCGATTTTCATCAATTCATCACATCCACAGTTTCATTGATCCCCATGAAGTTTACATAGTGAAACAATATTCCCATTTCAGGAATCCTAACATGTTGCTGGTGTGTATACAAAATTAATTCGTCACAATCCATTTAGGGACATAACCAAATATCGCGCGAAGCCATAGAAACACAACAAGAACCCCTTGGCTGTCATATATAGAAGAAAGGACACAAATTGCCAAAGCAACAAAAAAATAAACCAACGAACTAATCCTGTCAAATGTACATAAATATATAAAATAAATACATATACCCCCTTGACATCTCTAATGAGTATGTTATGTTGTACACCCATTTGTTTGAGTATCAAGGATTCGCATTGCGACTGCAACTGTTGTGCGCAACAAGGCGCAACTAAATTACCACCACCAATCATTTGTGTGCCCGTGTCGTCGTCGTCGTACGGCCAGATGGAGTGAATGCATTCCCGCAGCTACAAATAAGCATAAACGCTCACCCCAATTCAATAACCAAGTGGCACGTCAGGACAAGAATACACAAGGATAACAACGCACACAGAAGAAACAAGAAAAAAAAAATGAAAAACGAAAAACAAAAAGAAGGAATACACTAAATGGAATTCTCGCCGCGATACTCAAAAGTGTCACTCTGACGTGGCAAAGCTGTCAGGAAGGAAACAAAATATCCTCGTGCTCCTCGGATGGGCTCAGTCAGTCGGATCTAAACCACCTCGTATACGCCATTTCCCCCGGATGTCTCGTATCGATGTAACAATGATACCAACTTCTGCCACATACCGATATGTTGTTCGCATGCAGACCCAGTGGTAAGAAAGGATTCCCAACGCGCGGGCAGGTGAAAGCGCCGGTGACACGACTATGAGCTGCAGGTATGCTGTATGTGTGCATGTGCGCAATCATAACGGAGAGACACTTGAGTTTATGGCACTGCCACTGCTGGTGCTGTTTCGTTGCTCGGGCTTTCCCTCTTGCAATCTACTCTTCAAATGCGTTGCCATATGAAGTTCCAGCCACTTGGTCACGTTGCTGTGTCACCATGGCACTACCGACTACCCTCGTGCGTCATGTCAGGCTCTTGAAGCGTTCACAAGATTCGCTTTGAATGACGCGCGCGTTATTAGCACGTAATCAAAACACATCACTCACTCGCATCGGGGTGGTTCACTATAAGGACGCTGGCGACGGAAATGAAGAAGATCCCAAGCGTCTAGATAAGGATGTACCGCACACACATAAGTGGCTAGCACAAGCAATGCAGCATCTCTGCGCATATTAAGCGCGTAAAAGTGAACGCCAAAAGCCTTCCTTCCGCAAAGGAAAACTCACACCCCAGCACCTGTGCAGGACGCTTGTTCTCACCCTCGCTGTGTACGGTGACGGTGAGACATGTTGTCGCCTCGCAAGGGTTCAACAATTGTTCGTATCGCGTTTTGAAGCACGAATCAAAGTATCGAATTTCGATTTCCGTTTCGTGTATGTTTTCTCTTCTTCATTCAGTCGAGGACGACGCACGTAGAACGTAGGACGTAGGAGTCGAAGAGGGAACGAAACGAATACGGAAAGAAGCCACTGGTAATCGCTGCTAGGCTGCCTTCACCATTTTTGTATCGATTACGAGCGACGCGTAACATTTTGCTGCAGGAAGAGCAGCAGCATAAAAGGTGTCGCGATTGATTATCGCTATGGGAAGCGATGATGACGACGACCGATGGTGCGTGCTCTTTTACGATTTCCCCTCAAAGTCTGCGGAGCTACAGTTCTACACTTGGATCGAAGCACATCATCATCAAGTTGAAGTTTAACTTCCACTTCCTCCTGCTGCCGGCAGGCGCGACTGATGGTGGAAAATTGCCAGCGCGTATGACTTTGAATGGAGTTATGAGGAAAAGGATATGCGAACGTTGAGCGCACTGAAGCCATACAAGGCGGGTAGGAGTTTGCCGTTGGTAGGCAACTGCTTGAAAGGGGAATCAAAATTGGTCATGGACACGAATTGGTGATGAACGCACTGTTCCGATGGAGAAGTATGTGTAGACAGGGATCCTTAAAGAGAGCTCTTTTTAGCATTTCATTTTTAGCTGCTCATCAAATATTTTGAGGGAGTCGTCTGACAAGCAAAGAGATATATTTAGAGCAGCGGCGGCGGATGGCGAATGACATGGGTACTTACCGGGGTACTGACGTTCGTCGAAGAAGCTGATACCTTGGGTAGAATAATGAAAGTCATTCAGTTATAATAGCTAAAGTAACAGTGCCATTAGCAGAGTAGTAACAGAACACAACCATATAGTAGAAGCGAAACGGTAGCTCTGCGGCAGGACGATAGCAGCGCGATTGACTTATCTTATAGATAAGAGTTAAATGAAAGACTGCCAGCAGCATATCGTTAACAGAATGCAAGTAACAGCAATATTTATATTATGATGCTAAAGAACCCTAGCAGAGTAAACTCTGTGATGTTAACAACACACGGTAGAATAACAGTAACAGAGGAGTAACAGCGGAATAACAGAGTCGAATCTAAGCAGTAGCATAACAAGGAAAATAGATAAGAGTTTTAACGTGGTACTGGGTTAGTAGCAAAATTAATGAACTTGTACCAATTTATGAACGCTGTACGATCTGTTGCTTACAGTTACAAGCCGACGCTGTTCCGTAACATGATGCAGCGACTTCTAGTCTAACAGTGGGTCCAATATAAACTAAAGCTGTACTACATTCTTTTAGAACATTGACAGGTTCGCACCTTAAAAGTCTGACTTTTTTTTCATATAGCTTGTGAGCTTGTTATTTTTTTTAACAATACTCCTCTTTATCTAGGTATCCATACTGTGCTCTAAGACCGATTCTGAGACTGAGTGCAGGCGCAAAGGGCAGATGAATCTGTGCAGTGGGCAGCTTTTTAGGTGAGATTTTAGGTAATGTTAAGTTATATAGACTTCATTGTCCTTAAATAAATTTGATAATTTTATTTCGGTTAGGGCGAAGGCATCTGCAAGAAGATTTGAGGGATTAATGAACCCCCAAAGATATAAGTCGGTAGAATGCAGAGGGTAAGCCTTAAACTACTGAACCGATTTCAAAAATTCGTTCACTCATCGAAGGCTGCGATATATAACTTTTCATTATGAAACACTGCCAGTTAACGCGGTAGAGCCTGGCTATCGACGGAGTCAACTTACACGTAGAAAAGCCATTGTATGCTATAACCCGTTTTCGGCAAAAAATATTAATAGAATTGAAAAAGTTCAAAAAAGCTTTTTGCGATTTGCATTGCGCCGAAATGTTAAGATTAGATTCTCTCGAAAATCGCCGAAAAATGCAATGTGTTATGTTCGTCCGAGATTTACTCCGTTCGTCTATTGACTGTTGTAATTTACTTTCATTCAGTTTTTTTATATGCCCCCCAAAGGGTTTTAAGGTCCAGATCTCTGTTATTTGAAGTTCATCACTCCACTTTACATGGGGCCAATTTAATATTTAATATCGTTTATGAACAGCTTGATTTAGTTTTGCCTGGATCTACATTTAAGTAACTAGTATTGTTAAATTTAACACAATTATATTTTTTAGTTTTTTTATTTGTAATTATTTTTCCTCGATCTGTTGATGTTATAATTTTTCGTAGATCTAAATAAACAAATAAATCCCAAGATAGCGGAATACCGGTAAATATATTTTTACGAAATAATCGGTCTGTGATTTGGTAGCAACATGAATTTCGGTCGTCATTTGACAACTGATCAAACACTATAACGTTCAGCCGCTCGTTTAGAGAACCACTGGAAATGCCGAAAAGCCTCGTAGTATTCGTTCCGACTAGACTATCGGCGCTGTGGCTGAAGATGTCACGGATGAGCTGTCCTTCAACATCGACTAGATGACGTGCCATGCAGTTGGCCATTTAAAGTTCATTTCTGAAGCCCGTTTTCGTAAAAGCCTTAAAAATTTCAAAGTGCAGAGAGTCAATCCGCTACTGCCTGTTCCCGCCAGCCAATTTTATTTAAACTACGATCAGGCTCTCCTGAGCCGAAACGACGCAGCGGAATACTTTCGGTTGAAATCTATCTTCAGGAAGAAATTCGCCAAGTATCAATATTTGCTCTAAGAATCCACGCATCATTAACATCCATTCAAAGCGTCTGTTTGGGTTGCCATATACGACTGGGGGTCACCGGCCTAATTTTTTTAGGGGACGCCGTTGGTAGCACTAGTTCTCTGACGATAAAAAAACATGATCAACGAGTTTTAATGTCGCAAATTGATGAATTTGTTGGTTGTTGGAGTAACGTTTCCATGAGGATCAGCCACAGACTCTGGAAGCTTTTAAAGCGAATATATGACAAGAACTAATCGCCCGAGGTTCTCGTCAAAACGATTGAAAAGGTGCTCCAATGGTCATCTGCAATGTCATCGCCCGCTCGACCAATATGGTCTTCAAAAAGTAACGGCATGTTATGCCGGTCATCGTCCTCGCGTGGTTGAAAGACAACAAACAAAATCGTCATAAGTCAGCTGTCAGCTGTGAAATTAAAAAAAAAAAGTTGACAGTTCAAAAAAAAAAAAAACTCCATAAGTGAACCGCTACTGCAAGCACTCGAACAAACCATTCGAATAACTAATACTCTCAATATTTCGTTATAGCGTAAGGAGCAACGCCTTCTTGTCAAGACATCGCATCTCAAATCACATTATTCGCTCGATTTCCACATTCTTCAAAGAGTCACTTAAGTCTATTCCATGAAGGTCAATGTCTCTCATTTGCTACACCTCTACCCACCCGAACGTCAATCAGAACCACATAACTAGTAGTCCGACAATTTCCCGTTGAAAGCTCCTCGACCGACGGCTCGACGATCGACAGCAAAATTAATTGCGGTTCCGGTGGTGGCCAATATTTTGCGTAAACAAAAATCCAATAATCAAATGATTAATTATAGTGCGGCTTATTCATTCCTGATTCTTGCGTCAACGGTGGCCGGATATGCCCAAGTACTGAGTAAACAACCCAAAAAGGAGGAACCCTAAAGTATCTGCGAGCTATAAATCTGAAAAGTGTCACACTAAGTCTCCGATATGTGTGTGTTCTTCTTGCTTTTGCACGCCTCTGCCTAACTATGATGTCTGTCATAACGAATGCGTAAATCTATCGAGAGAAAAAACCAACTCCGCCATCGCAAAGCGAACAAGGAATTTTTTTCTTCTCGGGTTGCCAAGTCGAATCTGAACACATTTGCACGCATAAATGTGGCAATAAATTACAAGGAAACTTTCGCTTTTTCCACTCTACGCGCCAGCCCCGTTCCATAGCCAGATCCAGGCGGCCATTTAGTTCTGATCATTTCTCTTTCGCCCCGTTTGGCTTTTGTGCCATTTTCTGTTGAATATTTTTTTTTTCTGTTGCGCCATCAGAAATCACGGCGACTGATAGCGCCGACAACGACTACGACGACTGCCTTATCTATGGTATATGGAGAAAGGATACTGGCCCCCGCGCCTTCGCTTTGTTCAAGGAGCCGAATCCTTGTCAGCATATCCCTCGTTCGAGTGGAAATTTAAGGATTTAATAAAATAAAATAAAATATTGCTGATTGCCATCGAAGAGGCAGGCAGTGCCATCCCCAGTGCCATGGGGGTAGCCGAAGAAGAAAAACTTCTGCCAAAGATTCCAATCGATTCCTTATGAATCCTTCGGAATGATCAATTATTCGCAATAAAGGAAAATTTATTCCCACATCGAACCCGCTGCCAATGCAAGACCAGCGAGCACCGGCTGCTATAAAGGCCCATATGATGGCGATAATAAAAATGAAAATCCATTTAATGGAAGATGTGCCATCCCCAAGTGAAAATTAACCCCAACCCCGCTCATCACATAAATGCCACTTGTCGCATGCGTCCGGCGTTTTTATTATTGCGTAAGGCCAAGCCACGCAAATTATTTAACACACACAGCCATCTCGAGAAATATTATAGACCGAGGGCGACTGTACGATGCGACGGTATTCTAGACTTCTGCAATTGGCTCGAACGCACGAGGCACGACACATATGAAAGTGGGTGGAAAAAAATATGGGACACGCAACAGAGGCCGCACCAAAGTCATTCTCTAGAGAGCACTTGAGCACGGGTGGTGGTGTGATACTTTGATCCTTTCTATTTTCATAAACGTTCTTCCTTTCGAGTGTCCCCATAGAACAGGGCGGGTGGGTGGTGGTGGTGGTGGCTCAGATGAAAAATATTGCCATGTGCAAAGTGTCAGAAACATGTGAGTCTTTTGCTGAAAGATGCAAGATGAGCCGAATGAAATGAAATTGCAAAATAACGGCCAAGGGAAATACTTTTGATCTGTGAAATATGAATACCGTTTAGGGCAGCCCATTACAATTTGGTTCCTTTTCTTTTTTGCCTGTTCTCGCCCACAAAGCAGAAAATATATATGCGAATGTGTCAAGAAACGACAGGGGTGTGGGGCAAAATCACAATATCCTTTGACATTTGTCATAATTCAGGAACATGTTTCGGGGGTGATTGCGCAGGGGAATGAGGGTTGCGATTCGTTTACCCCATGGGTTTGTTGGCAGCAGCATTTTTGATTTGACACTTTGCTGAGTATTTGGCAGCAATCTGTTTGCCTGACAGGTGAAAGGTTAGTTATTGATTCTCATGCTGATGGTCTGGCAATAGGATTTTGTAAGGAAATTCGTTGGACGACTAATTGAGTAATGTATGTTGGTTTGGTAGATGTCAGAAGTCAGACAGTTGATTTTGTTCCCTTATAAGAGCTTACTACTCTGACGTAACTAGGGTTTCCGAAGAACGGATATAGCAATAGTGCACACATTTGTGTAGTTAAATGAACTTTGAAAGGCGTTTTGTACCACAACAGAATTTATTTTCAAATAAGTTCGAATTAAGAACGACGGTCGAGTCGTCGCAACCGTGAACGAGATGTACGTGGACGGATTCTACATAAGAAAGTAATGCAAATAACGTCACGTACAGCTCGTTGACGGGCAAAACGATTCAGCCCCTAAATCTGAACATCTGTGCCAAGATGCGAGATTTGTAGACTGTCGCTGAGCCGGTCAGTTTTGATGCTCAACTTTGGCTCTAGGTGGATTGTAGTTAGAAGCTCGTATGAGGGAATTGGCTTTCTAAAGTGGCCGTGAAACAAAAATATTCTATTGAAAGAAATCGACATTCAACTTAGCTTCTGACTACAAACAGTTACCTTCCAAGTCCTTACTTATCAAGCTTTAATATACCTATATATTTGTATAGAGCTTGCTAAAGTAATTGAAGATCGTACTTAACTACTAAAGTTGAGGAAATTCCTAGAAAGAAACACAAACACACAATATTTCGACAAAACTGAGCGGATTTGGGAGTAGCTTGGCAAAAAGTGTGCCCAACCGAAAGCTTTAAACACTGTAAACCAAAATTGTTTAACATTTAAATTAATCAACTTGGAGACCAAATTTAACCAAGACTTTGCGTTCTATGTAGATTGTTGATTGTTTGAATTTGTTTGCATGTTTTTTTTTTTTTGGACTCATAAAAATACCTAAAAGCGGACCCCATCGAGTAAGATACAGCAACGGCTTAAACTCCACTCAACCCGAGCTGTAGTGGCATATGGCACTGGTGATGGCGACTACCACAAATTCCAGTGGCATCACCTGCATTTTGTGTTTTCTTATCGGCATTTGCGCAAAATGAAGCACAAGCATCATTTGCACATCCTTGACCCGAGATGTCTGAGAGGAAAGAACTACACTAAACCAAAAACGCCGTAAACACAAACGCCGTCCTCCACAGCAAGCTCGCATGCTCCGTCAATGTTGTGTAGAGTTGCCGCCGAAGAAAAACAAAACATCCGCTTCGAATCCATTTGCCATTTAAAGAGGAAAACAAGCCAAACAGAACCAGAAGAAGAAATAGAGACACCGCATAAGGACTGTATACGAGGATGGCAGAAAAAAAAAAACTCATATAAATTGTTATCAGTCATCCTTGAAAGTTTCACAGATTTCCTCTGCAATATCCTCGCTGCTGCTGCCCCTGCTCTTGGTTTTTCATCTGCTTTGGTTTTTCTTTGGTTACAAATTATCCGCAAACATTGAAAGTTGTGTGAAATGGCGGCACCGAAACTAATTTATCACCAACGGATACGAACCAACACCGACACGACGACGAGCCGTGTATACACGAGCACACTTTTTGTCCTATAGCATACTCGTGGAGCGCGATGCTATAAGTCATTTATTCAAATCGACGTGGAATGGGAAAGTTTCCTCGCCCCACCCGCTGCCGAGTCAACTTTTCTTAAACACAAATACGAGTACATCACCCATAGCCGAGGACTCACCGCCGCCGCCTTTTGACAAATTGTCGCAATTTTTTTCCTTTCTTTTTGTTATTCCAAATCATCGCGATTCATTATGCACAATGACCAGGCAGGAAAAAAGGAGCAGAATAAAAGACCTTGCCAAGTAGGAGGTGTGAGCAGTGAAAAGTGCTTAGCCGGCTCAGGCCATAGTGGTTATATGTATTCCGGATAAGTCCTTTAATTACCCAACCCTCTACCATTATGAGGGACCGCATTTGACGCATTATACCCTTTAATTTGTCAATTAACTGAATCGATTGATGCTGCTGTTGCTGCTGCCTTCCACTGCACGCACATTTGTACACAGCTTGCCGCACCCGACCCCCCTGCAGGGGCCCGACTTGGTTAAAAAACAATTTGGCTCCTAATCAGAATTCGCCTGGGACATTCCAATTGTTATGAGGACAAGCGGCCTGCTGCTGTTGATGGCCATGCGATTACAATAGCAATTGCGATCATGATGATTACGATTGCCGTTTAGCTACTATGAGTAGGTGGCATTGCTGTCGTCATCGTCCTTGCCGGTTTCCAGTTAACTTGGAATTAAATTTTGATCTACTATGCAAACGAGAGCCATAAATATTTATCCACCTGTCCGACAGCAGCAGCAACAGCAATCGGTAGCGCCATCGGATACTGCTTTGTAAGCAGAATTTGCTTTGCATCTGCAGATTTGAGGGCCGTCGACATGTATATGAGGTGGCCGACCGCACCAGTCGCTACTGACAGTGGCAGCGCGTGTGGCGTAGAGCCCTCCGAATGCATGCCTGTGTATGTAAGAGGCTTATACTAAACGTCAATTGAATTGAGTTTTGAGCGTTCAATGGGTAATTTGAACTCGGGCTGAATTATTGATCCTTTCACAGGACAGGATTGACGATGACATTGGGTGTTATTTTTTTCTTCAGTACGAAGCCAGGAAGTGGAATTCATTTGTAATGAAAGTGGAGAGAAACGGTTCACGGAAATAACTCACCTCTAGTGGGAACAAAATTCGTTCAGATAAAGTGAGCTCATTTCCCCTTAGAAGGAGAGGAATCTATTTTCCTACATAAATAATTAATAAGTATTTGCTGCAGCAGGTCATTGTAAGGATCGTTGGTGTAGCTTCTCACAACCATTCCTTTTGTGTGAGTTTTAATATTTTAGGGACGAATGGAAGAGATCTACAATTTTGTGCCGAGTCCAAACGGCCAATTGAGAAGCTCTATCATGACAGTTACACTTTCGGATGTTTGTCAGACGTTCATTAGAATTGGCGCAGTGGACAAAAAAAAACATTAGGGTGTGGTTTGTAATATTTTTCCCGTGATCGATCTTGGGACCCCTCGCTTAGTAGTCCAACTCACTCAACCACTAAAAGCCACTCGCTTACTAGTTATTTTCCTACTCTGCTATAAACATTTGCAATTTAGACCTACTGAGAGACTTTATAAATTCAGGAGCTTTTCAGGTTCTGGTGTCAAGTTGGAGCCCATTTGATGCCAAACTTTTATTTTAATTGGCGGAAAATGAGACATCCGCTTATAGGAAGACTCCGAAGCGCTCTCAGAAGACTGCGGTCCACGAAAGAACATCAATGATCAGCATCAGGCATATTAGAACCGATGCAAACCATACCTCCCAACTTTTCAGCCGATTCTTATTCGGAACAAGCAGACAGCCACCTTAACCCCCTGTCAATCTTCAGCTGTCGTCATCTATAAGGAGGTCTTTGACGAATCTGGTATCACCACCATCTACAGAACCGAGTCTTTTGGCTGCATCTGCAGCTTCCTTATATCTTCAGCATTGATGTCGCTGTTGTACCACTGACCACTACACTGTGTGTCGTTCGCCTTAATGTGAGACTCAAGCTCGCTTTTCCATGTATTGTTAGAGTAGTTAAGTTCTTTTTGTGTGCTGATTCTTCGACCGGCACCTTCTGAAGGCGCACTTGGTCTGCAAAATATGTCATTGTTAGAGCGATAATTAATCACAATTGTATTTTATTTAGTAAGCACCCTATATCATACTATAGTTTTCTAGCGACATCTTTTAACTTATTATTATGTCAAGCTAAGCAAGTTATCATCTTTCCCTTCTACTTATTTTCTTGTAATTTATTTTTTTTCTGCCATACTTAACCTAATAAATTTTTATTATTGCCTTGTCAGCCTTCCACTTAATATAAACGCGTTTTACTCCATCGCTTAATATTAAACAGTCATTAATGCCTTACACAGTGTTTGTAACTCGTGGGAAATTTACCTTTTCGTGGGAATTTCGATGGTAAGAAACCGTCTCGTGGGAAAAAGGGAAAAAATAAGATTTCGGTATGATTTTGTGGGAAAATTGGTCAACTTCAAAAAAAAAAAAATGTCCATCAATTTCTACTACCTTATTCTGTGTTCACAAGCAAGCCTATCTAAATGACTTGTTATGAAATAAATCTACTACAAATTACAAAACACGTAGGAGGCTAAGAGTATCACATTTTTGGTTTCTCTTTCATACACATTTTGAACTTCTCCATCTAACTCCCACCGGTATTTTCATTACTTATGTTTTCAACTGAGTTGCTGCTTTTTGTCATTATCGAAAAGTTTCTTATTATAAAGATTATTTGCGCTATACACAAACAATATGATATTATAATTAATTATAGTTGTTGTTTTCTTTTCATGAATTGTATGCGTGTATATCTAGTAATCAAATGACTGTTTATTTTATTCATCCAAATTCCTTAATATAAATATTTTTTTGCAATCTTTTTTTTTTTTTGTTAATAAAAAATATTGAAAATAAACAGTTTTTTTCTTTATTAACCAAGTGGGAAATTTGTGGGAATTTTGACTAGGTCCAAAAGAGAAAAATGGGAAAAAAAATTAGATTCCCGTGGGAAAAACAATATCAATGACATTCAACACTGGCCCTTACATTTGAAGTAAGGTGTTTATGTTGACCCTTTGTGAGGTAGATATCTGCATCTCGCCACGCTGCAGGCAGCCACGCTGTGAGCGACTAGCGACTGAACGATTGAGCGACGAAAGAAAATTAAAACATATATGGAATCGAATGGCTGTGGATAATCAGTGTTCCCACATGAAGAATCTGAAAATCTTGTTTTTCGTTTCAAATGATTTTTTTCAAATTATAAAAAGACTGCTAAATAAGACTTGTATTTATTCTTTTTTTGCAGTAAAATATATACATACCTACATAAATATCGGTAAGAAAGTTATTGCTTTTTTGAATTTTTTTTTTTCTTTTTCAACAAATCCCTTGTAAACATTGCCCACGATACACGTCAAAAACACCCAAAAATGCCATTTTTGCCCATGCCGACGTTAAAAAACAACAAAATACACAATTTTTTCTTGTTCCAAGAGATAAAAAAACGTCCTTTTCCGCCCTTTTAGCTCATTTTGAAGGGCAGAATGCCCACGAAATGGGTAATTACCCACGATCTGGTATCACTGCACAGTCACAGTCATTATAAGTGGCAAGAGTTTACTACGCAAACACAACCGGAATGCGCAAAACATGGCCCGTGCCATTCAATTGAGATTTTCACACCTTCGTAGCCATGTACGTGATTCTGCTTTCCATATCCACTTGTGCATCGCACTGTGATTCCCATAGTTAGTGTGACCGGCTTTTAATTAATTAAAACAGAAACTGCTTTGATTATAATCGCATCTCCAAACAACAAGTCAAAAAGGATGCTGGTGCAGGGGGTTCGGTGCGGGAGAGAAGCGCAACAAGAGCGTGACTAAGAGGTTATTTGTTAATAAGTCCATAAGTGCACGTACACACACAGTTCCGGTCGCTGTGGCATAATCAAGGTTTCCTCTGCCGCCTTAAATCGTGCGGTCTTGCTCAAGGGACGTTGTAATTCTTCACGGGGAAATGCGTCTGCATGCGCGCCCTTGCCGCGGCACACCTCGCTCTGATGTAAAAGAAACCGCATGTCCTTTTTCTTCTACAGAAGCGTGTGTTGTTTGCAATTTCCAGCTACGAGAATTAAAGTTTGTGTACACCTCGGCTATGTGCATTGTCGGACTTGATTTAGGAGATTCGAAGGAATTCCGTTTTTGCAGGATTGCTGCAGTTGGAGCAATTAAAATTTCTGAGACGAGCCTCCACTGCCGCAACGACGAATGCAATTGAGGGTGTCGGAGGCGCTATTGCAGGCGGAAGTCTCTCGCTCCAGGCTGTATAGTGTATACATTTGAGGAATTCCGACGGCAATGGCACCGTCGCAGCAGCCGTTCGTGCATTCGAAAATTGTTTTCGAATTGTACTGGGCTTTAGTGGGGGGACGCCTGACGGGCGGGAGGAATTTATGAATATCGAAAATTCAGTGCAGCCTTTGACGATGTATGTATGTGAATGGCTCATGACCCCGACCAAAATGCTAAGCAGGAGAAACAGCAGCAGTGCCAGGAACAGCAAGACCAACCGAACCAAAACGGAAAGGCGAACCCCATAGAGCACCAGGTGGCTATAACGGGAACGATGGTGGATGGACGCAAAAACAGATGTATAAATTCGGAACATAAACGACCAAACAAATTTTCCAAATGCAGGTGCATGGTGCAAGTTTTTCGAAGCACGACGACGACGACGACGACGACGACTAACACTACTCGTATAATAGGACGACCGATGGTGGTGCGGCAGCACAGATTAAATTTATTTTCAGGTGTTTAGGGAATGTGTTTTGTTCGTCGTGTGCCATGTACTCCAAGGATACACGTATTATCTGGAAAAAAGGGTGTACTCTGTTTGGGTGGTTGATCTACAGTGGTGCGGAGAAAAGTTCACTCGCGGTTTTTGATTTCGAGTTTTTAAACTATTTGAAGGGTTCCTGTTCCTGGGACCGAACGACTTTACCCGCAAAAGCAATTTTCCCTACTATCGTATGTTAAATCGATTTGTAGTATGTATGTACTGCAAAAAAGCACGTCCACATTTGTGCAGAATACTACATGGGGCCTTCTACTGCGCTGCGGCCAAGGAATGGTCGGGCTGGTGCGTTGTTTTCCATGAATCGTGAATATGAAGCTGTCCGACATTGCTGAGGACAGTAGTAGAAAACATGTTCACACAAAGGTCGTGCAATATATGTTCATCATCATAGATAAGCTTGGGACACATTCCTAAAATCATGCCAAGGCCTTATGCAAAGCATCCAGGAACATGGGCTACAACTAAGAGTCCGGGACCAATGGCGTCTCAAATATAACATTCAGAATAGCAGAAGACAAGCGGACCTTTCGATTATAACTATGCAAAGCTGCCGTGAATACGGGATCTTTTCGAAGCTAGGAAAAACCCAACATCTCGTGGCAAAAAAGCCACCAGGAGAAATAACCTCGTATCGGCCGAGATCTCTACTAGATCCAATGAGCAAAATCATAAAACTTATCATTTGCGTTAGACTTCTAGAGGTTATAGAAAAGCTTTGTCAGGAAACCGTGTTTTACCGCTGGTGCCATAAGAAAGGTAGTAGATTCGGAAGATTGACCACCACTTGAGAAAAGATGGAGGGAAAGGGGCGGGGAAGTAAGTGCCTAACGATCGCATTTTAATTTTTGTTTTTAACTCGTCGAACTTCATGCGTTAGGAGATCCCTGGCCAAAATTGAAACGCCGGCTATAATACCACCTGCTGAATATAGTTGCAAACAACTTCAGCAACTAAGGAAATAAGAAGCAAGCTCTCGTCAGTACAACAAGTATCGAGCTCCGAACAAGTTCAAAAAGGGCAGCCTGAGTTGTTGCGGGAATGACCTGTTTGACAATTCTGACTTTAGACCTCCCAATCGGGCAAAATATGATATTTTTGACAGATAAAAAATAAATAATTATTTGGGCCTACCCCTAACTTCTCAAAAACATTTATTTTGTGTGAGTTTCAACATTTTATTGGTGAAAGGATCTTCAACTTTATGCCAAGTCCAAACGGATAATTTGAGAAGCTCTTTCATGATAGTAATACACTCAGAAAAAAAAAAAAAGATTGTTAAGCGAAGAATTTTGAGATTTTTAAAAAAACTGTAAGTTAAAAGTTCTTGGTTCAAATATTATTTTTGTTAACTAGAACGCTTTTTTAAGTTTTCAAGAATCAGGTATTCAGCGTAAGAATAATATACTCTCCATAAGTATTTTATTACATCATTGCCAACAATTTCATTCTTAAATCAAAGATTTTGGTATTTGGGTTCATTTTAACCAAGGAAAATTGTTGGCATTAAACATTTTTTTTTTCTGAGTGATACACTTGGATGTTTGTCAGACTTTCGTGGCGCATTGTTATCAGAGGCGTAAAAGAAGAAGAAACGACATCACACTGTGACTAGTCATGGTAAAAGGCTAAATGACCCGCAAACTGATCTTCTCTTTAAATATCTAGACAAGAAGAATACGCGGTGACTTCAACTTTATCCTGACACAGTTCCTGTCTGAGCACAACGGATATAGAAAATTTTCTAGCAAATTTTACCACTTTTCTGTCCTTAACATCCAGATGGTGAAGAAGATGCGAATAGTCGTTTTGCAAAGTGGAAGTGCGATCTTTTTAAGCACTCGGCTTCTAAAAATAATAGTTGGAGATACGTTCCTTCACAACGAGCTGAGAAGAGTCGAAGAGATGACTAAAAATGAGCTGCTTACCAGCCAGAGGAGTAATACTTCAAGATAGTCTCGTCGAGAGAGTGGCAGAAGAGTACCTATATGAAAATGCGGCGTTTAGAACGTCTGAGGGATAAATCCTGGAAATGTGTGCAGTAATTTTTTTATTTTTTTTTTCAAATTTTATGATTGTTGTCGAACTTTTCGGGATTCTTCTGTCAGAGTCACTGGATACCTAGCTTTCGCTTTCGGCGATTGTAACTTTGGTTGATTTCTTGACTCCTTTGTTTGTTGACTTCTATTTGCAAAATCAAATCCAGACAGTTTATAGATGCCCTTACCGTTTCAACCGCTCAAAAGTTTTATACAGCCTGGGGAGTAAATACATGACCCGATAAATATATGGCTTTGTTTCCACTAAAAGGACCGAGTGGACCTAGGAATAGGTAAATGTTTTTTTGTTTGGACCATTTTTTTTTTTTAAGTATGCAGAACTATTTAGAAAATTTATTTTCGTTTGGTCTTAACAGCATAAGTTTCAGTAAGCCGAATCCAACGTTATTGAGTGGTCCTTAACACACATTCCAAGTATTTAAAAAATTTAAAAAAATTCACATGTGCTGTTTTGACCGAACATTTTTCAAATAATAACCTGGTCAAAACAACATGTAACTCAACTGTTGATTTGTTTGTCACACGTTTAACATTGTTGCTTTGGCAAAGTCATCATGACAATATTGGGGATATTCTTTTGCAGTTGAGTTTCATACACTAAAAATGTCTATTTTACTTTTTGGTCTTAAATACTATTCCTGTTTTTAGATACCTGTGTTTTTTTTTTAAACTTGTTATTAAAGTTAACTTCAATCTGAATCTTATCTCAACCCGTTGAGAAAAAAAAACAAAATAGCGTTTGGTCAAAACAACAAATCTCCATTAAAACATATTTTTGTTACAATTTTTTCAAATTTTAGTCATTGGTTATTGTACATTTAATAATTTATATTATTGTTGCATTGCAGTATTACCTCAATATGGAAAACTGGAATTAGAAGAAATTTGTGAACTTTAAAGCACATTTGTCTCGAAACTACGATTTTGGACTTGTGTTGTTTTGATCAAACTCCACAGAATTATTTGTAGGAAATGTTTAGCTTAAAGCCCTGGTAGCTAGTGCTTTGATTTTTTTTTTGTTTGTATAATTTATTTATGAAACGATAAAGTTATAATAATAATAATAATAATATTTGTACGAAAATATACCACGACTATGTCCATGACCAAAACAATTGTCCCCGACTGTAGTAGTAGTGCAGCAGTCGCCTGCGGTAGTCTGGCTTTTCCGATTTACATCACCAATGATATTGCCATACAGTCTTACGGGCACAATTGTTACACCTGAATGCAATAGCAACCAACCAAACCGAAAAACATTCAACACCGCAATGCAATTTTCCTTTTTCGCATTACAAGGGTGAGGGCGATCATAGTGCAACAGTAAAAGCAACAGCAACAGCCCCCTTTTCGACATAGTTACTCGAGTTTGAAAACGAAGTTTTTAAAGCAAAACACTTTTGGCAACATACAGCCGAAGGTCAACCATCTGCCTGTGGTGAAACTTTTCAAAACCGAACGCAACCTTCTCACGTTCTCATATAGTTCACAGCTGAGAATGAATTCCGACAGCCACTCTCACGCACAATAAAACCTTTGATCCTCGATTGCTATAGCTAGGCATCTGGTGTCAATCAAGTGTAACCCACGAAGCTGCATGTGCGTTATTGATTACATAGTGTCCTTGCCGAGTATCATTCGAACGAAAAGTATTCCCTTGCATGCAACACGAAGACCGTTGGTCAACTGCAATTTGTACTAACTAGTAGTTTTAAGTCCGGAAGCCGGTGGAAAAGAAGTTCTCACGGTGCCGGAAATGTCATCATCAAAAAAAAAAAACAAAAGTGTACTCAATGTAAACGCTTCAAATTTCCATTCGTGTTCGGTTCGATCGGTTGTTAGAGCTGCACTCGAATAAGCTGGGTTTCACCACTTCGAAGAAGGAGGGCCCACATTAAGTTCTCACGTTAATTGGGATTCTGTAAACAATCCGCGACGTGATATCCTTCCAAAAGCAATTCACCGTTCTTTTGTTTACACTTCGCATGGCGGTTGTTGGGACTACTCGTCACCGACGATGACGATGGGCACTCAAAGCGACATGTGGTTGATGGGATGCCTTTTTTTATATGCGCGATGTGACATTTGGTTTAGTTGTTTACCTTTAGAGGTTTTCCCTTAATCGTTTATTCGTTGCATATATAGGTAGTAGCAGGACAATAGACTTTTGAGTTGGCTGTCGATTTTGGGAAAGTGACGTAGTTATTATCGATTTGTTTTCTCAGATACAGTGACGGACTTGAACCAAAGGACCGGCTGTAGAAATTTACTGTAGTTGTAATCAGCTTCAAATGTAATATGTTGGTGACATTTTCTGTAGTAATAACGCCCCACTCTGCTAGTTCTCTGGAAAGTGTGAAGAAATGGAGGCGTTTGATTGAGCGCTAGCACACAATATCCCAGGGACCAATGGAACTAAAATGTTTTTTCTCTTCACTCCAAAAAAAAAAAAACACTTTTGCTTTGTGAAGTAGAAATTTATATCCTTTTTCTCATTACCAACTATTCGAGTAATTAGGTCTGTTCCTTACTTTTGTAGTAAGAATGGAAAAGACTGTCAAAATGGCAGTGGTGGGGATAAATTCTCTCACAGAGAGAGACACTTACGAAAAAGTTAGGGAACGCATTTGTAGTAGTCTTTGAAAATGGCAGATACATAATTCAAATATTTAAAAAAGTCGTTAAAATATCTGATAAACTCGAAGAATTTGATAATTTACGAATCAAATTAGTTGATTTAACTACATAGCGATAAAAGTGATTCAGAATTAATCAAACATCTTCTTCATGAATCCGAGTTATGGAAGAGTATGTACTGATTGAACTACAAGCATTCGAGAAGAGGAAAAAGCGGCACAGCATTAAAAATTACGCTGAAGAGATTGTTTTTTCTTACTCCTAACAGCGAGAAAGAATTTCGTCGCCACTTTCAAAAAGAATCTAAGGAGAACATTCAATTTTATTTTTCCGGCTGTCGATACCATTTTAATACGCAAGAAATCAAAACAAATGCACTCATATGTCAAATAGGACAACAAATTTCAAATCAGCTGTTAATTCTTACACCAAGAATTTTGTTGAGTAAAAATTCGTAAGATTCTCAGTGGAGGGGTAATTTCTGGCTCTCTCGATGACGTTCTCTTTTACGAAATTTTACGAGTTAAGGAACGGCATTGAGTAAAAACTCGTAAAAAATCGTAAGAATTAGTAAAAATTCGTAAGAACAGACCTATGTCGTCATTTCTGTTTGTATTTTCCCAACTTGTTTACTTTAAATGAACAGAATTGACAGTTGACACTTGAAACTGCGTTTTTCCACAAAACAATTTCCCTGAAAGGAAAATTTCACAATCTGTGCTAGGGTGTAAATAGTCAATTTCTAAAGTGCCTCGAGTTTCGAAGTTAAGGGCACAACCGATAGGCAGTATAAAATCAATCGCAGTTCAGTTGCACATTGGAAGAATGTTTTGCGATCAAACTGTTGACCGATAATCTATGTCGATTTGTCAACGGATTTCACGGACACAAAAGTAGCAAGTATCTAGCCTAAATGCTCAACCTCATTGACTTATTATATATATGGACTGCTAGTGAAATGTCACTTCCATAAAATCTCTGCCCAGAAAATGACGCCAACATAACTAGCGCTGGTGGCTCTATGCGAAAAATAAATATGAAACAAAATGACAACCATCTTGGATTTCTCCATAGAATGCTGGAGCCACATATTGGGCGTGAGTGGATTTGCCAATTGAAACGGCTGAAATTCAAATTGTTGCGGCGTTGTTTACAATAGATGTCATCTCGAAATTGTTCTAGTTTAAATAATTAATAATAGATGGAACCAACGAAATTTGAATCAAAAATCGTTTTTCATTGTCCCATAAATTGCACAATTTTCGTATATTTATTGCGAGCTAGTTTTTTATGTTGTTTTCCATTATAAATTTTTGAAATATGATTTAATAACACTTTAGCGTATATTTCAATCACATTTCTAATCAATAAATAATACTTATGATTGTCAAGAATATCACATTCAAGTACATGAGAATTTTAAGAAAGTTATTTTTAAATTCCGCATGCAAATAATAAAGCCCATAGAACCCACTTTATTTCTGCTTTTTACGATTTGTCGGTTATTTATTGTTAAGCCGCTAAGATATTTTATTACGTTATCAAAGAAACAAACAATTTGTTCTTTGTTCTCTTTATTTAACCCTTTTTTTAAGTTGCACCCAAACTTTGACTTTGTGTCTGTGTCTAAGCAATCAAAGATATTGTTTATTGTTCTTATGAACACAATTGTTGCTTCACATCCCACAAGCTCAGTTTCTCAACTATTCAAGAGGAAAAGCAGAGAATTTGCGGTGCTTTTACTTAAAGTCGGGGCAGCAAGACTGACATTCATGATTTTAGAATGCCAGTTAATATGTTTGTCATTTAACTTGTTTGTAAAGTGAAGCCCAAGTTTATGTTGAAAATTGACCAATTTTTCAATTTAACTTCCCATTCTCATCGTAAATTACTTTATGGGCTCCCCATGGATTACGAATTAATTTCACACAATGGCAAGCGTCTGTGAAATTTGTTCATCCTTTTCAGGATGTTTAAAACTTGGTTTCAACTCCTCTAAAGACCAACACTTCATTTTTTAATTTTAAATCTTTATTCAATTAATCGCAATAACACAGTCTTATGCAAAACTATCTGCAACGAAATGGAAACGTCTGATGTGAATTTCCAATTTATAATTTGTAAAAACCGAAACGGCCGAAAATAAATTTCTTCTTGTTCTTAACCATACGTTGAAGTAGCACGCGTTTTCATTTGGCAAGATAGGTTTTCATCAGAAACGTCACATATGCAATTGATATAAGTTATAATATTGGGCAACCGATTACTTATATTCGGTAGTTTAGGTGGCGCTGCAGTCTGAGCTGGACAAACGTCATTAAAAGCCGCATCAGTTAGCAGTTATCTAACTGCCTCCATTTATGTTATTCCATATTATCTAAAAAACTTCATTTTAAACCACCTTCAACTTGTGACCCTTAAGAAGACCGACATCTTCCACCACTACGTTGACACTTTAAATTGTAATAGAAAACTCCTGAAACCTGAAACGGACTGTTGGTCTCAATTCGACCCAAAAGTCATAACCATCTAATTCTTTTCTGGTTTGGCAACTTTACTTTTCCCAAAACTGGAGGAGTTTTCTATTAAAATTCCCCCTTCAAACTCTGTCCATGAATGCAAATCAGACCGAATGCTACTTGAAAAACTGTTCGTTCCAAACGATCAAGATGCCAATGAAAGATGTTCCATGGAAACTCAGCAAAGGCACCACAGCAAACAGTTTTAAGTAGAAATGCTAAATGAGTATACCTACCCACATTTTGAATTGACAGTCGAACCGTTGACATATTCAGAGTTCGAATCGCGACCTCCGTGAACGAGCGGAATTTGTTTCGTATAAATGTAAAGTCGACTTGATACCGCGATCGCATAGCTCGCTGACGGATGTGGCGATTCGGCCCCAGATGGATTAACAGAAAAGCCTAGGCTTCCTCCCCAAAGTGATTGATAAGCTGTCAGTTTTCGTTAACGTCCATTACTCGGGATTTTTCCCTGACATGCCTCCCGCCAGACTTCATTCTCATTTAGTAATTAGCTCTCAAGTGATTGGGACAGACCACTCCAACTTTGCCATAGACAACGGAACGATGCCTACCACCTGACACTTTTCCCAGAACCTCGCCAGATCTGTCTCATCATCCGTTCTGTCGATCACCATTAAGAGTGATCATGTAAATGTACCCCAGCCCCAGGGCGCACGGCGTCATTAACGAAAACTTTCATTCAACACCCCGTATAGTTACCGGTGCCATAGAGTTCCGAATCGAACTCCACTCCTGTCTGCAACAATTAGGGATACGAAAACTAATTTTCGTTTTAATGAAATTGCCGGCAGCTGCATTCCGCCCAATTCCTTGCAGGAATCTGGCCAAGCGGCTCGCCCATACTCTGCCTATGGATATGTTCATTAACTATCAGCTCAACCGAAGTAGGAAAGTATGGTGTGTGCGGCCACAAAGGATCAAAAACAATACGTTACCTCGCTCGCAGCACACCGAAGCAATTGACGGTCGGTACAGAAGTTCCTTGTCGACCTTTTTTTTTTTTGAATCTACACGAACCCCTCGGATTGACTCGATATAAAGACCTCGCATTAATTTTTTTTTTCTTCCGCCTTTTATTACTTGGCCCGCCAATAATTTGTTGAGGTAGAACCTGGTCGCGCTGCGCTGACTGGCTTCACCTCTCACAGGAAGGAAGTAATAGCACCGGTTGCAGTACAGACACACACAAAATAGTTGGTTCGATGGGTGCACATTGGGCTTAGGGTGCATTCACCCTCCAGCGCAGCATATATCACCCTGTGCAGCAGTTCAGCTCATAAAACAAAACACACAGGACGAATACACAAGGAGCAGGCACTTTTTTGTTCCTCTGCTCTCGTTCAAGCGACGAATGGAAAACATGTTTTGCAGGAAATTATCCCGTGACAACATAACAGTATTGCTTCGGACAGGAACATAAAAAAAGGGAAAAACAGAAAAAGTTCGCTGCGCTAGAAAGGACTAAGGGAGCGAAACAACACGAAATATGTATCACCATTCATTACTATCAGCGACGCAGGAACAAGAACAAAGGACTCGCATAAAAAACGAGCTGGGGCGCTGCTAGCTACTATACACAACGATCGAGATGTCCTTGTTGCTTGTCGCCGCACTCAGGAGACGCGGGGTATTCGTCGAATCCCCTTTGCATTTTTTCGTGATGGTCCATAGCCTCATTTGGATGCAAATTAAGGGTGATGCTGCAAAATGTTACGTTACCCTATTTTCATTCCATCTTTGTTGGGCATTTTTACATCCACTCATTCATTTTGCATGGTCATGCAGATGAACAAGGACCTCGGCTATTTATTTATTTTGGAAAAAATACAGCCTGGAGTCTTTCTTTGTCATATACGGTGGGGTGCACTGCAATAAAAATACTTCTCCAACTAGGCCGGTTCCTTCTTCGGCGATTAAATGCACACACACATTGGATTTCTGTTAAAAAGAAAGGGCACACATTACACATAAACCATCAATGAGTGCTCTTCGGTCTTCGTCCCCTGACGGCGGTATGGTGTGTGGACATAGGTATACGTACAACGACTTCCCATTCCAGATTAACATATTTGCAGATGACATGTTGCGTCCATAAATCGTTTTGTCAGAAATGACACACAGCTCTGCGCTGATGTAACACACAAGGACATTAGGGACGCTATTATTCATTTAATTTGGCGAATGAATTATTGACATCATTCCATTAGGTTTATTATTGGGGGTCAATTGTGCGGCAGCGGCAGGCGCGCAGTAGTGATGTTGAGCGGTGAGGTGCTAAGTGTACCTAGCTGCTGGGACATTATTTGACGTGCGGCATTGGTTGTAAATGATTTCAGCAAAATTCAATTTGGATGCAATTTTCATCTGCACGATTGTCAGTCATATGTAATTTTTGTCACACGATTTTACATGTGAGTGGAAATGCGTGTAAAAAATGTATAGATTAACTAGATTAAGCTTTGGATTTTGACAGCTTGTGATCAATTACTTTACCTCGCGATTGCAATTAGGGTGCAACCTACCATTCATCATCCGCAAACAGAGTTTCCCTTTGGCTCTGACATCAATGGCAGTAGGTACTTAAAATGCGTACGGTACAACTCTGGGATGACACAGCCTATTAGAAGAGTTGAGTCTTTTCTGCATATCTGCCTCTACATACAATTAAACAGTTGGGAGTTTTTTTCTCTGTTTCCAGTTGAGCTCAAAACTATTGTACCGATTTGAATAATTTTTTGTTTAAGTTTCCTAACACTCCGCGTTGGCTATAGGCTATATCGTTCATTGCCACGCCTACTTTTTGGGATCGTTTTTGACCAAATAATTATTAATCAATATAAAAAAGCCGAAAAACACAAAATGGATCAACACTTTCTTAAATATTTTATGCTGTCAATCAGCTTTCTGATTCATCCTGGAACTACAGACAAAAATCGAACATTCTTCACAGCCTAAAATATTAGCAACGTCGACGGCACTGGGTGATGCTCTCTCTGCTGAAGTGGATTAAGTGAGATAAGCAACAAAACTGTAAATATTTCGCAAATCCTTTCTTTTCATTTAAATAACATTTAGTTAAATGTTAGTCGTCTTTAATATTTTGTATTGAGAAGTGTACTTAACACCTTCATTCACGAGCTTTGTTATATTTGATTTTTTTTTATACAAAGGTCTAAAGCGACAATTTGAACTTTTGTAACTTATTTATTTGTTTTTTTCCTCAGGACCTGCTGAAATTGCATTTAAGTAGAACTATTGCTCATTTAAATTTTTAATTTTTTCCCCGGAAAGTTGTTTGAATTGTTTCTCCCTTGGCATAAAATTATGATTTTCAGTGGGACGTTTTTTTCAGTTTTTGTTTTCGAATTCGCAGTTTTTAATATAGAGTTTGTGCATTTTGGTAACGCTTAAGAGAGGTGAAAGGTATTTCTGAGTAGTTCAATTCTTTATCAGAAAACTGCTCAATAATCTTTCATCAAATAAAATTGAAGTAGGTACGTAGGTATATTTTCGTTTTACCCGACTGGTTGCATATGAAGAGCTTAAACGCGCTTTATACATTCTCCCGCTAAGTTGATAGACAAAATTGTTGCATAAAACACCTTTATCTTTTGCTAAATAAAAATCTTGAGGCGATAGAGAAGTACACATAAGGCAGAAATTTATGGTTTCATAAAGAATGTTCGTCTATAAGAAAAAAGGCAAATCTCAAAAAATAGCGCCTTGGACCTTCATCTTCTAAGCGCTTCAGTTTTGAGGATACTAAATATTTTTATTGAATTCGAAGAAAATTGTTTTTTTTTTTTTGACATTTAAGGAAGTAAAACCATTGTTTTTAGAAAAATTTCAGTCACATGAAATCATAAAAGACATGAATTGTTCTTATTTGAGACGAAAAAAAAGTTTAAAACAAGCGTTGAATCTTTAAAAATTAAATAAAAATAAAAGAGTTGGAAGTATCGTTGTATTTATTATATCTATAGCACTAAATAAACAGTTGCCACTTGCAAAAAAAATAAGCTAGCAAAATTGCAAAAAATGTTACCAAACCAAGATAAAATTTACCAAAAATCTGCAGACGTTGATAAAACACAAAAAGAAAAAATAGCATACATTATATAGTCTTGAGCCAATGTGAAAATGCATTATCACTATCCTAAGACTTTTTCTATGATTTAAGAACATAATATAAAAAAAAGGCCATGACAGTGTAAAAACGTCCATTTGCTTAGTCTTCTTAGAAACTAAAAGAAAAGTGTAGAGTTCCTAGCACTTTATTTTAACTTATTAGCACACATTTTTAAAACACAAAAAAAAAACATAAGTATTTTAAAATATTCAATTTGGTACATTAGGTTTGTAGGAACTTAGTCAGTCTTTAAGTAGTTAAACAACGACTACTTTATAAAATATGTTATGATGTAATAGTAACTACAGATACGTGCAACTCCTCGATAAAAGCAACACCTTAAATCTTACCATTGTTGACTCAGTAATTGCAACTCCTCAAAAAAAGGTGACTCGATAAAAGCAACTATTGGTTCATGAGCTCTTATTTCGTTCGCTATTTTTAGATATATTTTCTTTTTGTTTATTTTTGCTATCTCTGGGCAGTTATTTTACAAGCTATTTGCTGTACGTTTTATACAAATGTCTGCGTCCAAAAAGACACAATCAAAAATTTCTCAATTTTTTAAAAACAATTAAAATTTGATTTTTTTATTTCTAATACTACCTACGAATTAAATGATCAGTTTTGGTCTCTTTACCAGTGCAAGACACATTTTTTTTTACTATTCTGAGGTGTTTAGCTTGTTGCCTCATTTTTGGCACCTAAAATTTTTTGACTCGATTATTGTAACAAACTCAATAAAAGCATCTGCCCAAATTTATATTAGTTGCTTTTATTGAGGTCGCACTGTATCTACTTTAAGTACTTTTGCTGACCAAAAGCATTATTTTCTAAACTCGAATCATTTTATTTGATTTTTAAAATTGCTTGTTTAAAGCAAATATTTATAAAACATAAGACTCAGTAAGGAACGTACCTAGTAGGAACTTTGTCAGTCTAAGCAATTAAACAACGTCAACAACGTTGTGCACAAAATTACCAAATACTACATAGAACGCATGAGATCATCTACCATTTCCGAGCCTTTTTTCTTATAACAAAAATATTTCGAAGTTCACCATCATTCTGTCAAAAGTAGAAAATGAGTGCATTCAGAACTGTTTGAACAAAATAGGTTTACATGCAAATGCAATGCTTTCACTCAGAAACAGTAAGGGAGCATTTAAATGAATTGATATCGAGTTCGTGTTTTTGGTGCTCCTGCTCAAAAAGTTACCAAAACCAGATAAAAATTACCAAATTACTAAAACTCAAAAAGCAGAATTAAAAAAATATATTATTTGGTAAGAAATTACCAAAGTGGCAACCGTGCTAGAAACGTTTTTAGTTTTTTTTTCGCATTTTAAATAAGTTTTATTTGAGTTTGATTGAAATAAAATTAAAATGTTGTTACCCCACACCGAAATATATTTATATATTTATACATATTTTTTGAAATATAGTTTATCGCCCCTTTGAGATGAAGTTAAATTGTTTGTTTTGGAAAATGCAACATAAGTATGTTAATCATAATAGTAACATTTTAACATTTGAGAAAGGAAAAAAAATTGAACCTTGAATTCTAGTTTGAAATCCAAAAATTAAGATCACTTTATTCTTTGGTTGAGGCATATTTCTTTAACTGAGCCATAAGGTTTGTTAAAACTGGCAGCTGTATATTTTTTTTGATTTTGTTAAACATTTTGTCTTTTTAATTCAACAATTAAATTTAAATTGTTAATGTTCTGGACAATTTCTTAATGATTCAATTATTCAGTTCGAAAAATTGTATTATTTCCTCTTGTTGAAACAACAATAATTTATTGTTGGGGTAACAATTTATTGACATTTTTAATTATTCATATGAGCATGAACTGTTGACTTTGACTTATGGTTGCAACATTTTTATTTTTCACAAATTTATATTCATACATTATTGCCAGCACTTTCGTTACTAAATCAAAGTTTTTTGATTTTAACCAACGAAAATTGTAAAAAAAAATTGTAAAATATATAAATTCTTGGCATTGCAATGATTTTTTTCTAAGTGTACGGCCACAACAAATTTTTAGTTTGACAACGGAGAAGTTTAACAAATGAATTATACTTATGTTCATGAAACGGAACTATCAAACCTATTTATAAATAAGTTTAAATCGTGCTACTTTTTGTATGGCAGCTGTCACAAAAGATTTTATGAGGCACTAAATACTATGAGTTGTATCAGCAAATGGCCCTTAGTCATACTGTGCAGTGATTATAGTTTTCACCATGAAATTAATGCGATAAGCTATTCGATATTTCACTAGATACATGATTATTATCTAAATCCAGAGCAGGTTGTGATTTATAAATTGCGAAAGAGGAGGCAGACACTTTGGTTCGTAAAACTAGTGATCAAGGCACCAAGACCCGAGGACTGTAACCGTTAAGATGAACAAAGCAACCTCGATCAAAGATTGGATTGTTACTCGGTTAAAAAATAGGGTTAAAATTAACTAAGTCTCTGTTAAAAAAAGGGTGTATTCGCTGTTAAAAACTACCGTGATAAAAAGTTTAAATGTATTCCGTTGAAAAAAAAAACAAACTCAATCAATTGTAATAAATCAAGTTACTATTATTATTATTATTATAATCTATTAACATACAATATTAAATACAATCCTCCTATCAGAAAATGCTAAAAAATTTGCGATTGGCCCCTAATGTCAGTTCTGTTTTGACATTTGTGTAGTAAACACATGCGAAATACACGTTAATAAACAATGTTACGCTGCACTGCTCCAGAACGCGGAATCTTGGTGACTATTTATTTGAGCAATAATCGGTCGGTGACTTTGGCACAACGTGAATTTCGTCGCAGATTTCCTAGCCGTCCAACGCCTACTGGTGAAACACTGCGACGTTTAGCCGCTCGCCTCGAAGAGACTGGCACAACACGAGATGCTGCCAGGCGTGGCAGACCCCGGAGTATGTATGGTGTGCTGTTTTCGCTGGAGGAGTCATCGGACCTTTTTTCTTCGAAGACGTCGCGGGCCAAACGGTTACTGTGAATGGTGAGCGCTACAGAGCAATGATCAACGAGTTCTTTTTTCCGCAACTTGATGAATTGGGATTGGAAAACATGTGGTTCCAACAGGACGGTGCAACGGCACACACTGCACGTGCCACAACCGATATGCTGAAGGATGCATTTCCCGGGCGCCTAATCTCCCGTTTTGGCGATTTGCACTGGCCAGCAAGATCGCCTGATTTGACCGCTCCAGACTTCTTTTTGTGGGGCTTTTTGAAGTCGCGGGTTTATGTCAACAAGCCCCAGACTCTTGCAGCTCTTAAAGACAATATCCGTCAAGAATGTGAGGACCTATCGCCGGAAGTTTTGGCCAAAGTGATGGAAAATGCCATAAAAAGGGCTCAAATGACAATCAACTGTGGCGGCGTCCATTCACATGACGTCATATTCTCGACTTGATGTAAAAAAAATTAAAAGACCAAATAAAAATAATCCACAAGAAGAATCAAAGTTTTTCATTTTTTTTTTTTAAATTACAGCCAAAAAACATCGGAAGGTTATTTTCTATTTCAGTTTCTAGATTAAAATATCCTACAGTCTAATTTTAGTTTTTGCGACCGAGAAAATTTGGATTGGAAATAAATAGTTTAAAGTCCATCTTTGACCGAAAGTTGGTTGACTTTAATCAAGTGATTTTTCTGCGTGTTGTAATAAAATCAGAGTCGGTGTTAGGTTGCGCCACCCTTTTATCGTGGTAACTAACTATTCGAATTTTCTTAAATTTGGTGGGGGTATCTTTGCTCGATCGCCCAAATTTTCAAATTTTAAGAAACCGTGCTTTCATGCAGGAGAAGCAGCCTTTTTCGGGCTGAACACTGGCCCAAAGCTTCTGTTCCCTCTTCTTCTTGTTGCAACTATTTTTAAAGACGTCAGTCGCCCTTTGGAAACGTTTTCAAACACGCAGTATCCGAACCACAGTTTCTATCAAAAGATGTTACAAAATTTCTTAAAAGTCTGTTCAACATTAACATAATGCTGTTGATATTTAAATTATCTACAGAACGAAGCGAGTTTTCACTGGCGCGGTTGCAAGTATAACCAGTCGAGTAAAAAGAGCGAGAATGTCGAAATAAATTAAAACAGAAAGATGTACCTTTGTATCTGCGAACTGGATAGAGAGGTAAAAAAGTCAACTTTTGCCCTTTTTTAATAAGAGTTATAAGTACGATCTTTCAAGATTCTACGTATGATTGAAACCATGACAACCACGTAAATTGCCGAATTGCTACGAAAAAATCTGCTCGATTTTGAACGTAAAATTTGCCTTTTGGTCCCGTTTGCATCGAGTTTACAAATACGTGTAGCGATTTGCTTGACCCGAAATGCCCTCCCACTTACATCCCGATGCCTGACTTCAATTTCCTTCTCGATCATTATTTTGCATGTTTCATATTTCTATACATCAATGCTCAGCAACTGCTGGTTCTGCGGCTGTCCCCAAAAGACACATCACTGCCAAATCAACCACATGTGGAACATTTTCCAATTGCAAAAAAAGGGCAAATGAAAACATCTATTGAAACGAATTGTATATCCATCCCTCATCGCTGCCTCGTAAAATCAAAGATTTAATAGAATCCTAGTGCCATTTGGGACTGGCTTGCGTGTGCCTTCCAATGACTCAGTATGTCGTATATATGCATGCACCAGGTGCGATATAGTCCCTTTTCGTTCTTCCCCCCTCAACTTTGTATATTTTTGTTTTTTTTTTTTTTTTAATCGAGAGATATTCTGCATTTGAGGAAAATTCGGAAAAAGGCAACAGACGTTCGACTCGATTGAATTTTAAACAAAAACAAAAAATAAAGAAAATGTTATTGAACAAAACGAAAATACTCGTCCACATGAGATACTGACAAATGATACATGAATGAAGGGAGGATTATAAGGAGCCTGCGGGAAGTGGAAGCTGTATAGAAAGATCCGCATGCTGGCAATTTCTTCTTCAATTTTGTTTTGCATGTGGTGAATTAATTCCTCGGCGCACATTTCAAACGTTGGCAGATATAAAATAACCAACAGTTTAATCGGACATGCTGGATGCAAATTCCAAAAAATTCAGGTAAATTTTCAACAATGAGGGGTTTCTTTTTGAGAGTTTTTTAACTGGTTGATTTTATTCAAGAGATTGTATTGTTGCGACAATTGGATGCACTTCTAGCAAATATTGTGCACAAGGGGGTCGCTGTAAGAATTATAATTTATTGAGAAAATAACCATTAACCGTTGTGTCAAGCCAGTCTTTTGTCCCATATTATGAAATATAAATCGTTTACCTTTACATTCACGACTGTCCAAAACGGCCTGCGTTTAATGGTGGAATTTTTTTGAGACTTCTTTAAAGGAGTAGAAGAAGGGCTTTCCTAGAGATCATTGCCTGGACCTAGCTAGTCCTGCAAAGTAAATTTTTGGTTGTTAGTAACTGCGGCTCTGTGTATTGTATGGGATGCCCAGTCTATAGTTTAGTTGTGCACATCCAATCTGGTCTATGTCATTTATTGATCCTAGGCAGTGACTCTTAATGAGCTCATTATTACAAGTAGGTATATTTGTTTGTTTCATTTTTAAAACTAGAATAATGAGCCCACAGATGTCAAACTCACTCAGGTGACTTGTTAGTAAACAGAAACCAAAACTATATATGTAACTTTCAACTCAGAAGAAAAAGGTTGAAAAGCTTAAACAACTGAAATCATACTCCTTCAAATGCAACTGTTTAAGACCGACAAGACCTACTTAACAAAAGGGAGACTTATATAGAATATTTTTCAGTATATCATGGGTTTGCCATAGATTCTAAGAATCAGAGATTATTAAGAACCACGGTTGCCAATCGCTGCTTGTTTGGCCTAAGAAGGCAACTGACAAACTTAATATTGTCAAAAAGTGCTAGGGAGTTTCTTTTAGAAGACCCTCTTAGTCATAGTTTTGCTGTGCGGCGCAGAAGCTTGATGGACATCAACGAAGGAGGATGAAGATGTTCATGGTCGTTTGGAAACCAAGAGACTTTGAGTGATTTTTAGTCCCGTTTGAGTTGACGGAATTTTAAGAACAAGAGTTAACAGCGAACTCTATACAGGCTGTACAGCAACACCGAACAAGTCATGAAAATGAGAATCAGCCGTCTAAGATGGTTTTTAAATGTATTTAGAGCACACGGAAACTACCTTCAACCCAAGATTAAATGGGCAGAATTATGTACGAGCATCTTCGGTATCCTAAGAAGTGCTAAACCTCACTTGGGAGATGCAACTTACTTAGAGATTTGAAGAGCTTCTTTGGAAGGCAACAGATGAAATATTCTTATACGCGAAGTTAACTTTGTGATGATCGACAAGCTAAGCAATATCTAAACCTTGAGTGACCTCGTGGTGACTCAGATGGATACCATAGATTTTCGAGGCAACTCCAACTTAGGTATCTCTTATTTTGTAACCTCTGGATCGGATGTGAACAACTTTTAAAAACTTCGTCTGAACCAATACCTCTCTGCAAAGCATCAGACATGTCCTGCTAAAGCGATTTTTTTTTCTATTAAATATATTGTGTTAGCCAAGGAGTACCCTTCGTAGAAACGAAGTTCCATGACAGTTACCATCTCGTTACTTTCAAGATCCATCAGTTATTGTTATCCTAAGCGAGTGTGTTGTAAATATAACTGGCGCATCTAGGACAGCACTATTCTCACTATGCATGAATAGTCTTGAATAGTATTGCATTGCTGCGATTCATTTCATATTAAAAAACTTGTTCATCTATGTAAAGGGTGTTTTTTTTTAGATGTATATAACTTCGAATTGAAATAAAACACAAACAAATCGTTTTAATGTCCATAAATTTGGCTTTATTGGAAGGATCATTTTATGCCATTAATGTCTAAATATGATTTCGGGCATATGGCCGCCGCGGCTGCTTAGAATAAAGCCAAGTCTAGAGGTCCAATTTTCAACCACTTTTTCAAGCATTTGGGGCTGTATGTCGGCAATAACGCCACGAATGTTGGCTTCCAAGTCCCCTAACGTTTCTGGTTTGTTGGCGTAGGCGAGCGACTTCACATATCCCCCAAAGAAAATAATCCAACGGTGTCAAATCACACGATCTTGGTGGCCAATTGACAGGTCCACTCCGCGAAATTATGCGCTCATCGAATGTTTCCTTCAATAAATCGATTGTGACGTGCGCTGTGTGGCATGTAGCCTCAGCGCCATCTTGTTGGAACCACATCTCATCCACATTCATGCCATCCAATTCGGGAACAAAATAGTCGGTTATCATGGCTCTATACCGGTCTCCATTAACGGTAACTGACTCTCCAGCATCATTTCGGAAGAAGTATGGCCCAATGACTCTACCAGCCCCTAGAGCACACCAAACAGTCAGTTTTTGTGGAAGTAATGCACGGAAAGAATTGAAAATCATTAATTGCAAAATTTTGAGTTGCAATTTACGAATTATATATTTCTCGCATGGATTGATACAAAAGTTGGTAATTTGACATTGAAAACGGCGGAGAATACCAAATTCTGTTTGTTGAAATTTACGATTAGAGGTATCAATTCGAGCTTCTTTTATTTGTAGTGATTTGCGAGATTGTTTGGCTCAATTTTATTTATTATAATCGGTCAATTTCTCAAACACCACTTTACAATCTCAAATTGCGAAAAATATTTGGTGATTTACCAACACTGAATGATGAATCAATAAAATCTTGTAATAATTTAACACATGAAACTGAAAACATATATTGACGTAGAGAAGTCGTTAATTGCAAAATACTTTTTGTAATTTCCATGGAATCAACAGATGTGTGGAATCTTTTTATGCACAGTTCATAGTCCATGTACCTATCGAAATCCTTTTAATCCTTTCTTTTTATGGATGAATGTATGTATGTGGTATTGCTAGACAGCTGCTATAATGAAGCCAAATCTTCATTGTGCACGTTGCGCGTCGTTGCAGAGACAGGCAGTCGGTATTCAATCTTTGCTTAAAGCAGTCGAGTTAAAGTTGTTTAAGTATAACTAATTCATATTGATAGTTTGTGTACTTCTAATTATACAGCATTCTGGAATATATATTGTAAGTACCTATTGAATAATTCCAAAAACGCCGAAGTGTGCATATAGATCTGCATATTTTTCAGAATGTACATCTCGCAATTAGGAAAGAAGTATAAATTGGAATGTATTCGAAAATATGTAATCGAGAAGAATTGTAAAGGTTCGTATCAATGTAAAGTTCATCTAAATATTTTGTTTGCATTTTAAATTTCAGTATAGACCAAAAAACCATCCCAGATAAATCCCGTTGTCTCCGGACGATATGGCGCCGTATGATTTTCTTGGATATCAGAAGGAAAAAGAATTATAAAATATGACTCTAAATATGTATTCGAAAATAACCTAATTAATAAAACTATGAATTTTGATTTGTAAATCACAAGATATGAGTTGCAAATTGAGAATAAAATTTTCTAATTTCACGATAAAACATTTTCAATTTAATACGGTGATTCCTCAAATCACCACTCGAGAATCGTAAATTGCAAAATTTGAATTGCAAATTGATAAAAAAAAGTTTCAATTTACGACTAAGAATTTGTAAATTGCAACTACTCAAGTAGTAAATCTACTCCTGTTAGTTCGTAAATCAACACTATTGAGTTGCAACTCAAGACTAAATGGTTGTAATTTGCTAAGGGATGAAATCGTGATTTACAACAGAAAAGTGGTAATTTACGAATTGTTTTTGCAATTTACAATTCATGTAATACCAAATTGATAACTATTTGTGTCAAATTGCGATCAGTTATGGAAATATGTTTTTCTCGTTTGATCGCATTATTGATAATGAAAAGTGTTGATTCACGACTTTTGAGGGTCAATATCTTCACTTCGCACAATTTCTAGAATTGCGAATAAAAATTCGTGAATTAGTAAATCCTTAGCTAAGCTCTAAAACTAGACAAACTTTTCGTGATTCTGCGCTTATTTTTCTTGATTTGATCTTAAAATTCTTTCCGTGTGGCGTCTCAATGGCGGCAATTTTGCTTGTTGACGTAGCCATTCAACCAAAAAATGTGCCTCATCACTGAACAAAATTTTTGCGATGAAAATCAGCATCGATATCAATCTCATTTTCGGCCCATACACCAAAATCACGACGCATTGCATGGTCTCGCGGTTTTAATTCTTGCACAAGCTGGATCTTGTAAGGTCGTAAGCTGAGATCTTTGCGTAAAATCTTCCATAAAGTTGATGGACAAAGCTCCAATTGCTGTGCACGGTGGCGAATCGATTCATCCGGGTCCTCTTCAACACTTTGCTCTACAGCGGCAATTGTTTCTTCGGTACGCTCTGCGGATGCGTATTATCACATAGAGTAAACGTAGTGCGAAAACGATCCACGGTTAACCGAATTACTTTGATTCGACGATTATGGCGACCATAAAATGAACGGAGCTTGCGGTAAACTTCGCGAACTGAACCATTATTTTCGAAATAAATTTGCACGATTTGCAAGCGTTGTTCATTTGTCAACTTGTTCATGATGAAATGGCAAACCAAACTAAAAATAAATCACTTGACAGCTGACAAAATGGCCGGCAGTTAAAATAGTGTTGCCAACTTAAAGTTCTATACCTCTAAAAAAAAAACACCCGTTATATCTAAATTGCGAGATACGCTTCATGAAGGCCGATCTTATAATTTTTTTTTTAATTTTTCTTCTGTGAACAATGTATTCCTGATCGTCTGTGTATACCTACTTTTTTCGGTAGCGACCCACTTTAAGCTATAAGATAAAAATTCACTGAAGAAATACGTCACGACTGTTGCGGGTGACCCACAGCATCACTCGAAAAGAAAAACTGTTTTCTTTTTAGTTGAAGAAGCCAAAAGCGATCTTTTAAAAATTTTTGCACTTTGTGCAGACTCGTCAAATTTGTTTGTTGCCTACAAGACCGACAACTATCCCCGAAGAATTAAGCCAATAGTTTCCAGCAATTGCTGTGATAGGTTTTATTAATACTTTAAAACTTTCTTTTAAATATTTTATCCTTTTAAATAAGTTGCTGACATTTATTTCGGAGGTTGCGCTCACGTTGAGAATAACGACAGCAATTTCTTGGTAACAGTTTTTCAAAAGTTGCTTGTTTTCCGAAAGTTCCTGGCATATATTTCTATTCTTGGCCATCTAAATCGAATGCGAAGCAATTCTTAGTAGGCTAATACGTAGGTATTTTCCAAGATGAAGTTGCTTTGTTATCCATGAAAAGTTCATCAACATCATAAAACGGGGCAGTGGACAAGTTCGATTAAACAGTCCTCTTCGAATGAAGCAATTATTCAGGCATTTTTTACAAAATGTCACTAAAAAAAATACATTCATATACAAAAATCCCTAGCGCCAATTTTCTCCTAACCAAGCTCTCCAGCAGATTTGGATTTACCGATAAGTGGCGGCATATTGTCCCAGATCAAACGAATCCAATGTACAACTTGATAACCCCGAGGCAATTGACCATTTTCAATTTTTTTTTCAGCCATCATTATTTGGAATTCTGTATTTTATTTCCCTTTTTTTGTTAGAGAAAATTTGCTTTTTCACACCCTTCTTTTGTGGAGCGGCGCCCTTAACCACTATCTGGGCAATAATTAGTCCTTTGTGAGCTAAACGGAGCAATCAATTTGCGATTTACAAATACGGTAGCCACTATGGGCTTATACATACAGAGATAGATGTCCGATACGAAAGGATCTAATGAATTGCGAATTCATTCCCAGCCCAAGGGATTCGGCGTCACCCTCTCTCTCTCTTTCTCTCTTTACATTCGCATATTGAACACACAAGCAAACACTAAAAGGAACGGATATTTGACTTTATTTCCTTTTGTTTAATTTGATTTTTGATTGAAGGACAAAGTAAAGAAAACCAGCAACGTAAAGGATTTGATGACAAAATCTGGGAACGTGATGAGAGATAACAAAGGACACAACACATAGATTGAGAATAATAGTCTGGCCCTAATGAAATGGATTAGCATAGTTCCTATTGGCGCAGTCGTCAAGAGTGCACAGCAGGCAGGCAAGTTGACGTCACATTTTTGTTTGTCCCGTAATAGGATACCTAAGTCATAACGACGAAATTTATGACAACAGTTCAAGAAAAAAGGGGGAATGCAGGTAGAAAAAAGAAAAAAACAAACGGTAAAAGGCATCTAAACACACGAAATGCATAGCTACAGCCTCCAGGAGTTGAAAATCGGCATAACAATGGAAACCGAGGAGAAGTTCAAAGACCTTTCTCCTGATGTTGTCCTTTGATGCAATGATCAACAAATACGACAGATGCACTTCTCGTTATGTTTTTTTTGTTTTTCGGTCGGCGTTTGGGTTTTCCCCTGAGCGATTAGATTTTTTTGTAGTCCTATTGCATTGCGTATGGTGTGTTGAGTGCAACAGGGTGGTGCTAATTTGTATTTATTGTTAGCGGGCATATAGATGGCAGCTACTTCGATGGAGGTAGGGTGCCCTGCCCCACAAATAGTGGACTGCTACGAGTGCAGGGAATTTAACCCGTTCGTGGAGAGTGGGTAGGTACATACCTAGGTATGAATACTGAGCTTGAAAAGACGCCTCAAAACATGCCTCAAAGAACGCGTGAAAAAAAAAAGGGACCTTTCCCGATTCTGTTTTGCAAAATTATGTGTTCTCGCTCAAAAATGTTGCTCTTCCAAATTCTCCCTTTTTCATTTCTGCCCTTCAAAATTCTGTTTTTCAAATTTAAAACAATAAAATTCTGCTTATTCTGTTTTTTTTTTTCAATTAACAAAAAAAAAAAAAAAACAAATAAATAAATAGACATTATAAACACTTTTAAATTAAATTAAAATCAAAAAAATCTTAAGTTAAAACAAAAATAAAATTAAAAAGATATAGTAAAAATTAAATTGAAATACAAAAAAAACAATAGGTAGGTATCTATTAAATAAAAAGAAATTTAGCTAAAAAGAATATTTAAAATTAAGAAATTAGAAGTTAAAAATTAAAAAAAAATTTAATTTGAAAAAAATTACAAATTAGATAAAAAAAAAAAATGTTCTCTACATCTCTGCTTCAGAAAATTCTACAAACATTTTTAAAACTTCTTTTATTGCTTGCAGAATTTTAAAGGCAGAAATTAACTTTGCAACAAGAACTTTGAAATCACCATACCCAAGATCTCTCAAACAGTATTCCGCACCACCCTGTTATTTGGATGTACCCTACGCTACGCGTACGCATAATCCATTCACCAGTTGCACTCTTGAACGGGACCCTCAGACTTGGTACAAAACTGCACGACGTTGCCGCAGACTCAGGACAACAGCAGTCGACTAATCGCCAAGTAAAGTAGACGCAAACCCTCGCCTAGTGAGGGCATTATATAGGTGCGGTCTCGAGTGGTATGCTTGAGTCGCAAATCGAGCGTTTTGCAACTTAAGAGTGCAAGTGCGAGTTGTTTTAATTTGTCCTCTGCGCGCCGATACTCTGAACAGATGATGCAATTATAGCACATCACCCCGATTGAACCGCCCTACGAATCGGATTGTTTTGCTGCTACAAGAACTCCCACCCTGCATTCCAGGGGGATCAGCGAGAGGGTGAAGCATTCATCATCATCATCATCATCCAGACGAACAGGGTGATGGGCTCTACTATTCTACACCGCTGCGATTTTTGGATCAATTATATGCGGCCCCCTCGTAATGATACGTACAGAGAGCAAGAGAGTGGGGGTAACTACAATCGTCCTCATAGCAACAAGTTGAGAGTGGTGGGCTAGGTAGGGGACTGCGAATGAATTATTCAAATCGTAGCAGCGACGACAAACCGGGGTCCTTCTGACAAATGCTGATGATTCTCCCTGGCCCCAAACACATTGCTGTCACCATCATCGTCGTCGTCGTTGTGACCGCCGCCGCTGAATTCAATTCTCATTGTGTGTGTACGTTCAGTTGTTTTGTTTTGTATTCTGTGCGGGAGTTCAAATCCTGCAGCCTAACGTTCTCTCTGACTGATAATGTACAGGAACCAGGACTGAGTAAACAGACAGACCCCCTGCGCCACGCACAGACACATAGTCGACTAACCTGTTATTCTTGTGAAATTGAATCCTTTCTCCAGGACTAGGACCAGTCTGGGCATAGTGTCTGTGCTTCTGCTTGGGGAGGCTGGCTGTATAATTATGTTTTATACCCGCAGGATCCAGCTAAGAAATTAAACGAGCACACAGGATGTATTATATATAGGGGTGCATTTACAATTGATACAGCGGGAGTTACCACTGCCGTTGCCAAGTGGACCACGGTGACGATTTCGCAATTTTAGCATACGTGCGTGTGCGTGTGCCCTCGTTGCCGGATCCATCTGTTTTCCTTTTGATCTTTGTCCAGAGATATGATGGATTGATGATGACGACAGCGAATATGGCGGTGGCTGAGGCAACGTTGGTGGTGGCTTAATTGTATTGTTCCACAGTGGATGGGTGGTGTGTTGTTGTTGCGCTCAGTTGTTTTTTAGAATAAATTTTGAAATATTTGCTTTTCATTAAAATGCTCAACTGGGAAATGTGATTACAGGGAACCTTTGAAGACTGTTGCCATGGACACGAGCATGGACAGCAAGGAGTGCTCTTGACACACCCTGTTTGGTGATTGCATAAACGTATAGTCGGCGGCGTGGAGACAGAGTTGAGCTTAAATATTGAATTTGGCTAATTTGATGGAAGGAGGTAAATATAGGTATGTAAGCTGCTTATGCGAGGCTTAGTACTGAGTCTGAATTTATTGGGGGATTTGATCCTTTTTACATATGCCAACCCCTTTCTGGAATAAAGTGCATTAGTCTGTTACATAGTGCTGATTTTATGTCTGTCTGATCTGATGATTATATGTGTATATACCCCTTCACGTTAACGGTTGGTACGTTTACATTGATTTAGCCGGCGTTCTGGGTGTATGCAATCTAATAACAGCGTCCTGCTCCCCAACCCATCCTAGCGTGGGTAAAATAATTACCTTTAACATTTGGTAAGTCTCGACTTATGTTTGCCAGGAATAGTGTACACAGAAGTTCGACCAAAAGTTAAAGACAACATGACAGAGCAGCAAGACCCGTACACTCAGAAAAATATCGCAAGCTAAATTCTAGTCCGATCGGGCTTATTCTTAATTTTCTTCATTCTTACGTGCTCAATCTCGAAATAAGCCGAACTATTCTTAAGACAATAACAAAAATGTAAAATCCAGCTTTTTACCCCACTGGACACAGGGAGGGTTATGTGTTTCGCGCGTATCCTATGTACGTTCCTACGGGACGACCTGTAGCCTAAACGGCTTGACCGATTTTGAAGAGTGAGGTATAATAATATTCGTATTCGTCCCCGGAGTGTCATAGGCTTAAAAGATAACAATAAAAAAAGTTAATTTAAGAAACCAAAAAACCCGACTGACTTTAAAAAAAAATAAAAAACGAACTATTTGGCAGTTGGGGGGTACTCAACACTAATACATATATTTGTTAGAGTGTGTGGGTATATAGTCTCTGATTGTCAATTAGTTAGGTAAAGGTACTTAAATGCGTCTTGTTCATATATTTTTAATTCTTTTTTTTTACATTCAGTCGGGTTTTTTGGTTTTTTTAAATTAACTTTTTTTTATTATTAAATCAAGCATTATTAAAATCTCAATCATATCACCTGAATTTTTTTTTTAATACAAATACAGGATCGAACAAGAATTATACTATCCAATTAAGCCCAAATAATCTTAAACTTGCATGATGGATAAAAAAGTTCGTTCCTTCCGATTGGTATTTCGTACAGTTTTCGTGTTTCTGTATTAAAATCGTATTTCAAAAAATGAAATAGTGAAAAATTGTAATGAAGTGCATGTGATAACAAAAATGGTTTAATAAATAACTTTAATTTAATTAATTTAAACGATTTTAATAAAAAATATGTCTGATTTCAATAGCCCACCCTTACATTTGTATCTATTAAATAATGGAAAGACATATTTTAGATTTAAGTCCATTTAAGCATTTTTGATTAAATAAATAGGTAGGTAAGTATGATTTAAAAAAAAATAAATTGTTTTATTTTCATAAACCGGAAAGTGACGGAGATGATGATAATTTCGACAAATAAAACTGTGCAATCTTAAATTGGGGTACGACATTCTTGAAGCATTCCGAACAAATTTAATATGAGGATAACTTGTTCTTATTTGAATTTTGTAAGTTTTTTTCAAGAGTTATTATTCTGTGTTTTAGGGCGCATTGTTCTTTCTGCTGATAAATAGGTGAAAAATAAGGTGATTTTGAGCTTAATTTAACCTTACACGTTCTTAATACTGTTACAGATAAGATAATCTTAAGATAAGAATTAAAGGAGATACTTAGAGTGCGATTTTTGTAGTTGAATTAGGAATTTCCGAGCTTAATAGACTTTCGTCAACGGATATGTTCTGACACTGATTATCTTGATTTTATCTCGTTTTTTCACTGAGTGTACAGAGACGGATAGAGAGGACAAAGGAAACCATGCGGTGGACACAAAAATGGTGCTGCGAATGTGGAAAAGCTATTTCTGCAGATACTATAGGCATCCAACACCAGGGCCCTATTTCACCAACCACTTTTTACTTTGCATTTTGCAATTTTTCACTTTATCTTTGCAAATTTCGTTTCACCAAAGGCAAATTTGCAAAGAGGAAATTATTCCTTTGCAAAGTTGAAAATGTTCCCTCTTTGCAAAATTCGTTTCACCAAACACAAATTTTCAAAGTGCAAAGCATGTTTTTGCAAATTGCAAAGTTTTGTCAATTTACAAAGAATTCGTTCATTTCGTTTCACCAAACAAATTAGATTTGCATTTTACATTTAAAATCGTGAAAAGTTTGTCAATAATATGCAAAGAAACAAAATCATTTGCAGTTGACCTTTTTTGTGAACAGTTGGTGATATAATTAAAAAAATATATAATGAACCGTTTCGAAGCACTCTTTGAAAAAATAATATACAAAGGGTTGTAAAATTAAGGACAAATTTTTAAATTGGAGATCATTTTTCAACCCTGGAAAGCTTTCGTTTAACGAATTGAACGTGTTTTGTCAACAATTGGACATATGCTAAGGTTTGACAGCGAACGAAATAATTGCTTAAGTCCCTTGCAACAGATTCTATGCACACTACGTTGGATTGGAAATGAAGGGCAATATCATGGAGTCGCTGCTATGCACGGAATAAGTAAAGCTACAGTCTGCAGAGACATGGGAAGAATGCATTGAATGCAATGATGGTATGTCTGCCGGACCGATCTTTCTATGCAATTAACGTAAGCTGGCCAGGTATTGCGCACGATGCAAGGGTATTAATAACTTCCGTTTGGCTGCGACCATTTCCAAATGCAGTACTTTTAGGAGACAGCGCTTATTCTTTAAGTGAATGGTTAATAACACCACTAAGAACAAATCAGGACATTCCAGTGGAACTGCGTTTTAACCGAGCTCATAAAAAGACTAGGCGAATCATTGAGAATAGTTTTGGTATGTGAAATGTACGAGTTTCTTTCATTCTCAAACATTTAATTGTTTTAGGAATATTGAAGGAAAAGTTTCCATGTTTAAACTATCTCCAAATGCAGCCCACTATTGCAAGTAAAATCTTTTTAGCCTGCTGCGTTCTACATAATCTGGAAGTAAACAGAGAACAATCAACGTGGGAGAACATACACGCATATTTTTTTCACTTTGCAAATTTACGAAACACGATTATAAATGCAAAGTTCTCTTTCTAATTGGTGAAAGATTTATACTTTTCACATTGCAAAAAAGTCTAAAAAAGTGAAAAATGCAAAGTCGTGAGAACTTTGCATTTTTAGTGAAACACATCGCACTTGTACTTTGCAGGTTGGTGAAATAGGGCCCACTCTATAGACGGCGAAAGACAAATCTTCCGTCCTCCTGACCAAACCGGATTTGGAATAGCAATATCCAAGCTTAAGACGACCAAAGCTGTTGAGCGGTTAATCGACGAGCTTCTTAGAGCAGCTGCAGATGGAAGATAGTGTGCACCAACTCAACACAACACAGAAAAAAGGACCCGTTAAACAAACAGGCACTGTTAATATTCTCACAGGTTCTGACTTCAATTGCGGTTCATCGGACAACGTCGTGGATCAACAATGCCCAAATTGCATAGCTGAGGTTTTTTCAACCCCCTACTTTCGGTGCTACATGACACAGAACCATATCACAGTGTCGCCACTGTGTAGGATAGGAACGGCTCTGGTGTACTCTAAATTGTCTGAGTGATCACGACTCTTCAAAGATTCCGGAGCTCACTCAACCTTCCTTCTACTAACTGCCGGTTCGTATATTGTCATTACTCTCGCCCCTCGAAAGTATTTTTCAACGCCTTTCAGGGGGAGAAAGTCAGACCTCTTAAGAAGGGCTGCACAGTGCACGGGAATGACTGAGCTTAAGCCGATAGCTTTACCATTTGAATTGTAAAAAAATAATTGAATGTCCAGCCACATAATTTTGTGCTTAGGTACGTCTTAAATTATTCACCAGACTCCATACGAAAATCGCATTTGCTGAAGTATAACTCGATTTGAAGTGATTTGTAAAGTATGACAACATTTTTGACAGCAATTCTGCTCGGATCGTTTGCACCTTTTCGAAAATGTTTGGTTAGTACTTTCTTCCGTGTTACGGCAGGACCCCTTTTGATTTGCATTCCCCTTCGAACTCGGCGACAGTAAGATGGAATATCTGCCTGTCCCAATCTCTAAACGAAAGACTTCAAACACCCAACAGCTCTTTATGACAATTGAAGACATCCACCCATTACCATCGTACAATGCATCCATTCCTACCATCAAAAATCGATGGAATATACCTCTTCATTTACAATTTATTTAGGAACGTGCCTGCAAAGGGGAGGGAAACATGTTTTTCTGACCCATGGCACTTTGGAGCCGGTTTTAACAACCTTTTCTGTAATCTGTGTACGCAGCTTTTCTGATAAAACAAAACATCAAAGACCCAAAGACTGGGAAAACATTTCAAGTCCTCCCCTGCCATAACTGAAGTACACCTCCAGCACCAAATATTCTCGTTAAATTTGTTGATATGTTCAACATAAACAATAAATAACCAGTTTCACCTTCTAAACACTAAAAGGACATACACAACTTTAAGTATTCGAATCTCACAGTCACTGCACCCCAGCCCACGGATATTTTATGCAAATCGACCAAAGATTCAATTTGCATATGTAACCAGTTTATTGAATGTAAAAAGTTCCTATATACTCGTTTCTGGCAATGAGCAGGACAATGTTTATGTGTCAGTGCCCGTTGTTTAATTGAAAAGGACACAATGCATATGCCGACGGAAATTCCAAGCAGTCAGTTGAAAAGTGGAAAAAAAGCCCAGCATGTTGCTTGTTAATGTCGACTAATATTTGACACGTGGACAAAACGGAGCGTGCCTAAAGAGTTCTCCACTCGTATTGAGGTAAACTGCGAGTTTTTCGTCTACACCCCGACCCCGAGTCTCGAATAAATCTCTCGCTCCAGTGAGTTGCAAAAGGGGTGCCCTTCATTCGATCTTCGTTTTTCGTTAGATACATACCTGCTATTGCCCTACCAACTGGAAATTTGAGCATTTTTTTTTAAGGATCAGAGAAGGTATAGGGTATCTCTCTTAATGCATATGCGCACGCGTGCTGGCAATAAAGGTCCTTGCCACGCGAGTACCGCACTTCTCGGGCACAGCATGGGCACGGCGATGGCGTTGAACATCTGCGCAGGAATATTTTTATTTACACACACGTTTGAACGAACGCAACCACACAGCGAGGATAACGAAAAATCGCAGTCGATGCGGGGCTTAACATTTAGGTGATTGCATTCTGTGGGGTGGTTCGTAGTGGTTTACAAAATTTTCCAATTTCAATTCGAATGTCAATCTGTTGCAGGATCCAATAGGATGGAAAGGACGTGTGCATTGCCCTATTCACCTCTGCCGAGAGAGCGATGTCAACTGACTGTCATTCATTTGATTCAAAAAAATAATTGACTGTCCTTTGACATGTCCTCCGGTTGCAGATGTGAAGATACTCGCCCTGAAATCATCATCATCAGATGATAGTGGTGCGATGCGAACACAGTGCTAATAGCGAATCGTCTAATCAAATCAGTCAGGCAGAGTCTATAGCGGGCTTGGGTAGGTATACCGTATACAGCAAGCGGCCGGAAGGGTAGATCGTATCAGAATTGGCTTCCCCCGTCGGAAGGGGCGCTTTTTGTTTTTAAACATCTCGTCCATGATGCATGGATTTTCCTTTACGGGGATTTGAAATTTTCTTTTTTGCACGTTGTCGGTGTTGGTGGTGAGGACTGAGAGGGCGAGGCGCTCGCTGTTGCTCTATAATGTTACGTAACGCGTGCACTGATTTGATTTTCGTGTTCGAAAATAATCCCCGCATATCAAATCGAAATTACTAAAGGGTTTCCGCACAGAGGGCTGCCTTCTAGTTGCCAATGGAAGCGTACATGCGTTGCGATTTATTTTAGACAGTTATACTTAACTGGATTAAAAGAGAGTGTTGCCTTGGCATCCATGTCAATCCCACTGTGAAAAGGGGTTGAAGATGGTTGCTTTTTTTTAAACCGAAGGGTGAATGCATTTGTCAATTATGCATTTTTATTTACGATAGCAACTAAGCCCGGCAAATGGGCTTCGGATGCATAGAAACGAGATTAGATATGAAAACACAATGCAACACAACAACCACTGCCGTGGAAGGGTTCGAAAAACCCTTGCCTACAGGTCCGAACTCATTACATGAGAGAAGTAATTTTCTAGCCCTTCCCTTGGAACACGTTTGTTTTTCCTACTTTATCCTGCGGTGTGAGGGCGCACTTGAAACTCGAGGTATGTACAAAATAAGAATATACAAAGCCAATTTGTTTAATTGAAATTTTTGGAGATGACCTATGTAACTCGGAGTAAATGTTACGTATATTTGGAAACATGAATTTCGAGTCCATTTTAAATTGAAAATATTTTGGAAATGCTCTACGGAAAATGTTAACCAATTTGTTTTAGTATCCCTTCCATTCGTCCCAAATATGAAAAACTCGGGCACAGCGAATAATTGTGAGAAGCTAGGCCTAGGGTCCCTACGGACCTGTTGCAGATATTTTTTAAATATATATTAAATCATGCATTATAAAATTCAGGCAGCAGTTTTTCACACTAAAAGTTCCAGAGGTAAACTCGTGTCGCATTTTAATCTCCAAGGGCCAACACCACAAGGCAGTTAACAGGAAAATCACATTTGGAACGCAAAAAGACTTCATAAACTACAAAGCTACTAGGTTTTTGTAGGGAATTAGTTTTAGATTATATTAGTTTTACTTCGTTCTCCAGAGATCGATGTGTCCTTTCAATTTCAGTGCCGTATAAGGTATTACTTACTCTCACAAGATCTGTCTTAACAATCAAACAAATTTCCAGCACCACAGCTAATACAAAAAAAAAAAAGAAGCATAGTAAAAACATTCACAGACTGCTACCCTTAACAACACTAACTTCAACCGCGAACACCAGCATCTTCAGAGGAAGAAGACACACGTCCTGGTCTTAACAGAGAAAAAAAATGTATTCACTAACTTCTCATACGTCGTTTTCCAATAGTTTCACTCGGGGATCCACTCATTTCAAAATAGAATAGAACGAGAAAGCTGCTTCGAAATGTCATAACAGTCTTCTCTGCTGCCTGCTGGCTTCTACAAAATGGCTACATGAAATTTGTACCGAATAAAAAATTGCCTCAAAACAAAAATCGCTTTTTCATAATAAAAAAATTGTTCCAATTTCCAATGGAAATATCAACCCAAGCTAAATGAAAAAAGCTTCAAAATAATAAATTTTTGAAAAGGGTTCTGATCTAACTTCAAACTCTCTTCTCAAAATTACTAGATCAGTATTTTTTGTGCCATTGGAACGGTTTCAGAAGTAATTGTTTCGATTCCGGACTCTTGTGATGGTTCTTTTTGCCCAATGGAACGGCAATTATTGTCTGTTGTGCATACCCCGTAGGGTAGGGTCGCCTAATTCCGAACACTCCCAGTAGTCGAACACTTTTTGTAAAAAGCTACACAGCTGTATATTTTCAAGATTTTCAACTCCTACAAACGCAAAATAATATGTTGTGGTATTACCTTTAATCGTTTTTGCAATATCAACTGGTACAATATTATTGTTAACGTTTTAAAATTGTAGTTTAAATTGAGTCTTTAGGGAATGCGTTTGAGTGCGGGTTCAGTAGAAAAAAACAACTGTTGCGATTGTCGGAGGAAAGTGCGTTTTTTTGTTTGAAAATTCAGGTAAATGTTTATTTTCAATGTTTGTTTCATTAGTTTATATTTTATTTTATGTCTTTTTAGTAAAGTTCTTATCTGAAAACATAATACTTTTATTATTTTTTGACCGTTCGATCATAGGGAACCAAACTTCTGCGAGTTTCCTATTCGAACACCAGTGTGTTCAAGACTGAATAATTATTTGTGAATTCTATTCATTGATTTCCTTTTAAGTTGTTTTGTTACTGTTTTTTATGTTTTAAATAAAAACAAAAATATGGATTTTTCTCATTTTCTTAATTGAAAATATACACGAGATCTAGCGTTCGAAGTAAGGAAACTTTATGTTCGGGTTTAGGAAGCTAGTGTTCGACTACTAGGGAATAATGCTTTTTTTTAGTTTTTATTTTTTTATAAAAAAACAATAACAATTACAGGGAAAAACTTAACTTTATTTTAAAATATTTGAGTTATGGCAGCTCATTAATTTTTCTTGGCATATTAAATTCAACGGTTCCCTCACAGTTAGTGATTATTTTACAATGAACCACTAAGTGTTCGACTACTGGAGACATGACCATATCACCGTTTCCAATTCAAAGATGGTCTCTGGTCTACCTATATTCCCCAACCGATCTAGTTTGTAAAAGAATAATGCAGATGGAACCAGATGATTTTCACATCATATGGCTAGAGATTTTCCATCAATGCCCTGTTTATTTTTTGTGTGGCCTATTTTGCTCACCGGGCAGACTATTCCATCATTTTGTGTAGACGCACTTTCAATGCACTGTGCTTCCATTAACAGCAAGTAGGTATCAGAGCAATAACAATTATATTCACTCAGGGTTGCTGATCGGCCTCACAGTCCGTTCAATGTCTACAATTTGTTTTCCACAGTACAAGCAGTCTACAGCGATGTAGATCCCTGCTGCTAAGGTCAAAAATCAGTTTAAGACCATTTCGATGCAACACAGCGACTCCCTCCCTCCTCCTTCACAAGTGGATCTGGACAGTGGGTGCTAAAGCAAGACCTAGACAAGTAAACTTGCAATTTCGCTTTAAAACAAGCCTAGTAACCTACCACCTATATACAAGCATTTACTGGTTGAGGCATAAAAGGTTCGTCATTCCCGATCGGTGGGAAGTTTGAAGTCTTGGCTCCACCCAAAGACCAGAGGTCAATGCCCTATAGCTATTTTTCCATCAAACTAACAGAGGAACTTCCTGCCACAATGACAAATTCTGAAAATAGGTACCTATCGAAATCCTCGATTTAACGTCGACGACGACTTAGACGACCCTTAATTAATTCTGACAAGCTAAGCCGCGCCGCCACGTCAGAGTAGGTATATTTCACATTTCCCCAGAAACCAAAAAATACAACAAAAGAACACAATCGCATTCGATCGTTGGGTGCAACCCTCCCCGAGAATACCGGACGAAGAGGAAATTAGATCTCCAAGCTTGGACTCGAAAAAAGGAACAAGAAATAGGTAGGTATCAAAGCGACAGATGGTCACCGAGTTGGCTGATCGAAAATGTTATTCGAGACGCGTTCGTTGCTTCCATCCGACTACGGATTACACATTAAAAGGGCATGCGGCCAAACCACCAACAGAAAAAATAAACAGGATCGTCATCGTCCACACACGGTCCCGGCTCCGATACAAAACCTCTCACTTTCTGTTAATTAAATTTGTTCAAGGCGAAAATATGTGCGTCCGCTGCCCTCTAACGATGACCACTCCTCAGCCCAACTGTTTGCATTCGATACGTTTCCATTGTTTGATACTGTTCCATAAAGGGTTACACTTACACGCAGCACAGCGATGAAATGCATCATACCTAGACCTGGCTAAAGGATTCCAATTCAATTGTCATGCAGATAAATCAAGAAACAGGCAGCAGCAGTAGCAGTCCGCCGCGCCGTCGGGCAGATGCGATTGCAATTTCTGATTCTTCATCTGGAACAATCCCCCCTCGAAAAGTGATTCACCAGGCGATATGCAAAAGAAAGGATAATATTGCACCTGGGCCTTTAAGAATGGGTGCGGGACGGGCCGGGCCATGCCATGAAATATTAGCGACACTTTGTTCCCCCTCTTCTCATTTTTGATTGTGCGTGGCGCTCTCTGTCGCTCTTTATAAAAACTGTATGAATGCCAGTACCAAATGTCTCGAATCATTTCATAACTCAGAATCAACAGAAGTTGCAGACGGACCAACAAGAAATAGAAAAAGAAGAAAAAACCCTCTGCGCAACAGCTGATCGATAAATTTATCCCGAGTACCTACAATGACACTAGGTATACTCGTATAATATAGTGCGAGGCAGAGGAGTTGTGCGATGCAAATGCACGTAGCACAAACGAACGACCTCATCCTCGGTTCAATCGAAAGGGCGACAGACCTTGTTTTTCGCAGATGCGAAATCATACAACAGAGAACAGACGAATCGCCAGGATATCAACAAAACGACGAAATACAAAGGGCAACGAAGTGCAGCTTCCCCTTCCAGGTAGACGAGTGCGAGTCCTCCACACATGCTGCGATCGAGATTTGAATGGAATTTGATCATACGGGGCAGCAGACATCGAACACATGCCAGTAACAGAGTGTACCTGCATCGGCCAACGGAACTGAATACTGAACGTGGAGCAGTTCCGTCCGTTTTGTGCTCATTTTCCTCCTAGGGGTCAATAACTGTTGCTGCTTGCCTTTGGCAACGGCCGGCGGCCGTCTGTTGAAAGCAATAATCTACAATTGGTCATTCTTCGGGGTCTGAGGTCTGACGTCTGAGGTGAGCAAAGAGATGAATAAAGATTTAAGATCGAGATTGCTGAGGAACCCTCGTCGCTGGTCGATTGAAAAAGGTTAACTCGCTCTTCTTTATGCTTCTGCAGATCGTTGAGGATACTGGCACGAGACCAGAACCAGAGGATTACAACGATACACGATTAAATGATCTGACCGCACGTACAGCTACAGCGATGACCGTCTGGCATGGTCAGTTTCAGTTTCTCCCCTATTCTCGCGCTGTTCCTTTTGATGCTTTCTTTTGCGGCTACCCGGCTTCCGTGTTGCTTGTTAATTGATGTGCGGATCGACTGCGATTACCGAAACAGAAGTACTGATTAGCAGTAGCCTTGTGTTGCCTTCTCCTATGCCAACGCGTAACCGCAAAATTGCAGCGTTCATATACTCGTATGTCCTGCTCGTGCAGGCAACCCAGGGATTAATAGATAACGAGTGCATGTGAGAGCATGCATGACCTGCCGTGTTATTTATTCATGTCGCCAAATCGACTGATTATTTAAATTGAAAGTGATTGCTATAGATATAGATAGAGCGCCAACTCCTCAAAACCAATTCGAAATAGGTCCGCGTCTTCGTTTCTCGTCCGAAAAATTAACATAACAAACGTTGACGGACAGTCTGTTCCGGAATCACGTGCGCTTCGATTTTCCTTTCATCAATAAAATAAAATCACGGCTTCCATTAAATTTTGTTTACTTTCTCAATAATGCATGGCGCCTCGAATGCGAGTAGTTTTATATGTTGCATGGGTATTTCTTTCGGCAGGGACGATGTCATATCGAAGGCGCGTATCTGTAGGGGTAAGTGCAGTTGATTGTAGGACGTGCGCTCGAAAATTGCTCGCATGTGGGAGATGGGACTCGTTAGAGTTGGTTTCATTTGGCTGATAGGTCTATATGTACCGACGAGTAGGTATTGTGGGCGACGAGGACGAGCATTATATGCATCGGCTTGTCGGCTGAGTCAGCCTGGAAGGTCCCTCATTCAGTCTCTGTTGCAATCAATTATTGACGTTCGTAGCGGTCGTTCGTGGAACTCTCGAATCAATCAACGCCAAGGTGGATACAGTGCCCGGAAAAGTAATCAAAGATAAATTGTCCTTTTTTGGATAGGTAAAGGTTGAGCTACAAACTGCAGGACAATTAAGAAAGCCGACAATAACTGATTAAAGTATCGCGCGAAAACCTGCCTTACCTATGCAAGCCGTTCTACGACTGACGTTTACCGGAGATTGACATTTAATTGGCATTGCGGACGCGTGTGTGTGGCTAAATGACAGTCACAAGTGATGTGGGTGTTTTTTGTTTTTTCTTTATCTATGTACATGGGTATACCGTATACCTAACTCTGTATTTTAAGATTGGATACGTTCCGGTGTCGTTTTTGAGTATGAGAACTCGTATAACATGCACTCTTCAGGGAAATGCACAGTGGCATTTTAATCTGAAAGCTTTCCAAATGGCATGAGCTGAACAAGTTGTTGATAAGCCGGAGATTGTATTTAGTTCGTGGTGTCCTTCAAAGCATTAGCTAGTTAGTGGGTTTAAACTGAAGTTTTGCTGTCCATCCAAATTGTGATTACCAAATATCAGTAGTGCGCATTTCACATGACTATCAGGAAAATTGTGATGCATTGTCGCAGTTAACCATAAAATTCCTTGATCCGTTGAGAATTGTGCTCTCATTTTGGACCTTAATAGGTCTCACAAGGCTATTGGGAGAAGCTTTGCCTCTTTAGCGCGAAATTATATAAAGGGGTTTCCAATAAGAGGTGTTATTATGAATGACCCGCTATTTCGGTAGCTGTCACTTTTGAAGCTTTTATTCTTTGACATTTGACAAGTAAAAACCACGTGAAAGATAATGTCGACGCCAACAGCCCAGCGTCGATTCAAGACCTCTGAGATAAAAGTCGTGAGGCTATCGAGGACATAGGGCAGCCACTTTGCGATTTGGTTATGGAAAATTTCATGAAAAGGATATGGTCCTGTATGCGTGCTCGTGGTGGCCATTTGGCTGATGTTGTTTTTCATTATTAACGGCATACCTTCCTCTTTATTATGAAATAAACATTCGATCATTTATCTCAAAAAATGACATTTTTCTTTGAGTTTCAAAATAACACCTCTTATTGGAAAACCCTTTAGCTGAAATAATTGTTTCTGACATAGGTACTTAGTTGCTTAGGTGGGTGGACGCAAGGGCTTAACTGAAATACCTCCCCAATTACCTCGGTCTTCAGCAAACTATGCCTCCAGTTACGCACTTCAAGTCGGTTAAGGTCTTCTTTTACTACACGGAAAGAATTTTAGGATCAAAAATAGTTATCAATTTGATATTACTTGGATTGTAAATTGCAAACACAATTTGTAAATTACCACTTTTCTGTTATAAATTACGATTTCCTCCCTTAGAAAATTACAATCTGTTAAACTTAGAGGCAAATAGACTGGAAACTGGAAACTGGAAAAAAAAATTATAACCAGGGGGAGAGGTTTCCACCCAGTGTAAAAATGAAGTTGGAAGCGCATGTCAAGAATAAGGGCTATCTATGTTCATCAAGTGTTTTTTTTTATTGAATTTATCATGATTTGTCTGGTTTCTGAAAAATTTCTGGTTGTAAAAATAAGTTTTCGTATTGAAACGTGAAAGTTTTTGAGGTGACTTATTTTCCCGTTTTCTGGGTTAGTTTTCCCTTTTTCCCTTTATGGTCAAATAATCCCGAAAAAAAATTCCTCAATCTGGCATCCCTAGTACGACCATAATTTTCATTGCTAAGTTATCAGAAATGTCACATTACAATTACCAATTGTACATTCTTTGAATGGTAACCCTTACGGTTTAAAGTAGCAATTTTCTACGTCTTGCTTAGGTCTCTTAATCCGAACGTGGGTTAATCTACTGCTCCAATAATTCCTGGGAATCCAGTCATTTTATTAAATCTAATTGAATTTCGTGAACAATTGATTGATAAAAGATGTAAGCCGTGTACTAACTTTTGGTTTATTTTATTGTATTCCTGAGGGGTTGGAAACTTGATGTATTTGGACATCAATTTCTTTTGCAAAACATTAGCCACTTTCGAAACCATTCGAGAAACCATAGTCGTACTAATAGCCGCAGAAAAATAATGGCCCACATCTCTCTGAAAGGACCCAGTTGCAAACAAATGTAATGCAGCACAGACCCGAATCGGGATTGTAATAAATGTATTCCTTTGCCCTTTGCACAAATGTGGACTTAGCTCGTCAATAAGTATCCGAGCTGAACCACAGGAAAAACGATATACAACTCCCGAAATCTTGCTTCCGGCATTTCAAAAGGGTTTGTGCTATCTCTTAGTACATGCCTTTGAATCCGTAACATGTTATGCCTACCGTATTCTTCACCCAAAATTATTGAAAAGCTAAACATTTTTAAAAACAACGTTACTGAAAATCCCTGTGAAATAATTTTCAATTTTTGTTGTTTTGTTTTGCAGTAAAAATTAAAAGTAAACAGAATACTTTTCGCATAGAGTTAGAGAACTCCAATATTTTCCAGATGCGATAAACAGCGCAATGTTCTGTTCCTAAGTTTTCGATGCGAAAAGTTATCGCATGAGTTACAGAACATGGGCACAGGTCGATGTCTCTGTATAGCTCGTGTAGTTGATTAGTCCGTCAACAAAAACAGCCCCAAACATTTTTCCGAGAATCTTCCTTTATAAACCGAGGATATCCTCATCTGCTTGAGACAAGCTTCAGCGGCATGAGGTCGAAATGGGATTATCAGGGTCTTGTACAGAATTTTCTTATTTTAAATACCTACTCAATACCTTCGAGCCCATAGAAACAGCGATTAGCAAGAGTATCTATCCATTTCATTTGAGACGAAGTGTTACTGTCAGAATGACAGCAGAGCCGTGGCAGACCAAGTCCGTAACTATACTGCAAAGTTGTAGCTGTCGGTTTGAAGCTACGATTACACGTGTAATTTTTTTGAGGCAAGTTTTGACATGCTGACGTTAGAAAAATTCGGCCATTCGGTGGTTACTCGTGTGTCTTTCGTGAAAGTGCGCTGCCAGACGTTTGACAGGCGATCACACGTAGTGACAAATTAAGGACAAATGTGTACGTCATTATTACGTCGGCATGTCAAAAATTGTCATGAAAAGTGACATGTGTAATCGTAGCTTGAAGTTCTATCCGAAACGTCGACGTTCGGTGTCCCATTGTGTTGACAAGAAGAACATGGTTCATCATTCCAATACATACCGCAGAAGGCATCCTGTCGCAGCCCGTCAAGTCCATTTGTTTACGGTGACGGTGACCAGAGATTGTTTTTTTTGATAACCCTAAGCATCGTCGTGTGCCAGGGACTTCTAAAGAACGCATTTACCAACCCACTAGCCTCAGTGAGAGCTTAAATAAATCAAGCCAGCTTGTCTGTTACCCCATCAACAATGCGCGCACCACGCACGTCAATGGACAAATCCCTTCGATCCATCCACCATCCTAGCAATCGGGTACCTAACCTAATCCTTTCGCTTTCCACCCACCCCTGTTCCTGTAACCGCCGTTTATCAATTTAAAATCTGCAAATCAAATTGAAAATCATCCTGCGAACCCTATCCACGTACAGCTAGAGCTGTCACTACACTGCAAATGCAAGTCAATCATGGGAACCGCAATCATATATGTAAATGTCACGCCACCTTCTCTGCAAACCCCCACCCAAAAAAAAAAAAAAAAAACAGGAGACCAATTCCAGTGGGAACTATTCGCATCACATATCGAACTACGTCTACGATTGTCTGCCTGTCAGTCTGGCGATAATTTAAAATTCAAACGACGCAGGAAATCCCAAAATGTGACAGAGGCACGTTCCGAATATTTCTATTATTGCATCATTTCAATGCCGCATAGAAATTCGGCAGGACGACCTCCTCCGGTCCCCTGGCATCGTCCGGCGGCCATCGACATCGCAGCCTGCCAACCCCGGACAAACAGCGTCGTTTTGGGCCATTATAAAATTTGTTGCAGCAACATTGCGATTGCACAGTTGACATTTTTAATGAGCTCAATACAGTCGCACACATATACCTACCTACATGGAGTCGTCCTGCGGCCGTCCATCACGTATTCGTAGCGTGCCGCAGCAGTTGAAATTATTTCCCATGCGATTATTTTTGCCATGGTGTTGAATAGCCTGTAGCTAATAGCTTTGATCCATTTAGAGATTCGCCAGCCATCAGTGGCTGCCTTCCTCTCGCTCGTTCAAGCTGCGAGTGCGAGTCCTTTCCTTTTATTGAATGCAGAGCACACAATGGCAGCAGATTCATTCCATCATTTATGAAAGCCGACTCCACTCATTCAGCCAAACTTCAACCCTTAGGTTTCGCCTTGCTCCATTATGAGGCAATAGGCCCGTCTGTGTTCGACACTACTCCACGGAGAGCACGAGGACGAAGGGCTGTCGCTGGTAGGTAGGAATTTGGTGCGGCTGCTGCTACTGTTCTGTTATATTGAACACAAAGTGCAGACCGCAGAACGTCGCCCATTAAAATTTTCTGCAATCAAAATCGCAAACAATGGGCACGTGACTCGCATGAAGCTAATTGCCATAGTGTGAAGCGGGGGGTTGCTTCTGGCCTGGGTGCCACTGCCATTAGAGTATAGTTGGCGCAGCTAGCCTTGGCTCTTTTATCGTTATTCGCCAACAATCGCCTTGTGTCTTTGTATCTTTTGCGGGTCGGCTTATGTAATTGCGCTCTAATTTCGCCACGGATGACAGACCCTCAATCTGACTCTGAGGCCACACCTCGTTGAGGATGTCGGCGTCGCAGTCGTAATCACAAATGTCGTCTCGTTACGGACAGTTCAATTGCTCCTCCTCGCTCTGACGACTTCCATTTCGGGGGCAACAAGTTCGTGATTTATCAATCAATACTTCAACAGGATGTATCAACATGTTGGCCATGACTTCATATACCGCAATCGCATATCCAAATCGCATTAAGGTGGAAACGGAAAGACGTCGTCGACGACCAAAAAGCAGGAAAAGCTGGCGACTCTCGTAATCGCAGAACGTCGAAGGCGAAAGAAAAAAAAAGAAACTTCAAAAGTACGAGGAGGGGTGCCGCGCACCCTTATTTATTGCCGAACTTTGACGCGTTTCCTAACGTCAACATGGAAAATCCCATTTTTAACTTGGAACTTGGAACTTGGAAGTTGGAAGTTGGAAGTGGAACCCACCTACCACCTACGTCAAGTACACATCAAGATTTATGGCCAAGATGATAAAAACAAAAATAGAGCCAAAGACGTAAAGACGAACGTCTGCGCGCGGCTAAACGTAAACACTGGCACCCTGGGGTGGCAACTGGCAACCACCAGAGAGATATATAAATATAATATTGTGATCCTCTTAGCTGGTGGATTTCGGTGGCAGGAATCTCTTCGTTGCAATCATCACCATCATCAGCAACCAGTATAGCGGCGGTGGCTTTTAACGTGTGTTAATGACCCTTGTCACATGCGAGGCAACAGCAGCACCGCAAAAGAAAACAGAAATAAAGAAGAGCGAAACGACTAAAGCCAAACGACGCAAAGGCTCGTTAAGGACATATCAGCGAGTCATCATCGCAGCGATAGATAAATGATTCTCGTGCAGGATTAGGCGCGGCGCGTTGGTCGCTCGTATTCGGCGTATATCCGTAATTTTCGCTAAGTAAACGATTTCCGATAGAGAGGAGGTTCGATTCTCGGATATATCTAGCTCAATGGGGTGGAAATTTATGTGTCCTACTATAGTCTTCGTGGGGGTTGAACTTTTTTTTTTTTTTTTGCCCAAAAACTCAACTTCGAGACGCCGATGGAAAGAAAGACCGCACGCATAAACACATGTGTGTTGTGTTATGGGTGTGCGCAACGTGTGCACTGTGAAGGGTGGGACATGTCCAAATCCCTAATAATCCTGCAAACATTGCTATCATTGCCTAATGCCTGTGGGAAGAATGAATCCTTTTTTTGCCGGTTTTCGTTGGTGCTGCTTCTTCGGTTGTGCTTCTTTGTTCCTGGGTGGCTTATTAGGGACTCAACCTTCTACGCTTGGTTAGTTTGTTTGGTATGAGATCATTTATAATCTGTTGTTGGCATGCTATAGCAGACACACACACACACAACCACTGGCCTGATAGTGTTACTAGGGCGCGTCAAATGCACGCTAGGCTACAAGGCTGAAACTTAATGGTTCAAATAGTACGGCGGTATAAGTATTATCTCCTTTGGAGAGATTTTAAAATATTGTTATTAATAAACCAGATTGGCATACGGTCGATTGTGTAATATGGACAATAGAATGAGGTCATGATGTGATGTTTTACTGGGGGGTCAAATGAATGGGAGGAACTGGCGTCTTGCATGGGAAATAAGAGCTCTTGATGTCATGTAAATTCAGAAAAAAAAAAAAACATCGCAGCAGCATGAGAACGAACACCCAGTTGTGTCGGACATTGAAACTGACTGGGATGGGTGCATGTCCTGCCGTAGTTCCTTCTCAGTATATTTGAAAAATCAAAAATGTATTCCGGGAAGTTTACATTTTTTAATGCCATTGTTGGCAATGCCAGCGACAAAAGGACAGAGGACGACTTCTTGAAAGTGATACGTATCATAAATATGCATTTTCGTCAATATCGCTGCACCAGTTTTCGTAAAAGCTGTAACATCAAATTTACGGCCTTAAAAATAGGTTTTAATACAAAAATGTATAGCTTTAAAGGATTGCGCCATCTACAGTTAAAAAATATAGGTACCTACCTAAAAGACTACACGCTTTTTTTTAGCACAGATGTCCAAGTCTTAGAGACCCGAAAAACTAAGAGCATATAGCCGTAAGTTAGGCATAAAAAACTTTTTATCTTTTTTATTTTAATTAAAAGGTGATTTCCATATGGGATCTTAGACTGATCTAAGACTAAGCTCCTCAGCTTAGTCGTTCTTTCCTAATTTATGGGACGGTAGGTACATGCAGTCTTAAGAGGGCTCTTTGCTTTGCTCAGACGTTTCTACTCTGATGTGTCTCAGATCTTGGAAGGGGTAAGTGAAATAGTTCAGGTTAAATTTAAAATTCAAGTATTCCAACGGGTTGAACCTGGAACTCCTCGCCCAATAATTGAACGCATTGCACTGCGGCAAACTTAGGAAAAACATTTCTTAACGGGGTAGATGAAAATATGCCTACAGCCCACAAAAATCATGAAGGTACCTACATAAAGCTTGAAACAAGTCTGTTCAGACATTTAAACTGCAGCCTTTGGAAGATTGAAAGAACAGCAGCACGCGCTTATTTAGGTTTCTTTATAATCGTAAAATTTAATAGAAACATCTCGAACTAGGACCGTAGAAGCAACAGCTTTCGCTCGTCCAAGAAGGTTAAAAAGCCGACTCTATGCCTTGTTTTACAACTATAGGTGCTTATTGAGGCATACCTTCATTTGGCAGGAGTTCGGATCTCGTTGAATTGGTTTAGGGCTTGTCTTTTCTTTGAGTCACGCAGTTATGCAAATTCCTCAGCACTTCTTACGGTGTTGGAGTGAAATTGGTTTGGGCTGGTATACTGGGCTCCAAGATAGTCGGCACCTAACATTGAGGAGCCAGACCGTGGGTAGTTCCCTTCACGGTGCGAAAGCTTAACTAATACTGCTAGGTATACCAGAGAGAACGGTCTATCGTGGGGGCCTGTGGTTATCCCGAAAGTGCGGAAGCAAGTGAGGCTCACTGGAGTAAACATGGTCAGATAGGCCTCGTTCTTTAACAGAGCGTCTTGATGAAACCCAAGGATCATTAGGAAAAATCGACGGGGGTCGACAGGGCTTTATTTTTGACTTTTTTCCTCTAGACGCTAAAGTGTGTCCACCTTCAAGGCAGGTAGTCACGTCAAGCCAACTCAATCTTTCAGTTGCTGAGGCATCTTATCTGAAGGCTGAATCATTTAAGAAATCAAAGCCATTGCATTGCGAAAAGGCGACTGGAAATGAGAGGGGATAGCGATCTTGGTGAGGCTTCTCGGACAGAATGAGTCATGGGAGAGGAACGATAAGGCGACAGTCTACGGAGTAGGTAAGAAGGTTATAAGAGGCTAACGCGCCAGATGCGCACTAAATCCGCGGGTGAATGTGGCAAAGGAGCGTCTAAAGGAGCGTGGCGACTTGATACTGACTGTAAATTCGCTTTGGCATTTAAAGGCCTCCGCTAATCGTTCGGCTGCACGCGGCCTGTTCAAGGTCTAAATTTCAAGGTGCAAGGTTTCAAGGTTCCACAGTTCCACAGTCTCGTCTACAGTGAATGGTTCCTCATCCAAGGATGATGGACGCTTTGTAAGTTCGACTGTATTTATATAAGTGCATTTTAAAGTTAAAGCTTTTTAACGTCTTTGTATAACGATCTTCCACTTTTTTTAATATAACTAATATACCTAAGCTTTCACTGTTGGAAAACAGCTTGTTAAAAATAAGAGAGTAATAAATCAAAAACGAATGTTATATACAAAAACAGAGAACTTAATGGCGAGTTTTATCATTTTTACCCACAATTGCGAACGGATGAGACTGCATTTCACCAGTATGCAAGAATGACGACGAAAACATTTGACCATATATTTTGAAAAACGTAAATCAGAACCTCCATTATCAGTTTTCCAAGCAATGCGTGCGATGCGGAAACGTCGCAAAACACACGTTGCCGCAATATCGTGTTTACGCTGGACGTCCACATAAGCTCGAATCTGTTTGATTTTGACAGCTGCCCGCATTAAACGCATCGCAACGCATGCCCGTGCTTACGCTGGACACAAAGGAGAATTCTTCTTTCCGACACAAAGTTAAAGCAAACACGTTTGGCAAGTGGGAAAGTAAATTACGGACCAGCTTAGCCAAATTTCGGACTGCTCAACATCGAGCCCCCACATTACTTCACTGGTCTGGAAGTCCCTTCCGAATGCAAATCAAATGGAACTAACCTTAAAACCGAAACTAAGTAAACACATCTTCAATACGAAAGCTTAACAGCTAAGGGCTAGATTTACGACTATCCTCGAGCACACTTTCGCTATAAATCGCCCTTTATCTTTAGCCAGACCGAACGACGCGTCGTCGATTCGTTTTGTTTCGTGCTTCTCTTTGGCAGCGGTGCATGGCGTCATCGGTTTTCTTTGCCGATATCGGACATTTGAATCTCTCAGCATCCGCACCGGGTGTTGGTCTTGTTATCTCCCCCAAGGGTTTAATTTTCGTTTTTTGTTTTTTCTTCATTCATAAAACGAACATATGTGTGGGAGCCCCAAAAAAAAGCGGATTCCCTTTCGACACACATATCCTTGAGGCTATACATTTCTCTTTCCTGTTTTTCGTTTTTTTTTTTTTTAGTAAATTTTCTGGTTTTGCATTTTTGTGTAGCTGAAGTGTATTCAAATGAAACCAGTTGATTGCCGGAGCGCACGTCCAAGCGAATAAATTAGTTCCAGGCCAAGGATTTCCTAATGATCTCGAATTCGATTCGTATCTGGGCTCGAGTACCATTTAATCTCCCTTGCGAGCGCGCGTTCGCGGTCTGTAATTCATTGTTCTTGAGCACGTGTTCCGCTTGGGCCATTGAAATTGTGCCTACTGGCGAACGCCAGAAAGAAGGAGCAAAGAAAAATCTGCGTTGGTCATGATAGGAAACAGGGCTAGGCGCACCGAAAGTCATCAAACCGAACCGAATAAATTCGTGGGTTTCCATTGCATTTGCTTGTGGCATTAGCATTTTGAGCGTGAAGTTTCCCCAATGAGTCAATCGGCCAAGTGGTGCACTAGACAGGGGCTGGGCCGTTCGGGAACTGGTACGTGGCACACGCGTTTCTTTTCTTTCCATATTCATCAGTCTCAGCCGGTGTGTTGTGTAGGGGAACCAATTAAGGTCCTTATGGGTGCTTCAGGGCAGGAATTCGAATAGTGTGAGTTTTTCTTTCGTACGCATTTTGTTGCTGAAGGTGAACATAATGCTCTGGTGGCAGTGTAGTCGCGTGGCACGACATATGCTGCCGCATAGCCACGCCAACGGCAAAACGGCAATGTAACAAGGATCGATGGTTTCTTAACATTTTTTGTTCGTGCGGTCGGTCTTTCAATGTTGCACACACTGGATGAGAGAAGCGACAAAAAGGAGTTGACCCGAATTATGTATTAAACTAACTTGAGAGGAATGAGTATGCGAGGAGAGTTCCTTGAGGACAAAAAAGGGAATACACCCCGAAACATCTGCAGACGATATGGATTTCCGTAACGGCCTACTTCGCATTGCCACACAACAACTGTTCGAGTCGTTATATGGAAATATTGTTCGTAAGTGAAACGGCCGAGTTCGGAAGTCTAGGAGATCCTTGAAAGTCATCGGTGTTGGCCGTTGCCGCCGCAGAATGACACAGCAATCATCGGGATATGGTTTCCGCTTCAGTTGGGTTGAGAAATGGTGGGGCGATGACTTATGGCAACGAATAGTTAAGGATTTGCCTATATATAGACATACTTTCGGTATATGTACTGGCAGGCACGGGATTAGTTAAAAGTTTTTTCTCTCTTTCTTCTTATGACGGTTGGCATTTGATGTAGGGGGAGTTTTGCATTGATAATGTTTTATTTACCAATTGAATGGTCAGTCCTATTCAAGCGTCATAACGACACTGATGTGCCGACAATGGTAGTTAGCACATCCTGTCGTATCAATTGGATAGAAATTGTGGCATTCCGAAAGTACCCCGGGAGTCGGTAAAGTGTAAGACTGCCGTAAAAGTGAATAAGCTGCTTGAAATGAGAATATAAGCTGCAAGCTCTCTAAAGCTGGTTCACTGAAAATATGATCTTTTTCTACCGGATATTTGTCTAAGCAGTTTATAGACATATTGAGCGGCGTGGTAGCAGCTACGTTCTTAACTTAATCCGTTTTTAACTATAGCTAAGCTAGGTCTGCGGGCTCAGTCTTAAACATAACCTACCTATAGGTAGCCCCAAAAAGACTGACGTGAGTAGGAAAAATGGATTTGAACGATTGAATCCGCCAGCGGACTAAGAGAAAATTGTTGGCGCAGTAGGTTCTTGGAACGATTCGCGGTTAAGAGCAGTCAACTTTTGTCACCAAAATTAAGTTGAGAAGCTACCTTTGGACAGCAAAGCTATCGGCTATTTATTAGATGTTTGCGATAGGTTGTGGTATGGACAAAGTAAGTATAGAGCAGACTATTTAACAAAAAATATATAGTCCAGAAATTATTACAGGATGCGTTGTCAGATATAAACATAAAGAGAAAGACGCAACCGGGCAATCAGTTGTAAGCCAATAGAAACTTGTAGATGAAATGTATTAACAGAAATTGCGACTTTTTGCAAGTGTAGGTAATTGCAAAATTATTTTATTACTTTTATTTAAGATCCTGGGGGCAGATTCCGTATATCAAAAATCGTAGTGAACGATATTGTTTTTGAAAGTTTGATGACCACAAAAAGTTATATTCTGACATTATGCTTGAGTCGTATCGCTTCTTAATGTCGAATAAAAGTCCTTGACCAAACGTAGCAGTAGCAGTGTGGTTTTTCGTTCCACAAATCGACATTTTTAAAGTGAGACAAATCCTGTTAAAACCAACAAAATTTCAAGTCGAGAGCGAGACTCATCAACTTGAGAGCTGTTATCGTCTGGAGCTGTAATGGCGGTTTCTGAATTCGGGATCCCTTTCTAAACTGATCCATAACTTGATCGCGTGACCTGGAAATCACCCAAAAATTTACAATAAATTGTTTATCTGTGCAATAAACAGCAAATGCGTTCATATTCACAATTAATTGTAAGTTTTACAGAGTTTTCTTTCATTTTAGCATTGAATTTGTAGAAATGATCAAAAATGCTTGTTGTAAAATTGGCAGTCAGTTTTTGTTGTTACATGTACGAATTTGAATTTTTCAAATTTACAACCATAACGCTGTAGAAAGTTCTTAAAACTTGTATAATGCACAACACACTTATTCAAATCTACAACCAATTGCAGTTGAAACTACATTCAGTTGTGTTTGTAAATATATGATGGCTACATCTACTGTAGCTGAGGATGTTCAAGCCAGTATTTGAAACCGCGATACAATCGAAAATAATCCTCTTATAGGAAACGCGGCTTCTGAGAAAATGTTACTTTTGGGCGTGGAAGTTTTACGCGGGCAATTTCACGTTCTTGAATTCCACTTGAACATACGACAAGTAATTTAATATTTTATAATATATTTTAAATATTAATAGTTTTATAATTGATGAAAAACGTTGTTCGACATAAGTATATTTAATTATTTGGTTTTTGTATTACAAAACATATATTTATGTCATTTATAAAATCTTTTATATTAATCACTTGATAAAAAGAATTTAAAATTAATTTAGTGTTTTTATTTTTATTTTTATTTTGGAGAAATAAAAATAGCTAAAAAAAAATTGCGTATATGACGCCAAAGAGCTGTGAAATAGAAATTGGATTTGGAGCGAAAAGTATTCTGAATAAAATCAACCAAAATCTATTGTGTGATAAACTACTTGAGCTGTACATTCAACAATGAATGCTGTTGTAATCAAAGTTGTCCTCGACGTAAAATCTACAAATGTTCTAATTTTCATATTTCGGTCGCATTTCATATTTCGAGTCGCATTCCACCAGAGGTGCAATGTCCCTATTTCCGACACACTCGTCGCAGCCGAAGCATTGAATGTTTACACGCTCGCTGCAATGAAATTTCATGGAAGCTCACAGTCGATGCACCTGCAATAACAATTCTCCGAAATAATAATCCAACCCAAGCTGCTGAATCAACAATTTGTCGCAACCTTAGAGATATTTGTAAATCAGAAATTAAGGCAGTTATTTTTGGCACAATAAGGTGGAAGTCCCAAAGTAAAAATAAAGAAAAAATGAATTGTTTTTAGTTTCTGTCTCCCCCTTCACCGCGTAAAAATGTCTTCCGTGGTCAACCATGTCTCTGTTAAATTGACAGCATTGGATATCAAGTTGATTATGACAATTAATGCAGTCGAATTAACAGCGGTTTTCAGCATTTTTTTTTTGTATTTAGCCCCGATTCGGTACAGGTAAAAGGGTCATCGTCACTTGTTTTGAAATTGCATCTACACCCTTTGAAAAATATTCTCATTAGATTCATTCGCGTACGCGGTTCCTATAAAGAATTGTGTGAGCAACAGATCGTAATCCTCCTAATAAAGCATAATTAAACAGATCAACCTGCAATTATCACAGTATACACACTCAAACTTGTACAATATATTAAAAATAATTAACCTAAATTAAGTGAAAGTAATTAAATAAAAAAACAAACGACAAGTTTGTTCCTAAGTAAATAATTTAATTGCATCACAAAAAGGTTGATCAATTCCTATTAATCCAACATTATTAGGTCCTTTTCGAGTTTGATTATACCCTAAAATATTGCGTTCTAATAAAGTTAAAAAAGCAACTCTTACTAAAACACAAATAATTAATATTAAACTCACAATTAAAAATAAAATAATTTCTATATGAAACAAGTACAAAAAAAGTCTGTGAAAATAAAGAAAATTCGGCGGTGCTCGAAAGTTTCCAGAATGTTTCATGTGTTGCAAGAAGATAAATTATTTATATTTATTTGTGATATGCATTAGATGTCAAAGATGTAAGATTGTAATGTCGTTTTCCATTGGGCAAAAAGAAGCGTCCGGGAGAGTCCGGAATCAAAAGAATCACTTCTGAAACCGTTCCATTGGCACAAAAAATGCTCTTCTGGTGATTCTGAGAAGAGAATTTCGCTTCTCGATTTAAAGTCAGAATCCACTCAAGAAGCACTCACACAAGTGTAATTTATGTATTTTATACAAGTCAGCTGACAGCAGCCGTAGATTATTTTTTGGCAATTCACCAATACTTTTGTGGATTCTTTCAGAAGTAGTTTTGTTGTTCCATTGGATTTCAGAATGTGTGGATCCCCGAGTGAAACCAATGGAAAACGACATAAGTGGCTCAAAGTAGCTCAAAGTCTATCCACGTACTTTTGCACGGAGCTCATTTTCAGCTTTCTGAGAGAGTTTCGCTCAATTTTTTTAGTTTGACCGATTTTTAGTGCTTGGCTCGTAAAAGTACGCAAATAAACCGAAACTCACATTGTGACAGAAAAAGATTCACAATAGAATCTCTTTAGCTGGGACTTTTGTAGGGTTCGAAACTGCTTCCACCTTTGTAAATGCACTTGGAAAATTACTCTATCGTCGCGGCCATTGCTTCAAGAAGGTGTCAGTAATCAAGAGGACCGTCGAATTTTTGAGTCTTACACCTTGACTTCAGTTCAGAGCTTTACAAAGGACGAATGAGGTTACGTTCTCAGAGAAAAAATTGCTATTGAAGTGACGCGCTTAACATTCTCGAGCAGTACTTGATAACTACAAGACGGGAGTTGTATAGGCATCATACGTAAGAATATAATAACAGGTACCTTTTTAGGTTCAAGTTGGATGGGTAAGAGTTCTATACAAAAATGGGTATTTGGTCACCACTCACAGATTTGTTGTTTTCATAAAGTTTTCCCTGTGATCCGATGCAACTTAACGAAGCTTAGCTCAAGGCAAAGCTACTATTTTTACTCGCCAACTACTCGACTATACAATATACACACACCCATCACAATACAACAGAAGCAGCCCAATAAAATACAATATAATTCAATAATAAATTTCGATTCTTAATGGTATGCGCCGATCACACACATGGATACGGATAGTCTTCCTTCTCCGGCAGCGACTTGTAGACCATAGGCTCACATAAAATGATCAAAATAACAGATGCATGTAGGTCTACCTACACCCATGGACTTTAGGCTGCATATAGTTGAATTGAAAAGGAAGACCAAAATGAAAAAAAAGAAAATGGAATAGAAAAATATTGGCTACAGTATCTAAGAGATACCCGCTCTCCAACACACTAACAGCATACGAAATCCAAAGGAGCAAAACGCGGGGCAGAAAGAACGAACGCCAAACCAGGAGGCAGAAATGTCTGGCACTGTGCCAAATTCGTTATAAGATTAAAGAAACTAGGTAGGCATCTCCTCGCCTTTGTTGTTCTAGGAGCCTCCATGTTCTCAGCGTTCCATGTTGGTTCATCGTCATCGTCGTCATTGGGGAGGCACCTCCAAGTATCGCACACAACTAACAGCGCCGTTGCCGTACCGTTCGTTCGTTCGTTCGTTCGGCCTTTATCGATTCCGATGAATTTTGCTGAAATTTCAATTTGGCTTCTAGAGCACGGCGTGTCCTAGAAAACCAGGGGGCAAATCCTCAACTGCATTTTCGATAGTAACTAAAAGCGCTTGTGTGGTAGTGTATAGTGTATATTGTCTGACGGTTAAATCCGAGGGGTTGGGGCGGATTTTTTATTTATTTTCATTTTTGGACAATTGATTGAATGTTGGTATTTCGGATTGACACTTGGCACCCAGTGAACGAACGCTGTTCAAATCATTGTAGTCAGCCGTTTTTAAGTCGCCGTCGTTGTCGTTGTCGTTATCGCCATCGCATCGTTGTGTTTATTTTTCCTCCAATCTGGCGTTCATCCTTGATTGGTGGTGCTGATGATGGAGCTTGGTGATTCTGTTGCGCTCCTTTTGGCTGTGTTTTATTTGGATTTTCGTTGCTTTTTTGTTCGTTTTAGTAGCTTGCTTTGTTCGTTTGGGTTTTTTTTTTCGTGTTTTGTTTTTGTTCATGCTGGCGACAGTGTCCTAATGTCTGAATTTCATTTCCGTTGAAAGCTTTTAGTTTTTGGAAGAGGCGAGGCAGCAGGCCTTTTTTCAGTTTGTTTCTCTGGGATTTTGATGAGTGCATTTTTGTGTCTCTGGAAATCTATTTGGGGCTCAATCAGCAGGAAACGACTGACAGAATGAGCCGGCAAGATGAAGTGGTAGAGGAGGAGGAGGACGAGCTGATAAGTTATTGTTACATGGCTAAGAGATGCTCGTGCTGTGTTTGGTTTATTATAGCTGTATTGTCTTCTCTATTTCTATTAATTTAATTGTTTTCCCTTTTATTTTTATTTATTTTTTTTGTCTCTGGTGCCATTTGTGTTTGGCTTTCGTAGTCTCAGTCTGTGTGACCGATATTATTTCGAAAGGAGGACTTTGATTTTCGGATGAAGGAGACACTGTGTTTAGACGAACAGTGATGAGACAGAAATTTGGATTTCGAGGTCTTTGTTTCGAAATGTCCTGTGCCTGCTCTCTGAGGGTTTGATCTTAATGAGAGCTGAGACCTAAAGTGCTGCTGTATTATGCAGGAGTGTGGGTTAGGTTCTATAATATTGGTGATTTCAATTAAGGGGCAGAAGTAATTATTACAAAATGCCAGCAGGAAATCAACAAATCCCTGATGGGGAAGTTTTCCTTTTAAAAAAGATCGTGTAGGTTGAAGCGTTTTTTAAGAGGTGAGCGTCTTTTTAAAAGCAGAAAAAATAAACACGGAGCAGGATCATAGTGTTGCTGCTCCATTTGAAAGAGTGAACCTTTCGATTACTAATGGAATATAAATTGATGTAAATGTCTGCTTCTGCCAACCAAATTTCACGGTACACCTTCGACACTTTGAAGCACTCAAGTGCCTGAATCGAGGCTGGGATGTGGGATTGTCTTTTGTTCTTAGATAATACGCTCAAAAGAAAAAGTCTAAAATTCATAAATCGTAGCGCATCTGGCCTTAGATGATATATGAGACTATTGAGCTTATAATGCGCAAAATACCGACTGTTGCACGGTTTTTTAGGCAACTATAACACCACTGAGCTGAGACGGAAGGTGGTTTAATTTGGGTTTCGAATCGAGCAAGCTGAGGGGTTTGCCAGACAAGACGTTGAATTGGAAATATAAAGGAGGGCAGTTAACCACGCATAATGAAACTCAGTATCAGCAACAGAATTATAAAGGAAGCCGTCGCAATTTTGCAGGATATCTTCCTCTTCTAGTACATAAAAGAGACTGTCGTCCATGCGTGCACTAATAACTAGAGAACGGATCGTTAGATTTTCATGATTTTGAGTTGATGGATTTGTATTGGCCCAAGTAAGGACATAGGCTGCTTCCTGACGAGAAAACAAAACTGTAAGGCGATGAATAGGGGATGCAAGTTTGTATGGGGAACCGCTAGGGAAATTTTTAAGCCGTCGGGCAGGAAACTACAGAACATTAGTCGGAATCTTTGTTGGGGCGGTGTTTATGGATAAAACATATCCGAAGGCGATGGTACCTACTTCCAACATTTAGAGGAACTATACTACAAAGGTCTACTCCGTTTGTATGCAGGAATATTATGTTTTTTTCAAAGGAAAGTTTTAAGGTTTCTGCCGTTGCAAAATTGATTTTTTCTAGGGATCGCGATAGGCGATTTTTGATACCATTTGAAACCTTACCCCTTTTTAATGCATACCCTTTAGTGGCATTCTATGTTATCTCAAACTTTGTGTTCCTTCTTCATAAAGGTAGTGAGGTGTGAGTCAATAATCAATCAGTAGGATAAACACGAGGGCCACAATTCATTTCCCAATCTCACGACTGATCGTGCTGTCACGAAAACGCTGGTGGTGTATTATTTCGACCGACAGAAGTCGCACTGTTTCGGCTTTGGGAATTAGTTTACAATATTTCAAAACGCTGCCCAAGCTTTAAGTATTTCTTTTACTAATATCACCCTGGGATGCTGGTTTTTTGAACACATACTTCCTCTTGATGCGGTTTCCTGTTAAAAGGGTAAAACAATTTTCTGCTGACCCTATTCCTAGCAAAAGTTATCTCTATCAATGGTAGTAGCACCGGCGGTCACGATGATCGCAGCATACCAGCTTTTTAACCTCCCTTTTCAGAAGTATGGCAAAGCAGAGACCTCTGCTCTGAATGCTGCTTGAATCTTGTCAAGACGATGTCTATTGTTTGTATTAATATGTGTTCGCTGGCACTTAACATTCAATATTTGGAGCAAGCTTATTTTAAACATCGATAGCAACAGACGAGTCTTTTGTTTTCTTTTTTTAGCGTGGATTGGTCCGTTGCATTATAAAAGTTTCTGTGTGTCTCGCATAAGGTTTTTATTGATTCTGATGTTGTCAAAATGTCAATAAACTCAACGACGTTCTTGGGAACCCTTTGACACGTCGTATATTATACCTCCCTCTGTTAGGGCTTGAAAAAGTCTTGTTCGTTAATGCAGTAGAAAGAGAGAGATTTGCTATGAAAAATGGTTAAAGAAGTTGTGAAAGTGAAGCGAATCGATGTTGAAGCTCGATTGTTGCCATTTGCCTGAAATTTCCTTAAACGAAAAACTCAAATCCGAACAGACGTTCTTTTCGCCCACATTTGCAGTTCTTGTAGGTTGTTGTTTAATTGGAATTTGGAATATCCTGTTCATTCCGTCGTAATTCTGGGAAAGTAGTTTTGCCGCATGTCATATTCTTATGCACTCCGACAATACCAAATGTTTCAAATGTTGTTCTTTAAATCACAGTTCTGGATGCGTTTCGAGGAATTGCTATGCTCATAAATTAAATCAGACTTTCATACCTTTGAGGCGAGAGTGAATAGCTCCATAACTTGTTCTGTTTTTACTGTCACACAATGGGAAACTTAGGGTCGGTTCTAAATTGTTGTTTTGCTGCAAGACTTGAGGTATACATCTGACCTCTCACATAAATTTAAAGCCCGCAAACTAAAAAATTGCTTACGCGAATAGATAAAAAATAACAAGCGTGACCCAAGTTCTAGAAGTCTATTTAATTTAAATTCGGTTCAATTCGTTCTCACTCGATGAAATTTCGCCAAAGAAAGCAACATCGTAAGTAGATGTTAAAACATTAAATAATGAAATTTACTTGCGCAAGCTTACGCCAACTGTCCGATATCTTTGAATTCTCACTCTTCTGTACCGAAATGGCTCGCAAAAACAGGTAAATTCCTCTTAACAGCTGTGAAAATTGCTAGTTTCGTTGATGCTAAAGCTTTTGCGCCCAATAATCAGCACTTTTAGGTACAAATTTGTAATTCAAAATGAGTTAACCACTAAGAAGGTAGGTTCGGAAAGAAATTTGAAAGTCCTCTGCCGATGACCAACATTTTCAAGAACTCTATATTTTCTTGAAAATGTCCTGACCTGAACCAGTTTCTTTTTGATCGACTTGCCCTTCATCGTCTACATCTACCAAATTTTTAGTAAAAAATGCTATCCTAAATTTATATTTTGGGATAAGTTTCAATTATCCTGAAATTTGAATATAAAGTTTACAAAAAAATCGCGAAGCTAGGTAAGTTTAATCCGAAAATTCGTATTCGTTCGTTCATTTGCTCAATGCCTTTTGTGCTGAAAATTGATCAGACGCTATTACAGAATGTGCGCAGAATTTAAATTCATCTTTAGGGATCCATAATCTTGACCAATTCTAACTGTAACGTCCAACTGTCTTGACAAATCCCCTTTAAACTTACATCTTCACATCATACCTATGTACCTACCTACCAACAATGCACAAGTTCCGAAATCACAAAAAAAAAAATACCACCCTTGTGCCTTGTCAGAGCGAGCCACGTAGACCATCTGCAATCAACAGTTCGACCAGCAACAATGAACATCAACAGTGAACAGCAACAGAAGCAAGTGTTGCACACATCGCTTGTTCTTGTTGCAAACCAGCAAAAATCTCCCCCATCGAACCACAACCCCTAGCAAGCAAACGACACGACCGACAAGAAAAAAGAAAAACCAACCCCCTGCGAGACACACAATATTAGCGTTCGATTAATCTGAGCGAGTCAACTAGTGCGCAGTGTTTACAAACGTGCAGCAAAGGGGAAAATGTTGCTGGGAACATTTCACACCCCCAACCGACATCCAATTCATTGTCATAATCAATGGAATGCAACAGGAAGAAGGGCACATCCATCCTCTTCCCCTATATACTACCTCAACCGCACAGCTGCACCATTGGAATCGAAACAGGATATTTTGCTTCCGTTCTTTCTTCGGCACACTTCCTCTCTCCTACAGATTTGCAATGCGCTTGTGCCCTCGCATCGCACTCTCTCCGCGTCCGCACGAATGCAACAGTCGAACGGAACGTGCGAACGTTCCAATCCTTTTGTTGATTACCGCACCATGTGCTGTTGCTATACACACATCCTGCGGCGGCGAACAACTTCGAATTGGCACGAATACCAGTTCCGTATCCTTCTTCCTGGTTTCGCTCACATCATCGCACATCAAAAAGGGGCACTCTTGTACACTCATAGCACATGCCCAGTGCTGGCAATCACATTCAACACGATTCCGATTCTTCCATCAACATTCAACCCCTCCGACTGTGGATAGAGAAACAACACATCGCTAGGGGATGGCAAATGCTGCCTCACCAAACGATGAAAAGAGAAAGGACGAATTCGTATTGGAATGGAGAGCCAGCGGCAACCACCACTGGTTGCGGCCTGGGTTTATAAAAGCCACTGTTCTATCGGTTTTGGTTTTCAAAGACCTCCAAGGGTTGCTTACGTTCGGTTCGCATTTCTCTTCTCTCTTATATAACATTCTCTTGTACGGATCCTTAAGTTTTTTCCCTGTTTTTTGAGTCAGTTCAACTACTACTACTTACTTGGTTGATTTTTGTTTTCCGTTTTGTATCCTGTGTTTCCAGTTAATTTCTACAAGTTGTCTTGAATATATATTTTTTTTTTTTGTTTCCATCCTTCGAACAACACATCTATGCGTTTGCTGTAACACTACACTTGCCACACGACATCTCTATTCTACGATTGTGTTCGGTTTTGTTTTAAGTTCTTTTCTAACCCGCACGTTAAGAAAACTAGAAAACACACAGTTGACTGCAGTAATTTTAAATCGGTTGTGTCTTGTACGGATTTTTCTTCATATCCTGTTTTGTGAAAAGTTTGAAAATCGCCGTAAAAGTGTCGTGAATATTGAACTCTACAAAGAACCAACAATAAAAATAAAAAAACAACGACTCATATCCTAGTGCAAAAAGTTATACAAAACCAAACTTTAAATGCCAAAAGGAATAAGGAACTCACAACAATACCAAGCACGGGAAACAATAATGCAAACAATACAAATGAAGTAACAAACTATACTCGGTCGGTATATTTATGTAAACGTAAATCGCAGAAACACAAAAACAAAAACAAATTATACACAACACTCCTCCTTCGATGTGTTTTCGATTTTAATCCTGGAGCAGGAGCCAAGAGTACAAGCGAATCCTTCTTTTTCGTTTCATCCTCTTCCTCCTTCGTTTTGCGTTTCCGTTTCGCCAACATCCTCCTCTCCATCATTGTCCGATAATTTGTTCGCCGTCTTCCTTTCTACTATAACATGCCACGCTGTTTAATGGCTAAAAAATGGAAGGCATATCCTTGGCCCGACCGAACTGAATCCAACTCAAAACACTCGCAATTGGATGAGGTGGATACCTCCTCTGAGGGCAATTTACAAATTGTCATTCAGGAGAAACTCTCTACGCAGCCAACAGTTATTGTCGACCTGCCAATTGGTGTCGATGACGACGAGGAGATCGATGTGGTTGGCGATAATACATCGGCGACATTAATCGGTGGCAAACAACAGCAACAAGATCAGCAACAACAGCGCACACCATCAACAACAACAGCAGCAACGACAACAACACCAGCCACAACAGCAGCAGCAACTACTTCTACCTGTTGGGGACCGTCATCACCAACAGCGGGCGCCACGGCACCTAGTCCCCCGCCCCATTCACCCGAAGCGGCAACACGCGGTTCAACGACTCTATATAATGGTGAGGAAATAACAAGTGACACTTCGTTTTTTTTTTTTTTGCAAAAATAAAATCCTTCGACTTAAGGACTAAATTTCATTTGTCATTTACCAAAACCAAATTATACGTACGCTACCTTTAGCAGATTCATCTCCTCTTCTGCTGTATGATTTATGATTTATGTCAGTTGACAAAAAACATTAGAGACCCCATATCTCAAAGCCCATCCTATACAGCAGAGCATCTCCTTCATCAGCATCATCTTTATCAAATCTGAGAGGTGTGATTGATGTGTGTCATCTGAAGAGGTATGTTCTTACGAACAACGAACAACAAGCACCGAGTCTTGCATCAGCTGAAGGATACGCAGCCTCCTTGTCCTTCATTATTAGTGTTTAAGTAGAGAGTTCACCTTTTTCGAATGGGGTTGGTTTTTAATTTTATTTTATTTCTTTTAAAAGGGAAAACCTGTCGAAAACGGTTCGATGTCACAAAGATTGAGGGGTTGCCAATTTAACTTTTGCTCTTCCTGTTTAATTTTTAATGTCCTGCTGGAATCAACGGTTCAACTTTGAACTATAAGTATTTAGGGCTTTTTGAACTTTTCCCTCCTTGAAGACCGCAGACTTCACGATGACCTTTTAAAAACCCGCTGCAAACGAAAAGGATCCGCTACTGTATTTATGAGAACGACATCTTAACAGACGTCGACTGGATGGGTAGGCTTGGGCCTGTTTGCAACTATGAGTTCAGAAACGCGATTATAGACAAACCTCAGACCTGTCAAATTATATATTTTTGGTATATTTTGCTAACAGCAAATAAAATTCTAAAAAAAAAATTCCATTAGTTAAAAGAAAGTCACTCAAGCCACAAATTTTTGTATTTCTGAAATATGGCTTTTTTGAGAAAATCTTATTTTATCTGGCCTAAACAACTGTGATGGGTATACTACCGACAAACAAAACATTCGGTAGCAGTTCACTTAAGGATGCCCCATTAAAACTGTACCTTATGCAACCATTGGTACACCAAGTCTAATTGAAACCATTTAACAAAGCTAAAATTCTCTTAACTATATTCGCCTGCAACGAAACATGAGTGAACTATATGTGGAAAGGCAATTTCAAGTTCAATAAAGATCAAGAAGTAGGCAGCTGAAAAAACGCATTTGAAAAGTGCTGTTTGGCGTACCGAAGGTTCATAAAAACGTGCAAAATGTTCCCATGTATAGAAATTCTGAGAACTGAATGCAGAATCTTCTCTATAATTTGGATATTAGTAGAAACTGAATAAACGCTACTCACAAAAATATTACCTGCCATTATTGGGCTCAGTCAAAAGTGCTTGATCCATTTAGCTGGAGATGCAGGTTTGACTACAGAAATTAGCTTGCATATTGCTTTAATTTGCTAACCATTGTTGGACGGCCTTGGCCAAGTCTCAGCTTTATCATCATCTTTATCATCTATTTGTGAGTTGGATTTAAAAGTGCTTATCTCAACCGAAGAATGTAATTAAACCATAAGAAGTAGGTTTACTCATCAAATCGTCCAATCCATGTTAACTCAAATAGGGTATTTTATGAGGCTGTTAGCTAGTTGGAATTTTCGGAAGTACTAATCCGCCCCCAGGCACTATCATCTGATTGCTTTCTTTAAATAATTGTGCTGATGAGGAGTCAATCGTTGAAAGCTTTGGAACAGCGTAGTCGCAATAGCGACCTTAAAGCAGAACCCATTGGTAGCCGTCACTATTCATAAGTCATAACTCGTAAATTAAACCACCCCTGACTACTGATGTGAGTCATCTTTCACCAGCCTGTAAACAATTTTTACTTCGTAGCGCATATGGCTGTCGTCAAAAATTCGGTCTAAAATGTTGCCTTCGATATCTAAGTGGTGCCAAAAAACCCGAAAGTTCACAAAGTTCATTTCAGCTTTACTGATTTTGACCAACAATTACCATCTTTTCCAGCAGCAGCAATGCGACTTACGATTCCACGTATGGCATATCACATAAGAACCTTGTCACCACAGTGGCTCAACACCTCAGCCAGAGAGTAGGCACACATCGGGCTTAAAGATGCCATCAAATAAAGCTATTATAGTAGTCATTGTTAAGCTCCCAAATCTGCTGCCATTTCCACTAAGACTTTGATGCGGTGCTTCAATTTATAATTACGTCCAAAGCCAGCTCAGAAGTTTTAGCCTGTAGTAGGTGAATTCCTGCCTTTGGTCAGCTTTTAGAACACAATGCAGCTGTCAAACTGACAGTTTTACCGAAATATTACTGCACGATTTTATGACTTTTTTTTGTAGTTCTATCATTTATTTAAGGTTGATTTTTGTTGGGAATTTTTAAATTCCTGCGAAAAACCCGACAAAACTTATAAAAATGTAGGAAGTTAGAACTTTAAAGAAAAACTGTCTGTAAAAATGTAATAAAATTGGTTATAGAAAATTTTAATCGTCAGTTTTCGGCAGGAAGACTCTTCTATCTGGCTTGTCTTGGTACCCTATTTACGGCGCAAAAGCTTGACTCCGTAAAATTGTTACTGCAAGTCTAATAAGGTGGCAGTCTTTGCTTTTACTTTAATATGGTATTTGAAGACTCAGGCGACCACGGCCTGAAGCAACAAGCCCTGTACATCTGGGTCCTTCGTTTACCAAATAGCGTCAACTCAAAAGTATAATCACCTATGTAAATACACCGCTCATTTGGTCCATATTTCATATAAATCGGTTTTGAAATAACAGTGCAATCGGTACGACAAAAGAAGAAATATAATAATGTTTGAGGTTAGAAACTGACCTGCAGCCAATTTTTTTAATTAATTTAATTTAATTTTAAAATTTTGTTGGAATTCCAACAGTAGGCATTCATTTCGTTTATGTTTCATCAGGTTTTTATTAAGTTCTGAAAGGCTCTTCGACACACAAGATCGATTCTTTGATTCTTTCAAAGATTTTACATATCTAGTGGGCTATCAGCCACCGTCGGACTTGCAGGCAAGCTCTTTCAAATGGGACTACATAGATCTATCATATATAGAAAATATAATAACTTAAATTCAAATCTTCAAGATCAGAGAATCGCTACTTAAAATTGTACAAACAAACTTGTTAAGTGAAAAACGATCGATCAGAAGTGTTTCACAATAGTTCAGTGTGTTATACAAAGAGTGCGTTCAAGGAGAGTGTAAGCCAATTTTATAAAGTGTTGTTAAGCATCAAGCTCTATAGTCCACTTTGGGTAGGTAATGGCAATTTTTTTCCGCTCGAATTCAGGCGCAACCTTCACCAACGTAATGTAAATTCTACCATTTACACCAATTCGAGAATTGCAATTTAAACAGCCTCCAAAGACAGGCTTTTCTTATGGCATGGGACACTGGTGAAGTGTGCCTAAGCTCTTGACTTAGCATTTTGCTTTTATGCAATAGATTTTCCATAGGAAGGAAGGAAGTCAAAAATGAAAGAAAATTGGTCTCAAGTATTTCTTAATAAAAGGGAAGCCAACATAGAAAAGTTTCAAACGCTGCCACAGCGGGTAACAAACTCATTTCTCTATGGGGTAACCTGCTCTGTTCATCAATATTCATCGAATGCAAACACCTCACAATCACCGGACCATTTGTAGGCTGAAAATAGTCATCATTTTGGTTCATTAGTTATGTCCTTCTGGGGTATTTTACGGCCCAATATAAAATACAAAACAAACGGTGTGGTTATTTTTGGTAGGTAGAACTTAAAGAAAAAGAACCGAATGCTTTTACGAACCATAATCGTTCAGAACTGCTGAACTATACAGGGCGCTTTTATTGTTGAATTCGCATCTGAGAATCGTATGCAATTAAATTAGCTATTGCTCTATGGAAAGTATGACCTCACCCGGAAGGACCAACAATAGTCAAGCCGCGTTTTGCTTCAAATTCGTAAAACAACCATTGAATTTCACTTCCATTTGCCTGGAGTTATCGGATCCGCCCAGCGCTAAGTTTGTTTCACAAAGTGTTTCATTATAAGTTCAGCTATTGAACGAAGCTTCACTTGGAACTAAGTAATGCTTGTGGATCGGACATTGACTGTAGCTGGACAGAGTCGGTAGTGTATAGCTTTTCCAAACCAATTCTGTAAAATAAGAAGTGGAGAAAAATTCCCTTTCCTCTTTCCACAATAAAAATAAGATGGACTTCAGACGATTTCAAGTTTGATTTATTTGGCTTAAATAAAGAAGTCAAATAGTCATAGCTGACAAAGTTGACTATCATAACTGCTAGGCAATGGTGCAGTAATTGAGACCCACTTTTAAAGGTCTTCTTTATTTTCAGTACACTCAGAAAAAAAAGCGAAGAACTTTGAGATTCTTAAAAAATTGTAAGCTAAAAGTTAAAAGTCTTTCTTTAAATATAATTTTTGATAACAAGAACTCGTTTTGAAGTTTTCAAGAATCCAGTATTCAGTGTGAGAATAATATAGGTACTCCCCATCCCCATAACTATTTTCTTACATCATTGCCAAAAATAAGTTCAAACTTAAATCGAAAATTTTGATATTTGGGTTCATTTTAACCCACGAAAATTGTTGGCATTTTGTTTTTTCTGCGTGTACGACAGAGACAGAGAATAAATAACTGAAATATTTAGAGTCTAACTCGGTTGTTCCGAACCATGAAAAAGTAGAATCTTTTCATATTGATTTTAATTTTTTATATGATTGATATAGTCATATTATATATGTCACCTCTTCACAGAGAACATTTACGTACGGTTAGGACAGAATCCTACTATAATGGCCACGCGATCCCCGCATATTCCGTTTTTTTACAAATCGATTTTGCTCCCGAGTTCCCGACACTACCGACACTACCTACTCAGACGACGAAAACTCCAAGTTCAAGTTTTGTGTACTTATTCACAGTTCCTTTGTGCACTTCCTTTCCTTAACAGGTGATTAGCGCCCCCTTCCCCTGTCTCGCACTACTATTGTATTTTCTTTCAATTGCTCTACTCACAGTCTCACCCCTTTCAGTGTAATTTGACACTCATTTCCATTCGACATTTAACAATTCACGACTCACGAGTACCCACTTCTGTTCTGCCCTCACCCCCTGCACATTACGCTTACATACCATTCATCGGTGTTATTGAAAGAATGTATATTAGAGGGAAAGAAAATGAACGACAGAAAGGAAAAAAACTTAAATTACCATGCACCAACACTGTAATACGCTCTCGCAGTCATTAATGACACGGAATGAAATTAAAATCGAAATGAAGAACAATTTCAACGAACCCCACCTCGCAAGGAGCCCAACAACGGCACGGTGTGGGTGGGCGAAAATAAGTAAAACTTGTCTTGAAAGTTTTTCGTTCTATTTATTTCGTTTTCTTTTTTTTTTTTGGTATTTTTGGTAACCTCCCCAATAAACAGTGTGTCACGATATTGAATTTCCTTCTTCTTTTTTTTCAGGAAAAGGGAAATGTACCCACGAGAAGTGGATGAAAAAAAAAAAAAAAACGAAATAAACTTGGTAGTAGTTCAGCGTTTTAATTGATGAAAAATGGTTCCATTCTAGCATCAGGCAGAAATTAATGCCATCGAATTAATTCCACTTTGCGATTATAGTCAAAATGGTTGCCGGTGTAGGTGAAAGGCTCCACCTCCCTCACCCATAGATGCGATGTCGCCGTTGGTATATGGGTGTAGGGATCGGTTCAACTAAAATAGTGAAAAAGAAATCAACGTTGATGTCACGCAATAAATCGACTATGTGCTATTAATTTTCGCGAACACTATCCCCCAAAAAGGGGGCGGCTGGTTAGCCTGCCGACCTACGAGCAAAACTTTAGGAAGTCTAGAAAGGACGTATAGTCGTTTTTGGTTCGTCCCTCTAATTTATCCTGCAAGATACTCAGTGCCACCTGTTTCACTGTGCATTGCGGTCTTTTGCAAGTGCCACCCCGTACTCGACATTTTTCAGCCCTCTTTGCTTACGTATCCTTCCTGCTTTGGCTTTTCGGCACAAAATTGGATTCGAATTTCCTTAGCAGCAGAAAAACCGAGCTTTTAACTTTTCCCTCGTTTCTATGTACGAGTACCTACCCGCGGCGCAGCATTTTTAAATGCCCCGTCAGTGTAAGTGGAAAATGTAGCGAATGATGACGAGAGAAAAGGGTTGCAAAAGAGGATTTTCTTGTCAGTTCGACTACATACAGTGGTTTGCCATATACCCTTCCATGTGTGCTGAACTGTCTCGTCTATCTTGTGTCACTGACAAATCCACTCAATTTCACGGAATAAACACACACAAATCTAAGGCCATGTTACTCATCATCTGTCAGACAGAGGTTCCTCTCTCTAAACTATAGGTAAATAGTAAGAGGATCCTACTCTGAGGAGGGCGAATTACGTCATAGAACACCCTTGAGCAGAGCATCCCAATCCGAATATCAAAAACCAAATCCGAACATCCCTTCCTATAAAATCATTCATTCCTTCAGCCCTTAAGCAGCTGTTGCGCTGTTGTTTGCTTCCTATTGTTGTTGGTGTACACTACGAGTACAGTACACAAACTGCATCCCGTCTCTAAAGAGCAGTTGATAAAATATTTTGCATGTACAATGACGCAGCTATTTTGTGTATTAAATTCATGATTCAAAGCAGCAAGCATGAATACACACACACACACACACACACATATACAAAACAGGATCAAACTAGGGAAAGATATTTTTTTGTCGTAATTTTATTTTTACTCCCTAATTCAACCCACTCTAGTTTTGTATAGTTCCGTGTTCCGTCTTGTTGTCGTTGCTTTTACGAGTATATACGGTTCGGTTAGAGGTCCTATTTGAAAATGCGGAGGACAGGGTTTCTCTTAGCTTGATATTTTTTTTTGCATGTGTGCATTTTCCCCGTTTATTCGCCATTTTTCTAACCAACATGAAACGCGTTTGGGAAAATGTGCAGACGATGTTTGAGCATATGCCATTTAACCTCACCCCAAATCCTTTTGATGTTAAAAGGAGGAAGATACTGTGTGCGGTGTATGTCGCCCCCCCCCCCTGTGCTATGTGTGTTCTTTATAATGAACGTTCACGAAATAAAAGGACACATAGAACGCGACGAGGAAAGAGAACAAACTAACAACTTTTCGGGGTTAAATCTGTTGCATACGAGTGGGCGATAGTGCTGCCAGCTTGGAAGGTTTAAATTTCCCCGATGAAAGAAAAAGAAGAAATTTGAAAGTGTTTGCAGCTTAAAGTAACCTTCCCGCTCCTAGTTGAGGACGCCTCGTCTTTATTTTTTTTTTTAAGAAAATAAATAATTTCCTCACCTCCCTCAACACGGGCCCTTTGAACGTTTCAAGTTGCACACGTTATCACAGTTTAAAGTTCATCAGATCAGAGTTTCCTTAATTAAAGAAGAAACTCACACAAAAACTTCATAAAGACTGTGATGTGCTCGCTGAATGTACTTTTGGACGGATGGGTGTATCTATGCCACAGAGGGAGATGGAAACTAGCTCGCTGTAAAGCAAATCTTTCTATTTTGTTCTAGCGCCAGGAGCAAAAATGTGTGCAGAACCCACTTCACATGGTAAACACCTCGTTTTTGCAAAAATATCCCTCCACTCTCTCGTAGTAGTCGTTGTCATCATCATCAGAGTCATAGTGGTGGTGCGATGCTGTTGCTGCAATGCGACAGTCGAAGGCGACACGTATCTACATATGTACCAAATACATAATAAAACTCGTTCTCCATATCTGTCTATGCACAGCCAACATTGAATATGTCAACTTTAAGGAAGATGACGACGACTCGAGGTAGGAAAGAAAACTAAATGTGTATCTACACCCCACCAGTCCACTAGAAAGCATCAGGTTGGGTATAATCTTGCACATGTAGGATGGTATCCATCCACCACCTTGTCTATCAGAGGCACACTCGTATAGTGACAGGAGTTTGTAGCGGGTGTGAAGGAAGGAAACCTGTAGCTAAACTACACCTCCTGCTGGCTCTCCATCTTCTCGGGCACATTCAACACGTCTCGCAGGATTTCACATTCACATTCGTTTGGTTTACGGGAAGAGCATTCCGGGATTCAGTTTTTTTTTTTTTCTTCTTTCTCCCATCCAATCGTCTTTCCCTTTGCGGATATAATGGAGACCAGAGAAGCCAGAAATAGTAAAATAGTATGGTAGGCTTTCTGCTGTCTGGGTCTTCGCCCATGCCGTTCCGTTTTCGTGTCGAACTCGATGGCCAACTTCCCGTAGGAGATGCTGATGATGATAGTGAATGGTGATGGCATGTCTGCAGTGTGTAGGCACAGAGTACATATTTAATGCTCCAAACACCCTGTCGAGTACAGCTACGCCTTTTTAAAAACGGAAACTTCCTTGGCAGTGTGCCAATTGTAGTACAAAAGGAAACGACAGGGCTGTAGGAAGATAGTTTCTCTTTGAGTAAAAATCGATTTTATATTCTCGCTCCTGCATATATATGTATACAATTGTAACGGGTTTCCTTTTATTTGTGCTTCTTTCCAGGATATGGTCACGACATATCGCCGATGCACTTCACTGCGTACCTGCCACGAATGGAGAACGAAGTAACCGTCATCACGTCACATCCGCAACAGCCACCATTGGCGTCGCCGACCTCCAACTCCTCTCAGTATTCCTATCAGACTGCATCTTCACCATCCTCGCCAACGACTTCGACGTCGGATCGTTTTAGTCCGCCCATGATTCGCATCAAGACCGAGTACGACAGCGAACTGTATCACAACAACGGCAATCGGAAATCTCTGGCGATGTGTTTTACCAGCACAGGTGCGGCTCTGTCGTTGCCGCCCAAAAAGAAGGACATCTATCGCCCATACTCGCTCGATGACAGACCAACGGCAATTGATCGCATTCGCACCTACGAAATGCGGATACCGGCCGAGGAAGACCTACATGCAGCACACGCGATTCTAGATCTCAGTGCGTCAACAGCCTTCCATCCACCAACGCAACCGCATCAATTGCAGCAGCTTCAACAGCAGCAGCAACAACAGCCAGCACACCACTTGCATCATCTGACGCATGCGATACAACTGCAACAGCAGCAGGAGGACGAAGAAGCACGCCCCGAAAGCAATCTATCAATGCATAACGCGCATGTACCTGAAGTTGACTGCAAAATTGACCCCAACATCCAGAATGAGAACAGCAACACGACGAATATTGGCTCACAGATGGGCTCGTGTTCCAGCAGTCCGGGCACTCCGCAGCCGGGCGCCAAGACCGTCGCCTACACCTACGAGGCGTTCTTCGTCAGCGACGGCCGCTCGAAGCGGAAAAACATAACCGATACTGCTGCAGCGGTAATCGTGCCAGAACACAAGGCCAAGTACACATGCACTGAATGCGGTAAACAGTACGCGACTTCCAGCAACCTGTCGCGACACAAACAAACACATCGCAGCCTAGACTCTCAGTCGGCGAAAAAGTGCCATACCTGTGGCAAGGCCTATGTCTCCATGCCGGCGCTGGCGATGCACGTCCTAACGCACAAGCTCTCCCACAGTTGCGGCGTCTGCGGGAAGCTCTTCTCCCGGCCGTGGCTCCTGCAGGGCCATCTCCGGTCACATACCGGCGAAAAGCCTTACGGCTGCGCCCACTGCGGTAAGGCGTTCGCGGATCGCTCAAATCTCCGCGCACACATGCAAACCCATTCAATAGACAAGAACTTCGAGTGCAAACGCTGTCACAAGACGTTCGCCTTGAAGTCCTACCTAAACAAACATCTGGAATCGGCGTGTTTGAAAGACGAAGGCGCTACCGACATCTTAGAGCCCATGAGCCCAATGAGTCCCACACCATCTGGTGAGCTCATGCTGGACATAGTCAAGACTGGACCACGAACCCCAGTCAAGATTGAAGCCTCTTACGGTGGGTAACAAACTGACTCCGACGTCAACAATGATTCCTGCATTTACGGTTTTGTTCGAGCAATGCGGTAAGAAAGCTGAATTCGTAAGTTAAGTTTTAATTTTAAAACGAAAAATAATACAAAGAAAGGTTTATTATTTTCTGCGAAAGAAAAAAACAAAAACAAAAGTTTAAACACTCAAATGACAATATTATGTGTAAATCTATTCATTTATTTATTTCAAAAATAATTTATTTATTTATTGCAAACATACACCTGTTTCTTTTGTACACGAGATCATGATACGTCCATCCTCCAAAGTTGGGCGGTTTGGTTCCATTTGTCTGTTCTCTCAGACATGATTCCGAACCCGGCTCGGCGTGGGGAATTTAGTGTGTAGATTCTAGTCACCGTATTCTTATGTGTATTTATTTTTAAAGAAAGTCTTTATATATAGGTATCTCTTTTGATAGCCCCGTCTCTCTTTTGTACTGAATGATTATATTATACTCGTACGTATTTAGCTTATTTCGATCTGTAAAATTTGTATCCTATGTGTGCTGGTGCTGGATGTGATCAGAATTTTGCCGACCAAAAGGGAAATCAACATTGGTCAGATATTGAGTCTCATAATTGGCTCTAGCCCGAAAGGTTCAAATTTAAGGTCGACTTAGAACGTGTAGCACATTTTCTGTGCCTAGATTGTTTTCTTTGCGTAAAATGCTGTTCGAAAATATTGATAATGAGGAATTTTCTTCTAAGATCAATTTTAGGTCGAAGTTCTCAACTGCATTTTTTGCCCAGAGTCTTCTTTGATTCAAAAAATGTCGGTGTGGATTATTCTGTAACTGCAAATACGGTCTCACGTCATAATCGTCGTATTTTGATTTGAAAATGTTCAAAATTCTGACCGGAATTGTTGCGAGCTTTCTCAACATCTTTTCGAAGGCTAACCTCTGACTGCAATTCTGATCCCCTTCGGCACTTTACATCTATTATATCAATTAAAATTTATCATCACCCCATCATAAGCAATACAAACCCACATCTAGTCAAAGAAAAAAAAATACCAAATACCAATTTATCCCCAAAGAACACAATTCTAGTCAAAACTCTTAGATGCTTAAGCATATGAATCTTAGAATCTTAAGGCATATTAAAAGAACTCTTTCATTTCTTTTCCTTTTTTAATTGAAATCTCTTGGTCTGTCAGACTTTTGACGAAAAGAACAAAAAAGAAAATTATTCAGTAAAGTGATTTAATGCAACGAAAAACTCAAAAGCAACGTTTCTCAAACAACGAATTAGTCATAAGCAAATCTCTAGGTAAACATTTTAGGCTATAAGTATTACAAAATTAGTATCTATATACATTATATATACAATAGATATAACGATAAGCAACGAAAGCAGCAATGTAAGATATACACAATCATACACATCCATTTTGTTGAGTCAACCCAAAAGCAATATGTATACATAAATATAGAAAGCAAAAATCCTTTTCGTCAATTAGTAGGAACGGGAGTTCTCTCTCTCTCTCTCTATTTAAATTTTTTGTTGTTTACATTTCAGGTTTGTAAGTTATTACTCATTTGTAAGTTATTACCACCACCATGCAAGAGGCCCCTTCCAAAGCAGAAAAAAATTGAGTTTGAATTTGAATGTCCTGTCTAAGGCACACGTATCCCACATACTTTCAACGCTTGTTAGAGGCACGAAAATGCTCCCCGAAAAGTATACGACGTGCAAGAGCGGTCTCGCAAAAAAGTTGAAAACAGGGATGAAATCTACCCTTCCGATGATGCATGCTTGTAGTTAAAAAAAAGGGCTCCGTTTCCCCCCGTTAAAATATTATTATTGTACTTGAATCTTAATCCGTTTTTAAATGAATTATCCCAGCCTGCTGTTGGAGCAGAGGAGTGTTTCAAAAACTCCTTTCGTTGCTCTTCCATTTTTTGTTGTTATTGTGAAACAGGTTTTCTTAATTTCTCTCATTTATATAATGAGGCATGTATACGAACACGAATACGAACTCGTACATGGACGTCGTATCGTTGTGCTGCTGACTCTGTTGGTGGTGGTGGTTGGGGGTAATTTACTCCACAGAAACCCGAAAAAATGCAACAATTTTCTAGTCAATTACCAAATACTTTCGTTAACTTAAATTTTTTTTTTCCCTTAACTATAATTTAATTTTAGCAAAATCATTTTAGTTTAGGTAAAAAAAAAACACAACTCTATCTCTGTCAAACAGAATGTATAAATTCGTATCTTTAACTCTATTCGATTCTATTTCTTGTACAAATAATGAAACTCTTTGGAAACAGTCAAATTTTAACTTTAACATTTAAGAAATCGAAAGGTTTTTAAGGAATCCATAACTTCTTGAAACATTCCAAGCAATTAATATTAAACAAACAACAAAACTATATATATTATATAAAATTGTAAGGTTAAGGTTTAGATCTGTAAGTGGTGTGTGAGTGTGCATGTTTGAAGTTTGTGTGTGTGTGTTGAATTTTTGGTTTTGATTTTTGCAATTTTAGTTTCACATTCGATTTAGTTGTTCAGAAGTGTTCGAAAATGTTTGTACACAATTTTCGATCGTGTTATGCTGAAATATTTTGAAATCGAAATGAGTGGAAGATCGTGAGTAGACATTTTGAAGCTAAAATGGGATAAGGGTGCAATAAGAATGGGAAGGAAGAAAAGTTTAAAGTCACAGTTTAGAAATTTTCAACAAAATTTTGTTAAATAAAAATTAAATAATAAATCTCTTTCGGCGGAAAGAACTTGTTTAAGGTTTTCTTCTTTATATTTCGGAGAATGTATGGTTGCTATGGAGTGTGTTATTGTGCCTGGCTTGTGCGCAGTTAGTCTACGATGGTAGGTTTGTTTTCTTGGCTATTCGAATACAAATTAAAATGGTTATAATACAAAATATGTATCTACATAAATTTATATATTTTAACACAAAATATATAACCGCAGATGAACATGCTACATCCCTGAGCTTCATGATGAATAATCCGGGGTCAGATTCTGTAAGGCGAAACGATCAAACGATTTCGTGCGCACGAAAGATTTGCCCTTTGTTACACAAACAAATTTCTTCAATAATAAATCTCTTTCGGCGGAAAGAACTTGTTTAAGGTTTTCTTCTTTATATTTCGGAGAATGTATGGTTGCTATGGAGTGTGTTATTGTGCCTGGCTTGTGCGCAGTTAGTCTACGATTGTAAATTTTTTTTTTTTGGCTATTCGAATACAAATTAAAATGGTTATAATACAAAATATGTACATACATTTATATATTTTAACACAAAATATATAACCGCAGATGAACATGCTACATCCCTGAGCTTCATGATGAATAATCCGATTTGCCTTTGTTATTCAAACAAATTTCTTCGTGCACACGAAAACGTTTGAACGTTTCGCCTTACAGAATGCCGACCCTGACTTTACCTACCTACTATCTGGGTTGATGAGATTCTCCAAAGGGTGTTATTGGGTAAGTCAATTTGACTTCAATTAACAGGTAACATCCCTGGATTTGCAGATTTGGCTTAAAATGAAGTAATGTCATTATCCGATTGTCTGGCGGCTGCAGTATAAAGTTTCCACTTCAATTTGTTCAACATAAAGCAAGTTCAAACTATCTTGTGCCATTCCTAATAAAACAAACATGAATAGGAATCCAATATTCCGAACAATTTAATATTCTGGCAGTTTTTCGTAGTATTTTCTTACGACGCAATGTAATTAGCAAATAGCAATTAAAGTTAAATCAGATTTGATTTATTCAGATTTTAGTTAATCCTATCGAATGTATATTTATGTAAATTAGAACTCTATCGGTTTTGTTGTTGTCAGGAAACATCCCTGAACATAACCATTTTTATATACAATGACATAACCAACTCGCAAGCAACAATTTTTCGTTTGACTGACCATTCCATCAAAGACTCACTGTGCACGAAATGAAGACAACATTATTTTGTTATTTTTCTGTTTTTTGAATGCGTGCGAGTCAATTATTGTATTATTTAAGTTATTTGTTATCGCACATTTTGTATAGGTACGTTAGGTACTCTGTGAGGCATATTACCTCTTCAGTATTTTATTTATTTATTATCACCCCCCTGTATACAAATTTAATTATTTATTTTCTTATATAACTTTTAACTGGATATTAGGCTCTCCACAATAAACCTTCTACAAACAAAGCAAACCGAGTGTTCTCTAGTCACTAGAACTCTAATCTCTAACATATTTAATCATAATAATTCCTACCAGTTAACACAAAAAAAAAATATACAACCCAAAATATAGAAAACCAAATAATGGTGCTGTTTCAGAATCATCTATTATTTTCTTGTACATAATACAAAAGGAAATTTTCTGTTCTACAACGCAATATCATATTTAAATGTATATTTTTTTTTACGTATAACAATCAGCTTCAGTTGATGATCTCACCCATACATACATTTAAATAAGTAATAATATTATTATCACATTTGTATGTATAAAAAAAAAAAACAATTTGAAAATATTTTCGCAAGTTGAAAACTCCCTATTTGGTCTAATTTTTAGCAATTGTAAGCACAGAAAACATTTATCTTGTATATTACCTATTTTCTTGTAAATTATACATAAATTTAGATAATAAGTTTGTGTAACTATTTTTTTTTGTATTTAATTTTAATTTTAAGAAATTTTAAACTTAGTTTGGACAGTGTATTTCCGCAATACGCTTGTCAAATCATCGGCTAAAGTACCAAAGCAATACTCAAACAAAAAATAATTATACTCAAAACCTACTATTCAATTAAACAAAAAAAAAAAAAACTTATATTATATATATTTGCAATTTTTAACGCAAGAGAAAAAAGTTTTATTACTAATTTGTAAATAACAGAAAACACACTCTATAGTATTAAATTTAAGTAAAAATTGTATATAATCAAAGCGAATACTTTGACGACACACTTTTCAAAGCAATATTTAAAAAGTAATATTTTTTGAAATTTTTGTATAGCAATATTTATCGAAATGAAAAATGGAAGAAACGTAAGCAATTTTTTTAAACTTAACTTACCAAATGAAAAGCAGAATGTTAGTTTTAAATTCATATATACTTATTCATAGATTGTAAAGTTAGTCTAGGCATTGTAATGTTTCCCCGAAGCACTTAAAATAAATTATTATAAATAAAAATAAAATTAAATATGAAACATATTATATATACATAATACTCGATAGCTTAAGACAACACATTCACATTATGTACATTACCAACAACAACAGAAATATTTATAAATTAATGAAGCAAAACAAAAGAAACACAAAACCATTGGTGTATTTATTTAATTTTAGTTGCATTTTTATTATATGACAAACAATTAAACAAAAGTATTCATTTTAAATGAAAGAAAAATTATATTTATTAAAAAAAAAAAAATCTCAATCTTGTTTTACTTTTTCTTAACATATTCGGTTCGTTCGCTTTTTGTTCATCGATAGGTTTTTTTTCGTTCTGTTGAATTTTTCTTGTTCGATTTTGTTTTGTTTTCAAGTGCAAGGTTCGTTTGGAAACATCGCTCGACAGATGTCGATTAGATGCGCCTAAAACAAGGTTGACAAGGCAAGGCGGGTTTGTTTTAATTACCAGATCAACGTAGGTATATTTGTTGTGGACCTTGTGACTGGAAACTAGCTTTAAATGCATTTGTGAAAAAAAATTGAGAAAGTTAAAAATTATTCGGTCGCTGCATGAGTAAATAGAAGAACCTAACGACACTCAAATTGTTCGTGTTCGGCTCCAGGAGTCTTTTTTAATCAAGTCAAGGCGAGAGAGCTTACCCTCGAAAATCAGTTTTTTTTCTTGAATAGAATATGGTACAAACTGAAGGATTCTTATAGTTTTGTACCAACGCGATTTGACTTCTGGTTTCTCATAAGTTCAGAAAATACGCGGCCGGTGTCCGATCTCTCCTATGCACTTGACTGTTGAGTGGGCTTTGAATGCAAATTTGAGTATTCACCTCAAGCCATTTATCTCTACTGGAAAAATTTTATTGACAAAGTTGAGTACTCAACTCAACACAAAATTTTATTAAAAATTCAATCAGAATTATTGGACTAAGCTGTAAGTTGAACACTTCACTCGAGTGAAACAAGCAATTTATTGACAAAAGTAACAGAATTCTGTAACTCCGAGTTACACGTCAAAAACGAATATTATCAGCAATAATATAGACAAATTGAACAAGACTTTGTGGAACTTGTGCTTGTAAGACTTGTGTGCTTGTAGTTTCGTAACTTATTTCGTATAAGCGATAGCGATATATGAACATATAAAAGATTCTATTTGACAGTCGCTAATAATGCCTCATGTTACTACGGGTCTGCTAGTGACATGGAATCCAAAAGTCGTTCGTTCATCATTATATTTTCCGAACTTACAGCTAGAAAGTAAATAAAATAAGATGCAAATTTTTGAAATAATGAAAAATAATGAATTGATTGTCCAAACTATAGCTGCAGTCAAGTTGGCAGGAGTTAAGTAAATTTTTTGCGCATGCGCATTTCGTGTCAACTTTACCTTGGTTTGGTTTTTGTTTTTCCTGTATTTGGTTAGTACACTTCATGTATTGCTTCGTTTATTTGTTTATTGTTTGGTTTCAGAAAATTTACTTCAAACATACCTACCATGCCACATCAAACTTACATTAACACAAAACATATATGTTTAAGGAAATATTTAATTTAGGTAAGACAGTCTTGAATATCATGAAGTCAAATGAGGTGGAGGCCTACATTTATATATATTTTTTTTTGATAAGGATGGAGAATGGCCGAGACGAGTTCCTTACGTTTTCACTAAATTTTCACTCCACAACACTGATCTCGTCTTTTGCCCTCACTATTTATAATATGATAGTGGTAGTGAAACGAAAAAGGTATGTTTGGGGTGGCTGTCTTGGCAATGTCAAGACGCACTTAGACCACCATTTTAGGAATATTGCGCCAAAACCCATTCAGCCCAAGCTACTTCTACAATAATTGCAAAAAATAAGAAACTGAAAAGAGGAGCCTACATTTAGGCGCCATGTACAAACGCTAAGAACAGTAGCGCCGCTTTATATAGGTACTCCTTGCTCTTTACTCCTTCATAACCTTTCGATATAGGTACCAAACTTAAAGTTGCGACTCCATACCTTTATGGGTCAACCAAATCAGTTTTAAGTGAACTTTAGTCAGAATTCACTTTAAAAAAACGCTTATAATGCGTTTTATAAGTCCTTTCATGGTCACGACATACAATTCCAATGGTGTCGTTGGCTAGTTACTTCTATAAAGTCAAATTGGTTCTGTCTCCAGTGCGAATTATGCAGGCATTGCTTTAGATCACTTTAACAAAAGAAATCCTTCATCAGCGCTATAGTATAGAAAACATACCCGCAGGATGGCACTTCCTGCAAACGACAAGGTGGAGGACTTTGTTCACCTTCTATGCAGCAGCCAAGCTCTTTGGAAGGAGGATATCTTAACGTAAATCTGGGTAAAGTTGCTAAAAAAAGGCATCAGCCGCCTCCTTGCTTTTTATGGAGTTCCTGTTGCTTCAACGGACCTCTAGCATCAAGTATCCCTTAGTGCGGCTAAGCCCGCCTGCCACCCAAACCTTACCTTATACGGAAGAATTTTTTTTCTTCAGTAATGGTCTCCATAACGCTACTAGACGGCTTGAAAATCCTTTATAATTTTTGTTCCTGCACAGCAGATGTGATACCTATCTCCGAGTATCTCGGGGCGCTGTTATAGGTTCACCTTTCCTTATTAAGAGGTACCTACCTAAAGAAATGGCAACTCAATTGACATTCCTAATGTTGAAGACAACAAATAATATTTTTTTAGGCTTAGGAAATCTGCAAAACCAATTCCAGGACACACTACTTGCTGGGACCTTGATTTACCAGACATAAATCTGCGGATGATAAAATTGCTGCATTTAGGCAAATCTGCCACAGCCAGCCGTACTTGCAAAATGACGCAAACCTTATCTAACGTACGGAAAATTCCGCCATCGAGCTACATTGCACTCAGTCACCGCACAGCTCCGTATACGACGTGTAGGAGCAGGATCAACCTTATCTGAGCTGCAGGTCCCGCCTTTTCGACCGACATCAACGACACACCGTCTTTGTCGATTAACTTCCTCAATCACCATGGCATACACACACACACACACACACACACACGCAAAGGAATGATGAGTAAGGTGAACGTCAACGATGTTGATGATGACGAGAGAACGACGGCATCGATTTTAAGGACCAGAGCTTGCACCATTTCTACATAGCGAAGGATAAGAGCACAGAGACGATTTACAGGCTATGCACAATGGGGGATAATCGGCCGAAAGTTGAATGCTGGCAATTCATTACTGGGGGTTTTCATTATGTGATCCGAACGAATTGTTAGCTGAAAATATGCGTTCGTGCGGGTATTTCTGCTGACAGTTGGAAAATGTTGGAAACCAAGCCAGCTATAAAATTCCCGTTTCTCTATCTCATGGAAGACGGGATACTGTTGCTTCTGTTCGTGCGGTATTATGCCTTCGATTTGGTTCTTGGTTGATGTAGCTCAATGTGAATGCCTGCCTGCCTATATGTACGCAAGGACGAGGGAATATGCTGTTCTTTGGAAAATTGCAACTAAATGCGGTTTACCATGGCTCCATTCAACGAAAATGATTTCGGATGGCTACAGACAGAGCAGGAACTATCGACATCCTTTGTGGTGGGTTGCCAGATGGAGATTCACTTGCAGACTGCAGCCACCGTATCTATGCGCGATAAGTTTCTGATGAGATACGATTGTGTTTACGAAGCGGAGTAGAACTCTGCATCGGACATCGGAGTTGTGGGAAATTTTCGTTTATTCGGCAGTTTCTCAAGGCCGACACGCGGCGTACCGTGTGCGGAAGGGATTTGCATGATTGCTGAGTGTATTTCGAGGTAATTTCTACCTTTTCCTGCTGGCAATTGTTTAAGGTTTGCAGTAATATTTTGAATGATGGATTATTAATATATGAGTGGAATTAAGGATTACTTTGTAAATATTGTAGATACCTTAGAAATAAAAGCAGCAGGTGGTAGATACCTACCTAACCTATGTTGAGAGTGTACGTGGTGGTGGTAGGTGTGATGATGTCCGATTTCATACGGACGGATAGTTGTTGGGAAAGGAAATACGGATTTCAAATCAGGATGTCTTCACGCGAACGTTCGATGCCATTAAGACATGCGAGAGGGGTTTCTAGAGTTAGAAACAGATTGGTAAAGCAACGCAATTTCAATTTAACACAGGACAAGTCCAAAATAGACATCGTAGTTAAGGCTAAGTCCTAAATGTGATGTTGCTGCGCAATTGCTACCACCCTTATGGCGATATTTAACTTCGAGTTCAGAGATAGGGTGCAACCGCCTGTCTTATCGGTTGCCTTCAATTCAAAAGCCCATAACCTCGTTGATCGGTTTTGTTCCGCAGAAGTTCAAATGATAAATTGCTTTATGAATTGGATTCTTGAAGATCCTCTTCTAGAGGGTTTATGCCATTCGGTCTGCCATCGAGTCTGACCTGGGTCGCTGACAACAAGTTCCCCCTATCTCCAGATGCGCATTACAAGACCGTCGAGACGAGGTCATGCTCTAATGCGTTGTCCGGGTTGAAATCACCTTAAAGCAAGTCTTGGCAGTTTGCCGCCAGTCGGGTGCTTTATAAATTTACTGAACCCACAATTCTCTTTTGGGAGGTTGGTTAAGGTTACGTTAGGTTACAAAGAGTGTGTCCAGTACGCCCAGGAGGGCAAAGAGGTCCATTGTGAACCCCCTGCTATATGGAACTGCAAATATTAAAAAACTAAACTCAATAAAGTTGCTGGTCAGCTTGTACATATCTTCCTTCCGTGCTAGAATCAATTTTTTTAATAGCTGCACATGCGAATTTTTGAGCTGTTTTTTCTGATTGTCGGTCGTTGACGGTAGTTCTGTATCATATACACAAATCGTCTGATCTCAGCTAAAGACAAATGACAAGCCATTGGTTCTCAAATGTCAAGCAAACCCTGACTTTGAATTCTCGAACTTATACTCAAGTAAAGTCAAGTTTTGTTTCTGTTTTCTTTGCTTCCACTTGATGATTCTTTCACTGTTTCTTTGAAATTAAATAGAATTCTAAAATTGCTGTTAGTCGAATCAACTCATTTCTAAAGTGTCTATAAGGGTGATGAGATGACAGTTGTAACCTTGTATAAACCTGGAGGACTTAAAACTGACCTCAAATCGAAAAGCAAAATCCTCTTCTCCGAATCGTAGGAAGACGGAGAAGAGTTTTTTGTTTTCTTTAGTGGAGTGGTGTCCGAAGTTAATTTTTTTTTAAATAAATAAAACGGAACTATTCATACCAATTTTGTATAAGTGATAAATGCTTTTATCCTATTCCTAACAACTCTGAGAGATCGAATTCAATTAGAAGAGTATTTTCCAAATCTTCTCTGTTCTCCATTTCAGTAAATTTGAATTGAACACGAAATATTTTAATTTAAGGTAAAGTAGTATTTTGTCAAAGACGCACCATAACCACCACTCTCAAAATATTTCGCCGTTACTTAAAGTCTTAAAAATATAGCAATTGAAATATTAAAGCAATTATAAAACTAAGCAATTTATAGGCAATATATTATTATATTTAGTTTTAGGCAAAAATACATAAGCAATTTAAATTAAAACAACGAACATTAATTAATTTATAAAATACAAAGTTAAATAATAAGTAAAAAATAAATTTGTTTATTAAGCAATATTTAGGATTAATCAATTCTTGTTGGCAATGAAAGCTGGGGTTTTTGGGAATTATTGAGCTGAGTGAAATTACATGGAAAACCGCTTCAGATCAACAGTTGAAAATTATTATACTCTACTGTATACACCCCCGAGTTATATTGTGATATATGATAAAGAAATTCTCTATTATTTAAATTAATGCAACGACAAAAAAAGCAATATATATATATATATATATGGACATATTAATCATAAACAACGAACAATTAAAAATATACTTACTAACAATTATTATAATATGTTTTCTGTGTTGTGTAACCAAATCAGTGTTATTTAAGTATCCGATACTCGACAAACAAAAGTTACATATACTCGTATATCCGTATGAATACTGAATGGAAAAACAGAATTTTTACAAATCCTTGAACAATTGTTTAGTTTTTGAATTCCATTGATCTTGCTCAACGAATAGTTTTTGTTCTTTTGAAATATATATACAAAAATTCCAGTGAACAAATTCGCCGAGTATCGAAAAGCAATAAAACGTAGATAATAAGGACCTTTACAGAATATATATATATACATAGAATTACTATACAGATTTTTATTATTAACTAGTAAATTTAAGGAAAGATTTTATCAATTCAAATATATAAATCAAAGCAATTCCTATAAGCAATTTTGTAAATAAATACAACGAATATTTAATGTAGCTAACCAAATTATACATAGTCAATCAAATTTTAAATTCCTGCATAGGCATTACAGTTTAGGTATCATATACATATAAGAAGGGATTGTGGATTTGTTTTGGGAGAATAGCGCTGGGAAAGTTGAGGGTTATTGCATTTAAAAACTTCTGCTATAAGAAATTACTTAAGAATAGGTTCAAAAGTGCCTTTGTCTTTATATTCATCACGGTTTACTTCATTTTACTTTGTCGTCGCTGATGAGTTATTAATGCCTTGAAGCTGTTACAAGCCCCTGTTGATGTGTTTTATTCTTCTCTGGGGATAATTGCGGGGCATTCACATATCATGTGTTCCGAATTTTCTTGAACAGAGTCTGCTTCTCGCTATTTTGTGAAGATAATTCAGAGAGCAATCATATTTGCATAATTTTTGCTTTTAGAGATTGGTTAAAGCGTCTTTATCCTTATTTGGTGCCCCCACAACCGCAGGTCTGCCTTAATATTGCTGGCTGGACAGGCCACAAAAAGTTTCTGGGTCAATATGGGGATTAGTTGAGCCTTATATATGCAACAATGCAATGAGTGTTCGTTTCAGGGCATTCCAGTGGCAGATTTTTATTCTCACTACCCAAAGACAAGTTTTCAGCACCCTTCGGTATACCCATGGCCTACAACTTCTGTTACCTCTCCTATCCATCGAAAGTGTCGAATTCAATGACACCAATTAATTGCTAATTAAATCGAGTTGACATTTTTTCTTTAAATTGTTTACCACATCATTTGGAAATCAGAAACCCAAACAACCGGCTGATTTATAACATAATTCTGATGAACAAATCCACAATCCACGTATCTAAAAGTATAAAAGCAAATACATACCTACATTTATCACGCAACATCCGCATAGTAAATATTATATATATTTCAATTATTAATCATTTACTCGTTCGTTTATTTGTTTATTATTATTTTTTAATTTTGAATGCGTTTTCTCACACCTAAGACCCAAAGCCATATTGTCATTTGAGTGTTAAAGCTGAAAATTGGAAAATTTTCAATTAATTGGACAACATAAACGAGAAAAAATATGGTTTTTGAATATTTTTTTTACGTAATGAACCAATTTTAAAATATTCTCCCCCCCCCCCTTAATTAAGTGCAAAATAATAATAAAAACAAAATAACAACAGAACCGTAAATAAATTAAAAACGAAATAATGCAAAAAAAGCAAACACTATAAAATCTAAAATGAAACTTAAACAACAACAAAAAAAAGAAGAATAAATAAAAATAAAAAAAACATTTACAAACTGAAACTTTAGAATCTATAATTAAGATATTTTTAATATTGTTGATTGTTAGATCCATAGCAGTTAGAGAAAAGGAAAACACTTTTAAATTTTTTGACTGTTTACTTTTTTCTGTTTTTTTTATTAAAAAACAAGATACCTTTGATTAATAAACTTAGAAGAAAAGAAACAACGAAACAACAAAACCAAAAGTAACAACGAAACATGAGAAGACTCGACTCCTGTGTAATGCGTTAATGAAAAAAAAAAAGAAAAAAGAAATCAATTATTATTTCATTTGTATATAATGTTTAAATGTACAGTACAGTCAGAACACAAATGTGTAATTATGAAAAAATTTAATGACAAAAAAAATGGAAACACCCTCCTTAGCATGGCTTTATTTAACTATAAGGCCCTACTGTTTGGGAGCTTTTGAAACCTCGTCTAAGATGCCTATCTTCTTTTATATGCTGACTTCAATATTCTACTTAAAATTTATTTACTTACCACAAGCAACAAAGTAATTATTTAATAAAAAAAAAGAAATGCAATTACATTGTAAATTAAATGAAACAAAAGCCTATTATCAATTAATTCTGTACCTATATACATATTTATGATTATATTTAGCTATTATGAATTAATTGTCTCTTCTTATTATACATAAATATACGTATAACATATTATAATAAACTACATAACACAATTCACATTCAAGCCATTTAATTGAGAACAAAAACACAACAGATATTTACATACAAACAAGAATTTAATTTCAATTGCATTACTCAAGAAGAATACTCTTACAATTAAATGAAAATATATTCCAGATGTGTGCACTAGAACTTTCCGTTTCAAATTTTAAAAATTAACTAAACTTTTACTTGCTTAAAATTAAAAAAATAAATTGTTAGACACTGCATTTAAAATTCTGATTTTGAAGTTATATTTTTGTAATCCTTCCCAACTAAGAGATATATTATGCCTACTGCAATGTATTCGCTTAAATTTGATTTATTTCAATAATTTCGAGAAAAAATATGAAACAAAAATATGTAAAAGAAGACAGTGAATAGCGAGTTTTGTATATTATATTTTCATAATAAATAGTGTAGAAAAAAGAGAAGAAATACTCGGTTGTTTCATTTAAATGGTTGGTTTAAGTTTCAGCTATACGCTTGTCTGTTGCGATGCGAGGTGTTCAGTAGGTAAGTAGGTACATAGAAACTGAAAACCAGCTAACAGAAGTCGGTTTCTAATATGACCGGAAAAATGCTACTCAAGTTTTGTATTCCTTTGCTTGCTGGTGTAACGAGGGCATAGAGGTAGGCACCGTACAAGATTTTAGGTTGACTTTAAATAAAATAAAATATCCTTAGGCTTTGTGTTCAAGAAGACACTAATGGCTCCTAACATCTAAGGATGTCAAAGGCAGCATAAACATTATTGGCAAATGCTTGGAATCTGCTCTAAGTAAACTATACTCGCGGGCTAGACCAATCGGATTCATTTAAGTCAATTGATAGCGCAAATTAGCTGTCGTTAAAACTAAGTGTAATTTGGTTCGCTCCTTTTTTTGATTGTCTTTAAAACGAAGGTGTGCATTTCCTTATGGTAGGATCTATTCTAGGACAGTTCATGAAACTTTTTTTTTAACACATTTAATATTCCCTGTACTTCGGTGAGTGGGTTATTTTTTTGCTGTTTCGAAGCTTCTGGTTATCAGTCTTAAAGCCAACAGGTAGTTGCCTTTTTGAACTAGATCTTAAAATAATTGCGGCTTTAACAGTAGATACTTTAACAGCGTTCTGAGCTGCTTCCATGAAACTAGGCTTAGCTAATACGGATACATGTAGGTGAGTGAGGACCTATACAAGTCGCGGAGAACATCCCATGCACCAACTCTGTGAATGTCAAGCAATTGCTCGGAGTAAAAGAAAGCACCTCGGAAGGTACTTCCTTGAAAAATTTTAGGAGATTGGTCCCTTAAGTAATATTAAAACCATTCTTAAGTTTTGTAGGGAAATTGAGTGTAATTGGTTTAGGTTTTAACTATAATGGTTCCCTGGGAATGGCGATGGGTCCTCTATGGCGCCTCGTATTTTATGACAATCTTACAACCCTACCTTATTTAACCTAACCTAACCTAAGCTAGGGTACTCGTATGTATGATTTTTGCAAATTAATGTTATCTAAAACCTACCGACTATGTTCGAAAATCGGCCCTGCTTTTATAATAAGTACTAAAAAATGTGTTCTAGTTTCCGTTGTTTACACATTTTTCTATAAACGAAAAAGCGACATCTCGATATGAAAAAAATCATAGCTGCCGCTGAACATTTTCAGAAAGTGTCTATGAGAGGAAAAATAAAGTGCACGACTGGGTCGAACGTCACTTTCTCGTTCATCAAAAGATTTTGTGCAAATGAAGTGGATGTTGCTGATTGTGTAAGCTCCAAGCAGTTGGCATTGTTTTTAGGGTGCATAGCTATTCAATATGGTTTTGAATAGTAGGTCTTGGATTTTCATTGGAGGTAGGGCATTGTTTTTATATCAAAAATATACCGAAGATTATGTGAAAACGGATCGGGATTCGGGTATTCATTTTTAAGAAATATTTGAGAAATTGATTTGTTCGAATTTTTTGAGAAAAAATAAGTACGGGATTTTCTTTAGACTACTTATAATAGCTTTAGTACGTATTTTGATTAAAATCGTAAGAGCGGTTCTTGTAAAAGTATGCAGACAAAATAGTAACAAATATTGCAATGCTTAGTTTGAAAAATACAATTAATTAACTTAGCTTAACTATGTAATTTGATGAAAACTTAGTATTAGATATTGTTCGGGATGTAGGCTTTATAGGTTTTTAAAGTTTTATCCAAATCGAAAATGGAGTTTTCGAGATATGAGCAGTTTCTAAAATTAGTGTTTTCGGTAATTTCAATTGAAAACATCAATTTTACGCTAAGTATGCATTTTGGTCAAAATCGTTATTCCAGTTTTCAAGTAAACTAAAGAAAACAAAATTAAAAAAATGCCCTTTTTCAAAAAGCCTTTGGTACGATAATATAGAGAAAAACTGAGTTTGCTATAAAGTGAGAAAAGGCCATATTAACTTAGATATGAATTTTTGTTACAGTCGCATGCGTCGTTTTCGAGATATGTATCATCATATCAATTTTGGTTGAAATTGTTAGATTTGCAAAAAAAAAAAACTGTTCCGAATCGCAGGCCTACAAACTCCAAATCCAAAGTTTAAGCCAAATCCGGGCAGCCGTTTAGGCTGTAGGCCTCAGGAGCATACGGAAAGATAGACAGACGGACAGAATTTCGCGATCCACTTTTTGGGTTCCTCTATCATCGTTATATCAGAATTGATTAACATCTCGAGTAAAAAAGTTTTTACGAATACTATACCTTACCTACCCATCTCAACTTTTTCTTTTTTTAACAATTAGATATTGAAATGAAAGACATTTTGACAGTTCGTTCTTTTCGTATCAGCTATCTCCCAAAGCAATTTATTAAATTAAATAATTAATAAATAAAAAAATAGTATAATTTAATATAAATAATTTAATAAAGTAAAAAAATACCAAATAAAGATTTGCATCGAAAGTGCCATGATGCCAATGGAATTGAACTCTCATGCTTCTCGTGTCTACTCGCTCAAAACGTCCTCTAAAGGACTTTCATTTAAAGGCATGTGAGGCCATGCTCTTTGAAAATGATTTTACTGCTTTTTTTGTCGGGGCTTGTTCGATTTGACAAATCTACAAATGCAACGATAAAATCTAGTATACGGCAAAACGCTAAATATTTGGGTTGAAATGTTAAGCTCCACCGAGATGATGAATCAGTTTCAAAACAACACCGCAAACGGTTCGAAATAAAAACAAATTTTGACCACTTCAACAAAATTCCTTTTGTTACTACAATATCAACAAAACATGATCTGCCACTGTCATGGTTTCAGTAATTTTGACCGATGTTGTCGTTCTAAGGGTCCGAGTAGCACATTTTAGGTATCTGCTCAATTTATTCGCCGTAGTTCTCCTCCTTTTGAGGGACTCTTGTTCGATTTTTAAATCCAATTTCAGCCAGTCAATTCCTACGGAATATTATAAAGTTTCCATTTTCCTACCGCTTCTAAGTAAAGTAAATCGAGTTAGGTCAAGATCTGTATCCGGCGGTAAAATAAACTAAATGATATAAGTTTGACTACTGCGACACTGGGCACAGCCCCTTGTTGATGCCAATCATCGCCGACCCCATATCGCCATACAACACCACTTCTCAAAATCCAAATATCACATAGGTACCAGTGGTCCGTTTAAAAACAGCCTCATGCTCATATCCAATGCCACAGCTCGATTATCGTTATAAGACAAATACCTTCCTACCCTCAGAAAACTTTTCATTTATATTTTGAAAAGCAATTGCCTGGTTCTATGGCTTGCTCCCTCACCGAGAGAAGCATCATTAAAATGCACTTCGGATTCGATACAAATATTTCCCATTTGTATCATCTGTTGCAATTCCTCCCCAAACAATATTAAAAGTTAAATCGTCAGACACGACTCTCCCTCCGCTAATGCTGTTTCACTTTCTGCCTCCAGGTCTCGCGAAACTTGAACTTACTTCTTCTTCTTCTTCGGAACGTGGAAAAAAGACGAATGAAATAAAGTGAACAAAAAAAAAAAACGAATAAAGGAAACCCCAAGCAAAATGGCAAAAACAATACCCAAAGACAATTCTGACCTCGAACGGGAGGAGCGGCAAAATTACACGACCGTGTGCCATAAATCAGCGAAAGCAAAGCATGAAACTTTTTTATTGTAATTTTTATCATTCCCCCGAGTTAAAATGTCATAAAAAGGACGATTCGGCGAAAATCGTTTCGCATATTTTCACGCTGTGTAAGCTAGCTAGCTGCTTGCCGCTGCCAGTCGGCGCGGCAACATTAGATGGATGTATTCCCCAAGCCATGTATGGAGTCGGATAGCACGTGGGCACATGGGCTGTGGTACGACTTTGACTTCACTTATGTCAGTGTCAGCCATTGTTTGCGAAGCAGGCAGAACCCTCAGGAGCCACTGCAACATTAGGCATTATGAGGGCTTTTAATTTTTTTTTTCCCGCATTGGCCAGCATCTGTCTCGTATTGCTGCTCTATTCATCGGCACTTTGGATGCGTGCACAGCAGACATAAAGATATTTCAGAGACCTGTCATGTGGCAATAAACGCTATCGTAATTTAACAGAACATTTATTTTATTTTAAACTTCGGATTCACATTTATTTGGTCGTATACAATACAAGTGCGCGAGATTTGTGTCCTTGTGAAAAAATGTTTTTTTTAGTACCGCAGTGGTCTATGAAAGAGGCATACAGTCGGCCATTTGGGGCGAAATAACACAAAGCAATCAATCACGGGTTTTGTTAGCGCATAGGTATTTAAAGAAGTGGTATAGCCTGCCAACTTTAAGATCCTCTAACTGCTTGCTTGTAAATTTTTATATCTGCGCGTTTATATCCAATCCTGGCGACGTGTTTGATGTAACGACGTGGGACGTTAAGGCCACTTATGAAGTATGAAAATGAATTTCTCTGGAAGTGTTTCGGTTAAGTTTATTTGCTGTCATAAACCTGGCATAAAGAGTGGTAAACAAATATTGACGTTACGATTAGGATATTGCTTCTTAAAAAAAACGCGTTCACTGTTAAAAGAAAATTAAACTTTACGGTTGGGTTAAGCGCTTAATTTGGGGAGCCGTTTATCTAGCCATAAGGACGAACAGTAGCGAATTGCTGCCATGATGGCATGGGAGCTTTCAGCGGAGTTTCTTCGTTTCTTCAGGCAGGCCAAAGGCAATGTCGTTGCAGAACGGAGTAGCAGATAAAAATAAATCAGAAAAAAAATTTAGCGAAGTGTAAATTGGTCCAAACAAAATGATAGTAAGAGAAGGTATACAGTGAATTTAATCTCTTGTTTCAGGAATCGCAAACAGGGAGGAGAATTTTTTTTTATAGACAAAAGCATACAGCAATAAAGTAGCCAGTGCCCAATACTTCGATCGGATCGAAATTTCCCGGTGTTCTCCAAATGGACAGCGAAACGTCTGCGAAAATGCAGTGGAAAATAATTTGTGGAGAGTTCCCTCAGCTGCTACATAAGTAGCAGTGTTACCAGCAGGGCCGGACCAACCATACGTGCAAGATGTGCAAATGCACAGGGCGCCAAGTTCGGGAGGCGCATTGCTAGGAAAGAAAAATAAATTTTATCTTGCGCGAACAAATACTGCCGTTTGCATTTTAAACAAAAAGCTTGTTCGAATAAGCCCAAAATAACAACATCCATCACACCTGTGCTGAATTAATTCTTGCACATTAACTCACATCGCTTGCAATCTTGCAACTTCAAGGAGAATCTAACTGAAATTATCGCAAAATAAAAAATCCCACTAGACCTATGCAAGTTTACTTCTTACCTACATAATCTCAAAATATTCCACCCTGTTCATGTAGGTATATTCCTTGCACATCCACTTACATTTTACAAGAGAATCTAGTTTAAAGATCTCAAAACAAAAAATAGGTACCGCAATAAAAAAAAAAACGAATTGAAAGTCTACCTTCTGGGTGAAAAAAAGGAGCTCTCTGTAAATCTCGCACAGGGCGCTAGTTTGGCTGGAGCCGGCACTGGTTACCAGCACTTGCTTTTTATCTTCGATTTGGCTGCTCGTTTTTATTTTTTAGTTCAGAGCAGAACCTGAACTGTTTTACAAAAAGTTCGTGTTTCTTTTTTAGCTCAGACACATCATAGCTCAGAATTTGTGTTTCTTTTCTCTTTCAGAGCATGCTCAGATCGCGCTCTATGAGCTCAGAATAAATTGAATGAGCAGGCTGAGTGAAAAGCCGATTAAACACTTCCAGTCACATTTGACAGAAAAAAAAACAAACAGGATAAGCAAAATAGATGAAATGTCGGACGAACCTGGAACTGAAAATTAACCAGTTTAACAAATAACAATTAATAAAGATTCAATTTATAGATATATTTACAACAAATGACAGCTATGTGCTCAAGTGTGTTTCATAAATACCTCAGAACAATCTGAGCACGCTCGGTTCAGAGCGCGCTCATATTGCTCGAGCTCAGTTCAGTGTTCAGCTCTGAACTAAAAAATAAAAACGCCTATCGTCATTTGGGATTTATCGTCATTAAGGCTATCCACTTTAAAGTTTGGCGATTTTTAGTTTTACGTTCCTTAGGAGTGTGTAAAAAAATGCATAATTTTATTGCGAACATACCCATTTCAGAAACTTTCTAAGCAGTTAATTTTGAATGAACAGAATCCATAGACTCCACAGTTTTTGAACAGACTCTCTCTCAGCAGTAAAATCATCGCACAAGTTATGCATGAACATGAAAACACACTGTCCAACTTTATGTAGATTGTAGGCACGCCTCCTTCTAGCAAAATGTTTTTTTTTTTTATTGATATTGGAAAATGGAAACTAAAACTAGAAAAGTCCCTCAATTGAGAGCTAGTGTTGTGTTGGTTTTTTTTTTGAATTTAATATTGTCGTCTTTAAAAACTGTTTAATTAGAATAAGTTTGCCTGGGAATTATAAAAAAAGTGAGCAATTTTGAACTTGATATATTATAAAGCTGGCAGCACTGAGTACAAGTTTTAAATTTTCGCTACCAAAAATTAATGTTCCGGACAATGAATGAAAAAGAGAGTGGAGAATTATACCAAGTAATCTACTACAATTTAAGTTCATGAATTCGTTCTGTCACTTTTGTTTGGGATTTTACGTTTCGAAACATCTGCATACTAGGCTTAAACATTTAAGTCACAGTTGATCAATTAATAACAACTTTCTTTTAAATGGTAATTATTTTAATAATTATGTTATATTTCTTTATATTTTGATTTAAGCATTTTACGAACAGCATTTGTTCGTACCTGCAGAGCCACCCTGTGAGTGTCTGCTTATATTCTCTGTGCTTATCGAAGGATTTCTTGTTGTTGGTTAGATGCGTGAACGCAGCAGTCTCATTAATAAATAGCTCCTTCTCTCGGCTAAGGAAGTATCAGAGAAGTATGAATTCCAGTCGGGGAACAGGATTCTTCAGACAACAACCTCTCCACTTTGCATCGGTGGAGTGCGAAGGAGAAACGACCAACATTCCAACTTTCACCTTCACCCAGGACTAGGGCACAGAAACGAGGTAGTATGAAGCGTTTTTGAATCAACCTTTTAGGCAAGACCCAAATTCCATATCAAGGTTTTTTTTCAACTGCGCCACCTCTCGCGAACGTCTGACAAACAGCCGGGAGTATAGCTCTCATAAAAGAGATTCTCAGTTAGCCGTTTGGACTCGGCAATAAATTGTAGATCCCTTCCATTCGTCCCAAAAATGAAAAACTCACACTAAGCGAATGGTTGTACGAAACTAGTCCTGGGGTCCCTACGGACCTGTTGCGACTGCTAGTTTTTTTTTCCTGTGTAATTCACAGAATTTGGAGACGTCAACCGACTTTGTGTGCACAGCTGGAAGCAGCTGCGAGCTCATATTGGATAGGCTTAACGGTTGCCTGCTCCAGAGCCCTTCCAAACAAAAGTAAAGTAAGATTAGGTATAAAAGCCAGTTACGCTACAGCGTCTCTCAGAAAATGCCAGCAGCTAAGCACATGCAAAGTTGGGAACGAGTCATATCAGTAAGAGTGGTTGAATAGCAGAAAAACTCTCACAAAACTCTTAAGCACTTATCCCGCTGAGGCTGAATCAGCTATGCTTCCTTTCTACACGCCAACGCATCCATGTCAAAACTGCACCCTTTCATGGAATTCCATTGATTCACTTTGAACAGACAAAATTTTCAGTTTCGTGTTAAGGTTTACCCTGCGAAAGGATAGTAGTTTGTTCCACTTGAAACATTGCACATTTCAGGATATCGTGATGTGCGGAGGCAGCCCCTCGTCCATCCGACCGCCCACTTGGGTTATTTGCGATTGAAATTAGATTCTGCCGGTGCATTGTGTGTCTTACACTTACACGATTTGCATTTGCATTTGAGCATTGTCTGTGTTTGTATTTGTTATGTGTGCACACGTGCTGCAGCTGCAGCTACTGCGGGCGGATAAACTTTTGCCAAAAGAATAATACACAGTTGCAAGTTGTGCTTATCCCTTCTTGCGCCCTGCTAATGCGAACAAGTGTTTTTCCATCTACTTGTGTTCTTCATCAGCAGCTTTTCCACTTTCGTCATGCATATGTCATTTTAATGGGGAGCTCCTCAACCCCCCTCTCCCTCCATGTTTGCCGCTTCCAACCTGATTAAGTAAGGGTGGCACGGCACTGGCACTGGCACTGGTAGTCAGCTTCAGATTTACTCCATGCCAAAGCCACCCACTTATTGTCACCCAGTCTACGAATACGAACTGGCACTGACATATAGGTAGGACGTGGAGTGTGTACTTGGCGTTTGCTCTTTTACAGGGACGCCTCTCTATATATCGTTGATGGCTACAGGGGCTGGGGCTGCATGAGAAAATTGAATTTGGATTTGATTGAAAAATTAAAAATTCATCTTATTACATTTGCAATGATTCTGAATGTGTCTATGAAATGAGTGGCTCTGCTGTATGACTGATTGCAGTAGTACCTACAGTGCCTACATGTCTGGGTGCAACATCGATTCAGGTGATTGGGCTCTGGAGGATGGTGCGCAGTGTCCTTTTGAATTGATTTATTGTCCGAGTGTTTGCGCTGTTTCCATGATGTTTAATTACAACTTTGCACTTTGTTTAAGATTCAATTATTCAGAGAGTCGAATGACGAACTTGGTGCCAACAATATCCTTTGAAAGGGAATTGCTGAACGTTAGAGGATGTTAATTATTTATCGCAATTTCATTATTCATTGTTATATAAGAAAGGGATTCCAATTTTGAAGAGACAGCCTTCAGTTGTTGTACATATACGGACAGGAACTAGGAGAAATTAAATATTCAAATGTTGTGGTCGAGATTATTATTATTATACTCGTATTTGTTGATGTTGGAAAATTGATTTCTATGGTGGGCATGTGTCTGTCTTTGCTGATCTGATGGTACCTAACTAATTTTTCATATCTTTTTAATTCTTTTTTTTTTTTACAGTCAGTCGTGTTTTTTGGTTTTTTAAATTAATTTTTTTTATTTTTTTATTTTTTAGCCTATGACACTCCGGGGAAGAATACAAATATTATGATACCTCACTCTTCAAAATTGGTCAAGCCATTTAGGCTACAGGGTGTCCCGTAGGAACGTACATAGGATACGCGCGAAACACATAACCCTCCCTGTGTCCAGTCGGGTAAAAACAACTAATATTTAAAATGTATGCAAATTCGGTTCACAGTACTGGTTTCACTTTAAGTCATGCACTGCAATCTGCCAACTGAATTTGTAAACCAAAACACTTACCTACCTTAACGTGCTACCTGTAATTATCCACACAATAAAAAAAAGAAAAAGTAGAAGAAAGTGGAATAACTCGAAGAAAAGCGTGTGTTGTGTTCACAACCAGTGTTGGTAACTCGTGGGAAATTTACCTTCTCGTGGGAATTTCGATGGTAAGAAACCGTCTCGTGGGAAAAAGGGAAAAAATTAGATTTCGGTATGATTTTGTGGGAAATTTGGTCAACTTCAAAAAAAAAAAAATGTCCATCAATTTCTACTACCTTATTCTGTGTTCACAAGCAAGCCTATCTAAATGACTTGTTATGAAATAAATCTACTACAAATTACAAAACACGTAGGAGGCTAAGAGTATCACATTTTTGGTTTCTCTTTCATACACTTTCATACATTTTGAACTTCTCCATCTAACTCCCACCGGTATTTTCATTACTTATGTTTTCAACTGAGTTGCTGCTTTTATTCATTATCGAAAAGTTTCTTATTATAGATATTATTTGCGCTATACACAAACAATATGATATTATAATTAATTATAGTTGTTGTTTTTTTTTTTCATGAATTGTACCAATGTGATTTTTTATGTGTGTACATCTAGTAATGAAATGACTGTTTATCTTATTCATCCAATTAAATTCCTTAATATAGAATATTTTTTTGCCTTCTTTTTTTTTTGTTAATAAAAATATTGAAAATAAACTGTTTTTTTTTCTTAAATTAACCAAGTGGGAAATTTGTGGGAATTTTTACTACGACCAAAAGGGAAACATGGGAAAAAAACTAGCTTCCCATGGGAAAAACCATCTCAATGACATAGCAACACTGTTCACAACCAAACATAACATAGAGGTGTCAACTGTCAAACAGAGACACAGTGATCAGGAGAATAGATAAAAAGAGATAACAAGCAAATCAACTATACAGTGAGGGCTTTAATAAACCGACCCCGACGTGTTCGGGGTTACCTTCGCTTTGTCGTGACGATGACGACGATGGATGAAAATGGATACACACACAATATTAATTTGATGGCATACGTGTGAGTGCCATTTTGTGAATAAAAACTAAATCAAGTCGGTAGCAGGCGTCACGCCACTGAGACATAGAGGGCTTTCTTCAAAGCCTGTCGAAGTGTTACTATTTGGTGGGCTTTTCACGCCAAAGACCGCTCCCATTTGAGGACAAAACTGAGGTCCTCTTCCCACCGCTCCGACTCCCATTCAATGTATGGTCATTAACTTTGAGCTGCTGGGTCAGTAGGATCTTGTACCGGTGTAGGTACAAATCCCAACGCAAAATTCACCAAGTTGAAGTGTGCGAAAAACCGACTTCTTGTTCTACTACATTGGACCGCGGTAGTGTTCTCGGACGATCAGGAGTTCTTTCGACGTACGGGATGATTGTTAATCGAACGGGTAGTTTTGAATTGGCCTCCGAACCAGAGGCAAATCATACTTGTCAATACGAACTTCTATGTGCAATACTAGAGCACCAAATCGTGACCATAAAAATAAAGCCTGTAGGCAAGTAACGGTGGTCTCAGTATGGTTTGTCTATGCTCCGAACGTTGGAAAGTCGACTGGAAAGGGCCACCACGTCTGTCGTTGCGCGCAACGTTTGCACCGACGAATACTCCTCTTGATAATAAACTTTAAACTTTGGAAATGCTGCTTTATCGTTAAACTACTCACGGTGAGTTGGCATCAGTGAGTGAACAATTAACACCAGATCAGACAGACCCCACCGAAACAAAATGGGCGCAACAGGCTGCCAACATCGATCCTCCTGAGCTGGAAAGCCCATTTGTTATTATTTGTTTATGACTAGCTATCAACCGATTGGTAAGCGTTGCTTTGCTGCATAGGCTCTTAGCCTTTTCGAAGTTTCTTGGTAGCACCTTGATTTGCAACTTGCCGCAATCGCACAGCTTTAGTCTCTAGATATTCTTGAAGCTGTCGTGTTATTCTTATCCCTCCATAGGGAGTAGTTGTTGTCCGCTCTAGAAATAGAGCAGCTCATAGTACATTTTGGCATACACACGGCCGATATACGATTTTGTTAGAGACCGGTACCATCCAGTTTACGCTCACTTAAGCTCTAAGCACAAAAAAGTGTAGGTACCCATGCATTAGCCCGACAACATATAGAGCCCGGGAGTGTCAGTCGAAAATCTCATCACAAATGCAACCTCTGCGCTAATTAGCAACCGGTTGCTGTGCTTTGCATTTTTAATTCACACTTTCGCCGAACCACCCTGCTCAAGTGTCAAAATCGACCCCACCAGCAACACAGTTTATTCATTTGCGCCGTCACAAATTAGACATATTTAACATTTCAGTTTTAATTCGAAAAGCCACCACTCCATCCGCCAAATAGTGCGACACGAACGAATAGCGCGTGCTGTATTATTCACCACAATAATAATCAGCTAACACAGCATTATTCAATGCCACAGGCAATACCCAACGGCATAGCACGAACATACACATCTAACGTCTGCGTCAGAACGTCATCATCAGCGTCGACGTCGCCGATACTTTGGAAAATCTAAATCTACCCTATGCCGCCTGCCCCCATACCCTCGAACATCAATTGCCGAAACATTAAGTCGACTTTCGAATGTGCTGCTGCTCCCGTACAATTCAATTTTTGACGCCTCGTATATTTTAATGCCATTCCCGGGCCCGGCAAAATATAGTCAGCTTCTCCATTCACGTGAATATAATTCCCAGCCACCTCCGGAAGCCCTCCATTTTGTTTTCCATTTTTTTTTGCCACTCCTATGTGCGGTAGATTGTCGGAATTGGTGAGGAATCAGTGGAATCGTGGTAGTAGCTGATGGCTGATGTTGGTGTGCGGCATGGGTGGCTTCAGCTGCAGCGATATTAACAATTCTAGCAAATCGATTCCTCTGACACCTGTCAGAGCGCTCCGATAGAAGCCAGCTTTGAAATGTCGCATGAGTGAGCACCGCAATGTGGAAATATTGTACCAATGAGAGGGTGGGCCATTATTTATGAAGACAAATGGGGGGCCACCGCCAGTACCAGTGTCAAACTGAGATTTCTCATTTCGTTTGCCAAAGTCGGACGCTGTCGGTATATCGCCTAAAATTAGAGGCAAGCAGCCGTCCCTTACAGTGCGGTAGTAGGTTTTTCTTTCAATTACTCCAATAAATGATTCAGCATAAAGTTTTCGGACCTGCACCTGCATGAAATCGAATTCCCTTATGGTCTCGAGACCACCCATGTGGACTGGGTTCCTCTCTTTCGGCTGGATGACGAACGAACGGAGACATTGAGTTGCCATGACACGTGACGGCCATGTAATGTTTTGGTCTTACTCTCGGGTCGTAAGTAGATCAAAGTTCGTTTCAATTTGTATTCCACTCGGGGGAGTCGGGAATATTAAAAAAAAAACAAAAATAAAATAACCTAAATCCATATAAAGCCGCAGTGCTGTGCCATGACGGAAGACACTTGTGGAATTCCAGAAGTATGTGACCTGATGTTTTATTTCTTGGATGCCCCCCTCCCACACTCACCGAGCACGATGGGGCACTATATATATAGTAAAACAACACAAACAGGACATAAATGTTTTGGCCTGCGATTTGCGGGGGGATGCGGATGTTTACGGCGACAAGTCTATATGCGAGCATACGTGTGTCTTGAGTGTTAGGATGGGCGGACAGGTGCTTGTTGCTGCGCTGTGAGTCAGTTTCAGGCATTCAAGTGGCGGCAATATTTTTTGGGAGGTTTACTGGTCAAGTGGTTGGATGCCAGTTCCCGGATTCTTTCAGAGTTGTTGTAGTGCTTCGTTGGAGGTGCTACCCTACATCGCTTTGGGTTGAGGTAGGGATAGTCCTGAAGGGTATTTATAATTTTTATATATTATTGATAGCACGGGGAGATGGGTTGCTTTGGCTGTTCACATTTACTACTCGAATAAGGACAGTTCTGTAATTGGAAAGTTCCAGTCTAACATCATCCAGCCAAACGAATTGGCCAGTTTTGCCGCAAATTAGCTTTGCTATTTAGGAACAGGGGTACAATTATTCAGCTGGAAATGCCAACTAGACTATAAATTGGAAAAAAAAGTGTTGCATTTGCCCGAGCATCAAAAAACACTCTGAAAAAAAAAAATGTTTGCAATGATGTAAGAAAATAGTTATGGAAAGTACATTATTCTTACGCTGAATACTTTATTCTTGAAACCTTAAAAACGAGTTCTCCTTATCAAAAAAATTTTGAAGGCAGGAACTTTTAGCTTAGTAATTTTTAAAATCTCAAAACTTTTCGCTTAACAATTTTGTTTTTCCTGAGTTTGTGTGAAAAGAGGCTGAGAACATTTTCAGGCCTAAAAAGTTGTGATATGTAAATGGTCAGGAAGGGCAAAGACGACACAACATCAAGAGACCATATTTTCCAAAAAAATGTGGAGGAAATACTCGGCTTCTGAATTCGTTCCCGATTCCGAAATGTAAAAAAAAAATTTAAAAAAAAGATCTTATTGTAAGGTTTTATGACAAAAAAATGTACGAATTTCCATGAAATTTGAAAATTAATGGTTCATCCTCTAAAAGAATCATCCAGCAATACAGTCTATATCAGGTGTATATATTCCATACCCCATATACTGCCTTGGGTCAGATGAAGCCGACAATATGCAAGGTGAAACAGGCGAAGTTCTAGCACGCTTTAAGGAACTCAATCAAACATTTATGGAGAAATTTTGCAGCTCGCATTCTATTCAAAAGTGTTCCAAATACACGGTTCAGCTACACAGTCAAGTACTTTGTTTTTTTCCTAAGGAAATATTTCGTACGAACAGTTCTACAAGGCAGGATAAACTTTAACTCTTTCAAGAATATCTAAATTTAAAAAAAAAAAAAACAAGTTGTCGCAACTAGTTGGTAATAGTTTTTGAAATAGTTGAACTTTTGTTATATAAATGGACAGCTACAGACCTTCAACACTATTTTGACGCAGGCTTTTACGAACAAAAACCGATAGGAAGTTAGAATAGCCCATTTTTATATTTTATTTGTTTGAAATATACCTATTCATAAGCTGCGCCGAAAATATTGTCTAAATAAAGAGTCTAGCTTCTCAGAACCATTCGTTTGTGTGAGTTTTAAAATCTAAAAGACGAATGGAAGGGATCTACCATTTAATGCCGAGTCCAAACGGAAAATTGAGAGGCTCTTTCATGACAATTATGACTCTCGAATGTTTGTCAGATGTAATTTGTAATTTACAGATTTGTAGATCAAGGCCTGGTCACCTGGTCTCCTGCTTTTTGGCTTCGAATGCAGTAGCTATCCTGGATGGCTGATGCGCAAATTTTTGACTACGTCGATGTTGATCTCGGCGTATAATTTAAGCCTGTCAACAGCGACAGAGGTTGGTCTTTAACTTCGATATTGATAACCTCGCTCTATTTGGTCAGGTGGGCGAAAGTTTTGTCCATTATGTTCTATATTGAGGTGGTATCTCGTGCCCAATAATGGGACTCTTTTCGTCGCCGTGATGAAGTAGTGCGAAAAGACACCCCACACTGGTGGTCTGAGTCGAATGTCTCTCAAAAGCCTGCAATAATATACAAAAATTTAGCTATGACAGACATTTTCAAAAAATGCCTAAAGTCATATAGGTATGCACATATCTGAAACCGAAAAGACGCTCTAAGCTGCACAAGCTCAAAATTGTCAGACCTAAAGAGTGTCACTGGAAACCTGTGGCTCTTTATCTTCAACAAAGCCCTATTAACTTTGCAAAATAGTCCCAGTTGCCGCATCGCCACTACTGCCTGTCAGTTGCCCTGCAGCAAACCTCCACTAAGTCTGTTGCTGCCTCATACCTGAACACAGAGACGGCATATAGCACAGGGCCGTATCAAATCGCACATCGGCAGTAAAGCGAACGCGAACTTGAACTTGCCTCTGGCCAGACTTTGAAGGGGCTGCACTCGAGCCATTTTTTATACCAGTAGCAATCGAAGGCGACATGTATGGCTTCGCGTGTCGTTTCAGTTGCAGCTGGAGTCGGTAACAAAGTTACTGCGACGACCACAACCCCATCTACGCGTTCAGACCTAAGTCGCGGTAATCCGATTTCCCAGCGTCACCCTTAACTGTATATATAGCTGCATCCTCAAGCGAAGATTAATGAGATCACGTTGAAGTGGTCGTTCTTATGTCCCCACCTAGAATGCCGCGCCGTCATGCATTTTGAAGGCGCGCATTGTCTTCACCCCGAAAACGCCGAACTTTCTCCACGAAGTTAGAAGTAGCAGTAGTATCTGCAGTGAAGTTGTTTTGATTGAACGACATTAACTGGATTCGTACCGAAGAAGGTAATGACGAAAAGTTCTAATTAAAAGTCACGTGAGAATAGGTGTATGTCATGCGTAGCGAATGTGCGTGACGTGCGTTAAATCCATGTTTCAGCTGACAAACGTTTAATGAGCATTTTTACTGTCATGTTAATTATAGCCTTTGGAGCAGGGAATTCAAACGAAGCCTGTACTTATAAGTTTTCCGATAGGCGGAGCCGATCAGAGCGATTTAATGCGCATACCGTTTAGGCAATTTAGTTGAAAGCTCGTATCTTCGAGGGGCTGCATATAGCTCTGACCCGATCTGAATAGCTGATATGTGTATTAGCTTGCATTAGGTCGTACTGCGAAACAAAGCGAGTTAATAGGAGCTGCTTTTGCGGGTTACTTCTACTCATTGTTCTACAAATGAAGTGCCCCAGATGCCTAGAAACAGCGCCATTAAAACCAGTATTTACAAAATGTAGAAGAAAAGTTGATGGGGCCCTTATGATCGCGGACACTTCAACCAGTGGGGTCGCACGGGGCAGACCCAATTTTGTCACACCAGTTATACCTCTACACATATGTATGTCAATAAACTTGGTAAAATTTTGTCAACTGTTGTTCGCACTACTCTCTAGCAAGTGAAGCAAAAATGAAGCCGCAAATTTTAAATGTTCCCATATTGGTTACTTTCCGATTTCCCAATCAATAAGCGTATAAAAATTACTTACCTCAGGATACTTACCTCAGCCCTCCCGCTACATCAATACCCACGAGGCATAGACCGCGGTTTGTCACAGCTTCAGTTGAAGGCACTTCCCTCGGAATTTTTACCAGCGTAAACTTCCTGGGACCTCGAAATTGACAGAAAACGCAGTTTGACACCGAACATTAACAAAAGCATCAAAATCGAAAGCCATTTAAATTTCACCCCTCCAACATAGTTTTTCTTTGGGAAAGACTACCATCTACCAAAATCAAACCATGAACTCACACGACTAGGTATGGTAAGACCCGCTCTGACCCACAACCAGCGGTGCCAGATTCCACGATTTACCATGTTTTTACGATTTTAGGGCTTAAAACTTATTCCACGATTTCTGAGCCAAAAAAGGCATAAAATTCCAAGATTTTTTCAAATTTATCGAATACAAAAATTCATTTGCAATTTTCCAAATAAATTATAAAAATGTGAAGGTGAAGTAAAACCCGCTCATCTGTAGTTCTGCCTAATGCTTATGCATACTGCTTTTTTAGTATAGGGATAGGTTTGATGTGAGGGGATCAATTATGGTTGATCCGGGAAAGTGTGTTCTAAGTAAGAGTTCAAGTGTCTCTTTCTTATTTTGTGACCCCTTAAACATCCATTGCCTGTTAGCACCTGGTGTCAAATAGAAATTGAGCTCTTCATGTCTTCTGTTGATCCAATTGTCGATATAAGATTCTGTGATCACAATTCTGCTATCATTAGTCTGGGCTTACTACCCTTTGTGGTGAGTGCAAGCTCTTGTTGTCATCGTTGCCGCTGCCGTTGCATTGCGGTATTCGTCCCTTTTGCAAGTACATAGGTCAATTGGCTTCTCCAAACATTTAGCTACTTCGTTGGCAAAGCCGATAACCTCAGACGAAATGCAGAGTAATTATGTTTCTAATCCTTCATTAAGTTCCACAATAGCCGACCTAACACGGAGTCTTGCGGTACGTCCCCAGTTGTGCTGTACTGCCTTGGCCCGTCTTCGATATTGCACAGCAACACACTATCATTGAAATAGTCCTTCTGTCTTTGAAAACTAGTGCCCTTAAAATGTTTCTCCAGATCGCAGTCGTTTTTGACATGTTTTATACTTGTTTTCAATTTTGCAATAGCAGAGTAGATATTGTTTATAGGACCCGTCAGCATATAGATCTGCATCTAAGTTCGACTAAAGACCACTTCCAACTAACTGTCCTTAGACATGGCATACCGCTTCTAAGACAAGACTAAAGGAGCATTAAATAAATCAGGGAAAGGTCTGCGGTTGCCGATAACATATCAGAAGCCGTTCCAAACTTGTCAAAACCTCAATGACTGTTGCCAGGACTGCTTTGAAAGTGCTGCTTAAAACCGCTGCATGCCTCGTACTTTTATAATACCGCTTTTTATAATACCGCTTTTTTAAAAACCCGTTTTTTATAATCCCGTTTCTTATTATCCCTTCTACTTTACTTCTTACAGCAGTAAATTTAAATTTGTATGTGCATTATATACTATTTTCACAATGCGTAAAAACAAATGTAGAATATGTTAACAAAAACAAATGTGTGCTTACTGTAAAAACTAAAAACATTCGGATGCATTTTCTTTTTGGTCTTGTATTTTTAATATTTTTAAATATATAATAATAATATAATAAAAAAGCGCATATAACCAACATCAATTTTTTTGATGACAATGTTTTGTAAGAAAACGGGATTGGCGGGATTTGGCGGGATTATAATACAAGGTGGCGCAAAAGTAATCCTCCTATCAGAAAATGCTATAAATTTTGCGATTGGCCCCTAATGTCAGTTCTGTTTTGACATTTGTGTAGTAAACACATGCGAAATACACGTTAATAAACAATGTTACGCTGCACTGCTCCAGAACGCGGAATCTTGGTGACTATTTATTTGAGCAATAATCGGTCGGTGACTTTGGCACAACGTGAATTTCGTCGCAGATTTCCTAGCCGTCCAACGCCTACTGGTGAAACACTGCGACGTTTAGCCGCTCGCCTCGAAGAGACTGGCACAACACGAGATGCTGCCAGGCGTGGCAGACCCCGGAGTATGTATGGTGTGCTGTTTTCGCTGGAGGAGTCATCGGACCTTTTTTCTTCGAAGACGTCGCGGGCCAAACGGTTACTGTGAATGGTGAGCGCTACAGAGCAATGATCAACGAGTTCTTTTTGCCGCAACTTGATGAATTGGGATTGGAAAACATGTGGTTCCAACAGGACGGTGCAACGGCACACACTGCACGTGCCACAACCGATATGCTGAAGGATGCATTTCCCGGGCGCCTAATCTCCCGTTTTGGCGATTTGCGCTGGCCAGCAAGATCGCCTGATTTGACCGCTCCAGACTTCTTTTTGTGGGTCTTTTTGAAGTCGCGGGTTTATGTCAACAAGCCTCAGACTCTTGCAGCTCTTAAAGACAATATCCGTCAAGAATGTGAGGACCTATCGCCGGAAGTTTTGGCCAAAGTGATGGAAAATGCCATAAAAAGGGCTCAAATGACAATCAACTGTGGCGGCGGCCATTTACATGACATCATATTCTCGACTTGATGTAAAAAAAATTAAAAGACCAAATAAAAATAATCCACAAGAAGAATCAAAGTTTTTCATTTTTTTTTTTTAAATTACAGCCAAAAAACATCGGAAGGTTATTTTTGCGCCACCTTGTAGATCGGGATTTTGAACAAGCGGGATTTTAGAAGACGGGATTTTAAAAAAGCAGTATTTTAGCAGACGGGATTTTCAAACATTTTTTTTTTCGGATTTTTGAAAAGCGGGATTCCGATACGCTCCCTGTTGCATCTTATCCTCCAAAGCTGCAGCTAGCTCAAGTGAGCTCTATGCGTATGGATATATTCGCGTGTTTCTCCTGTCAAGGGCCACGCTTTTGTTATCGGTTATAGACGAACCGAGATTTCCATATCAGCGACCAGACTGCGTGGTGACGCCAACTGACTTAGTAGACTAATTTTTCAGCCTGCATAAAAGTAAGTGCGGCTAGTGTGTTGGACTATTGAGCAAGGGGTCCCAGGTTCGATTCCCAAAAAAAAAATCAAGTTCCATCTTAAGGTTTTTGTTTCACTGCACCACCTCTCGCGAACGTCTGAAAAACATCCGAGAGTATAACTCCCTTGAAAGAGCTTCTCAATTGGCCATTTGGACTCGGCCTAAAGTTGTAGATTCCTTCAATCGAACCTAAAAATTAAAAACTCACACAAAACGAATCCAAAAGCTAAGCCTAGGGTCCCTACGGACCTGTTCCGCCAACTATTTATTTATTTTTTTATAATAAGCAAAGGAGTAGAGTTACAGCAGCGGCAACTTCTTCTACCTCTTTGATTGCACCCCCAACTTGTCGGACAACTCGTGTAGACACCTAAATCAACACAGTCGTGCATTCTTACGGTTTTACTGATTTCAGCCTCCCGTGCCAGGTTCGACCTTCAACAAAATTAACAAATTCAAGCTCTCCGCCATCCCAGATAGCTATTTAAAAAATGAATATCCTTTCTGCGCCATTTTAACTCGCTCGATTAATTTAATTACCCTGAATACATAAGCAAGCCCTTCCGAATAGCATTACAGGCTTACAACAGGTAGGCTCGTGAAAACTTATCCAACCGGAGGTATTTTAAATTTTCCAACTTTTTTTCTTCCGCCTGTAAATACCGATTTCAATTTTTTTCTTCCTAAGAAAATATGAAAAATGCCTCCTCTCTGAGGAGTATACCCAGCTACAGCTTCCATCGATAACTTTCAATTTCCATGCGGAGAGCGCTCCACTCCCATCGCCGGCGTTTGCCTTTTTCGTTTTTCGTATTTTCCTTTGAACCCCAAATCGACTGTGCTTTGACAAACAAAACAGGAAACAAAGCAACAGAGAGCACCAGGAAAAAACTTTTAACGATTCAAAGTCAACCCATCACCCGACCAGGCCGCAGGGAACGGAAGAAGGACCATTTTGCTGTTTTTGTTTCCCTCAATTTTTTTTTTTTTTTTTCTTTTTAAGCGTTCCTATTTATTGTATTATCAGCCCCCTCCCGGCCGGTCCTTTAGCGCACCACCCGTTGATACGGAAATTTGAAAATCGTTTCACTTCTAAATTCAATGAATGGTAATGCCAGGCAGTGCGTGTTTGCATGTAAAACAATCAGTTTGGCGGTTTATGATGGCGTTTTCTTTCAAAAACAATCGATAGATGCAGAGGCAGGCATAGAAACAGAAAAGTGCGAGTATATGTCGCATAAATCAGTCCCAACAAGTTAGTATGCATACTTATGGCTTTATTGCGGCGAATTTCAGACTCGAAGTAGGTACGCACATTGCTCGCGAGTCGCGACTAATCCGGACCAGACTGACTGTTCTAGATCCGCACTGAGTACACCACATAAAGTCTGCACTGCAGTGGAGTCCTCGCCACTACGTGGGGACTTATTTGTTGCTCCTGCACAGAGAAATAAAAGACCGAAAACAAAGTCCCTTGAATTTATATTTAGGTAGTGATGGTGGATGGGGCGCTCTCAAGACAACAACACTATGAAAGGGAAAAAGGATACTCTTTTGTTATTATTTTGACATGTTGTAATCCGATATACAACATGGACTGTGTGTGTGTGTGTGTGAGTGTGTGAATAGGAGATGGTAAATCCACATACATGATGGTTGGCACTTTTGTTTTGTTTGGCGTTATCCTTGTTGGCTTGCGCTTAAACGGCTATGGAAGCGAATTATGTCATTCTTGTAATGTGTAGGGCATTTGTGTCTTGTGTGTGCTAGCAAGGACATATAGTGGTACAAACAAATAAATATTAGCAGCCATTGCGACGTCTGGCTAATGGGGTTCCAAGTTGGTTCGCTTGTGTGTTGATGTGCAGTGTACACGATGTGACACCAAAAATAATGCCGAAATGCGATTTTTTTTCTGCTGCCTTTTGTGTCGTCTCGGTATCCTGGCAATAAAGGGAAACCATTTAAGCCATTTTAGAGAATGTAATTACAGCTAACGAGCTATGGCATAGTAATAAGGAGTTATCCGGCGACCGCACGTATTGATTGATGGTTCTTTCACCATAAGCGTGTGATGTTTTTATTGTTTTGCTACGCACAATACTTGGGCATCTGAATGTGTGCGGCTGTGTGTGTATCAGGTTTAATGATAGTTTTGGAAAGTATTGATTTTGCTGAGGCAAGAGAATAGTGTTCACCTCGGTTTTTTGGATGTTAAGTGAGTTTGAAGGACCGCCCACGCCGTGGAGCAATTCGATCCAGAAAAGTATCGATATCGAACTGGAGTGGGCTCAGTGTGGGAATTGACATTGTGTTCTCGAAAATGTTTACTCCGACTGTATGGAAGTGGATGCCTATCAAGTGAGGGTGGATTTTTGTGTCAGCAATGACTTTTTTCCTTGACTTAGTAAGCCAAGTGCGGGTGAGGAAACCCATCGGATGTATTTGGGGCGGGTCGGTGACCATTCGTGGGACTTGAAGTATTTACGACGCCCACGCGAAGTTATTATCGACTCGTGGTAGGTACTTAGCCAGTTCCCAACTGTTGCGATTCGGCCTCAAGTTTGTGGGCGAATATTCATGACTGCTGAGTTGTTTGGCGGGTGATTTAAGGCAGTAAAGGCGGACGAACAGAGTCGGCTTAAATGGTGACATTTCAGCCAGAGTTAGTTTGCATCGTGGAGGAGTATCGTGCTGGTGAGTTACTGTGAGAGGATGACGTTCCCTGTAAAAAAGTTAAGTTAGTGATAACGCGTATAATCCACTTACTTTGAGGGTTATTGAAACGACTGATTTTTTTCGGTAATTCATCCCAAAGAATTCGCTCAGCCAAATATTTTCAAGTAGGCACTTGAATTTAATAAATTTTAAAACACTCTCTCGTGAGCTAAAAAAATAAAATAATTAAATTACCACGAACAGAACTCTTGGTCATTGTTCTAACAACATTTCGCTTGTCTTAGACTTGTTTTTTTTTTTTTTTTGACGAATCTCAACTATAACCAGCAATTTTACGAAAGCTAGCTCAAGGTATTGCTCTGTTGGGACCTTGGATATGAAGGCGTTGCAGGGAATCAGAAAGCGGATGAGTTAGCAAGACACTGTTCTACAGCTATTTTTTTTAGCAGCCGATTCCCTGTGAATATCTCGCTCTACACTCGCTCAAGCTTCAAGTGGGCAAAAAGACACAAGAAAGCCGGAACGCCACTACACTATCTTTCAGCGAAGCCATGCTGATAATGATCTCACGCTTATAATAAGCACAACACTCTGCGGTGGCACATTAGAAAAATGCGTCTGACAGAAGTAGAAATTTGCATAGGCTACGGTGATGAGTGAGTTCTTGCAGACACAATTCTCTGTCAATGGCCATGTCACTGTAGGAATAAGATTCATTGCGAAGACCTTCTTCCAAGCCCAAGAGAAGATAATGAACTTCGTCAAATTCCCAGTATGGTGTTAACAGCACAGTTAGAAATTAATGACATCAAATATTAATTAATTACCCCCCCTTTAAGAATCACAATGAATGGGTCATTATTCACCTAAGTGTTGTACAGGGCCACCGCACGAATATTACCTAACCTTGAGTTTTTATGTGACTAACCCTTTGGCTGGAGCTACTGCTTTGACCAATACTACTTTTACGAGCAGGGACGTAGGTGGTTCTCTGAGTACGGAAGTTTGCAGGTTACGAGCAGAGGGGATAACTATATTTTGAAACAAGTTGAGAAGCCTCTACATATCGTTGGGCAACATTTTATTACTACGTGTTGCTCCTAGAAATTCTACAAGAACTTAAGAATATTTGTTCCATACCTACTTAAGTTTTGTATAAATGGTGCACTGCAGAATTGAACAAATTTTCGATCATTTTATGGCACTTTCGTCACTACTTTCGACGGTTTTAAAGCCTTAAAAAGGGATATCTGGATATTGCCAGTGCCTGGAAATTCGACTTCCGTGCGTAGTGATAAATAAGGTCAAATGGTTTAGACCTCATATGGTACAATCGCAATTCATCCAACTTTGCTATCAGACTGGGACGCATCATAGCTTGACAGTGACTGATTTTTCAATGCCAGCAGAGTGTCTTCGGAAGATTACGACTCAATCGCCTTTTATGCAAGACGCCGGCAGTACCGCTGTGTTCAAAATATTTAAAGGCGATTCTTGAATAATATGCGGGACTTCAATACCAACGATCTAGAAATGAATATCCGATTGGTGAGTTGTTTGCTGTCTCTATTTCCGTAGGACTTATATGTATTTACTTATATTAGTTCACTCAGAAAAAGAAACATCGTAATGACAGAAATTTTCGTTAGTTAAAATTAACCCTAATATCAAAATTTTGTATTTAAGATTGAAAGCTGTTGGCAATGATGTAAGAAAATAGTTATCGATAATTTTAATATTTTTATGCCGAATAATCGATTTTTGAAAACAAGCGAGTTCTTGTTATCGAAAATAAATGTTAAAGGAAAAACATTTAGCTTACAATTTTCTTAAAAATCTCAAAACTCTTGGCTTATCTGGTAATCTTTTTTTTTCTGAGTGTCTCAGACGAACGTATAACTCCCCGGTTTCGGGGTCTTTCCAAAGAGACATATTTGAATAATAGCAACCAGAACCCTCCTCGTAAGGAGTGTTGCCAGCTTTTATAAGATGTGCGGAGCCAAATTTCAAAAATCTTGGAGCCGAAAATAGCCAAACTCAAATACGAAGCATTTTTTTGTAATTCTTTAGTTAAAATGTTTTAAAGACGACAATATAAAATTAAAAAAACAAACACAACACAAACTCGTAATTTAGAGAGTATTCTAGTTTCCATTTTCCAATGTTAACAAAAAATGTGAAACATTTTGCTACATAAACTTGGACAGTGTGTTTTCATATTCGTGCATAACTTGTGAGATGATTTTACTGCTGAGATGGGAGAGTCAGAGTCTGTTCAGAAACTGTGGAGTCTATGGAGTCTGTTCATTCAAAATTAACTGTTTAGAAAGTCTTAGCTATATAAAATAGTTATGTTCGCCATAGAAGTATGCATTTTTTTTTATAAAAAATAGCCCAAATTGCTATAAATCCCAAATGACAATTTTAAGGAACCAGTGGAAGGTTCGAGTAGCCAAATCGGCGAAAAATAATCAGTGCTGGCAACACTGCTCGCACAAGTCGTAAAGCTACAAAACAATTGCTGTTCGCTTTAACTATAAGCTACATTGTCAGAAAGCGGTCCAACGACAAGGGCCAATAATTATTGTGGTGTCCAAAGACAATACTGAGACCATCAACTCCGGCCGATTTCCCGTTACTTATCCTACAAGCTATATTTTTACGGAGTGGTCACGATTTGGTGCGCTAGTATTGTTACATAGAAATTCGTATTGACAAATGTCACGAAACTTCAAAAATTCCGACTCACCAACACACTCCCAGGAAATATGAGACACTTCTCCGCTGTGGCCAAAGTTGCTGGCAGAGTTCATAAAATGTTTTCCGTTTAATTTGAAATTGTTCGTTACTTGTGGATAATATTTTTTTTTAGGAATAAGTGCACATTTGCTTAAAATGTTCATGAAAAATTAACAATGTAGATTAGTTGAGGAAATATAAAAACATTTTTAGCAAATTTTCTTCATAATTTAAGAAAAATTTACAGACGAAATCGAAGTTAATGATTTCCAAAAGCGGCAAATACACAACCATGTTTGTCCTAATATGTTTCTAGTATATAAAACATATATTTCAGGTAATTTAATTAACCAAACAAATCAAATTATTCGCCTTTTAACAATTTATAGTAACTAACCAATGGCATTCAGTAATGTAAAAATGTGGTATTCCCGAACTCTTTCACATTTCCCCACGGTTGCCGCGGTTGGCAGCATTTATTTTTGTATTTTTTGTATGTTTTTGCATGTCACACGGATTATTAATTGACATAACACCGATAGGAAAACAAAATGGCGAATTTGGAAAAAAAAACTGAGGGGCCAGCTGCTCTTTGTGAGTTGGGGGTCTCAGTTACGGTTGCCACTTGCATAAAAAATTAGCTACCAAAATTGGAAAAAAGTTACCAAACCCAGATAAAATTTACCAAAAATCTGGAGACGTTGATAAAACATTTTTAAAACATAAAAAAAAAACATATGTCTTTTAAAATATTCAATTTGGTACATTAGGTTTGTAGGAACTTAGTACGTCTTTAAGTAGTTAAACAACGACTACTTTATAAAATAAAACAAATAAGACTTAACTTACTAATGTAATAGTAATATCTACTTTAAATAATTTTGCTGAAAAAAAACATGATTTTCCAGACTCAAATTATTTTATTTGATTTTTAAAATTGCTTGTTTAAAAACAAACATTTATACAACATAAGACTCAAGAACTTTGTCAGTCTAAGCAATTGAACAACGTCAACAACGTTGTGCACAAAATTAGTAGCTGTTAGAAGGCATGGGATCATCTACCATTTTCGAGCCTTTTTTTCTTATAGCCTTAACAAATTATAGTTTTACGTCTGCAAATAAATAATATAATTAGCTAACTTATCCATATCTTAATGTAGTTAGAAACAGAAAATATTTCGAAGTCCAACATCTGTCAAAAGAAGAAAATGGTTACATTACATTTGCTTTTATTGAACTTTTGGTATATACAATTTGACTTAAAGTAGGTAACAAATGATGGTGAATAATTAATATTTAAATGTGTTGGCTCAACAACAGGGGCCCAACGGTATACAGTGTTTGTTTTCTTAGATCTATTTTACATAAATTGTGGTTGTCTTCGCGGATTCATACTCGTAGTATGCATCGTTGTCTGGGTTTACCTCAGGGAGTTCAAATCCGGGTGTTGATAGAAGAAAATGGCTGCATTGAGTAATTTTTTGAACAAAATAGGTTTACATGGGTGGTGCTGACGCATATGCGAATGCAATGCTTTCACTCAGAAACGGTAAGGCAGCATTTAAATGAATTGATATCGAGTTCGTATTTTTGATGCTCCTGCTCAAAAAGTTACCAAAACCAGATAAAAATTACCAAATTACCAAAACTCAAAAAGCAAAAAAAAAAAAAAATACCAAAGTGGCAACCGTGGTCTCAGTATGATTTGTCTATGGTGGTGTCTGCGTCTATTTGCAGGAGACTATTCAGCCGAAAAAAAAATACAGAGAACTAACCGCAACCAACTTGTCTCAACTTTTTTTTATCAAAAAGCGAGTGTGAATTGCGTGCAGCCAAGAAAAATATATTCTTTTTTGAATAGCTAACCCAAGCTAGTGGTGGGTCTTTTTTATGGGTGGTACTTAGAGATGTGTAATCCTCAACAATAAGATACCAGAAGTCCGTACCAACTGAGTTGTATGTACTTTTCTACGACCTTACCTCAGGACTGTCATTAGGTAGGTATCACTTCGCCGGGCTAGTAAGCAGCGTATGCTGCTGTCCTATCGAATCGGCTCTTTTCAGCTCGTTCTGGGAGCTCGTTATGGGGGACTGTATATCCCACCAGTCATCATCTGTCCTCCACATATGGCTTCTTAGAAGCTGAGGGCTTGGTAAGTTCACTCTTTCCATTGCAAAGCGTATCGTATTTTCTTTCTCATCTCAGGTTTCGGTAGAAAGGCAAGCTATCCTAACTAAATCTATGAAGATACTTTTGGTAGGTGCCATGCTCGAGCAAGAACCGGGTTTGGTGGTTGTTGCAGTCAAAGTCGTGTGTGATGTGTTTTTTGCCGAAGGCTGGTGTAGGTACTCGTCGAATCAGGGTCTCCCAAAGAAACGCAAACTTTGCATACGACGTGGAATTTTATTTCGTTACTTACTTATAAATAGGACTTACGACTACCTCAACAACGCAATCGGTATATGTATTTAAATTAGGCAGGGTAGTGGAGCCTTTTTTGTGTTTTGTGTAGACCTTTAACAGCTCGCTATCGAGAATGCAGTTGGGAATGATTCCCGCAGAAATTGATCAGAATCCGCTTGTCTGCGCAGAGTTTGTGTGCTGATAGAAGCTTTTTTCTAGTTTTTTTTTGTCGTAGGAACTAGGGTCTTCCGCCACGGCCGGGTTGGCGTGTGGAAGTATTGAGCTGACAGCTTTAGATACCAGGCGTATCTGCGGTGGGCACCATTTCTTGCATGTGTTTTTGCCACAGGAGCTTCGTTGATGTTAAAAGAAGTGACGATCACTTCAACTCTTTGCGGAGCAGAACTCAGTCAAATCTTGTGGTAGTCCCGCGAGCACTTCGGGGCAGCCAGTGATGTGTCAAAAAATCGTTGAGGACATCAAACACACACTAAAAATACATGAAAAAGCTGTGTAATTGAAACAATTTCGGAGTAGGGACAGCTTCGTTGTATGAAGGACAGCTTCGTTGAAGGGAAGTTTGACAAGTATGTAAACAATTACTAACAATCACTTTTAACCTTCGCAGTTAATATTTCGTAGGTCACAATGGGTAATACTGTATGGAAAATTTCGCCATTGTGAGTTTGAAAAAATCAGCCAAAACACCAAAAATGATTATGTTACTTGCGATATTTTCCTTATTTCCCTTTTCTTCGGTAACAGAACTGTTTGCGTTACCTTAGGTACCTCCTTAACCTGCTTTTATTGCGTTTCTTACTTCAACTGCGTTGGTTGAAATTTTCTTTTGGACCTGCTTGCGTCACCTGCGTGTGCTGCTTGCAATTCTTGCGTCACTTGGGTTACTTGCATTTATTATACATCATCTAACAAAAGAGCACTCGGGGATATGCAACATGCGAAAATATATTTTTGTATTGAGTCATTCTTTCCGGAAATGTAACGGCTTGCAGTTGGTTTTGTTGACATTTTTGCCCTCCGCAATGTCAACCACACTTGTCGAGTTTAGAAACGAAGAGTTGGACCAGGCATTGGTAGAGTCCTGGCACCCGCACCAGGAAACTAGTTTGACTTTGTGTTCAAATATTTGCAGCTCCGTTATCAACATAATCTTCCGCTTTCCATCCTCCGAATGATTGGAGATTCCGTAGTTAGTTTTGCGAAAGAAGATCAATTATTATTTCATGTTCCTGTCGGCATTAAAGAACGTCCCTGCTTCATTTTCCTCATTTTCTGTTCCCACCCTGCAGGATCGAACCAAAATCAAAGCACAGGGCAATCCACATGCAACACACTCCCTCGAGTATGAGTCTTCCAAGAGTTCTTGTAGCTGCCACCACCCCACTGAAGCTCACAAGGCAGAAGCATCCCCAACCAAATATGATCGAAAAGAGGTACTACCTCACCCCCAAATCACTGTGAACGCAGGATAATTGAAATTTGTACAAGTAAACATTTTCCTAATGATATCGAATCCATTATTCATCAATTTTCCACATTCGGGGGAGGGGGGCAGATGTTCGAAAGTGGAGAGCTCTATAATAATAGTGCCCTCGGGCGCATAACATCATCAGTAGAATGGCAGTGCCTTGGGACAGGCATTTATTGTGATTTCTTTTCGGGGCAGTCTTTACTCGTTGCCGAATGGAACACCAAGCGATTACTTGATCGATTCCTAAATGCCCCAAGTTGCGTAGTGGAAACACGTTGCTGCCAAAACGTGTGCACACAGCACAAACTGACCTGCGAAAACTACCATCGACACGACTGCTATTATTGCCATTGTTAGCTGTACTTGTGCCTTCATTGATGGTAATTATTCAATATAGTCGCGAACCGATTTAATGAACTGTCGTGTAGTTATAGCTAACATAGCTAACTAAACATATGCCGAGGGTGGTTGTTGTTGTAGTTGCTGGCGATAGTGGTGCGGTGGCGGTGGTAAAAGCAGATGTCTTATCAATTCTGTCGGAGCACAAAGCTTTGTGTCAGGCGTCAACTTGATGTGATTTTCCATTTTCACTTTCGAAAACTTCTTCCTGACAATTTGTGACATTGAATGCGGACCGGTATCGGTGGATTGGAATAGTTTTCGCTTGGTTACTTCTTGCGGACAAAGTTCGGCATGCGAAGTGTGTTACTTAATCGATTCCGGTGAATATTTTCGATGGGTAATCTTTCGGGTCAAGTCGAGACCAAGACCATAGAAAGCTGTCAGACACAGGCAAAGAGGGAAGTGCCATAAATCTTCGCGTTAAGTATAATGGATGGAGATACAATAAATTCGCTTTCGAATTGATTCCAGCGTGTTGTTTTCAATGCGACGAATAATTAAAGTCAGTCCTGGCTGCCCACCCCGCGAACGTCCTTAGGCTTGCCATTCCCTTGGTTTAAAGGGGAAAGTTGGCAAAAGTTTAAATTAACGGAAAGTTGAAAGTTAAGGGCAACAGTTTCGAGGGGTAGTGGTGGAACCGAGTACCGATTACTGGAACGAGATTGCTTATTCGTAATGAGTCAGTGAAGCGCAACTTTTGCTTTTGTTCCCGCAACACTCTACGCATGGAGAGAGCTGTAGTTAATTTGAATGGAAATTGCCATGCTTAGCTGGTTCAAGCGTGAGATCCGAACTATATGAAAGTTGGTTATATATCCCACATCTTATTCGTACCTACGGAAAACTGTCGGCACTTCAGAAGGGGTTACGCACTGGTGGTCTTCTCAAGTATTTCTCATTCTGACGACTGTTTAGATGCGGAATGCGGTTAGCTATAACTAGAAGCTTGGGCTTTGCATGTCTCCTCGAAAGTCTCCCAAAGTGCCAGTACAATGTGGATGTTGTTTTTTGATTTGTATACGCTTCGAAAGTACGCTCCGAAAAGTACCTATTGTCTTCGAGCAAAATGCCGGTCTTGAGGTTTTAATTGGAAATCATATGATGATAGTATGGAGGAATCCAAAATAGTTCCGTCAGTCAAAATGCTACGGCACGTGTTGGAATTTCAGTTAGGTGACACGTTAAGCCCCATGTCAGGTATACCGTATACCTTACTGCCACCAAATCTTTGGCCCAAAAGAAGGCAATTGAATAGTGGGCTCCTGTCACTAAGAGGACTCTGTATAAGACAATCACCAACGTAGTCATGCTATATGACACAGAAGAATGGACATCAGAGAAGGCCGATCCACGGTCGTCTTAAGCACAGATTTCTATCAGTTATTTTTGGTCTCGTTTGAAAAAAAAAAACAGATTTTCATCGATCCCTACGATTTTTTAGGTAACATTGATCGTCTACGATGGCTATACCTAGGCCATGCAGAGCAACGTTTGTGCTAAAGAGTCTTCGATCCCAACCCAGACGAGACACCCAATGCGAGGTTTTCCTTTACTTCTTTGTTCCTCTCACTGGGAATTGAAACTTAAACAACTTGATCTACGCAAGGGGGGGGAGTATATTTTTATTGTTAAACTTCTGGCTAACAAAGCCTTATACACCGAGAGAAAAATAGAGTGATAGTAAGCAACACGCTTAAATTAATCAATTTTCGAGTCATATTCATCGCTATCCGATCTGTGCTTAAATCAAGTACAAGGTGGCGCAAAAATAACATTCCGATGTTTTTTGGCTGTAATTTAAAAAAAAAATGAAAAACTTTGATTCTTCTTGTGGATTATTTTTATTTGGTCTTTTAATTTTTTTTACATCAAGTCGAGAATATGATGTCATGTAAATGGCCGCCGCCACAGTTGATTGTCATTTGAGCCCTTTTTATGGCATTTTCCATCACTTTGGCCAAAACTTCCGGCGATAGGTCCTCACATTCTTGACGGATATTGTCTTTAAGAGCTGCAAGAGTCTGAGGCTTGTTGACATAAACCCGCGACTTCAAAAAGCCCCACAAAAAGAAGTCTGGAGCGGTCAAATCAGGCGATCTTGCTGGCCAGTGCAAATCGCCAAAACGGGAAATGCATCCTTCAGCATATCGGTTGTGGCACGTGCAGTGTGTGCCGTTGCACCGTCCTGTTGGAACCACATGTTTTCCAATCCCAATTCATCAAGTTGCGGCAAAAAGAACTCGTTGATCATTGCTCTGTAGCGCTCACCATTCACAGTAACCGTTTGGCCCGCGACGTCTTCGAAGAAAAAAGGTCCGATGACTCCTCCAGCGAAAACAGCACACCATACAGTGACTTTGAGCGGGTGTAATGGCTCTTCGTGGGTTACACGCGTATTTACAGTGCCCCAGAAGCGTAAATTTTGCTTATTTACGTACCCGCTAAGATGGAAATGGGCCTCATCACTCATGATTACTTTTGATGAAAAATCATCTTCCTCTTGGTGGTGATTAAGGATGGCTTGAGCTTGAGCGTTCTGGAGCAGTGTAGCGTAACATTGTTTATTAACGTGTATTTCGCATGTGTTTACTACACAAATGTCAAAACAGAACTGACATTAGGGGCCAATCGCAAAATTTATAGCATTTTCTGATAGGAGGATTACTTTTGCACCACCTTGTACGTCGGTTTGAAACTGGTAAGGCAGTCTTACTTATAGAATGTGCATGTTTAATTTAAAAACATTTCAAGTAATTAAATGTGTTAAATTGATACCGAATTTTCTTATTCCTAAAGCGCAGAATTATTGAATTGAAAACGATATGTAGACTTAGCTTAAGTATAATCATTTTTGTATTAAATTACTGGGCATTCTTGATCCATGAGTGCAGAGGACGAACTAAATCAGAACAGGTTTACATTCAAAGTAAACCCTGGTTTAGCTTTCCCTTTTTAGAGAACAGACTTTTACTTTATTGGGTCTTTTCACAAGATTTGCTTAATGACTTTGTAGAGGTCTTTTTTAGATTCTAGGTATGGGTACTTTAGTAGGGCTTTCATATATAAAATCCGACGATACCATCTTCAGTGGCTTGGCCTTTTACAGGGTCCGCCAAATAACTTTTTTTTTTTTGAAAATGCTATAAAAAAAACTACTGAATATTTTCTCAAATTTTTTTTTTTTTTGAAAGTACTTCCGGTTAATAATGGAAAATAATTTCATTCAAATGGCTGCCTCGGCTGGCCATGCAGTAGTCTACACGATCGGTCCAATTTTTAAGCACATTATCGAAATTTGAGAAAATATTCAGTAGTTTTTTTTTATAGCATTTTCAAAAAAGAAAAGTTATTTGGCGGACCCTGTATTTAGCTCTCAATGGCAAACATCCACACATTAGAAATTGAATTTTTGCTTCAAAGCTTAGGCCGCCATCCATGAAAACTGATGCCTACATCAAAACCAAGGCTGTACTCGTACATAAGTGTTCGGCAACGCAATATCTTCGTCAGTCCGCGGGGTTCCTAGTGTCACACTTTCCGTAAATTATTATTTATTCCAAAAAATGCCTTAAAGGATATGAGCCTTACACCGATTCGACCTGTTTCTAGTTCAGTATTAAAACAATAATAATGACAAAAAATATGCAAAATTAAATACAAAACCAATATCCTTGGCCAGGAAATGTTTTACCAGCGAAATGACCCCCCCAAAGACGACGAACCTTACTGCCGCACATAAGTCCCTTTACAATCTCATTCAAAAGCCACTGTTGAATGTCACTCTCTTATTATGCCATTAAGCATATTATAATTCGACCGCGTTAAGATACCATCAATATCTCATAAATAATTCTGTTCTTCTTCTCAGCAGGAAGAACTATTAATTGCTGTTCCAGCAAGCTCCACGGCTCGATCAAAAGTCTGCATTTTAAATTCTGTAGCAAACAATAAACAACTAATAAATTGCCGTATACCCATCGCAGCCTTAACGTCCTCGTTCGCCAGGCTGATTTATCCCCCAAACATACATCAACGAAATTTAATGCACATTTAAACAATAATTCCGCGAACTTTATGATTCATAACGCAGCGGTGACGGCGGCGGCGGCGGCAGGACAAAAAACTACCACCAGACTCGTCGGGTTCTCTGTCAATATATATGTGAGTGTGTACACTCGTCCGTATGGAGAACGCGTCCTTCCGCCTTCGTATCGGTGCGGGAAACGAAAAGCCACCGTCGCGCTATCAACGTTGCATTATAAATTCAAAATGTCCGTTTAATTATGTAGATGCGTACGATATTCGACAGTGAACGACATCGGCGACGTATAATCCTGTTATTAAGGACACTCAATTCACTGGCCGCACAGCAAACATACACTCTCTCTACACCAGGCACACTAGTGCAGTCCGCATGATGGCGGAGCCTCTTTGCGCATTAAATAAAGAAACACAAAAATATACAAGCAGAGAACTCCTGGTTCCCCAACATGCCGCCCACATCTCATTCGGAGCCGTAATAATTTTTGATCACCGCATTAAAAAGCGATTGTAATTGAAATATGAACAGCAAAGCGGCGTAAACAAACGAACATAAGTGCGGCGTGGGCCAAAAAGGTCATCGCATTCGCCAAACACCGCAGGGTATATACGCTTCTCAATACGGCTCTGGAATGGTAGTCCGCAGGACATTGCTGCAACACTATATTCTAATGCAAGCCATAAACTTGATGGGATATGTTTCACGCAACAAATACAGTGGGAAGCAGAAGATTTATGGTTTTGTTTTGAACCAAAAATACGATAGGACAACGAAAACAAGGCATCACACTAACTTGTCGTGCGATGGGGATAGCATTTTTTTTTTCTTTTTTTTGTGAGAAAGACTGCGTAATAATTCCGGGAAAATATTGTAATTTCGTCTCAAGATACGATCTTGCAGTGGAATGAGGTTTTGTTGTGCTAGTAAGCAAATTGGTTCCACATAGAGGGAGTTGCTTATCTTAATTCAATCGGTGAAAATGGCGAATATTGGTCGGAGTATAGCGGTTTGCAAGGATATTCCCTTTTCACGGCAGCAAGACGGAATAAGACCTAAGACAGGATGCCAATTTATTGGAAATTTTAGTTTTATATTAATAAAGCCAATATTCATTAAGCTTAAGATTATTTAAATAAAAACTGTAAAGCAATAATACGAGTTGGGACCGGGTCGGAATGCAGGGGTCAGATTCTGTAAGGCGAAACGATAAAACGTTTTCGTGCGCACGAATGATTTGCCCTATATTACACAAGCAAATTTCTTTATGCGCACGAAAACGTTTGAACGTTTCGCCTTACAGAATGCCGACTTTTCTTTCAAAATTCTGCTTTTTTTAGATCTGCTTTTCAAATTTAAACCAAAAAAAATGGAGCTATTTTTCAAATAACAAATATTAACAACAACAACAAAAATAATAAAATAAACAAGTAGATATTGAAAAACAATTTCAAATTTATAATAAGAAAATTATTAAAAGTTAAAAAGAAAGATTAAAAGAAGAATAGAGGAGATAAAAAATTAAAAAAAAAACAAAAACAAATTAAAAAAAGAAAATGTATATAAAATTCTGACAACAATAAAAACAGGTTTGGCAAGTTTTAAAAAGCGTGCGCTTTTGAACATTTTCCAAGCACAAACATTAAAAAGTTTGCATAATTTTTTAAAGCAGAATTTTGAAAACCCGATTTCGTAAAAAGAATTTTAACCCACCCAGAATTTTGATCACATATGTTATTGAAAATCTAAATTTTGTCAGACGGTTCAGAGGCTAAAATAATTTGGGTCAGGAAGTACAGGAGCTCAAATATATTACAAATATAGACTAAGCACCAAAACTATTTCTTGCAGTAGCTTTAGCGGTAAAATCATGTTTATCAGGAGCTTCAGCATCGAATTGAAGGACATTTTTCGCCTTGGACCAGATACCTAGCTGTTTTTTCCATTTTTAATTTGTATATAATTTTTAAAATTTTATTTAAACCATACTTCTTTATTAAACTTACATTTTTGTTCTCAAATACTGGTGTAAGTAAATCAGATCTAAAAATAATTTCAAAATTTCGAATCGGGTAATTAACTTTCTAGCTACTTCTTAGATACTTTTTTTAAGTATATCTGATATTAAAATTACCACAATATTAAAAAAAAAAAAAAAAACTGATGGAAAACTGGTTTCTGATTGATACTTTAATTTAGGAATGTTGACGGTAATTCTTAATATAGCCCGACAAAAAGGGTTAGACGGTGACGAAATGCGGAACTACATCTAGAAAATGATACATTTTCTGTTGAACTCGGCGTTGGCAATGCCATCTGCTCATCACTGTTGCTATAAATTCGCTAACAACCCAAGTAACAATTTAACTTCGGTAAGGTTCAAATTTGTAATTTCTGTAGGCAACAGCTTCGATAGAGCTTCTTTAGTCTTTGTTAACCGAAGTTGATCCATTTCGAAGCAATTGATTTGATTATAACTTCAGTAAGACCTTAACGAAGCATACACACAGGCTTTATAGAGGGATATGAAATTAAGTTTCGATAAGATCTCTATTAGACTTCTGAAAATGTGTCTGGAGATGTGTGGAAAGTGAATTTCTTCGATAAGGCTTGTGGTTCAAAGCGCTTCCTAGAAGCTTCTTTAGAGCTTCTGACCGAAGGCATTATAGAAGCAATGAATTGTCACGCAGTCATTCGCTTGCGATTGGAAGCTGTACAGAAGCACTTACTCGTACATAGAGGTAAGAATTAAATTCATATGAAATTAATAAGCTGTCTAAAGAAACCTCAATTAATTATTCGGGGAAAACAGACACAAAATAAAACACTTTTAGCACAATGAAAAATATGTCAGTAATGTGATTAAATAAACACTTTTCGCCCATAAATAAATTGGGTAACACTAAATGTCATGATTACTTACAACTTCGCTCGAGTAAGCTGCAAGTTTATTGAAAATCTTAACGAAACTCTAAAATGTATCAAGTAGTTCAGATTTACCACTGATTCTCAGTGCGACGCATGTATAAGTAAAATGTAAATTATAACGAGTACGTAATGTAAACTGCATGAAAATTGCAAAAAGTCTTCGAAAATATTTTTAAATAAAATAAAAAAAAATAAAAAAATAAGAAAATCGAAAATTGAAAAATGTAATAAAAAACATAAATGTTTTTCTTGTTCATATTTGAGTCTCTATAAGGCTTCCATAAAGTTTCGGTAAGGCCATACCAAAGTAATAACCTACTGCTGATAAATGTGAGATGCTTCTTTTGCGAAGCAGTAGCCTACCGTCGATGTTAATTGCCTTTCAGACGAAGAAGTTGTGTTTTCAGTATGGTCTTACCAAGCTGTTCAGAAAGTCTTAAACAAGTAAATACCTGCATTAAAGTGCGCCAAATGTGTTTCCATTAGGCCTTATGCAGTTGATATTGCGGGAGGTGAAATAGCTTCGATAGCACCTTACCGAAGTCAAATGTTACTTGGGAAAGCCTTCATTTACTTTGTAAATTGGTTTTTCAAGCTTCCAATATAGACAAAAAAAATAGTGTAAGGCCATTCGGGGTCGAGACCCTTGTGCCCTTACAGTGAAGAAGGTACTCCCGCTGAGTCGCATGCTCCACTGTCCAAGCCATGCTTTCATCCCTTAGTCCAGTATCCCCGATAATCGACCACCACTTCCCTCGTGTGTTCACAAGAATGTCAAACAAATGTGTCTTGTGTGTGCGAGAATCAGAGTCTTTAAACGAGCTTACTCACCGATTTAAAGGATTTCCACTACAGCTTCCTCCCCGGCATCTACTTCATTTCGAAGAACGAATGCTACTTCGTGCAAACATATTTGCACAGTGCTTTAATTTGTTTGCAAACGCATCCGGATCGAGCATTTAAATCGATCGATTCAGCACCAGGATAAAGGAAACTCATTTAGTCAGCCAGTCAGAAGGCATCAAGGAGGTAGCGGCAGGCTACTGCTGCCGATGCCAGACACCTTCTCGAAGCGTAGCAGCACACTCACTTCGATTTTGTTTTAATAAAAGCCAAATGGACGGACAGAAGGAAGGTATAAGGTATAACAACTGCAGACACTATACACTGGCATCCTTTGGGTCACGACGACAGTTCTTGAAAAAATGGTAATGGTGGGTGGTCCCGCACCTGGACTCGCATTCCATTTAGATTTTGCCCCGTTTCCTCTGTTTGTCTTTATATTTTTTCTACCCAACATCCTGACAATGAAAGAAGAAGAATTGCATTTTTACAAGGACTCCTCGAAGTGTGCAAACACCTTGCCAGTATGGTGCTTTGCATTTTCCTTATTCTTTCCTTATTGCCGCCCATTCCTCCGTAGCCGACGGAAGAGATAACTCTTCTGCGTCGGAGATAGCAGCGTTTACCTGGGCGAATATACGTTGAGGACTTTTTTCCCCGGCTGTAGCTCGTAATTCCTTTTCCCTGTGTATAATGTCCTTTTATTGCATGACCCCTTCCGTTGGGCTGCCGTTACCGCTACCCGTTCAGAGGGCAAAGTTTCAGTCCGAGGCAGCAGTTGTCTCAGTGTTTACTTCCGATTTGAGCCAATGATTATTTTATGGCCATTGATCTTTTATGGACGATTCCGTTTCGAAAAACATTTAAACGCACCTGAGTGGCCGTTTCTTCGCTCGGCTTTCGTCGATGCTCTTCCTATACCAGTGCCGCACTGTGTGTAGCTGCTAGGGTCGTGTCGTAGTGCAGTGCTTTTGTCTGCAGTGCAAAATGGAATTGGATTTTTATGAGTTTTTTTCCAACTCAGGATCTTTTGTTGAGTTCTTTTTTTGCTGGTGTTTTTTTTTTCCTTTTACGACTTGTGGTGGTTGCGAAGTTTTCTTTGATATTTGAGATGGAAATCTCTTGCACAGGCAATTAGACGACATGTGGCGGTGCTGGATTGAAGGAGAGGAAATCAATCTTTTAAAGGTTATTGTCAGCTTGAAGTTTGGAAGGATGACTCTTGTGGTGGTTTAGCGCACAGTTTATGGAATATGGGTACTCACCGATGCCGAAGGTATTGGCATTATTGTATTATACGCGTGAGCCGTGCTCCTGCAAGGAATTAGACGTGTTGTTGGTTTTGAATTGATCGCAGGTTTTGTGGCAAAATAAAGTGGTTCGCATTTATGTGGAACAAGCGTGGCAAAGGGGTACGGGGCTCAGCCCAACTGGTGCGGTTGTTTGAATTTTTTTCGAGATTTTTATCCTTTCCTATCATGAACTGCATGCTCTACGTCGGATTCAGTTATGTTTACTAATGAAAATGATCATAAATAGCTAGAGGCATGCATTTTTGATAAGTCTGTCGAACGTGTTTAAAATGTTTAAAAAAATCAACAAACGTGTCAAAAACAAATCGAAAATGCCTAAAAACTCGTTTAATTTTGTTTTAAATCGTGCACCAAAAACTTGTCACAAATCGTGCATCAAAAAACAAGTGTCTGAAAAAAATTCCAACAACACGTCAAAAATGTGTCCCAAAACCCTTGTAAAATGCGTGAAAAAACACAGCAACAAGATTTATAAAATCATCAAATAACTTCCAAAGCTTCTAGGCCCAAGATGGCGTCAAGAAGCGGATCCAAATCGCGTCAAAAGAAGCTTGTCAAAAAACGAGTCGTGACAGTGACAATGATAAGTTCCACTGAAGATGGCTACTTGACGCATTAGACATTCCGAAACTGGAATGTATGAGAGCAAGACATCCTAAGATTTGTTCGCAAGATCAAATGCCTGAAGGTCAGTTGAGGTTTTACTTCGAAGAGACACTAAGTTACAGAGAAAGTAGATAGTAGTCTCCTCCTCCCAATCATTCGTGCAGCTTAACAAAAATCGTTTAAATATGCATCGAGTCTTCTTGTCTTCTCGTTATTATAAATTTTATTTAAAAACACAAACAATGAATTCAAAATAAAAAAAATATTAAAAAAGTTTTACATAATTTAATTTCAAAAAAAGTCTAATACAAAAAAAAAAATAGTTGGCGCAATAGGTTCGTAGGAACCCTAGGCCTAAATTCTCAGAACCATTCGTTTTGTGTGAGTTTTTCATTTTTGGGACGAATGGAAGGGACCTACAGTTTTATGCCGACTCCAAACGGCCAATTGAGGAGCTCTTTCATGACAGTTATACTCTCGGATGTTTGTCAGACGTTCGAGTGAAAAAAAACTTAAGTTGGAATTTGCTTTTTTCCGGGATTCGAACTTGGGACCCCTCGCTTAGTTGTCCAACACACTTACCACTAAGCCACTGCTTCTATTCCAATCAAAAATCGTTTCATTCACTCGCTCGCACCTTTTGGCTATCCCTTTCCCAGCTGCCGTATATGTTGGCTGCGCTGATGGGATAGGGTCCCTAAGAGAGAATCTCTTAGCTTCAGCCTCGACCAAATCTTTAAAACAACATCAGATATGCTAACTTTTGACTGCCAGTTGTCCAAGTCCAATCATACAACTTCCGCCGTGGGACTGAAACTATCGACAAAATTTCTCCCGTAAAATGGTAGCAGGATGCAACCTAAATGCCACTTAAATACTCAGTTACCACCACCGACCTTACCATAACCACAATCGAAGTTATTTGAATAACTCGTAATTTGCCAGCACACCGAGATTTTCCACTGGTGCCTGCAACACACCCCCACTTAATGTCTACAGCGAACAACAGAAGGTCACTTCCCATGAACAGCAAGCTCAACGAGCGAGGATGCAGTCAGTGAAGCATCAGCCAGCCGTACCAGCACCACCAGAGTAGCAGACGCAGCGCAGACACTTAAAAGTAATATTCTCAAAAGTTTCTCTCGACCACTTTTGAGACTTTTCACTTTGAAGCACCCCAGCCATGTGGATACGAATGTTATTAAAGATGATTATTGAACACCCCGCACACACACTCGCACCATAAAGAGCCAGTGGCTCGAACAATATTGGCCAACTGCAGCAGCTAAGTTCAATAGTTAGCCGCCCTTGTTGGGCGCCCGTTGAATGGTATTTGTTCAGCTTTCCAGTGCTTCAATTCAGCACCATTAATGGAAAGATAAGTACACGACCAAAGCCCGATGTTACACTACTGCTGTTCGAGTTGTATTAGCAGAAGCACACACTGGACTTGGGCTAAAGATGATGACGGCATGGCGTCAACTTTATTGACCCTTGCCGCTCTGCAATGACGCGACTAGCTTTGTCGATTTTTCGAATAAATTCAATTCGTTTGAATAGCACTTCACTAATATTATTGCTTCAATGTAGCGTTCGTCCTTCTCCACATCATCGGGGCGCTGCTCATAGCTCATTCATTGAATTCATCTATCATGGGTTTTTTGCTATTATCTAGTTTTTTTTTTTTTGCAGATATTTTGTGTGCGAGAGCGTCGAGGGGGTGCGAATGATGAGTTGAGAGATGCTTTCCCTCTCAAAACATATTTAATTGATTTCCGCTTTTCAATGAGGATTGCCATTGCCGGCTGCAGTGGCGTTTTCATATATACCCACTCCCACACAGCTGGTGCTTGATATAATAATAATTGAAGTTAGTTGGTTTTATTTGTTAAAATAGCTATTTTTTGAGGAAAAGTTTGCTCGTCTATGTAAATGTTTTTGATGCAGGCTCACTTGAGAGCAGGGAAGACAAATTACCAACAAGAACGATTGATGTTTGGCGAAGGAAGCGAAAACTCAGAGTTGGATGATGGCACTACAAAAAGTGCTAATTGAGTATGAAAGGTAGCAAAGTATTGATTTTCGTGAGTATCCTCTGCTCTTGGAGTGTTATTTGCATTGCAAGAAATGGAGGAGTAGTATCAGCTATGTGAATTATTTCGAACAATCTTCAAAATTGTTGAGTAGCTTTATAATTGAGTGGGGGTATTGGTATGGTACCAGATACGGGGACAATGAGGTTAAAATGATGACTCCCGGGACTTGTGAAAAATGCGGAGACGCAGTCGTTCGTGGATCATAACATAAAGTTTTGGTGCTTCACTTATGATCCTATTAGTCTTGGATTATTGATAACAATGAAATGCATATCGTTTGTCTGCAGTTTGCTGCCAATAATTCGGTTAACTCCTTGCGCGATACTAATAACAAATTTTAGTCTCGACTTTAAATTTACGGAAACATCACAATTGCGAAATGTGTATGGTAAATATAGCCACTGTGAACTACTAAAATTTAGAGTCCAAACTAAAAATGTTTATTGGTAAGGCCCCTTGAATGTTGAGGCGATTTCCGATTTAGTATGTATGCCCCTGTCCAAGAAGAAGCAAAGAAACGCCTACATTGCATACTTTATTGAGCCTTTGCGCTGTACACCTCAACTAGTTCCCTGCCACGACAACGCTGTGTGAGGATACCAACAAACCCGTTTCCAAGCATAGTGGAACAAACTTCAGGGTAGTTACTTTGCTGGCAACAACTCGAATATTAACACCCTTGATGTAAGCACGAAGTACTGTGGCGAATACGTGACATTTTCATTACTTGCATTAAATTTGTTTGCACGGACATTTTTGTTAGAGGTATGTGTATGGATTGGGGAAAATAGTTATAATTATAAGCAGCATTTCCTACAGATGTCTCATGCGATAAATAAATAAGGAGATGAAGCAAGAAGTCCTATAAGGCTACTTAGGCCGGTTAGCTGTTCACAACTTGCGACAAATGGAAGGGGTCAGCACAATTTAAAAGGTTTATTTGAGAAGCTTTTTTAGGAAAGTTGGACGTTTGTCGGAAGTCCGCCAGAAGTATTGCAGTGCAAAAAATAACTGTAAGTTGAACGTCATATCCCTCTCTTAGTAGCTATCGACTCAGATGATTGCATTTAAAAATAAGTGCACGACTGAATGGACTGAATCCTATGAATCACCTGAATCTATCTATTTACCTTGAAGTTACGGATGCAGACCGAGTCACCGTCAATAGCGTTGCAACGAACCAACAATTCTACTAAAGTTTTAAGTTTATGAATAAAAGACTTGTTTTCTGTGAATTCTGATATTCACTGATATGAAAAGTCAGAAGTCAGCGTCGTAATTCTGTCCACCTCTTTGTAGTCTCTTTCTGGCTGCAACCTGTCTCGAAATCGGTTGTTTCTGAATTCATTTGTCTTTGACCCGGTTCCCAATTTTTTCATTATTTTATTAAGTCCAAAAACGCAACAAAAATGCACCAAAAATGCGTCAAGAAGAAGCAAAAAAAGCTTCACTTTCACTCATCGACATCAGCTTCACAAAAGACATCAAAAAAAGCATCAGCCAAGCCAAAAACCCTTCAAGAACTCTTAGAAAATGAGCCAAAAAAACTCGTCGAAATATGCCTAAGAAGCTTTAAAAAACGATTCAAAACCGCATGGGAGAGGGAGTCAAATAAAAGCCGACAAAGATTCAAAAAAGGCCCCTAAAAACCATCAGCTGACGAGCTACAAACGCTTCGAAAACTCGTCAACAACCTGTAAAAAGTGAGTCACAAAACTCGTCGAAAAATTCTTTAAAAAGTCTCAAACGACGTCGCCCAAGCGAAAATTAGAAACGAACCGAAGTGCGCTAGACACACAATGCCCAAAAAATAAACCCCAATACTTTCGGGGGAATTGAAATCATCCGCACGGATTTCCATGCAAAATAATTTTCCATTGGCATCCGTAAGCCCGTTATCAGCAGAGCACCGAGAGCATCTCCGAATATTCGAATATGAAGATACAAAGAAGAAATTCATCGGCAGGACCCACCCCCATTCATATTTTAACTATTTGCTACATACCGTACCGTACCGCACCAAAACTACACACACTTCACCCGAAATCACATCTTTTCGTGTGCACAAGCGACCCCCAATTGTGTTTATTCCCGAATATCCTTTATCGGCTCAATAAAGAACTAGAAGGGGGCGCACAAAAATGATACATTCCCAAATCCGTAAAATCTCTCTGCCAGCACTAGTAGCGCTATAGTGCCCCATCAACATCAGCCTCGTTGTTGTCGTCCTCGTCGCCGTAGTAGGCGTCGTCATCATCCTGATGAGCTGGAGCAGCAGGATTACCACAATCGAGGCGAAAAGTGCTCACATGAGTACGAGAGGCAGCAATAGAACGACGAACAGCAAGAATAAATAAATGAATAAATAGAGCAATTCGGTAAATGCCGTAATATTTCTTCACATATCATAAGTTTTTACGGTCTTATTTAAATTTTGCTCCTATCACTGTCGAATTGCCTCTCTGCGTATGTATAGTGCGCGGGGGGCTAAAAGTTTCGACAATCACAACATTAAGCGGGAGCATGTGGGTTGTGGGGTCCGGGGTGCGGGGTGCGGGGTGCGGTGCGCTCGAATTGGGATTTACTGCGATTGGTGCGGGGTTCAAGTGTTTGTCTCCGATATCCTTGAAGTTTATGCGTTTAGGCTGCCAGACTTAAGTCCAATGTGCCTGTGCTCGAAGGGGTTAGATGTTGATGAGGAGAGGGTTACTCCTTTCCTTTGAGTGTGTGGGTGGTATTTTACGCCAAAGTCAATAAGGAATCAAGTCGCGAAGAGGGATAACGCAAATGTTTTCCTCTTGTGTTTTTGTTTTGCCATTTCGTCAATTCAATCCATTCCATTCATTGTACGCGGTGCTGCGGGAGCTCGATTGTATTTTTTTTCCGAATGATGGGGGGATGGGGTTGGGTAAGCCCGACTGATGCGTCTCCTATTTAAATTGACAATCTACTTGAGAGCGTTATCAGTGCGTCTCATAACAAGCCTAAGTGCGGCAATGCCCTACATCTGGAGTAAGGTGTTGGCTGATACGTCGTTCAATGGGACGAGTTTCGAGTGGGATTCCTTCGGGGTATACTTAAGTGGTTTTAAGTGATGTTTGGCAATTTTGAGAATCCAACTATTCTAAGAGATTGACTCGGTGAGCGGGATAGATGGGACTGCTGCCGGCGTAAAGTGATTACAATCGACCTATAAGGACTCTTGTATATTTAAGTTGTGAAAGTAATTGGAAATGGAATGTGTGGAGGGAGAATAGGTTTGGGTTTTACTAGATATACATAGTTGGGTGCAGGAAATTAATTAATTAAAAAATTGGCTTAGCGCACACTTTTTGTTCCCAAAAAAATGTGGGTCTGGTGTAGGATTTACTAGCACTTGACTCTGCTCCATAGGTAGCTTGTCCCTTTTCAAATTTTTGTCAAATCTTACAAAACCTTCGAAATGACTGTTTACGGATACATACGAATAGGGATGGCAATCTGAAATTTGTAAAGCAACTACGAGTGAAAAGCTAGGCCAAGGGTCCCAACGGCGCCAATTATTTATTTATTTATTAATTTATATTTATAGTTATATTTATTTTTTTTTATTGACAGTGTGGTTGCGGTATTTCTTCAAGAATGATCCCAGTGCTAATCGCACCAACAAGTTGTAAGCTATTTAAAATTGAGGGCCAAGGCAAAAACAAAAACAGAAACGGTTTTCCCAAGATGAATAAACGGATACAAACAACAATAACTTGAGGCAGCAACAACCCCAGGCTTGTTGTTCCCCTCCATAACACAGAAAATCTGTTCGAATTATTTTCATTTCACAAGCCCAACAGACACGCAATTCACCCCCTGTTCCTGTTGGCATCCTTACCTAACAACCAGTTCGCTAGCCCATATATTACTCTGCACCATAATCACCATTCCACCTGACTAATGTGTCAGCACACCCAATCTATATCGCAATTCCATTTGTTACCACTAGAGAGTCGCTCAAGTTATCTCATTCGCTTAGATGAGCCAAAAACCGCTCCGCACCCAGTGTGACCGACAAATTAAACTGTTTGCGTTCGTAAATCACGTCCTGTCATAACTGGGGTATAAAAATAAAATCAACGCCAACCACTTCTGTCCGATTGTTGCCAACAAAATGCCTTGAAACACACAAAACCACTACATCACACAGTTTTGGATGATTCCCAAATAATTTCGTTCGAACAAATCAGGACCATGGAATCGGTTGCACAAAAAAAAAAAACCGTCCAAAGCAACCAGTACTCCCGATTCCGTTTGTATAGCCCACAAAAACCCATGAAATGTTGAAATTGAATTGGAATTAAGATAACAAATGTTGCTGCAACCTCAAGCCCGCAACGTGCAGTCGTCGCCAACAGGCAAAATGCCCTCCTGCCAGTTTGCAGCACATCTCTGTTTATAAAGGATGCACTGTAATATATTACTTTTCGAATTCATTGAACAAAATAATCCGCTCCTTTCGAGCAGTGTATATTTATGTGTATTGGTGCGATAAACTGGCAGGGGTTCAATGTTCAAACGTAGCTTCTATATTCGATGCCAAAATGCTGAGGACAACAGAGTACTTCTGGAGAATGTGGACGCATAGAAAGCTACTACTGTCCTTTGTGTCTGTGGTCCTTTCGGCAGCAGTATAGTGCGGTTAATGCCGAAGCATTGACACTTCGTACGGGTGTTCCTGTTCATATATTCTTCGAATGCGTTTTTGGCTCCGTTCAATTGACGTGCCAATGGTAAACGGATTTTGGTGGTCCATCCGCACACTCACCTTTATTGTGTGCTCTTGAGTGATTGCGAGATAAATCAATTGTTGCGCTTGCGATGGATTTGTCCATCTAAATGTAGTCAGTGCTATGTACTGCAACGGTGAGTGCTAAAACGCATGAATCCGTCGCTGACGAAGTGTAGAAAAAAATTGACTTAACCTCTTTTTTTCCGAACGTGTACTTGTTGCACGGCCTTTATTAGGTATTCGACTTGACGTGTTATTAAAGAAGACGTCGATTCACCCAAGAAGGGCTCTCTGATCGCAGGTCACACCATTATAGCTAATGGAAGGTAACAGGTGTCCTCATCAGGCCGGTTGTATTTGTTGCACGATCGCGATAGAGAAGCTGAAAAATACGAGTACTTTAAAGCTTCATTTTTCTTATTCCGGGGCACTCAGTTTACGTTTTACAGCGACAAATGTTAATGCGTGCGAATTAGACCAACAATAGGTTAAGCCTTCTTTCAGGAGATTTCAACTATCTTCTAAGCGAGGTTAAGCCGATTACGCTGAAATCAGAATATTTAATATTCCTCCATTGAGCCCTATATCATGCCTCAATATCAATTCTGATTGGGTATGTAGTATTAACAGAAAAAGAGTTTTGTTTTTTTGTAGAGATATCGGTTGTACAGCCTAGATCCTCCAAAAGAGGGGGCCATTTTAATTAAATTTGTCCACTTAGAAAGGAGAGAAAGTTATATGCTGAAGCAAAATTATTGTCCTGCAAGCTACTGAGGTCGGACCAACGTCTGTTGGCTAACGTAGGAAATTTCTGTTCACCTTTATGTTACGATAACCGAAATATCCAATGGCAGTGACATTGAACTTCTTGTTCAAAAGGTTTCTTTTGTATCACGGCTTAAAACATCTTTAAATAAAGTTGTAATTAAATTTCAAATAGGGCCAAGACTTAGTAACACGTGCAAATTTTAACAGGTAGGTAGTAAATATTTCGGCTGGAAAAAAAAAACACTGCACAAGTTTGAGAGACGGCTCACATCCTATGGCTCTTAAATTTACTGATGCAATGCTCCCAAAGTCAGATTGAATAACAACTAGCATTTCCAGAATGTTCATAAAGGCTTAGCTCTTAAAATTTTACTCGCTTACTCGCTACTTATGATCGTTCAATGGCCACATTTATAAGAGTTACTTTTATTTTTATAAAATACTTTAAATTTCCTTATCTTATAAGTGCTGAGAGAGACTTTTAGTAGAGAGCACATCTCTACTTTTATAAGGGTCTCATTTGGATAAATAGTCTTGTAATAATTTGATTAAATAGATTTTTATTAATTCCATAAATATTTCAGCAATAAATAATTCAGTCTGTCGGTTTGACGAAACATAAATATATGTTTGGCCTCAAATGCTTTAAAAGGTATTACTTAGGGAAAATAATAGTTTTACTTCAGAAACAGAGGTTAAATGTTCTCAACACAAGTTTAAAATGCTCCCAAGTTTGTCAAGTTCTACCTAAATATGTAATGTAGGTATACTTTAAAACTAAACCAAATACGAACAACTTTTAGAATTTTGCGATTTTTAAGTAAATTTAAATTCATATAATTCAAATTCAAAAATATAAAGGCCTTTTTTCATATTTTTAACAACATTTTTATACAAAATGCTAATAGTACATTTTATGTTTGAGTATATCATAACCGATAATCCGAGTATCATCTTCGTCATATTAATACGTGGACATCCAAAGTTTTCGTACGCTTTTTTAGTATTTATTTTGAAGTGAGTAGAATTAAATCAAGTAATAATTTCAATTCAAATAATTTTAATTCAATATCTGCAATGTGTTGACCAACCACTTTCGGTTCAATGATGTAACTATGGAAACGAAAATTTTTCAACATAAATTTTTTGCCGTAATAAAATGCAAATCATGAGTAAAGCTTATTTTCAAATTGGTGTATTTTTCGGTGTCTAGAATTCTAGATGTCGCTTTTTAGTTTATTAAAAAAAAACAGCACAAAGCAGTACAGTAAAACCCGCTTTAGTGATTTAGTAATGACAAAAAACTTCAGTTTCAATTAACCGGGTTTTTCAGTTAAGCGGACCTCTGATAAATGAAACATAGTTTCAGTAAAGCGGACCCTGGACAAATTTTTCCTCAAAACGAATTGGTAATAATAATGAATAAATGTATAATAATTTAGTAAAATAATGAAACAAAATTAATCCATTTATTTATAAACAAACCAATAACAAAAAATATTGAAAATAATCACATTTCAGTATTTATTAACAGAATTTGAAGACTAACAATTTCTGAGGAGCTGAACTTAAAAGTAAAACAACCTTATTCAAATAAACAAATAATAGGTTCGTTCGCGTACGCGGTTTGAATCGAATGTAATTCATATAAATCGATCGCAATCGCACAAAGTCTATACACGTACTCATTAAAAATGAAAGAAAAAGAGAAAATTAGCAAAATAACGAGTAACGAGCAGTTCCTCTCTTTGCTCGAAACAGCTCAGAGAATTTCAGCCGGCAAGTACTGATAAAAATGTCATATGTGCAAAATTGACAGGAAACAAATTCAAAATCCGTTTTAAAAATCAATTGTACACAAAAATATAATATCTGAAAATAAAGAAAATTCGGTGGTGGTCGAATGTTCTCCTAGAACGTTTCATATGTTGCAAAATGGTAAGTTATAAATTTATTCGTGATATGGATTAGATTTCAAAGATGTAAGTGGCTCAAAGTAGCTCGAAGTGTACCCACGCACTTTGGAGTATATTTTCATCGTTCTAATAGAGTTTAGCTCAATTTTTCGAGTTTGACAGATATTTAGTGCTTGGCTCGTAAAAGTACGCGAATGGAAGTACGCGTATGAACCTAATATTATGCATGTGTCGCCAGAATTTAAATCTGTCATTGTCAGAGGCAAAGTGGAATGTGGAAGGTGAATAATGCAAAAAATGGATGCATTCAACGCCTGCTTACTTTTTGCCTTTTTTCGATTCACGTAGGTGTGTTTACATTTTCATTTGTTTCATTTAAGCTGAGTTTTTCCTACGAAAATTTATAATGCTTTAAAGGAACTGTGTTTCAGATATCCGAGCTTTTTACTTAAGCGGGTTTCTATAAAGCGGAGTTATTTGTATGAAATTTTTTGAAAAATACAAGGGGATTAATTATAAAGTTTAAATAAGCAGGTTTTTCAATTAAACGGGTTTCAGTTAAGCGGGTTTGACTGTAATACCAGATCGTGGGTAATTACCCATTTCGTGGGCATTTTCACTTCAAAATAAGCTAAAAGGGCGAAAAAGGGCAAGACATAAGTCTTAAAAAAAAAAGGTATTTCTTCAAATATTCAAATAGGTACTTCATCCTATCTTATATACCTATTCATTTTATTAAATTAGCTTTATATCTGAATGCAATCACTAAATAATTCACACTCTGAAGCAACCCATTTGGATTCATTCAATGAATGCACTCATTTTCAGTTCTGCAAATGCAAGATCTGTCATTTCGTTGTGGTTTCGTTGTTGTCAATGTACCTACGCCTACGTTACATATTTTTTCATTGCGCACTTGTCTGGTTTTCTTTTTTTATTTCTTATTTTCGCCACATGGTAAGTATTTAATTTTTAAAACGATATTTTAGTTGTATTAACCTAATTAATTATCAATTTTTTTTTTGGCTGCCAAGTCCAATTTTGAACAACTTTTTCGGGCATTTGGGGCTGTATGTCGGCAATAACGCAACGAATGTTGACTTCCAAGTCCCCTAACGTTTCTGGTTTGTTGGCGTAGGCGAGCGACTTCACATATCCCCCAAAGAAAATAATCCAACGGTGTCAAATCACACGATCTTGGTGGCCAATTGACAGGTCCATTCCGCGAAATTATGCGCTCATCGAATGTTTCCTTCAATAAATCGATTGTGACGTGCGCTGTGTGGCATGTAGCCGTAGCGCCATCTTGTTGGAACCACATCTCATCCACATTCATGCCATCCAATTCGGGAACAAAATAGTCGGTTATCATGGCTCTATACCGGTCTCCATTAACGGTAACTGACTCTCCAGCATAATTTCGGAAGAAGTATGGCCCAATGACTCTACCAGCCCCTAGAGCACACCAAACAGTCAGTTTTTGTGGAAGTAATGCACGGAAAGAATTGAAAATCATTAATTGCAAAATTTTGAGTTGCAATTTACGAATTATATATTTCTCGCATGGATTGATACAAAAGTTGGTAATTTGACATTGAAAACGGCGGAGAATACCAAATTCTGTTTGTTGAAATTTACGATTAGAGGTATCAATTCGAGCTTCTTTTATTTGTAGTGATTTGCGAGATTGTTTGGCTCAATTTTATTTATTATAATAGGTCAATTTCTCAAACACCACTTTACAATCTCAAATTGCGAAAAATATTTGGTGATTTACCAACACTGAATGATGAATCAATAAAATCTTGTAATAATTTAACACATGAAACTGAAAACGTATATTGACGTAGAGAAGTCGTAAACTGCAAAATATTTTTTGTAATTGCCATGGAATCAACTACCTGATGTGTGGAATCTTCCATAGTCCATGTACCTATCGAAATCCTTTTAAATCATTTCTCTTTATGGTTGAATGTATATATGTGGTATTGCTAGACAGCTGCAATCATGAAGTTAAATTTTCATTGTGCACATTGCGTGTCGGAGCAGAGACAGGCAGTCGTTATTCAACCTTTGTTTAAATCAGTCGGGTTAAAGTTGTTTAACAAGTTCGTATGGATAGTGAGTGTACTACTAATTATAAAGCATCATGGAATATATTTTGTAAGTACCTATTGAATAATTCCAAAAACGCCGAAGTGTGCATATAGATCTGCATATTTTTCACAATGTACATCTCGCAATTAGGAAGGAAGTATAAATTGGAATGTATTCGAAAATATGTAATCGAGAAGAATTGTAAAGGTTCGTATCAATGTAAAGTTCATCTAAATATTTTGTTTGCATTTTAAATTTCAGTTTAGACCAAAAAACCATCCCAGATAAATCCCGTTGTCTCCGGACGATATGGCGCCGTATGATTTTCTTGGATATCAGGAGGAAAAAGAATTATAAAATATGACTCTAAATATGTATTCGAAAATAACCTAATTAATAAAACTATGAATTTTGATTTGTAAATCACAAGATATGAGTTGCAAATTGAGAATAAAATTTTCTAATTTCACGATAAAACATTTTCAATTTAATACGGTGATTCCTCAAATCACTACTCAAGAAACGTAAATTGCAAAATACGAATTGCAAATTGATAAAAAGAAGTTTCAATTTACCACTAAGAATTTGTAAATTGCAACTCCTCAAGTAGTAAATCTACTCCTGTTAGTTCGCAAATCAACACTATTGAGTTGCAATTTGCTAAGGGAGTAAATCGTAATTTACAACAGAAAAGTGGTAATTTACGAATTGTTTTTGCAATTTACAATTCATGTAATACCAAATTGATAACTATTTGTGTCAAATTGCGATCAGTTATGGAAATATGTTTTTCTCGTTTGATCGCATTATTGATAATGAAAAGTGTTGATTCACGACTTTTGAGGGTCAATATCTTCACTTCGCACAATTTCTAGAATTACGAATAAAAATTCGTGAATTAGTAAATCCTTAGCTAAGCTCTAAAACTAGACAAACTTTTCGTGATTCTGCGCTTATTTTTCTTGATTTGATCTTAAAATTCTTTCCGTGTGGCGTCTCACTGGCGGCAATTTTGCTTGTTGACGTAGCCATTCAACCAAAAATGAGCCTCATCACTTAACAAAATTTTGCGATGAAAATCAGCATCGATATCAATCTCATTTTCGGTCCACACCAAAATCACGATGCATTGCATGGTCTCGTGGCTTTTATTAATCTTGTAAGGTCGTAAGCTAAGATCTTTGCGCAAAATCTTCCATAAAGTTGATGGACAAAGCTCCAATTGCTGTGCACGGTGGCGAATCCATTCATCCGGGTCCTCTTCAACACTTTGCTCTACAGCGGCAATTGTTTCTTCGGTGCGCACTGTTCGACGTCTCTGCGGATGCGTATTATCACATAGAGTAAACGTAGTGCGAAAACGATCCATGGTTAACCGAATTAATTGCTCTGATGGACAATTATATCGACCATAAAATAAACGGAGCTTGCGGTAAACTTCGCGAACTGAACCATTATTTTCGAAATAAATTTGCACGATTTGCAAGCGTTGTTCATTTGTCAACTTGTTCATGATGAAATGGCAAACCAAAATAGCTTTTTCTGAGAGTGGTATTTTTTTAATAAGAATCTGCGCATTTTATGCCTAATAACAGAGTTCTTATAAGTACTTTAAATACTTCGATTCTGGCAAGACTCTTCTTATGAGATTGAAACTCTTTGAAATTTGGAGTCCCGTAACAGGATTCTTGTTATATAAATAAAGGCCCCGTGAACTCTAATAGACTTATGATCTTATAACGAGATCTAGTTTAAGTCTTATTATAGGATTTACGTTATAAGAGTGTCCCAGAGTATTGTAAGGGTGTTATAGGATTTTTTTTTAGCAAATTTGAGTTGTTTAAGTGTAGGAGTAGTGTTGGTTGGGAGCAACGTTGCAGGAGCCAAATGGCTGGGAGTGTACAATGTTACCAGTTGCTCTCCTTGATGGCATTTAATGCGCTTCAGAAATAAAGCAGCGCACTGCAATTTCTTGAAGAATTATACTAAATTTTAAATTATGTTTTCCCACCAGACATCAAACAAACGTCCTTGTGAGCCAAAAGGTATGTACGTTGTCCATGAAATCAACTGGCATCCCCACCTGCAAATCGGACCGTATGTCCAGCAATATGCCATTTACACCCTCAATTACGTCGAATTAAGACACACATTCTCGCAAGCAAAGAGATTTGCATATCCTTGCTGGTCTGGGGGCCGAAGAAAATGAGAAACTAGTAGAATTTCTGCCCAAAAAGCATTCTCCGAAGCAGACCATTTAACTCGGTTCGGTTATTACCAATGAAAGAGATTTTAATTTCCGCCTCGAGTACCATTGGATTGGCCCCGCAGGCAGCTTAGCCTGTTGTTTCTTCTTGGACTTCATGGACTGTGGGAGTGTGTGAATCCAAGGAATTCGATGTGTTACGAAGTGCAGTTGAGCGGAAAATACGTTCGGCTTGCGAAACCCGATTGAATCGCACCAAGGCACACAAATCATTGGACAGTAGATGGCCAGATCCAAGGGCGCGTGACACTGGAACCATCCGAAAAAGGATAATAACCTCAACCATTCAATTTACATACTAAGTCAGTTGATATGGTCGATTTATGGTTCCGACAGCGACCGCATTCTGTATTCCATGCAACGCTGCGCAATTTTAAGCGATAGTTTATGGGAAATTACCCGAAATAACGCACCAGCTGGAGTAAGCACCGCCCGCCACACAGTGGGGTGCCGCATTGCGTCTAAGATGGGTAATGATTCCCACCCGCACCGCCATCTACCATAACAGATTCAACATCCAAGAGCATCCTGGCTCTAAGTGAAAACGAAATCTAATCCCGGAGAGCAATCAAACCGAAATCGAAAATATAGAAATCCATTAAGGTTGCTGATAGCGTTATCTCGCAGTGTATGCGATTCACCCGCCGCTGCCGCCGTCACCATTCCCATCCCATGTCAGAAATGGCTTTCCCCGACCGCGCGTTTTAGCTTGGCACGTAATAGTTTACTGCCATTACAACAAGCACACACACATGCGTATATATATGTGAACCGCACACATGAATTCATTATTCTTCTTTCTTTGGGGACACACACAGCTAGAGTCCCGTTCTCCGGAAAATTGAGTTCCATCTTCTTCGGCTAAGCGCTGATGATGATGATGATGATGGGGCGATGCGATGGGCCGATGGGGGGTGGCGGCAACAGTGATATTTTGCAACAAACAACGAGTGCTGTGTTTGTCCGATGGCCGTGTTGTGATGACACACAACACACAAGTAACCGAGGCCAGTTCCATATAAACGGTCCCGAAATTCGATCAGTGGCGTAAATGGATTATATAGATATCAATTTTTTCCGAGCCCCCTTCCTCGGAATTTCTATCTTTTCTTTTTCCTTAGCTGTAGCTGTGCGGATACTAGAGACGAGAAGCTCACCCAAACAAGTGTTATTATGTTTTGCCACCCTCTTTTGTCGTTTGGCTGTTGTAGGGGTGCGGGACAGCGCTGCTGGGGTGAATTTAACTTGCGTTCTTCCATTGTCAGTTCGATTATTGCCTTTTTCGGTACCCCAACCCCGGAGGGTAGGGTACGGTGAATGGTGATGGCGAGTTTTGGGCGCACATAGCTTTGGAAGTAAAGACGAACGAAAAAGAAGTAAAAAAAAAAAAGAATTGGTGCTTCACGAAAATCATCAACAGTTATCCTCTTTAATGTTATAAGTTTATGACTTAAGGACTTGCGGCTATGATGGTGTGCGAGGGATGGGTTTTTTTTTTTCCTGGTTTAATTCTTCGATGCCTTCATTTTGAAAGGCCGGACTCTTTTTTGTTGAGAGTATATTTTCAAAGCTTTACACTTGATAACCTAACTGAATGAAGTGAATTTACTGGGCACATTCGATTCGATTAGCATCCTCAGGATTAAGACGGCTTTGTGGGCCAAGCGAAAGTGAATTCAGCATGATAGCTTGAATCTGGCATTCACTGACTTGGGCAGTCCAATTTAAGTTCGACATCAGTATAGAAGCGGAGCCTACAACTTATGGTTCAGCAAGATACGGGAACATCCGCCAAATGTGTCCCTATGCATTTAAAAAAAAAAAATTAAGAAGTATATGTGCGACCCCATTTCATCTTAATGCATCTTGGACTTGGGCTTGGACTCTTTACAAAATTCGGTCGATTTGAGGACAAGATGCTTTGTAAATTGTTCGGTCGCGTTGAAGGGCTTTATTGGAGAAGATTTAACAATCACGTCAAATAGTCGTATAAGATAGCTATGGAGGACCTGATGTACGGATGGACACTAATGATCCAGAGTCTCAGAGTTTTTGAGTTTAAGCCTAAGGTATACAACGTAGTAGACTTATTTTTAGGTGGCGGGGAAAGTTATATAAACGCAAAAGTAACTCTGTCTGTCTGTTCCCAATCCACGATTAAACCTTTGAACCAATCGAAATTTTATTTGTCAAAGAGATAGTCTGCGAACTAAAGAACGCATAGTTTGGTCAAAATTGGACAAAGGGACGTGGCTCCCTAAACATAAACTAAATTCAAAATCATATAAATCGAGATCCTTATAACCGATGGAACTTATATTTTCAGACAACCTTTGTTATCGGCCCGAGAGTGGTTTTGTGAGTTATTCAAGCTGAAATATAAGACTTCCGTACACTTGACTTCCAAGTGGCATTGATACGATTTGCGATTAAATTTTAAGTACGATTTATGGCATTTTCCATCACTCTTGGCGGAACTTCCGCCGATGGGTGCTCGCATTCTTGATGGATATTCTCTTCCTTAAGAGTCTGAGGTTTGATGGCATAGACTCGAGACTTAAAAAAGCCAGTGCAGTTTGCCAAAACAAGAGATTATGCGACCCGGAAATGCAGCCCGAAGAATTTCGTATACACGGAAAGAATTGAAAATCACCAATTGCAAAATTTTGAGTTGCAATTTACGATTTATATATTTGTCGCAAATCACAACGAAGTTTTCATGGATTGATACAGAAATTGGTAATTTGACATTGAAAACGGCGGAGAATACCAAATTCTGTTTGTTGTAATTTATTTGTAGTGATTTGCGAGATTGTTTGGCGCAATTTACCACTCTAATAGGTCAATTTCTCAAGCACCACTTCACAATCTCAAATTGCGAAAAATATTTGGTGATTTACCAACACTGAAACTGAAAACGTATATTGACGTAGAGAAGTCGTAAATTGCAAAATATTTTTTGTAATTTCCATGGAATCATGTACCTATCGAAATCCTTTTAAGTCCTTTCTTTTTATGGATGAATGTATGCATGTGGTATTGCTAGACAGCTGCAATCATGAAGCCAAATCTTCATTGTGCACATTGCGTTGCGGTACAGAGACAGGCAGTCGGAATTTAATCTTTGCTTACAGCAGTCGGGTTAAAGTTGTTTAAATTTAAATATAACTAATTCGTATGGATAGTGAGTGTCCTACTAATTATAAAGCATTCTGGAATACATTTTGTAAGTACCTATTGAATTCCAAAAACCCTGAAATACATATGCATATAAATCTGTATTTTTTTCAGAAGTTACATCTTGCTATTAGAAAAGAAGTATCAATTGGAATGTATTCTAAAATATGTAATCGAAAAGAATTGTAAAGTTTCGTATTAATGTCAAGTTCATCTAAATATTTTTTTTGTATTTTAAATTTCATCATAGACCGAAAAACCACCCCAGACAAATCCCGTTGTCTCCGGACGATATGGCGCCGTATGATTTTCTTGGATATCAGGAGGAATACGAAAATAACCTAAATAATACAACTATGAATTCTGATTTGTAAATTACAAGATATAAGTTGTAAATTGATAATAAATTATTCTTATTTCACGATAAAACATTTTCAATTTAATACGGTGATACCTCAAATCACTACTCGAGAATCGTAAATTGCAAAATATGAATTGCAAATTGATAAAAATAAGTTGCAATTTACGACTAAGAATTTGTAAATTGCAACCACTGAAGTAGTAAATCTCCCCTGTTAGTTTCCAAATCAACACTATTGAGTTGCAATTCAAGACTAAATGGTTGTAATTTGCTAAGGGAGGAAATCGTAATTTACAACAGAAAAGTGGTAATTTACGAATTGTTTTTGCAATTTACAATCCATGTAATATCAAATTGATAACTATTTGTGTCAAATTGCGATCGGTTATGGCAATATGTTTTTCTCGTTTGATCGCATTATTGATAATGAAAAGTGTTGATTCACGACTTTTGAGGGTCAATATCTTCACTTCGTACAATTTCTAGAATTGCGAAAAAAAGTCGTGAATCAGTAAATCCTTAGCTAAGCTCTAAAACAAGACAAACTTTTCGTGATTCTGCGCTTATTTTTCTTGATTTGATCTTAAAATTCTTTCCGTGTACAGGTGCTTGGCGGTGAACAGATAGCAACTGAAGCCGTGGTCGCACTTTAAAAGGGATCATCTTTAAGTCTTTCTTACCTGCTAAGACCGCCGATTGATGCCCAGTTGCGGGGCATATCGACCACAAGATTCTCCGGGATCCTCTACGACATCTGTAGCCTCAGCTGGAATATTCTATGCAGAAAGGCATCTCGTGTTGTCCCATACTTTTCCAAAAAAAAAATAAACTATTACTCTGGGTTTTTTAGAAGCAAAGCAATTCATGTCGTGTTGAAGTGTATTTTGTATCTGCTCACCTACTTCAGAAATGTCAATGTATAACTGAGATTTGCCGGCATTTGCTTAAAAATTTTGATGACTTTTGCTCCACCTTCTATACAATTAACCAAAACATAAAAATGTATCCTCCCTGACATATTATTGCCAGTCTGTTTGACGATGGAAAACGTTTGGAAAACGTTTTCATCTGGTTGGGTACGTTTGTCTGAAATTCTAAAGCCGGAAATAAAAACGTCTTCAAAAAAGAGCCCCGTAAACAAAGTGCAGTTTTACTTAGCGCTAGGTAGTATATAATTTTCGGGCATCAAACTTTTTTCCTAGAAATCAGGAATAATTTTTAGTATAATCGAATATTTCACATCTTCGAAAAGCCAGAAACAAACGTTTTTGAAAATTTTTATCTGCGGGCTGTTGTATTTCGGCAGCTTGTTGTTCATATTTGTGGATTTTAGAATTTGAGAGTGCGCCCTTTCCTTCAAGCATGGGTAGGTTAGGCGTTTGCGAACGGAACCGAAAGTAGTCCAGCCCAGCTCATATGTAACTTGGCTAACGTCATACACTTTTATAATGCGTTTGCCTCGGAAATGTGTAGATCTTCGTAAATTGATCCTTTTGCCGATTCGCCAAATCATTTCAATTGTATTCTTTTCGAAATTTGAATCTTCTTTCCCTTTAGTTAATTTTTTTTTAATTTGATTGTCACCCTAATCCAAGGTGCCTTCATTAAATACGTTCATCTTATAAAATTGCAGCACCTATTAATATAGAGAACTCAGCGACCCTCAAGTTGCTAAACTCACAAAACTGTAACTAGCTTACGATATGAGCGAGTTCCTTTGATTTCTGCTTGACAAATTGACCAAATTTTTCCCACATGCAGCTCTAACAGCCTCCTTCAATAAACAACAGCACACTTTCCATTCCAAAGGAGAACCAATCCCAAGGACATTTCTCCCCATCTCCAAGTCGACAGCAAAAAGTTCAACCGTCAAGTTTATATCTGAGCTTTAAATTCGAAACCTAATTACGAAACAATAATATTTTCCCATCACTCACCGCCGCCACTGCGGCCTGCTAGAAGTGTGTTAGTTGTCATCGATGCCTTACTCCTGTCAGTCAGTTTTTCGGTATCGCCATCCCAGTAAAATTCGTCCTCTTTCAAGAACCCCCCGCCTAGCAATAGATTTTGTTGCTTCTTCCGAAGAAAGGTAATCAATTGCGAATTAAAGTTTTCTCTTTCAAAACCACTCAAACCGTAACCAGTGGCCAGGCCATCACCCCCACCATCCACTGTCGCCAGCCATTGTTTTGCTTCACTGGTGCTGGTGGTGGTGGTGGTGGTGGTTGTTGGCGGTCAATAAAAGAATTTAGAACTTAACTTACTGCCTGGTGGTGTGCTCTGCCCTGTGGCTACCACAAGGAGCATTGTGGGTGCGGACCGATCAAAAGTTCGATTGTTCATTTTCAGGAAGATGACATCCGTCATTCCGCCCGCACCACAATCGCAGCTCGGAGTAAAGCGATTTTGTTTGCTTCATTTTTTATTTTGTTCCTCCTGCCAATTGTGTTTATCGCAGTTGGAAATGAGAGTGATTCCCGATGTGATTACTGTCATTGCTGTTGTTGTCCTCGTTGGTCGTTGTCGCTGTCCTGATGTTCGTTCATGTGGAATGGCCAATTTGAAACGTGTACCAACGTAGATTGCAATTGTTACTTTGAAATTGAAAATTGACCTCCGTGCTTCAACTGGCCACCACCCCGAGGTGATGGGTGTTCACGAGTTTTGTTTTCATCCAAGTCAGCCGTGCGATATAAATTTATTATTGTCCGAGTATGTAATTTAGTTTGGCGAGTGAAATTGCTTTTCGATTATCATCTATGACAAGTGCTCGTTTATCAATGTTTTTCAATGGAATATAAGCAGCTCAATGAAGGACTATATGCAAATGTTCGGTTCTCGCAGTTTCTTCTTGTGCTTGATTGATCCTGCCACGTGGCCGATTTCCGCCTCAGGCTCAGCCGTTCATCCCTTGTCACAAGTCGAGTTCGCTCAATCCATCTCTTTATTTTATAAATTCTAGCAAATATTAAAAAATGTCTTCGAATCATTGTAGACCCTTCCCCTGCAAATATCTGCCATACTTTCTACTGTCTATATTGTCTGAATGTCATAAATAGACTTATATATATATATAACTTAAAAGCCTTCCACATGTTCAAAAAATTTTTTTTTTCTTATCACCAACGTATTCAATAGCGGTACGCACGCGACGTAACAGATGTGTGCTGCCACGTCATCGATATGTGCTCGCCCATCTAAAAAAAATACTGGGAGCGTATTCTGTTCCCATTATTGCGCCAAATCAAATGGACATATTTTTACATGACTTTTTAAAACGTTGAGAAGTGGCTCGCCGACATTTTTCAGCTTGTACAGTTTTGCAACGTATTTTATGTTTTATCGTTTGAAAAGGGCCTAAGACTTTGACTTTGAGAATTGAAAAAAGGAAGATAAAAAAGATATGCCAACAACAGGGCAGCATCCAAATTTGAACAAGTTTTGGAGTGGAAATGTTTTTTTTTTTTTTGTTTAATTAAAAGCATGACAAGCTAAAAATAAGTCTTACATATAAATCGTAAGGATTTCATAATTTTATTGCTTCAAGCGATATAAACTTTTGCATGTTATCGTAAATTATTAAAAGTTAAAAAGACAGAGGCTCAGTCTCAATGTCATAGTAGGTAATTAATTATTTTTAGCTGCTTCTAGTTTAGTTGCTTACAAGAGAAAAGTAAAAAAAAAAAATCACCGTATATAAATTTGTACTTTTTTTTTCGACTTGAGGTTCAAAAGTCAAACGGGTAGGTACGGGGTGCGGCAACATCACATTCTTTTTTTAAAATGCGCGCCATTTAGGTTGTACGAGTGGTCTTATAAGACAGTTCTGAAGTTTCGTTTGCCTTCAGGTCAGTGATGCCAGATTGCAAGATTTTTTTTTCCAGATTTTTGAGCTTTAAAATTAGTTCATTAGTTCCAAGCTCATCAAATTTTAAGATTCTTGATACGAAGAATTTTCCTAATCTAATTTGGGTCAACAATATAGACCAACCGCTCCGTAGAGCGCGCTGAAAGCCTGAAATTATTTCAGGCGGCAATGTGCCGGTTGAACTGGTGCATTTAAAATTTCGGCGCGTTTAGGCGGGTCTGACAAGTGTTAACATGCCACCGCCAAACTACAACATATAAAACATATGTAAATAAAAGTTAACATGTAACATGTAACAGGTCCTTGGGGACCCTATAGGCCTAGCTTCCAACAGCCATTCGTTTTGTGTGAGTTTTTGATTCCTGGGACGAATGGAAGGGATCCACATTTTTTAGCTGGGTCCAAAACTGCTTGTTGAGAAGCTCTTTCATGACAGTTTTACTCTTGGGTGTTTGTCAGACTTTCGCGGGAGGTGGTGCATTGAAAACAAACCCTTAAATTTAGTGTTTTTCCGGGAATCGAACCTGGGACCCGTCGTTTAATAGTCCAACAAATTGACCTCTGCGCCTACCAGAACAACATGAATTTAGTTTTATTCGAGAGAGATTGACTTTTCGAGTCTTTCCACGAAAGGTACCCACGTTTCCCCTTCCCTTCCAAACACTTATGATATTTCATTTAAGCAGATTGAATGAAACATACCCATGCGAACATAATTCTTGGCACTCAGTATAGTCCCTTTGCGGCTTAATTAACAGAGATTTGCAAAACAGCAGTCAACGTCGCCAGAGAGTAAATGACCATCATGCACCCTCGTCCAATGCTTATTAACGCCCGACCATGACTTGAAATATGTAAACCTGATGACTCAGCTCCATGAATGCCACATAATTAATTCTGAATCCAATCTCGGTTCGAATCCGAACCCCCTCAGTCCGTCTATCTTGCCAGCCGAGTGTGTATAGAAAAGGTTGCCAGCGATGAGCGAAGAAAAGTTAATTTAGATCCTCACACCGATGGAGACGATGGAGAGGTGAAGCGCAATAAATTTCGATTCGATACAATCAAAAAATCTAACACCACATGGCCAGCGCTCTGGTACAGCCCTTTTTGGCTTGACCTAGTAATTACTTCCAGTTGGCTGAATGTCGGCAGAATCATACCAAGCTGACCACAGCGCATACACACATGCCGTTCGAACGGATGAACACGTAAAGCTTACTCGAGTAATTAAATGCGGCGCACATTAGGTGCGTGCCAAAAGTGGGCTATTCTCAGTGATTTTCCGCGTTTAACTCAACTGACCACTGATAGCCACCTGCCAACCTGGTGAAGAGTGATTGCGGAACACGCCCTTTAGGCGAAGCCACACACTTCGACTTGAACACAGGAAGCATTTGCACGTCACACGGCCTGGCTACGCACATTCAAATATGGTCCGGATCTGAATTGCGGCGTGGCGAGGTCAGCTGCACTAATTTGCATCGCTTTCCAGTCAGCACTTAAGTCGCTGCAACCATATACTCGTATGTATACATGCAACTGTGCAAGATGTGAAATTAATTTCTGCACACAGGATAATAAATTATCGAATAGAATCGAAAATGCGAGCGGTTGCGCCCAGGTGCGGAATGTAGGACCCGTTTCCGCCGCCGCAGCAGCAGCGTAATTTTAGCGAACTAGTTTCCTCTGCTATACGAGGCAGACAGGCGCGCAATATAAATCGAGCTAGCCATACACAATACTCATGTGTGCCTCGAGTATCCTTGAGAAATTGGTTTTCTGCGTGGGCTTCCTTCTTGAGCAGCGTACGCCATTACGGTCTATGCTCTGCCCAATTCCTCGGTATATCCTCGGAGCATAGCGTGCGTATTAAAGATAAATTGCCACAGATAGTCAAAGTCCTTTTTGAAAATTTCCCACACTCCCGCTCTCTTGAATCATGTTGCCGCTTGCCGCACCCGCCCTCATCCACCATAATGACACTGCAAAGCGATAAAGACAATTTCTATACGTACGACTGAGTCGGGGCCTGGTGTGCGGTCGGCCGAAGGTTTCTGTTTCTGGCTCGCCATTTACGCAGGAAGCGAAAATAAAGAACCCTTTTTCCTTTTCTGGCCAAATCCTCCTTTGGCATTTAAGATAGGATCTGGGTTTTGGGGCGAAACCAACCGACCGAGACCAGCTAACCAAATCGACCATCTTGTGATTTGGAAATGCGGGCCGACCATTCTTCGTCTTGTATATGCCGGCATAATCAATCGGTCGTCGTCTTGCCACTTGCACTTAAGCAGATCCCAGTAGATCCTGCGAAATGGGCCCCGCTCAAGTGCTCCAACACTTTCGGGGTAATTAATTATTTTCAAATTAATGGGCCAGAGGTTGGTTGCCGCATATGAGAGTACACACAGTGACTGTCAATCCAAATCCGTTGCGTAATTAAATGTGTCAAGGGTTATATGGCAAAAGATTGCCGTTAAGTTGTGTATACACTCGGCTGGCATGTGCGAAACAAAATCAAGGGGTTGGCGGCTGACGCCCAGCCCCTTCATATTTGTCGTCCTCATCGGTGGTGGCGTCTTCAAAGCAGCGCGCTTTGAATGATATCGCATCATCTCACTCTCTTAGCCAGCCAGCAGCCACCCCCCGCCAACACAGAGGCAAATTAAGAACTTGTTCTAGTATGATGCTATCTTGCGATGTAAAGGATATACCATACATATATCCTCGCAGCGCACACACATTTTGATTACGATACAAATAGAGTTGACGTCGGCTATAAGGCGGCCGGAGGGAGTTGGTACGGTTGGCAAAATTAGAGCATTTGTATTCGGGGAGGATTTATGCTGCCGCTTAAGGGTTTTGGCGTGAATTACACTTGCTCTCCTCTCGAAAGCCATCAAAAAGTAGCGATTAATCTGAGCGATGCGGCGGATTAAACGGAAGAGCATAATTGAATGTTGGAGCTCTATCTGGCTGTGGCTCGTGTGTAACAGTATATCGTGCAACTGATCGCCATAATCGTGCCATTAGACGTTAATTAATGTCTGCTGTTTGGGGGAGTCAATTGAAAGCGTATTTGCAACATTCGCCAGCGTTAGTCTAAAGCGGCACGAGAAGTAGATACTAGTGCTGCGGAGCTCGACGATGCTCACGCGTGAGCGAGTGTGTAATCCAGATGAGATAATCACAGCTTCCACACATGTATATGGGAGGAGCGATTTTTCTTTTATGGCGCGGAAGAGATCTCCGAGAGTGTTACATAAATGCGTTCAATGGCAGAGAATTTGATTCTGAATTATATTTCCAGAAATTGCTTACAGATCGGGAAAATTTCAAAGGAAATGCTTCAACAGTGTTCTTGTTACCCTCCTTGAAACGCAATGGATTCACCAAGAGGATGTCAAGAGTAGTTTCTCAGCCAGCTCAAGCAGTCTGTTGAGAAAGGCATGTTCATTTCTAACAAGTCGCCTCCGGTGTCGCTGCAGATTTGTTCATTTGCAATGACAGTACGGCAAACTTTGTACAGGGAAGGTATACTTTATACTACTTTGTTTGTTTATAATTTTTGATTAAATGAAAGAGAATGGATCTTATATTGATAAATGTTTTATTTAATGTCGGCAATTATGTATGGAATACAATATGTATCAGGTAAATGTCCGCCTCTGTTAGTCTCACAAATCCGAGCCCTTTTGAGCACATTTTTCATTACATTCTCACACATTTCACGCGGTATTTCATTAATTTCATCATAGGAATATTTTGTTTGAGTTGCTCAAGCGTTTCTGGTTTGTTTGCATAAACCTTGCTTTTCAGATATCCCCACAAGAAGAAGTCCGGAGCAGTCAAATCAGGCGACCGTGGAGGCCAATCAACATCACCATTTGTTGAAATAACTTTTTTTGGGAAGAGGTCTCACAGTAATTCCATTGTAATCCTGGCTGTATGCGATGTGGCACCGTCTTCAATTAATCAAGCCCAAAGCATGAAGCTGTGGCGTTAAAAAGTTTTCAATCATATATCGCTCCCCATTCACAGTTACCGTTATGCCGTTTCATTTTTGAAGAAGTAAGGTCCAATGATTCCTCCTGACCAAATTGCACACCAAACTGTAACTTTTAATGGATGCCAAGGTGACTGATGAATAATTTGAGCGTTTTCCATTGCCCAGAACCGACTATTCTGTTTATTCGCATATCCATTCAAATGAAAATGTGTTCTCCCAAAAATTTCACGTAACTTTGACATCGTCACAGTAATCGATGATTGATTTTGATAAAATGTTTTAACGATTAAAACACGTTGGTCTATCGAATATTTTTCCATAATAAATTTGCCACGTGTCTACTTCACGACTGCCAAAAATGAACTGTCAAGACTAATGTTTACCAAAATGGCGGCAAAACAAAGTAGTATAACTTGCCGTCGGACACCCTGTAGTTGAAATTCGTTGCTGCGAATTTATAAAAACGATCAAAAGAAAGCGAAACTGGTGGCAATTTACTATAAACTTTATTTTTGCCTATCGAGGATATAATGGGATTACCCTTCCACTATCGAAATGCACTTTATAGGATTTAGTTTGAATTCCTTTCTGTCGATACCAATCAGTTAAGTTAGGTTAGGTTGAGTGCTGTGTGAGATAGTAACAAAAAGATCACGCACCTTAGCGGGCCCATCGCCATCCCCAGACCAGTGTTGCTAAGTCATGGGGAATATTCCATGACTTTTCAAAAAGCAGTTCCAAACTGAAATTTTGTGGGAAATTCGGTTTAACTAAGCCTTACTTTTTGCCAAGTACTAAATTCTGCAGGGCATGAAACTTCCTATTTCTATGTGGAAAAGTGAGATCGAGGAGAAATGGTTCTAAGAATGAACAAAATGGTCAAGCATTTGTTTCCACGATATCCACCTTTTTATGAAAAACAGTAAAACACGCAACAGAAACGAAATATGCGGAAGCAAAGTCAACTCTCCAGCATTTGGTGGTGAAATTCGATACAACCAGTTCGGTACACAATCAGAAAACACACATCCGTCAGTCAAACGAACCTCAAATCGGCCGAGAGTATTTCCGCGGTTCGTCAAAGTGTACAGGAGAACCCGACAAGAAGTCGGTCTTTTGCAGCCTCATCTTGGCGAATTTTGCGGCGGGACTTGGACCTAAACTCGTCCATTATCCAACTGGCGTCAGGAGCTCAAAGTTAATGACCATAGACACACCGTTTGTTCCGGTTCCGCGAAACAAAACCCCAGGAAAAAAGGCCCCCATGAAATGAGCGCTTTTCAACGCTCGATTTTTTCAGTTATTCTGGTACTCGCTTACATTAATGTAAAATGTAAGACTCACGTTGAAAACCACCAGCGCTGAAATCTTTTTTCAGCTATTCTGTTACTCAAGTTTTGTCAGCTATATAATATTTTTTAAATAAAAATTAAATTGGGCCCCAAAAAGTTAAATTACACCCTAAATTTGGATAATTTTTGTTGTTGTTGTTTTGTATGCTAATTTTTGGGACCTTATTTCATTTTTAGTTCGGAGACTTATTTCCTCGGGCTTTATTTTGCGGAGCCACCAATGCCAAGTTCAGCTGAATCTATGCCGAAGAGTCATTTTAAATTAGACCACTCGGATCAGTGCCACCGTGCGAGAAGCCGCTGCGGACATTTGAACAATGTTATATTCCATACACAATGGCATCGGTACAATGGCCTTTTAAATAATAAAAACTGAATTTCGTTAATACGTCATGCACGGCTTGTTTTATCCCATTACCACATCGACACTTTGAGGTTGCAATAGCTGTTTTTTTATTATCAGCGTGATCTGATTCGGATCAGATCACGAAAATAAAACAGAACGGATCATTGAAAAGTTTAATTTTGGAATTGTGGCAACAGTTGCTTTCAAAAGCAAAACTGATAATACAGGGTATTTTAAACTTCATATTGCCACCAGCCATATTGCAAATATTCTTCTCAACGTGACGTCACACAAGGCACATGTCATTTCACATGCAATGTCGGGGGTGTTACCATATTTGAATCAAATTTGCATAATTTTTCTTTTCAAATATATTTTTGTGAAACAAATTTAGTATTTTATGTTCAAATATGCAACACATGAACAATATTTGCTGCTACCGCTTGAGTTTATCTTGGCATATTAAGGTGTGTCCAGACCACCGAAACATTTCAGAAATGGTTATGAAACGTGTCTGAAGCAAATCGGACAGATTTTATAAACATTTATAAAAGATTTCTTAAATTTATTTACTAGCCCCCGTATTAATAAACACTGCGTAAAAGTTATCAACTCCTTACTCAGCAGCTACGTCAAATTTTTGTATACTTATTTGTTTATTAATATCTACGGGTGTAAATGTTTGTGAAATGTTTCCTCCTGTTTTGGACTAGAAGAAAATAATGTGGTGGGATTATTAGAAGCGAGTTTTTATTTTTGTAATTTTAGTCTGGGCAATCACGCAACACGGGATTTAATTCAAATAATCGTATTAAATGAATCACTTTCTCATTAGGTTTTTAGCTTTTCTGGACATTTTTATAACAGCGCTCACTTTCTGCAGGGATACTTGTAAAACAAAAATTTTTTCCCATCTGTGAAACATTTCATAAACGTTTTGTTGGTGTCCAGGAACAAACCAGCAAAACATTTCTAAACATTTCATAAAAATTGTTTTGTTTAATAAGTGTTTTAGAAATAAATATGGAACATGTAGGTATTTAATTGTTTATCAAATGTTTGGCTGGCCTGGACATAGCTTTATAGAACAAGAAAAAACAAAATAACTCGGAATACGGACAGGGACTTTATTCGAATGCGAAAGAAATCAATTGATTTTTTGTGTTCCATTTTTTAGTCTGGCAACGTGATTGTGTGGCTATCGTTTACAGGCACACCAACATTTAAAAATAAAACAAGCCACCTAGTCGGAAATAGTAGAAATAATTTTCAGATCATGATTCGTGATCTCGATGAGAAGCAGGATCATGTGCTGTTGTTGTAAGTAAGCATGTAAATCGATGACCTATATGGATCATAGCTGATAATAAAAAACAGCTAATGTTTCAGTGACACAATCAGTACTGCCAGCTTTTATACGAGGTAATTTGCAAAGTCTTAGAGCCGAAAATAGCCAAACTCACACATGAAGAACAAAAATTAATTTTTCTTTTGTAATTCTTCCATTAAATTGTTTTTGAAGACTACAGTATTAAATTAAAACAAAAAAACGCAACACAAACTTGTTTTTGAGAGACTTTTCTAGTTTCCATTTGCCAATCTTAACAAAAAAAATTACAAATATTGCTGGAAGGGGGCGTAGCTACAATCTATATAAATTTTGACAGTGTGTTTTCATATTCATGCATAGCTTGAGCGATGATTTAACTGCTTAGATGTGAGAGTCTGTTCAATAACTGTATGAAAATGGAGTTGGCACATGACTGAAAGTTTTAATTATACGAAATAGGTTCGTTCGCAATAGTAATACGATTTTTTTAGTAAATTCCTTAAAATCGCCAACTTTAAAGTGAATAGCCTAAATTGCGATCAAAGGACCAAAGGATAATTTTAAGGAGCCAATGGAAAGTTCGAGTAGCCAAATTGGTGCTGACAACACTGACCACGGTTTAAAAGCTACTGAAGCCGACTATTTTATTATAGGGTAAGTGACATGTTGATTGAATATAGACTTGGCTAGTTTTCTATCTAAGCACATATGAGTAGCAACACTCAGGTTGGACTGATTATTACTAGCTGATTCGTTTTCACTCTTCTTTATGTCCGTTAGACCGTTACACCCGACAGCGTGAGAGGAAGCACTTTTGCTGGTGGAAATATTGAGAGAATGGGAGAAACTGTCATCGGCTGTCACAGTACCCGACAGATTCTATGGCACTGTTCGATTCCAAGGAATGTGTCCTTAAATAGTATGAGTTAGAGAGACCTTAATTCACTATTATGATGGATTCCCACGCAAACGCTATTTTCTGCGAGACCTTTACGCCGATGTCCACTAGATTCAAACCGGACTAGCGCTGGCTATCTGTAAAAGCACACAGGATGATGTATTTCCGATGACCTTTGGAAGTCAGATTTGTGCACGTGTTAGGGTTGCCTTCAATCAGTCGCTAACAGTCCTGACGTCTACCACCTCCATCATACACTTGGATCTCTTTCCAAAATGTCATTCCAAACGTGCCAAAGTATACATAACGGAGGATGTCATCATCAATCTATAATAGTCGACTTCCTTTGATGGAATTTTCTGCTCTGCCGCCTTCCATTTTCCGGATTTCACATTTAACTAGCTATCCGCATGTGATTGTATGCAAGGAGAAAAAATTTGGCAATTAGTTGCTTTCACCTCCCAAACCAACTGGATCCGAGATTCAACTGACAAAATGAATGACACGAGTCGAAACAAAATTGATTAAGTCTGAGAAGACTGGTAAAAACAATACCGCTCCCCTCGCCGCCCAAACCAGCAGGTGGAAATCACACGAAAAGCAAGCAATTGAATTAGTTAATAGGCAGGCGACACGACGACGCGACGGAACGAACGACTGTACTCACTAGAGCTCTGCTCGTGCGATGAAACGTTGACGAATGTGTATCGTATAGTACTAGAAAGGTGACTGAGAATATGACAACTGTTGCCGGCTTCAAATATTAAGCATAATCTCCTTAGCGCACCCTCCCAAAACATCAAGACGATGTCTGCCAGGCAGAACAGCGGAGCGGGCAAAAAAGTCAAAAGGAAAATTCAAACCTCCACCCATCGGCCGCGCTTCCAGCTTGCTTGGTTCATTTAGTGCCGTGCCGAAGTGAATTTTTACATCTGCTTCCACCTTGTTCCACTTTTCTGTCATCATCCTCTTATCGGAGTCGTCACTCGTCACTCGTCACTCGTCACTTGGAAATCGTAAAGCGTCGTGGGGGAGGACTTTTCACTTTTTAGGATCTCTGCTTGAGGTACAACAAGTACGCGTTTCCGTCTTCATCCATCCTACACACACCCATCATTTTTTTTTTTTTTTTCTTGGGGTAAATTTCGCTCGTCATCACATTTTCCGCAAGACAGACGACTCAGAGTCAGAGGTAGCCAGGCGGCGGTCTTGCTCTCCGTCTACCTATCTCTGTTCGGGGAAAAACCAAAAAGCTGGAGTACGGGAGCACAAGCTCCCACGGCCGCATATTCTGAAGCCAGTCGGGCGGTATTGCGTTGTGACGACTGTGACGACAACGACTACGACGACGACGGCTTTTTGCCACATCAGTTGACATGGTTTAATTAAATTTCGCTTTTTCACCGCACGGTGCTGTTTGCCATCATTCACGAGAGTTGAGTCGAGTGAGTGGTATGTCTGTTGTTAAAAAAAAATGAGTATAAAACGCAACCCACGCGACAGGATAAGGCAAAAGTGGATACTTATTTGTACATACTCGTGTATTTACGTTCAGGCCAGGAATGGCAGGATATTGTGCAAGTCGTCAACGACGACAAACCCTCGTCAAGTCGCAGGCTGCACGTTAAGGATTGCTTAAATTTTCAGTGGTCTCAGGAGCACGGTTCAAACAGAGACGCAGAGGTATCCAACTGTCAGTTCGCTAAACTTAGATAATTGCAGTTGGCTGGCTGCGAAGGCACGCGGGAAATATTATTTTTTATCGGTTTTTGACACATTTTTCATTGAAAATGCAATGGTGCCGAAACGAACCTTCGAAATTATTTTTGAAAAAGTATATCCTCCCTCACTCCTCACTTGAGATCTACCTGTCTAGCTGGTTATGACTAGCGTCCGAACGAACATTAGGCTTCGGCCATATACGGATAAAAATATCACCTTCGTCAAAAACTTTCGGCTTCGGCTTCGAAGGTGATCAAAAAGCCGAAATTCGGCTTCCTCTTCGCCCGAAAAACTGGCCTGCGGTCGAACTCTAGTTACGACATGTTCTCGCACGAATTTCAATAAAATCTTTGAAAAAATAAGAATCATCTTATTTTTATTTCATAGTATACAGGGTGGTCCGTTTCGGGATGCAGATATTTTGGGATATAAATAAATATTGTATTTGAAGACCAATATCTCGAATGTGGAAGCAGGTTCCAATGAACCATTTGCCTATCAAAAGAGCCCAGTTTGGTGGTTCAGGTTCAAGATACTAAAATTTAATTGTTTTTGATAACTTCTTCGAAACATCCTCTGTAGCTGAGTAAGTGCTAAAGATAGATCATACCACCATCCATTTCCGAATGAGTCAGCTTGTAAAACATCAGCATCATAAACTGGATGACCCTGTATAAAAGTAATTTCAGTTCTTGACTTTAGCATATGATTTCTTCAGTTGTGGGTCTTTTCTGACCATTTGTGACCTGTAGCATTTTTAAAATGCGCTGAGAGGTACCCGTACAGTATATACTGGGCTTCAAATGAATAGGTATAAGCTGTTCTCGAGAGTGAGAGTGGCCGATATCTGCTTTTTATTCCCTCAAACTGCTTTAAGAAATAACCCAGTTCTAGCTATGACAGTTTTTTTTAAAAGCTTTTTTTCTGTTCCACATATAAAAGAAGCAGATTTTCGAGTCAACTGATTATTGACGTATTCGACAGATCGAACAGTCCCGTAGAATCGTCGCGTACGGTGACAGTTGACAGACGATGACAGTTTCTCTTATGCTCTCAATATTTCCACCAATGAAAGTGCTTGCTCTCACGCTGTGCCAACTGTCAACGTGTGCTAGTGCAAGGTGCAACCAGAGTATATCTATTATAATAATTATAATTATAATGGATATACTCTGGGTGCAACGGACAGAAAAGTAGAAAGTAAACCTGATTTAACCGTTGCATCCTGCACTTACGCTGCTTATGGGCCAACTCCAATAAGCTGCTGTGTATTTTCTAAATCTGGTACACAACTGTGCGTATTTTCCATTTTCTAAACTTGACTTACTAGAAGTCAAAAAAAAGTGGAAAAAAAATCCTCTATTAGCTTCTTGGCTTACAGAGAGCAAAAAGAGGTTTAACTAGCTATCGATCGACCAACATTTTGTTAACATATTTTTTTAATCACCTTGTACGAGAGGTGTGTTGTTCTACCATAGCAAAATATGTAATTTTCATCTTTTTCACCAAAAAGGTCGCGCTTTAGAAGAATCGAACTACAGTGAACTCCGGATATAATGACGGTGAAGGGAACGGGCTCAAATGGTCGTTATAGCCGAATTCACAATATCATGAAGAACTTGTATGAAAAATAAAATGGTGTGAAATCAAGAGACTCCGAATTTGGGTCGTTACTTCGTTATTATCCGCATGGTCGTTGTAACCGAGGTCGCTATTGGCGAATTTTACGAATTGTAAGAATAAAAAATGTGTGAAACAGAATTAAGCTTAAAAATGCTTACCAACCTTGATTTTTCTTTGGTCATTTACGGTCATTCATGGTACGCAGCACGCACTGCTTGGTCTCGCTAAAGGTATAGTATTCTTAGAAGAGTTCCATCTGTTTTTTGTCCAAGAAGGAAGAAGACATACAATTGAATTGGGTTATGGTAAAATCTTCTCAGCTCGATGTGCCTCTTCTCGCAAAAGCGATTTAGAATTTAAAAAAAAATTTACAAAGTTCGTGAATCACCGTTTATTGTTAATGGACTTTGTTTATTTATTTTTTTTTTTTGTCCCAACTAACTATTTCAAATCGGAATTGTTTGAAATATAGAGCAATTAAGGGGTACATTTTCGTAGAATACGATTTTATTTTTAAAAATGTTCCTATGCTCTGGCTATAGCCATACGAAAAACAAACTTTTGCTTTTTTTGACCACTTAAACCCAATGATTGAACTCAATCTTGGTCTTCAAATGTTGCTTTTGAATTGCAGTGATCCCCGGATAAGTGACCCTCGGTAAGTTGCGTTCCTCGTTTAATTCAGCCGGAAACTGGGCAAATAAAGCTTTCCATAGGAAATGTACAGAACTTTTCCCGTTCAAATGCGTACTGCTTAAATACGTTAACCCGTTAATTGCGCCACTATGTAAAAGTAAAGCTTCTCGTAAAACTTCATACAAAATCTCTCGGAGAAACACACACAACAAAAGCATTGTAAAATGTTGTGCCTACTGCTTTAATAAAATCAAAGACAGCTGTCAAATGAATTGTCAAATTGACTGTTAACAGTGCACCAAAATTAAGAAAGTTTCGTGATTTAGTGCATTATGCACATGATAATAAAATGGTTTTCCTTATTTCGCAGACAACGCACTTAAGCGGGATTCTCGCAATTGCGTTTCACTGATAAATGCGTTGAAAAGAGTATAAAGTTAGTTAATCAAGAAAATAAGCAAGTGATTTTTAAATTTTCAATTACACAAAAAAAAAAAATCATTCGACTGACATATTTCATTTCTTTGCTGTTACGTCTGTAGGAACATTTTTTTTTCCGATTCTTTTACAACATTTTAAGATAATTTTCAAAACTGGTATTAAAAACTAAATTTATAATTCATAAACACGACAACCTGCGAGTTGTCTGTCCCGTTCTAGACAATTATAAAATTTGCAGGAAAACACAAGAACGATGAGATTTATTTTGTACTGACACTAAAGTGACAGTCAATTCTTCTGACAGATTTTTTGCTATGACCGCCTAAACAATGGAGAGGTAGCCGACGAATCTAGTCAAGAAATTCGTGACTGAGTACTAAGTTGACAGTTCAAATATGTGGCTGACGTAGAAAAAGTGACGTTCCCGACCAATCTAGTTTTTGCGTTCAGGTTACATCTCATCCAGACCAATCTAGTCGACTTAAGATAACTATATTCTTGAATGTGCCCATTTCCATACTGTTCCAACTTTTTCGGTTGCATTTGACGTATGGCTATTACAATTGAAAAAGAGAAGAAATAATAAAAAAAAGTTGTTGCATATTTTTGGGCTACATGTTTCTTTTTTTTCAATTAAGTTGATATACAAAGGGTTTGATTGTACGACTGTAGAATTGTAGTAGTGAAGAGTGACATTTGACATTCACTTGCGTTAACGTTAAAATGTTTACTGCAGAGAGGGCCCTGATCAAGCGGCAAGAGTCTATGTAGTTTTCAACTCTAAATTCTGAAATCCTAGAGCGTTATGTGTGAAAGAAAAGAAATAGACAAGGAGGATGCAGTGTGGGCCGGTTAAATCTATTTTTTGGATACGTGATACTGCCCCAAAAATACTCGCGAGTGTGCGAAAATGTGCTTAACTTTTTCTTAGAGTGCGGTTAAATTGTTTTTAGGTGCAAAATTGGTACAAATGATTTTTCTGACGGGCTTACAAAAACATCCTGTGTATCGCTGCGTCTGCATCTTCTTCATTGGCGTTGGCCTAAAATTGTTTCCAAGTTGACGTAATCGAAAGTCTAAATTATTCATCTAATGTAGCCGTCAGCTATGCACGAACGCCAAAGCGCATAGCCCTTCCACTCGCTCACTGCTCCTTTTCACTACTGAACATTGCAAGTGACGCCTCCCACTGCAGTAGCCCATCTCAGAAATCGAATGTCATTGTCACACCCCAATTTGAAATATGTTCCTAGACGGAAATAGAGGAAATCTTGTTCGAAATAAACCTGTCATCGTTCAGTGTTTTATTTCAAATCCATTCAGCAAACAGCCGAGAAATCAACGCAAGTTTACAATATACATAACACGGAAAAATTAAATTATTTATTGAAACACATTCTCACTTCGGAGCAACAGAGTGGCAGAATCACCACCGTTCTCCCATTCCAGTGCGGCAAGTAGCAACAACAGAAACGGCAAAACCCCAGTGCGAGGGATGCGATTTTGTTTTAACTTTGGGAAAACTGTCGACCTTAATCACAGACCTGTCGCCGGCGACAAGCTGTGACATTTTCCAGTCTCGAAATACTTTGCACTTTTGGTACAGCCAGCGTTATTGTAACGAGAGTGTGGGTAGAAGTATTTAGGTTTTTTGACGTGAAACGCGCTGAAGGTAGACAGAGACACGCCGAGCCGAACCTTTCGCCTTCAAAAGGAAAGCACCTATAACAAGTCCTTTGCTTTTGTTTATCAACCAAGAAATCTCAATCTTCCCCTTTTTTGTGTTTCAATTCGGCCCACATCGGCCGTTAGGGGTGTTGTTTCGTTTTCCAATCTCAGGTCTCTCTCAGAGAACAAAAAATCAAAGACTTTTCCACGTCAAATATTTGTCACTCTTCTGAGGACAAGTCCATGCCTAATGATGTTTTCGAAGCCAAACACAAGCAACAGCCAGCAAAGACGAGGAAGACAAACGTTCCCGATGAGTCATAAGTAAACAATCGGCGAGGGGTCTCTGACTTTAACCCGTTTTCGGGGCAAAATCAGAAATAAATGTTGAGAGTTAATCGCCTGACTTTGCTATATATATACCTTCGAGCGGGGGACTCAAGTTTGACACAGAGCATGAACGGTCGGTTAGCAATGCATACTGTACCCGGGTCCGAGATCAGAAGTTTAAAATTCCAACGGAATTAGATTCGTTTCAAGTTGGCAGTGTACCAAAAAGCGGGGAGGAGGCAACCTTGTTGATTGATGGAGATGATGACCCAGGCTTAAACCCCGTAAATGGGGTTGATTATTCACCGTGATGCTCTCAGGCATGCAAACAGTGTACGATGCGTGAGCGTGTATGGGGTCGTTTGGGCATAGCGAGGCTTTGAACTCGCCAAGTTATTGATCTTATTTTTGTTTCGGTTGAACGGCACGGATGCTGTCCCTGTGTTTCACAAGAACTTAAATCCACTTGTGTCCACAAGGAAAGGTCCTGTTTACCATTCACCGATGAATCTTCAAGTGACTTATAAACAACACAATACCGGCGACGAAGACGGACGGGCCGGATCCGGAATGGATGGTTTCTCAAAGACAGCACTTGTGCTGGTTCTCACCCCTGCTCTTGTAGTTTGGGTCCTGTTTAGCATAAAGCTACCTAAGTTTCTGATGACACACACAAAGGGGAAGGCCATAGACGAGTATAAAATGCAAATTGTTGATTCACCCGAAGTAAGTCAATAATCGTATATATGCGGACAAAGAAGCGGAAACGGACTGCGGGCACGGTGCAAGTGTTCTGTGGAGTCATGCGGCTCCACAAGTCATTCGTATAAGTGCAAGTAAGTATTCAAATTAGCAACAAGTTTGATTGGAGGCGGACATGAGTCGCATATAACACAAGGCGAAGTCAAGGTTATGGCTTTAATTCCGGGGATGTTACGGCCAGTGATATGGTGTGGCAACCGGTTGCAACCGTTTCCTCTTTACTCATGATGGCAAGCTTAAATATTGGACGTCGTAGTTGAAGCAAAATAGTCGCTCAGGTCGACGGAGTTCTAGTGACGAGTTCTAATAAAGTAAAGAATCAATTAACTGTCTACAGAATGCAGCGATAGCATATGGGCATCAAAGCTCCAGCCCTGCGAATCTTCCACAATACTCCCCCGGTGGGACAACCTTATAGGTATTAGGTAACTTTCACTGTTGAAAGATGACTTTACCCAACATGGCCTGTGCAACTGGAGTCAGCTGGCAATGGATCGAGGTGGATATGGAGACAGTGAAACACGGCGGTATAGAGACCGCGGTCCGCCGTGGACCGTAAAAATACCTTAGGCAAGGCATGCGTTCTCCATATTCGTAATAAGAAAGAAACTGTTCTTGCTCAAAATGACTGGCACGAGATGTAAATCAATTCGAACGATGATAGAGAGCTCAACAAAGTGCGCAATGTCGTCCGTCTGTCATTTTTCAGTTGAAGTCAAATTTTGTTCTGTATTGAACGAAAAAGAATGCAAAGATATTTAAAAGAAATAACTTTTTTTTTTAAATAAATAGGTAGGGGGAGATGGGGCACCTTGATACGATTTTCATTGGAACTCAAAAAAAAAGTCTGCGTATTGACAATAATAACAAAGTAAAAGATTTATTGCGCTCAATATCGTTCTAACTATCTTATTGTAGACAAATGTAGTCTTAAATTCAGCTACAAAAAAAATTAAGAGCTATTTACTAAAAAATGAAATTTGTATCAAACTGCCCCACTCACGGGGTATATTGATACATTGATGAAGAAACTGCAACTTCATCGATGTAAGTTCTATCAGTTATTCTTTTGTACGTTCGCACCATTTTCCTTTGAAAAAATTCAAATATTACGTTGTATTTTACACAGAGAAAATTTGTGGGGCACATTGATACGCATCAAACTACACAGGGGTCGTGTGTATCAATGTGCCCCAACTTACTTCACAGAATATTATAATATTATAATAAATATTAAATGCAGTTAGAGCAACGTTTTATAACAAAAATTTTAAGCAAATATCACATTATGAAGGACATTATAAATACTACCAAATAACTTCATAAGAAACTGTAAGCACAAATATACGAAAAAAAAGACTCACTCGAAAGAAATGACAAAAATTTACTTTCAGACGTGCGAAACACTTTTGTGCATGTTGGGCCCAAAGCGCTGACTGAAAAGTGATGTCATCCAGATATGTTTTTGCGTTGATAGACATGTAGCGCTGTGTGCTTCGTTGAGTGGTCTGCTGCGTTTTGTTTTCAAATAATGTCGATTGTATCTATGTACCCAATGTATCAATGTACCCCATCTCCCCCTACCTACATTTATTTTTTTTCTTGTATAAATGGTTTTAAAATGTTTTAGCCGATGTTTTTTTTTACTTATGTGGCCGCCCCTTTTTTCGGTTCGGGACAGTTTTTAAGAAAATCTTTGGAATTTTTCAGCGTCAACACTGAGGCCTGCAAAGTGCAAACCTTTAAATTTGGAGTTTGTTGGCTTATTGTTTACAGCTATTTATGTTTTTTTCATTGTAGTTTCCATAATAACGGTACTTTCCAAATGACTGTATAATGAACAAGATTGATCTTATCAAAAGCTGTTTTAACGTTGTCAACCAAACTTGATATTTGAGCTTAAGCAGATGAGGTTGGCATGGCTGTTAGCACAGAAAAAATTTCGGTGCTTTTAAAATTCGATTTATCTCGAATATGGTTCTCCGATTTTGACAAAAATTCATTATTAATGTTATGGTAATTTCTAACTTAAAAGCAAAAAAAAGAAAGTTTTTTGCTCATATCTTAAAAACTCCATTTTCGATTTGGTTAAAAACGAAAACGAAAACGAAAGCCGTAGGTAACTCTTACATCCCAGACAATACCTTGTACTCAGTTTTCAGATAAACGGTTCAAAAACAGTACTTATCGAAACAAAGTTTTCAATATTATATGTTACCATTCATACCGCTCAAACAATTTTTAATTAGTTCAGCTAGTATTATAGCAGCAGGTATTGTTATTTGTATTGAGAAAAGTGCACTTTTTTTTAGCATAAGCCACTATTCTTTTATTTTCTGTACGGATTTAGTATTGCTTCGCGGCCTTTCACCAACCTACCTTATAAAATAAAAATCAATCAACCAAAATTTTGATAAATGAGAAAGTGACCCAGTCAGTCACCCGCTCAAATATATCTCTGGAGACTATAATGATTTATTTTCCATCCCTTGTATTATAAATGTAAACAGTTTTATTTTTCAACAAACATAATTTTTAAGTCAGTTATAGTTAGGTACAGTCTCTTAAAAATGACTGAACATGTCCCCCAAGGGCTGTTAAGAGTTATTATTCACCTCTCTTAGGTGATGAGTTTTGAACAATGCAATACTTGCCCCTTCAGAGGGCTATTGGCTAAAATCTAAATTCTCTGAGACATATTGTATCCAGTTGTTTTATATTCTACATGTCGCCCTAGAAAGTTATATGTCGCATTCGAAAGCGGTTTCAAAGGCACAAACACACTTCCACACTTTAAAAAATGGCGAAAAAGCTTCCCGTCATTTTTACCTCTCTTCCAAAGCTAACAATTTCAAGTCAGTATGAAATACGGATTGCCTCAAGTCTAAGTCTCCAAAAAGCGTAAGGGCCGTCTTGCACCTCTTAGGAGAAGAATTTTTGAAATAACTGATATACCTGGAACGAGAAGTTTTGTTAATTGTTTCTTTTTTTTTTTCATTTCACAAGGTACGAAGTTAAAATAGAACCGCTTAAAAAAAAAAACGACTTGCACTTTATTCTACTCGATTTGTCTCCAAAAATTGTCGAAATAATTCGGTTTTTGTTCACCCCAGCCGACGGAGCACTAAATCATGAAATAAAGTTCAAAACCACGCACCTTAAAATCATCCGAGCTTGAGCGCATATCCACCAGTCTCCATCGGATGCCATTCTCGGATAAATGACGAGCAAACCGCCCTTTCTGAGGGCCTAATACTGCGAACAGCGAACGAGAATACATCAAATGATAAATGACTGACACAAAGGGTCAGTGCGAGAGATCAAAAACCCACCGAATCATTGGCAGTGACTTTCATTACTCCACGATGACATCATCAATTGACTTCGACACCTGTATAGCTATCCTTTGCGTCCTGTATAGCTATCCTTTGCGTGCGTCCGGCCGCACAATGTGGAGAGAAATTGATTTCCCATTGATTTATATGTCAGAAAGCTGATTACCTACATCAACCCCCACACCCCACACTCGTCCACGCAACAATGACTGCTCGAATTTATGAAACAGGAAACAGTTTATGTTTATGCCTCCACGTCCACGTCCACCTATTAGGTTTCAATTGTATGTACACACGGTCCGGCTCTGAGACACGGCCCCGTAATCTTTGGCCGCAATATTTCTCCCCAGCAAACATCCGCAAGTCGCATCCTTATCTTCCGTAGACCCAATTAATTGAACGCAATTGCGGACGATGTGTTGGCGGTTGTTGGCTTGACACTGCGCTGGGTGAATGGTTTTTCCGCAGACCCAACTGTCTGTACATCGAGCAGGTACATCTCTCTTTCGCTGGTAAAAAAAAAATTCTCTTCTGTGCACAATGAATGGCCATCAACCGGTCTTGGTCTACCTTTCTGTGCGCGCTTTGTTTGCTTCCGTTTTTATAAATTTTCCTTTTTTCGCATTCAGTTTTAACGCGCGCCAAATCCTGTGACAAACGACCACGATGATGACGAGGACTACACACCAGTTCGAGTAGTAGACTTCGAGGACGGCAACGACAACGACAACGATGATGGTGATGATGACGACGACGACGACGACGACGACAAACTTGCCCAGGGTTAAAAATTATTTCCATTTGAATCAACTTCAGAGAGTCGGCTTCCGTTGCGTATGGCAGTGTTCCCTAATGCTGCTGTTGCTGGCACTGATTTTGTGCCCGGGTAGGGGGACGGCCGCCTGGAGCTGTCGCACAGGCCGATAGTAATTAATATTAAAAGGTTCATTAAGAGAAATGTGCACACACAGAATCGCCTCTGTGCTCTGTCGGTGTGTCACAGTGAAAATGGTGCTCCAAGTGCTCACACCTTTCGAGGGAATCATTGTTCGGCGCGTATATGCCGCACTTGGGGGCTTCAACATGAACCAACATCGTAACAATCCACATCAGGCTTGTTCAAAAGGAAGTTCTCATGCTGCTGTTGCGTCGCGTCCCGCCACTGGCTAGACGCAAAAAATCCTTAAGCTGAAAGGAATCTTCCATGGGGAACGTCGGCGTTGAATGTGTACAGTTGCAGACCCACCGTCTCTACAATATCCTATCCACCATCTCGCCAGCGAATGTTGCAATTCGTGTATACCAACCTAGTAGGCTTGCGAAAGCAAGAAAACTTTTTGTTCCAGACGCACGCGGTCTTCTGATGGCAACGCTTTATGGAACAATGGAACTCTGGCCGCCGCTAACATCGTGATGCTGTTGATATGGCCATTGTCTCCGCCACGGCTAAGCGAGGAGACGGAAGACGGACTGAAAATTAAAATCACAATTTTGACAAGTGGGCGGGGGTTGGGGGTTTGGTAATTTGCTGCAATGGTGGCATAATTATCGCATTATCTCTACTCGTCTACTCGTGGAACAAATAAATCCTCAACGACGACAATAGTGGCAGGTGTTTTAGTCTTTTGTGATGATGAGTCTGTTCTCTGTTGGGTGGGGAATTTTGTTTCGCAGCCACGGCGGGATTTCAGTTGGTTTTGTTCCAGCAAATTGTAATGCAAAACATCAAAGTACTCATCCTCGGAAAAGTGACAGGCGGATGGGGTGCGTCTACGACATTGAAGTCTTAATATTGGCAACTCTGGCTGACAGGTGAAACGATTGAATATTGCCAAATCACTTGTCGCTTAGCGCGTGTCATCGCAGTGTGTTGTCGTAAGATCTTCGGAAGAGCAAAACAGAGGGTTAAGGGATGAAAAATGACAGCAGCAATCGATGCGAATGGTGAAAAGCTCTCCGCGAACCCAGTATGTGAATTTTAGGAACAACAGGGGTATAGGGGTTCAAACCGTCGATATTGACATCATTATGACTTAAGGTTCATGTCGGAGTTATTATTATGCTCTACAGCCATTTGTTGTGCTGACAGATTGTCAATAGGTATAACGGGAGAGATTTGAAACAACGCTTCTCATACGAAAGGGGACTTTGATGCTACTTTGACAGAGTTCCGTCACATGACCAAGCAGTTGTGCACCATAAAGTGTCTTAGACCGTTGGAAATAGAACTAAGACCGTCAATTGCAAATGAACAAGAAATTTAACTTCAAGGGGTCTTAAAAAAAATTTAAAAAAAATTGCGACAGATTGTCGTCAGGGATGGAAAAGTCGATACAATTGTATCGAATTCGACACAAATGAGTGTGCTCGAGTACAAAAGTACAATTTGCCTTAATTCGATACAATTTATCCACCTGCATGTTTCAAATTCTCTCGCAATTTGTAAAGCTTTTCCTATGAAAAAAAAATAAAATAATCGAGATGATGATATCTTTATGTCATTTTGGAAGACATAAACAAGAAAATTAATATTCAACATCCCTTCCTAAATCTGCTAGAGTATTTTACAGAAGAAGCAGCTGTATCCAGGAAAATCCAGTTTTATATTAAATTTTGTTTCTTAATTTGTTCCTAATGAAAAAAAGAATATTCAACAAATTAACAATGCTAAAAAATTCAGCAATTTAAATATTATTCAATTTCAGAATTTTGAGCTGAAGTCAATTCAATTAAAAACGAGTCTAATGAGCTAATGTTTGAAAATATTTATAAAATTGCTCAAGCCGTTCTCGGTATTCCTCATCAGCAAATGTCGAAAGGATTTTTTCTTACCAGACATTAATAAAGTCCAAATGTCGAAACCGACTTCAAGTCGACACTTGCAGGGCTTTGATTGAAACAAAAAATTTGATTAGAAACTCATCCTGTTCTTAGTTTCAAGTTCAGGGCAACATTTTGAAGATGAATGTGCAAATTAAGAGTATAAACCGTGAAGAGCTCATTGCGTAAACATTTTTTTTGTAGGTATGTATAGCTTGGCTATGAAGTCATTAATGTTTTGTTAATTTATTTTTGTTTATGTTTTTGAAAATTAAATATTTTGAATTCACTTCTGGCTCCATTTCAGTACGATCTTACAACAGTTTTCAGTACAAATCGGAAATGGCATTTTCCATCCCTGATTGTCGTGTGTCTCAAAATGTTCCTGAAATATCATTCCGATTATAGACGCCCTCTCATGGCGTCAAAAAGCTCTGTTCGCCATTCCGTTCTTAACACAGCCTATTTCACGAATATCTTCTAGCTCCTAGCTGAAAAATGCCTTGGCCGCGATTGGATTAAAAGTCCCTCTTTTGGAAAGCTCAACTGTGAACGAAGATTTTAGCATAGCCTCTGGCCGATATCGCGAAGTTCAACAATAAGCATTCATTTGAAAAACGTCTTAGATTCAAAAATAAAAGAAGCAATAACTTCAAAAGCTAGTCAAAGTTTTCAAGCCGTCACCTAGAAGCTAAACCAATACGCCCTCAGCAGCAAAGTCAAGAATTTTTATTGGTTACGAACCCTAACTAACATTGATACCAAACAAAAATGCCCTTGCCAACCATTTCTCCGACGACATATTGGCCTTCTGTAGCAAGAGCTATGTACCGACTTCCAACCTAAACCTTGACACATTTGCACTTTTTCCAAAAACAGTAATCGCCATAATTGACTGCAGTGCGTGACGTGACCTATTCCACATTCAAGGACTTAAATAAATTATCATCGCAGCCACATTTTACCTGAGAAATGTTAAGCCCCTCTAGACAACAAAGTGTCCATCATTCATTATTATCCGAAAGCCCTGGATTATCGCTATCGAGGAAAAGAACAAAATTTAAAATAGATACCAACTTTGGCGAAACCCTATAGCTCGACGATGGTAATTACAGTGCTTAAAAGTTCGTCCTTCGTTACTGCACATCTTCCACCATAGCTAAGGGTTAATGTGCACACTTAAAAAATAAACCGCTATAAGTCCTGTGCAATTTATACCGCGCAGGTAACACCGTTTGAATGAAAAAGTATAAACCCGAGTCGCAAGTATATAAATGCCGTAATGGCTTCTTAAGTTGCACGGACTAAGAGCGTAGGTACCGTCGCTGCCTGGTCAAGGTATAGGTATCAAGCCAAATATTAACGCATTTCCAGGCTTGCCTTCGCTGCAATGTAATCGATTACACCGCACAAACCACCCCACCGGCAGTGATTTAGGACGCCATCAGTGGGTGGGGATCTGAACGATTCGAATGGCTACCCCCCAGGAAAGGTAATCGTCTGATAAGAATTTAAATTTTAACCCGCGAATTATTGCTGGGGATATTCACGAGCGCCTTCAACACGGGATGTGCTCGGAGTCGGAGTGTTGGCGGCTTCGACAGATAGGTATTTCCGCCTTCGGTAAACTGCGAATAGCTATATAGGCCGCAATGTTAATGGTCGTCGACGACGAGGACGATGAAGACGACTGCGATGATGATAATAAAAGCAATCTAAGAAGTTTTTGCCTCCCCCAAAAACTTTGCAAACTCGCGGTGTGGAGCGGGCCAACGCGGGGTATATATGACTGTGTGCGACGGAGGCTGCCTTCTACGGTTTGGTGTTCGAAATTTTATGTAGCAATTTCGATTTCGGTCAATGATAATCGTTAAAATATGCATCCACTTGATGATATTTTAATTAAGTTTTAATTTGAAATTATTTTCAGTTTTTCTTCACGCATCGAACGTAGCGCGCGATGGTTTTGCACCTTGAACCGCGGGTTTTATAAGCGACTAACCACCGACGGATTTACACAAGAGCAATCGGTGGTTTCGCGAAGGTGTCGATGAGGGTGCGGGGTGGCCGTGATGGCAAGTAGATTAAAATTGCCCAAGTTCGGCTGGTGGTGGTGGTGGTGGTGGTGGTGGTGGTAGTGGTGGAGTGAGCTGTTTGGCGAGGAATTTCTAAAGTTGCGGTTTTCTTAATTTTGGTTTTGCCATCGACTTTAATTGCTGAGTTGGCACTTTCACTTAGGGATTTTGCCAACAGCACAGCGGAGCGCGAAAGGATAAGGTGTCGCGCACTTGTAGGAGTCTGAGGCGAGATTTCATAGGGCGGATACGGTAATGTCATCTTGTTAGTTTTTAAAGTTAACTACGTACAGTTGAAGAAGTCGCAGATTAACGTAGAGGTTGTTCCTGGTTTAATTAGGGATACTGAATTGCGTTTAATTAAGTTTAGTGTTTTCCAGTGTTTTTTTTTTTTTTGTTTCAACTCAAAGTGGGGATTCGTAATCTCTATTTGTGGCTGGCGGTCCTAATTTAATCTGAGCGGCAAACTCCGTCCATTGTCATAACCATTGGACGAGGCTAACTAGCGATACGAAAAGTGAATTGGTTCTGGGCTCAAGAAAATATTGGAAGTGGAAATAGGAACATTTTACCACACGGTTTAGTAGCATTCAATTCCAGTAAGGGATTAGTGCGAGGAACAAACCCACTTTAGTTAGTAGGGGATTCTATGCGTAAACAATGCCGTCGTACTTACGATTGTTGATGCAGATCATGTCAAATGTTATTATGCTGTGTAACGAGTTCATGTTCATGTGCCATAATAAACAATGGTCTAGGGTGGTTTAATACAAGACTCTGGGCTCACACAAACATTCGTATGCGCATCTAATTTTTTTTAAAGCGAATAAAATTTCTTTTGATCGGGCTTTTGAATTGTAAAGACGGTCGTAATCTTCTGTTTATAGGAGTTCAGGCTGTGAAGAAAAATCATCGAGATACATACTGAGTTTGTAGTTTTCGGGGGTTGAACTGGAAAAAATTACAAAAGCACAACCTATAAGTTATTGCGGATAAACGTGGGCCTTATTGATCGACACGAAAACGGAGATAAATGGCAGAACTACATTTTTGGAAACAGCTATTACAGACCGGCCAAATAAGGCGCGCATTTTACGTCTACTTATCTGCTATCAGACACCAGATATTTTTTACTAATCATCGAACAATTTCATACAACAATACATACTTCGAAAGTACCTAGAAAGTTAAACTATTCAAAGGTGAAATTTTAAAATTATTTTCAAACTTAGAAACCTTCGCCCACCAACACACTTCCAAGAAATATGAGACACTTCCGCTGTGAGCAAAGTTGCTGGCAGAGTTCATAGAATTTTATCCGTTTAATTTGAAATTGTTCGTTACGTGTGTGGATAATATTTTTTTTAGGAATAAGTGCACATTTGCTTAAAATGTTCATGAAAAATTAACATTGTAGATTGGTTGAGGGAAAATGAAAACATTTTGAGCAAATTTTCTTCATTATTTAAGAAAAATTTACACACGAAATCGAAGTTAATGATTTCCAAAAGCGGAAAATACACAGCCATGTTTGTCCTAATATGTTTCGAGTATATAGAACATATATTTCAGGTAGTTTAATTAACCAAACAAATCAAATTATTCGCCTTTTAACAATTTAAAATAAACAACCAATGGCATTCAGTAATAAAAAATGTGGAATTCCCGAACTCTTTCACATTTCAACACGTTTATTTATTTTTATATGTTTTCAGACTGTATGTTTTTGCGGCACACGGACTGTTTTTTGACATAGCACCGATAGGAAAACAAAATGGCGAATTTGAGAAAAAATTGAGGGGGCCAGCGGCAAGAGGATTGTGGTTTGTCTATGGTGTAAACTAGATCACTGACAAAAAAAAGAGGACGTGTTATCTTTAAAAGAGATGTTCTGGAAACCGTAGCATATCTTAGTCCCACAACTTTGTTAGAATCTACAACATTTTTGTTGTCATAGCAGAATTCAAATTTTATAATGAAAAACAAGGTTTATTTCACAATGAGAATCTTATTCTCGCCCAACAGATATAGATATCCTTCAAAGGCTTTTTCAAGCACAAAATTGGAAATGCACAAAATATCCGCTGATCTGTCAAATGTCATGCAAAGCAGTAATGCCCTATCGCTCGATCGGACACAATTTTCGGTAGTTTTTATAGTACCTACGCCTTCCTTTGTTTTCTATAATACTTCACGATTTATTTATGAGTAAATTTGTGTCGTAATAAGACCTCTTTCTAATTATTCAATAAACGGAACACAGTTTATGCTTTGTTTCATTCGTAGGCTGATGATGCAAATCAAAGCTTGTTGGAAGTCTAAAGATCAGATTTAAATCGTGAAGCAAGTGAATATTTTCGAAAGAAATTGTTGACGAAATAAGTAAAAACCCCGCTTTATTGCATTGAAAACGCAGTAAAGCGTTTTTATTATGATCTTTATAAATCACGAAACTTTGTTTATTTTGGCGCACTGTAAACATATGTCATGTCAATTTGACAATTGATTTGACAACTGTCTTTTATTTTATCAAAGCTGTAAGCACAACAAATTATCAATGCTTTTGTTGTATGTGTGCATTTAACCGGGAGATTTTGCATGAAGTTTTACGAGAAGCTTTACTTTTAGTAGCGCAAATAAGCGAGAAACGCACTGTAAGACATTTCTAATATTAAATGTGCTTTTCATTATGTATAACTACTTTCAATTCATTAAAATGTCTCTTGGCCACCCTGTGCTCTTATTTCCCAATGTTCGTTTAAATAATCAATTATATGCTTTTATATTTACATAAAGAACAATATTGTCTAACAATGCATAGTTGTAATGTCGAACGAGTGAACCACAGTTTTTATGTAAACTATCGACTTTGTTAATCGTAAACCGTAAGCTCTATTCTTTATATATACATATTATGATCTGCTTGTTAAGTATTCGGCGAAAGAAAGTCTGGCAGTCTGAATAAAGATATCGTTCAAACAAAACGTGTTTGAGTCGGTATATGTTTTTTTGTCAAGTTGTATTAAACGTTATTAATTTGGAAAACTACGTTACAGCACTTAAGCGGTACGCATTTAAACGGGAAAAGTTCTGTACTTTTTTTATGGAATGCTTTATTTGCTCAGTTTTCGGATGAATTAAACGAGGAACGCAATTAAGCGAGGGTCACTTATCCGGGGATCAGTGTATATCTTGAATTCGCACATACTGCCTGTTAAAAGAAGTTCCTAAATTTATAATTTCGCGCGGATTTCGCTGAATGCTGACAATTCTATAATCTATATTTTCCGCGAAGCCAAACTTTTCGCACCAACCATTGATTCATTATAGCTTCCCATTCTCGGGGAACAAACTTCTTTTCCTAATAGGGTTTGGTTGCAGCCAAATATCTGACTGACCCGCCTATGGTTCTGAGAATTTTACAAAAAAGTATTTATTCGGTTATGAGCTGTCCAATCTTAAGTGAACAGATATTTTATTCTCTTTGCGACGACTCTCAAGAAAGCCTTGGAAAGATCCCAAACTTTTACTAATCATATTTCTAAACCTTCAGACTAAATATTTTGTAGGTCACAATTGGTAATTTTATATAGAATATTTCGCCATTGTGACTGAATATCATTATTAGTATCGCGGAGAGTATTCAAATTCGCTCCTATTAAGAAATTCCATACCGCAATTTTGGGTGGTTGGGCAACACTCCTCTTCAAAATGAATCTAAGGGAGGATTTATTTAGCTAATGCCCGAGATAAACATGGGCTTTTCAACATTACCATTTAACCCTACAGTTAGCGATTTTCTGGCAACTATATTTTTATATTGGTAAAGGAGTTTTGGAAAGTGTGTAGTCTTTGCGTAAACTGCCAGGCTAATGTTGATTATTGGTAAGGCCGTCTGATTTCTCTAAAATTTCCATTTCCAATTTATTTTTACTCTAAATATTCTTAAACTACTATCTTAAGACCAAAAGTTACGTTTAATAGAAAATTGTAGTCTGTTTTAACTTAGCTTATTTTAATTTTTAAATCCCTCAAGCGATTCCTCTCTAACCGAGGCAATCATAAATTTACTTTTACTTCTAAGGTTTCTTATTGAATCGCTAGTCAAAATAAAATTAGTGCTTGACGGAAATTAAAAAATGTCAATTAAACAGTCAGTAAAAACATGTTTTTGTCTCCAAGGGCAAGACGGCCTTGTCGACGACCACAATGTGATCGAAAAGATATCCAAGTTCCTGATCGGACTGAGCCGCATACTCTCGGTGGTCATTGTCGGACACTGCCACAAGAAGTCGTTGCTGTTTCAAAATGCCTATCAGCCTTGATGTTGTTCTTTCTAATTATATGCGTACTATAGTGAGTCTATGCAGTGTTTGAAAAGCATCAAGAGCTACTCGAAGGGACTGAACAAACAGTTTTTAGTATGCGCGCTGGCTCTGTTCCCAAAGTTCCCCACTTGCAATAAGCACACTTTCCATTTTATGATGAGTTGCAAGCCGACGGTAGTAAGCCATTGGTAGAATAGCAGCTGTCTCGTGCCGTTACATTTTTTGTACAGCTTTTCTGTCAAAATCGATTCTTTTGACAGTTCTCTTGGATTGGGAGTATGTGCAGTGATTTGTTTGTAAATCGTTTGGTAGAGGACTTATAACTGAACCTAGAGGCACTCCGCCAGACCCATAAATTTCGTCTACCTTATATCTCGACCAGCAAGCACGGTATTATTAGTATTACGAGGGACTTTCTGTGTTTTAATAGCTGCCCAAGGTGTATTGTAAATGATCCGCTGAACGATTTTTCCGACCATGCCAAGCAAACTAATAGAAGTTTGTCAACAAAACAAAATAATGAGAACACCAATGTAAAACTACCCACGAAGAGTAAGACTACCCATTGTTAGAAGGGACAATAGGTGTCCTTTGTGCAATAAGAAAAGAAGGGACGTAGATCCTTAAGTAGTCGGTTGACGTAATTATTGAACGCAGTGATTGTTGGACGAGGCAGAGTTGTAATGCGCGGCAGTAAGTGCTTTAAAATTTAATTATTAATACGAGTATCTCTCATCTATTCTTGATTTATATGAAACAGGTCATTGTGTAGTTATTCCAAACCCCGATAAAACAAAAAACCGACAGGAAATGAGATATTGCACATGCGTTGAAGCAGCTCGGGCAGAATGAGGTAAATTTAAATTTCTAACGCAGTAGCTTTGAATTCTGATGAAACGAAAAAGCAGCAGGATGTTGGACAGTAACTCAATCATAAAGGGGTAGGGTAAAGCACGTAGCAAAGCGTCAAACGGGGCAAAATGAGTCATGAAAGATACTCGTATAAGGCGACGTGTTTGATCATCCTCATTTAAAATTTGTTTCGAGCTTCATCATTCTAGGCACAGTGGCTTCGTGGTTAGTATGTTGGACTACTAAGCCAGGGGCCTCCCAAATTCTCACACTCAAACACTGCGCCACCCCTCGCTAATGTCTGACAAACACCCGAGGCTATAACTGTCATGAAAGGGCTTCCAAATTGGCTGTTTGGACGCGGCATAAAATTGTAGATCCCTTCCCTTCATCCCAAAAATTAAAAACCTAGTCCCTGTTGCGTCAACTATTTATTTATTTATTTTATGTTTATCGAGCTTCATCTAGTTTCACTTCTAGCCAAGTGGAAACTTTATTTATTTTGGTTTTTTCGGGTTAGGTAACTCTGCACTGGGAGAACTGAGACGCAACTGTAACGTTCAATATATATATTTGCTGAATATTTTGCGATTATTTTCAAATACAACCTTGGAATGGTTGAAAAGTTTCGAGTACCCTTTCCTTAAGGCAGTAGTGCTAGCCACTTATGAAGGCACGCATCAACCATTTCGGCAAATACGTCAGATCGTGCTTTAGTCGCAAATTAAAAGGTTAAAAGGCTATATTTGCAAAACCATTCAATCGCCGAGACTCTCTAGTCTCTAGTTCATCCCTGCAAGGCTTGGATTTTTTGGAAATCCGATGAAGGTTAGGTAACGGCTTTTTCCACAAGAATTCGGTTCTCGGATGACTACTTAACTCCGAAGCAACTCACGGATATTAAGAAGTTCCGAACTCAGTTCAAATGTCCCACAAGTTTGGAGGAAACCTAAATAAAGATTCGTATCATCTCTTCCATATTGACAGCCAGCAAAGCACATTACTAAAAAGTTTGTGCCTGAGTTACCCCGCATAATAGTACGAAGCACAGAAAATTTTATTGGAATCTCTGTTATCAGCTCGTAAATGGTCATTGACACCCCTGCCAGTTCGAAAAGGGAAAGCGTTGTCCCACGCCAATGGCGACATAAATGCATCAATCTGTATACTACCACACAATATCTACCCAGATAAATTTGATGACTATTTTGGATACGTCGCCCTCGCCCCCTGACGATTGAAGACGGAAAGGTATCATCCGCAATTATATTTTACAAGGTGTGCTCTATCACAATTTATATTGACAGGACCACCCGCTCTAGCTAGGACAATTCACAGAGGCGATTCTTAACTAATCGAACGTTCAAGAAATCACTTTCTGATGAAGGAAAACAATAGGCAGAGCCCCTGAGGCCCACACGGCCGGCCACCACCTCCACATCGTATAAATACCCATCCACAAGCAAGCAATTGGCTACGATGACGATATATCGCTGGTGTTCAATGGCGAAAAGGATCAAATTATCCCGTTGGATATATGGATGGCAGCTATTTCCAACCCGAAAGACTGGAAGATAGATAAAACGAAATTGTATATTGAAAAGGGTGGGCACACGACTACAGTGGACCGGTGAATCGGTGGTAATGCCACCAAAACAACACACTATCGACGACAACAACATCGTTGTCGTCGTTGTCGTCGTCACTATCCCCTCTCACTCTCTGGAGGAAGACGCAATCTATGGTTGCGTTGAGATTTGCCATAACAGATACGGGAATTGGCCCATTCAATTTGAATGGAAATCTACACAGTATAGATGTTTTTGGTTGCAGGATTTGGGGGAGGTGGGCGGCGAACGAGGGCTGCTCGTCCTTCGAGTTGATTTCGTTGTTTTTAGGGCAAAATTTAAATATCTCGGTGTAAAATATAATTTGTCCTTTGTACACCGGAATAGCGAATAGTTTTGATATTAAGGACCTTAATCACACACAACCCGAGATGGGAAAAAGAGATCCCCTTTACCCGGAATCCGATTTGCTCCGATGGACACAATAGGGCAGTGACTGACACATATTCCTAGCTTCAGGATTTGATTGCCTTAAATCGAATTATTATAAAGTGCGTTGTTGTAAGTTCTCTCCTTGGAGTGATCCATAAACAATTTAGGGCGGGGAGGTGGATGTAGTAATCGCCTCTAGTGAGGACTTGCGATAAAGTATTCTCAGTTCAGGTGTGGGGTTTATGACGTGAAGTCGTGAAGTGGCTTGTGATGTTGTATAGAGAAAGTTTATGGCCAAGGTGTGGCATTCTGAAGAGAGATGGATGGCTTCTTGGGGTTTGCAAAAGTGGTTTCATAAGATTTAAGCTATTTGTGGGACGAGAGTGGCTTCGAGTAATGATATTAATGAAAAGCCGACACACAAGGCATTGTCGGACCTGGAGCTAATTTTTCGGTCAAGTTATCAAACGGAGAAGTTGATAGCAGAACCTTGAAAAGGAAGCTAAAAGGAATCTCAGCGAAACCTTACTAAGAGTTTTTCCGCAAGCAACTTGAACACAAACTTTCCGGGGTCTAACTTTATTGAGAGCAAAGATTAAGCCAACAATATAATAACAGTCTTTTTTATGCTAAAAAAAAATTGGCTTTCAAAAAGCAGCTACCTTAAGGGTCTTTATACCTGGGACACTTGAAACCACCCAATCCGATGCCGTAAACTTTGTTTCCAACTTGTATATTTTAATGACTTATTCTTCTTCACAGCAGAGGTTCAGTCTTTTGCGCTCTTGGCAGGAGCAATACTAAATATTAATACCAGAGTGCGTTTGGAAACAACTCGTTTAATGCGATCATAAACGGAGGTATTAGGTGCCGAGAAAATCAATATTTGCCCTAATTGGCTCTATTACGAATCAGCAGTGTTCATAAAAAGCTATAAGCTAAATAAAATATTAAAAGACCTTATGTTATTTGTTAGCCGTGATGTGGGGCAGTGGAAAGTACGTTATAAGGTATAATAAAAACCCCTACGAACATACGAACAATCAAATTCGAATATGTGACGCCGTCCTGTCAATAGCAGCATAGCCAAGATAGGAGTTCAACCGACACAAAAATAGCTAAGAGCTCGTAGAGTTTACTGTTGAATCGCCTCTTCCAGAACCCGTAAGCGCAAAGGGGACCGCCATTGCTAACGTCCATGCTTCTGCGCCATAGAGCAGAGGTTTAATTACCGCATCCATGACCGAGTACTGCGTGACTGGACTTGTTATTGTTTTGCATGTAAAATCCAAAAAATTAAGTGACGTATTGGTCGCCCACGGGTGCGGTAGTTCGACCCGAACACTCTGACATGATTATGGTCCTAGGTATATTGCGTCTCCTCAGTGACAAGGCCTTACCAATCAATTGCAAAGAAACGTCGATTGGCAAGTATACTCTTCGCGAAGCTGAGGTAGACAAAGTCCCTAACTACGTGAATGTTACGCGGCTGCCTATTCTGACGTTCTGTACGATTGGTCGATGTTACGTGTCCCTTCTTGTTGACAGGATATATTTTTTTCCCTCATTCACAGTTAAACCTATTTTTGCTGCCAAAAACTAAATATGACTCTGTACAGTTCGTCTCAATAACTACTGTCACATGCGGCCTTAAAATCGATAAAAAAAATGGCGAGTTTCGATGGTTTTTTCCAGGATCTGCCGTAGTGTGAATATTTGGTTGGTTGTTGACTTAGAAGGAATGACTTTGGACATAATGGACCCAACTGATTGTCTAAGTAAAGCTGGCACAAGAGCACTTATTCACCTACCTACATAGCAGGCCTAAAACAACTCTGGTTGGGACCGTCCAGGGCGTTTACGAATAGCTTTGGGCAATCACACAGCACAGTAGAAGGGATCCTGTATGCAAAGTTAAGGAGACGGATGCCTCTTTATATAGTTGAGGGAGTTACCTTTCTTTTAGGTCCGGCAACCAATGCTGGTTGACCGAATCGTGGAGACGAGTTCCTGTATGCTCTCCACGCTGCCTTCTGCCTTCAAAAGCTCGGCAGTTAAGCCGCCTGGTGCAGCAGCCTTGTTCGACTTATGCTTGGATATTGCTTTCTTGCTTTCTAACTTTATTTTAGTCACGTGGACCTAAGTTCAAGTTGGATAGGTTTTTTCGGCCTGAAAGCGGAATTTGTGTCGCCTTCGCCATTTAACAGCCTGCAAAAATGGGGTTTTCACGATTTAAGCATCGACTGTAACTTTACTTTAATGATGAACTCTAAAAGGAAACGTTCCCATGTGTGGCCTATAAACTAAATTGCTATTCAACTGTTTTCGGTGAAAAATTAACAGTTTGTTTAAAAATTGCTTTAAATAAAGTCCAATAAGTGGAGCTGGCTTTTCTACAGAATTAACCTTATACTGCCTCTATCCATTTAAGACCGCGATCATCTCAACAGCCACTAAACGGATTCGGATGAGGTTTTCAAAGCTGTTAACAATTAACAATTAACAATTGCTCTAAGCTAATTAGAGCTAAGCATTCGCAGACAAAGTGGCATAAAGGAGATTAAAACAAACAAAACGTCCAGCGGCAGTTTAACAATAAGAAAGCTTTATGTCAAAATTTCAGGGAGCTTGCTAAAAGATCAACAACAGTTCTAACCTTCATTGTTAGGCTACGAGCAGTTGAAAAAGAAATCGAACGGACTGGAGTAGCTTCTCAGTTACTACCATTGCACAATTGAAAAGCCAAAAAGACTTGTCTGTCCGTAGGCGCCAGGCTAAAAATTACATATAACGTGCAAAAGTAAACAATCGAAAGATACGGACCCATGTCTTTTGGTAGTATCTGATCTAAAGTTTGAGTGCTCCGCTTGGGCGGCAGAAAACAAATTTATCATGAAAAAAACACATCGCAGAATGGCAGTACCAACACACGAGCTGATAAAATGTCTCACATATTCAAAACTGGTGTATTCACAATCAACCGATAAGAAACGCCCTAATTTTCCAATTCCCACATGACCTATATTTGAGTCCTCAAGTCCATAACCTTGCGACTTCTTAAATATGTGATCCAACTCTTCCGTGTCGATTTAATGCTAGCTAACACCCTCCACCACCTTTTTGTCGGTTCAAGAAAGCTGCCTGCTGTACCCTTAAACTCATGTAAGACACTTACCCACTCACCCATCCTCTGGCAGCCGAATAGCTCAAAACTTCACTGTCACTCTGAAGTAATTTATTCGCATCCTTAACGTGCAATTATTACATCCTTCCACGCTTACCCTCGTTCTCTCTTTTTCCATTTCCGAGAAAAACTCATTTTACGTCTTTTAATTTACGGGACTTACCCAACCCAACGACAACAAAAAATTAGTACTCCCTCACGAAATTAGAATATGTGCATGTTTGTAGAGCATAGTCAGCCGGTCTCCGGCATTTATCTCGCACAAGCAACGGAAACAATCCCCAATTTCACTCCATGGAGTGCAATTAAAAATTGACAACCGTTGATAATTTATTGGTATCCCTTTCCTTTACGGGCTTAATAGTTGGCGCACGGGATTGAATTTCAAAAGGAACTGCTCTGCCCAGGTCAGCCACGTCTTACTCGTATCTCTGTGCACTCTAAAATTAATGGGAATTTAACGTTCCTTCGCGTTTGTAAGTCACCACCCACTCACTATATACTACTGCCCCAGAATATGGGTCCTTCAAAAGCGCGTGTAAACATTTCCGATATGCGGACGCGAAAAATTAAAAAAAACAAATTGCATAAAGCGATTCATATATAGAAACAGAAATAAAATTGCACCACCGAACCATTAATTTAATTCACATCACACACATCATAGCCTTTCGCGTATTACAGCGGAACACCAACAAAAAGGCAACAGGTAAAAGCCGCCATTAATTAAAATTCATCTGCATAGTTGTATATTTTTATTTTCGTTTTGTTGGCGTGCGTGATACATTTTGTATCGATGCATATTTTGTTTATTTGTTTTTCTTTGGTTTCTGTGTAAAACAAATTCATTATAAATTTTAACACAACAGGAAAAAGGACATGGGTTTGGTCCGGTTGGTCATTTTTCCAGTATTTTTTATGGTGCAAGTTATGTCGACTGTAATGTCGACCTGGATAGGGTTCAACGCTTAGCATGTATAGGAATTACAGGTGCAATACGTACAACCCCAACATGCGCATTGGAAGTGATCGTGGGGATCTAACTGCTAGACTTATTTATTGAGAAAACAGCGGCTCAAACGGCACTTCGATGCGAAGGGTTGCGAAATTGCACAATCGTGGTACCATCTATGGGCGTAGGAAGATTCTGGAACTTGTCAAAAACGAGATTAGGGAGCTGAACATGGCTATGGATGGAACAACAAGGGTGCGTACGGTATCTATTCAGAAGAGCTGGAACTTGCCCGTCACCTTAGCCTCGGGAAATAGGCTTCAGTATACCAGGTTGAGATGATAGCTTTGGTTCATGAATGTCAGGGGGAAGGGAGAAATATCCTTATAGCACTGGACAATCAGACGCATGGAACACACAACATCAATGACACTGGAATGGGTACTCAAGCTCAATAAGTGTTCATCTAAAAATGAAGTAACAGTGACTTGGGTACGAGGACACATAGGGATCGAAGGCAACGAAAAGGCGGACTCCCTTGCAAACAGAGGTCAACTGAAAAGTTACTTCTTCAATTGGCGGAGGAATGGTAGAACAGCCGATTTGCAAATGGATCACGGCTGAACACCTGAGGAGGTGATAAACCGTGGAACAATGTACAAGTGGCCGGCTGTTAAGAGAACTGTTTATAGAGGCTGTTGAAAGGCGTAGGTACCCCACTCAAAGAAGGATTCTAAGCATGAGTCTACAGGACATGGTAATTTCGGGTACCACTTAAGGAAGATGGGAATTAGAGAGGATGATACCTATAAACTATGCCTGGAGGAATCTGACACAGCGGCACATATACTGTGTCAATGTCCGACGTTGGCTGGCAGAAGAATGCGGATCTTGGGACATCATTGGATCGAGACCCAGTCGATGAGACAGATCTTTAAGCAGATGCTACCGTTAACACTAGGAATTGAGCCCAGGGTAGAACTCTGGAGAGATTCAGAGAGTCTCACTGGGTAAGATTTATAGTCGTAGAGAGACGAAAAGAAACCCGACAATGGTGGTCTGATTCGAATATCTCTCGAAATCTGTCAACTGTGAAGAGAATTGTTAAGAGACTGGCGTAGGTACTGGAAAAATATTTTCCAGTACCTACGCCAGTTATACCCTCAGGTGTTTGTCAAAACATTCGCGGGAAGTGGCAGAAAAAATAACTTCAAAGTTTGAGTTGTGATTTCGGAAAACTGAAAGTTAGACGCCTCCCTCCGTAGCCCAGCAATGCTCCGACGACATCATGCAATCCTCAAAAAATAACCGCTTCTTTGATGAACTGGAGGATCTAGAAGAACTTCCGGAGATTCACACTCAAATCTGTGTGTTTCTAATGGATGAGCACTTGATTTTCCTTCCTAGTTACTCCGGAACCACATCCATGTAAACTAAAGGGTAAGATAAAAAATCAAACAAAAATGAAGGCCGATCCAAGGTGTTCAAACAACACCGGGCATAAAGTGTTCAAGCACCTTGGCCGCGATTCGACAGCCAGAGATCAAGGAAAAGTACTAAAACTAGGTAGGAAACAGTTCAGAATTTTACAGGAAGCCTTAGAAGGCAGCGCCCTGACAGGATTCCTGCAAAAGAAATTAGACACGGACAATTGCAGATCCTGTAACGACCTAAAACTGATGAAAATATCACCTACTGTTTGAGTGCTAGCCGAAAATCTCGCAATCTCGCAATCAAAGGAAGTTTTTGGGCAGCCAATTCTGCTCATATATCTAGAGGAGATGAACCACACAAAAACTACAAAGGGCTGCTCGGTTTCTGTAGAGTGTTTTTCAAGGCAAAATGTTTAGGTCTTGTTCTTCCATTGTAGATTACAGTATTCGGTTCCCTAGGGATCACTATTTCATACACCTTTTAACCTAACGAAACGCCACTGCTAGGAAGAACTGGATGTAACAGAGCTTTAAGGACACCTGAGATTGACGTATGCTGCAGAAAGCTTCTATCTCTCACTTCTTAGAAAATAAGGAGCCACGATCTTTGGCTGACTGCCTTCAGTTGCGCACTCCAAGTTGGTTGAGGTCCCCTTCCACTTGCTTAAGGCGACGTCATCCTCTTCTGCGTTGGAATCGAAGACTCTTCGGGCCGGAGCGTTGCTTTCCATTCACAAATACATGTCCCAGCCATCTTAGACGACTGATGCATATACTTTTCTGACCAAGTCGATGTCGCTGTACAACTCGTAGAGTTCGCTGTTCATTTATCAGCTCACGGTCAATAAACTCTGTTCTAATTGGTTTTCCATAGTAAATCCGAATATACGCCGACTTTTTTTTGCCGATTACGCGTTGATGTACAATTTCCTAGCAGGTGTGCCACAAGGTTGGTTTCAAAGCACAATTCGGTTTGCTCCTTTTTTTTAACGTGGCCGCGATCTTGCTGACTGTAACCGTGGTTATCAAACTGCCGCTCCAAATCGATGAATTTTTTAATTCAGTATTTCAAAAAAACACCACATACGGTATTCACGGAATCAACTTCCACTTTCAATGGCACACCGTAAGCAGTGTACCTGGCAATCAACATTTTATACAGGAAGCTTTGCGCAGTCGTCACACCAAATACATACAACGGAAACGACCTCCAATTCCAAATCTGCTTCCTTTTCAATTTTGTTTAATTAAAATGTTAAACGCTCGACTGATTACAGTCGTTGTTATGGCAAACACGACAGGCAGACAGGATGCTTCACGTTTCTTCTTCTCAAAACAAAAAAAAAAAAACAAAAAAACACAGCAAAAAAATACGAGAAACAGAAATTTAAAACACTTTGCGCACGAATTAACAGCCTCTAATTTGCATTGGTGGTCATCCTAATTGCGCTTGTCCCTGGGTGCCCAGTTCCACTTTGACCACCCCGTTAGCCCACTGAATGCTGTGCGCGGAGTAAAATCGAAAACAAAAAAAGAAAGAAATTAATTCGATTGCTTGCGGTCTTGGCTTGGTTATATACGAGTACGTAGTATGTATGCCGTATCGGTTGATAGCACTTGCAGGAAGGTACTAGCATCGACAGCCGACCTACTTAAGGGGAGGATGAGGCTCAATTCGGTTATAATCCGCGGAGCATAAAAACACCAAAATAATACACAAAGCCGATGGTCTCGCGTCCTCTACAGCACAAACAAAAATTACAAAACTCGCGCAGCAAATAATTCCAGACTCGATGGTTTGGCGAGCGATGGGGGATGCGGATGCGAAATGTTGCTGGGCACATCCGATATGCTATCGCATAGAATTTTCCTGCCCCCGGATGCGAGGCACACACATCCACACACACTTATACACTTAGACGGTCGTTTTTTATTAAATGAATATGGCTTCAAAATGGAATTTTTCGGAGGCAGTGTGGTTGACCATTGGATTGTGAATGATACATGGCCCTGCCAGGTCTGTCGCATCCCCAACCACTGATGCTGGCGCGTTATCCCCAGCCTATATGCATATATATGCGGAAAACTGGCTTTCAATTTATGCCGGGCTGTGGGCACCTCAGCGAAGTGAATCTCTAAGCGATAGGATCTGAAAGGAATTATGCAGATATGATGTCGAGTGCGTCTTTGTCCTCGCGCGTATATATATGTATGCGGGTGTGGGGGAACGCTGACCGGTCATAACTCCATTCAGACAGATGAGAGTGGAAGTCACCGCGCCACCGCGGGGTTGGACACTTTAATTGAATTCATTTCAATTTCTGAATGAAAAAGAAATGTTTTGGTCGATTCGGCGAAAGGGGCGATTGTCTGAGGGGTGAGTTTGCAGTCGTATTTTGCATCAAAGTGGACAAAAATAAGCGGAACCCTGCGTTTTATTGCTTCCATTAGATGTGGGCATGAATTGCTTGATGTATATATATAAACACAACTAGGATAAGTGTATAGCGTAGAAAAATATAAAGTAGAGCTAAGTGGGATCAAAATAGCATTTTTTTTTAAATGAACAGGGGCCAGTAAATTGTACGGAATTAATACTGAGTACAGCCAAGGTTTGTGTCACAACTAAAGCTCACACACCTCAGGGGCGGACTTTTAAACAAGCAGAACTCGTATACATCCCCTTAAAGCGAGAACCAAAAATCGTTTGTTTGTTTAGTCATGCTAAACTTAATCTAAACCTTGCATTCGTTGCTAGTTGGTACGACACTGAAAGATATAGGGCTTGCGCCACCTGTTATGCGTTACCTGTACTATTTTCGATTTCGAAATAACATCGCTAAGTGACGAAATAGATTCCAAAGTCTCATCGTAATCGGATGAACAGTATAGGCGGTATATGGAACATACACATAAAGAAAATTGCACACAGATATAAGTCAGAAGATAGAAGATGGAAGATGGAAGATGGAAGATGGAAGATGGAAGATGGAAGATGGAAGATGGAAGATAAGATGGAAGATGGAAGATGGAAGATGGAAGATGGAAGATGGAAGATGGAGGTAGAAGCTAGACGATAGAAGATAAAAGATAAAAGATAAAAGATAAAAGATAAAAGATAAAAGATAAAAGATAAAAGATAAAAGATAAAAGATAAAAGATAAAAGATAAAAGATAAAAGATAAAAGATAAAAGATAAAAGATAAAAGATAAAAGATAAAAGATAAAAGACAAAAGATAAAAGATAAAAGATAAAAGATAAAAGATAAAAGATAAAAGATAAAAGATAAAAGATAAAAGATAAAAGATAGAAGATGGAAGATGGAAGATGGAAGATGGAAGATAAAAGATAAAAGATAAAAGATAAAAGATAGAAGATGGAAGATGGAAGATGGAAGATGGAAGATGGAAGATGGAGGTAGAAGCTAGACGATAGAAGATAAAAGATAAAAGATAAAAGATAAAAGATAAAAGATAGAAGATAAGATGGAAGATGGGAGATGGAAGATGGAAGATGGAAGATGGAAGATGGAAGATGGAAGATGGAAGATGGAAGATGGAAGATGGAAGATGGAAGATGGAAGATGGAAGATGGAAGATGGAAGATGGAAGATGGAAGATGGAAGATGGAAGATGGAAGATGGAAGATGGAAGATGGAAGATGGAAGATGGAAGATGAAAGATGGAAGATGGAAGATGGAAGATGGAAGATGGAAGATGGAAGATGGAAGATGGAGGTAGAAGCTAGACGATAGAAGATAAAAGATAAAAGATAAAAGATAAAAGATAAAAGATAAAAGATAAAAGATAAAAGATAAAAGATAGAAGATAAGATGGAAGATGGGAGATGGAAGATGGAAGATGGAAGATGGAAGATGGAAGATGGAAGATGGAAGATGGAAGATGGAAGATCGAAGTTAGAAGATTGAAGATTGAAGATTGAAGGTTAAGAATTGAAGTTTAAAGATTAAAGATTGAAGGTTAAAGATTGAAGATAGAAGATATTAATAGAAGATAGAAAACAGAATAATGTTGCATACATCATAAATATATCATTTGAAAAACTGAATGCACAGCTAACCAAACATATCTAATATCCTAACTCAAGATCCGTTTCCCCAAAGCCAACAATATACTAAGCAATTGTTGGCATTTCTTGGCGAAGTAAGCGAACCTTTAACAGCCGTAGAAAATACTGACTGAACTGACTGAACAATTCCTTGGGTGAAATTTTAAATGCTATTTATGGCGCAAACTAATGATAGATTCATAAAAGTGATTCGCTGGCTTAGAATTGCATCTTCGGCGGTGGTTTTTTAGGGCCGGTTATTAAGCTTATTTGATGGGAGATTTCCCTGCAACCAGCAGCTGAAACATTTGTCAATGTACAGGGACTTCACGTCTTCAGTTAATTCAAGTGCGCTTGCTTTGCATGCTTTCTTGTTGATATATTCGCATCTCGCTCCATAAATTTTTTTGTGTTTTCGTATTGCGCCTGTCTTACTCCAGCGCCGCGCGGTCCCAATTCCCAAAAGTCCTCCTTGCTGAAAAATATGGTTTTATACCGTGTAGATCCTTAGGTTGTTTATTCCGAGAATCAACCACCTCGCATGTCTATAAATCAACACCTGCATAACCATGTCATTCGTGGTGATGGAAAATAAAAATTCGCTTCGAATCCTCGTAAGCCCCGTCGAATATTGAAGGGGGCCACCACTTCAGCCTTCTGCCATTGGGGTCATGCGAATGTCGTTGTAGCTGCTCTCCCTCTCTCTCTCACTCTTTCCTTTCTCGCTTGTATAATTTCGAGATTCAGGTACCTAGATACCCTAGTAAATCAATTTCAAATACCAAAACTCTAAAAGCTTCACAATTGACAATTCGGTTTGAGAATGTGATTGCTATTTACAGTCGAGTGTATCGAAATCCTTTCTGTATCGACTCCCCATGTTTCGCTGCCTGGGGAGTTGGATACCTGTTGTGACAACAAGGCGCACACATTCACTCGTACAGAGGAGTAAATTCTACCATTACTGACTGACTCACTAAGTGTCTGTCAATCAATTGAGAAGACTGGCAATAGATTGCGCGCCGTATAGTATTTCGATTGTTTCGATGTCATCAGCACACATCCCAAAGGATGATGATGATGGGCGACAACGACAACGACTCGGCACTGGCAGATGGACGAGTGTGAGCCTCTTCCGTTGCAAGTGTTGCTTGCTTGCATCGAAAATGAAAAATTGTCAGCTACACATTTCTTCTTTTTTTTTTGTCTGTGAATTGGGGTGGCTTCCATTATTTTCTAGTTTTTTCCACATCCCACCTAGTGACATTGGTGAAAAATTCAGGACAACATACTGCATATGGTCATGGTTTTTTTTTCCAACGACATATCTACATGACACGGAGACGGAAGCCAGTCAGTGCTGTGTACTTGCGCTGTTTGGTATTTGGTGCTACTCTGTTTATATCATGACACGATGCTTTATAACTCCCCAGGCTGTCATAGCTGATTTGCGAGCTAACGCGACACCGAAACCCCAGGTCGCACAACAAAACTGACGAATAGCAAAGAAACGAGGAACACAATCGTGTTTGCTAACAAGGACATGCATTAAACCAGAGAAATATGTATATATAAACAAAAAATGGAACAGAATGCCCCTTCCCCATTTACCTAAGGGCTGTGCATGATGTCCATATATATCAAGGGGTTGGTGCAGTGTCATCGCAATGTCCCTTAATTTGTTTCTATCCGCGCAATGTTAATTTATTTTTTCCACACGCACTTGCAAGACCGGCAGAACGAATGTCCTTCGCCATCCTATCGCAACAAGGAATCTTAGCAAAGCTCACCAAAAGTAATCAAATGTGGTAACTGCCAATGGGAGACTTGATCCAATCTAATAAAAAATTGAGATGATAATCTAGCGTGAAAGGGCCAAGCATTCTCGCAAAAAGGAAGAATACCTAAAAAAAAAAGGTTTCTATCCCTAAATGCGATGAATCGGCCAGAAGATATATGCTACAAGGACTACAGATTGATTCGCAGCCATTTCGAAATGCGATAAGAATAGAACGCGCATTTGTGGGTAGTTTGGATAGCCCCCGAGATATGTCCTTTAAAATAATCCTTTTTCAAGATATCCCCGCTATTTGTCAAGACCATGATTGGGAGGACCTAATCCAAACTCCGACCACAACTACACGAGATTGTATATAAATTGCAATCAATTCTGAGATCGTCCCGCATCGAATCCTTTCGGGAATCCTTCAAGAACAGAGACGTTTAATGGTAGGAGTATAGGAAATAGGAGTGTACGATACGCGTCGTCAGAGAAAAATCACTCATTGATTTAGAGAGGAGAGTGCTCATTAATTAAAGCCTTATCCAGCTAAACGAGGATGTATCCTTTGAAATGGAATAAGACAACAAAACAAATTCACCATTGTCAATGTGATAATGGAAAGGCGGTGGCAGCGCCAACATCCCTGTCATCCCAGAGTCCATCCTCCTAGTACTTCCGCAGGCGCTTAATATAAGCCGCCTGTCGACAGCAAAATCAAATGGATATATGTAGTATTAGTATCCCTATACCAATCCCAATGGCATCCCCGCATGCCGCATGCCGCATACGAGAACACACACCCAACACATAGCAGAGCGCATATAGTGTTCACATGTTTTTGCATGACTAATGATAATACTTTGTGAGCGCGGGCGATTGTGTCCTTGGCAGGATCTGTAAGCTGATAATGATGTGCGTTCGCTTGTTTCTGGCTTCTGGTTTTGGTCTGTCGCTTTTTCTATTTAGTGTGTGTTGATGATAAATAATGTTTTATCTAATTTAATGCCGCGCTGTGTGTGGTAATTTTCCACAAGAACAATTAACGCAGGATCCCTCATCTCTCCTCTCGCTCAGCCAGCTACAGCAGGGGTATATTTGACCGCCCATCGACCATCATCATCATCGGATGTTGTAATTAATAAATGAATCATTGTTTTGGATTCTGCTAATGAATCCGGTACAACGAAGGAGTTCCAAAACAAAAGGAGCCGGCAAAAAATCACAGAACTAGAGTGTGGACGTGCATTCGGATGTAGTTACATACATAAGTAGGTGTGTGCCATTATCCAGTCAGTTTTTGTATGTGTCATGTCATGAGGTGAATTTTAAGAAGAGCTCTTTACGTTTGTTGCTGTCTTGGGGTGGTGTACTGATTGCATGGATTGGTGCAGTATTCCGTGACAATAGTGCTGGTAGGATGTAGCCGAACTGGACGTAATTCCACCACAATGGACCGAACTAATTTCGTGACAATCCCATCGACAGCAAGTTCGACTTACACTTATCTCCCAATTCAAATGGAGCAGCTTACACGAACGTTTTCTTATTGAATAATCAGTACCAAACAATGGCTACCACTTCATATTTGTTTCGAATTTTTCTAAATTGTTTTCTAAATATTTTTTTCGAAAACAATTTGAAAAACTCTTCTCTAGAGTTTCTGCTGACTTTTTTATTTAAGTCGAGACGGTTGGCTAAAAAAATAAATCATTTCTTTTTAACCTTTACGCTAAATATTTTTTAGGTCACAAAATTATCGAAAATTTGGAGTTCGGAACATTTAGCATGGACACCAAATGTGGTTATTAGTATAGCGCAAAAACACGTTATTTCCCTTTTTAGATATCAATAAAACTTAACGTTGTTCGCAATACATTCATTTAGACGAAAGTTTTTGCCCAAACAAGAAAAGAAACCTAACTCAAAGATGTCGGTGAAAGGGTTGTCTTACTGATTGTAATCGGATATTAAAATGACCAAAACCGTTTATTCGTCGAAAACTCGTCGATGCATTCACAATCACACTGAACACCAAATAGTTTTCGTTTGACGTGATCGCATTTATTAACAAATAAAATGAATTCAGAGCTTTTAAAAACAATATCAGCCAATCAATTAAGTGTGGAAAATGACTTTAAGTTGTTACTTGTGACTGAATATTGCGAAAGGTGTGTTTGTTTCAACAATCCAACGATTGAAAGTCGGTTTCGTGGTGTTTTCGTGGAAAACGATATACCTAAGCAATTCGTTTTGAAAACTAGAATATGTATTGCAAAACTTCTGTTTTCGATTAAGTTTTTTAGGGTATAAGATAGTGCGGAAAATAATCAAAATGCAAAAAAAAAAGAAACTAGCTGTCGTCTTGTAGGTGATAATTACTTTTTTGTTTCGGAGAACCATGAAAGAAAAAGTAATCATTGAATGATATTTTTCAGGTATAAATAGGGATGCAAGACGTAACGCTTTAAGGCTTTTGTCCAGCAATGAAAAGTGTCCCGCACTGAAAATTTGTCCGGCAAAATGTCCCGCCTTACAACTTGTCGCTCTATTATTACTTCATTATTAAATAAAATAAGTAACAATTAATAATAAAGGGTGATTTTTTAAGAGGTTTAGAACTTTTTTTAACGAAAAAACACAAAAAATTCGAAAAAATTAATGAAATATTTATTTGAATCGATAGTTTGAACCTTGCAATTTAATGTTTAAAGATAATTTCATGCAAATGTTGACCGCGGCTGCGTCTCAGGTAGCCCATCCGCTGAGTCCAATTTTGGCATACTCTTTCACACATATCGGCCGGTATCTCACGAATGAATGCATGGATGTTGGCTTCCAGTGCGTCAATCGAAGCGGGCTTGTCCCTATACACATTAGCCTTGGCATACCCCCACAAAAAATAATCTAATGGTGTCAAATCGCACGATCTAGGCGGCCAATTGACCGGCCCGAAACGTGAAATTAACTGTTCACCAAACTCGCCTCGCAATTGCGCCATTGCTTCGCGTGCTGTGTGGCATGTGGCACCGTCTTGTTGAAACCACATATCATGCAAGTCAATAACTTCCATTTCGGGCAAAAAAAAGTTTGTTATCATCGCTCGGTGGCGTTCACCATTGACAGTAACGCTGCGATTCGCATCATCTTTGAAGAAATATGGCCCAATAATGCCGCCGGCCCATAAACCGCACCAAACAGTGGCTTTTTCGGGATGCATTGGTAGCTGTTGCAATGCTTCTGGCTGATCTTCACTCCAAATGCGGCAATTTTGCTTATTTACGTACACATTCAACCAAAAATGAGCCTCATCGCTGAACACAATTTTTCGATAAAAAAGCGAAAAAGAACATTTCGAACCGAGCACGAATTTTGATAGTAAAATTCAATAATTTGCAAGCGTTGTTCATTTGTAAGACGATCCATGGTTAAATTGCAAACCAAACTGAAGCTGTTTGACAGTGACACAAGGTACTAAACACACGTCAGCTGTCAAAACCAGTGTCGCCAAAACCAAACCAGCTAAAAAATCACCCTTTACATAGAAATTATAGCGCTAGCCTACAATAACCTACAAAGTGTGAAGTGCGCCTTAATCTGATGATAGTTCAGTGGTCTGAGTCTCCGAACTCAAAAAGTTATACTATGTTCCCACCAACATAATTAGCCAAAGTGATTTATAAATCACGAAAGGCGTCTCCAGCGAACTTTACGTGATTTAGTGTGACATTTTTGTCAACATAGACATTAGGTGTCCAACTTTGAATATTTGAAAATAGGTAGTTCTTTTTTTCTTTTTGTTTATGTCTTGTTGCCATACCTGTCAAGAATAAAACAATTTTTTATTGAAAAATCAAAAACTCACCGGAACACGAACAAAATTAGAAAATTGAATGTGAAATAAGTTTTTTGGCAGTTCTTTTTTATTTTTTTGTTTTCTGAATAAAGTGCTGAAGTTAATAACATACGTAATTAAAATTTAAACACGTATAAATCACGTAAATATTAATCACGAAAATGTATGATAAATCACGTAATTTATGAGATGATTTAGCTAAATCCAGTTGATTTAGTTAAATCACGTTGGTGGAAACATGGTATTAGCCATAACATAAAATATACAAATATGAATTAAAAGACTTTTACTTAAGCCAAATATTAATTATTACAACAAATAAAATGTTAACTAGAATGAAAACGTTTTTCTCACTTGAAAAAAATTTCCCGCTAGCTAATTTTTCAGATCTGGCATTCCTTTTCCTATAGGTATAAGCCCGAAGGTTCCTTCTGCGGAAGACAAAGACTTGAGGTTGGTATAAAGCAAAAACCTAAAACTGACTTAAGTCTGAATTAAAACCTCAAATATACGACCCAAATATATAACCAGTCCGAAAAATCTGACGTCACTCTCCAGTCTCCACTATATCAAAGGATGATCGATCGAAAACACTTTAACTTGCCGCCTAGCTAAAGTTTGTGTAGGCTCTAGTGTGACCCTAATAAAAAAAAAAACATTTCTCTCCTTAAGATATTAAAAAAGAGAACATTCGTAAAAAAAATAGAGGACAAAACAAAGAGCGAAAGAAATTCAAAAAAAACTCTCACAAAAATTTAAGAATTGTATTTTACTTAAGGAGGCAACGAGAACACGAGAAGTGAGAAGTATAAAAGTTGACACACCGCGCTTACATGTTACATCTCGCTATAAGTTTTCTTTTGGAAAATTAAATAAAATTTATGTAATTTAAAAAGGAAAGTGCAAAAAATATCGGACCGAAAAAAGAGAACATATTCTCTTTTAAAGAGATACGATGGACACTCAAAGTTTTTACTAAATAAATCGCTGAACTGAACCTACTGCTGGATTGCTGCATGAGCAATTTGAGGCGAGTGAGGACTTCAAATGCTTTTCACTTTTCGTTATGCTCTTTATTTCCAACATACTGCGACATAAGTAGTTTCACTTTGCGTTCAAGACAACATTCTTGATAAATATATTGCGGCAAATCCACACCGCCTCAAGGTTTTCACGCTGTCAAGTTTGATTTTTAAGATTCGGAAAGTTTGGGGGCGATTTTTCAAATTTGTCACAATTGGGTTAAAGACAGACCACAAAAATCGCTCCCCTTTGGAGGAAAAACAACAACGCCGATTCCAAAATAAATTGAATACTGCTTGTTTATCAAAAGTGTGCCACCACACATCATGTTAGCCTTTGCATAACTTAGACTACCCACGCCGAGTTCCCCAAACAACCTACAATAGCAGCCTCCCCATTCCAATTGCGTGACAATTCAGAAATCAAAAAGCCCATAACTAAAAACCACAAAAAAAAATCACTATAAATTCAAAAGTTCTTCCTTCGACAAACCACATTTAAACCGAGTATCTGGCTTCCACTCCATAGAGCGCCCAATATATCCAGATGAAAAGGAAAAAAAATGTAAATATAACCCCGCTGAATAAATCGCTCCATAACTTAACATTCAAATGAGCGTCAATACGAAATACGCACAAATAAAAACGCAAATAAAATCAAAAACTGGGAAAACTTTGCATAACTACGCCTGTTTTGGTGCGGCACTATCGCCCAGGCTTGCTCGTATCCGCCGACTATTCCGAAATCCGAACGCGGGAAAACTTTTATTCCAAGACCCACACAACAGTCGTTGCAGGGGTGAGATGTCCTGCCCATTGACCCACCCCCCATTGGTATACAAATTTTAATGAATGGCAATTCCTTACGCAACATAAAATTCTTATCGTCAGCAATTTAACGGCGAAATGTCGAATAGTTTGTCAATAACTTGATTCCAAATTGTATAGACTCTGTTATGGGGTTGGGGTTTTGTGCAACGCACCCCTCCTGACGTCTCCATTTGCGCAGCCAATCTTTCTCACAGGCAATCTGAGAGAAACGGCTCCCTGGTGGCCAACCTCTCGGAATCCACTTAAAATAAAGGGATGGTGAAACGAAAACCCAAAGCAAATCCGGAGAAGATCATAATTCATTGTCTGCTTGAAGTCCTGGCACTGCAGTAGTAATCTTTATTCTTTCGCCAGTGCGGCCACCGGTTTTTGGAGGAAGTGAAAGGACTGCGTCCATACATGAAGACACGTTGGGTATCCCCCAAATCTCAAGCACACATCTGTAATTTGTTAAGATGTCTTCTCGAGGAGGACGAAGACTGCAGGTCCCTGCACGTTTAATCGTGCGTCTCTTAATAGACTGTTGCAAAGATGGGCCATCATAATCCTCCATGCGGCTGTGTGTGTGTCGATGGTGAAAGATCTATGGCTCTGGGTGATGGTGTGCACACATCGTTTGACAGATTGACAGATGATTAAGGTATTACTGTGGCACAAAGGAAGGGCGGGGAATTTAGTTCACTCCCCCCGCATCCAGAGCCATACCAGATGCATGCGTTTCGCTTTATTCAACCACAGACGGGCTATAAAAACAAGGCATCCGCGAGGCACTTGATGAGATGCAGCAGAGACCCACCTTATAGGTCTGTGTTTGGTAGGTTGATCCTTGCTGCAGCACCACGTAGAACACAAAGCGTTTATAGCTATTTCGGGTGAGAAGGACAAGCCAACAATTGTTATTCTTGGCGCGTTTGGAATTTTGTATTCAGGAAACAAACTTTACAAACTCACCAAGCACAAGCGACAGCGAAAGTTTGCAAGCAGCGGAAGGAACGCACTTCGTATCTATATATGACTGCCAGAGTGCTCGACGGTGGCGTTCTGTTATGAGGTTCTATCCCTTTGGACTTTATGTTGCCGCACCGGAGGGGAGGTGAAACGTTTATACGGAATTTCCAACGTTTTCGCTTAAGCATACCGGAATGCGAACGAGATGATGAGATGTTTCGTTGAGGGGACAATGGGCGTCGGAATGCGCTGCAGACTGCACTACTGTGTTTTTTGGTGTTGTTGCTTCAGCATTTTGCGATTGGAATTGCCCACGAAAAGTGAAATTCAAGTTAAGCTCAAGTCCGATTTCGAATAGGTGCTGCGAGAAATATCCTCAATGACGGCGGGCAGTTGGGACGGCCTATCATTGTGTGATTAGGGCGGGACAGCTGTTTATGCAAAAGCAATTATCCCGCATAGAGTGCGGAGTCTCTCTGGGAATATTGTTGGCGAAGAATTGAATGGAATTGAATCTGCACTAATGGTATTGGTATAGAAGGAACCGACAATGTTTGGGTAACTTTACATCAACCCCGATTTAAAGGGTTCATACAAAACTTGTATTTCAAGTGATTGTTAAATAAGTTTCGCATGCACATGCTTCGGGGGCAGAAAACGACCCTTTATTCCTTCATTCGAAGCGCGTATAACTCATATCTGAGGTACGTAGCCTTATCAGAGAAGGAAGCTAACGGCCAATTAATGACAGCACATACTGTGAGAATAAAGGTACTCGAAAGGTAATAGTTCTAATGAACATCCATTAATCCTTTAAAAAGCGCTTTAGACTTTGCTTTTCCTTAATACAAAGCTCCAGCCAGAAACAGAGGCTTAGTGGTCAGTGTGTTGGACTACTGAGCGGGGGCCCCCAGGTTGGAGTCCCGGCAAACACAAACTCATGAACATCGGACAAACATCTGGTCCTCCTCTCAGCTGTTTGGACTCGCTCGTCATAAAAATGTGGAGCCTTATTTAGCTAGAAACAAAATGGATTATGTGGGCTAACGCTATCTTCGATACAAATACGAAGACCTAGTCAAGCCGATTCGAGTTAATTGGCGAAAATGGCTAATAAATAAGAACGTATGGAATGGGCAGCAATACTTTGGCCCGGATAGTCTACAATTCTACTCCAAATGGAAAATAGGCTAAAGGAAGACCTTACCTAAGATTTTACCGACGATTTGGAAAGGTACCATCAGCAAAAAACATATGGTGCTCAATGGAGAAATATGTTGGTCGAGGTCCAGCTCCAGCTCATCAAAAGTAGAAGCAAAAAAGAGCCGGGCCTCTTTATACACAGTGGCAGATGTGAAACAGCTGGACTGAAGAGGCTAATCCGATTCAAGCATCACCATTTACACTAAAACGCGTATTTGCATATTGGAATATCTGACCGGGGGCTTCAGAGGAGCTTCAGAGGCTGGGAGTAAGCAGTTAGCAGGGAGACCCTAGGCTCGAGTCTACAGGGAAATGTAGTCCCACCTACTTCCAGATGAATGAAAAGTTAAATACTGGCTACGCGATGCCATCTTCCTTATGCGACGCTACATGAATAATCCTTCCAGACTATGCGCTTCAAAACCTCTCTTATATGCTTGATGGTAGGTAGAAACCTTCTTTAAGGGTTTCTTCATCGATGCATAGAGGTCGCTTCCGACAACGCAACTTTGAAAGGCATCTGCAACCCTGCACTGTGTTAATAAAACACTTGGTCTCTGACGCGATGCTGTGGTCGGAAACAGGACACACTGACACAGTACGCGAAGGCGGACTTTTGATAAATTTATCATGAAATGGGTTTCAGAAACAAGGCTTGACAGTGCTAAGTTTTCTGACTCGCAACTGATGTGTACCCACAGGAATAAATAATGTCTTTCGAGCCAGGTACCTTTGGACATAACCGATGAGCTGTGCGTTGCAAATGCGATTTAAGTCAATCCCCTCAAGACGAAAGCTGTCATCACTCCTCTCCCGCTAGAATTTTCTGATCATCTTACAGAGGACCTACAATTCTTGTGCAAAGTGTGTTCTTCAAGACAGCCTCCTTACCTACATCACAGACAGATAGACCTTTAACAATTAAGACGACCGTTGACCGTATTATGCTAATTGTGATTTTTCTATCGACATGACCAGTCGTTTATGAACGGGCAAAGCATCTAGCAATAGAAAATATAGCGAAAGTCACACAGATTTCATGTATTTTCGAGTACAAGGCCTTGAATCTATCACCAAGTGAGATTAGATACAAGCCTGACTTATTGACGGAAGATCTAATTTGGGTATACGAGAGAGTTGTTACACCAGACTAGTCTTTGAGATCCATCGGCAAAAAGGCAATCAGTCATTAAAGTTGTGAGCGCTGTGTCCTTTCACTAATGCTAAACATATCACGATATCAGTGACCCGTCTACAGAGAGGCAGAGAGCAAGTAATCAGAAATTAACAAGGAAACGGGTACCTATACAGCACGGTTGCCACTTGCATAAAAAATTAGCTACCAAAAATTGGAAAAACAAGTTACCAAACCCAGATAAAATTTACCAAAAATCTGGAGACGTTGATAAAACATTTTTAAAACATAAAAAATATATGTCTTTTAAAATATTCAATTTGGTACATTAGGTTTTATTGGAACCTTAGTCAGTCTTTAAGTAGTTAAACAACGACTACTTTATAAAATAAAAAAAATAAGACTTAACTTACTAATGTAATAGTAATATCTACTTTAAATAATTTTGCTGAAAAAAAACATGATTTTCTAGACTAGATTTTATTTGATTTTTAAAATTGCTTGTTTAAAAACAAACATTTATACAACATAAGACTCAAGAACTTTGTCAGTCTAAGCAATTAAACAACGTCAACAACGTTGTGCACAAAATTAGTAGCTGTTAGAAGGCATGGGATCATCTACCAATTCCGAGCCTTTTTTTCTTTTAACTTTAACAAATTAGAGTTTTATGTCTGCAAATATATAATATGATTAACTAACATCCATATCTAAATGTAGTTATAAACAAAAAGTATTTCGAAGTCCACCATCTGTCAAAAGTAGAAAATGAGTGCATTCAGTAATTTTTTGAACAAAATAGGTTTACATGGGTGGTGCTTTCACTCAGAAACAGTGAGGCAGCGTTTAAATGAATTGATATCGAGTTTGTATTTTTGGTGCTCCTGTTCAAAAAGCTACCAAAACCACATAAAAATTACCAAATTACCAAAACTCAAAAAGTAAAAAAAAATTTACCAAATTTGGTAAAAAATTACCAAAGTGGCAACCGTGCTATACAGTACAATGAAAAATTACAAGATTCTAAAAAGCTGTTGCTGAGGGAACGGTCAATCTGGAAAGCGAATTGTTATGCCGATTGGTTGAAACTGTCGAAAGAGGAACCTGTCAATGGGGTAGAACACTTTCGACAATTTTCCATTCCGCCACAACTATACACTCCGCAAAATTTCGCAAGCTTAATTCTAGGCCGATCAGGCTTATTTTTAATTTTCTTCATTCTTACGTGCTCTATCTGAAAATAAACCGAATGATTCTTAAAACAATAACAAAAATCTAAAATCAAGCTTTTTATATTAAAATCTGAATCATATCACCTGAATAATTTTTTTTTGCACACGAATACAGGATCGAACAAGAATTATGCTCTCCAATCAAGACCAAATAAAAACATTGGGCCTTAACAACAACCAAACCGCAAACTCGAGTTTAACTAATTTCGAAACTAACTATAGTTTCGACTTTTAATTTCGAGGTACCAACAATCAAAGTAATCGGAACTTTAACTACATCTGACTTTAAAGCAAAATTATAACTGTATAACTCAAAAGCGTTATAATTTTTTTCTGAGCCTTCAAATAATTTGCTGAAATTGGCAGTTGGTTGTATTTTGAGTGAAATATAAAAGCAACTGTTTCCCATGCTTTGTTTTTTGGATGTATCATTGCAGCATTATTAATTTTGCTATCAATGATATCAGCCAATGGTTCGACACAGTCAACTAGGTAATAGTTCTCGCATTGCCTGCGTCCAATTTAAGCTGCGGCTTCTCTTTATTTGCTGTCCATTTCATATTTCATATTTACTTCATATTTATTTATTACAAAGACTGACGTTTAAACTTTAATAATGGGTTAGACTCGACTTTCTCCGGATCGAAAGTTACAGTCTCGATTATCTTAAAGTCGAAGATAACTTGATTATTGGTACAAAGTTTATTTTAATTTCGACTATTGCCCTAAAGTCGAGTCTAAATTTGGTTCTTAGTAACGGCGATTGTATTCAAGCGCAAGTGATTACAAAAATGATGGAATTTAATATAAATATTAATTTAATAAGAAATATGTCTGATTTTAATACTCCACCCTTACATCTGTCCCCATTAAATAATGGAAAGACATAATATTTTAGGTTTAAGTTCATTTAAGCATTTTTGCTTAAATAAATAAAAATGATTTTAAAAAATAATTTCTTTTTATTTTCTTAAGCAGGAAAGTGACGTAGTTGATAATAAATTCGACAATTATACTGTGCAATCTTTAATTGGGATATGAGATTCTTGAAGCAACACGAAGAAACTTAATATAAGGGTAACTTGTTCTTATTTAAATTTTTGTAAGTTTATTTCAAGAGTTATTATTCCGGGTATTACGGAGCATTATTCTTACTGCTGATAAATAGGTGAAAAATAATGTGATTTTGAGTTAGAGTTAAGCTCACACATTCTTCATTGCGTTATGTTTAAGAATACATAGGCTTAATTTAAGTTTACACCAATTTAAAAATCAAGTTGCTGCATTATTCGATTAAAATGATTTTGGACTTAACTTAAGCTGACACGTTCTTAATACTGTTATTGAACAATCTTAAGATAAGAACTAAAGGTTAGCCAATAAGCATTGAACACCTCGAATAGTTTCGTACTTAAGGCTCTGTACGGTTAAATCGCTCTTTTCAGAACAGACAATGAGCTGTAAAAGCAAACTGCTGCATTCGCTCTAAATTAGTGAACGCTTTGGGCCATTCGCTGCCGACCATTCACAAAAGACCGGCGCCACCCTTTCACTTGTCGATTGATTGCCCCATCGTATTTGACAAATCCCATTAAAATTCCTTTGTACGTGAAATAAAACAGATTTAGATACAAATCCATGAAAAACTACACAGTCAACGGTCAGCAGCAGCATAGCAGCATCGCCAGTGGGGCTGGTCGCTCTCGTCCATCATCTAACTGGTAGGTGGATCAGACAACTTATTGCTTTAAATAAATGAACATGGCAGAGGCACTCTTAGACAGATACCAACATACTCGCACCAACGAAATGATGAAGCCTTTGCAGCTCGTTTTACCGGTTAGGTGGGGTCGGCAATTTGTTGTTGTTGTTATTCTGCATTTCGCCATCGCCCTTCCTCGCACACAAACACACACGCACAAACAAAACCGACAATGGTCCCGTGCTCAATGATTTAATCGTCTCGGTTCATTGAATCTGATTCGGTTATAAATGCGGAAATCAAATTGAATCGAACAAAACATGGGAAATTGCTGTAACGAAAACACAACAAGGACATGACAACATGCGATTTTACACGCCTCGCTCTCTTGCTTTTCTTCTCCGAGGAGTGGTCCCCACGGGGCCGAATTGACGTAAATTCAGTAACCGCATTAAAGTGTATTATCGTGAGGCCCATTCGCCTGTGGTGGTACTTTTATATGTGTGCGTATAGTTTGTAGCTTTCGACGAGTAACCAAAATCAATTGCTACTGAGGTAACAAGTCTGGTGCTTGGATAAGGGCAGACGAATAGTTCACCCACCATACGAATGATGTTGGCAATGGCGAAAACCGTCATCAGAGCGACATGATTGATGTGTAGGTACCAATGGTTTTTTTACGTGGTGCTATACATACATATGACGTGCAGTGCACCTCTGTAAGGTCCTGCGTTGATATTGTTTCGATGGTAGTGAGTATCTTCCTCCTAAAGACTTAAAAGCCAACAGAAATGTGTTCCGGGTTTTCTACAAACCTCTGTCTACACCCAGCAATCTTGTTATCATCCGAATGGGTGTAGTTAAACAGTGTTCGATTCTTCATACTCACTGAGGAGTCAGTCGATTTCCATATAAATACAAAGGTTGGTCGCCAAGAAGAACATTTTTTTGTTTCAAGTATTTTGGAGTTCAAATTAATTTTCTATGGCGTGCTAAGCTCATCATCGCGTTCGCACCATGCCAAGCCTTATGGGCTTGACACAGTGGCGATAGTAGCAAGTGCTAATGCTGCGGGCCACCAACACTTTACGACCATAAAAAAGTATCTAATTAACCAAAAGCGTCTTAACCACTTAACTTTCATGAATATTTTATACGATTACTTAGTGAAGGCGATATGAACAGTACTTTGCACATATATTCCCGATATTGTCTTAAATCGATCGCAGTACACGTCATTATTACAAAAAATGTGAATGAGAAAGAGATAATAACCAAAATATCGAGTAACGAGTAGTTCACCCTTTGTTCTAAGGAGCTCTTTAAGTAAAGATGGACAGGGATGACGGGTGATGTCGAAACTGATGCAGAACCGGTAAAGCAGAGTTTGCAGTTATTTTTACCCGATCAAATAAAAATACAAACAAAGAAAAAATCGTTCGCTTATGTTGAGTTGTCAAGTGGAGGTCATATATTCAAATCAAAGTAGGAGTGACAGTCCGTCGTCGTCTACTATCAAAGTCAAAGCACTATCCGCTTCAATTGAAATATTACAAAGGGTCTTTCATTAAGGACTTGACAACTTATTTTTTACATAAAATGCAAACTGCTTGAGATATCTCGAAAAAAAACAATTGGCTGAATTACTATCAAAACATTTATGAATGGAGTTCGTCTGCGTTCATATGTCCACCACGGGAACGTTGAACGCAATTTTCGATGACTCGACCGTACATTTCGACCGACACGGCCGCTATTTCTCGTTCAATATTGGCTCTGAGCTCCTCTAGGATTGACGGCGTGTTGGCATAGACAAATGATTTAATGTAGCCCCATAAAAGTCTAGAGGTGTAAAATCACACGATTGGCGGCCAATAAACGGTCAGTTTGTCGAGATAGCACGTTCACCGAACTGAGACTTCAATAACTCGATTGTTGCACCCGCTGTTTGCTTTGTGGCACCGTCTTGTTGGAACCCAACCACATATCACTGATATCCAATTCATGCAATTGCTCAAAGAAATAACGTTCCTTTCCAACATGTCTCTGTAGCGAATACCATTTACCGTAACGTGACGGTCATTTTCATCGAGGAAAAAAAACAGCCCAATGACGCCACCGGCACAGAAAACCGCCCCAAACAGTGAACTGCTGTTTCATGAAGCTCATGAGGGTTCTCACCTGTCCAGTAACGCATATTTTGCTTATTGACAAAGCCGTCAATAACGTTGTTCCTTCGTGTACTTCACCGTGATGAAAATGTTGATTTTACTGAATATGTTGACATTGACAATTCGATAATCGGTTAAAGGGTGCGTTCACACTGAAAATTTGAAGTTGTCAAGTCGCTAATGAAAGACCCTTTATTTCAATTCGCTGTCAAAAAAGGAAGTGATAAACTGCTTATCAAACTGTTAACCGTGTATAATACAAATGTTTAATATTGTTTTGTAAAAGTGTTTCTATTCTCTATACATATAACTATACATCCGATCAATTTTATGAATTTAAATCAATTCGTTTAGGCGCAGTGGCTTAGTGGTTAGTATATTGGACTATCAAACGAGGGCTCCCAGGTTCTATCCCCGAAAAAAACACAAATTACAACTTAAGGTTTTCTGCCAAAAATCCAAGAGTATAACTGTCACGAAAGAGCTTCTGAATTGGCCGTTTCGACGCAGCATCAAATTGTAGATCTTATTCTGCAAAAGACATAACTACGAACTGAGAGAGCAAAAAAACCGTCTCTTCTTTGAATTAAATTCTAAATATTTATCCAAGAAATTTTTTACATACAAATTTTCCTAGACTTTCAACCGTCAACGATTTTTCGAACATATTCAACTCTGATTGGTTGGTTAATTTCTATATGATAGATCAAAATGACAAATGGGAGAGTGGAACCCTAAAGTAACAAAGCATTCATGAACAAAGACATCGGTGGTCTTACAACTTCTTAAATTTCAGCTTTTAGGCAGGAATAGAAGAGGAATTCACTTTTGCGATAAAATCGCTGAAAGCTGACAAATCTGCCGGAGTGGATGAAATTCAGCCAAAACTTCTCAAGGCCGTAGGGTAAGAGGGAGCTAAATTACTTTGCAAATGAATGAACAGAAGACATCAGAGAAAAACTATTATCCAAGGCGATATGGTGCCTAAAGGGAGTTGATGAGTCGCAGTACAATTTAAGTAAGTCTTTTAGATAAAGTGCAAAAAATGATCCTTTCATTAAGCACGACATCACTGGAGGCAAATGGAGAGATGTAACAGCCATCCTAAATATTATATTATTATCTGGTATTTATCATATTCTTTCATTCATATTAATCATTGTTTTAAAATAATTTACAAACCTTAATTGAATCATTTGTAGAAAGCACATTTTTTTTAAAAGCACATTTGAAATTAAACAAAGCACATTTTTTATGTAAACTTAAAAGTGCTACGCACACACGCAGCTGTAAGCCTTTGCATACACAGAATAGCAATAAAGAATAATTATTCACCGTAACGACTCTGGGTATAAAAGGGCAACGTGAAATAAAATCATTGGCAGTCATTTTTTAGTCAGCAGACAGATTGAACACTAACCTGGTCATCCGGCTCTGACTCTTAAATTCTTAAAAGTAAAAAATTCAATTATAAATATTTTGTATTCCAAATAAAATACTTAAACTACGTTTTGTTTTTTAAATAATTTTCTGCGTACAAAATTCCTGAAGGGGTTTTGTTCATCGCTTCAGAGATGAATAAAATTGAGGGAACTTCTTTTAGAGTTCCTTTATCATTGATCAATTTGTGAATGTCCGAACTCGAAATATAGACCAAAACATAAGGTGCACCTTCTATAAATTATTTTCAGTGTCCCTGCCCAGCTTTACGAACTCATAAGTCATAATACTGGTGCTATACGTTTAGAAGTTTTGAAATATGTTGGTAAGTTATTTTATAACCACCATAGATTACCATGACCCCTACAATTGGGAGAGTGGTCGTATGAAGTTCTTTAGATTTATAAGCAAAAGACCTGAGAGGTCATTCAATAAAAACTCCAAAATAATTGACATATAGCTTAGGAACCTTTAAGAACAAGAAATAAAATGCAAATAAAAAACTCACCCACACAGAACTGATGTCAACGTCATTCTAGCATTATTTTGATTGCATTTGGGCACCAGGAACGGATCTCTTCTTTACACATGTAAGTGCAAGTTTTTTTTTGAATTTAAAACGCCGAAACTTTTTTTCTTCCAGAAAGGACAGTCATTTATAAACCACTGAAAAGGCTTTCGGGGAAAAACAGCCCACTTCCTCTGTAGATACCTCATAGCTTAGAAACCTAAAGCAAAAAACATTCACAATTCATAAAAGAATGTTTTAAAAATATTTCGATCGAGTTTACTCACATTGGACCTGAATTGCAATTGAATGAATAAAGGACATTGTAAGTTGGAAAACCCTTCACCATATTCTTGCATCTTCTCCGAAGCAAATAAGAAACAAGTCGTTGTGCAATCTGTATGATATCCTTGCGCAAGTAGTATACACAAAAAACTTTTCGTTTTGATAATTAATAATTTCTTAATTCGGTTTGACAGAATTCGAACTGTTTCCTATTTAAACAGCTACTTTCTATACAACTTGGTAGTTTAGAACCTGTAGTAGATAATCCATTGCAATCTCTACGGCCAATTATTTACAAAATTGTGCCCATCAGTTTTTTGTGTTATTCAACTTCGAATCACATTTCAAGTGGTAACAAAATTTTATTAAAAAAAAAAAAAAACATTTTTATGTATCTAATAAACGTACGATTTTATGAAGGTACCTACAAGGAGTTTGAAATGAAAAAAAAAACACTCCGCATTGAATTGAAAAACTCTGTACCAACACATGCATCCAGAACAAGACGCAATCTAATGTCCCATTAATGTCAATCTAATTAAAGTGAAATTCCCTGGCTCTATCGGCCATCTAAAAATAAGTCGCAGCATTGCGAAAACTTATAAATGAAGAAAATTCCGTCTCAAAATTGGACATGCACTTCGAAGAGCAACAACAACGATATGGACGAACGAAAAGAAGGCAACTCCCCACATTACATCAAGGATTTTAGGACAAATCATTCGCCTCATAAACTTAACAGAAACAGCGCTCGTAATCGTAACCCCAACGATAGTGCACAAACCCCCAGCTGTGCTTGTTGCCCGCCAAATTTAACTCAAGTGTTTCTCGTTATTTTACTATAGCAGCTAGAGCACCCTGCACATACGTCTATGGTAGCGGCTTCGGCACCAACGGAGTGCATTCGGCTATAATAACCCCCGAAAAATGTATGCATTAGGAAAGTTATTAGCACGGAAAAGCGTGCAAAAATAATGACCGTAGAAAGTTGCTCGTAGCTCCAGCAGGAAGATTCTTTTTCTTCGTCCGAGGGCGTTTTACGAGTCTCAAATATGTAGACGGCAGAGGAAACTTTTCCTTCATCAATTCATCCGAGTCGTCTCAGTTAGTCTTGGACTAACATGTGATCGCCACCGTTGCTGTCATCAGTGTGGTACATATAGACGATGGCATATATCACACTTGTGTGAGCGGCTCCGAAAGGACCTTTTGTATAATTTCGGTGTGTGATGTGCAATTACATTACGAGGGGAAAGCTACCTATGTATTGTATATAGATGGATTTGAAAATTCAAGTCAAGTGGACATTACCCTGAATATGAAAGTGATGTCCTCGGGGCATAGGACGGCGACTTGGGAGAATAATGGCGCAGAACATCAGGATATCACAAGCGACACACAGCAGTTGGCCGCAATTAAAGTCTCTTGGCCCACCGCATGCATTCGTGTTGTCTTAAGCGGACTTTAATTTTTATAGCAAAATGAAAACGGAAACACCGATGGATGTGCATGCGGAGGCAATGTGCGCGCACACAAACTTCTCAATGAGTTGATCACAGTCATTTGGTATTCATTGCAATTGGAACAACTGCATCAACCCCGGACGAGGACGAGACACGAGACAGAGGGAATAATAAATTTCGCTGCACATAAACTTCACTTAAGCACTATCGCCGAATCTGTACATAGGGCATACTGGGCGTGAGAAGTTTTCGTTCGACAAGAGGGAACTCGGTGCTATAGTAGAGAAATCATCTTCGCCAGGGTCATACAGGGCGAGGCTTTGAATCTGCAAACAGAAATTCTGGGATGCTACTAAATTTGCCGCTGTTTGTTAAAGAGGTCTGTAGAAGACAAAGAATTTGTGCGTTTTAAAAAGGTATTTTTATATTAATTGGCATGTTCTTGGATTCGTACGTTGGAGGTGTGGGTTTCTCAAATATGGCAGACATGTCTCTCAGGGTTTTTTCACACCCTTAGTTGCACTAATTTGAGACTTTCCAAATTGGTAAAGCAGTAAAAATAAATAGACAAGTGGTTTGCCAATGCGGGTCTCCTTTAAGTGTACTTTTCTTCCTAACCGCTTACAACAACACGCGGTGAGCATTTTCATAGGATCGTAGAGAATAGAAAACAATTGGACAGAGATTTTAACGATATTTTGATTTTTGCTCAACAGCCCCTTATAAAGGTGAACCGCTTAGGGGGCTTAAACATGTGCATAAAATCAGACTAACTGGTACCCTATAGTTGCATATCGTCGGCTAAGGATGCAAACCTCCTAAATCCATTTTTTGTAAATTGTGCAGGACAGTGTTTCTATCCGTTGGAGCACTCAGACACAACTACTGGTCCATTGTACTGTGTGAGTGATTTCTAATGTTCAATTAACTATAAATTGTATACATTTTAAATTTCTAATATTGTTTTTGTTTTTGCGTTCTTTAGGCCTACAAAAACAAACAAGTTTATTATTTCCGAAAATGACTTTAAATTATTTTGAAGCTATTATTTAGTTTTATTAACATTCAGATAAGTAGAAGAAGAAAGAATAAGAAAAAGAAGTTAGCTCAAAGATAAAATAGATGAAATAAGAATTTGTGCTTAAAAAGGCACATTATTGAAGGAAGAATAATTGAAGATAAAAAAAATAAAACACAGCAGTAAATAAAAAAGTAATTAGTAATAAGTTTTTGAATGATAAGCTTTGCTTGAAAAGACTGGAAGAAAGAAGGTAAAGGTTAGTTTTTCATGTCAAGTGGTAGAGAGTCATAAAAAGAATGGTAATCTTGCATGAGAGATTTCTTAAGCTCTTGAAGATGTTTGAATTTATCTTCGGATATTTTAGGTTGAGTTTCAAACAAATAATTTCGGAATGTTGTCAAGTTGAATCGGATTAAAAGGTTTAATTCGTTGCGGCAATATTTTCCAAGGATCAGAAAAACTTAATTTGTATTCAATAAAGCCTTCTTCATTGTACTTTAAAGCATGGATTTGATTCACCTTTGAACTTTTGAACTTTTGAACTTTTTAACCTTTGAAGAAACGCCTCGAAAAACGCCTCAAAAAACGCCTAAAAAACGCCTGAAAAAACGCCTGAAAAAACGCCTCAAGAAACGCCTGAAAAAACGCCTGAAAAAACACCTCGAAAAACGCCTCAAAAAACGCCACAAAAAAAGCCTCAAAAAACGCCTCAAAAAACGCCTCGAAAAACGCCTCAAAAAACGCCTCAAAAAACGCCTGGAAAATGCCTCAAACGCTTGTTTTTTGATGCGTTTCTTGACGCGTTTTTTTCACGCGTTTTTTTTCTCCACTACGCGTCTGACAAACATCCGAGAGTATGTATTACTGTCCTGAAAAAAAGGTTCTCAATTCAGCAGTTCAGACTTGGCATAATTTTGTAGGCCCCATCCAGTAGTGCCAAAAATTAAAACAAAAATTTTGCAAAGGTTGGTACGGAAATTAAAATTGAATTTTAAAAGTTGCCAGGGGTACCTTTCGAAGGCTTAAAGTTTTCCTCTAAACAAAGGAGTACTTAACATTTTTTCCAGGTTGATCCTATTTACAAGCGGCACGATTTCCTAAACGTTTTTGACTTTATAATAGTACCAGCGTCTTGGGTTACAGGATCAATCTGAAGAAGGTTTTCTAAGTTATCAATAACTACTATAGCGTCATCGTTTTGAAACGGGCTCAACGGTTGAAATGGGTTCAACTTTAACCAAACCTTCAAGTTCATCATGCATGCTTTCAATATTTTGTACAAATTCGGTTGACTTTATGTCGTGAGAATCTTCTAGCATATTGATGACATAACTCTCTGCTTCGTAAATTCTGTTTTGATCTTCAACGATATTATTTGGAAGTTCTTGTGATAATATAATTGGTTTTCGTAAGGCTAGTTTAAGCATTTTCAATCCACGTGAAATGATTATTCTTTACAAAAAAGTTGAAAGAAAGTAGAGACTTTAAAAAAAAATAGAGGTACATCATACTACGTAAAATAGGTATCTAAAAGCAATGAACTTCATGAATTTATTATTTATATTTTAAAAAGAAACATATACAAAAATCGAAGTAAAAAATCCACTATTGGTGATAGATTTTAAATTTTCCTTATATTAGGTAAGTCGTTTCCGGTTCCTCTAGTCTAGCCTGGCACTATCTGAGTTGGTGATAAACAATGTGAACCGTAACGAAATACATTTTCTTCTCATCTCCCATTGTTTATCGCCAAATTTGTCGATGTGTCGATGCCATTAAAAAATAATCACAACAAATCAAAAATGTCTATATTAGAGAAAATAAGAAAAGCTCGTCAATCCATATTTAACATACATTGCTTAAGAAAGAAAACCAGTTATATCCACCTGCTAATGAAGAACCTCTTTTACTCTAAGAATGTTATCTTCACTTTGATACATTTAAAAGATTTCAATTAATTTCACTTACCTTCGTGGACTTAAACACCACACTTTCAATTAAATCAATTTTTTACCGGGTTTTTAATTTCACTGTTCGTTCACAAACCGCTTCTTCTACTAAAGCTGTGGATTTACGTGGTTTTCCCGTTTTATTATAGCATACTTGGATTTAAGGTGTTTTCTTTTTTGTCTTTCTTTGCCATTTAATACAACAATAAAATGCACTTTTTTTTGAATCCAAACATACATTTCAATGCCTACTTGATATATTTCCCAAAATCTAATTTATGGCAAAAAGTGGATTTGCGAGGTTTGCATCTTTAGCCGACGATATACTCTTATATTTACAAGTATAGGTAGTTCCGGAATTTCCCAAAAGTCCAAACCCCAAGGGGTGCATGCAAAAGATACCTTTGCCATTTTAGAAACAGTTTTCATAATTTTAAGACTAATAGTGCATTTACACCATCACGCACGCGAATTTTTGCACGAGACGGGACAGAGAGATCTGTTCGTCCGCAGTCCATGCTAATAAAGGCGTAGGAATGAGATCACAAATCAGAAGCCTAAAGTCTCATGGATGTTCTACCCATAATTATAGATACGTAAAACGGAAACAAATACAAGTTCCGGCGAACAGCATCTCTACAAGCACTTGAAAACACATCTATTTCTGATTTAAAACATGTGAAATAAGAGTGGTTATTAGTTTCACTAAATTAAACCAACAATACATCAATCAGTTATACGAAATAAATAAATAACTGTCTGTTCATCACTTCGGAAGCCATTTTGTTTTACAGGCAAGCGAAATTTTTTGAAAAAAAAAAAAAATATTGCAGGCTTTTAAAAAAGTGTCAAATTGCAAATTTTGTCCCACAACGGTCACGCTGCCCCTAGCGCCTTTTAAATTTTACACATATTATTTATCTCCAGAACGTAAGCAAAGTTTCGTGTGACTGATCAGGGTTATCACGAATAAAAGTCGTGTCAAAATATATCCCATTTTCGAAAAATAGAAAATCTTTCAACACAAAATTGAAATATCGATAAGGGAGCTCCTACTGAAATGTCTTTCAAATTTGTTCATCTATTTATAAGCTGGCAGAAAGCAACAATGTGTAGAGAATAAGTTAAAGTTCCAAGCCCCTAAAAAAATATTTTGTTACTTTCAACTTTGAAAGTAGAAACTGAAGCAGAACGAGATTGAAATGTCTTAGGTATAATACGAAACCAGATTTTGTGGAGAAATTTCTTTGTAAAACCGACTTACTATTACTTTGTCATTGCTCTATCGAGGTTTTGACGTAGATCAGATAACAACTCGTTTACCAATGATGCTTCTTTCTTCTTTGGTATGGTAGAGGAAACAACAAAAATTGATGCAAGTGTGCATCTGAATGGGGTACATTAACAAATTTGACATGATCTGTGGCCTATTTCACCAAAATACAACTACAAATTTGTACTCACAACTAAAAAATTGTCATTGAGCTTTTCGTTTCACAAATTTGTGATTCCTGCAAGGATTTAAGTAAAACCACAAGTCTGTGACAAGTTCTTGTGACTCACAAGTATAAATTTGTAATCAAGTTTCTCGTTTCACAAATTTGTGATCTCTGCTAGGATTTTGGTACAATTACAAATTGGTACTTGTAGCTCACAACTAAAAGTTTGTAATATACTTGTTCGTTTCCAATTAAATATATACAATACACAAATTTGTGATTTGTTTTGTTTTCTGCAAAATATACAAGCAATAATTTGTACTTGTAACTCACAATTACAAATTTGTAATCGAGTTTTTCGTTTAGCGATTTAAAAATATACATATATAGGTAATAAAATAATACCTACACAAATTTGTGCGAAAATAATTGTGTACACAAAAGTGTTGACCGCAAGTGTTCAAAACTCCAGTTGCACCGGATTTGTAATTGATTATATTTTCCCATAAATTTGTTAAACCTTAATGGAAATATTAAAATCTTTGTTGCATTTTTATAATTAGAGAGAAAGAAAAATACAGAAAAATGATAGAATGCAAACATATATTAAGCTCCCTTAAGTCAAAGGACTAGGACCACCTACGAGAAGTTGTGTTTCCCACATATTATACGAAACCATTTATAAGCATTAAGTACATCCTAAAAAAAAGCTATATGCAATATATTTATTAAAAATAAAAAGTAACGAAAATGTATACGCCGCAGTTGCATTTTTGTTCTTAAAGCTATTATTGTTAAATAGTTGTAATTAACGCTTAGAAAAAATATAATTTTTTTTTTATTTTACCCATTATAGCAATATAGTTACATGGCTGTTTTTTAAATTCAAAAGGTATACTCGCTACTTTGGCAACTAAAGTCCTATCTAAATTCTTTTCACTACTTTCATTGAGAAACAAAACTTGTAAAGAGGAGTAGCACATCACCTTCCACTTGCTAAAAAGGTTCTCCAAAAATGAGCACAATTTGTAAATTGATTTTATTTTGGTTACATAAACTCAGAAATAAGTGAAATATTTACAATTGCAACTTGTATAAATGAAAGAAACTTCCCGTTCGGTTATCAAAAATGAACTCAACTTTATTTTTTCTTTAATTCTATCTCTGCCTTACATTACAAAAATAAACTTAAAGTTAAAAAGTGCTGATAATAAGAAAATATTGGAATTGCGTTGAAACTGATGTGCTGGGGTTAATGCGCGCTGCTGACGGCAGGTTGTTGCAGTTGAAACGGATGTGCTGACAAGTGAATAAAAGCGCTGGGGCTAATTCGCGGTGCTATGGGTTGGTTATTGTTGGTATAGAATCGGTGCGAAAAATTATTTCGTTGCATAAACTTATATTACCTACCGCTACCACTGCAAATAACATTTGGTTAAACAAAAAGTGAAATCTTCTTGCTAATTCGCTTTTGAGATTTCGTTAAAACGAAAAATTCTTCTAAATACAAATTTGTAAGTTTCAGAAATAGCCCACAAATAGAATTCCAACGAAAAAGTTTGATCGTATCCCCTCAAAAAATTCCCTGCAGAAAGCTTGCACCAACCAACTGAGCGAGGGGTCACAAAAATAAAATTGTAAGTAATGGTTATGTTTAACTAACTGAAACCTAATTTTATTATTTACATACCGCTCTATTAATAACTAGAACTAGAAACTAGAAAATCTTTTACAAAAAACCGAATCGAGAAAATGGAGGGAAATCTGTATATGATAAGCCGATGTGCTTCAACATAAAAAAGTTGTTGTATTTCCCCGCATATCTTAAGATCATCAAATTTGTTCTGCCCCTAAATGCAACAGAAGCATTTCAACAACTCACCAATTTGACTCGTTCGAAATAGTCAAATCATATTCAAAATTTGTTAGCCCCGTCTCGTTGTTCGTTCCATCAAAAGAATTCATTCCATAGAGGCATCTCCGAAAAAAAAAGAAACTTCTATTTAAGTTCAAAATCACTCGCACACTCAGGCAACAAACACTAGTTCACTTACATCATCAGGATTTCAATTTATGACGGAACCTAGTTCCTTCTGCACGTCTTCTTCATAAACCATCTCTACGACTCGACTCCCCGGTCCCGGTCTAGTAGTATTCCTAATTAATCATCGAGCATAATCGCACGCCAATCTCTTTAATTTGCGACTATCAATCATCTGCTATCATTACTCTTCTCCTTGAAGAGCGGAGCGTGTGCTTGATGACTTCGCCATAAGTAAGACACTTTAACAGATACTTTTTCAGCTTGAAACTTCTGCCAACCAATCTCTGGCTGTGAGTTGGTGTAGCTGACTGACTGACTAGCTGACGCGCGGAGCACACACAAAAAAAAGAAGAGAATCCATCTCCTTGAGAAAGATTGCAGCGATTTGCTTGCTTTTAATTACAATCTGCGCATTTGCATTCTTGCCTGCCACGGTAGTCGCTACTCGTACTACCCGTATAGTGGGTGTGACTCGAAGAAAAACAATTTTTATGCAAAATCCCGGTCAACAGGAAATGGGTGGAATAATTTCGGTCCAGCTTTGTATACATATAAACACCGCTTATACAGCCAACAGCCGCGATGATGAGCGTCCATTCCAGCAGCAGCCGCTGGCATTTGTAGGATTCCACTCCCCCCCAGCATGTAACTGTTTAAACAAGAATATTACTAATTAAGCTTAATAATTAGGCGAGCGGTTTTTTCGCCCTCCTTGCGGGGCTAAGACCCGGCTGTCTGTTACAATTGTATCTGCGATGGCTCCCTGAGAAAGGATTGCATTTTATCTGTAGTATTGTCGCACAATAAACAAACGAATCGCCGCGGGATAGGTTATTTTTGCTGTGCTTGTTTGTCGCTTATTCTTAAAGGACGCCACACAACTATAGGGATCGGCGGCATCGCACACAGGCTCATTTGGTTTCAGAGCGCGCAAAGAAAGTTAGTCTGCTCCGTGGGATGAGGAGGACTTGGAAAAAACGCGCTAGGTGCCATTATAGAAACAATCTGGAAAATTGTTTTCGTTTTTCTTACATTAGCATTATCCTTGTGCCAAAGTATTGGCATTGCCCGCGAGACATTCGCAAGCGCAGAGGGCGAGTGCGAAAAAAAAATTTAAGATAACAACATGGCAGTGGAGCGGGGGTGCCACTGACGCTCCTGAACCTGAACCCGAATTTATATCAGGACAAGCGAATGGATGCTTAATTCCGTGTAATTAGCCCGTTGGAATGCCCGTTGTTTCACACGACGCGTTCCTGTCATTCTACTATAATGCCAAAGGGAATGGGGTGGAAGATTCAACCACACCGCACAGCATCTCCAGACGCCAGCCAAGGACACGAGAAGGCGAAAAAATAACAGAGACGAAGGAAGAGTGCAACAAAAAGAAGAGGAAAATTACCACCTCGCCTTCGGATGTTGGTGTTCAAGTGATTCTGTTTACATCCATGGGGCAGAAAATCCAGCGCTACTTGTATATACAATCTAATCTCGCCCGATGGCGAAACATCATTCTATTTAATTGGACTAATTTAGCATTTTTAATTTATAAAGCCTGGTCGTTCTCCCCCAGCAGCTATATACGTTGGTCCTTTGCACGCATACTTTGTATCGGATTTCTCTGCATAAGAAAAGGGATTTTCACCAGCAGCAGCATGGTGTTTGGTGGCCGCGGCGCGTCCCTTATAAAGTTGTTAAGGAAGTGAAGCACACTTTTTCCATCACTCAATCTGACTTGAGTATCTCGAACCACCTCGCAGACCCGATAGTCGAGTAAGGGCTACTTAATAATCATTTATATTTCCCTTAATTAAGGATGAAAAGTGGAGTGTACTACTTTCTTTTTTTTGCCCTCGTCGTTGCTCGATGGCATTAGTTTAATTTAATTAAATAAACTCACTGATTGGACGGGAAATTAATTTTGGCGCCTATACTTCGTTGAGTCTCTCTGTGCGAGGGGCTGGATATAAATGGGAGATGATTTCGCATAAATGCGCCCAATGGCGAGGGTGTGGAGCGCGATTTTACGAGTACAACAGGTAATCCGTGGACTGGGTAACAATCAGAGAAATTGTTGCGTCTCAACGCAGAATTCACGCAGCACTTCCGTCAAGTGGAAAGTGTAAGGGGTAGGCGCTTGGCGGCAGTGTTCCGCTTAATAAAATCGAAATAAAGTCATAAAACATCCGTTGGACGTAATTGGGAGAGTTTGTAAGATATTTCGACAACGTGGCGCTGTGAAGTGTGCGGAAACAAGTTTTGTTGGTGATTTAAATTGAGATATCCTTGGAGGCAGTAGACTTATAGAAAATCAATTTAGATTTGAGCTTATTATGACAGTCCCTGTTTTAACTTTGAGCAGGGAACAAGTTCAATGTTCAAAAATCGTACATTTGCTTGGAAACAGGTAAACGGCGCAAAAGCTACGCTGTGGCTTATTGCTATCGAATAATGCTAGTGAATCTCACCAGTTGTCTTGAGATCGCCTGGTGTAAATGTTGGGGTTCAAGTGTCTTTACTTTCGAAAGCACAAAACCACAATTCTTACTTCTGCTGGAAGTCCTTGCCTGAAATATAATACCTCAACCCAAGTCCACAACTTTGCTACATTTTAAGCTGCTCTAAATCGAAATTCTTTCCAAAGTATCCTGTCTTCTTAATTGGCGCTAGGTGAACTAGTGGCTCAACGAACAAGAAAGGCCATGCTTAGCAGTTTCGCCCTCCAAGCTGATAGAGGTCGTTTTCTATACCTTATGTTCGGGAGCCAATTTAGACGTAGCCCTTGGGAATTTCTTAGGGTCATATGCACAGTTCTCTTATTGTTGCTCGCAAGAGGGTTTTCAAGAAAAAATAAAGACTGAAAAATCGTAAAGGTATGTGATAAGATGAGCATATGAGTCCTTTACTCCTCAGATTTACAGCTTTCTACTCTGACATTTTGCCCAATTCGTCGATGTTTGGTGCCTATTTTTGTTGACAGCGCGTAACTACTTACGAGTGGTTTTGCCTCCGTTTTCCGTTAGCAGCTTAATCCATTTCTCTCCTTGTTTCAACATACTGTAGAACTACCAGTAGCTGTTTTTTATTATCAGCGTGATCTGATCCGAATCAGATCACGAAAATAAAACAAAACGGATCATTGAAAAGTTTAATTTTGGAATTGCGACAACAGTTGCTTTCAAAAACAAAACAGATAATACAGTGTATTTCAAACTTCATATTGCCACCTCTCTGTCTTCTCAACATGACTTCACACAAGGCACATGTCATTTCACTTGCAAAGTCGGCGGTGTTACCATATTTGAATCAAATTTGCATAATTTTTCTTTTCAAATATATTTTTGTGAAACAAATTTAGTATTTTATGTTCAAATATGCAACACATGAACAATATTTTGCTGCTGCCGCTTGAGTTTATCTTGGCATATTAAGGTGTATCCGACCACCGAAACATTTCAGAAATGGTTATGAAATGTTTCTGAAGCAAATCGGACACATTTCGTAAACACTTATAAAAGATTTCTGAAATTTATTTATTAAATGTTTATGCAATGTTTCAACTTTATCCTGTTTTGGACTAGAAAAAAATTATTAGCAGCGAGTAAAGTTTTTGTTTTTTGTAATTTTTGTCTCGGCAAACACGCGACACGCGATTTAATTCAAATAATCGTATTAAATGAATCACTTTCTCATTAGGTATTTAAAGCTTTTCTGGGCATTTTTATTTTATTTAAAAAGAAATAATAATCGAAAAACAGCGCTCACTTTCTGCAAGGATACTTGTAAAACAAAAATTATTTCCCATCATGATTGGATAACAGTGAAACATTTCATAAATGATTTTTTGGTGTCCAGATCCAAACCAGCAAAACATTTTTAAACATTCCATAAAAATTGTTTTGTTTAATAAGTGTTTTAGAAATATTTATGGAACATGTAGGTATTTCATAGTTTATCAAATGTTTGGCTGGTCTGAACATACCCTTATAGAACGAGAAAAAACAACATAACTCGGAATACGGACACGGAGTTTATTCGAATGCGAAATAAATCAATTGATTTTTTTGTGTTCAATTTTCTAGTCTGGCAACGTGATTGTGTGGCTATCGTTTACAGACACACCAACATTTAAAAATAAAACAAGCCACCTAGTCGGAAATAGTAGAAATAATTTTCAGATCATGATTCGTGATCTCGATGAGAAGCAGGATCATGTGCTGTTGTTGTAAATTCATATAAATCGATGTTCTATATGGATCATAGCTGATAATAAAAAACAGCTAGTGACAGCTTGCAGTGTTACTCCAATTATGTCAACGATGATTGGCGTATGCAAGTTGAACAGACTTTAAAAAGATCGAACCTTACGTGTTGTCTTGTGATTTTTGCAACGCAATGACACTACGCCGCCTTGTCCAAATCCTTTCTTGACATATCAAAGGTATATCAATGCTTCATCTAGAAAAGTTACTCCGCGACCGCCTATCTGGAGGACGGGTTCGATCTGATAAAATGCACATTCAGATTAAGACACAAAATGATTTTCCTGATTGATCATCTTAGCCTACTTTGTACCAATTATTCTTCAACTGTTATAGGTAGGTATATAAAAAGAAACTTAATTAGAAGAGGGTGATCATTTTACACCCAGTCTTTGAGTTAAACAATTTTGAATGCCTATCCAATGTTGCTCAATTATTTTAGGGAGAACAATCAATTTTCCAACGCGTTCCCCACGTATTCTTCAATGAAATCTCAATTTTGCTCATCATTAAAATTGGAACGGATAACCGCAAGAAAAACCAAAACGTTAAATGTTTTAATAAATTAATTTGACATTTATTTTTAGTTACCGACAGATTACAACCGTTTCGCAAATGTTTTTACAAGTTTGTGTTCGCCTGGAGGAAAAAGCACTTGTTCGTCACTGCCCGACGCACGATATTCAGCAAACGAGCACACATTCACGCAATCCATTCCCAACCGTTCGCACAGTCGCGCTGAATATACACTCGTACAATCGGTGGTGTAAAGCGGATAGCCCAGTTCTTTGGCTCTTTCTATTGACTTCTCAAAAAGTTGCAATCCGATTCCCTTTCCACGAAACTTCTTATGAACAGCCATTACATGACCGTGAATTGCTTTGTCAATATTGTACTTCTCATAGACATTGGAATCTCGATCTAGTACTGCCAGAAATAGCAGTAATTTTCCCCATTTTGTGCCTGGAATGTGAGACGCTTCAACAATCAGTTTTTTCTCCTCATTCCGTCCCTTTGGCCCGCAGAGAAAAGTGCCAACAACTTGACCGCTGCACGTGGCCACTATGCAAGTTTTAGGTTCATTTCGAATGTTTGACATATTAGCCTCTTCATCGTATACATCTTGTTCTAGGGGTTCACACGCTATTGTTAAAGGTTCTTCCGGGTAGTAATGTTCGCGCAGAAATTCTAAAACTGAATCATAATCTTCCGGTACTGCCATGCGATAAATAATATCAGCTGTCATTTTCACTTAGCTTTGCTCACCGCGGTGATCAGATCGATACTAAAACTTAAGGCCGTGAGAAAATTAAAAAAAAAATTGTTTTGGCATACAGATAATATGCATGTTGTGCACTTGTATATAAATGTACGTACATAACAGCCTGCGTACTGAACTGACAGCAGGTTGTTTATTATTAGAATCTGGCGGGAGACTCATTATTTCGTTTTAATCTTGAAAAAGTTGGTATTCGTAAGGCTAATCAGCTGGAAAATAATTGGTGTGCAACAGACCCATCTAAGTAATTTTGTTATCTTGTTTCCAATCCGATTTGATTTACAAAGTTGGTTATATCTGCAAGTTTGATAAGAAATTATAGCCAAGATACCTACTTTCTCTTAGAAGCCTTTGGGCAATGGAACATTTTTAAAATGAAAAGGCTGCCAGGTATTAGGGCAGCTCTCAAGCTACCAACTTACTGAGGTAGGGCTACCACACGTCCCGGTTTGCAAACCCCTTGTTTTTTGGTAGCCCTATGCTGACATCAGAAAAATTCGGCCATTCGGTGGTCACTCGTGTGTGTAATCGTTGCTTCACATCTCACACGATAATGTACACACGAGACACGATGATGGGAATGAAAGTCATGTCCAGCGAAGCGCGAATAGGCGAATTGCGAACAAATCAATTTTAATTGTAGTTATGTATTGAAAATTGCTACTTCTTGCTCTACCATAAAAGCAATATAAAAGCGAAATTTACAACTAAAGCAATTTCACCGCGAATACAAAATTCTTGCGGCGAACTGTCACACTTTCCACATAATACAGTCGCGATCCACAAACCCAACACTGAAAAATTCCTTCGAACTTAACCTTTAAAAATGAAACTGATACGCGGGTATCTGAGACTAAATTAAGTTTTAATGTGAATGAAGTGTCAGAAACTACGAATATTTGCCTGTTAGCAGTTTGCAATTCGCTCTCATGAGAATGGGTTGGTTGATTAAACGCAACCAAATTTATTAACAAAAAATATCTTTATTCTTTTAAACTCAATTTTCCATTCAGTTACCAAACTATAATCCACACTCTCTCAGGTTGAGAAACCTTAATAAAAATAAAATAAATAAATAACAGGGACGGCTAAATGAGTGTCTTTCAGTTGCCGATAGATGGCGTTACTAGTATCGCCATAAGTCCTTTAATGCTAAAATGTATACCGATTTGTACCTGTCGCATAAAACTAATTCTCAAATTAAAATCCAAACATTTACTATATCTACACGTCCTCATAACATCCCAGTGATTCTGCACAAAGCAATCTGTCATCCCATGACTGGTTCGGTTGTTGAGTTGGTTGTCAACTCTCAACTGTCATTTATAATCTGCCTGCATTATTTTTGTTTTTTTTGTTTGGTCGTTTAGGGCTGTTTATTTATTTTTATTTTCTTAAATTCTACGTTATAATACAATAATATATCGAATTCTTTTAACAGTTTATCAATTTGTATGTGTGAATTTGTGAAATGAGTCTGAAAGAAATTTTAGTTGAAGCATGCCAATGCGATAGCGCTGGGAGAATATTGCAAGCGCAGCATCTTTACAAAGATGGAATCCTGGTGCTTCTTGCAACAGCCGAGGGTAAGCTATTATTTGCATGGAATTGTTTTCATGTAAAGTAATGAAGTGGATTTTTTTTCACAGCTGAAACACAACCAGAAAAACGAGCATATTTCATAAGGAAAATTGAAGAATACAAAACCCGACTCGAACTGATACGAAGCAAAATCAATGCTCACTCTACAAAGGGCGATGTCATTGATAACATTCCCATAATGGAGGGTTCCACTGGTCATAGTTATCGTCAGCTATTCGGTAAATATCTTGATAATGATGTAAAGGAAGTCGAACTGGATGAAGCGTACTTAATGGAGAATCATCAGGTAAATTCGGTGAAATGTCGCGTGCTGTGAACTGATGTTTATTTTTTGTTTTTTTAATTAAAGTTACACAATTTAGTGATATTCCTTGAATTGGTTGTCAAAAGTTGTCACAGCCTGCGATACATAAGAATCGTGACAAAAAAAGACGACCGCCCGCAGAGCACTCAACAAAAATCGTTTGACACCATCAAAGCGGACCTTGCGCAGCGCAACATTCAACTTTCGGTGGAGTATCAAAACAATCTGCATGACAGAAAGATATTGTAAGTTAAATCCTTTCATGAAAAGCCAGTGTAATGCATTTATTTTAATTTAGCCTCAGCAACGGCTACATAATCAAAATTGGACGTGGCTTGGATATTTATAAACCAAAAGCCAGTCGATATAGTCTCGGCTTGACAGACTACGACTTCCGTGAGTGCAAAAAGACAGAAGTGGACATTTGGAGGTGCAAGAAATACGACTGATACTTATTTCTTTCTACACTTTGTTATTCATTTCCTAATAAATATAAGCGAAAATCAATGGCAGATGTTTTATTACTTGTTTGGTTGCAGCAAGTTTGCTGAGTGGTCAGCATCTTCGAGTCGCACGAGATATAATAACAAATACGCCACATCAGCTACAGGAGGCAATTCTTATGTGTATATAATAAAATGGATTATTTATGTCCTTCTGCTTTTAGCGGAGACATATAGTCGCATTGGTTGACAACTGTGTAAACAAACACAAGTTTCGGACCGAACAAATTATTCACGCCGATTATGTATCCGTGCCGATGCCGACGGAAGTTTTTTCAAGCGTCAAGTTTCTATATTATTTTGTGTATATACCTTCTGGTGGCAGGTTCTGTCCTACGGCTTCGAGAGTTCGGTTGCTTTATTTTTTACAATCTGAATGTCGATCTATGAGGGCAATTGGAATTGATATAATTATATACGATGCTTTTAATGTTCGTATATTTGACGTATGGAGTAGGATGTCGGTCAAATGATAGCTTATGTCTTCTCGAGTTATTTTATCGATTTTGCTTTGAATGTTGCCCCTAAGCATCAAGGTTATGGTCGGTTTGTTTGTGTACACCTTTTCGATCAAGTGCCATATAAGAAGAATTCAAGAGGTCAAATGAGAAGGGTATCGTTGACTGTTGATTCAAAAGATCGCAGCCGTAGGATGTGTAAGTAGACCTTATAAAACTACCGATTTTCCGCCACCGGCTCTAAATCGCCAAGGGCGACCCCCGCAGTCGAGGGAGAGATGTCGGGCTTGATCCAATTACCTCATTTTGGGGCTAACCAGAGCAACGGATTCAAAGCACGTCTTGGTGTTCAAGTTGGATGTTATGTTCTTTGTGCGGTTCTGGTACTGTATCCGCTGATCTTTTGTGCGTGTATCAACACTCCACCAAAGTGGTTGCATTTTGCCCAGCAGCCAATGAAACAAAGCTCATGACATGATTTTTATCAAACCCTCGAGGGAGTTCTTGAGGTTTCATTTACCGCATTTGATTTCCCCACATGATAGAGAATTTAACAAAAACTCTAAGGAACTCTAAACAATCAAACGCCCGCCCCATTTTACAGCCAACCCAAACCTCAACGGCAAAGCAATTCGATTTGTGTATGTCTACTCTACTGATTTGCCAGTATCAACATGTGAACGGGTTGTTGTCGTCGTACTCGTAGTTGTGGTTTTGGTTATGCAAAACACGTAGCGAAGACTGTTAATTTGGCCTCATCAGCATTTGTTACCAGAACGAACTTCAGGCCCCTGCATCCCTTTGAACAACCCCAAGGGCTGCCAAATAAACGATGAACAGATAGTTTCCTCATTTTTATGTGCGCAAACAAGTAAACACAACTATAGCCATACGTGTATGCACCCACACAGAATACACTACACATCGATCCGAAACGGAAAGGATATATTACGTTCTGTTCATTCTGTCGTTGTCGTATGGAATAGTGTTCTGGGTGCAACATGGCCTCCTTCGAGCTACTCCTTGGAAGATGTGCTTTGTGCGGCTCTATGTGTTCCGCACCAGCAAAACGTTGCAAGGTTGTCGGTATTTTCATTTTAATGTGAATTGCGGTGGCGGTCGACTTCACCTCCAGATCTGTAAGCCGGAGCCCACCCAATGCCGCTTACAATCTCTGAAACATGTACTAGTTTCTGTTCTGTAAGGAAGAAGCAAAAAACATTTTTCAAATGTACCTGCCAAGATTACCCACTCCCTGGCACCGTACACCATCAGTGAGATGCACCTTCAAGTCGGCATAGAAAGCAACGACGAAGACTAGGTATACGACGACTGTCCCTGTGCCTGTGTATATGTGGGTTGACGGTTTGGAACTGGCAACTTTTGGTGGTGGAACTATTTCAAGTTTTACCTTAATAGTCCTGCTGTCATTCCTGTCGGGTAGTTTGCGGTTCCGACGGTAATACCGGTGATATTTGCATGCTTGAGATGCAGACTTCTCCTTTTGAGGATGTATATGGAAATGCCGCTGCTGGAGTGGTTTAAGTTTTTAGTGCGGTGGCAAACGGGGACAACGTGGCAACAGTGGATTAATTCGAAGAAAATCGAATGTAATTGGATTAGTTTGAGACCATAATGCAAGGTTGGGACTTTCCATTAAGGAACTATAACCACGACCACTGGGGCTTGCCTTCCCACCGCACAGCGCACTCACCATGCAACGGAATTTGCACATCTTATTGTGCGGCATCGTTTGCCCAGATATTCACCAAGGATATTAGTTCGTACAGTTTCGATAGTTTGGATGCATATTAACGATGCGACGGAGCACTCGCCATCGGAGATGTCGAGTACTGGCAATAATTGCCAATTGAAGTCATAAACAGGAAATTAATGGCTCGAGTACGGTCTTAATGAAGTGTGCGATCGTGTTTTACCGGTAACTAGCTAGTAAGTTCTTTCGCCAGTAAGGGGGTTATGGTTGCGTTTAATTAAATCGGTAAGGTCGGGTAGCTTGGTGATAAGCAATTAAAATAAAGATACAGATCGCTTTCCGGTGGGTTCTTTGATAGCGCTGTAGTTAAGAGTGTAGGTTGTAGCAAGCAAATGTATTACGAGAGGAAATGTAACCTATTTTACCAATCATGAAGAGCCTCCCCGCTCTAGAAGGCTTCAGAAACTTTTATTGTGTAAGCTCTTACAAGTTTTAACAAAAGAATAACGAAAATGTTACCGGAGGCACATAGCTTGATGAGAGGGTTTTTCGCTACGACTTGAGTTCTTAGCTGGCATCGAAAAATTTCTATAGCCTTATGTCGCAAGGGTAGCATAAACTTGTGATAATTTCAAAGACATAAAGAATCTGTTTTTTTTTTTTTAATATCAATCCCATGCAATACTCATTTACAACTTTCAGTTCCTCAGATAAACCTAATCTGCTTGCAACGCGTTTTGCTGCTAGCTCGATGCTGTCTGATTGCGCTTCGACCCCAGCTGCACTTAAGCACGTCGAATTTACCATTTCCCGCCTGTCTCTGAAAAAGGCGAATCTTCTTTTTCCCTGCATCCATTGACCCACAGTTTTGTCAGCTTGTGAAATATCTTGAATCACGCAAGTTCCTTATGGCAGTATGGTTTAAGACCCACTGGTGGTTTAATGGCTTATCTCACTGAGAAGTGAAATTAATCTCTCCAATCTGCATTACTCCGGTAAAACGAAGATTGACGCGCTTGATATTTCAAAGGCTTTTGAGAGAGTTTGCCATCATGCTCTTTTGTCGAAAATGCGTATACTTAAGGAATCGATGCGCCTCTTATTCAATGGATTAGAAGATCCCTTTCTGGTTATTTTGGATGGTTCCAGGTCCGAAAACTCACCACATAAATTCTGGTCTACCCCAAGGCTCTGTTTTGTCTCCGCCTTCGATATAATATGGAAGCTTGGTACCAAGTTTTCATGTTTCAGAGTCACATTTCAATTGCACCAATTAAATAGTGTAAAGTTATAACCACGCGGTCAGGTCTGATTCTACAAAGTTTTGGGACAAAGGTTATTCTGTCATTTGACGTTGGTCTTTTAAGCGATTTCTTGGTTAATTTAATATCTGGCCGTTATCACGAAAGGACGCCGTGAAGACCTCAACTTACATGACGCACAGAAGTGAAAGGCTACCGAATAGAACTTTGGGGGTGAATACAAATAAGTAACTACACAAACTAGAAAAGTGAAAAGTGAGGGCTTCGAAACTATTTCCAATGTGGTATTTGATTGGGCGCTCTCAGAGCACTTTTTATGTTCGTATGGTACAAAAACATGCAATCTTTTTTTTAGATTTCAGAGCACTTTTGCGAATCTGGATTTTTTTCTCAGATTTGCTACAGATTTGCCAATACAAGTACGTGGAGTTTGTTTACATTTTCGTGAAATTTCTCAAGTAAAAAGAAACGAATTGCATCGGGTTGATCTATTTTTTGTTAATTATTTTTGTACAAATGTTTATAAATCAATTTGGACGAGCATTTTGAATGGTTTCATATAAAATTTAACCAGTGAATTGAAAACGCTAAGAAAAGTTTCGAAGGCTATACACATATTCCAATCGCACAAATATCAAAACAAAAATAGCAATTGAGGTTTTTATGTTCGATTAGACACACAAAATCTGAAATCTGAGAGCGAATCTGAAGAAGCCCAATCGAATACCACATAAGTTTCACTTGTCAATTCAGAGTTCGTTCAAAAAACGTCTGCCTAATCACAGCCTGTCCGAAAAGGGATCATTCAAACACAATATTTATAAAGTTTTTGTGGTCTTTCATCTATTGTTGCTGCTATAGTACTGATTTCCTTGATAAGTTCTTCGTGGAAGCTTAATCTTATTCGGGTTGGGCACAGTGATCCCAGATTTTGGTGCGCTATTATAATAAAATAGAAGAAAACGAAGGACAAATTTGTTAATAAAAACGGCATACATTTTGAAAAAATTGTTTTCATATGGCAATAAATGCAAATTTTACTTAGTGGAAAATAGGGGAACTTTAATCGAATTAAGGAGAAACCTTATACTTTTGCTCATAAAAAAAGGGAAAAATAGTCTTCAAAGTCTGCGAACACTGGTTGGGCAACTAGATCGAGAGCATTAATCAGTTTAAGCAGAAAACATAACAACAAAATTAATGAATTAATAGGTTCGTTCGCGTACGCGGCTTGAATCCAACGCAATCTATACACGTACCTACTCAAATATCATATCCTATCAAATATGACAGAAAAAGAGAAAATTAGCAAAACAACGAGTAACGAGCAGTTCCTCTCTTGGCTTGAAACAGCTCAGAGTATTTCAACCGGCAAGTACTGATAAAAATGTCAAATGCGCGAAATTGACATGAAACAAATTCAAAATCCGTTTTAAAAATCAATTGTATAGGTACACAAAAATAAAATATCTGAAAATAAAGAAAATTCATTGGTGGTCGAATGTTCTCCTAAAACGTTTCATATGTTGCAAAAAGGTAAGCTATAAATTTAAAATTTATTCGTGATATGGATTGGATTTCAAAGATGTATGTGGCTCAAAGTAGCTCGAAGTGTATCCACGTACTTTGGAGAACATTTTCAGCTTTCTAAGAGAGTTTCGCAAAATTTTTCGAGCTTGACAGATTAGTGCTTGGCTAGTGAAAGTACGCGAATGGACCTAATGATTTTTTCTGTTTTCTTTAAATACTCGTACCTACTCGTCTTTATTAGTTATGAATTGTTTATTTACTTTGTTTTTGATTGAAAAAAAGTCTACTGAATTCAGGAGACCTCCCACCGAACATAAAACGTAGGTAGCATTCGCAACACATTATCGATTCAAAGTCTAAACGATGAGCAACATCTTCCCATGTCGTTAGCTTGTAAAAAAAGATCGCACCGCACCACAGCTGGTAAATATATGCAACAGTTGAGTTGATAAAACTTTGATCCATTCCCACACGGTCTCCAACTTAATATACCTCGAATATTATACCCCCCACCGGCGTGTTATTGCCATTGACGATGTACATACTCGCATACATTTAATTAAATACGAGGAAATAAAAAATATTTGTCCTTGCGAACCTCGCTTGAATTAAAAACCGTACGACCAAATGAAGCCATGCAGTAATATTCCTGGTGAATCGTATAATCCCGATAGATGTACGTCCGTGTATAAAACCATCCACCACGGTGATCCATGGCAATGGCGGTCTTAACTTTTATTCCCTTCATTTCGTTGGCGGACAAAAAAGGCGGACGGCTATGCACGAAAATATAATGACCATGTTCCGAAATCGTCATCTCATTCTGCTCATCCTCATCACTATCATCGCGTCATCGTCATTCGTCGCAGGAGCGGGACGTGGGACTTGGCAGTTCGACAAAAACAGCTAGTCGCAGTTGTCACAGTCATGGTTGTCCTTGTTGTCGTTGTTGTTGTCGTTTTTATTGCAAATGTTATCCTTTAGGAGCAATATTGCTGCGCGCTACAGTTGCAAAAAATAATTTAGATTAGAGCAGCGCGGGTGTTGCTTGGTGGTGGGATACTACTGAAGTGTGACTTATGGATGAGAGAGGGAGTCCCTCGCCGCCGATGCGATAGTTAATGCCAAAGTTAAAGTCGTCGTCTTGTAGAAGAAATCAACTGCAGACGATTTTGCAGCAAAGAATGGAATTTGCAGAAAAATTATTCTCATCACGGATACAGATTGCTGGGACGGAAGAAACTGCTTGCAAAAGATGCACCCTTCAGCTCATCAAAATTCTACCAGAAGCTTAGGGAGCGTAATAAGAACATCATATCCCCGTGATGTAATGGCACACAATGACAACGCGCTGTAAAAATCCCTGTCCAACGATAAATGACAAGGAAAACGTTCGGCTAATTGTGGCAAATAACATCGGCAAGAGTCGATGCGCACACAAGGATGTTTGCGGACATGAACATGGACACCGAATCAGGGGTGTGAGTCTCGATCCGGTTGTAATTCCATGTGTGATTAAAGACATGAACGTGTAGTCCTTGGCACTTGGGTGCTGGATACGTGCTTTAGCGTTTTTTTCCTTCCTTCCTCAAAGAATCCCATTGAAATTTTTTTTTTATTTTTTTAAGCAGATCTTAGGAGGATGTCGTGTATGCGTCGTATGTGTTGTGTCGTTGTCAGAGGCGTGCTCAAGTATAATACCGACATAGATGGCTGGAGCGACACTATTCCACACACACACACGTTTTCCTAGTTCCGTGACGGTATAAAGTGTCCGTCGTCGCACCTACCGCCGCCGCCTCTCGGATGGGGGCTATCAGAGAGAAAAAAGTTTCCGGTTCGTTTAACAAGCTTCACCTACGACCGGCACCGGCACCAGAACGGAGTACACAGCCTTTGTGCATCTCTCCAGACATCACTTAGAGAGATCCGGAATACAAATCCATTAGAAAGCAGTTCGTCTACGCCTTTTCCCGGTATCTTGCCCCTGTGTTTCATCTTTCATTCAATTGCTGGAGCAGAACAGAACCGAGAAACACGAATTAAGGGTGCTCCATGTTGACATTTTTATCATCCACAACTGCAAATGTCTCACTCAGTCACCGCGTTGACGGAATGCCAGACGGAAATTTTGTAGGTGAAAGTTTTCCAAGCGTTTTTCTGGGTGTATGGAGGGTTGCCGCTGCAGAATGCGCTCTAGAAGTTCAAGGCTTTTATATGCAGCTATAGAGGTACATAGAAATGGTTACGTTAACTTTTTCTTTAATATAAGGCAATAAATGTGTATACAGACAGAAAGTAATGTGGATCAAACAGAGCAATTGTATCGGGTAGTATGTATAGGTTTTCCAGAGGACCCAATGGGATTGAAGAGGTTTAATCGGACATGATTAAGCTTTAGGGAGCTGCAGGTGCTATGGGAACTTTATTAGTCTTTCCTACTATCCTGACCTTAGCTCTTTTGCATGTGTTGCTTAGCCAGGTTCTTTGTTTCCACTGCCGATGAGGTAGAACCAGAGGCTCTTGGATCCAGAAGGTATAACGACTTTTCGTGTCGATCACAAGTCGCAAGTTCTTAAATTCGTTTTGAATAATATCGCGAGGGCTACCTTTTACTGGAGTTAGTTTGTCATTTGGCGATTCCAAACCATCGCATTACGGCTCTCTAGCCAGCTCGACCTATTATAGTAGCCGAAGAGTAAGTCCCAATCACATAGCCACATGACTGTCGAAACTGCTGTCTATACCTTTTGTTACTATCAGTGCCTAGCTGTGTACCTATTCGCCATATATGTCCACTTAGCAAGGCGAAAAAGCTGTCTTGGTCCTCGCTCTTGCATAGTCGAGCTTAAGACTGAGGCCCTGCAGCCTTTAATCCCCTGCGATTTCGAGGGCTTTGTTTTCAGTTTGCCACATCAAGCTAGCTTCGCCTTTAACACAGAGGTTTGATGGACCTTGTGGTCTGGAACTTGGGGGCTGGGGTTCTAAGGTCCTATAGAGCCTTTGTCTTAAAAACAGAGATCCGGTCTCGAACTTATGACTGGTGGAAAATTTGCCCCATTATCGACCTGTTCAAACTTTTTGTACTACAGCCATACATCTTGATTAATATAGGCTCATTCGTCCCAAAAATGGAAAACTCACACAAACGAATGGTTGTGAGAAGCTGCCAACTATTTATTTATTTATTTATTTATTTTTTTATCATTTTTGTGTCTTCGCATTCGCTCTATCCGCTAAAGAATTTTTCTTCCAAGGTATCCAAGCAAAACCTCTACCTTCCTGCTTATCATGCAGCAATCGACGCCATCATACAGGGAACTTAAAAGGCCAAAGGTTCTTTTTTAAAACAGGAGTTTTTTTTTGAGCCTGTGCGCGTTTCAAAGCCGAAGGTAGTAGCGGCTGCTGAGAAAGTCTCCGTCGGTCCTCCGGTAGGGTACATCATTCGTGGGGTTGCGTATGCGTTTCACTCCGAGGTACTTTAAGGTTAAGACGGTGCATAGATTGATTTTTTTTTATGTAGGTAACTTCGCTTTTTCAAGGCCAACTAATCCCGCTTGTATACCTATATTTGTCGCTGCGAAAACTGCTATGAAGACCCAGTTACAGAGCGCCCAATGATATCAATATCGGTCGCAAACTCCATCAGTTAAAAAAGCATGTTAAAACTCCGTTAAAGTGCCATCTGTGTTAGCACCTACCTTGAATTCTATCTGCTCCAGGACGCAATGTAAAAGGTTATAGCGTATGGGGACCCTCACAGCCGCAGTCCGGGGCATGTTTGGAATGGTTTAAACGAGGCTCTTCAAAGTTGCACATTGCAGCGGTTGTTTCTCATAGTTGCGTAACCTGAACCCGGCCGTTGTCACTCAAAAGCTAAATGTGGATACCAAAATATTTCATTTTGGAGTCGATGTGACTCTCGACTTGAAATTGTGTCCATTATTCGATCTGCAGGGTCCTTGGGCGCGATGTATTATAAAGGCGTTTGAGCTAGTTGAGCTTTAGGCATGTGCATATTGCGCCTTACTCCACGATTGCCTCTCTCTCTTGACATACCGTCGAAAATCTTAAAAATTCTGTTTCAGGCTGATGGTTTGTTTGAGGACCAGCTTAACAGTTCCGGCACTTTTTTTTAAAGGCTTTCTTTTCTAATTATGAGCGAGGTTTTGCAAAGTTTCTCACCTATGGGAGGGGCCAACGCTTACCTGTACTCTCTGACGTCGTCCGGCGAGTTGCCTTATAAACGAATGCCCTGAAGCAGAGAACTGCTCCTTATGGGTGTCAGTGTTAGTGCGTAAGAGCTCCCTATTTGAAAACCAAGATAGTTCGTCTGACGTCCAACGATAGAGTGTTCTTTATCTTATTTCAATTGGGCTTATATACTAGTTTTACAATTGCTGTCTCAACAAAAAGTATTCACTTCGTACCTTGAACCCCAAAATGCATTGATTGCATATTGCCTCTTCGGCACTTCGCGGGTGGATGACCGTCGTCACAACTTATCTGTTTACATCGCTTTGATATGGATTACTCACGCTCATATATACGTACTATACGTCTTGCTGTGTGCTATCGTTCAGCGTAGGTAAGAGGTTTCATTCAAAGTGTCTGATTTCATTAAAACATACTTTTGTATGTTTGGTCGTTTGACTCATAATTGGTATGACATATGCGGCTTGTGCCGTTAGGGTTCAAGTTACGAAGAGAACAATTAAATAATTTTTAATTGTTTGATATAATAATAATATAATAAGTGGTCGCTAATGTAATCCTTCACAGTTTGAAAACAGCTTCTTCTCGATGCAACAATTTTATCTGTCCACTGTTCCCTTTGCCCGCTTGGATTCTTTATTCGTTTGAGCTGCACTAGTGCGTCAAACCTTCTTGGCTCAATCTTCCTCGCTAAGTCTAGAGACTCGATTGAAGGCATATCCCTATTTGACGCCCAATAAGTTTAATCTAGTTCAAACCATGAAAACGCAATCCAAAAGCAGTCATAAAACCCAACTAGCCTCACCGAAATGATCTAACCCCTTATCCGGTTTTCGAGTTTCAACAGGTCACTTATACACGAGCAACGGTACCAAGGTGTGCTTCATGGTCAATTCACGTGCGCCACACTCTAGCATCGTTAAGCTGGCAAAATAATCAGTCGAAAACAAACACTACAAGTAGGTACATACCAACTACCGAATGGATGCTTGTTTGCCTTGGGATAAAGCTTGTGACCCTTCCATCGCCAATCATAATCCCAACGGGATGCCCCATCTTCACGCCCCATTGCAATTTACCCACTGCAGTTAATCCTTCGGTAGGAAAGTTAACCATTCGCTAAAGTTTCGCTTGCAGGTCTTTTATTTCATTTCTTCATCATCATCACGGTTGTCCTATGGCAGTTGTTAACGTCGTTTTCTCCGTTGCCACGGTCGTCGTCGTCGTAGTCGGTTGGACTTCGTTTACGTTTTACGAGTCCCTTGTGATGTGTGCTGTAATAATCACAAGTTTTTCGCTCGGGGGTGGTGGTTCCTTCTTCGGAGGAATTTGCTCTGTATTTCTTTTGTCCTTGCCACCCCCTTGTGCTGCGCCGCCGCTTAGAAGTCCGCTGGCCATTGTGCACTAAGATTGTATACAACATCAGGATTGAGGATGTATACAAGTGCAAATATTACAGCAAAGTAGAGAGTGTGTCTTGAAATGCTTTGGCTCTTCGGGACATGCGTTACCTTTTATTGAGTGGCACTCGGAGTGTTTGTCAAACGACACAGGACTATACCATCCATGATGATGATGATGATGATGATGATGATGATGATGATGATGATGGTGATGATGATGACAAAGAGGCGACTCCGAACAGGGTATCTACAACAAAAGCCAGCTTGCGGGTGGGGGAAGAGCGGGACGAATTATTATTTTTCTTTAGTTGCGGTGTTTGTGTTGTTTGCTTGTAAGCAACAATTGGGATACCCATTCCGCTCAGTGTACACGTTCATGAATCAGTGGCACCTGACGAACAACGCTCACGTGTGTATTTCACCTTTTATTTTCCGTCTTTCTGTTGATGTCCTTGATTTTGCCTTTTGGCGGTAATAAATTGGTGTGGTAGAGGCAGCTGAGGGTGCTGTTTTTGGCTGGTTGCTGAATTTCAAAAGTCGAACATGAAATCAACAGCTCGGCAGTGTATTTCCTTCACACGGATGACACTTAGCGAAGTGATGGGAGGGGAGTCTTTTATTGTGTTGTTTTCGTGTTGGCGCATTAAAGGTATACAAACTACGTGTAGCTAGGCACTTTGAGTTTAGAATATCAACATTTGAGTGGTAACACGTTTGTGCATACGAATGGACTTATTGCTCCTTGAATGGGCAAGGTTGTCGAAGATTTTTTTCTTCCTTATTAAAGTGAACGCTTGGTTGGTACTTTTTTTTGACAGTGATTGTCGTTATAGGAACTTTATAGCTTTATAGATGCCTATAAAAAATAATTGAGCGACATTTTATTCATTTTCGTCCTTAAAATGCAGAAGAATTTTTGCCTTCTTATGATAGTGCGACTAAACGGGTTAGTGTAGCTGTAGGGAATGAATCTCCTTCTCCACCTCCACAGACATAAATGCAAACGGGACCGCAAATGAGCGGAAGCATTTTATCATCAACCTCCGCCCGCCTGCTAAAGGCTTCGAAGGCTAAAGTGGAGGGTTGGAGTCTTCAGAGGTCCTAACATAACCTTTGTAAGTAAAAGAAGTGGCGATTATCAAAAACTATAAGCTCTGTCTTGATTTCTTATGGTGACAATCACTTTTTCAAACCCGAGCTTGGGTCTTCTGGTCCAGGGCTTCTACAAAGCGACACGAAACTTCTGATCGATGTCCACTTTACAAATCGAAAGAAAGACTAGAAGAAAGAAACACAGTCAGACTAGAACGGTGGTAGTGCTGAGGGAACGCCGACACACATCTCGTGTAGTGCTTGAGATAACACAATACTTTTTGACACATATTTTAAGGAAATTTCCGAATTTAAAGAAGCAGCAAGAATTTTAATTTTTTGTCCTGGGTACTCATTCCGTAACTTTTGAGACGATTCTCGTCGAAACGATAGACCTCCACAACTAGCAACGAAATGCTAAAATTATAAGTTTGAGAGCTTAATCCAGTTCATTTTCCAAAAATATAATGAAAGCGGACGTTTGTTAAAAAAAATTCGAGCGGAATATGACCAAAATATGGTGATCAAAGTTTCAAAAACGATATCGTTTAGATCATAGACAAACCATACTGAGACCCCCAACTCACAATCCTCTTGCCGCTGGCCCCCTCAGTTTTTTTTTCAAATTCGCCATTTTGTTTTCCTATCGGTGTTATGTTGTGAAAGAGTTCGGGAATTCCACATTTTTATATAACTGAATGCCATTGGTTAGTTATTATAAATTGTTAAAAGGCGAATAATTTGATTTGTTTGGTTAGTAAAATTATCTAAATATATGTTTTATATACTAGAAACAAATAGGACAAAATGGTTGTGTATTTTCCGCTTTTGGATATCATTAACTTCGATTTCGTGTGTAAATTTTTCCTAAATAATGAAGAAAATTTGCTCAAAATGCTTTCATTTTCCCTCAACCAATCTACATTGTTAATTTTTCATGAACATTTTAAGCAAATGTGCACTTATTCCCAAAAAAAAAATATTATCCACACGTAACGAACAATTTCAAATGTAACGGATAAAACTCTATGAACTCTGCCAGCAACTTTGCCCACAGCGGAAGTGTCTCATATCTGCTGGGAGTGTGTTGGTGAGCCGGAATTTTTGAAGTTTCGTGACATTTGTCAATACGATTTTCTATGTAACAATACTAGCGCACCAGATGTGTACACTCCATAAAAAATATAGCTTGTAGGCTAAGTAACGGGAAATCGGCCGGAGTTGGTGGTCTCAGTATTGTCTCTGGACGCGATTGGCACTAGCTTAGAACTAAAGCTTGTGAGTATCAATGTGGAAATTTTGGGTGTGCCGTCATAAAAATTTCGTTGATTAAGCTTGACATACCTATAAATGTGGTGCCATATCCGAGATAAATATCAGAGTTGCCGTTGGGTCGTTTAGCACCTTTTCGCCAGCATATCAACATCAGCACCCTGACTGATATTAAAAATCCTTAATGTTGTTACATATTTCGATAACCTAAGGGACCTATTGGGTGAGCACCTTGAATTTATATAGTTTCCGAACACTTCCTAACGTTTTTGATTACGACACTTAAGTCATCGTTCTTTCTTTTTTGCTTAAACCTCGGACTGAAAACTTTGTGCTTTCCTTAGCTGCTAAGATTAGGATAAAATAAATTATACAAAATTATACTGCTTCGTTTTATTAAAATACACAATAAATGTCAGCCTGTTGCTGGCTTAACGGTGGAACAAAAACGGTAGTCGTCTGATTTCTCGTCAATTTACCAGAAATAAAAATGTTTGTCCTGCCTGCACTTACACCCCAAGGGCTCAACCGGTTGTCGTCAAAGTGGGCTTAGGGAAATTGTTGCACAGAGAAGGACATAGACTACATTTTTTTTTTATGGCGAAGGAGCAGTTTTTATGGAATAAATTCAAAACATCAACTTCCCCATTCTCTTCGCTTATACTGCCTACCACACATAACACCCAACCACCGTTACACCTACCAAAAAATGCATTTAATTTCACCTTACAAGGGTTTGTTAAAAGCCTTTAAGTATTTTCTTGTTGATAGCATTGCTCTTAATATTTCCTATTCCCAAATTGCCAAAAGCAATAAAACCACCCATACAAACGACGCAATAATAGCCACGATTAAGTCTAGACACTAACCGCAGCCGGATAAGTACCATCGTACCGGTGTGCACCCCCTGGTACCGAAAAGCTTCCACCAAACACGGATCAATTCAATAAAACTTAAAAACATTCATTCAAGGACCGCCAACATAAAAGAGACAACAGCCTCTCGCATTAAGGCCGCATAAAAAGGCATTCCCATTCCCGCACTCAAGTGGAAATAAACTACCTCCGGGTTGTTTGTCTCCACAGTAAAGTCATGCACAACTCGACCCCGATCCGGCACGGGCTCCCATAAAATATCAAAATTATGTCACAAATCACTCAATAAAACATTTCGATATCTATCTCCGGCCCCGAATGCCGGGGCATTTATAACGCGTCCCCATTAAGAAAAAAAACGTTCACTCGAAATTAAACGAAGAGCGCAATGTTGAACGGTATAATGTGTCGTCTCTGCATGCGTGCAAGAGTATTTCTTTTCCCGTTCGTCCTCATACGCAAAAAGTGTCCATTAAAATATATCCCTCGGTCGGCTGGGTAACCAGCATCCTTTCGACGCTGTCGTCCGCTTTTTTAATGCATCATTCCGTCGTTGCTCCATTTTTCAATTTGAAATTGCAATAACGATTGTGACAACGATTCTTAGAGTCGACATCGATTACGATACCGAAACCGATTGCCATTGAATCGGGATGAAGTGGGGCGGGGGCGTACCGTATACACAAACACATCTCTATCTCTATCTCTCCGCAACAAGCGCTGCGCACTTCACAACAAACTGCCAAATAATGTAATAAAGGTTTGCATTTAAATCATTGAAAAGCCATATATCCTGGAAAATGAATTTAATGTCCTTGCCGTCGTATATCTGTATAATGGCTTGCAGGAGTTCGATGGCGCGGCGATTGATGGGTGGGGCCCATATATCGATGAAGTGTGCACTTTAGTTAGCCTCGCGCAGAAATCGCGCTTCCGTTTGACAATGCGAATCTGATGGGTGGTGCGGGAGCGGTATATACGAATAGTAAACCTTGAGGAGAGCGAAACCATCCACACACATTTGTATCCTACAAGTTGGTGGATGTGTCGTCGTAAAAGTGTTTTTTGTTGTTACGATTTTTAATTTTCCTCCATAAAAAACTGTCATTTCGAATTTGTTCGTCGATAACGGTTCGAAGGTCTCGCGTAAAATGCCAGAGGTTGGGTCGGGTGCTACTCCAGCGTCCTGCTTCGCCTGTGCACACTCTAGTGAAAAGAAATAAAAATATTGCACTTCAGCTGAGCGTGTAGGTATGCGGAGGGTGTTGTGCTGATGTCGTTCCATATACCGATGGGGATAAGTGCAATTAGTCCTTGATGGATGACTGAAGGATAGATTCAACGGCAAAAACGGTTTTGAATTTAGTTGCTCGTGGTTGTAGGTACTCGGTTGAATGCAAAGAAACAAAAAATCAGTTTGTTTGATTAATTCACTTTTCGCTACAGGTGTTACAAATGGACGCATTCAAAGGATCAGGGTTGTGTTCAGTTGTCAAGTGGTTTTTGATTTATTTTCTGCTGTTACTAGTGTGTTTGCCATATCATGTATATACATAAACTTCAGAGCATATTGCTGCAGGCTTGTTACACGAGATGACTGACGGTAGAGAAGAATTTATAAATTCTCCACGTGTCCATTTAATGGGTTTTTGTTTTTGTCAACCGTGGCAGCAGATCAGTGATATTTTCAAGGACTTTTTTACAACTATGATTTTTATTCATTCAGCTGTAAGCTGCAATGGGGGGACCTACACTATTCGAGTAAGAACAGCGAGGGTCTTCAGATCAAAAAAGGATGAATGAGTATGGTAAAAAAAACTCATTCATTTCTTTTGAAACAGTTTCCAGACAACGCATTCTAGATTAATGAAACTTTGAGGGTGCATCCACTAGCTGGGCTTAGACACTTAAAAGAAAGCTTTTTTGTACATGTTCCTCTATCCTTTTGAGTTTGAGGCGGGCATTTTCATAACCTAGGAACGTGTAGGAAAAATAAGAAAACGGGACTTTCTGCTTTTGCAATGGGTATACATTTTAATCCACGATTGCGATGTGCTGAACGTGAGTAGAAAATAGTCGACTTTGATTTTAGCCAAATACGAGTATACCTCTTTTGAAAGGGGGCAACCACTCAGGGGGTAGAAACGTGAGGATATGCGAAAAAAAAGTGTTTATTTTTGGTCGGAAGCTTAGTAATGCACTCGCAGGGCAGAGCATCCTATAATCCAACCTCCGCACGCAGAAAAATCATTTATTTAAAATTAACAAACTTTCGGTTAAAAACTACGAAGTAATACTGTTAATATAGCTCCTACAGAGTTATTGGACTACAAATAACCGATTCAACTTGCTTAAGGAAACTGGGTTGAAAGTAACCGATTTTTCAATTTCCTCCAAATTTTCTCGTTCGTTAATAACAAACTAGCTCTGTAGCTTTTAACCAACTGGTTGATATTAATCAAGAAACTTGATTGATAACAACTAATAAAGTGAGTTTTTTTAACCTTTTCATCTCGATAGTTTTTAACAACGAATACTCGTTAGTTAATTTAAATCCATTTTTTTTAACCGAACAAAAATTGCACTCGGTTAGAGCCAATTTTTGAGCTTGCGACTGCAAGACCATCCATACCATTTTAGGAACCATTTTTGTTTGATTTTTAAAGCTCCTAAGATTGCCTAAATTTTGCATAGGTAGCTGAGCAAACTAAGGGTTCCGACAAAGGTGCTTGACACTATTTAAACTCTCTACCAGGAAATCATGGCCGCTTTGAGGGATGGAGAAGAAATGTCCAACTGATTTTCGTCGAAAATTGGTGTCCCTAACGCAGGGTTGCCTACTCGCTACTGTTCTTGATCTTTCCTAATGATCGTGTGGAATATCTTCTGGGCGGAATTTTGTTCACCGAAACCAGAAAGTTACTTTTTCTGTCATCGTCAGGTCAGTCAGTTTCGGGGATACTGCAAAACGTTGAAAATTATGATAAACCGGTTGTAGCAGGGTTGCCGTTTGTGGAATCTTACAGTAAATACGGAAACATGAAAAAATCTATATAAGGAAAATGATTTCCCGGAAAAGTCACTGACTTCCGAATATCGTAGTATGACTTACAGAGAACTGCAATTCTTTCGAGAATTGAGCACAATATTCCAATAATGGCATCAGGCAATACTAAGGCTTCGGAAAAGACTCACCAAATGCCCTACAGAATCGAGATGAGGAGATCTTCTGAAAGCTATTCGCTTGGAAAATTCTTTGTCACACACATGGCGACGGACTAAAAACTAATTTAAGTCTCGACTTAAAATTTGCGGAAGCTCACAATACCGAAATTTGTATCGAGCCATTGTGAACTGCTTAAATTTAAAGCCGGAACTAAAAAAGTTTTTTGGTTAGGTCCATGGTCTTCAACCAGAACGGTCTGCTTAAGGAAATGGAGCTCGGGCCCAAAAAAAAAAATAATCTAGTTCGTATTTTCAAAGGTTATTTGTGAAAAAGACTGTATCCTAAAGATTTCGCTATGTTAACCTATTCTATCAAAAGCCACGTTCTACAAAAATTAAAAGGAAAAGAAAATATAGAAAGTGACAGAAAAAAGGTACTGACAGTTCAAGTTAGGATGTGCATGTGTCCCACTGTAGATATCACCGGTAACAAAAAAGAGAAAATAAGGTGACCATTCTTGTTAACAAACAGATCTCAAACAGAGGTATTCGAGTTAAAAATGATGGAAAACTGATTTCGAGCACGCTGACTATAAAAAGTTCAATTTTCAACCACGCATAATCGGACAACTGGGTTCATATATCGCAAACTAATGCTGATATTGCTGACTTCTAATGTTGATATAGATACACTGTCATACTGAGTATAAAAGAGTCGTGCCAAAGAGTCTTTCCAACTTGAAAACCAAACCTTTAACATAAACACACTTTAGGTGATTCTATACTGCGATATCAGTTCTGAAACCGCTGGTGCTTGGAGTTAGAACCAATGTTGCCGCAGTTTTTTTTTTAAAGTGTAACAATTTTTTTCAAAAAGTGTAGCAAATAGAAAAAAATGTAACAAACTGAAAAAAAATTAAAAAAAGAAACAAAACTAATGACCATCAAAGTAGATTTCATTTTCTGACAGAAGTCAATGTAGAAGTTTGTTTGAAAGAAAAAAGTGCTGCCAGTTCAACTTTTCAATATTTCTTAACGAGAAAAACAAAAAAAGATTTTAATGGGCAAAAGTAACATTGTAACAAAATTATAAAATAGTCAAAAAGTGTAACACTTTTGTTACACTTGTATCATTGTGGCAACGCTTTTTGGAACACATATCGCTGGATGCGTGAAATTTAGCCACTTATAGGTCTAACAATTATGACTAATTGATTTTTTTAGACGGACCTAAAATGGATACCGATGAAGGATTTTCCTGAATTAATGGTCGTTCCATCGTCGATACGCCTCCCGGACCATAGCAATGTCTTCCAAACGGATGACTTGTGCAGTGACAAGTGCAGCCCTTGAATGAAGGACAATACCTGTGGAAGGTATGATGTTCTTTATCAACAGCCAGGCAGCAGCAAAAGCATCGAATGCCCCAGAAATAAAATCGAAGCTTGTGAAGTTTTGTCGCCAAGTCCTCAGTATAAAAAGCCACGAAACGCGAAGACAGATGAACCAGATGATGGATACCAGCATTACCAAAAGAAGACTTTCTTTCTGCGAAGCTGGGACAAGGAGACTTATGCGAAATGGCAGAAAGTCATATCCCAAGCTCGTTAAAATCTTACCAGGAGGTGTCACAAAAGGACAGAAGAAGAAATTTGCACAGCCGAAATGAGGGAGTTCTTACACGCACAACCAACTTCCTATGTAACGGCTCACAGTCAAGTGAAGAGACCACGAACTTCATCGAATCCTAAGGATGGTTTGTATGTGGCAAAGTAGGAAGTAAATAGTTGCAGCTGCTAAAGGGCTGAAGAGGGACAAACTCTCCCCACTCCCCGGGTAGCCCGATAAGGTCAGTGTGGCCCACAAATTTAACCTGAATTCGTCATCATATCATGATAATAGGCACATTAAAAAGTCGAGTAGATTGGTCTGGACTATTGATGTAACCTGAACGAAAAAAATAGATTGACCTGGAACGTCCCTTTTTTAGGACAGTCACATATGCGAGCTGTCAACTTAGTGCGAATTTCTTGACTAGATTCGTCGGCTACGCCTCCATAAACGGCAACTGAAAAAGCTGTTCATGCGCGATTGATCTAGGACAATCAAAATTGAACCACCTCAAGTCAGACTTACTTAACCAGATACTTGAACGTCCCCAATAATATCATCATTTGACTTATAAGTCCTTGTTACGCATGTAAAATTGTGGCACTCCTGGCAGCTTTGTGCCTTCTCACCACGGAAGACGCCGCTCAACAGTCCGCAGTTGGGGGAAAATACATTTTCGCGTTCAGAAAACCTTTTGTGGAGCTTCTTTTGCTTCCCATAAGGCTCACGGCACCTGACATCGATTAACTCTCTAACTGGAATGTCACGTCAATTGGTGATGCGCCACACTGCACCCCCAGCTCCCACAATCTCTAACGCAACAAGAACACAATCTGCGCCGAGATTTGCAATCTCGCTAATTGACAATATCGCGCACGGATTTCATCGTTCCTGTCGCTGCTATACACTATCTCTGCCATTCCTGTTGTTTTAAGTGAGTCTCCCCAATCGCTCTTGACATGAATGGAAAGAGGTATAGTATACCATATACCAACCGTATACCATCAGGTGGCAGTCAATACCTATCACACACACAGGACCGCGCTACAATTCGCAATTTTACACTTATCTTTTCACTGCACCACTTGGCCAGGCCACATGCAATATCCCTCGCCAGCAACTGTTTTGTACATGAATTTAATTCAAGTGACTGTTGAATGGATCACAAAAATGCGAGAAGAAAAAATCATTTTTATTCATTTGCAACAAGCGCATACACGAGCAGAATGTCACTGCAGACATTGTCCGCACATGTATGCATGTAGGCTACACAGTAGAAAGATGTTTAGTCCCAGCTCGTGATGACTCAGCTTATATATATAACAACAAGGAACTTAATGTCTACTACTGCAGTTTGATGAGGATATCCGAGGATAATGTGTGTATACATGCGCCTACGGATCTTGTGAGGGATGTGGTATGCGGGATGAAATTGCGAAACAAGACAACAAATTTAAGTGCAAGAAGGCACTTTCTCTTTTTGATGCATCATCATCCCCAACATCATCATCGTTGTCGTTGTCGTCTTTATGAGAGATGTCGTCGTCGTTGTTGTTTTGGAAGCATGGAGGGACGGAGGGCAGAAGGAGGGCTCCCCGTCCACTCAACTTGGCTGTAGCGTAGTTTGTAGTGTTATAAAGCACTCACTTGTAGACATCCGGTCTGACAATTGTTCCAATTTGTCGCTATCAAATAACACAAGGACATGCGACACAGCAAGCGATGCTGCAACAAGAGTCCCCTCGAAGATGAAGCGGCTTCGTGGCCGAGAATAAGTGTGAAGTAGGCGGCAGTGACGAGCAGCTACACACACCCAAGGGATGTTGAATGAAAAACAATGGAGACAAAACTTTTGTGCACTTTGGAAATTGCAGTCCTGCCGGAAGACATAATAAAATCTTCCCAAACGAATAGGTCCGCCCTTAGTCGCATCCTTCTATCCAGTATCACAGCGATTCTCATTTTTGTATACTGCCCCCGTCGCATTGTTATTGTTTTAATATCCCTCCGCTCTGGTGGCGTTCTGTAATACACTTAAATGCTTAAGACAATTACGGATGCAACATTGCAGTACAACACGTCGTCCTCATCATCACCGTTGGCAGAGAATAGTCAAGTGACGGGGGTGGAAGAAAAAATGTAAAAACAATACCGGGTCTCCTTGGCGTCGGTGGAAAGAGCGCGTCAAGTTCTGAATGCGGGATCCGGCTCGGGCTGGGGTATTAATGCACAATGTCACTTGGGCCAGAGCTGAAGCCGCCAGCAAACATGCATTGGGTGCTACCTCTGTGCATCCTTTTCAGTGTCAACTGGATATGATTTTTCAATGCACACAGCTATGATTAGGCTAGGGCGCATGTTGTTCGTCATCGCCATCATCAGTAGCAACAGCAGCAGCATCATCATCGTCATCCTGCGACTGAATCAATTGTGTTGTTGGTGATTTCCTTTCATGAAAGCAACAGTGGACTCTGTTCACTCGAATGCGGTGCTTGACTTTGGCTGGAAGGAAGCACACTGCAAGCACAATGCTGTCTGGAGTTCATTAATATTCACCGTCCTTTTCACATTTTTATACGCACTGCACCATACAGCCGGATGGGTAGGTACTTAACTTCACGCGTTCGTACACGTCAGCTGGTGCTGCGGAAAAAAAAAAAAAAGAGAAACATCTAATTACTCGCATTATGTGTGAAAATTTTAAAACGAATGATGTGAGGAGGGCTATTGTGACGCGGCAGCGGAGTACTTCCTGTTTCAATTAACAGGCGCTGCCATTGTCGGGGTAATTTCTCCCATCCGTGTTTGCACAAAAGTTCTATTCATTATCAGTCACTCAAAACGAGCTTTAATGCTGATGGTTTGTTTTTGTGTTTCTCCAGCAAGAGGGTAACAACCCGTGACAGTTTGGGTAAGACAATCAGACTGAAGTGGCTTAGCCCCGTGAGGAGTATGAGCCGCTTGTTGCCGTATTTAGAGTGTACAAAAGAGTCACAGTCACTTAGCACGTGCTATTTGAAATGAGTTTTCGCATGCTCACACTTAAGTGTCGATCTTTTGTTCAGCGATGGCAAATTGAAAACAGAAAATTAAGTCGGGCTGCCTCCTAGGTGAGTTGGGTTTGCGCCGGACAATCGTATCTATGTCTGGCAAACCAGATCGAACCAAGTTTCGCCATCGAATCAAGACTTGGAATCGGTCTTTATAAGCTTTATAGACTGTCATTCATCACTTAATAGGAAATTGCAAAACAGTTTAATGTGGATCTTTGCGGCGCATAGAGATATCCCATAAAACTGTGAGGCTGGTGAACTCGCCAAATTTTAAGTCACATTAACGATCCAAACTTGCAAACTTATAGCAAAGCTGGACGCTACGAGAAGGAACAAAACTCCGGTGGATAAGTGGTACAATATGTCCGGTGGCAAAACGGTTCTGAAAGAAAACCGAGATATTTATAGGTAAACATTTTTAGTGTCCATGTTTAATTTTTCGAACTCACAATGGTGAAATTTTCCATACAAAACTGCACATTGTGACCTACAAAATATTTAGTGTGAATGTTAAAAATGGTTATAAGTAAGTGTTTAATCCCTAACGGAAGACTGCATTTCAGTGTCACAATGGGTCCATCACTTCAGCGAACACTGTCTTATATAGACTAGGGTCGGCATTCTATAAGGCAAAACGTTAAAACGTTTTCGTGTGCACGAAGAAATTCGCTTATGTAACGCAATTTCGCACGAAAACGTTTCATAGTTTCGCCTTACAAAATCTGACCCCAGGTTTTTGAAGGGAAACGTTCGTTGAAAAACGAAAACGAAAAACGGAAGCTCCAACTGTGAGCCTTATACTAAACAATTTAATAAAGACAAATGACATAACACTAAATATTTTGTAGGTCACAATGGGTAGCTTTATATGGAAAATTTCGCCCTTGTGAGTTCGTAAAATCTAGCCGGGGGTCAGATTCTGTAAGGCGAAAACGTTGAATCGTTTTCGTGCGAACGAATGATTTGCTCTAAATTGCAGAAGTAAATGGTTCCTGCATACGAAAAGGTTTGAAAGTTTCGTCTTACAGAACGGCGACCTTGAAGGCTAAATTTAATTGTTAGTACCGCGCGACATATATTTTTTGATATAAATTACTTACCACAAAGCGGACCAAAATAAAAACAGAACAGACCTTGCTGTTCGATTGTCGATTTATTGATGTGACTTAATCTCTCTTAATTCTAACAAGTTTGTTCCTTATTGCATAATCATGTTAAGTATTTTATTGTAGAAAACGAGGGATTGGGTTACGAGGAATTGACTGGGTAAACATTTATTTATTAAACTGGGAATTCGGTTACACGGAATTTAAACAAAGGTGTGATATTACAAATTATTGCCTGAGAATGGAATGCTGTAATTGGAGATTGCTTGGAGTGACCCCTGATTGAGGGTAAAAGTGCCAATTTGGGCGCTTTTTGAATGAAAAAGGGGAAAACGAGGGATAAGCTGAAAAAAGGTTAACAATCCAAAAACCTGTTGAATCGTTAATTGTTTAAAAACAAAATTAAAATAAAAATTTTTTTATTAGGTAGGTACGAACAAATTTAAAAAAATCTAACTGTTCATATTAAACATAAAGAAAACAGACCATCGAACCTCTACGTAAGAATCTTTGTGTATCTGAATGCATTCACTCGTTTTCATATTCACCTCTTTTCTGAGATTCGAATCGAGTCGAAAGTTATTCGATTTCCTCCAACTGACATTCCTACTTTCGCTTTCGATAGAGATTAATTTTTTGTTCATTTCTCCCCGCATTCTCAGTTTCGATTGCATTGAGTTAAATGTCAAAATTTCTTCGAACGGAAATTTGGGGCCGAAAGCTGTATTTAAAAATATAAGTTGAATTGTTTTTAAATAAATCGCATGAAATGTTGCTTAATTTTATCACAAAATGTCTATAAAAGGCATATTATGAGCTAGAAATCAACATTTGTTCGTTTAATGAAAAAAAAAAATTTAATTAATTGTAACAATCGCAGGTCGCAATCAAAATGGACGAACCACGAGCAATTTGAAATGCTGATTAAGTTATTGGCGACTAGTCCGGATATTGCAAAGGGTTTAAGCAGCAACAAAATTGATGCAACTTCATTTTGGAAAGACGCAAATCTGACATCTAAAACTTTAAGAAGCTGATTTCGAAAATCAAGTTCATCCAGTGAAATCATTCGATAATGAATTCCTTTCCCTCGAAACTTAGAATGTGAGGAGTTCATTCGAGTGAAAGTTTGAAATTCGAGGAATACTCGATTCGATCGAATCTCAGAATTAGCGCCATTATCTAACGTCTAATAGAAAAGAAATTTATTTTTATTTCATAAGCTTACTTTGGTTAATAACAACGGTTACATTTTTTATTTTTTTCGTATAAAAACAAGTGCGAATTTCACTTAGGGGAAAAAAGGGAAATTATTTTTTCGAATTTAGGGGAAAACTAATGCTTTTGCTGATATAAAAAAAAGAGAAGGAAAACAGTCCTTAAAGTCTGGAAACACTGGTTGCCACACTATATCCGCCTCACAACGGAAGTGCCGAAAATAGTAACAGAGTCTGAACTGACAATTCATCGTTTGACAGAACAACAGTACAAACAATTCGCCGAATATCCACAACTGCTTCATCGATCGCTGAATTAACATAATAGGTTCGTTCGTACTTTCAGCATAGAAAAATAAAAAATGTCAAATATTAAAAATCGAGAGAGAAATCTCTCAATTTCAAGAGAAGTACGTGACCAGTTTTCTTACAAAAAGTTTAAGAAATGTCATTTTGACATTATCGTAAAATGCAGCATCTACGAAATAATTTGGAATTGAATTTTTTATAAGCTAAATACCTATTAAACTTAACATTTTGAATGTGCTGGTATTACAACTTCTTTCTCCGACATCAGGTGTGTTTTTTTTGAGCTTCGATCTCAGCAAAGCTAAGTAAAGTAGGATTTTCAGCACGCGATTACAACAACTACAACTGAGTCTCGAAGTGTCAAGTAGAGCGTAGTTGTTGTAATTGCGTGCTGAAACTCCTACTTTACTTTGCTTTGCTGAGATCGAAGCTCAAAAAAACACGCCTATCGTTGAAGACAAAAATAAATAGAGGTTTACTTGTCAAACTTTTGAGCTTTCAGTTAGTTCTCAGTCATTTTTCATTTTTCAGTAAGTCGGAATTCGGCGAGTAGAAAATTTCGAAAAAATTAAAAGGGGGGATATGGATTTCTCTTCCATTTTTTTAAATTGTCTCAGTACGTGGTCACATTCGCACAGTTTCTTAGCAAATTCTTAGCAATTTTAAGTTTGCAAAAAAGTACCCGAACGAACCTATAATGTCAATAGAAAAATGCGCCTAGGCGCCATTTTATCATACAATTGAACTTACGCTACTATACTAGTGGGTCTCCAGTTGGTGCTACCCATAGTTGCCTGCTTATAAGTGAGTTTTTTTTTTGCATTTGTTTTCACTGCCACATTTTGGGGTAACCTGCAAAAAAAAAATGCTTGACATCAACATGAAAACCACTTCACTCCAACGGCTTTAATGTATGCGGTCAAAGATACAGTGGCAGTGGCCACCCGGTTGATGCTCAAAGTATGTGTGTGTGAGCGTTTCCGCCTGTGTGCGCTGTTAATTGTTGCCTCTGCGGTTTCCACTTTCGGTTCTTGTTAAGTAAATAAAATTAAATTTTCAAAGGATACATGCGTCCCGGGTCATGCTCCTGCACCTTAAATGAGGTCGACAAATTAAAAGGATTTTTTCTCCAAGAGATGACACAAGGCAACGTGTGCGCGGGCTTTCCAACGCTAATGACATTGAGTTTGTAGTGAATGCTGCTGGTGCTATGTGTAGCTGGAACAAAGACCCCTTTCAAGTTGTCCAATGGATGGTGCGAGCGGCCACCCGATAGGGCGTCGAGCAGAATGGCCCCATTAAGCACAGCCGTTTCGAAAGTGTATATACATATACACCGTATACCGGAGATTTGCAGACTTTACAGAACGATGTGCCGGTTGCATATGTATGAGGGTGGCTGTACCCTGCATACGACGGGCTCTTACGTCGTTATAAATTCGCACTCAAGGAGGTGGATGAAATAACAAAAAATAAACTTTTCAGTCTTTTAGAAGTGGACACTCGAAAGGAATGTGGAACACATCCTTACACTCTCGCACACGTTTTCTTCCTATTCCGTTCTGTATTGAATTGCCTACAAAGATGAAGACAGAGAATGCCTCGTCCTTATCCTAGTTTATGCGTCGCAGTCGTCGTTGGCGGCGGCTTATGGGCAGGCATTCCTCCGATCAGAGAAGAAAGGAAAACTTTCGACTTTGGCCGGGAAGGGCAAAGGAGAACGACCGAAAAAAAAAATATAAAATTCTAATATAAAAACTTTTTCAAGGATCTAAAATAACGAGTAGAATTAAGTGGATAATTTTTATTTCGAGAGCGCACAGATGGTGGGCAATGCCGGCCGCCTCCCATCAAGACAGTCGCTCGGTTGGTTGGTCGGCCAGATCCTTTCCGGAACGACGTCAATGTCTCCCTCTTTATATGATGGTCAACCTTAGTGAAGCTGAATGTCAGTGGAAAATGGGTGGAAAACTGGACGGACGATGGAGTAATAGCAACGTCAAAGGACAAACTTCTGAAAGACGTAGCAACAGAAGGGCCGAAGCGCAACCGAACTCGTTCGTATACAGCGCAGTTGAATGCGATTCCATAAGGAAGGGGAGCAAGAAAATTGTAAACTTTCCTTTCGCTGCAAATATTTTTTTGTCCGCTTTGTTATGATGTTTGTATAGTTTTCGTATTCCTTCGGTCGAACTGCGTATACATCGCAGCATATACCCTTCTCTCAGTCGTCCTTTGTTTGTGTTATTACGCTTGAGGTCTAGGACTTTTCCATTATTTACTTCCCTTTTCATTAGGTCGATAATTGGCTTGCTTAAGTACTTTTTGATGATGGAACATTTTTCTTCCCTATTTTGCCCTGACTGGGAGGGGGAGCCGTCGGAAGGAGTATTACTGTGTACATCATTATGCTCGTACCATCGTGCGGGCCCCCGCTGTGGTATGGAATTTCAAATTTGCTATTTTGTTTTGCATTCGAAACTGAAGTGCAATCATTTGTAGAGTGAATCCCTTGAGTGATACTTCGGTAAAGAGCAATTGATACTGGGTACTTATTGATTTTGAAATGCTGATGTTGTGTGTTTACTTATCGGATGGATAATGTGAGATTTTAGTTACATGCTATTGTGATGGCCAATGGATGGAAATGGACTGATTAAGTTCGAGCTGGTGTGAAGAGGTATTCATTGGAAAACTGTTTAATCGATGTAAGTATGCAGGGATTATCCGGTTGAATCAGGGTGTTGATTTAAGAGGTCATGGGAAACAAAAGTATACAAAGAAACAGTCGATATGGACATTTATAACTTATAATTTTCACTTCGGAAGATGTGAGTTATTATACATATTTAATTTGCTTATTATGAACTACTTGTTAGGAATTATTTATTGAATGTAAACACTTCCTAAGATTTATCTTTGTGAACACACTTTAAGCACTGAACTCTTTCAGTTTACTAACTGTCATTTTTGAATTAATAAACTTCTCTTGTTCCTAACGACGTAGAGTCGTAAAGCACTTTTGTTAATTCTTTTTAATTCACTGCGTTGCCTATTTTATTTCAACACTACTGCTCTTGCACATAATTACAAATTTATTTTAAATAGTGGGCAGTGAGCACACCGGATCAAACAAAACGTTTTCGATTCAGAAGTTTAAAACAGTTTTTTTTTTATTTTAACACACACCAAGCGAAACAAAATGCAACAAAGTAAGACTATTTCTTTTCTTCATTCGTTTGGTGTGCGTTGAAATAAAACAAAATGGAATTTTATTGGCATACTCCTGGTCTTTATTATTGTAGATAGGGCTTCTGGTCTCAGTTAAAAAACAACAATTTTTCTCCAACCACGTCCATATTTCTTCAATTTTGCACACAGGATAGATGCACCAGCGAATAGAGATGAAAAGTGCAACGAACGAAAAGATGATAACAAAAATATTATTGAAATCAAATTCTTGTTTTTGCAAACAACAACAGGTCAGCTATCGACAACGAAAAATGTTTTATTGTTTTGATTTATTTTTTATGTTTCGTTTTGTTGAGTGTAGGTTGTCTCATAAGAAACAATGCTCTCTGTTTTACGAATCAAAACAAAACCACGCTCCAACACAGTTTTTGTTGATTTTTGTGTGTGGATTTTTCCATATTTTTAGTCCTTCCTTGATGTTTTCTAAGTGCGGGCTTAGTTGCGTTGGTAATGTGTTTTTTATTACTGCTCTTTTTTAGCGTTTTTCGAATCGATCTTGAACTCACTTTTAATCCTTTTTTTCTAGGGTTCTTAGTCGTATTTAAGTGCTTTTATAAAGCTTTTCTGAGCGCGTTTTTATGGTTTTTCGACGCGATTCTGATGATTTGTTGTACATCTTTTTGATGCATTTTCCAACGAACCTTTTTTGATGTGGATTTTGACGCGTTTTCTGCTGCCATTGTGATTTTCAACGTCCTAAAAACCGCATTAAAAGAGCTTCAAAAACAGCAAATAAAACATAAAATAAAAATCATTAACCACCGCTCCAAAACACTTTTTTACAAGCGCAAAATAAGGCATCGAAAACTCTTCGAAAACCGAGCTTAAAGACACATAACAAACTCAATAAAAACGTAGCGAAAGTCGCATTAAAATCACTTGCAAAAACTTAATGAAAACTTTTCAAAACACTCAAAAAGATGCTTGGAAAAACACAGAAAACCGCGCCAAAATAGTTAGTTATAGGTACTTAAATGCGTCTTGTTCATATATTTTTAATTCCTTTTTTTTACAGTAGGTAGGTCGGGCTTTTGGTTTTTTAAATAACTATTTTCATCAAATTTTAGTTCACAAATAGTAATTCGATAAATTACAGGAGATTTAATTAAACGACTACGACAATAGTTACAAAAATAGGTAGACACCCCTCGCCTATACTAGGTACTTTCACAATCACAAATTTTGCTCCCTTAATTTAAAAAAAATAGTTCCGACTGGTTTGAGTAGCTCCACATCCCCTTTTTGTTATCAGGTCCACAGAAGACTAATTTTTACGTGGTCAGACGCCTTATGATGCACCCATACCTTCAAACTTTTCGAGTTAGAATTTCTTGTAATCACATTCACTCAGAAAAAACATTGTACCCAATGCCAAAAAAATTCATTGATTTAAAGTGAACCCAAAATTTAAAAAAATTTAATTTAAGAATAGTTGGCAATGATACAAGAAACTAGTTATGGAGAGTATATTACTCTTTCGGTGTATACTGGACTCTTGAAAACTTAAAAACGAATAAGGTTACTGACTGTCCCTAATAAACTAATCATTCGATGAACAAAACTGAAAGATATTTTTTTTAAAGCTTTGTGAAATACAAATCGGTCTACTTTTTTCCCCGAAACATAAGAAAGATGTTGCCAAATGAAAAACGCGATTTTTACAAAACAGATACTTCAGTTTTTGTTTTATTACAGTCTTTAAAGTAAGCACAAAATGTTTAAGTCTAAAATTAACGTGTTTTCAAAAACTTTAAAAAAAAACATTCCTTCTTTGGTAGGTAATATAAAATCAATAAAAAACATATGATGAAGAAAAAAATTATAAAAATAAAATGAAGTTACTAATTTTTCGACGATTTGTACGATCAAAAAACCAACAAATAGGATTTTGGCGAAATCAAAAATCTCAGTAAAGTTACAAATAAATTTCAAAGTTTTCATAGAATCAAATGTTAACACTAAATATGAAAGAAAACAGCCCATCGAACGTCTACGTAAGAATTTTTGTGTATCTGAATGCATTCACTCGATTTGACGTTTTGTCTTATAGAAAAGAAAATCATTTCAAATTCATATTTAACATAAAAATAAAGGCAAACTTATGGAAAATGTATTCCCTTTGCTGATAAAAAATGGGGAAAACAGCCTTCACAGCATAAACTAAGTATTAAATAGACCATAAACTAAGTATTAAATAGACCGTCAGCTCCCGCGCACCTACCCGATTCCCCCCGCAAATTTTTCAAATAAAATTCTCTCTTAAATTTCCTATCTGTGAATACGTGTGAAGCAGCAAAAAAAAAAATTTTTAAAAGGTGGGAGGAGTAATAAAATACTGACACTCAGCAGTGTTCCTGCATTGTGGTATCTCTACCTTTTTGTGGGAATTTAAATTTTTAAAAAACTTTCCTGCGTAAGAGCAAAAAATGTCTTAATTGTTGGACTATCAATAATCTGTCAGAAAAACAGTCGAACTACATTTCACTATGAATATCAACGCACTAAATGTACATAAAAAAGAGATTTGCCTTAAGCAAAAATTTCTATTATCAAAAAATTATCATTATAATGTTAGCAAACTGCGATTTTTATACTGAAGATTAATTTAATATGATTTTCTCTCCGAACAATACAAATTTTACTTCTAAAAGTATGTATTTTCCATAAAAAATCTAAGGGAATTTGAGTTTAGTGAAAAGGGAAAAATTAACACGCTTCTTGTGAAAAATAAAGAGAGCGTGCTGAGAACACTGACTGAGAGTTAGTGTATTTGGTGAGTTCCTGTCAGCTGATGGATGCGTTCTGAGAGTTTAAGCTCGTTGTTTTATTTCACCACGAAAACATGTAGATATTCTACGAAATTTATAATAGCGAATGTAATCAACATAAATAAACAAAGGAATAATGTGTGAAATAAAATAAGATATTTTTGTTCCTATAAATATTGTGTCTGTTTTCGTTTGCTGTTTTTGGCGAAAAATTATTTCACTGTGAATGTCCACAGAAAAACGGCAAAGAATTTAAAGAGAAGAATTCATTTCGACTATTAAGATTTGAAATAGTATGAGTTTTTAGTTATAATCTTTTCATGAAGATTCCGTTCATTAAAAAAAAAAATTTATTAGAAAATTTGGAACAATTGACACAAATAATGAAATTACATTTGAAATCAATTGCGTCAGCCGAGAATATGAATAATGTTCATTTTATAATAAAAATAAAAAGTCTATAGTTTATTTTCTTTAAAATTTACGGGAAAGAACGAAACTCAAAATGTATTTAAGCAAAATTGGAAATAAACATGTTTACTGATTTGTACCTTGATATGTCTCATGCATTTAAGTTTTGCTGCTTACAATTTAATTGCTTTTAATATCTACGATTCATAATCATTAGTAATCAAATATTTTTTTATATTAATAAGCGTTTTTTTTTTATTTTTGTCAATGATTCATATAGTTTATCGATTTCGATTTTTTACAACAAAGATGAAAACATCCCGTACTATATAGGTTATCTAGGTAAAATGAAAGAAATCTTAATACGTATACCTACCTAACCTATGCGTTTTAATAGAATTTGTTACTAAATTCACCACACCATACCCACCGTTTTCTTAACACGTCCCGATAACGGGCAGTTATTTGAATTATTTGAATTTATTTCAATGTTACCACAAAATGAACTGTCAGGCAACTGTCAGGTTCCTATGTGCGAGAGTATGTGTGCGGCTAATCTACTTTAACATGGCACACATACTTTGCCACATAGAAACACGGAAAACAGCTTGTAGGCAAATTCTCTTAAGTTGCAAGAGCTGACGGTCTATTTAATACTTAGTTTATGAAATAGACCGTCAGCTCCCGCGCACCTACCCGATTCCCCCCGCAAATTTTTAAAATAAAATTCTCTCTTAAATTTCCTATCTGTGAATACGTGTGAAGCAGCAAAAAAAAAAATTTTTAAAAGGTGGGAGGAGTAATAAAATACTGACACTCAGCAGTGTTCCTGCATTGTGGTATCTCTACCTTTTTGTGGGAATTTAAATTTTTAAAAAACTTTCCTGCGTAAGAGCAAAAAATGTCTTAATTGTTGGACTATCAATAATCTGGCAGAAAAACAGTCGAACTACATTTTACTATGAATATCAACGCACTAAATGTACATAAAAAAGAGATTTTCCTTAAGCAAAAATTTCTATTATCAAAAAATTATCATTATAATGTTAGCAAACTGCGATTTTTATACTGAAGATTAATTTAATATGATTTTCTCTCCGAACAATACAAATTTTACTTTTAAAAGTATGTTTTTTCCATAAAAAAAACTAAGGGAATTTGAGTTTAGTGAAAAGGGAAAAATTAACACGCTTCGAGTGAAAAATAAAGAGAGAGTGCTGAGAGCACTGACTGAGAGTTAGTGTATTTGGTGAGTTTCTGTCAGCTGATGGATGCGTTCTGAGAGTTTAAGCTCGTTGTTTTATTTCACCACGAAAACATGTAGATGTTCTCCAAAATTTAAAATAGCAAATGTAATCAACATAAATAAACAAAGGAATAATGTGTGAAATAAAATAAGATATTTTTGTTCCTATAATTATTGTGTCTGTTTTCGTTTGCTGTTTTTGGCGAAAAATGATTTCACCGTGAATGTCCACAGAAAAACGGCAAAGAGAAGAATTGATTGCGAATATTAAGATTTGAAATAATATGAGTTTTTAGCTATAATCTTTTCATAAAGATTCCGTTTATTGAAAAAAAAAAAATTGTTTATTAGAAAATTTGGAACAATTGACATAATTAATGAAATCACATTTGAAATCAATTGCGTCAGCCGAGAATATGAATAACGTTCATTTATAACAAAAAGAAAAAGTCTAATAAACACAATCAAAGAAAATTTATTTTCTTTAAAATGTACGGGAAAAAAGCGAAACTCAAAATGTATACAAGCAAAATTGGAAATAAACATGTTTAATGATTTGTACCCGGATATGTCTCACGCATTTAAGTTTTACTGCTTACAATTTTCTTTTAATTTATACGATTCATAAACATTAGTAATCAAATATTTTTTTATATTAATAAGCGCTTTTTTTTTATTTTTGTCAATGATTCATATAGTTTATCGATTTCGATTTTTTACAACAAAGATGAAAACATCCCGTACTATATAGATTATCTAGGTAAAATGAAAGAAATCTTAATACGTATACCTACCTAACCTATGCGTTTTAATAGAATTTGGTACTAAATTCACCACACCATACCCACCGTTTTCTTAACACGTCCCGATAACGGGCAGTTATTTGAATTATTTGAATTTATTTCAATGTTACCACAAAATGAACTGTCAGGCAACTGTCAGGTTCCTATGTGCGAGAGTATGTGTGCGGCTAATCTACTTTAACATGGCACATATACTTTGCCACATAGAAACACGGAAAACAGCTTGTAGGCAAATTCTCTTAAGTTGCAAGAGCTGACGGTCTATTTAATACTTAGTTTATGCTTCACAGTCTGGGACCGTATGTCGTAGGTATGTCCCCGGCTTGATGATAGGCAGTAGGATTACGAATGCGACGTCGTCGAATCGACGAACATTAGCCTTTAGGGTTAAAAATAATGGATAAAGCAAAAACTTTTGAGTTACAACTTTTCAAAAATCTGACTTCTTCGCTAACAATCTTTTTTTTCTTTTTTTTTAAATAGGAATACCTACAAGTTGCACAGCTCTAAAAGTGTCCTTTGATTTTTTTCCTTTAAATAAGTGCTCACTACATTTTTTTTTTTTTTTTTTTTAAATCCGCTTCCCTTCCTGTAATATTGTAGTCCTCCTGTTTCCTCAGTATAATTGCATTGAAAATAATTTAAAATCTTCCGCTCTGCCGCCCTAAACTCAGCTCAAAAGGCCTTAACCATCATCAGAGATAAATAAATTCCTATTAAACGTTTGCGTGTTTTTCAAAACAAATACACTACTGATTACATTGGTAATTGCATCGCCTAATCTGGGGAAAATGCCTGCATAACCACCACTGCCAATAGACATTACAAAGTCCTATTTATAGTTTTCCACTCGAAAAGGGCAATCAATAAATTTTTCATTCAACTCCTGTGTTGGTCAACAAAATACAAATACATACATACATTCGATTTCTGTTAGCCCTCGAAATGCAATAGGTAATATTAAAATCAACAAATGCCCAACCGCATCGCTCGGGCTCACCCCGACTGACCCGAACTCGTCCAGGCCACATTGTATTGATTTCGTGGGGTTTTTGTATTGCAAAAAAAAAAAATTTGTTCCAATCAGTCGCCGCCACCATACCACTCGAAGAGTGTGCGCCACCACCAGTAACTGAGTGATGGAGGAGGATTCATTTAAACCGCGTTCAGGTATGCGTACAATTTAACAGATACATCAATAAATTTAATTGGATTTAATCAAATTTGTCAATTCAACATTTTAATTATTTAAAGTCAATCGTTTGCGGTCCACCAAAAATGCAGATTACACGTGTAAATTGCTCGCAGGTGGACTGAATGCAAGCGTGTCCTGCCAATGCCGATCGTATTTATTGTGCGGTGGGGTTTTTCGAAGGTTGCTGAGCCTATGGGGGTGTATGGGGATATCTGAATATGGCAGGATGCATTATTTGAGCACATCGCTATTGTGGACATTAAGCAATCATCTCAGCAGCAATGGCTGGTGTGCGTGGCCATGGACAATAAATTATTGTTTTGAAAAGTCTATTGAATTATTTGCGTTAAATTAATTTTCCTATTTTAATGAGATGTTCAGAGTATGGGCTATGAGGTCCTTTTGTGTGTGACATCGATTGGTTTGTCGGGTCGTGTTCGAAGGGTATGATGTCCCAGAGATGCAGTATGCGGTATACCTAGAGGTGTAAAACTAGCAGCCTATAAGGAGTAAAGCGACTGACTTTAAGAGAACTAGCTCCTGGCATGTGAGTACTGAATTTTTGTCCACGCTGGTTTATTTATGAATTGCCTTTCATCAGAGCCTCGAGGGTTAGAGGCAAGATAGTCCCAAAGGTGTCGATTCTCATACAGTCGGGCCGCACTCCTCTGCTCACAGATCTTCAAGCGAGATTATCTTGTAGACCAATTGTTGTATTGGAGGAAGGGGAATAGGTATTATTGGAGGAGTCAAATCTAACTATGCTGCAATTTCTTCAGTTGAGGAGGACTCTGAAACGGTTGGAACGATAGTGAACAGCGATAGACTCGGGCCCCCAGTCTGAAAATCAGAGCTCCACAACCGAAATGTTTGTATATAGCCTTCCGTGCTGAAGCTTGTAAACGATCTAAAGTGACAGTTGTCTACCGAACACGGAACACCTGTTCAATCAGTTCTGCTTATTAATTTCTCTTGATTTTATACGAGATACACGGAAATAATTTTAAGATCAAATCAAGAAAAATAAGAGCAGAATCACGAAAAGACGATTTTAGAGCTTAGCTAATTATGTACTAAATCACAAATCGCAATTCTAGAAATTGTGCGAAGTGAAGATATTGACCCTCAAAAGTCGTGAATCAACACTTTTCATTATCAATAATGCGATCAATCGTGACATACATATTGCCATAACCGATCGCGATTTGACACAAATAGTTATCAATTTCATATTACATGGATTATAAATCGCAAGCACAATTCGTAAATTACCACTTTTCTGTTGTAAATCACGATTTCATCCCTTAGCAAATTACAACCATTTAGTCTTGAGTTGCAACTCAATAGTGTTGATTTGCGAACTAACAGGAGTAGATTTACTACTTGAGTAGTTGCAATTTACAAATTCTTAGTCGTAAATTGCAACTTATTTTTATCATTTTGCAATTCATATTTTGCAATTTACGATTCTCGGGTGGTGATTTGAGGCATCACCGTATTAAATTGAAAATGTTTTATCGTGAAATTAGAAAACTTTATTCTCAATTTGCAACTTATATCTTGTGATTTACAAATCAAAATGCATAGTTTTATTAATAAGGTTATTTTCGAATACATATCTAGAGTCATATTTTATACTTATTTTTTCTCCTGATATCCAAGAAAATCATACGGCGCCATATCGTCCGGAGACAACGGGATTTCTCTGGGATGGTTTTTTGGTCTATGCTGTAATTTAAAATGCAAACAAAATATTTAGATGAACTTGACATTGATACGAACCTTTACAATTCTTCTCGATTACATATTTTAGAATCCATTCCAATTTATACTTCCTTCCTGCGAGTTGTGCATTCAGAAAAAAATACAGATCTATATGCACACTTCGGCGTTTTTGGAATTATTCAATAGGTACTTACAATTATTATATTCCAGAATGCTTTATAATTTGTAGTACACTCACTATCCATACGAATTAATTAAATAACTTGAACCCGACTGCTTTAAGCAAGGATTGAATACCGACTGCCTGTCTCTGCATCGACATGCAATGTGCACAATGAAGATTGGACTTCATGATTGCAGCTGTCTATACCACATACATAGATTCATCCATAAAAAAAAAAACGATTTAAAAGGATTTCGATAGGTACATCGAGTATGGACTGTGCATACAAAAATTCGACACATGAAAGGAGCAATGCAGAGTTTTCCTTGGACGTCCTGTTCACAGGAGGACCGAACTAGATGTCGAAGGTAAGCTATCGGCATCAACTAAATATAAGCGCCCTCTAGATACAGAATGAAGTGGAACAGATATAAGGATGAATTAGATCCATCTGTGAAGAGTTGAATTGATAAAGAGTGTCCTGCCCCCAATAAGGTCGCTTAGGTCTCAAGTTAAGCTGCCTCTTTGGGCGATCCAAGATTCAAAACATTTTTCCATTTTTAAATTACTTCAAAGTCCCTAAAAGCACCATCGGCAAGTCGATGACTTTGAGTAGTTTGACTGCGAAAAGTCTCCTCAAATCAAAATTAGCTCGATAAAAATATGGAATAGGTGCTTGGACAGAGTATCTGTTCAGAACTATACCACGAGTGGTTTGGGCCTAAATTGCAACTACCTCTAGATACTCGCAGTCATCCATCAATTGGCCCAGCTTTACTTTTGGTAAGCGAGAAATTCATATCGAATTAAAATCACAACAAAACAAACACCCGTCACAACCCTTCCTTCATTTTTTTGCCGCCATCTTCAAAACAGAAGGACATTTCAGTAATCGAGCTGTAGCCATAAATATTATTCGATGGCTTAACAAAAACAAAATCGGGCCATCAAAGCCAACGAAGAAAATAATAAAATCCCGTAAAAAAAGGACCAACAAATCCAAACTGTTACAATTTGTTACATGTGTAAAGCTGAAAGCACTCCAGGGACTTTTCAACCCAATATAAATTTTTATCCTCATTGAAAAATAACAACAACACTCGGATGAGACATGCTACACTCCGCACAGACACACAGTTGCGAAGAAATTCCCGAAGAATCACACCCATCTCGGCAGCAGACAAACAAAAAAAAAAATAAAATAAATAAAAGGGATAATCGAAGAAATAGCAATGACTTCTAGTTTCAACCCTTCTCTGGCAAAGCAACAAACAACCGTCTCGTACGAGGAGAATGAAAAGGAGGTCGACACAAATCTGTGGCAGTAGTTTAGTTTTACACTCGAAAATCACTCCCCCCCCTCCCCACGCCTCCCGGACAGTGAGAAAACTTCTTCAAAAGTCACTGAAACCGAAAATAAAAATGAGCCAAAGGACAACCGACCATACACCGACAGGAGGGGGCCACTCGAAAATCGAAATCGAAAATCGTTGCTCCTTAGAATTCCCATTTTTGTTATACTCTAACTCTATGTCCCGCTGTTACAAGTTACACACTAGCATTGGGAGTAGGTACGTGCGTGGCGTGTATCCTGCAGTGGCCAGCGTGCCCCAATTCCAAATGTCATATCGTCGTGTGTATCGTTTACAGTGTCCCCCAAAACGATGCGATGGACATATAACAATCACAAAACTTCAATTGCGTTCAATCCTTTAAGCCTGGTGCGATACGGACACTGAGTGGGTGGGGTCTGGCGGGTGTTTGCGCGACACTTTCCTTTCCATCCGTCCATCCGTCCAGCCGCTGCCAGTGCCGCTGCTGGCGAATTCATCAACACAATTTTCTCGAGGACTATTCAAAAACACGAGATGGTTCGATATCAGCTTAAAGTGGATGGAGGTCGACTGCTGACCAACAGCAGAAGGACACGAATCACTCTCGTTGAAATAGCAGCAGCATCAGCAGCAGCAACGCCGGACACATACACCCCGACTATGTCGTATAAATGACATCCCAGCATAGAGCTCGTATGTGAAAATTGCTATTAAATATTGTCTATAGGGTGGGTGGATGGATGGGTGGACGGGTTGATAGACCGAAGAAAACAACAGTCCAAGGATATACATATTTCTCGCCCTCGTTTGCCTTTTGCTTGTTGGGATGTTGGATGTAGTTCTCATTCTTGTTCTCGTTCTCGTCCGACCGGTGCAGCGCGGCGGCGGGGAAGCAGTAACGACATGGATGGTGTGTTCTGGTTCTAGATTTGGATCCTTCAACTGTACACAGTTGAGAAGCAACATTTGATCTGAGGCGATATGCTGTATAATGGTCGGCAATTTTCCACCCACCACCAGTTGGGTTTGTTTTGATGCCTTTTTGAAATAAGACCGCTGGGATTTAAGTTCATATATCAGAATCTCGTTCGTTTTTATTTTCCACTTTTTTTGTTTATTTTTGTTTTTGTTTCTTGTTCGTCCTCGCTCCTGGATGATGGTTTAGTAGTTGGACCCTCCCCGTTTCCATTTCGTTTTTATTATTATTTCTATTATTTTTTTTTTCTGTTTCGTTTTGTTGCTTTTATTATTTTTAGGTGGCTCTGACTTGGTGTTTTCATCTCTTTACATTGTAATCCATATCGGGGCGGTTTGGTTTGGTGTGCGCTCGGATATGCGCCTTAGCCCTTAGCCCCACTCTGATGTGATTACTTTTGCCAGGAGTGGTGTATTTAGTTCTGTTTGCTCATTTAGTGTCCATGTGTGTGTGTGTGTGTGGAGAAATGGACATAACTCTTCCCGGGAAGCCTTCTCAGATTTCCAGCGCTAAACGCCCCATGTCCTTCATCCGCCGCGCATAGCATAACTGGAATGTGTGTGTTACACGAAGTGGCCGTTGAAACTTTTAGTTATGACAAAAGGTCGACCCGAATGGCTTTATTTCTTTCGTCGAACCTTTGCGGATCGTAAAAGTGTTCAGCTCGAAACAAGGGCGTGTATCCGTTTTTTGATGTGGTAACGCTTGTGCTCAGATTTGTTTTCTTGACTTGTTTTCTTTTTGTTCGTGTTTACGCGGATGTGAAGGAAATTTTTATTACTTGTAGAGAAATTACTTTTTCTTTCGGCTTGTATTTATTGAGTGTAATATCGGCCAGTTAAGCCGTGCAGCAAGGATATACGAGACGTCAATGAAGCCGCTAACAAAGAGAAGGGTTGTGTTGTTCGACAGGAGATGGTCGTTAAATTTTTAATGACTCAATCTTGGCACACACACAGGTTATGGGGCACACAATTGACGGCGAGACGGGTGGTAGAGGCTGTTTAATCACTCGGACATTTATCTTGTTATCGGATTTGTTGCGAAATCGGGTCGATTGGTTGGATTTTAACTTTTCAACCTTTTTCGTAGACTTATCGATTTTAGAAGGGTGGGTTGCCAGCTTTTGCTGGGGAAGTTAAGCTGAGTAAGGTGATAAATCGGCCTTTATTAACTGATAGCAACAGGTACAAGCTCTTTCAAAGGTGGAAGCGTTCTAACATCAGTGCTGGTAACAATTGAATTGATTGAATGTTGCCCGAAAGGAGGTACAGAAATATCTCTTAGCGTGTCTCTATATCAGTTACCGTCTTATATGCTGCCACTGGTTGCCGATGAAGTCAGTTTTGCTGACTTTGCTGTTGCTGAGGGGTATGAATTTGTTTTCTCAGACTCGTGCGTAGTTCTTAGCAGCTTATGACTTATGAGATGATGATCAATGATCATGCTCCTTCGCACAGATAAATGTTTCGAAATAAAGTCTCCGTTGCATCTATTCCGACGAACCTATGTGATGAAAAGCTGTCAGCCATTTCACCTTATTCCATGATGCCTAGATGATTAGGTAAATGGGCTTAGAGCCTCAAGGTTATGTCAAAGTGTGTAGTTCAGCTTTCTATGGTGTGCACTATGCGATTACTATTAGAGTCAATGGCGCGGAGCCTTCAATAGCTAAGACAAGCGAGCTTGATATCAATTAGCTCGTCTTCCGGAAAAAAGTGTTGTCCTAGGATAGGGCACAGATTCCGCTTTGAAAGCATTCATTTCATTTCAACACAGTGGCTTAAAAGATTCACTTTTATGGGAGTGAAACTTGACCTTTAAGTCTTAGCTTAACTAGGTATTGGATTTTCAACCTCAGTTTCTTCAAATAAGGCTAGATCGCGCCAACGTTCGGAAGTCCCTCCATTAGACCAACTTTGTTGACTCATTTATTACCTTGACTTCGTAAAAAGGGCCTCTATAGACTTGATGGAATGTTCCCGGACCTACTTCGAACATGCCAGACACAGGGCACTTTCTCGATAGCCTCAATGAATCGAATTCTTAAGCCTGGATATCCTATCGGACCGAAAGCTACTGCCCAAATGCTCTTATCAGTACACAAAACTTCTAGTACCTTAATAACAATCAGGCTCTATTTCAGGGCGTATCTGCTTCGACCGTCGACGATACACAATGAGGTAGGTTACCAGGCCAACCCCAAAACATTGGTCGTCTTTAAAGATGATATACAGAGTCCAGCTTGTACAGCCACGTACAGAACAAAAAAACATTTGCAATCGAGGAGGAGGCAATAACCAGTCCATGCTTAAATCGAAGTCTAAACTCACGGGAAACCTTGCTACACTAGGTACCGTTTTTAAAAGAAAAGTGAGACCGTGTTCCAGTATAAGCAACTCAGAAGTTTTACTTGTTTCCAGCTTAACCACACATTTGGCAAAACTTAACTTCCGAAGCCATATAAAAACGTTCAGTTTATCCACAAGCTTTTACTAAAATATCTTGGAATTCATCTGGGCCAAAGGTACTCGTATGTACTATGTTGTTCAAACTACACTTCACAGAAACATTATAGAAAATTTATCCCAGACAGAAAATGCCTGGGGCTGGGTTAAATACCTCCATACGCACTATGACAGTAACCCTGAAGCTTTGTCGCCTTCCTGCCAACTTCCTCTTGATCTCGATTTAATTCATGCCCCCCCTGACCCTATAGGCAGGCAAAGTCTGATCATATTCACGCGCCAGTAGATTACGACCAACCTACCTACTGTTTCTTGAAAAATGCATATTGCAATAGGTACGCTTAAAAAAACCCAGCTCAATAAGTTCAAAGCCCTTCGATGTCAAGGCAGATTTTGTAAAAGGTGAGACTGTCAAACTCACCCTCAATATCCATAAAAGCTGCTTAGAATAGATCGTATATATTGACAATTGGACACTACAAAACTAATCTGGGCCGGTCACTTTTTTGACTGTCGTCTTTGATTATCAACTCTTCTTTGCTCTGCGTAAAGCGATCACTAAAAAGTGATTGATTATTGGCAGCACTTAGAGTTTTAAGCGTCACTTCCTTGCCGACGCTGTCATTCCGAGCAGCTGATGTGTGTTTCTTTTTTATGGTGAAAAATGTAAGCATATTTGAAAGCAATAATATAAATTACAGTAAAAAAAATAAGTACACGCACAATACAAATTTTTTGGAAAAAAAAACAGTCCCTAAGCTGACACAAACACATCTTTTGATAAGCGAAAGTTTTTTAAAAACAAGAATTAATAAATATGCATTCTTACATCGCGCTTGGAAGTTTCAAGATATTTGCTTTAGGGGCTGTTCACAAATTACGTAACAGTCCTAGGGGGGGGAGGGATTTGAAAATTTGTTACGGTTTGTTACGGGGGAGCTATTTATTAAAAGTTACGTAACCAATTTTCTTCTTTTTATAAAAAAAATTACACTAAATATAATATTAATGTACGCAAAAAACCTATCATTTTCATGAAATTCATGTGCAAAAAAAATCAATTTTGTTTTGTTATTCGAATAAAAAAATTTGTCAAAAAATATTTAAAAAGTGTTTTAACTTTTGTTACGTTATTCCTCTTGGGGGGTGGGGGTCTTCGGAATTTGTTACGATTTGTTACTATGGGGTGGGGTGGGGTTAAAAAACGGCAAAAAAAGTGTTACGTAATTTGTGAACAGCCCCTTATTTCATAGGTTTCTTCTCAATAGTTGGACATTTTTCTAATCATTTTCTTCATTTGTGTAGAAAAGTTCCAATGAAGTAAACAAACAGTCCCACTTGACGAATTTTCAAATTTCACATAAAGTTATTTATTTAATTTTTTTAATATATTCTTTTTTCACTAAGGTATTTAATAATGCTTCAAGCATACCTATGAAAATGACACAAATGTATGAAAGCGACACTAAATAGCTGTTACACGAAATCGATTGTAAAAAAAGCGATTGTCAGTTTGATAATCACCTTGCGTGGACGTAAAGCTATGATTTTGATTGTCAACTATCAACTTTCACCTGAGCCGATTAGACGTTTTTTCTATAGCCGTATATGCTGTGCGACTCACAGTTTCCTTATTTAACAGCCATCAGACATCGTCGAAACAACATTTTTCTCAAACATAAGTTCAGCTCCAGCACAAACGACAAAATCCTCTCATACTTCGAGGTATCCCAATGATACGCAGGGAAGTCTTGTACCTCAGACACTGCAGCAGGTTTATTTAATCGTTTCAATTGCAACAATACCTCCATTGACCTATCGGTGGTTGAACAGAATCTACACGATAAGGCATCCCCACGGCTAAGGCAAATAACTCCGTCCACGCAGAGTGTAAATATGCAGTTCACCACCTCCCGCCCAGCCCCAGATCAAGTCCTGCTCATCGAAAATATTTAATTAAATAGTGCGGACCAAAAAAGACTATGCATATGGACAATATGTTGTATCCACGAACCTTCACCATAACCAAAATGTAATCCACCCGGCCGAACCCCTGAAAGTTGTGCCACAAAATTTCACATGCTTGTGGATGTTTTACAATGCTCGCAAAGAATCCCTGCCAGCGTCCTGCGTCCAATAGCATTGAGTGTGAAATATGAACTGAGACCATCAGCATCACCACAATGACCCGACTCCCTCCGCTCTCTGTTGGTTGTTTTTTCCACGTTATTAATATTTTCAATTCTCCACAAGAAGCAAATATGAAAATAGTTTGGTTTATGGAAATTCCACCCGTCCTCCCGAAACGGCTCCCAACTCCCAAGCACAACAAATACGTATATAGCGAGATGCAAAAAAAAAAAAAACTGCAAACCAGACAATTTAGAGCGCATCCGGTCTGTCTGCCGGTCCAAGTCATAAATAATTTATTAGAATCAATTTCTCATTGGAAAACGTCGCTAGATGGCAAAATTTACGATTTCAAAATTCTGCTAAGCGCCGCAAATCGGGGCTGAACTGGGACTCGCTTTTACGATGCTCATCCGCCCATCCAGATCCCACCAGACCCCATATGAAGTTCAATACTGAGAAAGGAAAAAATTCACACAAAGATGGGAAATAAAATTAACGAAGCAATTATGCGGAATGTCCTTTTAACTGCCTTTCTTCTTTGGAATAATTTACAGTTTGTCGGCGGCTTATGGGGCCGCCTGGAGGTGCCCGAATGGCTCACGCACATCGAAGCGGACTCATCGGGACAGCCAGCATATCGAGCCGCACGCACTCACATAAATTCAGTAATAATTGCGATGGTGGTGTAAATTCACAAGGATGCTGCAAAGTTTGCAGAAGCAGGCTTCATCCCAAGGGGCTCTCTGCGTACCAATTGTAATTACAAGCCAACTGAGCGCGTAATTCATTGCGTGCCTTTACGTGTACCCCTGACAGTATACTCTGTTCCCGGTTGTATGAGGGTGCGCTTCTGTACGAGACGAGGAGCCGCTTCGGGGCTTCAATCAAAAGCCACACCCGAGAAAGTGCACACAATCGTTTAATCACAAAAAAAAAAACGAACTTTCTTTCCGTCTCTTCAGAAACAATATGTCAGATGATTCGACTTGAGATACTAACGAAGATCTGACGAACAGATATCCCAGCAGGAGTAGGATATCATTAAAAAAACAAACCAACGAAATTCAAAAAAAAAAAAGGCCCGACTGAAGGAGATTAATAGGCGTTCTGTCTCATATGATGGAAGTATGTGTGCAGGATTAAAATGAATATTTGTTTTGCGTGTAGGCATAACAAATGGGAAATTGTGTTTTACTGGAATTTATAAGTGGGATTGCCACTGTGGTTCTGGTGGTCTTCAGCCGGTTCCTGGTCGGGGAGAGGTGGTGGGCACAAATAATGGGAGATAGTGGCTTATGACAGGGGACAGGATCGTTCCCTGTAGATTTATGGCGATAAATTGAGGGTTGACGCAGTGTGGTTATCAAATTCTGGCCAAAGAAAAATATGAGCTATTCACTCGAAGATGTGTAGGTATATATAGTTCGTTGGTGGACTAACCACATAACACCAGACGTCTTCAAAGTGCGGGGGAGTGATGAAGGAGTTTTTTTTTTATTGGCGGGGAGGGGAAACTTGTTACGTTCTCGTTTGGTTTGAGTTATTATAGTCAACAGCAGTGAAGGAAATACGATTTACTGATAAGGAGCTTGTGATTTGATTTGGGTAAGTGGGAGGGGAGAATGCTCCTAGGTCTAGTGGAGGGAGAGACGGTCCTAACAAGCATTCCTCGGAAAGAGTATTAAATTGATTGAGCGTTCGTAAAAGTAGGAAAATGGAAGCGATTCTCACTAGTTGAAGGACTCGTCGGATAACTTTGAAGTCCTTTGTTTTTCTATTTATTATGATGGCTGATTGTCTGGTAGAACTAGGTATGTGGGACCAGGCATATCCGCCGAATTTGAGTCTTAAGAAGACCGTCTTGATAAATTTCTGTTAGATTTACAAATCTACCAGGAGGTTCTATTAGGCTTGGGGGCATTTTGGATTTTATGCAGTTTTCACCCAGAAGCCATTGAGACCCATTTTTTTTTATTGTTATTAGGACATGCAACTAACAAGCCCATTCAGATCTGCTGATGAGTCTTCTTAGATCTGATGTAGAGGTAGGTATCGCTGGTAGATCTTTCGAAGAACCGTGCTGGGCAGTGACACAGGAGATGTTCCATCACAGTTCTTATTTCCTCTTCGTCTCTGCAGCTTCTGTAGAAGTCAGTTTTGTAAAGATGCCCATCATTTGAGCCAAGTTTGCGGTGATGCAGTGTACGGTGGCACTGGGATTTGGTTTCCATCAAGAGATGTTGAATTCTTTGACCTGTTAATGTTAGTTGTGGCCCACAAGCTGCGTGGTGGTGCGTTAGTGGTTAGTGTGTTGGACTACTAAGCGAGGGTCCCAGGTTCGATTATCGAAAAAAAAAACCCAAAATTCCATCTTAAGGTTTTTTCTTCACTGCGCCGCCTCTCGCGAACGTCTGACAAACATCCGAGAGTTTAACTGCCATCAATGAGCTCCTCTATTGGCCGTTTGGACTCGGCATAAATTTGTAGATCTCTCCCATTGGTCCCAAAAATGAAAAACAAACTCACACAAATGGTTATAAGAAGCTGGGTCTAAGGTACCTACGAACCTTTGGAGCTGTTTTTGGAGCTGTTTTTTTTTTTTTTTTAATAATCATTAAACCTGCGTTGAAAGTGGAAAGGTGGTAGTAGGTGTCAGCAAAACGTATGTCCATTTTCAGAGCCGCATCTGGTAAATTTATCCGCTGACCCCTTCCCTTCCATACATGTCCAGGAATCCAGCACACTGCTAGTTGAGTGAGGGTTTATCTCTCTGAATGCCGAAAGGCACTGACTTACAGATTTTGGGCCTTACTAATAATCATTTTTAACATACACACAAAATATTTTGTATGGAAAATTTCGCCATTGTGAGTTCGACAAATTAAACATGGACACCCAAAATGATTATTAGTATTGCTGTTTGAATTTACCTGATTGGAGTTGTTCGTTTATAGTGCTGCTTGGCGGAGGACAGTTTCCATTGCTGGCAGTTCCCTCGCTAAGATAGCAGGAGAGTCAGTCCTGCCTGTCCAGCATACAGACTTAAAATTTCTTGACGAAGTCATACTTTTGTTTCTTGGAGTCCGTGAGTGGCGTGAGTCTGCTCTGATCAAAGATGGGAAGTATGCGCGAGTGATTTCGGACTTCCAAATTTTGTTCCCTCATAGTCTGAGAGAACCTTTGGCTCGCACGTCCTTGTACGAGTAGTATCAAGCTCGATGGGTTGTAGGTTTAGCTTTCGACACCATTTTAGGCTCTACTGGGAAATCCGCTCAGATTTTGTGGTTTGCTTTAAATTTAGTTAAACAGCCACTACCCACACTTTAGCTGCACTTCAATTACAGTCTGCTTCTGCATGGAAATATTAATAAACTACAAAATGTAGGTACTTTGGCATAGCCACGAGAGTCTAAAAAAATGTGGTTTATACGGTAGGTGCAATTTAAGTTTGGAAAAGATTGGGGCTATTTCACTGAACTGTAGCAGGACAAGACATCCTCCCATCCATTTTTTTTTTAAGTAGCTGCACTTCAAACTCTCAGTTAGTTCATGAATCAATGAATCGGTTCAATATGAACCAGCAAAAATGTTTCTGTAAAGCTAATGCAAATATAGGTTTAACCAGAGTCAGTTGAACTCATCAAACAGCCCGCTGTAGAGGCCGTAATAAGACTTGCTCCCCTCCACACACATATCCACATACAGAGCAATACACAACTCCTCAAGTTTGGTAGAAGCTAAAAGAATAATTTTTGGGCACCACCCAGAGCTTTAGTTAATCTGTCCTTTGAGCTTCCCACGAAATATGTCAAAGCAGCTCATTTACCTAGGGATACGACCTCACCAACTTCCAGTGCGTGTGGTAAATTTGTAAGAATGAGCGCAGCAAGTTTATTCTTGCTTTTCAAATCTCCTAGGCACGTTCTGTTTATATTCAGGTAAGACTTCCGTACTTTGTTCCAGGGGTAGCACTTCTCAATTTAATTCATTGATTCATAACCACTTGTTCCTTTTTTTTTTGGTGGTAGAAAGAGTTAGAAATTGCCCAACTTGGGGAAGAGTTCTTTTTATAAAGATACGAGTAGGACGAGTTACCGGCACAAGTTATCTACTTCAAGATTTGGTTTCGGTCTTAAGCCAAATATAGATTCATCTGCGGATTAACTTTTTTCCAAGCCCTCCGATAATGGTAATATTTAGTGCTCCCTATCTACCCTGGGTGCATCATTCATTCGAAGCAGATAAAACTGGATTTGCAGATGCTATGCAGCCTCATGGAACAGATGCGAAATATACCTTCGTGAGGAAATGCAGCTTCATCTTTACAATGACAAACGGGGGAACAAAGCCAATTTAATCGCGGTGTTCTCTTGAGTCTTCTTTTCCACTCTCCTATTTCAGGGAAGTTGTCGAATAGCTGACGTAATCTTCCTTATATCCCATCTAAGGTCAAGTACTTGGCACCATGAACAATTTGCAGAGACATTCACGTTGTTTCCTCGAAAGGACTTAAATACAGGTCCTTGTCTGTACATAATCCATTGACCACAAAGTAGAAACATTTGCATTGCCGTAGTTTGATTTCAGTTCACAAATCAACTGCAAATCAAAGACTCGTGGTTTATTTGTCAATGCCCCCGAGCAGGAGATTTATTAGGCAAATACCTATGTTATGTTTGTCTACCACCATTGTCCCGCATTCTATACAGGTTTGTGCGGTTTTCGCATGAAATGCAGTACAAGACAAAAGCGGCAAAAATGAATCACTCGCTCAGTGCGGATTGTCTTTGGCAACATCTTTAATCCCTCGAACTCACCATCATGGAGCGAGTAGATATGTCTGGCGTGCCATCCATTATGTGGTTTACGGTTGCGTCGATTCGTTTCTTCTTCCTGATGACTCTCTCAAGGACATCCGTGTATGTATATAGCCCTCGCTTGGTTGTTTCTGCTGCCAGCCAGCATAAAATGGATATTAACAAAGGGAAGTTGATGATAGGATGTGAACACACGTACCGCCAGCAGCATTGTGAAACAATAGAAACAACAGAAAAAAGAAACCTCTTCCTTAATATCTCGGAATTTATGCACACGAACGTATCGCGCAGCAGTTTGTGTTGGCTTTGTTTGGTGGGTCTATGTATTCAGAGACGGACTTATAACTAAGCTAATCAATTTTTCTTTTTATTGAATTTCCGTGCGATTGTGATCGAACTGTGTTCTTTTATCTTAATCTCAGCGAAATGACAAATAGTCCAGAGGATGGGAGTGAAACGTATGCCTGGCATATGAGTGATAGCTTCTTCGACAGGGAATATAGTTGTTTTATGGGGTTGTCCTCATCCTGCGGTAGTTTTGAAAACTTCACAGAGAAGAATGGCCTTCTTGTTAGTGTGTTGGTTGCTAGCCCTTGGTCGTGTGTGGACGGCTATATCCTGTATTACTAAGCCTCGAAAAAAACGTATGATAAAAGTCCAAAGTATGACTTCAATGCCAAAATCAGAGAGGAGAAATTCGTTGGTAGCGTAGAGCCGGAAAGTGACGAAAATACCCATGGAAACAGACGCAGGGCTAATCGATTTTGCTGTAGGACGGAGCAGTAGGTATAGTTGCTAGAAACCACACTTCAATATCAAGAACAAGTGTAAAACTCACTGAATAAACCCTAGTACCGAAACTATCCGCGTGGACGCGAACTCGGAGAGACGCCCTTCCTGGCCAGATGCAAAAAGTGAATCAACCCAATTTGTCTGCCACATTCACCGAGCGCGTTTCGCAGCCTACTCTATGCTACCTAATAGAGCAGGAGGGATTTCCCTGTTCTCTCTCATACGATCATTTGCAATCGATAGTCAACCGCCACAACGTCAAATCAAAAACACTCTCATCACACCAGTATAACAGTTGTAAGAAATTATCTATCACTTATGGGGTTAATGGTACCCATATAAAAAATAATTATTTTCAACTATGAGATTGTACAACTTTTATTATTTACATGTAACGATGAACTATGAACACAAGCAAATATAATTACAGCTGCAGGCCACCACCAAAAAACGTTCCCACCACGTGTCGCCAAGTGTCGCCGATTCTAGAGTCCAGAACGATCTGACTTCTGACGTTTTCTTTTCTTTAAATTACTTCCCACCGAGTGTCTCGTTCGTCGCGTTCAGTTAACCGCCGCAGCTCGGTTCAGGTTCTTAGTTGTAGTTGTTTTGTTATTGGTTGTCGCCACACACTGTTTTAGTTTAAGTTTCTGAGATCTTTTCTGTTTAGAGCCTATAATTAAATAAATAAAGTGCACGATTGGGTCGAACTAAACTTTCTCGTTACCTTCCAAGGTTTGTCTGCTTGTTTTCTTCTTTTTTTAGGGAAAAATCTTAGATAAAAGAAACGGTTCAAAATATGGGAATAGTTTTAAATAAAAGAGTTTTTATAAGTAGAAACTTCCAGTGACAAGTTGTTCCAAGCTACGGTTAGAGAGCTATAAACGCCTACTGTACTCTTTATAAGCTCCTACGCTTTACAAGATTTTTGGTTACAAGCAAAAGCGTAGTAGCAGTTTCCGTTTTCCTATCTGTCAAGGCATCCTTTTATTTTTAAACGGAAGAGATGAGTGACGCTTGAGAGCGATATTTGTGAATATATGTAAGATAACAGAGATTTGTTTTTGAATTTGCATTCGCAGTTATAAACTGAATATCACGATGGACGTGTGTGGTGTGCAAATGAAGTGGGAGTTTCTGATTGCATGTTCAATGTGGTTAAAAAACAGAAGAAGATGTTATTGCATTTTTTATTGAAATTGGGGCATTGTGATTTAACAAAAATACACCGTAGATCAACTTTTGGATAGTAATTTTTGCGAAATAAATCAATTTTACCAAATCGAGAATGCGGTTTTCAAAACTAGACTTTTCGGTGATTCGAATTAAAAATTAAGGACGCAATAATTTTGAAAACATTAATTTTATGCATTTCGGTCATAATAGTTCTTACCGTTATCAGTTTACCTCAAGACCAAATTTATGTAAAATGGCTTTTTTCAAAAATCCATTTTACCTTAATAAAGAGAAAAACTGAGTTCGCTATTAAGTTGTAAATGACCATAACCTTAGATATGAATTTTTGTTACAATCGTATGGACCGTTTTCGAGATAAGAGTTGACATGGCTTCTACACAACATATTGGAAAACAAATTACACATAGCATTGCATCTCTGCAGAACCTTCTCAACAACAAGAAAATCAAGCGATTATGTTTAGTTTAAGAAAAAGTGGTTAAAGTGGTTCTTAACTATTGCCCTTCGCCTATTCATATATAAGATGTCCAAATTTCAAAAGTACCGTTATTCGATTTTTTTAGCGGAAAACTGAGTATGCAGTCATGCTAACCTCACCTACTTAAGCTTAAATGTCAATTTTGGTTGAAATCGTTAGAGCCATTTTCGAACAAATCCAACTGGTATGGAAATCTTATACGGGAAGTACCATTCCTATTGAGTTTACAGTGCAAACCAACAAATAGCCCGAACTGTAGGACTACAAAGTCGAAATCCGAAGTTTGAGCCAAATCCGGGCAGCCGCTTAGGCTGTAGTCCTCAGGAGCAAACCGGATAGTCAGCAGACGGCAGAATTTCGCGACCCACTTTTTTTGAGTTCCTCTATCATCTTAATGTCAGAATCTCGAGTTCGAAATTTTGTACGAATACAATATCTTTTGCTTACGAGTAGTACCTAATCGGTAAAGTTAAAAAGGGCCAAAATAGCAAACAGTTTTTGGCAGGCTCTAGAAAAATATGCGAAATTGCGACTTTAGTCGCACAACGGTCACACTGGTCACCCCATGTTATTTGGCTGTAAATTTTTTTAAATAAAAAACTTTAATTCTGCTATTGGACTATGTTGATTTGGTGTCTTAAATTTGTTTGCATTAAGTCGATAAAATGATATCGACTAAGTGGCCACTGCCATAACTGATGACTCTTCGGTACCGATTTATATAATTTTCCATCAGTGTTGCCAAAACTTCCGGCTATAGGTTCTCGCTACGATTACACATGCCACTTTTCATGTCAAATGTTGGCATGCCGACGTCACTATGACGTAAACATTTGCCCTAAATTTGTCACTACGAATGACCGCCTGTCAAGCGTCTGTTCACGCGGATCACCACACTCTCACGAAAGACACACGAGTAACCACCGAATGGAGGAATCTTTGTGATGTCAGCATGTAAAAATTTGCCTTGAATAATGAGACACGTGTTATCGTAGCTCGAGACTTGTTGACATAGACGCATGACTTCAAAAACCAAATAAAAAGAAGTCTGAAGCGATGGAAATGGCGCATAATGATTTTAGATGGAAAGCCGTCTCCCTCGTGGTCGACATAAAGGATGGCATGAGCGTTGGTTACACCAGATCTAAGTTTTACACGAAATTTCCCTGTGAGCACCATTGACAAATTAATCTGCAAGCAATTCGAAACATTATTTCCTGTTCTTTAGGATTCGTTTATTGTTGACGTGTAATTTGCCGCCATTTACAAAATGTATAGCATCTTCCGATAGGCTTCGTTCTAAGGTTTCCTCAAATTATAGCGCGCATTTATTGTTAAGCTAGTGGTTGCCAAAGACTTGCAAGCAAAATTCCGCTGCAAAATCTCAATTTAGGTTAGGTTAGGTTGATGGGTGGATACTGCAGAGCGAGCCCTGCAGTACCCCACTTATGTCCATATGGGCCCATTTAGATATGTCCTTGTTTGGGGGTTAGGCGACGTTATCCTACCTAGCTTCTCTATCGCCAACACATATCCTTCAGTCCCCAAACTATACAAATGATGAGCCAACATCCAATTAGCCATGTCACAAGTTTGAGGTAAATTTAGAAACACCTTTTATCAGCATGATCCGTATCGCGTCCGCCTATACCAAAAAAAAAGAAGGAACTAGCTATTTAAACGATTCACTTTCCCAGCCAAGCAGTGCGAAAATTTTATTCAAAACCAATGCGCCATATTGGTTTTTGCTTCATTTCGTGTTTCAATTTTTATTTTTATTCTTTTTTGCAGCCAACAACAGCGATTTTCTAAACGAGGATGTGCTCGTGTGTGCATCCGCTAAAATTCGTTATTTTTTTTCTCTCTGCCAATTTTTTCGACTGCGAGTATCCTTTTTTAGATGGTGCGGAAAATTGTATTCATACCAAAAAGGAAGGAAGTTACGGCAAATCGGCGAACAGGACTTCTGGCGTTGGAAAAAATATTCAAAGCTCGTTGAAATTATAATTTTAGTTCGACGGAGGTTACCTACTATAGCCGGTCGACCTAGAATTGGTTAAATGTTTTCCATTTTTCTATGCAAAGGGGGATATCCTGAAAAGTGAAACTAGCCTTGCCTCCCCGAATCAATTAAGGGCGGATTAGAAAATCCGGAAGCCCTTTCGCTAAGCCACGGTCATGTGGGCGCTTATCTGGCTGTGCCGGGGTAGTAAATATGTCGCTGATAACTACGTGTTAGGACCAGCACAATGGTCGGTATTAAGTTCGAACACCTTGGCAGTATTCAATTGTGCTGTGCACAGCCATTTCGGTAAGTAGGAGCATAAGAATGTGGCCGCAGAAAAAAGAAATAAAATCGCTGATATATATTTCACATAGCTCGGCTGTCGTGGCAGTTGTCCTATACATTCATATTATATAGGGAGAGCAGAAGAAACCGCTGCGACGACGACACCGGAATGATTGTGCTAAGGGCTGTGCTTGCTACCAAATCTGCCGCAGTCACTGCAACATCGTCGTCGTCGTTGTCGTAGCCCTGGCTGCTGGGATGCATCCTGCTGGGTTGCTGGCACTGAGCTTCGAATGCATGTTAATAGCCAACCAACTGGCTTCTGTCAAAGATTTATGACTTCTATGGGTGGAAAGGGTTATTGCAGTGGCATTGCGCTTGACAGCAGCGACAAAAAATTAGTTTTCCAATCGAAACGGAGGCGTAGGTTTACACATAGGTACGAGTGTGGTTGTGTGCTGTATGAGAAACGGATCCACGAGTGAGGGAAGCTGTGAAAATGAAATACAGACATGTCTGGGATATTTTCGCCTGAAGTTCAGTGTAAAATGCATCCGCCGCCGAAGTGAAATTAATTTTTAAAGTCTTCAGCGGCCGTCTGTCATTGGCTAAGATATCGGATTTTGTGAAAAGGAAGTGCTTTCACCATTACGTGGATTAATATTGTAAATGTTTTTTTGTTAGGTACCTATGCCGCTTTCGGAAGTGTTCTTTTTCAATTGAGTTCTTAAGTAGCCGTGAAGGCAGTTAGACGAATAAAAATATTTTTTATGATTAAATATGTCATTAATGACAATTTTGCGCCAAACGTCTTCAAGAACTACACGAAAAGTATAAATTAAACTATTTTTAGTTATTTAATCATAAAAAATATTTTTATTCGTCTAACTGCCTTCACGGCTACGAACTAACTTGACAATGCTTTGATACTTAAAACCTAGCTTACTCTAAACCCAATTGTTGCGCTGACGTCTGCATCGTTTCCACGGTGCAGTGTAGCGATTCCTGGTATCTATCCCACACTCGGCATAAGTATATTTTGCTGACTACGCGTCTGGCTGTTCCGCACGTGTTGCTGATTTTGGATATGTTTCATGTTAACTTATACCAATTACTGGAAACCCTATTTGTGTTTCGAGTTATTGGCGCGGTAGATCGGAAGTAATTTATTTATTTATTTGTTTGTTTGTTTGTCAACAAAGCACTTGGCCTTCCTTAGACATGAGAGAATATGAATTTAATTAGTAACATAGTACAAATAATGAAAAAAAGAGACAAAATTGAGGAAAAAATGATGTTAGTAAAGATAATACAGAAAAAAAAAATGCAAGTACAAAACTAATTCAAAATTGAGCAATACAATTACAACTGGAAATAATTAAACAAAATGGATTTTATTAATGGTATTGTCATATTAATGCCAATTAAAGAAGCACAATCATTACACAATAACATTAAACCATTTAAAGAGGAGGATCTACCGTAATTAGTACGAGAACGAGGAATATAAAAGAATCTGTTATTACGAAAATTAAGTGATGGAACATTAATACCCAAAAGACTTAAAATATTGGGACAGTGAATCTCCCTAATAAGTATTCTGTGGAGAAAAACAACTCTTGACACCTTTCTCCAAACCTCAAGGGACTCGAGTCCAATAAGTTTTAGTCGGGCTGAGTAAGGGGGTAAGTTATTAAAATCGGACCAAGGAAGACGTCTGAGGGCGAACCTAGGAAATCTCTTTTGTATTGCTTCGATTCTTACAACATGAGTGTTGCAGTATGGACACCAAACAATGGACGCATATTCCAACAACGATCGAACAAACGACAAATATAAGATTTTTAGCGCGTAGTGGTCGGCGAACACCCTAGCATAACGTTTAAGCATTCCCCATGCTCTATTGGCTTTATTTGATATTTATATTCAGTGATAAATGTAGGATAGTTTACCATCTAATAACATTACCGTCGAAGGAATAAGCGTGAATGTAAGGCGACGTACGACGGGAAAAAGTAATGACCGAACATTTACTAACATTAAGGGACAAGTAGTTTTTAGTGCACCACAAAACGAAGTTTTGGAGATGTGCATTCAATATATCTAAACTATTAGGATCATTGCAAGAAGAGTATATTTCAAAATCATCGGCAAACATCAGGATATTGCAATGTGGAACAAATTTGACAACATCATTAACGAATAAAAGAAATAAGAGTGGACCTATGTGACTTCCTTGAGGGACACCGGCTATTACCATGATTTCTTTGGATAAGTGTCCTCGAAACTTTGCAAATTGGTATCTGTTTCCTTAATAGGATGATAGCCATCTAAGAAAGACTGTAAAGAAGAAGCTTGTGGTCAACTCGGGCGAACGCTTTATTGAAATCAGTGTAAATGACATCGACCGGATTACCTCTAGATATCTCACTAATAACAAAATCTGTAAAAAGGAGAAGATAAATAACAGTGGATCTGTTTTTTACAAAACCATGTTGTTAAAAAGCAAAAAATATGTTATTGCATATTCAATTTTTGCAAAAAAAATTCAACTTGTCAGTCACCAACTCATCAAACAGTTTAGGAATGGATGATTGTTTACAGATCCCTATATAACTTTCAACATTATTTTTCCTACCGGATTTAAATATTGGGACAACAAAATAATTTTTCCATAGGGAAGGAAAGATACCAGTCTTCAACGATACATTGAATAAGTGGCAAAGTATTGAATGTTAAGGCAGGGCACACATTTTTAAAAAGCCTGCTGGAATACCATCAGGTCCAGGATTGAAATTTAGAGCCAATTTCCAAGTTTACTCAGTATCATATCTTCGGGAAAGGCAATGTGACTAAAAATAGAGGAATGTGGTGCACCTAAATAAGAAAAAAAAGTCTTCATCTATAACTGAACCGGGATTTGAATACACTAATTGGAAAAATGTTGCAAAACTATTGCAGATAATGCGGGGATCATCTATTGACTGATCATCATAGAAGAAAGAAGCTGGAAAACCATCACTATTCTTTTGTAAATTAACAAAATTCCAAAATAATTAGGCGATGATTTGATTTTTGATTCGACATCATTGATATAAACTGAGTAGGCATGGTGGATAGAAGTTTTAAACTCGGTTCCGAGCTGACGATATAAAGTACAATCGTCAGTAATGCGGCAGTGCTGACTTGCGCGAAGTGTTAGTCGTCTCGTAACGTATTGATTCCCACCATGCACTGCAAGGGCCATCGATAGAAAACTCGGACCCGGGACGGAAAAATGTCGGGCCCATGAACGTATAGTGAGGAATCAAATAATATTTCCTCGTTAAAGGTAGCAAGTCCTGAAACACGATATTGTGAAATTTTGTATTTTTTCAAGGACGCTGAACGTTTCTTTTCAGCTCTAGCTACAGTGACAGGTAAGGTGCAAAATACAAGCGTAGCGACACAAACATTTCAGAAAATCGTATCCCAGTTTTGCGAAAAAAAATTTCATTAAGGAAACTCAATAGTGAGAGGTCTGATGCTTCAAAGTTGTCGTCGTATATATATTTAAGATGGATTTATTTTTCTTTCAAATTTTTGGATACGCGTGATTTGTATTTTTAGACGAATCCTTTTGCCGCATTTCGAATCTTACTTTTCTCTATTGTTAAAAATTGACACAAAAAGGAAAAGGGTCCATTCAAACTTTTGTCGCATCGAACCGACGAGAAATTCCAGAAATAGTCGAATCAAATATCCCAAAAAAAACGTTTTTCTTTGCCTAATTTCGTTGATTTGTTTTGTGGATTTTCTTCGAAGGAAAGTCGGAGATAAAACTCTGAAGATTTTGAATTTCAACGTCATTGTAGTGAGTTATTTGCCTTTCATATTTTCATTCCAAATTCCATACTTAAAGGAATTAAAAATTAGGTACATTAGGTAAATTAGGTGGGCTTTGTGGACCGTGATCAAACGTCGGGGGCAAGTTTCACTACACTGAGACGGTCCAACATGAATATCGTTATTTACACTGAGAGTCAGGCTGCGCTTAAGGCACTAGTAAGGAATTGCCGCACAATGCTTAAGGCACTATTCGTGCAGAGCCATGTCAGAGTGTGTTGGGTACCTGGGCACTGTGATATCGAGGGCAGCGAAAAGGCCGACGCTCTGGCCGAAAAAGGATCGAAGGTCCATTAAATGGTTACCTATAGGCTGCCAAATTTGATTCCGTCCTTTTATTGCCAGAGTGACTCGCTGAGCTCGATTAATTAACATTAAACTATGTGATGTCGGGCAAATAGTAAGCCTATCGAAGCGGTCCGTGCAATAAAACCCGTACTATCTGGCGCGCGTTTTATAGATTTACCCGCGTTATTGTTGGATCAAGTCCGACATCTATTCCAGTGGAAAATAATGATGAGAGTGATGAGTTTGGATACGTCTCCGGAGTACTATTTGGCACTGTTATCCTTAGCATTCCGCGTATCACACTCATGCTCCCTGAAGCACTTAAAACTAACGAACATTTTGCGTTATAGGTGATGCAAAGCTTCCACTGGAATTGTACGTCTCATGATATTAGCTCATCAGGTTTTAAAAAAAGGAATGTTACACTCTCCATACTTAAGCAGTGCGTGGGTATGGTTTGGGAGGCAAGTGGATCTATCCCTCTTCTTTTCACAGGACGGTTAGCCAAATCTCGATGTGTTCGATAGTCCTTCAACTGATTCATTCATTGAGCATATTTTTGTAATGGCTTCTTCCAAAGAGGTGAATCTATACTCTTTGAATGTGCCGCCGTCAGTACCCTTTTGGTGTTTTTTATTTTCGGAGAGTTTTATTTTTATATATTTTTTTTTTGTCTCCCCATACCTAAATGAAATAGATTTAGTACCCTTTTCCACTCAAATACCGATTTTATTGGAGGTCCTACGCTGTTCAATTCTCCACTTGTCTTTGATTAGTTGAGTTAGACGTGTATGTTTATTTTTATAAAATTATCGAAATAAAACTTTGACGAAAAATACTTGCATAATAGAAATAAAAAAATTGTCTTCTTTTCTAAATAAGCTCCAGTTTCCTTTTCATTTGAACCACAACAAACCTATGCAACTCTTATTTCACTTTTTCGATTAAAAATACAAACTTAAGAGCAACCGACTACTTATCCACATAAAGGGTTTTTCAATAAGAGCGCTACAAAATTTTTTAAATAAAACAAAAACGTTTTGGATATCAATGAAATTCTTTATTCCTGTGAAAGTACGTTCGATGCCATTATGTATGGAACTCGATTTCTTTTGCATGGCCGTCACGGGCACGCTTGCAGAAGTCCAGACGCTGGAACCAATTTTTGACGGTTTTCAAGCATAAATCGGCCGATACTGCTGCAATTTCACGTTCGATATTCGTACGAAGTTCATCAATCGTCGCTGGCTTGTTGGCATAGAGACCATAGACTTGACGTAGCCCCGCAGGAAACAGTCTAACGGCGTCAAATCGCACGACCGAGGCGGCCAAGCGACTGGACCATTTCGTGAGATAACACGTTCTCCAAACTTGGTTTCCAATAAATTGATTGTGACATTCGCTGTGTGGCTTGTGGCGCCGTCCTGTTGGAACCACATGTCCTCCAAGTCCATATCATCCAATTGGGGCCAAAAATATTCGGTTATCATTGAACGGTAGCGATTCCCATTCACAGTAACGTGCCGGTCTTGATCATCACGGAAGAAGTACGGCCCAATGACGCCGCCGGCCCATAAACGACACCAAACCGTAATTTTTTCGGGATGCAATGATGACTCATGGAGTACGTGTGGATTGCTGCCTGACCAATACCGCATATTTTGTTTATTGACGAAGCCATTCAGCCAGAAATGAGCCTCATCGCTGAAGATGATTTTTCGATGAAAATCCGAATCATTTTCAAGTTGTTGCTCAGCCCAATTCACGAACATACGACGCTTCTGGTGGTCAAGCGGCTTCAGTTCTTGCGTCAATTTAATCTTGTAAGGATGTAGGCCAAGATCTTTTCGCAAAATTCGCCACAACGACGTCACAGAGATGCCCAACGCTTGAGAACGACGTGTGAGAGACACATTTGGGCTTTCTTCAACTGAAGCCTCAGCGGCAGCAATATTCTCGACACTACGGGCACTTCTATGTCTCACTGGCACGGGAACATTTTGTACTGTGCCTGTGGATTCAAATTTTTCCGCTAGACGCTCAATTGTTGATCTGCTAGGACGATTATGACGACCATAAATTGGACGTAGCGCTCTTGACGTTGAGGCCACTGACTCCGAATTTCGGTAGTAAATTTTAATAATTTCGACTCGTTGTTGACTCGTATATCTTTCCATCATGAAATGGCAAACCTTACTGAAGAGAAATGTCAAAAGAGCGGCAAGAAATTCGGCGTCGTTTGCTGTCGCTGTCGCTTTACTTTAGTAGCGTCCCTGTTGAAAAACCCTTTACAAACTGCTTAGATTTTGAATTTCCACCAGCATATTTTCTAAGGAGATATTCCGGGGGGAATTTTGTTCATGATAGCCCTGAGTATCTATGCTTTTCACAGCAACTTCTGGGTCTTTTTATAGATCTTCAAATTTAGTACAACTCGCTGATGTGCAGTGCCCCTATCGTTGGACCTAAATAGGCGCCACGCACCCACTTGACCCTCCAAAAGCAAAGCTGACTAATAACAAGTCATTTGTAGTACATATTGAAGAACGTTCATAATTGATTGCCACTTTGTTGCTGCGGTTTACAATGTGCTATCTGCATCTGAAGCACTTGTGCGATTTCAAAAGCCATTCGCAGGCCACTATCCAGTGGCAAGTATCCATTCACTTTCCCAGACATTACGCCCATTTATTTCGTAATTAAACTTCAGATGTCCTCCTAATTTACGACCGAAAGGCGACATAAAAACATGCGTCCAAATATATAGCATTTTCCCCCATTCCCCACCACACTACACACATGTGGAATAAGGCTAACTGGAACTCCTCTACCCCGCACACACTGTCCATTCCCGATCAAGATTAAAGGGATGTTTTCACTTTTAAGAGCGTACACACTTACCCAGAATTAGCATGCCTCCGCTGGATGACGATATAAAATACGAAAACCTAACAGGATTAAATTGCTAATCAATTCCCTTTTAATGCGATTCAATGAGGGGAAAGTAATAATAAAGACTAGCAGCTAGAAAAAAAGAAAACATTGGAAAGCCCATTTCAAATCCCTATTCTCACAGAAAGGGCCCATTATCTGGGATAAAAAAAAATATGTACAGCTACCAAAATAGAAAACCAAATGACGAAAATATTCGAGGCATTTTGTCGTCAGTAGCCTTCTGCCTGCCTTCTGTACACACGCTCACCCGTCGACGATTCCACCACTCGGCATTGTCAGATGTGAGTATCTCGCCAGAAATTGACATAAATGAACGGAGAAGTGCTTCGTTTTTCAACGCTCTTAAGCCGATCAAAGGCAACCTTTCGTTCAAAATGACACCCATTACAAGGATACTCGTCGCCGTCGTCGTCGCATAGTCATCTGAGCAGAGATGTACCTACACTCTTCCCCGCTCACAGGCCGGCGACGACGGATGAAGTCGAAGTGCGAAGGACATGCTTGCGAGTTATACTGTAGCTCTTCCTTATTTCGAACCGGTCGTACGTCGTTCCCTATACTGCGGCACCACGATTCTGATACACAATATAAATATATATATACGTTACGAGCAGTTGTACGTGCAGAGCTCTAACTCAGGCATTGATTACTTTTCGATTAGATGCGACGACGACGATGGCCATGCGGCATTGAGGTCCTGTCCAGCTGAAAGTGAGTGCCCGGCTGGGAAGCTACTTAAATTACCAGACAACTTCTGTCGTTTGGGGAAAAATGATATCTCCACCGGGTTAAGTGGACCAGAGTGCGAGTGCTCGTTGTGGTCATATATCAAGGGCTAAGCCGATAAATAGATTAAAATATTTTTTTTTACTCGCAATTTTTTTCCTGGTTTCCATAGGTTCTGTGGGGAAGGTGGGAGGTGTAATGTGAGTGTGTTTTTTATCTGTGCACTTCATTAAGGGATTAACTCCATTCAATAAACACCTGAGACTTAAGTGGTATTTATACGTAGCTTCGTGGTGAGGAGTAGATGGAACTTGTCAGAAGTCTTTACGCGAGTGGATTCGCGCTTTTTACGGGTGGGTTTTTTTTTTCTTACTGAGGTAGGAAATGCGCCATCGCAGGCGGTTTACATCCTGCTGATTTGTTTCTTTCCTTAAATCGAATACAACCTGCATTCTAAGACAACTACTACATCTACTACAATAGAACTCAACAGATGAACTGCGGTTTCATCTAGGAATATTCCGCAATGAGACAATTCATGCGCAGTCATTTTTAGGATCCATTTAGTCGCTCTAAGTGGTGTAGCAGGAATATGCAACCTGCCTAACTAAAATTTCATAGATAGGATGTACAAATCAAAGCTTATCGACGAAGACACCGTAAAAACTCGTCAAAAATCGAAAAAAAACGCCTAGAATCGCTTTAAAAACCCCGGTTAAAAAACACTTCAAAAACGCATCAAAAATGCTTCGGAAAGCTCGCAAGAAACAGCTTAAAAAATAAACCAAAGACGTTTAGAAAACGCTTCATAGAATATGTCGAAAAATGCGTCGAAAACACTTCAAAAAGTTCCATCAAAAATGCGTCGGAAAACGCACATTAAAATGCGTTAAAAGACATCTTAAAATATGCATCGAAAATAGCGTCAAAAAAGGGTCAAATCATTCATCATAAAATGCATCAAAAAAGCGAAGAACACGCTCCATAGAACACATAGAAAAATCAGTAAAAAAAAACGCCTAGAAACCGCCCATAGAACACGTCGCAAAATGCATAAAAAAAGTCGATAAAAAAACACTTTAAAATCCGCATCAACAAAAAGCATCAAAAACGCGTCGAAAAATAAGTCGAAAATCGAGTCAAAAACGCCAAGAAACGCTTTAAAACATGATTTAAAAAACACTTCGAAAAAACGCATCCAAAACGCTTGAGGAAGGTCGCAGAAAAATACGTCAAAAACACTTCCAAAAGTCGCATTAAAAATTGCGTCGGAAAACGCACATTAAAATGCGTCAAAAGAAACGTTGAAATGCATCGAAAATAGCGTCAAATAATTCATAAAAAAGCGCATCAAAATAGAATACATCGCATTGAATATATACATATAGAATACGCATAGAATACATAAAAAAATGAGTCAAAAAATACGCTGAGATACAATTCAAAAAATATGTCGAAAAAGGCTTCATTAAAAATACGTCGCAAAATTCGCCTCGAAAAACGCGTCAAAACACGCATAAAAACGCCTAAAAAACGCTTCATGGAATACATCAGAAAATGAGTCAAAAAGCACGTCGATAGAACGCATCAAAAGAAACATAGAAAAGATTCGTAAAAAAAACACATTTAAAAACACGTTTTTGACGTCGCATCAAAAACGAGTTGGAAAACTCCATAAAATTAAAACAAACGTGATAAAAGCCTTCATGGAACATATAGCAAAATGAGTCATAACGCTGCATACAATACGTTTAAAATGAGTCCAAAAACACATCGAGACTCGCATCAAAAAATACGTCCAAAAATGCCTCAAAAAACATTTTTCTATATGTAATCCTTTGACATTTAAGGCAACAGCTGATTATGCTGTGAATTTCATGCACCGAAGTTTTGAAAATTTTGTAGGATGGCCGAAAGCAATCGTCGTTTGGAAAGTATTTTTCTTAAACAGAGAAGGCCTCGACTCATGTCCCACACCAGACACCACGTCCAATATCTGACTGAGACAAATCATCGACCGCTCATCCTATTGATTGTTGTCGAGCATTTCTAAACTGCATGAACTTTAAAGGTTTTTTTTTGTTGTTCCTTTGCATATATGCACCATACATATGCACCACTGCCCTGGTGGGACCATCAATCCTCTGACGACATAGGAAATGGTCTCGTTTATGCAACAAAATTTGATTATACTTCGAACACCCTCTCGCATTCAGTCCTATTGTGTGAGGACAGACAGTGCGCGCACAGTACTTTCTTCCTGTTTTGTATGCCACACCATCGGCGGAATATAATTTATAATGGTATCGTAATAAATGGTCATTGTATAGCCATATATCAAGGATGTGTGCTCATCCGTTTTTGTAGTGCGGTGTCCTCCCACTGCCAAACTGACCCGGTGTGGTCTTTTGGGGATTTCGGGACTTGCCACTCTAACTTTAGTTGTTATGAAGTTATCCTTGTTGCAATGAGAGTTTAACTCGATTTTGAGCATTGTTGAGCATATGCAGACACTAGTTGTATACGAGCAGAGTATGCCATACGAGTATATCCTGGATAACTTTTGTGTGAAACCATTTTAATGGTTTTAACTTAAAAGTTCACCATGGGTGTTTGGGTGTGTGTGGGTGTGTAGTGTGCTTAGGGGCGACTATTGATGGCCACTCGAATAGCTATAGTGTCACGGTAAAGTTGATGCTGTTGTTGATCATGGTTATGATGATTTTTGCCGGCCACCATTCCCAACTTTGTGTGCGTGTTTTTTTTCCGTTGCATGGAGATGAATAGTTTTTCATTTATTTTTCATTTCCGCTGGTGGCGGGATGCTTTCCGGCAGCCAAGCGATTCCACTACGTTGGAGTCCACAAAAACCCCTCTCCCCATTTGATGTGAATTAGAATGAATGTGGCACTGGGAAATATTTTTTGTTGTTGTCCAGAGGCACTTGTTTGGTATGTACGAGTACATACTTACATACTGGCCGTATGTTTTTCTCCTTTATATTAAATCCTAACAAAAGGATTAGTTTTGTATTTATGAGAAGCAAAAAGGGAAAACGCTTGTTAAATTGGGCGTACTGAACAAAGTAGTTCGGACCACGCAATTTGCTTTGTTGTGAGTTGTTCTTTTTATAGAGAGTACCCAAAAATGCATGCACTACCACATCTGTTAGGGCCGCTTCTGCTTCTGCAACAGCAAATTACTCGACGACAGTAAGAGTACTTATGTTGTGAGAACAGTGAAAAATAATAAACGAAGACTCGCCAAGGATTTATTAATTTCTTAACATCAAAGACTTAAAAAGGGCAGACACAACCATGAATTCTTAGAAAACAATCTTGAAGACTTAAACTAGGTATTGGAAAAAACATTGGACTCACTTGAAAATATTATTTTCTGTTCTGGAGTTTTGCAAAAGTGATCCAGGGGGCTCAATACAAAATTTCCTTCTAGAACTCACTACAAAAATAAATAAGTCTTGTGCTGTGTAAAAGTTTGCTGCTTGTTGTGAAGTTTTTTTTTAAACAATTAATTGCAGAACTGGTGGAAATATATTGTGATTTCGGCGTGGCTCTTGAGTTTTGTTTTAACAACGTAAGAGGAAAATGCCCACTCACTGCGGAGCAGGGCTGTCGTTTCAAGACAAAAAACAGCAGTACCTACTACCAGTCGACGAAAAGCTGTACAAAGCAGTACCTAATAGTAGTAATAGCGTATACGATATAGCTATGTATGGAGCTACTAATCAACGTTAAAATTAAAGCACTTAACACACTTGTAACTCTTTATTTTATTCAAAAAAAAAAAATGAGACAATTCAATTGCACCAAGTAGTTAAAAAGTAAAAAGTAAAAAAATATAAAGTAGTAAAAGAGCAAGTCGTGATATTAGCATAAGTCTTATGTACATTTTGAACCCATTTGATAATTGATATCACATTTGGCTTGTCAATGAAACCAAAAAACCCGACGGACTGTAAAAGAAAAGAATTAAACAGATGTGGACAAGACGCATTTAAATACCTGTACCTAACTAATTGACAATCGGAGACTATATACCTACACAGTCTAACAAATATATGTATGGGTATTGAGTACCCTACGGCTGCCAAATAGTTAGTTATATGTACTTAAATGCGTCTTGTTCACATCTTTTTAATTCTTTTCTCCGTCGGGTTTTTTGGTTTTTTTAATTAATTTTCATTTATTTTTAATTTTTTAGCCTATGACACTCCGGGGAAGAATACGAATATTATGGCACCTCACTCTTCAAAATCGATCAAGCCGTTTAGGCTATAGGGAGTCCCGTAGGAACGTACATAGGATACGCGCGAAACACATAACCCTCCCTGTATCCAGTCGGGTAAAAATAGATTACACTGTTTACAAAAAGAAACAATTCCAATGCAAAAAAAAGTATTTCAAAATTCGTTATTGATAATTAATTAAAAAAGTTGCGTTTTACGATATTTTTTTAATAAATTTGATGATGGCTTAAATTCGTAGCTTTTGTAGCTATCGAGCATAGATTTGGCGTAAAGGATGCCACTTACTTTTGATACATTTAGACAGTTCCCAGTTTTTGTCTTAATTAAATTAAGCTCCGAGAAACCTCTTTCGTAAGTGGCACTACTCTGAGGTAGAGCAATTAATGATCCGATGAAAGTTTTTAAAGACGGGAAGCTTTCTGCTCCCATAGTATTTTTAAGAACACTTCACTTCAAAAACTTTCAAGGTCTGTAGATATAGAAACATTTGTCAAATTCAAATTCACTCACTATCAAGCTCTTCAATATTAACATCTCTAATAAGATTGGGAAATAAAGAGATGAATTCATTTAATAGTTGCTACTTCCAACAAAACTTTTTCTATAAGGTGAAACTTTTTCGTTATATGCCACGAAGCAAAGCCAAATGAAGTGTGCCGTGTGCGAGTGCGACAAGTGAAAGAACACTCACATAAGACAACGTAAGCCATAACTCTTATTTCATTTCCGTCTGTTCCTGTTGTCTCGAATGTCACTTTCTCTGGGAATGTTTGTAAAGCAAATGCAAGAATATACTTTAAGGGTGCGTCTGTATTTCAGATGCTTGAATTTCATAATAATGTCTTGCAACATTCTAAGAACAAAAAGCGCATATTTAAAAAAAGCAGTATTTTGGGCAGCTGTGCAGCATAGCAGTACATAGATACAGATAGCAGTACAAACACTCCTTTTGCAGTACAACGACAGCACTGCTGCGGAGTCGAAATATTCGATAACCCTGATGGGTTCAACTTGTACTCGTCCTATGCAATGCATCTAGAGTGACATTCAAGGCATAACAATTCGGCTCAGCGTGATTTCAAATGTAAAATTGCGCCACTTCGTGTGACTGGAATTTACCATATTTAAAATTGTATTTAGAACAGAAAAAAGGGACGAGAGTTGTGCGTGGTCTTGCTAGACCACTCCTCGCACCCTCAAAAAAATTACAGGCAAATCCGGAAAAAAGTGCGTTAGAACATTTGTCAAAATTTTGAAAACGACAACCACGTATAATGAAAAATATCCACCAGCAGGATGCTACTTCGTCATTCAAAATAGGTACTTTCCCCAAAATCCTGGACAATACAGTGCATAGTACCAACACTTAAAAAATCAATCAATCTCAGCTGTAGCTACAGGAGATTCAAAAGCAATCACAGCAATCCTTAGAATCTCACTGAAAACGTCAAACGAATTGCAAACAACTGACAAATCCGCGATGAAGCAAGCTGCACAAATCGAATTGCACAGATTGGTTTCCCGCTGATGATTTCAAACTTCCGACACGCACGGTTTTGTTGCCAATTTCCAATTTAAATGCAGATCCTGTCATCGAGGCAATGAAACAGAAAAAAAACACCCACCCTTCAACCCTTTCAGCTAAGAGAATATCCGCAAAAGTCCTTTCATCCGCACCCCGATTCATTCTTAGCACTCGCTGCCGGTTACTTTATTAGCAAACCCAAAGGTATCAAGTTCATGTTCGATAGTCGGAAATTGGTCACAAAAGCCTTTGGTCGACAACTTTCTGACCAAGCAAAATACACTGGCACAATATTTGTACGACACTTTCCTTAGCCATAGAACAGGGCGATTGACTGTAAACGACTTCTAAGGCGTCCACTTTATACCCCCTTTTGTTGTCGTCATCGAGGACGACGCAAAGCAACGAAAAAAAGTAACAACTTTTCCAACAGCACCATCAGTATGATGTGTGTCAATGTCTCGGTGTGTGCCGTAATCATAATAATAATATTGTAATAAGGTCCATGAATAAACCTTTAAGGGATAACGATAACAGGATCAATTGTAGATGCAGAGTACACCACCACCATAGACCACCCAGATGACAACGGCAGCAACTCTGACCATTAACCGATAGAGAAACTGATGCTAGCTGCATGCAGCTATAGGGTGTGTGTTTCACAAAGGATCTGAGTAGAGGACCAGGGCAACATGGAAAGTGATAACTAAACAAACGACGGCCGGCCGGCCTTATGGTCGTCGCTTAAACGTGTTGTCCTTGGGATCAAAAATCACTGTAGAACTGAGGGGTGTGTGGGTGAGTGCTGGTCGTGCGCCTGTAAAATGTTTCACTGCAGACGAAAACTTAGCCTTAGCTATATAGACAGAAGCAGCATATAGCTTGGAAAGTTTACCGGACCGGTTTGTGTATTTTCTTGGTCACATCGAAGAGAATTACGAATATTTGTGAATGTGCATCTCGATGTGGGTACCTTACGCATTATTGGCGTTGTCCTTCGTTGTTGACCACAATGCGAATATTGATATTGTGGCTTTGCAATTAAATAGCTAAGTGGCTTCTAAGCTTGAGTGTGTGCAACAGCAGGAGCAACATGTATATTGTACAAGTGTTTGCTGTTGTCGTGGATGAGGTCTTTCAATTCTATTCAAGCATGCCAAACATGGCCGCAAATGTGCCAGTTTTGAGATTGTAAATGCATTAGGAATGTTGTAGTGCGGCAGATCCTTACGGTGATTGCTATGTTGGTGTATTAATGCGAATGTTTTGGGGTATATGCGACAAAGTGTAAGGGGAAAGCTACAAACGTTAAGAAGTCGGATGATTTCTGCTCCCATTTGTCTCTTGGCTTGGTCTTTTGTCTTCTATTTTCTGTATCCTGTCTTCTATCTTCTGCCCTGTGTTTACCGTCTTCTGTCTAATGTCTTCTGTCTTCTGGCTTCTGTCTTGTGTCTAATATCTTCTGTCTTCTGTATAATGTCGTCTGTCTTCCGACTTCCGTCTTCTGTCTTCTGTCCTGTGTCTTCAGTATTCTGTTTTCTTACTAATGTCTTCTGTATTTGTCTTGCGTCTCCTGCCTTGTGTCTAATGTCTTCCGTCTTCAGTCTTTTGTCTGTTGTCTTCTGTCTTCAGTATTCTGTTTTCTTACTAATGTCTTCTGTATTTGTCTTTTGTCTTTCCCCATAGTATGGATCTTCTTCGATCAATCTTCCGACCCTTCCGACTCGAACCCTCGTTTTGTATTGCAGTCGTGGGGCTTGCGTAGGCCTTTTGCATTCGCTTATATCGACGTACCTACAGGTCGCATATAAAACTGTAATTAAGCATGACGACGGTAAGCCTGCCTACCGCAAATCTAATTCAAAACGAGTATCGCATTCCACTTCAGCTACCCATAGACAACCAAACAAAATTCCTCTAACATAGGAATCGCCGCAAGGACACCCCACAAATGTTCCATAGCTTTAAGAAAAATTGAATTTCAGCTCAGCTAAGGGCGACCTTATCGATTCTACCGCATTTTGTGTGCTCCTTTAGAATTGTAACCTGTGCGTCCAATATCGTTTATTTTTCCAGCTCCACATCGCTCCATTCATTCTGTTCTTTCGTTTGCGGACAAAACGGAGGTAAATTCGAGGAAAAAATACCAAAACAACAGTGAAACTAGAAAACATGGCATTTCTGCGGCCGGAACATACGTATGCTGCGATATTAGAATGGTTTTATGTTCACTCTTTTGACGTTCCGCAGTTTGCTTTCATGTGGTGACTTTCATTGGACCAAAAATGTTTGCGGTCGTGGCTTTTAATCTCTGCCTCCAAGGCTCGCTCAGTTTCAACAAAATACTACAGCAGTTGTGGTAGCAACAAAGGAAGCGAACGAAATAAAAAATGGACAGAAAACAAAACCATTGCAGGACCTTTTCCTTTTCTATTCATGTCCCGAAATGGTATTTTCCGGCGCTATTTTGTTTTGCATCACCCAAACCGCTGCAGCTAATACACTTTCGCTAGCGTGTATGTGAGAGGGAATGCCTCTCGTTCTACATGTCTTTCTGTAAGGATCCTCCCTTTCCAAAAGCAAAGGTTTATTTTTTCTTTGTATCCACCACGAAAACCGAAATTTCCCACATGTCGTGGTAGTTGTTGTGAAATAAATTTTGTTAAGTAAAATTTATTTATATTTAACGCGAGAAGCGCTGCAGACTGTGCAGTCTGTGGGGCTCTTCTGCTAAATGCTATCTGGATCTGAAGGGATATATACTACATATACGTAAAGTTGCTCTTTTTTGGGAAATGATCTATGCTCGTGTATATAAATTAAAGATGAGATATATGAAGTGGAAGCGAAGACTTTTTGTTCGTTTTGGACTTGCTTCATTGTCATCCTTTCAAGGTGTGTACGGATAAGCTGCAACTATTACGTGTGAAATGGGTCAATTAAAGAGTTGTACAGTATTCTAACGGATAGGCATATGAACAATATATTATATAAATGATACATATTATGCGTATAATTAATGAGCAATTGAAATGCCTCGCAGGTGAAATGGCACAAACGTCGATGCACAAGTTATATCCCTTGATCTCGTTAAGGGTTATGCTAATGAAGCTCTTTGGAACATATTTCATGCATATTTTTGACATATGTGTGTGCTATTGCCATGCATTGTCATACCAAATGCACTGGCATTTCAAATAACGATTAGTATAGGTGAAAATTAGTTTAATGAAAATGATTATATAGGTAGTAACATGAATTTCCCTGAGCCTTTTGAAGTGATCTCCGGTCCGGAGCGTTGCCACAATGATACACGGAAAACATTGAAAATCACCAATTGCAAAATTTTGAGTTGCAATTTACGATTTATATATTTGTCGCAAATCACAACGAAGTTTTCATGGATTGATACAGAAATTGGTAATTTGACATTGAAAACGGCGGAGAATACCAAATTCTGTTTGTTGTAATTTACGATTAGAAGTATCAATTCGAGCTTCTTTTATTTGTAGTGATTTGCGAGATTGTTTGGCGCAATTTACCACTCTAATAGGTCAATTTCTCAAACACCACTTCACAATCTCAAACTGCGAAAAATATTTGGTGATTTATCATCACTGAATGATGAATCAATAAAATCTTGTAATAATTTAACACATGAAACTGAAAACGTATATTGACGTAGAGAAGTCGTAAATTGCAAAATATTTTTTGTAATTTCCATGGAATCAACTACCTACCTGATGTGTGGATTTTTTTTATGCACAGTTCATAGTCCATGTACCTATCGAAATCCTTTTAAGTCCTTTCTTTTTATGGATGAATGTATATGTGGTATTGGTAGGCAGCTGCAATCATGAAGCCAAATCTTCATTGTGCACATTGCGTTGCGGTGCAGAGACAGACAGTCGGTATTCAATCTTTGCTTAAAGCAGTCGGGTTAAAGTTGTTTAAATTTAAATATAACTAATTCGTATGGATAGTGAGTGTCCTACTAATTATAAAGCATTCTGGAATACATTTTGTAAGTACCTATTGAATTCCAAAAACCCTGAAGTACCTACGCATATAAATCTGTATTTTTTTCAGAAGTTACATCTTGCTATGAAAAGAAGTATCAATTGGAATGTATTCTAAAACATATAATCGAAAAGAATTGTAAAGGTTCGTATCAATGTCAAGTTCATCTAAATATTTTATTTGTATTTTAAATTTCATCATAGACTGAAAAACCACCCCAGACAAATCCCGTTGTCTCCGGACGATATGGCGCCGTATGATTTTCTTGGATATCAGGAGGAGTACGAAAATAACCTAATTAATAAAACTATGAATTTTTATTTGTAAATCACAAGATATAAGTTGCAAATTGAGAATAAACTTTTCTAATTTCACGACAAAACATTTTCAAATCACTACTCAAGAAACGTAAATTGCAAAATATTAATTGCAAATTGATAAAAATAAGTTGCAATTTACGACTAAGAATTTGTAAATTGCAACTTCTGAAGTAGTAAATCTCCCCTGTTAGTTTGCAAATCAACACTATTGACTTGCAATTCAAGACTAAATGGTTGTAATTTGCTAAGGGAGGAAATCGTAATTCACAACAGAAAAGTGGTAATTTACGAATTATTTTTGCAATTTACAATCCATGTAATATCAAATTGATAACTATTTGTGTCAAATTGCGATCGGTTATGGCAATATGTTTTTCTCGTTTGATCGCATTATTGATAATGAAAAGTGTTGATTCACGACTTTTGAGGGCAATATCTTCACTTCGCGCAATTTCTAGAATTGCGAATTAAAAGTCGTGAATTAGTAAATCCTTAGCTAAGCTCTAAAACTAGACAAACTTTTCGTGATTCTGCGCTTATTTTTCTTGATTTGATCTTAAAATTCTTTCCGTGTACAAGTGTAACAAAAGTGTTACATTTTTTAATTATTTCATCATATTGTTACAGTGTTACTTTTTTTCGCTTTGCTACACTTTTTCCCATTAAAATCTTTTTTTGTTTTTCTCGTTAAAAAATATTGAAAAGTTGAACTGGCAGCACTTTTTTCTTTGGAACGAACTTGTACCAATTTGTGTCAATGCATTTGTTTGTTTACACAGAGCACAAGTTGTGCAAAACGTCAAACTGCGAGCGGGAATGGGAATGGGAGGGAACGAGAAAATACAACAATATTTTTCTGTCTCGCCGCGTTGACAATGTTCTACATCTCGTGGTAAATAAAGCTTGTGAAATAGAAATTGAAATCTACTTCGATGGTCAATAATTTTGTTTCTTTTTTTGTATTTTTTATTTGTTAAACACAAAATGGACAGGTAGGTCAATGAAGAGCTTTTTTTGTAAAATTATAAAATTTAAAATTTTTGTTCAGTTTGTTATATTTTTTTTTTCCATTTGTTACACTTTTCGAAAAAATTTGTTACACTTTGAAGAAAAGCTGCGGCAACATTGCTCCGGACCCATAAATCATCAGATCATCAGCGATGTCGATCTATTCACGACAACCTCGCAAAAGCTAACACCGGGCTCGGCTTTTCGAGTTTGTTCGAGTTTTTATTTTTGACGTATTCGGAAGAGACCTACAATTTTATGCCGAGTGAAGGCAAACCTTGAGCTGTTGCTTCTCTTTTGTCCAGGGTCTGAACCTGAGAGTAACTTATATGGGCGAGCTGCTGTCTTGGATGTTGTTTTCAAGCAGGAAATAGGGCACCCGACACTAACGTTCATATATCGGGCCTGCTTCCCTTGGTTCTTTTTTAATTTATAGCCAAGACGTTGGTAAGGCTTCGTTTTTGTATTTGAAAGATAGCAAATTTGTGGAGGTTGCTGGTAATAACGTACTTACTTACTTGAGGTGGTGCTACGGTCCGGGGTGAACCCGAGCCCAAAAAAAAAAAAACAAGCGTCTGGAGAAACTGACGATCTTTAGCCAGTTGTCTACAGTTTTGCAGGTGCCCTTCCACTTGTGTGCGAAACCCAAGTCGAAGACTTCCTCTACTGCTCCGTCCCTCAGGTCCGGGCCGGAGCATTCGTGTTCATTCGCTCTACGTGATACAGTCGTTGGACCTTCACTCTTCTGGGTAGGTCGATGTCGTTCGATTCGTCGTTGACTGGATCACAAATTACTTGAAGAGTGAGACTGAGACCATTAGTTTCGAGGGCTTTGCTACTCAATTGCCTTCTTTGCCGAAAAAAGCAGAACATGGGAAGAGTTATTCTTAGTTTACCTCAGCGCTGGTGTCATTGGCTGAGTTCATGGCGAAACCTAGGTAGACAAGGTCCCTAACTACGTTCTGCAAATTATCTCACCGTTGTCGGCTCCGCGAGTAATTGGACGGACCTTTTGAAAGATCATGCCTCTCGTGATAGCGTTTGAGTTTTGCACTATTCTCTCAAGAACAATGTTGAAGAAGTCACGTGAGAGCACATTTCGGGCGGTATCTCGGCCATAGCTTGAGTAATGTTGGTTTTTAATGCGTCTAGAATTTGCGGATTATTCGCGTAAACACGATCTTTTGCATAGCCCCACAGAAAAAAATCTAACAGCGTCAAATCGTATGATCTGGGTGACCAATTGACGTCGCCAAAATGTTAAATTACGCGACCAGGAAACTTCTCACGCAATAAAGGCATAATTGGTCGTGTTCTGTGGGTTGTTGCCCCCTTTTTGTAGTAAGTTTTAATCGTTTTAACGCGTTGTTAAAACAAACTTTCAACTAATATTATGACACTTCAAATGACAGCTGAGTTTGACAGGTGTCAAATGCCAGCGATACCAACTTGAAACCACCAAATGCATGGCCCTTTATTTTAAGCTATAATGCAACTGACCAAATTTAATTTATTACATTCAACTGAAAAATATTAGCAACTTATATTCTTGAGCGTGGTTCTTGTTTGGGGCGGTGAGTGCACATCGAAAGCACATTCACTTGAATCCTTCTGTCATATTCTCTATTGCAGCAAAATGAATGAGAAGTATGCAAATTTTTTTTTATGTGAAATTACTTCCCACCTACAATTTCAGAATTTTTCGATTCTAACTGGAACACTACAACGAAATCGAATTATTTATTTTTATTAACATTAAACATTAGATCTTTGCATATACCCAATCTCGCATCTACAAACTCTTCGTGATTGTGTCGTCTTAGAATAAGCTATGCACAACCCAAATTTCACGCCGAGAAATTGAAGCTTTTTGCACAGCCAGTACGAAATCAGAAGCAGGTATTTATTCTTACCAGACAACAAATGGTTCTCTACAGTATTCGCTTTATTTGCAGTTGCTTTAATTTGAGCTTTGAATATGCTTCACCCATCTTTGGTCGAACTGATTACGGCGATATTTAAAAATCGATTTTTGTGAATTCTGAACAAAATAAAAGGTAGATTTCTGTAAGTGAATTCCTACGCAATTGATATACTAAATCTAACAGAAGCGAATTTATGCCGCATCGATTGTAAAGTTTAGAAATGATTTAAGATCTTTCCTAGGAATAACTTTGAGTCAACAATTACATTCGTCCTTCGAGGATTGTACAGATCCTTTCAATGACAGATCCATTCACTGTTCTGCATAAAGTTTTGTCAGTTTCCTACGCTGCCGAAAAACAAATCGCATCCACTTTATTAAACGCCCATCAGAGATCTCGCAAGTCCAAAGACTGATTTGCCTCTGGCCATTATACGAGTACCACAACCATATGATATCGCACCGATAAATTTACCGATTCTATCATGCTACTGACATTCACTTTATTCCGAAGACAATCGACATTATAATTAGTAATCAGTGCGCACACAAAACCACCAGCCTCGTTACGCGAAAAAATAGCCAGACCCGCCCAAATACAGCTCGCAATTTAGCCGCAAAGGCTGTGGCGTATCCCACTTGCCCCATTCGATGCATCCACATAGCGCTCGCTAAAAGAGAGAAAATTAATACAATTTACGTGGCGGTCAATTATCGCTTTTGATAACATATTAAATCGAATTTTAAATTTGACCTAGCGGCAGCCAACACCACCAATGCAGTGAGCAATATTTTTGCAACAGAGCATCCTCGCAGCTTCTCCCCAATTACCAAATCACCCATTATTTCGATGCGAGGCGAGTTTGCCGATTAAGCTCACGGATTAAACTGTGTCTGTGTCGCTCTTTCAAACACAGCGCCATGCATGTCCTCGCGCAACGGCCAAACCAATTACTTGTATTCGCATTCGCGGCTCGACGATGTCCTGCATCCATAAAGTAAACTCGACCCCCAGACAGCCGACCGATGCACGGTTCCATTCGATGAATTTTCAATCGGAATACGTCAGAAGTTTTAAATTCATTGTGGCACATTCGGCCCGGGTGGGGTTGAAAGTTGAAATCAACCCCATTTCCGTATCTCCGGGAGGGGTTTCCGTGCAACGGTCGTTCATTAGGGCTCTCCGAAGTGCATTTTAGCTAATTGCAATTTGCAACTCGTGTTGACTATTTAAGCTCGCACATTGACAGCGGGCCGACAGAAACAAAAAAGGAAGTAATTTTAATGCAATAATTGTTGCGCGGCGCTCCAAGGGGAGGCAGGATGCAACAGAAGAGCGGTTGGCGAACGAACTAGGCAGTCTGTCCCCCCCATGGATGTGATGCTTCGAATGGAAATAAAATGCAATTTTTCCTGACGGCACCGTAATTGGATATCAGTCATATAAATTTTCCCTGAATGACATTTTCTGTGATAATATTGGGAGAAGAGTTTTTTATTTCTGGTGTGCGTTTGGAGCGTAAACTTCTATTTTGTTTTCCAGTTTTGTTGTAGGCGTCCACTACCCGTTTGGGGCGGGGGTCATAGACATTTTGCCCGTTGTTCAATTTGTACCGGGATGTTGGCGTGGAGGAGGTCCATTTGACGATGATGAAATTGAATAGTGAGCGCGTTCGCTTTTCGACTGATCGTTCTGACATTTAGGGGATTGGGAATTGGTCAAAATATTGTCATAAAAAAGCTGGATATGAATGTGAACTTAATTCAGTGCATTTGGGAGGTTCGTATGGCTGATTTGAGTTCGAGTTTTAGAGTCCTAATAGTATAGGAGAGTATCGACAACAGTTAAGAGTATTTCAGGCGAAGGCACCCCGGTAGCGTTGCCAGATGTAACCCAGTCTGACATAATTTCGATTGTCAGACAGCCTTTGTCCCAGACTAGTGCAAACTTATTATATTGGCTTCATTCGCGTACGCGGTTTTAATCAAACGCAATCGATCTAAATCGATCGCAATCGCACAAAGTCTATACACTCATCATACAACAAGTTCACAATAAGTTGGCTTCGTTCAAAGGCTCTTTACAGGGGTTATTTTTATGTAGGGTTTTTCTACAGCTGTTTAAGAGAATGTTTATCAAACAAAAAAAGTGCAGTAAATTGGATTTAGTGGAAGTAGATTTATTTTTTGCAAAAAGTGCAGTAGATCTACTGCTATTGCAGCAAAGTGGCAACGCTGCTAAAGACCAACGAGCAGTTCCTCTCTTTTTACTTGAAACAGCTCAGAGACCCGGCAAGTGCTGATAAATATATCAAATGCGCAAAGTTAAAAGGCACCAATTCAAAATCGGTTTTAAAAATCAATTGGCGCACAAAAATTAAGTCTTTCAAAATACAGAAAATTTGGCGGTTTTCGAATGTTCCCCAGAACGTCTCACATATTGCTAAAAGAGAAGTTGTATATTTATTTGTGATATGAATTAAATGTCGAAGTTGTAAATGGCTGCATTGTAATTTAACTTTAACGAAATTATCGTTCAAAATATCAATCAAACACACCTAGCACATTAGAATGTACTATTTCTGACAGCTGTCATTCAAATCAATGAAAATAACAAAGCTTGCAAAATTGTATCTACGATTTTGAAAACAATTTTTCTTCTTTTGTTTTCAAATATACGTAACTAAATAATAGTTTTTTAGCACAATGATTATTATTAAGCTGCTGGATCGAACCAGAGACAATACTGAGACCACCAACTCCGGCCGATTTCCCGTTACGATTGGTGCGCCAGTATTGTTACATAGAAAATCGTATTGACAAATGTCACGAAACTTCAAAAGTTCCGGCTCACCAACACACTCCCAGGAAATATGAGACACTTCCGCTGTGGGCAAAGTTGCTTGCAGAGTTCATAGAATTTTATCCGTTTAATTTGAAATTGTTCGTTACGTGTGTGGATAATATTTTTTTTAGGAATAAGTGCACATTTGCTTAAAATGTTCATGAAAAATTAACATTGTAGATTGGTTGAGGGAAAATAGAAACATTTTGAGCAAATTTTCTTCACTATTTTTAGAAAAATCAACACACTAAATCGAAGTTAATGATTTTCAAAAGAGTAAAATACACAACCATGTTTGTTCTAACATGTTTCTAGTATATAGCACATCTATTTTAGGTAGTTTAATTAACCAAACAAAACAAATTATTTGCCTTTTAACAATTTATAATAACTAACCAATGGCATTCAGTAATATAAAAATGTGGAGTTCCCGAACTCTTTCACATTTCAACACGGTTGCCGCGGTTGTCAGCATTTATTTTTGTGTTTTTTGTATGTTTTTGCATGTCACACGGATTCTTTTTTGACATAACACCGATAGGAATACAAAATGGCGCATTTGAATAAAAATTGAGGGGGCCAGCGGCAAGAGGATTGTGAGTTGGGGGTCTCAGTATGGTTTGTTTATGCTTATGGAAGTTGACCCAAAATCACTGCACGTGCCGGATGCGAGTAGGTTTACTTTCTACTTATCTGTCAGTTGCATCCGTTGACGGTTCTCACATGTTCGATGTCCATGTCCATGGGAAAAAGTTAAAATCGGCAGAAAACATTCAAACTTTTGCTGAAATTTCATCAAATTGGTATCTACATTGCACCATGATTATAAAGACACTGAGTGTACATAAAAAAGAGCTTATGTAAATCGCATTTTAGCAAGATTTTCTAGTACCAACATTATCTAGTACAAAAAGTTAATCATTATATAATTAACAAACTGTGATTTTTATACCAAAGGTAATTTAATTTGATTTTATATCCGTAAAATATAATTTTGCTTTTGAAAGTAAGACTTCTTTTACAAAAAAGTACCTATCAAGGTAATTATTGAAAAGGGAGTTTGAATACGGTGAATAGGGAAAAATTATTACTTTTCGTGGGAAATATGAGGACAGAGTACTTAAACACTGGCTGTCACCGAATGCGACGGATTCTATGGGACTACTTGTTCGGTCGAATACGTCAATATTGACGGATCCGTCGACGCAACGGATTCGATGGCGTGGGACACGTAACGTAATGGTATTTTCATTAAAAATAGTGTTTTAGGAAATAAGGTGGGCCCTTAAACGTACAGGAACTTGGCCAAAAATGAAATACTGGAGTTTTGAGTCCCTTTAGCGAGCGAAGCGAGCCGCATTACCCCTATTTGCCGCGATTTAACTTCGACATTTCGTTACGTTGCGGTGTCCCGAACGAAGTGCGAAAAGCAACAGCCTATTTTTTAATATGTATAAGAGTCGCTTGGAACACTCTGCTTAAGCTTCTTAGCCTTTTTTCCGAAGAAAGTGAACTTGACTTGACCAAATTGTGTCTCCTTACTGGCTTGTTTTATGAATGTTTGTGATTCTAATTTCGTTCGCAGGTGTCAGTGGTATGTCTTTGTGCCTTCAGTGCTTCCAGCGGATACGGTGTTACGGTTAAGTTCAGCTACTAAATCTTTTATTTTAGTCGCCCGCTTGTCAAGTTGGTCTAATGATCCAAAACATCAGATTGACGAACGTACTCTTATATCCACGGTCGTAAAGGTCGTAGTGCACTATACACAAATCATTCAAACGCTCGTCGTAATTAATTCAATTTATCAAATGCGCTCGCATATTCCCTTTTTCGCCGGTTTCACGTTTACTAAAAAAAAAAAAAATTTCTGGAGCAATTTGTTTGCCTGTCTGGTTGTGTGATGCTGGTGTGCAAGCCATTCGACCATGTCTCCCAAAAATCGGGGGCTAACGCTAATTAAGTTTATTTGGGTGCTGGCGCTGGGCAGTTGTGCTGTCGTTGTCATGCCCTCTCCACTGCGCTGGGGAAGCGGTAGTGCTTTGTTGCTGAAATGAACGGCGTTGCCTTGATGTTTTGCCGTTTTCTTTTTTTTGGGTTTAACATTTTTTTTTAGGACTCAAGCCACCACCGTCTACATTTGTATGTAGAGCAATGTTGGTAGTTTTTAGCTGGAACTCGCCGAATTTTTATATTGTGTCGGTCAATTTGGGACTCGTTGTGCTTTTTTGTTCATCTTGTTTTTGCGAACGCTATGTTTTCCTGTAACTGGACATCCTGGCGACTACACAAATCCTTCTCCCATCAACTGTACAGATGGATATACATTTGAATTTGTTTTTGGAACTACGGATGTAATCCTTTTTTTTTTTGAGGTGCCTGTGTAGACCCGGTCTCCGGTTCACTTAATTTTTATTGCCAGTTAGTGTTTTTGGATGCTCGTTTTGTGGAGCATGTGATGAAAGTGTGCTGGCAAAAGCAATAATGGCGGAGGACCCGGGTGGGCGGTCGCGAGAATGTCAACATATTTTTATATTCTGGAATTTTTGTGTGACGCTTGTTCGATGGTTATTCGAATTTATTTGATGGATGCAGATGGTTGGGATGAAAACGGAAACGGCAAATGTAGCATTAAAGGCACAATAGACTTTGAGAAAATTACATTTATTTACATTTAGATAATTTTAATGTTTATTTAGAGAAAATACAAAACTTGCACATTTTTGTTGCAAACTCACGGACTTCTTGAGTCTGAATATATTTACAAATAAGCAGTACACGGAAAGAATGGAGAATCACCAATTGCAAAATTTTGAGTTGCAATTTACGAATTATATATTTCTCGTAAATCACAACGAAGTTTTCATGGATTGATACAAACATTGGTAATTCGATATTGAAAACGGCGGAGAATACCAAATTCTGTTTGTTGAAATTTACGATTAGAAGTATCAATTCGAGCTTCTTTTATTTGTAGTGATTTGCGAGATTATTTGGCGCAATTTTATTTATTATAATAGGTCAATTTCTCAAACACCACTTCATAATCTCAAATATGTGTATATATGAATCAATAAAATCTTGTAATATGTAATTTAACACATGAAACTGAAAACATATATTGACGGAGAGAAGTCGTAAAATGCAAAATATTTTTTTGTAATTTCCATGGAATCAACTACCTGATGTTTGTAATTTTTGTATGCACAGCCCATAGTCCATGTACCTATCGAAATCCTTTTTTTATGGATGAATCTATGTATGTGGTATAGACAGCTGCTATCATGAAGCCAAATCTTCATTGTGCACGTTGCGCGTCGTTGCAGAGACAGGCAGTCGGTATTCAATCTTTCCTTAAAGCAGTCGAGTTAAAGTTGTAACTATGTAATTCGTATTGATAGGTTGTGTATTTAAAAAGCATTCTGGAATATATACTGTAAGTAGCTATTGAAGAATTCCAAAAACGCCGAAGTATGCATATAGATCTGTATTTTTTTCAGAATGTACATCTCTCAATTAGGAAGGAAGTATAAATTGGAATGGATTCTAAAATATGTAATCGAGAAGAATTGTAAAGGTTCGTATCAATGTCAAGTTCATATAAATATTTTGTTTGCATTTTAAATTTCAGCATAGACCGAAAAACCACCCCAGACAAATCCCTTTGTCTCCGGACGATATGGCGCCGCATGATTTTATTGGATATCTGGAGGAATACGACCATAAATATTATGTATTCGAAAATAACCTAAATAATACAACTATCAATTCTGATTTGTAAATTACAAGATATAACATTTTCAATTTAATACGGTTATGCCTCAAATCACCACTCGAGAATCGTAAATTGCAAAATATGAATTGCAAAATGATAAAAATAAGTTGCAATTTACGATTGAAAATTTGTAAATTGCAACTTCTGAAGTAGTAAATCTACCCCTGTTGGTTCGCAAATCAACACGATTGAGTTGCAATTCAAGACTATATGTTGTAATTTGCTAAGGGAGGAAATTTTCTTAAATCAAATCTAAAAAAAAAAATGATTGGCTTATTATTATTTCGATGACTCGACCGCACATTTCGACCGACACGGCCGCTATTTCTCGTTCACTATTGGCTCTGAGCTGCTCCAACGTCGCCGGCTTGTTGGCATAGACAAATGATTTAATGAAGCCCCATAAAAAAAGTCTAGAGTTGTAAAATCACACGATCGGCGGCCAATAGACGGGTCAGTTTGTCAAGATAGCACGTTCAACGAACTGAGACTTCAATAACTCGATTGTTGCACCCGCTGTGTGGCTTGTGGCACCGTCTTGTTGGAACCACATATCACTGATATCCAATTCAGGCAATTGCTCAAAGAACAAATAACGTTCCAACATGTCTCTGTAGTGAATTGGTATTCACCGTAACGTGACGGTCATTTTCATCGAGGAAAAAAAAACAGCCCAATGACGAATGACGCCACCGGCATGAAAACCGCCCCAAACAGTGACTTTTTGCGGATGAAGTGCTGTTTCATGAAGCACATGAGGGTTCTCACCTGTCCAGTAGCGGATATTTTGCTTATTGACGAAGCCGTTTAACCAAAAATGCGCTTCATCGCTGAAGATGATTTCGCGATGAAAATTGGCGTTAACGCTCTTGCGACCACCGACTCGGAATTTCGGTAGTAAATTTTAATTATTTGTAAACGTTGTTAATTTGTGTACTTCACCATGATGAAAATGTTGTTTTTACTGAATATTTTGACATGGAAATTTCGGTAATCGGTTCAAGGATGCGTTCACACTGAAAGTTTGAAATTGTCAAGTCGCTAATGAAAGGCACTTTATCATGGACAAAATATGTAACACATGCTACCGGTGTATAAAGAAGTTGTAAGCTCTTTTTCTGGAAGATCATCACTTGCAAGGTTTTAAAAAATGAATGACGGTCTTTCATTTTTTAAATTTCATCGTTTTAGTGAGCACCCAATGACATTGCGCTACTACCGCTACTCTCTTATAATGTCGAAGCTAAATTTTGCAAACTCACAATGGCAACATTTTTCAAACAAAATTATCCATTGTGACCTACGAAGGTTAAAAACGCCACTCAGTTTCAGTCTACTCTTTACAAATTAAAATTTGCTTAAGCCCCTATATAGCTTAGTTAATTGCAAGAAAAAACTCCATCAGCTGTAACGATATTAAAATATAAAGCCTGCCGATGTACGAAAAATAAAATAACCACATTCTCAGCATCTCCAAGTCCACAACAATAAGCACTTCAGCTAAACTACCTCTGAATGGAAATAACTTAATCCCGCTCATTATCCCTGGTCTTCGTGTCCTCTCGCAGGATATATGTGCATCCGTTTTGTTGATATAAAGTGGACACTCAAGCCGCTACTGGGTCAGGTATGTTGACGCTTCATTTAATTAAAAAGGATAAAAAAAAAAGGACCAATTTAGAAGCCATCATGCAACAATGTGGCGCAAAGTCCTTTGGGATTCCGTCCGATTTAATGGAAATGAAAATTTTATTTCTTTTTTAAGCTTGCAATTTGTTCCGACAGAGAGTGTGGAATTCAATTAGAGCGGCATGGCGACGATTGGAGTGCGCACCGCCACCCCTCAGCTGCCGTACCCTTTTTGGTAGAACTCACCCTCGTGTGCGGGGACGTTAAGTGCCCTCATTAGGGTATTAAAGGATAACCATAATTTCCAATAAATTGATCAAATTCTTTGCGTTTCTGTGCGCGTGCATGATAGATATATATGCGAGGGGGAATTTATGCGTTACGCTTTCAAACTACTTAAAGCAAGGAGCAGAAAGCACTGTCAGAGGCAGAGGGACGCTCTGATAAATCATTGCCGAATAAATAATTTATAATCCTCTCAGAATTATCCTTTGGCGCGTTGGCCTTCGCCGTCAAAATGCAAACACCAACCGAACGGTCCATTCAGAAATTATAACCTCGTACTCGTGTTTATTTCCTTTATAGTCCTTTTTGTGTGTGCGCGCCGCGCCGCAGCTCTCAGCTCTCAGCTCTCACATATCCTTTTTCAGCACCTAGTTATTTATACGCTTAAACTTTGACATATGACTTTTCGTGTGCGTTTTGGTTGAAACGTTGATATTCATCATGCACGACACCATCATCCCGCACCATGTGTGCTGTGCTATGCTGTGCACCCTGACGCTGAATGAATCCTTAGCGTTGACACTGTAACAAACGTCGCGTCGCTCGGTCCGTGTGTGTAGCGTGCTTCAAACGCCGTAGAAATAGAACAGAAAATGAACTTCAACTATGGGGGCATATATAGTTGGGTGCGGTGTGGGCCGCTGTTGGCATATGAAATATGAAAATCCTTTCTATGATCTGTCGTTTGGGGGTGGTTGTGTAGTGCCATCGTGGTCGTCGTTGTCGTCGTCGTGTTGACGTTATACTATTGCTGTATAGTAGTCATCATCATTGTTTGTTTGCAGATGTCCTTATTTGCCAAGTGTACGGGAATTGATGGTATATGTGGCCATAGGAACGTGCATATCTGCGTTAAGTAAACATTTGGTAAGTGGCAGATTTTTAGTTGCTGGCAACATGCAAAAGGCACATTTGTTATCGCCACAGCACTGCAGGAAGGAACGTGTGTTTGCTCCTCGACTCATTTTGCTTGTGCGTTTCGTACGAGTACACGGCATATATACACACACAACGACAACAACTAATGAAATCCGTGTGATATGGAGGTTTGCCATGTTTCCTTATATGGCTTCGAGCGGAATTCAAACAACATTATTTATGTCGTACGCTATAAATCGCCTGAAAACAAACGAGTCAGGCTTTTATTCAGCACACTCGTACGACCGCACATCACAGTAATTGTACAATGATCTACGGGGATTGATAAAGAAAATTACAAGACAAATTTGTACGAAGTCGGTAAGATGGAAGTTTCGGCAGGAGTACTGCGCTGAAGGTGCATTAAATATTGACTGGCTTAGTCAGACCTCAGACATGTTTGGTTATTAAATTCAGCCGTAGACAAATGGAGTGGATTTTGTTTTTACTCCACAAAGCTCTATTGCGATATATGTCGCATTTTTTGGGGCAGCTTGTGCTGGAGACTCATGCAGCTTTGCAAACCGATTACGGTCTTAAGTTGTTTGGAATACATTTCATGTGGATCTAAATACTCGATCCCTTCATCTATATTTATTGTGTTTTAGAACTTTAGTGCAAGTTTTTTAGTAAGTGCTTTATTTTTACAAAGGAGGAGGGACTAATTAAGACAGTCCACAAGAGGCTTAAGATATTCCATTGCAATCAAAAGGATACGCAATCATTGTTGCTATGTGATCCTACATTATCGTAATTGTTACGATTTTGGGGATCGAAGCGAAGCTTCAAGCCGAGCAATTCATCGGCCTCACAACTCATTAAAATTTCGCTATGTACCTATGGCCTTCAACTACCCTACAATAACCTTGGGAGGATTGTCAGGTCTTGAACTAGTCCGATAGCCCAATTTAAAAATGTTTGTAGTTCAAAATCGGAGCCGAAATCAGAATATTTTTTTTTTAACTTGAATAAAAATTTATTTGTATTTTATAAATAAATACATTCTTACAAAAAAAAAGCTCTACCTATAGAAAAATATTCACCCAATAAACAACAAAAAATGATCAGACTTATAACCTAATTGGGATTGGGATGGGGCATCATACTCAATTTGGTGTAGGAAATCTAGAAAAGCGATGGCCCAAAAACTGATAAACTTATTTAATCTCCGCCTGAATTGTTTCGATTCGTTCGAAAGGTGTCTGCTGAAATAGTTTCTAAATTAATTCTTGCTTACGCTGTAGACAAACGCAGAAAGTGCCTGCGCAGAGTAACAAAGATCTGCGAGTTAACACTCTGTTCCCCCCACTGAGCTTTCTAATTCAAAACAACGCCAAACCAATGAATGCAGAGGGATGAAACGAATTCCCACACTATTTTGGGATCAACAAACGATCCTGAGAAACATCGAAACAACATCTGGCGATCGCAGAGCAACACAGCGAATCTACCATAAAGGGGACGTCAACGACAACCTGATGGATGCTCAGTGATCAGCGAGACATTACGCTCAGAGACAATACTGAGACCACCAACTTCGGCCGATTTCCCGTTACTTAGCCTACAAGCTATATTTTCATGGGGTGGCAAACGCTAAGTGCGTTAGTATTGTTACATAGAAATTCGTATTGACAAATGTCACGTAACTTCAAAAATTCCGGCTCACCTACACGCTCGCACCTTGCATATGCCACTTCCGCTGTGGACAAAGCAGCTGACAGCGTTCATAAAATTTTGTCCGTTAAATTTGAAATTATTTATATACGCGTGGATAGTATTTTTTTTAGGAATAAGTGTATATTTGCTTAAAATATTTATGAAAAATTGTCAATGCAGAATGGTTGCATGAAAATAAAAACATTTTGAGCAAGTTTTCTTCAGTTATGAAAGAAAAATTCACACAATAAATCGATCTTCATGATCGAAAAGAGGTAAATACACAGCCATGTTTGTCCTAATATGTTCGAGTATATAAAACATATATTTAGATTATTTTACTAACCAAACAAATCAAATTATTTGCCTTTTAACAATTTATAATAAACAACCAATGGCATTCAGTTATATAAAAATGTGGAATTCCCGAACTCTTTCACATTTCCCCACGGTTGCCGAGGTTGGCAGCATTTATTTTTGTAGTTTTTGTGTGTTTTTGCATGTCACACGGATTCTTAATTGATAGGAAAACAAAATGGCGAATTTGAATTTCATGCAGTCATCCGCTTGCGATTGGAAGCCGTACAGAAGCACTCACTCGTAATTCCTTCTAAGTTACATATGGAGGCTTTATAGAGGTAAAAATAAAATTCATATGAAATTAATAAGCTGTCTAAAGAAACCTCAATTAATTAATCGGGGAAAAATGACAAAAAATAAAACACTTTTAGCACAATGAAAAATATGTCAGTAATGTGATTAAATAAACACTTTTCGCCCATGAATAAATTGGGTAACACTAAATGTCTTGGTTACAACTTCGGTCGAGTAAGCCGCAAATTTATTGCAAGTCTTAACGAAACTCTAAAATGTATCAAGTAGTTCAGATTTACCACTGCTACAGCATTATGACGAATTAGCCTAGCAGGACCCATGTTCGATTCTCAGTGCGACGCATGTAAGTAAAATGTAAATTATAACGAGTACTTAAATGTAAACTCCATGAAAATTGCAAAAAGGCTTTGAAAATATATATTAATAAGATAAAAAAAATAATAAAATGTAAAAATGAAAAATGTAATAAAAAACATAAATGTTTTTCCTGTTTATATTTGAGCCACTATAAAGCTTCCATAAAGTTTCGGTAAGGCCCTACCAAAGTAATAACCTACTGCTGATAAATGTGAGATGCTTCTTTTGCGAAGCAATAGCCTATACCGCGGATGTTAATTGCCTTTCAGACGAAGAAGTTGTGTTTTGAGTAAGGTCCTATCCAAGCTGTTCAGGAAGTCTTAAACAAGCAAATACTTGCATTAAAGTGTGCCATATGTGTTGCGATTAGACCTTATGCAGTTGATATTGCGGGAGGTGAAATAGCTTCGATAGCCTAACCTTACCGAAGTCAAATTGTTACTTGGGCAGTATGGTTTGTCTATGATTACACTGTTCGGTTTTATTTGAAGTCAAACCTTGTTTAGGATTTTAAGATAATAAAAATATTTTGTATCGCATTACAAACAATTTTTTTTAATTTGCGTCATTAGCAACAAAAACGTAACCCCGCCTTAACTTTCCGTTAGGTATAAAAAAAAAAAAACAATCTACGTTTATTTCAAAAGTTTGATAGGCAAAAGCTAGGAAGGTAGGTAAGAAGTAAGCTGTTCTTCAGCTGTTTATGCTGTACCAGTGTTATTATATCGTGGGATTTATCCCTTTTTGTGGGAATTTCGATGTACGAAAAGCCTTTCAAAAATCTGACAAAAAACATTGAAACTATGAATTTTTGTTGAAATTCTATCAAAACACCTGTATTTCATCATGATTATCAACACATTGAATGTCCATAAAAAACAGCTCATGTAAATCGTCTTTTATCAAAATTTTCTAGTACCAAAAAATTATCATAGCAGTGTTAAAAACTGCGGTTTTTATACTAAAGGTTAATTTAACATGATTTTCTTTCCGTGTAATACAAATTTTATATTAAAAACTGGATTTTGACGCCAAAAAGTATGGTGAAAAGGGAAAAATGACCAAGCTTCGTGGGATTAATATTTAAGAACCACTCAGCTTTGAGTATGAACCTCAGAAGTTCTTTAAGATCCACATTCATATTCTCCAGCAGCTCCAGGTCATCAAAAAACTGATTGCAAAATGAGACAAATATCACCTATGCCTTCGGCAAATACCCCAAAGTCCTACCTCCCAGTTTCTCTATTTATTTGTCTGACTTGCAAGGACAATCGCATGTTGCCCCGAATGTTCACAGACAAAAATTCGCACCCAGTGTGCCCAACATCCAACCCATGATACCCCATCGCATTACTCTGCTCAAAATCTTATCGCGAGCTCAATTTCCCTGGAAGAAAAATGTCAAGGACACTCTTAAATAATTTCATCCTACCGGTGAGCTTATCTTTAGCAATTTTTCGATTCGATAAGACATCACATCGACTTGAAGCTAAATTAACTCATCAGGAGTAGAGTAAGACAAAGGAAAACAACTTCACGGTGGCGGCGCGACGGCCCCAGAGGCATCTATCGCGTGTGCATTTGCGGGCAAAAAAATATCTTTGCAAATAGACACAATAGACGCAAATAGACACACACAAATATACCAACCAACCAACCAACAAAAGAAAGTCTCAAGATAAAAACTCAGGTAAATACTGTGACACACTATGGAATGCCGTAGGTAGTAGTCCTGGAAAAATATAAAGAAATAGATTGAGAGAGGCAGGAAAAAAAAACCTCCAAAAGAAAAACAAAAAACGGGCGCAATTTACCCCGAAGTCATCAGGCATTGAGTGACTTAGTGAATTTCCATCCAAACCACCGGGACCATTGTGTGTGCCACTTGAAAGGGTTCCGCGAGCGTCCAATTGTGGGAAAAACTGCTAAAGGAAAACTTTTTTCCCCCGACTTTTTCTTTTACTCCGTAGGTTGTGTATATATTATAGACTCACTTAAAGTAGCTTTAAATACAGCAATCGCGAAGGGGTGCACCGAACAGAGTCAAAATCTAACCTAACGGAAAATGGGAATATCCTGCCAAAGGATAGCCACTGCAAACAAAAACGAATCACAAGGGTTAACGGTGAAGTTAAAGGAGAAACAAAAAATGGCAATGAACGAAAAAAAAAGTTACAAATATTAGCGCGGCAAATACAAAAGGATTTGTTTTTTGTTCCGATATTTTTACGAAAAAAACACCGGAGAAAATAAACAGCAAAAGGACACTAATCGATTGTTCTCCAACGGGTATGAAAATTAAATTGCTCTTACAAAGCGCAGTTTGCCTGAGAAACAAAATAAAAATTAAATCACCGTCTTCGCGTAGAAGCGAGAAGGTCAATTATTGTTTTCATTCGTAACAATTAAGAACTCGCGCACCGTATACCGTAGGGAAGTGCTAAGTTTAATGCTTGCTGTCGAAAAGAACTAAATGAATTAGAAAGTGAGGCTTTTGGCCCATGTCGTTGTAAGAAAAACCCGATATTCCCCACGAAAATATGCATACGTAAATAATTATACTACACATAATAACAAAAAAAAAAAAAACAGAACAGTTTTTTTTTTATTGAATTCGAACGGTTTTTCTTCAGGTTCAGGAAGGTGGTCAAAATAGGGCCGGAACCTAATAGTGCGTAAAAAGTTTCCTAATCGACAAGCAAAATGAATTGTATTTTGTATGTGTGGCCGGCTCCCGGAAATTACGCCAGAGGAAATAGCGCCAGAATTTTTTTTGGAAAAATCGCCAGAAAATGTGTATTTAGTCAAAATTGGAAAAAGCACCAGAACATTGTTTGGAAATTAGGTCAGACGAGTGTGGAGAAAGAGGCAGAAAGTAAAATGGAAATTAGGCCAGAAAAAAAAAATATATTTTAGCCTAATTTCCAAAATCCTTTTAGAAAATAGACCATAAATCGCTTTATTTTATTTTTTAACAAGATAGTTTGTGAGTGATAATTAAACAAAAAATCTTAGGGGGAATCATCGTTCCAGTGGGGGGAGGGGGGGATTTGATTACATACTTACTTTATTATACTCACATATATAGCATATATATATCTATCACACTGTTCTTTCGACTATATTGTTTTTTATACAATTTCTTTTACTACTACTTTTTTGCTTGCCACTAACAATTTCGTAAGGAAAATTTTCCATTTTTTTATTTTTACAATGTCACAGTCACTGATGAACACTCGAAAGCAACTAATTGACAACGCAAGCAATCGTCCCGCCAACAAGAATGTCGTAATATTACTGTTATTTGTTATTTGTTACAACAATTGCTATACATTTTTTTTGGCATTTTTTCCAAACAGATTTTTTCCAAAAAGTTTTCTGGCGTAAGAAATGGAAAAAACACCAGAAAACTTTTTGGAAAAAATGCCTGAAATTGTGGAAAGATTGCAAGAAAAGTCAGGCCTTTTTGCCTAGGAAAGAAAGCCAGACTTTTGTAAAAAATTCTGGCGTAATTTCCGGGAGCCTGTGTGGCCACCTAATTTTACGTCAAAATACAATGAAAATTTAAATTTTTCGCAATCGTAAACATTCCTAGAGTCGACAAAAGTTTTTGAAGGTGCGATTATTATAACAAAGTGATTTTGCTTATTATTTGTAAAACAAATACTCATTTGAGTAAGTGCAGTTCTTACATTAAATATGTTGCATAAAAAACTAAGCTTTGTTTTGGCTTAAGTATTATTTTAATCTTTTATGTAGTTTGTTGTTACACATTTTTTAAAGAAAAGTTTTTAATGTTCCTAAAAAGACGCACCCGAAATATTATTGACCAAATCTCAAAGGTCACCAAACTTAATAAGAGAATGGTCCTCCGATGATATGGGAATGGCCTTGAAGTCTATTTAACGTGCTTTTTTTTATCACTTTGAGGAGCCATATAAAGAGCAGTTCATGTTTACAGCCGAACAAGAAGGGGGTCGGTCCAGAAGGATCGATAAACTCGCTGAAGTCTGTATGCATCTGAAAACAAAAATAATGCGATTCCAATAACCCTCTACATTTTTTAGTGTCAAAAATATTACACTATGTTATTTTATATTATACTATGTTTTTTTTTTTTTTTAAGAGTCACCCAGAAATCTCAGTTTTTGTAAGTCGCAAATGATAAATCCAGCAAGAGCCCACTTAACAAACAAACTGTCGATGATCACTTTGAAAAAACTTCTTATTGTAGTGGGAAAACTTAAGTAATTGAGCAAAATTATGGCCTTATTCGGAACAGGTGTTCTTTAATAAGGCCCAAGGTAAGGCTTAAAAAAATATGTTTCAATTTGTTTTTTTTAACAAATAAAAAAGCTGTTTTTATATGGATTACTTCACAAGGGGTTATATCAAGGACGATTCAGCAGGCTCCTAAAATTATTAGGAGCCTGGAAGTTATCAAAGAAAAACTTTAGTTTGGCTCACGTACCTTGTTCAAAATGCTTATTTTTATATCTGAGAGATATAACAATGCAATTCGTTCGCTTCTTTTAGCTTATTTCGAAAATCAAAATCCAAACAAAGGTGCTCAAAAGTTCAAAGTTGCTAGGGCACGCGGATTCCAGATGGAAGTACTTTTACAGGTTACTCTTTAAGTTCAATATATACGCGATATAGCTCACTAGGAGGGGATATTTATGTAGTGGCCGCTGGATGAAATGGCTATATCTACAATCGTCACCCAAAATCTCTGAAGCTTTGAAGGATAACATATATTAAAAAACGACTAACTAGTAAAAGATAATGCAATTCATCCACCGAATCTGTTTCATTACAGCAAGCAAAGGCAAAATAATATAAAATCTCCAAGCACATTTAAAAAAAAAAAGATTCCAGGTAGTAAAATTCTATTACCCTTTGTATACCCTCCACAGGAAGGTATATTCACTTTGTCTTTACATTTGTAACGCCAAGAAGGAGTCACCGGAGACCTCATAAAGTATAAATATACTGAATCAGGAGCACATTCTGAATCGATTTAGCCATGTCCGCCTGTCTGTCTGTCTGTCTGTCCGTCTGTCTGTCTGTCTGTCCGTCTGTCTGTCTGTCTGTCTGTCTGAAAGCACGACAGCGCCCAAAGGAATTGACATAGGCGAATGAAATTTGGTGATAGGACTTATTTTTATCGTGGTTAGGTTGGTATTAAAAATGGGCTATGTCGGTCAAGTAGTTCTGGTACCTCCCATACAAAATCAATATTAGGCCAATTGACATAGGTGAATTAAATTTGGTGAAAGCACTTCTTTTTATCGTCGTCAGGTTGGTTTTGAAAATGGGCTATGTCGGTCAAGTAGTTCTGGTACCTCCCATACAAAATCAATATTAGGCCCATGTGTCTCTCTGTCTGTTAAAAACACGATAGCGTCGAAAAGAATCTACCTAGGCAAGAGAAATTTTGTGAGAGGAATTAGTCTTACTGTATTCAAGTTGGTATTAAAAATGGGCTATGTCGGTCAAGTAGTTCTGGTACCTCCCATACAAAATCAATATTAGGCCCATGTGTCTCTCTGTCTGTTAAAAACACGATAGCGTCGAAAAGAATCTACCTAGGCAAGAGAAATTTTGTGAGAGGAATTAGTCTTACTGTCTTCAAGTTGGTATTAAAAATGGGCTATGTCGGTCAAGTAGTTCTGGTACCTCCCAGACAAAACCAATATTAGGCCCATGTGTCTCTCTGTTTACTGTTCAATGTAATTACGTACTACCTCACATGCCTAAAACTTTGCATGACTTGTATGCAGTGGAGGGTATCAAAGCCAGGCCGATGATAGCACTTTTACTTGTTTGTATTGTTGTTGTTATTTACTCTTGCTGTTAATGTAAATATTTATTTATTCATTCGTCTATTTATTTATTTATTTGTTGATAAATTAATTTATTTATTTATTTATCTATCTATTCATTTATTTATTTTTTCTTTTTTATATTATTTTTAATTGAAGGTTTTTTCGTAGTTTCCTTCAGAACATATATTCCTTGCCCAATGAAATTACACTAATTTATAAAAATAATGTTTCAGGAGAAAGATACAAATTATAATATCTCTGAATTGTAAAATGTGTGGTAACAAAACCTACTGTAAATTTATATACGAAAATTGCTTACGTTACGTTACGGCTAAATTGCTTATTGTTAAAAACTAACACACATACACCAGCATCTGGTGCTAAATTTAAACAAAAATTAAATACCGCCTGAGAAGGCTCGTATAAACAAAAAAGCCTTCAATCATGCTCGGTATACCTATACATAGCTATAGGTATAGCTCTCACATCAGTGGAATTATTTAAATTTTGCGAATTAAATTTTCACTTTGCTTTTGAATAGCTAAGCACATTTCATGAACGGCTACCCATCTATCTCGTCCATCCATCCAAATGATTCATTCATAACAAGTTCTCTCCGGGATAAATTTCCTGCCAGTGGTGTGTGCGATACAGTGCAGTGGTAGGTATATAGTGCTGACGGATAGTAGGCACTACCTACTGCCGGAATGCAACAAATGTGCTTCTAAACATAGTTGGAAAGAAAGAAAAAAAAAAAACTCTCACGAAATGAACCAACTCCTTTGTGGCATTATGAAGAAAGCTTCCCTTCCGGAATACATTTTGAGGGTTGCTGCCATACAGCCGCAACATCCAACTCTACGTCGAAATCGAAACTGCTTCGTTCTGAATTATTTCATACCCCCAAAAGGCAGCTCTATCTCTCACACCACGAATTCTGCTGAAATGATTCCATGAAGTACACAAAATGGATATCCTGTACTGCACTTTATCCTTTTCATCTCCTTTAACTCATTCCGTGTACGGTCGAGCGATTATTTTATTTTTTGTTTCCATGCCCATGCTGCCGCCGCCGACCCCAACCCTTCACATTTGCTACGCTAATGGATGAGTTATATACCGCCCGCCATATATCGTATGCTTTTCGAAGCGAAGGAAAATTATGAGTGTATGCCGTTGCTCGGGCGGCGAATTGAATGGAGTCCTTCGTTCCTCGATTTGCCACATCAGCATCATTAAATGTAGATCTTTCATCGCAATGGCGCACGGAACCTGGTGCGTTGGTGGAATAATCGCAAGACATGCATCCAGTGCAGGGGCGCACCTGCCAGCCACTGAGGCATGTCAATGAGCTGGAACAATTAGATATGTACGTGAAAGCGAAACGCGCACAAACACACACACACACACACACAAGTTTTCAGATCTCTCCCTTTGCTCTTCTGTTTTAGCCAGACGTAGGTAGGTACGGCACCTATAGAAGAAGGTTTTTTTTTTAAAGATACCCATCCCCGTGTGATGTTAAAGACATTTTACAAATTACCAACCAATAACAATGTGTAGAGGTATCCTTCTGCCGTGGAATTCATTCGCTTTAATCTCCTCGCAAAAGATGAAGTACGAGTAAGCTTCTCCACCAACCAGAAGGATGAAGGAAATAAAAAAAGGACTCGACATGTAACCGAACGTGAAAGGATTTCATTTCATTTTGTGTCTTAAATACAAAGCGCATCTTTCATTTTCTTCATCGTTTTCCTTAGACTAATTTTTCCTCGTCACTGCCACGACGACGACGACGACGACGACGACGAAGACGACTACGACGACAGGCCAGGAGTGGGGTTGCGAATTCTTAGAGGGTAGTGTCTTTTTTCGCAAGGAGCAGCAGCTGCAGCAGAGGTAGCGGCACGACGTTGATGAAAGGAAATACATCATCAGTAATGTGCTCTTGAAGGCTTGTGCAGGTTCCTCTCAAGGAATGTTGTGCTTCAATTGATTTTTCATTAGTCTTATGAGCTTCTTCCTGACAATGATACGTATTGCGCAAAAACTGATGGCAGAAGCGCAATCGGAATTAAAACCCTGTTTACGTTCAATGTTCTGGGTATATAGGGAAGGAACTCATTTGAAAGATACCTTTTCAAAACTGAACAAAAAGTTGACCATTCAATATCAATTATATTTCTGGAATATGAAAACTAAATGTAGGGTAGGAGAAAAAAACACATTTAACCTATTTCCGCAAACGCCAAATTAAATTAAATGTACAAACTAAAATTGTATCGATTCTTAAAGGGTATGTGAAATTACTAAAAAATGTCCCCATCCCTCTGAACGAAGTCCTGGATCCGCGCTAGAGGCAGTGGGGCGGAGGGGTGTACCTCTGAGCCCAACAGCTCAGACTTGAGCTGTGAAATTTTTTTTTAATGGGTCAAATCATCACAAAATTAAGTTTAGCCCCCTTTCAAAAAAGGTCCTGCGTACGCTACTTTATATACCCTCTTAAAATTAATGCAAAATAAAACTGTATCGAATAGAAATAATCTGAACGGCTTAGTGTAAAATTCCATTTCCGCTTTCCGTTCGCCGACGAGTTCATCTGAGAATCCCAGGCGATAAAGTTTTTTCATGGAAAATGGTTGAAGTTGCAATATTGGCAAAAACTAACGGGGAAACAAAGTAAATATAAGCGAATGCATGTAGAGAAATTCAATGTCACTTTCTGGGGAAGTATATGCAAATTTATGTATTTAAACGCTCGAAAATTGGCTCAAATTGAGTGCGACATTTGCTCGGTTACAAAAAAATGGGTTAACTTTAACTAGATATCTGTTGAAAATAAGTAGTGGTTGTTTTTAAAAACTACCGCGATAAAAAGGTTAAATGCGTACGGTTAAAAAAAAAAAACTTTATCAGTTGTTATCAACCAAGTTTCTGGAATAACTCCAAACAGATGGTTAAATTCTACGGAGTTGGTGTGTTATTTTCGACAGAGAAATCGATAAGTTGACTTGGTTATTTTTAACCCACTAACTCTGTTGCCAGATGAAACTGAAAATCTCGTTTTTCCGAAACACAAAATCAGTTTTTCAAGATATTCCCAATATAAAAAGAACGAAACATAAAACGCAATTTTGAAGGGCTTTAAATAAAACTTATATCTATTTGTTTGACTAAATTATAGAGTAGACAGATATTCATAATATATAAATCAAATAAATACAATAAAAAAATAGATTTTTCATAAATCAATTGCTTTTGAAAATTTTGGAAAATATTTTTTAATACATATTTGAATTAACAAGTTCGCAGTGTATGTCGCAGCAGTTATTACGTTTAAGTTCTGTTCGAATGTTATCCTTTAAAATGGGAAATCAAGTTGGAATGACTGCGTAGGCCGTCATATTTTTTATTTGACCTAATGCATGTTGAAAAAGTTTGTTTTTTGAGAACTTTTCAGTTAAAAATAAATTTAAAAATTAGTACGTATAGGATATAAAAATTAGCGCTAACGTGTTTAAATGACTTAGAATTTCATCAAATCACAACATGATTCATTAAAGCGCAACAAATCTTTTTTAAAGATTAAACTTTCAACTTTGTCAGTACTAAAACGATTACGTACGCTTTTTTTTATATAAATTTGCAGCAAAAAATATTCTTTCAACATTTTTTGCAGAGGAATGTGGAAGCGATAAAATATTGAAAATAATTTTTGTTTAAGATCGGATGTGGGAAGTTTCCATCTGTTTTGTGCTTTTCCTGTTTTTAGCCCTAAAATATTTTTCCTAAAACATATTACATCAGTTATTATTACTATTATTAAAACGTTATTGTTTCCTAAATAAATTACACAAACAACAAAAATAAAATTTATAGCACTAGCTCTCAGTTATCTGATCGTTAAATTCGTTAAAATTCATGTTTCGAATTTGACGAGACTCCATGTCTGCAGCTTGGAAGAAAAATTTGAAAATTATTGTGTAGCTCTGCGAAAGATTGCATTTTTTTTTTGTCGCAATAATATTACATACCTACTTGAATTAATTAGAGACAAACATTGTACAATTTGATCTTTAAAATCAAATCTTTTGCAAATTTAACGTATACTAGCTCCAAATAAAATTATTCATATCAAAAATCTTGAAATTTGATGAATTTGATTGAAGTCTTGTACATATTTTGGAGCTCAAGAAGATATTCCTTGTAATCAGGCATCACTGTAGGTAGGAGCTACTTTTACCAGTATTACTTGGTAGCTTTTAACCGAAAGTTGGTTGATTTTAAATACACTCACTGGCAAAATTATTTACGCATCGCATTGCTCGCACTTAAACCAACCTAAGTGATTTCTTGCGTGTATGCTTTTTAATCGCAAGCGAGTTTTTTAAGAGAAAAATGGGAATATGATGTTTGGGATTGGGGTCACATGTATGTTTACATAATTGAAATGGATTCAACAGCAGTTTCTCCTCGAAGCAAATGACTCTCAAAAAATCAAAAAAATATGAAACCAAGCTTTGCACAATTATATTCGAATATTTCATTAGTTTCTCAACTTTCCGCACGAGACCAAGGCCAGTCTTTTCAGCTCCAGTCATATACCGCAGTAGTAACCCGGGACCAAAGAAGCGCTCACCTCAAAACGGCCAATGTTAAGGACAGATTGCTTTCCCCCACACTGTCTGAGAATTAAGATCATTTTAATGGAAATTGATAGAGGACCACAATACCGCAGAAAAATCATACCCCAACTACGATTGCAACACCTTTCACCCGCCAACTCACTACTCATAGGGATGGAAAACAAAAGAAACCATTTAATATTGTCAGCGTATACGACCGCGTCTTCCATCGCCCCTAACTCCGAGCCACTTCACGAGGACACTTGTTTCAATTCAGTACATCTGGCACCTGGGTAATAAATTTCAAGTATCGTGTAAACACCATCTAACATATTTTTGAACAACACGACGTTGCGATGAATAACTTTCCAACGGACCAACAGCAACGGCAAATATTATCATTCCATCATAATGTACAAGGGCGAAGTGATGCCAAGAAGCGCTGAACCAGAAACGCACATGCAAAGATTCCACTCGGTGCGGTGACTCTCTGGCCCACCCCACCCTCCATACAAAGAGGCCAGGTGACATGCACTGCAAAACCACCACCCAAGGCAAATGAGAGGACACCGCTGCATCTTCCACTTGTTCTCGTTTTCCTGAATATCTGATGTTGCACATGCAACATATCAAGGATCATGTAGTTATTACAGTGTGCCACACGAGGTCCCCACTCTCGTCTGCCAAAATCAAAACATGCCCACTCTAGTGGCCGAGTGAAGTATTTGCCAGCTTTGTATGCATTAGCCAAACTGATGTCCTGCCCGTGTAATCCACTCCGGATCCCTTTTTAAGTATGATTGTTGAGATTATTGCCTCAACCGAAACTCTCGCCTGTATGTCGCAATCAGATCAAAGAACGGTCGGGACACCTTTGCAGCTTGCAGGTGACCATTACTTAAAGTGTATCGAACATGAAAACCCCATCTCGGCAGGGAACCGCACCCTTGGCTCTAATGATGATCGGCCACCAGGTGGTAATTTATGGGCAAGGATGAAGTTCACCTATATCGTGCAATGGAAAGCTGTAAATCTTTTCGTGCCATTATCTCCTGCCGTGTGCGTGTGTATCGATTAAGGACTCGAATGGCAGCAATGCCAGTTTGATTTGTATGCACTTAATCACTGATTGTTAGCATTTAATCAGAATAACTTAAATTGAAATGGATCCAGGCCCATACTGGCCCCTTTGTCAGGCGTAAGCGTATGCGTATGATTAAACTGCTAGGCCTGTGATTATAAATTCCTGAAATGCCCCATGTTATCCTGTTACATTAAGCATTTATGCACACGTAAGCATTTAAATGGGATCGTTTATTTAATTGAAATCTGTCGTCCTGCACCGCGAGCCCGTACTACCATCACTAGCTAAAGTGTACCGCAAAAATAATTGACCACCTCTGTCGGTCGGGGAATATAATCACAGGACTTTGTGTGCAAGTGTGCAACTGCATGCGAATGTTGAACCAAATGCAGGGACACGTACCTAGAGATGTCCTTACCGGATTATTTTCTCCTGATTGCATACGAGGGCATGTTTATGTCCTGGCTGGTAATTTACTGCACTCGGTCGGCCGGCGTTGGGTGACTTGAGAAGGAAGCGTGCTTGACGAACTTAATAATCATCTTTTGAGCTTATGGCATACAGGTGTCTATTTACTTATCGTTGGACATCCTGCCAGCTGCTTGGTGGATGTGTGTGCGCCATCCACAATGTAACTTTAATAATTTGAATAATTGAATTCACTTAGCTGCGTTTATCTGGGAATCGCAAATGAGTGGGGATTAACGATACTATTGGCACAGTCTATGAGAAGGAGATAAGCTTCGCCGCAGTGGGATATGTACCTATACGTTGAGCCGGCTTACAGCCCTGTTGCTTAAGTGATGGTGGCTGATCTATAATTTGCGATGACGACTGTCTGCCTATCACGTGGTTAATATTAAATGTTTAAATTACACGTCGCCGCACCCCTTCAATTGGAGAGTTGAGGAATATAAAATCGAACTGCCTGTACCTACATGTAATAAGCAGCTAGGGCTGGACGGAACCAATTTGTGTCCTTTGGTGAGCTAGAATTAGTCGGCTTTGTAAAATGCTCAACCAGAGTGGAACAATTATCTGTTAAAATTTTAACAAGGATCCAAAAAGATATCCGGCCGGTTAAAAGAGAACGCCAGGAAACGGGCGATGTTCGAATAAAGTCGCACCCTATGTCGGAGGATTGGGGAAAGTCCTATCAAATAAAAGCCGAATAGAGGTGCACACATATTTTTGCATCAAGAATTAAAACTAGCACAGGACTTAACAGAAATACTTCGTATACTCCTTTGGTAATCTTAGGCCCGCGAAACGCGGTGAATCGAGGAAATCAAAAGATAGATGCTATAAGCTCCTGCAAGCAAGTTTTATATCCCTCCAGAGTTAAGTTCCAGTTCTTAAATTAAATGTATCCTTTTTATCCACGAATTTTCACTTGGTACAGGACCGAAACTGTGTGTAGTTGCCAATTGGTTCAAGAAAAAAAAAACCATGACTACGGCTTCGTGAATACAAAGTAAAGTGAACACAGTCGTATTACATGCCGAACTACTGGAAGCTGCGAACTTAGGTATCCCGAATAGCACAGATTGTGATTTGCAACAAAACTTCGATTGTATTTCAGTTATATTTAAGTAATCTGTAACAAAATCGGTTCCATATCAGTTGTATTCATGTTCACGCGGGACTATTTGTAACATTGTCATTCGAAATGTTGTAAATACGGTTTTTTAAAGTTTTAAACTTGTTCACAAAAAGGGGGGTATGTTTGAAAATAGTTTTATAAGAGTTCGTAAGTTAGAGTTCTAAAAAGGTTGGTAATAAGTTACAAATACGTTTAGTAAATTTTCATTTTGGATACTTCTAACTAAAACACATTGAAACGTTTGCATAGCAGAAACTTAATAACGAAGTAACTTAATTACAATCAAAAGTGGTTAAGTTTCTAATGTGTACAAATTATGTTTACAGAATGTTATATAAATAAAGAAACTTACAAAAATGGAAAGTCATTGCTTAGTTTTTTTATATGTTTTTAAAACGAATCGTATATTAACAAGTCATCTGGGATATTTTTGCAATTCAGTAAAAAAAAAATAAGGGAAACATTAAAATGTGAAACAATGCTATAATTGAGTTTATACAATTATAAACAGTCTTCGTCAATCACTGCTGATTAGTGAAATCATATTAATATAATGTTGATGAAAAAATCAAAATGTCAGCGTCAAGTTTCGTGGCGTTATTGTAGCTTCATTATAACTTTACATCCTCCACATAATCAAGTAGTTGTAGTCAGCGTCGCCAAATCGGCTTTCCGCAATTATTCTGTATTGCAGAAAATGTTACTTTAATGCACAAAAAGAAGACCTAACCTAGAATGTAATATTGTTCCACGCAGACGATCCGAAATTCAAAAATATGTTGTAAAAGTGAGATCACGATTTTTTTCGTCGAAAAGGAATAATAGCTCTGATTTGTAGTTTTATCATTTTAAAACTCAAAATGTAAGTCAGCTATCAAATGTAAGTTAAAAAGTTTAATGTAACTTCGGATTTTTTGAAAAATATTGCTTACGATCTTCACGAAAAAAGGAGAAGAGGAGAATAAACCAAATGGCAGCTGAAAACTTGCAAGGTCAAAGCAGTATTTTATTGGAATGTTGTTGATACAAATATTGTAATGTGCAAATTATAGGACAACAAAAAAACATTGCAGAGTTGAAATTTTACATTTATCAAAAGTGTTTGTAAAAGCTGAAAAGCTTAAGTTGAAGTTATACGGAAAACAAAAACTATAAAAATCACCGATGAACATTTTTAAAACAAGCTTCTAAAAATGTTTGGCAACAGTGAATATAATGTCAACAAACAAAAGTTAGTTATAAAGAAGTTATAATGCTATTGTTTATTTTCAATTATAGTGATGTTATAATAATGTTGATTTACTATTTTGAAGAAAACTAAAATGTCCGATATATATTTACTTATCTTACATACTTGTTGTTGTTACATCTCATAAATATGGAAACAACAGTTTGCTAACATTCAGTTGTTACTTTGTTGTAACTTCATTTCAATAGCATTTCAAGGAACATTTTAGTTATAATATTATGGTTCATGATGTTTCATGTAACAACCGCCATATTGTTCACCATTTTATATACCTGTTTAACCATAGTTCTTAGGATGTGAAAAATACATTTCAATTTTCTCAATATATTACATAGCTGCTACAATTCATTTGTATAGAAACTGATGAATATGGTATATTAAAATTTGTTTCCACAAATTTGATTTTGAAGCTTAAATACAAATTTTAATATTTTCTGATTTTCAAACTTTTCTTCTATTTAACCCTTTTTTGGAGGCGCGTGATCTTAATGTTCATGACAAAATTAGGTTTCGTTTAAGGATTTTGGTCGGAAATCGCAGCAAACTTGAACTGTTTTAGATACTAATACTTTTCAGATCAATATGTTTGCCTTTCCTTTTATACTTCATAATTTGTTTGTCTATACATGTAGACTCAAAAAGCATTCTAATAATAACTTATTTAAAACTTCTGGAATGTTTACAGAAACATTTCCCATACTTATATTATATCCAACATGTTATTCAAACTGATTTGCATAAACAACAGGACAACGCAACAGTTACTTAATGGTTACATTGTTAAAACATTAGTTAAGTCAAATGCAACATGTTTACGTTGAAACAACGTATTAAAAACTATCATTTAACAAAAAATAACCTCAGTAAAACACAAATACTACAAATTTGTTGCAAAATATATGGGGAAATGCGGCTATTTTGGTTACAATGTGGGATGTGGCAATGTTACTGTAATACTTAGGAAATAACTTGATAGTTATATTAGAGTTGTATGTACCATATTAAAACCCAAGTGTGCTATTCGGGTATGACTCAGTTTTTGACATGCAAACAAGCCACTGTTTGAGAAGACAAGAATGGACTTTGTTTATATTTATTAAAATGCAGGCTTATAATAATTTTTGTTTGACAAACCTTTTAAAAACCGTCGGTCAGTTGAGGAGACTAGAACATATAGATGGAGACATTTAATATCATCGCCCAAGATTGGGGTAGCTACACCTTTGAAGGCTCTATCGAGGCAGCAAATGAGAAAGATGAGAAAAATGTGTGTTAACAAATAAACTTCAGAGCATCAGGGGATAAGATCGTTGAATTTGAATCAACAGGTCGAACAACTCAGACTTAAGCCTGGTATACCCAGCTGGAACGAAATTTTCCGGTGGTCTCCAAATGGACAGCGAAACGTCTGCGAAAAGGCAGCGGAAAATAATTTGTGGAGAGGTCCATCAGCTGATACCCAAGTAGCAGTGTTACCAGCACTGGCTATTTATATCTGATTTAGCTACTCGAACTCTTAACTGGCTCCTTAAAATTGTCATTTGGAATTTATCATAATTTACGCTATTCATTTTAAAGTTTGTTGATTTTTAGGCTTCTTAAGACCATATGACACTACATTTTTCTATGCATTTGTTCTGCTTTTTAAATTAAACTAGAGGAAAAATTAGAACGAAAATCCCCGATAGGAGTGAGTGTGTACACACCAACTATATTAATCAGAGACAATACTTAGACCACCAACTCCGGCCGGTTTGCCGTTACTTAGCCTACAAGCTATATTTTTACGGAGTGGTCACAATTTGGTGCGCTAGTATTGTTACATAGAAATTCGAATTGACAAATGTCACGAAACTTCAAAAGTTCCGCCTCACCAACACACTCTCAAAAAATATGACCCACTTCCGCTGTGGGTAAAGTTGTTGGCAGAGTTCATAGAATTTTATCCGTTAGATTTGAAATTGTTCGTTACGTGGGGATAATATTTTTTTTAGGAATAATTGTACATTTGCTTAAAATATTTATGAAAAATGTATTTTTTTTTTTACATTTCAAGATTATTTGAAAATGAATTTTATTGAAAATTTGCAAACAAATGCTACCCCTTTCGTAATACACTTTTCATCTCTTTTACACACCGCTGACTTTTCAACATTATTAAAATGAGTGTCATACGGGCTTTAGGAATTTATTAAATACATGCTTCTATTGCGAACGTACTCATTTCGTATAACTAATGTCGTTTTCGATTTGGCTTTTCAGATTTCTGCTGCCCAATCTAACATTATCCGAACTTAATGGGTTCTTGTTTTTATTGAGCTGGCCACAAGCACTGGGGGTCCATTTCAATTGATTTTCACACATTTATACAAACTCATTTCGAAATAATTTAATATAAAAATAGAAAAACTCGTCTCCATAGCGTTCATTTTTTCAACATTTTTAACATTGGAAAATGGAAACTAGAAAAGTCTCTCAATTATGAGTATGTATGTTGCGTTGCTTTTATTTGTAATTTAAAATTGTCGTCTTTAAAAATAGTGTAATGAGAATAAGTCGACCTAAAGAATTGCAAAAAAATATGCGCACTTTTGATCTTTATATATAATAAAATAAATATTTGAGTGTCTTTTTTTGGCACCAAGTTTTTTAAAATTTTGCTCCATACCTCATAGAAGATGGTAGCACTGCACAACAAATGTCAAATTTTCGCAAGCAAATAATGTCCCGGATAATAAACGTGTGCAAAAAGAGAGTGGAGTGGAATTGTACCAAGCAATCTACTACAATTACCCACTTTTCCGCCATCATTTCGCAGCAGCTGCGTACTGCAAAACGAAAAGGAGAGCGAAATTTTTCGTTCATGATTTCGTTGTGTCATTTTTGTATGGGATTTTTCGTTCCGGAACAGCTGCGTACCAGCCAGTACGCGGAAAAATATGAATTCTTGACCTGCAAGATATAAACGCGAAAGTTAGAAAATGTTTCGTAACAAGCGGACACAAAGCACTTACGATAAATTTTGAAAAATGCAGCAAGCATGTTTGAAAAATGTCTTGATCAAGAGTAAAAACTTTACTTACTTCTGGACGAACCTTGGTCCGTTGTATGATATGTCTTCAGCCAACTTGATCCATGTCTAGTTGCAAGCCGTCGTATAAGCCGGCTGATAAATTCGAATCTTTTGTATTCGGTGTTCCTTCTCTTCGTAAAGCCCTCGATACAAACCGGACCAAATTTCGCACTAAAAACAAATCTGAAAACGTCTTTATTCGCTGACGAGGATAGACTTAACATCATACAACTGTCAAACATCGCGACCATCGGTTATGGAACGTCGCACAACCGAACAGCGTAATTTGAAACTTTGTTGGTGAAAGTTAGCAAACTTTTCGAACTTTGAGAGTTAAAAGAATAATCGAGATGTTCGATCGAATTGGCGCCTGACAAATTTCCTCTGTAAGGCTACTTTGCCAGAGCCTTCTTAGACGCGATCTATCAAGATTCCCTATCATGAAATTCTGCAACGTTGGTAGTTCTCTCAACTTTACCTTCCAGCCCAAGGAAAAAAGCAGTGGAAGTCATAGAAGATGACCTCATATTGATTACAACAACTGAAGCTAGTTAAAACAATATGGCACGCACAACTAATAAGACCTTTTGAGGTTCAAGACCGACCCGCCCAGTAGCACCGCCTAAGTAAGCAGTTTTTTTTTCCTTCGAAATGCCGTGACGTAAGAAAACCCACTCGCACCGCAAGGAAAAAGCTTAAGCTACCTTGCACTATAGCAGCACCCACCCGCCAGACCAAACGAAACCTACCCCTCGCTCTTTATATTAAACGTGATTTTATTTCCACCAGAAGCGCAGAATAAGAAAACGAAAACGAGAAAACAAGAAAACAAGAAAAACCCCTCGCGATTTAGTGCTGTGGTATATCAGCAGTGAACCGTTTTAACAGGTGGGTGCCATTACCAATACAGTGTACACGAAACAATACAATACAGAGGCGGGTGCTCCTTTGAAGTCATACACACATATACGAGTGTAGAATGTCCCAAGTACGTTCATAAATTCTCACATGCGAAACAATAAAATTGTCCTGTACACTCGCTCATATACCGGGAGACAGAGGGCTGAGCGCCGAGAGGACCACCAGCAACTTTGAACAAGATTGCTCGACAATTTCGTTGAAGACGAAGAATAAGTGCAAAAAAAAAATTGTATTCGTCTGCTCAGCAATTTTTTGCTTAGAACACTCAGAGACAAGTGAATACAGCATCTCCGCAACTGGAATTTCGCAATAAACCGAATTGGATATAAAAAGGACACAATAAATGGGAAACAAATCCTAAATTTTATTTCACACCCTATTTTGTGTCTGGAATAGTGTTGCGGGAATGGGCCGGTTGTCTTTGGCTGGAGTGTGTGTTTCAGTTTATGTGCAAATTGCCAACACATCGTCCTTTGCCATTGTGCAGGGAAATGAGCATCCTTTTTGCATACTTCTCAGATGGTTGCTCACATCCGATGACAATGCAACAGAACAGGAAATTTCAAAATTTCCAAATATTAGCCGGCTGCATATACTCGTGTACCAGAGGCGGTGTTGTGTAGAAGAGTGAATTGGGCGGCATAGGGCGCATTTATTTGGTTATAATGCTGAAATTTTAAAGTTGCTATCGCATGCCCGAATTTGAACGGCACACTACTTTTCGAAGGTGAATGGCCTGCGATGCAGATGACTTAATAAGGAGCATGCACTAAGAAAGGAGGTATTCTGAACTTCACCAGACACCAGATAAACAATTTGCCTTTGTCGGCTGCATACTTAGTGAATGCCAATAGGGAGAAATGTTGTATGTTGCTCCCTCAATAGATATTTTCAAACGGAGAGGAGAGATTGGTCCGTCTTTAACGAGGTAAAACCGAAGTATGTGGATGCTGCCATCAAGAATGGCAGCGGACTCTTAATAGCTGCGGCTTGGGCAAAACGTATACGACGAAGAGGTAATGCTCTTCAATGAAGGTTTGTCGAAGGTGACGGCCCTTCGGGTCCATTTATTAATCTATGGATTGGGCTTGAAGAATATTCTGAAACGAGCTAAGCAAGTTTGAGCCAATAGCAAGCCGTTCCCGTGTACCTTATAAATCATCAGCTTTATCCAGTGCTCGAAAAAACTGCGGTCAATGTGATATATGGGGGGAACATTTTTTTGAGGGGAAATTGGGGTTTTTTTAAGCACGATTTTATTTGTATTTCGTTATTTTATCCCTTAAAGTGTGCTACAACAAAAAAATAATTTATAAGTATTTTGCGAACCTCGAAAAGCTGAGTAACTTTAACTTAATAATGAGGCAGCTTTGAGATTCGTCGTTCTGTTCTGTCCACAAACAAATAATTTAAAATTGAACATGACAATCGAGGATGAGATAAATGTGTGTCTTATTGTAAAATCCTGCAAAAGAGTCCATCAATTCTCCAAAGCTATAGCTTTTTGCCAGTCTTTTCTTTAAAAAAAATGCAATTTCCCGCTTTACTAGGAAAAAGTTTTAGTTTTATTTAATAGCTTTTTTAACATTTTACAGGATTTAAGCTTTCGAACTTGTACGAATCTGTAAATATTAAATTATAAAATTAAATTTGATAAAGAACACTTTAGTTTCAAAAAGAAACATGCGTTAACATTTCCGTCGGGTGTATTTATTTGCCGCACACTTTTTCATTCGGAAGCAGCGTTGTTATGTGATCGTATTCATCGTAAATGTTACGATTTTCGAAGGTTAATACGACGCTCCGATTTTTGCCTTTTTTGCTCCAGTTTCTACGATTTCGTAAATATTTTAACGATTTTTTCCGATATTATACAAACATTAAATACGATGGCTAAACCGAAATACGTCTCGATAAATAAAATACAATTTCAGAAAAAGAACCCACAAAGATTTAGAAATGCATTTAGTATGACTTTACCTTACCAACACATCCCTTTTGCAATTAGCCGGCATCGATTGCCGAGCATAGACATTTTTTTTTTGTGTGATGGGTTACCGCCTACTTGCGATGTTACTGCTATGTTATGTCAAATTTGCAATGGCTATAATTCCTTTTGCATATTTGCGTTGTTTGCTTGTGTTGTTATTGTTTTTGAATTGCAGAAGGTTGGTGTTGACTCTCGGTTTCCTTTATTTTTGTGATTACCCCTTCCCCTCTAATTTTAAACATTGCAGATTCGTTGATAAATAAAAATGGTTAAAATGTGTAAAATTTTAAAAGCAATTACTTTTCTAAAGGGAAATGAGTCTTTAACCGCTTACCATGGGGATAGGTATGCCGTCTTATAAGGGGTAGAATTACAATAGAACCTATATAAAAAAACACATATTTCAATAGACTTCGGAATACCCCTAGGAAGGTACAAGTATTATTGGTATAAATGTAAATACCTTCTTCTGAAGTTAAATTTGCTTGAAACTTATATTGTTTTCGATTTGACAAAAAGATCAATTTTTTTCAGAAAAAAATCTCTCTTTGATCCAGATTTATTTTCATAAATAAAATTTTTTCTTGATCTGAGACACTTTTCTACCAATGTGCATGGCACACAGCTGGCGGTTCATCGTTGAAAGGATTGTTTTTTTACTGAATTATTCATTTTACGCGTATGAAAACGAGTTTTTACATTAAATTATTTCGGAATGTGTTACTGAAAACGTGTAAATTAATTTCCAGTAGGCACAAGTGAAAAAAAAAATTCCGGCCAACTCAATACACACCAGAACCAATAAAATTTGGATTTTATGTTCGATTCTGAAATCTCAGATCAAAATCAAAATCTGAAAAGCCAATCGGAACAGTATCCCTTCAATCTCGATATGGGCGAGGCAAGTCACAGTCAAGTATTTTGCCTTTTTTGACTAAATTCACAACTTGGTCTAGCCATAAAATTCGCGCTTGCATCTTCAAAACCGTAGTCACTATCATCCGTCAAAGATTTTTGCCTTCAAAGGGTCATAGAACCCCTTTTGCTAATCTCACAGCACTCGATGCCATGAAGCATAACTGCCAGAAAAGGAGCGTACTTCTCGTTCTTTCAAGCCAAGAGGCTGAACTGACATGTTTTGCCAATCCGAAGTAGCAGCAGTTTCCAACTTTTGTCTTTGCCGGCATTTTATTAGTTTGTCAATCGTTTTACTCCGAGGTAAATGTAGCTTCATTTAATAACCTCTTCAAGTTGCTCTTGTCAAGATTAAACTCTCGTCCTGTGATGGTTTATTTTTGTTGATCCATAGAATAATTTTAGCAGTATTAACCTCGTTTAATTCAACCAATGATGTTGTTCTTGTAGAGACTAACAATTTTATGTCGGATCAGAATGGCTAAATTGAGAGCCTGACTCTGGACAGTAAAGCATCTCCTAAACCGACGTAATTTATTCGTATACGGACAGCTAAGCGTACGCATATCAAATTTTATATACATATAGCGCCGTAGTAATAACAAATTTTGGTGTCGACTTTAAATTTACGGAAGCTCAAAATTGGCGAAATTTGTATGGAAAATACATCCACTGTGAACTACTAACATTTTGGGTCCAAACTAAAAATGGTTATTGGTAAGGCCCATAGTATACGAGAGAGTGTAAGATCTGTATCGAACTGCATGGAGTATTGCAACTCTGCTGTCGATGTATTGAGCGAAGATATAAACTTAACGAAAGACCGAGAAGGTTCTTAGTATTGTATGACCAAAGTCAGTCTTTCAGCAGGAACCAACCATGCAGGTTGGGTGAACACGAGCAGGTTACTAAATAAAAGTGGTTTTTCGTAACATGTTTCCACTCGAAATTGCGTTGTTTTCTTAATTGTTCTGACGGTGTGATATTTCTAAATCAGAGCGTGTGACGGTTTATATTTTTGGTCTTTAACTTCCCTGAGCTACGATACACTCTCATTCGATCAAGTCTTGAGTTACTTTCGCTGTTCACGACGTTTTTTTCGCTGTCGCGGTTAGCTACAAAGAAAGCAAAGCTTCTGCATTCTGTTCTTACTTTATTAGTCCATCCATATACAGGTCGCCCATCTAGGAGCTGCTAGGAGTGCTACTTAAATACATCTTCGCTATACTGATTTACCTTCAAAAATTTGAAAATAGGTCGTTAGCTTCCGTGCATCTACCCGATTTTCCCCGAAACCATTCGTAGATTCTTAGACTATGAGTGCTGTAGGTAGTAAAGTGGATAATAAATCATTGCTGCCACTGGTGTGCCAACTGTAATGTCCTTTATTTCCTTTAGTTGAGAAACCTCGTAAGTCTTCTTTAACGTTCTTCACCGCCCTTCTTGGTTCACATACAGCTTTTCAGCTAAAACATTTTGTGAAGATCTATCTGTTTATCCAACAGGAAGGCAAGTGCTGTAGATCAGAAACAGATGGCAGCAAGCCACGGTTATCCTGATCAGCATTCAAATTCACCTTAAATAATTCAAGTTATAGCTCCTAATACTCGTAGCTACAAACCAACAAGCGTTTCGCTACCCGACTCAAGGCCTATCATAACCATTGCTTGTGTGTTATTTCTCCTTTGACGAAAGGAAAATATAATCGCACAATTTAAGCATTCTCATGGCAGTTATATTCTGACGGTGAGGGACAGCTCTAAACGACTTAAGGTGTTCTTTGTGTCTATCCAGTAGTTGAAACTAAAGCAAAGCGCTCAGTTTAGCAAACTCACCACTAAATCACTGCGCCCCGATAGTTGATCCTGCTACTACCCGGCTCCAGCCGGGGGGCATTTACTCGGACGACACCAAATGCATGTACGAGTGTTCAGAAAGTGCATAGTCACACCATATACCTTCCCTAAGGAGTAAACTTCCAACTAGTGTAGCCCAACTGTTGCGTTGCCGAAATTTCACAAATGCAGTCTGCATCCGAAATCCCGTGTACAGTTTTATTCATATTTCTCCACATATCCTTCGCAAATGCAGGAGGTGCACACTTCCCCCCGAGAATTTATTCTGTGCTCAGACATAAATATTTCTCATAAAAGGATTGCGCAATTATGTTGCATTAGAGCTCGGTCCCTTGGCACAGCGTATATAGACACTCGCATACAACTGGGACCCACTCAGACGATCCAACGAATATTCATAAATGGCTGCCAAAAGTCCAAGTACCACACCACTTGCTCACATCAGATATGCGAGATAGGGGATGATCGACGAAGGAATTTAATTTTCCGTCCAAGTATATGCGGCAGCTCTCTAGTTGGGCGGTTTAATGTGTCAGCAGTTAATACCTGGAATACCTATATATGCAACATCCCTCCAGGTCCAAGCACTCGCCAAAGCTGTAAAAAGGCAAAGCGGAAGCGACACGTCAAGGACGTTATTTATTACAATTGCTAACGACTCGTCGACCATAAATCTTTGCATTCCTTTGCACCAACACCAATGGGGGTGCACATATTCACACCGTGTGGTTGGGAAATAATTTCTGCATAGATTTTGATGAACGCACACAAAAACAAAAAATAAAGGAAAAGCTATGCCTTAAACTTTACGGGTCCTGGTGCGGCACTTCCTAGACTAAACTTTGCCACGCCAAATCTATTCAGTTGGAAAATAACTGTCAGGATGAAGTTTTAATTGTGTCCTCACCGGCTTAACATCGCCCTGGATTCCAGATTCAAGCAAGATAACTGCCATCTTCCACCACCAAAGTGCCGCAGCGACACCTCCATCTTAGACGGGCGGTGGAAGGTCGGGTGGGTAGCATCGCCTGCCGAACTGGGGCTTGCATCCTCCTTTCCGTTCATTCGCATTATTATGGGCTTACGGTTGAGCCATCTAAATCTGGAAATTATTCGTATTTTTTCCTGGACCTTCCTATAAAGCGTCCTTCCCCACTTTGGTGACTTTTCTTCGATGATGATGATGCTGATGAAAGTGGGTATTTGCTGTGTGTGTGTGTAATTGAATTTTCATATCATGCGGACATTGCTTCCTCCAATACACACGCAACGTTTTCGTTTTAATTAAATTCGGTGCAGGCGATTTGGTTCATTCTTCTATTTGCTTGGCCAACAATTCGAGGCCATGACATTTATTTATTAAATTAGCGCTCGCGATTCGCTGTCAATGCAGGCTCAATTTGAAGGATTTACGCCAGGGATTAGGCGAGCCTTTCAATATTTGACAAGATCTTAGATAATGGACGGAGTTTAAGTTGCTGTTTTGTTATGCGAGCGGTTGTTTCAAAAAGGAACGTAACGTGGGGGTGAGCTTTTTATTTGACATTTGTGGGCTATCCTTTGGTGTTTTGTTAATTTGCAAAGGGAACCCCATTGGTAAGTTTTTAATAATGTCAGCCACATTGACATGGGGTGGTTTAGTGGGCGCCAAGATAGGTTAGAAATGAATTCCTTGATACATTAGAAAATGAAGGCACATGGGATTTGGCAGGCAGACGACTCTACTGAGCGCAACTTCTCGCGATGATTTATCGTAAAACGGCTCAACCTTATTATTAGCTCAGGGCATTTCATAACTCTGACAGCTGAGTTTCTAATTTGCATGACAGTTTTACTCACACTGTGTGGCATGTCAAGTTTTTTGCGGTGGCTCTCTCACCTCGAAGTGAATAGAGGCGAAAAATAGAGACGTGCTTAAAAAACACTTCAGCTGCAAAATCCACCCCCTAAAACAGCAGATGAAAAAATTGATCTAAAGCCCGAAACAGAAACAGAAATTTCAATCCTTACTGCCAAATTTTACCACACAATTCCGTGATTGCCACCAGTTCTCTTCAGCTCCACACATTGAACTGAATCCATATGTCATGTGATTGGGCTGGTGGCTGCCCCCCCTACACTCCTCTCGTCTGCTGACAGATGATTCGATCGTCCGTTTCCTGATCATTTTCCTCGTCTTGGTTGTTATGTTGATTAAAGATTTAAACTAGGTTAGTCTGAGCCCGAAGCGCATTTTTTATTAGAATATCATAGATATAGTAAATATGGAGCGGTTTGGGCAGCACCTAAACTTCGAAGAACCTCGCCATTTAATTTCGAGATCGTCTGGTTCCATCTGTTATTTTCTATCACACTCTAGATCTTCTCGGGTTAATTTGCAAGACGCACTCTTGAATCGGAATACAGTTTCGTATTGAGAACAGCAAGGTCATCTTGAGTTAGTAATTAGTTCCTTTCTGCCACGGTTAAGACTGAGAGGTGAATGTAATCAATCGACAGTGATGTTGTCGGATCTTCGGTCCCGAATGTTACAGGAGTCAGTCGTTCTGCCGTTTGGGCTTTTTTTTGTGTCGCCTTTTCTTTGTTCGCATGTTGAACCTTCAGGAGTTCCGATTGGGAAATTAGTTTTTCATGAAGTTGCATTAGATATTACTTTTTTTCCCACCCGTGTTTCATTGGCCCATTTGTTAAACTCCGAGCAAAAGGTAAGGCTACTTTATGGAGCCGATGACAAAGGAATGAGTCCGGGTTGGGGTCAAAATACCATTCTCACTATTCTACTTTTCTAAATACTGCAAACTATTTATTTTTTTCTATATTTAATTAGAATTTTCTTAAATTTTTTTTAAATATTTGATATTATTTTTTTAATTTAATTTCTATTTTTTATTAAATTAAATAGCGTAGGTATATTTTTAGTTTTATTTTTTTAATTTCTAGATTTTTCATTTAACTTTACAATATTTAATTCAATTTTTTGCTACAATATTTTTTTTTTAACTTTTCATTTTTGTTTTCCTTAATTTCTGTTTCTTTTTTCTATTTTTATACTTCTTTCACATTATTTTTTTTTGTTGTTGTTTATATTCGTAATTTGAAGGCAAGTAGAATTCTGTTGCTTTAAATTTGAAGAGGAGAATTTTGTAAAGCAGAACTAAAAAAAATAAAAAAAACACCCGAATAAAATACAGAAATAAAAAAAAGTTAATTTAAGAAACCAAAAAACCCGACTGACTGTAAAAAAAAAGTATTAAAAATATATGAATAAGACGCATTTAAGTACCTATACCTAGCTAATTGACAATCGGAGACTATATACCTACGCAGTCTAACAAATATAATGTATGAGTATTGAGTACCCTCCGACTGCCAAATAGGTAGTTGTAGATACTTAAATGCGTCTTGTTCATATATTTTTAATACTTTTTTTTACAGTCAGTCGGTTTTTTTGGTTTTTTAAATTACCTTTTTTTATTTTTGTCTTTTTAGCCGGGGAAGAATACAAATATTGGGATACCTCACTCTTCAAAATCTGTCCAGCCGTTTAGGCTACAGGGCGTCCCGTAGGAACATACATAGGATACGCGCGTGTCCAGTCGGGTAATAAAAATATGCCCACCTAACATGCAAGGTACAAGAAACATTTTCGCGATGCCGTCGATTATGCATTTAGAATGACTATTCCTATTCAATCATTTCGTCTTTATTCTTTAATTTTTAATCAAGAATTTGTTTGTAATTTTTGCTTTGCCACCTTCCCAAGTTCCAATCGGAGACTCATCCTATGCAAACATTCCTACATCACCACAATATCAAGGTAGACAACTGACGATGGGGACTGCTCAGTATTTGCAAAACACTTCTTACAAAAAAAAAACAATGGAAAGTTCAAATACACTTTTCGATCCGAAAAAAAAAGAAATCTAATTTCAAGTCCAAACATGGGACATATACACTGAACATATGCATAGAATCCAAAACAACTTAAACTTTACTCCTTGAATATATGCACTTGTGTCCGTAATTCGATTTTTCTCAATTTGATAACCAATATACGACTGTCACCAGTCACACATAAGGGTACGTCGTCGTGTGTAGTAAGGAAAAGTAAAAAGAAAAGTGGGTAAACCCGCCACCACTCTCGTCCATTCAGCGACAAACTAACAAATTCCATATGTCATCTGCGTATGCCACCATCCTTTCATCGAATGCATAAACATGTACGAGTTTGACATTTCATAAAAATGTTGGTTATTTCCAAGAAAAACAAGGAAGAAAAACGTTCGGTATACAGCATATAGGACTAGGTCTGGCGGGCTGTAGAATTTGAATGGGTATTCGTATTCGTATTCGTATTCTTATCCTTGTTGCACACATTCCTGCACGCCGATGATATCCAGATACCAGATACACTGGTGTCTCTAGAATCAGTTGCAACTTGCGATATCGTCGATGTCGTGTTGAAGCCGTGTGTTTCGTTGTCGTCTGCGAAAACCGTATCCGTCGTCGTCGTCGTTGGCAAAAGAAAACTTTGCGCTCACAGAAAGGCATTCAATAACTTCAATTCCTCATATTGTGTGTTTGGAATTTGAAATACATTCACATTACGATATTCAGCATCGCTTGCACTCATTCCTCGGCGCTACACTCATCGTTTTGCTATTTTAGCGAATCAGCGAGTGTAAGTACGACAAAAAAATGTTTGATACCCACACAATCGACAAAAATGTCGAATAGAGACGACACGACTCATCCTGTTGCTGTTCCTGATACAGTACACAGTACACACATAGCCAGGGCTTTGTGCAAGATGGCAAACCTTTTCCCGTTCACTGCATTCGACATGTGAGCTTCTTCATTTTAGCAGACAATTTTTGTTTACCCTCTCCACGTCTTCGGTTATATTTTGAATTCGATTTTGTACAAACATTGGATGTGCGGGGATGAGAATCAGAAAATTTATGAAGAATGACTGTGGCATTCGTTGTGTCTACAAAAATGTCACCGCAAGGAAAATCCCTGTGCCCTTACCCATGCATGGCGAAAAGGATTTCTCTGCATAATTCTATCAGAATTACTGTAGACGATTGGCAGCGGCAGGAGTGGTGACATGGGGCGGAAGGGTAAATCGTTTTACATTTACAAACTATCGGATGGCAATGGAATACAAAATACATCTATGGCTACGTATTGCGGAAGCCAATAGCGAGTGCCAGATATACCATGGACGAGGAGATATGCCCACAATGGGATTACGTTTTGGCAGCGAACGCTTATGGATTTTTGTCAGTTTGGTGATTTTCATCATAATGGAGGGGGGCATGTATTTAGCTAGGGCGTCTTGGAGCCATCGCAAATTGTACAAAGGAAGAAGAACTGACGAGCGATTGCAATTTGGCGAAGAGCTGATGGAGATCTATTTCAGTGCTGTTTCAAGAGAAATTGATGTTACAATCAGTGGCGCCCAACACGGGGTCCCCACAATACACAACTTTGTGGACAAGTGAGTGCGTATCGACGTAAATATTGGAACTTCTCTAAGTCCGCGAAACTAATAATAAATAAAAGAGAATTTTTTTTTTCCTCGCAATGTATGTAACTTCTCCCACATCCGACATCCCCCACATGAAGCTGATGATGGTTCCCCACCACGTCAAGGAAACTACCTGCTCTCTAGCTAAAACAAGGTTTACTTTATGGAAACCATACACAAGTCGTCGAAAACTATATAAAAGCTATGTATTTAAAGCATCAAAATCAACATCCCTTCTGCCACCTTTAATTGCCAAAGACATTCCGAAACTCCTTACTCCTCGCACGATTGTCAGTTCGTCTATAGTCTGAAGAAAGTGGATACATTCCATCATCTTCATCCCCATTGTACATTGTCAGATGTCAATATTTCTTTGTTGTTGGCCCTCTTCTTGTCTTGGCCGGCACACATTCAATTATATCCTGTTCGTCGTGAAAAGAAAATAGGCAAACACACCAATCCGATCCCCCGAGGAACCAAAGCCAACCACATTCACATGGAATGTCCATTGTCCGAGTCATTCGAGATAAATCCAGATTGGCAAATACACATGTCTCCTAATTCGCATGTTAATTGAAAAGTCCGCTTTGGTTATGAAAGGGCTTCCGACGTTGTTATCGTGTGTATATTAACTTGAATCTGGGTTCGTTATATCTGAAGGGCGTGTGTATCTGTGTGTCGTTGTAGTTTCTGGGTAATCCAATCAATTAACTCGAATACAAGTTTGCCGAACATAAAAACTAATAGATGTTGATTTTGTCCATACATAGCGTTAGCGATCACCCTTACCCTTACCTTCCCTTGGAATGCTGGATGCACAGCCCTCTGTATAACCCAAATAAAATAAACGTACGACTTTGAATTAATTGAGTGGGGAAGTTTCCCCTCGGTGGGAATTATATTTTTCATCATTGATTTAGACATACGTCTCGTAGGCAGACTTGGAGACTTAATTGCTATATTAGTTGGGTGTAGGTGTGGAATGGATATACTTTTAACGTCGCCCAGTCTAACTTAGTTGTGTTCTGTTTGACATTCGGATGGAAGACTTTAGGTATTTTCATTACCAAGGTGTAGGTGGACATGAAATTTTGTATTTTTTTCTTATTCAGGGAATCATGGTTATGACAGTCATTTGATGTTTAGACAATTATTGAAACAAACTTTGAAATTTGGAAATCTTATACAATATTCAAGGATTTTCTCTTCGCAAAATATTCAACTAGAAATCGGGTTGTGTAAATAATTCGCTGCGGCTTTGTAAAGCTAAGTTACCCATCTTATTTTATGCGGTTCATATGTTCCAGCGACCTAATTAGTCAATTACACACAAAGCCGCAAAAATGTTCCAAAAACTGTACAGAAGGGACCTAAGAGATAACTAAAACCCGAGAAATTGTCAAGAAAAATTATCCAAAAAAACGCTGAAAAAACTAACCACGAATAATATCTCAAAAAAGAGAAGAATAAAAACCGCCTGAAAAACACCAAAAAAAAGTCATCAAAAAACACTCCCAAGAACGCCATCGAAATCGATCTGAAAAGCCGTCACATTATGACTTCAAAAAAGGCTTCAAAGAACGCCATGCAAAAAACAAGACTCACCAAAAAGCTGACTAACAATAGGTACCTCAAAAAAAATGCTCAAAACGCCCAAAAAGAGTACATATATAGTGCCTTAAAATGACACGAAAATTGCGTTACAAAATTGCAAAGAAAAACCTCAAAAAACGCTTTAAAGAACACTATGGAAATCGATCAAAATACGTCAGGAAAAACGTATCAAAAAGCGGTCAAAAAATATCCTTAAAACACCCCAAAAATTGCTAAAAACAAGAAACAAAAATCGACCTAAGAGAACCCCCAAAAAACTGTTGGGAAAAATGCACAAAAGAGGCCTAAAATTCACACAAGAAACGTAATGAAAATTCACAAAAACACCTTCAAAGATGGCCCCGAAAACGATTCCAAAACTGTTACAATAAACCCCATGAAAAACGCTCAGAAAAACGTCCTAAAAACGTCAAAAGGTTGGTTTGTCACAACGCACGTTTTGTATTCACTTCAATGTTCCCCAGGTGACACCCATCATAAAAAAAAAACAACGAAAATGTCTGGAGTAAGAAGAAGCATAAAAAAACCAGAACGTTCGCTTTCGTTTTTTTATTTCTCATATTAAACGAAAATTGCTTTCGTTTTCGAACTTACAGGAAACAAAACGTTCGAGCAAGCACAAACGATTGAAGTTTGCATTTTACAAAAACCACATTTTTTTTTAACGAGGCTGTTTGCACTGTTCGCAAATTTTAGAGTTTGATTACAAATTTTGTTATCAGAACTGGACTGCATAATACTTCAAATAAAAACTGTACCCGGTTTTGCCCATGCCCATCAGGAACTTTGTTGCTTAATAATATGTCTCGTTCAGTTTGTTTATTTTACTACAAAAGCACATACGTATGAAGATTAAATTTAAAAACAGTTTCCACTGGACGACAAACGATTTCGTTCGATAGGTAGTGCTCCGGCTCGGGTATTGTTTAAAGTGGAACAGTTTCATACATTCACTACATATGTTTCAATTGTAAGGTAGGCAACTGCAGCCCAATTGAAATGAAATCCATAACTATATATCCAACGACAATTAGAAAATGAAGTTTCACTTAGATTTATTTCCAGGACACATGTCCGATATGTCCATCCTGCCCATCATTAAATATTGAAATATCATAAGAAGGCAAACAATGTCTCTAACAGTGAGATATTATTTCGCACAACGGATGGAGCTGAATGCCAACCCGCTGTCCCCCTCCCCGCCCTGAAATCGTACGTGTCAATGGTCCTTAGCATGTCCATTATTTCAACCATCCCTGTTAGATGAGATATACACGGATACAATACACGGGAAAAACGAGAAGGGAATCAGAGTTGAATTGCAGAGCATAATTTATCATCGACATCTTAAATTCATTCAGAGTTCAGACCGGATCCTGGTATCGATTTTTCGTGCGTTCCTTGTATTTATTTGAATCGAATAGCTGTCGTCCGTCGTCCTTCGCAGCATATTCAATTAATATTATTTTCGATCGAACAGGACGAAGAAACAGTTATAGCTCAATTGTTTGATTTTAACGAGCGAAATCGCTCCTCACGATTCGGAAACGGATCAGCGTATTGCAAAATACCAAATCGGCGAACAAAAATGAGGAGAGCAGTCAGCAGAGTCAGTCCGACCAGTTGGTTTTACTGTTAAGAAAGACATTTCACGAGGAGCTTCCACACATAGTGTATTTAATGTAGCCGAGTAGACATTTTTATTGCGAAGGAGAGCTTTATTTGTCTGCAAATTCGGAATGGGTATGGTGTAAGATTAAATTCAGTTGGAAGGACAGTGGCGTCGTCAACTGAACTCTTGGGAAATGTTGACGTTTAAATGTTTTAGTGTATACACGAACGATTTACTCTTGCAACTTAGAGCAAATCATTCGTGGGCACGAAAACGTCTGATCGTTTCGCCTTACAGAATCACACCCTCCAAGGAATTTATCACACTTCCAATGAGGTAGCGTTTGCTCGTGCACTTGGAGCTTAGGACTTTTATTTCGTACAAAAGGCTTTGTATGTAAGCATGGGTGTCGCTACTTTTCGTCTTAAGCATAAATACTTTTGTTTACGATGAAGGTGAAAGAAAAAATAAGAAACATAAAACGTATTAATTATTATTATTTATTTGATGATGGACTGTACAATGGTTGCGACCGCTCTGGTCATTGTCTGCTCGATCACTGATAAAATTCGCACTACCGCTGCTCAGACGGTGGTAAATATTTTGTAATCGTCGCCTTGCTGTCGCCGAATGGCTGCCGTGCACTGGTTGTCGTTGTCGGTCGCAACCACCGCTACTCGGTTGGACGATTCTCCCTTGCTCGTTGGACTGTTGCAATGTTGGAATGCATTGCCTGTTGGTTCGTGTACGTTGTTTTTGTTGCTGCGATGAAGGTGGCCTCGCGCCGAGGATGCCGTTTGCTGTCGGCTGATGATTGTGTTGTTGTTGCGCGATGAAGCTCGTTCTCATCTTTGCTGTACACTTCTGCGGTCTTCTTTGACTGCATCTAGACGCGTGCTTGTGATCTCGCTGTTTTGCGTCTTGTCAAACATCCTACTGGTTAATGCTCGACCTGGCCGACCGACAAACACAATGGGTATCCAAGGATATCCCCACTCAATTGTTACCCCTAAACACAGCGCATTAAGTCACATATTCCGGTATACAGTAAACGTGGTATATAAGTAGCTTGCCATCTAAGGCGAGGGCTAAACTTCATTAATTTAGTTGTCACAGCAAATGGCTTCCTGTGTCCCAGCCTCTGCACTAAATTTCAAAGCCTAGTTCATTCACGCTTTCCCATATTGAGTCCAGCACTAAAGCGGCACCTTTAACTTCATTTTCATCACCCTCTCATCCGCTTTACACCCTTCTTATATTTACCCGGTTCCATTGAATCAGTAATATGAGCCCCCCCATCACATCGCAAGGGTCGTCTATAATACCTGCTGCTTTAAGTTGTATTCCTCTGCATCAACCGCACCGCAGCCCCCTTGGTAATGCGGTTGAGTGCACAACAATAGGCAGGGATGTTCTGCTAGCATACTGAAAAGTAGCAACAATTGTTGAGCAATCCTCCCCTTGTTCCATCGGAAAGTCCCTCTGTTGCGACGCGATCCTATCCATGTCCTTCATGGTTACTTTGTGCAAATTAACCACACGGAAAAAAGCTGGCAAATCTGAAGGCTCGTGTCACACTATCCCGCTATCCGAAACTAATGCTTCCAACTTCCATAAATCACTCCACGGCTGACGCGACGCCCGCCGTGCCATTGTTTACGGAACTGGCACATGAATGGCGCAGATGGAGAAGCGCCCAACTAACTTACTGTCATTCGATGAATCTCTATTTTGTACCTACCCATGAAACAATGGTCGTTGGATGGTGGAGCGCATTGCTTATGGACAAGATTGACGAAAAATAAAAGGAAAACACAAAAATCTGTTTGTCACTACACTCTGGTGCACTAACACAAAGGATCTAGTGGCGTCGACGGCATCGGCAGCACTAATTCCTTTACACAGTTGCGCGCACACAGATTTCTATGATTCCGATAAAAATTATCTTGTAACTTCATTAGAGTGAGCAGCGCTTTGTCCGGAGCGAGCAGGCTTAATCTTTAATGCCATTAAGAGTCGATAAGAGGATATAAACGTAGATGTATGCCGGTGTGTTGTAGTCTTGTAGTGCTCAGCACTCTGCGGAATCAAACGAATGGACGCCGCGCTCCTAAAGGGTTGGTGCTAATTAGAGACGCTTCATAAATTCGGGAATGCCATTCAATGTGGAATATTATTGCGCAAAACAGTCTCCTTTTCATTCTCTTCCTAGCGCCTCGTCCTACAGTTAACGACGCGCTGTGAAGCCTGTCCGTTCCAGAGGCAAAGCACTTACCATTTACACGTACAGTGGTGGTGAGGAGTTGTGTTTCTTTTTGTAATATTGATGAGATAGAATACACTTTAGGGGAGGGAAAGCTTTATTAGAATATTGAGCTCAATAGTTAGCTGCAGCTTTCAGTATATGTATAATGAACTCGAATAGGATATTACGGGAAAAATATTTTCTAAACTGGAAGTAGAAGTTTCTTAAAAGAAGAACATAAATTACAAATATTTCTTATTTTAAGCATTTTCATTTCATGACTCATGAACGAGAACGAGAAAAAAATACTAAAATTAGAAAGTTTATTAATTTAAGATAATAACAGCCTTATTTATAAACTCACCGTAGAGTCTGCTTATCTTTACGCACCCTCTAAAATGTCCTTACGCAGGAAAACGTGATTTATAAACAAAAAGCACTTTGCTTTAAGCTGGCGTAAGCAAGTACTTGCTTCTTTGGATTTTCGTAGAAATAATTTTTTTTTTTTACTTTTTCTTTACTAATAAATAATGTGTTCAAACATTTGAACAAATAATAAACCTACGAATAATACAAATTAACTGATTTAATAAGGAAACTGCAATCTATAGTTCATAAGGAACTAGAGGCGGGAGAAGCTAGAATAACATTAAAATAACAATACAACATTAATTTAAAAGTAGTGAGGTGGGGTTACGACAAGAAATTTAGCGCAAAAATAAAGATAAACAAAAAAACAAGTATCTAATTAAGTGGTTACCCATAGTAATTCATTTACATTTTTATAATTTAAACCAAAGAGCCAACATTTTACTTCTTTGAGAAAAATGGATTCATTTCTAATAATCCTTATGCTACTAGGTAGATTATTAAAAAGTCTTGGAGCAACTGACGTATAAAAATTAAAAAAAAATGCAAATTGTGATGTGGTACTACAGCGAGATGTTGATAGTTTACTCTAAGGTTATAGCTAGAAGAGCAACGGTTCAATAAATAGCCAGATCTGGAGAAAAAAATCTTTAATACCTTATAAAAATACAAATGCTTCAGGGGTAGGACTTTGATGCTTTCGAAAAGTATTAAACTATCATGTCGACGACTTTTATTACAAACAAGACGAATAATATGTTTTTGGGAAATTAGAAGTGGATTAATTTTATTGCTGTTAGTAGCACCCCATGAAACTATGCCACATTCAAGCTTAGAGTGCACTAAACCATAATAAATACAAGTAAGGAGCTCTCGTGAGCAACAAGATTTTAAAAAGAACATTTGCCTTGTAGCGGCCTTAAGATACTTTTTGATTGCCTCCGTATGAGCAGACCAACCCATCTTCCAATCAACCAGCACCCCTAGGTACTTGTATGACTTGACACACTCAATATCAAAACATTTCACGGAGCACGAAAGTGATTCAAAAAATGTCTGTGGGTACACTGACGAGCTACAGATTACTCTACTATGATTATATTTCTCACAGCTTGCACAATGGAAAGAGAAAGATCCGTAGTCTACCTCCTTACCAGAAACATTAAAAAACATAATTTTGGTTTTATCGCTTATTACCATTTTATGCATTTCAAACCAATGGCTTAAGACTTCCAAGTCATGATTAATATCTGCAGAAAGATCCAAAGCTGAGTCACTTTGAAAAGCACATGTGATGTCATCAGCGAACGCATTTACTTTGCAACGGTATTTTTGTAAAAACAGCGAGTTAATAAAGATTAAAAAAAGTATTGGGCCAAGCACAGAGCCCTGAGGAACACCCAAAGAGATGCTTCTCAAGGAGCTTAATTCTCCACTAATCTTAACTCTTTGTCCTCTATCGAATAGGTAGGAAGTCAATAAAGAATTTAGAACTAAATGGATATAAATTGAGACGGACTTATTGTTTTTTTGTAATTAAATTAATGCCAGTTATAAGTGAATAAATGGAACAATAAAAATAAAACACTTTCCAATTGAATACACGGTATCGTAAATCAAAATTACGCCAACAATTATTTTATAATACAAATACAAATAATTACTTCTTGATTTCAATTAAAATTTTCTTAACTTTGCTATACAAAATTCATTTCTTAAATTAAGAAATATTTGTTCGTTTAAGTAACGTAATATTTTTTTCACAATAAGAACTCTGGTATTGATTCAAAAATTAATGTTTAATCAAATTAAATTCGAATAGTGAAAAATTTGTTAATTTAAAAAAAAAAAAAAATTTCTTTGTATAGAAAATAATCTTCTTTCCATGTAGGTAGTAATGTTGCCATAAAGCTTGAACCGGTAATGAAGCAATCACCGATGCCCGTATTAATTTTCTTATAGATCTGAGCTTGTTTCCTTCTACTTTGGGCACGTGACTTATTTTTAGATCTAGACCTTTAGTATTTCTATTGAATTTGGGCTTCTAATTATTTTGGAAATTCAAAAGCACTCTATTTTACTGCGAAGCAGAGTCGGATACGATGTCCAAGCCAAGTTAAATTCCATTTAAATACAAGTGACAGCTTGCCGCGCACCCCTACTGTGTGCTCACTCGAATGGCCAGGCAACAACTCAACGCTGAAGCCAAATAGCCCTAAGCCACCAGAAGGATTAGATTAGTAGGCGAAACAATAACGATGGCATCGAACCGTCACTAACTTGAACGAGCCAATCGTATCTGATTGTAGATTGGATACTGCCATATTATACCAGATATTGTGAAGCAAACGCATGCAAACATACAGCCACACCATATCGTCCGCACCCGCCCGAAAAACGTTCACAATCAGATAACGTGTTGTACGCTGTCAGAGCTGCATATTTTGGGATGTTGTCTAGCCCGAATTGTCTGGGGCACGAATTAAGTAATTCCCTGCCACCCTCGGCCATTGTTGTTTACCACACCAACCAACGCCACATGATGGGCGATATGGGTGCGTCGTCGTCTCGGTCTCTCGACTCTCCATTGGGCTAAATAAAATCATCGCATCACATCGCCATAGAATTGAGGAGGGCAACACCATTTCCCTGTACAAATATGTTCGTGTGTGTCCTTGCTGAAGCAGTGAGCGATGCTCAACTCACCTTATCGTCCCCTTTTGTGTTCCACTACGTGAACAGCGCGGGCTCTATCAAAAAAAAAAAAAACCATCAGCAACAGATATCGGCCGGAGTAGTCGCTCCCGTTGGGAATAATAATGAAACTTCCTGAACGTGGAAATAATTTCGTTATGAAAGGGGACAGTCAAAATTTATTCTTTACAACATGTCAAACAGGAACCAAAAAATAATAGAAGATGTATAAAGAGACGTAGCGCTATAGATAACGCGGTATTCCTCGTAGAAGGGTTGACGATAGACGGGTTATCCTTCTATTTTTTTTAGGGCGGAGAAAGTGAAAGGATTTGTTTTGGAGCGAAGCAATTTCGAAAATCAAAGGAAGCAACGGATGTATTACCCACAAACAATGGCGCGCATATATTGTTGCATAAGCCAATGAAGTGCAAGCACGGGCGACGTGTAGAAGTTTTGTGGCCCATCAACGAGAGCTGGGAGAATGTTGACAAAGTTAATGGCCCGAGATAATTCGCCGCGATTATTTCATTTCGGTGAATTGCGGTTTAAATTATGACAGATATCACCGCTTAATTGAGCTCAAAATGCATAAGGAGATGATGAGGATGTGCAGTAGCATTCGAGTATAAGCTGCGTCGGGTGAGTGGATTGTATTTTGTTGCAGTGAATTTTAAGCCCACCATCGATTGTAGTCGTTCTCAAATTTCATAAATGAAGCATTTCCCAATGGGTAGCCAAGTAAAGTACATCTATGTATACATGTGGACAGAAATGCCAAATCGCCAAAACGGGAGATTACGCGACCAGGAAACGCTTCCTTCACAGTATCCATTAAATATTCCACGCTCTAGCGCGGTATAGCGCCCTATTGATTGCCTGTTTTATTCTGCAGCCAGTGCCGGCTCCAGCGAAACGAGCGCCCTGTGCATTGTGCAAGACTTACAGAAAGCGCCCTTTTTTCATCTTTACACACATGCATAAGTCTTTTCCACATCACCCAGGAGGAGGTCAATGCGTTTTTTTTTATTGAGGTATTTTTTGTTTTGAGATTTTTGAACTAGATTCTTCTGTTAAATGTAAGTGGATGTGTAAGAAATATACCTACACGAACAGGGTGGTGAGATTATGTAGGTAGTGGGACTTTTTGAGTCTGCGATATTTTGAGTTAGATTCTCCTTGAAGTAGCTTTTTGTTGAAATGCAAATGGCAGTATTTTTTTCTTTAGTATGTTGATTTCCTGCGTCGATTATCACATCTTGGGTTTAGTCTGGAGTATTTATTTGTATGTCCAAACTATGGTTTTCCTAGGGCGTTGATCTCTACCTTTTTACAGAGGATATGCCCCCCCGTGCCCGGCTTTCGTGAGGGGCCCGGAAACTCGAAACAAAAAACTTATATTGTACCAAATTGTTCACTTTTGAAGTTGAAATTCAAAATCTTCAGAGTTTGATCTCCGATTTGCACCTATTTGAATTTTATACGAAAATCCCAAACCGTTGCGACTGAATAAGGAGAATCCATCGCACCGAAGAAGACAATTGCAGAGGCAGTTCCAAGACAACAAACCAACGAAATTAAACGAAGAGACGTGAATACGAATCACACGTATCTGAAGACGTGAAGGAATAGTTATTCCAACTCTGAAGCAGACCTCTCACTATTGAGTTTCGTGAAAGCAGTTTCTTCGCAGAACTGGGGCACGATTTTCCCAAAACTTTGTGTTGATCTGCGTGTATTGTGGACCATACCTGTCACTGTAGCTAGTGCTGAAAGTTTCTTAAGCGTCCTTGCAAGAATACAACATTTTCATAACATAGCAAGATCGTATTTCAGGACTTGCTACTCTTTGTTTCGATGTAATTGTAGATAGTTTTTCTGCACAGAAAATTAAAAGAGTTGGTGTCTAAAAGAGAAAATTTAGTGGAGTACAAAACTACGCCAATAAAAATTTTGTAATTATTTTATTAAAGAAAATATTTTTATGTCTGAAAATAGCTAATAAAATAAAGATAAATTGACACTAATTTATGACAAAAAACTGTGATTCTCATTCAATACAGATCACTCAAAACCACAATATGATTTTTATGAATAAGAATCTATTAACATTTTTGGCCTCAATCTATATAATATATATAAATTGAGCCTTAAAATTCTGTTCGTTTGTCGCCGATTCACGCCTTGACGCATTTACCGATTTTAACCAAACTTTCACACATCATTGGTATTGGTATATATATATTTTGTGAAGTTTGGTTGAAATCGAAAAACGTATGTGTGTGTTGTGCGTGCGTGAAAAAACACATGAATTTCCATACATTTTGCTCGACGGAATTGAATGTTTTTTTTTTATTTTGTTTGTCTTGAATCAGGTATGATTTAGGAAAAATGAAAATTCGGAAAATTCTCAACACGTGGCGCTGTAGGCACATTTCGTTTTTCATCCATCTCCTTCTATATATATATCAAAATAAGTCGCATTGTGTTTGAATAATTGATGTTCTCTTAATGCGTAAACCGATTTTGTATCTGGAAAATATAGTTTTGGACCCGATAGGTGGCGCTGTTGTCGATCTCCGAAACCACTCTACTGATTTCAACGAAAATTGGTGGATAGGTAAGGTTGACCCGATTAGTCTAGTCTTGCTCTACTTTGGGGTGATGGGCGCAAATCGCAAGCATTAAAGAATTATGTGATGTGGCATGTGGCCGATGTGTACATAGGCCGTACGGCGCACATCACTTGGTAGAAAGAAGTGGAGGTATATTGTGTTCCTTCGGCATTTTTCCATCCCGGCCGCGAGTTTCCACTCGTCTCGTCCTGAAAATTGTCCCCTTCGTTTTGTTACAAAAACCCGAACAAACCTATGATTGTGCGAAGAGCTTGGGTCCTTTATCAACCTGTTGCACCAACCATTTATTTTTACTGCAAAAACCCAGCGGAAAGAAATGGTACCGCATTCTGGAAAATAGTTAAAAACACCTTCAAAAGTCTTCGTGCGAGGAAACAAATTACTATTTAAAACAAGAAAAAGTCCAATATTGCCACACTTACTTATAATCATTTTTAACCTTCACGCTAAATCTTTTATAGATCACAATATGCAATTTTGTATGGAAAATTATGCCATGGGGAGTTCGAAAATTTTAGCCTGGACACTAAAAATGATTATTAGTAGGGATCGGATTTCCATGCAAATGCATGTTTTTTTATGAACACCTTGGATGCAAGGCAACTTATTATGTATACGTACCATGAAATTTCCTTTAAAATGGCATTTAACCGTTAGTTCATATTTTTGCATATTTTACTATAAATGCATATTTTGCATATTTTACTATATTTGCATATTTTGCATATTTTTTATAATATTAATTCATATTTTTGAAGCATATTGTTCAAAAATTTAACTAGACAGTAAAAATATATCCCCTTTATGTCAGTGCAAACGAAGCTTAAAACTATTATCTTTTTCTTTTGTTCATTTCACAATCTTGAACGATATTCCAACCCCACATTATAATGCACTACATAAACAAAGCTGCATGATCTTTTTCGTTGTATAAGGCATTCTTAAGACCGAATCGCCAACGTTTTGAATTCGAAAATTTAAAAAAAAATTGCATGATCTATGCAAATAAAACTTTTCAAAATGAATTAAGGAATTAAGGAATTTATTTTGAATAATTTATTTCTATTAAACAAATGAAGATGTTTATGTTTACGTTAACTGTGATTCTGTTTTTTTTTTATTAAATGTTGATCTCGTTTTAAGTTATTATTTTATTAAATAATAAAAATAAAAAATTTTGCGTATTCTTATAGACTGAAGAAATTGAGTTTTTAAATTGAGCCGAAATTAAGTTTAACTAATTTTAAGTGCATATTTTAAATGCATATTTTGCATTTTTAAGCGCATATTTTCAGATCTTTAGTGCATGAAAATCCGAACCCTAATTATTAGTATATCGCGAACAGCGAACAGGTATTTCAAAATGTTGGCTTGGCTCACTTCACTCCCTGAAATACACGTTTTGATGTTGAGGCAGGTTGAGATCAAGTCCAATCGTTGTGTGCTATGGATTGTGCATTCGAAAACTCTAATTGCACATTATACCCTTCTAAGAAATTGCACCTTTCGTTATTTGGCACTTGTTATATATTTTGCTGTTTTGAAATCACGTAATTGTTTCGATAAAAAATGTAAGGCCTCAATCCACTTAAGAAGCCAGACTTAAGATGTGTTTGGGTCAAAAGGAATAAATTAAAAAATGTGTTTCCAAAGTCATTAAAAAGTTCCTCAATCGATGTGAACTCACCTTTAAGCTAATCACGATTGCAGGAGATAGACGCTCGCTTAATATTAATGTTCTTATAAGTCGACATCTGCAAGACTCTCGCTCAACCTCTTTTGCAATAGAAAGCTTCCAAACGATTTGCTCTTCTTTCATGTTGAGGGATGCCACTGCAAAGGATGTTTAGCCGTAGTTCTGTCACAATGAATGGTTCATGAGCTAATACAAGTATTTAGTTTTGTACTGGCATCTCAGCCCGAGAAAGCGAAATGGGTTCACATGCCCACCATCTTTCTTCTGTATGCACGCACACACCTTTCCGTTGCCCGAAACCAGTATTGAGCTGCTTATGCTTGTGCACCCATGTACAGGTTTGTAGCGCGAAAATACCGAACTTCGTTGCTTCCATGTGTCTTCCGCATATATAAATGTAAATGAAATAGTCAGCTTGATGGCAGCTAATTGGCATAGTTCTGAGCGCCTTGTGTCGCACTCACCAAGCCAACCACTCATCAGTTTTAATCCTATCCCGTGCGCCCTTACAAAGTTGTTGGGTAACCCCTGGGAAACACTCTGCAGCTTCTGTTGTCTATTTGATTTACGATCCAGTGCAGCACAAGAGCGGCTTAAGATTAATTATTCAATTAAGTTCGTTCCATCATCGCCAGCAAGCGAAAGCGAGTTAATTTTATGCCGCGAGACTGCAACCAAAAACTTGGCGCAACATTTTAATTTACTTTCCCCGAATTGAATCTGATTATTTTGTTTCCCTCCGCACATAGGAGGGTTGGCGTGTGGGTTCTTTTTTTTTATTCCTTTCTCATGGTTCTCTTTCAGTTCTCACATTTAACCTTCGTTTTAATTAGAAGATATCGCACATATAGTATAGCGTCGCAAAAAAACAGAATCACATCAGCCCAGGCAAAGCCATACCCAGAGCTACTGGTATACGGCTGCAGGACGACCAGGAGGAAGAAATAAAATCAAAATAAATGTATCCGTGCCGTGCACTTGAAGATTGCAGATAAATCCTCTTTCTAAGTATCTTTGAGAATGTAATTATCTGCACCGCACATTTTCGTCCTTTTTTGTGCTGGCGTTGTTGCTCTTGTTGCCTACCATTGCAGCAGAAACTCGCACTCTCATGGATATCTATACTACTCGTACAACAAATGTTCTAGGTTTATCCTTCTCGTTTGGAACAGATTCTGCCGGATGTAGGTATATCGTTGCTTCATTGTTGCTCCCAGGATGCCTTCAGATAATGGTTTGCTGTGCTGCTGTTGCGATACACAGCACAACATCTTTGTGTGTATATGATTTGGCCATTTCATTACAATCCATCCGACTTTTGAAGTCCTCCATGGGAAATTAAAAGATCGCTACGCTCGAATTAAGGAGCAACAAATTAAGTGCAGGATCTCGTTTCTTGCGCCGTTGGAGAGCTCCCCCTGATGTGAGCTGTGCCACATGGGGGTTGTTCGGTGTGGTGGGCTTCTTTTTTGTAATTCAACGGAAATCAAATTGCTGTCAACTCTCTTTTTTCTTTTTTTTGATTAAATAATAAAGAAATTGTAGGTGCCTCTGATCATAAACTAGTTTACGCCTCTGATGCTTTATGATCATGTAGACGGAGAATGACCGGAGATATGCTTTTAATTGACGAGAAATATGGTTGGTCCTTCGTAGTGTGGATAAAAGGCGAATGCAACTCGCAGTCACAGTTATTGTGTCTGATTTATAAAGCGGTCCTGATGGTAGAGGTTGAAAGGAAAAGCATTTCAAAATGAGGTGGAAGGACTTGCTTGTCCTATAGGGTAGTAAATCTATTTAAAAGCACAGTATCTGTGGACAAGATCATGTCAAATTGTGTTTTCTTATACCAATATCATTCATTCTGGTGAAAAAGAAATACATATGTATTTCAAATGTGTCAACTATAAGATTTCGCGTTCAAGTTGACAGTTGAAGTCCCCATGGGACGACTTACACTGATGCAACTGCGTTTCTGAGCTGTGGAAATTTATTTTCAAAATCAAAGCTTTATCCAACATTGTCACAGACAGCTGCGGTCCTTACACGGTACACAAAATGGGCCAATTGATCGCGCAATCTGAAAGGAATGGTACACTTTGACCAACCTAATGGCAAAAAGTCTTAAAAAAAAACATTAAGGGTCGTTTTTGTGAGCACCCAAATTTATGGATTCGGCGTCATATAAAGGATGTTTTTTTTAAGTCGTTTTCGATTTGGCAAAAAAAAATTTTTTTGAGAAAAAATCTATTTTTTTTGATTCAGATTGCTTTTCATGTTCGATTTGCCAAAAAAATCAATCTTTTTTTTTATCTGACCCTCTTTAGAGAAATCCTGATTTTCGATTTCGATTTGGCAGGAGAAATCGAAAACGACTTTAGAAGTATAGAACTTTACGTTGGCAACACTATTTTAACTGACGGCCATTTTGTCAGCTGCCAAGTGATTTATTTATAGTTTGGTTTGGCATTTCAACATGAATAGACTGACGCCTGAACAACGCTTCCAAATAGTGCAAATATATTTTGAAAATCATGGTCCTGTTCGAAATACGTATCACGCACTACGTCCATTTTACGGTCAACATCCGTCCATCAGACCAATTAATTCGATTAACTATGGAACGTTTTCGCACCACGTTTACTCTAAACGATAATACGCATCCACAGAGACGTCGTACACACGGTTGCCACTTTGGTAATTTTTTACCAAATTTAGCAATTTTTTTGGCTTTTTGAGTTTTGGTAATTTTTATCTGGTCATTTTTATCTGGTTTTGGTAACTTTTTGAGCAGGAGCACCAAAAATACGAACTCGATACCAATTCATTTAAATCTTTCTGAGTGCATTTGCATATGCGTCAGCACCACCCATGTAAACCTATTTTGTTCAAAAAATTACTGAATGCACTCATTTTCTTCTTTTGACAGATGGTGAACTTCGAAATATTTTACGTTTAAAATTTGACAAAGTTCCTACTACGTTCCTAACTGAGTCTTATGTTTTATAAATGTTTGTTTTTGAAAAATGAAATAAAATAATTTGAGTTTAGAAAATCATGCAAAAAGTATTTAAAGTGGATATTACTAGCTATTACATTAGTATGTTAAGTCATATTTATTTTATTGTATAAAGTAGTCGTTGTTTAACAACTTAAAGACTGACTAAGTTCCTACAAACCTAATGTACCAAATAGAATATTTTAAAAGACATAACATATTTTTTTTATGTTTTAAAAATGTAATAAATAAAAATAAAGTGCTAGGCACTCTTACCTTTACTTTTAGTTTATCTGAAGACTAAGCAAATGGACGTTTTTACGCTGTCATGCCATTTTTTATATTATTTTCTTAAATCAGACAAAAGTCTTAGGATAGTGATAAGGCGTTTTCACATTGGCTCAAGGCTATATATGTACGCCGATTTTTCTCTTTGTGTTCTATCAACGTCTCCAGATTTTTGGTAAATTTTATTTTGGTTTGGTAACTTTTTTTTCCAATTTTGGTAGCTATTTTTTTTTGGAAGTGGCAACCGTCGTCGCACAGTGCGTACAGAAGAAGTCATTGCTGGTGTAGAGCGTAGCGTAGAGGAAGACTATCCGCCATCGGGCACAGGAATTGGATATGTTTCCATCCACTTTATGGAAGATTTTGCGGAAAGATCTTGGTTTACGTGCTAACAAAATCCAAATCGTGCAAGAATTGAAGCCACAGGATCACCTAGCAAGGCATAGATTCAGTGAATGGGCCCAAAACAAGATTGCCGTTGATCCCAATTTTCAAAAGCGAATTTTGTCATTTGAATTGGCCTCTAAGATCGTGCCATTTAACGCCACTTGACTATTTTCTGTGGGGATATGTGAAGTCGCTAATCTACGCCGATAAGCCCGAAACGATTGGCCACTTGGAGGACAACATTCGCCGCGTTATTGCCGATATACGGCCAAAAATGTTGGAAAAAATCATCGAAAATTTGACCTCCAGATTAGACTACGTCCGAGCCAGCCGTGGCGGTCATATTTAAATTATAACGCCAGAAGATTATCTTTCGAATAAAGTAAATTTCATGTCAATTTAAAAAAATCATTTTTGTTTTAAGCAAGTAAGATTTGTCAAAAATAAGGAGTCCCCTTAATACGGAGATACTCCATGAGACGGAAGGGTATCCCGCTCAAGTTCCTCACAGGCAGTGTGCTGTTTCATCAAGCCGCATTGTTGGGGTATCCTTCTTTTAGAAAACGGTTGCTTGTAGAGCTCAAAGCGGAGACCATTATTAAAATATTTTAAAGGAGTTTCATTTCCCATAAACTAGGTACGCTGAAAAGGAATCCCTTCGACCTCTTTATAGTTTTAGTAAGATATTGTTACGTGACACATACCCAGAATGACATAATGACATCATGCCCCAAGGTTCGCAATCCCTACGGCGTTCTGTGCAATTGTTTTTTCCATACGACTTGATGAATTGAACTTTGGGGACAATTGGTTCTATCAGGTCGGAAGAGCGACTCACACTTCAACGACATTAATGGCTGTTTTTGAGTGAACACTTCCCGGCCTCATCTCAATAAGGGGTAACTTTTAGTGGCAGGTTCACTCCCCTAATAGCAGGTTCTTCTGTTTCCTAAACCTCAGCACGATCTCTGTTAGTCCTGGAGAAGCCGATGGTCTTTCCTGCTTTTGTTTTTGTATAGAGCTCACGAACCGTTCTCGTCCCTCTGTGCAGCCGCCCGTCGTAAGCGAGTTTTCGTGCGTTTGGTCTAGTGAAACCCAGCACATAAATTGAGATGTGTTTTTCGCGCTCAGGAAAAACATAGCCCAGTTCTCCTTCCTTCTTATCTAGGCGCTTAAAGTTAGGACTTTTTTATCGTTTTAATAGCTCAACTGCACTTTCAAGGATATGACGCTCAATTCTTCCAATGGCGGCGTGAGATTAACTTTAAAAAAATAAATAAATAGTTGACGAAAAACAGGTCCGCATCGTTTTGTGTGACGAATGGAAGGGATCTACAAATTTATGCCGGGTCCAAACGGCTACTTGAGAGCTCTTTCAGACAGTCAAACTCTCGGATGTTTCAGATCGAACTTTGCAGAATAAAAAATACCAGTTTCATTCACCCTGATTGGGTGGATTTGGTCACTTTTGCTAAAACCCGTTTAAAGGTAAAGCCTTACTTCGCACTAGATCCTTTCCCGGATAAATTGCCTTGATGATTACTACAAATATTTAGGGTTGGTGTAGACAATCCTGTGGTACCCTACACTGCATAAAAGCTGGGACCTTATACAGTCTTAAGCTGTGCGCAGTTGATTTCCTGTCAATTTCCTCTTAAAAAATGAGCAATCTATTTATTTTTAAAGGCCATCACTTACACTACAACCACCCACATCAGTATATCACCAGTCCATCTTGAAAAAACAAATTAACAGCACATCCTCGAAAGTATAATATGGATTCCCTCGTGGGTGTTAAACCAAAAAAAAAAAAGACTCCTTAATTAGTTTAGTAAGTCGCCCATTTCTAGCTAATTAAAGCGTGCATTACTTGTTGCCACACAGAGGAGGATCTCCCTTTTGCAAACGTTCACTCGTCGAGAAATGCAAAAACCTCTCTGCGTCGCGTCGTCCTTTTTTAGCTAATGAAATCAGTGCGCCACCAACCCCGGCTCTTGTTCGAATCGATTACTGTGAATGACAAAGGAATCCCTTAAATCTCCAATTACTCAAGTTTTAAGGACGTATTTTAAAATCGTCGACCCCCGCACATCCTCGCTCTGTCGCAGGGATAATGAAAAGTGCGCGCATAAGTATTAGACTGTAAGACGCGCGATACTAGCGTCAGGGTGCTGACTTAAACACCCTTAAATTGAAGTTTTGTCAGGGAACCTCGTCGCTATCACACCCACAATAGTGCATTATCATCGCCCAGCCAAGGATGTATATAGAGGGGGAAAGAAAACAACCCCGGATAAGATGCCAACCAACACAAAGAAAAAAACAAACTGCTAAGAAAAAAACACTAAAATCAGATTTGCGGTGAAAGGATGCTTCGCATATAGCAACTCTCACGCCATGACACTGGAGAAATTTCCCTTTGGAAAAACGATTTCCCACCCGCAAATGTTCCTTTGTTTTTGTACGAAATTCACTCGAAATCTCATTATCCGTTGCGTAGCTAAGAACGAAAAAAAAGAAAGAAACACTGCAGGATACCACGTTTATTCTTTTTGTTGTTTGTTATCCATGTAGGTGTGTGCATAGCTTTTGTCTCTTTGGTGTTTGTGAAGGAAAAATGAGACTTATCTAGGATCGAAATGGTTTAGAAAGTTGTGCAATGTCGAAGCAGCGAATTTGACGAAGCTGTGTGCGTGGTGTTCGCAACCATCCCAAAGGGAGGAAGGATGGTTCTGTTTTCCTTTGAAGATTGATTGATAGCTGCATGGGATTTAAAATTGAAACGGAGGCAGCATAACTGCAATCTCTTGAAGACGGTTAACTTTAATTTGCAAAAGAAAAAGAAAAAAAAAGTACAGGAACGTCAAAAGTTGCAAAAACAATTTAAATTGTTTCGAAAAGAAACCGGAAACGCTAGGTAAAAACTGGGATGTCCTGCATGAGTTTCAATCGATTTTTGGGAGGCATGAGTATACAAGGTGATTATGGGACTAATCAAGTTGGGTAAGTAATCGAGATTTTTTTAAGTTTTTCCACGAATACCTGTACATCAATCGCCGGCTACGCACGGAGACTGAGATCTATTGAGATTTATCGCAGTCTTAGAGATACTAAGAGCGTTTTGGTCATACGGCAAACTAAGTCTTGAACGCCAAATTCTGGGATAGATAAATTTTAATTTTCCCATTTTAATCATTCACTGGCGTCAAAAATGATTATAACCACAATCGAGTTCTTTGAGGACGTAAAGTGGCGGAGACCCTTTCTCTCTATCTAACCCTTGGCTTGGAGTGCTTTTAAACGTCGGCTCGAGATGTCTTGTCCCGGAAATTCAATCCTCGACAGTGAGTGGCTTGCGGCTGACAATGCTTCGATTTTGTAGAGACCACTTTTCGAGGATTGTGAAAGTGATGGGCTATCAACGGACTCCATTTCACAATCCTGTTTATCGCCGCTTAAGATTCAACTATAATTATTTAGCACAGAATATATTAGTTTGTAGTTGTTTTCCATTGAAAAATGGGAACGTAACAGCATTGGTAACAGACCGCGCGAGTTCAAAACACACCTAATATCGCCTTTGGTCGGCATGAATCTTGTCTACCCCACAATAGTGCACAACTAGCACACATGCATGAATACACGCCTCGATTATCGAATACCATTTCATTCGAACTACCAAAGTCAACTTCGAAACAAAACCACTTTTACAGTTTCAAGGAAAAAAAAAGGAGAAAAACACCGAAAATCATCAGTAAACTTCATACCCATATGTGGTTGGCTGACAGTGCAATCAAAGTGAAAGCTTTCGTCCTTCCGCCAGTCAGATGCAACGTTTCAAGAAGCTCAACAATCAGAACAAATACCTCCTTCCCCGTCATAATTGTAAAAATGTGAAAAGGCAAAAAAGGAAAGGAAAACCAGATACGAAGGTCCGTACGAAGCTCGCCAAAGTTCCAACACGTTTTTGTCGATTAAATTGGTTAAAACTCCTCAACAAAAGAAAAATACTCTTTACGGACGTTACTTTGTTGTTCATCCTTATACGTGGAATGCAAATTTGAACAGGACCATGAATATATCGGTACACAACTTCAGCAAGTACACATAAGTGGATTCTTATAATCATTTTAGTGTTTTTGCTATTTTCCTTTTTTTCGCCCCCAAAACTACATCCCACCGAACGGAAACGGCACACTACGGGGGTAGCTGGTAGTCGTATAATAAAACTGCATCGAGTTTAAAAACTTAACGTTTCGTACCATACGTCCTTCCTGGAGGGTAGGTTCCTGTAGTCTGTCGTTTTTTTTTTTTGTCGTTTGTGATGGTGGTTTGACTTTTTGAATCCACCTTATGGGCAGTGAACATCTTGACGGAAATGCCCAAAACAAACTTTTTGGTTTTGGGTATCCTCTGAGTTCGATTTTTGCTTGTGTGTTCTCGTCCCGGCTACTCAAAAGGGAAAAGTTTCCACTTTTTTCGAAAATATTTTCTCTCATATACGGAGTAGGTATGCGGATTATAAAGTGAGGGGGTTACACACACACTCACACACACACTTATTCCTGCTGCCATGGCCTGTGTTGTGATACTTTATTATTATGGGATAAAGTTTTTGATTTTAAGTAAACTCGGCAACAAAAGTTTCAAACACGGGGGGCACAATAAAGCAACAAAATAAAAATTGAAGAACAAAATTTGTAAATTGCGTTTTGTGTGGACATACTGAAACTGAACAGTGGGTATTGAAAGAATGGGAAATATATGACGAATTAGGCAGCTTGTGTGAGCGGCTGAATGGTTAAATGGTTGGGCAAATATGGGCAGATGTGTTTTAGGAAATTACGGATTTGGATTTGCCGGGGGTGGGCTATCCGATGACTGAAGAAATGGTTTCCACTAGCGTTTTGGGGACAAGTCGGTAGGTATGCGGTTTTCAAATAAACATCAAAGGTATAAAACTAATTTCTGTCTATCAACAAGAGTTGGTCTCATACAAAAGCGTATTATCAGGCTGATCATAACTGAGCAGCCGCGATATAAATCTGAATAGTTTTAGTGTTCCAGTCACAGAAGATCGTTGAATTCGACTATGTCACTAGACAAAACACAGTTGAAGGCCATTAGCCGACACTAAAAGTTTACTATTTCAATGAAAACGGCGTAAAATGGACATATTTATGAAGAAGTCCACCCGACTCTAAGGAAAAGTAATTAGAAAAATATTTAATTGCAAAGAAACACTCATATAAGAAAAATAGTAAAAGAAACGCATGTGGAGACACCGTAGACTTTGTTTCTTATTTACGTGCTCGCATATAACACTAACTCGGATATAAGAAACAATTTTTTTTGTTATCTTAAATGTTGCCTATATCTATCGTGCGTATGAATGGCTGGTTGTTCAGTGGCTTGTGGTGGGTGGTAGGCTATGAGTCGAAGGTTACGTGCTGAAGTTCAAACCATAAGCGCGAACCCTTTCCTTAGATGATATAAATAAAGAGTTAATCAAAAGAGTGACGATGAGTATCCCAAACTAAAAAGGCGGTATAGCTGATAAATGAGTCCAACTTTTAGCGCAACGTTGAAACACAGCTCGAGCTGTTTACCGCTTTATAAGGTTGTTTGCAACTCTATCCCGCATAAGAAAAGCGCTCCTTTTTCTCTATGGCAGGAATAGTTAGGACTAGTTAATAGTAGTTAATAGTTACATACAATCGGCCTTACCAAAAACCAAATTTAGACTCGACTTTAGGGCAATAGTCGAAGTTAAAATAAACTGTGTACCAGTAATCAAGTTATCTTTGACTTCAAGATAATCGAGACTGTAACTTTCGATCCGAAGAAAGTCGAGTCTAACCCATTATTAAAGTTTAAACGTCAGTTTTTGTAATAAATAAATATGAAATATGATATGGACAGCAAATAAAGAGAAGCCGCAACTAAAATTGGACGCAGGCAATGCGAAAACTATTAGTTGACTGGCTGATATCATTGATAGCAAAATTAACAATGCTGCAATGATACAGTCAAAAAACCAAGCATGGGAAACAGTTGCTTGTATATTTCACTCAAAATACAACCAACTGCCAATTTCAGCAAATTATTTGAAAGCTCAGAAAAAAATAACGCTTTTGAGTTATACTGTTATAATTTTGCTATAAAGTCAGATGTAGTTAAAGTTCCGATTACTTTGATTGTTGGTACTCGAGTTTACGGTTTGGTTGTTGGTAAGGCCCAACACTTCTGAGTTCTATTTTTGGGACGAATGGAAGGGACTATTAATTTTTGGGTGCCATATCCGAAGGGTTGAACTGAAAAGATTCCTCAAGGAAGATTTGACAGCTTTGTCAGATTTTGGTAAAATATCACTTAAGTAATATCACCGAAAAGACTTTCTACGTAGCAGTTAAGGCCCTCCACTTACTCCGACTAGTGACTGTAGATGGTCAGAGGTAGTCGATTGTGCACTTATTCGCATTTTTATCTCGAAACAAAGAAGCGTGGTCATTTCTTTCACCCAGTCCTTGTCAGTATTCTTGAGGGTATTAACTTGTTTTTATTTGACTTGATTTGAACTGGTTTCAGTGGCGCAATGTGGTCATAGACAGAAGTTATAATTATCTTTTTCCGTTGCACATTGCACGGTACCAAGCATTTATTTATTCGGGACGAATGGAAGGGATCTACAATTTTATGCCGAGTCCGAACGGTTAATTGAGAAGCTCTTTCATGACAGTTATGCTCTCGGATGTTTGTCAGCCGTTCGCGAGAGGTGGCGCAGTGGAAAAAACTTTATGATGGAATCTGTGTTTTTTCGGGGATCGAATCTGGAATCCCTCGCTTAGCAGTCCAACACACTAACAAATTAAACCACAGCGCTTACCTGTTGTCTGTATACACACAGAAAAATAAATTGTAATGCCACCAATTTTCGTTGGTTAAAATGAACCCAAATATCAAAATCTTTCATTTAAGAATGAAATTGTTAGCAGTGATGTAATAAAATACTTATGGAGAGTATATTATTCTAGCGCTGAATACCTGATTCTTGAAAACTTAAAACCGAGTTCTTGTTAACAAAAATCTTATTTGAACCAAGAACTTTTAACTTACAATTTTTTAACAATCTCAAAATTCTTCGCTTAACAATATTTTTTTTCTGAGTGTAGAGCCTTACTACAATTGGGGCCTAACCTTGAGCTCCAAAATAAAATTGTTGCTCTAGTCGGGGCGGTGACTATTGTTTTGCGCGGCTTAGGCTTGAAGGCAGCTGGCTAAAATCGTACCAGCTGGAGAGGAGGTTTTTTGCTTGAGGCTCAGTTTCACTTCATAAAATTGAAAAACGGAAAAATTTCTATAGTCGTACTTTTGCTGAAAATGACAGCTCGTACAATATTCACACAAAAATTATATTCAGCCGCAAACATGTGAATCAGAGGACTATTACAAAGCTTCAACTTGCTGTGCACCCAGATACTGAAATCCTTTTTCTTCTTTACCGTTGCATCGGGTTTAGTTCCCAGCAGGTGCGGATCTATTTTGTTTTAGCTGTTTAGCTAATTTCTGTTTAATTTTAAGTAATTTTCAACAACTCTAAAAAAAAAATATTTTCAATATTACTATTTCTCATTCGCATTTTTTTTTTTTGTTAAAAAAAGTAGGGTATAGCAGCTGAGATCGCAATATGCATCGAAAATTTCAACCATAGCCTAACCAAACTAGACAGCCAACTTCCCATGCACCTACCCGATTTTCCCCGCAAATTTTGAATGACAGCCCTCTCTCGTGGCACTATTTCAATAACAAACAATTTGTAAATGGATTTATAACAATAAATGTTGATTATGGTTTTTTTTAGATGGCATAACTTGTTCTCTATCCATATTCGGCATCAAAAACTGTTCATCCATTCACATTTCAGTTGTTTTTTAGTTTTATTTGTATGAATTCTATTTTTGACAGCAAAATTCATGCAGCTGCATTATTTAATACCATATTTGTTCAAAATTAAAATATGATTGGAAATTCTGTCGTTTTATAACACTGAACAGTAAAAATGCAAACGCTATTCATATTTAAAAAAAAAAAAGTATTAATATCGGAAAGCAAAAAATTCGATTAAACTCCTAACTAAAAGACAAATAAATTTTTAATTGACAAAAACAAGTGCACTCTTTGTGCTTTTGGGATACAAAAAGTGATCAAACATTTTTTTATTGTTCCGAGTATTTCACATAAATATAATGGGATCTACGAGGATTTTCATATTACGGCCTTTACCAGGAAAAGCCAAATGCATACAAATTTGACCGCAATATTATAAGCAATAAAAATATCGAATTCATTTTTCGAATTAAACAAATGCATACTTGATATGTTATTGTTCATTTTACGTTAAGCAGAAATCTGAAATCTCAGATTAAAATCTGAACAGACAAATCGAAAAAGACATTAAATTCAACTGTGATGTGAACGTAGTGTAACTAATGGGCACAAAATATGCCGAACACAGTCGCTCACACTTAAAATCCCACCAGAAAATGGCCGCACGAATACTTATGCAATCTAATGTAATTAACCAAATTTTTTTCACTCCACTTCAGAAAATTAAATGTTTAAATTATCTTTATATAAATTTTAAATTAAAGGGTTATTTCTGCCAATTATAAATCCAAGCTAAAATCTGCATCTGAACGAAAGGTCCTTCAAAAACCGTAGACACAAGTACATGCTCCCCTTCAACACAGACTGTTTTATGTCGCCAACCCGTTCAAACTATAAATAAGTATAAGGGCAGAAAACTGTAATAAAAAAATAAATGTTCCAATATTTTGGAAAAACCATTGATCATATTGCTATCACAGGGAAGGGGAATACCACGTCTGGCAGTCAGCTATTTTTGGGGATAGCATTAATCCCTCTTCCCCAATCACACACTTATATCTGCAATAAAAAAATCTAAGAAGAACATTATTCACCGTATGCAGGGTGAAATGTCCAATTTACTCAAGTAACTTCATAGACTTTGACTACATACACGGCGTATTTCGTACCCATTTGCATATTGTAAGCATTCGCATACTTGTTGGTATAGAATGATTCAGAGCGATTCTATTGAATCAATTCAAATGGCAAACAGGCACACATGGCGCAGTCAGCTCCTTCTTCAAACACTTGAAAAATCCAGAAATCCCCTTCACAACTCAATCCCATCGACAACTCAAAGCCATTCTCCGCTCAACCCTATACACCGAATCGAATTACATCTAATCTCTGGCAATCTCTTTCACTATGTGAATCCCGTAGATCTCTCGAGAAAGCCCTTCAAATGGCGAGGCATTCAAAACATGAAAGCCAAGATTCATCGTCCTTTGGCATTTTTCGTGAGTTTTCTTTCTGCGCTTAGGTTTTATTTTTTTTTCTTTCTTTTGCAGCTTTGGTACTCGTTTGCAGCCAAATTATTCAAATGGAATTTTCCCATAAATAAATCTCGATATTTGTGTACAGAAGCAACAGAGGCAAACAGGATATTTTTGTCGGTTGTAGTGGAATTACGTCGAGAATGCTCTAGCAGCAGCAGCAGTGCAAAATTATACACATACGACAAACTGAATTGGGAAAGCGTGTAAGAAGCACTTGGATAAAGCGAATTCAGCCTTCGGCACGGTGCCTAAATGTTCGATAAATGCATCGACACTTATAATGGCCAGCTGATGATGGCCATTTCTGTGGGGGCAATCGGGCAAGGCTGTTGAAGGGATGCTGCCGTAGTTCGTGATGAGAAACACACATCAGCCATTGTCATATGAACATCTGGTAATGAAATTTCAAATCAACCGCAGAAAGAAGGCTGAACGTAGTTGTATCGAAGGAACTTGGAAACGGCTGAAACTATTCCGATCGAAATAAAACTATATTAAATTTTGGTTGGGAAAAAGAGCTTTGCTCATAAAAAACCCAAATTTATTTTATCTGGCACACTATCTTTTGCACTGCTGGCTGGCTTGCGGGTTGATACAAGACTGATTTTAAGTGGTATGCGCAGTAGTACAAATACTTAAGTGTTACAATATTATATGGGTGTACACTCTACAGGGAATATGTATATGTATATGTAATGTATGTTGGATCTTGGATGTATTTATAGGAAATACACTCTTAGGCATCGCATACGATACAGTAGTTCTATCGATAGCAGCGACTGCGACTCATATAGAGAGCATCATTTTCGCAGGACTTTATAGAGGACTGAGTAAAATTTGTATAAATTCCATTTTCTTTCAGGCCAAGCTTGCTGTTCAGGTCCTGGACGATGTTGCTTTTACTTGCCCTCTTAGTATTCGCCTGACGTCTGTCTAACTGAAGACGATCTAAAATCAAAATTATATCTTTAGGTTTTTTCTACTGCTCGTGAACACCTGAGTCGGCATTCTGTAAGGCAAAATGTTCAAACGTTTTCGTGTGCACGAAGAAATTTGCTTGTGGAACATAGGGCAAATCGTTTCGCCTCACAGAATGCCGACCCTGATTAACGCCCGAGAGTATACAACTCTCATTAAAGAGCTTCGTAATAAGCGTTTCGAACTATCCATCACTTTAGGTCCCTTCCATCCGTCCCAAGAATAAAAACGCACACAAAACGAATGCGCGAAATATTTGTTGCGCCAAATATAAATTTTTTTTGACATTTTTTATCTGTGTCAAAAACGATGCACACAAAAAAGAGCTCTTTTTCAGAACTGAAATGAAACCTTTGAAGGGCTCTCTTGAAAAATTGTTTAAAAAACGGCTTATTATGTTTTCCTCGTTGTCAAAGATGTTCATTGATCAAGTTCATATGCATCAGAGATTTGGCATGATATAAAGGGTCATTCATTTTCGAAAGTAAAGATAAATAAAACGATACAAAGCGATATATTTTTATTTCATAATATAGTTTGGACTTTGCCATTAAGTGTGAAATACAATATCATTCAAATGGCCGCCTCGGGGAGATTCGCGGATGCGATTCTTTTGAGGTAATTTTTAACCAGCCATAGCCCCGCACAGAAAAAATCTAACGGTGTCAAGTCGCATGATCTTGGTGGCCAATTTACGTCGCCAAAACGTGAAATTACGCGACCAAGTCATGATCTTCAATCGTCGGCCAAAAAAATCGGTTATCATTCGATCATATCGCTCCGACTTGAATGTAACCGTCTGCCCTTGCAGCTGCAATATTTTCGACTGAGCGTGCATTACGATGATGCGCAGGCCTTGCGACATCAGTAACGCTTCCACGTTCCACCCCCTTCAAATTTCTTCACAATTTTACCGATTGCTTGCGTTGTCGGTCGATTATGACGACCACAATCATCGCGTTATGGGCGAATAGTGGCTACATTTTGAATCACCACTCTTGTAGTAAGTTTTTATAATTTTAACGCGTTGTTCGATTGTTAAGCGATCTATAGTCGTAAATGGTAAACATTCAACTGATATTATGACACTTCACATGACAGCTGAGTTTGACAGGTGTCAAATGCAGGCGCTACCAACTTGAAACCACAAAATGAATGGCAGTCAAAAAAAAAAAATCTTGAAAAGCGAACAATATGGATTTTTTTTAAAGTTTGTAATGCTAACACTTGTATTCTAAAATCAAAAATTTGTATATGGATATGGGCTCATTTTAACCAAGGGTTAAAAATCAAGGTTCCTTTTTCTGACGCTAAAATTGTTGACATTAAAATGTTTTTTTCCGATTGAGATTCGATAATGAAGACCCAAAGACTTTCAACTGGCTCTTTTACCCGTAAGCCTAATCCGTTTAAAATCTTCCTTTATCACTACTTTCACCAACAAATGGCAGCCCCTTTTCGGCTGCAATGTCCTTTCTACACAATATACGTATACGCATACCGGAGAAGGGAATAACGAGTGAGCCAGCAGTCTTTGCTCGTTGGCCCAGTTAGCCTCTTTCTGATGGGATAATAACGCCTGTCGCCTTCAAAACCTCTTTATGCGCTCTTGTGTATCCGTTTTCCCCATGTATGTACTGTACATCTCTTTAGCTTTGTACTTGCAAAGAAGAAAATCAAGTTAACATGCCTTTTTTGCGCGATCCGTGTGAAGTACACACACTCCTCGCACACATGGTACCTAGGCACTTGAGGCTGTTTTCGCATCACCCATCCCGCCCCCGTTGTGAGAATTTATTTTGCGCATAAAGTGGATATACTATCGCCGTGTTGGAATGAGGGGGAGCGACGACGACGACAACGGCACGAAGAAAAAGAATTATTCCAATAAAGATAGCACTCTCGGAAAAGTCTAATATTTGCGCACGAATCAAAAGTGACAATTTTTGGCAGTTTTTAGCTGCTGATGGTCTTTTTGTTGATGTTCGGGCTGTTTTGGGGTGTTTGTGTTCCATCATTTTTCTTGTCACTTTTCGTATTATTTGCTTATTTATTTTCCTCTTGGCCCATTAAGGAAGTTTACTTTTTGCCGATGGTGCGCCTGTTTGCATGTTTGTGTCTATCGGTGAGTTCTTTGATTTTTTTTTTTTTTGCGTCGAGTTTTGACTTCTTTGGTCTTTTGGGAGCTCTAAGTGAAGGTGAAAAATTTCATTTACTTCGCCTGTTGGCGGAAGGTGTTTACTCAATTGACTTTCACGGTGCTGCCGCCGCCGCATTTACTTACAAGTGGAATAATCAAATTGAATTCATCTTTGGGGTTGGATGGGTAGTTAGAAGTGTAAACTCGGTGTGTGTAAATTTTTTATTTGGAGAGAGGGTGGCGTTTTGTAATTCACCTGTTACCCTGAAATTAACAGATGTAGCGTCTGTGGCTGGTCTTGGAGTTAATTTCGTGAGTCCCATTTGAATTGTTTGAATCGTGCAAAGGCAAAAGTTTTCGTTTTAGACTTAAGTTTGTAAAAAAAAAACGGGTGGGGTGAACCAAATCATCCAATTTTAGATTAACTTAATTTTACTGTGAGAAGTAATAATGGTTGGCTATAAAAACTGATCTATGCTGTCGAAACTGAGCCCAAAGTTGGTTAAATTTATCATTACCCGATCAACTCATGACATCAAAGGCAAGCGTGTGCCATTCATTTCTCTTCCGGCCTTCTAACTCTATCGACATAGAGTGAGTGAGAAGAGACAATCTAAGTCCAAACGGTGGCAGGAATTTCAATGCAGATTCTCCGTAAAAAAGGTTCCTCCATATAAAATACTAATGTAGCAAGAAAAAAAAAGCAGACCAACAAAAGCATTTCTTTATAACAAAAAAAAAAAACATATGTTTATTGCGAAACACTTCATATTGTTGCATTCTTTCTCGTTCAATAAAAAATAAAATCTTACTTTAACTGAAAAAAGGGACAATTTTTATCATTTTTAAAAAAGTGGGGCCACGGGTCTTGAGGCCCAAAAAGGGGACCAAACGGCAAAGCTGCTACGAAGATGTCTGTCGCTAACAGAATGTGTCCACTTTTAGCTCTTGTGTTTGTCAGTCCTTTGTTCTGTTCTTGGCCCAAAATATTTGTTTCTTTTGGGACAAGATTGGATCAGACGAGTACACTGTACAGTACAGCCTCAATAAAAGGCACATCGCACCACAGTATAGAGATATCGTTTATCGTCGGCTGCTTTATCCTTACCCGACGAAGGCACAACATTCCACTGACGGCGTGATCCTGTCGTAGTTTAGGGAAAAAATAAGAGTCTTGCCTTAGGAATTCAATGCGCCATACTAATAACAAATTTTAGTCTTGACTCTAAATTTACGGAAGCTCACAATTCCGAAATTAAAATGTTTATTGGTAAGGAACGCTGTTTTTTGGGAAGAGAAAGATTCCCAATTCCACATGTGGATTAAGGAGAAGTGTTGCCCCAGAATAAATCATAGAGTGCTGATCCAAAAATTGAAATGTATTGGGTTTGACTCCCCTCTGTTAGATTGGATATATTCGTACCTACGAGACCGTACTCAACACGTTAAGATAGGTGGTTTTCTTTCAGAGCCTATCTTTGCAACATCAGGTGTTCCGCAAGGAAGTCACATTGGGCCCTTGCTTTTTGTCCTCTTTGTTAATGATATATTATATTCGTAATTCCACCTGCCTTTTATTCGCTGATGACATAAAAATCGTTCATAGTATTCAAACTGCTGAAGATTGATTGCTTCTCCAACATGATCTAAGCATTCTAGCCAGTTGGTGTCAACGTAACTTTTTAGAATTATGCCCAATTCACAATGTCGCGTTGACAGATTGTGTAGAAACAAAGCGTTCATATGCTGCCACACAAAATGCAACTTTAGGCGTTGGATCGACTTTAGATCGTAAATATCGTAAAGTTCACCGCGACGCTCTCTACTCTAACGCGCGTTTGACAACTTTAGAATTTTGAACTGTTTGATTTGATGTTATGGGGTGTGCCGTTCTTAGTTGGAGTGGCACAGAATGACTAATGTTTATCATACACGAATTTTAAAAAGCAATATGATGTTTTTTTAATGCAAATTAATTAATTTTGTTAGTGAAAATGACGAATACCTTTTTTTTGTGGAGCTAATACTTATTTCTTCAGATTTTCTTGGATAAAAAAAAATATTAATCAATGGTTTTGTATCTTTGTTAAGGTTGTTCTTTACATTATTCTTATGAATGATTTTTTTTTTATCGATTTTGGAGAATTCTTTTTTAATTCTTGCACAAAAACTACAGCTACAGACAAAGCTAGAGTAGACTTGAAATTTGAATCCTGCTCTCTGTTTGTGTACATTAGTTAAAACCAAACCGAACTTTTAAGCTGTCATCCTCTACTCTCTCAACGCGCATTCGCTTCAAAGCAGCATTTCGTTTTACAAAATTTTTGCTCGGGCGCTTTGGCATTTAAAATCGTAAAGATTCGATAAAGCGTGTCAAAGCGCGCCGACGCACGCACGCGTTCAACGCGACATTGTGAGTTCGGCATTAAACGTATCTCAATGTCAAAGACTTACTTGTGCGAGACGCATTAGCCCAATATCTTTTAGTTACCAAATTAATAATGTAGAGCTTGAGAAAGTACTTCTCAGAAAAGACCTTGGGGTCATATTGGATCCACAACTCACTTTTAAACCTCATGTTGACTACATTGTGAGTAATGCATTTAAAATGCTTGGTTTTATTAGGCGGAATACAAAGGAATTCTCTAATCCATATGCACTAAAGGCTCTGTATTTTGCATTCGTCAGATCGGTTTTGGATTATTTTAGTGTAATCTGGAATCCTTACTACCAAAATCATTCCTACAGAATAGAAAGGGTGCAAAAATGTTTTACTAGGTTTGTTTTTAAAAAGCTAAGACTAAATGCCTTTTTTTTTTAATATAATAATAAATAGACGCAAGTATTTTAGTATCATGTTTATAAGAGATGTAATAAATTGCCACATTAAATGCCCCTATTTACCAGAGCGGATAAACTTTTATTTTTCCGAAAGATTGTTGCGTATGAGATTTCATCTTCATGGTCAGTTTTACAGAACAAATTATGGCAGTAATGAGCCAATTGAGCGTTTCATTAAAGAATTAAATTTAGTTATTGATCGCAATGATGTTTTTCAAAACATTTCTAGAAAGTCTGTTAAGAATCAAATAATGTCTGTTCTCTACCATAATATCAAATATTTTATATTATAATAATAGTCTTAAATTCATATAACAATAGTTTCTTAAGTTGTCTAAATGGGTTTGTAATTCAAATTGACGAATAAATAAATAAATAAATAAATAAATAATCAAAACAAAAGCCTTTTTGGTCTAAGACCCAATGAGACTCCTCGCCAGGTTTGGGGAATCTTTTTGAGAACAAGTTTTTACTCTCACCTCAGGCTCACCCCAAAGACATAAACCTGCGACCGTCAGTACAAAACTTCTCCACACTGCTAAGTGGAGTCGCAATCAGATAAGTATAGCACAAAGTCCCGAAAACTAAGACGCTACCGCCACACCATAACTCCTTCCGAACCGAAAGCAACATCATTTGAGCAACTTCACCCCAAGAAACCCGATCTGCAGGTTGGTCACGTCTCACCCCAAAAAAATCATAGATACATCCGTTTAAGCGCGATTACATACCTTGCCCAACGTCGATTTCCGGTAATTACTACAACTATTCACTACGAGTGTAATGTTGTGCTTACAGTTTTGCAGCTGCCATTTAAAAGATATAATCCAAACGATGATTGAGCCCACGTCCTACTGCAGAAGAAGCGGAAACTCCTTCGAGCACGCAAAGTACTATTTCAGAATTTGCAGCACCCTTCTCTCTGAGTAGCTAAGCCAACCACTAAGATGGCTTACAAGTTTGCTTACTTTGCATAACCGTTCTCCTTCGTCGTCGCCGTAGTCTCGGTGGAAAACAAACAAATTTCGCCATTCCCGCATGTTTAGACACGAATTAACATCTTAAGTTTGTAATTAATCTTAACTTGGATCTAGTCATAAGCCAAGATCTTGAGGCAAACACCCCCGTGTAGCAGCACCAGGCTACGACTCTGGGAAATTGATGAAGGCAAATACTACTACTTGTATGGATTGGATATGCACACCTGGCCCGGAGGGGTCGGCAGGCTATAGTAAAGTTCCGGGCGAATCGGATAGTTTTTGGCAGATATTTAGACATTTTGCGTTGTTTGTGATATTTGAGCACACACGGTACAGTGGGTACGTCGTGCGGTACCCAGAATCCATTACAGTTGATAACCACCGCTCTTGAATGCAAAGAAGGTCCTCGCCGCAGTTGGCCCGTGTGCGCCAACTAAAGTTCTCAACCGAGGTTACCATCACCACCCAACCAAGAAGGCATCCTTTGTGGCAATTGCTGCTTCTGTTTCCGTTTTCCCACTGCATACAGAATACAGCTTTCAGAATTCTAGTGGCATTTCGTGCATCGCGCTACGTGCAGTTGTTTGAAAGCCCCCTCCCTCCCTCCATCAATGTTATAAGGACGATGGTACACTGTGCAGGCTGTTGCGATTTGATTGCGGCGGTGGATAATCCCACGTAGGTATTCAGGGCTCCTCGCACGGCATGCACAACCAACGACTTAGTCTCAATTACACCAACAACTTGGCGTTAATCAAAAATGGTACAAAAAAAAAGCCAAACGATTTTTATGGCCCAATAAAAATGCCATTTTCGATAATGTACCCGATTCGGAGGCGGGTATTGGAACAGCCATCCAAATTCTTATCTAATCGCCTTAAAACATCTTGACACCTGTAGTCACCCCCTCATCCGCCATCGGCGTTATACTAGGGGGGTAATAGTCATTAATCTGCAATTGGCACACAAACACAAACCCGCCAGAGTGAGTCCTTCGGCATCTATCTGAGATTGAAAATAGCTTAAGAGATGTATACCCGCGATGGGTGACTGCACATTGGCACACTCCGATTCGGGCCAAACAACAGAGAGTGGCTTTATCCTTTAGAGATTTATATTCGCTTTTTTATTTATATTCCAGAAAAGGGACCGCGCGGCGCGCACCCTCGGGGGAGCAGAAGCCGCTCCTCTCTTGGCGCGAATAAAAGTGATGAACGATTTTTAAAAAAACATTTTCGCGTCCCACGTGTTCTAAACGACTATTAATGTGATTTAGAAACAGGAAACTCTTCGGATGTAGCTTAGGTTGCGCGTCCCCATCGCAAATGTCGAACACAATGCCATGCGGGCAGGTCTTGTCCCTATCTCGAAGGAATATCGGGCAAATGAATGATTCATTTTCGATACCAAAGTGTGCACAAGTGGTGGATTTTGTTCTCTTAACGAGTTTTCGTTTGTAAATTTTCTTTTGGATTTATTATTATTTTTTGCTTTTTTTTTTTGTGTTGGTGGCACGATAAACCTGCTTTGAATAATTTATAAGTATCTTTCTGCCAGCCAACAATGCCTTAATGAGCCATTTGGAAAGTTTGCATCGCCTTGTGACTTGTGGCTGAGGAGGACTGAAGAACAGAAGTGCAATTTGATTTATGGAACTCGCCGTACTGCGAGATTAACTTTAACCCCTTTCATCAGTGATTGGAGATTTTACACGCTGTGTGATTGCGCCTTTGTCAAGTTCTATGCTCCGTAGGATCATCCGATCACAGCACGCAGTACAAGGTGTATGTTTTGTATTTAAGGGAGATACACCCTTTCCCACCTGGTTTTCCGGTCGGTATTGCAAAAGCCCCTTTATAAATATATTGGTCTCCGTTTTCCGTTGCTTTTCTTCGTTAAACATGGCAGCAAACCTCCTTGCCGAGAGGCCCTAGTTTTCCACCACCATCCTATCCGAAAGTATATGAATTTGATCCGCATTCAGACCACATTTTTGCAGCGGATTCCCTAAAAGAAATAAGAGTGTGCATCGTTCCTGTGCCCCGCTTTCGTCGCAACGTAGTATTTCCCATATAGACTCCCTAGAATGCGAGCTGCGATCTGATTGACAATAACAAACACCATATACCCAAACCACTGCAGGCCACCATATAAACTGATCAGCAACAACATCATTCGAAACACGGTTGATATATGGCTGATAAAATTCACACTCGCTTATCGCTGGGAAAAAACACTAAGGGCCATTTTATTCACTATTGTTCAACTTCCCGATAACTCTGAGGTTGACCAACTTCGGAGTTGATTTGAAAGAGAGAGTTGAGCGGCAAGTTGAAAATTGCTTTTATTCACTACTTTAATTCTCAACTCCTCAGTTGAAATTCAAAAGTTGGCTTACTTGCTGTTTCAGAAATATCCCTGGGATATTTGTGGCAGATGACACAAAATATGTCAGTTCAACTTTGGATTTCGGCCGTCATTTTCGTTATGGGCAAAGCATTCTATGTTTACTTTTGTATTCTTTTTCTATGGTTTTAGTTTTAAAGAGTATAGATGATACCCACATAAAAATTAAATTGGTTCGAGGAAATTTTGCTTTCGCGAAAAAGTCATGTGCTGTTTGCAGTAGTTCCCAGAGCTGTTAGGTACTGGTTTAATTTACACGATCTATCGAACAAGAAAATCGCGAACTTAATAAATGTACAATAAATTCCAGCTCTTCGGGATGCACATGCACAATACCTTCTCTAGACGCACGTCAACTAATTCATTGTAAGATGGAGCGCCATCAATGTCATTCACTGTGAGAGACGGAAACGATAGATAAAGTCATGGCCGTCCCATTTTTCAAGTCTGTCTCCGAGGTATTATCTTTATTACCGTCTCTCACAGACCAAATTCTCCTCCTCTCTATCCTCTTCACTGCTCGAATCAAACTATAGCCAATTCTCGCAACAATAATTTAAACAATATTTTATTTTAAATTTTAATTACTAATAATTACTTTCGTCACTTTATTTAAAGAGCTAACAGTCAAAAACCCAAAAAAAAAATCAATCTAAGTTTGCTCTCCTAACTTCTACTATTTCGGGGAGTTGAGCGAATCCAAAGTCGACCAACTTTCGGTTTTCTCAACTCCGGAATATCCAAAGTTGAGCGAATCAACTTCGAGTGAATAAAAGCAAATTCTCAAGTTGAAAATAAAAATCCCCAAGTTGTGTTCAACTTTGAGTGAATAAAACCGGCCTAAGACTCATTGCACACGCAATATTTCAACGTGGCGTTTTGACGCCCTGTTTCCTTTGTTAGCCCTATTTTACGTGTTTTTCGATCCGTTTTATGACTCGTTCTCGTTCCTTGACCGGGTTTCTGACACCAGAGACAATACTGAGACCACCAACTCCGGCCGATTTCCCGTTACTTAGCCTACAAGCTATATTTTTTATGGAGTGTACACATCTGGTGCGCTAGTATTGTTACATAGAAAATCGTATTGACAAATGTCACGAAACTTCAAAAATTCCGGCTCACCAACACACTCCCAGCAGATATGAGACACTTCCGCTTTGGGCAAAGTTGTTGCCAGCGTTCATAGAATTTTATCCGTTTAATTTGAAATTGTTCGTTACGTGTGGATAATATTTTTTTTTAGGAATAAGTGCACATTTGCTTAAAATGTTCATGAAAAATTAACAATGTAGATTGGTTGAGGGAAAATGAAAACATTTTGAGCAAATTTTCTTCATTATTTAAGAAAAATTTACACACGAAATCGAAGTTAATGATATCCAAAAGCAGAAAATACACAACCATGTTTGACAGAATATGTTTCTAGTACATAAAACATATATTTTAGATAGTTTTGCTAACCAAACAAATGAAATTATTGGCCTTTTAACAATTTATAATAACTAACCAATGGCGTTCAGTAATGAAAAAATGTGGTATTCCCGAACTCTTTCACATTTCCCCACGGTTGCCGAGGTTGGCAGCATTTATTTTTGCATTTTTTGTATGTTTTTGCATGTCACACGGATTCTTTTTTGACATAACACCGATAGGAAAACAAAATGGCGAATTTGAGAAAAAAACTGAGGGGGCCAGCGGCAAGAGGATTGTGAGTTGGGGGTCTCAGTATGGTTTGTCTATGTCTGACACGTTCGTAAGCCCGCCTGACACTAAATTTTTTTGCATTTTTTCAGCTTTTAAAATGAAACTAGAGCAGTACGAAAAATTAGAACGAAAATTCCCGATAGGAGTGAGTGCGTTCACACCAACTTTATAAATGTAGACACGACAAAAAAATGCATTAATAATGTATTCAAATCACATTTGTCAGCTGCTCGCAGTTTTTTTTTTTGACATTTCAAGATTTTTTGAAAATAAATTCGATTGAAAATTTGCGGTTGCTTTGTAATACACTTGTCTCTTTTACACACCGCTGACTTTTCAGCATTATAAAAATGAGGATAAAATGTAGTGTCATACGTTTTTTTGACGCTTTTGCGAAATGATTCTGGACGCTTTTTCCAATGGTCCATTTTTTGAGCCCGTTTTTTTACATGTTTCTCGACCCCTTTTTTGATTCGTTTTTTACGCTCTATTCGACATATTTCTGGACTAGTTTTCTGACGCCCTGTTTCTTCTTAGCCTGGTATTTTACATGGTTTTCGATAAGTTTTTTTGGTGCGTTGCTCGACCAATTTTCTAACGTTTTTCTAGGCGTTTCTAACGTCTTTTTCTACACGCTTTTACGTGCTTTTAGACCCGTTTTTTTACGCCTTTTCGATATGCTTGCGGGCGCTTTTTCCAACGCTCCGTTTTCTTAACACAATTTTTACGCTTTTTTCGATACGTTTCTGGACTCATTTTAACACTTTTTTGACGCGTTTCTAACACTTTTTTCAACACGTTTCTGGACGATTTTTTCGACCCGCCGATACTTTCTTTAGCCCGACTTTTTACGTGATTTCGACAAGTTGTTTTGACGCTTTCTTCGACATGTTTTTTTGACGACTTCAACCAGAAAGGTTGATTGTGAAAAAAATACAATTTCAAAACTCACCTCGCTCTCATCGTTTCAACGGCAGGTTTTGTGTTTCGCTTTCGCCGAGATCTTCGTAAATACCTCAAGGAGCAGTTCTTCAATTCACCATCACATTGATTGATGATTAGCTCACCAAAAAAACGTCATTTATAACATCAAGATACGACGCTCAAAAAAAGGGGCAGCTATATCGGTACAAATTCCCAAACAAATCGGTTCAGTAACACAAAGGTTAATTATCCTACGGACCGCACCTGAACATCAGCTGCCTTTCCACTTTGATTGCTGTATGAGACAGTTTCCATTATACCCACGCTGCGGTGTCAATTACAGATTATACAACCCCGAGGGGTCGGGTAAGTAATAATGTCATATCGCATTAAACTGATAACAGCAACGCGATTTAACATGCAATATCAATTAAGCCCTGTCCTCCTTTTTGTGAAGACGGTTGTGCAGTAAATTTGTGAAAATCACTTAATTGCCTCAAATTAAGTCACAATAAGACACCAACGACGCACACACATTTCTACATGCACGTGAGTAAGAATGTGCCGTAAGAGTGATGTAATTAAAAACAGTTTACAAACATAATCCACGCAAGGCCTTGAACATATACACGCAGTCACGTGTAGTAGGTGCGCCACAAGTCCCGGACCCACGCCAAACATCACCCGCTGTATATGCTGTTCTTAAATTGGTCGAGATTAAGCGGCAACGAGAGGTGAGATCTTGTTGGCTTCTTTTTCCCCTAAACAAAGTTAAGATACATCACTGGGTAAATGGCTGGGTGTAACCACGCCAGTCGCCGCCATCCCATCAGCAGCTCCTGCTGTACTTAATCCCAATGTGTACTTTATAACCAGCTCTTAACGGCTGCGTTTTAACCCTTTCATTTTTGCATAATTAATCTTTAGCTACATGACCTGGTACCGGCAGTGGCACTGACACTGTCTGTGACACACATACGCAGCCCTTGCAGAAGAGATACCGCCCCGCCGCCAGTCAGCCGAGTGCCGGAGTAATTCCATATTCAACTCATATGTCCTCGCAATTTACAATTCCAGGCAAATTAACGTCATTCAACTAATTCCGCTCCCATTTTGCTGGAGATGTGTAAAACAAACGATCCGACCCCCTCCTCGCATCTGCATGTATCCATTATATGTTGTGGACCCACTTTCGGTGTCAAGATGCTTGGTGCGTGCGTGTGTTTGTTTCTTACTCAGAAAGGGTTAAGTTTTGGGTTAACTGCCCCCCACATGAACTCTAGGAAGCCACACACAAAATACGTAGTGCGTGATCCTGGATCACTGTGCTGCTTCTCACTAATTCCCCGAGTATTTATGGGATTTATTAACGAACATTTATTGCACGACGAGGACGCACACACAGTATGGAAGGAGGCCGGGGCATATTATTTGTCTCTCCTTGTGACAGTCCTTTCGTCGTCGAACATATCTGCAGAAAAGGATTAATTCCATAAGTAGACACTTTTGTTCCACCATTGGGGGGTAACACTTAACACACTCATGTGGAAGGACCTCGTATATGCGTGAGCGTTCATTATTTCAAATGACGTTCGGAAATGTGTGCTCTTTTTCTGCTCATGGAATTCGGACAAAACGGATTAGAATTGAAATTAATACGATTTAATGGACGAGGCACGCACACGCGTGTGGCATACCTCTTGATAGTTACGAAGGATTTCGACTTGATGGTCGTGATTAATTGTACTTCATCGGTAGATTTCTTTGTCCATTTGATAAATTCTACGAGTTGAATCAAACAAATCAATTGGATAGCACAACAAATATTATGGCAATTAAACTCGAAGGAACAAGACGTTAAGGATCCGTCGCACGTAGGAAACTTTTTCGCCAAAGTGATTGACAGTTATTAAAGCGCATTGGCAGGGTGCTCAATTTGCTTGCACTAATTGGAATTATATTTAGAAGATAGTTGATGATGGTGTACGAGTATGTGCGGAAAGGATTCGGGAAGATGGACGGGCCAGTTGCCTGCTTCATAGAAGAGACTTTTCTTATAGCTTCGTAAAGGAATTCGTGAGTAACTCTTTCGCAATGCAAACGAAAAAAAAAACCAAAAAGGATTGCAGACTTGTGAAAAATATATTTGTTCCTCTTCTTGTCGTTCTACCTCCTTTGAAATCGAGATACGAAATAAAAAATATTTAAACATTTTCGATGTTCCAGAAATATCGATAAACATTAGCGAATTGTTTTTGAAACAAATGGAAAAATGGAAAATACATTCTTACATAAATTAATAACGAAATACAGTAACGTAAAATAAATAAATAAAGAAAAGCGGACAACAGTAACTAATTAGAACGAGTAAACAATGTCTTGTGAATGCGGTCCTTGGAGCAGAAGACATTACTGAAAGTTGCGCGATAAATTGGCACAACTATTTTTAACGAGCAACACGAGCTCGTAGGCTACACGTTCTCCGTACACTTGTTGCGGCCAACGCGTTGACAACGATATCCATCAGGGATGGAAAAGTCGATACAATTGTATCGAATTCGACACAAATGAGTGTGCTCGAGTACAAAAGTACAATTTGCCTTAATTCGATACAATTTATCCATCTGTATCTTTCGAATTCGCTTGCAATTTGTAAAGCTTTTCCTATGAAGACAATTAAAATAATCGAGATGATGATATCTTTGTGTCATTTTGGAAGACATAAACAAGAAAATTAATATTCGAAATCCCTTCTTAAATTTGCTAGAGTATTTTACAGAAGAATCAGTTGTATACAGGAAAATACAGTTTTATATTAAATTTTGTTTCTTAATTTTTTCCTATTGAAAAAAAGAATATTCAACAAATTAACAATGCTAAAAAATTCAGCAATTTAAATATTATTCAATTTGAGAACTTTGGGCTGAAGTAAATTCAATTAAAAACGAGTGTAATGAGCTGATGTTTGAAAATATTTATAAAATTGCTCAAGCCGTTCTCGGTATTCCTCATCAGCAAATGTCGAAAGGATTTTTTCTTACCAGACATTAATAAAGTCCAAATCATAGACAAACCATACTGAGACCCCCAACTCACAATCCTCTTGCCGCTGGCCCCCTCAGTTTTTTTTTCAAATTCGCCATTTTGTTTTCCTATCGGTGTTATGTCAAAAAAGAATTCGTGTGACATGCAAAAACATACATAAAATGCAAAAATAAATGCTGCCAACCTCGGCAACCGTGGGGAAAAGTGAAAGAGTTCGAAAATACCACATTTTTTCATTACTGAACGCCATTGGTTAGTTATTATAAATTGTTAAAAGGCGAATAATTTGATTTGTTTGGTTAGTAAAACTATCTAAAGTTGATGTTCTATATACTAGAAACAAATTAGGACAAAATGGTTGTGTATTTTCCGCTTTTGGATATCATTAACTTCGATTTCGTGTGTAAATTTTTCCTAAATAATGAAGAAAATTTGCTCAAAATGCTTTCATTTTCCCTCAACCAATCTACATTGTTAATTTTTCATGAACATTTAAAGCAAATGTGCACTTATTCCCAAAAAAAAAATATTATCCACACGTAACGAACAATTTCAAATTTAACGGATAAAACTCTATGAACTCTGCCAGCAACTTTGCCCACAGCGGAAATGTCTCATATCTGCTGGGAGTGTGTTGGTGAGCCGGAATTTTTGAAGTTTCGTGACATTTGTCAATACGATTTTCTATGTATCAATACTAGCGCACCAAATCGTGACCACTCCGTAAAAATATAGCTTGTAGGCTAAGTAACGGGAAATCGGCCGGAGTTGGCGGTCTCAGTATTGTCTCTGGTCCAAATGTCGAAACCGACTTCAAGTCGACACTTGCAGGGCTTTGATTGAAACAAAAAATTTGATTAGAAACTCATCCTGTTCTAAGTTTCAAGTTCAGGGCAACATTTTGAAGATGAATGTGCAAACTAAGAGTATAAACCCTGAAGAGCTCATTGCGTAAAAAATTTGTTTGTAGGTATGTATAGCTTGGCTATGAAGTCATTAATGTTTTGTTAATTTATTTTTGTTTATGTTTCTGAAAATAAAATATGTATTTTGAATTCAATTCTGTATACGAAAAAAAGTTGCTCCATTTCAAATCGAAAATGGAATTTTCCATCCCTGATATCCATCCGAATCCGTATCAAACGACTTGCGTAAAACTCAGAGCTGAAGGGCCCAACCCATAGAATCCGTCGCGTCCGTTCCGTCGCGTCCGTTCGACTGACAGATTGATAGAACACACAGCTGCTTATGGGAGGTAAGCAGCGCACGTGGCGGATGCGACGGATAAGTAAGGTATACTTTCTACTTTTCTGTCCGTTGCACCCGTTGACAGTTGGCACAGCGTGACCAAATATTGAGAAGATGAGAGAAAATGTCATCGGCTGTCACCATAGATATGCGGCGGATTCTATGGCAGTGCTCGTTCCGTGGACTATACGTCAATTTTGACAGATCCGTCGAAGCGACGATAGCAACGGGTTCAATTACTATGGACGTTGATGATACATACGTGACGCAGGTAGGGAACGACGGGCTTTGCCCTTTTTTGACTTGAAACACTAAAGCGCTTAATAAGGTTCACTTTCACATCAGCGTTCTCTCCGTCGGAATACATTGTGTTTGGGTGGGACAAGTGCTGGTTGTCTTTGCTCCAGGACTAAATTCAATTACAACACCTTTTTCTTTCACTCACCGGCTCAATGCTGCCGTTGCCGTGAACCAGCACCCCCAACTTTCAGTCCCCTCCCCCACATCTGGATGGTTTATTAGCGGCGTTTAATTACGGTAATAACTTAAGGTATGAAGATGAGCTTGCTTTCCACATTTGCATTCGTTCTTCTTCTTTTGCTGAGGATTTTTTCCCGACTTCCACATCCGTGGAGGGTATTTTTCGACGCCGCCGCGCCGTTACCTTAAGCGTCATAATATGCTTTCATCTTCACCTGGCTGAGTGAGTGTGCCGCAGGATATTATCAGTTGAATGGAATACCGAAACCGAAACCCTGTTTCTGAGACTTCACCATTCACCTCCGGGGGAGAGTTGCGAAAGGATGAAAAATGAAACAGCGAAAAAAATTTAGTGTATTAGTGGCAGGAAACCAAACGGAAAGAGGACGTAAAGCAAACATAAAATAAAGCAAAAAAAAGCTCAAGGGATTATCCTTTTAATAGTAATGATAATTATTTTTTTTTTTTTATGGCGAAGGGATTTCTTATATTCCTCCTGCTGGCAGTGAATGCGGCTGTGTAGTCTGAGTTAAGAGCGTTTTATTTTAACTCCTGCTCGCGGTGTAAATGGGCAGCAGATATAATTGAGGTGTAATTTCCGCTGAGAGGATTGGTAAGAGGATCCGGTAGGATTTTCCGAATGCAAATGGCTTCAGAAGTGTTTTTCCCAGTTTTTTTTTTATTCATTTGTTTTTCCTGGGAAATTGCGGGGGAGTGGTGGAAAAAATCCCTGTTGCTTCGTTCGTCATTTTATTAAATTTCGCCATGTTTCCGGTTCTTGGTATCGCACCAGTCGCGTTTTTTGCTCTGGCTCATGGTTTCATCGGTTAATCTTACTTTTTGTGGGCTGTTCTCTTCTGGTCGTATAGATAGCCTTTTCGTGGTATTTTTTGGGGAATGTTTTCGAGTGCAACACGTTATTTAATTATATGAGCACATGCGAAGAGTTTGGTTTCACAAGTTTACAAATTGCACGTAAAGTTCATAACGGACAGAGGAATTTTGCAATGCCAGCAAAGTTTTATTCACGGTGAAGATGGCTTTCAAATATGTTTTACAAATTTGCCAATTAAGTGGAAGTGCTGGAGCTACGTCGATGCACTTCCCTTTTTTAAGAACTAAGCTCTGTAAAAACGAATCTGTAACAGCGTCATATTACACTTAATCACTTAATCGTTGTTTTATTACCTAGTCTTGAAATAAATCCCCGAGGAAGCGAGTAACTATCAAAGCTTGCTTTTCCTGTAGCCACTTATAGGACTTATCTTATATTATTTATTATTTATGTGCGCTTTATTTTATAGGTTATCGCATCTGAGCCTTTGGATACCGACCTACATAATGAAATAATAGAAAAATATCGAACCAAACTTGAAAATTGAGAAAGTTTCATTGTCCACTTTATTTTTGTTTAAAGCTGTTTTTTTAATATTAAACCATATAATCCATTCACTCACAATTTTTGTTTGCAGGAGTTGGACTTTCAAGTTCGATCCCCGAAGAAACAGAAATAACGCCTTAGGATTTATTTCACTGCGACACTTCTCCGGGGCTACATGTTTGTATTTCTCTGTTAAATATAGAGGTGGCTCTCAAATTGTATAAAATATTCTTTCTTCTTAAGTTTAGTGCTGGCATTTGGGGAAAGACTTTTTGTTGAATATAATATTTGCGCAAAAAATCGACCGACTACAAATTTGATTATATATATTTGGAGTCAGGCTAAGCGATTATAGTTTGTTTTAATTCATATATCTTTCCATAAGAATGAATTCCGTTAGTGGGTCTTTAAAGTCTAGATCTACCGATGAGCTCACTCATTATATCGGGCCTAAAGGCATCCGGAGTAGAGGCGATTTAATAGTTCAATCTAAAAACTCTACATATATAATTCCTTCGGGGTGACACTCGATGACGTTATATTGCGACAACCGCTGGGCCGATTTTCATGATTCTTTTTTTTAGTTTTGTTGGTTTTTCTGTATTTCAGTTCAGGTATAGGCAGAAAGATAATTCCGAAAAATCGATTTATACGCATTTAACGATGAGTGGCGTTGAAGTAAATGGCAACGCACGCGACATAATTGTCGCCTGGTGGCCAACTGTTGCGGCTTGCGGGCACAATGAAGATGAAGTCGGCTACCGCTCCAGCCAGTGATTTATAAAATTAGCAACCCAAAATCCCGACTTTCAAATAGAATTAAAGGAGTGTGCAGTAGATATTTTAATATATTTACTCGTCTTCTATTAAAAGTTGCTTAAGCCTATTTTAGCACATTTTATTAACAATGCCCTGGGGTGGAGGGGAATCCCCTAAGGTGATAGTTAATAGTCAAATGAGACTGTCAAATCGTTCTTCTTCTACGTATAAGAATGGGAAAATAAGTACACATATTTATACAAAATTTCTTATCGCTTTATCGGTTCTAAATTTAATTTTGTTGTTAGTTGTTATTTTCACAGTAGGATGTTTAAAATTGCCTTGATATTTATAAAGGTACATTGATGAATGCACAAGCACATTGCACATAAAATCTAGAACCAACCATGAGGAATTCTTTGGTGGACTCCGTAGTCAACAATTTTCAAACAATTTCATAGTTTTGACCAAAGATAATGGAATTACAGAGATACATAACTTTCCGGTGGAAAGGCTACTGCCTACAAGCTGTTTTCCCAAAAAATTCATAAAGTCACGCAACACGCAATCATGGTCATTTCTTTTGTAGTATAATATGTGAGTTCATGAATTGGACTTTAATGCAAGAATTCGATATTCTGTAATGTTTGTTTTACTATTTTCTTTAAATCCAAAAATTAATCGATATCGTAATGAAAATATGTTAAAACTTACATTTCATTTTGAAGTTGAACTTCCAGATTTAATTTAGTTGATTTTAAAAAGAAATATCAACAACACTGGAAAATAATTGAGTTTGTATGAAAACTAGCAGACCCGGCGAACTTCGTCCCGCCCAAAATAACTTTTTTGATTGAATTTATTTCGAACACCGAACACAAGGGATGATTACACTTTTTGAAAAAATCGAGTTGACGATGCATTTGAATTCTTTTTCTTGAGATCCTTCTTTACAGAAATATTTTAACCATTTTTTCCATTTCCTAGTTAAAATCAAAATGACTATTTCAGTGCAGAATTTGTAGCCTATTTTACCATCTGATGGTACTATTTTCAGCGTCACTGTGTCGCTTATCATAAATGCATAATCACATAAGCCTTTGCCAAACTGTACTGTACTGTACTCCTATTGTGTATAAAAAAAGAGTTCAAATCGATTGTTCAGAGCAGTTCGATATTACTCATTAAAGACTGTTTATACCAGCGAACATCTCAGTTGTTTTCTCTCACGTCGTTTGTGTCCGTTAAAGCTCCCCTACAAATTCAAATATTTTTCTCCCTGAATATTTTTTTTCATTTTTCATTATCAGCGTGATCTGATTCGGATCAGATCACGATAATAAAACAGAACGGATCATTGAATCATTTTGGAATTGTGGCATCAGTTGCTTTCAAAAGCAAAACAGATAATACAGGGTATTTCAAACTGCATATTGCCACCTGCCATCTTGCAAATATTGTTCTCAACGTGACGTCACACAAGGCACATGTCATTTCACTTGCAATGTCGAGGGTGTTGCCATATTTGAATCAAATTTGCATAATTTTTCTTTTCAAATATATTTTTGTGAAATAAATTTAGTATTTTATGTTCAAATATGCAACAGATGAACAATATTTTGCTGCTGCCGCTTGAGTTTATCTTGGCAGATTAAGGTGTGTCCAGACCACCGAAACATTCAGAAATTGTTATGAAATGTGTCTGAAGCAAATCGGACAGATTTTATAAACATTTATAAAAGATTTCTGAAATTTATTTATTAGCCCCCGTATTAATAAACACTGCGTAAAAGTTATCAACTCGTTACTCAGCAGTTACGTCAAATTTTTGCATGGTATCTGACGTCTACTAGCTAACTTACATTTTGCATATTTGTTTATTAATACGGGGGTAAAGGTTTATGAAATATTTCAACTTATATTGGTGACTATTTATTTGAGCAATAATCGGTCGGTGACTTTGGCACAACGTGAATTTCGTGATGAGGCCCATTTCCATTTTAGCGCTGGAGGAGTCATCGGACCTTTTTTCTTCGAAGACGTCGTGGGCCAAACGGTTACTGTGAATGGTGAGCGCTACAGAGCAATGATCAACGAGTTCTTTTTGCCTCAACTTGATGAATTGGGATTGGAAAACATGTGGTTCCAACAGGACGGTGCAACGGCACACACTGCACGTGCCACAACCGATATGCTGAAGGATGCATTTCCCGGGCGCCTAATCTCCCGTTTTGGCGATTTGCACTGGCCAGCAAGATCGCCTGATTTGACCGCTCCAGACTTCTTTTTGTGGGGCTTTTTGAAGTCACGGGTTTATGTCAACAAGCCTCAGACTCTTGCAGCTCTTAAAGACAATATCCATCAAGAATGTGAGGACCTATCGCCGGAAGTTTTGGCCAACTGTGGCGGCGGCCATTTACATGACATTATATTCTCGACTTGATGTAAAAAAAAATTAAAAGACCAAATAAAAATAATCCACAAGAAGAATTAAAGTTTTTCATTTTTTTTTAAATTACAGCCAAAAAACATCGGAAGGTTATTTTTGCGCCACCTTGTAGAACGAGAAAAAACAACATAACTCGGAATACGGACAGGGAGTTTATTCGAATGTGAAATAAATCAATTGATTTCTTGTGTTCCATTTTTTAGTCTGGAAACGTGATTGTGTGGCTATCGTTTACAGGCACACCAACATTTAAAAATAAAACAAGCCACCTAGTCGGAAATAGTAGAAATAATTTTCAGATCATGATTCGTGATCTCGATGAGAAGCATGTAAATCGATGATCTATATGGATCATAGCTGATAATAAAAAACAGCTATTATTTGTTTTATTAAAATGAAATTATTAAGATTAAGGTTAAGAAAACCGAAACGTTTGACACTTGCTAATTTACAATGGGGCCGTTCAATTATCTAGTTAAGTAAGTCTGACAGCTGCCTGACAAGATGTATCTCGGTTTTGATTGACTAAAATTGGTCATAGGGGCAGCTGTTTCAGTTGACGTTTATGGAGCGGTAGCCAACGAATCTAGTCAAGAAATTCGTGACAGAGTACTAAGTTGACAGTTCGCATATGTGGCTGACGTAGAAAAAGTGACGTTTAAACCAAAACAAAGAAATTTCACTATGTGTACTAATGGGGAAATTTTCTATATAATATTACCCATTGTGACCTAAAAAATATTTAGAGCTAAAGTTAAAAATGATTATTAGTAAGGTCCATTTTTAATCGAACAGACTCAATACGAATGACAAAACAGAACTTAAAACCTTATCCAAATATTTACCCAGGTAAAATGTTGCATGATGTGGGCAGGGGCACAAATTAAATCGATTGCTCTGCACGATCCATTCATTGGTCTGCCTTAAATATCCCACTAGCGTCCCACTTAGTGGCAGATTGAAATTAATTCCTGGCTACACTCGTCACAGATCCATTGCCGCACTAATCAACAGGTCGGAGCCATTTGTTATAAAAGGCAAAGGGCAAAGCCTCGACAATGTCCGCAGACGCACACACGCACTGCAAATATAATGATGCGGATGGGACCGGTGCGTTGATGATGATTCCAAATCATTGCAATTTCAATTATAGCTCATCATTGTTTGCTTTCGTTTATAGGATGGATATGGAGTGGGCGCACGGCAGGTCCCTTTGATTGTTTTGTTAATTGCAGCGTGGTTATTGTTGGCTAAAGGTGCACATAAATATCTGCCCCTCAAACTCCCTGACAGTCGCTGTCGCACTGTTGACTGTACTCGTGGCTCGTGCATGGAAATTGAAATGGCGCAGTTGCGTTGGAGTTGTGGCAAAACGTTAATTTGTGTTTTTAATTTCATTCCCCTGTTGCTTTGTAGTGGTTCCGCCAATTTGTGCTGTGCAACTAATTTCATTGTAATTTCAAAAATTACTTCGTATTTTTAGATAATCCTTTGATTGAGGGCACGCGCACGGTTGAGTATATTAGTATTGGCATTGCTGATTAATTGCTTTTAGGGCGGGAGGGGGAATGTTTCCTTTTTTTTTCTGCCCAACAAAAAAAATATATAATAAATTTCTAAATTAATTGCAAAGTCGGATTTGCAACGTAATTACAGTAAAATTATGGAAATGAAAATTGAGCTGGCGTTTGTGGCTCGTATCGGTTACGGTTTGGCATAACTCATAGGTGACTTTGTCACGCTCGTATTTTTACTGTGACTTGTTTCACAAAAATTGTATCAGTTTAAAAAGTGTTTTGACACTATGAATATTTTATTTTGACACTATTTATTGAAAACATTAATGGGTATATGGCAGTATAACATCGAGTTCAACGCCTTCTTGGGCAGAGGTCAAAGTTGTTTTTGGCCTGGAAAGACCGAAGGTATATTCCGTGTTTCACATTTCTTCTTGAAACTCTTAAGTCTGTCCACTTTCAGGGACGTCTCTGGATCATTTACTGACATGATGCTAACAATATGCCTGCCAAAAGGGTATGCAAGTCCCCCGAAACTGCTCTTCAGAGAGCAGGATTTTTCGCATAATATTTGCTGGGGTGTGAGGGAGAAGATTCACCGACGAACTTTATGTGCTACGTAGCGAAGTTGACCTGGTCAAATAGCTCAAAATATACCGACTGAGATGGTACGACTTCGTAGAGCGTGCGTGGGCAATAACGCACCAGCCCGACAGGGCTTTTAGTCCACTCCTGAGGAACAACGAAGCAGAGAAAGACCCCACCTGAGGTGCATAATTGAAGAGCTTTCTTAGCCAACTTGGTGTGTGTGCCTGGAGGTAGCTGGAAACGGACCTAACTAAATGAACTTATATGCTGAGCGCTTGAAACCAAAGGGAATGACTTCGATGAAAATACTTCAGCACTATTGAAACTATGAATTTTGCTGCTACCAGTCGAGTTATGTTCAGGGAGTTTTCTTCTAGCTTTTCATTTAACTCTACGTGTATTTTCTAATCTAATCCAATCGACTATTCAATGTCACTCACCACACACGTTGACTACAAAATTTCAGCCTGAACGAACAAGTTCTCCTTTTCGTTGCCATTGACTAAAGAAATAATTTTGATAGCATTCCAAAGGATAAAAGGGGAACCCATACCACGTAATGTTATCTCTTCGGCAAAAGACAACTACAGAAAACACGCAAATCGCCAAGTCGAATGGGTTGTTGGTGGGCTCTGCTAGTTTCGAAGTGGAAGACCCTCAGCGCTGGAAGAAAGGAAATTCGTTGCGAAATGAATTGAAATGCTTTATACTTGCGAGTCTATGCGCTACTGTCTCTAGGGGAGCGACCAAAAGGAAGAGACCAACTCGCGGATGTACCAAGTGAATAAGTAGAAGATAAACGTAATGTAACAGGACGTACATCTTATTCAATGCCAGGAGGAAGGAGCTCTCTGGCAGACACTCAGCTCAGCGCGATGCACCACTCGCACACACACAAACACATAGACACACTCCGACAAAATGCAGAGATTTATACTTCTCGTGTGTTTTCTTTAATCTCTTAAGCCGTTCTGCTTCCATTTTTATCTGCATCTATTGGTTTGAGGGCACTTGCCTTCGCGTTGCTGCTGCGCTGCAGTAGTACTCTGGAGAGGCTATCTTGTCTTTCAACTCCCTGCCGGCCCGTGTGCCGCTGCCGCGTCGCCACCCCATTCATCTGATTACTGCTTTCCCATTCGGCTATATAAGGATGCACGGAGAGCTGCTTCTCGCATTCGACTTCCTCTCTTCAGTTGGGCTTAAATGCGATCACGAAAGCAATATATTTCCGAAACGAAAAAGGAAAACGAACCAGCATCATCTTCCACATATAGTGATGGCCGCTGGATTTCGGGATGGGGGGATTCACAAATAGCACCGATAGAAGATTAAGGTTTTTCGGGGCGAAAATCTGCAGCATTTCGTTTGGCATTGCTGCCACTTGAGCGGCGGCAGGAAATAGAGAAGTTAAAAGTATTCTAGTTGGCGCGCGAGAATTTCCATTTGTGCACAAAGTCCTTCTGCTTGTTCAGCCGTCTGCTGCTGTTCGTTCTTGTGCCACTGCATTGCACGAGAATTCCTTTTAGAGTGCAGTTCCTGTGCCTACTACATGTGTACAGTTGGATGCGTACCGGACGGCGGTAGCAGCTCCCGATGAAATATTTATGGCTCTGTACAATGGAATTACTTTTGGCACAGTTTTATCGCGAAGTTTTCTCCGTGTTCTCGGAATGCGACGGCCTGTCAGGGGCTTAGCCCTCCACTGAAGTGTGGAAAAGCTACCAATATCAAATGCTGGCTTTCGGGGAGTTTCCAATTTGAAACGGATTGTTGCCTGGAATACGGTGATTCGCCGCCATGCGTTCGGTTATTTTTTTAACCGGACCCGGACCTTGTGTTGCATCTAGATTCCTTCACCACTTAGGACGTAGTTGTGGTATTATGCGGACTTCTTGGTCCCAATTGGGTAGGAGCTTAAGTGTCATCTTCATCATTTGATCAAAGTTATATAACCAAAGATTATTATGCACTTTTAAAGAAGCTCGTATATTAAATATTTAGGAAAAACTGCGCTCCCCTTCAACAGATAGCATGAGCATTCTTAGCTGTTAGGAAAATGTGGAAAAGTGGTCACATAGCTTCTCTCTTGACCTGTGGAAAGAACCCGTAATGGGCCTGGTTCTGGTGTAAAACGGACAAGCCCAGAGAGAGCTATGGGCATTTGAGAAAGCTGCAAGCTCCGATATATGTACGATAAAGATGGCGTAGATCAATCTGAACCCGTCAACGCGCAAGTCCTGTGCACTTGCTTGCACAAATGACGACAGAAAAAAAGTTGAAATTGCAAAAAATGGTGAGCTTTACCAACCTTTTGATAGCTGAAGCTAAGTAGACGCTTTGTCAATGGTCGAACAGAAAACTGTGTAACGGCCAAGATTGCTGGGATCCACTTCTTAAGCTCTCTAACACCAAGAAAAGTTCAGCACCCAGTGACTACTATTGGCGATTTCATCTCAGAGACTACGGAATAAGATTTCGGGTACACGAACCTGCTGCGCCAACTATTTGTTTACTTATCACATCCTAACCATACGCAAAACAAAATGGCCGCAGCTAATGAACACTACACGGAAAGAATTTAAAATCACCAATCACAAGATTTTGAGTTGCAATTTACGAATTATATATTTCTCGCAAATCACAACGAAGTTTTCGTGGATTGATACAAAAACTCGCAATTTGACATTGAAAACGGCGGAGAATACCAAATTCTGTTTGTTGAAATTTACGATTAGAAGTATCAATTCGAGCTTCTTTTATTTGTAGTGATTTGCGAGATTGTTTGGCGCAATTTTATTTATTATAATAGGTCAATTTCTCAAACACCACTTCACAATCTCAAATTGCAAACAATATTTGGTGATTTACGAACACTGAATGATGAATCAATAAAATCTTGTAATAATTTAACACATGAAACTGAAAACGTATATTGACGTAGAGAAGTCGTAAATTGCAAAATATTTTTTGTAATTTCCATGGAATCAACTACCTGATGTGTGGAATCTTACCTATCCTTTTAAGTCCTTTCTTTTTATGGATGCATGTATGTAAATATGTGGTATTGCTAGACAGCTGCAATCATGAAGCCAAATCTTCATTGTCCAAAATCTGAAATCGTGCACGTTGCGCGTCGTTGCAGAGACTTTGCTTAAAGCAGTCGAGTTAAAGTTGTTTAAGTATAACTAATTCGTATTGATAGGTTGTGTACTTCTATTTATACAGCATTCTGGACTATATATTGTAAGTACCTATTGAATAATTCCAATTTTGCCAATTTTTTTGTATTTTTTTCAAACATCTCGCAATTAGGAAGGAAGTATAAATTGGAATGGATTCTAAAATATGTAATTGAGAAGAACTGGAAAGGTTCGTATCAATGTCAAGTTCATCTAAATATTTTGTTTGCATTTTAAATTTCAGCATAGACCAAAAAATCATCCCAGACAAATCCCTTTGTCTCCGGACGATATGGCGCCGTATGATTTTCTTGGATATCAGGAGGAAAAAGAATTATGAAATATGACTCTAAATATGTATTCGAAAATAACCTAATTAATAAAACTATGAATTTTGATTTGTAAATCACAAGATATGAGTTGCAAATTGAGAATAAAATTTTCTAATTTCACGATAAAACATTTTCAATTTAATACGGTTATGCCTCAAATCACCACTCGAGAATCGTAAATTGCAAAATATGAATCGCAAAATGATAAAAATAAGTTGCAATTTACGATTTGTAAATTGCAACTTCTGAAGTAGTAATTCTACCCCTGTTAGTTCGCAAATCAACACAATTGAGTTGCAATTCAAGACACAATTTTTGTAATTTGCTAAGGGAGGAAATCGTAATTTGCAACAGAAAAGTGGTAATCTTCGTAGATTGTGTTTGCAATTCACAATATATATTAATATCAAATTGATAACTATTTGTGTTAAATTGCGATCGGTTATGGCAATATGTATTTCTCATTTGATCGCATTATTGATAATGAAAAGTGTTGATTCACGACTTTTGAGGGTCAATATCTTCATATCTTCACTTCGCTCAATTTCTAGAATTGCGAATAAAAAGTCGTGAATTAGTAAATCCTTAGCTAAGCTCTAAAACTAGACAAACTTTTCGTGATTCTGCGCTTATTTTTCTTGATTTGATCTTAAAATTCTTTCCGTGATATACGAACACCGACCATGTCATAATTAACATGGACAAAGGCAATCACTGGTAGCGCCCCAAACAAACACCGTTGGCAAGAACGCCATCAAAGAAATATTGAGCACCGGCTTTATTTCCACCAGCTAAACCCCTATCGCGCGACCATCACAGATATCTATGCAGCAATGATGCGCGATCTCGACAAGGCCATCAAAGGCAGCAACACAAGATGTTGTAAACAACTCTTCTGCGTAGCAGGCTTAACCACGGATTCCTGTGACACTAGACGCTGCCAAGATAAGCACTCTCTTAACACCAACTGCCGCTGTGTCAAAAGTCCACAAGCAGTGGAAACCCTGCCGCGTTTCATTTGTGAAATAGCTAAAGCCGGACATCGCATACTTGGTCTCCGATTATCTGCCAAAATTCCGTTTAACACGAAGTTGTGCTCTCGTCGATCTAATCAAAAAATCACCTCTACCTACCTTGTCTGTGGACAAAATCACCAAGCAGACATAGGTTAGGTACACTGGACACTGTATGCACGGCAAGATTTCAACACAACTGGTCGGCTTTCTTTGTAATTCGGTTTCTAGATATGCCCCTTATGAAACCCGCGAGTGGCCTAATGCGCGCTCAATCTCTTTCTAACTACTCACCTTACCTGGCAAGCTCGCCTGGTTGTTCATTTCCAGACTGTATCGACAGCTATTTGTGCAGTTATTATTCGAAGATCCGAAGACTCTTTGTACCGTAGAGTTGATCCATTCGCTGTACAGATCGTAGCGTTAGCGCTTAAATCTCACTTCCAAAGCATGAAGGGCGCAAGCCCTCGGAGTGTATCCACTGCACCCAACTAACGCAGGCCCAATAGTTTTTTATTTTTTTCGACGAATCCTAGGAACTCACAATTTTTACCCATATCCATTGAGAATTCTTTTCAGTCCTACCTGGGATGATTGACCGACCTTCGAGGAAGGTGGCCCGATATTATGTTCCACTATGAGAGCTTCCCGATAGTGCCACCAGTGGTTTTAAAAAAAAAACGCTTTTTGAAATGAAAACCTCCCATGCAAATGCCGCTACTTTATTTGCTGTGAAGAGCTTAATCAAATTGTTGGCTACACTTATTAAATTTGTTTCCCGGAGCTCTCACATTCACACTGATCATGCTGTCAATATACGCTTTAATGTATAATAAGCCATTAATCGCTTCATTTTTTAAGTACCAACCCATATCCAAACAGTGAAGATGTAATAATGAATTCAGCGCTTGCATATTTCATAGCCAAGTACATATCCGCGCACGTATGCATGAGGATGAGCATTCCTATAATTGAAAATCAACACCAGCACACTGAGACTGACCTCCCCGCGCGCTTCCGCAAATGAGCTCTTTGCGTTTATGAAATCCGCATTAATTTCGAATTTATTCCATCGCCAGGTGATAAACCCATTCCATGGACATTGCTACCAGCAGCTGTATATAGCAGATGAAAATTATGAAAATGGTGAAAATCACATTTGGAAACATTTCTCGCATCCAGCGAATTCGCCGCACCCACACCCACTCGACAGGGCGCTTTGTTGATGATCATCATTCATGATTAATGTTTAATCGATTTAATTTGCTCATTTTTTTGTTCGATTTAATTGAGCGATTTATAATTGAATGTATTGTCGTTGCTGGTGCGCGAAGAGGGGTGTTGTATATCCGTATGCTTCGCTCGCACATCAAACTGTCGGACAACTGAAACACGTGCAACAGTGTTCCCTGGTTATTATTACCCAAACCCATTCCTTTGAAAGATTGGTTATGCGCTGCTGTCTGCCCACACCCGCAGCTGCCCCTATGTTTTGTGTCAGAATTAAATCTACCGAAGGATATATGATTAGCTGTACAAACAGTGGGGATGTGTGGAGCTGGTTTGGGAATGGATATAAGGATGCGGAATGCCCAATTGCCCAGGACTGCTGGTGGAATTAATTTTAAAGCGCATGAAATGCCATACGTCATTTACTATTTGCCACACTTAGGGCGAGGAACTTTCCGTTTACTTTGAAAAAGTCGGCATGTTTGCGAGAGCTTAACAAGAATCTTTTCTAATAAATTAAAAGTGAATGGTACACGTTTCAAATAGTTAAAAAAAGGAACTCAGCACATTACAGACGTATAGAAGCTGTTTAACTATATTTAAAAATATGGGGAGTGTTGAGACCATCTGTCTCGCATTTCTGTGGGCAGCTCTGTAATTCAGCAGCGGGAACTTTCTGGGAAATACCGAACGTCCAAGTGTTCTCCATTTATTCGTAGTTGAGTCAGTTTCACAATTTTGTATCTAAGTAAAGATTAAACTGACTAATTAGGTAACCACCCAGTCAGTTGCAATGGGTCGACGACATACCAACCATATTTAGGCATCCGCTGCACGCAGCAAACTTTAACGCATAATTGACAATCGGCAATTTCAAAAATTGGCAGGTTGTGCATTCATAGAATTGACGTGTCGGCCTTTGGATATTGGAAGTAGCTTTCTTCTCTTGTATTTTTGCAAACAACGAGTCCATCGTTTTTTTTGTTGAGCAATTAGATCCGAAATTTGAGCAGAAACACCGCCGAAAGGCCTGGACGTCTAAATAAGGACAACCCATCAAAAATGTTCAATCACATTCGCTAGCGGGTTTTCTTCTGTATCCCAAAATTATGTATGGACAAATAATCTCCAAAAAAAATGCCTCGTAATGCAGTTGCTGCCACACTGCACTGCAATTTAATTTTCTTCGAAAATGTTCCTTCATTATTTACGAAATTTGCACTTACCGAATTTTCCCAACGGATTTTAGGGCACATATCTTTCGGTGATTTTTGGTTTGTTGTATTGTTCAGTTTACGACAGATTTAGGCGAAAATTCAACAATTTCTTCAACAGTGCTTAAAAGTGATTTCTATTTTAAAAGTGGTTTCTATAGAATCCTATAGGCACCCTTATGGTTTTTTTTCAGTGTTTATTAATATTAACACCCTAGGAGAATTTGTTGTCAATTTAAATTGTCAACTATTATTGTTTTCCACAGTCGATTTACAAAAAAAACCTGCATTTCCAGATGCCAATTTTAAAAACTTAAATCTAACGTACTTATAGAATATGTGAAAGCGATATCTATTTAAAAATGACATCTCATTAGCACAATGCTTCGATAAACCCTGGAAAACCTTCTCCCACAGTTTGAGAGATGAGCAGCCGGTTGTGATTTTAGAATTAGTCTGTTAACGATTGTACCAAAGCTAAACGACTTGGACAAGTGTTCAAAATTGTCATTTCCCAATAGTCTACCTGAGGCAACCCTAACGAAGTCTATTTTTTTATTCATGTCGCCTTTTCCTAAGATCGAGGAATAATTGCTACTATTGCGTAAATTATTCGAAATTGTAAATTTTGCCGCGTCTAGCAGAGGCTTTGATACCTCGATCCCCTCATTATAAAAAATATTATCCAATAGCTGAATTAAGTCCTTTCCTACTCAATGTCGAGTATACAGCAAACCTTGCTGTAAATAAGCGGGACAGTGAAAATGGAAAGATGAACGAACGCATTTTTAATATGCATCAGTTTTTTTTTTTATCTGTATTAACAGAACAACAAATTTTCTGTGTATATAAATCGAGCTTATCACCTTTGCGCTTATAACTCCTACAGCGTGTCGCATTTTGAGAAACAGAAAACGAATTACAGTTTTAACCACCATTTTAGTTTTGTCATCCAAGTAATAGTTTTCTTAATTTACACTATCTAGTACGGCATCGTATGGTATGCCCACACTTTTTACACTTGAGATCTATTATAAAAGCCTATCTTTTACCTTGTTTGGAGAAACCGCCAGATCCAAAGGTAATTTTACTTATTGGAATAGGTTCAGGCTTGCCACATGCGGTAATTTATCAGAAATTGGGCTATTTTATCACAAATTTCCGACCCAAAATTTTCTATGATAGCCCAAGCCCAATTGGGCTTTAAATTTGATCATTTTTTATCTTGGGCGACTATTTTTTTATGACGCTTTTCTCCTCTTAGTCTAATTCTAAAATTTGCACATGCTTTTTATTATTTTAAATTTTAAATTTAAATTTTTCTTATTGCTTTTTTTACAATAATGACAAATTTTTCTATTAATTTTAAAGTATGTAGAAGAAAATTCTTATTAAAGTTGTAAAAAAAACACTCTTTGTGATTGGACCACTTTTTGGGCTAAAAAAATGTTGAAATTTATCTACTGAACTATATCAAGACCTGGCAACCCTGGATGGGCTTTAACTTTAGATAAATATGGTTGAGCGGACATCAATTTATGAAATTTTTTATGGATACCTATATAAAAAGGATGTTTGTAGTTTGTACATCTGTTTGTGGTTTATAGACTTCGAAACTATTTGGCCGATCACACTGAAAGTTGGTATGTTTCTTTTTATGAAGAATATTTGTTTGCTATATTGTTGTAAATCCCCCATCACTAGATAACACTGCAACAGACAATATAATATCGGCAAATGTGAAGAGGAATGTTGTTCCCACTGGTTTGCCCCCACAGCCACATTCAAACGACAGTTTCTAGCGCGTCCGATAACCAAAAATATTATTTTTAATAATTATTAGGTATTAAATTATTGCACTAATTTTAATTATTTTAGGCTGTGTCAACTGAGTACCAATATAAATGTAAATATTCATAAAAACATTTCTCGCTCCGTTAAGGCGAGAGGGGTTATTAAAAAAGGAAATATTAAAAACAATGGCAGCACTTAAATTAAAAAATTACTTATATCATTTGTGAAAGGCCGGAATCTGTTCTTTCATATTATATTTAAATCAAGTTATTTCGGTTTGTGAGAATCATATTTTCAAACTTGAATTTAAGGAAAAACTTTAAAAAATTCTTGTATGCTAATATTTTCAATAGTGTGAAAGTAGATACTTAATTTTTTTTCACGTACCTAATTATTGCCCTTAAACTTAAAACCAGTTGCGCTACGAATTCCTTCCACACTCACCATGTTCTTAGTTCTAGTCAGTGTTGATAGAACATATTTTTATCAGAATATGCTAAATTAAGAAATAAATATGCTAAGTTTTATGGAGGAATAAAACAAAATATGTAAAGTTTAAAACAACGACTTTATCAAGTAAAAATAAAAAACAACAATAAGCCATAAATATACCTACGGATATATTTGCCTGTCCATTTAAGAAGAAAATTAAATTAAATTGTGCAGCAATTCACTGGACAGTTGACTTTTGCTTAGATTTTTGTTTTTAAGGTTTAACACTTTGACAGCTGCTACTTCAAATTGATAAATGATCATACAAATCTTCAGTAATGCCAAATACAGAAAATTTTGATGGATGCGTTCGTTATTTGTATAGCAAAATATACCACGAAAATATTTCTTATGATAGGTTTTTATGTTAAAAATTTCAAATATGCCAGATTGCATATATAGCATATTTTATTTATGCTTATATGCAATTTAAAGTTAAAATATGCTAGATTTAGCATAAAAAATATCAAAATGGCACCACTGGTTCTAGTCCTTTGCGACTATTTTTTGTGTCGAAACGAGGAAAAAGGTCTTAGAGTTAGAGTTGTGAGTCACAAGCTTCTCGCTTATTTAACAGAGAACCCCTGAGGCATTTCTTAGAGTCTAGCACTAACCAAAGGGCTCGTGTCTACTTGTACTACACAAAAGTTAAAAGCAAACAATTTTGAGGAAGGCTCCACTTCTTGTAATTTGTATAGACAAATATCTGGAAAATAATATTGAATATTGGAAACCAAACCGTCGCGTAGTCTTCTAAAACTGACGGCAAATACCGCCTGTGATATGGAACGAAATGGCGGCCGTCAAGATTACTTAAATATTCCCTTTCGTAACGATTTTCCTCGCTGGTACATCTCGGAGAACGTATAAAAAACACAAAAGTCCGCCATCACATTTCATAGCAAGCATGTCAGCTTAAGGCCTAACCCTAACACTAAGCTCCAAACTTACACCGCTCTTAATGAAAATTTGACTTTTCATTTCCAGTTTCGAGTTAATCTCATGTCCATTATGCTTATTTACCTCATTCCGTGTAATCCCCTTTTCAAAGAATATTCGAGTGACCTTAATTACTCCCCCCAAAGCATTGTATCGGCACTACCCACACCACAGACATTCCTTCAGCTCATCTAGTTGCAACTTTCTTCCCGTAGAATCACTCCACTGAAAACTGAGTGTACCCTCGCAACCCGTGGCTGGGGATCAGTGAAATTCACTTAATACAACTTATCGTCGCGTATTAGGAAACTTTCACCGCGGCTCGAATGTACATATACCTATGCAGGACATCATCAAGGGCCCAACCCTTCGGCTGTAGTTTATCGGGCATTAGTGCGGTGGCACCGTCGTCTTCGCCGTTAGCGTAAGGTTTCAAATTGGTTTATTAAGAACTTAATTACACCGAAAACACTTAAAAATTATTTTTGTTCGCGACGTCCTCCAATAGGTATGTATAGTGGAACACAACACAACCGCACCTTCAAGTTCCGTAATGTATGCATTGCCCCGCAGCTTAGCAAGACTCCCTAGCAGCCTCTGGCGCACACAACACATTTTCATAGAACGGCCGACTTCTTCGAGAGGTGTCGCTAATAGACTTTGAGGTTTATTTACTTTTTCTTCCTCACTCCTCGGGATGCTGGAAAAATCCTTAATACCCGTTAAATGCTTTTACTTTGGGGCCATTAATGTTTTATGCAAATTTGATTCCAGCGAAAGGAGGGAGACGTTCCCGTCTTTGGCAAGAAAGTAAAGTGCCTCCCAGTTAACCCCATCATTTTAACTGTTTTAAAGGATATCAACTTTATCCCTTAATAATTCCATCGTGCTTCAGTTGGCTGTGCGCGTTTAAAAAAAAAAAAACAAATCACTCTCTCTCGCACACAATCGTTCATCATTATGGGCGGTCTGAGTTGAGTTTACTCTATCTCTCTCGCAGGACCAATGATGGACCATTAATCAAAACATCTCTGAATTTCGAATGCAAAGAATCCACGATAAGAATATCCTTGATAAGTCGGTGGCAACGGACAAAAAAATCCTTCCTACCAGCGAATTCATTTGTCAAACGCCAGAATGCATTTAAATTTTCGCCAGCATTCGATCGTGTGAATTCGACAGAATGCAGCCCGACAAGGACAATCTATTAAATTTAATTTCAAAGGATTTATCCACTTGATGGGTTTGCTTGTGAGTTGTGAGTAGTTTTTTTCAATAGGAAGTGAGAGTCCCAAATAAAATGAAGAACGACAGCTTCTACGAATTTGCGCGAATATTAAATTTCAGTTTACTTTTGAGCAGATCCACATCGGAGGATTCCTTCAAACCGCACTCACAACAACAACAGGAAAAAAAGTCGAGGATAAAAGTCATGAAATGTGTTTTTCCAACTGGCAATTTTCTCGGGCGTTTTTGCGACCCGCGCGTCGCGGTATCCTCTCAACACAAAAGGAACATTCCCTGGCGGTATACGTTTCGCTTAGCCGCCCCCACTCCAGCTCGAGTTGACTTGGCAGTTGGTTGGTAGAGCCCCATACATTTCATATCCTTCTTTCCGCTAGTTGTGTGTACTTCAGTCGACTTCAGTCGTTTCTTTTCCGCCCGTTGTTTTCGCACGAATGAGTGAGTGGAACGGGTTTCTTTCGTTTTGCCAATGATGCATTTATTGTTAAAAAGGACCCTCTGTCTATGTGTGCCTGCAGTAGGGCATATAATATTTTTTCCGTTTTTCTTCGGTGTCTCTCTGTGCGACATGCAAAAATACTCGACTGCCGCCAGTGCGGTGTATACCTACCACTGCGTGCCCATCTTCTCGCTTGTGAAAGTCCTGCCAGGATGCAAACTATCCATAAATCACAAATTTCCCATAACACCACTATATATATATAATAAAATAAATTATTACAGCGAGTAACCCCAAATATGCATATGTCCGGACTAAGGACATGCAGTGTGGGTACCAAGTCCAACAGAATCTGCATTTTGCGACCTCGAAAGGATTCAAAAATTTCACAAAAAGAAGAGAAAACCTGAAACGTTTTAGGTTGGCATCTTGATGAAAACAGAACTCGAATTCGTGTGCTGGGTGGCTGCCGGCTGGTGGGTGGGTGGTGGCATCCTGATTGGAATTTCATGTTTGAATAATTTTCACAATTCTCTCATTGGTTTGCGAATGCGTTTTCGGTATGCTATGCATCTGTATAATATGGATAGAGCTAGTGGTGTGTAAGTAATTTATGAAGGATACTGTGAAAACTGTGTGGCACTGGGGAAGCGTCGTGGGGACACTTTGGCAACTATGTGCCAATTCCCAACCGCAAATTTAATTTCGCATCCGATGTAAACGATTCCTTGGCTTTGATTCTTTTCCAACACACCAACACACTGGCGAGACAAACTTTGTGCGGTGAAGAATTTCAGATGAGTTCAGGAAATACATACCGTAAATGGAAAGGGATTCGTGATTCCATTTGCTTATGGTCAATCGGGGGGTTCTAATCAATCAGTAGTTCAATTACTTTGCGGATAGCAGATCAGATTTGCCATATGTGACAGTAATAGGTATGCAGTTGTAAGTTGTGTAACGCGGTCCACGCGATTGCGGAAATGTGGCGCCGTTCGTATTATAGTTTATAGACGGAAAGGGCAACAATAAAAACTGTTTCGCTTGAAATTCTAAAAAAGTCCGACACAAATAAAGCTAATAATGTGGAAAAATGACAGCTGTCAAACCAGTTGACACATTGTGATCAAGTTTGCCATTTGAATTGCGTAAACTTTGGCAAATTGCCGTCAAATTGCATACAGCTTGCGATTTTTCCAAATTAATTTCAAAAACCGGTGACGGATACTCAAAAGCAGAGATAAAAAATGGTCTAAGATGCGGCTCTGTGAAGTTGCGAACGAATTCTTCTACGTCCACCACAAAACGATTAAATTTTCATATCCAACACTCGGTGTAAATACGGTCACACAATTTGTTGATCTGCGTCAGCCGCTATTTCTCTCATTCGGTGTGAGCGGCGCGTTGATACGCATAACTTTGACGATCACACGACTTGACCGCTTTCGAACAAGTTGACTATGGATGTGCTGACAACTGACATAAGGAGCGGAAATTGTAAATTATTCGCGTTCACATGTCAGCATGAGTTGTGTTAATGGCCGCATTGCACGGACTAGTGGCACGTCAAACTTCATATAAAACTCATTCGCAATATGGTTCGACGAAAATTTTATTTATAAAGACCTTGACGAAAGTTCGATGTTAATTTCGTTTGCAACATATGTGATTTTAGCCTCCAGAGAAAAACTCGGCTTATTGTGAATAGAAACTGATCAAGTAAAAGGGGGTGGTTATACCTTTGCGGACTACTCCTGCAAACTCCTTCCTTCAGCCTGTAAGGAAAGGATTGTACGCGGTACAGGTATAACCAAGATCACTGACACTGAAAAAATAGTTTCCCAATAGTTTGATGGGTGACGGATTCCACTCCATCATCTTTCACAGCTTCAGATTTGATTTCGCTCGGTGCCAGGCTTTGATTCCAGCTTGACTATCGATCTAAATGACTATGAATCTAAATGATATCCCTCTATAATACGACAGCTAGTCTTCTTCCGCTTTGGAGGGCGGAAACAGAAAATACCCCAGGGGCATTGATCTTTACTGCTTTCCGAAAGCCAATCCTATTCGAAATTGCTTTCCGTTCCGCTCTTAAGTATGCGCTCTGTAATATGTACTTTCGAAATGCAAAAAATTATTTCGCATAATATTATAATTCCACTTTCGAAATAGTGAGTAAAAAATGCTTGTTTTCGAAAAATTTTACTTTCGAAACGAGATACAGAGTAGGGACCCAGCTTCAACACATTCAGGGATTTGTGAGACGTTCGAGAAGATCGCTAGTGATTTGTTGTAGAGGACATTGCATTTGTCTATGATTTGTGATCCGCTTTTTATTTTTGGAAACAGTTTCGAAGACGGCGTTGTCAAGAACAGCAAGTCTCTCCAAAGTTTGTTTGCTACATTCATAGCTTCTTTACTGACGAAGTGTAGGAGGGCTCGGCATGGTTCGGAGAGCATGATTTGATAAGCAGGGAAGCCAAATTTAAACCACTTTGTCAAGTCTTCTGATATGAGCTTTTGCCCAGTTCCGGCCATGATTCAATGACTTGAATGACTGTCGATTTGATTAGGGCGAAGTGGAGCCTGGTGCATTATACTGGGTCAAAGATCTGAAAGACTTTTTGCGGGAGCATCAAACCGCTTTCACGTTCGGCAATATTTACTTTTTATACAGGGTGGCGCAAAATGAATCATCCAATTTTGTTTTTGAGTGACTTTTTTACTTTATTTACAGTTACAGATTTACAGTTTTTCCTGTAAAGTGGAAAAGATGATATCCGTCAAGTGACTCCCGTCAGTGTTGATTTGACACATTTGAGCCCATTTCAGAGCATGACTTTCCGCAAGATTTCCGGTGATAACTGTTCGCATTCCTATCGAATATTCTCCTTAAGGGCTGCGATTGTATGAGGTTTTTCGGCATAAGCTGGCGACTTCAAAGAAGAAGTTTGGGATGGTTAAATCGGGCGATCTTGCTGGCCACGCCAAATCCCCAAAACGAGAGATCACGCGACCAGGAAACGCTTCCTTCACAATATCCATCAATTATTCCACGCTCTTGCGTGGTATAGCGCTCTATTGCTTGTTACAATGCAGCTGTCTAGTTCACAAATGTCCACGACGTACGACGCCATTTGAAAAAGCTATAACATCTCCCGATAGGGTGATTCATTTCACGCCATCTTAGCTTCAGTTAGATATGTTTGACTCTGTCAATGACCCCAAGTGGAGTTTCGTGCAGCATGGGATGATTGTCATAAGCTTAAAAATGATCTCTGTGATGCATAAAATTACACCCTTTTCGGTGAAGGAGGATGTGTTTGAGGATGCTGATCCCAAGCGATTAAGTCTATTATAGACTATGTCCTTGCATCCAGTATGCTCCATGGGAAACAGAAGTTTATTAGAAACTTTATTCCAGAACAGTGAGTGAAGACAGACAGCTCACTAGTTTAGAGATTGCCGTGGTGCACAAGCTTTTTTAGTTTGGTTGCAATGGCCGTGGATACAACTTTGCGCAGTCTTTTGGACTCAGTAGTTCTGTGGTCTATCCTCCTATTCGTTTAGTTTCAGGCTCATTTTGTATGACCCACCCCATAGACGTGAATTTGTGTGCAACTAAAAAAAAAGAAACCAAATCGCCTCGATGGAAATTATTCTATCGGACGACAAGTTGACTTATTAAATCATTTTCCAAGAATCCAATCGACAGGCAAACGGACATCTGTTTGACGATGACTACAAGTTATTGTAAGTCACGTATTGATAAGTCTCGAAAGGTATATATTCATTTTGTTCATCCATAGGCGGCACAGTATTCCCTTTCCTCCACTTCTTCTGAAATGAGCAACGTATTCACAGTGCCGGACTCAGCCAGCGCGGGGCCTGTAGCAAATTCTATCAAGGGGCCCGTGTATTGATTTTGGTTATCAAGTTTATGGTATTAAATAAAACAAAGCTGTTACAAACAATTCCTTCTGGATTTAATTTAAGCAAATTTATAAATAAAACTGTTCATATCGCCTGTCATGCCTGTTGGTGTCACTATCAAACAAAACTAGTTTTCAGTCAGAGAATAATATTATCAGGCAATTCCTTCTTGCTTTCAAATCATCATCAACGCTGTCATTTGTCAATATTTATCGTCTGTTACAAAAATATACATTCGTCTACAGAAACTCACCCTTCATTTGGTTCACGAAAATGTAACCTATGACTAATAAAGTAACAAATGCAATTTGCACCCATTTCTTACCAAATTCTTGCCGCACATTGAGTTCAATACAATGAAAAGCTCCCGAGGCTTCGCATTTGCGTCACACTCCATTCAATTTTCAATATTATACTCAAAAAGAAATAAGAAAAATTTAAAACTTTCGTACTATCCAAAGCGATTGGTCATTGAAAACACATGACTGCTGGTCGATGGAGACGCCCCAAAAACATCCATTACGAGGAAAAAATAACAAAGAATAAATTATTAAAAGGACACTTATGGCTGTGCATCCCGAAAGTGTTAAAAAGCAAGTCTCTTGTGATCCGCGCAAGTTGGGTGAAAAAAAGCGCCATCGCTCCATCCCTTCGGACAATTGACAACTACTTCCCATTAATAATTTTCGTTCGATCATATATCATTGCTATTCTTCGACGAGAAGGATAAAGAATAATGGCGGCAGCGGTGATGCTGGAGACCATCGTAAGTATAGTTGCTTGAAAGCTGAAAAGGGTTTCATTCTTTTATTTTTACCAAGGAACAAGTATTCGTTGAAGGAATAATCCACTTCCACCAAATACCCCACACTGATGTAATGACAAAATCTATTCAATATCATGTCCTTTTAATAAAGCTTCTATCCTTGGTTGACGCCTTGGTTCTTTCTTTTGGGTAGCTCTCGCATAAACTGTCATTGTGCTCAGTTGGTTAATGAAGAGCGCCAGCATATTGAAGAATGGCTATTTTAAGCAAATTACTTTATGTACAACACAGTCGCCTTTGGTCCTTTTGTGCGTATCGCTTTTCCCCGACTATGGAAGGATACACTGACACACGTGAGGGTTTGGTTACTACTCCATTCAGGCTTGACATTGATTGATTGCGAATCAGTAGCAATCAATGCAAATGCTCCTCTCTGGAGAGATTCAAATTCATCTGGTTGTCATTGCGGAAATAATGACGCTTGGTATATGTGTTTGTGGGTATGAACTTATTAATGACACCGAAATACGCATTGACAGAGTTCTTGACACGGCTCGTCACTTCACATCGATCTAATTTAAGTGGAAAGTTTACCGATTTTCAAAAGTAAATGCGAGTGTGATGGTAAACGGGTTTATGTAATTTTTAAGCTCGCTTGGATCTCTGCAGCGACATCTAAAATTTAGTGTTTGTTCCATAAAAGTATTCATCAGGGGTTTTACGGAGGGACAAAATTTAGAATTTTCTTGGATATCGATTTACCGAAAACTCCCTCAATATAATATGCTAAAGCGATTTTTTTTAAAGCGTTTTTGTATCCGATTTTCAACGGGTTATTCGATCCATTTTGAAGCGTTGATGGACAAGTTACGCTTTTTTGACTCGTTTTTAAAAGTTTACTTTGTCGGTGGATTTTTTTTATTTTTTTTGCGTATATTCGACTCTTTTCCGGGGTTTTCTGACGAGTTTCCGATGCGTTTTCGGTGAGTTTTTTGACGCGTCTTTTGACCCGTTTTTCGATATGTTCTAGGACTCGTTTTAATTCGTCTTGTTTTTTTTTGACTGGTTTTTGGATTTGGGTAAGCATTTTTGGACTTGTTTTTTGAAGCATTATTTCACTCGTTTCGTGTCGTGTTTTTTGATGCATTCTTCATTTGTTTTGATTCGTTTTTGGACGCGCCTTCTTTTCGTTTTTTGCATGTTTCTTGAATCTTTTTGGACACAATTTTGTATTTTTTTTCAATGTTATTTTTGACGCGTTTTTGACTCGTTTTTGGGTATTTCTTTTATTCAACTTTGGCGTGTTTTTCGACTCTTATTTTTGGATACAATATTGTACTGTTTTCTTTTTTTTTTTTGAGTTTTGACACGTTGACAAACGCGTGCGGTTGCCGGGTTTTTCTGTGTTTATTTTGACTCCTTTTAACGCATTTTCTGACTTATTTCTTGACGTTTTCAAACATTTCTTCATGTGTTTTCGACGCGTTTTTGGGCACAATATTGTGCTGTTTATTTTTGCGTTTTTGACGCGTATTTCGACTCCTTTATTCGATGTGATTTTTGTGACACTTTGTCGAAAACGTGGTCGACGGGTTCTCTGTATTTTGACTTGTTTTTTGACATGTATTTCACCTTTTTTGACACGTTTTCTGATTTCTTTTTTATTCGTCTTCGACTCTTGTTCTACGCAATTTTTTAGGACTCGTTATTCAGTGCATCTTTCGACCAGTTTTTGGGTATGTTTTAGTCTATGCGATTCGTTCTTATGTATTACGACGTTCAAAGAGAGATTATCTTGCAATTTGGGGAAGCATTTAATGCATTTTTTCTTAAGAGTAATAAGCAGGTAGTAGAGATTATCCTACTTATGGAAAATGGTCTGATCTACACTCCTTCCTGTAATTAATTTTCCTCAGATCCTTCTGATGTGACATAAAAATGTCAATGTTGCATTAAGTCGAAGAATACATTTATCGCTCTTTTCCATTTTGTGGCTGATGGTCTATTTATTTAAGTTACTTTTATCATGCTTTTTTAAACTTTCCAGTTATGGTTCTTGACTGTAGATGGTTCTTGATCGCACTGAAGGAACAGCTTCGCAAAGTTGTCACACATCATTTTTGGCATACAAGATCTTATACGACAATTTCTGTTGTGCTATGGTTTACCTCCATCGAAGTCATCGTAGACAGTTTTTAATGAATGCCTGCAGTGCGGATCTAATGTTTGATTTCAAGACACTCAACTTGATGCCTTGAGTTCCAAAATAAACACATACCTCCGAGGCTAAGACGGACTTTATTTAATCTGCTGTTACTGTTTAGGTTAAAACTGTTTCTGTGTATTGTTCACTTATCTAAAAAGTATGGCAATGGTCGCAGTAGCACCAACTTGGATGTGGGCAGTAAAATCGACTCAAAAAACTCAGAACAAAATGTTTACGTTTCTACTGTAAGTTACATACTCTATATAGGGATAGAAGCATAAACTAACTACTAAATAGACTGACAGCTTCCGTGCCCCTACCTGATTTTCCCCACAAATTTTGAATGGGGCCCTCTCTCGCGCTCTCTTCTTTTTCCTGTCTGTGAATACGTGTATTAATGGCCGCCGGGTGGCACTCTTTCAAGAACAAACAATTTGTAAATAAATTTATAACAATAAATGCAAGTAAAGTACATGTTGATTATGGTTTTTTTAGGTAGCTTGTTCTCTACCCATATTCTGCACCAAAAACAGTTTTTTAGTTTTATTTGTATGAATTCTATTTTTAACAGCAATATTCATGCAGCTGCATTATTTAATACCATATTTGTTCAAAATTAAAATATGATTGGAAATTCTGTCCTTTTATAACACTGAACAGTGAAAATGCAAATGCCATTCATGTTTAAAAAAAAAAGTATTAATATCGGAAAGCAAAAAAAAAGTGATTTAACTCCTAACAAAAAGACAATATAAATAATTAATTAACAAAAATAAGTGCACTCCTTGTGCCTTTGGGATACAAAAAGTGATCAAAACATTTTTTTATTGTCCCGATATTTAACATAAATATAGGGCGAACTACGAGGATTTTTGTATTATGGCCTTTGCAACAAAAAACCAAGCGCATACAAATTTGACAGCAATATTATAAACAATAAATATAGAATTATTTCTTTTTTAATTTAACAAATACATATGTACTTGCATATATTAATGTGCACCTATTCATTTTACGCATCTACTAATTACAGATTCTAAATTATGCTAAAACTAAAAAAAAATTTCGCGAGAAATAAAAATAAAATGTTTTCCCTAAACAATGTTATAACATTTTGTTTCAATATGATTTCGATACTTAAAGCATTAAAATCAACAAAAAAAAGTGTGTTTTCTTTAAAATATACAAAAAAAGCTTTAAGTTACAAAATCTCTTTTGACAAAAGTAAAAAAAACGTGTTAGTTCATTTTATAAAGTTTTTATGTGGCAAAAAGGTAATTTTTTTTGATCGATATTGCTTTTCACGTTCGATTTGCCAAAAAAAAATACCCTTTTTTTATCTCAGGAACATTTGAGAAATCTCGATTTTTTCTCATATTTACACACACTTTAACTAATACTAATTAATAAGTGTGAGGCAGCAAAAAAATAAATTCTAAATGGCGAGATGTGTAATAAAATACTGACACTCAGCAGTGTTCCTGCATCGTGATATCTATCAAATAAATAGTCACCAATATTCCGCGTTCTGGAGCAGTGTAGCGTAACATTGTTTATTAACGTGTATTTCGCATGTGTTTACTACACAAATGTCAAAACAGAACTGACATTAGGGGCCAATCGCAAAATTTATAGCATTTTCTGATAGGAGGATTACTTTTGCGCCACCTTGTATAAGCTGTCAAAATTGCTTGCATGAAGAATTCTTGAGGTAAGTGAAGACTGAAGACCTTCTATTTCTATTTCGAGTGTGGGCAACTCTTCTTTTCGAGACTGTTTGACAGTAAGAGTTGAAGCAAAAGCCACCAATCCTCCTCCCCAATCCCCCCCCCCCCCCCCCCCCCCCCCCAATAAGGCGATATAACAAAAAAAAAATCACTTAATTTTGTGGTGTCTCATGTCAGCGCTGTCATCGTTTAATCATTAGGGCAGTGATAAAGGACTCGACTGGGAATCTGAATAATCTTAATAACATTGTTATGACATTTTTTCTGGGAGTTGGCTGTGCGTTAACGGTCGGCCCACCAGGGCAGAACCAAAACAAAAAAAAAATCACTCGCCTACAAGCGACTTTTTTTATTTTTTTATTTAAATTCAATTTTATGGTTGTCACCTTCGCTCGAAAGATTCTCCTCATTGTTGTGCTCTTCATTCGTCGTCGTTGTTCATCTGTTGGTTGTTACCTCATTTCCTTGTGGGGATAATGTCCTGCTGCGATTCTGTGGTGTCAACTGATTGGATTAATGACGAAGAAATCCAAGGCAAAACAAAGGCCAGCAACAACAACATAAACACCAGCACCGACAGCATCTTAATAATTAACGTTCAACAGGGATAATCACTTGAGGCAATATTGATTCAGGTTAGTCGCAAGGATTTTCTCTTAGTCTGTCATGACGGGAGCGAGAGCAACAAGATTTGCATGTATACGTACGCGGGGATGGAGTCCTCAGCAATTTGCATTTATTATCACCACCGAGGACCAGCTAAAGACTTACCAGCTTTACGTGTATACATATATACCAACACGATGGAAATGGAACATCGGGACGCCGCGCCGGACAAACTGACAGTGGGATTAAGGATTAATTTTCAGTAATAAATTATGCCATACCGTCGCGAATGGGAAATTCAATTATTTGATTTTGTCCTTTGGACGAGTTTTGTTTGGAAAAATGTATAGCAAGGAATTTCGTCCCCCCCTTTCCAAAGACAAAAAAAAAAGCAGAGAAAAAGGAAAAAACAATGCACATCCATTTAAAACAAACAGCGCTGATATCCTGACACCGAGCGCGGAGAATGACATTTATCAAACTCTCTGCATCGCGCGCCAGCTATGTGCGTCCTACCGCTTTCTAGTCGCAGTCCCGCTTACTCCCAGCTCTTTAGTTCAGATAAATCAAACAGGATAAACGATATGTCGCTTCATTTCTGAAAATGAAAAATGCTTTTATGATATCACACCCCTGAAGGATATTTTTTTTGTATTTTTTTTTGTGTTTTCGTTGCTTTTATCTTGCTCTATTCGGTGTGTTCGTGCTTTCGATGCTTTGCAACGGAGGTATGTAGGGTAGAGTGTATATGCTGGTGCTGGTACTATATATATAGTGTCGCGCAACACTCTGTCTTCTTCGAGGATACGGGGACCAGTGGGTAGACTGGTTGTGAGGATACTGACGCTGACGCTGATCCTGTTGCTGGTGGTGCTGCTGTCGAGTTCCATTCGGATTAAACATCCATCCTGGTGTTCTCTAATAAAGCGTGTGCCACTTTAACTGTGAGTTGCCATTCATCTTGGGACATTTGTTTCTCGTTTTGTTCTCGTTTCCTCCGAGAAACGAGGAGTGTGAAACGGGTGGGCAAATTCCTTGTCTTCGTTTTTATCCGGGTGGCTCCCCCATTTTCCTTTTGTATCATATCATTTGCTCAAATGTGCCCACGTGCACCAAGTTCGTTTGCTTCATTTTGCATCCTTTGTTATCAGCCCTCCTTTTTGCGAAATTTATCAAAGACCTCAAAAATGAATCGTTCGCGGTAGTGCGGCGAAATTCCTCTCGGGCTCTTCCTACTTACACACGCAGTAGATAAAAGTCGGCAGTGTTAATTCCTGGCAGGCGTTCTTTCTTTTAAATGTCGCCGATTCCAATCTGGTGGCATATCAAACACTTTGCGGGACACGTTTGAGGTGATAAGGATATCATAGCCGTGTCGTCTGTTGAGGGTGTTCCTCCCTCATTCTCATTCATATGCGGGGTGCATTCCGAAGAAAGCACACGGCTCACATTTGTCGTAGTTGTCGCCTGTCGCCGCGAATATACACGAACGTGAGGTTTGTGCGTTGCCGTTAGGCTGTGAGCGAAATAAATTCATCTTTCGAAATGGAACATGAAAATAAAATTTTTTTTTTGTCTTCGCCTTATCGCCAGGTGAAGGTGGTAGGTATACTCGTATCTGAAGAGTGGCATATCTAAGTTGTTGATGTCATTTTCCAAGGATACACGTGTTTATTAATATGGGAAGGACTGGTAAGAAATATGGAAACGCTTTGCCGCAGCCCTTGGAACGATTGCCACCAAATGAGTGGGAAACTTAATTTATTTAATACACACATCACGGGGACATTTTGCCGATTAATCTGGGTCGTTGTCTTGACAGGAGTAAAATTGTAATTCAACTGTCAAATTTGTAGCAATTTCGTGGATGTTTAAACTTTGTTTTTAGGTTTCGAATTTTCTTTTGCCCAAAAGAGGAAATGAAGACGAAGCGCTTTCAGTTATTTCAACTCGCAGGAGCAAATCTTCCAGACATTTCGCAAAATCGCATTTAATCCCCTTTATGACAAGAATTAGTCGGATTACAAACAGGTTCCCTATACCAAAACAAAATTTATTCCAAAAAGAAAAACTTTACTAAAAACACTACAACCTCTTTGCAAACGTTTTCACAACCTTCAACTCTCCAGCTGGAAGGAATACCCGCTCACCAGTGCTGGGCGAACGATAGTTTTCAAGCGAACACACGTTGACACAATCCATGTCCAAGGACTCGGCAAAACGCACTGACGTCATGCTCATGCAATCGGTTGTATAATATATATATATATATTTCGAGAGATAATCGAATCAGACCACCATTGTCGGGTCTCTTTTCGTCTCTCTACCACTGTAAATCTTACTCAGAGAGACTCTCTGGATTTCTCCACAGTTCTTCTCTGGGCTCAATTCCTAGTGTTAACGCTAGCATCTGTTTATGGGAGATCCGTTTCATCGACTGGGTCTCGACCCATTGATGTCCCAAGATCCTCATTCTTCTGCCAGCCAATGCCGGGCATTGACACAGTATATGTGCCGCTGTCTCAGATTCCTCCAGGCATAGTCTACAAGTATCATCCTCTATAAGGCCCATTTTCCTTAAGTGATACCTGAAATTACCATGTCCTGTAGACAAAGCCACCACCCATTTCAATGTTCCTCGACTCATGCTTAGAACTCTTCTTTGAGTGGAGCAGGTAGGCCACTTTATTGCCATTTTAGCTTGTCTACATTGTTCCACGGTTGACCACCTTCTCAGGTGTTCTGCCGTGATCCATTTGTGGACAAGCTGTTCAACCATTCCTCTGCCAATTGAAGAGAATGGTTCTGGTCCCAGCAACTTTTCAGTTGACCCCTGTTTTGCAAGGGAGTCCGCCTTTTCATTGCCTTCGATCCCTATGTGTCCTCGTACCCAAGTCAGTGTTACTTCATTTTTAGATGAACACTTATTGAGTTTAAGTACGCATTCCAGTGCCAGTGATGTTGTGATGTTTGTTTGTTCCATGCATCTGATCACCGCCTGATTGTCCAGTGCTATGAGGATATTTCTTCCTTCCACCTGACACTCAAGCAAGTAGTCCAACGCATAAAGCAAGGCAATCATCTCAGCCTGGTATACTGAAGTGTATTTCCCGAGGCTAATGTGACGGGCAAGTTCCAGCTCTTCTGAATAGATACCGGCCCCCGCCCCGCCATCCATCATGGATCCATCCGTGAAAATCACTATTTCACCATTTCTTTTTTCTGGAAGTAATCCGTTCTCAATACGAGTTTTATGATTTCTTTCCATAATACGCACCCTTGTTATTCGATCCATAGGCATGTTTAGCTCCCTAATCTCGTCTTTAACAAGTCCCAGGATCTTCCTATGTCCATAGATCGTACCACGATGGTGCCATTTCGCATCTCGATGCAAGCGAAGTGCTGTTTGGGCCGCTGTTTTCTTAATAAATAAGTCTAGCGGTAATATCCCCATGATGACTTCCAATGCGCATGTTGGGGTTGTACGTATTGCACCTGTAATTCCCATACATGCTAAACGCTGAACCCTATCCAGGTGCTTCCTCACAGTTTTCTGAGAGGCTTTCGCCCACCATACAACCGAGGCGTACGTGATAATGGGTCTAGTTATCATCGTATACATCCAGTATGCTGACCTAGGCGAGAGTCCCCACCTCTGTCCACATACACGTTTGCACTGATGTAGTACCCTCTTTGCCTTCCGGACCTTCTCCTCAACATGGTAATTCCAAGTAAGTCCAGTATCTAGATAGACTCCCAGATACTTAACCTTCTTAGTCATTGTTAGTTCCGATCCGAAAAGTGTTAAGGGCCGAAATTCCAGATTTTTCCTCTTCCTAGTGAAGACTATTAGATCTGTTTTCGCCGCATTAATGGAGAGCCCTTGTTCCAGACACCACCGCTCAACCACTCTGAGTGCATTCCTCATGATATCTGCTGTGACGTCCATGAATTTGCCTCTGGCCATTATTGCTATGTCGTCGGCATATCCCACTGTGTGAATGCCCGTCGCCTCGAGTCTGTCGAGAAGAGAGTCCACAGTGATATTCCACAGTGTAGGTGAGAGAACACCTCCTTGTGGGCAACCTCTGCTAACCCTTCCTCTGAGTTTTGAGGTTCCCGTCTGAATATTAATCGCCCTCGTATTCAACATATTGTCCACCCATCTTACCACCAGTGGGTTAACCCTACGTTTTTCCAAGGCTTGTTTCAGACTTTCAAAGCATATCTTATCGAAGGCACCTTCAATGTCCATTATAGTGGTCATCGCAATGCCCCCGGTATTTAGCTCTTCCTCCGCAACGCGTACTACTTGGTGTAGCGCTGTTTCTGTAGACATACCTACCCTGTATGCATGCTGTCTACTATTTAAAGGATACATCTTAAGCGCAGTACTCTCCATATAGTCCACCATCACCCTTTCCATTATTTTTAACAGGAAGGATGTTAGGCTGACTGGTCTGAATGACTTTGCCTCGGTGTAGTCCTTTTTTCCCGGTTTTGGAAGGAAGACCACATTTGCTTCCCTCCATGTTATCGGGATATAGCCTATTGCTAGGCATGCAACGTATATATTCCTGAGCCTTGGTGCAATTAGGTCTATACCCCATTGCATTAGACCTGGAAATATACCATCCGGCCCCGCAGTTTTGAAGGGTGAGAATGTTGCTATCGCACCCTTGACCGCTTTTGGTGTCACGATCCGTTCTGCTTCCGTCCTATCCATCCTGTTCGCTCCTTGTTTCCTTGGAGCCCAGGGCTGAGCTGACTTATAGCTTCCTGGAAAGTGTACCTCCATTAGGACCTCATTTGTGTGATCCAGTGTTTCCACCATCTCCCCCGCTCTATTACGAATGAGTCCGATCTTAGAAACTGGATCTCTCGAGACAATCTTTTGTAGTCTACTGACTTCAGATGTACTCCTCATACTCGAGCAAAAGTCCCTCCATGACTCCCTTTTACGTCGTCGCAGAGTAACGTTTAGCTCTTTCTTTTTCGCCTTATATTCATCCCATGCTTCGGGTTCTCCCCTCCTCATGGCGTGATTGAAGGCCTTCCTCGCAGCCTTTTTTAGCTTTTCAAGTTCCCGGCACCACCAAGGCGCAGGATCTTGTTTTTCCACTAAAGTAGGTGTACAAGCCACTCGGTACGCAACTTCAACAGCTGATTGCAGATGCTTCAACTGTGATTCTACATGCCAAGTGTTTTTCGGTATTCCGAATGTCATTACATTCAGTTTTTCCTCCAACACTTCAAGGTATTTTATCCTATCTGTGTTCTTCGGAATTCTGATGTATTTCCGATCTTTTTTCCTTTTAGATCCATAGCGAACATCAAATGAAATGGCTCTGTGATCCGACAATGTAGCCTGATCCATTACCCTCCAATTTGATATTCTTTCAATTATCTGGCTACTGCATAGGGTAACATCGATCACTTCCATTCGTCTCACATCGACGAAGGTTGGCTCTGTTCCCCGGTTTAAGATAGCTAGATCCTTGCATGATACAAATTCGAATAAGGCTTCTCCTCTGTAATTATCGTTGGTGCTGCCCCACACTGTATTATGTGCATTGGCATCACAACCAATTATTAGATCCTCGTTCCTGTTCCTGCATGCATTCACCAAAGACTCTAACTCTCTTGTCGGAGGAGGTTCTGGAGAATCATACGGCAGGTATGCAGATGCTATGACAAAACTTCCCGCACCTGATCCTACTCGTACTGTTGCAAGGTCTGGGGCACACAGATCCGGCAATTTATATGCTTGAACTCCGTGCCTCACCAAGATACAGGACCTAATTCTTCCGCTAGTTTGTGCATAATGCAACTCAGCCATGCTATTTGGGAGTCCTCTAATCTTTCCTCTAAAGATCCAAGGCTCCTGTATCAGGGCTATATCAAACGAATCCTCATCAAAACACTTAGTCATCATTGCCGATGCTGCTTTGCTGTGATGAAGGTTCAATTGAATCACCCTCAGCTTTTCCCGGTACGGGCCCACCTCCCGCCCGACTTGTGTTGATCCCATCTCCATGGTGTCTATCACTTCGTCGCCCTACCGGGTGGCTTTCCCGGTTGAGTCTTTTCCGATGATCTTTGGAACTTCACGAATGCTATGTCCAACCCGCAAAAGAGTCTATCTCCTGCTTGTCTAACCAGCCTCGCTTCCTCCCTCGGACACCAGATCGTCAGCTTGGTTCCACCAATTTTTTTGTCATCATATCTTCCCACATGAATAACCCTCCATTTCGAAGTGTCCTTCACACAGGAATTTTGACGACAAAGTCTGGCAAGGATGACATCCTTGCTCACGGGTTCACCGGGAACGAAGATTATCAACCTTTCCACATCCTTTAGTATGTGAAGCCTGTCTATTTTAAGGTTGATTCCCTCCCATAGGTCGGTCATCTTCCCTACAGTCTCACATAGCCACCCTTTGGTTTCTTGGTTTACGCATTTTATTGCTATAATCCCTTCCTCCAAGGTTATCTCCTTTACACCGATATCACCTGCATTTGTCGGAAGTAAGTCAAGAGCCCTCAGCAGAGCATTCTTGAAAATACTCAACTGTGAAGCTTCTATCCCCCCCTCTCGACTCATGTCGGCAACACCCATTTGGAGATCGTTCGCCGCTGTCTGAGCAAAGGTTTTTACACCCTTGTCAACTTTGGCTCTCTCACTCCTAGCGTAAGGCTTTGCAGCATCTGCTTGCTTTGCTCTCCTTCCCATAGCTTGGCTCAGCTTTCGCTTTACCTTGCTTGGTCCAGGTTGCTCGGCCTTGCACGATTTCTGCTTTCCGGGTTGACTAATAGTCCGTTGTAAATGTTGTCCATCCACATAACCACTGGAGTGTGGTACCTGTAGACTGACCCCATATTGTACAGACTGTCCGTCTTCCCTTCCGCCTTCCGTCCCCTTCTTCACAGTTTTAGGTGGATTCATGGTCCCGGAACATTTGAACCGTTTCCTAGATCCACCGTCTTCTGGAGAGGTTTCGGTCGACGTCAAGTTGGCAACCATTTCAGTCAACTCCTCAACAGACTTACTTATGCCTTTCGCCGAGACAGATTTGGCCAAGGCCAATCTTTGCCTCCTTCTGACCCTCTTCATTCTTTGCTTCAGTTGCTGGTGCAACTTCCGCTCGGAGTCGGGACTTCTCTCCTCTTCCAATCCGGCTTCCGCAGTTCCGGCTGACCTCTTGGCGCATTTCTGCCCCGCATTGTCCACCTCCACTGACGATTGGTCTGCTAACTCTTTTGGTTTCCCATCAGAGTCCACTGACCCCTCGAGCTTATTCGGGTTCATGTCAGCACTTTCCAGCGCCTTCTCGACCCCTCCTAAGCCTTCCACCTCGTTTTCCGAAGGAATATTATTTTTATTATTTAAATTTAGGTCCATATATGTACCCACGAGTAGGGGAGAATTAAACGGACCGAATAGGCAGAGATCCCCAATACCTATCCTACTCAACTAAATTACAACAGAGGATTGAGCTGCCCCTGAGGAGTCTCCATTAGCGGTTCAATTACCCCTGAACCCTGTGAACAAGTAGTTTTACCTACCTCATCACAGCTCCCTCGACATTGCAGACTAGTCATCTTGGAGTTTAAGGGTTGATCGATTGATCGGATTGAGTCTTGGTTCTTCAATTCACATTCAGCTCTACCAGAGGAGTTGGGCCACTACCCTGGTCTAGCATCCTGTTAATCTACTTAAGCCGCCCCACCACGACAAGGTGCCCAATCTTCGGATAAAGGTAGATGAACTTACCGGCGGATCGGTTGTATAAAGTGGATAGCCCAGTTCAGTGGCCCTTTCGATTGACTTCTTGGCCAGTTGCCGTCCGATTCCGAGCTTACGAAACTCTTTATGGACAGCCAACAGATGGCAGTGCATTGCTCTGTCAACCTGGTACTTTTCATAGATCTTAGAGTCCCGTTCGAGCAATGCATACAACAGCAGCAACTTTGTCCAATTCGTGCCTGGAATATGAGCGGCCCCTTTAATCAGGCGCTCCTCTTCGTCGATTCCCTTTGGCCCGCACATAACAACACCAACGGCCTGATTCGCGCCGTTCATAGCAACTATACAAGTTGCGGGCGCATTTTTGATGTACGACATTTTTGAGTCCTCATCGAAGGTGTCTTGCTGCTGCAGTTCGCCGGATCTCGTTGAAGTTTCTTCGGAATAGAAATGTTTGCGTAAGAAATCCAAAACCAGATTATTGTCTTCGGCGGTTGTCACACGATAAGTCACTTCGGGCGACATTTTGATTCCCGGTTTCTCGACTAGCTCCCAATTAGATTGCAACTTAAACGGTGGAAGAGAAGTATTTGACAACTTAAGGTGAGAAAAGCAAAATTTGTTCTGAGCTTGTTCTAACTACGAAGTCGATATCGACTACCGACAAAAACTACTTTCCTGATGGATCTGATGTTGCTCAGAGGCTGTTGTTGTTTGCTCTCCGTCTGTCGTTTTGAAGAGAATCGTTTAAAAAGTTTCGTGATTGAGGTAGATGCAAGCTTGCGCCGTGAGCAACCTTCATCGCTTTTGCGTGTTTTTCTACAATTACCTAGCCCTACAAATTCACTACATCAGCAGATTGACTAATTGCCATTATTATCGACTAATAGCAGGTTAAATTTTGTATCATCAGTAATTTTAGATATATGTACCTATTCCTATAGTAGGTATAGGCGCAATGACTTAGTGCGGTTAGTGTGTTGGACTACTAAGCGCGGGGTCCAGTTTCGATCCCCGGAAAAACAAAAATTATATCTATTTAGTAAATCTGTAGGTTGAGTTCCGCACGGATTTGGGATGAAACAAAAGCATACAGAGTTTGTGGTGTGGTTGTTTGCGAACGTGTTTCGTTTAGCTCGATACGGATACGAGTTTTTCAATGGATGTTGGAAATTCCATTCGTTTTGCACAGAGGGTGAAGAGTCTCAAAATCCTTACCCGCATGATCGATTGGAGGTGGAATGGAATGCTGACACTAGAGAAATTTTCCGACAGCTAGGTTATTCAGTTACTAGGAAGTCGAAACTGTGTACAGAGAAAAGAAATCGGTTACCGATTCCAGGTGCCGAAATGAGACTCACAAATAGCGATGCCAGACGTCCCGTTTTGCACAGGCACCTCCCGGATTTTAGACAGAATTTCGGTTGTCCCGCCGACAGCTTTTGTCTCGGGTTGCGACAAAGATTAACAAAAAAAAAAAAAAACATCAACAAACATCTTTTATTGTTTACCACACACTTACCTTAACAAATTCTCGTCAAAATTTTCATTTTCAATCAAGCATAGGTACCTATCATAAGGATGTAACTCATTTTTATTCATTTCATTTCATTTATTTTCAGTTTATTTATTCATTTATTTATTTCAAATGAACAAGAATGAATCACATCCTTGTGCTATAACTCAGAAAAAAAAAAGATTGTTAAGCGAAGAATTTTGAGATTTTTAAAAAATTGTAAGTTAAAAGTTCTTGGGTCAAATATTATTTTTGTTAACAAGAACTCGTCTTTAAAATTTCAAGAATAAGGTATTCAGCGTAAGAATAATATACTCTAAATAAGAATTTTATCACATTATTGCCAACAATTTCATTCTTAAATCAAAGATTTTGATATTTGGGTTAATTTTAACCAACGAAAATTGTTGGCATTACAATTTATTGTTCTGTGTGATGTATCCTTGATTTTTTATTTTGTGCCGTGAGAAACTTGCAAATCCCGGGTATTTTGCACATTTTTGCCGTTTGTACCCGCGAGCTCCGAGCAAAATCTGGCAACCCTACTCACAGAGGTCCTTCGAGTAACACCAGAAGAGAACACGAATGTGCTGCTTCTCTGAACGAAGGGGTCGATACTCCAGTTTAACGAATGTCCCCTTCGACTCTGTTTCAATGCCTGATTTAGATGGTTATATCCAATCGCAAATCTATTGATCTACTCGTTATATGTGGATCGCCCAGGCAGGTCCTGCTTGGGACTTTAACCACAATTTTAACCCTAGAATACTAATTTTTTTTCTTCTTCTTCTTTTAAAAAAAAAACCCAAATGAATCATTTAACAGTTATTTTTACCTTTTAAAATATTTATCATACTTTGCAAAACGATTTTAATTTAGGAAAAGACTAATTTTGAAAATTTTATAGAATTTTAATAATGAACACCTTAAATTATAAAACACATTTTTTCACTTTTCAAATAAGTGACGACTTCATAAAAAAAAAAATTAGTATCTAAAAATTTGCATATAAACTTTGAAAAAAACATAAACAAATAAAAACGCTTTATTAACAAAAAAAAATCAGAGCTGTATCACAAGATACAAGCCCTCTCCACGTTAATTTAAAAATTTGCCTTTTTTAGGAACTTATTTCTCTGTACATCCAAAGCAGTTCGGCGACCTATGTTCTAGGCAATACGTATTGTCGCAATTTGCACATTTGTACACGCTCATGCGTCGTTTTTAAGCAGGACAAAAGCTGCATACTGATCTCTTTCCTATTTGAATGATCGGAATGATCTTCAGGACAAGATGCAGAATCCCCATAAGCAGGCAAATTATATGCACTTCGCATAAGGCTTCCCGAACTCGTTTCTATGTATAGTGGGGCGCTCTTCCAAACGTGTCCTCTGCCAATTTTCGCAGATTTAATTCCATGCAAATAACAAAAATACGACAAAAAATTAAAATGAAAGACTTAAAAAAAAACTTACCTTAAACACTAATCCTCGCCTTTCAGGCGACACCGAACTCTATAACTTCGAAATTAAACACTGAAATTTCACAAACGTAAGCTATCCACCGCGTCTGATTCCCAACTGAGTTGGCAAGGACACAGAATGCCATTGGAGTAGTATATTCTGAGAAAAATGCAAAAACCGGTAGTGAGCGGCCTCACAGGCGAGGATTAGTGTTCTAGGCTTAAGCAAGACAGCTCTATTTGCGGCTGAGCTTACAAGCACTGGTGATAGAAAATCGTGGGCTCACTCCGTCGATTAAAAACACTTTTCGGCGGCAATTTTCACAGTACAAAGTTGAGCCACCGAGTATGTATATATTGTCAACGCCACCACTAACATCTTGGCGAAGACCAGCTTTGATCGACGACGACAAAAGAAGGCGGCCGGCGGTTCATTGATAAACCACAGAGGAGAAAAGACGCATACTTTGTTCCATGAACTTAATTCGTTTATTTAATCTTCCTTACAATTATTATTGATTTTTTAGAATTTAATAATTGTGTCTTACGATTATAGCAAGCTGAATGAATTTTACTCAAACACAAACCTGAAATGACCCCCAAGCGAATAAACACATGTAGATACTCGTGTTATATCCACCAATTTGTCATTAAATGTACGAAACCTTTGTACCTTCTACGAATGGGTCAAGTTTTGTATTTTTACGGATATTTAGTTTCTTACCATATTTTCCATCTTACCAAGTTCGTCCGCATAAATTACGAATGGACGAACTGCGTTCGTAAAGTGTACAAAACCTTTCGTTCCTTATTTTTACGAACTGCTGGGTGTGGCTGCATAAGGTTTCCCTAAAACAATACAAAGGTGTGTTCATTCTATGTACAAAGTCTACAAATCCAATAAAATTTTTAAAATGCGGCAAAAACAACGAATGTTTATATCAGAGACAATACTGAGACCGCCAACTCCGGCCGATTTCCCGTTACTTAGCCTACAAGCTATATTTTTATGGAGTGTACACATTTGGTGCGCTAGTATTCTTACATAGAAAATCGTATTGACAAATGTCACGAAACTTTAAAAATTCCGGCTCACCAACACACTCCCAGCAGATATGAGACACTTCCGCTTTGGGCAAAGTTGTTGCCAGCGTTCATAGAATTTTATCCGTTTAATTTGAAATTGTTCGTTACGTGTGGATAATATTTTTTTTTAGGAATAAGTGCACATTTGCTTAAAATGTTCATGAAAAATTAACAATGTAGATTGGTTGAGGGAAAATGAAAACATTTTGAGCAAATTTTCTTCATTATTTAAGAAAAATTTACACACGAAATCGAAGTTAATGATATCCAAAAGCGGAAAATACACAACCATGTTTGACAGAATATGTTTCTAGTACATAAAACATATATTTTAGATAGTTTTGCTAACCAAACAAATGAAATTATTGGCCTTTTAACAATTTATAATAACTAACCAATGGCGTTCAGTAATGAAAAAATGTGGTATTCCCGAACTCTTTCACATTTCCCCACGGTTGCCGAGGTTGGCAGCATTTATTTTTGCATTTTTTGTATGTTTTTGCATGTCACACGGATTCTTTTTTGACATAACACCGATAGGAAAACAAATTGGCGAATTTGAAAAAAAAAACTGAGGGGGCCAGCGGCAAGAGGATTGTGAGTTGGGGGTCTCAGTATGGTTTGTCTATGGTTTATATCATGTGCGTTTTACGAATACCCGATGCTCGTAATTCTACAGAGATTTCATTTGTATTTTTATATTTACTTACTATTTTTTGAGTTTAGACTTAAGATGGTTCCCAAATCCAAGTTGAAAAATCTAGCGATTTCTCGCATGGCCCCCTCTATAATGAAAAAAACGTATCATTCCCATCAAAAGACAATGCAACGGCTCATAGTCCAATGAACACTTTAACCATTCTTCCGTAGTCATTAGAAGTACGCCCCCTTCGAGAAAACATCAGACGCACGTCTCCTTGCCGAGCCAATTTGAACAAATCAGATACCTAACAGTCAACAGCTCGACATGAATATTTGCTCTCGGAATTATTAGATTTCCTGTCTGAGCGTAATTTACTTTTATTTTTATCTCATGATCCAATTGGTGTAGTTAACAAAACAAACACAACTAATATTCCATTTCGGCGAAAACAAAGGCGAAATAATTTTTTTTTCACATTTTGGAAATGTTTACACATTTACAAGCCCGACTGTGTGTTTCTTTGCCTGTGTGTATGTATTTCAATTTAATTTAATCAGCACTTTGCGGTGGATAAAGGGGGGGGGCAGCAGAAAACATCCAACATTACATTTTATTTACCTCCACTCCATCCTTGTGACATGTTTGACTGTCGCTCGCTACACTGTCAATGGTAATTTTTATACATAATTTCATTTGTTGTATTGTTATTGTCCCTTCTTGTCGACGACGATGATGGTTACTCGACGTATATTCCCCAAGCCATCAGCCCAAGCCCACTGTGTTGTGTCCTCAAAGAGAGCTACATCCTTATCAGCGGATGTACGAGTATCCCATGTTTTTGTGGCGCCATTTAAATGTCTTTTTGCTAACAATTTCGGTCGAAACTACAAGTAGGAACATTTCAGTTCTATATAAACAAGTATACAGGACGTATACACATTCCGTTCCATAATCCTTGGAAATGGACTATTTTGGCGGAAAGTTTTTAGGCGACAATAACAACAACCAGTAGCATGGAGTAGCACAAAGAACGACAACATCAAGTTTACGCTATAAATTGTTGATACGACAACTTACGACTTATACACCATTGAGCTATAAATTTACCGTACAAATGTGACTTTCGTTTTTTGGAGTGTTTTTTTTTTTTTTTTCTTTTTCTTTTTCTTTTTCTCTCCCATATATGGGGTAGTTATGTCTCAATTCGATGAGAAACAACACATCTGAAAATATGTATTTAATATACCAAGGACGATCAGGGCAATTGTTGTTGAATATGATGTCAGTGAATTAATCTGTTGCCGGAATGTCCTCGCCGGGGCGTCGTCAGTGCGTCCCCCTCTAATAAATCTTTGGGCTGGTTATAATCAACATAATTAATGGACTCATTGATTGGATTAATTTCACCGGAAGTGTTCTGTCTATCGGTACGCACATAAGTGCGATATGTGTGTGATTATCTAAGGAAATGTTACATACCAATTTGAAATTAATTTGTTGCACTCAAGTAATTAATTAGTGACAACTGACAACTGAAAGGTACATCTAAACTGCCGTTTGGTGGAGAGAGAACGTAACACAAAAAAAAAAATTGAAATGCGACAGGCTCTTGCATATTTCTGTGCCTAAAACGCAAAACATCTTATGTCAATTTTGTACACTTTTCAGGAGAGCAATTTTAATCTATTTTAAAACAGTTATAACTTCCTCATTTTTCAACTGCTTTGGCTTAAGAAATAGAGTAAGGAGAACACAATTCAAATAACGTTAAACAGCTAAAACAACTTAAGTCGACTTAAGATGTTTTATCTTTTGGGCACAGATTTATTTTCAATCATTGCACGACCATGGTTAAAAATTAGCAACCAGAAAATGTTACCAAACCAATTTTAAAGTTACCAAAAATCTGAGATCTTGGTGCCCTTGCTCAAAAATTTACAAAAACCAGATAAAACTTTCCAAATTACCCATAAAATCACCAGCTAGAAAAAAAGTTACCATGTTTGGTAAAACAATACCAACCGTGATCTACGACACTTGGTTTACATTTTTCAAGTTCTCCTGGTTTTTACGTGCCAGGAAAAAGAAAACATATGCATGACGTTGCCTTGTGTTAAAGATTCCATCACAATTGCCTTGCAGTTCTTCTTATACTCTGCGCAGTATACGTCACATTATAATAGGTCCATTATAATAGGTCACGAGCCAAGCACTAAAAGTCTGTCAAACTCGAAAAATTGAGCGAAACTCTCAGAAAGCTGAAGATATACTCCAAAGTACGTGGATACACTTCGAGCTACTTTGAGCCACTTACATCTTTGAAATCTAATCCATATCACGAAAAAATGTATAACTTACCTTTTTGCAACATATGAAACGTTCTAGGAGAACATCCGACCTCCACCGAATTTGCTTTATTTTCAGATATTAAAAATTTTGCGCATTTGATATTTTTATCAGTACTTGCCGCATGAAATCCTCTGAGCTGTTTCGAACAATTAGAGAGTAACTGCTCGTTACTCGTTATTTTGCTCATTTTCACTTTTTCTGTCATTTTTGATGATGATGAGCGATTGCGATCGATTTATATAAACCTGCGTAAGTTGGCCACTTGTGGTGCAGGCCAACTTATTAAAACCATTTTTAAAAACAAAACAAAAGCCACAAAGGAACAGCTTTTTAACAAAACCAGTATGAAAAGTAACTTATATAATTAGGTGCATACATGTTACAAAACAAATTTTTAAGCACACAAACAACAAAGTGCGAACGCCAAAAGAGCGACTATGACCACTTACAAGGGTGGCCAACTTGACAGGTTTCACTGTATATTTTTTTACAAAAGCAAGTTCTGGAGTCATTGACATCGTTTTAATTGTTTAAAATTATATGTTACCTAAAGTCACAGTGTTCTTGTTATTATTTTATTTTCATTTTGAACTTCCAAGTTTTCGATGAATTCAACTTTTAGAGCTATAGAGGCAATATTTTCATTGGAAATTGTTTTTCTATGTAAATTAAAAAAAAAAAATTAAAAAGTAGATCAGTGATAACAAAATAAAAATAGAGACCGTGAAATAATTACAATTTCAGAAAATATGGATTCTCTTAACAATTTGTATGACAAAAAACGCTTCTGGACCCCAATTCTCAAGTTCCGCATAGCATAATTCGTATACGAGTAACTCCGCCAGAAATTTTCGCATAGCAGAAAAATTGGTACTCTCAAAGCTGTACGGGTTTTTTTTCCACTTATGCGAAAATTCACCTCTCGAATGAGGTAGAGTCTTGGAGTACGTCAAGTAAACGATTTTGACAGGTTGTAAAAAAAAATCCCATCAAATCACAAACCAATATTCAAATTTAAATCGGTTTGGAATTATTATTTTCGATTGACAAGAAAAAAAAAAAAATATTTTAAAATACTTGTATTTTTAGTGAACATTTATGTGTTTTCGCGGTGGATTCTTTGTGTGATTTGGGCTTAGCATTTGTTGATTTGGCAATGGAGCAATTAGGCGCAACGAAAATATACCGAGCTATTCGAGAGCCCCAAGATTGCTTTGAACTCTCTCATACAAAGTTTATAAATTGATTTCGGCTAAATAAGCGCTTGGCACAAGAATTTATCGATTTCTTGGCTTCGCATATGCTTGACCAATTTAAATCAAACGATTTAACAGCTCAAGGAAAGGTAAATATAATATAAGTGCTTATTTAACTGGTGTTGAAAAATCAGATAAGTTATAAGTTCCCTTCGATTTTTTGCAGTTGGAAGTTATCAAAACGGCATAGGAGATAACCGCAACAATCGACCGATCCAATCGTCAGCAAGCAATTCAGTATGCGAGACGCAAATCCGCATGGAAAAGCCAGACGAGTACAATTCGAAGAGAAATTCTCGTATACGGATTTCGAGAATTGCAAATTTCAGTTTTTCGCATCGTATCGGAGATTTTGACGGATAAACGTATGCGAGAATTTTTGAGAATTGGGATCCAGCTTCTTATATTCTAGTGGTTTCAAAAACTCCGAAAATAAGCAGTTTCCTACTAAACTAAGAAGTTTGTGAGGAATCTATATGTACGTATTTTTCCAATACGTTTTAATTTCCTACGTCGCTTGCGGATATTCCGCATGCTGTAAAGCATGAACACCCATGGAATCCAAAATCGGTTCCCTAAATCTGGTTTCGAGCTGTATCAAGCGGAGACATGTATGGGCTGTGGGCCGATGTGTTGTAAAAGCCTATAAGCACAAGTCGTGGTTTTTCGCAGTTCTTGTAGTAAACCCATTCCTGATGAGCACCTGTCGTCCGTAAGTTTGTGTTCAAGATGCATTTTTAACCCTAGAAGGGTAAGGTTAAAGCTAAACATTCGTCGATTCGACGATCAATACTAAGATATATTTTGTTTAAGGCCTTGTGCAATACATATAGCTCTACTTTTTTTCTTGAAATATTTGAAAGGCATTGCCAAATGAAAAATACCGATTTTTAATACATAAATAATTCAGTGTTTATTATTAAACAGTCTTTAAAGTAAGCACAACATTTTTAAGTCTAAAATTAGCATGTTTTCAAAAATATGATTTTTCAATTGCATTAATTGTGTTCATTTTGAGAAAATTTAAATTTTTCTTTTACACCGAGCTGTATGTTCTTCTGCCTCTCTTTCGAACTTAAAAGTCAGTGCAGGCCCAGTTGGTTTTTGAATACCCGCAACAAAGTGAACCCATTCAGAAAACATTTCAGTCACTTTTGAAATACCTATTTGATATATGATTTCATCGTCTCGCAAGAATCCTTTTATCTGTGTGTGCGTGTGCGTGTGCAATTTATGGAAAGCCCCAGCCATGGTAGCTATAGCTACCCAATAAGTCTCTTAAATTTAATTAAGCTTTCGTCCAAGATATTAGAATATTTAAGTTTTTCTGGCAGGTGGTAATCCTGGATGTCGCCATTATTCATGCATTCCATACAATGGGCGTAAAATTACACACATTTTCATCAGATAATAGTGTCCTGTTCAGGCCAAGCACTATATCTTCCTGAAAGTGGTGTATGTTGGACTCAAATTGTCCCCTACCCGTTGCGTTGTCGTATAGTCCTCCATTTCGAGGAGATTCTATTTGTTTTATTTCCCTGGCCATTACCCGAATGCAAAAGTGGGTTGAAGTAATCCAGTCCGTAGTCATTTGGAAGACTGAATTCCCATTCTAGAGTGGAGGAGTTATCAGTTCGCACAGCAAAGGTGTACAAGACGACTGATGATGTTTTATTTGTACTTGCCGTGCCACCCAAAAAAGGACGACGCTCACCATGTACACGAAAGCCTTGCTCTGGATGTCCGTATTGTGTTCCCGTTCTCCTGGCCCGGTATATATTTTCTCGTTTATATGTGAACTTGTTCGATCCTTCGAATTAGCCAACATATGTCACCGCACTGATTTTACTCCTACCGAGCAGACACGGCTGTTGGCTTCGTCTTCTCAGCAGGAGTTTTCTCCATTGTAGCTGTGTGTTTGTGTGGGTTTGGCCAAGAGTTTTTCCGGGACTGTGGCTTTGGCAGGACGAGCGGGACACCGGGTTTTGCTTTAATTTAATTCGAACATAACTATATTGCATTGGGATACCATTCGGATTGTGTGCGGTGTGCTTTGGGGTGGTCTCAGGGGCGGTGTATGCTACACTACTGAGGGATGTGATCTTGATTCAGTAGTTTTAGGATTACTCACTTGACCAGGACATCGTCTAGCAATTTATATTGTTTCTTTGGAAATTAACTCAATTGGTTCTGTCGTAGATGTTCTCGCATGGCATACGAAATTGTTCACTTAGATACTTTCGAACATCGATGACACCCAGAATAATGTCGATGAAATGGGTCATTATTGGCAACCATCAATTTTGTGATTATGGGACACTCTGGATGTTCTCCATCTACCGTATGTACCGTACGCATAGTTGTTGTGCTGTTTGTTTTATGAGAGTGTTGTATGAAGTGGTAAAGAACTTGTTCTTGTTTTCAATTCGATGGCATGCAGTATTTAGTTCATGATAGCTGGGATTACTGGTCACAAAGTTACTTCATAAGGAAACTGGTCCAAGGACTTTCGTTAGCAGTGTTTGAGAGGGAACGAAATTCTCATTCAACCTTCATTTGCAATGTTCGGCGTACTTCGCTTTCAAGGTCTTTCTTTTCGTTGCCTCACTTTTAGCATTTCCATCCAGTGTTGTTATATCGTGGGACTTATCCCTTTTTGTGGGAACTTCGATGTCCGAAAAGCCTTCCGTGGGATAAAGGGAAAAAGCACCAAATCGTGGTATTTTTAGAAATCTAGCAAAAAATCATTCAAACTATAAATTTTAAATTTTTGGTGAAATTCTATCAGAACACCTGTATTTCACCTCGATTATCAACACACTGAATGTCCATAAAACACAGCACATGTAAATCGTCTTTTATCAAAATTGTTTAGTACCAAAAAATAGCAGTGTTCCAAACTGCGGTTTTAATAATAAAATTTAATTTACGTGATTTTCTTTCCGTGTAATACACATTTTACTTTAAAAAACTGAATTAAAATCGTGGGATTTAAAAGGGAATTTCAGTACGGTGAAAAGGGAAAAAAGGGAAAAAATTACCACGCTTTGTGGGATAAATGAAGAGAGAGTGCTGACAACACTGTTTCTATCCAACGATTACATCTGTTGGCTTTATCGTGACATATCTCCAAAAAAAAAAAAACTACTGTCGTCTTGCTCATCTACCCGACTCAGAAATAGCATCCTATTATTTACTTTTTATTTACGAGTTGAGTTGAGTTCGTTGAAAATACATAAATCGTATTGTATTGTGAATGGCATGGACAAATCATACTGAGACCCCCAACTCACAATCCTCTTGCCGCTGGCCCCCTCAGTTTTTTTTTCAAATTCGCCATTTTGTTTTCCTATCGGTGTTATGTCAAAAAAGAATCCGTGTGACATGCAAAAACATACAAAAAATGCAAAAATAAAAGCTGCCAACCTCGGCAACCGTGCGGAAATGTGAAAGAGTTCGGGAATACCACATTTTTACATTACTGAATGCCATTGGTTAGTTATTATAAATTGTTAAATGGCGAATAATTTGATTTGTTTGGTTAGTAAAACTATCTAAGGTTAATGTTCTATATACTAGAAACATATTAGGACAAACATGGTTGTGTATTTTCCGCTTTTGGATATCATTAACTTCGATTTCGTGTGTAAATTTTTCTTAAATAATGAAGAAAATTTGCTCAAAATGTTTTCATTTTCCCTCAACCAATCTACATTGTTAATTTTTCATGAACATTTTAAGCAAATGTGCACTTATTCCTAAAAAAAAATATTATCCACACGTAACGAACAATTTCAAAATTTAACGGATAAAACTCTATGAACTCTGCCAGCAACTTTGCCCACAGCGGAAGTGTCTCATACCTCCTGGGAGTGTGTTGGTGAGCCGGAATTTTTGAAGTTTCGTGACATTTGTCAATACGATTTTCTATGTAAGAATACTAGCGCACCAAATCGTGACCACTCCGTAAAAATATAGCTTGTAGGCTAAGTAACGGGAAATCGGCCGGAGTTGGTGGTCTCAGTATTGTCTCTGGTGAATGGTGCGTTAGTGGATTGCTGTCAGATAACACTGATTATAATTATGGCAGAAGGAACCACCTCATTCTTTGACTTTGACACTTGATTAATAAGTTGTACATTTAAATGCGTGAAAATAAAATACTTAAAACTAAGAAATATTATGTACGACCTTTTTCCATTAACCCAATTTACAATTTTAACTATTCTTGACTTTCAAAATGTTAAAAATTTGACTTTTTGAAAAGACATTTGGATAACAATATTACCAAAATGATGATACTTTTAAAAATGTCCACAAAATCGCTTTTTGTTTATCTAACTTTTTAGTTAAAAATTAAATCTAAGAGCAGCTATAGTAAAAATACGATTCCAATACTGTCAAAGAAAAAGTTTCAGGTTCGTTTTTTGAGCAGACATATCAGAGCAGCGAAGTTGTGTTTATTTTTTTCTTCAGAGAATGATCAAGGCGCACTTTTTGAGGTCATAAAAAAATTACTGAGGAGTTTGAATATAAATCTGAGTAATAGAATATTTTGACACATCACCATTATGATTGCTGATCAGTCAGGAATGCGAATGCTGGTACAGAAAATTAAAAAAAATTGTTCAACTTGGGGCAGAGTAGTCAGTACAGAAGTGCAACAAATACTGTTCACATAAATTAGATCGCTTTGATCGAACTGAACGTGTTCAAGCTCCGTTCGTAATTAGTACTCTACTCTGAATTAGTCAGTTTCGAAAGGGTATAGGGTTGCAAAAACAGCAAGCAAATACCTTAAACTCATGCAAGTATTACAGAGCTTAGCGGAACCTTTTTTAAAAAATAAAAACACTAGAAATTGTATTGGTGCTTTGGTCAGTTGTAGCTGGAACACGTCGCTCAACTGCAGTTTACGAGACTTCCTCAAGAACTCCTACGGCACCAAAAACCGTGTTTTCGCCGAAAACTTGTCCATGCATTCACACAGAATATCAAATAGCTCTTGTTTGACGTTTCAATCAGCTGTGCGAAACTAGTCGTAAAACCTCTGTGTTAAGTATTTTGGTTACAAATTTGATCGCATTAATACGCAAATAAAATGAATTCAGATCAATTAAAAATAATATTAGTCCATCAATTAAGTGGGGAAAATGTTTTTCAGTTGTGTGTTTTTACATCTGTTCGGTCAGCTCTTCCGCTGAATTTGCTGAATATTCCAAAAGGTGTGTTTGTTTTAACATTCCGAAGACTGGAAGTCGTTTTCGTGGTATTTTCGTGGAAAACAACTCGGTCTGAATATGGTATTAAGTTTATGTCGTCATCATTGTGTCGTTCGCGTTAGAACATTTTGGATATGTCTTATTAAACTTCATTCTTTGAGTCCTTACACGCATATTTCAGTGGCCACCAACTCGAGTTAGGACAAAATTAAGTTATAGGCACCATCGTGTTCAGCATTTAAATCTACACCCATTTAATTTTTTATGACCATAATCTTTTTTTAAACAGAAGTTTTTCCAACGAAAAAAATAAATCTGCTGTCCTGAAAAGTATGTAAAAAAATCCTGGCGGCTATGGCTTGTGGCCACAGATTTATTTGAATGATTAAGAGTCCAGACTTGTTTGTTTTTTTTTTATTGAGATAGCGCCCAATATGTTCCTTTCTTCAGCACTTTTTTGAAACACATTAACCAGAGGACTTGATAGGTACAGCTTAATTTTCGGATTTCATCTTGCTTCTCGCAAAATAACATAGGCTTTTGACAATTTTCCCCAGTACGGGTACCGTCCTATTTTGCAAACCAAATTCGTTGCTGAACTTTTGCGAGGTTGCACCAAACTTATCTGGCAAATGGGTCAAACTTTGCATTTGCAATGTTTCGATAGCTTCGACTATTCTGACCTGTAAGGCGGGGAAGGGCCCAAAGTCGTGAGTTCTCTTTACTTTAATTAGCATTCTTAAGAGGTGTTTAAAATTGCAGAGAGAGGATTGAAAACGTTTTGGAATACGGTTGCCGTTCCAAGCTCCTGTTCCTGTTCCTCGTATACAAAATATTGCGTAGCCATTATATTCGTAACTGAAAGATTGTGCCAGCCTCAATGTAAGACTTTTCAAAAATCCGTTCCCCAAAAACTAGATAGACTATCATTCTATTTCCTGTGTAGTTAAATAGCGTTTCTTAATAAACCTTCATTGGTTATCATAGCTTTCGGCCTTGCATATTTATCTAAAAACTTAAGGCAATCCTGCAAGCAAGTTGTAAAGTCGCTTGTAAAGCTATCCTAGCTATACGAGTATACGTCTTGGCTTGCTTGGTGCTGTGGAATTAGGCTCGTGGGCCAAAGTTTATCTTCAAAAAAAGGTGCTTGAAAATTCGGTTTCTTCTTTTACTGTGTTTATTTGAAAAACAAATTCGGATGAATCTCCTGGTACTGAAGTTCTGATTAGGAACCGAGCTCAAATGGTCAATTTCTGTCGAATGATACCTAGTCCAAGGTTACTATATACACATGGCAATATGTCCCCATTCATCCTTCTTCGTACCCTCGTTAAGCTAGTGTGATTTGAAAAAGCTTTTAGAGAAGCACGAGCAGAAACAACCCGAGAGAAATGACTATCGACTTTTTTAACACGGGCGCTCACTAACACGTTTTCTTTGTCGGAAACGTCAGAGCTGTTTTTTAAGCTCTCTCTCATATAACACGGTGCACATTTCATTAGGAACAAATAAAGATGCCCCTTGTGAGCGAACGGGACTGACTTGAACAAGGGCACCCGCAGAAACGAGGACGAGTAAATGGTAATCTATTGCCAAAGTCGGTCGTGTTCGAAAAGACGTTCACTTTTTATCTTTATTTTCTTTTATATACAGGGTGTCTGTCCGGGTGTTTATAATTTTTGATTAAATGAAAGAGCATGGATCTTATATTGATAAATGTTTTATTTAATGTCGGCAATTATGTATGGAATACTATATATCAGGTAAATGTCCTCCTCTGTAAGTCTCACAAATGCGAGCCCTTTTGAGCACATTTTTCATTACATTCTCACACATTTCACGCGGTATTTCATTAATTTCATCATGCGAATATTTTGTTTGAGTTGCTCAAGCGTTTCTGGTTTGTTTGCATAAACCTTGCCTTTCAGATATCCCCACAAAAAGAAGTCCGGAGCAGTCAAATCAGGCGACCGAGGAGGCCAATCAACATCACCATTTCTTGAAATAACTTGTTATGGAAAGAGGTCTCGCAGTAATCCCATTGTAATCCTGGCGGTATGCGATGTGGCACCGTCTTGTTGATGCCACATGTTTATCAGCCCAAAGCATGAAGTTGTGGCGTTAAAAAGTTTTCAATCATATCACGATATCGCTCCCCGTCACGCCGTTTCATTTTCAAAGAAGTAAGGTCCAATGATTCCTCCTGACCAAATTGCACACCAGCCCGTAACTTTTAATGGATGCAAAGGTGCTTGGGCCTATCACCTGCAGGCCCTCTTTCTTCGAAATCATTCACTACACGATAAATAGTGCATTTTGTTGGCACGTTGTTTCTCCCAAAAATTTCACGTAACTTTGTCATCGTCACAGTAATCGATAATTGATTTTGATAAAATGTTTTAACGATTAAGACACGTTGGTTAATCAATATTTTTCCATATCTACTTCACGACTGCCAAATATGAACTGTCAAGACAAATGTTTACCAAAATGGCGGCAAAACAAAGTAGTATACCTTCCCGGCGGACACCCTGTATATCCTTGCGGAGAAGTTTTGTGTCCAGTCTAGTAAGTTAAGTCCTTTCTCTTTCTCTTTCTCCATGTTAGCATTTCGAGGAATTCAATCAGGGATTGCTTTCCATCACAGTTTGGGTAACTCGCTGAGCAAGACCTTTAACGGCAATTCCTATTTCTTCAACTTTTCCGCTTGAGTTTGGATGGTCTCCCTTAACTTTCAAGTCCCTCGCGAAGTTTCTTTCAACTAGCTTTCCGAATTTTTTTTAAATGGTTTCCCTGGCCCCGAAATCGGCACAGCATCTTCGATTCTTGCTGTTTGACAAAGCCCTTTCGCCTCCTAAAAGGTCGACAAAATTTGATTGGCAGTTCTCCACGCGATTACTTATGACCAAACCAGAACTATCATCCCTCATAGTCCCTCACAGTAAACAAATCCATTTCCGCTATTGCCGCATGTCTTCGCAAGGTCCAAGGCTAAGTCAAGATCGCCGATGCCAATAGTCTTAAGTTCCCAGCAAGTAATACGAGTATCTGAAAATGCAGCTCCCCGAAAATTGGCAGGACTCTTGTTTTTACCAATTCACTTGATAGCTTTTCCCGCAACAATTGTTACAAAGTGTACGGGAAATCTTGGCACTTACATCGATTGGATGGCTTACACAGTTTTGCAGAATCACCGCCCGCCATAGTGACTGTCATGTTTCGAAAGAAAGCGCAGCTCTAGAGCTCAGAAGTCATATTTCGTTCGTAAATCACCGCAGCCATACATTGTTGGTGCGGGCGACTGTGGTTCCACTGAATCCTTGGACGAATATAGCGCAAAACGTTATTAAAACGAATTCGTTCTGGCAACGGTCCACATCACGTTCGAAATGAAATACAACCCTAGTTCGACATATTGGGTCGCCTCCCTGATCGACAAGATGGCATGGCCACAAGTTGCCGTTATAATTTCTCATGTCGCCTTGTGTATCGCCGTATCCTTGAACTTGGACGCCGGCTGAGTGGTTGGTTGCACTTAACTTACAACAATTACATGTGCGGTTACGCGAAAAGGAACCATTTTCCGCGAGCATATAAAGTCCAAGAGAGTGATGCGATGTGATCCTCCCGGCCGCTCCACCTCCTGGGCGGACCCGGAAGAAAAACTGTTATTTGCCATCCATTTGGAAAATCAAATTCCATTAAACAAATTGGAAAAACATGCAAACCTCGTGAAATTGCCACCACTTAATGCTCTCCTCGCAGCAGACTTATGGTATTTTGTATATCCTCTGTCTGTGTGTGTTGGTGTGTTCGTGTCTATTTCTTTCTTTCGTTGGCGTTCCATTGTTTTTATTATTGAAAACGCCAATAAAAAGCAAGTGAAATAAAAATCAAAAACAGAGAAACAAATTGAGTTAAGATGGAAACGAAGACGAGCGACGCAGTGCCGGGGCAGGGGTATAGGGATCTGCGGATAAGGGTGAGCTAAACTTTTTCTCTGGTTTTTTTTTTTTTTTTTTGGTTTTTTGGTTGCCCCCATCTTTAGAATGCCACCCATCCCTTTGGCAGGAACAGAAGGGATTACCAATTCTTAATGTTTGTACATTGAACGGGAAAATGGCATTAAGGGTGAGAGCGGTTGCGGACTGGTGCCGGATGATGACTAAATTTTGTGTGGGGTTGGCTGTCGCGAGCGGGTATATCTTTCGTTCTATGCTCAATTGGCAGATGAAAAATTTCAACTTCAGCAGAAAATGGCAATCGCAAGCGAAGCACATAGAAAAGGGGGCCGGGCCGCCCGTTGTGGTACTGCTGTTGATGCTGATGGTGGTGCGGTGGTAACAAACGAGATAAGGGTTCGATTAAGCAATATGTCTACCATTAGGGATCTAATTTGATTCTCATTTGCCTTTAGGAATGAATATTTGAGTTTTAGTTGATTGGATCAATTTCTCTTGTTGGTACTTTTGCTTTGGTTTGATAGCACAAGACGAAAAAGCGCTGTAATCATACGCAAGGCGTACTAATGGGACGACATGATAGACAGAGAGCAGATGCGATGCGATGCGAGTAATTGGTAGTTTGTGAAATCAACAAGAGTTGATGAAACTTGCCATTATGACGCACATGTGTTTTCGGTAATAAATCGTTCAAGAAGTAGGCTTTAATCACTGCAAGGGGAGGTCTTTAAAGGTGCAGATGAAGGCTAAAGGGACCCAGTCAGCTGCATCCTTGAACGCTAGAAACAGCCGACGGCTAGAGATTGGAACTCCGATTCTATAAAAGACCTCCATCATCCCTGTCCTTCTTTATGGCACAGAAGTATAGGCGTTAGCGAAGGTGGATGAGAATCTCTGTGATAGCTGCGAACGCAAAATTCTTCAAATCATTTTCGGTCCCGTTTGAGTTGACAGGGCTTTGGAGGAGGCGATTTAACAGCGAACTCTAGTCAGAAAAGTACGCATCAGTCCTATAAGATGGATAGGATATGCAGTGCGAGTGGACACCAACACTCCGGCCTGAAGAGTTTTTAAATTTTCAACTTCATCTAATCCTCTAAAGTATGTATCATAAAACGACGATTTAACATCCGTGCATGGTCAAGCACATACAGAGAACGCTTCCATCGACAAACGGTTGCGATGCAGCGTTTCTCTGCTTTCACTGTTATCATTGACCTTCGCTCGTATGCCTCGTCGCTTTATAATATTTCGTTGAATTCGGGACTAGAAGAGTTTCCTCTTTTTTTTTTTTTTGAAGCTTCTGCAATCCAATTGGAGCTGTCCGATACCACTACGGGTCAATTGAACTATCAGAAGGGCACTTGTCTCTTACTATACAGTATCCTTTACTATCCACGAAAATGTCAAATTCACTTCAGTGTTGAGGAGACTTTGATATCAGAATTCTCCGAACATGGGTACGAAAGATCCTCCAGTTGGATATGCAGAAAGGAGGACAATAGCGAACTAAATTGTCCGCTATATGGTAATTTTTCGCGGAGAACTTGCAGATTCTAGGACACTCTGTTTTGTAAGGAACACACTCTTCAACTCCAGTTCGCCCTAGTGCGGTTAAAAAAATGTCTAGCTATTTCTACGAGCAGAGGTGAACAGAAACAGATTGCCTCCGCGAAATAAGACCCCAGGAAATATGAACCCAATGAAATGAGGCTTATATTTTAAATAATGGCTTTCAACGCTCGATTTTTTTAGTTGTTTATTGTAAAATGTAAGCCTCGCGTTGATAATCGCGCGATTTGTTCATCTATTCTGTTACTCGCTGGTGGATTTCAACGCGAGAATTACAATTCACTCGATCAGCTATTTTATTACTCGCTTACATTAATTTAAAATGTAAGCCTCACGTTCAAAACCATCAGCGCGTTTTTCAGCTATTCAGTTACGCAATTTTTTTTAGTCATGTGCTATTTTTTAAATAAAAATTAAATTGGGCCCCAAAATAATGTTGGGCTTTATTTCATAATGGAACTATTCCCCAATTAAAAAAATTAAATGTTTCCCCCAAAAAGTGAACTTTCACCCCAAATTTAGACAATTTTTTATGTTGTTGTTTTGTATGCCACTACAAAGCTATAACTTAATAGTGGCTTTTCGAGTTCAAACCCAAATAAATCTTTTTTAGTAAATCCGCCCCTGATTTCCCTTCTATTCTATCTAATGGTTCAACTACACTAAACCCAATACAGATTTTATAGGTTTAAATTTAATTTCTTTCGCCATCCTATATTAAAAATTGGAAAAACTGCTAGGTATCGGGCGGAGGCGAAAAATGCCCTTAATTTTGCTGCAGAAGCCCATGAAAAACGTTATTTTCTCGCTAAACCTCCTGAAACAAATATAAATATATTCGAGCCGCTGAACCTTCTGACAGAATTCATTTTAGCTGCTGAACAATCTGACAGACATTATTTTGACCTATAAACCTTCTGAAAACATTTAAATTTTCAATAACATTTTTATAACTAATTAAATCGTTTTTGTTTAAATAATCTTAATCTTAAGCTTCGTGAACTTATGATCAGATTATTTTTATTCAATTTATTATATTTACAAGCTGACACATGCTTGCGTTGTTTCTCAGAGTTCTTAGACAAATTTTGTTGGCTATTCCATATAATAAGATGATAGCAGATAAATCTTTTTGTCATTCTCTATTTTTACTTTCCAATAGCGCCTCAAATTCTTGCGTACCCAAGGGCCTAAGACGGCCCTGGGCGTACTGTCTGATATCTGTTTTCAAATTTCGTTTGGCATGTCCTGATACTGAGGAAACCCGCAATTCTATTCGAATTCACTTGAATACTTTAAAGCTATTTGTGAGGAAATTATATCTCCCCGATGGTCCTCAATTCTTATACAGAAGGCAGTCTACAATACCGCTTAACTCGGTTCGGTTGCATCATCAACTTTTATGACATTTTCCGCTTTAAATGGGGTTTCTTTCTCCAACAAGTTGATAAAATCTACGACCAAATCGCTTTTCAAATGCATCTCACGACTTCCATAGAGGTGGCATGGTGCCCGAGGTATTTCTACGCCCTGCTAATGAATCACTTTGCCCATTCCCCGCACGCACTTCGACCGAAGCGAAAACACAAAATTTATAACGAAAAACCCCAAAGTTTGCTGGCCCCAAACGAATGCCCATAGATCGTTTCTTGCAGTTTTTCAAAGTCCTTTCTCGTTTGCGAGTTTGTGTACCGCACAAACAGGCCATCACCAGCCACCCGAGGTATATAAGAAGTTTGGCCATCAACCAAGCGCTTTTTGGCATTCAACGGTAGGAGTTTATTTTAAAAAAGTTCTCACAACTGGTATAGTGCAGTAGTATAGCCTGTAGCCAGCTCCTTTGTCCTCCGGCAGGGCACGTACTGCGTTGCGCTGCCCTCCCCAACTTATGGTATTGGCGAGTTTGCCTTTCTTCTTAGTTGCCTCGCCTGCAAATATCATCAGAGTTGGTATTGTTGGCCGTTCAAAGAGTCAAACACTATACCTTCGGGATACTTCATATATAGCTTACTTCCACTCGAGCAAAGTGTTTCCCTGGCCATGTAAAGTGCCGCGCTTTGTTAAATCAATAACACCACTCCAGCAGCATTATTCTTTTGTTGAAGTTCATCGTTGAACATATCGCAAAATCGAAAAAGAGCAAACGCGAAAGTAAGGAGAGAGAGAAACCAACTAGATGTTGTTGGCAAAAAACTACGCAACCCATGTACCTAATAGCCTACAGAAATCTAGATTAACGCCGACAAACGCTATTGTCACTGACCCGTTATAGGATGTTCGGGAGTCGGGACTGTGCTGCTGGCTGACGCTCGGAAGTGGTAGAGCAACAACGACCTCACTCGTATATGTTGCGCATTCAACAATGCCACCTGCCCACGCTCGGACGTCGGTCGGACAACTCCGAAATAGATGCTACTCGTACCAGCGTACGTCATGTTCCTTGGTCAGTTGCCAAAATTGATTTTGCTAGCCTTGCCCTGTGTGGATGTGTGTGGTGACACGACGTGCAGGCTACACTATCTATCTATGAGTACATGGATGGCACCTTTAATTTTTGGCTTCGTCTATCGACTCCTTAAGCGATGTTGCTCCTGCATGTTGTTATTGCCCGGGTTTGTTGTTTCGTTCATGGAGAAAATTAATTTTCTTCCTGTTGCTGGTCTCTGAGTTTGTGTTGTGTGTGCGCTGTGCTAATCCTGACGCTTGCCAATGATGCAACACTTTACTCCAAAAATGTACCAATATAAATTCTGTCCGGACCGACGGACCGGCTTAGGTCTCGAGGGGTGAAAAGAAAAATGAGTTGGAAAAATCCTCTTAGCCATTTCTCATTTCTGTGAAGCAGTATGTATATGCACAACCGGAACCACTATCTTAGCCCTGTTTGGATTCGTACAGTTGTGAGGCCATAACTAGGGTCGGTGCCCGGGGCTTTTCGTAATGCCTCACGTAATAGATTTTGTGAGCACTTTTGAGTGCGGTGGATGACAATTAAGTGCATGGAATTATTGGAACCAAGTTTATGTGCTGATTCGGCCCCAAACATAATGACGCGGCAATTTATTTTTGGTTCTAATAGGACTGCAGTCAATTGGAATGGTTATAGCGTGTAGCCGCAGGATTGTCGACTTTTGGTTTGCAGGGGTTTATTGATTTGTTTGTGTGTTGTGAGTGCGACTGATGGAGGATGATACCAATAGCCGGGTGGATGTTCCTACAACGAATAATTCAACAAATATTTCCTCCAACCAGCGGTCCCGGTTGTCCCAAATAGCCAGTTTAAGAGCCTCAAGAACCGTGGCCCCAACTTTAAAAAAAAAAACTATCAAAATGGCCCTTTGTTCAGTTTGAATAAGATTTTATTCTTTATGGAACTAAAAAGAATGCAAAAATATGCAAAAATTAATATATAATTATTTTTCTGTTATAAATAAATGTTTTTGCTGTATTAGTATTTTATGTGGAGGCCCCTTTCTTTGGCTGGGACCAACTTTTTTCAGCGGCGACGCTTCCTCCCACGGATGGTCAATTTATGGGCACGGACCGCGACAGTCATGCATGCATTTAAAACACATTTGTTTACCCTTTACACATTTGTTTACCTAATAGGACGAATATGTTGCCCTCTTACTGGAGGTCAGCACAGTGAATCGCTCGTAACACCGGACAAAGTTTGTCTGTAAGTATGTGGATTTGTCAGCGCGTCACTAAAAATGTACCCACCGAATCCCCATGGACTTCTAAGTTAGCTAAAAGGCCTGACACGGAGCAACATTTAGTATTTCTTTCATTTCAATCGGCCAGCTCATTCTGATTCAAGATTTACGATTTTTAGATGTCAGCTCACAGGTCATTCCCACTAGAAAACATTGAGAGAGGTACGGGAACAGGCTTCATAATAACCTCCATAATAACCTACGAGTAAGTGTGGTATTACTGGGCTCACCCTGCTCTAGCTACGCGTTTACCTAACCTAACCTAGAAGCACTGCAAGAGCAGAAATCTTTTAGATAACCAGAAGTGTACACCAAGCTGAAGTCCTGGCAATAGAGAAAAGCTCCCAGGTTCATAGAGGGCAGTCTCCCTTCTCCGTCGGACATAGCACAAAGATCGATTTACTGAGGAAAATGTCAATCAAAAACAGATAACTTCAAAGATAAACTTGGCGAGAGTTTTTTTTTCTATTATTTTCTCAAATTTTCTGAAGCTAAAAGTCTAAAAGTCAAAAATTCGCGATCGCCCAAAATAATGTTTTGAATTGATATCCATTTTAAATATTTTTTTATGAAAAAACAGCCCAAATTTAAATTGCACTGAGTAGTCCAAGCTTAAATGAAGCATCGGCCAAACTACAATGGACGCCGCTGGATGGTTAAGAGTCTGGCAGCTCTGCTATTAATTTCAAAACTTAAGCATTAGGCTATCTACAGCGTTTCATTAAAAACAAAAGATTTTGGAAGGAAAATAATTCCATTAATGTATTTCCAGCTGAAGTCCTGGCAATAGAAAAAGCTTACGTCCCACTTCGGTAGGTTATAAGTCCATAACAAAATGTTGAATTGAAGTGGCACACAAGTCCATGAAATGGATTTATGTCTCTTGAACTTATGTCCCTCATGCGCCGAAGGTTGAGCGACGGCTTAAAACAGAAAAAGGGCAACCAATCCTGGTTATCCAAGGAGGACTGCGCCACCTCTTGCCCACTATGGTCGAAGCTAGAATGAAAATAAATAGCCCTCTGGTACTAAATACTTTACCTATCCGGACAATAACTGGGGTAATCACGGGACACTGGATTCATGCTTTGGAAATGGAGAGCTAAGTCCAACGATTTATGCCGAATCTGCACCAATCTAACATCTGTTATGCCACTGTCCCGCCCTGGAGGAATGATGCCTTCGGTGCTTTGGATCTAGGTGTCTCGCAAGCACCGCAGAGTTAACAGGCTTTCAAATATTTGATCTCCTCCACTTCATCAGAGGGACCAACTGGTTTCCAAGGCGGCCAGTAATGGTTTTTGCTTTGCTAGAACTATACTGGAATTTGAGTGAGAAAGTTTTCGTGACAAGTTGGGCAATCAGGCTAACTGAAGAGGCTTGCTTGTTAAGACCTACTGGTTTCTGCCGAATCTCAGCGCCACTTGGAATATGCGAAAGCCAAATTGAGCAAATTCATAAACTAGCACAGTTAACCTTCGGCTCCAAAGACCTTGTCCTAGCTTTCCTACCAATACTTGAAGAGAGCCTCAATTGGGTAGACGTGCGCAGCTGGATTTTGCTAGTTCTTAATCAACCAAGCTGCAGGGTCATATTGGTTAAAGGCGCTATCCACCCGGAAGGTAGTCCAGAGTTTATTTTGATTTTTAACCGTATGCCGATTCGAAACGCTCTGTCTGCAGATTGACATTCAGCTACTTTTAAATTTACAAATAGTCTCTTAAATACAATAATCCCTGACAATATACATTGAGATCCTTCTTTTTTTTGCTGCAGCTGTTTCAATTTCCGCTACTCCTTCGACTAGAACTGTCGAAAAAGTAATTTCAGAACGGGACATTCTTTTATTATAATTCGACATTTCCTGGCGAAGGAAATCACCGAAAGCACAAAAAGCCACACACACAAACACAATCGCAAACACTATACCTATCTATGTACACAGGCCCACGCATCCGATCGATGCACACAACAAATGGATTCGTATTGATTCCGCATAGACCAGTCCAACAAACAGAATACGAATCGCTGTTTCACAAGCAGTTTGGGGCGGCGGAAAGTCACTGCAGAAGTTTACACAGCGCCAAACTTTACAAGTGTCGTCCCATTCTTCTTATCTGAAAAGTTTAAAATCATATCCTTCGGCTACACGTTCGGCCATATCCTGAGATCGTTCGCCCGAAAACGAAAACGCAACGAGTCCCTAACCCCGCATCCACGATTTGTATACACACGAAAAGAATCGAGTGCGCAAGCGATTTCCCGCCCATTCAACAGAAAGAGAATGCCAGCAAAGACTACTTTGTCCTGGTCCTGCTATACTGCTGCTGCTGTGTTGTTATTCCTTCTGGCTGGCCAAGGATTGTTGGTGCGAGAACATACTTCGGTCTTGGAAATGACCACCAGCAATTCGAATTATTTGTGAATGCACTGCGAGAGAAGTTCGCCTCCTCCTTGTCCTCGTGCCGTCGAATGGGATGCTGGACGAACGAACCGAAACTTTGGTCATTTATTAAGATGAACGGTCGAAGGCATCTTATCCCCTATTGCCGTTGCTCTGGTCGCCAAGCACATACAGTGCATTCGGTAAAACCAAACACAGACACACTCGCCCAGTCTTGCAGAGGAAAACAACTCTTGGAAAATTTTACTTGGATTAATTCCAAAGAAAAACTTTGTCGCATTCTCACATCGTTCGTCGTATTAGTTGCAGGACACACAAAACGAAAGAAGCCAACGACAAAAACGACTATGCCGGGACTCTAGCCAAAGGATGTGTACACGAATGGGTGGAAACTTAACTTATATCCTTTTATGTTGCAGAAATTTCCATTATTGCCTCGGAAAAACTTTTACCCAAACATGTGTGTGTCTGTGTGTGTGTGTGTGCTCTGTTAACTGCGACTGAGTTGTAATTGTAAGCATGCAAGCCCTAACGCAGCGGGCGAGCTCTGACGGAAAAACAAACTCGAAATCCTCGAGGCCAGAAATAAAACTTTTTGCCAAAAACAAAAGCGCCAGCAGAGAATTCGTAATGAGTCGGTAAGTTGCCTTGGCAGCGCCCGAAAGGTGTCAATGGCGGAGCGATATGCTCACCGAAGTAAATTTTGCTCGCATTACTATGTGTCAAGTGCGAGTTTAAAGAATGGCCACGGGGGTATCGAATCTAATAACTGAGTGCATGAGGTTTTTTTTGTTGAGATTTCAGAAAATAGTAGCCAACGCTCTTGGGAAAATATGAGGATCGCCTGACGTTGTGTGATGCTAGGCCTGAGATTCCATGTGACCTGATTGTAGACCCCTTATACCTATTGGGGTTGCATTAAAGTCTAAGGTTTGACCATCTTTCATACTGCTTTACGTCGACACTCTTAAGGCCTTTGACTTCGACTTTGCAACACTTTTCATTATTCTGATTTGGAACATTATTAAGAGTGACTCCTGAAATCGTTTGCGTGTACGAATATCATGTCGGTCCCAGTGGGCAAAGAAAAAGCACGTGTTTCGCGTTTAAGGAAACAGTTCCGCTTGTGGTCCGCTTCAAATCTACGATGCAGCAACTTGTTTGGAACATATTTGTACTACTGCTTTCTACTGGTAATTGCGCCCATCGCTCTCACATCCACAACTATAACCTTTGCCATCTGTCAGCTCGATGAATTAAGCTACTCGTTTTATTAACCGCTTTGATTTTAATATATTCGGATGAAGCTGCCACCGATATGATTAACTGTGCACAATGAATGACGACATTTTTTGGTATCTTAAATTTATCGTATTCACAAATATAAAAATTAAAATTTGCCCAATATGGCGGTTTTGTGGTGATGGCGGCTGGTAACGTCGATGGCACGAAAAAGGAAGAGAGCCAGAACTATGGTGACGTTGGTTTTATACCAATAGCAATTAGCTACGAAAGAACTGCAGCTAACTCCGTTTGGTGAGATCGCCCACTAGTGATAATTTACAAGATAATGTTCGGATCACACCAGGCTATACAAAAAATTACATTTGTTGCATAATCCGAAACATAAAAGAAACAGAGCCGTGCAGTTTTGCTGCTTAGTGTACGAGCGATTGAGAGAACGACTGTGATAGTCAAGGTTGCCACTCTGGTAATTTTTTTTTTTTGCTTTCTGAGTTTTGGTAATTTGGTAATATTTATCTGGTTTTGGTAACTTTTTGAGCAGGAGCCCAATTTTTTTACACTTTTCCGGGTATAAGAAAACGATTCTACGTTTGCGTAAAAGGAAACAAAACACGAGAGAAATTGCAGCCGCCGCTGCGCCGATGGGTTGAAAGTCGCTACGGGTATGGGTAGATTTATGTCATATGTCAAATTGTCGATGCAATTCGCCGGTGGTATATGGTAGGGGAAAAGTGCAACAGGTAGCCGGTTGGATGCTACCACCTCGGTCGCTCAGCTGGGGTGGGCTTTAACAATTAAATTAAATTTATGTATTCTGAAACGTAATTAGTACTTAACCTTTTTTTTTTTTGGAGATGGTATATCTATTCAATTTTTAATTGGAATACAGTGGGCGCCACACAATCTTTTTATAAGGAATTGTGAAACCTTACCGAACAACTTCCCGATGACGAAATGAAGAGCGAATTTTGGATGAGTGGAAAAATTAAAAGAATCGGTCTTCCCTTCGTTATAAAACCCCGTGAGGAGAAATGGCGTTTTATTTAGCGAATTGGTTGGGTGGTAAGACAAAAAAAATGGTCGCCGACGAAATAACTCGATATCGCTACTTCCCGAATTTATACAGTTGGATGAACGGGTCGCGCGTCCCGCTTTTCCGGGATTTTTACCGAAACGAAATCCAACGTAATTAAATTAACACTTTACAGTCCTAACTAACGCGGTTCTCTGAATTATTTCACAAATGCACATGAACAAAAAAACACTACTTAACTTGCTTCCTTCGTCCCCAAAAACCTGTCCTGGTAGGTAGTTTTGTGTCTGTCCTGCCGCTTGTATTCCTCCTTTCTCGCCTCCTCTAGTTCACCTTCTTTTATGGTAATACTTCCTTTTACTAGGTATGCAATTGTATGTTTCTCAACAAAAAAAACTTCTCAAAAAAAGTTCGCTATACGGATGTTACTCGAATTATGTCTAGCCCATCTCGCAGTTAACCAAAAAGTGACAGGTAAGTTAAGTCTTATTTATTTTTATTTTATAAAGTAGTCGTTGTTTAACAACTTAAAGACTGACTAAGCTCCTACAAACCTAATGTACAAAATTGAATATTTTACGTCTCCAGATTTTTGGTAAATTTTATCTTGGTAACTTTTTTTGCAATTTTGGTAGCTAATTTTTTTTGCAAGTGGCAACCGTGGTGACAGTTACGATTGTGGGAATCCCTCTCTCTCTCTTTTCTTTTTGGAATTTTTGGTAAAAGAAAAGCCACGCGGCTGCTGAAAAAGTTACCTTTGGTTAATTTTAATTTTAAGCCGACTTTGTAAAGTAATAAATACACTACACATTAATAATATTACAAACTGAATTATACTTTAAACAAAAGCTCTTTTAAAAAGACGGTTATTTAAAAAAAAAATCTATTTTTGTTTGTGTTAGTTGTCACCACCTATGGTAGGAGTACAAGGGCTGTCAATTCAAGACGGCCATTCATCCAGTCACTTTAGTCATTCCTTTTTGTCAATTGAAGTCTAGTACGCTGCTCGAGATAAATAAAATTTTAGCTGCTCTCCAACTTTTCTCTCCAAACATCAGCTAAAATCCTAGTTAAATTTCGACATAGAGTACGCTGTGGATAAGCGTCACAGAAAACAGCTGTTCTTTGAAAAAAACTTCGTTCAAAAATGTAACTCTCTCTTATTTCAACTTTTGCAGATTCTATGTACTTCTCGTCCATGTAATAATTAAAAAGGCTCATCCTTGCATACTTTATCGCAACAGAACACAACGATCTCTCACAATTTAGCTTGAGAAAACGTGCCTACCCATTAAATGGTCACGCTGAATCTTGACAGATACATGAAGTAAGGGTCCGCCAAATAACTTTTTTTTTTTGAAAATGCTATAAAGAAAGAAGAAAACTACTGAATATTTTCTCAAATTTCTTTTTTTATTTGAAAGTACAATCCTTCCGGTTAATAATGGAAAATAATTTCATTCAAATAGCTGCCTCGGCTGGCCATGCAGTAGCCTACACGATCGGTCCAATTTTTAGGCACATTATCGATTGTGTACAGCTGTATTTCACCAATGGCTTCACGAATATTGTCCTTTAAAGCGTCAATTGTCTCTGGTTTGTCGGCGTAACACTTAACTTTTACGGCACCCCACAAATAATAGTCCAACGGTGTCAAATCGCAGCTCCGCGCTGATAACGCGATCTTCAAAAACAGGGCGCAAAACATCGAGTGTAGCTTCGGCTGTGTGGCACGTAGCGCCGTCCTGTTGAAACCAAATGTTGCCAATATCCTCCTCTTCAATTTTTGTGAACAAAAATTCGTTCAACATGGCCCGAAACGATCGCCATTGACTGTAACGGCCACTCCTTGCTCATTTTCGAAGAAAAATGGCCCAATTATGCCTCTGGACCAAATTCCGCACCAAACAGTGACTCGTTTTGGGTATATCGGCTGTTCAAAGTATGCGTGCGGGTTTTCTGTGCCCCAAATGCGACAATTTGGTTGTTTACATACCCGCCAAGATGAAAATGAGCTTCATCTGAAAAGATGATTTTTTAGCAAAATCGGCATCTTCGTGTAGGCTACTGCATGGCCAGCCGAGGCAGCCATTTGAATGAAATTATTTTCCATTATTAACCGAAAGGATTGTAAATACTTTCAAATAAAAAAATAAATTTGAGAAAATATTCAGTAGTTTTTTTTTATAGCATTTTCAAAAAATAAAGTTATTTGGCGGACCCGTACATTCTGAAACAAAAGTTTGCCTCTTAAGCTCGAGCGGCATGCCACTCGGCTAAAGGGACTCGCTTAAATTCAGCTCAGCTACATTTTGGAAAGAATTTTGTACGGAGCTAAAATTCAGCTCGAGCTAAAAAGAATCAATTTGCTAGTAAATACTGACGTCATAATTTAAACTAAGGTTGTTGACTTCAATGCAAACGTGGTGCGCTTACAGCATTTTATACCCAAAATTGTACGAAACAGACGGTTGATAACGATTGATGGTATTATGTTTAGGACAACGAATAATTCTTTAATTCTTCGCGCGTTAAACAGGCCTCAATAACCATTAGTTAATTTCACAGCAGCCTTGCACCAGCCTCCAAAATTAAGTGCTTTCGTTGGGGTATGATTCAGCGATCCTTGTTTGAGCCTGCGTGTCTCTAAAGCTAGGTTCATTGCGGACTCAGATTTGGCACAGACCCGTTCGTACAGCGAGCCCCTTGAACGCCGCTATAACCCACTTTCGAGCGACGTCAGTGCATAACTCAACTGCTTCTGACGTACTGACAACCCCAAGTTAACACTGATGTTCCAGATTATAAAAATCTTTTGACGTTTGCCCGTTCCTCGTAACAACACAGAACTGCGGAGGCTCAGAGAGGAATTGTAATCTTTCCCGATTCGAGCAGAGAGAATGTTACAATGAAACCCATCTGTAGAAAAATGGTTCTTGTAAGGATTTATACGAATAACTTAAGATTCCATGTGGAATCAGTAGGTTGGTTCAAGATCTCAAAAGATGCAGACCTTGAAACCGCAGTCACTTGGGAAAGCCGAAGCGGTACCTTATCTAAGAGGAACGTGCGGAGACTTTCAGTTTTCTACTGGAAGCTCATATTCTGGATAACTAGATAAGTATTGCGTTACAGCTTAACCCGTCAGAGCTTGATCTACATTACATAATGCAGCTTATCTTGTATACTTCACCAACCTTGACAACAGACAGGAGTTGAGTATTAAAAACGTACCGTTATTGAAATTAATCGAACCTTGTACCCGAATATACAAAGTTTTTGTGTTCGGACTACATGGGAAAAAGCTAGCATCAAGTTTGAGCTCCACTTGTCGGCTGATTGCACAATGAGCGCGCACCATTTCAATTAAATCACACATTGGCACAAGCCAAGCCAGTTTACCGCCTTTCTCGGTTCTCCCTGTAGCCTCCACGACATTCGATTAACCCCGACATTACCAAAGTTCATCTCTGTTAAATCGAAAAGTCTGATGGCGTAGAGGAAATTTTATTTAATGCGTCTAAACATTTAAAATTCATTTACATTTCTTGACGATATTAAACTCGAACTCAGCACACCCCCATTCCCGTCGATTGTGAGGTCCCCCTCCGAAGGAGTGTACAAACAAGACGCCAACTGCCTGCAATTAACAACTCCACACAAGATTTTAATTGCTCTGCTATCGCGTAAGCGCCAACCAAGCGACTTAACAATCAAAACACAAAATTAATATCGATATACGAGCAAACTGCTAAGACGCGCACCCGCTTTGCCGTCGTGCCTCCCCCTCGAAGCGTCTTTGATCTTATCACTTACAGCGAGACGTTTATTACAGTCCTGAGTTATTCATTAGCCTCATGTAAGTCATTCATTCCCCTCGCTTCGGCATAAAATCGCGGCGCAAATACCAGTGGAAAAGTGTTTCGATTCTCGCCCCCACCGCCGAAGGCGTTTAATTAATTGCCGTCACTTCAAATCATTTCATATTTACGAAGGCACCGCAATAGTTTCCCATCTTCTGCGAATTCTGGAATTTCCGTCAATAATTACCGACGAGCGACACAACCACAACCTAGACTGCACCTTAATCTAGGCTTCGACTCAACTCGAATTACGTGGGAATGGACGGATGGCGGCGAAATTTAAATTCCGTGGGCACTTGAGATCCAAATTGCCGCCTATGTCTGATTTCGCTTGTGTAACCTCCGAGTGGCTTGGGATTTTTCATTTTGCCATCTATTCTTTCACTCTCACTTCATTAAGTTATTCAGTTTAAGAATATAATTTCATACACTACGCGAGGACAAACTTTCGTCGGGCAAAGTGCGCAACAGAGCTGCCAGTGCCTCTGCCACACCATCATCAACTTAAAGGAACTGCGAAAATGAGCCATGGCTCTCATAATGACACAACTTGAAGTTCTATGCGAGTGTGTCAGGATGCGCATTTTACCATACTCGCTCGCACGCTGGATGTGGATCCTCGGTGGGACCGGAAAATCTCAAAGAATACAGGGGAAAAAAGGATTTCTCTTCCGACCATGAAGAGGCAAAGTTTGTTTTTTTCTTCCTTCGTTTTGTTCCGTAACACGGCTTTGCCTTGTTGACACTAATGTCTTTTTGAAAATTTTTCAATTTGAATAATTGTGAAAGTTTACGAAAATGTTCCCACATCCTTCTCTTTTTTGGGGGGGGGGGGGGTTACGTGGTGTTTGTTGGGGTGCTCTCGTTTACAATGAGCGTCAAGAGCAGCGATTTGCTCAAACCTAGGCTGAGTGGCGTATTCATCCTTGGAGATTTGGATATGTGCATACTGGCTCATCGTCAGTCGCAGTGGTAGACTAAAGAGAACTTTCCAATTTGCGTTCTTCAAGGCAGATACTTTTAAAGTTTTGCAAATGACGAGAACGAGCACGAGGGTGGGGCGAAATGTCTGAGGTCATTTTTATCTTATTTTTGAAAATGATATGTCTTACAGATAGGGATCAAAAACGAACACAGCGAGTGATTGTCCAGAAAGGGTTGAAAAATGGGCTTCCCAGCTAAGTGGTATTGAATTCGATTGCCATGTTTCAGGCTAAATGGGTGGGCAAGTTTGTGCAGCTATTTGTGGAAGCCGGCCGTAGTTGTGCCCATATTTGAAAAACCGTTCAACGATAGTCTGTCGTTTCTGGAAATGTGAGAGAGGCAAGAAGTGGTGCATCCTAATTTCAAGAAGGCTTGCATATTCAACAAGGATCGATGATTGAAGACTTATTTAAAACTCAGGCAAGTGTTAAATAAAGTTAATTTTTAGCTAAATCACACTTACTGTACTTAAAATCACAGTACATATTTTTAAACCGTGTTGGCATAAAATTAAGCAGCGGTTTCATTGACAGCTAAATTCTGAAAGTTTCGATCTTTTTTTGTTTGAATGACTTAACCTCTTGCCAATAGATCGCGTTGTGAACACCAAGTGGCTGTTTCACAATGCGACGGTGCGAGCGATCATTGACTTAGAACATGACTACAACTAGTGCGTGCGTGCGTTGTTCTTTCGGGTGGTTTGTCTCCCCAATCAATAGAACTAGGTCGCAATGCATCTACAAAAAATCACTGTTTGGTGCGGGAAAAAGCAGGCAAGGCCAACAGAAGACTTTGCTCCTAGAAGGCCAACAACGCAGCCAAAGCTTGGATTCATCACTTTTGTCGTCAAAATAAAAATAAATTGAAAAGATAAAATTGAATTTAGAAAAAGGTGCGGTGTTGGCCAACAATAATAAATAAGAGTGACCACCGGATAAGTGACCCTCGCTTAATTGCGGTCCTCATTTAATTCATCCGAAAACTGAACAAATAAAGCATTCCATAAGAAATGTAAAGAACTTTTCCCGTTTAAAAGCGAACCGCTTAAATGCGTTACCCGGTTATTTGCGCTACTTAAAGTTAAGCTTCTCGTAAAACTTCATACAAAATCTCCCGGTTAAATGCACACATACAAATCAAATCAAATCAATTGTCAAATAAACAAAGTTTCGTGGTTTTTGGCGTTTTTTTTCTGAAGATCCGAGAGAATTGCCCTTAAATTCATAATTGCTCTTTTCAATGAAATTCGTTGGAGCACTTTTGCAATAGGTAGAGTGCGTGGTGGTGGTCACCATATGCACGCACATGCATATGTGAGATTTGGTTTTCTGTTGGTATCTACTTTTTCTTTTGTTTTTACAGTTAATTTGCACACATTATTGCATATTTTCGAATCACATAGTGCAAAATTTTTGTTAATAAAAACGCGCTCCTCGGATAAATGCGCTGAAAAGTGTATACGTTTTCCACGACGCAGTTGAATTTCGCTTTCCTATAAAACAAAATGGCTTCCGGCAGTGATGAACAGACAATTATTTATTTATATCGTATAACTGATTGATGTATTGTTGGTGTAATTTACTGAAACTGATAGCCACTCTTATTTCACATGTTTTAAATCAGAAATAGAAATGTTTTCAAGTGATTGTAGAGATGCTGTTCGTGATGGTGTAAATGCAACATTACGGTTCTGTAAAGAATAGCGCACCACTGGAAAACGAAGCACTAGGATGGAAAATGGACGCTGGCTCTGGCTTTTGTGTTTGTATATTGCATCTTGTATGATCTTGTGTTGTGCCTTGTGCTTGCTATTGTTCCTGAACACAGTAGGCACACGAACAGCAATCAACAACTCTATGTTTGCCACGGTGGAACGAAAAAGAAAGTGAAACTACGAGTGCGAACTGCAACTTGCTTGATTTAGGAGAACACCAGGTCAGGTAGACTTATAAGGGATAAGGGTTTTTTATTTTTTATTTTGGATTTTTTTTTGTGTTATTTTGCCTGTCCACGGTGATCTAAAGCCTTAGTTATAGCCATAAGTAAAACGCAACCGAAAAAGTTGGAACAGTATGAAAATGAGTTTTTTTTTACGTTTAGGCGGTCATAGCAACAAATCTGTCAGAAAAAAAAATTCCCTACGTTAACAATTACAACAAACTAACCACCACTGATTGAAATCCATCAGAAAAAAATTCCTGACAAATGGAACAGTAAAGAAATTAAATACCTATTTCAGAGGAATGATTTGGTGTTTTTTTGCGAAAAAACAGAATTTTTTTTAGGAAAAAAAAATGATTTGCTTTTTTAACAACAAAATGATCGGGTTCCTAACATTAGCCAAAAACAGGAAAATATTTCTAAACACCGTGGTGGCTAGTTTATTTATAATTTCTATATAAATTTTGTTATTTTTTGTATTAAGCTATTTGTCACTAGATGGCATATTATATGTTGAAGGGAAAAATTAAATGTACGTAAGTTTTAGCGGGTTCAAGTGCTATTTTGAGAGGTGCCAACTTTTGCCTGTTGTACCTAAACTACCGTTTGTATAGCAAAATAATAGTTAAGGGGAGTAGCTCAACATTTTGTATAATGAATAATATTTTTACTAGACAATTATATATAATCAGGTATTCGAAAATTTATCAAATTTCCTAACATTGACTACTGCTTCTTTTTAACTTTTCCTAACAATTATCAATATTTTATTGAATATACTACCCTAAGTAAGTACCTAACAAAATTAATTCTTCGTAATTTAATTTGATTTTAATTTAATAATCTGGTAATTATTATTTAATTTAGGTTTCTTTTAACTTAATTTATTTTTAGTATTTATTAAAAAATGTACATTTAGAAAAAAATAAATATTAAATAATCAGTGAGAGCAAATCGAGTGAAAGTTTAACTTTTGAGAAAAAAAAAATATACTTGAAAAATATTTATTCTTGTTACATTTTCATCGCTGGTCAATGTTAGGAATTAGGTTTAAGCAAAAGAGCATTTTTCCGGTTTCGTTTTACGTATGGCTATAACTAGGGCCTAAATCGATATGAACACCCCGAGGGGTTAGTTTCATTATCAGTTACTTTGACTGTGAATTGGAATTATCGATACAGGGAGTTTTCGATTTTGGTTCGATATAATTGTTTCAACATCTAATGTTGATTTCATTTACAAAGATTGATCAGTTAATACATAAATTTTTGCAAAGAAACCGAAATGTATTTCGCAATGATCTTAAGTTAAATGCATTATAATAATAGATTTGGATAGGGCGTTCAGAGAACACCTGCGTGACTTTGAAATAAAGTCACTGAGAGAGAGTGGTTTTTGAAATGCTAATCTGAAATCCTGTATTTGCGCTGCCGGAACGATAAACGTTTGTAATTGACTGCCCTAAGGATAAGTCAAGCTTTCTTCGTTGGATGACCTGAGCACGAACGAGAAGGGAACACTTCGTTTCATTTTCGTCTCACTTATTTTATCAATAACTCTAACAAGACCTGCTTCAAATAGGACACCGTCTACAATACAGAAACTTACACCGATTTGATAAGCAATATTCATTTTTTTTGATAATTTGTTCCTTTTACATCAATCGATTTCGATATACCTAGGTAGATACTTTTTGTCTCCACACGGCCTCTGCAAAAAGAAAAAAAAATAGAAGCCACCGAAGTATCCGAAACAACGCGAAAAGATAAACACTCTTGTTTCTTTTGTTTTGAATATTCATATACGGAAAGAAGAATTCCCCAGAATCAGAAGCCACCACCATCGCGCACATCGCCCGAAAGAACAAAACAACTTTTATGTACGAAATCTCAAAGAGATCAAATTAATGGCAGCAAATAAAAAGATACCGCCGACAATATAAACAAACATATGGGGCAGCGCAAAGGAGACCCAAGTCCCAAGACACAGGACCACCGACCAGCAACAATTAAACAAATCAAAACACACATTTTGGTTTGATTGATTTTTATATGTGTGTCGGGCCGGTCCGGGCTCGGCTTGTTCAATGTTCACCCTCCATCTGCCTCTTTATTGATTCCCACCTATAAAGTGATGTTTGTTTGCGTTCGTCTTGTCAGAATCAATAAAAATCTACCAGCAGCAATGGCAGCGGAGCTGTATAGCTGGAGCAGCAGTCTATGCTCCTGGTTCCTGTGGCATGTTTCAGGCTGCAGAGTCTGGCCCCAGTGGGAGGGCGAGCGTTTGTTTTGTGCCCAGCCACACACACCCTTTTGGATGAGTAGATCAAATGAATTGGCAAATGCCACACGCCCCACAGGCTCAAAGCGGTCCAGAAAAAAAGGTCGTCTGCATGCCATTGATGGATCACCCGTAGTGCGGAGTTATCCCCGCGCAGTGGCTGCCTTCTCCTTCCGTGTATATACTATCTGCTCGGCCGGAGTACAGTGGTAGTGGGTAAGGTAAGCATCCGGAATGTTCAAAGGCGAAATAAGGAAAACCTCTCCCCTTGTGTGCTGCATGCAGCATAGGTGGGTATGCTGTTGAGCAGAGCACTATAAACCTAATTTCCTCTGTGTGTTTGTTTTCATTTAGAAATTAGTTAAACAGAGTTTCTTTGCGGCACTGGCTATGGCGGCAAAACTCAAAAAGGAGCTGATACACTTTCGGGTGAGGGCCCCCGGGGCAATCGCTCTCTCACTTTGTTTTCAAGTGGCGCGGCTTAGGAGGAAATTCAATTCATATACAAACATGACGTGTGCAAGTGCTACAATTTGTTAGTCGACGGGATGCTGGAGTTACCTTAGTTGTTGGGGTTGGGGGTGTTTGCTTGGGCAAACTATGAAGTGCCAGACACCTTGGCTCCAGGCGGACAGGGAATATGGTTTTTGTTGAATCAACTGTTGGAAGTTTTTCGTCGTACCACCTTCCCGAATTGTGGAAGTAATTTTGCTACACGAGGGCTAGTTCTAACCCAACTAGCCACGGGCTGTTTCTTGAGGTGCAACTTAAGGTGCAAACATTGCCACTTATCAGTCTGGGGAATATGTTTCCCGACCTTTTTAGTCTTCGCCCTCTTAAAGCTGGAATCCATTTAGCGTGGCTAAATTTCACTCCGTAAACAGGTAAATAGGCAGCACCGGTCTAACGAAATCCTTCATCGGTCGAACAAGTTTAGTTTCGTTAAATTTTTCACTAAGCTGCGGGCTCCCTGTGTGAATATTTCTTATATGGTTTAGTGTGACCATATAGGGTGTATGGTCTTTTGACTCCGATTCTGAATACGCAATTGTTTTTGGTCAATTTCATAAATATGTAAATATGTTGCGGCCAATACGTATTTTATTTTGTTACCAAAAGCATCGTGGATTACCCATCAGCACTGCAAAATGGTCAACAAATGGTCAAAACAAGGTCAACTATTACAAGATATAAACTGAAAGTTAACAGACAAACTAAAATGTTCTAACAACAACAAAAGAAAACTAAACTGAGCTAGGAGGCAGATTCTTTTAGTCACATGATTCCTCACTATGGACAGCGTTGCCAGACAGTCAAAATGTTTTGCCTATTTAAAAAAAAAAAAAAAGTAACCACCTTTTTGTCATTATTTCTTAAACATTTTTTACGTACGACTTATGTCATTTTTACTTGGGCAAAAAGAAGCGTCCGGGAGCGTCCGGAATCGAAACCGTTCCACACAAAATGCACAAAATTACTCTTCTGGTAATTCTGAGAAAAGTATTTTGCTTCGCAGTTTTAAGTCAGAATCCACTCGAGAAGCACTCACACAAGTGTAGTTTGTGTGTATGGTACAAGTCAGCTGACAGCAGCCGTAGAATTTTGTTTGGCATTTCACCATTCCTTGGTTGATGGTTAAAGCCGGATAAATATTTAAGGAACTATTACAAAAAACTGTCACTAGCTTTTTTAAAGGACTCGTTTTGTCCAAAGATATGAGAACAAATAATTTTCACTTACAAATACAAATTTGGAGGATCGCTCGATTATTTTACACATTTGAAGATTACCAAAAATAATATTATAACGAAATACAAATAAATCAGAATTTAAAATAACCCCAGACAATTTCTTCCTTCAGATTTCCCCCGTCGACCAAAAAAAAAACCATAAATCTGAGGGGCAACTGGCAACACTGACTTTGGATATTGTCAATCAAAAAAACACCTCATGACTAAGGGAATATTCCAAGACAACACTCGCAGACTATGCAACGAGATGTGGAAGACTAAATTGTGAATTAAGTCGACTTATGCTATTCTTTCTTTTAGCCAAAGAATTGTAGATCACTGTTTCGGAATAATAATAATAATAAATCAAATCATCATCCAATAATCAGCAAATTACAGTGCACATTGTTCTGCACAGAAACGTTAACCAATTAGAAAGAATGAACTTGTAATATACTTTATAAATATTGTTTGTTTATATGTTTAGAACTAATATCTTTTAAACAATTAAGAAAGATCCTCAATATCCAAATTTATTTCTATTCAACAAAAACTAAAAAAAATAGAAGAACGTACATTGTGATCGTACTTTTAGCCATGGTTAGTCGAACGAAGATGAAAATGAGCTTCATCTGAAAAGATGATTTTTTTGGCAAAATCGGCATCTTCGGATTGAAAGGATTGTACTTTCAAATCAAAAAATAAATTTGAGAAAATATTCAGTAGTTTTTTATATAGCATTTTAAAAAAAAAAAGTTATTTGGCGGACGCTTTACCAGTATCCAGTTGTGCGTCTCCTATTTCATAGTCGGTATAACAATTTTGGGTGTTATACGTACTGCGTTAATAAAGTCTATAGCTTTTATGCCTATGCGATGCGATTGCGTCCAAAAATATGTCATATATGGTGAGACAAACGCGTGAGAAAGCCCCTCGAAAAGCGTCTCCAAAAATGCATGGAAAATCGCGTCACAAAAATGACTCCAAAAACGCGTCAACAAATTTTTTCTGACATCCCGGATGCCTGATCTATCATTGTCAGACAGCTCTTCCCTCAAACAATTGCGATTTTTTCCCAAAATCTCTATAAATAAATTTCATCATGTTTTGAAACCTTAGGTTCGTTCGCGTACGCGGTTTGAATCGAACGCAATCGATGTAAATCGATCGCATTCGCACAAAGTTTATACACGTACTCATCAAAAATGACAGAAAAAGAGAAAATGAGCAAAATAACGAGTAACGAGCAGTTCCTCTCTTGGCTCGAAACAGCTCAGAGAATTTCATCCGGCAAGTTCTGATAAAAATATCAAATGCGCAAAATTGACAAAAACAAATTAAAAAGCAATTGTACACAAAAATAAAATTTCTGAAAATAAAGAAAATTCGGTGGTGGTCGAATGTTCTCCTAGAACGTTTCATATGTTGCAAAAAGGTAAGTTATACATTTTTTCGTGATATGGATTCGATTTCAAAGATGTAAGTGGCTCAAAGGAGGTCGAAGTGTATCCACGTACTTTGGAGTATATTTTCAGCTTTCTGAGAGAGTTTCGCTCAATTTTTCGAGTTTGACAGACTTTTAGTGCTTGGCTCGTGAAAGTACGCTAATGGACCTCTTGTATTCAGCTCTCGCCTATTTTGGGTGAACTGAAAACTGGCACTGTCCAACCACATTGCTCACAAAAAATTGTGTTCTCAAATAATGCGAGCTACATTTGTTGAAATATTATTGACAATAAAAACCTAAATAAAGTTAAGATACCTAAAAATGTACAAAAAAACAATAGGTACGGACAATCGCATCTCATAAATCTGTCATGTTGGATGACAGTGCGCGCTTTGCTTTCCTGTTTGAATTTGAACTACTTAGAATTTGATCGCTCTTAAGTGTGGGTGGGACCACTCATAAGTCTTGCGAGCGCACGGGAATCTGCAAACCTTTACTGAATTGGTTTACGAAGTTCTCAGCTTTAGGTAAGTCGGTAAACACCTCGCGACTTCCACCAAGTTCCAAGCAGTTAACGCATTCTTAGGATCAAGAATCGAATAATCAACAATAAAAGTTCGTCAATCCACTTCGGTCTTTGGGGTCATCGACCACAGAAATCACACAAATTTTGTACGCCCGCTTTAATTTACCAGTTTTAATTGCATTACATGCAACATAATGCTGAACATCAGAGATCTAGCAACAATTTCATTATTGGAAAACCCAAGGGAACCTTTACCCCCGAGGATAACCTCACTGAAAGCTGTATCCAGCTCGATAACAAATGCAAAACCACAACGAATGCCTCTGTTCTCAGTATAAAACATGTTTATTTAAATTTCGTTTCTTTCTTATTTAAATTTCCAATTTGTCTTCCAAGGACCACAAAGAGTTACTTCCGTTGAGCTGGGGCCGTTCAGACGAACAAGAGCAAATGCTTCGCCAAAAAGCAAAAAAAAAAAAACTTTTTAAACGAAATGTTTCCCAATTCAACACTGTTGCACGCTTAACGAAGGCGGAAAAGCAATTTACATTCCTTGGATCGGTATACGGGCCCACAGTCTTCATGCCATCAAAAAATAGACAAAAGTACCGCACCGAAGCAGAGCTCAAGCTCAGTGCAATACTCGAGGCGAGGCGTGCGGATGGGGGAAGCAGAGAAAAAATAAAAAAAACTCCCCAAATATCTATGTAGCCGCAGCACAGCACAGGCAACAGGTTCTGTTACAATGAAATGTTAGATGCAAGACGCAACCACATAACGATTGCTGGTGCAGCTCCCCGAACAAGGCTACATCCATGTATACACATCCCTCCATCAGAGCCATGTTAAAACAATCTAAGGGAAATTACACCCCAGACTATGATCGTTTGAATGAAGTGCACTTCGCATACATTGCGGAGTATTGGAGACCGGTGCGGGTCAGGACCACGATACAATTTTCGTAATATTCCCATCACAAATGCAAAGAGGAAGCCCACATCCAAGCGATAGAACTTCAAATGCAAATGCAAATGCAATCGGGCTGTTGAATTGGCTGCCTTCTACTATTTTTATGAGAGCCATTGCTATGGTCGCGCTGCCTCGTCTCCGGTGAAACATTGAAACAATTGAAATCTGCCGGAGCTCCTCGACTTCTTGGGGTACCCATGTCAGTGCTAGTGCCACTGAAGAAGAAGAAGAATTTTTTAAGGAATTTCCATATTAGTTCGGAGCCCACCCCCTCCATGGGACACACATTTTGCATTGCAAATTGTAAAGCTACCTGTACTACAATAAGGATTTTCACTAACCGAAGCAACACCGGGATTTCGCTGTGAACTTTTCATTCTCGACTCCTTTTGCTCTGTGAGTGCTATTATGTGGTGTACACAAAACAAGAAGCATCCTTAACACGATTTTGATCTTCGATGTGGCTGCTGTGCTAGTTGTACGAGCGTCGCGTCAGTCATCCCCACCCTCACCGTTACTGTTCTCACGGTGAAAAGTTGAAGACTGCTCTTCTGCTTCTGCTTCTGCTTCTTCTTCTTCCTTTTTCACTGTTTCATCATTTTAGGTATGCGGAATTACAAAGGGCTTTGCGAAAAGTTTCTATTCTGCAGTAGTTGCTTTTGTTACATGCTGTTGCTGCTGATGTGGTATACCCTTCGCAGGATAACACCAAATGCTGTATTCCTCTATATGTACTATATCTGTGCACTGTACTGCTCTGAGTTGGAAATTTGTATATTTATTTCGTGTCATAGTGTGGTTGCACTCTCTCGCTTCCAGCCCCTAAACACTGTCTAATCATACAAATTTCCTTCGTTGTTGTCTGAAGTTTCGAGTGAAATTGGTTTGTTTATTACTTTGTTGAAAAGAAAATCGTTGGTTGATTATTTTCCGGTTCAGATTGTTTGAAGGTGTAGTTAGGTATGTATCTCCTCCTGAGAGGGGGATGATTTCAAAATGAATCCGGCGATATAAGGGTGTGCAGAAAGTTTGCTGCTGTGTGGCCTTCTGGCATTGTGTACTCGTACATGTACATTGGAAGTGGACACAGGATATAACTTTGTCGCCAAATTGAGTGTCTTTTCGATTTTTCTAATAATTGATTGAGAAATTGATTTATATTTCATTACGTTAATTACAAGGTAGGGGATGTACATATGGACGTCAAGAGAAGCTTTCTTCACGTTGTACCCGATGACGAGGAAAGGACACGTTTGTTGATAACGCGATGGCTCCTGCGATGGAGCGAGCAATTAGGGGGAGTGTTGGTTTTTTTTATGGTCAGAGTCGTGCGGGTTCTGTAACTTCGGTAACTTCGCGTAAATGGTTTTCGGTCCTGGAACAATGCGAAGGGTTTTGCATAAGACATAAATTGTGGTACAAAGAAAAAACTGCTTTAGCTGCAGTTTCAAATTTTGAAAGGTATCTTGATGAATGTAATTAACTGTGCAATGCGCACTTTTGCAGACCTTTAGCGGTATGGGCATGCCACCTGACCACCTCTTAAGCAAACGCTGGGCCTTGACACAATTGCTAGAATAAAGCACTTCGCCAAACATGGGCGGGTTGGAACAAGGCGTGGTCATTTTCAGAAAGCTAAACCGGTTAAGCAAATAAGTATAGCAAAAGATTTCTCTGGCCTTTCATTTGGGGCGAGTACCTACGTAATGACGTTAAAACAGCCTTAAGGTGTCCTGCTCTGGGCAGTATTGTGTTTGGTTTGTATACTCATACGGGCATTTGAAAGGACAATTAGCAGAGAGCGTTTATATCGGTTAGTAACGAAAGGCTAACAGTCTAAGTGGTCGGGATATACCTAAGTTTATACTTTCGAAGAAGTCGGCATGTATAATTTAATTTTGTACTTCTGAAGCATATACTCGTACTGTATGTGCCTCCTACACACGTTGACGGAAGAACTATCCTTAATAGTTTTTACAGCGATTTGGAACTTTTTGAAAAAAAATATTTTTTTACGATTTTCACCCACTTTTAGACACTTCTGATGAATGTTTCTAATATATTTAGTAATCGCGTTCACGGAAGAACTAACCTAAATAGTTTTTACAGCGATTTGGAACTTTTTGAAAAAAAAAATATTTTTTTACGATTTTCACCCACTTTTAGACACTTTTGTTGATTGTTTTTAATTTATTTAGTAATCGCGTTCACGGAAGAACTAATCTAAATAGTTTTTAAAGCGATTTGGAACTTTTTGAAAAAAAATATTTTTTTTACGTTTTTCACCCACTTTTAGACACTTTTGTTGATTGTTTTTAATTTATTTAGTAATCGCGTTCACGGAAGAACTATCCTAAATAGTTTTTACAGCAATTCCTCAATACGAAATAAAGGGCAAATAGCAGGCCGGAAGCTTTTAAAACAAAAACTCAGAACCGATAATTACTACCGATTTCCGGTTCAATTGGACACGATTGCAACTTCCTAGATGCGCTTAGTTTAAGCCATTAATAAGGAGCTGAAGCAACTGCTTTAGACACGTAAAGACATGCGATGTTTCATACCAAAAAGAAAAGCTATAGTGACAATAAGTACCTACTTCTATTTCTGCATAGATTTCAAAAAAAAAAAAAAAATTGTAATGTTTCTTAAGATTCTGAGAAGGTTATGGGCTACATTTTTAGTTGGCGCTCCTACTTTTTGAGAAGGTTTTAGATCGAAGCGTATTTTTTCCTGACTTTAGTGGCTTCAACTCTTTGAACAGAATAACTTTGTCGCGAACCAGATTGCAGACAAGAGGACGAAATTCGCAACGATTAAGGAATATAGTTGCTATTTTACACGAAGCGCCGTCTTGTCAGAGCCATAGCACTTTTCTAAAGGCTTAGGAAGCGTTCCATGGTCAAGCTGCAAACTAAACCGAATATTTTAACACGTAGAAGAACCCAGAACTCTGGGTCGGCATTCTGTAAGGCGAAACGTAAAAACGTTTTCGGGTGCACGAACGATCTGCAACTAAGAAAAAATCATTTATACACAGAAAAACGTTTTAACGTTCTCGCCTTACAGAATCTGACCCCAGTATGACACATCGCAGGATTTTTTCGTCGATTAAAGGAGATTCCAAACTGGTTGTTGAAACTTTTCTTCATTTCGCAGTGCAAATGTCGATAAAGCTCTAAGCTCGCAATTAGTACTTTGCCTAATTGTGTCCTAGGTATAAAGTTTAAATGAGTGATCTTGTAGCTGGTGGCGTAGCTTCATTAAGACCATGGGTCCATTCCCCATCATCCATCCCCCAGTACAACCTCAATTTCATATTTCAAGATACACTTGCAAGTCTTTCTGAGTACATCCTTCTTCTACTCCAACCAGCGTTGCCATAATGTGCCCGATCGGGGCATTTGACCCTTGGCCTGGGGCCAACAAAAAATGGCCCGCATATCTTATTTTTTGTATTCCTTAAACAAAATATTCTAAAAAGGACAGTTTCTTTTTCATCACAGAAATTAGCAATGTGTTTCCTTCATAAACAAGTTCGCTTATGGAAAGCAACACTGAATTCATTTATTTTGACTGACGTTTCATTTTCGTTTGTTCCCTTCATAATGAATAATAATTCGACTTCGTCTTGCACCTGTCACTTTCTATTTATGTAGCGTTCAAGCTTTTTTATTTTGTTTGTTTTGAAAAGTTTTCTCTGAAGGGTAGTGGCCCGCACATCTTGGAAATGGCCCCTTAGAAAGGCCCTTAATATTTTTTTCATTGTGGCAACGTTGACCCCAACGCAATAGATGGAGACTTCGCAAAAATTGGTGCGCACAAGAGAACAGAACTTCAACCGCAACTTCAATTGAACATAACTTAAAAACTGTCACACCTGGAAGCAGTTATCTAAGGTCAGTCATCTGGGGAAGCGTTTTAGTTGAGGTGCTCAGTATAGTGCCGCTCAGCGATATATCCATCCATTATGGCCAACCACACCCACGCGCCAAAGCTTCCATTATTAAATTACCTAATGTCATAATTGATGTACTATTAATTTTTTTGACCTGCCAGTTCATTGCGTTTAATAAATAACATGTGTTACATGGTTCAGAGTTGCGTGTAGATGTTTATCGGGCGCGCATTTTTATTTGATTAAAATCTGCCAGCTTTAAGCCACCTCCCCTTTAAGTATACCGAATACTCGTACCCATCAACTAATGAAGAAGCATAAACGAAACAGCAGTACAAAAAAAAATCGGTTCGAACTGTTGATTGAACTGAAAACACCCCCGCGTCAGCAAAAACAGGAGCACACCAACGACAGCAGTGAAAAAAAAATTAAATATATATCACGCACGTTTTTCACGCGATTGCTAGCCTAAGCAGTGCTGGAAAATGATTTCACCTCCACACACACATTCACACCCCACCCCTAATTGTAATCAATTCCTTCCCCGACCTTACGCCCCACGAGTGTGAAATCCAAAACCATATCCCAACGCTAGTGCGGCTCAGGCGTACACACATAAATCGCACACGTTTCCCTCTGCCATACGCATAGCCCCTCACCCATCTGAAATCGAACCTTAGGGCCCATTTCTACGGATTAATTAACACATAGATGGGGCAGACACCTGTTAGGTAGGCACCTATGAGTATGTGCCAACCCATTAAAAGCGCTCATCAACAGCAGGTGAGCTGCGTGTTTCCGTGCCTCTGGGTTGGGGACGGTTGTTGCAGTTGCTGCCGACGACGACCATAACAGCGTCGTTAGATGTATGCTTATTATTATCCACACACACACCCAAGTTCATGTTATGATATATCTCCCAGGGAGTATGCAGGAGAAGACCCGGAGCCGTGGTGTCATTCACAGGTTTGGTGGCGCTCGCAAATCAGTGCAAAGTTGGCAGCAACACAATCGGCTCGACTGCGCTGTGTGATAGTGTCCGTATATCCAGCCATAGTTAGCGCGCTGTCCCCCCTGGTGGAATTAAAGCCCGCGCGACTCGCAATAAATCCCAGTCATTTCCTTCAATTACTTAATTAGGACCGATGGTCCTTTAGGTAATTTATAGACTACAGCTTATGCGATACATCCACGCCAAACTGTGTCGTGCCATCATCAACTGACATATCACTGCGATGCTATTAGGTTTTATCGCCTCAGGAGTGTGTAACGGGAGTGGGGACGCCTTAGACCCTCTTTCTGTCATTGAACTACACACACACACACACATACCTCGTACGCATCTTAGGGCGAAGCAAGTAATTATCGACCTTTTATAGGAAGGTAAGACCGGGATTAAACGACTTAGTGGGTTGATTGTCTGGGGCAGCTCGCGCGTCGCCACCGTTCATTGAGCTTAGTGCGCTGTCGACCTGTATCTACGTGTCAGTTTATCTTCCTAATTTATGGTTTATTGTAGAATATGTTGGTCTTTCCGTTGTCCCGGAACATGAGTGCTGTATCATTAGGCGAATTGAATTGAGAAGCCTTCGTGGATGCGGATAGCAGAAGTTCATTTTGCTCACGTTAAGAAAAAGACCTGCTGGATGACAGAATATTATGCCACTAAATGTCAATAGAAAAATACCTCTAAATATAAATATAAGGCTCTGACATTCGGTTTATATTTTCTCCACGTTCTCTTTTATTGTATACGTAGCTTTGACTGACATTTCCTTGAGTTAAATTCGCCACAAGTGCTTCGCATTTTCTAGCGGCATACCGCATTGTAAATTAATAATTTACTACCAATTGATTCAAGAATTTGTCCATTATTTTCTTCGATTTGACAGTCGATTTACACGACATATTCTGCATTTACAACATCACGGACGCGCTTTTTTTCACGAGATGGGACAGAGAGATCCGTTTGTCCTCAGGCGTCAAAACGAAATCTCAAATCAGACGCCTAAAGTGTCATGGATGATCTGCACATAAATATAGACATGTCCATCGGTAATAAATATCTGACTTCTGATTTAAAACATGTCAAATGAGAATGGTAACTAGTTCCGTTCCAGTCAATTTAACCAACACTCGATTCGAATCAATCGATTATACGAAATAATTAAATAATTTTCCGTTCATCACTTCCGGAAGCCATTTTTCTTTGTAGAAAAGCGAAATTACTAAGCCATTGCTATAAAAATATCAAAGTGCAGAACTTTTACATAATTCCTACCACGTAAACAAGATGGCCGACCAAAAAACGTGTCAGACGGCTCTTTGGTATTGGGAATCCCTTCAATTTAGCATATTTTTTTTTTAATTTATGTCCTGCACTGCAGAAATTTATCGACAAGCTGTACAATTTTAGAACAATAGTAAAATGAGAATGGCCGCGTTCCGTTGATCACTAGCGGCCGTTGTTCCGAACACAAAAAATATAAAAAAAAAAAAACTGGTTTACACTGGAGTTCTAGCACAAATTGTGAAATTTATTTTTCAGGAAAATATTTCAATCAAGCGCAATATTACTTGCTAAATTTGAAAAAAGTAGAAAAAATTTTAGTTGTAAAATTCAATTGAAAGTTAACAGTATTGGAAAGTTAAGCAAAAGTTATGGTTAAATTCGTCGGTAAAATTCGGGGTACAGTGAATTTAAGAGCGAAATTATACTTTTTCATGTGAAAATTGCTATCGCTGCGAAACCTGAATCAATGAATGTCACATTAGTTCCGCTGGCACTAGAGCTCTAGGAGCCTCACCCATACATCCTGGATATTATGTGCGGTCAATGGAACTCCGCCATTGTAATTCTTGGATTTCGCAACTTTCTTTACCATTGTTTGGCCTGTCAGTTTGACAAGCGTCACTATTTCTGACATTTTTACGTAAATATATACTGAAATCCTAATTATTTTTTTTAAAATAAGCTTAAAACTTACTTAAATTAACTAATTTTTGTATTGCGTAGAGTTTTATTCACAGCAATCATAGATTATCTAATTGAAAGAATAAAAAAAACTGGGCCACCCTCATCATGTATTCTGAGAATGCCTCGCACGGGAATCCACATCAATCCCAGATATTGCTGAAATGTAAACGAGGTATGTATGGCATCAAATGCGATGTAAAAATGTTCAACTTCATAAATTACGAATTCGAGCAGAATACAGGTTGATAATACCGGTAAGCAATTCAATCAGACTTAAGTATTGGTTCCTTTTGTTTTCATCAACCGCATACAATATAAAACAGAAAAAAAAAAACAGTTTTTCTACCATAAATCCCAATTCAATGGTATCGCATTGTTTATATAAATCTCATAAATCACCAGCAAAAAAAAAACAAATCCTAGCTTTGCAAATTTTCCGAGTGTAAACAAATAAAAATAAAAAGAATCCAAAAATATACGATATCGGGTGCGGGAAAACTCATTAAACTAAAACACGTCGTCTGGCCATCATAATTCCCATAATTAAAACAGATCGGTTAGCGACTTTTCGTGCCGGACATATAAAGCCATTTTTATTGTCAAAAAAACAAAATTAATTGTCTTTTCTACTGTATGGAGTAAAAGTTGTGTACCTCCATGTCCTACTACGGATGTCCTTTCATCCATTCGTAGTAGGAATCGCTCGTGGGGCGATTACTTTTTGTTTTTTTTTTTTTGAGCTCGCGTAAAGTTTTACAATATGGGAAAGCGTTTTACAGGCACTATAAAGCAGACAGCACACTCAAATCAAATCCGGGCAATCATAATGAAAAGGAAAAGGGACTACAAATTAGATTTGCCACTTTAGTATTGTGAAGAAAAGCGAAAGCGAAAGCCATAACGTATTGTAGACACTGGGGAATAACAGTAAAAGTATACCAATCTGCTATTGGTGGGCATAAAGTTATAAACAATAAAGCATGTTTTGCGACGCGTCGGACAGCCAATTTTCTTACCACCACCGAAGTGGTTGCTTGCAGACTTAAAACCGATCTGTGGAGGTCAGAAAGTCTTTGATGTTGTCGTAGATGTCTGAAAGGCCTCCCCAGCGTTGCCAAATGTAGGCGTTCATTCCCATTTCGGGAAAAGTACAGATTCTCGATTTTTATTACTAAAGCTTAGTACGCTCGAGCAAAACTAAATTTTAGCTGCTTTCCAACCGATCTGCGGAGGTCAGAAAGTCTTTGATGTTGTCGTAGATGTCTGAAAGGCCTCCCCAGCATTGCCAAATGTAGGCGTTCATTCCCATTTCGGGAAAAGTACAGATTCTCGATTTTTATTACTAAAGCTTAGTACGTTCGAGCAAAACTAAATTTTAACTGCTCTCCAACTTTTCTATCCAAACATCAGCTAAAATCCTAAAAATTTAAACATAGTGAGAGCTGTGAATGAATATCACAAAAAAAGAGCTGTTCTTTAAAAATAACTTCTTTCAAAAATTCAATTCAATTGAGCAAACACTTAAATTTTAATAATAACTTGTTTATTTTTTTATGCACACAAAAGAAATTGAAGGAGACGTAGTTTTTTGTGCAAAATGTAAACTGAAATTGAAGTATATTGATTTGGCCTATTAAAACATTTATATTTACTGTATAAAACAAAAAAAAAATAGTAGCAATAGAAAACCAAATCTCATATATGGTGTCTACCACTATTACGAAAGTGCTCCAACGAATTTCATTGAAAAGAGCAGTTAAGAATTTCGTCGCAGTTCTCTCGGATCTACAATGAAAAATGCCATAAGTACTCCTCGTTCCTCGCCGATCTATTCATTTAAATCACTCATCGTTTTAACACAACAGAGCAGAACGAGCTGTCAAAATTAAGCTTGAGAAGATGTCCCGACTTATTAAATGGGCGCTCCAAAATTTGACAGATACATGTACTACATTCCGAGACAAAAGCTTTAATATTTAGCTCGAATGGCATACCCACAGCTAAAGGGATTCGCTTAAATTTAGCTCAAAAAAATGTTGTACTAAGCTTAAAACAAGACATCGTTGAAGGAATTTTCTTAGACTTTGGTATGTTGATAGTCGCTAAGCGGTAATTTTGTTACAAAAATAAATTCACCTTTTACTTTCTGGTGTACTTCCCACTGTGTGGTTATAATGTGGTGAATAAAAATGAAATTCCTTAGAAATTATTATTAAACTTAATTACATGGATCTTTACAACATTTAAAGAGCGAAAAAAAAAACAGGGAAAACCGGTTTGACAGCTGGCAGCTTGTTTTAATTTTTTCTTATTTATTTCGAAAGTAGTGAAAGTTTTGCTGCCACATTTTCGAACACAGCCATTTTAAGCGATGAAGCTCTATTTTATCTTGATGGCTCCGATAATCGTCAAAATTGTCGCTTCGCTATTCAGACTTCAGAAAGCTTAAACTTGAATTTTGATTGTCGGAAAGCAAATACACCCACAACGCGTCACTTTTCGATTCGGATTTTGGTCTGGAGGCGTCATTGGACAATATTTTTTTTTTGGAAATCAGTCAATCAGTTTTAGTAACTCGAAATCGCTACATGCCACATAACCGAGCTCTTTCTGACTAAATTGATTTATATTGCTATAGACGACATTTGGTGCTTCACATCATAATACAGCCCGTGAAACAATTCAATTACTGCATGAGACGTGTACTCTCTCTGTCGTGTACTCTCTCTGTCGTGTACTCCCTCGTTTCGGTGACCAAAAGTGGCTCTTGGCACCCTAGATCCTAACATCATTGGATGCCTTTCTAAGTTGTTTTTTGACGTCAAATGTCAACAAGCCCACATCCACCCGTGCACTGAAGGACGAAATGCAACGCTGCATCACCCCCCACTTTAGATTGTTTGTAGTGACATAAGAGGTCTGTTCCTTTACTTTTGTAGTAATAATGGCAAAGACTGTCAAAATGGCAGTGGTGGGGATAAATTCTCTCACAGACAGAGACATTTACGAAAAAGTTAGGAAACGCTTTTGTAGTAATCTATGAAAATGACTGATACATAATTCAAAAATTCAAAAAAGTTGTACGAAAAGTCGTTAAAATATCGCATAAACTCGAAGAATTTGCTAATTTACTAACAAAATTAATTATTTCATCTACCTAGCGATGAAAGTGATTCGGAATTAATCGAATTCATGAATCCGAGTATATTGAAGAGTTTGTACTGATTGAACTACAAGCATTCGAGAAAAGGAAAAAGCGACACGGCATTCAAAATTTCGTGGAGGAGATTGTCCTTTCTTACTCCTTACAGCGAGGAAGAATCTCGTCGTCACCAAAAGAATCTAAGGAGAACATTCAATTTTATTTTTCCGCCTATTGATATCATTTTAATATACAAGAAATCAAGACAAATGTCAAATAGGCCAACAAATTTCGAATCAGCTGTTAATTGACAGCTTTTTCAATTCTTACACCGAGAAATTTGTTGAGTAAAAATTCGTAAGATTCTCAGTGATGATGCTCTCTTTTTCGAATTAAGGAACGGCATTGAGTAAAAATTCGTAAAAATTCGTACGAATTAGTAATAATTCGTAAGATTTAAAAGTAAAGGAATCATATGAAACCTAATCTCTGTTTCATATGAAATGTTAATGCCTCTCACTTTATTCTCTTCTTTTTTATGTAAACTTAATCTTTGTTAAAACAAAATTTGACTTATTGTAGATATGCTTGAGAATATTGAAAAATAAAATAATAAAAAAAAATTATAATAACAAAATGCAGCCAGAAAAAAGACCTAGGTATTATTTTTTATGAGAGGTACCAAGTTGATAACTGCAACCCTGTGCAACCTACGGGTCAGAACCGAGCAACTTATAAGACGAGATAGACGGTCCCTTTGATCTTCGTAATTTGTCAAATGGAGCAAATCAACGGCGACATTTAAATGTTTCCCCTGAAAGTTGTCGCAGAGTTGAAATGGAAACGCGCTTAAAGTGCAAGCCGTCAGCTCGCTGCCCCCTCATTTTTCTTCACAAACATACACATCTCCGTTGGCTGGTAAATATTCATATTCCTTCAGTGGCCTCATCAAATGGCCCCGCACCGAAATTTTCCACTCCTGCGACTGAGACTGATGTTAAACTTCCAACCCCGAGTGTAACCACTTCTGTTGGATTGCTGGGACATAAATGTGTCCTTCGTATAACAATTTATGTAAATAAGCCCGCATGAAATTATACGCAAACTTATATTTTTCCAAACGGGTAATTTCGCCACGAGTGTGCATGCACGTCGGCGATATGGTGTGATGGTGGATGGTGGATGGTATGCGCTCTCGGGGCTCAGGTGAATTTACACGTTTTTGGCATAATAATGGACATCGACATGACGATGGTGACGGTGGCAGCGGCCGGCGGCGGTAATACTGGTGCGACAATGGTCAGCTCCGCGAACTTTATTTACTTATGCCGACCATAGCGACCCTGTCCGGAGTGCTTAATGAGCAATGGCGAGAAAATAAACCGCACTCGGAACACCTATTTGGACCGGGACCGGCTGCATATTATGTAGATGGCGAGTGCCAGCCAAATGGTTGCCACTGCCCGAATGTGTGAGACGGCACATACTCCTGTGCCCAAGTGCAGCGTTCGTTGTGTGCATATCTAATTAGGGTCCAACCATTGTTCGTGGTTTTTATTATGACATAGTTTTGCGTGGTTTTGCAGGACGCACCACATTTACGAGTATATGCTCCACGGCTATGCTCGTCCTCGTCGTCAGCTGAGGCAGCTGATTCAAGTTTGATACGGCAGCCGTTATCTATTCCGGCAGAGAGTGCATCCGCAGGCATAATCTGATTAATGTCATAAGTCGTCGGACGGGGCTAAACTTTGCAATGAATTAAGTCCTTTAAATCGTCTATTAGTGCGGATGGACGGTTCTGATTGCGCACTTCTCAAAAGGTGCGAGAATGTCACAGGATTTAGCCATCGGATGTCGCACCCTTGCATGTGTTGGCACGTCGCCCCTAATGAAATTACATCATTTCCAATATTAAAATGGCCTTCGCGTATCGATTGTGAGCCCGTTTGCCAATTAGCACGTTTTTTGCCGGCGGCGCGGTTGTGCTGTGTTCGTGGGGTGTGTTCAGCGCCTGACCAAGGACTGGGTGTTGTTCTTACACCCTAAATGGCAGATTTTGATGGACGTTCTGGTGATTAGGCTCGGATATGATTGCTTTGAGGATCACCCACAGCGACAGCGCCGGGCATTGCGTGTGTGGGATCTATATCGTGAGTTTTATTTTCGTCCCGTTTCGCTTTGGATGTATTAATTTATTCACAGGTGGATTAGGGAGGCGACCCGAAGTTCGTAAACACGCTGGTATTCAATTGAATCGATGTTATTTATTGAATGGGTTATCAGTGTCACTATCAGCTGGGAATCCTTTAAAGCCTTTCAGGCACTGACTTTAGAGGGAATAAAACCCAGTGCTAATGCAAAAACTCCCAGTTGATTAATAGTGATTTAGATAAGAAAATGGGATTTTCTTTATTGCAGGGCTGTTTTCGTCTTTTTTCTATTGTTGGTATGGTGATTTGTTTTTCCTTTTGGATTGGGATGAGTATAAAGGACTGTTGATGTGAATTGTTGATAGTTGGCAGATGGCGTGGCGCGTTGGAAGAAAAAAATGCGCACGATAAGGTCGAGACAGCGAGTGATTATAATGTCTTTATTGCAAGCTTATTAGCTTTACAATTTGGGCCTGGAAATGCTGCTCGTAGTCACGAAGGCATGACGGATATTTTTACGATGGTAGTTATACAGTTTGTGGTATCTGTTATTGATTACAAGTTGCCTCGTATCGTGGATTCTATGAGATGAGGTAAGTCTGTAAGCAAATGGGCTCAGGCGCTGAGGTGCGAAAATTGTTTGTCTGGTCCTCGGGAAAGGAGATCCATTGCTCTGCTTCAACTACTACAATACTCTGTCTGCAATAATGTGTTGACGCCTTCAGCTATATATAATCGGCAGCCTGTTAGGTCCTTTTCAGTGCGGTTTTTGGTCTGGAAGTTAACAATCAATATGGCACGCTAAGCTCGAAAGCCACTTCCGCAGGCTGTTGCATCTCTGATGACACCCCTTATATTCCTGCGACAAGGCGAGTTGGTACTGTCTCCTTCGGTTATGTGCTATGATCCATGATTCTCTTTTAGCTCTTTGAATTTCTAGGTTATAGTTTGTGAGTGTTTCAAAGTATAAAGCCCATTCCCCATCGCGTTTCGCTCTGTTAAAAAGCTTTCTTGTAGTTTTTCTTAGCTTAGCGAGTTTATTATTTCACCAAGGAATTGAGCGATTGCCTGATTTTTTCTTCTTTGGGCAAGCCTGATGAAAGGCGGACTTAAGTGCAACATTGAGATTTTCGCAGCCAAGTTCAAGGCTGTCAATATCTCTAATGTTTTTGTAGCAGTTTGTTGTAGAATCCATGATTTCTAGGCTATAAGTGTCTCAATCTGTGGATCTTGGCTGCCTATAGAATTCATAAATTTGGGAGCAAATGATACCCAACACCAACCCACGCACAAACAGGCCACATCACAATTTTTTTTACTAGTTGATTCTTTTCTCACCACCAGTGATACCTTCGCGGCGCTTTAAAGTCATTTTGACTCCAGGGCTCATCTTTTCTATAAAAAAAAAATACAGTGAAATCGGACTCCTTATAAACTTATAGGACTTTTTTGCTTTAATTCAAAATTGTTTAGCCTATTTGGTTGAAATCATTCAACACATATTTGAATTGACATAATTGCATGCATTTCGTAAATGACTCGTGGATTTGTTGTCAGTTTAGCTAGAGATATTGTGCCGTACTAATAACAAAATTTTAGTGTCGACTTTCAATATACGGCAGCTCACAATTGCAATAAAGCCACTGTGAACTACTAAAACTTAGAGCGGAAACTAAAAATGTTTATTTTGGAAAGGCCCATGGTTTTGGGGCTCCTTTTTGCAACCGGGACTCTTTCTGAAAATGTCCAGCGGTAACACTGCCACCACTCAAAAGTGAAGCATCAATTGACATCAAACGTTTTATTTTTTTTTATTTCATTAAAAAATATCTGTGGTCGCATCGCGTCATCCGTGAACGAGCAATAAATGACGGAATTTGTTTTTGTTTTGGATGTGAAATCGACTTAAACGTATAACTCGTTCACGGATGTTAAAATTTATATTTTAAATTTATTGCTGCTCAGCCTCTGAATGGAGATCTGAAAGGTTACTGAAAATACGCAAAGAATTACTGTCTAAAAAGAGATTCAAGAATTTTCGTATTGATCTAAGCTTAGAAATAAAATGTCAAATTGAATAAAGTGAAGTGAAACATAATTGAAAAATATTAAAATAGCTATAAGCGTCATAACATAAACTACATCGGTAATATTAATCTCATAGGAACAGAATAGAGGGTGACCAATAATGAACAGTTCTGTATTTGAAGACGATGTTCATTATCAAATATTTTGTATACAAAAACACATAACTGTTCTGTATTTAAGAAGGTGTTTACTATTTGTTCTGTATTTCATTCAAATTTTTAAAAACACTAACGTTAACATTAAGAAAACCAAAATTCAATGACGTTGAAAATGCCAACGTGAACGAACAAGCTACTAATTTAGTTTTTTTTTAATTATTTTTTTTTATGGAGTATACTATTTGAATAATTGAAAACTGTGTAGAAATTTGTTTTTTTTTACTGTTCACTATTTCGAATTCTAAAATTATGGTCAACATATATAATATAAGTACCTAGCCTATCCCGTATAGCTTTCTGTAAGTAGGTGAGCTTTTGAAATCAGTTCGGTAGTTTTCTGTGCGGAACTACTTTGACAAACAATTTACATCTTTATATCAAAGTCTCATAATAAAAACTGTCAATCAGAAAAACAACTTATAACAGTCGCCGGTACTATACGAAAATGGTATCGTCTAGAGTCTAGAGTCTAGACGATCAATGTCATACGGGATCGATCTGCCCCGCCCCCTGACTGCGAGTGTACCTACCAAAGAGCTACCGAAATGACCCACTAGCACGCGGCCTTCAATGCACACGTTCGTATCCGAGTATCTCGTGTCTCTTCTTCCGAGAACCACTCTGAAAGCAAAGCAAACAACAAATAAAATTTGAGTTACAATTATTTTTTAATCCACGCGTTATTGCCACGAATATGCGTGGCGATGTGTGTGCCCAAGTGTGTTTTCGAAAATCCATCCCCAGTTGATTCAAAATATTTATTCAGCCATTGTTAGTGTTGCCTGATAAAACACTATCGTGTGTGCATTAAAATCCAACAATTCCGATGACACTCCATAAACAATGCACAAAGTACTGCGGTCTGTTGGAAAATCACCGAACGAACGCCCTCAATTGAGTGACAGAATCTACATCTACATACCGTACCGATTGTAGAAATGCTTGCGGCACTGTGTCCCCGTCTTACTATATCTACCTATCTAAAGACACGAGTATTCTTTTCGCCGAGTGAGGACAAACATGGATGTGATCATTGCCGCCAGCCAGCAGCGTGTGTAGTGTGTCTGTCAGTTGTTCCATTTGTCATAAAAATACATATTCACGCGAAGAAGTCAACGCACGTCAGATAAACAAACCGTAGATCATCATCTGCGGCCAACAGATTACATCTATCCACACATGCACTACAACAGCTCCGAGTATCTAATCTCTCGCCGCATCTCACCTCAGCTGTATAGTGTGCGGGGTTATTTTCGTTTACGATATAAAAATTAATTTCAAAATAACGCACAACGCATCAGAGCAGTGCCGAGCACTGCCCTTGGCGGTAATTAGACGGGTCGCGCTCCACTGATGTTAAATTGCCCAATTAAGAATATTTACAAGGTATCAAACGTGCCCTTCGGCCTGTCATTAAACGCGATCGGATCGCATCCAATGCCAGCGAGTACACCAATAAGTTCCGGATCATGATCATTTTTACCTCTTAGGTGGTGTGGTAACGCTAATATCGCTGCTGAGGCACGCATGTGCATCGCTTAATCCCGATTTACGTTACCGATAACTGGTGGCATTTTATAGCTGTGCGGGATTTTATGATCCTCGGCGGCTATACATGGATGCAGCCTATATGTCTGTTTGTTGGAATTTTTGAGAATTTTTATTGGAATTCTTTGGACGTTGTCGGTGTGTGCAGAACACCAGAGACCGATCGCTTAGAGTGGAACTAATTTGATTAAGGAATTCCTGGATCTCGATTGATTGGTGGCATATTATTTGTTTAAAAATAGCTGAGCACTGGATTATTTTTGGCTTAGTCGGATAGTGTTAATTATCGTTCAAAATGCTAATGGTGGCTATAATCTAATTAGAAAACAAAAGCACAAATGTCATTGACTTTGGATGCTCATAAATATAAGGAAACGTAAGCACACTTATTTAGAAGTGTCTCTGTGGTGAGGCGAGAACTATTATTTGGCGGAATTTTCTCAATTCGTTTATAAATGTTTGAACACAGCTGAAAACTTCTTTTTAATGCCGCGCTGCGTCGATTAAGTTCATTACTTTAAAAGACGCTTCTTTTTGAAAAAGAAATATTGGTTTGGCCTTGCGTTTAGTTGTAAAATCGTAAATGAGTTCTATTAGTTGCTGTATATTCTATAAACCTGTCCTGTCAGTCGAATACGTTGGGGACGCGACGGATTCAATGGGCTGGGCGGGGCCTTCATTCGATCCACTTTTTTTTATAAAAGATATCCCAAACTATGGTGAAGAGTCTGACGCTGCCAAAAGTAATACAGTAGGAGTATTTTACTTCTTTTTCGTCCGCCGGATTCCGGTACTCCCCAACAGCGATGCCACTTTACTTCAATTGAAGTAGATTTACTTCAATTTAGGTAAAAAAATTAAAATCTACTCCCTACTTCACACTATCGTTAAATTCTTTATATCTACTTCACTTTAGAAATCCGTTATTTAATCCGCTTTAATTTTAATAAGAAAACCGTAAATCTACTTCCAAAATAAAAATTATTTAAAAAATGCTTTAAAATCGTTCATTTAAGCACCGATTCATATTTCAAAAGAATAAATTGCTACAAACTTCACTTTAAACACAAAGTTTTTTTGTAATTTTCTGACGTTTATTATTATTTTCCTTTTAATTTTGTGTCAAAGATGTGATACGTTTGGTTAGGTTTTCGTCCCTGTCTGTACCGAAAAGTTTAGCCAAAAACACGAGAGAATTAGATATTACAAACGCGATGAAGATATTTTGTAGTAATCAAGAATGTGAATAAGGATTGGTGCTCAAAATTATAATTTTAAACATATCGCTGTGCGCCATTCAAAATGTTTTTTTCTAAAAAATTTGCAAAAAATAGTAAAAATGAATGCAAAATGAGAACATTTTTTTTAGATTTTAAAACGTTTTTTTTGGACATGTTGTGTATATACAACTAATATGGAATTAAATATATCATTAGAACTACGACTTTGAAATCTACTTCCCTTTTCTTGAATCTACTTCACTTTTTGGGTCAAATCTACTTCGCTTTATTTTTTTGAAGTGGTAACGTTGCTCCCCAAATCCAAATTGCAAATCAAATTTTATTTTCTCGAAAGAAGAGGCACGGTACCTACTCCCCAAACCCAAAATGTACTTATATTTTTAATTTGGGATTGAACTACTTTCACTTCATATTTCTCTACCTAGTAAATTGCAAATCAAATTCTACTGTCTGAATATTCCATTAAAATTTGTTTCGTGTTCAAATTCGTTAAATTCTCATCAAACAAACTCTTGCGGATCCTGGAAAACACATTTCTGCTGCAACTATTTAAAGGATTTTCCAATAAGTACTGGTCGATATTAAATAGAAATAATAATTTTTTGTTGTTTAAAAGGGCCATGTATGCCATTATATATGAAATATAAAATCGTTCAAATGTCTGCAGCGGCTTCTCACGGTGGTAGGGATCCATCCGAGTAGTCCAATTTAGTGGTTATTTACCTAAACCGTTTTCTTGAATTTTAACACCAAACGTTGAAGAGTCGATTTTGAAGGGCCACTGTGTCTGCCATAAAATGGTCGCAACGCGCGCAATATTTTTATTGACGAGCACTCATTTTGATACCACAGTTCTATCACTTGGACGTGCTGTTCAATCGTGTAACTTGGTGGTTGGCATCAGTAAGTGAATAATAAACACGAGATTAAACAGACGCTACCAAGACAACATGGCCGATTAAGGCTGACAACTTCGACCCGTCCCAATTGAAAAACACTTAGCAAAAAGTAGGTTTCTTTAATTTTTTGTTATACTCCCCGGTACTTCCCAAAAAAGAACTATTATACTCCCCAAAGAAATTATAAAACGACAGCCCTGGTTGGGCCCTTCACTCGAATGGCTGACTTCTTTTATAAAAGATGTCCCAAGCCTCGGCGACCACAGCATTGCAGCCTGCTGAGTTTCTGATATCATGCCTGCGTAGTCCTTAAATTTTGTATGCACTTTTATTGATAGATTGAATGGCTTTATCGATATGTACGTTTCTCCCAACATGTTTACTTGCAGGTGACTTTAAAATCGTGCAGAAATATTTTGGGCTTCCGAACACTTTTTGGGCAGGTAATATTCAAATTACTCATGCCCTGGAACCAGCGTGACCGTTGTGTTGCTGTACCGAAGTTGCTACACAATTTGCCACTTTTTTCGAGACCACAATTTTCTGCCATTTTGGCCCTCTTTTTAGTTGGAAAAGGAACTGCGCAAAAATTTGAAATGCTGTTATTTCCAAATAAAAACCCTTTAAATGTAACGCAGTTGCCTGTCACAACACTATTATATTGTTAAGAGAGGCAATAATTGTTGAATATCGTTTGAAAATTCAAAATTTTTGAGAACGGCTTCAGAAATGACACATTTGTTTTTCTCACCTTTTTTTGACGACTGCAGCGGTCACCCTGGCAACTGTTACCTGCTAGTTAGTAAAATATATAAAATTTCCATAGGGATCTTAGCCCTAAATAACGTTGGCCTCGCGAATAAAATTCGTATTAAAATTTAAGTCACCGTTCGGTCAATTTGACAAAGGTTTGTGTAGTCAAAGATATTGTTACCAATTTATGCCGCGGTCAACTTTCTATAACTATCATATCATTTATAAGAACATTTAAGTACTTTTAGTGACCTCTGTGTTACTCTACGCACACGCCAAATAAAACGCCTGTCCGATTTGTGACTTTAAAGCTACTTTGAGTAGTTACTTAAAGCCACAAAACTTGTATGTTGCTATAATGAATGCGGGTACCCAGACAGCGTTTTTTTAATGATCTTAGTTATCATAACATGTTGTTACAGCTGGGAGGAAATTGCCTAATTTTTAAAATACTCTTGACTTCTGAAATACGACGAAAATATAAAATTTATAAAAAAAAACATATATATATAGTAAAATTAGATGGGCAGTATATTTTCGAAAAATAAAAGTTAGCGTTATAGAAAAAAACCTTTTTCAAAAAGTTCTGTACCTACAAATATTTAAAATTAGTAAATTTTTTGTGTTTCATAACACTAAAACTACTACGCAATTTAAAACTTAGAGCGGAGTATTGTGCCATGAGAAGCACCTCCTAGCTCCTCATTTTGTACGCTTTTCCTCCGAAGTAGCTGATGTTGTTCCCACTTTTAGGCGAGTGGTTTAGCTTTATGTTATTGCTTGCGCTATTATTTAATAACTAAATGGTTTTTGTGACGAAGGGCGAAACCATCCAGCTGATCAATTGCGACGTCTCTTATGCCCTTTTGGTATCGGGGAAACTGATCTTCGGAACTTGAAGCTGGTTGTGTATAATTTCTTGAGACCTTAGGATAACTTCGACTGGTAAGGATTCTGGCGGTTTGCCGCTCCACGTTAAGTCCTCCTGCAGTATTTTACCGATTTTATTAAGTCGGATGACGGCGCCTTGCCTACAACATGGTAGTGTTTTCCGAATGTTCGAAATACTGGAGTCGATTGGAACGAGATCAATTAGATTGCCGGTCTTAAGTTTCGTTTAAACTTACGATAACTTACCACACGCTTAGTCCTTAACCTAAAGCCAAAGCCCTTGTCTCTACGTTATAGATTATTCGGCTAAATATTCCAAATGTCCTTAGAAATCAATACTGATCTCATTTCCATCTACGCCGGAGCTCATGTTAAGTGTCTGTCATCCTCACTTTTAAGGACATCACATTAGTGCATTCAATCTCCGAGTCTACTTGTGGGGCATCGTCCGAGTCAGACTTCCTTGTTCATACGACCTCGTTAGAGCAGCGAAAAACTGAAGTCGGTAATTCAATTTAAATGCTGAAGAATCGTCTTCAAAAATGGGTTGAGTTAGAAATCAATACCCATACGGAAGTTGTCGTGGGAAAAGTTCTTCATAACTCATAACTCCCAACTATCCTGCTTCCGAAGATGTTTTCTTGTTGATTCAAAACTATATCGCTGACAATTGAAAACAGACAAACAGTGAACATAAACGCCGCCGTCGTAAATATTGGAAAACAACTCCAAATGGCATTGATTTTCAATATGTCACATCTTAAGTCATAAAAATGGGCAAATGTAAATTTTACGACTGCCAGAGATACCCTACCCCATATATGACAACACACACAATCGTGGTATTTAAAAGTATTTCAAAAGGAAATTATCACCAACCAAATAGAAAATAATTTGTACTTGGTATTTTGAAACATTTAACGCACAGCGTGCCCTGTCGAATATTGTGTGGACTATGAGTATGCCACGCAGATAGGAGTAGCATCTCGTCACAGTCTTGTGCATGTGTGATGACTTTCTGGGAAAAGCAATCGCATTCGATAAATGCCGTAAAACTCTTCAAATTTTACGACTTTTCTCTGTTTTGAAGAACGGAATTCACAAAACTGCGCCCCGAGTACTCGTATTGGAAACGGGCGTATATAATTGTGCGGTATCTGCGGTAGGTGCACTTTTCTGTCTTTCATCTATTTGTCTTTAAATATATGCGCTGAAGATGAGAGCAAAACAAAAAACAAAAAATCAAAAAATAAAGAGATGAAAACCGAAACTGGAGCACTGCAGAGCAGATTGAATTTAAATCCAAATGCAAACTCTTCCGCTCGTCATAAAACCGTGGGATGTCCTTTTTAAGTCGCAGACTCGACAGTCTGTGCATTACAAACCAGATAGACGACGCATATACCTAAGACGTTGACTCTCGAGGGTGAGCGAAATGCAATTGAATACCCATAAACAAAATGATCGTTAAAAAATAATTGAAGCGCAGTCAGCGTGTGCAAAGTGCTGAGAATGCGATCGTAAAAATAGTTACAACTGCGTACATGTTGTACTTTGGGAAATGTTGGGTTTGTTTAAAATTTCACTTTTATCTTGTTAATGATTTTTTTTTTATTCCTCCCTAATATTTTGAAATGAATTTGTTCCTTCTTAGCGGAAGGATATATCGCATCAAAATAACATTCTCAAATAGAAACATTTAAAGATTATCTTTAGCTAGTAGCACTATACACTCAGCTGATGGTGTTGTGTTGTTTGGCAATGACACGCGATTTTGTTTTATTTTTCGCTTACACAAGACCTTAAGTTTTATGTGGTTGATAATATCCGGTGAGTTTTTTTAGCTTTTACCTTGGCAAAGTTAAGTAAAGTAGAATTTTCAGCAGGTAATTACATGAATTACATCCTGATGTCCTTGAGATTTTGAGATCCTCTTACTCTATGTAAAGGGTGATTTTTTAGCTGGTTTGGTTTTGGCAACACTGGTTTTGACAGCTGACGTGTGTTTAGTACCTTGTGTCACTGTCAAACAGCTTCAGTTTGGTTTGCAATTTAACCATGGATCGTCTTACAAATGAACAACGCTTGCAAATTATTGAATTTTACTATCAAAATTCGTGCTCGGTTCGAAATGTTCATCGCGCGCTGCTTCCATTTTATGATCGGCATTCTCGACCTTCTGAGCAGTCTATTCGGAAGATTGTGACCAAATTTCGCACCAAATTTACTTTGTTGGACATTAAACCACCAACACGTTTACGTACTGTGCGTAGTGAAGAAAATATTGCGGCCGTATCAGCTAGTGTGACAGAAGACCGCGAAATGTCGATTCGGCGCCGTTCCCAGCAGTTAGGCCTTTGTTACAGCACTACGTGGAAAATTTTGCGAAAGGATTTGGGCGTAAAGCCTTTTAAGATACAGCTGGTGCAAGAACTAAAGCCAGCCGACCTACCACAACGCCGAATTTTTGGTGAATGGGCTCTTGGAAAGCTGGCCGAGGATCCGCTTTTTTATCGAAAAATTGTGTTCAGCGATGAGGCTCATTTTTGGTTGAATGGGTACGTAAATAAGCAAAATTGCCGCATTTGGAGTGAAGATCAGCCAGAAGCATTGCAACAGCTACCAATGCATCCCGAAAAAGCCACTGTTTGGTGCGGTTTATGGGCCGGCGGCATTATTGGGCCATATTTCTTCAAAGATGATGCGAATCGCAGCGTTACTGTCAATGGTGAACGCTACCGAGCGATGATAACAAACTTTTTTTTGCCCGAAATGGAAGTTCTTGACTTGCATGATATGTGGTTTCAACAAGACGGTGCCACTTGCCACACAGCACGCGAAACAATGGCGCAATTGCGTGGCGAGTTTGGTGAACAGTTAATTTCACGTTTCGGGCCGGTCAATTGGCCGCCTTGATCGTGCGATTTGACACCATTAGATTATTTTTTGTGGGGGTATGCCAAGGCTAATGTGTATAGGGACAAGCCCGCTTCGATTGACGCACTGGAAGCCAACATCCATGCATTCATTCGTGAGATACCGGCCGATATGTGTGAAAGAGTATGCCAAAATTGGACTCAGCGGATGGGCTACCTGAGACGCAGCCGCGGTCAACATTTGCATGAAATTATCTTTAAACATTAAATTGCAAGGTTCAAACTATCGATTCAAATAAATATTTCATTCATTTTTTCGATTTTTTTGTGTTTTTTTTTTAAAAAAAGTTCTAAACCTCTTAAAAAATCACCCTTTATTTATCGCAAGTAGATTGGGGTTGAAAAAAACACGCCTATCGCAAATGAGAACCCTGTTTGTTTGAAAAAGAATACAAAAAAGTGCATTACTGGATCGACGGTAACCTGATCCGTCCTGATATGATTCAAAATTCCTATCTCGTCTTGAGGTTCGAAACGCAACGAAGCGAACGTCAAGAACGAAATTTGATGCAAACCCACCCAACTAAGTGCATTCACACAGACTTAAGGTCAAAAAGACCTAAATTACCTAGCGCCATTATTCAAATCTTTGCTTTAGAGACTGAGTAAGCTATCGCTTGGGTTATATATAAAATATACATCATACGAAATACGAGTAACAAAAAGCTAAAAAAAAAATAACTTTTCAAAAATTGCCGCAGAAACTTGGCAATGTGGTCCATTTGAATCGCTCTCTCCTTGTTAGTTTGTTGTTGAATTTGCCGTGCTTTAATTGATTGCTAAAGTTAGATCTTCGTTGAAGAATTTAATTTTTTCGATGAAATCTTCTAAATGTAATTTAACACGGACAATAGAAGAACCGCCTTGAGCAGACGAATCGATAGAAAGCGCCTCTTTATCTGCCCCTGAAAATATGCTCATTTACTCTTATGAGTATGCAATGGAAACGTTTGCTACCTAAGCCACAGGTATGACAACTGTCAACTTAGTACTCTGTCACTACCCCTCTATAAACGTCAACTGGAAAAGTTTTTGTGACCGATCTAGTTCAATCAAAACTGAGACACATCAAATCAGCCAGCTGTCAGGCTGACTGAACCAGATACAGAAGCTCGGTATAGTGAAGCTTTGTATAGTGAATTATCCAATATATATATAGTGAATAACCAAAATTGTACACAGCTACTCTGCGATTTTCTAGTTTCTATTTTTTTTTCTCAAAATTCAATGAAAAATGTTCTAGTTCTGCAAATTATTTTTCAAAAATGTAATTCTTCCATTATGGAAAAAAATGGTACGCATTTATCTCTGTGTTCCTCAAAAAACATTTTATGCCTCTATTTTTATAGATTAATACAATTTTTTTTGTCATTTTAGTGTTTTGGTATAAAAATGTACATGCTTTTTGTTGTTTTTTTTAGTTAAAACTTAAATTAATAAAAAAAATTCTAAAAGAAAAAAAAGAAGTTTTATTTATATCAAATAAAGCTTTGGTAAACGTTTAAAAACTCCCGTTCGAAATAGTAAACAATTTCGATATAGTGAACAAGCATGGTTTTTATTAGTTCACTATATCGAGTGTCTACTGTACTTGAATCCATTTCTACAATACATCATTTTGAATTCGAAAACATTTTCTCTTCATTTCTTAATTCATTCAGATCAGGTCACAATATCTGTCAGTTCTTAAAAGCCTGGAAATCAATAGTCGTAGCTGTTTTATCCCTCAAAATTAAATTGAGTCTACCTCCCAACATTCGAAATTAGTTTCGGAAATTGTCAGTGGATTTACGGGTAACTGCGACTTAAACAAATGTATCGTATGAATGGACTTTTAAAGACGGAATGGATGGGTTCCACTCTTTGTGGAAAGCATTTGCAAATTTGCGATGATGATGAGATTTGCCCTATATGAGAGCTACGAAAAGCCTACGACTCAACACAGAGCATTTCGGTTGTCACTCTGGTCAACCTTTTTGCTCTGAGCACTTGTTCCATTTTCGGCGAATCGAAGTTCAACTTCACCTCCTCAAAAAAAAACAATAATGGTCGCTGTCAAATTCAGTTAGGTATAAACATTACATTTTTTTTAATTTGGACCATAGCTTAAGAACATATATTGTACAATTTTCCTGATAGGAAAATTCCTCGATCTAACTGGATTGAGGAAAACTGAGAGTGGAAACAAGCTGTCATATCCAATTTGATAAAAAAAAAACATGAACAAATTTGAAAAAAACTTAAAGAACTCGACAAATAAAGGGAAAAACCTAAATCCGTTTTCACTCTGGGATATTGTTTGCTAGACACCGGTTAATGGAACGCGACCATTGTCTGTTAACAACAAATATTTATGAGGTAAGAGTTCACCTAACTGTTCAAGAATCATCTAAAGGGGTCCAATGGTGAATAATAAGTGTAGTTCGAAAAGCTTTAAGTACAACCTAAGTGTTTGTTAGCAAGTTATTGTCCTGTCAAAAATAACACATCAATGTTTTCATTATTTATCAAACTGAAATCGTGTTTCTCCATAAGGCGTTTTTCTTTTTTAGTTCAGAGCTCAACCTGAACTGTTATACAAAAAGTTCGTGTTTCTTTTTTAGCTCAGATCCATCAGAGCTCATAATTTGTGTTTCTTTTTTCGTTCAGTGAACGGTCAGAGCGCGCTCTATGAGCTCAGAATCCTGAGTGAAAAGCTAATTACACAATTCCAGTTACATTTGACAGAAGAAAAAATCAGGATAAACCAAATAGTTTAGTGGTTAACGAACTTTGTTGTTCTGGGACTGAATATTAACCAATTTAATAAATAACAATTAATAAATATTCAATTTATACAAATATTTACAACAAATGACAGCTATGTGCTCAAGTGTGTTTCATAAATACCTCAGAACAAACTGAGCACGCTCGCTTCAGAGCGCGCTCATAATGCTCGAGCGCAGCTCTGAACTAAAAAATAAAAACGCCTAATAGCTATGATAATTCACTTTTGTTTGCTTTATTTCTGTGGATCCAATTCCAACCTCGAATCTTTTACTTCGTAGTTGCATACTTTTTTCCATAACGCATTTTAAATAGCTAAACTTAAAAAAGAGAGGAAAATATATTTCGGGCTTTCCATCCATTTCAATTTAGCTTCAGCTTACTATTTGCAGGCAAAAGTGCTAAATTAAGAACTCTGTTAATTTAAATATAAAGATTTGTCAGTTATAAAAATACAAAGCTCTTATTTGTGACATTTGAAAAATTGAAAATGTTTAAATTTGTTGTCAGTTTAAATATTTTAAAACGCCTGTCATCATTTGTGTCGCAATTGTCACCTGTCACGCTCCTCAAGTTTTTCAAAACGGAGCCCCCGTATATAAACAAATGTTCTCGCTCGAAAATATATTTTATGTTGTGGGATTATTTTTTGACAGCAGTCCTTATTAATCATTGCCTGACTCTTAGGATAAGCTCACGATTCTCGAGTGTCGTATCGTCCAATTTATGCGTAGGCACTCGATGACATATTAGTTGGTATGCTCTAGCTACTGTGCAAACAATAATTTTTTTTTAAAAATTGCCCTCAAAGTAGAACACTCTCTTTCAAAAAAAAATAAAAAAAACATACATAAAAAGTTTTATTACAATATTTCGGAGAAAATAATCTTTGCGCTTTGATCTTTTGTTTTTAAACAAAGACGTTTCGCAGTTCAACATATAGACCGAATGTTGCCACTCCCATTCGATCAACGTTCTCAAAATAACACCATCCAGCAGCCAATCCGAGCTCAGACTGCTCCCCAAAAATTGATTTCATAATGGAGGCCGCCGCAAATAGCATCCCCATGTGAAGAGTGCGCCCACAATTTAACCCCAACAAAGAGGTGCCTCCTCCTTCTCGATCGATTTGCTTGAAAGATCTCTCAAATGGGAGGGCATGTTCCCCTCCATCTCCAATCGTGCAATGCCACACTTTTCATCTGGAAAATCTCACAATCGTAAAATCTGCTTCAGTTTGTTGTTCGGCAAATATTTTCCGTGTAACTGTTGCTACATATCCACTTTTTGTTTCATTGATATGAATACACGGATTTTCTGCGGCGTGGCTGTTTATTTCGTGGCAAATTATTTACAATACAGTTTATTTATTTAAGAAAATATACTGGAAACATTTCGCATGGGATTTTAGATCTTTTGATCTTTTCTCGAGAATAAAACGGAAATGAGTGGAATTGCCCTCTTGGCTGGGTATTTATTTTAAATTGTATTCCACACACCATGGGGTTGGTCTGAAACCGCGCTATAATTTTACAAAATATTTATAAATAAATCTTGGAAGTGTTTATGTTTTATTACAAATAAAATGGTAGATGTTTTTTCTCTAACATTTCGATTTGAAAATAATGTTTTTCTTTTTTAGATTAGATAAGTATGTTTATTGCGGGTGGGTTTTTGTAATTTTAGGTTTGAAACTTGTAATTTTTTATTTAATTTTTAAAGTTTTTTTTTTCGGAGTAGGTACTCAGAAGCTCCATCTGCATTAATAAAGGGCGTTTCCATTCTAACATCTAACTAGGTACCTTTCCAAAATAGATACTTGAAGTTTTGAAAACTCTCAGATGTAGAAATTAAACACGGGAACGTCTGTAGAAAGCATACCAAGATTGGTTTTTTCTTATAAGAAAACTGTTGTTGAGTGGATCGCTTATTAAAATTATTTGGATAAGGCTATTTTCTAAAAGCAGAATGGGTATATAAACACAATTAATATCATTTATTATTTTAAAAATCATGTTATACTGCACCTACTTAAAAAAAAGTAATAAATCTTTAAAATTTCATTATTTTATTCCATTTATTTTAACTACGGCAAAAGTGCCTAAGTTAAATATATAGATTCCGATTTATGATATCTCGGGGTTGGGGCAGCTTTTGAGTATCTCCTATAAATGTATTAGGTAGTTGTTTTTGTAATGTGCTGGGGTAACTTTAAATCTAAATCTTTATAGTTATCTCCGACAAATACCGGACAAAGCTTAGGTTTTTTTAGTTTCCGTTATTGAAATTTTCAATTTTTTACGCAATTGCTCCGATACTAAATACTCGAGATTATCTTAATGTCCGCTTACATCTTGGCATTCAAAATATATATTGTAATGGAATAAGACACCAATATTTTTTAATGAATACCTATTTATTTTGGGGCGCAGCGGTTCAGTGGTTAGTGTGCTGAAAACCAACCGGATCAAACAAAACGAAAGAATAAATAACAGAAATACTGGAATCAAAATTTTGTTTTGCAAACAACAACAGCTCAGCTATCGGCAACGAAACATGTTTTTATATTTTGTTTTTTATGTTTAATTTCATTTGTTGTGTGTTGTGCCACTAAAAAGTAGGCAATTATCGACAACGACGCTTGTTTGAAAGACTTTTTTTGCATTCGGTGTGTGTTGCTCGTATACAATGGGCCTTACCAATAAACATTTTAATTTCGACTCTAAATTTATTAGTTCACAGTGGCTTTATGTTTTTTCTATAGGGAGATCACTCGTTTTTAAATAATTTTTCAATGTTTAGCTCACTTTCAGGGAGAGGAATTCAGTAGAAGAGTAAAGTCGAGACAAACAACAAAATATAGCAGTTGATACCACTTTTTCGCTAAGGTGACTGGGACATTTTTATTATTTTTACGTCTACTTGACATTGCTTAGCTTTACTTTGCTGAAAAAGACGGTCAATAAAATGCGCGTTTTACAAGGTGGCGCAAAAAAAACCTTCCGATGTTTTTTGGCTGTAATTTAAAAAAAAAATGAAAAACTTTGATTCTTCTTGTGGATTATTTTTATTTGGTCTTTTAATTTTTTTTACATCAAGTCGAGAATATGATGTCATGTAAATGGCCGCCGCCACAATTGATTGTCATTTGAGCCCTTTTTATAGCATTTTCCATCACTTTGGCCAAAACTTCCGGCGATAGGTCCTCACATTCTTGACGGATATTGTCTTTAAGAGCTGCAAGAGTCTGAGGCTTGTTGACATAAACCCGCGACTTCAAAAAGCCCCACAAAAAGAAGTCTGGAGCGGTCAAATCAGGCGATCTTGCTGGCCAGTGCAAATCGCCAAAACGGGAGATTAGGCGCCCGGGAAATGCATCCGTCAGCATATCGGTTGTGGCACGTGCAGTGTGTGCCGTTGCACCGTCCTGTTGGAACCACATATTTTCCAATCCCAATTCATCAAGTTGCGGCAAAAAGAACTCGTTGATCATTGCTCTGTAGCGCTCACCATTCACAGTAACCGTTTGGCCCGCGACGTCTTCGAAGAAAAAAGGTCCGATGACTCCTCCCGCGAAAACAGCACACCATACAGTGACTTTGAGCGGGTGTAATGGCTCTTCGTGGGTTACACGCGGATTTTCAGTGCCCCAGAAGCGTAAATTTTGCTTATTTACGTACCCGCTAAGATGGAAATGGGCCTCATCACTCATGATTATTTTTGATGAAAAATCATCTTCCTCTTGGTGGTGATTAAGGATGGCTTGAGCTTGAGCGTTCTGGAGCAGTGTAGCGTAACATTGTTTATTAACGTGTATTTCGCATGTGTTTACTACACAAATGTCAAAACAGAACTGACATTAGGGGCCAATCGCAAAATTTATAGCATTTTCTGATAGGAGGATTACTTTTGCGCCGCCTTGTATTTGCATCCAATTGCTATTTTGAAAATTCACAATTTGAAGATTTGTTTCCAGATAAACATTAACTTTCCTCCTCGCTTTTGTCCATTTTTGTGCAACTTAAAGTCACTGAACAGACCTATTTACACATTTTTTAAAGTGTTCAATCGTAGTATGTACATATCTTCCATAAACCATAAACGTTGACAGAGCTTGGAAGGAAGCAAACTATTACTGTCTTATCGACACTACATTTGCATTCCAAAAGGAACAACATTTGATTATTTAGTTACTTTGTGAAATCGGCCATAGATTTGTTTACTAAAGTCAAAGTTCAAGTTCATTGACCGACGCACGTATGGCTTTGCATGGGTGTGCTCTACAGCGACAATTAGTGAACAGAAGACAAATGTCAGGCAGGTCGTGCGTGTATAGTTGACAGTGATCAGTGAAACCAACCACGCTTGTGAAGCAATAAAAGCGATTTATTTGAATGATCTGTCTCACTCTTCGAACTGTCACTACTAGCAATGTTAGTTAGTTCATTTATTGTGCAAAGGACAAACTTGAAATTAAGAAGTTTTCCGTCTTACTTTTGGATGTTTTTCGGATGTTTGTTATTTTGTTTAGGGCTTATGCCTTTCATTTTCATTAAGTTGATTCATATTAGTAAAGAATCACGCCTTTGTTGTTCTTTTTCCTTTATACCTGGAAGGAAAAAGCGAAAATCGACAGGTTGTATTGTAGCTTTATTATCCTAATGTATCACTCTGCAGAAATAAAAAAATGCTGCCAGCAATATTCTTCGGTTGTCACAATCTGGGTCAGTGATCGATTTTCGCTGAGTTCACACCCGGTCGGAATTTAAATGAGGGCTTGTTTGTTTTAAATTTTACTTTCCCTTCAATAGCATATAACAAAATACCTTAAAATGATGGTTATCAAACTGCGCTTACCGACGATTCTTTGACACGCAACAATTTGAAATACAGAATGCACAAGCACATGTCAAACATTAGTTGGGAGCTCTGAAAGAAAATTTGATTTTCTACAGGGTAAAAGTAAAATTTATAGCTTTTGGGTGAAGCAATATTTGTCGACACGTTGCTTTTCGATAAGGCGACGGTCATCCTAGATAAACGTCTCACGGAAAACCTTGCGCAGTTTTTAAGAAAGGAGTTAGCACAACTATTTGCATGAAAACCACAAGTCGGATACTTTTAGCTTGCACTCTACTTAAAAAAGGAAATCAAGAAAATCAATCATCACCTGTCGAACTTGTCTACTATTTGACTCCATGAAGCAGAAATGTTTTAAAATTGTGTTTTTAAAGTCGGCTCACGAAAAAGTGGACACATATTTGCTGTCGGTGGGGCAGTAACCAGCGGGCCTTCCAAATAATCATATTTAACCTTCACTCTTAATAATTTATAGGTCACAATGAGTAATTTTGCATGCAAAATTTTGCCATTGTGAGTTCGAAAAATTTAGCCTGGGCACTGAAAACGATTATTAGTATCGCGGAGAGTCTTTTCAGATAACAACTTCAAAGATGTAATCTCCCCAGAAGTTGTTAATAAAACCTAATGAGCTTTCTCTGATTCGAAACTATTCTCCCCAAAACTATTCTGTCTAAACTTTCCAAATATTATCCTTTAATAATAGAAAAGTCATGTAGAAAAGTCAAAATTAACCCCATTACCATTCCCGGTTTATTTTGAATCTGATAGCCCTTATGCGGATCCGTTCTCTTTGAAGATATTCAGCCCGGAAAATCCACCAACGACCATTATTACTATTATTTGTTTAGATACCAACATTATATTTTCAAAATATTTAGCGAAGAGCATCGAATCAAAAGAAAATCAGCGCAGCGGTAGCACAGCAGGACCACCTCTCACCACTCCGCATACTACACTATAGCTGACCGCATACGCTGCCATTACTATGATGGATGCAAAGCCGCATTTTAAAACAAATAACAAAGCCAAATGGCATTTTTATAGCATTTGAAAATTCTGAAACAGAAAAACCCCTTTCGAACATCATATACACATTTCGTGAAAAGAAAAGAAAAAAACTCGCAAACGAACCTAAGAAAATTCATCATCTTAGCATCGTCTTGAAATCGTCAGCGGGATTTTTATGGCAAACAGTGCGGTTTGTTATTTGCCTTTCATGTGTGCCTTTTACGATCATCGCCGAGATCATCTCTGGTGCTCTCGGTGCGTCGATCGGTGGATATGGACGTAGACACGAACGCTCAGCCTCAGAAGTGATTTGCTAGAACGATCCAGTTCGGGAGGGTGGTTGTTTCTGGTTGTAAAACAAATACCAAAAGACAGAAATAAGAAATACTACACGAATTTGTTTTTCCAAGAGAGATACATCTCACTTGTTTTGTTTCATTTGCTATACAGCGGGGGAGGCGGACGAGTGTGGGAGATACACACTTACCATTACCACACATTTATCGTTTGCTGCTCGGGATTTCCCATCCCTCTGGTGGTGATCAGTCTTCGTCCGTCTTGCATCCGAATCGAAACGAAACGATCGTGGAAAAGTGTTTTCGAATTGTAAATTTTTCTGATTAAGTTTTTCGTGAACTTGTGTGTTTTGGAAAAATGCTTCCGTCGCCGCAATATTTCGCAGCCTGTCCGACGGGTATTGGCTCCTTGGAAGATCTTAATAACCCTGCACTTCGGGGTGACTTTATGTGTACCACTTCTATACCGGAGGCTGCTTATTACTACAGTGGAATGCATCCCTTATTTAGGGTGCACAACAGTAACTTGTGGTCCCTGCCCTTCACTTCGCTTTTGAAGACATCCCATCGACCGGAAAAGCCGCCATTTTCCTATATCGCACTGATAGCGATGGCAATCAGCAGTGCACCCAACCAAAGACTAACTCTGAGTGGGATTTATAAATTCATAATGGATAAGTAAGTGAGAGATTGTTCGTTGATATTGATTTTGAAAAATGATCCTCGGTTGGGCCGAATTTTGTTGGGCACTGTCGAAAAACCGTTGAACTCAAACAGCTTAGATTTCGAGCCACCTTCCGATCTTTTGCGTCTCGCAGCTCTCTCTACGCTCTTCCATATATTCGGGTATCCCGCCGGCGATGTCAGTACCTAACTCGGTATAAAAATGTAGGTCTGAAAATATGAGTAATTTAAATTTGAATTGACCCCTTCCTCTTGAAGTTGCTTTTTGAACTCAGCGTCTTTATTTTTTAAGCTACCTTATATACTAAAATAATGCTTATTTTACAAAATTTATAATTTGCCATTCGGTTCATTTCGCATGCGTATCCAGAATGCGATACTTATGCTTAGCACTCGAATGGCGTTGGTTGCAGCACGTCATTTGATATTATAAAATTCAAGCGTGCAACAATAATTCTTATTGTAATGTAATTTTATTATAATAATGTATATTGTTGTGAAGTCACAACAAGGTCCCTTCCATTCGTCCGAAAAACAAAATATAATACGCAAAGAAATGGTTATGAGAAGGTCTAGAGTCGTATACGAACCTGTGGCGCCACCAATTTATTTATTTTTGATAAAGCCTAACTTTTGGCATAGTCTAATGCTGGCCTAAGAATTTGAGTACCCTTTAGACTGAGGTCTGGAAGTGAAAAGAACCATTTCACTGCAACTTAACAGTGTAGGTAGAGTCCTTGTTCATTTTGGTGTATTTGGAGGATATTCTATCTTTCCGTCGGCAATTTCGGCTATAAAATTGTTGAACTTTTCCTAGCGTTTCAGCATGGCTGGCTACCTTTTTTTCTGTTTCCCAATAAAACAAAGCGGAAACAGGCAGCAAACCCTGTCGCAGCGTCGAAAAAATAAGAAAAGCTGATTCAGTTGTTTCTTCGTGGGTGGTGCTCAAGTTCAGGGTAGTCCTGGGTCTTTACCAATTTGCCACTCCAACTGTAGCGGTATTTGACTAACTGCCTCCAGTTGCGCTTACTCAAAGATGAGTTTGAGTTTGAGATTCCGCTTCATAGTCACTCCGAGTTGAAATCGAAAACTTTTCGGGATTTACACGTTATAACAGACGATTTATTCGTACTTTCCTGACCAGGTCGAGGGCTGTTAAATATCCTCCTTCAAGACTTGTCTACTTAGTTGCTTTAGGCAAAAAAGAACGGTTATTGCCAGCAGTGATGCCAGATTACAAGATATGTCTTTTCTTTCAAAATTTTTGAGCTCCAAAATATGTACAAGACTTTTTACCTCGAAGTCATCAAATTTCAAGATTTTTGACATAAAGAGCTTTTTAAATCTAGCACATTAAAAAAACCTTTTCTATTGAAGAAAACCGTTTTCTATTAATTTAATTATTACATCTAATGTGAGTCCGAACAGAGCCCATGCACAATTTCTGTCTCACTAACGTTTTCATCAACTCTAAGGAAATATGAATTTTAACGAATTTGATAAAATTGGTTTAGAATATACTGAAACGGTTGTTGAAATTTGTATCTTTACAAAGGATTTATTGAGCTTCAATGAACCGAAATTCTATGATCTTGCAATATGATCTATAAAATGCAATTCTAAGTCAATTTAATTCAAAAATTTCCAAAGCATCATCAAATTAATTTACGACCAAAGTTTTTATAGATATTTAGGTGATCTATGTTTTAGTAGTGAAGTACTTCAAAATTGTATTTTAAATTTCGCTCTTTTTATATTTTGAACAATATCTTGGAAAAAAGATATTTTGTTTCGGAAAAACAAGAGTTTCAGATTTTTTATCTGGCAACACTGATTGGCAGAATCAATTTTTAACTTGATTTCTAGTTTGTTTGCAGCGAGGATGGTATAACCGGCTTAAATTTATAGCTGACTATGATGACGTTCCCTCCATTCGCTTCGTTTTATCGTATACGTGGTTTCGCCGTTACTTACGACCTAAACCATTTCTGCCGCTTTTCTGCCGATATTTGCAAACGCGGCGACCAGTGACAGCCGCTCAGTTCTGCAAATGTAATTCGAGTTATTGGACAGACTATTGAAAAATGCTTTTGAAGTTAAAAAAAAAATCCACATGACATCGTGTCAAAGTCCGATTTTTGACATCAGAATTCCTTGTGGAATTTGTTTTTTTTTAGTCATGATCTATATAGATAAATGATCAATAAAATAAAATAAAGCCTACTGTTACCGACTTCGTTCGAGATAGGGACCCGAGCTAGGCATTCTTTTTCGTTCAATAAAAAAGAAAATCGTACTTAAACTGCAAAAGGGGCCATTTTGATCAACACTGCCTGGGACCGGGAGAAGCACATCGCTTTTTATGCTTCCGATGGTCCTCTCTCACAATAACGGCCATCGTCCGTCTCTGCAACGCCACTTTATAGGCGATTTTCTTTACTTGATCAGCTTGTCGGCACTCTTCATCAAACCTAGATTTTTAGTGAGGGTGCGTTCGAATGCACATCAGTTGAGGCATTTTTAATGACTTATTATTCTTCGCGGCTGTTGATGCTAGCTGCATGTGCTTCTTGATATAGGTTAAGGAATACGCGATCCGCAAATCTTCTTCTGAAAGATTCCACCGAAAATTGATGTCAACGAAAGCACCATGTTAAAACTGAAGCGCTGCGCCGTCTGAACATCTGATTTTAAGAACGTGTCAGTCTTCAGGCTGTACTCTTCAAGATGACTTCAAGATGTCCTCTTCTTGCACAAAATAAAGAACTCTCTGCAGTATTTGCAAGCCATTTGAGCAGTCTGTTGAGATGCTTAATTGTCTGCCTGATACATATGTAGTTGATGAGAAAGGTAGGTATATTCTTATGGCAGAAGCTATAATGTGGCAATCTTTTTCTGCCTCATAATTAATAAGCCCTTCTTTCAATTGCTCAACGGCCATCCCTGAACTGCTTTTGGGTGACCAACGCTTTTTAACTTAGCAGTGAGATAGAAAAGAGCTTGACTGCGTCAATCGAAACTTTCTCGAATTTTGTGGAAACTTTGTTGTTAGCTTTCGGTCAGTTGACTTTTTTTTTGAGTAAGCCAAGAGTGCAAATTCGCCTGGAGTTTAACTGGCCTTTTTGGATTCGTTATGAATTTGGTTTCTTTTTACGGTTGTGTTAGTAGTGGAGTAGATCGTTTAGCTACACTTGCAACATTGTTGAAAATGTGGGGCTGGAGTCTTACTACTTATTTTTGTAGAAGCATATCCGACAAGCCCTTGAAGTCATCCCTGAGAAGGGCCTCACGCTAGGGTGATTTTACAGTTGTAGAGCGACCTTAAATTGGTGTGTTACTGGAGGCGTTTTTTTTTTTTTGTCAATAAGATTGATCTAAAGGAAAACAGGGAAGCTCGGCTAAATAATAAGATACGGGAGCAGCGCAAGTGCTGCAACAGATTCGCAACCTAATGCACCTTGGTTGTTTGCATAATTTCAAGAAATGTGATGATTGTAAGAGAGTGCAAAAAGCGTCAAAATCATTTGCCATTTAATAACAAATCCAAAGCGTCTAATAGCTAAAGCCCACGAAGCTTCAGAGAGTCGTATTTGATTAGACGAAAACCCTGCTTCCATATGTCCCTAGAAACCACTGAATCCTATTAACCGTAAACCTGGAATGATAACGCATAAAAAATTGTAATGTCTATCTATTTGTCTTCCAGTCCGAATGAATTGTCTCACAAACAAATAGGGTTTAACAAGGAGCAGGTTATAGTTTTTATTTAATAGCAATCGGCCAACTTGGTAGTGACCTACAATTTCATACTTTCGTATGTTTTTTCAAACCTTCGCGAGAGCATCGAAATACGCATGTATAGTTGCTCTTTCAATATAATGAAGTATCTGTTTCCTTCCAGATTTCCCTACTACCGCGAGAACAAACAAGGCTGGCAGAATTCAATTCGACACAACCTCTCCCTGAATGACTGTTTCGTTAAAGTGGCCCGTGACAAAAACACCATTGACGAAAGCGACGGAGCTGGCAAAGGTAGCTACTGGATGCTAGACTCGTCGGCTAATGACATGTTCGAGCAGGGCAACTACCGCCGAAGACGGACCCGTAGGCAACGCCAGAGTTCCAAATCAATGCTTAACAGTGATCATGTAAGTAACGCCAATATGGTGCACTCAACATAAAGTTAGACATCGGTTACATGTCCCCTTTCCTTTTCAGCAGAACGTAATGTGTTCATCCACGGCTCAGCAATCAGACCTCCAACTGTCCTTCAGCCCAACTGCCACCGATTTGGACGCTCATCAATTTGGTGCACTCAACTATTCTGACCGCATTACCGAACTCCATCGACAGTATTTAGCGTCAATTGCTCCATTTAACATCTTCTTTCGCAACAGCACATCCACAGGCACATTCAACACCAGTCACACCGGCCACAGTCGAGACTATGACCTAGACACCCAGTCGACTCAATCGGATAACTCGTGCAGCAGCCCCAAAGCCGCCCACTCTTCAAGCTACACATCCATCAAAGGATCAACGTCGTCATCGTTCAGTATTGAGAACTTGATAAAGAAGGACTAGCACACTTTCTCGCATAAATTCAATTCAACCCCACAATATCGTCTCACTCAGATTATACTGTAAACGCTTGGAACCAACACATAAATGCGTTCATTGTGAATGAAACGAATTGTTTTAACCCCGCTAATGAGCTTTTAATAGCCAATGGGTCCAGCGCGTAAGCCCTTCTCGTCCAATTTGACACCAATGGGGATAGAATACACCTACCCTCATGTATATAAGCGATGCGCTTTCAATCTATTTGGATGAATATATCCATTCGACAGAGATGATTAATCAATGTCACACCCGAGGCTGATGGGGCCGATTGAAAATTAAAAGAGCTGGCGCTCGCGATTTAATTACACGACATTGATAAGACCGTCTCGTAGCTGAAAATTTCTCCAACGCCAGCCAGGGATGACAACTGTAACCCTTCCGTACAACTTATCTTGGCGATAGGATGGAAAGGAAATCGTTTCTCCGCTTCTTTTTTTCGTTTGGCTATGTGATACGGGACAACACTAAACGATGATGCCTACTTAATCACTTGTCATTTTTCAGCCATTAATGATAGTTTGGTAATCTACCGAGTTTATGCTTAATTAGGTTTAAATCGTTTTATTGATTGACAGAGATTAAGTTTTGTAGATGTCCCATTGTAAATAGGCCCGCATTGTGAATGGAGTTCTAAGTCACACAGTTTGCAAGAGCGGGGCGGCAAAGTATTAAAATAAAACATATATTTATATTACATATTGCGCCATACTAATAACAAATTTTAGTCTCGACTTTAAATTTACGGAAGCCCACAATTGCGAAATTTGTATGGCAAAAAAAGCCACTGTGAACTAATAAAATTTGGATTCGAAACTAAAAATGTTTATTGGTAAGGCCCATTACCTTTAAGTAAGTTTTTCATTCAAATTGGCATGCACAGACGAAGGATATGGGCCGTCGTAAATCAAGTTGGCGCATCCTGCTGACTTCCGACATTTAAACACTTGGGGGTTCATTAATAAATTCACTGATGCTAAATTCTTGTGTGGATGCGAGTAAGGACGACCGGCCAAATTAATTCAAAGATTAATTAGCTTTATTAATTCTGCCGGAGGAAAAGTTTTCCGAAGGATATTGTATGCACCGGACGAGAAGGACTTCTTCCAAAATCTCACAACCTCTGTTCAATTATGAATGACTGAAAGTTCGTTTCCAAGAAGAAGAAGTTCCGTTCTGTTGTTCTGTTGGTGAGCTGAAGTTGTCCTCTCAACATGTGATGTGAAGTTTTTGGTGTTTCTTGTGGAAATTCAAGATTTCGCTTCGTTTTTATTTGGCTAATGTTTCGTCGGGAGTCGAGAGATTTGAGTAAAGTTATTTGAATGGAATTAAAGAGAATCAGAGGTGGCTTAAAGTCGGAGGAAATCAACATTATTTTTGTTCTTAAATAAAAATGGTTTGTTGTAAGGAGCTACAATATAACTAGAACCTTGGCTTTTATCTTGACTGAAAAACTATTCACTATAGTCCCAATAAAACCTGAACTACATCAAGTCAGTCAGCTGTCAGACTTACTAAACCACAAATCTGTACGTCACCATTGCTATACTAAGGTCAGAGTTAACGTAGGGGTTTGCATTTGTGACAATTTTTTGGAAGCTCTTTTGCAAAGAGTTCAATTAAGCAGACCGGCAAGAGCGGCTTCCCAGTTCTTGCAGACTTATAAATCTTTATTGTAGGGGCGACGTTTTTATTTGGCTAATGTACGGTCTTTTTCAAATACTCACAACAGTGAGTAGTAAAAAAGTTCACAAGTGGCACCACTGAAAAAATGTCATAGAGTAGCTCCGGGTAATGTGGAACCCTTCTTGTTTACTGGAATATTTCTGAAATAGAAACAAATATTTTAGATAGTCTATTGTTTTTATTCCTTTGAATGTTGCTGTCAACATTTACTTGGATAATAGCTTAATTTTTCATAACACAAAAAAAAATATATAAAACTTACTCCAAAAATATTTATATTTATTGAGCCTTACCAACAACCAAACCGTAAACTCGAGTTCAACTAATTTCGAAACTAACTATAGTTTCGACTTTTAATTTCTAGGTACCAACAATCAAAGTAATCGGTACTTTAACTACATCTGACTTTATAGCAAAATTATAACAGTATATAACTCAAAAGCGTTATAATTTGTTTCTGCGCTTTCAAATAATTTGCTGAAATTGGCAGTTGGTCGTATTTTGAGTGAAATATAAAAGATGGTTGCTTGGTTTTTTGACTGTATCATTGCAGCATTGCTAATTTTGCAAGCCAATGGTTTGACACAGTCAACAAGGTAATAGTTCTCGCATTGCCTATGTCCAATTTAAGCTGTGGCTTCTCTTTATTTGCTGTCCATTTCATGTTTCATATTTATTTATTACAAAGACTGACAATGACTGACTGACTGACAAAGCTTTAATAATGGGTTAGACTCGACTTTCTTCGGATCGAAAGTTACAGTCTCGATTATCTTAAAGTCAAAGATAACTTGATTATTGGTACACAATTTATTTTAATTTCGACTATTGCCATAAAGTCGAGTCTAAATTTGGTTGTTAGTAAGGCCGATTGAAAATAGGCTCTGAATGGCAAGGACTCCTAATTCAGCGAAAAAGAAATCATTTGTGTAATAATTGACCACGAAAAAATTAAAGTTGTCATTTCATGTGGCAGCTGGATAGTTTGCGTACTGTCAGACATAGGATAAGGCTGTGTGTCATTTGGGGTAAATAATTACCCTCGAATAATTTTCTGACACGTATCGTGATAAAAAACAAATACCATAGCTGTCAAAAAACTATCCTTGCTAGACAATGACAAAATGTTTGATAGGTAAAAGGAAACAAAGTAAAATAATTTTAATTAATAAATATAGCTCTCTACGCTCTTGTAGATTCACTAACAAGTTCTTGAAGGAATGAAACAAAATTTAATAACCAATCAATTAGCTTTTTCAATAGGGCACAAAATATTATGGCAATAATAGTTGTAACGAGATATTCGCTTAGGTACATCATATTTATTTTACATTGTTTTTCATATTGGAAACATTAGAAGATTTATTTAAAATGCAGTAAATTGTATTTCTTAAGATGGATATCAAATTTTTTGCGACACTTATATGGTTGTTATTGGGACAAAAAATTAAGAAATTTTTGATCTTAATCACTTTTCATATTCCATTGGGCAAGAAAATTATCGCCAGATCTCAAATATATTTTCAGACTTACACATACTGTCACTAATACCAATATACTTAACTCAGCTGTTTTACGTCACTTTCAGAAGTTTGCTTTAAAACAAATGCGCAAAGTTTCAGTATAGGAAGCAAACACATTTCATCCTAGCCCATTGCATTGAGATCGACTCAGTTACAGGCCTTATTAATTAACATTTGCTTCACGAAGCGAAAATGAACTATGGGTACATATCACACATTTCTGGTTTGAAAGAAGAAACAGTTATAAAACAGTTTACTTGCGCGGAAATTGTATTATCTTCTGTTTCCTTTCCGTTTTCAATACGTCTTGTTATATCCGTTTCCGTTTAATTTGATTGTGGAACGTCACGGAATATAACCAGCTTTCGTTTACGTTTCTTTACATCTGCGTACAACAAGGTATGTGCTAACTGAATTGTCGGTTTTGATTTTGTGTAGCACTTATATTTCCTTTTCCTTAGGCGTTAGGAGCTCGAGCATTATGAACGCGCTCTGAAGCGAGCGTGCTCAGATTGCTCTGAGCATTGACTTATTATATATGGACTGCTAGTGAAATGTCACTTCCAGAAAATGACGCCAACATAACTAGCGCTCGTGGTTCTATGCGAAAAATAAGTGAAACAAAATGACAACCATCTTGGATTTTTCCATAGAATGTTAGAGCCACCTATTGGGCGTGAGTGGATTTGCCAAGTGAAACGGTTGAAATTCAAATTGTTGCGGCATTGTTTACAATAGATGTCATCTCGAAATATTGCAAGTTTAAATAATTAATAATAGATGGAACCAACAAAATTTGAATAAAAAGTCGTTTTTCATTGTCCCATAAATTGCACAATTTTCGTATATTTATTGCGAATTAGTTTTTTATGTTTAGTTTTCATTATTAGTTTTAGAAATATGATGTAATAACACTTAAGCGTATATTTCAATCACATTTCTGATCAATGAATACTTATCATTGTCAAGAATATCACATTCAAGTACATGAGAATTTTAAAAAAGTTATTTTTAAATTCCGCATGCAAATAATAAAGCCCATAAAACTCACTTTATTTCTGCTTATTACGATTTGTCGGTAATTTATGGTGCAGCTAAGATATTTTATTGCGTTTTCAAAGAAACAAAAAATGTGTCCTTTGTTCTCTTTATTTAACCCTTTTTTAAAGTTGCACCTAAACTTTGACTTTGTGTAAACAATCAAAAATATTTATTATTGTTCTAATGGATAGAATTGTTGCTTCACATCCCACAAACTCAGTTTCTCCACTATTCAAGAGGAAAATCAGAGAATTTGCGGTGCTTTCACTCAAAGTCTGAGCAGCAAGTCATGATTTTAGAATGCCAGTTAATATGTTTGTCATTTAAATTGCTTGCAAAGTGAAGCCCAAGCTTATGTTAAAAATTAACCAATTTTTCAATATACTCCCACTTTATTGCCTTCCCATTCTCATCGTAAATTACTTTATGGGCTCCCCATGTATGTATTACGAATTAATTTAACACAATGGCAAGCATCTATGAAATTTGTTCATCTTTGTCGGGATGTTTAAAACTTGGTTTCAACTCCTCTAAAGACCAACACTTAATTTTTTAATTTTAAATCTTTATTCAATTATTCGCAATAACACAGTCTTATGCAAAGCTATCTGCAACGAAATGGAAACGTCTGATGTGAGTTTCCAATTTATTCCGCTCCGAACTACGAGAGCTAGCGCTTATGTTGGAACCAACGCGAAGTTGTCTACTAGCAGAAATAATAAGTCAATGGCTCTGAGGTATTTATGAAAAACACTTGAGCACATAGCTGTCATTTCCTGTAAATAAATTGAATATTTATTAATTGTTATTTAATAAATTGGTTAATATTCAGTTCCAGAACAACAAGGTTCGTCCGCCATTTCAACTTTTTTGGTTATCCTGTTTTTTTTTCTGTGAAATGTGACTGAAAGTGTGTAATCATCTTTTCACTCAGGATGCTCAGTCAATTAATTCTGAGCTCGTAGAGTGCGCTCTGATGTTGCTCTGAAGGAACAAAGAAACACTAATTCTGAGCTCGAATGTATCTGATCTAAAAAAAAAACACGACATTTTTGTATAGCAGTTCAGATTGCGCTCTGAACTAAAAAAGAAAAACGCCTAATAACCCTCCCCGTGTCCAGTCGGGTAAAAACGAGAAGCGAGCGCACGGTTAAAGGTATCAAAAGAGACCGTCAGTTTCATACATCAGCAGTTCACTCCAGAGCGAGCCTAAGAGTTTACCTTGACGCACTCGGTCGTATGAATTCTCCAAATCTACAAAACTATTTATAAATATATCTGTCACGCTCCCAACCATTTCATGTACCATTGAATAGCTGGACGGTCGTTATTCCACCCAGATTAAAACACACAACAACACGCGTTTCCAAGACCAAGGTAAAATTTGCTGCAAGACGTACACTTTTAAATGTAGCAAGCCCTTTTCTTTTTCTTGAGAAGCAGTCGCCCCAATTTACCAACCGAAGGCTTCTTGAGCAACTGCACGGAATTCTCAAGCAATACTCAAAATCTACGTCTCAGATCGCACCATAACTTCATATACGACTTTCAATAGAGGATAACTACAGTATCGTTTAGGCAATCAAGCTATTCCTAATGAAATAGATAATCGCAACTCCCTCATCGCTTTTTGCACAATTGGACATTGGAGCTCGTGTTCCTTAAAGTTGAAATACTAGTGCCTGCTGAATGCCATTAGATAAACGAAACAACGCCACATAGTCGCACTGTTCACAAGGCTACACTTGCGAAATTGGATACTTACCACACGCCAGTACCTAGTACGAAAACTGCAGCCAAGTTTCATCGAAAACATTTCAAAATCCTTCCCAACGATGAAGCACGACGCCCCAACCAACAGTATAGCAACCCATTGCTCAATGCATTCACAAAACAAATGCAATCTTACTAAACCTCACCACTCCAACACATTCCATTTTCAGCCAAAAATCATTGGAAATCATGGTTTATCATATTATGTAAATTTTATTTCTTTTTTTTTACAAAACTACTGTCTCTGGAACTTATTCGGCCTTCTTAGTCTTCTTGACTGGAGCTGGCTTCTGTGACCTCAAGATAGCTGATGCTTTGCGGAGGGCAGCCTGTAAACGAAACAAAAAGGAGCATTAGAGCACAATCGAAAACAGCCACAGAACGTGTGGTAAAATTTAAGCGTCAGTAAGGTTAGATTCTTCAATGCTTTCGGAGATCTTGGTAGGTAGTTATGTTCATCATAAACAAAAATAGTATCACCTCGAATTCACACAGAACTTGATAATTACCTGCTTCAGATCGGAGCGGTATTTGCTGCCAGTGAGCATGTTCCTCAGTTTCTTCAGTGACCGCCTGGGTCCGGCCTTCATGGTCACGCGAACTGTGTTCTTGGATGGGCGGTTCTGGTACTTGCCCTTCTTCATGACAACGGTGAAGCCCTTCTTGGCTGGGACGACTCCCAAGGTCTTCTTGTGTACTATACCGCTGTACCTGTATGAACTGATGTTAGTCAAGTTGCTTGGTTCCTGCAAAAAGAGAAAACGTGCATTTTAGTACAGGAACTCCGAGGTTATAAATAAGAACACATGTGCTAGATTGTATGCCACTGCATTCGCATCAGAAGTAGCAAATAAGTATTATCACGTTTGTATCAACTATCATTGTGAAATAAAAAACATCATTTAAAGGAATGCAGGGGCTTAGTAAGTAGCTATAGTTGAATTTTACTTACAGTGCTGAAGGGTTTCTTGACATCACGCTTTTTCAACAAGAAAGAATTGTTGTTGCGGATAATCAGCCAATTGAGGTGCGACGATGTGGTGGCCATCTTGAACGGTCTGAAAAAATTGAGAAAAACACGAGGAAATTAAAAAAATGGACAAATTATAAGAAAAAAACAGCTCTAGAGACTATATTTCAGGATTGGGTGATGAATTATAGTCTTCAAGAACTCTTCCGCTAATTCATTCATCATGAAAAAAGGCGATTCCACCAGAAACAAAGAGAAGAAAATTCTGATTCTGGAGGAATCAGAAAAAAAACCACGTGGAAAATTTTTCAGTTTGATAATTACCAAGAAATTTACGGGATTCCTGGAGTGGAAGCATGGTAAATATATAGTTTTAGAAAATTAGAACAACTTTTATGCAACGCCTATGATGAGACAAAAAAATTTTCACGTGTTCACCGAACAAATTCACAAGAGAAATTAAAAATCTCACCTTTCGTGCTTGACTGCGATGACGGAAAAGAAACAGGAAACATCATGGCGGCGCGAAGAAGACCATCTGCCATAGTTGACGTGAGTTTAGAATATAAAAGTGTGTTCGTAAGGTGGATGTTGAATTGAGACAGACTGATAGAATAAATACCTATTGAAATAAATGGTAGGACCTAGCTACCTACCTACCTACTTTAAATAGGTATTTATCATGAAGGTACATAAAGCCAAGCAAAGTAAAGTCAGACCACAGTGAGTCTGAAGTATCAAATAGAGCGTGCACTTCACTTTGCTTTGCTGAGACCGAAGCTCCAAAAAAATTCCTATTGACTGAAAAAAGATTTTAAGGAAATCAATAGCTGTTTCCTTATTAAAAAAAAAGTTAAATAAAAAAAATTGCAAAGAAAAAAAGAACTATCTAATAAAAAATGAATGAAAATATTTCATGTGTCATATTTATTATTTAATTCCTACCATAAACTAAAATTGAAATAGACTAACAGCTTTCCCACGTCTCCCCAATTTCCCCAGTACAATTTTGTCAATATTATTGACATTTCACCCACTCTCAATTTTATGTGGTTTTCGATTGGATTGGGCTTCTTCAGATTCGATCTCAGATTTCAGATTTCGTGTGTGTAATCGAACATAAGCCGTGTTACAACAACTACGCTCTACTTGAAACTTCGAGACTCAGTTGTAGTTGTTGTAATCGCGTGCTGACAATCCTACTTTACTTTGCTTTGCTGAGATCGAAGCTAAAAAAAACACGCCTATAAAAAGCACTTGCTCGTTTTTGAATTGATATTTGTGCGATTGGAATATGTGTAGCCTTCGACACTTTTTTACGCGTTTTTCATTCACTGGTTAAATTTTATATGAAAACATTCAAAATGCTCGCCCAGATTGATTTCTAAACATTTGTACAGAAATAATTAACAAAAAATAGATCAACCCGATGCAATTCGTTTCATTTCAGTTGAAAGATTTACGAAAATGTAAACAAACTCCACTAGCTGTCAAACTCAAACGTACTTGAATTGGTAAATCTGAGAAAAAAAATCCAGATTCGCAAAAGTGGTCTAAAATCTGAAAAAGATTGTTTTTTTTTTTATATCAAACGAACATAAAAATTGCTCTGAGAGCAAAAATAGTGGCCTGAGAGCGCCCAATCGAATACCACATTAATACCCGTGAATACCACACGTAATCAGCAAGAAAGAATAAAATTCTTAAATGTTTATGATTCTTACAAGCATATTTTCAGCATTATTTATATTCTGTAAAGGAACGATATAGCTATTTCTATGGGGCTGAATTCAAATTCTGCTGTTGTTAACTATTTTCACTACGGCGCCGTAGTTGTGAAAGTTCCACGCAGAGATGTTAACTGACAAAACTGCGATTGGTTTCGCTGCCAACGGCTGTAATGTACCCAACTCTGGCCTATCGAAAGCTGTCACAGGTTACAAAAGTATGAATGTTTGCTACTCAAAATCTGCTCACATATTTAAGATTTCATGTGGCCGATCGAACACAAAAAAACCGAATCGTTCTATTTATTATTGGTATTCGTGTAATGGGAATGTGTTATAAACTTATGTCGTTTTCGATTTGGCAAAAAAATCAATTTTTTCGAGAAAAAATCGATTTTTTTTGATTGAGATTGCCAAATGTTCGATTTGCCAAAAAAATCAATCTTTTTTTTTAATCTGACACTCTTTAGAGAAATCTCGATTTTTTCTCAGATTTCACACATACTTTCACTAATACCAATGTGTATGACACACAGCTGGCGGTTACGAATTGTTTATTTTTGGAAGGGTTGCTTTTTTTTACTGAATTATTAATTTTTCGAGTATGGAAACGATTCTTTATATTAAATTATTTCGAAATGCGTTTTTATAAATGTGTAAAAATCAATTGAAATGGATTTCCAGTGCAAGTGAACAAAAATATTTTTTGCGGCCAACTTTGTGTACAAGAACCAATAAAATTCGGATTTTATTTTCGATTTGGCAGCAGAAATCTGAAATCTCAGATCAAAATCTGAAAAGCCAAATCGAAAACGACATTACTTACGTGTTTTCTAAAGAAATGAACGCCCAAATTGATTTATAAACATTTACAAGTAGTGTGTTTCTTTGCAGTTAATTTCACTTCAAGGTAAAAAAAATACAAAATTGTCAAGCTCAAAGGCAACTTGTGTTGGTAAATTTCCATCAGTTATGGAAAGAAATCGGAAGGGCTTCTGAAATTAAAAAAAAAAAAACTGCTAAATGAATATTACAATTTAATGCTCTTTTATTTCAGTTGAATAGGAACAACTAAATAGTTAAACTTGGAACGCACCCACATGGTATAGCGATAAAACCTACGCCGACTCCACTAGAGATATATCTCTCCAACTAAATGTTTGACATCTATACAATTTTTTTATATCTCTGCTGGGCTTGGGCAAATCATGCCATGGCTTTTCATTTCGTATCGCAACAGCAAGAGAGGTTGTAGGTGTAAAAAATTACATTTCCAGAAGAAAAACAACACAAAAAACAAACATCCGTCAAATTCATGGCAGACATCCATGTCAAGATATAATCGCAGAGAGCGATCGCTGACATCCAATCATGAGATGAAATAGAGTGATTCCACGAGATATTTCATCTCATGATACGCATTAAAGAGAAAATTTATATCTTGAGGATTCGGGGTGTATAAAACCTCAACAGCCTGTTTGTTATAAAAAGTTACACAATTTCAACATCTCGCAATAAACGCTAAAAAGAAAACCACTCTGTTGACACTTGAGCTTGACAATTCATCAATATTTTTGCATGCAAAACTAAATTTTAAGGGTCCCACGGCAAGCTGTTCACAGTTGCTATTGCAAAGATGATTTAAAACCTATAAACAAAACAAAAATAAAAATGAATTGAAAAAGAAAATTCCATTTGTAATTGGAATTTTAAAATCCAAAACTACTACACGCACCAAAAGTAAGTACATATTCTGATAACAACTAACCGATTAGATTTTCTTTTCGTTCGAATAAAGGTATCAGTTAGGTTTTATTTTTTATTGCAGCAGGACATAAACTGGCACAAATTTATTCCGTGACGATGACTTTCATTAAATTCAAGAGCGAAAAGCGACCACTGCTCTTGGAAGATGATGATGATGACCTCAAACGGCAGGATGAAGATGGCACTTCGGTTGATGTGGAAATGTTACCGGCAAATCAGCGCCATCAAATCCATAGAGGTGCGCGCAAATTAACCCGCTTCGTGATGGTCTCTTTAGGATTCTTATCGTTCTTCCTACTCATCTACATAGCAATCTATAATAGCGTACAAGCACGAAGAGGTAGGTGGACTTGAATTATATTTCGATTTTTAAATGTCTAGTTACAGCGAGTGTTTTTTTGTAGTGGCTCTACCTGGTTGGGGTTATAATACCTCTCGCAATACCGCTGATTATGTTCTGCCCGATGAAGATACGGATTTGATAACACCTAAGCATGTTTGTGAAAGCAAGTTTTTTTTACTGATTGTTGTGTGTTCGGCTGTTAATAACTTCGAAGCCCGGTAAGTGAAGACTATTTTGTTATCTCGTTTTTTCTTCACCCTATTTCGTTTGATAAAGAATGGTAGTATAGAGTTGTAATAACATTTGGACACACACATATAGTGGCCAGGGGTAGAGTTAGGCTGCTCGCGTTTACACCTACCTTTTTAGAATGATGTCAGTTGTTTGATCTTCAAGCACAACGTACAAGTACCTTTCAAGTATGTACGTCCATGATAATAACTATTAAATAACTTAGTTTTATCGCTCTCGGAATGGTTAAATAAAGAAGAGCGATGGGGTTCTTTCTAATTTATATCAAACCAATTTACTTGTGTGGCACCGTGAGTGGGTAAATATTTAGAAAACATTTCAGAGGCTCCTGTATAAGAATGGGTGTCCTGTGTATTTTGATATGAAATTGGAATTATGTTCTATAGATTGTTATTGATCTAGAAACGAGTGACCGTATGAAACTGGCTGAACAGCAAACGATGCAGCGAAGTTTACGTTTAAGTGGTAGTTAAACTTTCTTACGATGTTGGTAAGTATTCTGCCTTACAATAAGTAAATGTCTTTCGAAATATTCTGCAAGGTGAGTTTACTCTTATTGAAATAGGCATAACGGATTTCTTGCAATATAATAATATTGCACTGCCAGATTACTTACTGCCAACAGCAGCAATTGTATTTTTTTTTCTGTAATAATCGAATATTCCAAGAGTGGTTTCATTGCCCGAGCTATGCGCTCCAATAAACAGTTCACTTTTGAGGCGACAGATAATATATAGACCGATGCACTACCACACGATTATTGTCCAAAATTGCATCAATTGGTGATAGTCGTCAGAGCCAGCCATTGCCAATTGCGAATAAACAGCATGATTGATACATCCAGCGGTTTCCATGTAATCAGTGTAGATCAGAAGTTTAATTAGCTCAAAATTTTACATCCAAGATGATATCACTGGAGCTACGAACGAATGTTTAATTTTAATATAAAGACTGTTCCCTACCAAATGTATTACACGAAAAAAAAACAATTAAATGCATACCACTTATTTGTTTTGTTTTCTCTTTGAGTGGGCAGATTTTTTCTACACTTTTTCTCATTTGTGTCTTTTTGTGTGTTCATTCTCCGTTGCACTCTCATGCTGCAAGCTTTCATTGTCATCCTCTTATGTGGATTTTTATTGTTTAAATATGGATTTACCATCTGGTTGTTGTGCCTGGGTGGGTGCGTTGCTTTCACAACAATGAACTCGAAGGAGAATCAGCTCAGTAAAGCAAATTTTTTTTTTGATTCTGCTTAAAACAACACCAACTACGCCTCGACACATTTTGCGGGGCCATTTTTATAGCTAAGTGAATTCAATTCATTTTCCAACCAATGTGTCGCCACTCCATTTTCGGAACAGAAACCCTGTGGGAAAAACTAGCGTTGGTAGTCAAGGGGCCAGCAAAGCGCCAGTTCTTAAGGATTTAAAAAAAGACCAGCCAGTGGTAGAATGTTGCATTGATCGAAAAGTCGAGAAGCTATTCCAATAAGATGCAATTCATTTTACAAAAGCCTTCCGCATATCGAAAAATTATTCGACACTCAAAAGCAAAGCAGCTGTTCGAGCGAGTAATTCGTTTCGAAGGGATCCACGGATCCACCCCAAAAAAGTATGAACAAACATTCTTATCTACGCCAGTCATTTACACACCCCGTTGAAGCCATATATAAACCAAGTGTCCTCTTTTTTTTCCTTTCTTTTTGCAGGCAAAATATCCGTGAAACATGGGGCAACATATCGGAGTTTAACTACGACATGTTTGCTGTAATGCATGCACATCTGCAAGGCCATTACTTAGATAAGATAAGTGATAATTTTAAGCGCTACAAAGAGTATTTCAATGTAAGTCTGCAGACAATAATGTTCGGGACTTAATTTATTTAAAATATAATAATTCCCAGGACACATCCAACTATAAAAACCCAGCTCGCGTGGTGTTCCTCATTGGGCGCAGTGAATCCGAGCGACATCTAGGCAACGAGAGTAGAGTTCGGCTGAAACAAGAAGCCGACCAATACGATGATCTCATCCAGGAGAGTTTCGTGGACACCTATAATAATCTAACAGTCAAATCTGTGATGATGCTTAAGTGGGTAAATAAGTATTGTACGGACAAAAGTCAATTCCTCATGAAATGTGACGACGACACGTTCGTCAATGTTCCCAACCTATTGCACTATCTCCTCGGAGGCACAATCCCCATATATAACGCCACCATTCAGTATCACGATATGGTTACGTACAAGGTGATGTCTGCCGCAAATCGATTAAGACTGTTGCGTAACTTTCTCATGGGTTACATGTTTTGCTTCGTGAAACCTGTAGCGAATATCAGTTCCAAGTGGTATGCTCCATTTTACATGTATCCAGGTGAAACATATCCCAAATATCTATCCGGCGCTAGCTATCTTATGTCTAGCGACGTTGTTGCGCGGCTCTATGATGCCGCTTTGAACACATCGCTTTTTCACCTTGAGGATGTCTATATTACAGGTATATGTGCAGAGCACATTAACCTTCCCCGCCATCACAATCCACTGTTTTGCTTTGATCATTCGAAGAATATATGCAGTTTTAGGGGAACCATTACACAGCACTACGTCAAGGGTGATTCGATGCGCGAAGCGTACGCGTTTGTGACGAACTTCACCAACAAATGTCCGCCACCAGATAAGTACTTTAAGACAAATCGATTGCGAAAGCGTGCCAAGAACTGCAGCTAAATGTCTTTTTCTCTTTTTGTATGCTTTCGTTTTCCCCCTCTTCCCCCCCCCCCCCTCCCTCATTCCTATTTAGTTATTTATTTTCGCGATTAATTTAAATGAAGGAACACCCGCCGTAGAGAAAATAAGGTCTGTTGCTATATAAGGCTGATGAGCATTCTGTTGTTGTTTGTTAATTTACTTTAATAGGTCGGTTGTTGTTAGTGTGCAATTGAGGAAGGTTATTTTTATTTTGTTCTTTGGCAACAAAAGAGAACTAAACTGTTTATCAACCCGGTGTCTCATAACTGAAATCGTTTGTTTTCAACTCGACTTGCTCTTTATTCAAGCACTCATCAGTGCCGCCTAAATATTTTGACTGCTTTAAGTAAACAATTTTTAAAGGAACATTTAGTTCTCTTCATAATCGTTTCCGATGTAGCGGCTATTCATTACTAGGGTCGTAGGTGTTGGATGGTTAAGTGGGCCCCTTTCTCAGGTCCGATCTTGAGCCAACAACTCTTTAATCACCGTAGCCAAAACCCCGAGGAATCACGGCTTATAGCGGGGATTCCACAGCACGACTTTGCATCTAAACCTAACCTCGAATTAAAGACGGAAAGTTTGGTCCTCGTAATAATAGATCCTCAAAATTGGCCCAGCTTTGCTAGTGCTACTGCTACAGGAAATCTTGAAATCCCTTCAGCGCTCTTTCACACCGCGCAATCACATGTGACAGTTCTTTGACGTTTATGTTTACTATTGTTTGATATGAATAGGTTCCCCCACCAGGAGAACAGTTCCACTATTCCATTTTTTTCTTAAACAATCGCGTATAGCGAGGAGACTTTTCCTGGCACAATGGGTTTTTGAACAATCCAAATTGCCGTTCATTGAGTATGTACACAAGAGACACTTTGGACTCAATTACGCCCACTAAAAGTACACTGGTGTGGTCTTCACGTCGGTGATATTTGTTAAAAAATCGGACCGGAGATCTGTTATACTCAGTGCCGGACAAGGGTCACTCATTATTTCTTTAAAGCAATGCATGGTATTTATATATATTATATATTATATTTGGATGAAAGGAATAGTAAACAAAAACAACTGTCAGTCATTACTAGGGTCTAGAATTCCACCGACTAATTTCTACAATCATTTACTGCAAGCACTAGTAGGAAGCGCTGTATTACGTGTCTTATGAGTGTTGTTATGGCGGAAGAGAACGCAATTTAGTTTTTATTCGGTTTTTTTTTTTACTTTTTTTGGCTTGTTTGGCAATTGCTTACGTCTGTTCTCTGTGGCTGCTTTTCTTCGACTCCCTGTTGTGTGTGAGAGTTCCGTTTTTATGCTGTTGCAGTGCAGGGTGCCCTAACAAGTGTGATATGAGTTGTACTTTCAAGATTCCACCAAATCATATCAGATGCGCTCTTCAATGTATCATTTAAATTATAAACAAAATAAGACTCTGTTCTTCAGCACAAAACACCAATCGATAACATTGCGTGTCGAACATTAAAAATATCTCCAACGAAGTTCTTATTTGAACAAAAAAATAAAATAAAAGGAAAAACAGCCCAACCTACTCTTACCTCAGCATGGTTTTCAAAACCTTGTTAATTAACGAAAACAAATCCAACAGCAACCAACAAACGAATGTAAAAACGAAGAAATGCGTGACTTTTTCTAGTTTTCCCAAAATGTGCGTGATAACCTTCCCTCCCGCCACATTCTGATATTAGTGTCCTCTCCTTTTAAAACTTATTAGCTAATTAAAAAATATCAAACTGAGACGAAATAAGTAGATGTGCCTTGATAGAATGAAAGAGCTACCGTCATCTATACATGTGTATTAATTATTTACTTCCTATCCCCATTCCTACCAGAGGTCCATGACAATTATTGTAGATTATTTTTCCTCACGAAATTTGGCGCATTGGGTTTCTTTTTTCTTTTTTGCCTATAAAATTATGTAAGAGCTCTATTATGCAAAAAATGTGATTTGTTTTTAGAAATACTTGTGTAAGTTTTTTTGTTTTTTAAGGTTTAAATTATTTCTAAAATTGAAGTAGGTACCTAGTGCAAATTTTAATTTTTGTTTTCTTACCATGATACTCGCTTCAGAAGTGCCAATGAAGTTACTATTTTGTTTTAGTTTTTCTTTTGTTCTTAAGATAAAAGTAGAAATTTACAGAATTATTGTAGTGTAATAATGTAATCATAAAATTTCATTGTAAGATATCGTAAATTTTAAATTATAGAACTAAAATAAAATATGAATGGTACATACAGATGAGATGGAGTTTTATTGTTGTTATTCAGAAGGAAGGTGAGATGCACTAGTTTTATTCTGCGATGGGGAAAGCTGGTGTGTTTAATGATCAGAAACTAGTTACAGTTTTGACTAGTCGTAGCGATTTTTTTTTAATTAAATGTTATTCCACAGATAAGGCATGTAGTGAGTTGCGTGCTGTAAATAAGTTCGGCACACTCGGTAAGACGTTTTTCAACAAGATATGATCCTTCATAGATCTAGAGCCCGCTTCACTTGATGGTAAAGTTTCGCCTCGATTTAATTTTAGAATGTTGACCTTTGAAGTATAAAAAAGTTGAACCACATATGCATCAGTGGTGACCGATCCAAGCCAATAAAAACTGAGACTCACCCATGTCGCCAAACTTATTTTCCATACTCTTTTGAAGTATTTACCTCCTAACACAACTTACAAAGGTTTGGAAAACTCAATTTCAATTGAAAGACAAAGCGGTATAAAAAATTATGCCGGTATTGCTGTTAATTCATATTTATTTAAGACCAAAAACAACAACTACGCCGTTACTAGGACTGATCGTTCCATATCTTCTGTTACATGCTGAAGGTTTTTCTTCAACTTTTTAGCTTTTTTATGCGCCTCTTTCGCTTCCTTGTCGATGCCATGCTTACATTTTTTACTTTTCTTTCTTTTTGTTTTACCATCGATATCGTCTAGAACCTCATCTAAGCTTTCATCTGCAGCTTCGTTTGCGGCACTCACTTCGCGATATGTTTTAAAACTGTCTGAATTTTCCTCCTTCTTCGATTTCTTTGCATTTTTTGATTTTTTTATCGCTTTAGAGTTATCACAGATTTTCAAAAGACCTTCGTCTTCCTTTTCGGTTTCCATTGAAAACGAACCAAGGCATTCGGAAAGCTCCTCTTCGGTTTTCTTCTTTTCCTTCCTCTTTTTCTTAGACTTTATACAGTACTCAGCCGTGTAGAGCATACTACTCAATTTAGATTCAGTATCATCTACTGCGTCTGCTTGAGGAGCTTCATCAGTTGTCGCCTTTTTGTTTTTAGTTTTCTTATTCTTTACAACAGTCCAAGGCTGAGACAGTTCTTCACAATTAGCACTTGTCATTTTCAACAGCATTTCCTTTTCCTGTTGCTCTATTCTTGCCAGCTTTCCAGACATTTTAAGTCCATGCCTGGCACCTTTGTGAGCTGTTCTTCCACCACATGCAGCAAATAATTCCTCATCGGTGAGAGGCTTATACGCGGCAACTTTTATATCGTCGACTTCGATTTTATCTGGCTTCGTCACTTCTTCTCCTGTATTTGTAAGCGTAGCTGAGACTAGAAAATTATCATAGGAGTCACGCTTCTTTTTCTTAAGCTTGCGGATAGAGTAATCCTTTGTGGTAATCTAAATAGAAGTACCTATGTAATATTTGATTTAGAATTGTCAATGAGTAGTTAAGTTACCTCGACAGATTCTTCGTTTTTTATATTCACAGAAACCTGGTCGCCATCTTTACCGATTTGGACATTATTTGCAGCTTCATTGAAAACACGTTCCCACCAGTGGTTATTGAATTCCGCAGCTTTATCTACTCCTAGTCCGGCGTTGTCAAACTTTAGACTTGCCTTGAGAGGTTTTGATATTCCATCACTGTTTTTTCCAAGTCCATCGCCTGAAATCGCTTTATTTATGAGCAATAGCTAGTTTATCAAGTTAGTTAGTTTATTACCTTCTTTCCAACCGAATTTTTTTAGAATTTTCTCTGCAAAACTCATAATAAACACTACGCATCAGTTTTTATTTACAGAAAATTCAACTTTATTTATGATAGCTTTTTGACATTAGCAGCACGTGTTTTTCCCAGGCTGTGTTCAGAAAAACAATTATAGTTACTTTCATGACCGATTCACCCTAGATTCCTATTTTGAATCATTCATTATATTAAAACCAAATCAAATGAATGCTCAATAAATCGCATGCATTGACATTCATGTGTTGATTATTATTAATTGAGATAAAGTAGCATATTTTCTTACAAACGAACATGGATGATCCCGAGGAAATGGATAATAAGTTCAGTCGGAGAGATAGCTAGCAGCGATCACGACGAAAAATAAATCGCAACAATATTAACTATGGTTGAGAAACCATGAAACGAACATAAAAAAACACAATAAAACCTTGAAAGCAATGTCCACATAATTTCATATCAAATAAGTAAGTAAATTATTCATTTATTTACATTTCAATATACACATAGAGTACGAAACATGAATTTAAGAGCTATGGTTAAGCCGTCAGCCAGAATTTAAGACATATTAACATCTTAAGATTGCTATTGTGAGTTGTTCTCATATCATTAGCCCAGATACCGCCCATCTAGCTACCCCCTTATAAAAAGCTGCATTGTTGTTAAAACAGTTGCACCCAACACAGCGCCAAGCCGCAAGCTCTTCTTGATAAACTTCATAAATGAAAAGTTCGAACAAGTGCATGATTTGTGTTTACTAATTCTTCTCGGGGTGAAGTGGAGAAGAACAAATTCGAGATACTCCCACTTTGTTAATTGCCAAACGATTTTCTTTCTTGTAAATAGCTAAAACAAATCAACCCAGTGTGTTCACTGAAATTATTCTGTGTTTAATTAATTGGAACTCACTGAAAAAAAGTGCCCAAGTGTTCAAAGTTCAATTAAAATGTTCTGACTTCTTAATTACAAAGAAATATTGAATATAATTACGTTTGCGATAACAATAGTCGTTCCCACTTGAGATAAGCCAAAGTTCGCAAATCGTTAATCCCATTCAGGAGAAAAACAGTCTACAGTAGAACCTGTCTGAAAATGTCATCGATCGAAGAGAGATTCAATGCGGCAGTGAATGTTATAAAAAATCTCCCAAAGAATGGTAAATAATTGATGTGTAGTTGTTTATTGCGTAATTGAGTGTTGAGAAACTGCTAAGGAAAGTGCCCTTTATAACCTGAGCTTAAGCCCGTCTCCATAACATGAATTCAAGCCAAACAATACCCCAAGGTACATCGTTTTTTTTCGCGGCAATTAGTGTGTATATTGCCAGTCGCTTTATTACCACTATGTTGCAATTAAATAGTTTATGCTTGGCTGCTTGAAAACTAGTTCCCTTGAATGCGCTTTTATCTAAGTGTGTGTGTATCCAAAAGAGACGTGATTACTTTTTCTTGAAACAACTGTTGTCCGACCAGACCACTGGATGATTTCTAAGCGCAAAAGGTGCATAATGTACACTTTTGCTCAAGTGATGTGTGTGTCGCAATCGATGGCATTAGACGGAAAGTGATAGTTGCCAGTGTACATAGCGGCTCACCTGACTAAATGACTTAATGAAACTCTCTACTCTTTCCAATCACGTCCGATTAATGGTTGAAACGACAACGAGTTGTATTTCTTAATTTCAACTCCGTTTTGAACTTGATTGCACAGAACAAACAATATGCCAATCATTGCTACAATCAACGGAAAATGTTTTATTTTCTTAGTGCTAGCTTCTCTATTGATATTCACATAAATTGTCCCGGTATTAATTTGGCTTCATTTAGGGGTCATTCATCTTTGGGCTTATTTTGTTCGCTTTGTTTGGTTTCCATTTCTTTTAGCTGTTGTGGTTGTAGCTAACCCTGAAGTTGAAAATTAAGCTAAATTCTCATTATTTGGTTTCATTCAACGGTTTGCAAAGTTGACTTTGATGTTAAACGCCGGCACGATGATATAAGCCTAATCAAAGTTCAGCGGCTATCAGACTGACTTTGCTTTTTTTTTTTTTTTGTTTACCAAATTACATTATAATACGACCTGAAGTGCAAAAATAATGACACTGACCCTCTAGTTAAAAAAAAAAGAAACCACACGCAGCTAATGGCCTCTCTTGTACTTATGTTTCTGACGACAGGTGTTGGGGTCCGGCGCAAAATGTTGTTGTTGAGATTAAGATCAACGAAATGAAAATAACCACTACATGTTCCTACATGTGTATCGCTCGTTAGCCGCGAGTGTGGCTCCCTTTGTTTGACTTTTTATTTACAGCGCATACCCACTTGGTAGTCAGAGAGCATTTACACTGCTTTCGCTTTGACGTAGTCAAACAGTTTTCTCCTTTTTCTATAACCGATGTAATTCCGCTAGACACATCCGAATTGGGCACCAAAACCGCCTTACAGAAAGCGGCCATTGGATATATGTGCTTTCGAATGTCCAAAAGAGAATAGTAACACTCTGAGTTAATGGTTGGCTTATAGCTGTTATTACAGTCAGGGGAGAAGCCTAGAGAAATGGATGGCAGGCACGCGGCCGGGGTTTGTTGTTAGGAGAATTCTAGCAAACGACAAAAGCAACCAAACAGCTAACTACATTACTTAGGGTTTGCGTCAGGCCCAAATAATCTAGCATCGGATTGAAAGAGAAGAGCTTCAGCGCTGACGAAGTGCGCTCCACAATACTGTGCAAGTATTTCCCGGAAATGTGGCTTACTTTTCACAAAGCTTGTATATTTTGTGCAAACTTATCTCTCAGGGGGTAGGAGATTTTTGAAATTGTTCGTGCTATCGGGTTCTCGGATGATTTTTAAACACTTTACTTAATCTAATCTAAACAAATTTTGTTATTACTGACTGATTTTCTCTTGATGTCTGTAGTTGCCAAACGAATTCTTATTTAAAGTACATGATACTGATACCGCTGTAATCTAAATATATAATGAAAACATGAAATGACGGCGAATATTTTTTTGGTGCAACTCCTTCAGTTCTAGAGTCCTTTCAAATTCCTTTGACACAAGCTGAAGAAACCATAATCGCTGACGAACAGAATGTATAACAAATCCAGGGGTCGAATTGACCCCTGAGTTGATTGATTTTACATGTGAAACAAAAACAAATTCCGTCGCGTAATGCTCGATCACGCACCACGCTATTCGACCCCATGTGTTCCATGGGTCCCAAGCAACTGGATTGCATAGACAAACCATACGTATTGTCTCTGCTGGATTGTATAGTTCTTCGAAATTGGCAATAGCACATTTACGGACGAACCTATTCTATCCAACAAGAGAGTGATGCGTTGACTTTCGTATAATCGTCGAGTTAATCCAAAGAACCTTTAATAAGCCTTAAACACCCTTGCGCAGACAGCGCTTTTAAAGTTTTTTACTCGGCATTGTCTCAATATTAAGTGAACATGCGTGCGACGGATATAACCGTTTGAGAATCTGCAAAGATCTGAACAAGAATCGCCGCTAAAACCAGAATACTTTCTTGAGACTTTTCTATCAGCATCTTTACTAAAGACCCTAAGCTGTGGCGATTTAATGACTCAGTTGTTTGCCCCAAGACGCCCTTATCTATTTGTAAATCTTGTAACTTTTCGTGTGTTTTCCATCCGTAGGATCTTATCAGCCGAGCAATGCCATGATGCTATCATTTTACGGATACTTCAAGCAAGCAACACTTGGACCTTGTAAGCAGAAGAAACCTCAGTTCTGGGATGTTGTTCGAAAGTAAGCTCAAGCGAATGGCTCGCCACAAAATATTGCAGTTACTGATTTTGTAAATTGAATTCCAGGGCTAAATGGGACGCATGGTCGGCCCTCGGCGAAATGTCTCAAGAGCGCGCCATGGAGATGTATGTGGACGAGTTGCGTAAAATTATCGAAACAATGTCATTCACCGAAAATGTTGCCAACTTTATGGGCAGCATCAGTGAATTGGACAGCATAAACCTTGACGATCTGGAAGCGGTTGCACCCGGCATCATGAAAGTCGCCCAGTCACACCCAAACTCACCATTCAGCTCTCGGTGCAACAGTCCTGAGCCCACACTCACAACAAACGGCGATGTGCACGAGAATGGTCTTGCGAACGGGTCCAGTGCGGAAAGTGAAAGTTCCGATACGTTTATGGTGTCTAAAGCGAATACCCAAACTGTCGACCAGTCGGACGATGAGTACACGGACACGGTTGAGGTGAGTTAGCACTTGATTCATAGCAAAATTTGCTTCAACATCTAAATGAAATGCTTCTTCCTCTCCCCTCTCGTTGTTGGGTGGTTTCGTGTGAAGGATAATCTTGAGATGCCTTCATTCAGAAAGCAAGTCAAATCGCAATATGTTCATCCGCATCATAGTGTAAGTTTCATTTTGCTGTTGTTTGGTTGAGGTTTTTGTTGGTGTTTTTAGTCTTCTTCTTTTCTGCTTTCCGTTGGTTTTGCTTAGTGGTAATGCTCTTGTGACATTCAGTCGTTCCCGTTTCAGATACCAAGTGAACTGAGTGATGCACCAATTCTCGAAAATGGTAACCTGCGCAGGGTTATCGAAACAAATCAACTGGTTTTGGAGCAAATTCAAGGAACAGTTCGCCGCATGAGCATTGAATTTGCTGCCATAAACCAACGAATGAATGCAGTCGAAAAGAATTTGTCCGAAGTCAGCTTTGTGCTGAAAAAGGTGGGTGTCAATTGCGAATTTACTTACTAAATGTTTCTCATATACGTGGCTTTTCTTGCAGATGCGCGTTCAACGAAAACCCGACTGGTGGCCATTTCAAGACATCTCACCGCAGTGGTTCATATTCCTAGTGTTGTGGCCATTTTTAGCCAATCGATTGGCACATACAATTCAAAGAAGAAAGTAAAAAACTTCTGTGTGGTATTTGGGGAAACGAAAAAGTGCATGTAGTTCATTCTAGAGTGTCGCCATAGCCACCTAGTGAGAAATCATTGCAATTGTGATTTTTTTTTTTTGTTTGTTTTACTTTTCTGTTTTTTGTTGTGTATATTTTATTCAAGTTATATTTTTGTAATGATGTTTGCATCCTTTGTGCTGCGCTTGGTTTTCAAATGCGAAAGATTCCATTCCCATTGTTGAAGCTTGGCTTGAGCACCCGAGCGCAATGGTAGTGAACATGGCGGATCAGAGTTTAAAGAGGATCGTCTATGCGACGATGATAATGATTAATGTTTAATAATTACATTTAAGTAGATAGCTTGGGCAAAAGAAAGCAAATTCGAACTGTTTAGGGGTCTTACGGATAAGTATGAATGTGTATTGTATTCTATTTTGTTTTTTATTTTTACACATAAATATATTTTATTTTTCTCTATCGAGGTATGAAATAAATTCTTTTATATTAATGACAAAAGAGTGCGTTTTATTTTGGCTTCAAAAATGTAGGTATGTGGGGTTAGGTACCAATTGGAACGGGCTTTGTTTACCTTGCATTTTGTTGCCTTTTTTTTTACCCATATTGCCTTTTTACCAATATTGTTTTTTCTGCCTTTTTTGGCCATATTCAATAAGTTTATGTTCACTTTCTTATTACCTATAAAATTTTAAAAAGTAAAATTGCCGAAACACCACCGAAGTTTGCACCAATTACTAATCTCGCCAATAGAATACTCTGATGCGACTAGAATGTCGCATTTTTGTTTACGTGTTTCCATGGAAACGAAACTTTTTGGACAAAATGCACGTTTTTACCCGACTGGACACAGGGCAGGGACAGGACACGACAGAGGGTTATATGTTGCGCGCGTATCCTATGTACGTTCCTACGGGACGCCCTGTAGCCTAAACGGCTTGACTGATTTTGAAGAGCGAGGTGTCATAAGATTTGTATTCTTCCCCGGAGTGTCATAGGCTAAAAAGATAAAAATAAAAAAAGTTAATTTAAAAAACAAAAAAACCCGACTGACTGTAAAAAAAAAAGAATTAAAAATATATGAACAAGACGCATTTAAGTACCTATAACTACCTTTTTAATTCCTTTTTTTTACAGTTAGTCGGGTTTTTAAATTAACTTTTCTGATGAATTTTGGTATAGGGATAGATTAGGGATAGATGGGACCTATGAGAATGACAGCCTACTTTTTGTCGCGAAAACAAAACGTGAAGGGGATGAAGTAAACGATCCAAGTTTAAATGACGACCCAATTATTTCTGAAGTTAGGGATAGTAAAATTCATCATTGGTATCTATATTTGGAAATAAATAAATATATTTGCTGCGTATGTTACCAATGAATTTAAATGTGTAGGGCTAATTGGTTGGCTTGAAAGATAGGGTAGTTTTGGACCCGATAAGTGGCGCTCTTGTAAATATTTTAATTAAGTTACTCGAAGTACTAATTCTACGCAGACGAAGTCGCGGGTACTAGCGAGTAATAAATAAAAATAAAGTGCTATGAATTCCACACTTTGCTTTAGTTTCTCTGAAATTAAGCAGATGGACGTTTTTACACTGCCATGCCGTTTTTTTTTTATATTATGTTCGTTAATCAGAGAATAGTCTTAGGATAGTGATCTGATAAGGCATTTTCACATTGACTCAAGACTATAGATGTAATGCTATTTTTTCTCTTTGTGTTTCTCAACGTCTCCAGATTTGTGGTAAATTTTATCTTGGTTTGGTACCTAACTAATTTTTTTTTTTGCAAGTGGCAACCGTAACTGTAACTCTCCTCGGCCGTCATCTCTCTTTCGTGGCGTCGTTTGTACGGGCTACGGCGCTACGGGCATGATGAATGAAAGAAAAGTATTTCCCTGAATCATAGTCCTACACAACTGCGTAGTTGAAATTTAATGTAGTAAAATTCAACTTTTTCAATTGTTAATATTTTAAAAAAGGAAAAATGCAAAAATAAGCGCCCTGTTTTTTGACACTTCATTTGTTAAGATTGGTTGAGCGTGTGAACCGCACAGAAATAATATAGTGGATATTAACACCGCTTAACGGTGTAATATGAGTAACCAAACTTGGTACTGCATCTGCGCATGAAAAAACTATTTTCGCTGTGATTACATCCGCATTCACATTCAACTCGCATACTTCTCTTTTGTTTCACTTCATCGGAGAAAACTTCACGCAGTTTTGTTGAAATGTGTGTGCTTTTGCGATGGGCGCCAGGCGCTAGCTATCCACCCCGAAGCAGAACAACGATCAAGAACAACGGTAAATGTAGTTTTTTCATGTTAGATTTTGAGTTGTAGCTCAGCTTCTAGATGACACAGAAAGCTGATTAATGGCTCAAAATAATTATGGAAGTGTTGGCTCTGTTAAGTATTTTCTTTTGCTTGCATTGATTAAGTATTGTTGGAGTAATTTTGATTAAAAGTAAAGTCAGAAAAAAAAACATATTTTTCGGTATCTTAAGGGACATTTCAAAAAATGTTTCATCGAAATCTGTGCTGTAGTTTTCACGCCAACCGTTAACATATGGAAACGGCTACAGTTTTATTATATGTATAGACTAGCTGACCCGGCGAACTTCATACCGCCTAAAATTGATTAAATTATTAACATCCCTTTTGATAGTTGAACCTCTCTATTGAAGGAATGAAACTTTTAATTAAATTGAGTTTAATGCATAGATACGACTTCATAGAATTCCGGGTCGGTTTTTTGATAGTTTTTTCCGCGCTAATGATTGAATCGAGTTGGTACGGTCAGATTTTCTCCATCAACGAAAACAACCAAATCAGAATGGGCAATCGGCAATCCTCTCTTCTGCCATTCGACGCAATACATCCAGAAGCGCAACACACACATACGTTTTCCGATATCAACCGAACTTCACAAGAACCATATATAGATCAATTCCAAATATGTGTGAACGTTTGGTTAAAATCGGTAAATGCGTTAAGGCGTGAATCGGCGACAAACGAACACAATTTTAAAGCTAAGTTTATATATAGGTACCTATATAGATATAGATAGTTCTTACGTGAACGCGATTACTAAATAAATTAAAAACATTCAACAAAAGTGTCTAAAAGTGGGTGAAAAACGTAAAAAAATATTTTTTTTTTAAAAAGTTCCAAATCGCTGTAAAAACTATTTAGGATAGTTCTTACGTGAACGCGACTACTAAATAATTTAAAAACATTCAACAAAAGTGTCTAAAAGTGGGTGAAAAACGTAAAAAAATATTTTTTTTCAAAAAGTTCCAAATCGCTGTAAAAACTATTTAGGATAGTTCTTACGTGATCGCGATTACGTTTTTCACCCACTTTTAGACACTTTTGTTTAATGTCTCTAATATATTTAGTAATCGCGTTCACGTAAGAACTATCCTAAATAGTTTTTACAGCGATTTGGAACTTTTTGAAAAAAAAATATTTTTTACGTTTTTCACCCACTTTTAGACACTTTTGTGGAATGTTTTTAATTTATTTAGTAATCGCGTTCACGTAAGAACTATCCTTAAAAGTTTTTACAGCGATTTGGAACTTTTTCAAACAAATTTTTTTGAAAAAAATTGACAATCGGAGACTATATACCAACACAGTCTAACAAATTATGTATGAGTATTGAGTACCCTCCGACTGCCAAATAGTTAGTTATAGGTAGTTAAATGCGTCTTGTTCATATCTGTTTAATTCTTTTTTTTTTAGTTGGTCGGGTTTTTTGGGTTTTTAAATTAACTTTTTTGTTTGGCTTTACTTTCGAGTCGAAGCAAAATTTTTAGATAAAAAAAAAAATATACGTCTGACAAAAAGCGTTCCACATCTGAGACGTATTTTCTCGTAAGTGCGAACGCTGTCATCTTTGTTCATATTTCGTCGCAGACTGGTCAGAATAAGAACTTTCTCAGTGATTTCCCGATTTTTGTTTGTGAATAAAGGTACAGTGGTATTATAATTCTTAAAATTTGTTTGCCTTTTTCAATAAAAGGCATTTATGCTTTTTTCACAGTTTAGTTTTGCCTTTTTTTAATTTTTTAGGTCAACAAAATCCGTTCCCTGGTGATGGTAAATAAAAGCTCCCGAAGCTAATGCAAATGGCAGCGAGCTGACCGATGCTCTGCTAGGTACACACACAGCGATACATTTTTGATGAAAATGTTATTTTATTATAAAGTTTGGACTTTGCCATTAAGTGTGAAATACGATATCTCGGCCATAACTTGAGTTATGTTGGTTATAAATGCGTCTAGAGTTCGGGGACTATTTGCGTAAACACGGTCTAACGGTGTCAAATCGCATGGTCTTGATCATAGATAAACCATACTGAGACCCCCAACTCACAATCCTCTTGCCGCTGGGCCCCTCAATTTTTTTTCAAATTCGCCATTTTGTATTCCTATCGGAGTTATGTTAAAAAAAGAATCAGTGTGACATGCAAAAACACACAAAAACTACAAAAATAAATGCTGCCAACCGCGGCAACCGTGGGGGAATGTGAAAGAGTTCGGGAATTCCACATTCCACGAATAATTTGATTTGGATGGTTAGTAAAATAATCTAAAATATATGTTTTATATTCTATAACATATTAGGACAAACATGGTTGTGTATTTACCTCTTTTCGATATCATTAAGATAGATTTATTGTGTGAATTTTTCTTTAATAGCTGAAGAAAACTTGCTCAAAATGTTTTTATTTTCATGCAACCATTCCGCATTGACAATTTTTAATAAATATTTTAAGCGAATGTACACTTATTCCTAAAAAAAATACTATCCACACGTATATAAATAATTTCAAATTTAACGGGCGGAAGTGGCATATGCAAGGTGCGAGTGTGTTGGTGAGCCGGAATTTTTGAAGTTACGTGACATTTGTCAATACTAATTTCTATGTAACAATACTAACGCACTTAGCATTTGCCACCCCATGAAAATATAGCTTGTAGGCAAGTAACGGGAAATCGTCCGAAGTTGGTGGTCTCACTATTGTCTCTGGTCTTGATGATAAATTGACGTCGCCAAAACGTGAAATTACGCGATCAGGAAACTTCTCCACGCAATAAAGCCTTTTTAATCAGCTTCCTCTTTGGATCAGGACTCTTTGTCCAATTAATAGATTTATGAAGCATGTAAAACATTGGCTTCTAGATCATGATGTTACAAGCTTAGAATCCGTTGTTAGTTCTCGTTTATAGCTTGAAGTTATGGTGTCTCGTTATTTCATATAATGAACTCGGCTCTCTAAATATATTCTGAATTGTATTCCTTTTCTTCAATTATATAATGTTTTATTTTACTTATGTTCAATGAATTTATTGTTTTTAATTTTGAATTATAAAGATATTTAATCTCAAAGGGTCACCCCACCCATTTATTTATTTCTTGCCATTAGTTTTTTGAAGTGGCATTTAATACTATTTCTGTTTAAGAAATATGGAATGTCACTATTTTCTCTAGTTTAAATTACTTATTCTATAATTAAGCTTAATATGTTTTGAAATGTTTGAAATTTGAATTGGTCGTGTTGTGTGTTCTTCATCTTGTTGGAATTGTTCGATTGTTAAGCGATCCATTATCGTAAATGGCACATTTCCAAACCATTAGAGCACAGCGCGTTAAAACAGGCATAAAAAATGCCCTGTAAACGCTTTGAAAAAAGCGGTGAAAATGCGTCAAAAAACTAATCAAGAAAATTACGCAAGAAACGCGTCAAAATGGTCAAAATAAATGTCTAAAAAGAGTCAAAAAACACATGAACAAAGCCTTCAACAAACTCGTCGTAAAACGGACCGAAAAGCGTCAGGCAACGTATCAAAAATTGCGTCCAAAGAACCGTCAAAAAACTGGGGGAAAAACGCACCGAAATTTTTAGTTTTTAATGCGATGCACAAGAATTGAAAGCTAGGTACCCGACAAAAATGTGTCAGTTTTTATAGCTTAAGTGGTTTTCGATTGGGCTTCTTCAGATTCGCTGTCAGATTTCAGATTTCGTGTGTTTAATCGAAAAATGCCACTTGCTCTTTTTGTGTTGAAATTTGTGCGATTGGAATATGTGTAGCCTTCGACACTTTTCTACGCGTTTTTTTTTTTACGCTAGTTAAATTTTATATGAAAACATTTAAAATGCTCGCCCAGATTGATTTCTAAACATTTGTACATAAATAATCAACAAAAAACAGATCAACCCGATGCAAATCGTTTCTTTTCAGTTGAAATTTCACGAAAATGTAAACAAACTCCACTAGTTGTCAAACTCAAACGTACTTTCTTTGGTAAATCTGAGAAAAAATCCCGTTTCGCGAAAGTGGTCTAAAATCTGAAAAAGATTGCTCTTTTTGTACCAAACGAATATAAAAAATGCTCTGAGAGCGCTCAATCAAAAACCACATTAGTATCTAAAGTTTTGCACATAGCCAAAAACAAAAAGCTTATTTATTTAATGAAATAGAACCTGGGGACGGCAATGGGCCCACTACGGTGCGGTCTTTTGTGATGATCTCACAACCTTACTCAACCTAACCTAATAAAATAGGTGCTCAAGATTTTTAAACAATTTTTGCACAAAATTGATATTTTCTAAAAGCGAAAGCTTTTTTTTTAGCCACTTTGAAAGAAATTCGATTAACAAGCTCTTGAACCAATTCTATAAAAGAGATGTGCACGTATAGGCCTACAGATAGTCCCAATGATTTTTAACCGTGTAAATCAGAGGCTCAGAAAGGAAGAAATAAGGAGCACTTAAAAGTAGGCACCTAAACTTGTGTTTCAAAAATAGCGTCCATCCGCCAATGCTTTATTGTATCGTCTTTATTTCCAACTATAAGTACAACCATTTTTAGAACATAAATACGAAAAAATAAATAGCGTTGCGTATAACAAACAAAAATAAAATAAATATTTATAACCTACAAGTACAAGATATCTACAGTCGTTCGCTTAAAATTATATTCTGTGCACCATTTATGTCAGCTCGTGTCAGTAGACAACGTTTACCCTGTTGTCTGGTGGTGGTCTGTAGCACCAACACGATCCAACCACCCCGAGTCCAATGAAAAATATTGTAAATGTCGACAGGCCCAGAATTACCCCAGTTGTGACATCGTGTAGTGGCAGCCCTGGATAGGGATCCAAGGCCAACAGCACCAACAGTCCGCAGCATTTCAGGAGACAAAACATCGTCACCAGAATGTAGCCCGAAGTGTAACTGCGATTGGGAAGCCATTCGCTGTGGCGGGATCGAAATCCCAGAAATCCGAGACCAACTCCACATATAGCAGCGGCCAGGCTGAACTGAAGGTAGAAGGACTTTCCCATCTGCAGGACGAAAAGAGGTTAAACATGTCAAGACCAATCAATCAAAATGGCACTTACGTGAGCGATCATATAGATGCAGAGTCCGCAGTTCATGGCGCTTCCGAAAATCAGCATCAGAGATACCACAGCCAGGGTGGCAGTGGCGTTGGCGACTTTCTGCGGATAAGAGGTATTCCACGATTTGTTGAGAGTGTCGTCACCCGGATTAGACATTGGCGCCACTCTCGGTGTAATCACAGCGGTTGTACGCGCATCCGCCTGAGAGTGCCGTTGAACCTGCGTCGGGCACTCATACTGCAGTCGATGGGGGGACAGTTCCTTCTTACGTTCCGGATGGCTGGGATAGATCTGTTGACTTTGGTAATATCGCGGTGTGTTTGGATTACTGTGCCTTGGTGTGGACATCGACCGCTTGATCGGGATCTTCCGTGGGGTGGATAACAATTCGTGGAGCTTCCTCGTAGCGGCTGGGTTCTTCAGGGGTGTGTTGGGGTAGGATGAGATTGTGGTTCCCTTCTGCGGTGTAGATGTCTGCAATGGCGCACGATGCATTGGGTCTGCGTTGTATTGGCTCTGGTTCAAGTCGGATGTACTCAGACACGTTTCCTCTTCGTCTGTAGGAATTACTGCGTAGCGATGGGCTCGTCCATTGTGCATTTGAATGATCTCGTGGTTATCGTCGACCAGCTCTTCGTCCTCGGCCGTTGGCACCATTGCATAGCGTTGGTTGCTTTTCTGATCCACCAGGACGAATGTTTTACTTCCGAAATCACTGGAGAACGCCGGTTTCATACGCGGCTGGTCCTCAAACATGGGAATCGGTGGAAGGCTGGTAAACTGCTCCGACGAATCATCCTCGTGCAGCGATGATGGCTCGTTCGGTATGGGGAGATGACAATACCGATCGAGGTTATCCTGGCTCTTGACGAATCGTCGAGGTGTTACAACGTCAGATGGTTCCGGCCCAGGAACGATGGCATAACGATCTTTTCTCGCCATTGGCAGCTCCTCTACGGGCACCAGAGCGTAACGCCCACTGCCCGAACGCATTTCAAAGGGTCCAGTGGTTCGGTTTAAATTCACCCCTGGCCTGGGGCCAGGCCGCGGCGGTGGTGACGTTTCAACTCGCTGTTGACCGTTGGTAGTCTTGCGAGAATGTGTATGGAACGATCGCGTAGACACGCTCCGTTGGATACGAAGTGGACCGTCGCGGGCATTTTTCACGAGTCCGCCATTATTACCGGACGCGCCGGGGAAATTCAAACTGCGATTGTACAGAGAGTCTTGCTGCTGCTGCTGTACCGATGGAACTGGATAAAACTCACTGTTTTGGCAGAACGCCGGATTTGTGTAATTATGGCGAGACATTGTCGTTAGAATTTATTTGTTCACTTGACACTTTGCATCCGAACGCGAACAGAATATTCTTAGTTGTTCTTTCTTGTAATTTCACTTCACTGTTTGAACTGTTCACTTCGAGATCCTTTATTAAACTGAGCACGGGATCGTGGCAAACCCTACTTCGTTGCCACAGTCAGAGCTCAGCCAGAGCACTCCCTAAAACGAATCGTAGATATATTTGAATGATTCCGACTCCGAGCTGTGCAGGGAAACCGTGTGCTAGAGTGAGTCGTGTCGATATAACATCTGCTCCTGCTGCTGGTTCAGCATTAAAATGCTGGTTAGGGTATTTTTGCGTTTATCGAGGGGTGAAATATAAAAGTAACAGCCGTTTGCTTTTGGATATGTGCATACACACAGATATATGTATATGTGACTTAGGCAATTGTACAATTGGTTTAGATGTGCGCCGCGCCGCACGAGTATTTATACTAATATTCTGTGGGTATGGGGAGTTTTAGAATTTTAGCCGTTACACTTTTTGCTGGTTCCTCTGAAATGGTTGTATTTCGTATGTGGGTTGTTTCGTCGGGTGGCGGGGACGTACAATATAGTTCATTATTGAATTTGACAAATCCGTAGAACGGGTGTGCGCGGGCTATATTGGAAATGCGATCAGAAGGAAAGTACCTTTCTTGATATTGATGGATAAGGGGAATTCCGCTAAGTATTATAAGGAATGATGGACTGGATATACAAACAATTTTAAAAAACGAGTGTGCTTTAGACCACACGACTGAAGTAAAACTCCTTTAGCTTCATCTATATTGTATGTACTCGCAAACGAAATACTGACTGAGGTAATATTATATATTTCATGCACTGGCTATGAGAGGAAGAGAGAAAGAAAATGTGTGCGCGCACTGCTCTCTCTTGCCGCTACAGTAATATATGAAACGAAACGTAACTCTCTCTCTTTCTATTTTCACTAACTTATATCTCCCTCGCAACTACCGTTCGCAATTTCCGTAACGCTTTCGTGGCGCATTCACCAGCTTACCCCCCAAGTCAAGCGTGCCTAAAGAAGTTTTACTTCAAAAGAAGTGAGGTCTTCGTAAAAGCTTGTGAATTTAAATTTGGAACTAAAATCCTTATCTGTGACGATCTTGCTCTCTTTTCTGACAGCGGAATCATTTGCAGAGCATAACTGGGAGTACCTATACGTTGATCTAAGTGTAGACTTATTTGCTGGTTATTTTTGACTCTTTTCGGTAGACTGGTTTCACGTGTTCAAATTGAAGGGGTGCGTAATAGAAATAGAACGGGCATTCAAAACAGGTTTTGTGGCTTTCTTTCTTTTTCGGGTGAAAAGAAAATTCTGAATATTTAAGAACTTAGTACCTTTTTATAAAAAGGTACATTTCATACGAAAAAGCCCCCATTTTTGATACCCTCAATCTCAAAGGAATGTTATTTTCACACCTTTTGCGATGGCCGCAGTCGACAGCTATAGAAGCAAGCTTTCCAAATTAAATGCACAGGGCTAAGGCTCAGTCGCTGCGGATGATACAAGTGTTGAACAGGGTTTAACAAAGCTGTAGTCAGAGAATACCTTTCGGAATGTACTAATCACCTTTTTGAAGAAAGGGCTGTAGAGTTGAAACGTACACGAGCATGAAACATATACATTTATCTGGAAATATCAAGCCAGCTTGTCGGATGAAATATTAAAGTGTGACCTCGTGGATGTAAGTCAGACCATTTAGTTTCTGTTATTCACAAGGAAAAACTAAAAGGAGTGCAACTCGCAGCTTCTATGGCAGAGACTATATCAAATTTGTAGGTCTTATGCTGGATAGCAAACTGAATGCAACTAACCCCTATTAGAATCAACGTTAACGCAGAAGGTCATGGACTTCGGCTCAAAATTACATCGAAAAATATGTCGTTGTCCATTAGCACAAAAGTATACTCTTCTGGGAATTTCGCTTCTCACTTTAAAGCCCGAATCCACTTAGGAATACAAGCCGAAGATTACTTATATTGTGGCATTTCACCAATCCATTTGTGGATTCGACTAGACGCATTTTTCTTGTTTCACTTTAGAATGAGTGGATCCTCTAGAGTGAGTCCAGTGGAAAATGACAATAGGTACCTACATGGTTAACAACACAGTATGAAATCCTACGCCCAAAATTACTTATGTGGTTTTCCATTGGGACAAAAAATGTATCTTTTTTTTTTGATCTAAATGACTTTTCTTGTTTCATTGGGCAAAGAAATTAATATTTTTTTATTCGGGTCACTTTTTGCAGATCTCAGATTTACACATACTGCCACAAATACCAATGTACTTTGCACAGCTGTTTTTTGTCATTTTAAGAAGTTTGCTTTCAACAAATGCGAAATGTTTCGTGAAAACCAAAATAAAGAAATACATAAATGGCCATGGGTAAAAGTTTGGAGGAATTTTTATCTTCTTCGTCTTCCTCGTCATCTCAAGACTACGAATCACCGAAACTACTCCATTTGGGTCCACAACAAGGGAAACATTTTTCAGTTCGATATCCATATTTGTGATTTTTCCAAAAACAGCTGATACTGATTATTGTTGTCAAATAACGCAATAGTCCATTTACAAAAGCAGATCAATTTCGTTGCATGTTCCATGAGCCGCGTAAAATCTGAGATCTGAAAAAAAAAATCTGGTGGTTCCAATGGAAAACGACATTACTTACATAACGCGCCGTCGACTCGTGAAAATAAATCTTTGCCTGAGCCTCTACTACAGCCTCTAGGATTTTTTTCAGGCTGCTTCAAGTTACCCTGGCATCCGCTTTAGCTCGGTCTTCGATATTACTTTGACTAGTCAATCGTTTATCTGGCCGTTTTCTGCTTATATGTCAAACATTATTAATCAATGTATTTATTACCATCTTCATTGACAGCCAGGGGGCTACAAAAGCAGCTTCTGCCAAAGAAATAAAATCCAAACTAGTCCACCGATGGCGCGAAGAGGTCAAGGTTATTTGCTCGCAGCACACCACGAATCTTTGCTGGCAATGATACTGCAACTGCAACTTTGCGAAAGTTTTAGTACATTCTGGTGACTAACCCCTTATACTTATTATTGCTGAAGCTGGGCGCAAAGCCAAGGAAAGAAATTCTTAATTACCTCCAAAAACAATTCTGCTCTTGTATCTAGGGCCGTCCCTGATACCTACGCAAACAAATCACAGCGGCGCACCCGATTACGCATGACCCTCAGCCTTTTCATGTTCTCGTTCTTTTCGAAAAGCTATAGCCAATCTTGTTCCAACTTAAGCAATAATCAGCTTTTGATTGATACCTGCCTACAACAATGTAAGAACGTAGGTAGCATTGAAATATTTCTCTGGATGAACTATTATGGGAAGATACTCGTAACTACGAATAGACAACGAGTGAGATTTATTTATCATAATGGATTACATTTTGAGGTGTTTTCTGATGTTCATCGTTTCATAAAAAAATTGCAACTGTTATATGTATGCCAATATCAATCAATTCAATTGCAAGGTCACATAATAGTGTCTCTATTCAAACAACACTCGAATCTGCGTCCATATTAAATGAATGTGTTGGAAAATAGTTTCACTTTGGCAGTATTTGCGCGCTCAGAATTTCTGTGGAACGAATTTCATTTGACCGATCTTCAATCAGCCATAAATTATCAAAATTGATGTACAAACTGTTATTGACATACATTCTACAATGGGACCAACTGTCATTGTGGCATGTGGCAGGCAGGACAGATACTCCATTGTAAACAACATGAGGCAGCGCGCTGCGCCGATGGTGATAACTCAAGAGAGGTGCACACTTATTTTTTTGCTTGCCTCGGAAAGGTGATCAAAATTCCAGCACGAGCCAAAACCTGAACAGCTGCGTAAACCTCATCCTTTTCGAGTTTCATCATTATCTTACGTCGTCGTCGTGGGTCGGGCTCCTCTCTTGTATGGATATATAAAACGAGTACTACGTATGAATGTGTTGTACGTAAACATCTTGTTCCCATTTGGCAAGAAACCAACCAGATAATCTCAAACTCGGCATAGACTCGACTCACGTTCCTAATTCAAGAACATTTTTCAATGCTATTCTTAGATAAAATCGGCTATTCCCCCATTCCCTATATATTCGATTATTTTGTAACTCGAAACTATGATAGTGAGCTTGCGCTTGGGGTAGAGAGGAGGAATCAGGATCGCAGCACAAAGGTGCAGTGCAATCAACCCTTGTTAATGGAGTTCCTTTGGGTTGTGCCTGCAGACCAAGTGTGTGTGTAAATAAAAGTGAGACCGGCTGCTGTTGCTTGCGAGGAAGTCCTTTGTATTGGATCACTCGTCATCGTCGTCCTTTTTGCTTCACATTTGATTATTTTTTTTCTCTTTTTCATTATTATTTTAATTTCCAGTTCCCTATTGTGATTAAAATGATCCCAAAATGTGGAAGTTGTTGTTGGTCCTTCCGCAAAAAAAAAATAATTCTTTATGTCTGGCGTTTGCATTTTTCGTCGCATGTGCACTTCTAATTTTTCGTTTCCGAGTGGAGAAACCGGTGGAACGGAAATTAATTCCGATCTCGGATGTTAGCCTTATAAGAATTTTAATTGTTTTGAAAAAGGGTAGCGCGGAACCTATTCCAAGGAAGAATTCATCTCACGACTTTGTAGCCAGTTAATAGGTGGATTAAGAGAGGTTTTGTTTTGAACAGTCTATCCTTTAAAAAACTGTTTACGCCTACGAAGTTCACCTTGTAGTCATATTTAACTTTCTCCATTACGTAGTAAGAGGAAGATATTGTATTCGTACAAAATTTCGAACTCGAGATGTTAATCAATTCTGACATTACGATGATAGGCGAGCTCAAAAAAGTGGGTCGCAAAATTCTGTCCGTCTGTTTGTCTCTATGTCAGCTGTATGTCTGTATGTTCAGCTTAGGCTGAATGGTTTTCGTTCAAACTTCGGATTTAAAGTTTGGGCTTACAGTTCGGGGAATTTTTTTTTTTTTGCATGGTAATCTCAATGTTAATGATACTTCCCATACAAAATTTTCATACCAGTTTCATTTGTTCGAAAACGGCTCTAACGATTTCAACAAAAATTGATATTTAAGATTAAGTTGGTGATGTAAACATAACTGCATACTTAGTTTTGCGCTAAAAATCGAGTAACGGTACTTTTGAAATTTGGACATATCTCGATAATGGTCCATACGATTGTAACAAAAATTAATTTCTAAGGTAATATGGTAATTTCTCACTTAATGGAAAACTCAGTTTTTCTCTGTATTATCGTAAAATGGATTTTTGAAAAAAAGTAATTATTGAAAAATATTGATTTCCCTATATTTTTTTTTGCAACCATATTAAATATGCACCCTTAAAATAGATGTCCAATAACTCGAAGCTTACACAATACTCCCACTCCATTTACATTAATACTTTTGCTGAACAAGAAAATTACGTTCGGCCCAGTCGTGCACTTTATTTTTTTAGTGTCCACGCAAAACTTTTCGAGCTCACAAATTTTCGAAAATTTCCATTCAAAATTGCATATTGTGAAGTACAGAATATATAAGGTCAATGTTAAAAATGATTTTTTGTAGGTAAGTTTGTTGACATTATTTTGATTATCTTTTGGTACTTGAAATTTTTTTAAAACGACGATTTACAGGAGATCTTTTATATGGAATTCAGTGTGTTAATAATGATGGTGAAAAATGAAGATTTTGATGGCATTTCAGAAAAAATTTACAGTTTAAATGTTTTTTTTCTTTTTTTTCCATGAAAGGCTTTTCAGACATCGAAATTCCCACAAAAAAAAACAAATTCTAGCACTGACTGTGGCCTTTTTAAAAGACAAAAGTGTTAATACTCAGCCCACGCGAAGCTAAATTTACCAATTACCCTTTTAGCGTTCAAATTAAATATTTCGTATTTAACTAAAACGATATGAAACTTACAAAAATTCTCCATTTGTTATGAGAAGTAAATACTTGCAAATTTGCTGTAAATTTTTCACATTCTTTTTACTAGATTAAGTTTTGAAAATGGTCTGTCAATGATCGTCCCTCCAATTAATAAAAATGCACACAAAGCGAATGGTTATGAGAAACTAGGCCAACTATTTATTTATTTATTAGACGGCAAAAGGCAGTAATGTCTCATGTCATACCCTTCTTCAGTATATGGGAAAATAAATATTTTCTTTACGTAACTGAAATATTATTAACCCAAAGCTTTAAGCGCTGTAGGTTCTTAAAACTAGCTTGTAATTTTTTATTATTAGGGAATAGTTAATATAATAATAATATTAAAACAAAGCGCAAGCCTTCGCATCAGAAAATTAACCCTGAAAAACGACCGCAGCTCAAAGTATGCAATAGAAATAAAATAATTTACTTAATAGCAAACCTCTATTTTTCTCTGCGTACACTTCGGCGTACATAGAACTATTAGTGAAAATTATGGCGACGTCTAATATACTGTCGACTCTTGGGCGTTGGAGTAATGTCGGATATTTCGAGTTTCGTTCATTCCACAGAAGTCCGTTGGGTGCAGCGTGCAGGTTTCGGATAATTATTTCGTTCAATGAACTTAGCTCTCATAGATAGGCGCACTTAAATGACATTAGCGAATTTGTGTCAAATGAAGTTTTGATTAGAATGAAATACTCTACAGAATAAAGTGGGAGGGACTAACAAATTTATCGTAAATAATTTAGTTAATTTTCCCTGGTGAATTATTTAACATGCAACATGCCACTAATCACTTCATCTATTGAGCTAGTAGTTCCATCAACCTAACGTCATCGCACACGTCAACCGTTGTCAGTAATGGATTGAAAATAAAATAAACAAAACTGTTAAAATATTCACGGTATTGTGATTGTGACTGAGCAAAATGCACTGCAAGAGTAACAAAAAGAGTAAACATCCCTTGGGACATTCCTGACGAATGTCCGGGAGGACAATTTCATGGCACGTGACAAGAATAAATTGGCTTTTTCAATGCTCAGCGGAAGAAAAATAACCTTGATATTGGTTCGTTCTACAAAGTAGTATATACTACCAATGGCTGCTTGACATTTTGCCTACATTCGAAAACAATGAAAAATATCCTTGACATCTGTATTGTTTACGGTTTTCTATGTTATCGTTCGCCTAGTCCATACAAAGGGTTCGTCTATACATGGCCGTGAGTATAGTAAAACAAAACCATGGCGCTTAATGCTAAATTGCAATAAAATGAATTTGTACATCCTTAGCGGTTATATTGACTTCCTCGGGCCGCGCCGGTAACGAATCAAATGGAATTTCATTTGATTGACCACGTAGATAGTCTGTCACATTTATTATTTGGATCATCGAAAGGTTTATTGATGTTCCATTTGTGCTTCGTCCTTTTGTGTTCAGTTTAAATGGCAGTTCGTTAAGCAATACGGTTTTAATGACTTATGGGCAAGAATCATTGTGTATTGGGCCTTAAAAAGCGAATCGGTGTGCAGATAAAGACATTATAGGGTAATTTGTCTGATTGGCAATGAAATTGCTACGAAGCGACGCGTCATTGAAGTGGTTAAACGATACAGGGTTGTCTTAAACAGATTTAAGTTTTCGTGTGTATAATCTAACATAAAAACGTCACTTGCTCTTGATATTCGTGCGATTGGAAATCTGTAGCCTTCGACACTTTTCTAAGCATTTTCCATTTACTGGTTAAATTTTATATTAAAACATTTGAAATTTGCCAGATTGATTTATAAATATTTGTAGGTACATAAATAATTAACAAAAAAGAGATCCACCCGATGTAATGCGCTTCTTTGTAGTTGAAAAATTTCACGAAAACGTAAGCAAACTCCACTAGTTCTCAAACGCAAACGCACTTGGACTGGTAAATGTGAAGCAACTCAGAGAAAAATCCAGATTTCTTTTTTTCGTACTAATCGAACATAAAAAGTGACCTAGAAAAAGGGAGTGTCCAATCGAATACCACATTAATTAACTTAAATGGCAGCTAACATAAAAATGTCAGAATTCTAACAGACCCTTGAAAAATTTGTCGCCAGAAATGCTTCAGTGACTTTTGGAGACACGGCCTGCTCCATCACTCCATATCAAACAAGCTAAAAAGGTGTAGAATAGAAAATCCGATTGCTCACAAGGTTTGCATATTCAGCCCCGTTACCCGCGCTGTACATACATAGTTGGTGCATAAACTATCAAACTATACACTGCTTCCCGTATCACTTCCCTGTTACACTGCATTTGACAACCCTTACAACAGGAAATGAAAGTGGAAAACGCTTTACATGATTTCCCTGATATGCAATGCAAATCGCAACCACAATGAAGCTTTGAGAGCTGAATAGAAATATAATACGAGACGAGCAGTCCCCCTATACCGCTGTCGCAGTCGCTGTATCCTGTGGCATATTTTCTGCTTGCTGGTGAACTATATTTGTATTTGAAATCTTTACACTTCACCCACACACAGTTAGTGAAGTGAGTTAGCGAAACAATGTGCATATTGCATATATATTTAGATATTGCTCAAGGATTCTGCATCCATTGCTGCACGAGTGCACGTGCAAGGCTAGAAATGCATCAGCTGCCGCAACATAGCTGCATATACGCCATACTATACCATTCACAGGACAGTGATATTAATGAGTTACATTTTCATACAGGGATAGTGGGTGTCATTATGTTGGTGGCCTGCAGAACAAAAGTAGTTTGTGGATAATTGTTTGCAACAGCTACATGGGCTTTGTTCTCGCATCGACCTCTCCACCTCGTGTGTGACCTCAAAATGTCTATTGACCAAGGTGGTATTTTTCTAGAGGCGGGTGGGCTTCACTGGAAGGTCGGTTTGACTAAAGAATCCTGTGCTTCGCTTGATAAGTATAAATACCTATTACCTTCACCAGAGGCTTTGCCGGTGATATTACTATTCCCTGCAGGGAATATGGGTGTCCCTTCGTTTGTTGACCTTCTTGCTTATAATTAACAGAGAGGGTGGTTGTGCTTTGTTTTTGCTTCTACTGCAATGAATAAGTTAATCTTTTATATAATTAATCAGTTTTTTTTTTGTAGTGGTTTTGGTTTCAGTTAAAGGAGGTGGTGCACTGTTGACGGGACATCTTATGGAAAGTGAGCCGATTTGTAATGAAAAATTGATGGGTATCACTGTCCATTATCCACCCTGGCAATACTTGCACTGATTTAAAGGAAAAAGTGATGTCAATCCAGAATTCCAAAGTTTATTTAATTTGCCACGTTGGCTGCATTGGCATTCCATTGACCGCTAGACGTCAAGCTACTGGGATAAAAAGCGGGCTACAAAATAATTTATAACATTATACAATACGATCGTTCTAAAAATGTTGTATTCTTTTATTAAGAAAAACAAACATAATTCTACTTGGTCATTTTTATTTCAATTTCTACTTATTGCAGCTTAAGACCGTATGACACTAATTTTTTTTGCATTTTTCCTGTTTTTAAAATGGAACTAGAGCAGTACGAAAAATTAGAACGAAAATTCCCGATAGGAGTGAGTGCGTACACACCATCTTTATTAACGTGAAAAAAAATGCATTAAAAATATATTCAAATCACATTCGTCAGCTGTTGGCAGCTGTTTTTTGACATTTCAAGATTATTTGAAAATAAATTCGACTGAAAATTTGCGGTTGCTTTCCAACAATTGCTACCCTTTTCGTAATACACTTTTATGCCGCATTTACACGGTCACACATTCCTAACACGGAAGATTTAGGGGATGCTAAATACTAAATAGCAGTGTGACTGAAAGGGACGGCATTACCTAACATGCAAAAAAGCGTGACTCGTTTTTTGCTCGGCCATCTTGTTTGCGTGGTAGGAATTATGGGAAAGCTATGCATGTTGATATTTTTATAGCGATCGTTTATGAAATTTCGCTTTTCTATAAAACAAAATGGCTTCCGGAAGTGATGAACGGACAATTATTTATTTATTTCGTATAACTGATTGATGAATTGTTGGTTTAATTTACTGAAACTAATTACCACTCTTATTTCACATGTTTTAAATAAAAAATAGAAATGTTTTCAAGTGATTGTAGAGATGTTGTTCGCCGGAACTTGTGATTGTTTCTGTTTTTCTTATCGATTATTATTATAGGTAGAACATCCATGACACTTTAGGCGTCTGATTTGTGATCTCATTCTCACGCCTTTATTAGCATTGACTGCGGACAAACGGATCTCTCTGTCCCGTCTCGTGCAAAAATGCGCGTCCGTGATGGTGTAAATGCACTATTATCCCCTTTTATACACCGCTGACTTTTCAGCATTACAAAAATGAGGGAAAAATGTAGTGTCATATGGGCTTTAATCGTATTATCTTTAAAAATATTTGTCTACTCTATTCGAAACGTCGCTAGTTGTAACGAAGGGTCCCAGGTTCGATCTCCGGAAAAACACAAATCACATCTTAAGGTTTTTCCTCTCCTGAACGTCTGACAAACATTTGAGAATAAAACTATCAGTTTTCAGAAGAGCTTCCGAGCTTGCCGTTTGGACTCGGCAAAAAATTGTAGGTTCCTTCCATTCGTCCCAAAAATTAAAAATTTCACACAAAACGAATGATTGTTAGCAGCTACGTCTAAATGGTCCCTCACGGAACTTTTGCGCTAACTATATTTGTTTTTTATATGACAGTTGAGAGAGATGCTTTGGTTTGAGTTCCCTGATGACTTCAATGGGCATTTAGTGTTGGAAATAAAATGATTGCATGCAAGCATTGAATTTCAAGATTTACAAAAACTTTCCGAGTGTAGAGATTAAATGACAAAATCAGAAAAAGGCAGAACTCAAAATGACATGACACTACATTCAGACAAAAGAATTCAACAGCAAATTTGCGGATTGATTAACAAAAGACTTAATAGGTTGTCGCGCAAGAATCGGTTTGACGTATACGTCAAAATGCACTTTTTGAAATGTGTGTTCGCTCTTTCTGAATATGTCATCTATTTGGATATATCTCTAGCCAATCCCTAAATATCTAGTGTCACTTTTGACATAATGTCCACCGAAATCAGTTTGATTGTTAGTTTGACGTAAGCGCAATTTTAGTGGATATACGAGTACGTAAAATGTTCAATATTACAATTAGAAATTTTTTTTTGTTTAGTATTTAGTATCGTTTTGTTTATTTCAAAATCGAGGTTAGTTATTTAGTAATTTTCAACACCATTCGACCAATTTCTTATTCAGGAGGTTGAATGTTTTCACGGCGGTGGAATAGACAGATATCTTGGAAGTCTTGAAGTATTTAGTCCGCTGTCCCTTCTTAGACTTATTAAAAATAAGCCCTACGAAACAGTTGAACTCAGAATAATGCAGATGTAACAAGCAACTTCTCGAGAGTGCTGTTTTGCAAAAATAAAATATGTTAATTACAATAATTAGTAGGAGAGCTGACCGCGTCATGTCCCAAGGCTTACAAAATAAGTAGGTATAAGTCGTTTATAAAATTAAGGTTGGCTCATGGAGAGAGAGAAAGCGCAAAAGGTTGGCGGAAATTCTGGCCCTTTTTGACTGATGTATTTCTGGTACCTAGGTTTTTTTTGTTTAATTTGCTAAGGCATGAAAATAAAGATTAAATGAGTGGTCATAATAATAAGAGCCTTAAATAGAAGCTGAAGACTTTGTGTTGCCAGCCCCCATCCTGCCACAAACCCCCGTCAACCCTATTAGAGAAATACATTTTTTTTTATTGTGTATTACCATTAAAATTAAAGTTGCAACAAACATAATTTTAAAGCTGTAAGCTTACCATTAACAAAAATATAGGATTGGCTGTTATAAATTGACCAGGAAGAAAGACAACCCACGATTTTTTTGTAAAAAAGAAAATGCAATACTTTCATGCAAATCCTTTTTAAATTTTGATCATTGTAACATTTTATTCAGCATTTAATTTAGTTTCTGTTTATCCTACTTAAATATCGTACAGGAACATTTTTTTGACGTACGTACTTGCATGAGATCTAAAATAGTGATTTATGTGGCGTATATAGGTACGTCAAAAAAATATTGAGGACAATTTTTAAGGACTTAAACAGACTTTGTTTTTCTAATATTATAACTAGGTAGTAGACATTTCAAGTAAAGTTAATAACAAAAACAATTAAGAATCCCAGCGATTCGTCCTAGCTAGATTTTACGAACTAGCAATGGCGAAATTTTCCATATAAAATTGCCCATTGTGACGTACAAATTATTTAGTGTGAAGGTTAAAAATGATTATTACTAAGGCTCATAGTCTGCTCCAAAAATTATGAGAATGTTCTTTAAAAATTACCTACATAGGAAAGAAGTGATCCAGTTACGATGTCTCCGTTTTCACGTAACAAAACAGCATCTTAAGAAATGGCGCCCATAGCCATAATATTTTTTAACAATAATTAACTGGTCTACACCTTCTATGCCAATCATAGAGCTTCATGTGATCAGATAGCTCGAATGGGCCATTACCATGACAGTATTTTTTAATAATTATCACAGACTCTTTACCAACTTCAGTGTGCGCAGACAGACTATACCTGTCTTGAATTTTTCCCTTAAGTATTAAAATCACGTTCCGTTTATTGTTCCCACCTGAAGCTACACAAATGCACCGCCACTTGACATCAATGTGAATTGACACCACGGTGCAGTTAGTTGATCGATTCCTTAGAAGTGACTTTTCGACGGTAATTTAATTCATTTAGGGCGGTGCATTTGACAAAGGCGGCAAACAACATTCCGCACCAAAATCTGCGGTACATTCATTCAACATTCAATGAATCTTTTTCAGCAAAAGCGCCTCTCTTAAACCAGCACGCATTCAGCAAAGCGATCAAAGAGAGAAATGCATAGGAAAAGATACCTGTACTGCGCTGCATCGAGAAGAAAACCCAAAAATCTATAGACACAAGTGAACCCAAATCCCAAACCTACCTTGAATGAATCACTGAAATCCTCCCAAACACCGGTTTTTTTTGCATCCAGCACAACAGAGTTCGCATACAGACACACGATGCACGACACTCCACCTTAGCAGTGGAAGAAGAACAACTCGGCTGATACGAGTATGTGCGCCTACTCCCTGCAGCATCAATCGGCCAAAAGTATACTACCGCCACCACCACCACCACCACCACCACCACCATCACATTCGAATTTTCTCATTTTCTGATCGATTTAGCGTTTCCCGCTTGGTTAGGGCGAAAACCTGATTTTCAAAAAAAAAAAAAAAACAACAACAAAGCTTCACATTCAAGAGGGCACCACTGGTCAAGCTACCTCTACAAACCGTAGGAGTAACCACGCAACCAACAACGATTCTGTTTCAGGTGTATCTTAGAGTAGGTAACCAACAAACTAAACAAAAAAAAAAAAAAAAAAACACGCAAGGTAACAGCTAACAGGTAAAAATTCTCTTCTTATTCCGGGCTCACGGATCAGTTGAGATCGAGTTGTGCTCATGTGCGAACGGTGTGTGTTTTCGCGTTTCGGTTTTCCCTTCCATATACTGTAGAGCTTCATTTTCGATTTAAATTCGGTTTTAGATTCATTTTGTTAAACTCATTTACTCCAAGTGACTGCGTTCCGACTGTTGTAATCGTGAACTTAAAAGTTTCGTCTTTCCAAATCGATCCGTCAGAATGGCTTTGATTTCGGCAGATTTCAAAGTTCAAAAGATACAAAAGAACGTACAACGAATTCCGGAAATTTTTCACTGAGGCTGTGTGTGATTTTCTTTAGAAAAAGAAGAAAAAAAAAAACAAAAATAAAAGAAAACAGAAGAAGCGAAGAGCATAAAGGAAGAGGTCGTATATTTCTGTATCTGTACAAATTTTTCGTATTTTCGATGTAAATACAGAGATAGGTACATCTCGAGTGGAATACGCGTTTCAGTGAATATTTCTCAAAGGGTCATCCCCAAGGTATCTATGGCCCGGCAAATATTTTTTCAATTATCGACAAAGAAACCAAAGTGCTGCTAAGTGTAAATTAATATGTTTATCAAAAAAACGCTGAGCGATTGATTGAAAATTGCGGTGGTGCTTCTGCTGCTGCTGCAGCTGTGGTCAAGTCGCTTTAGGGCTTTTAGTATCGTGTTACTTGACGAGCGTGTGTGTGCGGTTTTTTTCAAGTGTCTACTTGTTGCCCTTGTCAGCTGTGTTTTGTTAACATCCACCTCATCGATTAAAGGAGTTAAAGAACAGAAAGAATTAAACACAACAACAACATGCGTATGAACAACCTTGAGTCTCATTACTATGCTGTACGACGGCGATAACATCCAGAAGGTGCTTGTACTCGTGCAACAAGGATTATGATGCGACAGAAGATACTACAGGAGAAACGAAAAAAAGTGGTAGGTAAATGGCAAATGGATGAATCCACTTAGTGTTGACTTACTAACTAGTTACGGTCGGCTACCATGGGTGGAGGAAATTTTTAAAACGTTATGCATGCAAGAGTGCATCTGCAAAGGTTTGCGTGCGCTTTGTGTTCTAAAGTGGCAAACTCTTATGTGAGGCACATGTTTGTTATGCATTATCCATGAAGACATACAATCTCGAATCGCTTGGCAGAATGCTTGAGTGGTTTCGCTGTTAGTAGGGGCTCTGATTAATTATTTGTATTGGGAGGCGGATGGATTAGCCCGATTTGATATTCCGAATGCATGCTTAAGGCGATTGTGCTTATGGGCGGTGGTGTTTACCTTTAGTAAAAATATGAATACGTTCTCCCCTGTGGGTGGCTTAGATGGCTCTATAATTGTAGGACGTATGTGCAATGGCGGTCAACTTTTTTTGCTACGTCCTAAAAGTCATTTATTAAAGGGAATCCTAAGTAGTCCATGATGACAGTAGCTCCATACACGTTTGTTTTGAGCAATCACGCAGGTACTTACGTACTATATTTCCTGGTCATGTCAATCTTACTCAGGGCCCTAATCACCTAACTTTTTAGATGACTTTCGTCGATGCGATAGACCTCCAAAACTTGCAAATATACGTGCACAAATTACGAGCATAGGTAAGAGTTTCATCTAGTTCATTGTGCACAAATGTAAAGAAAGCCTCTGGAATACAAAGTGCAGCGCAATAGTTAGCCCGTCGGTCTTTCTTCTAAGAAAAAAATATTACTCCCTTGGCTAACATTTCTTCTACCTGTGTCCAAAAACTTGCACAATTCTGGTTCTGTTTTGCGTGTAAAAAATATATGTTTGCGAGCAGTTTTCATAAGCGCAGAAGCAGAACACGAGTGGTATTAAAAAAAAAATTAGAAGTGACTTTGGAAAAGTGATACAAAAACTAATCCTTTAAGGAACTTGCATTTTGTGATTTTTTCTATGTTATTGAAAGTTTATTTTTCTTGTTTATTATCTTAAAATACTAAAAAAAAATTTTGTAAAATAATTTAGAGAGGGGCTGACCTCATGAGAAGTTTTTTTTACGATTATCCAAGGCTCAGCCCCCTCCGGCTGACTACTGAAGACTATGTCAATTTTTTATTTCGATAACCGAGTATGCAAAATGAATGAAAATGACAACCTGTCTTGATTCTCGCAGAAACTTCGATTGAATCTCTTTGTTTTTCAGTTGTCAGTTGAACAGGGGGCTGACTATGAAAGACACGGTTCCTTAAAACGTTCTTCAGTTGTCAATTGGGGCTGACCCATAAACTAAGTATTAAATAGACCGTCAGCTCAGATAACTTAAGAAAATTGCCTAGAAGCTGTTTTCCGTGTTACTATGTGCGAAAGTATGTGTGCCATGTTAAAGTAAATTAGCTGCTCGCATACGCTTGCACATAGTAACCTGAAACATCATTCAGCTTTTTCTTTTGTTACACCTCTGGCGAACGTCTGACAAACATCCGAGAACACCTAACTGTCATGAAAGAACTTCACAATTGGCCGCTTGGACTCGGCATAAAATTGTAGATCCTTCCATCCGTCCCGAAAATGAAAAACTCACACAAAACGAATGGTTGCGAGAAGCTGCTGCGCCAACTATTTGTTTATGTATTAAGAATAGTTTTAGAGATAAGCAATTATTACGTACATTCCTGTCCTGTGCAGATCAGAGTAGGTAGTCAAACTTAATGTATCTCAAATTCCAAAGGTAATTTTTCAGTGAATAACTTTTTATTTTGATTTCCATTGGTAGCTGCTCCTGCTACCTAAATATGAACTCGATTTTTGGTGAAAGGACAAACCGCAGAATGTGAATGGAGTCGCTTTTGCTTTGCAACTTGCACGATATCGAAGAGCAAGCGCGGAACTTAACAATAGCTGTTTTTTATTATCAGCTATGATCCATATAGATCATCGATTTACATGCACTTACAACAACAGCACATGATCCTGCTTCTCATCGAGATCACGAATCATGATCTGAAAATTATTTCTACTATTTCCGACTAGGTGGCTTGTTTTATTTTTAAATGTTGGTGTGCCTGTAAACGATAGCCACACAATCACGCTGCCAGACTAAAAAATGGAACACAAAAAATCAATTCGAATAAACTCCCTGTCCGTATTCCGAGCCATTTTGTTTTTTCTCGTTCTATAAAGGTATGTCCAGACCAGCCAAACATTTGAAAAACAATGAAATACCTACATGTTCCATATTTATTTCTAAAACACTTATTAAACCAAACAATTTTTATGAAATGCTTAGAAATGTTTTTCTGGTTTGGATCTGGACACCAAAAAAACATTTATGAAATGTTTTACAGTTTTACAAGTATCCCTGCAGAAAGTGAGCGCTGTTCTTCGATTATTATTTGTTTTTAAATAAAAGAAAAATGTCAAGAAAAGCTTGGAATACCTAATGGGAAAGTGATTCATTTAATACGATTTTTGAATTAAATCGCGTGTCGCGTGTTTGCCGAGACCAAAATTACAAAAATAAAAGCTTCACTCACTGCTAATAATCCCACCACATTATTTTCTTTCAGAAATCTTTTATAAATGTTTATAAAATCTGTCCGATTTGTTTCAGAAACATTTCTGAAATGTTTCGGTGGTCTGGATACACCTTAATATGCCAAGATAAACTCAAGCGGCAGCAGCAAAATATTGTTCATGTGTTGCATATTTGAACATAAAATACTAAATTTTTTTCACAAAAATATATTTGAAAAGAAAAATTATGCAAATTTAATTCAAATATGGTAACACCCCCGACTTTGCAAGTGAAATGACATGTGCCTTGTGTGACGTCACGTTGAGAAGAATACTGCAATATGGCTGGTGGCAATATGAAGTTTGGAATACCCTGTATTATCTGTTTTGTTTTTGAAAGCAACTGTTGCCACAATTCCAAAATTAAACTTTTCAATGATCCGTTTTGTTTTATTTTCGTGATCTGATTCGGATCAGATCACGCTGATAATAAAAAGCAGAGACAATACTGAGACCACCAACTTCGGCCGATTTCCCGTTACTTGCCTACAAGCTATAGTTTCATGGGGTGGCAAACGCTAAGTGCGTTAGTATTGTTACATAGAAATTCGTATTGACAAATGTCACGTAACTTCAAAAATTCCGGCTCACCAACACACTCGCACCTTGCATATGCCACTTTCGCTGTGGACAAAGCAGCTGACAGCGTTAATAGAATTTTGTCCGTTAAATTTGAAATTATTTATACGTGTGGATAGTATTTTTTTTAGGAATAAGTGTACATTCGCTTAAAATATTTATTAAAAATTGTCAATGCAGAATGGTTGCATGAAAATAAAAACAATTTGAGCAAGTTTTGTTCAGTTATTAAAGAAAAATTCACACAATAAATCGATCTTAATGATATCGAAAAGAGGTAAATACACAACTATGTTTGTCCTAATATGTTCTAGTATATAAAACATATATTTTAGATAATTTTGCTAACCAACCAAATCAAATTATTCGCCTTTTAACAATTTATAATAACTAACCAATGGCATTCAGAAATATAAAAATGTGGAATTCCCAAACTATTTCACATTTCCCCACGGTTGCCGCGGTTGGCAGCATTTATTTATGTAGTTTTTGTGTGTTTTTGCATGTCACACTGATTCTTTTTTGACAGGAATACAAAATGGCGAATTTGAAACAAAATTGAGGGGCCCAGCGGCAAGAGGATTGTGAGTTGGGGGTCTCAGTATGGTTTGTCTATGATAAAAAGTGCTCCACTCTTGGTTTTGATTTTGTTGTTTATTTATTTTTGGTCAGCAGCTAGATACCGTGTCTGAATGCAAACGTACGTGTACGTATTTCTTTGAGCTCTACTGCGTTACCCTCCAAGGTTTTTGGTGTTTTCTCCTGTCGAAAATAGAAGAGTGTGCACCTAGAAAATTTTAGGTAAAGTATGCCGCTTTCAGAACCCTAATAAACGGCTGCCTTGGCCCTGGCATCAAACACCCTAGTATATAGCTATATTGTGACAGTGTTTTCTTGCGAAGTGAGTTTTGACTTGTTTTGGTCTGGATCAGATAATGAAATTAGGTACAGAATCCTTATAAGTGAACGGACTCTTAATTTCTATTTAGGTGTTAGCTGATACGATTTGTGTGCGATTGGAGAAGCAAGTGACCCAAATGCTTCAGATTCCACCATCAAATCTGAACAGCATCATTTCTTTTTCCAAAAAGTCAGTTAGCAGCCACCGGTTATCGGCGATACTTTTCCATTCCCTTTCCTTATTGCCTTGACCTCCAGTGGCAACGGTTCTAATTTACAATAATCGACAAAAACGTGTCGATTGTCACCCTCCAAGCCCGTTAAAATATTCCAAGACTTGTGTTTGTATACATAGCGCGGATGAGACAACTCTACCACTGTTCGTAGCGATAATCCACCAAATCTACGCAGTAAAAGCCAATGAAACTCCAATCAAACCACCTCTGCAGCCAATAATGTAAAACTTAAATGCATCTCGCACCTCAAACGACCATTCCGAAGAATTTTACTGATTTTCCTGATAAGAAACCAATCAAATCGAGGAAATAAAATTCCATTTTACGGCCATTATTGGTTGACAGCGGAAATAAAAATGTAAAACACCCCATAGGCTGTGCTGGCTCCGAGCATGCACAACATCAACATCTGCAATGATCATGTCTCATCGTCGTAATTTACTCCCACCTGACAAAAAAAAAGATGTGTATCCCAACCAACTGGGACAGGGGGCAGGGATGAAAAATGAGTTGTGTGGACTGTAAGCAAATCTTAGTTCCAATTGTATTTTTTCGGGCTCAATTGTATTTTTTATTTTCGTATACGAATAGCAGAAAGATATCGTTTTCGCACAAAATTTCGAATGATTTCGAGATGTTTATTAATTTTATGTAATATCACGAAATTCCGTCCGTCAGCTTCTGAGGCCTACAGCTAAGCGCATTCGTTTCAAACTTCGTTTTGAGAGTTTGTGCGCTTAAAGTTCGGAACCATTTTTCAGTTTGCACGGCGATTTCCAAATTTTGATTTTTCTCGAAAACGATATATGCGATATGTGGACAAATTTAAAGGTAATATGGTCAACTTAATGCAATTCAATTCAATTTGTTACATTGGTTTTCTAAAGGCTATCTACATACGGATACAACAGTTTCATCCAAAATGCATGGGCAATTAAATTGTTTAAAATTATTTCGTCTCTCATTTTCCACACTAATTTAACAATAACACCTAATTTTCGGTTTTGATGAAAATGTTTATGTGTTCAACAATACGTTGCACTTATTCAATTTTTAGAAGTATAGTGTACTTTTTCAAACCAATTAAGTCCTCCCACTTAATTTGCGATCACATACTTTCATTTTTAAAGAAATCAAATTGTAGGTTGACTTTGAACTTGTTTATCTGCATAATAATAAACTTTCATGATCAATTTTGAATTCCAATTTCTTTAAGAACATTTCCGAAAGGATTAACAATTTCACTCAAAAATCTTGTAAGATGCAAAAGTTACAAAAATATGTGCTCGTAAATCGATATTTATATATTCAGAGAAGCTGTAAATCATTCTAACCGAAACTTCTGAATATTGGATAAAAGTACTAATTATGGATACACATATAAAAAAAAGTACTAAGGGCATTGGCCTTATTTTTTGTATTTCATATTTAGAGCAGAAATTTCAGATTTCTTGTATGTATTAAGTTGGCCACAAAAAAAACACTTTTTGTTTACTTGCACTGTTATAATTGAAATTCCATTGAAATTGAAACTGTTTTCCATACGCGTAATTGTTATAAGTGAAAATAAATCATATACATAACATTCAAATGAGCGAAAATGTTGAGATTTTTGAAAATTGACCCGGATCGGTGACTCCAATCTAACTATTTCCTAACTTAAAGTCAAATTGAATGCTTTAATTCTTATAATTTAGATTAAGTGTTGATTTTTTCCAATAGTCGTATTCGTATCTAAAATGTTTTATTGCTAACGGCCAATGAGTATAAATAAAAATTCAAAATAAAAAAATACTCTTTCGAGTGTAACTTTTTCGGGGCGATTGTAATGTGTATTTTTTCAAAGTCAATTGTAACTTAAAAGTTACAATCGTAACACATTTGTCAACCCTGACAGGGGTAATAAATATCGACGAGGGCCTACAACCAACCGACAAACACTCTCATCGCGGACAAAGACAACGAACGAGAATTCAAAAAAGAACGCCCGAAACGAGGATCGTTATGTGGTACCTTTAGAGTCCGGAATTTATGGGGAGTTTTGACACGTTCTCGATCAAACAATGTTAACGCCGATGCTCGGTCGCAATCTGCATATAGATATCAAAAGATAAAACAACTCTCGTGTAATGTATTTTGTGTTTTCTTTTTATTCTGTTTTAATTTGGAAGCGAAAGGCCTTGGCCACTCGACCACCCGCACATTAGAGTCAATTAAAAATGTATCGCTTGAGACGTCATCAGAATCAATCATCCCCCCGATTGGCTCATACTACTCGGAATGTTGAATTAAATTTTAATCCAAAAGCCGTAGGTAGATGCGGACACAAACATTGTATCCAAGTTGCGTGTCAACACCTTTGATGGTGGGAGGCACCATCAATAGAAATGGAACTGACAATCCTCAGAGGTTGTGGTCTTTAAACCAGTTTCACATCTCGTTCCTTGGTGGATAGAGTATCTGTATTCACCCGCAAAAACTGGTTAAGTACCTACCATCATGGGAAAGAACTCGCGATTGAGTGGTAGGCTGGTAGGTTAGGCGCAGAGCGGTGTTGTCGATATTGATTCAACGAGTGAGTAACGCGAGGTCTTAGATGACTTGGACTTGCCCGCTGAGGCATTAACTACGACACCGGCGCTTTCCCCAAAAAGAGTAGGTATTTTTGTTTTTTTTATTGTTTGCTCGAAACTACTCCATTCCTGCGGCACATTGAAGATTATTTGGTATTTCTTTTTCTGATCAAAGAGACGAGTCCATAAAATGCCGATAAAAGATTATTCAAATTTGTTTGATTTCTTTTACACATACCTACTTGGATTGGGTTCTTGATAAGCGCCTTCATTCAGCGCATTTGACGTATAGTTATATACTTTTGTGTAACTAATTGCTATTTAAGCTGCTTTGGACATTTTTTTTTAAGAGTTTAGAAAGCGAAAAAGGCAGTTGGCAGACAGCTAAATTGATGATTCGGTTTTTAGAAGCTTTTTTTATGAGCTGTCACGTCAACGTAGGCATTGCCAGGCTACCAAATATCAGGCGAACTATTAAACCCCATTCAGCCACACGAAATTCGGTCATCGACGTTTTGTTTGTGCGAATGAGGCGACACTCGGGCAGTGCTACCAGACTACAAGAGACGAGTATGATTTTTTTTTTTCAAGATTTTTGAGCTCCAAAATATGTACAATACTTTTTAACGCAAATTTACAAATTTCAAGATTTTTTATATTAATAATTTTCGAAATCTAACACATTTAAACAACTTTTTCTATTGACTTTTTCCTTTTCTATTAATTCCATTATTATTAATGTTTAATGTATAATGTGAGTCGAACAGAGCCCATGCACAACTTCTGTTTTGCTAACGTTTCCATCAGAGACAATACTGAGACCACCAACTCCGGCCGATTTCCCGTTACTTAGCCTACAAGCAATATTTTTACGGAGTGGTCACGATTTGGCGCTAGTATTGTTACATAGAAAATCGTATTGACAAATGTCACGAAACTTCAAAAATTCCGGCTCACCAACACACTCCCAAAAAATATGAGCCACTTCTGCTGTGGATAAAGTCGTTGGCAGTGTTCATAGAATTGTGTCCATTAAATTTGAAATTATTCGTTACGTGTGAGTAGTACTTTTTTTAAGGAATAAGTGTACATTTGCTTAAAATATTCATGAAAAATTAACAATGTTGAGGAAAAATAGAAACATTTTGAGCAAATTTTCTTCATTAATTAAAAAAAATTTACCAACGGAATCAAGGTTAATGATATCCAAAAGCGGAAAATACACAACCATGTTTGTCCTAATTGACTTATTATATATGGACTGCTAGTGAAATGTCACTTCCATACAATTTCTGCCCAGAAAATGACGCCAACATAACTAGCGCTCGTGGTTCTATGCGAAAATAAGTGAAACAAAGTGACAACCATCTTGGATTTCTCCACAGAATGCTAGAGCCACCTATTGGGCGTGAGTGGATTTGTCAAGTGAAACGGTTGAAATTCAAATTCTTGCGGCATTGATTACAATAGATGTCATCTCGAAATTTTAAATAATTTATAATAGATGGAACCAACAAAATTTCAATAAAACTTCGTTTTTCATTGTGCCACAAATTTTCGTATACTTTTTTTATGTTGTTTTTCATTATTAATTTTAGAAATATGATGTAATAACACTTTAGCGTATATTTCAATCACATTTCTGATCAATAAATATTTATGATTGTCAAGAATATCACATTCAAATACATGAGAAAACAAAATGGCGAATTTGAAAAAAATAAACTTAAATAGAACACAATGTTTTAGTACTAGATTAATTGTTTGCTCGTTCAGCAAGTTAAGGTAGGTACTTTAGCGTTATCATTTTATTCATTGAATTTTGATTTTCGTAATGTTAACGTTATCGTTTTCAAAAATTTCAATGAAATACCGAACAAATAATGAACAACTTCTAAAATGCAGAACATTTACATGCTCTCGTATACAAAATAATTAAAAGTGAACATCGTCTTCAAATATAGAACTGTTCATTATTATAATGAATGAATGGCCACCGTATGTATAGTTCATGTGCTGTTCACATTCAGCGAACGTGCTATTGGATTAAAAATAACCGAAATAACTTTTCTAAGGAAACTCGGTTAAAAATAACCGATTTATTAATTTCCCCTGCAAATTTTCTCGGTCGTAAAATCCGATATAAAATTAGTTCGATTTCAATCCAGAAACTTTTTAAAATGTTTTTGTTTTTTAACAGCATTTAACCTTTCTATCTCGGCAGTCTTGAACAACGAATACTTGATTTTTAATTCCAACAGAGACTTAGTTAATTTTAGGCTATTTTTTTTAGTCGAGCAAAAATAGCACTCGGTTACTGACAATTTTTGAGCGTGTAATTTACAATTACTAATGATACGATTTTATTGGGGATGTTCGGATACCTATATAGTTCTTGTAAAACGTGAACTAGTTTTGTGTCGACTACTCTACACACTTTTGACACTTCGAAATGTCAACTGCGTATGCAGACAGAAATTTTCTTGACTAAATTTGTCAACTCCATAAATATCGAATGAAAAAAAAACTATTCACGTGACCAATCTCGGCCAATACAAACTGAAATACCTACATCAATTCAGTCAGCTGTCAGACTTACATAACAAAAATCTGAACCTTCCCTTTTACTTTTAAATATAACATAAACATTTCCTATGAAACATCTCTATTTTTCGCTACAGAGAAATGCCTCCACCCTAATTTTTTTCCCATTTTTACCTTTTGGACCTAGTCAAAATTCCCACAAATTTCCCACTTGGTTAATTTAAGAAGAAATAGTTTATTTTCAATTATTTTATTAACAAAAAAAAAAGAGGGCAAACAAGTATTCTATATTAAGGAATTTCATTGGAAGAATAAGATAAACAGTCATTTCATTACTAGATATACACACATATCACATATCACATTGGTACAATTCATGAAAAAAAAAACAACAACTATAATTCATTCTAATATCAAAGAGAAACCAAAAATGTGATGCTCTTACGTGTTTTATAATTTGTAGTAGATTTATTTCATAACAAATCATTTAGATAGGCTTGCTTTTGAACACAGAATAAGGTAGTAGAAATATTTTATTAGGTTGAAGTTTGATGGACATTTTCTTTTTTTTTTTGGAAGTTGACCAAATTTCCCACAAAATCTTATTTTTTCCTTTTTTCCCACGAGACGGTTTCATACCATCGAAATTCCCACGAAAAGGTAAATTTCCCACGAGTTAGCAACACTGATCCACCTTCCTATAAATATATATAACCTTTTAAATTCAAATGCAAAAAAAAAAAACAAAACAAATACAATTTCTAAACTTCGTCATATGAACTTTTGTCCAGATGTTAACGGTATTTTTCTTTTTACTTTCAGAAAACATACTGCCACCTCTGGTCCGTCTAGCATGGATAACAAAACTAAGTACAAAATGTCATCGCAAATGCGCCTAAACGAAATCTCCCGCCTCAATGCCAATATAACGTGTGACCACCATCACCGCACGTCCATGTATCGGCCTCTCTCGCCGGCGGGATGCCACTGCCACCACATGCCAGCCGTTCAAACAGCGCCCATTCACCCGCCTTCATCATCTAGTCTCGGCGATAGCAGTTCCTGCATTTGCTCCCACCACTATCATTACATTCAGCATCACCGGCCGAACAGTCCCAGTCGAACATCGACGCCACCACTGCCACCACCCTTATTGCCCGAACGCATCGGCTGCTGCCAATCCAATTGCGAGGATAACAACGACAGGCAAATTAGTGGCGGTGAGACTCATGTCGCCGTCACAGTGCACCAACACCACACAGCTACAGCATCAGCACCCGCAACACAACCGTCCCAGCATTCGCTGCATCATCAGTACCAGGCGCTCGATGACACCACAAATGACGAGCACGAAGACTGCGAGTGTTGCGAAGCGAATGCTCATCACGCTAACGCTGACCATCCGAGTGGACGCAGCTCATCTCGACTCGTGTCGGCGGACGAGATTATTCCTAGCGGCTCCGAGGATAATACCGCCATCCTACAGAGATGTTGCCAGCACAATCACAGAAAGAGCCACAGGTATACCAATATGCGAACTCGGGAAGGCCACACTAGTTGTTCTCACGTCACACATCCATCTTGCAGGAATAGATTAGGGGATCAACTGATGAGCTCGAAGGCGAGAGCCGGCAGCATGCAGAAGCGTTCCAGAATTGATGAGGAGAGTTACTCGACCGGCATTGAGGTTTACAGCGATGGAGCGGATTCGGGTGTTAAGGTTACAGATGGTGCCACCTCGGAGGAGGATCAGGGACCACCGCTACCGCCTCGGCCACCACCTCGTCCGAGGAATGTGCCAGCCAATTTTACTCGTAAGTAGAGCGAAATTTCAAGCATCTGATGTTCATCCACTAATGGAAGGGCAATTAAATTGAAAATCTCTCATATAGTCCAATTGTCTATTTGTTGGTAGGATTTAATCGGGATGATACATGTATTGTGGGTGGAGGAACTATTGTTTTGAGCAAGTAGGGTGGGCAGGTCGATTCCGAAGTAAACACACACCATAGATAATTTAATTGATTTATAGAGCGTGCTTCGCTGAGAATAAACTGTGAATCTCTCGCAAGTTTGAGCTGGGACATTCTGATCTTTTTTTTTTTAAAGTCGCTTTGTCAGAATACCCATAAGGACAACCGGGCGCGAGCTTAGTACCATGGTGCCACTGACGAGGCTAAGCAACAAGTGCAAGATTTATCTACATACACAATTAAAGTCAGTTACTCACAAAAAAAAAATGACATTTCGATTTTGAGGTTAAGTTTTAACGAAGCACAGGCTTGTGGAACTCGTTTTCATTTTGTGGACTGTAAATAATCTATTGAGCTCGTAATTTAATTATTTAAACTTGTTTACTTACTACATTTCGATGGAATTCCTACTTTTGGAATAGTAAAATGTGCAATTTTCGTTTGTTTATGCATCAAAAGTGTTTCAATCAATTCGTTCGTTCGTGCGCTCTCATGTAAATAGTCCTAAAATCATTCAATTTCCATATTACATCACGGATACAGTCATAAATGACGTATCTGTCATCGCAACGCCGCCAATTGACGAGTGGAAAAGTTTTCCTGCGACACCTGGTGGATAAAAAAGGAATATGTAGAGACCTATAGAACTTTGATGTCTCTTTGTTTTACAAAGGACTTGGATAAGGAATACGTGTGTTTTCGTGTAAGAAAATTAATTGTTTGTCTATTAAAAAGTTAACCAACTAATTGAAAACAAACTTAATTTGCAAGTCTAAGTACTACTTGTCCTAAATTTGTATAGTGTTAATCAATTCATCTTGTAAAACTAGCACAAAAGTCTGTTCAAAGTAGTGTTGAATTTAATGTAAACAAATAATAAATTTGCTTTTGTTTGCTTTTTATCTTATGAAAAGCGTGCTAATTATGATTTTTAGCACGATTATGATGATAGGGAGCCAGCCAGATTAGAAGTTTTTAAGGTTGTCACAATATCGCTCTGTGAAATAACTGACTATTTAAATACTAGAGTTCGCCCAATGGTAGAAATTCTACCATTTTAGCGACCTGGCTTATACACAACATTTTGGAAAACCCATTATACACAGCATTGCTTTTCTGTACAATCTTCGCAACAAAATTAAAGCGAATATGTTGTGTTTAAGGCAGTGAAAGTGGTTCTTAAGTATTTGCCTTCGCCTATTTATATATAAGAGAATGCTCTTATGGTAAAACCAATAGCAATTTTCATTTCATAAATACAATTAAATCGATTTGTTCGTTATTCGACTATTTGCAATTCGCCCATTCGCAGTTCGTGCTCATGTGAATAGTTCTTAAAAACTCTGGTTTACTAAGTCGCACAGCAGGCAACTATCGTATTTCTGTATTTTTACTGACCCAAATTAATCACGTGAACAGTCTCTTTTCTGTTAACGTTTATGGAGATGAAGCCGACAAATCTAGTCATGAATTTCTCGAGTCTCGACTGAGTTGAGTTTCTAAGTTAACATTTCGTTTGTCTGCCTGACGTTTGTTAAACTGATTGTTGTTGGGTAACAATGAAGTTCTTACGTTCGCATAATTTCTAGTTTATTAAAGATGACCAAAATTTTGAATATGCCAAATAACTCCAAAGTGAGACTTTCATGAGAAAAATCGACAGCCTGTATAAGTGTTGTTAGAGAGGTCAAAATAAATCTCTTTTTTTTTCGCTCAATGGAGATAGACAAATATTTATAAATTCTTTTTCCTTAAATTTCATCAGTGGATGCATAGCCAGAAAGTAAAATATGCAAGCGAATTATGGCAAGTTAGTCTTTTTCATAACCGCATTAAAATTAAAAGAAAAAAAAAACAGTAGAAGAGAAACGAGAAACAGTTAATATTGAACGTGTCACTCACTCGATCTTTCTTAAGGTGGCGCCAAACTTAAGGCAAATATAATATAATTAAGCTGACATCAGCGACATTTGTATATTATTTTATTACCTATGTTATATATTTGCTTAAGGGTCTGCCATAATATACAATTATTTGCTAATTCGGCTTAAGGCTTAAGCAAATGTCAAAAATGGAAGAAAACCAACATAAGTTGGGCAAGAGCTATTAGCAATTTAAAGCCGCGTTACCAATAATCATTTTCATAATACAGGGGAAAATAGCATAAAATGATCTATTGTATTTGTAGCCATCAAAATATATTAGTTTATATTAATATATAAGCTGGATTAATCCAAAAAAAATGTTTGCGGATATATATCAGAAAATATAATGAATAAATTCAGAAAACTTCCGAGAGTATATGTGACCAAACTTCTCAATTCAGGCCGTCAAACTCGGCCTAGAACTGTAGGTCTCTTCCATTCACCGACAATATATTTACAAAATATAACCGCCAACCCTAGCAACTTGTAACTTATTCCTGTCTACAAAAAGACCCCACCAAAGGCAGGCATAGGAATTGCAGCACAGGCTTACTTTTGCCAATCACATTCCTAAGCCCACACCCATTCTCGTCTCGTCTCTCGACAAAATGAAATGTTTACATTTTTCTCACCCAAAAAAAGGACGAATCCGTCTTTAATTTCACTAATGCGAAAATGCATTGACCTTACACTCCGTTTAGCATTTCAAAACGATAATCCCACTCACAAACATAGCACTCTTAGACCTGCTTGACACCTGCTGCCGCTTGCCTATTTCCACTTTCCGTGATGGCATTTCAGTAATGTCATCTTCTGTAATGGGCTGGGGGAATATTTTCGTTTTGCCAGCACCTGCGCATGACCTTAAAACGCGCCAGCACAGGGTGCTACCCTTGAACACATTGGAAAGCTTTTGCAATAGAAACGAAACTTTCCCATCGAAGAGAGTACACGGACGCCTGATGTGTTCGCTTGCAATACATCCCAAAGGAGCTCGACAAATTAGTCACTGTCGGGACAAATACCATTGCGAAAGGGCGGACGAAATTGCACCGAGTGTATAGTGGGGCAAAAAAAAATAAAACAAATTAATTCCTCATCTTCATCTCGGAAGATCCGTATCCTTAGATCGGTGTAGTTAAATCGAAAGGTGAAATGGGAAAAAAAGTGAAAAATTCCAGTAGTGATATGTGATCAAATCACATCCTTGCGTGGGCTGCACAAATTCCTTTGGATACCATCTCGTTTTCATCGACATCATTATCAGCATCACATCGCCATCCTCCTCGTCGTCATCTCCTTAAGCTTTTACTCTGTTTTGCTTAAATTGTTCAACGAAAAGAGCGAACGCCTCGAAAGAGAATTTATCATCAACGGAAATATAAACAAGGAATCCGTTTTTTATTTATCCCGAAAATATTTGCCCCCTACCCCCTTGTCCTTATACCCGAGCGAGTTGTTGGTTGAGTATTTTTTGTCTAGTCCTTCGTCCGTGAGTCCCCTTTTGTGTAATATTGTAATTTATGTGTTTACCCAGACAAGGAATGGAAAACATTTGAAAATGATCCCCCCTCTTCCCACCACAGCAACTACTGCCTCGTGAAGGTAAACAAAGTTTTCCGAAACAGGACGAAGGAGCGAAAGAAGAAACAAATTCCATTACTTGGGGTTAAAAAAAAAACCCAAACTTCTTCCCTTTTCGGTGGGAAGAAAAAGCTTTTTTCAGATGAGCTCTCGAGTGGAATCCCGGAGGAGGATAGGCAAGGGACTGCTACCGATAGCGCTCAGTGGTGATGTCGATGGGCAATGATGGTGGTTCATTTGTGACAAGCTTCAATACGGACGCGTAATTGTCTTCTTACTCGCGAAGGGTGGGCATTTTATCGATTCCCTGCACAGAAAAAAATAAAAAATAAAATCTCGATTCTGTTTGTTTGTTAAGAGCGAACACGTGGCCAAATGGCTTGAGTTGAAGTGAAGTGTGTTGTGTAGTCCTTGTAATGGTTAATTAAGAAAACTCGTTCGTTCGTTCGGTCGTCATTTAACATCGCAGCGACTCGGTTAAGGATTCAGTTGAAATGCATGGATATCCGGTTATGCAGTTTGTACAGTACAGCGTCCCACCGCCATGTACTTGGGTGCCCCCAACGGACCCACATCGTCCACCCTCGGCAGGTTAGTATATGTATGCGCGATGGCCATTGGGGGAGGGATGCGGGGACAATGTATACGCGGACTATTTATGAACGTGGTGACCTTTTAATTGAGTCCAATCGACTTTCTATACTGGCGTCGTCGCTTCCATTTGGCCTGGTTCACAAAATACGCATAGCTATGACCAATCAGTCATGCGACACTCTTTGCATCTAGGCGTAGCGATTTGTTTCATGACACCGGTTGAAATATGAGAGCCATTTGTATTTCCGTTTCGCAGTTGAGTTTGAGGGTTCTTGTTTTGTGCCCAAGAAGTGCGGCCCTGTGTCGATATTGGGGGTGGTGTCTTGTTTTAGAGTTCGCATCTGCCTTCTGGGAACCTAGACCAGAAGGCATCTAATAAAAGGTCAGGCATTCGAAAATTATTATTTAGACATTTATTTAACTCTTAGGAGCAATTAATTAACGAGGCGTTTTGAAGTCGTATCTGAATATTTTTCAGATACCCCTGGGGTTTCAGCATGAACTTTGAGGATATAATTACATTCATTCGTGTGACTGGAAAGGTTTTCCTGTTTCAGTGCAGTCCTTACCAGGTCAGGCAGGCTAGAGTTGTAATTATCTTCAGTAAACACCACCCTATCTGTGTCTAAGCAAACACATGCCTCCACAAAGAAAGTCTAACAATTATCTTTTTCTCGCCCACTTTTCTTGTCGGCTGCTAAGTGCGTCATTACAAAGGGAACTTACGCCAGATTGTCCTCCTATGGAGCAGTAGGTGGTTGCACTTTTGATGACTACTGCTACTGCTAAAAGGGGCTGTGAGCGATATTTTAAGTAGATGTGTTTTTTTAGGAAGACATGTCCTTCAATGGTATTGTGTTGATGTGCTTTTAAGAATTTCATCTTTAAAATGTCATGCAAAGCGGTCAATGTTTGAGTAACTTATACAATTTGATGTATAGGTATATTCCTACAGCGTGGCGAAAATTATCATCCAATCTTGTTTTTGAATTATTTTTTTACTAAATAAAATAAATGATTTTTTCTGTTAAGTGCACAGAGCGAAAACCACCACATAAAATAGAAGAAAAGTTATAAGATTTCTCTATGGTTTTTATCCAAGAAGAAAGTCATGGCAAAACAATAAAGAAAATCTAATTAAAATCTTGATGAATTTTCTATATCAACAAGACATCTTATTGAAAATAAATATGACGGCATCTTGAAACAATATGAAAACTTTTTACAAATTATGTGGAAATCTCTTAGCAGCAATGAGAAAACCCTATCGAAAGTACATGAAAAACGCTTGAAAATTTAAAAATCAGGTTATAATCTGTTTAAAGTATTTTATTTTGTACATCAAAATGACCAATAAATCCATCCGCAATGCAGTGAGTTAGATCCTACTGTTTTTTTACTGTCTAATTGTCCTTTCTTTTGATAAAAAGCCAAATGAAGTTGACCTCTTACAGTGGATTAAGGAGATCAGTGAGATTTGTTTCTGTCGATTTGGGAAATCGTGGAGGTTCTCGAATAAATAGCGGAATTCAAATTATTTGAAATCGTTTCAAGCCATTCCAGGACTTTTCGGGTCGATGGTGTTGATAGCGTACCTTGGTCACAGAATGAAGGTTTCTTCTGAAAGACAAGATGTGAACAGGGACACATTTCTTCTTTTTATTACTATCTTATTTTTGAAGTTTTGGCGAACAAAAAATTGTATTACAGCATGAAAATGGAGCCCTTCAGTGACACATTTTATTGATCGCCAGAACTTTAGAAATCCGTTACCACAAATCAAAACAATTTGAGAATCCGCCAAATACATCATTTATAATTACTTACCCTATCTTTTCTCCATTTTCTTTAACACAGATTGAAATTTAATTCTACCGCCAAAGTAACCTGAGCTGTCTATATTACAAAAAAAAACTTTTCGACGTCTTCATTTGTCTTCATCAATGCACCATTATTCGCACTTTTATAAAATATGAGAAAACTTTTCGTTCTAAGAGGAAATTCCTATTGATTTAAGAAGATTAACTCTTAAAGACAAGCACTTTTAATAAGCTCGTCTTCTCAATACCGAATATTAATAAGGTTTTCATATTATTATCAAGCAATGTGAAAATGCCACGTACAATTAATGTCTCTTTAAAATTTTAAAGAGAAGTCTTATGCATTTGAGAAGATTTCCTTTTAAACGTTTATAGACACACTTTTTTTTAATAAGATTGACTTCTTAAGACCAATTCATACTGTTCCGTCACGACTTTAAATAAAACAAGTTCGGTTTTTTTCTGTGGGGAAAATTATATAAAAAACCCCACATTTATTAACCTCCTGTTTCCGTCGAGACAAGAACGTCTCGCCTGCTTCGCAGTTGAAGCCAGACTCTCTTTTACATTACAATTTGCAAGGCACTCGAATGGCCGGTGTTGCCATTCGTAACACATACTAACAAGGTTTTCTATTATTTGATACGATTTTGCACGTAAAAATTATATGAAAAAATCTTTCAAATTGAGAAGATTTTCTTCATTAAAACAATAAAGATTTCTCTATGGAAATATCATATTATTCATTCGTTTTAATCAGATTTCATAGTAAAGTAGTACAATAAGGCAATCTTATTGATTTTATATAGTAATTTTTCGCTCTGTGTGGAAAAGATATTTTCGCATTTTTCATGGCTTTGCGCAAGACATCCGGTGACTGTTCGAATTTATGTCGAATATTCTCCTTAAGAGCTGCGATTGTCTGAAGCTTGTTGGCTTAAGCCCCAAACTTCAAGTAGCCCCAAAGAAGAAGTCTGGGATGGTTAAATCGGGCGATCATGCTGTCCATGCCAAATCGCCAAAACGGGAGATTACGCGACCAGGAAACGCTTCCTTCACAATGTCCATTAATTATTCCACGCTCTTGCTTGTCCACGCGCTCTATTGCTTGTCTGTTTTACACTGCATCTGTCTTGTTAACAAATGTCAAATAAGACTGACGTACGATGCCATTTGCAAGAATTATAACATCTTCCGATAGGGTGATTCATTTTGCGCCACCTTGTATCGACTTGTTCCTTGCGTGCTGCTTAAGTGGCCATCTGATCCATGTAACACTCATAAATACCTGCTTCCACCTAATTTTCGGCATTGTTCTTGTTATTTTCGAGTATTCATTAAAATTCGACCAACGTCACATCTCCTTTAGGTAGAAATGCTGGCTAAACTTGTAAACAACAATGGCTTTTAAAAATGTCCACGTTTTGATAAAATCTATTCACGTTCCCTTTGTTAGTACGTAACAAACAATCATATTAAGTAAGTCCAGAGTAGATTTTACGAACACAATGACAAAATTTTCAATATGTGACCATTGTGACCTACAAAATATTTAGTATAAAAGTTAAAAATCATTTCTAGTAAGGGTCATAGTCAAACGCAAAAACATGTGCATGACGTTGCCTTGTATTTAAGACTCCGCCACGAGTGCTTTGCATTTTCTCTTACCCTTCGCATATACGTCACACAATAAGAAACCGCTACGCCACCATATAATTATAAGATCCCATAAACATTGCTGTTAAATTTTACAAAAAAAACAAGGAATCATGCAAATTTCGTAATATTTTTTGTTCATATTTGATTCCCCAGTAGAGAATCCATCCTAATCCAGCAGACAAAAATTTAAAAGTGACATTCACAAAATGAAGTAGACAATAACTTGTTCTTACAAAAACGGAAACTAATACGAAAATTTTTCCACGTCCTTTTGTAGACGGCGATAGATGAGGCAATATTATAAGCAAAACGATTCCCGGGTACAGGTATCTATTCCTTTCATTCAAAAGTACTTGCGGGATTATATCTAAATAGTTTTAGTATACCAAGAACCTTTTCATTCTCGCTGGCCTTCATTTAACCCTATTTTGTTGGCTAAGACCTTGAACAAGCTTGAATTCTACTTCTTAGGTATTGCAAAATTTGGATCACTGCCATCACGTATGTGCTTGACTTCGTCCACAAAAAATGTTGAATGAGTTTGTCTGTACTTTCAAAAGTGTTACAAACGCTTTATAGTATTGCTGATGCACTTGCAGTTCACATAAAACTTTCTATCACATCTTGACCCATTTAAATCAATGTCCTTCGAATATTTGTTTTTTCTTTTTTCATTGTGAAAAACGATACAATAGGTGTGCGTCTATCGCAAAAACTTGAAGTTTCTTCGCAAATCCCCCTATAAATCACTTATAAGAGTGTTATATGTAACATGTCACAAATGACATTCATGTGAGAACAGGTGATTGTCAAAACACCACTCACTACATAATATTATTACTTATTATTAAATAGCAACGTTTTTTGTTAAATTCATTCATCTATGACAAGGACATTTAAGTTCTTTAATGTCTGAAATCTGAAATCTAAATTTTAGAATCGAAATCCCACCCCTATTCCTAATAGAGGAATAATGACAGATAAAAATGTAACAGATTATCGTTTCAAATGGCTTTTTAATAATTTGTATCACTTCCACAACTGGCAATTGTTTTTCCATTTAGCAAGACAACTACTGCATAAATTGTATATATGTATGTCTCCTTTAAACAATACGAAAACGATTTGTCGAAACAACAACTAGTACAACTTCAGGGTACAGACACCGGGAAGACTGCCAGCATTTTGCATGAAATTCATCTTGAATGGAGAACCTTTTATGGTCGAAGAATAACTCCATCTACTCGTAATTGCAGTGCAATTAGTGGAAAACTACTGCTCTCGTCGACAACGACGACGACGACGACGTCTCTGTCTGAATGCAGTCAGGTATAGCAGGAAATCTCGGCCTTCGTCTGAAATGGTTTGTTTTTATTTTTTTTAATTAGGAAAATTCAGGTAGCAATTTTGCATTTCACTACAATTACGACGAATACGACGACAATGTCAGGCGAACAAAGTGGAAATTAAATATTTAACGTCCTGCCGGCTTTGCAAATTTGCTGACATTTTGCTACATGGAAACGCTGAAACACAATTTAACAAATAACATTTTTAGCCAACCAATTTTTTTTTTATTTTTTTCAGTACCACATTCGACCGGGATCAAAAAGTACGTGGTATGGTGCTTGATATGTGGAGGATTCTCATGCCTTTTAGGGGTGTTATTCTTGGGCGTATATTTCCTGCTGCACTCGTACACCATAACGGTGGGGAATTTCGAGACTGTGCCCACATTCGTACCTGCAACTTTGGTAAGTAGACGTAGAAATAGAAACTAGAATGTGTATAATGGAGGTTTAAGGCGTTATTCTGTAAGGAGGAGTGATTTATTGCTCCAGCGGTTAGGTCAGCTTCTATGGACGATAAAGTGTTTTTTTCTTTCCTACCGAAGTTTGCACAGCATTAAGAAGAACAGTCAATTGCAGGCGTTGTGTTAAAGTAGAGTCCTTTGGTGTAGAAACTTATAAATATATTCAGCTACTGTGAAACATTTTCCAGTCAGAGATTGAAGAAATCACAGTTCCTATAGAGGGAATTTTAAATTTTAAAATAAATTATAACCAGTCTACGATTTAACTGATAAAATGCAACGAAATAACCTACGTTTAATGGGTTTATAAGCAAAACAACACATTTTACGAGTACTATTTCAGCACAAGAAAAAAAGTTTAAATAATAAAATTCCGAATTCCAAACACTTTTGCCTTCAATTGTCAAAGTTTATTCACAATCCGTAAAGCCCGTATGACACATCATTTTTTCCTCATTTTTATAATGTTGAAAAGTGTAAAAGAGACTGAAAGTTTATTACGAAAGTTGTTTGCAAAGCAACCGCAAATTTTCAATAGCATTTATTTTCTAATAATCTTGAAATGTCAAAAAAAAAAAAGCTGCCAGCTTTCGGGAATTTTCGTTCTAATTTTTCGTACTGCTCTAGTTTTATTTAAAAAGCAGAAAAAATGCAAAAAAAAAGATAGTGTCATACGGGCTTAACCAGCGAACAGAAAATTCATTCCCACATAACCTTAAAAGTGAAATGTTCGTTGCAATTTGTTTGGTCCGACACAAAAACAAAACCTTAACCTTAACAAACAGCGTCTAGTCTACATCCCAGTTTGGCGTTTGTAATTAAAATAATATAGAAATAGATTATGGCAACTCTGATCTGTCATTGGATTTCAGCTATCTGCGACTAAGGCCGTGTGTCAATTGCACTTAATATATTATTTGTCCGATGATTTTCAGCCGTCAAAAAAGTATCTTGTGGCTAACTTTTAGACGATGTCTTTGGTAAAGCGTTTGGGAGAAGAAAAAAAACGTTGAAGCTTAATTTATTTAAAGCCTGAAATTAGAGAAATCAATGTTTTTAACCAGTCAGCATTCGCACAATTTGTTAGAACAAGTTCATTAGTGTTCGCTGTTTAAATCGAACGCAATCGATATAAATCGATCGCTATCGAAAAAAGTCTATGTTCTTTCTCATTTTCATTAAAAATGAAAGAATAAGAGAAAATTAGCACAATTAACAGGCAACTCCTCTCTTGGCTAGAAACAGCGCATAGAATTTAAACCAGCATTTGGCAAGTACTGATAAATATGTCAAAATGCACAAAGTTGACAAGAAACAAATTCAAAATCCGTGTTAAAAGTCAATTGCACACAAACAAAAAGTGTGCAAATAAAGAACATTTGGTGGTTTATTTGCTTTCACACATGAAATATCCCTTGTTGTCAAAGATGTTAGTGGCTCAAAGCAGAGACAATACTGAGACCACCAACTCTGGCCGAGTTCCCGTTACTTAGCCTGCAAGCTATATTTTTATGGAGTGGTCACGATTTGGCGCGCTAAATATTGTTGCATAGAAAATCGTATTGACAAATGTCACGAAACTTCAAAAATTCCGTCTCACCAACACACTCCCAGGAAATATGAGACACTTCCGCTGTGGGCAAAGTTGCTGGCAGAGTTCATAGAATTTTATCCGTTTAATTTGAAATTGTTCGTTACGTGTGGATAATATTTTTTTTAGGAATAAGTGCACATTTGCTTTTAATGTTCATGAAAAATTAACAATGTAGATTGGTTGAGGGAAAATGAAAACATTTTGAGCAAATTTTCTTCATTATTTAAGAAAAATTTACACACGAAATCGAAGTTAATGGTATCCAAAAGCGGAAAATAAACAACCATGTTTGTCCTAATATGTTTCTAGTATATAGAACATCAACTTTAGATAGTTTTACTATAACCAAACAAATCAAATTATTCGCCTTTTAACAATTTATAACAACTAACATGGCGTTCAGTAATGAAAAAATGTGGTATTCCCGAACTCTTTCACATATCCCCACGGTTGCCGAGGTTGGCAGCATTTATTTTTGCCTTTTTTGTATGTTTTTGCATGTCACACGGATTCTTTTTTTGACAAAACACCGATAGGAAAACAAAATGGCGAATTTGAAAAAAAAAAAAACTGAGGGGGCCAGCGGCAAGAGGATTGTGAGTTGGGGGTCTCAGATCTCAGTATGGTTTGTCTATGGCTCGAAGTAGCTCGACGTAATTTGGACTTGGAGTACATATATTTTCGGCTTTCGGTGCACTTTTTTGAGTTTAACAAGCTTTTAGTGCTCATTTCGGGAGAGTACCAGAATAGACCTAAATTAGCCTTGGAAAATAATTTAGCGCAATAGAAACATGGTGTAAATACTCGTACAATGTGTCATGTGAATGGACTTTTAGAATGTGCGAAATTCGTTCGTTCGGAGGTTCTTGGTAGCTATTGTAAAGTAAAACAACTGGGGTAGAAAGTTTGTTTAAGGTTTTATCTGCAAGTCTGCAATTTATTAAATGAGCTTCTAATTTACTTAAAGACCGACGCGACAGTATCTACCAACAATTTTTCATAGCTAAGCGAATTGCGAACAATCAAATATTAGCAATAACCCTTTCTTTAGCATCTGAAGTTTGATAATTTAATCCGAATGTCTCTAGTTAAAAATCTCTATCGCAACAATATTTAGTGGATTGTAAATAACGCTTTACTTCTCGCGGCAAGAATGCTTGTAACCATAAATTTGTAATATTTATATAAAGTAAGAGCGGCTTCCATTGGCAGCTGAGTAGCAGCATGTCAAATGCAAGATCCGTATGAAAAAAGTAAATTTAACTGTTTGGTCTAGACTTTGTTTCAGTAAATCTAGCCCAATATACCACGACCACGAAGACACTTCTTACAGACGCCATTTTTTTTTGTAGGAAATCTAAATTCCGTATACCATCGCTATGATAATAGAACTTATTGCAATAATTCCTAACACATAAACAAGATGGCCGATCAAAATACGTATTTTTGCGTGCTGTCAGTCAGACGTCTGTTTAGTATTGTGCATTCAATCTTTCGATAGATGTGAATATACCATTTGGGAAAATATCAATCGCAAGGCAAGGCAAGGTAAACTGTCAATGTAATGCGATTAAAAATAAAAGAAACACATAGACATCTAGAAAAAAAAGGATGTAGATATGGTCGATAAAATTCAAAATAATGTGTAAAGTAAACTAAATTCAATTAAATTGTTTTATATATAGTAAATTATGGTCCCTCCTCCATCTGGTATATTATTAAACGCAGCCATTTAGATACAGATTTTTATTACAATCCTAAGCTTATTCAGATTTGATGAATATTGTGAAATGGTTCTACATTTATGTATATTAATCACTGAAATCTATTTTTTTGCTGTCAAATTCACCCAGTAAATTGTATTCACGATTCGGTGTAACAACCCCAGAAAAATTTGCGAAATTTTATTTATTTTTATTAGATCATGAAAACTTTTTTCTAATCTCTAGCAACACTGAAGCAAAGCTACAGACAGACAGCCATTAACACTGACACTTGGCGAACTGTCAAAAATACAAGAGCACCCTTTACTCTGTTGTTTTTTTCTGTTGCAATAGGGCCAGGGTATAGATAAAATGTGCGAGTTGCACTTTCGCAAATATATTTGACCGTTGCATCCGACCGTGAATACCCCTTACATGTTTGCATTTTGTTGGCATTGATTCGCGATGATCAATATGAAGACCCAGTGTTATTATATCGTGGGTCTTATCCCTTTTTGTGGGAATTTCGATGTCCGAAAAGCCTTCCGTGGGATAAAGGGAAAAAGCACCAAAACGTGGTATTTTTAGGAATCTAGCAAGAAATCATTCAAACCATAAATTTTTGGTGAAATTCTATCAAAACACCTGTATTTCACCACGATTATCAACACACTGAATGTCCATAAAAAAAAAGCACATCTTTTATCAAAATTGTTTATAGCAGTGTTACAAACTGCGGTTTTAATACTAAAGGTTAATTTAACGTGATTTTCTTTCCGTGTAATACTACAAATTTTACTTTAAAAAACTGGATTTTGACGAAAAAAAGTATCGTGGGACTTTAAAAGGGAATTTCAGTACGCTGAAAAGGGAAAAAAGGGAAAAATGACCACGCTTTGTGGGATAAATGAAGAGCGAGTGCTGACAACACTGTGAAGACCCCGCGCTCAGTAGTTCAGCACGCACTGAGCCACAATTCAAATGTAAAATGGCAAAACTCAGTCGAGAGTCGAAATAACATCTGCATAGATGTAACCTGAACGTAAAACCTATATTGATCGGTAACGTTTCCTACGTCAGCCACATATGCGAACTGTCAACTTAGTACTCAGTCACGAATTTCTTGACTAAATTCGTTACCAACTCCTCCATAAACGTCAATTGAAAAAGCTGTTCATGTGACCGATCTAGGCCAATAAACACTGACACACATCAGGCCAGTCAGCTGTCAGACTTTCTTTTTCTATACTTCTGACATGGTTTGTGAATCACAATACTCTGATTGACAGTGCATATGTGTCTACCTCCAGATATCCACTCTCCCCGTGGCGTGAGATGACTTTTGGTTGACAAAAATAACTCGATCCAGTGTCAGAGCCATGTCAACTGTGAGGTCCACTCCCTCTGAGCATAGAAAACACCCAGGCTAACTCAGATGCAATGACAAATAGTTTCAGTCCATGTTTATCTATAGAACTATGTTTAACATAACTTATTTAACAACTCACAACTAACATTTAGCCCATAATCAGAAACTTTGAGAGAAAACTTTTTAATTCAAACTAAAAGTGCAAAACTGAGTTTCACCATGCTCCCATATGTTAGTGTGTTTTTATAAGCGGCGCAAGGACTACGCCGAACAATCTCGAAACTCATAAAAGCAAAGTGCGTGTAAGGACTCATGTTAATAAAATGGGTAATGCAAAAATGTCTCTCACATATACGACGATAGCCATTATGACTCTATACCCACACAACTAAAAATAAAACATGTAAGCACTTTTTTGTTGTCGTTGCGTTGCTGTGATACTTCTGCTAAGCAAGCCCATAACTTTGCACTCAATATTTGTGGAATAGAGACGTATTTTTTTTTCTCCTAGCCGTGGCCTAGAAACTCGCCTTTATTGTTGTCCTGTCAGCAAAAGCGAACCAAACACAGGCACGCTGTGTTTTTAGAAAACAAACATAGCAAAAGCGCACAAAATAAGAAAACCACTAGAATGTGTTGTAATTCTCGAAAAAAAAAGAAATCCCAACACAAATGAGAACGGAAACAGAAGGAAAAAAAGATAGAAAAATAGAAAAATGTAATGCAAAACACAACACAACAGAAAGGATATTTACACTTCCCTTATTCATCTATTTCCCCGGTCTGGGTTGATGTTTGCGCCATGGTTTATAACTTATAAGGGATTTTCTCCGCAAGGACATTACACAAGTCAGTTTGCATTTGTTGAAACACACGCACATCGGGAGTGAGTAAATCCAAGCCCAGAAGAACCATCAAACCCAAAACGAGATGATGCTCATCTGTTTTATGAATAAAACGGCAGTAATCCTTTTTTTTTTTTGCTGAAAACTGGTTACCCAAACCTAAACCTTCACCCAAACGCAAAACCGAAACCGAAAACCTTTTGTGTGTGTCTGTCTGGTCTGGAGGAACAGAATAAAATGTAAGAGAGTTGTGTGTGCTTGACTTCTATCGCATTCAAGGCGAGGGGAAATAAACTTTCTAATTGCGATTGCGATCCTTTGCCCGGAACGGAATCAAACACAAGGGGAGTGCACATAATACAAATTCAGGAGTTTGAACTTTGCCAACAAAAATGTGTTCGAAATTAAATACGGAGAGGCAGAGAGTGCGGAACAATAGTTCCTCCGGAAATAAATTGTATGCTTGAAATGATTGCAAATATTAAGACGGTGAGGCGTCGCGTCGTTTCATTTAATTACAACCCTCAATTGTTATTTTTAAAAACATTTGCTTGAAATCGCTTGGATTTAGCGGAATGTACCGCAACAATCCTTTTATCCTTGCTCCTTTTTGTAAACAATAAAATAAAATGCATGCATTTAAATAAGGATATATACATCGCACCCAAAAGCAGATGCTGTTTGGCAAGAACTCAACTGGAGCACAACATTGCATCTTCTCTGTGTATCCCTACCACATTGCCGTCTGGTCCTGCCTTACATCATCATCATTGAATTGTGTCCAAACGGCGTAATCCCTGCTTCTCTATATATGTATGCCCTGGCCTGCAGTTTTGGCTTATCCTTTCTTGAGCCTGGATTTAGGGGTTTCTGTTGCTGGCTGGGTGCATGTGTTTTTCTTTTTCCTCCTTTGGTTTTGCGCAGTTTTTTATTCCGCTTTTGTTTTTTGTCTTTATATCCTTGCTGTTGGCTGGCATTGTTGGACACTTGTGTTATTTAATTAAAAATTTAAGTGCAGAATTGAAATGAGGAAGCAGGATGCCTTAGTGAATATTTAGGACGAATGGGATTAAAAAAAATGAGGGGGAGGGTGTTTTTTGTGTTAAGTTTCTTGAGGGAAATGGTGTGTGGAAGGGTGTCATGGGTCGGTCTTTAAATGCGATACTCGTACGGGTAATTGCAGCAATGAAATGGTTGGGAGCTTTAGAAGTGCAAACAAATAAAAAAACATCTGGGATACATCCATTGTCTGATTTAGCTTGCAAGCTATTTTCAAAAAACCCAATAGTTTCAAGGTCCATTCCAAGGTACCCACTTTTAAGGCCTAAGTAAGCCGATATAAGAATATAGGTGCGCGACTCTTTCTCTCACACCTGCTGTGCGTTAGCACTAATAAGGTAGAAAAATCCTTGTGAAACTATGTATCAATTCGACCTATCAATCTGCAAAAAAGTGGTTTTCCAAAAATATTTCATCACTTTACACCTAAATAACAAAGCTGATTTTGAAAAAATAAGTCCGCGAATATTAACGGATAACTGAAGTAGCTACATAAGGTCATGCAATACTTAAGTTAGTGAACGAATCGCTTCTATTAGGAGAGTTTCCAAACCATTGGTTTGACATTGACGGTGACACCAGCAGCAGTGAAGACTTCCGACCAATAAATACGCTTAGAACAATAGAAAAAGTGATCGAGACGGTGGTTAGAAAGCAACTGATGGAATACGTTGAGAGCAACAATTATCGATATATCAACGTTTTTCTTAGACTTTAAGCGGGCCTTTGAAACGATTGATAGGGAAATTATTTTAAGAAAATTATATATGTTCCTATATGGTGTCCAAGTTAAGGAGCTTGATTCGTTTAGATCTTTCTTAACAAATAGATAACAGCGGACGAAGGTCAATAATAGCGTTTTAGAACCCATCGAAGTGGAACAGGGAGTGCCGCAAGGTTCGATTTTAGGTGCGCTACTACTTACAATTTACACAAATGATATGCCAGAAATTTAAAAATTTTGAAAAATAGCACTTTACGCTGATGATGCGTTAATATTTATATTCAGAAGGTAAAGACGAAAATGAATGCCAAAATTAACTAATGAATATTATTAATAAATAGATCAAATGGCTGAAAAGGAATAAGTTAAAATTGAACGAACAAAAAACAAAGTTAATGGAAATAAATATGAATGGAACGACAACTATCGAAATTAACGGCAAAACTATTGAAAATGTTGAAAACATAAAATATCTGGGAATGATTGTCGCAAAATTATTTACTATTCTAACGATCGCGATCAAACTACTTATTTATTAAATTATTTGGCGAATCAAAATGAGAAGAGAAAAAAATTGCAGTCGCCACTGCCCGAGGAAAAAAGATCGAGTAAAGGCACCAAGTGACAAAGAACAGAAACAGGAACAGAAACAGAATTAGGAACGGAACATTATTTTTTTTAAGCAACAGAAATTAGCGACAGAAAAATGGCTGTTTGACGACAGAACGTAAACAAGTCTACATTGATTGTATTTATAAATGCCAATTTATAGTGGGGGAGAGGTTTTTTTTGTTTCCATTTTTCTGCATCTGTCATCTGGCTGTTTGTTTCGCATCGTACTATTGTATATTGTGATGACCACGTATGAATAACAAACGAAAAATGGAAAAAAAAGTTTTTAGTAGACGAAGAGGAGAGTATAATAGATTTCGTGAGAAATCACCAAATAATGTATAATGGCCGTCACGCAATATTTTGCGACAGCGACATGTTTTTATGGGTCTGTTTCTGTTTCAGTTTTGTGTAGCTGAGCGAGCAAACAGCGTAAACAGAACCAGAATTTACTATAGAACGAAAAAACTTTCTGTTCTGTTTCAGTTTCTGTTCTTTGTCACTTAGTGCCTTAAGACAAATGTCAATTGCCAAAGAGTACTTACAAAGAGATCGCGAACTTTTGCAACCGCAGCCAGAAAAAGGGCTGAGTTGGGCTTAGCTCAGCGAAAGGGGGTAGGTACGAAGTGATTTGTGAGTGAACTTGAGTTCGAGAATTTAATATTTAAAAATGCTCTCAAGGGCGCCACGTAATTTTGGGGTAAATTACGAAACCGGAAGTTAATTAAAACCAAAAAAGAAAACAAATGTTATACCACGTTATAAACGCTCCGTTGGAGCACGGTCTTTTATTACAAGGCCTATTCCTTGGAAGGCAATTTTAATTATAATGAACAAAATGCCGTTTTTGGAATTCAACTTCAATTGTTTGGACTGTCGGAATGATCCGCTATCGCGTTGTCTCGAAAAGACTGAATCGGTGGGTCGCGTGTCCCGTTTTCGCGGGAATCTAACGGAACGAAAGCCTAAGATATCTTCTAAATGAGGTCAGACATGTTTGGGAAATTCAACCCTACCAACTTCGGAATTCGAACGACTTCAGGTTGAGAAGGCAGAACTCATCGGGCGCACAGAATACCATCGTCTACAAAGGATTTCAATTATTTAACAAGTTACCAAATGACATTAAATATGATAAAAATTTTAGATCGTTTAAAAGAAAATGTAATATTTGAAAAGAAATTCATAAAAATATGTAACTGCAACAAGACTGAATTAAAATGTTTATAATTTATAATATGTAAGTTCTTAATAGTATGAAATACTAATAAATAATTATCATACATCATACATACATACATGCGCTGAAGGGAGGACGTAATATGTAGGTACGTCCAACCATTTCCAAGTGTCACGTGGCGCACCCACCCAACTTGGGTAATAAAACTTTTTTGACGCGCGCTCGTGAACTTCCCTGAGTCTGTAAATTCAAAATAATTGCTCAATTCCTCAACCACCTGCAGTCGCCAAGTTGACACTATTCTACCCATTATTCTCAACCCACTCAAGGATATTTTGCTGGTAACAATTGAAATTGATTTATCATTCGAGGAACTCTCCCAAAAACGGACTTCGTGTAAAAACAATGAACAAATTCAAACTAGTACAATTCCTGAAGCGTTTTGTATTCACTATACGACGAGCACCAGTAGAGAAAAGTAAATCAAAACTGGGAATGGAAACTCCTTCGGTCCTGATTTACTCCTTTCTGCTTGGTATAGTTTTTTTTTCTTCTTGTTTTTGTGATGAAAACTCGGAATGTTTTATTGTTAATTCAATTTCTTGTCATGTAACTAACTATGGATTCCCCATCGGATTGTGAAGCAACTCGCCCGCAGTACTGGCAACGGCGGCGGGTCCACTTCTATTGGTTTTCCTGAATAAAAGTAAACATTCATGATTTTATTGCAGTCGTTGTATTCCACTTGGAATACCAAGCAGCGACAAAGACAAAGACAGTACGATCGTATATACAGGAGGGAGATGGAGAGCTGAAAAGTTTTTAATTAAAATTGTTCGTGAGGTCGGTTAGATGGTGGTTGGTTTACTGGGGGTGGCGATGGCACATAGATTTCAACCACGTCCAATGCGAAACACCACAGGTTTAAAGTCCTGTTCCCGCATCCCTCCAGTTCGTCGTTTGTTATCGTTTGCTGATCGGAAAGTTAATTAAAGTTGTGGTTAAATCAATTTTTGCGAGAGAGAGAAAGCGAGCATGCTTGTCAGCAAAATCCGAACTGAAGAATGCTATTTCCACGTGCATTCAAATTCACGTAGGGTCGCATAGCCTTTAAGGACTTGAACTCAGTTGTGCCTTTTATAGTATATGTATATATCATACCTATGAATAGTCTCTTTGAATGGGGCAATTTTTGTTTCATCATGTTTACAAAAAAAAAAAGGAAAATAAACCCAAAAAGGAATAAGCCGATTAATTAGGAGATCGCGGTGACTCACTGTGGACTTGTGGTTATGGTGTGTCCTCCTATTCTCCCATAAGGCTTGGATTTGAAAAGAGGATTTTGGAAAAGCGTTTTCCTCTTTAAGCCAATTAAAAGGGTCGCATGCTTTGATGCCGGTTAAGGGGGAAACTTAGGGCGAGAATGACCTAAATATTATGTTAGAGAATAAAGGGTATGCTTTGAAATAGTGACGAGGGCCAAAAATTGGAATATAGCACGCGACATACCTATCGAGGTCAATTGAATTGGCACACTGCTCGCAATTTGTACCGAAAAATACAAACCTATGCTGCTTGCATCGAAAAGTAGTTTTTGCTTAACTCAAAGATGCGTAAGAGTTGAGAAGGTTTAATCAGTTAATGGAACAGATGCGTGTGTTATGTTTGAACACAAAAATAATTATAACCAGGCGACTGGCAGCTTCAATATGCATATTTCGACGAACCTAACCTCGTTGTGATCAGGTTAGAATAATGTCGTCGGACTGCACCAATTTTTAATATTCTACAGATGTCTACGGCATTCAAAGGGCCAATTACCTACATGTTGAGGAATGTCAGTCAGTCACAAAATTTTTAAACGAAATCTACATGTAAGTGTAAAGCGATAATGACTACACTTATTTGCTATTTCACTTTTACTATCCTAACGAATATCTTGGATTTGAGATTTCGTGTGTCTTATCGAATATAAAAACGTCACTTTTTCGTCTTTTTGTTGACATTCGTGCGATTGGAACACGCGTAGCCTTTGCCACTTTACTAAGCGTTTTCCATTTACTGGTTAAACTTTTAATTAAATCGCTTGAAATTTGCGCTCCGATTGATTTCTAAACTTTTGTACATAAAATATTAACAAAAAATATTCACCCATTTACATGGAATGGCTTTCTTTGCAGTAGAATTTCGCGAAAACGTAAACAAACTCCACTAGTTGTCAAACTCAACCGCACTTGGATTGGTAAATCTGAAGCAACTCTAAGAAAAAAAACCAGATTCGCATAAGTGCTCTGAAATCGGGAAAAGTTCGCTTTTTTTCATACCAATCGAACATAAAAGGCGTTTTTCTGAGCTTGAGCATTATGAGCTCTGAAGCGAGCGTGATCAGATTGTTCTGAGGTATTTATGAAACACACTTGAGCACATAGCTGTCATTTGTTGTAAATATATGTCTAAATTGAATATTTATTAATTATTATTTATTATTTTCAACTATTTTGCTTATCGTGTTTTTTTTCTGTCAAATGTGACTGGAAGTGTGTAATCAGCTTTTCGCTCAGGATGCTCAGGCGATTTATTCTGAGCTCATAGAGCGCGCTCTGATGGTGCTCTGAACAAAAATGAAACACAAATTCTGAGCTCTGATGTATCTGAGCTAAAAAAGAAACACGGACTTTTTGTATAACAGTTCAGGTTGTGCTCTGAACTAAAAAAGAAAAACGCCTAAAGTGACCAAGAGCAAAAAAAAAAGTGCTCTGGGAGTGCCCAATCGAATATTAATCAGTATTCATCTTTCTCAGCGTTGCCAGACATGCGAGGCTTCACCCTCTGCCACATATAAACATAACTTCTTTTTAAATAATTTTACTGTGTATTCTAGAATATTCCTATGAAGAGTAACCGATGACATGACATCCAGCTGTCAAAATATTCACTAATGTCGTTTTCGATTTGGCTTTTCAGATTTTAATCTGAGATTTCAGATTTCTGCTGCCAAATCGAACATAAAATCCGAATTTTTTTGGTTCTTGTCTGTATTCAGTTGGCCGCAAAAAATATTTTTTTTCACTTGCACGGGGAACCCATTTCAATTGATTTTTACACATTTATAACAACGCATTTCGAAATAATTTAATATAAAAAATCTTCCATAATCGAAAAATTAATAATTCAGTAAAAAAAGCAACCCTTCCAACGATAAACAATTCGTAACCGCCAGCTGTGTGTCATACACATTGGAATTAGTGAAAGTATGTGTGAAATCTGAGAAAAAAATCGAGATTTCTCTAAAGAGAGTCAGATCAAAAAAAAGATTGATTTTTTTGCCAAATCGAACATGAAAAGCAATCTCAATCAAAAACAATATTGATTTTTTCTCAAAAAAATGTATCTTTTTGCCAAATCGAAAATGACATAAGGCTTGACATTTCATCATGCATCGTTTCATGCTTTCCGAACGTGCGAAAATGTTCTCAGGTGTAGAGCGATCTGTCTGACTGTCTGTGGCCAGTGCTCGACAATATCGGTATTTTGAGCTGTGGTTCCAACGACACGATTCTACATGCCATACAAGGGACGCAGCTCGAAGTTGTGAAGTATAAATTTGGCTACTGGGTCATCTCACGGCAAGAGTTTATTAATCGTTCTCATCTACTACAATTGTATTTTAGGCACACTTACCGCAGACACATGTCTTTCGCGTGTGAAAGCCCTAAAACCAAAGATAATGGAATACAGAGATATATATCTTTCCAGTGGAAAGGCGGCTGCCTACAAGCTGTTTTCCCGAAAAATTCATGAAGTCACTCATACATTCTCATTTTTATACTAGTATAAGTGAGTTCGTGAATTCACCCGGAAGATGGCGGAAAATTGGTGAATTCACCACCGAAATTCATAAAATTTTCAAATATCCTGGAAAACTGGTTTGGGTATGTTCACTAGGAAAATTTGAATTTTGACGGTTGACCGTTAATTTGCATGCAGTGAATATAAATTAATATGTTTCTACCACTTTGACACTGCCTTTTATCAAAAATGGGTGATATAGTTACGAATAACAATTCAAATTACTTTTTTTTTAGGTAACACAGTAATGAAAAAAGCTTTCTTGTAAAATCGAACGCAAGCAGGCTGTATAAATTAAAATTATTTACAATTTACCAATCAATTTGCAAATAAATAACAAAATCCAACATTTTAGTCAAGGCTATCTACTATAAATCGGCATGAAATGTTTTTATTGTTTATTATATATTATTTGAAAACCTTAATTTTTTTTTTCTTCATTTTAGCCTACTGCATGTGGAATTAAATTATAACTTTTTTTTTTATTTAAAGAACAAGAATAGATAATTGCCATACAAGTAAATATCGCAATTTTTCCGATAGATAGCACATAATGCTTACGAAATGTTTCTTTTCAAAGTTCTTATAATTTGAACCCTAGTACACCAACCACTCTTTTAAATATATAAATTCATCCGCGTATAAAATTAAATAGTCAATTAATAATTTTACGTATAAAATAAGTTGTTCCTTCCAGTCGGAATAATACAATGGGGTAATTCTGGAGGTAACCGAAAAATCGTATATCTAACGAACAGACCTATCTAAAAGAGAGTGTCACCATATGGTGAATACAAAATTATGCTGTTTTATGACATTCAGCCGGCCGTTCTGAATTTTGATTGGTGGTCTGTCATTAGCAACTTTTTTTGTAGCTCACACGTATTCACAGACGGGGGTTGAAATTACAAAAACAACAATGTAAACAAATGGCTTTTGGGGGGATAAACGTACGAAAGATATCCATCTCTTTTATTCATTCATCTCTGCCTAAAACTCTCGCGACCACTTCTTGAGGGAGACATTCCAGCGACAGATTTCAATGTTTACCGCAATAACTTTGACAAGGACCGGGGCAACTAAAGTTGTGGCTACATTGTTAATTTATTTAAAAATTTTGTAGACACACGCGATGTCGCAAACAATATCATTCATTTCATTTACGATTTAATTATACGATTTACAAAAATCTATAAACGATATACATAACATTGTGCCGTGGACTACCGATCTGCTGTGTGTCACGAGGTTTACGAGGTCTATCACTATCCCTAGCGATGTGTCGCTTTCGGTAACTTGACAGTGTTGAAAGTGCGGACGTTCGAGTATCTAGTTTAGTAAGTCTGACAGCTGGCTGGCTTGATATGTTTCAGTTTTGATTGGTTTAGGTCGGACGTTTCGGACAGCTTTTTCAGTTGACGTTTATGGAGGGGTAGAACACGAATCTAGTTAAGAAATTTGTGACTAAGTACTAAGTTGCCAGTTCGCATATGTGGCTGACATATAGGAAAAGCGACGTTTTTCCATTCAGGTTATATCTAGTCCAGACCAATCTAGTCGACTTACGATAAAATGATTTTTGAAAGTGCCCGGTGCTACCAAGTCTCCTCAAAGTAATACCAACTCCACTTCCTTAAAACAAATTATCGAGAATACTATACAATTAAAATAAAAAAAAATATTTAGGAAAAACTTCCGAAAGATTTTTTCAAGTTTTACTTCGGGAAAGTTATTTAAGTCTGCAGATGCTAGAACATTTTTTTCTAATTTCTATTTTTAAGTAAATAAAATATTGAACAAGCAAATGCACATTTCTGAAAAATGAAATTTTTTAAACATTTGAATAAATTGAAATTCTGCTCTGACTCAAAAACTTTAAACTGTGCCAGCTCTCTTTATAAGCGATGAATTGTGAATTGTTGCTCTTATCTTATAGCAATCATACAATCCATCACAATCGAGCTACCACTAATGTTTCACCGCTTAAAATTAGTAAATATGTTAACATGATGGCTTTATCAATTACCTATTGTTTCTCGGACAGCCCCATGCAATCTGTTTTCTCAGTAATGTCAATTCTCAGACATCTATGATTCCTCATTCTCCATCGTTGCAATTGCAATATGTTTCCACTTTTCTTATACATTATGAATGCAGTTCCATCAAGGATGACCCAATTCGAAGTGATTCACTACGGACAGACTTATGGATTTGCTATATCCTGCTTTCTAATTTAAACTCTTAAATTGCAAAATAATTACAAATTGGACGAGCTACACTTTCCCTCCTTCTCGAGTGCAATTAATTTTGCTCCACCCCGCCCTGCCCCAACCGCCCCCAGCCAGAAGTGGCCATTTCTGCTTACTGCTTATACTTAATGCAAAACAAATACTGTGCACATTTGTGCTTAAGTGGCCATTAAAAAATCTCCTCAAATATCATTGAACCGGGCCGACAATGCACCAGCAGCAGGGGCACACCCAGATGGAGGGTTCTTAGTCCTTTTGTAAAGTTGGCAACATGTTTGTGCCAAGCACAGGGTGCTGTGTAAACATTATTATACATCTAAAGGAAGACGATGACGATGATACATCTCATCGTGAAACAGAAGACTTAGTCCTATGCCGGAAAATGCCGAATTAAAATAGATGGGTAGCATTTGGCCACCATATCTTTTTTATATATACATAGACGCCTTTAACTTTTCCTTCGAGAGTCCTTGGGGATGCAAAAAGAAATAACAATTTATTTACTCGGAAAAAGCAACAAAGCAGTGGGGGCGGCCTATGTATAGAAATACAATCGGCTCACAGTTCGTTGCCTTGTGACACGTCCTGTTTCTGTATGTGAAGCAATCTTCGTTTATCCTTATCCGATGGCGATGTGTGCGCGATATGTGGGTTTTGCTTTCTTTATTTTTCATTTATCACCCCCGTCCTTGTACGTATTCCGCAACTTGGTTTATTAGTGTAGTATACTGGCTGCGAATGCGTTTGCCCTAGAGAAATTGTAATCCTTACGGATATTTTTTTCAAGCATTTACGCTAAGCCAGGCGTCATCGTTTCGTCCATTTACAGCGCTTCCTCGTCTCCGGGGAGAATCACACACCGAGATTGCAGATTTCGCTTCGTCAAATTTAGAGCACATTTCCACTTGTTGGCGGTCACACTTGCACTTTGAATTGGAACTGGTGTTTGGGACGGGGTTGGGGGGATACGTGAATTAGATTGAAGTTATTACGAACGGGGGAATTAAAAGTCTCTTTCCTTTTACACACATACAGATATAATAGTGTTTTTTTGTTTCTTTTTTTCAGCTAATCTTAACCGGGTTGTGCATCATGAGCCTGGCGAGAAGACGTAATCGGTACAGCTACTTGGTGAGTAAGACTTCCAATAAAAAATGTAAACTTTGACATTCAAGCCACCGCATGCGAACATGAATTAGAGTGTGGCGTTCTAGGCAGGCCTGGGCAAGTTAAATCTATTTTAAGACTCTGTGCCCATAAAAGCTGGTTGGAAAATTTATTAACTCCGTAAGTACTGAGAAATTTGTGAGCATAAAATACTCAGTACATATTCTTAGAGCTGTATTAGGAGGCATATTTTGACAGCTTTGTTATCATTGGGAAGGTTTTGCCTGAAATTTTACTGTGAAGATATGAAATACGTTCTTTTTTTGCTCTCTTGGGCTGTCTTGGGCTAAAAGCAGTACGCAGTTGAAGCAAGTTTTGTTCTCCACTGTCCAAAAAGTATCTACATCATTGCCATACTATACATGGATTACTAGTGAAATGTCAGTTCCATACAAGCTCTGCCCAAAAAACGAATGAACATAAGTAGAGGTCTTGGTTCAAAGCAAAACAAAATGCCAACAATCTTGGACTTTGCCATAGAATGCTAGAGACACCTATTGGGTGTTAGTAGATTTGCTAAGTAAAACGGTTGAAATTCAAATTGTTGCGGAATGTTTTACTTTCCACTTTTGCATATATTCCAATCAACAAAGTTTTTTGGATAGTTTTACAAATTTTCTATATTTTTTTAATGATATTTTGGATAGATTTATGACTCTGGAAGATGTACTGGAGGAGCCAAATCGCTGCCAGCTCGGATGTAAATTCCTCCGAATTTAAAATATATAGGACAGAGGAATAAACGTACTCCTTGTTCAAATTATAAGACGCAATGTATTCTAAGCTATTTTTGTCTTCAGTGCATTTTTAAAGGTTAATGAATTAAATTCCTCGTACTAATAATGAATCTGACTTTATTGCTGCTTCTAATTCGTTTCCAATCTATTCCGCTCTGAAAACCAAGAGCGCTTGCGATAATGTGGGAACCAACGCGAAGTTGGCTACTAGCAGTCCATATATAAAAATATTTATTCTCCACATAATATAACCGAGCAAATATTTGCAAAATACATTTTTGTTAGCTAAAGCCTTGTCAGCTGTTCCAGAAAAGATAAAACTAAGCGTGTCTCCAATGTTTCTCTCCACCTTCTTGCTAAATGTTGACTTTAATTTGACAGCTCAAAGTTCAGCCGAAAAACCAAAAAAAAATACCGGCAGTGCGTTCGGTTTCTCAACTGAATTGGTGATTGTTAAAACAATATAAGTAACAGACTTTTCGAAATCAGTTTTATTACATTTTTTCCCACGCTTATGTGTAGACATTGCGCTGAGAACAAAACCAACATAATTTGATAACTAAAGCACACAGAAATTCGAGCGCGGAATCGGCATTTTGTACTAACACAACCTTCTACCTTTTTTTGTGTCTCTTGTAAAAAAATAAAAATGCCACTTCTGTTGTTATGTTGTTTTAGCAATCACCGATTCAATTATGGTTAATAAATTAATCCATTAACATAGTTCTCTCTCCGACTTGTCTTTTTATTGACCAAGCTCGCTGTACACACAGAACATACACGGTTGCCTCTTTGGTAATTTTTTTTTTGCTTTTTCAGTTTTGGTAATTTGGTAATTTTTATCTGGTTTTGGTAACTTTTTGAGCAGGTGCAACAAAAATACGAACTCCATATTAATTCAGTTAAATGCTGCCTTACTGTGACTGAGTGAAAGCATTGTATTTGCATATGCGTCAGCACCACCCATGTAAACCTATTTTGTTCAAAAAAATTACTGAATGCACTCATTTTCTTCTTTTGACAGAATGATGGTGAACTTCGAAATATTTTTTTTATAAGAAAAAGGGCTCTGAAATGGTAGATGATCCCATGCTTTCTAACAGCTGGTAATTTTGTGCACAAAGTTGTTGACGTTGTTTAATTGCTTAGACTGACAAAGTTCCTACTACGTTCCTTACTGAGTCTTATGTTTTATAAATGTTTGTTTTTAAACAAGCAATTTTAAAAATCAAATAAGATAATTGAAATATTGCTCTTACATTAGTAAGTTAAGTCTTATTTTTTTTTATTTTATAAAGTAGTCGTTGTTTAAATGTACAAAATAGAATATTTTAAAAGACATATGTTTTTTTTTATGTTTTAAAAACGTTTTATCAACGTCTCCAGATTTTTGGTAAATTTTATCTTGGTTTGGTAACTTTTTTTTCAAATTTTGGTAGCGAATTTTTTATTCAAGTGGCAACCATGAGAACATATACTTTTAATTGTCAAAGTCAAATACGGAGTTCAGCAAAATAAACAACACCGGGTAGCACAGCATTCATTCGGAGATGTCGATTATTTTATTTGTTTTTTTGTGCATCACCTTCCTAATCTGTCATTAATTGTTTGTAAAGAAATGTAATTTCCATTTATTCGCAAGCTTAAATGTTGGCCAGACATTTTGTACAAAAGGTAGCTCGAACAGCATTAGGCATTAATTTTGACAGGTCAACAAAGAAAATATTCAAAAGCACACGAAAGTTGGGTATGACTGTGTTTATTAAGGTGTGGAAAGCTGGGTCTGCCGCATTGGAATTTCGCCAATATTCTTGGAACTTAGCTTACCGGTAAAGTTGAACCGTCTGCATTGACTTTTGAAAGATACCTATCACCGATCTAATCGCTTTGGGGAAATGTAGAATTTTTTTAATTGGACAAGGGGTTCGGTTACTATTACAATTTGTAATAAATTTAAAATAAAAGAGAAAATTCGGAAAATTCAACCCCTTCGAATTTTAATACGCCAAATATCTTAAAAGAAGTGTTCATTTTTGGGCTACTATCGAGGTATCCGTTCGGAACGGAATTTTCTTCGATTTGTACGAAATCGGAGAAATTCCATTCGAGATATCCGTTCCGATACAACTTTCGGAAAAATTCTCCGATGACATATAACGCACCTTGTCGCATTGCGTGGAACCGCGTTATACCACTGAATTTCGAAAGCTACACGGCACATTTTTTCCGAAGCTCTCCGACAACTAATTGCTGCGGAATATTTTAATGTGAAATGAACGTGTTTATATTTTTTTTTTTTTTTTTTTTGGATGCGCCAACGGATGTGGTAATCTTCTAAAGATGCGGTAGCCCGTGCTACCAACATGCACGATTCGCAAACCCGAATAATCGATGCCGGGAATACGCCTACGTACTAATCCACACCCCACACACTTCAACCACTCTCCCCGCGGGACTGCCGTTAGGTATTACTTCGCGGGGTTGGTTAGCCTTCAAGCTATTCGTGTTGTGTCACCTGCTTCTGGTGTTTCTGCGGTCTCTGAGGCTTCTGCTGTGGCTTTTCTTAGCCTTTCTATTCTCCGTAGCTCATTTTGTAGGATGGTTATAAAATTGCATAATTCCGCCCAATTCTCTTGAGACTGCAACATATGGTCGATGATTAGTGACGGGCTGGGCAAAGTATTTCTCCATGCCATGAAGCGTGGGCAATAAAATACTGCGTGCTCCGTGTCTTCATCTTTGTTTACGCATTCGGGGCAAGATGGTGAGCTGTCGTGCCCAAAACGGTGCAGATACTTGCGATAACCACCGTGGCCTGACAGGAACTGTGTAAGGTTATAGTTACAGTCTCCATGGTTACGTTCTATCCATTCCTTGATTGTCGGTATAAGTTTGTATGTCCATCTGCCTTTCGTTGTGCTATTCCAGCGAGCTTGCCACATAGCTATTGACGCTGCCTTTTCTTCGGTTTTAATCCTCTTGATTTCACTGGCATCGTATTGGTTTAAGGCTCTTTTGTTATATATCCTCAACATTTCGTCTGCAAGAATGTCGACGGGGACCATTCCAGCTATAACAAAGGCGGCCTCATCCGATATGGTTCGGAAGCCGCTGATTGTCCGTAGCGCGCAGAGCCTGTATGTTGATAATAGTCTCCTTTTGGTCTCCTTCGTCCTCAGTGCCTGCGCCCAGACTGGGGCTGCATACAGCAGAACTGATGTAACGACTCTGGAAAGTAGGGTCCTTCTTGCGTATCCAGGTCCACCAATGTTAGGCATTATGCGCGAGAGAGCTCCCTGCATTTGCGATGCTTTCTTGGCTAAATATTCCACGTGTGTTTTGAACCGTAGTCTATTGTCCAGCATTACTCCAAGGTATTTAACTGCTTCTTTGGACTTGATTATTTGGTTACCAACCTGGAAGTTGGCAAACTCTACAGTTTTTCGGCTGGTTATGAGGACAGCTTCTGTTTTATGATCAGCTAGTTCCAGGCTGGCGGTTGATAGCCACTCCTTTACCCGGGCAATTGCTTCGTTTGTAACGGATTCAATGGTACGAATCTGTTTACCTACTGTCACAACGGCGATGTCATCGGCGAATCCAATTATCGTCACTCCCTCAGGCAGCACCAACCGTAAGACTCCGTCGTACATGATGTTCCACAATAACGGCCCCAAGACCGATCCCTGTGGAACTCCGGCAGTGACTTTGTAGTATTTTTCACCTTCATCTGTATTATATCTTAACTTCCTGTTGTTGAAGTAGCTCGTCATTATACGTAGCAAGTAGTACGGTGTATCCATCCTAGCGAGGGATCTTCTAATGAAAGACCAGTTCGCGGAGTTAAAAGCATTTTTAACGTCCAATGTTACTACTGCACAGTACTCCTTTGTCCCATAGAGCCATCTTTCCCCTTCGATGGCGCCTTTTGCAATATCAACTACTGCTCGTATGGCATCAACAGTGGATCTCCTTTTTCTAAAACCAAATTGGTAATCTGAAAGGGCCCCTTTTTCGTCTGCCACTGCGAGTAATCTATTGTAGATTATCTTCTCGAGGATCTTTCCCATGGTGTCCAATAGGCATATTGGGCGATAGGACGATGGTTCTCCTGGAGGCTTCTTTCCTTTTGGTAGCAGGACCAAGTGTTGCATTTTCCACTTTTCGGGAAACGTTCCTTCTTCGAGGCACTTCTGCATCGTCATCATAAACAGGTCTGGCCTCTTTTTTATAGCCGCTTTTATTGCCTTGTTTGGGATGCCGTCGGGTCCGGGGGCCTTGTTGTCGCCAATCTTGCTGCATGCCTCGAGCAGCTCCTCCTGGGTGATTAGTGGAATGTCATCTGTACTGACTTCTCTCACGATATTGCACATAGTAGTTGGTACTTGGGGAAAGAGATGCTCTACTATGGATTTCAGTATTATTGGACACGTTATTGTAGGAGTTCTGTAGCCCCTCAGTTTGGTCATCACCATTCTGTATGCCGAACCCCATGGGTTAATGTCGGCCTCCTCACAAAGACGTTTAAAACACGTGGTTTTGCTCTCCTTAATAGTTCTATTTAGTGTGCGTCTTGCCAGTCTAAGAGTGTCCAGGCATTGTTGGAAGTCTGGTCTTCTTCTTGAACGCTGAACCTTGCGTCGAGCTTGCAGACATTTTTTCCGAAGTGTCTTTATTTCCTCGTTCCACCAGTAACATGGCGGTGCCTTCCTGCTGTTTGTTCTTCTGGGCATGGATGCATCGCACGCGGTGGTGATGGTGTTTGTGAGGCGATGTGCGAGGGTCTCCGCTGTTCCATTTCGCGTTAGGTTGCCGTTCAACATCTCTTCGAATGTTTCCTTATCGAATTTTCTGTCGTTCCATTTTGGGCCCGTAAGTTTAGGGGGTACGACTGGTTTCATCCCTCTTATTTCCATTATTATCATTTGGTGGTCGCTGTGTGAGTATTCTTCACTGACTCTCCACTTTATGGTTCTCAGGATAGAACTACTCACAAGGGTGATGTCAATGATGGAGCCTATCCCAGCCTTCCTGTACGTATTTGCTCGACCCTTGTTGGCGATACTTGTCGATAGGGGAGCGAATGTTTCCAGTAGGGCCTGTCCTCTGGTATTCGTGAGTCTGCTGCCCCATTCTGTAGCCCACGCATTAAAGTCGCCACCTATGACCACTGGGGTTCTCCGAAGAGCGTCTGAGGTTAGATTGTCCAGCATTTGTTGGTATTCATTGGACGTTAAGCTGGGTCGGGCATAGCAACTGTAGAAATGGATCCCGTTTATTTTCGCCCGAACGAAGCCTTCTGTTTGATCGCTTGTGTCTTCGAAAGCATAGCGTCCACATATCCAAATGGCCGCCTGTTTTGCTTTGTCGCAGATCCAGTTATTGTTCCCGTCGGGACACTTATATGGTTCACTAATCATTATGACGTCCGCCCTTTCGTCCTTGGCCGTTTGTGCTAGGATGTCCTGGGCTACTCTACAGTGGTTGAGGTTTATCTGTAGTATCTTCATGGTCTCTTGCTAGTGATAGCTCTCCGAAAAACCGGGCATTTGTTACTGCCAGCTACATGCTTCGCGTCATCTGGATTGTCTCTCTTGCAGATCATACAGAATGGTTCCTTGTCACAGTTCTTTGCTATATGGCCTTCTGTCCCACATCTCCTACATAGTTTGGAGCGGTCTTCTTCGTTTTTGCATTGCCGGGCTAGGTGGCCAAACTCTAGACATTTGAAGCATTTTTTTAGCAGGGTCCGTTCGCGTATGCGACAGTTAACCCAGCCGATTTTTACCTTTCCGGCTTTTAAGAGTTTTCCTGCGTCTTCTGAGGGGAGGCTGATTGTTGCTGTTTGAGTTCCTCCGTAACCCTTTCGCAGGGACAAGACGTCTGCTGGTAAAACTGTCACTTCGAGCTGGGCTTTGATGGCATCGGCTATGTCGTCTACAGCAGTGACCTCATCGATGTCTTTAATCTCAAGGACAGAGTGGTGTGTAAGTGACCTTACATTCGCCTGGTCAGCTAAGGTTTCACTAAGGAATCCTTTGAACTCAGAGGTCTTAATCCCCGTCTCCTTGAGTTGTATAAGGAGGTCTCCGTTTTGTGTCCTCCTAATTCTTGACACCGCCTTTCCCACTATTTCCAATTTTGGGTCTGCCTTTACCTTTTTTAGGATCTCCGCGTATGAGAGGGTCCCCGTCGCTTTGATGACGATAGCGTCAGGCCTAGGTTTTTTGTCCTCTATCTGCTTCTTTTTGGCGACCTTCTTTCTTGAGGCATTCTGCCACTCTTCCTCTCCTTTCGTCTGCTTCTTATCAATGCCTGCATTTTTCTTTTGATTGGGCCTGGTCACTGGAGTCTCAACTCCGGTTTTCCCATCTTTCTCCTTGGTTGATTTCACAGGTGGGGGTTTTTGTTTCCGTTTCTGCTCCGGGTATCTTTTGGCTGCAACGGTGTTTTCAGCATTAACTTGTCTCCTTTTTGGTTCCGGTACTACGTTGTCTGCAGAACCATTTGGTAAGTTATGCTGCTTCCGTTTAGGCTCCGGGGATTCGTCTTCTGCAACCTGTCTCTTCTTGGGCTCTGTTGTTGCCTTTAGCCATGGCGAAGTTTGCGAGGAATTGTTCTGACGAATCACTTTCTTTGCTTTCTCGTCATGCAATTGAATCGCCGAGAGTTCGTAAAGAGCTCTGATGCTTTCAATAGCATCTCTCATCGGTTGGTGGATCGAGCGTCTTTTGCCATCTTCCATCATTTCTATCAGCCATCTTATTTGCTCACCTAGCTTGTGAAAGTCTGATTGCTGGACGGTTGATTCGGCCGCCCTTGTTCGTACTGTGGGTGACTCGCGTCGTTCGGTACTTCTTTGTGGTACTGGTGACCTCAGCATTCTTGATCCTCCCTGAAAGGGATTTTCAATGGTCTCCTCTATTAGTCCTCCGGTGTTTTGGTCAATGTTGGTTGTATTCATTTCTATTTGGTCCCCCTGAACGTGTTTATATGCTTCATTTATTTTGTCGTTCGTCTCTAAATGGGCGAAAATGGGACCATATTTTTAAGCTCTGCATTGGAATTTAAGCTTAAGTCCTTGACAAAAAATGACAAAGTCCTCTTCAGACCAAATGCAAAAAGGGTGACGTGAATCAAAGCCAAATGAAAAAAATGAAACGAAATAATACCAAATTGGTCGTGTTTCGTTTTCAGTAACGAAATGAGTCCAAATTGAAAATTGCTTCAGTTTCGCTGTGGGAAACGAAATAATAGAACAATTTGGGCATTTGGCCATGGCCATGGCACTCAGTCATGTTTGTTTCCGCCTACACTGTATTACCATTCCGTAATCCAATGAACTAGGCTCGTTCGGAAAATTTGATTTAATTTCCCAACGCCACCTGGAGTGCACACAAAAGCAGTTCCCTTCCCTTTCTTTTGGGAGCTTCCAACGAGGATATCAATACGTTCCATTCCATCTTTGCACCCGCCTGAGTTCCGCACTCCCTGTGCTGGATGATAAATCAGTGATGCCCGACCTACTTGCAGACTTATTTCTTTGACTTATTTCAATCTCCTATCGGGAAAACGATACGCGCGTGATGCCCATCAGGACACAGACGAGGGAGCAACAGCAGGACGAGTGAAATTTCAAAAGTTATTTTCAAATCAATGGATCCGTGATTTTCAATTTCTCGTCCCGTTGTTGTTTTCAACTCTTCGTTCTCCAGCGCACTCATCTGATTTCTCATACATGTATACATACACTCATGCCGTGTCCTTTTCATTCTTCCATTTACAGATAAAATTGTCTGGAGCGTGCGGTTTGGTGTCGGCCCTGACATGTGCCTTGGTTACGGTGACGACGACAGTCCTCCACATGAGCCGCCTACAGGCGTTGCGGGAATGTGAGTACGCACAAAAAACCCGGACGTGTACATGCTATTCCGACATGATTGAGTCACAAGTCGAACGGGTGGATAAAGGTAAGAATCAGAATCCATCAAGTCAAGTATACTGACGATGACGACGTCGACAACGAACTAACGACAAGGACTATAAACGTTTGAAACGCACGTGGATGGATGGGTGCGGGACACGATTTGTATCGAATCCCGGCCATCATTCAGCCTTATCCTACTATCATCTGACATCTGGGCATCTGACGTATTTATATTTTTTGTCTCTTCCGCACCCCTCCTCTGTACCCGCTGCCGTAATGGAACCACTTATTGGAAACGAATACCTTAGAGGGTGTGAGGCTGGTGTTCGATTCACTATCAGACTGCGGGGTGGTTCATGGCTCGCTGTATTCGTGCTTGCGGGCTATATTCGGATTGTCGGTGGCCGGAGTCCTGGTGGCCGTATTTAGCTGCATGCTTGTCTATCAACTGCTGAGGTGGGTGGACGCTCGTTTTTATTGCCCGATAATAAAAATCCATTAATCGTTCCCTTTTGCTCTTTCTCCCATACAGCCACGAACGTAAAAAGATGTACTGGGAGCAGCTGGAGCTGCGATGTCGGTCGCTGTACACCACAAGCCAACAGGGTCCGACGCCAAATGGACCGATGCCACCGAATGGGCCGGCTGGAGTAATTAGTGGCCCGCGGGCGAATATGTGCCGATGTTGTGAACAGTGCCATGCCCACCGGCAGGCGCTGCCCCCATCTGCGTACCCCTGGGATGCTGGTGCCGATGCACGTTTCTGGACTGGCCAACCGCCGGGAAATTTCTATTCACCCAATCCAGGTGGCGATGATTTAGCCGCCGGTGGAGGGAATGTCCGTGGACTTAACCAGAGCAGCCAACGTGCACGAGTGGCGGGTTGGAGTTGGCCACGAATGCCATGGCAAAGGAGCTCGCCCGATCCCAACTCCAGATACCGCCAGACACCTTCCAGTCCAGACTCGCAATATGGGTTTTCGAATAACGCGCCAACTGGCGATGCCGGAATGACTGATGAGAGGGGTGGTTGCAGTATGGCGCAACAGAACCAGCAAGCCGCATACAATGCGATGGCCAATGGCCTGCCCTATGGCGTGTGGGGTCCACCACCGCCCTACAGTGATCCCAATAGTCCGGCGCGCCGTGGACGCTATCAGTACATGCACCCACACTCGAATCAGTGCCAGAACATGATGATGGAGCGGCAGATGGTTGGAACGACACAACCGTCGCACTCGCAAATTCCCAGCATAGAGTGCCACCAGCACAGTTCATCGACAGACAGTCACTCGATGGAGCCTTTCTGCGCACAGCAATCGAACAGAAATATGATTAAGCGGCAAAGTGCCGCTGGAGGCAATGGTGCCTTCAAGACCCCAAAGGACACCTACGAGAACACTCCGTCGGACAGTGATGGGCCAAGGGATCGGTTTTCGAATACCCTGCCCGTTCGGAAGACCAAAAAACGCGTCATGGAGGTGGGAGCCAAGAGTATCGGCCCGAACTCCCACTCAACTCAGAGAGTCAACGTGCAGAACGTATTCATGGAGCACGAGTACAATGAACCGAATCCGGTGGGCAGCCATCACGAGTCGTTGAATGGCAGCTCCAGCGGCCAACAATCGACATGCCAGCCAAAGATAAAGAGACTGAAAACAGGCGGTGTAGAGAACTCAGCTTTCCAGAACAATGGCGAGAATCTGCCCGATTCGACAGAGGAAGGTGGAGGCGGCGTCCGCAATGGCGATCCCACTGAATCCGAGGTCTACTTCGCAGACGTGAGCAGCTGTTGCAACGTGTCCGTCAAGAATGACAACTACTATGACGACGCGAGTCAGCACCGTCCATCGACCAAGGACAAATCGACGAATCAAGCAACCGACCAACCGGAGAGTAACGAAAACGAAGACTACCTTGCCCAGCGATTCGGCCAGCGGGAGAATTCGGTTCGTTGTCGGTTGCCGTTCCCTCAACAATCGTCCCGGCCGGAGCATGACAAGCTCAATCTGCCGGTCCAATCGAGACAGAGTCTCATACCGAAGGACATCTGTCGCCAGAGTATGTGCTCCGTGGACTCGGGGGAGAAGACTGATTTCACCGATTTATCACCGGCGACGCCTTGCACCAACTTTGCACATCCTTCCTCACACTTTCCAAGTGCCACCAGTACAGCTGGCTATGCCAATCAGACCAATGAGATAATTGAAGTGGCAGCCAGATCCAACTTCGTGGCCTCCTTTCCGTTCTCCTCGGAGCAGAGTCAGGAGGCGCATCGAAGATCAACTAAAAACATTCAAGACTCGGTCTTCCTAGCGCCAGATGCTCAGTACGAGGTGATCAAGGAGCCAAATCAGTTCGAGAATACTCCCCTGACAATGGCCACATATGACAATGATGTCAGCTTCAAGAATCCACCGACTAGTCACTTTCAGAAGGGCCAACATACGCCCATTAAGAGGCCCAACATAACCAGTATTATCCAGAATTTGGGAAACAGCGACATGGGCCTGTTGTACCCGGACAGCAGGAGGGATGCTCCACCAGATGCGGCCCATCAAATATTATCGAAAGTGGAGCGGGCTGGTAACATAACAGCGTCGGACAATGAATGGTCCGATAGCAGTGACAGACGATTGTGAAAGGAAGTGTTTGTTTAGATCGTGCCTGATGGGGGAAAATGCGATCTATAATGATATAGTAGAACCGTTAACTATTAACTGTTAATAAGATCCTGTTGAATAGCTCAGAGTCGAAGAAAAGGGTTTGTGTGCCTAAATGCTCCTAATATGGTTCTTTATTTTCAGAGTCAATCATAGAACTGACAGCCGTTTACCGATCGGATCGACAGATCGCCCTTCCACGATCATTGTATTATTTCCAATGTGGCCTTATGTCAAAAAATGAAATACTTTTATGCTTGGTACACGGGTCCCAAGGTCAGCAGCGATCAGTTTGAAAAGCATACCTGTTGGCTAGTTTCATTAAGTCAGCAAGTCGTACATTTAACATTTTGAGGTTAAAAACGATCCGAGATCTCGCGCACAGTGAAATCTGGTTTGCTCTGGAGCATGATGTTTATTATGTTAAGCCACCCCCACCCATTTTCTGTCGCTTTTCGTTTCATCAGAGTTTATACCTCGCTACGCGCCCTGCTGCCCTCTTCCGTTTTCTCCCGCTTTTCCTTTTCATCCGAAATCGTGTTTACATAAAAATAAACGCTATGTAGACAAGGTATCATCCATTCTGCATACAAGTTCTCAATTTGTGGCGGCCATTAAAATTAACTGCCTGACGAATATTCTATTCATCTGTCAGTTGATTACGTTGGACAGAAATAAATGCGACCAACAACTGAACGAACGCATATTCGCAAGTTTTGACAGTACCTACCTTCACGGGAGACATTTCATTTGGTCGCAGTTAGCTGCGAATTCTAGGAATATGAACGTAAAAAAATTGCAATGACATTTCGATTATTGTTTTACAACACAGGCTCCTATAATTAACGAAAATTCAACCAACAGAAGATGCAATAGATTTTTGGCTATTCAGGGAACAGCGCATTGAGCGCAACCATTTTTTTAAATAAATAGCACTCATTTTGAAAAGATAAATCTATGTTGCGGGGGCAATAAATATAATCTTAACTGACAAACTGAAATAGCACCGAAAAAAAAAAACTGATTTTGACAACTATGACAACCCAAAGCGCGCATTGCGGCAACATATTCGCTTGACAGGTTGATAGATAGATAGATGTGCCGGATGTGACGGTTAAAGTGGGTTGACTTTCTACTTTTCGCTCCGTTGTACTCGTTCATTGACAGTTGGCACAGAGTGAGAAGAAGCACTTTTGTTTGTGGAAATGTTGAGAGAAGAGCAACTGTCATTGAAGAAACTGAGAATACAGTTCAACCAAAAAATCATTTTACGACATTTATTTGATCATGCTTTTAGTTATATAAATAATGGGGACGTTCGGATACATAGTTGATGTAAAACGTCAACTTGATTTGTCTGGACTAGGTATACGAACGCGTTGACTAATCAACTTAAATTGTTTTTGTATTCCCGCGGCTTATTTTGAATTTTGACACTTCGAAATGTCAACTGAGTATGCAGGCGTGATCTTCTTGTCGGCTACCCGTCTTTAACCGTCAACTGAACGAAATACATAAATTCAGTCAGCTGTCAGACTCACTAAACTAGAAATCCGAACGTCCCCAATGTCCCTGTTGCCATAAAATTTTAATTTCTGTAACCACCTTATTCTGCGGTTACCTAGGCAAATTCTAGGATTAAGTCGGCTATATTTTTTCGAAACAAAAAATATGACATATGCTACAACTTTCTTCATTTTCATTCATGGCGTTGAACCAGTTTTCTTCCCTGCAATGCTTTTTTGTTTGCTTACTAAATTTCAATTTGCATTAACATAAATAGAATATTTTATGCATTGAGGCATCACTGCCAAAGCATAACTTTGTAAATCGTTTATGATTCTACAAAAGTTGGCTTCTCGGAAGAAGCAAACTCTCGACATCAAGAGTCAAATTTATGAACAGCCACCGATACTTGATGAGGACATTTGCATTAGAGAAAGTGATAGTCCTCATAGTACGAACAAATGAGTCGTTGATGCATTGCATTGCATTTGGATTAATGTTTTTTTTTTTTCATTGTTATTTTTTGATATTTGATACTTGAATTAAAAAACAAAAACAAAATTGTAGAGCTGCAAAGCCTCTTTATTATTTACATACATTCGTGCTGACTAAAGTGCAGGTTCATATTTTTATTCCGCAAATCCAGAGCCAGTTGTTAATCCTCATTCATTCAAACTGCAATGGTTGCTATAATCAAGTGGCAAATCCTGCCAAATACAGGCGCACAAACCTTTTTATAAAACTAGAGCTTTAGCGTATTAAGTTACAAGCTCATATCATAACTGGGGAGATGTATTTTAGAAGACAAAAATAGAAGACTACGTCCATGTGTAAATATATGACTCACTGACCGGATATCCTGTGCATCAGAAGTAACCTTAAAGTATTAACCATCCGTCCTTGGGTTCATTTTATTTTATAGAAAAAAAAAGATAGGGTGCCCGCATTGTCCCCATTTTTTGATTCGCTCCTCAAATCACAGTCCATCCTCATGTGTGCTGGTTACTTTTGATGTCCCGGCTCATCTGCTACGACAGTTATATGCTAGAAAATGTATATTAAGAATGAAAGTAGAACAAAACCATATAACAGATATGTTTAAATATAAGTAAGATAAAATTGTTAGAAATTTAGACATCATTCATGTCCTGTTTACAAATAGACCCTGAAAAAAAAGGAAGGACAACGTCTCTTGCTGTATGGGAAAATAAATTGAATCAATATTTCATTAAGTGTTACATATGGAATCCTTGAAAACGCCATCGATTCAGTGTCCTTGTTCGAATTTTTTTCTTGTGAAAAATGAAATCAAGTTCTCCATTTGAATTGTTAATTGAATTGGTTTGTAACACATTCATTCAAAGGTGCCACCTGCTTTACAAGTTTACAAGTGGGCGGTTGCGAAATGTACCTATATATACACACCATCTGTGCATTGGTGAAGTTGTGAAGCAAACGCTTTTCATGTGGATTGATGGCCCTAAATATTTGTAATTGTTTTATTCAAGAGATTATGCCACATCACAAACTGTAAGAAGTGAAATTCAAAACGGGTTTATCTCGTTGAAAGGGAATTCTCTATCGATTAATAGTAGTGGCAGACCAGAATGTGAGTGTTTGCGACAATGGAAAGGACTCGGGACTTCAAACTTTGAATCATTTGTTTCATTTCGCAAAGTTCAATATCGGCAGTTCTTATAAACTTACATTAATTATTTCGAACTTTATTTGTTTATTGTGATTTTTTTTTATTTTCATTAGTTAATAATTTTTATTGCGATATACATAACATATGTATTCTCTTATATTTTAGTTAAGAAATATAAAATGTTATGCAAAAATAAATAGAATATTTAAAGCTGTGTGTATTCTTCGGAGCACAAAAATAAAATAATATTTAGTGTACTTTATATGGATTAATTGATGATAATTGTTAACAAGATAAATATTAGTGCATAGAGAAAACTGTACTACCTATTAATTGTAATGGAGAAAATATAAAGTATTCTTTCAAAAATATACACAATTAAAAAAAAAAAAACCAAAATGTGTTGTGTGGAGTTTTTATTTTTTTTATTTAACATAAATAATTCGATTTGGTTTCTGTTTTCCAGTTAGAATCGAAAAATTCTCAAATCGTTGGTGGGAAATAATTTCACAAAAGTTGTGGTGAAGTAATTGCCCACTTTTGGTGGGAAATAACTTAACATAAAATAATCAAAAGTGTTATCATCGGCGTAATTTTATTGAACAACAGAAAGAGAGACACATGGGCCTAATATTGATTTTGTATTGGAGCTACCACAACTACTTGACCGACATAGCCCATTTTCAAGACCAACCTGACGAGGATAAAAAGAAGTCCTTTCACCAAATTTCATTCGCCTATGTGAATTCCTTTGGGCGCTATCGTGTTTTCAACTGGCTAAATCGCTTCAGAATGTGATCCTGATCCAGAATGTGTATACTTTATGAGGTCTCCGGTGACGCCTTCTTGGCGTTACAAATGTAATGACAAAGTGAGTATACCTTCCTGTGGAGGGTATAAAAAGTGAAATTATTTAACTCTCAAGGTAAAGTTATTTCCCTGCACCCCTCCGAAAAAAATGCTGTTTATATTTGTCGTTATTTTCCAGCTTACCTCGCCTGTTTTGTTTGCTGTCAAAAGGCTAAGTGATCAAATAATATTACCAAACCCTAGAAAGGCAAATTCTTAAAGGGAGAAACTGATTAGAACAGGTAAAAAGTATACCTGCTTTTACTTAATTCGTCGCATGCGGTACTTACGTTGATAAAGTGTCACCCTCCATGAGGTGGTATTGTTTTCGACAGAGACAATACTGAGACCACCAACTCCGGCCGATTTCCCGTTACTTAGCCTACAAGCTATTTTTTTTATGGAGTGTACACATCTGGTGCTCTAGTATTGTTACATAGAAAATCGTATTGACAAATGTCACGAAACTTCAAAAATTCCGGCTCACCAACACACTCCCAGCAGATATGAGACACTTCCGCTGTGGGCAAAGTTGCTGGCAGAGTCCATAGAATTTTATCCGTTTAATTTGAAATTGTTCGTTACGTGTGGATAATATTTTTTTTTAGGAATAAGTGCACATTTGCTTAAAGTGTTCATGAAAAATTAACAATGTATATTGCTGTAGGGAAAATGAAAACATTTTGAGCAAATTTTCTTCATTATTTAAGAAAAATTTACACACGAAATCGAAGTTACTGATATCCAAAAGCGGAAAATACACAACCATGTTTGTCCTAATATGTTTCTAGTATATAGAACATCAACTTTAGATAGTTTTACTAACCAAACAAATCAAATTATTCGCCTTTTAACAATTTATAATAACTAACCAATGGCATTCAGTAATGAAAAAATGTGGTACTCCCGAACTCTTTCACATTTCCCCACGGTTGCCGAGGTTGGCAGCATTTATTTTTGCATTTTTTTGCATGTCACACGGATTCTTTTTTGACATAACACCGATAGGAAACCAAAATGGCGAATTTGAAAGAAAACTTGCCAGCGGCAAGAGGATTGTGAGTTGGGGGTCTCAGTATGGTTTGTCTATGGTTTTCGATCTGTCAAGTTGAATTCGTTACCGCAACTATTGACTTATTATATATGGACTGCTAGTGAAATGTCACTTCTATACAATCTCTGCCCAGAAAATGACGCCAACATAACTAGCGCTCGTGGTTCTATGCGAAAAATAAGTGAAACAAAATGACAACCATCTTGGATTTTTCCATAGAATGCTAGAGCCACCTATTGGGCGTGAGTGGATTTGCCAAGTGAAACGGTTGAAATTCAAATTGTTGCGGCATTATTTACAATAGATGTCATCTCGAAATTGTGCTAGTTTAAATAATTAATAATAGATGGAACCAACAAAATTTTAATAAAAAATCGTTTTTCATTGTCCCATAAATTGCACGATTTTCGTATATTTATTGCGAATTAGTTTTTTACGTTGTTTTTCATTATTAATTTTAGAAATATGATGTAATAACACTTTAGCGTATATTTCAATCATATTTCTGATCAATAAGTACTTATGATTGTCAAGAATATCACATTCAAATACATGAGAATTTAATTCATCATATAAATTGCTTACATCTATATTTCTTAAAGTACTTATATCTGCAAAGAAATGGAAACGTCATATGCGAATTTCCAATTTATTCCGCTCCGAACCACGAGAGCTAGCGCTTATGTTGGAACCAACGCGAAGTTGTCTACTAGCAGTCCATATAATATAATAAGTGAGTATAACAAACTGCCTTCAGCGTCATTCACAATCAGAGAACGGCAAATAGGGTAACGTTGAATAGAAATAAAAGTCGAGATACACAAGGAATTACATATAGTACCAGTTTTTAGTTTTTAGTCACTCTTAACTGTTAATGGTCTACTTTGCCTTACTTTACTGGGTTCAATAAAACAGGCTTAGACCTTAGAGTCAAAACTTCTTTTGCATCAGATTAGGTACAATGCGTCGTAAAAGAACATGTCCGCATTTTCGGTGGATCTTCAACTGGATAAATAAAAAATGCATTTTGTTTATACTTTTTTTTCTCAAAGTTACTTAACCATCTTATTATTTTGTAAACGTCTTTCTTGCTAAAACTAAATCATTTTTACAATATACCCCTTTCTTATACACAACAAACTCGAACAGACTTACGGATTCATAGCTAAATTCAACAAATAAAACTTACAAACGAAAACGTGACCAGAATGGTTGACAGCGCTATTGCTGCTACATTTAAAGCTCCCGAATGACCACCCTTATGGTCTTCCAGTGTGCCATGTGGAATCTCATTATGGTCAATGTGATTCCTGTCATTGTCGATGGCATTCTGTTGGTCGATTTCTTCCAGAGCAAGAACGATACCCTCGTTGATGGTTCTCAGCAGTGGATAGTTTGAATTAATTCTTCGTGGTATCGCCAGTTTGATACCCTGCGTGTTGCCGTACTCTGCAAAGGTGTCTGTCTCTGGTTCACATTCTCCCAGGAAATCATCTGTATCCACCGACCATACCATAGTTCCGGCCAGATTCTTTTGCATTGCAAACCGCACCTTTTTAGCTATCGAACGGGTACTGTCGTATGTCACCACCTTGGTTATGCCCTGATCGTGAGAACGGGCAATTGACTGTGCCGTTCTATCGTCCCAAGTTTTCGTCCAGCCGAGTGATTTGTTGCTCAGCAGTGGACATATCTCATTGTAGCCAAGGAAGCCATCCTCTCTTGTGTAAGGACCTTGGAAGCCGGCATCGTCGGTGTCGTCACCGAAATTCCCGTCGAGCGCTGTCTTAAAGGCTCTTCCATAAAACGGAAGACCCATGACTATCTTCGAAGCTGGACAGCCCAACTGCATCATGTATTCAATGGTAAATCTCTAAAGAAATTGATTAACTTAATTATTTTGCTGTTTTTGTCGGATATTTAGGACATTACTTACGACACTCAAGACCCCATCATCTTCTAGGGGAGCATTTGGTCCTACTTTCTTGTCCCAACTGCCATGGTAATCATAGCACATTATGTGCAGGTAGTCCAAGTACTTAGCCAGCTCCTTGACGTTGTAGGCCTCATCAATGACCGTCTTGGAAGCACCAAATGCTGAGGTCAACAGAAGGTTGTGTTTTTTAAACTCTTCGCGCAGTTCCTTGCACAGCAGAACAAATGAGTCCCGATCGCGTGGGTCGCCACCTCTCTGCGTTGGGTACTCCCAGTCCAAGTCCAGTCCATCAAAGTTGTGTTTGCGTATAAAACTCGAGACTTGTTGGACAAACCTCCCCCGGCGAATCGGATCTGTGGCCATAATCGAATAGTTCTTTGAGCCTTCATTCCAACCGCCAATGGCCAGTGTGACCTTCAAATGTGGATGAGTCTTTTTCAGCGCGTTGACTCGCTCAAATCCCCCCTTGCCGTAGTTGTCCTTCAAGTCTTGCCAGGGATCTGTGGGCAATTTTTAAACAATTTATTAATTAAATGGAATTGAATTGTGTCCATGTCAGTGTTAGCTCATTGGCATTTGTTTCCACTGACGAGCAATTGGAATTCGTTCGGCATAGCGATAGCCACGCCACTCGCTGCCGAAGTTCTTTGAGGAAATGGTTTATTTTTCGGCACTTGACTGGAACGTGACTATCATTTGAATTTCTGTGAACGTGTCACTTGTAGCGTGTGTCTAGGAAGTTTAATGGACAGACTATTAAATAACACACAACGAAAAATGCGGTGACACTGACGGTTTTTTGTTATATTTTGATTTGAGTCAGTATATGGGATAGGTAAGCGGAGCGCAATTAATTCGTCGACTAATTGAATTACTGGTCTCAATACGGTCTCGGCTAGGCTAAAGTGATTATCGGTCAGTAGCTTTACTATAAGTAGTAAATTTCGACTGTAAATGTGCTTCAAGTGACAATGCACCGTTTCAGTTGAAGCAGATGCAGTGTTTCACCGGAAGCGTCTTCTAAATCGACACATTAAATCGACACTGCGGGTCAACACTTCTTACTTAAACAAATAAAAGGTGCTGCATAAAAATAAATTTTCAGCACAGAGGTGAAAAACAAAGCCATCTATTGCAGAGGTGGATTATCTGGAGAGTCGCCCAAAAGACAGCCACACAGACACAACGTTCGTACACGAAAAATGTACTTCTATGAGTACGACCGAGACCGACGACGCCGGCAATGCAGTGCGACAATAAAAAGAAACAAAACCTTACTTCGCTGTCGCAAATATTTTGTGGACTGTGTTTTGTGGTCTTTCGTCTATGCCCAGAAATCAACGTTGAAACATTTTTTTTTTCAACACATAGTTGCAGTTTCGTTGCAAAATCAGTAATAATTAGGCCACCCTGTACTGAGATGGCTTAAATAGCCCGCAAGCTATTAAGAAAACAATAGTACCACTTCTATTCTGTTGAAACTATTAACGACTCCATAATGAGCAAATTCTACACATACCTACTCCTAACTATCCATAAAAAAGTCTTAAACAAATTAAAAGTATAGCACATTTAGCGACTTTGTTCGATGAATACTACACCGCTGCACATTGGGACTGGGAACACATGCGGCATGGACAAAAACAAAGAAACACACTTTTCTCGCATTAACAGAAATATAACACCACCATGTGAACGTTGTGTCTCATTGTTGTGGTGCAAAGGAAATACAAAGGAATCCTTGTTCGCAGGAAATGCAAATGAGCACAGCACAAAACCACAAAGTTTCCGTTTTCCTTTCTTCTCATATCAATTACTTTTGCAATGAAATTTAAACAAAAACGAAGCCTTACCTAAGGATTTGATGGCATCCTGGGTGATATCCAATCCGGCAAAAGCGTATACAACGTGGGTGCATAAATTTGGATCGAAATTTTCAATGGAATAGGAACCTCGGCCCGGACGATAGACTGCCCATGTGGACATGTAGCAAACAACAACTCTGTCATGAGTGGGACCTAAAATATAATACAAGAAAGTGTTTTTATTTGCTACCACAATAACATTTTCACAATTTCACATGAAGACTTACCGGTTCTCGCTGATGTCAATGAGATGCATACTAGTGCCCCAACTAGAACCATCAAAGGCAATCGCACCATCGTTGCCGATAATGTAATCATCATTGCCCCTAAGGAGGAGAAAAACATATTGAATTGTTAAAAAAATCATCAAGCAAATAAATAAAAGATAATAAAATCTGGTTCGGACTCTTAAGAATTTCTCAAATGAGTCATTCTGTTTATAGGTGTTGTTGAGTAAATACCTGCGGACTATGTATTTACACATTCTGGTTGAACAAGTTCAAGTGCAAGGGACTCGATTGTTAGCGGTAAATCAATGTCAATCAATTTCGCAAACTGCAATGTTCTTTACAAATATATAAGCGATAAAGAATATGCAACTGCAGCAAAGAGTGGTGGCATTCCGTTCATTGGGTGGCTTCATTTTCGGTGAATCGAACCCCATTGGATCTCTTAAAGTTTTTTTGTCAAGTGTTCCGTTTAATTAGCAAGCCTAGCGTTCCACACAAGTAAAAATTGCAAAATATCTAGAAACAATGACGTATACCGGTATACGTAATAGGTGGAACATGCGAAGAATGAAACAAACACCTCGTTGAGATCAGTTATTTCTTTAAAAAAAAAGAGAAACTCAAATTCGATGAGTGTATGCATGACACATGGCGCGATACTAATCCGTTATCATTTTCAGTGTCCAGGCTAGATTTCACTACGAACTCACAATTCCGAAATTGTTCATATAAAATCACCCATTGTGACCTACAAAATATTAGGTGTGAAAGTTAAAAATGATTATAAATATAGGCCATGATGTTTCCGCCTTAAGTAGAATAATTGTTTGCAACGAATCTGTGTAGGCATCTTTCTTCAAAAAATGTAATGTCACATGTCAAGTCGCAATAAAAACTTCGAGTATGAATCAGAACGGGGACGCTTGGATTTCTTATGTGGTATTTGATTGGGCGCTCTCAGAGCACCTTTTTTAGTTCTAGGCCACTAGGTCTAGGTCAGTTCGATTGGTTCGAAAAAAATCTTCTTCCGATTTCAGAGCACTTTTGCGAAGTTATCTCAGAGCTACTTCAAAACGAAACGAAACGCATTGCATCGGGTCGATCTATTTTTGTTAATTATTTATGTACAAATGTTTAGAAATCAATCTGGGCGCAAATTTAGAATGTTTTAATATAAAATTAAACATTCACAAAACGCTTAGAAAAGTGTCGAAGGCTAAACATATTCCAATCGCACGAATATCAACAAAAACAAGAGGAAGTGACGTTTGTATGTTCGATTAGAAACACGAAACCTGAAATTTGAGAGCAAATCTGAGAATAACAATCGTATTGCACATTAGTAAGTCTGACAGCTACTGATTTGATGTATTTTAGTTTTTTTGGCGCAAATTGGTCATATATTTTTTTTAGCCGACATTTATGGGGGGGTAGCCGACAAATCTAGTCAAGAAAATCCTGCCTGCATACTCAGTTGACATTTCGAAGTGTCAAGATTCAAAATAAACGGCGGAAATACAAAAAACAATTCAAGTTGACTAGTGTCAACGCGTTTGTATACCTATTCCAGTCAAATCTAGTCGGGGACGTTCAAGTATCTAGTTTAGTAAGTCTGACAGCTGTCTGACTAGATGTATTTCTTTGGACTCAACAGTCATTTCAAAAGTAAAGCATTCTCTAATTGAATCAGGAAGATATATGTACAATATCCCAACTATATTTATCAAAATCAAATGGAAACCTATTTGCTGCATGACCGTGACATGTGACATGACATGACAGAAATTGAAATTGAAATTGAAAAAAATGTGTTTTCTGACCCCGTGATCCACCCAAAATGTAAGGTCATAGCAAAATCAGTAGAGAAGTCTTCGCTGTCTCATGGATAGACTCTTTATTGTTCTTCAAAGAACAAATTTATCTGAAGCTTGAATCTTGAAAAATTCACTCGTGCACAGGTTCAGCACATGTATAGGTCTATTTGACGTGGACCCTAGGGCGCACTGGGCTGGCGCTACAGCACTGAACTCTTCATAACAATGCAGACCACTGTTTGAAATGAGCACTGGAGTGACATAAGCTGACCACTGAGCCAGGGCAAGAGTGAAGTGCTCGATTTTGCTGTCAATCGTAGCAGTCATTTGAGTGAGTTTTTAATTTTTTATGTTACTTCAAATATGCAGACATTGGTTTTTTAGTATCAAAATAAATATAGCTTTATCGGAAGCCTTAAATCTGCATATGAGTGACATTTCGTGTTCGACATGCAACCAATTTTCCGTGGTTTAAAATGTACCACCTACTGACACTTCTCGTCGCCCACTGAGCGCGCACTTTGCCTTATGACATCGAAATAACTTAAGTTTAACGGATTTTGAAAAAACTGTCATAAAATATAATGAAAGGGATTTCCCGCAAACTAATAAAACAAAAGTAGTTTGTAGCGGCAGATGCGACACACCAACAGGCCCGATCCATAAGTTGATTTACCCTTCAAAGGCTTTCATCATAAATGTATCGTAACAAAAAGTAGTAATATAAATAGATAATTTGTGTAAATATAAACACATTAGCGAGTTGTATAACTCGATTTGTTTACTGGATTCCAGACATAGGACAGCTATATTAAATATCAGCTATCGTATTAACCTCCAGGTCCATATAGTTTTATTCAAATATCACTACAACAAAATTAAAAACAAAAGGAAGAAGCTTTCGCGTGTGACAGACTGCCAGACGGGATATCGAAAAATAAAACTAGTTTCCTTTAAAACCGAAATCCGATAAGCTGCAATGTTATTCGTTGTTGCGAGCATATATATATCTGTCTCTTGTTGCAACATTAATAATTATCAGCGAGTGTTAATTAGTTATACAAACTGGAGCTAGTTTTGTACATATACATATACGTATATGCGAAACCGCACATTCAGGATGAGTAATGAATTCGAAATCCATAAACTCTGGACAATTTATTGCATTTAATCCAATTCACTGGGCAGCCGAGCAACTCATTCTGTCAATTGAGTTTGCTGTAGGAAATCAAATGATAAAATTCGACATTATGGCAAATTTAACCCTGCAAGGCAACACCACAAATACGCGTATACGCGTATGCGGATATTGAATATTTAAGTAATAATTATTTTGCACACGTTCCTGCGAGAGTGGCCTCATTTAAATCCAAATCGAATAATTGTTCGGCCATTGTAATTAGTTTATCCTAAAGTGTTGACATTTATATCCGATTGATGGGGAGGGGGAAGCTGCTGGCCAGCCACACCTATATCAATGCTACAAAATTGCGCAGCCTATTGTGGCATTGCAATCGTAATCACGACGTAGCATACTCGACAAAACATATCTATATATCTTGGCGCATCTCAACGACGAGAAGGTTATTTTCCACTTCTCCAACTCAATACACCAAATTGTAAGCTCCAATGCAGCCGAAGGTTAACATGTGATGGACGGGAGAGCTTTTGATCTCTTCCCAAGCGCCTTTCACTTGCGCAGAAAGTCGGGCTTTAACTTATTTTCTGTTTGCTTTTGGCCATCTTCAAAAAAGGAACACACACACACACATTTCACTTCACCTAGTTGCCTTCAATTGGTCATCATCATCAACCCGCGCACTTCACATTCATATATTGAAAATGAAACGAAAACCTGTATTTCGAATTGGATCTCGATTTCAGTCCGCAAAACCGGAAATGTTCGTGCATTAAACTTTGTTTTGTTGGCCAAACTCACCTCTTTGAGTATTTAGTGCGCGATTTGGTTGGCAACTTTAACACCTAAAACTAATAACTAAAATGCAGTGAAAACACCAAAACCGAAAACTAGTCGCACAGATTTTACAATAACAGTGGGATAAGGGGAATAAAGCTGAACACAAATCCAAGAAGACGGCAATCCGCTTACGGGCCGCAACTACAACCAAGTCGATAGGTTTCCTTTGAGTAACTGAGTCGGAATGGCGAATACGGCTGAAGCCAACCGACAACGCGATGGATGGATTTCTTTATTTCTTCGTTCCACCTTTAAGCTCGCATTTGTATCTCAATCTCACTGTATGACGATGACGACGAAGCAATACAGCAGTTAATGTTGATGGCGATGGCGATGGCGATGGCGAGGGGCACGACATGGTTTCGAGTTGGGATTGTTATTATCGTTGTCGCGATGGAGTTACCTTTGTATGGTGTTCCCACATCTTTCCCGTGTATAGTTAGGTCAGGTGTATACAGCACAACGAGCTGACAGTGTTTACCAGAGACAATAGTATGGTTTGTCTATAGTGTTTACAGTGTGTATGCAGTTTCACTGTTCCGTTTTCGTTTACTCTATATTGAATTAGGGTGAAAGTCAGTATGCGCCGTTTAAACAACAACCCTTGTGGGTGTGTACTGTGTACCTACTTATTTGCACCCCAAGTGCATCTGTCTTTCAAGAGGGAGTTTGAGTTTGATGACGTGAATAAATTAGTCAAATGTAGAAACACTTTATAGGTTGGGGTGTTTCTGTTTTTAGTGTATACCATAAATACACGTTTCGTTTTGGCCCATTAAAATTCTGGTAGTTCGAGCAGTCGAGGTGAACAGAATGGCAAGTTGAAGCATTGGACATGGGTATCGAGTGTCCCAACATATCAAATTGCTTAATTTGTATGGTCAGATAAAATAAGATGTGTTCTTTTTTTCCCCATTTGGTGTGTCTGTGCATCGTACTACAATTCGAAGTTTAAATTAAAGTATTAAATTTTTGGTGAACCGAAAACGCATTGAAAAGCTTTTCCACATAACACTTATCTAGTAAATTATGTATATCTATCACTGGATCTTAATATAAAAATGTTATTAAATTTAGTAGAGTTCAAGGGCCCTATAAGCTTGTAAGGAACTCTACCAAGACCACAAAGTTCTTCCCCATTCGCGGCAAAGTCCTGATATAAATCCCACTACCGGAAAATAAATGAAAGGTTATAACCCTAATCTAAACACGTACCTAGTCTTTAGCTTCAGGATGATTTAATAAAAGTCATGAAGAAGACGAAGAGTAATCTATACACAAATCCTTAAAGTTGAACTGCTTGCAATCAAACCCTACCCCTTTGAAGGATTGAACAAAAAATGTAGGTGCTGGTTTTAGCATCTTTTCGGAAGATCCAAACCTGAAAGTGTTCAATTTAATTCAAATATCTCGCTGTTCTTATGGCAACAGAGCTAGTTCAGATGAAATCTATATCTATATCGATAGCCAGGCTACAATAAATGCGCATAATGCTTAAGGCACTATGTAATCAGAACCAAGCAAGACTGTGTTGGGCGCCAGGACACTGCGGTACAGTTGGAAATAAGAACTATTAGGAACCAAATAATAGAGGAAGTTGAGCAATGGTGGTCAAATTTGGCCGGAAGTATAGTGTATATTAGGCTTTGTGGCCACAATCGCAAAATATCTAGGAAAATTCTTACACTAGAAGTCAGGGAAAACTCAGAACACCAGTCGGAATTCCTACAAGAGCTAAGATTGGTTGACACGAACATCTACAGGCTCTTGCAATAACCCGCAAGCCGAGGAAAATATAGCACACGTCACAGAAAACTGCTCGAAGAGGTACTTTTCCAACATTTACAAACTATAAAGGTCTTTATTTTGTTTGTATGCGGTAAGTACTTTACAAGGGAAAGTATTTCGGATTTCTGACATAAGTTTACTTCAAATAGTTCCCCAGGGACTGGTTGCCTGGTAAGGTATGCGACCATACTCTATCATACCTCTTTTAAAATAGCCTAGCCCAGTGTTTTAATATCCATAGAAAACAGCTCATGTAAATCGTCTTTTATCAAAATATTCTAGTACAAAAAAATAATAATCATAGCAGTGTTACAAAATGCAGTTTTTATACTAAAGGTTAATTTAACGTGATTTTCTTTCCGTGTAATACAAATTTTACTTTTAGAAACTGGATTTTGACGCAAAAAAGTATCGTGGGTTTTTAAAAGGGAATTTGAGTATGGTGAAAATGGATAAAAGGGAAAAATGACCACGCTTTGTGGGATAAATGAAGAGAGAGTGCTACAACACTGTCCTAATCCTTCGTTTTCAACATGTGTGACCGTTTTAACACGATATACATCTTCAGCCGCACACATAAAATGTCAACTTAGTACTCAGTGGAGAAATTTGTGACCAGATTTGTCGGCTACCCCTTCATAAACGTCAACTGCTGCGAGACTAATGTGGTAAGCGATTGGGCTTTTCGGATTCTGCTCTCAGGTTTTAGACATGAGCTATTAGCGGTATATGTAAAAAAATCAACAAAAAAAGTGATGATAAAAAAATCTGAATACGAAAATGGTCTTCGATTGCTTTGATATAATAAGTCTATTACTTGTTAAAATTATAAACCAATCTTTCATTCGAGGTGTATTTCCCGAAAATCTAAAGGAGTAAATATGCTTCCAATTTAGGAAAAAGTAATTGAAAAACTCGCATATGATCAATTCTATAAGTATGTGATAATTAACAAACTATTAGTGGATAATCAATCGGGTTTTATACCGGGCTATTTTTGTGAAACATCATTAAATTGGTTAATTATGGCATTAAAAGGGCAAAGGCATGAGCGAAATAAAATAATTGCGATATTTCTGGATTTTAAAAGAGCTTTGAAAGCATTGATCGTAAGCTCCGTGTAGAAAAACTATACAAATATAGTGCACAAAATGCTGAACTAGAGTGGTTTAAGTCATATTTAAGTGGAAGAACGCAACGGACTAAGATAAACACAATTGTTTCGGATAGTCAATAAACCATATTTGGCACCATTCTCGGTCCCTTACTATTTCTTATTTACATCAACGATATATGTGAAGTTATAGTAAAATATCTCCGTTTGCTGACGATGCTCTTATGTTTGAGTGCGGTAAAAATATTTACCTATTATGAGAAAATATTAGTCGTGACTTTTTATTTTGTGGAATATGTGTAGCTTTCGACACTTTTTTACGCGTTTTTCATTCTCTGGTTAAATTTTATATGAAAACATTCAAAATGCTCCCCCAGATTGATTTTTAAGGATTTGTACATAAATAATTAACAAAAAACAGATCAACCCGAAGCAATTCGCTTCTTTTCAGTTGAAATTTCACGAAAATGAAAACAAACTCCACTAGTTGTCAAACTCAAACGTAGTTACTTGTATTGGTGAATCTGAAGCAAATCTGAGGAAAAAATCCAGATTCGCAAAAGTGCTCTGAAATCTGAAAAAGATTGCTTTTTTTGTACCAAACGAACATAAAAATTGCTCTGAGAGCGCCCAATCGAATAATACATTAGAAATATGACGGGTAGAGTATTTTGAACATACCCAAAGTAAAAAAACAAATTAACTGAATTCAAGCATTGTAGAAAACTAGTAAGTTGATGAATAAATTTGCTTATATGTAATGGATCCAAACTGTTTTTAAGATTCCAAGATTAAAATGTGAATCAAAATCTGAATACCTACTAAAAATAAACAACTGTGTAGGTTAAGCAGAAGGTAAACAGAGAAAAGTTTATTATTACGCTTTGAACAAGAGAATAACAAGTTAACGTAAGGTAAGCTTTATAAGAGATAGCATTTTGTCATACAGTGTCCTTATTGTCGTTTTCACTAAACCAGCGTATGCCACTCGGTGACATACATTGCAGCAACATATTTAACTGACAGATGAATAGAATAAATAAGTCCACTCGATTGGTCTGGACTAGATGTACCCTGAAAGTAAGAACTAGATTGGTCGGTAACGTCACTTTTCTTACGTATATCTACGAACTGTCAACTAAGGACTGACTATATTCGCCTTCTATTTCTCCATAGACGTCAATTAAAAATAATAATCGATCCAGGCTAATCAAAACTGAGTTAAATGTCGTCGTTAAATGAACTGATATAAAGTACACTCTTTGGTGAAAACGTTGAAACGCTACTAATTGTCAACCAGAAAACGTTCTGTTTGTGAAAATATTCGGGAACAAATATTTTGTGCTCCGAATTAACGACGGATTTAATAAAATTGCTCCTTCCGTTCAATACGTCAATTTTGTCTTGGTGCGTCTTTCCCCGCAGCTGAATGCTGAATTGAATTCATTCTTTAATACAAATTGAACGAGGTATGCAACCAGAGTGCTAAAACAATTATCCAACCGGATAATTTATATTATATAGAATTATGCTGCTTCACAATTTGTCAATTGTTTTTTCGTAAATATACGTCCTAATGGTAAAGTATCTTCATTACTACCAGATACCTTCTAGGTACATCATATTTCTAAAAGCAAAATGTCTGTCAATCCACATCCGGCTCAAGAAAAAATTCCTTAATGAGAGTACACCCTCAGGACCGATTCCGAACCGATTTATCGAATGTGAACATCGCCTAACACAGACAGGCAAATGTCAATTCATTTCACTTCACATCACAAAAGCAAAATAGAAGTTTTCGTATCGAAATATTATCGTTTTTCTATTTTTTTATCTACTAAATAAATACATCAATAGGGGACATCATACCTTGTTCAATACTGTGTGCATCTGATAAAAAGTGAAAAGTGCTGCAACATCACATCGATCTAAAATAATTCGCAATCGAAAAAAAAAGAATTTTCCATCTCGAAGAGGGTAAGCGACATTTGTCATGCAAAACAAAAATGTCTGGCAATAAATTGATTTTCTAATTATAAGAAAATCCCCAATAGAGGAAGAAAATAATTTGCACACACTGAACAAGTCGATAAATTGATGCATCTGTTAGGAGGTGTTCTTCTTATCTAAGGAAACACACCACGAAACACACTTAAAAGAAACATGGATAACGAATCGAGTCCGTCTAGGACCATCAAACGACGTAAATCTGAAGAAACTGAACCAAATGACAACAATCAAGAGCCCAGGTAATTAATTGTACTTTCCTTGTAATATTTAGACAAAGTTGCTATTGCATAACATTGTTTTAGCACTTCGTCCGTTTCGCAAAACAATAATGCCAACTCATCTGTTGTGGTATCAAACGAAAGTATTCTCGAGACTCCAAGTAAGGACAAACAAAATGGTGATAGTGGCATTGTAGTCGAAGAAAGAGCCGAGCAAGATATTGATGACGATGATTATGCTGCTAATTTGACACCGCCACCACCATTACCACCAACCGATGGCGGCGGCGATGTTGATGCTAATCCTGATGCAGTTTCATCAGCTCGTTTTCGTTCACGTTCACGTCGGGCAACTATTAGGCGCAACTATAGAAGCCGTATGATCACGTCGTCTTCCTCTTCTTCAAGTTCTTCGGACTCGCTTGAGGGAGTCTTGCTGCGCGGAGCAATTCGTCGATCTCGTTCGAGGGTAACATCAGAACAAGATGGAAACTCTAGCGATTCCAATGCTACATTCCACACAAGTGCCCCAGAATTTGAACTGGATTCCTCGATTACGTCTGACTCTGAAGCAAACTTTTTCGGTGAATACGCTAGTAGCAACGATGATGAACCAGATGGTGCCGACGATGGCGATTTACATGCATTTAACGAAATCATGAACAAACCAAAGCCAAGTTACACCTGGAGCTCAGCATTTGAGATCATGTACAGAGAGCATGGACTCTCTGGAGACGGGCGTCGTTCACTTCCTAATGGAATGTCGAATGGTTTAAAGACGCGCTTCTACGCGTCGCGTCACGTAGTGGAAAAGATGAATCTTCTACACACAATGCACAAGCACAGTGGATGTGTGAACTGCTTAAATTTCAACCGAGCAGGTAGGATAATGCAATAATCGGTTTCACTACCTTTTGTGTCATGTGTCTTTCTCCATAGGAAACCTCCTCTGCACAGGCTCGGACGACATGCGAGTTATCGTCTGGGATTGGGCCGCTAACAAGCCGAAGTTCTCCTACAAGTCTGGTCACTCGGAGAATATCTTCCAAACGAAATTCGTCGAAATGAACGGTTGCGTGGACATAGTCTCGGCCAGTCGTGATGGCCAGGTGCGTGCAGCGACAATTCCACCGAGTGGTGGTAAAATACGAACGCGGTCGCTGTACAAGCACGTCGGAGCTGTACATAAATTGGCCCTCTGTCCCCAAAATCCCTTTGTGATCCTGAGTGCCGGTGAGGACGGCAAAATAGTCTGCTGTGATCTCCGAAAGTCATCGAAGAACTCCCTAAGAACTGTCAAGGAGAACAAGCGAAAAGTTCCTCTCTACAGCATATCTCATCATCCATTTGATCCAGAAATATGCGTCTGCGGCAATGACAACTACGTGAGGGTATTCGATAAGCGAAACATGAGCAAGACTGTGCATAAAATGTGTCCTCAGCGATTGGTTGAGGTAAGCTTCACAGGACATTCAGAATAGATGTAGAATTTCTTGTTTTTTTTTTTTTTTTTTGAATAGCAGACTCCAATCCCACACATCACATGTTGCGTATATAACAGTACTGGTTCGGAGATTTTGGCTTCGTACAGCGATGACGACATCTATCTGTTTAACAACAAGAACTACACACCTGGGCAGTTTAGTCATCGTTACAGGGGTCATTTGTAAGTAGAAGATCGATTCTGGTGGTGTATCGGTGTGATATTGCGTTTTGTTCCTGACTCGTAGCAATCATAAAACTATCAAGGGAGTCAACTTTTTCGGACCGCAGTCCGAGTACGTGATAAGTGGCAGTGACTGTGGAAACATATTCTTCTGGGACAAGAACACCGAGGCAATTATAAACTTTATGGAAGGCGATAGCTCTGGTGTGGTAAGTAAGGTTATGTTTTCTTAAAAGTTTATATTGTCTTTGGCTACATGCAGAAGAGTTAAAAGAGAAAAGCTCATAACCAAACCTCCAATTTAGTAGAACTGCATTGAGTTAAAAAATAATCCATAATGGATATCTGAGTTGATAATCGCGTAGCCCCGATGGAACGCAAATGCATTCAAATGAGTTTACCTTATCGCTATACATAAATACATCACAAAAAATAATCTTAAAGAAAGGCAAAAAGCATCGCTGACTAATTGGAAAAAGCCTGTAGCATTTTCCATTACAAGTTTCATTTGTTGTAAGCAACATTTGGGGTAATTTTCTATTCATTTGGGTAGCATGGTCTCTTGAACATTTAATTTTTCTCTCACTTTCGCAGACAACCACCAACATAAGAATTTAATTTTTTCTTCTCTTCTTTTAGGTAAATTGCCTGGAGCCACATCCTTCGATACCGATACTCGCTACCTCTGGATTGGATTACAACATTAAAATTTGGGCTCCGACTAGTGAAACCGTAAATCTTATCTTCATATAATGCTCCACCTGATAATGATCATCCGCACTCTCCTCTTTATCTTCCATTTACAGTGTCCTCCAACCATGGTTAAACTAGAAAAATGCGTTAAGAAAAACCTCAAACGATCTGTTGTCGAAGAAGTGGACGGATTCGACGATCGTCAGTTTTATCATTTTGTGCGTCAATTCTTGCGACATTCGCGGCCAAGTGAGAACAACGATTCCAGCCTCAATGATATCGACGTGCAGGTGTCGAACACCAGCAGCAGCGGCTCCGATGAAGAGATGCAGTTTTCGAATGATCAAATTGCTCGTGCTTTACGCCCATCGTGCAATCCGCAGTAAGACGTCTGATCGCTGACCGCTAGCTGGGACTACCACCTAAATTTTGTTATTGAATGAAGTTTGATTTTTTGTATTGTCCTGTCTACTTTATTGTGAATTGTGATTATCCAAATGAAAATGAGAATAATTGTTTTAGTGAATTTAATAATCTATTGCATTCAGTCATTTAGATGTGCGCAATGTAACGATCTTACATTTGCTTGTTTTTTTTTTTTTTTTTGATTAATATTATTAATTTGTTCTGTATTATTGAAAATATTACTCATAAATATGTTTTTCTTCTCTTAATTTTTTGATTTAAAAATAAAGAAGGCGAGTTTGATTGCAGAAATGCAAAATATCAATAAATCGATTGTGAACTATTAAAATGTACAAAGATGTGCTGCGTAATTTATAATTTATTAGTTTAGAGCTTCACGGCAATAAAGGTAGAAGTTACTTGCCACAGTGTGCCACTCGAGGTGAATGTGAGCCTTAACCGGCATCCATCTTCAGATGAATTGTATTCGCTGGTAAACCAGGAGCTGAATTGCTGTATCCGTGGATGAGCACGAACTTTTCCTCTGCGATCAATTTCGACCGCATTGACTTTTCTACCTCTTAATCCAAAGAAATAAATTCGAACTAATAGTTAAGTTATGCGAACTGCGAACACACCCGCTCAGATTGAAAATCGTTTGGAATTTATCACAGCCACAAAGATGATTATGTCGAATTGACTCGTGAATTAACAAATTTCGTCTCTTTCTGCTCGTTGACGGATGAGACGATTTGAACCTCAGTGATCGTAGTTTCTCCTGAATCCTCCATTTTCATTATATTTGCAGGTATAATGCAAATTGACCATTAACATATGGGAGTTGCTGATTCCAAAACAATCATTTTGTTAAAGTTTCAAGATCATTTTGAATACTTGTGGCATTTTTAACATTTCAGATAGGTTACAACATAACCAGCAGCTTGTAGAGTCGAGTCTGTCGCATTTCAACGCAAATATACCGAATGAAGATTTGTAGAATAATTTACGCAATTAAAAATCTATAATTTAACTTAATTTTTATAACTTCTAGGTTTTAATTTTGTAATCCCTAATACAGCTATTTGATTACAAGGATGCAAACGATATAAGCCGTGTTTTTTTGAGCTTCGATCTCAGCAAAGCAAAGTAAAGTAGGACTTTCATCATGCAATTACAACAAGAATGTCGATCGTGATGGGGAATAGCAACACCAACGTCATAAATCGACGATCGACTATCGATAAAGCCGTTTTTCGTTTCATGCGTTACGCCTGTTTAATTGAACATCTACCTCAACAAAGTCAAGCAAAACAAAACGGAAAAAAAGAAAATTTCCTTCAAAATTCAATTAATAACGACTCCTATCTCCCAATGCTGCCAATAACCAAAAACCATAGAAACCGTTACGATTAGACTCAGGTTTGTAAACAAAAATGTCGTTGCTACAACAAAGCTTATTTGTTTTCACAAAACAAACAAATATTTGTGTCAGCAGCCTTTTGTTCTTAATTATATACGTAGTTTCGAAGAAAATCTTCAAAATGAACAACAAAATATTTACGAAAAAACTTGAACGACTCTACAAGCCACCATGCGATATAACCATGTACGACAACGAGGAGTACATGAAGAATCCGCTCCTGAAATTTCGCCTATCCGATGTCAAAGAGCGGCGTCACTTTGCCTACCTGAAACAGAAAGCTGTCCAAGAGAAGATTAAACTAGCTCGAAGGGCGGGAGTCCATCTAGAGCCAATACGGCCAGAAAACGACTCCTACTACATTGCTCAGCTGCGATCCCATGTGCGACAAATTCCAGTTCCGAAAATGCTCACAAGTATCGAGAAAAAAATCAAAAGTTTCGCACCGATGCATCTGAAAGCAAAATATCCCAAGTTGGTAAACGATTATATGGACGAAGTTCACAAGGATTTCGATAGACTGATGAAGGTTTTCAGTATGAAAAAGATTCTTGTGCATCCCGAGTTCGACGACGAAGATCCTGAAGAGTTTAATCTGCCTAAACCTGATTTCCGGTTCAAATTTCCCGGCCGAACACCAAGCTACGCTAATGTGTTTTTAGTGAACCGCAAGAAACTGGCCGACAAGCTGCTTATTGTCTATCCATTTGTTCGGGCAGTCCTGGCACTATCTGAGGCGGATTTTCCTGACATCATCCATTACTTTGGTAGAAATGAGTATTTGCATCTAAGTAAGGACTTGGAAACGATATTACTGCATTCGTATGTGAAGTCGTGCAAGGGCGACATCGAGAAGAAGACTTCGTTCATCCGCTGGAACTGGTATCCCCGCATCGTGGGAATCGTGAAGAAGCACTATCGCAAGCGAACTATTGCCCTTTCTCGGTGGCCACGAGCTTTCAATTGCATCGAAGGACTTATCAACCGCCAGGTGAACAATTTAAAGATGCGCACTTTGGATCGCCTGTTCGAGTTGTGTGGCAACTCTCGGCAAATCCCTCAATTCAAGCTGAATGTGGACTATGATCAGATTCTTGAGTGCATCGACCTTAGTCCAAGCTATGACACAATTGAAGCAGGTTTCTGTTCTGTGGCCAGAGAAATAGCTGTTGCTTCGACTGATATGGAACCGCTACGGCCGCAGATCAATCCATATTTATCAGGTAACTGCGGCGAGTTCCTCCCGATCGAATTGAACGAAACTTACTTAGAGGAATTTCTAAAGAAACTCCGTGGACGAATCCTGGAGACGTATATTCCTATTAAAAAATATCTCAAGCGGTTTCAGTGCAAGTATTACTGCCTTTATAGCCGAGAGATGCGCGCTGATCTGGATGCCTTTCTCGAGGAACCGCGCACGTTTGAAGAGTACTTCAAAAAGATAGAAACCTATTTTGCCTACATCGATATGTTGCGTAGCGAACCGATGAGGGCCTTTTTTGAAGTGGCTCTGATTAATAACAGCCCTGCCATCGAGAAGCTACGACAACTCGCCGACAATTTAATACAACGGATCACCGATCATATTGTGATCGAACACATGAAAGCCGAGCAAAGGATCTGCGACGCCTTCGAAGAAATTAAATTAAAGGCGCTGCAAATACCCCGCTCTACGGAGGAACTACTGGAGGGGGCCGACCATATGATCTATGTGAGGAACACACAAATGATGGAACTTCGAGATCAGATTCAGTACTGTCTAAGGATCGGCACAGACCTGGTATCGCTCACCGAAATGACGCAAGACCACATCGATCTGACAGTGCGCACCATCAACTGGCTGCGTGACATCAGTGAGGTGTTTGAGTTGAATGCCTCCCAGCACGAACAGTATAAATTCATTTTCGAGGAACACCTTCAGGATGTTGTGAAGAAACTGAATGAGGACATACTGGATTTCATCCCCAAGATGACGGTGTTGGATGATATGTGCGATACGGATAAATTTCGCGAATACTATATCTTGTTGCAGAATTTCATCGATCAACTGAACACGTTCGATGATTACATCAAGTGGATTAACAAGGAAGAGAAGCTGTACAAAATTCCACAGACGCAGTATCCCACCATGGATGTGCTAAATGACTTTGTTTATCCCTTTGCAACCTTGATGAGGTAATTGTTTTCATTTCTAAGCTAGAAGCTTATTTTATAATTTACAAATGACCCTTGCAGGCTTTGTATACGTTGGCTAAGGTATTATTTTGTTTGGATGGATGGACCTTTCGAGTACTTAGAGCCAAAGTTCGTTGAAGAGACTACGGATAACTTTTACAAAGACTTTTTGAAAAATCAAAAGTATTATCGGAACAAAATCAAGCAGGATCTTATTGGAAATCCAGTGTGCCGCTTTCGAGTAAGTGGACAGTAATTTCTCATTCTGCGATGTTGATGGCTGTCAAACGTGTAGTTGCACTTTTTGTGGCTGCGCTTTTGCTTATTACATTTTCGAAAGGGCCTTCAGTTAAATGCAATTGGGAAATGTCAGAGTAGTATCCCATACCGACAGTGTGAAAAATATTGACAAAAGCCACTTTAATGGCGTTTTCTATTGAAGATCCGAGAGAATTGCCCCGAAATGCAGAATTGCTCTTTTCAATTAAATTCGTTGGAGCACTTTTGTAATAGTGAGATTTGGTTTTCTGTTGCTACTTTTTTTTATTTTCTGCAGTAATAAGTACAAGTTTACATTTTGCACGCATAATTGTATATTTTCGGATCACATAGCGAAAAATTTGTTAAAAAACACAACGAACACTTCAATCTGACATTTTGTTAGTATGAATTGGTGAGTTCAGGGCAATTCTGTAAAAATATTCCGGACACTTCTGTCGTGTTAAGAATTGACCTGGAAGTGAACTTTTTTTTCAATGAAACATAGAATACATCGAAAGAGCACTTCTGGATTTGCTCTTTTCATAGAAAGGGCAATTCTTTTCTTCAATCGAAAACGCCATAAGTGTCAGCCGCTTAAGAAGATTAAGTGACCTTAAGGCAAATTCGAAAATCGTACAATTATCATGACTTACAAATCCAATTCCAATGTAATTGCTCAAAGGTTCAAAGTCCAGGCCCCGAACTACGAATCACCAAAGCTACTCCATTTGTATCTACAACAGGGGAAACATTTTTCAAGTCTATATCCATAGTTGATTTTTCCAAAAACGAATGCAATTTGAACAGCTGATATTGTTGTCAAAAAACGCACTAATCCATTTAATTAGTTTAAAGTAAGATTTTCATCACGCAATTAAAACAATCACGCTCTACTTGACACTTCGAGACTCAGTTGTAGTTGTTGTAATCGCGTGCTAAAAATCCTACTTTAATTGCTTTGCTGAGATCGAAGCTCAAAAAAACACGCCTATCGTTGCATGTTCCATGAGCAGCGTTAAATCTGAGATCTGAAAAAAAAAAACATCTGCTGGTCCAAATGGAAAGCGACATAAGACACATCAAGTCAGACAGCTGTCAGACCTATTAAACTAGACACTTGAACGTCCCCAATAAGACTGTTCCCATACCTCTTGTATTGCGTTGGGTTTCTCAACCATGGTTTTATATTGTTACGATTGACGTATCGTATTCCACTTTGAATTTCGGAAATTCAATTAAGACAGAAACAAATTGTAATTAGCAATAACTTTATTCGGTCAAAAGTTAAGCTGGAATAACATACACATTCTTATTAATAAACAAATGTGCACAAGTTAGTTACCTAGCAGACGTCAGTTAGCATACAAGATATTGACGTAACTGCTGTGTAACCAGTTGATAACGTTTACGCAGCTTTTATTAATACGGGGGACTGTGTTTTATTTTTCAGATCCAGATGTCAAAATCAAAAACATAAAATAACCTGTTCAATTTTGGTTTGTTTAATGAATCAATTAGCATCAAAACTTTTTTCCCTACAATTTTAAATATGAACATATTCAGACAAAATAAAGTGCACGAATGATAAGCACTCAACTTCCTATCGTTCTTCAAAAGTTTGTTTGCTTTTTTTTATTTTTTATTTGGTAGGTAGTTAAAAGCTCAGCACCGAAAATAGATAAAATAAATAATAAAGTACGGCGCATATTCAATATAAGTTTCTGTTGAAGTTTAAGCCTACAGTAGCAGCCAATTTGTCGCGAGATCTAATTAGAAAGTTTTAGGCGCTATTTATAAGCTCTTGGCGCGTTATCTACCGTTTTCGGCGACGCAATTGAAAAACGAAAGACTCATTGATCCAATTTCACTCTAAGTATGCATTTTGGTCAATAGTCGAAATCGTTGTTCCCATTTTCATGTAAACTTTGACAAACCAAATTTTAATAAAATTCCTGTAAAATGTCAAACACGAAGTTTCAAACAAATCGGTCCAGCAGGTTCTCGAGTTCGAAATTTTGTACGAACACGAAAACTTACGTATAAGAGAATTCAGAAAAATAAATTCTTTGTATCTGGAAACTTCTTCAATATTTATTACCTATTTGTTTATTTAACAAATCCAATCCTTTTTACAGTATAGATCCACAAACAGTTGTACACACTTTTTTGTCTTAAAACGGTTAGTTCTCGATTTTGGTTCATATATTTCATATTTCTACTTCGATATCTCGGTTGCATCTTACATTTCATCTTCAATAGAAAAAGATACACTTATCGATCTTATTCATCTTGTGCACATATTCTAGGTCTAAGTACTATCAGTACCCAATAATTTGTTCGTACTTCCTCTGAATGTTCGTTCTTCATTCGTCCGCGTATGTTTTAGCGAATCACCAGCTATTCAGTCATACATATTCTTTCTTGAAAGAGCTCCCGTTTTAAGCTACGCATTACTAAATACACAGAAAATTTTATCACCGAGCTTCGTGAAGATGCAAGGACACATTTTTTAAATTTCAATTAATATAGACTCCTCGAGATCTGAGCACCCTTCTAGGCCACCGAAAATAATAACCTCATTTTATAAGCGTGTATGCTTTTACTAATCTAAACCTATCGCAAACGCAGGGACAAACAGAAGATCCCGATCCAGAAAAGCATCCAGTGCCACTGAAACTCTGTGCGAAAATGATCAACTGGATTAAGGACTTCCGTCTGGGAGTGTTCATGGTGAATGTCATGTGCAACCCCGCTCTGCGAAAGCGTCACTGGGCCGAAATGTCTCAAATAGCGGACTTCGATATAACACCAGATGCTGGAACTACCCTCAGAAAGCTAATCAACTACAAGCTCGATGACAAGTTGGAGAGCTTCGAAATAATCAGTATTAGCGCCAATAAAGAGCTGCAGCTGCAAAACAACCTTCACTCTATGATCAAGGAATGGGAACCTATCAACTTTCCCACGGGAGCTTATAAGGAAACTGGAGTTCAGATTCTCTCAAATTTGGATGACATTCAAGCCCAGCTGGACGATCACATAATAAAGACTCTGTCAATGCGAGGCTCGGCATTCATGAAACCCTGCGAGCAAGAGGTGCTCGCTTGGTACGACAAGCTTATCCGAGTGAATAGGACCCTCGAACAGTGGGGTAAGGTCCAAGCGAACTTTCTCTACCTTCTGCCGATTTTCTCCTCAAAGGACATAATAGCCCAGATGCCCGAAGAAGGCCGTTTGTTTGCACAAGTCGAACAGACGTTTAAGCGGAACATGGCAATGGTCATCCGAAATCCGCTGGTTATGGAAACAGGTCCGGCTCTGGGGATGTTGGAGTCCCTGGAAAAGGCCGTTGAGCTCCTTGAAGACATTACGAATGGCGTGAACAACTATCTAGAGAAGAAACGCTTGTATTTCCCGAGATTTTTCTTCCTGTCCAATGATGAAATGCTCGAGATTCTCTCGGAGACTAAGGATCCACTAAGGGTGCAGCCACACTTGGGCAAGTGCTTCGAGGGCATCAGTAGTCTTGAGTTTGACGCCCAAATGAATGTGCTGTCCATGACCAGTGCCGAGAAGGAGAATATCCAGTTTGTCAATATGGTGTCCACTAGCGATGCTGGCGGAAGCGTGGAGATATGGTTGGCAGGCGTCGAGAAAGAGATGCTCTCCGCGGTGCGCTATCAAACCGAGCTGAGCAACAATGACTACACAACGAAGCAGCTTTGCGACTGGGTTGTAGATTGGCCGCAAATGGTCGTCTTGTGTGTATCCCAAATTTACTGGGCTGCCAGCGTTCATTTCAATCTGCGATCCAAGGCACCCAACGCTATGTTGGACTTCTTCAAGGACCTCAATGTCGATTTGAAAGATATCGTTGGTTTGATTCGTCGCAAGGACATTTCAAACTTGGGCCGGATTACCATCAAAGCACTGATCGTGATCAATGTCCATGCTAAGGATGTGATCGATGAGCTGGTCCGGGCAAATGTGACCGACGAATCGGACTTTTTGTGGCTGTCGCAGCTGCGGTATTACTGGCATAACGACGACACATTGGTACGGATAATAAACGCCACGGTTCCATACGCGAACGAGTACTTGGGAAATTCGGACAGGTTGGTGATAACCCCTTTGACAGATCGGTGCTACCGGACACTGATCGGGGCTTATCAGCTCCATTTGAATGGTGCTCCGGAGGGCCCAGCCGGCACGGGAAAGACTGAAACCACAAAGGACCTAGCCAAGGCGTTGGCTGTACAATGTAAGGTGTTCAACTGTTCGGACGGTCTGGACTACAAGGCGATGGGAAAGTTCTTTAAGGGCCTGGCTTCGTGCGGAGCATGGGCGTGCTTTGACGAGTTCAACCGCATAGAGCTTGAGGTTTTGTCAGTGGTAGCCCAGCAAATTCTGTGTATAATCCAAGCCGTTCGCAGTAATGCCTCCAAGTTCATGTTTGAGGGAACTGAGTTGACTCTGAACCCGGCCTGCTATGTGTGCATTACAATGAACCCTGGCTATGCGGGACGATCGGAGCTGCCCGACAACTTGAAGGTGCTCTTTCGGTCGGTGGCAATGATGGTGCCTGACTATGCTATGATCGGCGAGATCTCCCTGTACTCCTTTGGCTTTGTGAATGCCAGGAATCTGGCGGTGAAGATTGTGACCACCTACAGGCTTTGTTCAGAGCAGCTGTCATCTCAGAACCACTACGACTACGGCATGCGAGCTGTTAAGAGTGTGCTTTCCGCCTGCGGCAACATCAAAAAGGCACTCCCCGATGAAGATGAGGATATTCTGCTACTCCGGTCGTTGTTAGATGTGAATCTGCCGAAATTCTTGTCATTCGACATACCTCTGTTCGAGGGAATCATTTCGGATCTGTTCCCTGGCGTGGCACTGCCCAGTCCCGACTACAATTTGCTCAGCGCTGCCTTCAATCGAATCTGCGGCGAAATGAATCTCCAGCCGAGGGAGAGCTTCCTAACGAAGGTCATTCAAACATATGAGATGATGATTGTGCGGCACGGGTTTATGATGGTCGGAGAGCCAATGGCCGGAAAGACGAAAACCCTGCAAGTCCTCACGCGGATCCTGTCTTCTCTGAAAGACACTGGAGCGAGTCCCTACTTCCAGGAGGTGCAAATGGGAGTGGTCAACCCAAAGGCGATCACAATGAATCAGTTGTATGGCGCATTCGATCCGGTTTCATATGAATGGACAGACGGGATCGTTGCAACGATATTTAGGAACTTTGCCATGAGTACGTCTCCCGACCGCAAGTGGGTGAGTGGCACTAACTTCACTTTGATTATATGTTTATTTACAGCCAGCCAATTTGTTTAGGTTATCTTTGATGGCCCAGTAGATGCTGTGTGGATTGAGAACATGAACACAGTGTTGGACGACAACAAGAAACTCTGTTTGACTTCGGGCGAAGTTATAACGATGTCCAATGAAATGTCAATGATCTTTGAGGTTATGGACTTGGCTCAGGCTTCTCCGGCCACTGTGTCCCGATGTGGAATGATTTACATGGAAACGGCCACCCTGGGCTGGAAGACATTTGCCAAATCCTGGCTAAATCAATGCGATGAACGATGGGCCGATCCAGATGGCAAGTCCTATATTATGACGCTGTTTGGATGGCTTTTACCGCCGGTAAGGTTTTTCTTTCTTCTGTATATAACAAGATGAACTTTAACAAGCTCCTTTCAAATGTCTAAAATACGCTTTTCCATGATTCAGGATCTGAAAAACCTGATGAGTCTTTTGGAATAATAATAATGACTCAAATCGGAAAATGTGCCGTGCATATTCTTAAGCGCTTTTCAGGACGCGTTTTTGTACGCAATTTTCGGCACAATTTTGAACGCTTTCCTTAATGCCCAGTTCACAATGTCGCGTTGACAGATTATGTAGAAACAAAGCGTTCATATGCTGCCACACAAAATACAACTTCAGGCGTTGGATCGACTTTAGATCGTAAATATCATAAAGTTCAACGCGGCACCTGAGTAGACCTACTCTCTACTATCATGCCGAATTCACAATGTCGCGTTGAACGCGTGCGTGCGTCGGCGCGCTTTGACACACTTTATCGAATCTTTACGATTTTAAATGACAAAGCGCGCGACCAAAAATTTTGTAAAACGAAATGCTGCTTTGAAGCGAATGCGCGTCGAGAGAGTAGAGCATGACAGATTAAAAGTTCGGTTTGGTTTTAACTAATGTACACAAATAGAGAGCAGAGTTCAAATTTAAAGTCTACTCTCTTTCTGTTTGTAGCTGTAATTTTTGTGCAAGAATTAAAAAAAGGATTCTCCGAAATCGATAAAAAAAATCATTCATAAGCAATGTAAAGAACAATGATACAAAACCAATGATTAATATTATTTTTTTATCCAAGAAAATCTGAAGAAATAAGTATTAGCCCCATCATATTGGTTTTTAAAACTTGTGTGTGATAAACATTAGTGATTCTGTGCCACTCCAACTAAGAACGGCACACCCCATGACCATAGACAAACCATACTGAGACCCCCAACTCACAATCCTCTTGCCGCTGGCCCCCTCAGTTTTTTTTTCAAATTCGCCATTTTGTTTTCCTATCGGTGTTATGTCAAAAAAGAATCCGTGTGACATGCAAAAACATACAAAAAATGCAAAAATAAATGCTGCCAACCTCGGCAACCGTGGGGAAATGTGAAAGAGTTCGGGAGTACCACATTTTTTCATTACTGAATGCCATTGGTTAGTTATTATAAATTGTTAAAAGGCGAATAATTTGATTTGTTTGGTTAGTAAAACTATCTAAAGTTGATGTTCTATATACTAGAAACATATTAGGACAAACATGGTTGTGTATTTTCCGCTTTTGGATATCATTAACTTCGATTTCGTGTGTAAATTTTTCTTAAATAATGAAGAAAATTTGCTCAAAATGTTTTCATTTTCCCTCAACCAATCTACATTGTTAATTTTTCATGAACACTTAAAGCAAATGTGCACTTATTCCTAAAAAAAATATTATCCACACGTAACGAACAATTTCAAATTTAACGGATAAAACTCTATGAACTCTGCCAGCAACTTTGCCCACAGCGGAAGTGTCTCATATCTGCTGGGAGTGTGTTGGTGAGCCGGAATTTTTGAAGTTTCGTGACATTTGTCAATACGATTTTCTATGTAACAATACTAGCGCACCAGATGTGTACACTCTATAAAAAATATAGCTTGTAGGCTAAGTAACGGGAAATCGGCCGGAGTTGGTGGTCTCAGTATTGTCTCTGCCCATGACTTCAAATCAAACAATTGAAAATTCTAATTGTTGTCAAACGCGCGTGAGAGTAGAGAGTAGGTCTCAGCGTTGCCACTAAAATCTTTAGCAAATGTAGTACGTTAGCCAACAAAATGTAGCATTTTCAAACAAAATGTAGTACCTGTTTTTTTTTTCTATTAACAAACAAAATAAACAATTCCAGAACGCAGTTAAGATATGATGCTGTGTTTATGTTTCTAGAACAGTCGGACACACTTGGAGTTTTCTTTGCACTATTGTAATTGGAAGTGTGTATGGGTAAGAGTTCATGTCTAACAAGCAAAGTCATATTGCAAACAAATGACTTCTGACAAGCGCGGCAAAAGGATTTGCCAGACCTATATTCGACCAACGAAAATTGGTTTTCCCATTCCTTGCAATATCTTTGTGTGCGAGCTGAAGATTTGCACTTACTTTAGAGTGATGCCAAGTTTTTAAATCTATTTATTTAATTATAAAAGCAAAAGGGGTAAAATTCGAAATGTTGTTCGCAAAAAAGTAAAATGGTTAGACGGATCTTAAGAAATGTAGTACTTTAGGTTTACGATGTAGTATGTAGTACGGCATTAAAAAATCCAGAAAATATGTAGCATAGTACTACATATGTAGTACAAGTGGTAACGCTGGTAGGTCTACTCAGGGCGTCGCGTTGAACTTTACGATATTTACGATCTAAAGTCAATCCAACGCCTGAGGTTGTAGTTTGTGTGGCAGGGCAGCATATGAACGCCTTGTTTCTACATATTCTGTCAACGCGACGTTGTGAGTTCGGCATCACGCGCGTTTGACAGCTTAAGAATTTTGAATTGTTTGATTTGAGGTCATAGAACGTGCCGTTCATAGCTGGAGTGGCACAGATCCGCTAATGTTAATCACACATAACTTTTAAATTAAATTAATTAATTCAGTGTGTGGAAAACTACTTAATTTCTTTAGAATTTTTTGGAGAAAATATATTAGTCAAGGGTCTAGTAAGAATGGAAAAGACTGTCAAAATGGCAGTGGTGGGGATAAATTCTCTCTCACGAAAAAGTTAGGGAACGCCTTTGAAGGACCTAACCTATGAAAATTGACAGATAGATAATTCAAAATAAGAAAAAGTGCTACGAAAATCCGAGCATGTGGAAGAGTTTGTACTGACTAAAAAAGAAGAGCGAAAAGCGACATTCCTTCTTAGAGCGAGGAATAATTTTGTCGCCACTTTCGAAAAGAATCTTGGAGAGAACATTCAATTTTATTGTTTCGCCTGTTGAAACCATTTTAATACACAGAAAATGAAAGCATATTATGCACGCGTATGCCAAATAGGACAATATGGCGACGGACAGCTTTTGCAATTCTTACACCAAAACATTTGATGAGAAAGAACTCGTAAGATTCTCAGTCGGGGGGGTAATATCTTGCTCTTTCGATGACGCTCTCTTTTACGAATATTTCGACTTAAGGAACGGCATTGAGTTAAAATGCGTACAAATCGTAAGAGAAAGTAAGAATTCGTAAAATTTAAATTAAAGGAACAGGCCTATTGTGATTATATTCGTCAATTGCTTGTCAAAATTATGCTGGAAGCGGGATCTGTCAGAAAGTCTGTAAGGTATTCTTTGAGTTTTTTTGTTTCTAGAACTCCGTAAGAATTGAAAGCTGAAGCACGATCGAGCTTTGAGCCATGGCAACACTTTTAAATTAAGAAGATACTCGTATATATTGAACGATTTTTCTGACATTTTAATACTTTTCTGCAAGCAAGAAGAAATTCTTTCAATTATTTACTATTTATTTAAAGCCAAGGGAAGATTATTATTCATTACTCGTTATTTTGCAAGTCGTATTTTTCTTGTAATTTCTTGCTATGTTTAGACTTTGTGCGATAACGATCAATTTGTATCGATTGTAAACGATTCAAAACTAGATCGCGATTGGACTGTTTCTCTCACAGCTGGTCGGCAATTTTTTCGGACCAAAATTATATTTTGCAGTTGACAAATCATGCCCAGAATTTCCTGGCTAAGATGAAATTCCTTATGTGTCAAGCTAGATAATTGTCACTTCCCAGTAAACCTGAAAATTCACAATAGGGACGTTCGGATACCCAGTTCATATAAAGCGTCAACTAGATTTTTCTGGACTAGGTATACGAACTTGAATTGTTGTTATATTCTAGAGGTTTATTTTGAATTTTGACTCTTCGAAATGTCAACTGAGATGCGGGCAGGATTTTCTTGACTAGATTTGTCGGCAACCTCTCTATAAACGTCAACTGAAAAAAACTATTCACGTCACCAATCTGGGCCGATAAAAACTGAAATACTCCAAATCAGTCAGCTGGCAGACTCACTAAACTAGAAAAAAAAATACACTGGGCTATCATAACCACAAAAAACATTAGGACTGTTTTTTAAGTGGACCCTAGAGAGCACTAGTTTTATTGGTACTCAATTTTCAAATGACAGATTTTCCAGTTCGAAATGAAACCAAATTTCTCTGATATTCCTGTGTTGTTCCCAGCCACGAAAATGCACTGACACTTCTTATTTGCAGTCACATGCTGACTGCAGCCAGCTTATTCCCATCAATGACATCTCCCTCTTTTTTTTTTATTTGCAGTGCCAAGCGTTTATTAGGCGCTCATGCAGCCAGCTCTTAAGACCCGGCGAATTTAGTGTCCTCCGCACAACGTTCGACTTATTTGAAATGTTGATGGAGGAGGCTATTGAGGAAAACCCTGAAGACTATCAGCGCTACATGACGACCTACTTCCAAGCATCTGTTCTCTACTCAATTGTGTGGGGCATCGGTGGCATACTGGATACAAATTCACGCCAACGCTTCGATGCGTTTTTAAGAAAGGTTGGAAATGAAATTTAAGAATCGCAACGCTCAAACACAAACCATTTTTTATGACAGCTATGGAGTCCCGATGAGGAGGAGCTCAATGTAATACCACGCGGAGTGGGTAAAATAGACATAGGCTTTCCAGCAGAAGGCCTTCTAGCCGACTACGTGTACGTGTACAAACAAAAAGGCACATGGAAGTATTGGCCGGAATTAGTCAAGAAAATGGAACCGGAAGAGACCCCGTCCGGGGTGCAAATACCAACCATAGACACGGCCAGATATATGCATCTACTCGAGATGCACATCAAAGTGAGTATGCGATTATTTTTTTGCTGACCTGTCTACCATCCCGTGGCGTTTTAGCATGAGAAGAAGTTCTTGCTAGTCGGCCCGACGGGAACTGGCAAGAGTGCATACATTCAAAATATGCTCATGAATAAGGTGTCGCCCGAGAAGTACATGTCTGCCTTTGTGACTTTTACGGTGATGATTACAGCAAATCAAATACAGGATCTTCTGATATCAAAGGTTAGTCGGATTTAGAGCACCTCATGGTACTATTTTTTAATTTGGCCTTGCTTGTAGCTTTTCAAGCTTAAACGAGGCAGATATGGGCCACCGAAAGGACAGACTGCGCTAATATTTGTGGACGACATGAACATGCCAGTTAAGGAGACCTACGGAGCCCAACCGCCGCTGGAGCTTCTACGGCAATTCTTTGACTTTGGTCACGTTTACGATCTGAAGGACACTTCCAAGATTCACTTGGAAAACCTGCTGATCGTGTGTGCATGCGGATTGCCGGGTGGCAGCCGCCAGGACGTGTACGCTCGCTTTCTCTCCCATTTTAATATATTCTCCATAAACACTTTCGCTGAGGACACCATGAATCGAATTTTTGTAAGTGTCCTCCTCAATGGATTTAAAAAATCCGGACACAGTCACGATGTACTGCTTAGTACACAGCAAATCGTCAGTGCTACCCAGCAGATCTACAAGTGCGTCCAAACTGAGTTGAGGGCCACTCCGGATAAGTCGCACTACATATTCAACCCGAGAGACATTTCGCGCGTGGTCACCGGCTGTACACTGCTCAGGAAGGAGTCTGTGGACAATAAGAGAGTCTTCGCTAGACTGTGGTACCACGAGGCTATGAGGGTCTTTTACGATCGCCTGGTCGATGAAGCCGACCAGCAGTGGATGTTCGGTAAGCTTAACGACTGCGTGAAGGACAACTTCAAGGAACGCATGGAAACACTATTCGAACAGTATGCCGAAGAAGATGGTCAGGTGACGCTGAATGGAGTGAATCGCATGATCTTTGGAGTGTATCTGGACGAAGACAATGAGCCGGACGAGAAGAAGTACGAGGAAGTTCCATCGATGGAGGTATTCAGCAGGCTGGCGTATCAAAATCTCGAAGAGTACAATGCGACTCGAAGGACCAAAATGGATATAGTTCTGTTCACCTATGCCCTGCAGCATTTGAACAAGATCTGCCGAATCATATCGATTCAGGGTGGCAGTGCACTTCTAGTGGGTATCGGCGGCTCGGGACGGCAGTCGCTAACGAAGCTAGCTGCAACGATTTGTGGGACATCCTTATTCCAACCGGAGATCACGAAGAATTACGGAGTCAACGATTGGCACGATGACATCAAGAGCGTCCTCAAAGAGGCAGGCGGAGTTGGCAAGCACTCAGTGTTCCTGATGACGGAGAATCAGATCAAAATGGAGCTCTTCCTGCAGGACATAGATTGTCTGCTGAATCAGGGTGAGGTGCCCAACATCTATGCGATCGATGAAAAGCAGGAGCTACTGGAAATGGTGCGACTCGCAGCGCAGGGAGGCAACCGCAATATGGACATCTCACCGCTACAGGTCTTCTCGTTCTTTGTGAACCGCTGTAGGCAGAAATTGCACATAGTTCTGTGCTTCAGTCCGATTGGAGATGCCCTGCGGACAAGAATCAGACTCTATCCATCTTTGGTGAACTGCTGCACCATTGATTGGTTCCAGATCTGGCCAAAAGAGGCTCTACAAATGGTAGCGAAGATTTCCATGCAGGATGTGAACGTGGAACCCGACGTGAAGGAGTCCATAGTGGTGAGTTGTCAGTACTTCCACTCGAGTGCGAACACTGCTATTGCTGAGTTCCGTGCTGAGACAAATCGCATTGTGTACATCACCTCCGCGTCATTTCTCGAACTGATCCGGTCATTCCGCAAGCTTGTGTCCCGCAAACAGACTGAGGTGATGGAGGCCAAGATGCGTTACATAGGCGGCCTTGAGACTCTTAAGGTAGCTGCCGAGGCCATCTCCGTGATGCAGGTGCAGCTGAACGCCCTGCAGCCAAAGCTGGTCGAAATGGCAATAGCCTCTCGTCGGATGATGGAATTGATCAACACGGAGACGATCGCCGCGAGTGCGGCTGCTGAGCAGGTGAAAAAAGACGAAGTGGTGGCCGGAGCCCAGGCGAAAGCCGCACAGGCTCTAAAAGACGAATGCGAGAAGGATCTAGCTCAGGCAATCCCGGTTTTGGAGGAGGCCATCTCAGCCCTGAACACCCTCAAGCCAGCAGACATTACACTCGTCAAGTCAATGAAGAATCCCCCGTCGGTGATAAAACTGGTAATGGCGGCTGTGTGCGTTATAAAGGGCGTCCCTGCGGACCGGATCATCGATCCGACGACAGGTAAAATGGTCAACGACTATTGGGGCCCCAGTAAGCGCATTCTCGGGGACATGAACTTCTTGCAGGCCCTAAAGGATTTCGACAAGGACAACATCAATCCGGATATTATGAAAAAAATCCGCAAGGAGTTCATTCCGCACAAGGATTTCCAACCGAAAATCGTCGCCAAGGCGTCCAGCGCTGCCGAGGGCCTGTGCAAGTGGATCATCGCCATGGACCTGTATGACAACGTGGCCAAGATCGTAGCTCCCAAGAAGGCAAAACTACAAGCAGCCGAAAAGGAGTACGCGGACACCATGCAAATACTCAACGAGAAGAGGGAAATGGCGGAGGCGCTCGAAAGGAAGGTGGCGCTCTTGCATGAAGACCTGGAAAGGGCGAACATGGAAATGCAGAGGACGCAGGATGTGGCAGATTTGTGCCAGAACAAACTCTACCGAGCTGAGGCGTTGATTGGGGGGCTCGGTGGCGAAAAGGACCGATGGACTGAGGCAGCGGCAACATTGCAATCAACCTATGATCACCTCCCTGGTGATATTCTTCTCTCGTGTGGCGTCATCGCTTATTTGGCCACGTTGACGGCACCATTTCGCAACCGATGTGTTGAGGATTGGTTCAACAAATGTCAATCCCTTGAGATACCCTGTTCGGAGGTATACAGCATCATCAGTAGCCTAGGCACGGAGATAGCTGTCCAACAGTGGAACATATACGGCCTGCCAAGGGACACATTTTCATCGGAAAATGCGATTATTTCGGCCAACTCTGGTCGTTACAGCTTGTTCATCGATCCCCAAGGGCAGGCGAACAAGTGGATCAAAAACATGGAGCGCAACAATCGCCTAAAGGTGGTCAAGTTCAGTCAAAAGAACTACATGAAGGTGATTGAATCTTCGCTGGAAGAAGGCAAGCCCGTGCTCATCGAGAATATCCTCGAAGACTTGGAGGTGCCACTGGATCCGATTCTCTTAAGGAACACTTTCATCCAGGCTGGACAGGAGTATGTGAGTTTGGGCGACAACATTGTGCCGATTTCAAAGAACTTCCGCCTCTACATGACCTGCAGTCTAAGGAATCCGCACTTCCTTCCGGAGACCTACAACAAAGTGACCATCATCAACTTTGCCCTCACCCAGAGTGGCCTGGAGGATCAGCTACTCAGCATAGTTGTTGCCAAAGAGCGCCCAGACTTACAGAAACTGCGAGAAGCTCTAACCGAGGAAGCAGCGAAAAATAAATCGGCTCTAAAAGACGCCGAAAACATGATTCTGAAGACTCTTTCATCAGCGCAAGGTGATATCCTCGAAGATGAGGGCGCCATCCAAATCCTAGACGAGTCTAAGAATCTTTCCACTGACATCGTTGCCAAACAGTCGGCCACAAAAGAAACCGAAGAGAAAATCGACGCGTTCCGACTTAACTACAAACCAGTGGCAGCTCATTCCGCCGTCCTCTACTACACCATCACCGACCTGCCCAACATCGATCCGATGTACCAGTTCTCCTTGAATTGGTACGTCAACTTATACACTTACTCGATTGAGAATGCCAACAAGTCCAAGGATTTGGCTCGACGGGTTAAGTTTCTGGTGGACGCGCTTACCCAAAATCTTTACAACAATGTGTGCCGGTCGATCTTCGAAAAGGACAAACTGCTTTACTCCTTCATTCTGACGACGAAACTCATGCTGGACACCCGTCAGATTGAAATGTCCCACGTGATGCACCTACTCACCGGTGGGGGCACGCAAGAGGTGTCGGCTCATGAGCCGAATCCTGATCAGTCATGGATAACTGAGGATATGTGGCAGTCGGTTAGGAAGTTGGAAAATCTATCAGTTTTCAGAAGTTTTGCGCGCTCATTTACGACCAACTTGCCAGACTGGCATTCATTCTACGATCATCCCGATCCACAAACCTTGCCACTGCCGTCTATTTGGGAGACCAAGTGCACACGATTTGAGAAGATACTTATTCTGCAAGCCTTGCGCCCCGATAAGGTGTTTTTGGCAATCAATCTGTTCATTGTGGCAGAATTGGGAACGAAATTTGTGTCGCCTCCTCCGTTCGATATTGCCAATTCGTTTCAGGAGTCGAATTGTCTAACGCCATTGATATTCATCCTATCTCCTGGTGCGGATCCAATGGGATCGTTGTTGTTGTTTGCCGAACGTATGGGATTCAATGAGACTTTCCAGAGTATATCGCTCGGCCAGGGGCAGGGGCCAATCGCAACGAAGCTAATTGAGGAAGCCCAGAGTGCCGGCTATTGGGTGTGCTTGCAAAATTGCCACCTGGCTGCGTCGTGGATGCCTGCGTTGGAGTACACGTGGGAGAACATGGATACCTTCAATACATTCCGTGAGTTTGTTTTTTTGTTGTTTGTTTTTCTATTTTCGAGTTAAGCAATAGCACCGGTGGTTTTAAGCGAAGATTCTGATCAAAAGTTCGTTTCGAACGCGCAATTCCATTGTTCGCTAAAGGCGCGTTTTTCGAGCTTCTAGCTCGGCAAAACACGCAATTACAACAATTAAGGGCTATTCACATGAGCGCTAATTGCGAATAGGCAAATTACGAAGAAATCAATTATATTGTTTTAATGAATTGAAAATTGCAAATTTGTTCTCCTAAAAGAGCATTTTATTTAAATAATCTAACATGTAATCAAAAAAAACTGAGGGTTTTCCCGCGAATACAAAAGTCTTGCCGCGAACTGTGACACTTTTTTCACAGTCCACATAAAACAGTCGCGATCGTGATCCACAAACCCACGAATAAAAAATTTGTTCGAATTAACCTTCAAAAATGAAACTGAATCGCGGGTATCTGCGACTAAAAAATGTTTTCATGTGGGTCAAGTGTCAGAAACTACGAATATTCGATTGTAAGCAGCTCGCAGTCGCTTAGAGTCCATTCAAAAATGCAATATTAGGCAGGATGTGCTAAGCAGAGAGTTCTCAAATGCATATATTGACATCACTGCTAAGCAGAGAATTCATAAATATTATATTTGAGTTCTATTCATTGCGCAATTTTGAGCGCAATCCTCCAGCTGTCAGAAACATTCTGCATTTGCATACCTAGTTGCTATTGCGCTCAGACATTAAGTTTTTTCCTTTACCTTTGAGTAAGAGTGGAAAAGACTGTCAAAATGGCAGTGGTGACCATAGACAAACCATACTGAGACCCCCAACTCACAATCCTCTTGCCGCTGGCCACCTCAGTTTTTTTTTTCAAATTCTCCATTTTGTTTTCCTATCAGTGTTATGTCAAAAAAGAATCCGTGTGACATGCAAAAACATACAAAAAATGCAAAAATAAATGCTGCCAACCTCGGCAACCGTGGGGAAATGTGAAAGAGTTCGGAAATACCACATTTTTCATTACTGAATGCCATTGGTTAGTTATTATAAATTGATACACAAATTACACTTGTGTGAGTGCTTCTTGAGTGGATTCTGACTTCAAATCGAGAAGCGAAATTTTCTTCTCAGAATCACCAGACGTGTATTTTTTGTTCCAATGGAACGGTTTCAGGAGTGATTTTTTCGATTCCGAACTCTCCCGGACGCTTCTTTTTGCCCAATGGAAAACGACATTAATCTATGAAAAATGGGAGATAGGTAATTTAAAAATTCAAAAAAGTTGTATGAAAATTCGTAAAATGTCTGATAAACTCGAAGAGTTCGTCAGTTTTGATTTATATTATGTTGATTCATCTAACGATGAAAGTGATTCAGAGTTAATCGAACTTCTTTTCGATGAATCCGAGTATGTGGAAGAGTTTGTACTGATTGAAGTACCTACAAACATTCGAGAAGAGGAAATAAATGATTATTTTTTGTTCCGGCTTAAAAAAAAAACCACACGTCATCTGTCGCTCGCAGTTGATTTCATTCTGCCTTCTTTATGCTTGGTGTACAATGTTTGTTCATTTCAAGAAGAGTGATGCTAGCTGAATTGACTTGAGAGAAAATATATTAGAGTACCTACAGTAGGCTACGAAAGTTTCGCGTTTATTGATAAATAAATGTTGCTTCAAAGCGACACTGCATTAAAAATTACGTGGAGGAGATTGTGCATTCTTATAGCGAGGAAGAATTTCGCAGCCACTTTCGAGTTCGAATACAATTTTGAGGAAAACAGTAAATTTTATTTGGCCGCCTTTTGATACCAATTTAATACGCAGGAAATGAAAACATAATGCACTCGAGTGTCAAAAAGGGCATCAAATTTTAAATCATCTGTCAATAATAAGGTGACAGACCAAGAAATTGAGTAAAGCTCGTAAGATTCTCAGTGGAGCGGTAATGTATTGCTCTCTCGACGGCGCTCTCTTTTACGAATTTTTCTAAGACTTAGTAAAAGTTCGTAAAATATAAAAATAAAGGAACACCCCTTCTATATGAACTGCTAGTGAACTGTATCAGTGCCAAACAAGCTCTGCCCAAAAGATGGTGCCAACATAACTTGCGCCCTTGGTTCAAATCAAAGCGAATAAAAACAAAATGCCAACCATCTTGGTACATAGGATGCTAGAGACACCTATTGGGTGTTAGCAGATTTGCTAAGTAAAATGGTTGAAATTCAAATTGCTGCGGATGTCGCATCGAAAATGGAATAGGTGGAACCAACGAAATTCGAATAAAAAATCGTATTGTAATGCATTTATTGCCCCATAAATTACACAATTTTCGCATGATTTTTTTCTGTTGTTTTACATTTGTTTTTATAATATTTTGCAATAACACTTTGCACACCTATATATCAATCCACAAAGTTTTCTGGACAGTTATACAAATTTTCAAATGAAATTTTGGATAGGCTTAAAATCATCTGAAAAATGGAAACGCTGCAGGATGGGATGGAATTCTCTCCGAATTCTACAATCATTGGATTATTCTTTAGGGAAACCTGTGCAAGTACTGAGAATGTGGAGAATAGTCTCCCCTCTCTCCTCGTTCTCGGTCATACAGCAGTGGTAATGACACCTATTGAAATTTGAAACGCTTATGTGCATTCTGTAGATAGAGATCCAACTCTTTCGTTTTCAGTCACAACTTTGTCCAAATCGGTTTGTTACTGGACATGTTGTACTACTTGTCCACATAAGGTTTGTTCTTTCAAAGGCATTTCTAGTATTTTTTAAAATGCTACCACTGATCTGCTAAACTTATCTCTATAGCCACGCAAGGCAAAGATTCTATTTGTCGCGCGACACCTTTTGACGAAATGCTGAAACGATTATATCCCAAATCATTTGGCATGATACAACTCTACTTTTGGATCGAAGTATGTTCTTTTAACTGGACTACGTACTTATATTTATCTTTGTAAGCTAGCTCGTAGAACGTACCTACGTGTGTCCTGTTTCGTGAACAGCAGTCCTATGTACATCGTATCCATTATTTTTGGACATTTTTTTTTAGCAACTTTCCGCTTGTGGTTAACAAGTTATCCAAGCGACGAATTTCCGGTTTCCCTTCTTCAAAATGGAGTGAAAATGACAAACGAACCGCCAACAGGACTGCAGCAGAATCTAATTCGCTCCTACAACTCAGAACCGATGAACGATATCAAGTTTTACTCTGGTAAGATAGGAAAACTGTACCGAACCCTTGATAAACCCTGTTTCTTCCAATAGGCTGCCCCAAGCAGGATCGCGCATTCACCCGACTTCTCTATGGAATATGTTTCTTCCACGCTGTTGTTCAGGAACGTCGAAAATTTGGTCCCCTCGGCTGGAACATCCAGTATGGATTCAATGAGTCCGACTTCCAAATTTCGGTGCAGCAACTTCATGTATGTATACAAAGCCAAAAACAATGTGCGTCACTTAAATTCCATGTCCCGTCGTAGATGTTCCTCAATCAATATGATCACGTGCCATATGCCGCAATTTCTTACCTAACAGCTGAGTGCAACTACGGTGGCCGTGTAACCGATGCGTGGGACCGCCGTGCGATCATCACCATTCTGGCTGATTATGTAAATGAGCAGGCAGCTACTGACTACAAGTTTATGTTTGCCAACGACGAAGCGTACATTTTGCCTAGGAAAACGGAGCACCGAGAAATTGTCCGTTACATTCAGGATTACATACCATCACTGCCACCACCAGAAGTCTATGGACTTCATGGCAACGCCGGAATCACACGCGATCTACAAACGACCAACGCTTTGTTGGACTCGATGATACTCACGCTGAGTAGCCCTGCAGCTGGTGTAACCGACGAAGACAACGAATCCGCTCTATTGGGAGTTATTCAACAGATTCATGACAACATGCCCGCAGACTTTGACATAGAACGAGCAAAGGAGAAGTATCCTGTTGACTATAACGAATCAATGAACACAGTGATCGTTCAAGAAATGGAACGATTTACGAAACTACGCACTGAAATCAACAACACCTGCGTGGAGCTGCAGAAAGCTATCAAGGGGATTTCTGTGATGACACCTGAACTGGAGTCTGCTATACAAGCGATTCAATTTAAGAAAATACCCGCCAAATGGATGTCTAAGTCGTATCCAAGCTTAAAGCCGTTAAGTTCGTATATAATGGACTTCTACAGACGACTAAAGTGGCTCCAGGATTGGTAAAAAAAAACACTTGCTCTTTCGAAAACACTTTAACAGCGCTGTTACTACTAGGTACGATCACGGCAAGCCTTCAACATTTTGGATATCGGGATTCTTTTTTACCCAGGCCTTCCTTACCGGTGCGATGCAGAATTTCGCTCGAAAATATAAGATCCCCATCGATACGCTGACATTCGATTTTGAAGTTCTACAAGTGAAGAGGTGAATTTATATTCATTTATTCAGTCATCTGTATTATAATTACAATTCCTAGCATGGAGAAGCCCCCCGAAGATGGTGTATGTATAAATGGAGTTTTTCTGGAAGGTGCCCGTTGGAATTGGGAGAACCAACATTTGGATGAGCAACTGCCAAAAATTCTAATTGCTGATGTGCCAGCAATACACTTTATGGTGAGTTCAGCTTAATAAGTGATAACGCTTGTAGGACCTAATTTTTTTTTTTCTCTTAGCCAATACTGACGGTAACGCTGGACGAGGGAACACGCTACAAGTGCCCACTTTATAAGACTTCAGAGCGAAAAGGCATCCTATCAACTACCGGTCACTCGACGAACTATGTTATACCGATTTTACTCCAGACTTTAGTGCCAGCGACGCACTGGGTGAAGAGGAGCGCTGCTTTGATTTGCCAGACAAGCTCTTAGAGATCTATTTTTTTACAAGTCTACATTTAAAAATTTTGTACAACCATTTTGTGACTATTTCTATAAAAAAAATTGTGACTTACTACAAATGACTCGGTTGTGTTTTAACGATGTAAGGTCGTTTTGAATCTTTTGCAACCGCGGGACAATGTGCCGCTTTGTACTTTTGAGTGGGCATTCAAAGCAATTATGAAACTAGAAGCTTAACGACGATGGAAGTTCTTAAGAAAACTTCATCAGAAGGCGTTTATCTTTTTTAGTTCAGCTGAACTGAGTTCGAGCTTTATGAGCGTGCGCAGATTGCTCTGAGGTATTTATGGAACAAACTTGAGCACATAGTTGTCATAAATGCATAAATTGAATATTTATTAGGTAATTGATATTTATTAAATTGGTTAATTTTCAGTTCAAGAACAAGGTTCGCCCTCCATTTCAACTATTTTGCTTTTCTGTCAAATGTGACTGTACTGTCGATTGGGCGCTCTCAGAGCACTTTTTTTGCTCTCACCTCTCAGAGCACTTTTTACCTTAGACAAACCATACTTCAAATTTGCTTCAGATTTACCAATACAAGTTCGTTTGAGTTAGACAACTAGTGGAGTTTGCTTACGTTTTCGTTAAATTTTTCAACAGCAAAGAAGCGCATTACATCGGGTGGATCTCTTTTTGTTAATTATATATGTACAAATGTTTAGAAATCAATCTGAGCGAGCATTTTGAATGTTTTCATATAAAATCTGACCAGTGAATGGAAAACGCTTAGAAAAGTGTCGAAGGCTATACATATTCCAATCGCACAAATGTCAACCCAAATAAAAACAAGTGACGTTTTTATGTTCGATTATACACACGAAATCTGAAATCTGACAGCAAATCTGAAGAAGCCTAATCGAAAACCACATAAGTGTGTAATTAGCTTTTTACTCAGCCTGCTCAGCTCAGTCAATTTATTCTGAGCTCATAAAGCACGCTCTGATCATGCTCTGAAAAAAAAACACAAATTCTGAGCTCGGATGGTTTTGAGCTAAAAAAAAAACACGAACTTTTTGTGTAACAGGTCAGGCTCTGCTCTGAACTAAAAAAGAAAAAACGCCTGATAATATAATTTTAAAATAATTTGTGTTGTCCCCATTTTTATATCCAGCTATATATGTGCACAACGATCTTAGGGATATCTGTCAGTAATAATTAGTGGAATCGAAACAGCATTCTAAATAGCCACTTTAATGAACGAGCTATACGTTCCCAGAATTAAGGTAATTTTACATACGAAAGAAAAACTAATTCCGTCAATTCAACCCCAGATCTTTGGAAAACGGCCCCTTATCGAATTTAATGTTAGCTTTATTAAAATTTCAAGCTGTTCATATACCGAGTCAAGTTTATTTTGAGCATCTGTTCACCCACCATACCTAACCAATGATTTGCCCTGGGTCGGCATTCTGTAAGGCGAAACGTTCAAACGTTTTCGTGTGCACGAAGAAATTTGCTTGTGTATCATAGGGCAGATCATTCGTGCCGTTTCGTGACCGTTTCGCCTTACAGAATCTGGTAAAAATTTACAAAGTTGACTGAATAAAAGATCACTCAAGTTTAACGACTCGAAAATTTTCTGTATTTCACGACATTGGCAATTTTGTAGATACAAATCATGCTTTTCCACGTTCAAAAATGAATTTCAGAAACGAAACAATCCAGAGTGGTTATAAATTTAATTAGAGAGATTAACCGTATTCTGTTAGTTTTTGTTCACTTGCTTGCGGTTGTATATAAGAAAAAAAAACATAAGTATATGAACAGACAAAAATTACAGTAAAAGTATATACAAAACTTTGTTCACTATCCCGCGAATATCTATTAAGCAAAAACCGGTGAATAACAAACATATCCTAGGGTTATCACAAAATTATAAAAGTTTACAGTTGACAGCACTTTGTTTTTGTAGTGTGTCTAGAACAAATTAACGAAAATCGGTAATCAAATAATTTACGAAACTACATGGTGTGAATCTGTGTGGCTTTTTGTTTCTTACCTAAAACTATTTAAGAAAATATTTACAAATGAAGAGCGACATGCAGCGGAAATTTAAGACTAAAAACTAACTTTGCTTAATATCATCATTTTAAGTGATAGATTCGATTGCGCGGAGAAGACGGCACCAACGGTGTGTCTTAGCGTAGGACTAGCATACAGCATGCGCGGTTTGTGCACACAGCTAGTTTTACAGTCCCAACTCGTTGCGGTACGTGTGTTGTGTACTATGTGTCAAAGTGAAGAACGTATTCCTTCAGCGGACCCGGTAGATTAAGGCGGTTAATGTTTTGTGCGAGTTTCTTGTTGAGCGCCTCGTATATCGACACTCGGCAGAGTTGCTTCAAGCTCCGTGGCTTACGGTAGAGCATCGATATTAAAGAGATAAGTTGTTCGGTCTTTTTACTAGGTACTTGAGCTACGTAAAAGTTGTGCAGTGATTTGAGACAATTGTACAGCGGTTCATGCTGCATGGTCAGAAAGAAAAGGTGAATGATGCGCGTAAACGTCAGCTGAGGATCGTTGAGAATGAACTCCTTCTTTGTGATGAGAATGATGTAGTAGAAAAGTATAAATCTGGAATTTGTACGAAAGGAATTGCGAAAGTGGTCGCCAAGATGTTGGCGGGATGGTCCGGCGGCTGGTCCACCTGCTACCACCCCGTTGGCTGCGTTCACTGGTAAATCGTCGGGTGAGGGATTCGCATGGCATAGACCTTCGCCAAAGTTGGCAATTTCATTGGAGAAGATCGTGCTGCCCGGTGTTGATTTTCCGCTTAGCACGATATTTGGATCTGCACCATACTGGATAAGAGTGAGTGTGAGCTCATAGATGCACTGCATGTCTGGGCACGTGCGGACATTCTGCACCATATCCATCACCGCTTGCAGAATGTGTGGATATGTTTGATTGCAGTCCAGACCGTGTTGCAGCAGTAACAGTAGAATATTCTTGATGAAGTCGAAGTTTGTTCGTTTCTGTGCGTCACAATTGAGGGTGAAATTTTCGCTAACGGTGAAAACTAATACGTGCAAGGGTGTAAGGTTCGAACGATACGAACAGTTGGGATTCGCTCCATGCTGCAGCAGGATTCTCATGCAATTCAGGTAGCAGACCTACAAATAAGCAGATGGAGGTTTTTTAACATCCGGAAAGATGCGATTTATTTGTCGATCAAACCTTCATTGAATGCGTAAAGTGGTGCAGTTGATCTTTGTTTATGAGTGGAACCAAACAGACCATAATAGGTACAGAACCATCACGTCCTACAATGTTAGGGTCACCTAGTATGGCAAGAAATTTGATGAAGAGTTACACATTTCGATAATCATATAGATGACACTTACCATCTTCTTTGACTAGCATGCTAAGAAGTTCGAAGCACACCTCCCAGTCGCGTACATGGCGAAATACACATGCCAACGCGCTGTTCCCGGCCTGGTTGATAGAACTCTTTGCGCCGTTTTGCAAGAGAAATCGCACCAAGTGTAGCACATCCCACTTACTCCACTTATCGTAGCCATATCTAAGGGAAAGATAGTCTTTAATTGGTGATTTTATTACAAGCTGTTTTGACAGTACCTCGCTTCCTCAAGCGCATAACGGACAATAAGCGCATGCAGTGGTGTATTGCCTAATGAGTCTGGCTCATTGATGAGCTCTTTGCAGCCTCTTTCCAACAGAATCCGCAGGGTACTCAGGGTGTCTTCGGCAGACTTGCGAGCCGCAAAAATGACTATCGTAAGAGCAATATCAATTAGATGGAACATCAGCTCAAAAATATAGAGAATAAATCTACTTACCGACATGTAAAAGCGTCATTTGCTGGGTGCACGTTCGTACAGTCGTCACTGCGCCGTGTTGGATCAAAAGCTCTAGAAATCGACCCTCGTGGAGAACCGCCTGGTGAATTGGGTAGTATTCATCTTTGATCAAGTTTATCTCCTCAGTTCTGGTAATGACCAGCTGCTGAACACAATTCCATGCACCCCTTTCACAAGCTAAATGCAAAAGAGGTTTCTTCACCCGAAATGGGATCTACAATGAAATCCAATTAGCCAAAATAATTGATAGACCTCGTGCTACACCCACCCATGGATCCTCCATCTTCTGTGAAAGTATGTTCAGAACGTTGATCTGATCCCCATCTATCGCATAACACACAGAGTTCTGCAACTTCGTACTAAAGCGATCACATACCCCAACTTCTTCCTGGTTGCCCTGATACTTGCCACTTTCTTCACAATTGTGCGAATGTGTGCCGGGGAAGCAAAGCCTCGCATCTGTATCAATCCTTGCACCATGTTTAAGTAACAGCTCCACACACTCCTCGTAACCCTTTAGACAAGCGATGTGCAACGGAAGTGAACACGGTGAACGATTCACGTCCGGTCGGTGTCGGTGCAACAACCACTTGGTGAGATCGATATGATTCAAACCGACACTACGCTGCAAGATGTTGTAACCGCATTCGTCGTGGATGACCAAGATGTTCTCATTCTTAAACAAGACCCAAAGTTAGACGGAGTTCGCAATGCCATGGAGCTCCACTCACCTTTGGTATTTGCAGGAGTAGACTTTCAAGAGTATGAATTGAGATTTTCGGATTTGCCCGAAGAATTTCGAATGTCGTTTGAATCTTCTCCTCTGTGGCTTTGGAAACTTTATGACCGTCACGATGTGACAAGAGTGCACTTCCAGATCTAAACACTTGACTCACAGAGCCACCCATTTTATAAAAATATATTTCATAATCCTCCCTGGGGGAACTCTACCGATAAAGCAAAAGAGCGAAAAAAAGAAAATAAATCTTTCATTTGTCAGTGCGTCACGACTCACTAACCTTGGGCTATGCGCTTGGGATGGGATTTTTCATATGCACTACAGTTGACTTTAATTCATATTGGGACTGATAAGTTATTGCAAAATCCTCTTCGATTAGATTCTTGAAGAGAAAATGTATTTATACAAAACAAAAAAATCAATAACACATTTCTTGTAGTTTGTTTACAATCAGCCGAGTTAATTGGACGATTCCAGTTTATGGGACAGCATTGTCGCACGTACAGTGAGGTCAATTTATTAGTATGTTTATCGCGATGAGGAGTTACAACTACGTCAATCAGTTTATTGTTATTTCTTATTGTTTTTCTTTTTAGTAAATTATTCTGAATTAGTTCTTTCTTTTTTCTTTGCTACATCGTAGCTACTGGCTGCGGATGACAGTTTGCAAATTTCGTCAATCGAAATGTCATTTGAAAATAAGGACAAAATAAGCAACTAATTTGAAAGCTGTGGTGAGTTGATGCATTCAGTGTTAAACCAGTTTCTTTTTGGAATTTACCCGAATCACTTCTTCGAATCTCAGCTTTTGAGTTTGTCAACTAGGTTCATGTTTTTTTTTGTGAAACAGTTCCCATCGGGAGGATCTCGCTTTATTCATTATTAGTTTAGAGGGGTTTTTTAAGGAATATATTTAAATAAAGTGTAGCTGGCCACATGCATATTCCAAGCTCGGGAATAACTAAAAAAAATATAGTTAACAATTTGGGAAATTACGTTTGATTGAGCGTACATTAGGAAAGTGGACAGCGAATCTTCCCACATCACACGCTGTTTCATTCATCAAACCTATATTTATCTTAAAGATATCGATAAACATGTACAACAACAGTAAGCCAGTTTTTTTGAACTTCGATCCTAGCAAACGAAAGTAAAGAATGATTTTCAGCACGCAATTAGACCAACAACGCTCTACTTGACACTTCGATGACTCCCAGTAGTTGCAGTGATTGTGTGCTGAAAATCCTTCTTTACTTTGCTTTGCTAAGATCGAAGCTCAAAAAACAGGACTAGTTTCATGTAGATCGCTGATATCCATGTTTAACAGCAAGACTTTGATATCCTACCATTGCCGTAATAGCCGACTATGGAAAGAGAAAGCTACTTGAATCATTTGGGTACCTACAAATTCAAAAAATAATATGGGAAAACTACAAAATTTCAAAAAATAATCTATCATTTCTGAACACATTTTGGTAACCAGATTTTCCTCAACTGCAGATAAATAGTGTAAATTCAACTTGGCATCACTTTTGTACACGAAACGCTCTTTTTTGACAGTCGCCCTTGCATATGGGAATCAGTGAATTTTACAATTTATTATAAACTCGCAAATAAAACGTTTAAAAAATGGTGAGAAGCTTTTACTTTTCACATAGATTCTTGATCTAACACTCACGACGGAATACCGTCGAAATAATAACAGAATCTTGTGCAAATTGAATTTAAAATAAATTCTAACCTAAAAACAATTGTGTGACGTTTTGTTTCTATACAAATTTCCATTTTATTTTCAGAGACCTTTAATGCTCCAGGGACATGAGCGTTCCATAACGCAAATTAAATACAATCGCGAAGGTGATCTGTTGTTCTCATGCTCCAAGGATCAAAAGCCCAATGTTTGGTGGTCACTGAATGGTGAACGACTGGGTACCTATAATGGTCATCAGGGCGCTGTCTGGTGTCTGGATGTTGATTGGACTTCATCGAAACTTATTTCGGGTGCCGGTGACATGTCTACAAAGATCTGGGATGTTGAATATGGCTCTGTAATTGCATCGATTCCGGCAAAATCGTCTGTGAGAACTACTCACTTTAGTTATTCTGGCAACCAAGCTGCTTACTCTACGGATAAAGCTATGGGACAGAACTCTGAATTGTTCATTATTGATGTCAGGAATGCCGATTCTAGTATTTCCGAACAGGATGCCATTTTAAGGATTCCAATGTTGCAGTCCAAGATTACCTCTATGTTGTGGGGTGCTCTCGATGAAACCATAATTACTGGTGAGTGCTGCATGCGATGAGTCAGGTGGCAGTGTATGTTATAAATATCAAAGCGTTTCACCATTCAGCCATCTGCTACTTTACTGGTTACGTCGCGTTGGTTTAAAGGGTCTGCTATTAATTACTTGAATATTTAAAGCGCTTAAATCGCTATTGCTGTGTGACTACAATCAGTTCAGATGCCGTATGTCTTTTTGCGGTTTGAATGTTATTTATGGTATTTTATAGCGGTAAACAAATTGTTCTCGCCTGTTAGCAGCCGTTTAACATCGCAAAGACTCAAACTGTTCTGGTGTATGAATTGTAGACTTGGTGATCTCTCCCTATTTAACATGGAAGGATTTGCCTTTAACTTGCATATTTTTTTGTGTAAATTTCACAGGTCATGAGAACGGTCAAATTTCACTGTGGGACATTAGGAAAGGCAAGGAAATCAACTCTATAAACGACCATACAGCCGGCATCAATGACATGCAAATGAACAAAGACGGTACCATGTTTGTGACCGCCTCAAAGGACACGTCCGCCAAGCTGTTCGATTCTGAAACGCTCATGTGCTTGAAGACATACAAAACCGAGAGGCCCGTAAATTCCGCCTCAATCAGCCCCATCATGGATCACGTTGTACTCGGGGGTGGTCAAGACGCCATGGAGGTGACAACAACGTCAACGAAAGCGGGTAAATTTGATTCGCGATTCTTCCACTTGATATACGAAGAAGAGTTCGCACGTTTAAAGGGTCATTTCGGTCCAATCAACAGTATGGCCTTCCATCCCGATGGTAAGAGTTATGCGTCTGGTGGTGAAGATGGTTTTGTTCGCGTTCAAACATTTGACAGCTCGTATTTTGAAAATATCTTCGAGTAGTCTTAAGTAAAACAAAAGCCGTCTGAAACAACAGTTCACTTCTTTTCAAAGTCTTTGAAGATTAATACATACCCGCGGAGTTTTTTCTGAATGTATTCCATGTACACTAGAACTAGTAGAAATATATTCATGATAACAACAAGAACTGGTTTTGTCTATTCATATTTTATTTTAAATTTTATTCGAATTTCTTCAACAACAATACGTAAATTAGAGCAACAAGATTGGCTAACAGTTGTTGTCAATGTGAGAAATTGGATTTATTTGTGCTGAGATACCCATGCAACATGTTTGCGAGTGGTCTAGAAAAAGGAATTCTTTTTCTTTTTCAGTATTACCTGCAAAAAGAATGGAGAATGTACAGGCTCAGTTATTTTTGTGCAAGCAAGGTGATTATGAACTAACAAAATGTGGCAGATGCGAGTGCTAAACTGTTTCCAAGAAACAAGGCTATCGCTGCAACCGAAAAAGGCTGGTTACATTTGCAGATATACCTTCAACAAAGGGGACGAGGACACATGAATAGCTGCTTAATAAATTGAATAGACTAGTGATGCTTTGATTTATTAAGAAAACTGCATAACATTGTGGAATTTGTAGCAGCTAGTGCTAGAGAAAAGAATTGGAATATTTTTATGAGTGCTAAGAAAACTGAGGTAGCAACCATATAGAAACGGGATGTGAAAAGCAGCATATTGTTATGCAGATTAGCGAATAAAATATGCGCAAATTGTCCCTCGTCCCACCACACATTTTATAAATGGAAGCCCAGAGGAATGCAATTGCATCGGAATGTCATTTTGTACTGTGATAGAAACTCAACCTTACGTTACTCAATATAACTTACAGGTTGTCCCTGCATTGCAGCAATCTGTTCCGGTGTTGGCGCACATCCTGGTGGTGGAGGCGGTATGCTTATGGAACCGGCTCCCTTTCCTTTGAATCGTGCTCCAGCATCAAAGGTCACCGTCTACAGGGAAATAATGCTTACACAAATTCAGCTTTTCAAATAATTTTAAAATATCTTTACCGATGCGGATACCATGGCGTTTGTATTCTGTTGCGGCGGAAGTACCGTTCCTGGCATCATATGCGGTTGGGTATTGTAGTTAAAGGCATATTGAGGATGATTTGGAGCATAGCCGACTATTCCGTGTTGCTGGCCATACTGCATTGGTGGCTGCTGATGTAAGCCGACGTACGGCGGAGGATTACCACTCAAAGCTGGATAGAAATTGCCTCCTTGTGGAGCGTACATAGGCTGTGGATTCCACCGCTGGCTCTCCTCATATGATGGTGGTGGTGGTCTCTATTACGATTGCGAAACGCAATATTAATGCGTGAAAACGTTGGGTGGTTCGACAAAATGAACTTACGTGGAAAAGATTTGGGTCCGGTTGGAAGTTTTGATGTTCCGCATTGGGAGCACTAGGCATTTGGGAATAGTTTTCACCTATATAAACAAAGAGTAGTAAACATTTGCTTAAAATAATATGTAATCAAAATGTATACCTTTTTTCTCTGCCATTATAAGTAATACAAACAACTTAAACACCTTGAAGACGAAAACGAATCGATAATTTTCTGCGAACTGACGTTTAGTTGTTTGTTTGCTTTGCCCCTAGATCCATAACAGGTGTTAAATGTGCTGCGAAAAGCTCGTTATATGGAGCGATGCTTTATACAGTTACAGTCTGTGACAAAAGGCCGAGACAGGCCTGAAAATTTTTGTGGTTTTCGATTGGGCTTTTGCAGATTCTTCTCGCAGATTTCAGATTTCGTGTGTACAAACGAACAAAATCGATTTTCTCCCTTTTTGGTTGATTTTGTGTGGTTGTACACTACTTATCTACGTGTTTTTCATTCACTGTTATAATTTTATATTCATTGCGCCGTACTAATAACAAATTTTAGTCTCGACTTTAAATTTACGGAAGCTCACAATTGCAAAATTTGTATGGAAAATATAGCCACTGTGAACTACTAAAATTTAGAGTCGACTGGTTATTGGTAAGATCCATTCGAAATTAAAACCCGGTGAAATTTGTTTCTCTACTACTAGCTGTCAAATTCAAACAAAATATTTTCGGTAATTCTGAAAAAATCAAGATACGCAGATATGCTCTGAAATTGGAAAAAAAAAATGATATTTTTTTCCTGCCAATCGAAAATAAAAAGTAGGTAAGTAACTTATGTCGGTTTCGATTTGGCATTTCAGATTTTGATCAGAGAGTTCAATTTTCCGCAGGCCTAATCGGACATTAAATTCAAATTTTATTGGTTCTTATGTGAAACATTGCGGTTAGAAAAACAACAATTCTTCCAACGATAAACAATACGTAACCGGCGGTTGTGTGCAATAGGAGGCGTGTTTTTTTGAGCTCCGATTTCAGCAAAGCAAAGTAAAGTAGGATTTTCAGCACGCGATTACAGCAACTACAACTGAGTCTCGAAGTGTCAAGTAGAGCGTAGTTGTTGTAGTTGCGTGATGAAAATCCTACTTTACTTTGCTTTGCTGAAATCGACGCTCAAAAAAACACGGCTAGTGTCAAAAATGAAGAAGAAAAAAACCAAGTGACATGCTAAAAAACTTGTAGGAAAACAAAAGAGAATTTATATGGCTGTAGCATAATTTTGTTAAAAAGTTACTGAAAAGTTTATAATAAAGTCCAAAAAACAGAATAAAAACATTTTAGAAATGAAAACTGATGTTTTTCACATGTATTAGGTAAAAGAAGAGAGGTCAAAGTAATGGGAATTGTGCGCTTTTTGTCAAATATTGACCAAAACGCTACTCTGGCCATTACAAAACGGCTTTGTTATCCTACAAATTTTTTTTGACGTTTGAACCAAAAAGATAGCCCATCTGTGAAAGGATGGGCTTCGCGAAACACTCTATACACAAATTGAGATGTTACCTACGACCTATCTACCACATAAAGTTATTAGATTCTATACTCAATCGAACTCATCCATTCACGATTCCGAGTCTCGCAGCAATTAATTCCGAGAAATAAAACTTCTGACAGCCAACGAATGCCAACTTGACATTTACGAACTTTTAATCGAAGGCGCACTCTTTTTCTTCCCAAATTTGTATTTGACAAAAAACTTAACATCATGGGTGGAAAAACAAAGCAAATACAGCGCACTAAAAACAACGCCAAGGTATAGAAAAATAACTTATTTACGAAAGAAATTAATCACTTTTCCCTCGCAGCCCTCAAATAGTGGAAGGAGTGCAGAACTCTTGGGTGCCTCCGTACCTTCATTCGTCGGGTTTTCAGCACACTCGGATCTGGGAATGATACCATTCGCTCCTGGATTCTCTACAGGCGAAAACCTCCCAGAAACATTTGACTCCAACATTTGTACGCAATTCCAATTGGTTTTGCGAAAGATAACGAAAAAAGATCCCATCACCAAGGTGAAAGCGCTACAAGAATTCACTGATCTCCTCACAGAATCCGATGTCGATGTAGTTAAGGGTATATTACCATTGTGGCCAAAATTCTATCATAATCTAGCAAATGACGTCGATCACAGAGTACGTGAGAGTGCTCAAAACGTCCAGAACTTAATCGTATCAAAGTGCAAGAAAGCTGTCGCACCGTATCTCAAGCAATTGACACCAGTTTGGCTGGGAAGTCAGTTTGATAACTACCCACCAGCAGCAAGTGTGGCAGCCTCAAGTTTTCAATCGGTTTTTCCGGCCAACAAGATGCAAGAAGTTTGTCTCTTCTGTCAGCAAGAGATCCTGGACTATATAGTGCGTAACCTCACGTTCCATACAGCATCAACGTTGACCAGTGCAAAATCATGCACGCCGGAGGAGGCGGAGCATAAGTATCAACGAGTTGCTGTCTGTAGCTTAAAGATGATGTCCTTTTTCCTGGAGAAAACCGCTGGCAGTGACATATCAACGAGCACTGAGAAAATCCATACTTTACTGTCACATCAGAAATTCTGGAGCTTTGCCAAGCATAAGACAGCTCATATTAAGTACGAAATGAGTACGAATGAGTAACGAATGTCTGTAAAATACTTTAACTTTTTAGGTCTGCGTGGTTTGAGCTTCTCTACAATGTGTTGCAGTACACTCCGGAACTAACGAAGGACATCAAAGGACAGTTGATAACGGTGTGCTTCCAAAATATAGACGATAGCGAGCCACTGATTGTGCCGCATGTATGGGGATGTATTCTGCTGCTACAGAACACCTACGAGGACTGGTAAGTTGTCCATAACATTTCATATTTGAAGTATTCATCTGTCAAAACTGACTCTTTCAGGTACAAGGCGATTAACTTCAAAAAGAATGTCCAAGCTAAACTGTTCACATTCCTCCAAAACGAATGCAATGGCAACTTGGAAACTGTTTGCCCGAATTTATTGCCATTTCTATCAAAACTAACACAGGAGACCCTTCAAGACGTCTCCTTAGAAGACTTTTGTAAAGACTTCTTCAATGCCATGAAGGAAGCAATAACGACGCCCAAAGCAATTTCCAAGTCCGACGTTTCATCACTAACTGCAGCATTCTACGAATGCATTCGTTTCATAGTTCAACGATTCAACACAAATGTGGTTTCGGGCGTCGACACCAGTGAACTGCCACAATACGTTCTCGACGAGTTCATCATTTACCCAGTTAAATGGTCGTGTCGCAGTTCAGGAATTGCTACGAAATACATCTTTCGTCACACATCCGCTTTAATAGCATACTGGGCAGGTCAGTCTGAGTCTAAATTGTATTCCCAATTGTTGAGTGGCTTCTGGACGGCAATCACGGAAGATATCGAAAGAGAACCGTTGAACGATACAACTGTGGACAACATAACTGATCTGATTGGCTGTCTCTATTGGGCAAATCCAAATCTAGAAAGTCCGAAGGTTAAATTTTCAACTAACGACGAAACGGATGGCTGTCGTCGTCAGAAATCAAAGCCAACACCTTCATACGTTCAAGCTGAACTGAGAAAATTCACGATTTTGTTTGTGCGGCTTTGTTTGGGCTGTGTTTCGAAGGACAAGACGCTGCAGTATGAGACGCAAATACGTGGCTTAATAAAGTTGTACCAGGATGCAGAATTTTACGCTGACATTTCGGGAAAGAATGACATTGAAGTGACGTTGAATTTACTGGCCGATATTTTGTGTTGTTCGCCGGTGGAACCGTCTGATATTGTGGTGGAAATTGTGTTTGAAATACTCAACTACATGGAGAAGGATAAGAAGTTGCTTTTCCTTAATAAACTCCTCGGGGTAAGTTTAAGCCAATTGAACATTGCCCTATTTCTGCGATGTACTTCCAATACTAGCAATTCGGGAGTACGAAGCGCAAGTAGATCTACATTTCTAACTTTGTGTTTTTTGTATCCCTTCTTACAGACGAAAAAGCCCGCTCTCCAGCAGTGTATACTGCAGCGGCTCCTCTCATATCCAATGTGCGTTGAACCAGAGGTCAGGGTGATGCTTTCCCAGGATCACGTCATCGAGATTATCCTACAAACTGCCTCTGAAGTTCTAATGGATGACTCTAAAGATAAATTCAACCTTCTGCATAAATGCTTCTTCCAAACAGACTCGGGCGAAATACTGATCAACCAGAAGACGGTCGACGGCATTCTCAACATCATATCGCAGCCACTCACTAATCCCGAGAAACTCGCCGCAATGATGGATCCATGCGGCCGTTTTATATCACAAATCATGCCCGTGGTCTGTTCGAATAACTCCACAGAGCAGGCACAAAAGGAGACTTTCCTCAAACTCTTTGAATTCACAATCGTCCAAAAGGAAAGTGAAGACCTGTCGCAGGATACTCTCTGGGAAATAGCCTCGTGTTGGCAAGATGCCCTCTCAAGTAAGGATATTGTCATGGACGATGCGTTGCTGCACAAATGTGCTGAAATAGTTTCGGCAAGTTTGTCCAAAGACACCCCCACTGCGGACATTAACAAAACAGCCGACAGTGTCTCCAAATTGATTCTGTGCTCCACGGAGAACATCGAAGACGAAACAAAACGCTACGACGTGATCGATTCCTATGTGCAGCTTCTGCTTAAACCAGTTAACGAGAGTTTTAGCCGACGCTATGCACAAGTGGCCAAACTGTGCACATTTCTCGAGGTTTTACAAGATAAAGTGTCGGTCACCGAATTGCCGGACAACGCTGGCATAGACATTGATCTGGATGTCTTCCTCAGGAGAAGTTTTCTCAACTTGGATACTCTGTCGAAAATGGTTGTCAGTTTGAGAGACTCTACAGAAGTGGACGCTTCGGAGAATGACGACTATTTGGACCCGAACGAGACGCTCTTAACAAAGTTGACAGACAAGCTGTACGACTTTACACTGGAGCTGATGAAAGTTGCTGCGATGGCTGAATCGCTTGCGACTAACTGCACCACAGTAAGTATATTTGCATGTGTTTCGTTTCCATTTAAATTGGTTTCTTACAGGCAACCAAGGATCAGCAGTACGTCATGCTGGAAATATCCGAGATGGCCAAACGATTACTTCGAACCGTCAACGAAGAGCAAGCAATGCAAATCAAAGACCGCCTACTCAAAGATGCTGCTTTTAATGATTTAGCCGCCACCAGAGCGATTCCGCTTTTAGTGGCAATACCTCAGTACGCGCAATTCCAGGAGAGCGCCTTTATTCTACTCCAAGAAGACCTTACCGAGTACTTTATCACAAGGGAAGCGATCGCGTCCTACGTTAATCTTCTGCAGGTAAAATGTGGCGGTGTTCCCTGTGGGTTGCTATTTTTAATCTGATTTTACTTGCAGTTCACTACACCATACCTTACAGCGAAAGTGATTAATTCGGACAACCCCATCTTGGGAAGGGACGCCGATATCTGGCACAAGTGTGTGGTTTTTCGTTGCCTGATAGATAACAACTTCAACGTGGAGAGCAACGACATCGCCGACAAGAAGATCATAGCCATCACACTGAACTATATTACGGATGTTTTTGAAAAACAAAAGCAAACCGACAAGGAGACACTGCTCTACAATACGTAAGTGAAGGAGGTCGAATTTGAAATTTAACTCCATGGTTGCAATTCATTTCAGAGATGTAGCCAAGCAAGACTTCCTCACTTTAACAAGGGTTGTGGAGTACGTGAAGCTTTTGCAAGTTGTCCTCCAAAGGTTTCCTTATGAATTGACAATCAAACATTGGGATGCCATAAGAATAGGACTTAGTTCTTGGGTTTTAAGTGTCTCCAAAAGTGTGGACAACTACACCAATGCGAAGGTAGGACGAGCTTATGTTGTGGCGTTTGGTTTTTCACCATTTTCATTGTAGGTTTCCGTATTTGTGAATGCGATCTTTAATTTGTATGCGCGGCTGGCCATCTTCATTCGAGAGGAAAAGTCAAAAAGCTCAACAGAGCCTCTCACAAACATGATAGACGAGTGGGAGACTTTGTTTTCACCTGATGTCTGTCTGGTGCTATTCAAGAGCTTTTACAATTATGTTTCACTAAATGGTTAGTTTTTTTTGTTGTTGTGATTTTGGGTGGGTTGAGCAAGGGTTGGCTATAAATAAGAATCCAGGGAGTAGAAGAAACCCGCTTGGAGAATCGAAACAAGGACTGTAGTTAAACAATAAATACCTACAAAACACCCAAAATATTATTACCCTTCCAACTCCTGCTCAACCCCTAAAAAGCAACCATAATAACATAATATTTTCAGAAGCCAAAGAATCGCCATATGCAACGTCTTTTGCAACAATGATGCAGGAGATGGCACTGTGCGTTCAGCAGCTGGACTACTCGGTCATATACAATGTAAATGAAGATCACAGCTTACCCCATAACTTGTCTTATTCTTGTCATTCTCTTAGTCTTGTAGAAAGGGTAAAAATATCACTTTGAACGACGTAACAGCTTTTCTTTTGTGTAACATTGCATCGCCACTAAACAATCTGAGGAAAGTGTCCGCAATTGTACTTGTTAAATTGGCTCAGTTCTTCATCGCCAGCGATAAGGAAACGTTTGAGAAAACAACCGATATCGTCGACACAAAGGCCAGTTCCATTCCCAATTGGCATTACGTCAGCCAATTTCAGGATCATCTAGCAAAGTACGAAGCTGCGATACTCAAGTACTTGAATGAGTTTAGGTGAGCTGCGTGCTGAATCGATTAAGGGTGGAATGCATATTTTGCTTTGTTTTAGTTTTAAAATGACCGAACTACCAGAGATGCAACCGATCGATAGATTCGACGCTCAATCGTATATGTTGCTATGGGACGTTCTGATGCGTATATGTGCAATGGCTCCAGTCGAACTGAGATCTGTGTACACTTCATGGTTAACGGAGAATAAATTCGATGAGGTAGGTTAGGTGGAATGTGCTGAGTCGTATTAAGATTTGGATTCAATTTATTTTTATTGCAGAACTTTCTAAATTTTCTATTCCGGTCAATGCCTGTAGAGATATTGAAGAATCACGACTCAAAACTTATGGGCAACGAATTGTTTAATGTGTTGAATTGGATGGAATGGGAGCACAAACGTAAGTACTTAAAATGATTTTCCTTGCCGTGAAATGATGAAAAATAGTTACCAGATGAACTACTGCGGTTTCTCTCCTATGGGTCTTAGTGATCAGTAAGATTAAAGTGACAAAAGTGATAGCATACGGGGACACATAGCATACACTGCCCAACAACCGATTAGCGCCCTCTCTAATCTTTCAGTGTAAATGCAAATAACTCGGAACTCTGAATATGTATCATGTTCAATCTTTTTTTTTTATTCTCTTCCATTTACTATCACTCTAAAAAATTGCTTGAGTATTGGAAATCAACCGTTATTTTGTTTTTCTTTTTTCTGTCAAATGTGACAAAAATGAATGTATTTTTCTTGCGACAGCCGATTAATGTCGTTTTCCATTGGGACCACCAAAAATCTTTTTCAGATCTCAGATTTAACGCGGCTCATGGAACATGCAACGAAATTGATCTGATTTTGCAAATGAATTAGTGCGTTATTTGACAGCAATGTCAGCTGTTCAAATTGCATTCGTTTTTTGAAAAATCAACTATGGATATCGACTTGAAAAATATTTCTCCCGTTGTAGATATAAATGGAGTACTTTCGGTCATTTGTAGTTTCCAGATGATGAGGAATGCAATGAAGATAATAATTCATACAAAATTATATCCATTGCTATTTTTGTTTATCTTTATTTTACTTTTCACGAAACATTGTGCATTTGTTTTGAAAGCAAACTTCTTAAGATAACGTAAAGCAGCTGTGTGTGACGTATTGGTATTTGTGGTAGTATGTGTAAATCTAAAAAAAAGATTGATTTTTTGTCCCAATGGAAAACGACATAAAGTTATTCTTAAATTTGAATAATTTTCAATTAAATTTAGTAAATATGGGAAAAGCAAAATCGTTAAGTGAGTCCGAAAGGTCCAAAATAAAGGCTTATAGCAAGTGTGGCCAATCCATCAAATTTCCAAAAAAATTAACCGCAGCCGTAAAGTTATTTCCTCACTCTTACGTAATGAGCATAACTATGGAAAGAATATGAAGGGCCGGTGTAAAAGCATGCGTGCGGACTGTGCAAAGAATTATTTCTAATGCTGATAAATGTTCAAAATAATAGTAAAAATAAAAATAAAACCACCTCTCAACAAACTTCGAAAGACGCAACGCCTCGATTTCTGCAGATCGAATATGACCTGGACGAAGAAGTGGTAGCGTGTAGTATTTTCAGATGGAAAAAAAATGTAATTTGGAAGGTCCCGATGGCTATGCATACTACTTTCATGATCTTCGAAAGGAAGAGCATACCTTAGATCGACTGCACAGCCGTGCTGGTGGTGTCATGGAATAGGGAGCTATTACGTACTATGGCACCATTGAATTGCAATTTCTTACTCGTCGTATGAATCAATGAATGCTACAGCATACAATGGTGTATTAAAAACGGCTTTCCCTGCAATCATTTTTTGGCCCTTGGAATGGAAGTTCCAGCAGGATAACGCCCCTATCCACACCTCTAGGCTCCTAAAGTCTTGGATTTGGCTCCAAAACTTGCCCTTACTTAACTGGCCGCCATAGAAAATGTCTGTGGATGGTGCACGCTAGGTATACGAGTCTGGAAGGCAGTATCCAACTGAATCGGAACTCATTGAGACTGGGAGACTATTTCACTCGATTATATAAAGAAATTACATGACTCCTTACCCAACAGGATGTACGAGGTCATAGTTAATCATGGTGGCACAACACATTATTAATTCTTTAATAAATAAGTTATAAATTTATGGAATTAAAACAAAAACATAATTTGGGGTATTCTCTTCCCATTATCTTATGTTATTTGGCATTTTCTTTCAAACGTCCGAAAAAAAAAAGTGGATTTTTCATATTAGATTCTTTAAAATTCTGTTAAAATGTTATTCGGCCCTATCGAGGTATCCGTTCGGAAGGGAATTTTCTCCGATTTGTACGATTTCGGAGAATTTCAATTCGATATATCCGTTCCGATACAACTTTCGGAAAAATTCTCCGATGACATATAGCGCACCTTGTCGCATTGCGTGGAACCGCGATATACCACTTACTTTTGACAGCTACACGGCACATATTTTCCGAAAACTAATGGCTGCGGAATATTTTTAATGTGAAATGAACGAGTTTACAGCTTCTATTTTGTTCTGAAACGGATACTTCGAACGCAGTCAATGGGTTCCGATCAGATTTGACTTTCGTATCGGAATTTTTTCCGAACGGATACCTCAATAAGGATGATTAATTGAGTTACTACCTTAACTTTCATTTCTTTCCGCGTATAATATTATAAACTTTAATTGGCAAAAAATGTATTTCAAAAGTTTTGTTTGATTGGCTGATATTAAGCTCCAAAGACAAGGAGCATAGGGGGCTCTAATCGGTTGTCGGGCAGTGTATATCTGGCTGTCTATGTTGTAGAGCCCCAGGTATCAATTCTGCAGACCTGTACAGATATAGAAGCACAAATGCCATCTGAATGTTCTAACCAGAGACAATACTGAGACCACCAACTTCGGCCGATTTCCCGTTACTTGCCTACAAGCTATATTTTTTATGGAGTGTACACATCTGGTGCGCTAGTATTGTTACATAGAAAATCGTATTGACAAATGTCACGAAACTTCAAAAATTCCGGCTCACCAACACACTCCCAGCAGATATGAGACACTTCCGCTGTGGGCAAAGTTGCTGGCAGAGTTCATAGAGTTTTATCCGTTAAATTTGAAATTGTTCGTTACGTGTGGATAATATTTTTTTTTTTGGGAATAAGTGCACATTTGCTTAAAATGTTCATGAAAAATTAACAATGGGTTGAGGGAAAATGAAAACATTTTGAGCAAATTTTCTTCATTATTTAAGAAAAATTTACACACAAAATCGAAGTTAATGATATCCAAAAGCGGAAAATACACAACCATGTTTGTCCTAATATGCTTCTAGTATATAGAACATCAGCTTTAGATAGTTTTATTAACCAAACAAATCAAATTATTCGCCTTTTAACAATTTATAATAACTAACCAATGGCATTCAGTTATGTAAAAATGTTGAATTCCCGAATTCTGTCACATTTCCCCACGGTTGCCGCGGTTGGCAGCATTTATTTTTGTAGTTTTTGTGTGTTTTTGCATGTCACACTGATTCTTTTTTGACATAACACCGATAGGAATACAAAATGGCGAATTTGAAAAAAAATTGAGGGGCCCAGCGGCAAGAGGATTGTGAGTTGGGGGTCTCAGTATGGTTTGTCTATGGTTCTAACCTCCAAACAAGTCAACACCGCACTACACTTCTCAACTAACTGAACATGCGGAGATAACCTACGAAAAAAGTGAAAACCAGCAGCATGTGTAAAGGACGTGCCTCTACTTAGAATACTGTCTTAGAATACACTAAAACCTCGTACCTCTACTCGCACCTTTCAAGTTTCAACCCACTTAACCACATGAGATTCGAGCCCTACTTTGCGTTTATGTATGTGTACGAAAGAAGCTCAGAAGGAAGTCAAACATTTATTACCATCCCAGACGCAATACAAACTATACACTATACGGTTCCATTAATATTCAAATGCGAGGTAGTTCTACATCTTCATATTCACCGATTTCGTCGAAAAGCTCCGTCTCAGTGAAAACTTCTTGCAAATCCGACACCGAAGGACTGCGATATGGAATGAAATCATCAACAGGCAGCACAAGCTCCTGCTCTGTAGTCGGTTTGCAGGCTTCGTCTATGCGATCCGTTTCTTTTTCAGCTCGAACATTGTTGAAGCCACAGTTTGAAGTGAATTTCTCTATCCAAATAGCGAGATTCTGGGCGACAGTTCTTGTTAGCTGCTGCACATGGCTAGTTGATGTATTGTCGAAGCCTGTACACAATAAAATACTGGGTTCAGGATGTTTCAAAAGTGCAACACATTCAGATATCGCTTCGTGACAAATGTGGGTAAAATTCAATGTAATCACAGAATCAAATAGTCAACAAAAATTCAAACGTTCCTCTTCTCTTACAAACTTACCGCAAAATTGCACAATCCTACTCTCAAGCACTCGGCACAAGCTACTCAACTCGCTAGAGTCTGTAACAAATTGATCATTCATCAGATAGTCCTTCATCACCTCGTACAGGGCAAATACGATTTTCGTCATGTTACGGCGTTCTGCCTTTAAAAGCTTTCGTTTGATTTGATGGCGACGCTTGAGCCTGGCATTTTTCAGTTCGCTTTTGAGACGCCTTTCCTCATGAATGTAAGTAATCGCATTCGCTATCGTGGTGTACTCAATAGGTGGCCGCTGGAGGGTTGTTCTTAAATTTTCCGCCTGCCGAACTGACAATAGATGGCTGTAGTCCTGCCAATTGTTTTTGACACGGGTCGGCTTTGGATGAGCCAAAGCATCGATCCGTGTCGTGCAATTGGGTAGGAATCTTCTCTGGTAGACACACCTTGGTGGGCGAATAAACCGGCCGCAGTTTCGTTTAGGCTGAGCGAGAAAGCTGATATGTTCGTCTTTGGTTAGAATGTCACGGTCAATGATGATCTGGCCGACATGCCGACAGGGAGCGTAGCTTTTTGATGGCACAGGGTAGATACAGCGGAATTTGTAAACCGGATACTTGGCAACAAGATCTCTTCTTTTCATATGGTCGTAATAGAGGGGCTTAATGTCGCTCGTCTTCTTCCTCTTTAAAGCTTGCCTTTGGTGGTAAAGTTTGCGACATCTATCGATCTCGTCCAATATAGAGGGGTATTCATTTGTTTCCACTTCTTGGACGGTATTGGGCATGCAATCGAAGGTCAGTTCTTGGTTATTGTTTCCCATCGAAGAAAAACAAAGGTCAGAATTTAAAACGCAAGATTTCGGTTACACAAATTTCTAAAGTCTGACAAGAGTTAGTTTTTTTTTCTTTATTTTTAGATGAAATGTCAGTTGATAAGTATGCTTGCTATTTGTACACGACAGCGCTGAGTAAATTACCTGCAGTTGTGCGCAAGTGGTGGAACGGCTCACACTCGCGCCAGAAGGTGTTTGTCGACAAGCTAACAACGAATTTTGTCTCCGGACTTATATGCCAAGATGAGCTAGAGACCATCGCGAAGATAAATATGAAGGACAAACACAACAACATGCAGGTAAGTGATCCGAGATTTGTTTAGTTTTCGTGTTTACCCTATTGAGACTCAAACGTACCTACATACTTACGTTATACATTTTAGGTGACAGTCCATACATCAACACGTGAGGTAAATGCCGTCTATTTCATTGATGAAGCTCGCATGGAACTCATTATAACATTGGCGCAAAACTATCCGCTGGGTGGTGTTAAAGTAGAGAGTGGAAAACAAATTGGTGGTCGATCATCGTCGCGCAATATTGCAATGCAACTTACTATATTCCTGACGCATCAGGTTGGTTTCCTTTCCGTGTTATCTCTGACGAATAATTTGCGAAACTAATTTATTTAATTTTTAGAATGGATCAATTTTCGATGGGCTCTCGCTGTGGAAGAAGAATTTGGACAAGAAGTTCGAAGGTGTCGAAGAGTGCTATGTTTGCTACACAGTCATCCATCAAGACACGTGTCAATTGCCAAAGTTGACGTGCAAAACGTGTCGAAAGAAATTCCACAGTCCGTGTTTGGTAAGTTGCAAAAAACAACTGAAAAAAGTTATCTTACTAACACGTGTGCGTCTTTTCAGTATAAATGGTTTACGACCAGCAGCAAGTCAACGTGTCCCATTTGCAGAAATATATTTTAATTATAGTAAACTTATGGTTAAATTGAATTTTATTATTTCAATAAACCGCAGATACTGTGAATAAACGATTCTTGCACTTGTTTGTTTTAAGCAAATAATCCCAATAATTTCTGTCTGTTCAATAGTGAACCTTGGCGTTGGCGCTCGAGCAATAACATTAGCAAAAAAGCAACACAGAAGAAGTGGTGATTTCGAGAAGCTAGGCTTAATATCGTTTTCCGTTGGTTTCACTCGGGGATCCACCCATTCTAAAATCTATGGAACAAGAAAACTGATTCTGGTTAAATTCCACAATTGTATTGGTGAAATTTCAAAAGATTATCCACGGCTGCTGCCAGCTGGCTTGTATAAAATACATTAATAACAGTGCTTTTTGAGTTTGCGGCCAATTGAATATGATTTCCAGAGTTAAAAACGGGTCGAATCGCGTCATCCGTGAACGAGCAATAGGTGACGGACTTGTTTTTTCCTTTGCATGCATGTGAAATCGACTCAATTCCGTGAAAGTATAGTTCGTAAACGGATGTTGCGATTCGACCCCTGCTCTGAAATCTGAATCTGAAAAAAAAGTGTTTTTTCTTGTCCAATGGAAAACGAGATTTCCTTTTCGAAACGTCTTCTGATGAGATATTTTTGTTGTAGCACATTTTATATTCGCTTTGGGAATTTTTTGGGCATTTTCTCATGCTGAATTCCAGGTGCATGTTGGGAAATTTCGGCAACAACGTATTGCCAGAAACATTTCGATTGGAAAAGCCTCGGGTTCTTTCTTCTCTTCTTAAATGCAAGCCGCGATGTCCTTACAGTAACAGTTCCATTATTTTAACTTTTGTTGGGACAACAACTGTAAACGCATACTTTGACTGGATTTAGAACACTGTTTTGATCAACACCACTGAATCATCATCATAATCATTTATTTTTGTAAGCCGCATATAAGTTGACTTCAGCTGAATGTCAGGCACCAGTTTGCAAACTGACTGTTCTGGAAGGATCCACCGCAGCACATAAATAATACGATTGTGGTTAGTTGGAAGAAAAATTCACCAGAGCAAGTAGTTGCACAAATACATTTTCTCTGATGTAATTCCAAAAATACATTCATGCATTATTGATTTAGTAGTCGAACAATTGTCTGGATAAATTTATGTGTTCTGTTTAAAAAAAGAAATAGAAAAAGTAGTATAACTAAAATGATCGTTTATATTGCCACCCGTAGTTAGGGCGAATTTCGACTGAAATGTTCCCTGAAATTCATGTGTCGGAATCCAAATTTTAATTAAAAAACAACAACAAACAACGATCCTTTTCGTTAAAGACTTATACATGTTCTCCTTTATTGAATGGATTCAATACAACTGCTAACTGATAACTAATAACAATAGTAATAATTAATCATAGGTAATCATAATAAATTTAAAATATATAATATGAAATTAAAAAAAAAAAAAAACCTTCTCATTCAATTCTTCTTTAATACAAGCAATACTGATAACCGAATGAAATCACTTCTTGTTCCCAGTTAAAAAAAGTAAAGAAGACAAACAAAATAATAACTTCATAACAATAAATAATATACATATGTGCATATTTGCATATTAAATATTTTTTATATCAAATAATATCAAAGTAATTACAATTAATTTAATTACAAGCAATAAATTATTTAAGTGGTAGGCAATTTGTGTTTCTTCTCGGTACTGTTAAAATAAATTGAAATGATTTGTTTACAAAAATCTTTTTTGCAGGTTTCGGGTATTTCTCTGAATTTGTATTGCGAAGCTGAGCAATGTATTAGTTGGGAAAGACGAGCGTGAATGCGGCTGTGGTATACATTTCAAACAATATAAGAATCAAAATTAACTGAATTTAATTTGTTTCTTGATTTGATTGATCGTAAATAGTAAATTTACATTTATATAGTTTAATGTTAACATTTAAAGCGATTGCGGTTTATCACGAAAGAAGTGTTTAATGTTATACGTTTATATTGCGGTTTTGTTTTGGAAATGGCATCGTTGAAATAATGGTACGTTTTTCGCGATTTCGAATTTTGAATAATTTGTTTTATGTGCGAATGTGTGAGTTTGTGTGTTTGGGTGGCGTTAATCTCTTATGATATTGTACATAGTTTCTTTAGATCATTCTCGTTATCATCGATTTCAACAGCGTTCCCATTTGGTAATGTTTTTCCTTCGATATTTGGTAAATATGGTTCGTAATCCAAGCCACGACGCTCGTAGAATAATAAATACGCTGAACTAGGATCGATATTTGGTTGTTTGGGTATCTCTCGACATGAGCTGTCATTGTAGCAATACCATGAGCCATTCGGATTTGAGGCATACGAAATGTAATGTCCGCCATTAAGCATTCCGGAATGTGACTGCAAAATAACGAAACCGATTTACTTAAATAAATGCAACATTTTATATGAATTCTAATATAACATATATGTTTTAAAAAAAAATTGTGCGACTCTAATGCTCGCCCTAAAAAAAGCTACAACCGAAATATAACACGCACGATGCGAATGCCTTCTTAAATAAGTAATAAGACGTATGATGTTTGTGGCATTACTTCTAGTTAATTATCTAGAAACCAACAAAAACAAAATAACCCGAACTGGCGCCCAACGTGAGGATTTTTAGTAAATAAGGCTCGCTAAAATAGTAGTTACTCACAAGTAAGCATTTTTGCGTGAGCGGCATGAGCAAGTATTGCGTTTGCCAATTATAGATCGAAAATTTGGTTCGAATGATCGTGTCCGTCCGTGAATGAGCTGTAAGTTCACGGAATTAAATCAACATAACAAACAAACTCAGGTGATGATAGTAAACGGATAACAAAAGTCGACAAATATCGATAATGAATTACAAATAGGGGCCAAAGCATCCAGTTTATCGCCCCAAGTGCGAACTCGCCATAGGAAATAAAAATCTCCGAACTGGCGCCCAACGTGAGGATCTAGCCAAAGTTCGCTAGAATTCCAATTTTAGCTCCGATAAATGAAACATCTTATTACTCGTGGTCATTGGAGCGCATGAGCAAGTACTGCGCATTGAGAAGACAAAGGTTTTACTGAATTACCAGTGATTAAGGAACGGATTGTTGATAAATTCAGTTCGGGTGACGTTTGGCGAACGAAGAACGGTATTTTCTACAAGCTTATATCAGCCTTGGAGAAAACACACTCACTTCGCTTCCGTTTATGCATCAATTTTGTATCCAAGCAAATACTCACCACAACGGCGTACAATTTGTACTTCAAATCGAACGGATCGACACCTTCTTTCAGTTTGTGATGATGGAAATCTTCAAATTCCCCATCTATAACCGGAGTCTTGGTCAGGCTGGATGATATCAAACGTCGCCGCCTCTCAATTCTGGCCTTTGCTAATTTTGTCGGTGTCGCTATCGAATTATCTAAATTACTTCTAGTATTTCTTAAGACTACATCTTCGGTTATCACTTCATTGCCGTATTCTACTGCCGCAGAACGATGGCCATTATTGCCGTCAACCGGCTGAACGCATTTTTCCACATCTACCTCGTTATCGACAACATTACTTGATTCGCTGCCTTGTCGACTAGATGCTGATTCTTCCTCCTCGACATCATCATCAGCAAATGCGTATTGATCGAGGGCAACGTTTTTTAAATCGAGTAATTCTTTGTGCCGCAGAATGGTTTCCTGCGGCACAGACGCCAGATAGGGCGTCGGATCAAAATCATCGAACGGAAAGTGAACGACTTTCTGAGATTTCACCCATTTTCCGTGGACACAATTGAAACGTTTCAGATGAACGATCTGCAATGACAAGCAGCATTTTTATTAAAACGAAGAAATGCCTTCTGGCAATACCATTTAAACTTACGAGAATTGGTGGCAGCTTCCATATTTGTAGCTTCTTTGTTGCTGGCTTCTTCCCTTTGCAATGACTGCAGTGATACCATTGTTCCAGTTTCTCTTCCGAGGTAAAGGCTCGCAGGCAGTGGTTCAGATCGACTGGCTCTGTTCGTTCTTTACGGCAGATTGCAAGAGACTCGTGATCCGTCCATAACTGTTAGTTGTTTGGTTAGTTGGTTATTCTATAGACAAGTAATATAGACAAGCATTCCTTACCCGTTCTCTCGTACTCTGATACCTCAAATGTAGTGCAGTGGGATCCCAGTCGATTGCGATATTTACTTGATCTAGTTTCAATTCCCCATTCGAAATGTCCACCGATTTCTTTGGTTCCAAGTTTGGCATAGATGAAAACTTTGTCAACAATTTTGGCGTAGAGGCGTTACCTATACAGACAGGAAGCCATTGAAAGGGCCAAACATATTTATTTTAACTACGCTTACTTGTTGTAGCACTTGAGGGAATTAATGTTCCGCGAAGCAGCAAGTCATCGTTGCAAGGTATCTCACAGCCCCTACAAAAGCTTGTCCATGGACAGAGTGCACATGTGAGTCCATCGCTAGTCACAGCTCTTAGAGTAAATGGGAAATCATAGCCGAGGCTATCATCACTGAAAAGAAAGTGAAGACAAAACAAACCGTGTCAATGCGAATGGCCACAATTGGGTCACACGTCCGTAGAAGTGTTGACATAAGTTTTTTTTATTTATTTTTAACATCAATATTGGGGACGTTCGGGTACCTAGTTCATGTAAAACGCCAACCATGTACGAACTCGTCAATATTTTTGTATTCTCGCGGTTTATGTTTAATTTTGACACTTTGAAATGTCTGATGGCATTTTCGATTGAAGAAAAGAATTGCCCTTTCTATGAAAAGAGCAAATCCAGAAGTGCTCTTTCGATGTATTCTATGTTTCATTGAAAAAAAAGTTCACTTCCAGGTCAATTCTTAACACGACAGAAGTGTCCGGAATATTTTTACAGAATTGCCCTGAACTCACCAACACATACTAAAAAAATGTCAGATTGAAGTGTTTGTTGTGTTATTAGAAACAAATTTTTCGCTATGTGATCCGAAAATAAACAATTATGCGTGCAAAATGTAAACTTAAATTGAAATACAATTGATTTGGCTGTACTTATTACTGCAGAAAACAAAAAAAAAGTAGCAACAGAAAACCAAATCTCTCATATGGTGTCTACCACTATTTCAAAAGTGCTCCAACGAATTTCATTGAAAAGAGCAATTTTGAATTTCGGGGCAATTCTCTCAGATCTTCAATCGAAAACGCCATGAGTATGCAGGCAGAATTTTCTAGACTAGGTTAAATTTGTCGGCTACCATGAACGTCAACTGAAAAAAACATTCACGTGGCCAATGAAAAATACATCTAGTCACTCAAATGTCAGACTTACAAAATTTGAATTCTGATTCGGTTTTTTTGAAAAGATTAACAACGCAATTGAAATTGTTGTTCCGGGGTTTTGCAATAAATCTCTTTCGAGGATTGATAAGTGACATCCTAGAATACCAACACTCTTTTTTTTGTGTTGCATTCGTTTGTTCTCGCTAAGTACATAGCTTATTTAGGTATTGGGGACGTTAAAGTATTATGTTTGGTAAGTCTGACAGCTGTCTGACTAGACGTATGTCGATTTTGATTGGCTGAAATCGGCTATATGAACAGTTGTTTCAGTTGACGTTTATGGAGTGGTAGGCGACGAATCTAGTCAAGAAATTCGTGACTGAGTACTAAGTTGACAGCTCGCATATGTGGCTGACGTAGGAAGGCAGAAGGATGTTTGGTTGAACTGTCATCCGCGCTTTACTCTAGCGATTGTGCCTTACCCCAATTTGTGAGTACATATACTTTCAATACGCAACAAAAAAGTAGTAAGTATAACTGCTCTACAAGAATGGAGTCACCCTGTGCAAATATGTATTATTATTTAAACTAATGGCGTTTTTCATTGCAGATCCAAGAGAATTGCCTTGAAATTCAGTTTCAATGAAATTCGTTGGAGCACTTTTTCAATAGTGGTAGACACCATTTACGCGATTTTTCGGTGTGAATCTGTTTATGGTTAATTGTACTGAATTTACGTTTCAGAAACATGTCTACTCAAATTAATCGATTGGTAAATAAAAGTTATTCAATGTTTACATGCCGACATAAAAGATGGCGCCACCCTCTAAATTTTGTTATTTCTGTATTTTCTCTATTGCTACTTGCACAAAATAATCAAACTCACAGTTTATTTATTATTTTTTTCCTGGAAATGTCAAAAGTTAGCGCCGATTTAATGTTCTATGCAATTATATTGTCATCTAGTAAAGTGCGGCCGTGTAAACGAATTTTGCGTGCGAATCGGATACTGCTTTGCTAAACTGACTCCTTCAATGTTATATCTTTACATAATTATGTGTGTAGATAAAATGTAGCCTCAGCGTTTTAAATGTCAGACATGCAGTAACTTTGGTTAATCTAGGAATCAAAGAAATATCAAAAGGGACACTTTTTATATGTCTTTGATTTTCTCAACAGCAGTCTAACCTACTGTGAAATTTTAAATGCCATTTGGGAACCTCGCTACACTTCAACTAGATACCTACTAAACTGAGCTTAACAAGCCAGTCCGATTTTTATGTTTTCATACAGCAGCCGAGCACTTCGATATACGAAAAACGTTTTTAAAGCACAACGTATTCCCTATGTTTATGTGAGTTTTATTTAAAAGACAACCAAAAAGAGCCAACAACTTTATGCCGTTTCTGAACGTATAAATTGTAAAGTTTGCTTAGGACACTTATGGTCTGGGATGCTTATCAGACACCTTAAGGCGTATTTTCAGAGCCCCGAAGTGTTTTTAGCATATACCTAACTATAATTATTTTCTGCCGAATGCCAACCTTAAGAAACAATATCTTAAATAATAATTTGCATTATAATTACCAATCAGCTGCATGATTTGACTGATCCGGTACTGGCGGCAAGGGACTAAGCAATCGATTTACTTGCACCCACACCGCACAATACAAGTCCTTATTCGTTCCACTCTCACAGCAGGGTATAAGCAATGGTACTCCAAACAAACTAGGTCGAGTCTTATGGTATGACAAGAAGTACGTATCTTGTCGAGTGATTTTCCTATGAACGGCTATTAAAAACTTTCCAACTTTATAATGCTGCGACGGTACTCTCGAGAACATTCCCGGTTTGGTTGAGTGCACATCGTAATTCAAAGAATTACTATCCTCTTCGTCGCAACTATCACTGTTCGAGGTACGGCATGGACAATCACTCTTCGTCGCCTGACTAATATCGATATCGGTTATGTCCGCAGGAGACTTTCCTATACTGCTGGCTTCATCCGAACTGTTGTTATACGAGGAGGTGTTCTCGTTCAGCAGTTTCGCTGCCGATATCCGTTTACGATGAATGTTATTAGGAACGAAAGTATTCTCTGGGCTGGTGCCTAGCTCCGGCGAGTGCTGAAATATATTTGCAATTTTTTGTTTCTTTCATTTTGAATGTTCGAATGTACATTGTTGGTGTAAGGTGTTAATTTATGAAATGATGTGTGAGTGAGTGGGGAAAATAAACACGCAATAAAAAAAAAACTACTGCTTCTAGGGTAAAAAAAAAAAACCAAAATTATATCAATTACACACAGTAACTGTGCAAAATCTACATAAATACAGCACCAAACAAAGCAAATTGTTTAATTTAGAAAAAATACAAACAAATTTCATTTTAATTTCTAATCAAACCAAATAGAGTAGTATAGTTGAAAAACTCGCTAATGTGGTATCTAAACGCATTTCAAAAGCTATATTAAGAAATTAATATTATTTAGGTTGCTCCCAATCCAAATGACTACGATAGGTACTAGTATATTGTTTAAATTTTGTGATTTCATCTAATTTGTTGGAAAGATTAAGGAAACAAATTGTAGGTATTATTAATTTAGAAAAAAAAAAAAATGTATATACCAAATTATATTATTAAAACCAAAACCAATGGCATCATATTTTTAACAAAGCTGTATTTAATATTTAGACTGTACAACGTTTTATTGCTTTTTGTTTATTTTGTTCTTACGATTCCGGTTGTTCCTGATATCAACAATTAGTTAGAGTAATAAAGATCATGTCAAAATGAACATTTTTGTTCGATTGTCCCACAGTTATATTAGCCGATTCCATTAAGGATATAATGAGTCTGGTCTATCTATCTAATCTACCTACAGTGATGTTTTCACTCGCGTTTTTTTTTTTACATTCTTTTAAGACGTAAACGTAAGTCATGGGCAACTGACTATTCATCGGAAGTCGTCTTAGGTAAAAGTCTCTTTCACACTTTTAGACTACGATTGCCAATCGATGCGAAATTTGTCGGATGCTTTTATCGATTCACAAACAGTGATTTGGCTCGATATATATTTGAAATTAGAATCAGAAATCGACAACCGACTATAGATAAAAGCAGTTTTTCGATAGATAATCGACAATTTATAACAAAATTGGTCTTAGGTCCCTTTGTGCCAGCTCGCGAATAGTTTGATTGAGATATTTCCAGAAACCGCTCACTGTGGCGGGTAGTCTTTGTAGAGGCTCTGAGACACACAAGGTGGGAAACTGGGGCCGAATTGCAACGTCAAGCCAGAAGCCACCTGTTGCTTTCTCACGGTATGTGGAAAAACAAGCAGAATCTTGCTCATATATGAAGAATCTAATGATGGACAAGTTGCGCGTTCAAGAACGCAGTTTTTCGATTGGAAGTGTTTGATGATTTTTTCCAAGTCGATACTTTCAGCTGTCATAATGCTGCATTTACACGGTCACACATTCCTAACACGGAAGATTTAAGGGATGCTAAATACTAAATAGCAGTGTGACTGAAAGGGACGGCATTACCTAACACGCAAAAAAACGTGACATGTTTTTGGTCGGCCATCTTGTTTGCGTGGTTGGAATTATGGGAAAGCTATGTATGTTGGATTTCTATAAAACAAAATGGCTTCCGGAAGTGATGAACGGACAATTATTTATTTATTTTGTATAACTGATTGATGATTTGTTAGATTAATTTACTGAAACTAATTACCACTCTTATTTCACATGTTTTAAATCAGAAATAGAAATGTTTTCAAGCGATTGTAGAGATGTTGTTCGCCGGAACTTGTTTTTTTTTTCGTTTTAATTATATAATTATGGGTAGAACATCCATGACACTTTAGGCGTCTGATTTGTGATCTCATTCTTACGCTTTTATTAGTATTGACTGCGGACAAACGGATCTCTCTGTTCCGTCTCTGGCAAAAAGGCGCGTGCGGGATGGTGTAAATGCACTATAAGTTTGACAATCATTTTTACACAGAAGCAAAGGTTCTGACTGTGGGAACTTTTGGATAACTAGTTGATGTAAAACGTCAACTAGATTTGTCTGAACTAAGTATACGAAAAACTAGTTGAGATTAATGCGCAAGAGTTTAGACTGTATCGCACCTTTAAGTGCAGTATACTGCATCGGTACTTTTTTTTAAATGAGGCAGGACTTCGCATTACCGCCAATGGAGATCGTTACAAATTGTTGTAAACAACATGATTAATGAATATTTTGGATCCGGATAGCAATCCAACAATAGACTTATGTGGTATTCGATTGGGCATTCTCAGAGAACTTTTTTGGCTCTAGGTCGCTTTTTATGTTCGATTGGTACAAATAAAAACAACCTTTTCCGATTTCAGAGCACTTTTGCGAATCTGGATTTTTTTTTCTTCGAGTTGCTTCAGATTTACCAATCCAAGTGCGGGTGAGTTTGACAACTAGTGGAGTTTGTTTACGTTTTCGTGAAATTCGACTGCAAACAAAGCCATTCCGTCGGGTGAATATTTTGTTGTTAATATTCTATGTACAAATGTTTAGAAATCAATTGGGGCGCAAATTTCGAGTGATTTAATTTAATGTTTAGCCAGTGAGTGGAAAACGCAATTTTTCCAATCGCACGAATATCAAAACAAAAAAAAGACCAAGTTACGTTTATATGTTCGATTAGCAACACGAAATCTGAAATCTGAGAGCGAATCTGAAGAGCACCAATCGAATACCAAATAATTGAGATGGAATTTCATCTAGAATGTAATTTGAAAAAATGGACCTGTCAATCAGCGTACTACTTGACACTTGTGACTGGTTTAATCCGATAAAGCCTAACAATTGATGCATTGGAGGCTATTGTTCGTGTTATTTGTGATATACGGGCAGAAAGTGCTCCCAAAACTTGGTTGGTCTCAAAGTTTATTTGTCGGTGGCATATTTGGCTTGTGCTTATCTGTCCACCGGTTATTAATACAAAACAACGCTGTTCAAAGCACCGACAAGTTCATCCACCTCAGAGTAAACGTAAACTCCATGAATGACATTTTATTCGCAGTCCGACGAAAATAACCCAAGAAAACCACTGATACTTCGGTTTGGCAAAACAGTAAGTGTGTTTGTGCCTGTGATTTGTGTGCTTTTGTTGATTGTTGCCATATCGGTGGACTTAAGTAAGTACTTTTTTTTTGCTTTTAACATATTTTCATATTTGAATTGACGGAAAATGAAGACAGAAATGGATATGAAGTATGCCGTAAGCTGTATGTTGCTAAGACTTGCCAAGCTACGAAACACTTACAGCTTCACTTCTATTTTGACAACATATTCATATATTTTCAGTTGCAGGCACAACTTAGAACCTTAGACACACTTTTCAAAACAGTTTGCCTAGGGATAGTCCTATTAGCAATCTAGAAACAATGAAGAAAAATTCGAAATAACCGTTTTAATGTAATGATTGTAAGCAACTCGTTTCATGGGTGATTCAGTGATAACTGTGGCATCTTCAGATCATACGACTTTCCCAATTCCAATAGCCGATTGTTACTCGAGGCACAGAATCCAAAAAAAAATTTTACTTTGTAGAACCAAATTAATTGCTGTTTAGATGCATGGGTGCCACTGGCCGGATGTTGGCAAACGTCTACCTATATAATAAGCGAATACGGAGAACGAACAGGTCGTGTCTGATATTCGCATGGCTCATTGCTATATGAAACAAAGGTACAGAGTGCTGAGTGCTAAAGAACCTAAAGTACCTAAGGTAACTTAAACCGACTGAAAAATTACACTCGACAATTTGTATTAAAATCTGGTGGCAGGGGGCGCCAATGTACCATTATCATCATTTTTAATCCATCCATTACAGGGTCGCTGGCGTGTAATGCTGAAGTCTCATGGGAAACCCCATATGTTTAAAGGAGCGGTTTCAATTCATTTAGGACCTGTCTTAAATACGCCTGCCCGGAATCCATTGAAAGTCTTGCATTCCAAAGTGATCCCATGCGATGAAAGTGAACAAGACACCTTCGTGCGGGGAAGTACCTGGTCGACATCGATGACCTTCCGTATGCTGGTGTTCATTTCACTAAAATCCCTAAAAGTCTCACCCCGTAAAAGTTTAAGAATTCAAACTCAATCATAAAGAAGTATCCTATTCACAAGTATTCACAAGTTTTATTCCATCATAGCTTTCAATGCTGCAAGTCGTTTTTTTTTTAGTCATATCGTATCCTTTTCTACCTTTCCCGCCCAAAATAAATGAAGTGGGACAATCTTTCTCTATCGTTTCAATGGCAAAATTTCGTGAGTTATCTATATATTAAATACATTAATGTTATTAGCCATACCTTGAAGCACAACAGATTCTGGGGCATGCACATGGTGTTTCCAAAGCACCGCCTTACCTTCGATGATCGACTATTGTCAGCTGTGTTTGAAGTGCTGTCTACATCATCGATTTGCATCTCCTCCTCAAGTGAGGGTTGCCTGATGTGATGATGGCTGCCAACGTGATTTAGCTGAGTTGCAAAAGCCGCTGCTGTCGGTGGTGTAGTTTGGGGTTGAGTTTGCTGTACTTGTGGATGTGTTGGCTGTGGCTGTTGTTGCGAATAGTGTTGATAGTTTCCTATGGTGGTGGTGACCTCAGGTCCAACTAGTAGAGCTTTTTAGTTTTTTTTTTTTCGAAATTCACAAAGAAAAATATAAAATTTCAGTTAATTCTAATCGTTCTGTCAATAAATTACCAGCCAGAGAAAAAGAATGTAAAAACAAACCATGTGAACAAAGAAATAGAACGAAAAGAAGAAACCAAAAAAAGGAGGAAAAAACTACTTTGATGTATGTATGCTTGGCAATATACCTGAGCTCCGTTGTATGTCCTTGAGGCCCTTTTCTATGTTCACGCCGAGTGTTGAGCTGGTCCTGGATCGCGTCTCGTTGCAATCCTCTGGCAATTGGTACACGTACAGTTCGGTGGCACTTGATGATTTGATTTTCTGCTCGTCGTAGAGTATCTGACGGATTTGCGAGTTCGAGAGCTCACAAACGAGCATGAAGTACGGGCTAAGGTGGCACAATGTTGATAGTTTCTTCTTTAGATCTATGTATTTGGAATCGGGATTCAGTCGGAGTCCGTATTTCATTGGAATGGCACCATCCAGTGGGATAACTAGATCGAGAAGGCAATATAGAGAGTTACATGGAGTCATAGTCATACAACGTTTGGTCTTACCTAAAATCTCAAAGTACAAATAGTTTTCCACTGGGAGTGGTAAGCTGAGCAGACTGAAGGGATCAAAACGAACCGATTCACGGCCACAGCCGAGGCAGCTTACTTTTGACTTCAACTGACCGTAGAATAAGTCAATCACAATACTTTGATTTCGGGAGTGGTGTTGCGACCATGCCTCGAAGGCAACCACCTTATCGGGGCGTCCATCTGAGTCTTTAAGTTCGCTGTACGGCTTCTCGGTTACCCTGTTCAAATCTTCGTGTAACGCATCCAGCATCCATTCAAGTAGCTCCTGGGAGTCATGTTGGCCACCCCCCGCAAATTGAGGAGCGTGTTTCGTGACGCAAAAGCGGAGTTTCAATGGCGCTACAGATCGAGTTGTGGCTGTCCAAATCTGAAAATGTTAATGCCATTGAAAATAAAGGAAATATTGGCACATGCACAAATTCGTTCGTGCTGAAGAATGGAGCGTTTGGTTTCACGTTTACTTGTTTCAAAACACCACATAGTTCCGTGTATGCGCAAGAAGAATCAGCGTTTGTTTCACTGTTTACCTACCAGTCAGCTCTAGCACCCTCCGCACCAGTACTTGGTAGAGGAGGCAGAAAGGCTTTACTTCTTTTACACCACCTGTCTTTTTCGTCCTCGTGACCGGACAGAATTGGAGAAGGCTGTCCAATTCCGTCCGGCACCTTTCAGGTCATTAACAAAAGCACGTTAAGTGGCCCATAGCACCACAGACTCCAGCATATATGCAACGGAAATATTATGAAATTCTCTTTGACTCTATTAGGTTCCATTTCAGTCTATTGGCAATTGTTCTTGGTTCAAAAGGAGCATGGCGCAGTATAGATAAAGACTGTGACGAGGGGACCCCTTCAACCTCTTAAAAGTGTCGATTGAGTGGTCAAATTGATGCTGCCTGTCGATTGAACTGGCAAACATTTAGCAAAACCAAAACTCACCTCTTTAAGGAGATCTCCGTAACGCGTTGCCAGCTGCCCTTTTGTGCCCAACTTATTTAAAATGTTCATTTCAAAAAGATGCATATTCCTCTTGAAGTACTGCGTCAACGGTTGCGTATTGAAGAGCACTTGTAGGGCCGCATTCATGAAGCATGTGTTGCCCAAATTGTGAAGGCCCGTTGCCCCCGGAGCATGCACTGAGTAGATGGAGGCACGTGTTAGACGTCTGTCCTGCTGCGAACCACCTTGACCGGACAGTGACAGTGAACCCAATTCTTCGGGCCAAGTCAGGTCCTTATTGCGAACTTCTAGTAGTATTTGGTCATTGTCTCGAATCAGCAACTCTTTTAACGTCATATTCTCCTCTTCGAGCAAGATTGGATTACTATCCGTGCCAGATGTGCCAGAAATGTGCCACAAGCGAATGTCTTCGGCTTTCCATCGAAGATGTTCGCAAAGAAATTCTCCAATTTGCCTGATTGTGGCCAACCGACTAAAGGCAGCCGTGTACGCCAAGTACTTTTTTGGTGGTTGAAGTACACTCGGTGTTGCAGAGAGTGCAGCATATCCTCCACCTGACGCGACAACTCCATAGCCACCTAATGCAAAAATAAACAAATCAAACAAGTCAACAAATTGCAGATCAAAAATCGTATACACCTACCGGATACTGCACCCCAGTTGGAGACAGTCGGCGAATTCAGCGGCATTTGCTGATGCATCAATATTCGCAAATTGAGAGGATACAATTCCAGTTCGACTTCGGGGGAATTGGGCGATTGAATAACTTGCCGCGGCAACGGAAGAATCTCTCCATACCAACGCGTTAATGCTTTCCACAGCGACTTGGGCACTAACTCGAAATCGTGATTCTGAACCAAGGGTGTATCGCGTTTCAAGTGGCCACCCTCGCCAGTGAGCGTGCGCACACTTTTGTACGGATTAACGGTGATTAAATTCGTGTTGTCAATTGGACCCGGTTTTAGACTCGAGGGTCTGCCATCAGATATGCCACTACTTCTTGAGCCTAAAACCAAATGAAAAAGGTTGTCCCTGTGTTTAATGTTCCGACGGCTTTATGCTTACCCAAGCTGGACGAGTCGCCTGCGGCGATAACATCGCCAACAGACGCCGAGGAATGTGAGTTGAAGCTCTCGTCGCATACCATAGCTTCGTCCACACCGGTAAGAGCTTGTCTCTGATTGGCACAGTTGGTTATAGATTTCTTACAATAGTAGCAGGGAGTGGCAGAGAAATTCTGCGTGTAGTGGGTCCACGACACCCACCATTCTTTCGAAATTAAATACCAAAATTGTCCAACGCTGTAGCCACGCTTTTCCTCACGTGTGAGCCAGCCTTTCACTGAAATACAACCAAACGTGATATTAGCCTTGCTGTCTAGGTAAAAGAAGATGTAACAGCAGTACCAATGTCATATTCCATGTGCTTGCATTGTGGCGACAGGCCGAACACGATGTGACAAACTTCGAATGTCAAATCGAGGAATGGCTGAACGAGATTTAAGCAGCTTTCGACTGTCCACATCATGAAATCTTCTTGAGTTAGACTGATTGATTTTTGCACAACTGATTCGTCGCTGGCCGGGGAAGTAACCTGAGTAAAATAGGAAACATTGTATATATGTATAGCAGGTTGGCAATCAAATAGCTATAAACTACGATCAACGGGACGAAGAGCCACACAAACTGTCAAACAATCACTGAGCAACAAAAAAACGATTGCACTCTCCAGTTGATGTTGGCCCTAAAGTTCCAGTTAGGCCGACCTCCTTGGAGGACACCTTCGTATATGGTAGGCTCGGGACATAGGAAATAGAGCTTATCGCACATGTAACAACGATGTTTTCTGGATTCTTCTAGTACTTACATCAAGTTTCTCTTTCGGTGGAACATGCGCAACATTTTTCCGCGCGAATGTGAGTAAATCGCTTATAACATCCTTTCTGTTGATGCTCTTGTAGGTGGTGGCATTGTGATTCTCTTTGGCTACGAATATCAAAATATCAATCATCTGGATCGTTTCCTCGTAGTTGAGTATCCCGTCTCGATCGATATCGAATATTTTAAAGCAAACTGCAAATCAAACTCGTAAATTTCGAAATACAAACCGAACTAATGTACCACGCTTACATTTGCAACGTTCGACATTTGGTCCACGACATGCAGCGCTGACTCCGCAACAGAGTTCCTTGAAATCAATATGTCCGTCACGGTTCTCGTCGAACGCACTAAACAGTCCGGCCAACGCAGTTTTTGGTATAGGAGGACTGATTAAAGGACCGAGCAGTTGCAAATCTAATTGTCCAGTTAGCGATGTGCTCTTTAGCCGCCAAAATTCTTTTTCAAGATCCCCAATGTCCTGGAATGGAATTTTTTTTTTTATATATATAAAATCCCTCTTTACAGCAGCAAAAGACAAACCTTCTCCTCCAGATGTGTTACACCAGCCAAACTCTGATAGAACGTCGGAGTTTCCAACTCCGATGTAAGATTGATACATGTGTCCGACAGCAACCATTTTGACAGCACAGTCGTGTTGCGATGGCTCAAAATCCACTCACGAAACTGATCGAAGCTCACGCGATCCGATTTGGCAAACAGAGTTAACGCTTCGTTGCCATGGAAATTTATGGATTTACTGTATTCGGCTTTAAGGATATATGTTCCTGAATCATTGCAATAGAGGTTCCAAAGGAATCTGGAAAAAGAGAAAATTCACTTTCACGGATGGGCGCCACTCTTTCCAATCACGCACCGTATTTTATCCTCTTCTGTGCCCCGTGTTAGCAGCACCAGGCCGCAGAAGACATCTTTGAATGAGATCCCCTTTTGTGTGCCACCACAAGCCACATACAGCAGCTCGGCTACATTTTGAGGTATCCCCTCACAGAGGACATCTTGCTGGAATGCATTTTGGCTGAGAAATGCACTGCCGGGGCCAGCTGATTTCTTGAAAGCCTCCTTAATACGCCTGAACTCAGAGTCAGAAACTGAAAATGTAACGAATTAAGGTTATTCATGTGTCAGACGAGTTTATTTATAAGAAATACCACTTTAAACATGACCCTTATAGGAAAGTAAATTAATATCTAGTTGACGTACAGTGTAAATTTATACATAATGTGGATAAACGCCGAAAGAATGTTTATGACTCATCCATAAGTAAACGTATACACAGTTCATATCGCTAATGACTGATTCGTCTGTAATTTCAATTAGACATAATTACTTTTTTAATGGACAGTTTGATAAGCGCTTAATGATCCTGGATGTTGCGACCAAATAATGCGAGTCGTCTACGTACAATGGGCGGAGCAACATCCTTGCAGCCTTTTGAATGATGTTATGCGACAGTATCATTTTGTAGTTTATGGACTTGTTTGGCAATGGACGATATGAAATGCAAAGTAGCAAATAAAGATGTTCGAAAGAAAATGCACTTCCAAATGGTTTTAGCGTCAAAAAGACTTTTGCTTATAGTGGGTAATCTTATACATATATGAATAGGCGAAGGGAAATAGTTAAGAGCCACTTTCACTGCTATATGTGTTTAACGCAACATAGTCGGTAAATTTTTTGTTGGGAAGATTGTGCACAGATGCAATATTGTCACTATAATGTTATATTTTCTACCACTGGGCGAACAGTAGTTATTTTAAAATGGGTGTACGAAATCGAAATCGGTGTTAAGCAAACTGCCAAGCCCTTCGCCGAGTGTCGGTATTACTTGTCCCTATCTTGTCAATGCAACAATTATCTCTATTGTCATTCCGCTTAACCGAATGAGCAATGTATACCAAAACTGGCTACGGCGGGACTTCGCTCCTATTAAGATTTTGAGGCGACGCGGTGGGTGTCGCGGTGGGTGTCACAACACACAACTGCATTACCGATGTAATTTATGTCGTTTTCCTTTGGGCAAAACAATCAATCTGACCGTGACAATTGATTTTAATAAGAATCTAATGTCGTTTTCCATTGGGACCACCAAAAATATTTTTTAGATCTCAGATTTAACGCGGCTCATGGAACATGCAACCAAATTGATCTGCTTTTGCAAATGTATGTATGTATTTTTATTGAGACTTCAAAAATGTTTAAATTAGATTTCGATTTACATAAAGAATTAAATAAAAAAGCCGACTTGGAATTGGTCTGGCTGTCACAGAGGTATTTAAAAGGAAATTCTTCGTAATATAAGTAGAATGTAATAATATAAAACTTGACGTTGTTAGATATAGATACACATGTTCGCTCAATAGAAGCATGACAGAGTTTGGAAGGGTAAAATAGATTGGCTTAAAACTAGATAACAAAGAACTGCACGCCAGTTATACCAAACTACATGGATGGGATGAGCAGCAGCAGAGATGTTTCAAAGAATAAAACTTAGGGAATATACATTCTAATATAGTGTATGATAGTAAGATTCTTAGCTAATATGCTAGCATGAAGTTTTTTATTTAAAGAAATAAAAGATATAATAATGTGAATTTATGGGTTGTTAAATGGATAATAAAACTATTAATCTTAAGTTGTAGTGCAGTATTTACATTGGTAAAGGGAATTCATGTACATATATATATATTTTTTTTATAGTTTTCTTGTTTACGATAATAGATTATTAATCTTAAATTGTAGGGTTAGATTTACATTGGTAAAAGGAATTCTTATTTTTTTTTTTTTTGTATTTTTTTTTTTTTTTAATTGCAAATGGATTAGTGCGTTATTTGACAGCAATATCAGCTGTTCAAATTGCACTCGTTTTTGGAAAAATCAACTATGGATATCGACTAGAAAAATCTTTCCCCTGTTGTAGATACAAATGGAGTAGTTTCGGTGATTCGTAGTTTCCAGATGATGAGGAAGGCAATAAAGATAAAATTTCCTACAAAATTATATCCATAGCAATTGATGTAGGTATTTCTTTATTTTGGTTTTCACGAAACTTTGCGCATTTGTTTTGAAAGCAAACTTCTTAAGTTGACGTAAAACAGCTGTGCAAAGTATATTGGTAATTGTGGTAGTATGTGTAAATCTGAAAAAAATATCGAGATCTGCAAAAAGTGATCCGAATCGAAAAAAAAAAATGATTTTTTTTCCCTATGGAACATGAAAAGTGATTTAGAAGATTGATTTTTTGTCCCAATGGAAAACGACATAATTGTTTCTACATAAAACAAAAAAAAAAAAAATCATGAAACCTCCGTCTTATCTAAAGAGGGACCGATCTACACATTCCTATCAAAAATATACATTCGTCTAAACGAGCATGTGTAGCCTCGCGCAACCACTCGGTTGCTAATTGTTAGGTTAGTTAGGCTAATTGTCGTCACAAAGTGGTAGGTATAATTAAAGCATACACTTTGCAAACAAATAGGATAACATGTTATCTCGCTGTGGCTGTTACCAAGATTCTCTGGCAGACACACGCAACAAATATTTCACAAATTTTCTTCTTCACGCTTGCAAAGTTATCTACGAAAAGCCAGTAGACAGTGCAATCTGTTTAAAGCTCATAAATAAGCAAAACTGTACGTGACTCTGATTGTCATTATATTTCCATGTATACCTAATTGTTAAGTGAGAATTAAATTTTGCGTCCACGATGAAAAAAAGAAAACAAAAAACCGCAAAATCCCCTCTACAGATCCATTTGAATAGTTTGTGGGGCGGAGTTCAGATTTGCCTATTTTTTTTTTTAATTATCTAACTTCTTATCAAATTCAAGCCAAGTTCCGAATGAATTTCCCTGTTAATTCTTTTAATCAGAGCTATATAATCCGACGACACGGGGAATGAGAAGGAGGGCGACGAAGACCCACCGCTAACAGGTTCCCATTATTTGTTTAATAATCACAAACTTTTGTCGTCGTCGTTGTTATCAGAGACAAACCATACTTGTACCAGTATTGTCTCTGGTTGTTATAGTCGTTGCTACTGCTGCTGTTTATTGTTAGGGAAAACAGTGACTAAACGGAAATGAGAGAGGAAAAAGAATAAGAAAACAACTACCTATAGACAATTTGTCAACAAATCACAACCTGTTTCGAGAATTTTCAGCGTCAAGCGCACAGTACCACAATAAGTTTTTACGCAGGGACTCAATCAATACACAAACTTTGATTGACTTGGCACCTAACATCATTATAATATAACTAACAGCCCTCCTATTGGGTGTGATAAGAAAGATTAAAAGCTGATTTATCGGTGAAAAACTACAAACAAAAGTCTATGCCCCAAAAGATTATTATTAAAAAGCTGACACATTAGTTGCAGTGTGGCAAATGATTTTCACTTTTACACATATCCCGTAGAAAATCAAAAAGAAAAAAAGCAAGTGATCCAGTTTCCAGACATATCTGGGAAGAAAGCAACAGAAACTACATTCTATCTAATTGGAAAAAAACAACACACTAATCTCTTTCGTTGGGCAATGTCGCAGTTATCATTTATTGGCCATGGATTCACTGTGGAATTTTGAACAAATTATAGTAGAATTTCACTTGAAAAGTAATGGAATTTTAATTCCATTGTTTTCTGTATAAACTATTTATTTTGTTTTTATTCTGCTTCTTTTTCCTTCTTTTTTTTTTGCTCTTTTATCAAAATTTCGAAAAGAAAAGTTCCGTCTTACCTCTTTTGATAGCATCTTCATAGTTAATACATGATGGTTTGGATTCTTTTGCACCCATTTTCGATTACTGCAATTTGTTGCTTAACTTATTAATGACATAATTAAATACGTTTAAGTTTGTGAAAAATCTTTTTTTAAATTTTCATCGCGAAAGAACAATAAAAATAACTTTTTTCAAAACATTAGTCCTATGACTTCTCCCTAATCGCGACCATAGTTCGTTTGACACATAAGTCAAAAAGGTGCTGATAGAGGAATATAATGGGAACGAAACTATCGCTCGACAGGGTGCTTAGTCCGAAGAGGATGGTAAAGCATCTGTCGGTCAGGGGTGTGGGGAAAGGTGAAGTGATGACAAACATATTTTATGCCAACTCCAAAAGTAATGGTTGTGAGAAGCTGAAGGTTCCTTATGGACCTGCCGCCAACTATTTATATTTCTTATGAACCAAACGTGTTTTTTTTATTTGTTCCTGTACGAGATTCTACTGTTATTGTTGTACGCTATAGAAACCAATAAAAAAACTGCATGTTGCAGACATCACGAGGTCATTTCCGATTGGGATAAATACTTAGGTAATTGCGTATCGAGAGTTAGACTTTACTTTCCTTTAACAATTATTAATGCATTACTGCATCTACTGAGGCTGTGCTACAGTTCGTGTGGTTCTGGGTTCAGCACAAATACGCCGTTGCCTTTAGAACTGTCTTGTACTAACAACCTGCCAGATAATTTAAGTGACCTTCCACTAACCTTTGCGTATGATCTAAGGTTGCGGTTTCCACTCGCCATTCGTAGGTACATCTATTTTCTACTTGTTCTTACTATCTTAATACGTTGAGTACAAAATTACATTTAAATCATACGTTTTAAGTGCTTAACCGATAAATCAAGAAACAGCAACTAGAGAAAGTTATCTGTAGACCGGGCTAAGTGGAGGGGCTTATTAGTTGTAGGTATATCAAAAGTATATCATGCCTTTCACCCAATACCCAGGATCTAAAGTCTTATACAATTAGCCTGTTTTCAATTGAAAACAAAGCCAGACACCCTGTAGACAAAACTCACTCCTCTTGAAGTTAGCTCCCATTCATTATAATCATCTGTTTATAAAACCTCTATTTATCTCCTTTTCTCCTTCATACACAAAGCAGTAACCGAGCACAACTTCGTGTTCGTATTCGCCGTTCAAAGTTATCGAAAAACATTTGTGTCATCAAATTTTTATAGAAGATTGCGAGCGAACTTCCCCCGATTTTGTGAATTTATTTCCGTCTTTTATTTAAATTTTTGCGACAAAAACACAAGCAAACCCCCGAAAAGTGTTTTCCGATCCTTCACACAACAAAAGTCCTTTCTATTTTGCAACCTACTCGACATAGATGCGCGATAAATAAAAAAAAAAAAAAGTGAAATCGTAAATTAGCGTAATAAAGAGACAAATCATAACACCCTAGCCTAGAACTTAGTGTAATCGTCTGATTAATTTAGTAATCTCAAACAGCAAAGAAATGGCCAAGACGTACGATTATTTGTTTAAACTTTTACTCATCGGTGACTCGGGAGTGGGCAAAACCTGCATATTATTTCGATTCTCTGAGGATGCCTTCAACACAACTTTTATCTCGACAATTGGTAAGTTTTGATGTCATTCTTTTGTTTTGAGCAAAGCACCGTACAGCCTCTTTCTCTACATTGCCTGGGTTGATGTGTTATTTAATCAGACGGTCATGGTTTGAACGCTACTCCTGTATGATAAGAAAAAAAAGAAGCGGAAGGCAAACACACCCTGCTCTGGGGGCTATAATAGGGTCTCAGATGGGAGCACCTAGATTTATAAAAGCAAATATTTAATCGATTAACAGCGGTGTGATACCAAATGTGTTAACACCATCATCATTTCCGTAATGTGCTGCTCCTGAGCCTGGCATTTAACTAATTGAAACCAGCAGCAAACCACTTGTGAGTGCGAGAAGAGTGTGCGTCTCTGCCTGAATGATTCATCAAAGCGCGTTTGGATAAAATATTTTCGTTCGTTGTTCGGCGCTACGTCTCATTTTTAATTAATGAACAGCACCATACACTCCTAATGTAATTACGGAAAGGAATTTCATTTGGAGGAGAGATGCATATTATGATCTACCGCAGCTCTCTCACATTAAGTATGACACGGACACCGCTCGCACATGATGTGTTAATCGCTTGTGTATGGCTTTCCCAATTTAATTTAAATCATCGCATGCTTAACATAGCTCTAGCGGTGGTTGCTTCGTGCTTTGTCTTAGGAATTCACTCCAAATGTGCGCAGTTAGACTGCAGCCGCCAATTCGACAGAGAGAGAGAGCGTTTCCATTCATCATTGTTGCTCCAACATGCTGATGTCAATTCGACTTTCGCTGATATGTGGGTAAATATAGAACAAAGATTCTATTCTCTAAAAGTCTAGATAGAGTGTGCCTGCCCGCCCAGGCATTGTTGTTGTTATGATGCTGACGATAAACTAAAATTATAACTTTGCCTTGAATCTAAGAGATCACCTGCTTGCTTGTTTGTTTACCTATTGCTGTTCCCCTGTCTCTTTGTAGGAATTGACTTCAAAATAAGAACTATAGAGCTTGATGGAAAGAAAATTAAACTGCAAATATGGTAAGTACTCGCAGTGGTGTACCAACATTGTTGTCTGAACGGCAGATGCTTTATTTGTTTTGCATTTCTAGGGACACTGCAGGCCAAGAACGCTTCAGGACAATTACAACCGCATACTACAGGGGGGCGATGGGCATTATGCTCGTGTACGATATAACACAAGAGAAATCATTCGAAAATATAAAGAACTGGATAAGAAATATCGAAGAGAATGCCTCGGCTGATGTGGAGAAAATGCTACTCGGCAATAAGTGTGAGCTCAATGAAAAGCGACAGGTAAGAGAGTTCTCGACACATCGTACTATGCATTTGTGCAATAGGTGGGCAATGTCTGCTGGTTGTTTACGTCATCCATGACCTTACAATCGCACGTTTGAAACGAGTAATTATTCGTACTATTTACCGTCGATATGTAATTTTCATTAGGCTGTTAGTCCGTTAGCACGAGTTTTTTATTGGATGGCAGGTCTCCCTTATAACGAGGATAGTCTGTGTGTCTTTGAATATCTGTTTGCTATTCTTCGCACGCTATGGTCTACACTTTTGATATAGCGACTCTAGCTCTAACTCGTGCAAGAGCAAGCTTTTCGCTTTTGTCGAATTTCTCGACAAACTTTTATATTCAGCAGTAGATACAAAAACATTTTTTAATGTTCTAAAAGAAGCTGTAAGCAGTCTCGCGACATTTTCATATACCAAACACTCATCTCTTTGCGAAGTCAAGGAAACTACTTCCTAAACGGCCACCCAACACCTTTTTCACCTTACTCTGCAAGACAGACAATGCGTTTCTAAATTAGAATTACTATACGTCACTAACCTCAAGGGAATATTGGACAAATTACATCATCGGGAATACGAACGCATGGGAGGACCGCATCACATGACGTATCTCTAAACCACACCCCCAACTCTTGTATTTTGCTTCTCGAACATAAAAGCTGAATAAATAATTTGCGCAGCAGGTCCGTAAGGACCCTTGGCCCCTTCTCACAACCATTCGTTTTGTGTGTGTGTGTGTTTTTCTACAATTTGTTTGCCGAGTCCAAACGGCTAATTGAGAAGGTCTTTCTGGACAGTTATACTCTCGGATGTTTGTCAGACCATTTAACGTTCGCGAGAAGTGGCGCACTGAAAAAAACGTTTAGATGTAAGAACAGTCTGTCTTTAAACACTAAATTACTGAACGAACTCATAATTGCTCCTCCATTGTTGTTATTGCGAGAATCAATTTTTTTTACACGCTTAAACGTTTTGAATTTCAAAAGGTCTCAAGGGAACGCGGGGAGCAATTGGCTGTGGAGTATGGTATTAAATTTATGGAAACGTCCGCGAAGAACAGTACAAATGTCGAGGAGGCATTCCTAACCCTTGCCAGTGACATCAAAGCGAAAATGGAAAAGCGAATGGTAAGTGCTTGTTTATTCATTGCCATATCACTGACTTCAAACCACACTCGAAACAGGAGGCGAATAACCCACCAAAAGGCGGCCATCAGTTGAAATTTCCCGAGCCAACAAGGAAAACAGACAGTTGGTTGTCCAGGTGCAGTTTACTTTGACGTGGTTGTAGTAGTTACACTTCTTGTTAGAAAAATTCAACAGCGTTTCTAACAAGACCTATCGAAAACAAAAGATGATAATTTAACATAAAAACCATACAATTATAATAATAAAACTAAAAACAGACAAAAAAAAAACAAGTTAGCGCCATTTAATGGTTGGCAAAATTTCAACGATTATTTTTGTATATCTCTAGGTTTCTCTCCCTCTCGTTTAGGTATTTGGTACGTTTACCCATTCGTGTTCTGTCTTTAGTTTTCCACTATTACATTGTGTATGAGTATAACGAATAGAAGAACCGATGCAATTACCTACCGGATAGTTTCATTAACCTTTACAAGTGTCTATTACCACGCAATTAATATTCTCAACAAATGTGTAATTATTCTCATTAAAAAATAAATAAAAAAGAGAAGAAACTTCTGTTTAAAACGTCTCTTAATGTTACCTAAAATTAAACGTATGTGAAATTGCTATCTAAGCAATCAATTTGTAACTGGCACAGTTTTATATATAAAAATTGAAATACTTTGTACTTTAACATAGTGACGAACTAGAAAATATTCAAAAAAAAAAAACAAAAATACAAAATAATAATAACATTAAAAACAACTTACACGAATAAAAGCATTGTTTTGAAGAATGTGTAGTCGAGCGTTATTTATTAAAGTCAAGATTTTGGTTTATTTTTTGTACTAACTCACACACGAAACTGCCCTCTCATTGTAACTCTCTTATACGCACAATTACAAGTTCTGTATCTATGCCTCTTGAACGCGCGCTTCTCTTCCGCTCACATGCTGATGCCTATTTGTTCATTCATTGAAATCTCACTATACATAAGAATGTTAAACGATTCATATTAGTTTTTGCTGAAACGCATTTCTTGCTGTTTTTTTTTTTATATGTAATATTTTTTTTTTTTTTCGTAAACAAATTTGGTTGTAAACAAAATATACTGATTAGGTGCTTACATACAAGAAAAAAAAATCACACTTAGACATACTACTTATAAACACTTGAATTGCAAGAAAAGGATAAAATTTAAACAAAATAAAGTTCGCTATAAGGAGATAGAATTTAGAGAAAGGATATACAATCTAACTAAATAAAAAGAAGAAATGATAACAAGTCGTGCATTTCTTTGTTTTTTTTTTTTTAGTGGTAGTTGTCATAAGGAGTAGAAGGTATGTAATGTAAAACGTGAACAATAAATTCTAAAAATTGACAAAAAAAATTATATACATTACACTCCCATTTAACAGGAAAAGAATGCCAATTTTTATAAGTAATCGACTCATTTATTTTTGTTTTGTTCTTCTAATTTATATCGAATATTATAAATAAATACATTTTTACAAAATACTACAAATAGAAATGTTGTGTTGTGTTCGTAAGTTTTGTTTGCTCACCTGTTGCACTTGAAGATTTTACAGACTTTGCAAAGACCCTTTGGTTTGGGACGAACAAATGCAGTGACTGATGCAGCTTTTGTCATCAACCGTAAGTTTTACGTGCGCTTAGAACCTCAAAATCTAGTATCAGCGATATTAAATGAGTGGTAGCTCTCTGCACTAGTGACCAACCAGAAATAGAAACTCTGTTTTGCGCAGACGGGCCTATCACGTTGGCGCTGCTGAATAGCATCGGTTACTATCGGTCACGATGGTGCCATTCCATTCATCAGGTATTTACATTTTCGAACTAATTGTTGCATCCTCTACCGCTGTTCGGAAAAAAAAAACACGGCGGGTAAGTTGTCATACCCAGGGTGACAGCTGCAGAATTCTGGAAAGTTGCAAGAAAAAGGGCCAATGAGAAAAAAAAGTGGCATTTCTACAATCATTCTGGTAATTTACAATTTTCCCACGATATTTAACAAACATTAGCTAGCTTAGCTAAACACTATAATAATGTTGGATAGGCGACTGCGGTACATTTTAAAGGTTTTTATTTGGATATGAGAGTATTTAGGAATTTTTCGTAGCTCATTTTCCAACTAAAAAAAGGGCCGAAATAGCAAAAAAAAAAAAGAACCAGAGAAACAAAAACAAATTCCATCACGCAATGCTCGTTCACGGACGACGCGATTCGACTCCAGGTGTTAATTTCCATTAACTGAATAACAGCTTCCTCCATATCACTTAAATGATGCAAACGGGTCCGGCCTCCCCCTGTTTATTTTAATTTAATTTTAATTTTATTTTCCATTTTCTTTATTTTTCATTTTAAATAGGCTTAAATTGTTTCGCTTAGAATCAAGAAAAGAGGTATTTCCTTAATTTCACACCCCAAACAAACATTGCATACCGTTGGGCCCCTATTGTTGAGCCAACACATTTACATAAATTTAATTGTTACCTAGTCAAATTGTAAATACATACCTAAAGCTCAATAAAAGCAAATGTAATGCAAATGTTTTGATTGCATTCAAAATGGAAATTTAATACGAGGTGATGATAGTCAATCATTCAATGATAATTGACAATCGCAATATGTACCAAAATTTGTTGATAATCATCGTATATCGTTTAGTTTTTGACACTCGCAATAGGGGTGGGAAACTCCTCACTCAGTAGCCACTTAGCTGCGGAACTAACATTTCTATATTTTCAGCACCAACTGGTTTCCCTAGTCGTCTGCACGGCGGTTTCCTGTCCCGGCACGTTCTCTTTACTTCTTAGTAAAACTTCTGTTCATTAATCCTGGAGTAGAACCTCTTAACTTCCTCGATCGCTTCTGAAATTCACTCTCTTGATTGGTTCACTAAACCTTACCACATTCTGAATTTAATTTGGCAAGCACAGCTAATTTTGAAAACAATTATTAAAATAGAAAATATTAAAACGATTTTAACTTTGCACTGCGCGAACTCGCCGAACGTCCTTAAAAGTCAGACGAGGAACTGCGATCTTAACTCGATACGGCTGACTCACTTGACGAGCTACATTGTCCAGTCCTGCACTAATATCAAGAGGGATTTCACTGCTAACTAAAGTTATACCTGCTTTACAGGGTAACAAAACGAACGCAATTATTAAAATAAAATAAAATATTTTTATTTTTCGTATAATACTCTCAATGATGAACAAAAAAATGTATGCACTTATACACATATAACTTTCAAGCATAACAGATATATAAAATAATTATAAATTGTAACTTACATCGCACCGCAATAAATAATTGCACAGGTTTATGGAATATCATTGGAAAATGTTTCGTTTGCACAGTAATGAAGAAATGAACATTAAATGCCCATTTAAACCATTAAGAGGTTAAGTAAAAATAATAAACATATGTATAAAATTAAATAAGTAAATTCAAGAGCCCCACATACAATAACAAGCTTTTCACTTCGGTTTCGTTTTTCTTTGTTTTAAAATATAAAATGTCACTTAGCTATGTTCTGAATGTTTTCAGAATTTTTCAAATTGCTGCCTATCGAAAATTGTTGGGAATAAAATTATTGCTTGATTGTAGATTGATAATATTCAGCAAGAATTTTCCATGCTTTTGGCTCCATAAAACCGTCTGGTGGCAGCTCACCGGTTCTGGCGAGTGTACGCATTTTTGTTCCTGATATGAATTCGAATTCGTCTCTTCGACCTGGCTCAAAGAATGCCATTTTCGATGCAGTCTTGTCGTAGGCTGCCACTCGGAATGGTAAGATCTAGAAGAGGTCAAATTGTTATACAGGGGACTTATTGGAATGAGATTCGAGTGACAGAGATTTTGGTGCTGAAATGTGGAGCGCAAATATTTGTATTCTACACTTAAATCCTCCATAGCTTAAAAAAAATCAACGTTATATTTACTTCCAAGCTGTCAAGGCCTTGTGCCATTTTAAGTACTCTCGCTCCATGGGTGCCATCAAACAGGTTACCATCGGCATACATGTCCTTGTCTGGATGTGGCATACCAGCCGGGTCCCGCCCGACAATATAAAAGTTCGCACCCGCATTCATACCTACGGCAAGAAAACGAAACAAAAATCAAAATCCAACTCGTACACGGTTTACTTTTCGATATGCGTACGTGCTTTGGCGTGCCACTGCACTTCCGTTGGCCCAGCGTACATCATAGGTGAGGGGAAGATGGCCAAAACGGTGTCCTCACGTTTTAGAGCCCCCGAATCAAGCACAGCTTGATGTTGAGCCATCCGCACATCCAAGGGAACATCGTCGTCTTTTGTCCAGCCACCCAGCGGATGTAACAGCAAGACGGGCCTTTTGAAGCCCCTCTCCAGCAGTTGCCTTTTGGTGTCCTGCATCAGCAACGCATGGCCGTTGTGAATAGGGTTACGGAGCTGCAAAACATCAAAACTCAACCCGATTGCAAATGCATTTCGAAAATCCTACCTGGAAGGCAAAGATAGCATCGGCGTTGAGCTCCTTGAATTTCTGTCTCAGTTCATTGGGAGTCAGGCGGTACTGATCCAAGCCGTCATTCCATGTGATTCGTTCGTATACTTCCAAATCGCCACCGACCAAGTAGTCACCGGATTCGTACACCATCTGCGAGGGAATACCTTTCAATCTCCAGCGCTACAAGATCTCCGCGCATACTTACTTTGCTATAAGGATGGAGGGGATTGCTTGTGCCAAACTGCCTGCAAAGCCGTTCCTCCTTACGCTGCAAATAGAATTCGGGCTTCCTTAGAATCGCAACTGGCTTTTCATTGTACGTTAATGCGATCGCACTGACACTTTCCAGCTTTGCTTTTGCCTCAGAGCTGACGGACAAGACAATGGGTACCGACTGATTGTCCCGAATCGCGCCATCTTCGGTCAAAATTGTATTGAAATGCAATGTCTGCAGGTACTCGTCTTCACGCATGAAACCCTTCAACGGAAAGGCCCACCCTTCTGATAATACTTGAACCCACTGCAGCTCAACAGTGGAAATGGGGATAGCTGGAAGTGATTTCACTTCATGCAAGAAAGTCTGTTTCAAACTTGAATCCACGAACAATTCTGGAAGCTGTGAAATAGTGTTTAAAACGTTTCTTCTCTCGCCCTTTCATAAGCGTACATACCTCTTGGATCTCCCTCAGTGCCTTGGGTATAATGCCTTCTTCCTCCAGCAGTCTGATGACCCTTTTTGTCGACTCTTGTATGGTGAACCCATCGGTATTGACTATCAAATCTGGTTGGTCTGGTCGTTCGTACTCCTGGGTTACGCCGGTGAAACCTTTGATAACTCCCTCTCGTGCTTTCTTGTACAGTCCCTTCACATCGCGCGACTCACATATCGACAGTGGAGTGTCAACAAATATCTCATAGAACCTTACAAATGGATGAATGAATTGTCAGTAAGGTACACGTGTGCAGATATAAAGCCGCTATCTTACTTCAAATCGGCATCTTTGTGAATCTTTCTAGCCATGGCCCGATCATCACTGAATGGCGAAACAAAACTGCAAATCGCTACCACCCCACTGTCGGCGAAAAGTTTCGCCACTTCGCCGACGCGACGAATATTCTCCTCTCGATCGGACGGAGTGAAGCCGAGATTTTTGTTAAGACCCGTTCGAATGTTGTCGCCATCTAGACCGTATGCAGGAATACCACGGGAAACTAGGTACGCTTCCAGTTCGAAGGCAATTGATGTTTTTCCAGCTCCACTCAGACCTGTCAACCACACAGTACATCCACGGAAGCCGCGACAGAAGCCCAAGTTTTTACCGCGAATTTCTCTGGTCACCTGGTGTTTTTGTTCGGTGACATTTGTGGCCACTTGCATGCACTATAAATAATAAAAGAATATTCGAGATCAGTTATTGGGTCTCAGTATTGGCATTGGTAGCGGACAATCGTGTCATAATCATAATAATGGAAACATTATTTCGCTCCAAAGTAGAACTTTGTGACTCTACAAGGAATCTGCTACCAATCAGAACTTGAAGGTGGGCAGGGCTAGAATTGGGCAATATAATTCAGGTAGTGGATGGACAGAGATATTTATATTTGAATGTCCGATCTTTTTATGGCGAATTTTATGGTAAGACATCGTTCTTATAAAAGATCCAATCGATGCTGGCATTGAAGTCATTGCGGACGGATTGTAGGCGCTATATGTTTGGTTTTTGAGATTTGGAAAAGTTCAATTAAGATGCATTCAGTGGTTAGGGGAATTTTTTACTTGGTGGCTATGTAAACGAACAAATTTGTAGATTGCCATTGGGTACTCACCCACTCCCAGTTGACGAATTTTGTCTTTGCCATCATACTATGCAGCATAAATGTGCAAGGCATTTCGTCTCATACGCACCATCGATTTGCTTAAAGAATAATTTGCTGGCAAGGCGCTGTAACCAGAGGTCAATGTGAGTTCTTAATCTTTTTTTAAAATAATTGCAAATAGTTAGTTTATGTGAGCCTTATGTAGCAATGTCAAAATCCGACCTTTTATCTGCGACCCACCGTCAGGCTCAGAATAAGTTCTTGATATCCCTAATCTACTACAAAAAGTGACATTATCTCTATTGAAAAACATATTTCGGTCCGTTCAGGCTTTGCCAATACAGCAGAATAATCAGAATAGAGCAGCCGAAGCAGACCGATAGAATCCGTGTCAGGCGTCCGTTACGTAGGCCCAGGATGTGAGTGTTAGAATGGTAATAATAAGTCCAAAGTCTGGGGATTTATCTAGAGATTATGGAAGGTCCACTAAGGCATCCTACAACCGCGATCTTTATAGTGAATAGATAGGACAAGCAAAAATGTCAGCAACGCACCTGTCGCATGCACATCTCAAGGTCAGCAGTCAAAAATTAAATTTCATTCTCAAAAAGTGTTCACTTAAGCGAGTGTTTAGGGTCACCGACCTTTAAGCAAGGACACATTTCATCCTACGACTAGTAACAGTTATATGTATTTAGAAACTAGATGTGCGCATATAGCAAGGCCTTGAAAATATTGAAACAGCTTTCCGTTGAACAAACAAGTCTTTAGAAATACAACAGAATCATCTATGCAAATATTTACCCTTTTAAAACCGTTGTTTAACATGTCAGATCTCGATTCGAAGACACAAATTTGATAAAACTTTATTTTGACTTGAACTCAACGCTAGTTTCAAAAAGACTGACTTGTTGAGAATGATTGCGGATCAGAAATACATTATCATCAGAGAAAAGTCGGATGCAGCTGATAGATAGACACTTTCAATCCAATACAACTGCACAATGAAGGTACCAGAAAAGATCAACAAGTTGCGTAAGTACCCACACGTCCAGCTGTGAAAGACAAAGCCACTGTCCACTGTGTCATATTATAATACTCACACTGGAAACGTGTAGGCATAGACACAGCACACTCAGTTCATAGATCTTTGGCATCCCGCACCCAGTTGCACTCACATCTGACTTCAGATCGGTATAACTAGGTGAGCTGATGCGCTTGCAGAATATAGAACAATATTTCTGATTAGCTTTGCAGTTGGCTTTAGCAAATATAAATACCAATTCTACATTGTGTTTGCATATAATAGGTAGACATCGCTGATAAGGCGGATACAACAAGCGAGATATTTGCCTGAGTCAACGACAATCGGAATCACTTGTAAACTGTGCACAGTTGTCGTCAAGATAATTTTATTCAACATTTTCTTGTTATCGATGTTTTGCACAATAAAAAATGCGAGGCTACGTAATTTCGTGTCCTGCAGTCCAATGCAATGCAGAAGAAGTTGAAAACAAGTTCTAAAATTGTAATGGTAAACAAATGCTAAACCAAATTATGTTGCGAAGTCGTACACGGTTGAGGATTAGAAAATCCTTTCAGTAATTTTTAAGAAGTGTTTTAACAAAATTGCCACGAGAATAAAGGGTTCAGCAGATCACACCTTCAGATAAAGTTCGGCACATATATGAACTTACCTCCATTTTTATAGGAAATAAGAACTCACTCAAACGATCGTTTGTAAAACGATAGCCCTATAGCACTATGGGTACATTTAGCGCCAACTAATTTTGTACATATATTTTTATAGTTAAAAAAGAATATCGGGTACGAGTTTTCGGAAAGAATTTTGTTTACTTTCTCCAATCAGAAGATGGTAATCACTCAAAAGCTATAGTAACATGACCATGAAGGTCGATCAAGCCAAGCAGTTATATGGTTGACAAATCGGCGCATTCTCTTGACCGCTAGACTAACTAGCGGCACAGCACGTCACATCTAACTATTAGCGGACATTTTTCTAGCTAGACGTTCAACTGCATGAGAATTCAAAACCAAACGACGCTTGTTGCGGAAGCTTGTTGGTTGAGCATCATGGGCCATACATAAGTGTAAGCGCCATCAACAAAGTGAAGTCATTCGAAGTGTGAGCGAATTGGGGCGTTGCATTTGTCAATACGAATTTCTATGTGCAATACTAGCACACCAAATCATTGTCACTTCCTAAAATATAGCTTGTATCACTTGCAGGCAAGTAACTGTAAATTGGTCAAAGTTGGTATACATTTGGAAAAGTCAACATAATAACGCAACTAAGAAAAAGTTGAAGCCCAAAATATTTAGTAAACATAATAATTGCTGTATAAAAATAAAAATTCTTTATAAAAACGGTAATTTTTGTGAGACTCAAATGTCTGCAGAAATATTTAGGCCTAACCTGATGCGTTGACAAAAACCTCAACGTGTATGTAATGGCGTTTTCGATTGAAGAAAAGAATTGCCCTTTCTATGAAAAGAGCAAATCTAGAAGTGCTCTTTCGATGTATTCTAAGTTTCATTTAAAAAAATTCCACTTCCAGGTCAATTCTTAACACGACAGGAGTGTCCGGAATATTTTTACAGAATTGCCCTGAACTCACCAACACATACTAACAAAATGTCAGATTGAAGTGTTTGTTGTGTTATTAGAAACAAATTTTTCGCTATGTGATCCGAAAATAAACAATTATGCGTGCGAAATGTAAACTTAAATTGAAATATATTGATTTGGCTGTATTTATTACTGCAGAAAACAAAAAAAGTAGCAACAGGAAATCAAATCTCTCATATGGTTTCTACAACTATTACAAAAGTGCTCCAACGAATTTCATTGAAAAGAGCAATTCTGAATTTCGGGGCAATTCTCTCGGATCTTCAATCGAAAACGCCATAAATGTCTATCAAAAGAGCAAATATAGAAGTGCTCTTTCTATGTTTTCTATGTTTCATTGAACAAAATGTGCGCTTCCATTCCATTGTTAAAACGACAGAAGTGTCCGGAATCAATTCGGAATTTTTTTATGTTCGTTTGGTACAGGAAAAGCAATCTTTTTCAGATTTCAGAGCACTTTTGCGAATTTGCATTTTTTCTCAGGTTTGCTTGAGATTTACCAATACAAGCACGTTTGAGTTTGACAACTAGTGGAGTTTGTTTACGTTTTCGTGAAACTGAAAAGAAACGAATTGCATCGAAATTGCATCTTTAAAATTATTAATTCTCTTTAAAATGATTTTTTACGTCTTCTATAAAAATTACTAATTCCGTATTTTATTTAAATGAGTAAGTCCGTCCGTTCTCCTCGTTATTCCTTTCTTGAATGCCACCATGAATCCCTTTTCTCACCCTCTCCCCTCAGCGCCAGTGATGTCGCCGCCTCTTTCCCTCTCCAGCTTCTCCCATTCCGCTACAATTATTTATGTACAAATGTTTAGAAATCCATCTGGGCGAGCATTTTGAATGTTTTCATATAAAATTTAAAAAGTGTCAAAGGCTACACATATTCTAATCGCAAGAATATCAACCAAAACAAGAGCATGTGACGTTTCTACGTTCGATTAGACACACGAAATCTGAAATCTGAGAGCGAATCTTAAGAAGCCCAATCGAAAACCACATTAAAGAATTGCCCTGAACTCACCAACTCACACTAGCAAAATGTCAGATTGAAATGTGTGTGCTGTTGTTAGAAACAAATTTTGCGCTACGTGATCCGAAAATATGCAATTATGCGTGCAAATGTAAACTTTAATTCAAATATAATGATGTGGCCCATAAAAACATTCATATTTACTGCAAAAAAAAGAAATAGCAACAGAAACCCAAATCTAACATATGATGGGCATATGGTGTCTACCACTTTTGCAAAAGTGCTCCAACGAATTTCATTGAAAAGCGCAATTCTGAATTTCGAGGCAATTCTCTCGGATCTTCAATAAAAAGTGCCATAAATGTGTGTTATTTCAACCGCGACAAACAGAAGTATAATGGAAATATTGACACAACTGTCAAAAATGTTACCGATAAACAAGGGATCCATTCGTGGCATTGGCATAATTAATTGGAGCTTATTTCTTGGAAAATTAACTGTTACGGCTAACGGATTACGCTACAGATTGCGTTATCAAATATTGTACTTTGATTTCGGAAAAAACTCAAACAATTATTAATTTTTTTGCTCATTTATGATCAAAATTACTATGGGGCATGTTCATTAGGCTATATCATTGAAAGAAAGATTGGATGCTTTATTCACAGATCGGTATGTACGAGCATGCAAAAAACTGTACATACAGCTACATTTTGTGGACAAGCGCAAGGCCATGCAACTCTTTTAGTCATCGAATTATTAAAAAAAAAAGAAGTTGCACTGGAAAACCAAACAATTTTCTATTACGTGTTTTCTTTTTCTCGGTGCCTGCGTGTTATACTTTCAAATTCCACATTGCTCAACAAATTGTAGGTACAGTCATTGGATTTATCGAAATCTTTGTTTAATCAATGGACCGCAGTACAACCGTACAAATATTTCTCCGAAGCGGATCACTCTAAAAGATGCATTACTCACGTACAAACGAGTACATACTTGGTTAAAGAAAGTTGTTTGTCATATCTATTACATCTGATGATGTATTTGCTTTCAGTATAATTACATACAATTGTAGGTACGTATATGTAAATTAAAAGCAGTACCAAATAAACAAAAGCACTTCACTTAGACCATAAAGAGAAAACCATTGTATTGTCCATTTGTTTTACATAAAACGATGCTTGTTTTTACCATGCAGTGGGATTGATAACCAGCGGGTGTGTGTGTGTGTGTGTATTACAATGTGGCGCAAAAGTATTGACTGTATACGAGTCCTGCATGACTTCCTGTCATTCCGCGATACTAATAACCATTTTTGGTGTCCAAGCTAATTTTTTCGAGCTCACAATGCCGAAATATTTTGTGACCTACAAAATACATAGGTAAGGTGAAGGTTAAGAATGATTATTAGTAAGGACCACTACTACTGTCTTTACTTCACTTTTTGATTTGTTTAGATTGTTCAATTAAACAGGCCTAATTTCGTTTCCAAAATAATTGCAGAACCAAAAAATTCACATATACGCCTCAAGAAATTTAAAAATAATAGTTTTTAATCTAATGGAATTGTGTCCTCACTTTTGCGCCATAATGTAATGCGATGTAATCTGGTATCAACGACGGTTTTTATTTGTTACAGCAAGTGGTGCTATATAATACGGGTAAGTAAATGCATTCACTGATTTATGTTAAAAGGTGTCTACGCAATTTAATACCGACAAATATCAACAGAGAGGTGCATATACATGAAACATAGTAGAAAATATTTCTACATCGTCTCACATGCAATTTTTTGTACTAGATTAGAGAAAAAGTGAAATTGGTTTTTCCGCAGTCTATGTTAATAAAACCGTAAGAATATCTATAACACTCATTCTTACGCATAACTATAGATATGTAGAACGGAAGTAAATACAAGCTCCGGCGAATAGCATTTCTGCAATCAACTGAAAATGTTTCCATTACCGTTTCAAAATATGTCATATGAGAATTGTAATTAGATTTATTAAATTGAACCAACTGTTCATAAATAAATTAAACATAATAAACAAGCAAATTTGTTCTGTAGAAAAGCAAAATTATATTGACAAAAACACACGTCGCATATTTCTGAGCGAACGAAATTATTCTACGTGACACTTTTATGTGATGCGACATCTATATGCATTTGACCTAACTAAGGAATATTTTCTGGTATTTCGACTTTTTAAGAATTGAAAAATCTGTCAATTAACAGCTGATTCGAAATTTGTTGTCCTATTTGACATTTGTTTTGATTTCTTGTATATTAAAATTGTATCAACAGGCGGAAAAATAAAATTTAATGTTCTCCTTGCTGTAAGGAATAAGAAAGGACAATCTCCTCCACGTAATTTCGAATGCTGTGCTGCTTTTTCCTCTTCTCGAATGCTTGTAGTATAATCAGTACAAGCTCTTCCATATACTCGGATTCATGAATTCGATTAATTCCGAATCATTTTCATCGCTAGGTATTTAAATCAACTAATGTTGTGCGTAAATTAGCAAATTTTTCGAGTTTATCAGATATTTTAACGACTTTTCATACAACTTTTTTGAATTTTTGAATTATATACCTGTCGTTTTTCATAGATTACTACAAAAGCGTTCCCTAATTTTTTCGTAAGCGTCTCTCTCTATGAGAGAATTTATCCCCACCACTGCCATTTTGACAGTCTTTTCCATTCTTACTACAAAAGTAAGAGAACAGACCTACTATTTGCCTATGTAGTTATATTTGGGACGTTAAAATATCTCGAAATCTGACAGCTTGCTGACTCGATGTGTCTCAGAGGGGTAGGTAGTCGACGAATGTATAGTCAAAAATTCGTGAATGTGTACTTAGTTGACAGTTCGCATATGTGACTGACGTAGGAAAACTGACGTTACCGACCAATCTAGTTTTTGCGTTCAGGTTACATCTATAGTCCAGACCAATCTAGTCGACTTAAGATAACTAGATTTTTGAATGTTCCCATTTATATAAAATTCCACGTTGTGTGAATTTGTGTTTTCGTTTTCCGCAGGGTATAACTTTTCTGAGACAGACGGATTTTAAATCCCACTAAATATATAGAAAAAGCGATAAAAAGGTGCAAAATAATTTAAATGCCGTTTAAAAAATATCGCAACACATAAGTCGTAAAACTAAAGCAGGGGTGAATAACAACAAACCTCTGCCCAAGGTGTCACAGATGCTATTTCGTTGGTTAAAAATGTTTTTTTTTTAAATAAAACAAAAGCTTAAACCAAGTAAACCGAGTAAGTTTTGTTTACTTTTCTGGTTTGAAAATGGTTACTGGTGTTTTGGTTTGTCTTCCTGCTTTAAGAGCGATTTCACTTTGTCGATACTTAAGCCGAGTGAATAATACGGTCGTTACTAATGGTACATTCTTTACTTTGCTGAGATCGAAGCTCAAAAAATCCCGCCTATTCGATTTCAAGACGTGTCTTCCTTTATTGTGGTTCTTTGATCCGGTCCCACTTTGTATGCTTTGCCTCGCGAACAGTTTTTCATGTAGATACTTCAGTAGATAGATCATCAATCTTTATCCTATTCATGTTGCGTCTATTTTATAAAGGGTCACAGAAGACCTCCAGAACTCGTAATATTAAAAACGAAAGTATCTAGATATCCTTTAGCGTACTACGAGTATTTATCAGTTTATCAGCGAAAGTAAAAGTATATGCACCCAGCACTTAAGTCAGCCGCACATTTTATCAACATCACCACTTATTCAATGTGTCGAGCGTTAGAACTTCGGACTTTGCAAAAATTCGAAAAACAACTTTCACGCTGGTTTATCAAATAAATATATCTAAATATTTAACAAATATACGACGTCTATGTGGGTCAGACGGCAAATCTCACCCGCTTTACAGTTGCTAATTTCAAGGATGAATTGATTGCTTCAATATGAGTAGGGGAAACTGTGTCAAACCGTGATAAACACCTTACATTTGATGAAATTTTTGTTTGTACTTCTAATAAACATATACCTATGCTGCGATCAATATACAACTGTTAATATTCCGGCTTCACGAAAAATTGTTTATAATGTACATATACAAAAAAAAAAAAAAAAATAACACCACTCACTCTTCGCTTTGATGCGGGATAGAAAAGAAGATCTGGGTGATTTGGCATTTTGTGTATATATACTTCCTGTTGGGCCGAGTTTCTTTTTTATTTTCTTTGATTTGCAAATTAAATTCACCGAACTATGGATTTTAAAATTGTTGCCGCACGGACTACGATCGACTGAGCTGGCTATGCATGAAGCAGTTCTATTTGAAGGCACGGCTATCCGCAAATCGGTGAAATGGCTTTGACCTTTTGAAGTTCACTGTTGTTGTAGTTTGGCGCTGAATTAGCATAAACAAAAAGATGCCTTAAGTAGATTACACTTGAATATTACTTCATTCGATTGAGTAATCTGCGTGTATGCTTCTTGGAAATTGAGATAATTACCATACATTTATAAAAAGAAAATGTTCTAGCGGTGTTGCCAATTCAAATTACACGATACAAGTATTGCAAGATTATATTTCCAAGATACATTGGTATGATTAAGTGAATTTATTTTGTTTTATTCAAGCACGTCATAAAAAAACTCGGCTGTGAGTCATTGGTAAAACATATAAGAATATGCGAGTTCTTTTATTTTATGACTGCCATGGAGATAGTGCGAATGAGTGTTATCACATAATATGCTTCGTGCTTTCTGTACACAGTGACATTTGCGTAGAAAGTTTATTTTGTTTTGTGGCAGATCTGTATGACGTTTCGACAGATCCATGGCACAGGCAGCTGGGTCGACCTGTTATCTGTGAGGTACATTCTTGTGTAATGTCCAGCAGTTGCTTTTCGAACGGAATGCGGCAGCGGTCTTGGATTCTGTGGTTTGGTCAAGTTAAAAGTATGTACCCAGCTCGCAATTGCGTGCTATGGAACCCATGCCATCAGGTGGGTCTCTGGGTATACCCCCAGGATGAGATGGATAAATCAAGTCATACATCTCTCCTCTGTCAGCATGCTGATGGTGCTACAAATGGTACACCAAGCAGAGTTATAAGAAGACGCGCGTTTTTATGTTTTCTTTTTATATGCGACACTCTCAGAAATCTCTTATATAAAGGGCCTTTCATTGGCGACTTGACAACTTCAAACATTGAGTGTGTGTAACCCTTAAACCGATTGCATGATGCGATGTGCAATTCTGTGTGTAGTTTGTTTTCCAAGCCAAGTTGTGTATACTATAATGACAGAATTTCTATACCACTGGGCGAACTCTAGTAATAATTATTTTAACAGCTGTCACTACTTTTCGTTGAGAAGGTTTATTTTATATATATACAACATCACGCATTTTTAACACGCAAAATTAAAGGGAAACCAGCAGGCGATCATCGTTTGCGTCAGTAATGAGGCTCACCTCTGTCTCGATGGTTTTGTGAATGAGCGACAGGTGCTATAAGTTAGGGTCTTCATACGCATCAGAGGCTCTGAATCTGTGTTTCCGTTTTTATTCAGAACATAATCACTAATCACTCTAATCATGCACTCTATGAGCTCAGAATAAATTAACTTATCAGTCTTATTGCGTTTTCGACTTAAGATGAAGAAAAGAATTGCTTTCTATTGAGCGAACAGTTCCAGAAGTGTTCGTGTTTCACGACGATTGCAATGTTTGTTGTTCTGTTAGTGATATTCGATTGGGCTTCTTCAGATTCGCTCTCAGATTTCAGATTTCGTGTGCTACTCGAACATTGAAACGTCACTTGCTCTTGTTTTGGTTGATATTTGAGCGATTGGAATACGTGTAGCCTTCTACACTTTTCTATGCATTTTTCATTCACTGGTTGAATTTTATATTAAAACACTCGAAGTTTGCACCAAGATTGATTTCTAAACAATTTTTGATAAATACTTAACAAAAATAGATTCACCGGATGAAATTCGTTTTTTGCAGTTTTACGAAAACGTATAAACAAACTTCACTAGTTTTCAAACTCAAACGCACTTGTATTGGTAAATTTCAAACAACTCTGCGAAAAAATCCAGATTCGCAAAAGTGCTCTGAAATCGGAAAAGGTTGTTTTTTTTTTCGTACCAATCGAACATAAAAAGTGACCTAGAGCAAAAAAGTGCTCTGAGAGCGCCCCATTGAATATCACACTAGGAACAAAGTTTACGATTTATGATCTACAAATTTGAAAAGAAGCGTAAACTTTGATTGATATGTTCTGATTTGTTCCCTAAAAACCTTTAGCTATACTGTAGCAAACAAATAAAATGTGCACTGTGTTTACCACTATGGCAAAAGTGTTCCAATAGAATTTATTAAAAAGTTCCTAGACACAACCGACTCAATTTATGTGGTAGCACATTGGACCTAATTTGATTGCCACCTAACCTAACTTAATTATGGACCACAGGAATGGCAATACATATCAAACAAATTACAAAATAATGCCCCGATGTCTTTCACGAACCAAAACATCGGCATAGTTTTAATCTAAACAAACGCTCAGTACTTGTACAGTTATAAAATTATGGCTTACCAATTCCATACCATTGCGGTTGCAATTCACCCCTCTGCGCGATTCGCTAATATCAGCGATGCTGTTATTGTTAATTGAAATGATTCTCCTTCTGACGAACATGTTGCACAATACGCGATCTGATTTGTTTACGTGTTTTCTAGAATTATAACGCAAAGTTTATAACTTTTATGTTAAGTTTGCGAATAAAATGCTAAAACTTTCTTTTTACATAAGATATAGCGAACAGTAACTCGTTTTTTGGCAACAAAGAAATAAAAACAACGACACAGAGAAAAGAGAAGAGTTCGTAAAAAGAAAGTACTTTCCCGCAAGAGACTCACAATGCAACTGCTAAGTCACGACAAGATGGTTAGCTTAAGCTCGTTGGTAGCGGATGGTTCTGGTTATCTGGGGCAGGGCTATGAAAGGTGAAATTACAAAAATCTGTACCTCGAGTGCAATGTAGTTTAATTAATATTTAAAAAAAAATTGATTTTTCGTTTCCTGCCTTCTTGAGGTTATTGTTTACATATTTGAGTCCAAGCGTCGTGGCTTTAGTCATAAGTGAGTGTGTGATGAACACAAAGCCAGCTGGCAGCGCCTGGGCATTAACCTGTAGAGTGTCTGGCTGTGTCCGCAAGAGATAGAAAAGAAAACACCGATAGAAATGAAATAAAAGAGAGAAAAACTGGTTTCATCACATCATCATTTAATTTATTTTCCTTTATTATGGCTTAGAGATATGTCCAAATTAATTATGGCCAGTGATCAATAAGCGCTGTTCATGAAAACGTTTGTGAGTTTTGGGGTAAAAAAGACGGTGCTTGCCTGGGGGCTAGAAGCCCATTGGAAAGGGCATTCACACTCATTGATGAATGCCGAATTATTACGGACTACGGTGTAGATTGGGCTTAGAGACATTTATGTTTTCAAATTAATTGTATAATGTAGGCATGGGTGTGGGTGTAGGTTTGGTTAGCGAGCGGTCTCAGGTTTATATACAGAACAGAAGGTTATATCTTGTGATGTTGTTATTCTATTTCTTTCCTCTGTCACCCCAATGGGACTTTCCTCAAAAGAATAAAGACTGAATACTGAAACTTCTCACATAACCTAAATGTAATTGCAGCAGGAAGAGAGCAGCGGTAGGCTTTTGGTCCGCTGGCATGTATTGCTATACATTTGGATCTAAGATATATATTTTATGCTGTTTATTTTTCTGTTTACCTGAGTGTTTTGCGTTATTAGCCGTGTTTTTTTGAACTTCGATCTCAGCGGAGCAAAGTAAAGTAGCATTTTCATCATGCAATTACAACAACTACGCTCTACTTGACACTTCGAGACTCGGTTGTAGTTGTTGTAATCGCGTGCCGAAAATCCTACTTTACTTTGCTTTGCTGAGATCGAAGATCAAAAAAACACGCCTATTGTTGCAGCTTATAGAGTTCGATCGGTAACTCAAGAACATTTGACTTCCTTTTCTCTTGAGGTCTTGAAAGTGTTTCGATTTTGACAGAAGTTCCTTCATGTCTAGAGATTTTGAAATTTCATTCAGAAAAAAATTTTGTCGTTGCGACTAGAACGGTGCCCGCCCGTTGATAATTGATATTATAAACTGGATCGCATCCATTGAGGTGAGGCCCAGTGGGATGACATTAGTCAGGCACGGATGTCTTCAGTGAAACTCTGAATGTAAGAGAAAAATTCAGAATCAGCGATGATTGCTGCGTCTCCCACAGATAGCCGCTTCTTTGTCCGAAAAACACTATATACTTTGACAGCCTAGCGGGCTGTGGAGCCATGGAGTCAGTCGCGGAGAAGTCAGGGGCACTAGGAAATACAAGAAATATTTGAGCAAAGTATAAGGATTCCTGAGAACGAGGAGGCTAATGAATTTGCAAGAAATTGGTCAAAAATGCACGCATCTTTGGTTATAAAATCTGTAAGAACTCCGCTGAGCACGTTTGCAAGGAAGACTGATATTGACTCCTTGAATGTAAATTACATATACGCTCAACTATTGTCAATTCCCACAGACACACCAAAGGTATAAAATTAATATTTACTGGATGGATGGATGATGCTAGCTACAACAACTCAGTAGATAGCTATGAATGTTTATCGTTTCGGCGATAATCATCTGTTAACTTGCGTGATTCGTGTCCTGATTTGGCATCTCTGAAGAAATGGGAACCACAGATATAGAAGGGCTTTCACCCCCTTTTTAAAACACTGGCGACTCTCGAACCACTATTTTCATAAAAAAAAACTACTCAAAACTGTTGAAAAACTCTCATTGTCCATAAGTAGGGTTTTGTTTCATTTGATTGATTAATTGATTTCATTTATTTAGCAGAAATTGCCAAAATCGATAATAAAAAATTATACATATTTAAACTTAACCTAATAAATTACATATGTATGTGGAAATGTGCCTTTTATAATATATTCAGTTGTTAACCTTTTAAATCTCTGCAAGTTACATTCGGTTTTTAAATTTGCTGGCAGTGAGTTATACAATTGACAGCCTTTATACACAATGCTGTTGTAACATTTTCCCGATAAGCGGGCATTCTGAAGTCGTCACCAGAATCCTTTTCCTCGTTATTCCACTGCCATTCGGATAGTGTTTTGCTTTGGTTTGGTATTTTTGTTTATTTGTATTAGGCCCCTTTTTTAACTCTCGGTCACTTTTGTTGGTCACTTTTTTTAGCCACTTTATCATTTTGGCCATCGGTAACGCTGGTTGGAGGTTACAATTAATCTGATACCCTTATCTTTTCGTTTCGTAGCATAAAAGATTTAAATTTTCTTAAAGCCGAAGGTCCTGTTAGCTAGAGCTTATTTCAATATGTAGTAATTTACTTTCATGGTAATACTAATAATAATAATTTGAAAGAATGATAGTACATAAAGTCTACTATTATTTATTAAACTAAAATATGTATCATAAAATATAGAGGGTTAGTGAACCTTAAAAAAGGGACTGTCCCGAAACGCTGGGAGACATTCGCAGTCAGAAATTCACATGATGGCTAGGTGGACCTAGACAGCAGATCACTTGAAACGATAAATAAAAGCAGAACGACATGTAATTGTAGCATTGAAAGAATTAGCGAAATTTTAAATTCGAATGCTATCAAAGAAGTTGCATTACTTCTCCCCAAAGAAGAATAGGGGTTGGGATAAAAGACTAACTGCGTAAGAAATAGTCCATTTTATAGATTGGACTCTACGGACCCTGTTGCGCAAACCATTTTTTTTTTCTTTTGTATCTTCTTTCTACTACCAATTCAGACCGATCTATCAATATTTAGTATCGACTTCGAAGCATATCGTTAATCTTATCGCATTTCGTTAACTTTTTAGTAAATCGATGAGTAAAGTATGAGTAACAAAAAGGTTAGGCAATCCTATCCATTCCTGGGTGAAAGCTTACGTATACTGATAATTGGCCCGAATCGCGTTTGAATCAGTAGTCGTGCTGCGTTATCTATTTATAATGAATGAATAATGTACACAGACACAGCTGCAGTAAGTTGGCGAGTCAAGTCCACAGGAAGTGTTCGAAGCGTGTTTTCGCCAAAAATATATTATTTTGAGAGAAATACGTTGGGCCCTAATCGTAAAGCCTTCGCCGCGGTCAAAGCGAGAAAGCCACCACAACTTGACGTATATAACTTAAACATTTCATTACTAAGCCTTGTCTCGATGGCGAATATAAACAGCACATAGTTTTATACCTAATACCATGAAATTATTTATTATTGAAATAGTCATTTTTATAATTGATCTGTAATCGGCGTATCTAGCACGTGTATAGCTAATGACCTCGAACTAATCTCGTCTTTTAAAAATTTCCCGGGCTAATAAATCCACGACAACATAAAGCATAATTTGTTCAGAATCCGCACTGAACATCAAGCAAACATATCAATATATTGGGTAGGTACTGAAGGTGGTATAAAACTATCAATATGGTTGATATGGTTAACACATATTGCAATCACGATTATGGGTTAGATGGGTAATCGACCATGAAATGCTAACTTTGTATCTATGTACCTATTCAATTATAATACACGGGTAAGCACTTGGAATAGCTTACCGTCTTCAATTTCTTCGTACTGGTTCCTTCGCCACTCATGGTTTGGCAGGGCCTTCGGCTTCGAACCGTGACGTGCGAGTAGTTTTTATGAATTAAACAAGAATTATTTTTAATTTTAATGAATCGTGGAAGAACACTTTGGAGCTGTTAAGTTTCACAATGTAGGAACTTATTAAAGCAACTTATTAACTAGCTGGCTATTGACGCGAAAATGGGAAATAATTTGTGCAACTCCCCAGGAATAACAAAACCGCATACGAAGCCGTCAGAAAAGTACCACTTCCACTCTGTCTCTACATGGCATTTATTAGCTGTTTGCGTTTCCCTATTAAAAATCGATTTTGACATTTGTGTTCCTGAAGGCGCTGCCAGCAAGAAGGTTTTCGGTATCCATAAAAGGAAGGTGAAAGTATGTGCCTACTTTGGGGCTGCATTCAAAGTTTCTAACTAACTAACTAGAGATGCAAGGATTTATTCTATCAGGGACTTAGGACATTCTTTTCTCATTGCCATGGTTAAAATTCACCGATATATGAAAAGCTAATAAATAGGTTGAATAGGTTATGACTACAGGCTAAACAGGTTATGACTAATTTAATATTAGGCTTTTTTTTAAATTGAAATTGGGAGGAAATTTATTTTAATTTTTTACGGTTGAGCAGCAACAACTTGAAAGAAAAAAAATCTCAAATGTGTGGAAATCAGTCGTGGCTGCTGTGTTTCTTTAAAAACTTCATTCAAACTAATTTAATAATGTCGTTTTCGATATAGCAAAAAGATCAATTTTTTTGAGAAAAAATAATTTTCTTTTTACCGAGATTGCTTTTCATGTTCGATTTGCCAAAAAAATCAATCTTTTTTTTGATCTGACTCTCTGTAGAGAAATCTCGATTTTTTCTCAGATTTCACACATACTTTCACTAATACTAATGTGTATTACACATTACGTTTACGAATTATTTACCGTTGGAAGGATTGCTTTTTTAACTGAATTATTAATTTTTCCAGTATGGAAACGAGTTTTTTATATAAAATTATTTCGAAATGGGTTGTTATAAATGTGTCAAAATCAATTGAAATGGATTTCCAGTGCAAGTAAAAAAAAATATTTTTCGCGGCTAATTCAATACACACAAGAACGAATAAAATTCGGATTTTATGTTCGATTTGGCAGCAGAAATCTGAAATCTCAGATCAAAATCTGAAAAGCCAAATCGAAGAAGTCATAAGTAATCTTTCTGTATTCTATTGCGTAGGAACGATAGCACTTCTTGCGAAATGTAGGCATGCCTTTATGTAAACACACCTGTATTCACCACTATATATGTGGTAATGTGCAATCAGCTGATGTAAACAAACCAAATTTCACCAGCCGCCACAGCAGTCTATCCCTTTTTGTCCAGTCCACAAACGCTGCATTTCGGTTTTCCCCTTCCCACATACGCAAATCGTCGGTGGTGAGTTCGTTCTCTACTGACATGACATCGACACAGCTTTTCGCATTCATTAATGGCTGACAGTGGCCGAATTTCTTTTTTCTGTTTTCGATATTTAGAATTGTTCATAAACAAGTTCTAGTGCACGTAATTTAGTATATATCCATCCGAATATAATCTAAGCTAAAATGTTGTCGCTTTTGCAAGAGAAAAGGCCACTGAAACGGCCTCGATTGGGTCCCCCCGATGTCTATCCGCAAGAAGCCAAACAAAGAGAAGATGAACTAACTCCCAACAATGTTAAACATGGATTCTCCACCATTCCGCAACTGAATTCCGAAGAATTTGGCACAGCCCATAACAGCAATGTAAATGCGAGTAAAGTTGGAGCATTTTTTAACTCAATCCTAGCCAAGAAGGAAGAGCTTATGACACTTCCCGATAGTGGTCGAAAAAAACAGCAGGTCAACTGCAAAGACAATTTTTGGCCGGTGTCGCCGCGCACGAAGGGTGCACTTGATGCTTGGTTTAAGGATCTTGCAGGAAATAAGCCTCTCTTAGCGTTAGCCAAAAAAGCTCCCTCATTTAACAAGAAGGAGGAAATATTCTTCAATATGTGCGATAATCAAGTCAGTATGCAAAGGGCTACGTGGTTTATCAAACTCAGCGCCGCATATACGGTTGCATTTACCGAGTCGAAAAACAAGAAACGTAGCATTTATGATCCTGCCGTCGAATGGACTGGTAATTTGATAAAGTTCATGAAGGAGCTGTTACCCAAGTTACAGGAGCACTTTCATCAAGGTGAGTTCACATTTTGTTTGTAATATTATTTACTATCTACAATCAGTAGTATCATGATCATCTTGGGCTGCTGAGAAAATGTCTTTCCAAGAAGGGTATGTTTGAAAAATGGAGTCTAAAGATGAATTGGTAGTGCATTAATTCCAACCGAACCCATTCAATTGACGTCACTACAATAAACCATTTATCTGGAATGCTTTCCTTAAATTATTTTTTTTCTAGGTGGTCTGGATAAAAACTCATTGCAACACGGATCTGGAATGGGACACACACCCAATTCGATTCCGATACCATCGATGACGAGCCCGATACCGATGCTGAGTCCCGCAAACAACAGCACACCCGGTGTACCAGCACCACAAGACGAGGGCAAGAACGCCCTAAAATACTGGAACTACTGCACTCAGCTGAGCAAGTATATGCACGAAGAGTCACTGCTTGATAGACAAGAGTTTCTCAACTGGATTCTCGACTTGTTGGACAAAATGCGTTCACAAAACTCCGACGACGGCCTAAAGAAACTGATTTTAACCTTTGCCCTACAATACATGCAGGACTTTGTGCAAGCTGAGCGCCTCTGCCGAAAGCTGGCCTACATTGTGGCAAAAAAACTAACAAATCTGCTCAACTGTGTCGTGGATAACCAACCCGCTGCCAACGCAACGTCCGAAAAGACACAAATGAAACTGTCCCTGGGCGACGCACTCATGGATATGGACAAGAATAAGAAGCCCATTATCGATCCGTACGAGAGTGCCATCAATGACTACATGACGTGTGCCCACCATCGTGACATAATTCTGTATCTCAGCTCCATTCTGCAGGTTATCACCATTGAATGCCCAACAGCTATGGTATGGTGCGGCATTGGAGACAATCGCACACCGTCGGCGCTCAACGGCAGCCCACTGGATAATTTACCCATTGCACCATCAAAGCTACCGATGCCGAGCAAGTGCGAATTCACCAACAACGAGATTCGCAAACAGTTGAGGGATGCCGAAAGCGATATTATTCTGCGATCGAAACACGCCGAGAACCGTTGGTGTGCGGAAAAGTGGCAAAACGCAAATAAAAACTCATACTCGAAGGTGCTGACGATTCTGGACCACTTGGACTCGCATTGCTTCGATAAAATGGATCCCACCAATTCAATTGAGTCCCTGTACGGAAAGATATTTACTCCGTTCAGCATGATCAAACAGGAGACGGGCACAAATGGCGAGACAAAGGAAATCAAAGTCGAGTACGATCCCAAGCAGGGTGCCGACACGGTCAAGATTCTCTGTGAGTGGGCTGTATCCTGTCAAAGGTGGGGTGAACACCGGGCGATGGTCGTTGCGATTCTCTTGGATCGGCGTCAAATGGAGGTGACCACACCGCCTGACAATGACTACGCCAACGGTAATAACAATAATGACGACAAGGACTCCATCGCATCGGGCGTGGGCTTGATCGGTGGCTTGCCAGTTTTCCAATCGGTTTTAATGGATTTCCTCGATCACGATGCACCGGTGCTGGATGAGAACGATTCGCAACAGAATCGCACTCAGTTCACCAATCTTGTCCACCTGTTTAGTGAGCTGTTTCGTCACGATGTCTTCTCGTACGACGCCTATCTGTGCACGCTGATATCGCGTGGCGATCTCCTGATGGAGAGTGCCATATCGAAAGCATCAAATTCGATTACGGGAACGGGACCAGTCTCGAATAAACCATCATCGCCGAATCAAGGCTTCGACGACTTCGAAGAGTTCGATGACTCCAATGTGGACGATGACTTGGACAAGCTGCTGCAGACGATCAAAGAGAAAGATCAGCAGAGCGCATTGGAAGCCCCAGACAGCCCCAAAGATCCAGAACACGTGGCGCACGGGATCGGTTCGAATGATCCACCCATCTCGCGGCATTTCATTTACACCAAACACTTCCCGATCCACCAAGACGACCACTGCGTTTCGTATAGCAGTGAGTCGAATCAGAGGTATATCCTGCTATTCGGCGTGGGCAAGGAGCGTGACGAAAAGAAGCACGCTGTCAAGAAGATGTCCAAGGAGATCTGCAAACTGTTCTCGAAGAAGTTCAGCATTGACGTGGCCGAGGGCGGCAAAGTGAAGAAACACTCGCGAAGCGAATTCAATTTTGAAGCGACGACAAGCAAATGCCAGAACATGGCCTATTTCGATCAGCATGTGGTGACGTATCAGTGTGCGGCGACCGTGTTGGAGCAGTTGAATAGCTTTGCTTCGGGTAGCAACAACTACCTGCCAGTGCAGGAGCATGTGGCTTTCCTCTTCGACCTAATGGAAATGGCGTTGAACATTTTCAGCCTGCTTGACCTGTGCAATCAAATTTTGAAGGAACTTCCAGAGGTCGAGAGCCAGCTACTCGCCAAGAAGTCCACTCTGGCGAAGAGCTACACCACCTCACTGGGACTGTACATCGTGGGCATTCTAAGGCGTTATCACAGCTGTTTGCTGCTCTCTCCGGAGCAGACATTCTCCGTATTCGATGGACTTTGCAAGATCATCAAGCACGTCAACACGCCCAGTGAGTGCAGCTCGGCTGAGCGATGCATCCTCGCCTATCTATCTGACTTGTACTCGTCGTGTGCGATGCTAAAGGGTAAGACCCAGTCGGCTGAGCACTTCCACAGTGCCTACGCCAAGTTTAAGCAGATATCCAATTCGCCCGTTCAGTCAGCTATAACGTCGTCGTCGTACAACGCTCAGTTCCTGAATGATTTGTTCACGGCGCCGAAGAGGGGTGGCAAGATCGAGCCGCTGTGGGCCCGTCAGTTAAACGAATCTCCGCTAAACATATACAGCTTTGTGTGCAACGCTATCATTGCGATTTGCCGTGAAATGGATAACGATCGCTTGAACGATATAGCCATTTCCTGTGCTGAGTTGACGGCCTGCTGCAATGCACTATCCCAAGAGTGGGTTGCCGCACTGGGTGCTTTGTGCAACTCGAATGGTGATCCACGCTATCAAGACCTATTCAGTCAGATAGACATACAGAGCGTGAACATTCACAATTCGCTGGCGGTGTTTACGTGCATTCTTATTGCGCGACACTGCTTCTCGCTGGCGGATTTCGTGATGAAGATCGCGCTGCCCGCCCTGGCAAATGCGTGCAATGGCGGTGGCGATATAACGTCGGATGCAGAGGCTGGGGCGAGGTTGACTTGCCACCTCGTGCTGAAGCTTTTCAAAACAATTGAGATCCCTCAGCCGGGATTGTATTCGGTTAGCACATCGCCGAATCCCATTAACGTAGCCGGTCCGACCTGCAACATCAAGTTGAGCTGCGATCGCCACCTACTCGTGGGTGCACATAAGAATATCCCCATCGAAGCTGTACTGGCAGTTCTGAAAGCGATTCTCCTGGTCGTCGATACCACAGCGCAAAAGACTCCGGCGACTGTATTCAGCAGCGGCAAACGCAGTGGACTCAACACACCAGTGCATCCGGGCAGTACGCCAAAGAACTCGGACCACCCGGTCAACTTGAGTACGATTCTAGGCACAAGTGACTTCAGTGGCTTGGGAGAACCAGATGACGCCATGCATGGCTCATCGACGAGTGATCAGATTTCCCTGTCGGACTTTGCCCAGCATGTACTCAAGCAGATATGCTCCCAGGAGTACGTGCTCGAGCGGTGCTTGGAGAATTCCGAAACGCTGTGCGATATGATTATAGACGACATGCTAACATCGAAACAGGTGCAGCGTCTGCTGCACATGATCTGCTATCCGGAGAGCGAATACAATCTGATCACAGAGATGGACCAGAAGGCGATTATCGTTCGCATATTGGAGAACCTGGAACAGTGGACACTGCGTATTTCTTGGCTGGATCTGCAGCTGATGTACCGCCAGACGTCACCCAACAACACTGAGTTTACCAACTGGCTGGACACCGTGGCAAGAGCAGCCATTGATGTATTTCAAATAGACGAGAACTCGGCCAAGAATCATAAGACCAAGCCGTCAACGTGGTTGGTGGCGCCTCTTGTCTCCAAGTTGACCAGCCAAGTGCAGGGCCGTATACTTAAAGTCGCCGGACAAGTGTTGGAGAGCATGAACTACTTCTCCAAATCGAAGGACTGTGAGGAGCGCGAGAAGATGTCTGGCATGAATAAAAAGAAGCTGCCGATGAATAATCAACCGTTCTTGGGGCTAGTCTTAACTTGTTTAAAAGGTCAGGATGAGCAGAAAGAGGGTCTGCTTGCATCGCTGCAATCGCAGCTATTGCAGTTCCTACAGTCCATATCGGAGGTGAGTCTTTTATAGTTGTTCCAAAACCGTTGACTAATTTCTTTGGCCTTTATTGCAGTTTGAGGACATTGGCGGCATCGAAGATCCGCAGGGAAGAGAAGAAATACTGGATGCCCTGCAATTGCGCTTCTCGTTGGTGGGAGGGATGTTTGAAGCCATCCAGAAGAATGGAACTTCAACGACAGATTGGGCAATTCTTTTGGCACAGCTCGTGTGTCAGGGCGTCATTGATTTGACCACCAATAGGTAAGCTGGAATGTTGCATGCGTGGGAGAGGGGTTTTTAGTTCGTCCTTTAGCTTCTGTGTTACTTTTGAATGGCTTCCACGCCTGTTGCTTCTTTTGCAACCTCAATTGTCAGGCTTCCTTCCGGACCTGGTCAGTTGACTAGATCGCATTCAGTCGACGGACGTGCTTACTTTTCACGCACCATTAGGTTCCGGACATGTGCTCACAAAGTAGCCATTAGCTCTGAGTTGTAACAAAGGTTGAGCTCCTTCTACATGTTTTCTTTCTGTGTGTGTCTATTGGTCACACACAGAAAGTATTTGCAGCTCGCGCCCTAATACATAAACCCTTCCCTTTGGCAGTGAACTATTTACAACCGTGGTAGATATGCTGGCAACTTTGGTCCATTCCACTCTAGCTTCGGACAGTCAGTCCGAGCGCGATGAAAACAAAAAGATCTACTTGAATTTAATGAAGAAGCTTAAAAAGGAAATCGGCGAAAAGAACAACGCCTCCATAAAAGTCATCCGACAGTTGTTGCCGCTGTACAAGCAGACCACAGAGGTAATCGCCTGTGAGCCCGTCGGCATTGATACAAAGGACAAAAAGCTTGTAAGTTCATAGGGAAAATGTTGAAATGCGTGCCACTGACCGGTTTCGATTAATTTCAGCTTCGAATATCTGACAAGCAACGAATCAGCGTTTGGGACATACTGGAAGGTCACAAAAATCCCGCTCCCCTGTCCTGGGCATGGTTCGGAGCAGTCAAAGTGGAGCGAAAAACGATGGCTTACGAGGAAGCACATCGTCATCTCAAATATCACACGCATAGTTTGGTTAAGCCGAGCAGTTATTATTATGAACCACTGCCTCTGCCACCAGAGGATATTGAGCCCATCCCAGAGAAAATTGTGGTAAGTATCATGACTGTGCTGATATAACACAACGGGAGCCAATTGGGAGTTCATGACTTGCAGAAAGACGAAATGAAAGCTGATACACCATCGTCTGTGGACCAGTCACCGAGTGCTCCGGTGACTGGTCGCGGTAGAGGTAAGGGTAATCGCAAGCCGAGGAAACCGAAAAATGCGAAGACACCTCCAGTGAATGCGCAAAATCCGGCGCAACTGCCCCAGGCGCAGCAGCAACAACAACAGCAACAGCAGCAGCAACAACAGCAACAGCAATTGAATCCAAATCAGATGAATCCCTTGCAAATGAATATGCAGGTGAGTGTACTCTGCCAGCGACAGAGAACTCGAAGCGTTACCTACGTACTGTTTTTCGAAACAGAGACATAGTTTTCATGTTTCACTCACTGTCAGGAGCATTTGATATTTTAGTTTAAAATTCAACAGTTCGCTCCAAATCAAATGATGGCCACCAATCAGACACAGATGATGCAACAGCAGCAGTTGGCTGTGCCTGGTAGCCTGCATCAGCAGCTAGGCGCCGGAAATCCGCAACAAAATTCCCAGATGGGCTTTGTACCCGGTGCCCCTGGCATGGCCCAGGGACAACAGCCGCAGCAACAACAGTGGCCGGGTTCGAACTACCATACAATGCAACAGCAACAACAACAGCAGCAACAGCAACAGTTCTACAATCAACAGGGAATGCCGAGTAAGCAAGTCAGTTGTTTGTATATAATTTCGTTTTAAAATATGAAATTTCAGTGAACCGCTTCGAGAGGCCTCAGATGAACAACTCGTCAAAGGCAGCTCTGGAGAAAATGCTGCGACAACGTCAACCACCGTTTATGGGCGCCAACCAGAACAGCGGAGCCAACTTCACTATGCAGCAGCAACAGCAGCAACAACAGCAACGTCAGCCTCAAGGAGTTATGCAGCAGCAACCCCAACAGCAGCAGGTCCAGCAACAGCAACAACAGCAACAGTTTATGCGTGGTACGTTGCGAGGAATCGCACCCAATCAAATGGCTGCCACTAATCAAATGGGCACACCAATGAATCAGGCCATGGGTCAAATGGGACAGAATATCAATCCGAACTCCATCATGACGCAGCAAAGTCAAATCCAGCCGACAGGCATCAACCAGAACCCTCAGAGCCAGCAAGCCATGGCAATGGCTCAAGGAGCCAACATGATTGGCAGCAGCAGTGCGGCCGGCATGATCAACCAACAGAACTCGGGCATGGTGAACCCGGGCATGAGCCAGACCGGAGGCATCATGCAACAGCAAAATGTGGGAATTGTCAACCAGGGACCACAGTTCCAGAATTTCACAAACTACAACAATCAGGGCATGAGTCAACAAGGCAGTCAGCAGAGCATGATGGGTAGTTTCAATCAGATGGGTGCCCAGCGTAATACCCCAACCGAATATTTGGCGCAGCAACGAGCAATGCCAGCCAATCGTGGCCAGTACATGAATCAGGCCCCGAACGTGACTATGAACAGTATGATGGCACAAGGACCAGCACCACCGTACTCCAGGCAGATGCCGACTGGTGGAAAACCGGCTGTAGCACAACAATTCCAACAGCAACAGCAACAACATCGAATGCACCACCAGATGATGATGCAGGGTGAGTATATGCCTTCTAATTGTGCTGACCGAGTGTTGGTTGAATGTTGATTTTAGGTATGGGCCAGCAAAATGCAGGTCCCGGCATGGGACAGCCACAAGCTCAAAGCATGGGCCAGCAGCAGACGCCGAATTTAGTTGCTCAACTGCAAAGACAAATGCCCAACCAGCAGGGCATGATGGGCCAACAGTTCCAACACCAGCCGCCACCGTATTAAGTGTTTTATTTTGTTTCTTTTTTAATTTTTTTTTAAAAATTCCTTGTCGTGTGTTTCTTTTTCTTACACTACGTTCGGACTTTTCTTTCTGCTTACCTGGTGATATGACTATCAATCAATTTGTGCAGGCAGTGTGTGACGTAAATAAATATCTTAATCGTGATCGACCATCTTGGAAATAATTTATCAAGTTACTGGGTAGCCCAGTAGCAACCAACGGAACGTAGGGCGGACAACGATGGAATACTAGTTTTCGCATTTTTAAAGTATCGACCAAAAAGCACGTAAAAGGCATACCCCAACGAACAATGTTGAATGTGACTCAAAATGGCAGAGAGAGTAACTTTACATAAGAAAATGCTACAATTTTCTTGCTACAATAATGCGTATTCATCCGAATGGAGAGGAATTATATTGGCAAGCGTTGCTGAAGAAGAAACCCAGAAAGCGCACGCAAATAGACTGAGAACTTGGAGCTCACTTTTCTTTGTAGACCTTTACTCACCTTTTGCGGTGACCGTTTCAGCTAAATCCGATTAAATCGGGTCAGCCCACTTGGCATCAGAAGAAAAATTTCCTACAACCGCTTATATCCTTCGTGGAGATGCTCGAGGATACTTTCATCAACAACTGAAACGTAAGAATAGAAAAAGCTAGAGCAATTTCAATAAGTCATGTTTATTAATTTATTTCTGATGATACAAATGCAGTGTCATGTGCAGTTCCTTAATTTTAACCATTTCTTCGATGATCTTCTCGCCCTTGCACTCGGTCGTTGGTATTGCTGCGAAAGGTTCCAACTTCGACTGCGTGGGACTAAAGATAAAGTCGCCATACTTTGAAATAATGTCGCGAAGGATCTCCTCTTCCGTCTCATAGAACACAAGAACTTTGTCGCTGTGGTAAAGCTTGGCTTTCTTCTTCAGCTTTTGAATACGATTGATAATTTCGCGTGCCGTGCCTTCTTCATGAAGCTCCACATCCATATTGAGATCCATAATGACAAGAACATCATTATTGCTCGTCACCGCCAGACTGCCCTCGAGTTTACTGTCGAATGCGAACGAGATTTGAATCTCATCCAGTGGAAAGTTGTGGCCATGCACATGGAAAACGCCATTTTTTAAGCTATTTTCGATTTCAGTGTCTGTCAGGTTCTTTATTTCTCGCATGACTGCTTTAAATTCGTTTTTATATCGCTGCCCTAATACCTGATGCTGCGGTTCGGCTTTGAATGATGCACCAAACTCCTGCCGATCGCTGGTAAATCGAATTTTACGGACATTCAGCTCTTTGAGTATGATATCTTTTACGCTGTCCAGGCCGTTTAGGTATTCTTCGTCAAGGTGTACCACAACCATTTCGGCAATGGGGTACTTCACTGGCACAGTATGACGTTCGCGGAGCACTCGCCCAAGGTCGATGACTGTTTGCATTCGTGAGACAATCAGTTCCTCCTTTGGCTGGATGAAGCATAAATTAGCGCAGGGAATAAGCAGTTCATGGATGGAGAATTTGGTGTCGTTGTCGAACTTATAGTAGAAGCGCATCCGCTGGAAGACGTATTCGGAGAAAAATGGTGCGAATGGCGCCATCACAATGGAAAGTTTTGCAACAACATAAGTCAGCGCATTGAGGGAGTCTTTATGGTTTTGTTGACCGTCCTCGCCTTTGATGCGAGAACGGTTCAGCCGTATGTACCAGTTTGTTAGTTGATCGATGAATTTAATCAACCTGGGCAGGACTGTGTAGAGGCGGTAAGCTTTCATCTCGGTGTCTACAAATTGCACCAACGACTCGGTGTAGGATATTATCCATCGGTCCATGATGTGCGTCAGACTCGTATCGGGCGCTACGGCGGAGAACAATATTTGTCGTTCTTTGGGAATGTTTAGGATGGAAAATCGAAAAGCGTTGTACCACGGCAGGAGGACAGTCTTGACAATATTTTTCACACCGTCTTCTTTGAAGCAAAGATTACCGCCCTTCACCAAGGGCGAGTTGATGAGATAAAGCCGCAGTGCATCAGCGCCGTACTTGTCCATAATGGCACTCGGATCCACATAGTTCTTTTTGCGCTTTGAAATCTTGGAGCCATTTGCCGCAAGAACCAAGCCATTGACGATAACGTTCTTGAACGGTGGCTTTTGAAAGAGTGCTGTTGAAATGACCAGCAGAGTGTAGAACCATCCGCGTGTCTGATCAATGCCCTCGGCAATAAAGTCAGCGGGAAAGACCTTATCGAAGATGTTTTTATTTTCAAATGGATAGTGTTGTTGGGCGTAGGGCATGGCGCCCGACTCAAACCAGCAGTCGAACACCTCAGGAACCCGACGAAGGGGTGGATTTCCTGGTGTCGTCGAAGGGATTTCCAAGCCATCAATGAATTCCCGATGAAGGTCGCCTATGTTGAAGTTCGCCGTTAGATTTTGAAGCTCTTCGATGCTTCCAATGCATCTGATCTCATCGCCTGATGGTGAGGACCAAATTGGTATCGGAGTTCCCCAGTAGCGATTTCTGCTAACGGCCCAATCACGTGCATTCCTCAGCCAGTTGGCAAAACGCTTTTCCTTCACGATTTCTGGAACCCACTGTGTTTGGCTACTGTTTTCGAGGAGTTCATGAGTCAGCGACTCAACGCGTATAAACCATGAGGGAACGGCTTTATAAATGAGAGGCGTATCTGAGCGCCAACACATTGGATAGTTGTGCTTTATTTGCCCAGTTTGCAGGACGTGTCCCCGTTCCTTCAACTGAGCAATGATGGCTGTGTCTGCATTCTTAATATACATTCCAGCAAAGTCTACGACTTTTTCGGTAAATCGTCCACAATCATCAATTGGACAAGCGATCTCACTCGTCTTGGTTATAATGCCATTTGATAGGCAAACACGATGATCGTCCTCACCAAAGTACGGAGCTTGATGAACGATTCCCGTTCCGACATCATCGGTCACATAGTCATCCAGTAGGACACGGAATGCACCAGCCCTCTTTCCATATTCGGAAAAATATTCGAATAGCGGTTCATAATGAACATCCTTCAGCGAAGCACCTAAAAACTCTTCAAGAACGATGTAGTCTTTGGGATTCTTGAACACAAATGGTAAGCGATGGATAGACAATATAAAGACTTTATCATCTATGGCGTTTACTGGCTTAACTCTGACATAAGTTGTATTGGGATTCACACATACAGCCAGATTCGAAGGCAGAGTCCACGGAGTGGTAGTCCAAATGAGAAGCTTATCGTTAGATCCTACCACATTCAATGCTATCGTTACACACACATCTGTGACATCTTTGTAGTTTTGGGTAGATTCGAAATTAGACAGAGTTGTGCAGCACGCAGTGGAAAAGGGCATCACTTTTGTACCCTTATACACCAACCCCTTGTCGAAAAGTTGCTTAAATACCCACCACACACTCTCCATATACGTCGGATACATGGTTTTGTAGTCGTTGTCAAAGTCAATCCAACGGCCACTTCTCTGAACAGTTTTCCTCCATTCCGACGAATACCTCTGAACAATTTGTCTGCACTCTGAATTGTAGGCAGCAATACCCATCTTATGAACATCTTCAGGTCCTTTGATACCTAGTTTCTTATCGATCTCATGTTCTACGGGCAGACCATGACAATCCCAGCCAAACCTACGTTCTACTAGTAAATTCATTTGTGTAGCATACCTGCAGACTATGTCTTTGATGGTGCCAGCGAGAATGTGTCCGTAGTGGGGCAGGCCAGTGGCAAAGGGTGGACCATCGTAAAAGGAGAAATGTCCACGGCTGGATTTCCGGCGTTTTTGCTGGATTTCTTCGAAAATTCCATTCTCTTGCCAATAATTTAAAATTTCCTCTTCACTCGATGGGAAGTCGATGTAATCGGAAAGCATAAATTCGTTTCGGCTTTTGAACATTTTATGCGAAACTCCAAATCAAATTATATATGAAACTTTTAATTAGCGCACAACGTGCAGAGCGATTTGACTTGTTTACTTTCTGAGGTGGTTGCTGATTGCACTTTATGATTCAAACTGCAATTGTTAGTTTTCTGATGACGAAATTTCGTATGAAATTTCAGTTGTAATTTACCGGTGGCCTTGTGAAATTTGTCTTGTTAAATGTACATTGCAGCGCCATCTTTTGCACAAGCTAAAAAGCGCAATGCTCAAAAACGTTAACGGAAGAGGATGTAACGTCAACCTTGCCTTAAAAATATGTGATCGTTACCTGTGTTAATTTGAAGGCTAGATAAAACTTGAAGGGATGACAATCTGCTATAAATAAATAAATGTTTCTATTCTATTCTTCATATTAAACTTTTTGTAACAAATCGTCAGTAGTCGATTGAAAAATTATATAAATTATTTTGCGAAAGTGTTGACTTGGTATCAAAAAGCTTTGCAGAGAAGGTAATTATGTACTTGTAATTTTACTATTTTTCTCCTGTTCTGTCATTTTTGGTCGATTGATTACTCACAAAGTCCATGGCCATTACACTCTTTCCCAGAGGAGTCGCATGTTTTCAGCATAAGAATGATGTAGATTAATGTTGCATTTACACAGTCACACATTCCTAACACGGAAGATTAAAGGGATCCTAAATACTAAATAGCCGTGTGACTGAAAGGGACGGCATTACCTAACACGCAAAAAACGTGACACGTTTTTTGGTCGGCCATCTTGTTTACGTGTTAGGAATTATGGGAGAGCTATGCATGTTGATATCTTTATAGCGATGGCTTACGAAATTTTGCTTTCCTATAAAACAAAATGGCTTCCGGAAGTGATGAACGGAAAATTATTTATTTATTTCGTATAACTGATTGATGTATTGTCGGTTTAATTTACTGAAACTAATTACCATTCTTAGTTCACATGTTTTAAATCAGAAATAGAAATGTTTTCAAGTGATTGTAGGGATGCTGTTCGCCGGAACTAGTGTTTGTTTCCGTTTTACGTATCTATAATTATGGGTAGAACATCCATAACACTTTAGGCGTCTGATTTGTGATCTCATTCTTACGCCTTTATTAGCATTGACTGCGGGCAAACGGATCTCTTTGTCCCGTCTCGTGCAAAAATGCGCGTGCGGGATGTTGTAAATGCAACATAACGGCCATATTATTTACTCTGGGTGTTATTCAGGATCAAGTTAATTATACACCCGACCATTTAATTCGCTTTTAAACCCGAAAATTTAAATCCATTTCCATAATATTCACTCTGACGACAAATGTCGTTTTCGATTTGGCTTTTCAGATTTTGATCTGAGATTCAGATTTCTGCTGCCAAATCGAACATAAAATCCGAATTTTATTGGTTCATGTGTGTATTCAGTTGGCCGCAAGAAATATTTTCTTTCATTTGCAGTGAAAATCCATTTCAATTGATTTTTACACATTTATAACATTTATATACCCATTTGTTTACATTGTTGTTTTTGTAATTTCAATTCCTGTCTGTGAATACGTGTGACTTAAAAAATAGGGTTTATGTTCGGTTTTAATAGTGTTGGGGAATATCTCGAATAAAAACTATCGACTTATTCGATAGTTGCTCAAAATTCGTTCATTCGATAGTAGTTGAAAAAATAGTAATGAAGGGAAAGTTATTCAACTACTACTTTTTTCGCTCGATAGCAGGTTTGAACGAATGGAATCGTTCATTCAACTTTTCGTTCAACTACTATTTTCATTCGATAGTAGGTTTGTCGAATGAATTTTCTTTCGATAGTGGGTGCGCTTGCTTAAACGATTTACTGTCGATATGTAGCTTTTTATATATACAAGTGCGTATTATTATGATATACCTATTGCAATTATTGCATGTTGTCTTAATTGTAGTAGTTGGCTTTACTCATTTTAACTGAATGAATGAATGAAAAAAATCAAATCATTCAGTTACCTATTTTTGTGCAAACTTTTCTTTTTAAAATGTACTCGTTTTATTTTATTTATTTGAAATATACTCGTTCCAAAGAGATCCTAGAAAAAAGTAAGTTGGCTTTACTCATTTTAACTGAATGAATAAATGAAAAAAATCAAATCATTCAGTTACCTACTAACTACAGTCGCATTCATTAGATAATGCCCGTCACTAGTTTTAACCACAGAATATTTTAGCCTTGGGTTTAATTTTTGGGTTAAGGTACTTAAATCCGGGTGGAAGCTTTAACCCGAATTAAAGTGAGTGAATAATATGGCCTATGTGTTCTTTGTTTCGTTTGATATTCTGCCTTTTTTAGCACCTACACATTGTAGTCATTTCGATTTTCTTTTTTCTAATGTCGTTTTCGATTTGGCAAGATCAATTTTTTTGAGAAAAAATCCATTATTTTTTTGATTGAGATTGCTTTTCATGTTCGATTTGGCAAAAAAATCAATCTTTTTTTTGATCTGACTCTCTTTAGAGAAATCTCCATTTTTTTCCCATATTTCACACATACTTTCACTAATACCAATGTGTATGACACACAACTGGCGGTTACGAATTGTTTATCGTTGGAAGGGTTGCTTTTTTTTACTGAATTATTAATTTTTCGATTATGGAAACGATTCTTTATATTAAATTATTTCGAAATGCGTTGTTATAAATGTGTAAAAATCAATTGAAATGGATTTCCAGTGCTAGTGAAAAAATATATTTTTTGCGGCCAACTGAAAACACACAAGAAACCATAAAATTCGGATTTTATGTTCGATTTGGCAGCAGAAATCTGAAATCTCAGATCAAAATCTGAAGCCAAATCGAAAACGACATAATATTCATACGGCGCTCGTGTTTGCAGAAAAAGGATATACCTACCAAATTCCAATTGGATGGTGACTTTTGCCGTTCCATATCGCTTTATAACTTCAAGGGCGCCATCTGGTGAAATATGAACACACAAACGTCATATTTTGCAATTGTCACAGTCACAGCTACTACGCGATTTTTGTTGTTAAATTATGAGGTTAGAATTTTGACACAATGGCTGTGGACGGTGTTTCTCCTGCCCTTGCAAGTAAATAAAATATTTCATAGTTTTTCAATATTTCCAATAGTTTTAATTATGCTCACGAGCTTATTGATATATTTCTCCATTTGGTTAAATGTTATGTACCACCCTCTTAACCGCATCACTGTCTGAATTAGTGAAACAAAATTAGCGACGCATATTCTCTAGGGCAGAACACGCACTTAACCCTGGAAAAAAAAACCTATAAATCGTAACTTTCTCCTTAATCATTTGTACTTATAATTTACTTTTCTTTGCAGTTCGCTCTAGCGTTGGAATTGAACTTTGGGCTTCGACGGGACTTAAGGCCCCGTTCGAACCAAAAGCACATCTTCCACGAGAGGAGACGAAAAACTCTCGGTCAATCACATTCAGCCCAGACGGTCGGTACTTCGCCTACACCAATGGTGCTGAAATAAAAATTCTCAGCACTTCCGACTGGCAACCGAAATGCTCATTGCAAAGGCCAAAAGCATTTTATTTAAAATTCTCGCCACGTGGCAACTATGTATCGACTTGGGAAAGCTTTGCCATTACCAAAGAGAAGCCCGAAGGAGCACCCAATCTCTATGTATACGAAGTGGAGACGGGCAACGAATTATTCTCAGTGGTTCAAAAGAAACAAACCGATTGGGAACCATCGTGGTCATCGGATGAGTCGCTCTTTGCGTTAGTTGTTGGTGGAGAGGCACTATTCTATGACCTGAGTAGCGAAGGTGCAGGGTTCAAGTCAACTTCTAAGAAGATTGGTGGTGGTCGCGGTGGTGTCCTGTCCTTGGGTCCCGGAAATAGTCCACCATTTTTGGCATTTTACACACCCGGTGCAAAGGGCTCCCCCTCAATGTGCAAATTGTACAAATATCCGGCAGTCCAGCAGGCCCAAACGGTTGCGTGTAAAAGTTTCTTTCAGGTATGTACTTACTGTAAAGAAATAAGTTTTTGGTTCGATGAGTTGTTATTGTGTTGAATTTTGTTTGTGCTAACAGGCGGATCGAGTTGAAATGCTGTGGAATAAACGCGGCACCGGCTTGCTGCTGCTGACCAGCACTGAAGTTGATAAGAGTGGTGCATCTTACTATGGAAATCAAGCCGTTCATTTTATGTCAACCAAGGGAGACACCTGCTCCGTTCCTCTGTGTAATTATTTGTTATCACTTTTATTTGCCAAGACATTTTTAGCATTTAGGTAATAATATAGCATTATGTGGATTATATCGAGTTTGTTTTGTCGGGTATACTTTTAATCTTTTAATAGTTGATAGCATGAGCATGTTACTCATGACCTCTGTCTAGACTCCGACTGCACCCTTCTTATAGCTCATTGGTGATCGCTGTGTAAAATGGCTACAACTAAAAAATGCTCCCGAAATCAAATAGAAGATATCTCAATTGTTGTTTTAAAGTGGATGACGGAAGATGTTGCAAACTGCCGCGAGATCTCATTTTTAAACACGTTGGGGGGTAAATTAGTGAAGCACAAGCAACGAATAATGTTTCCGTTTCTTAGCTATACAAGAGGTGGCAGTATTTTCTTAAATTGCCACATTAGTTGCTCCCTAACTACATTTCAACTATATTTTAAAAACGTGCTATTGTTTGAATAAATAAAATCTTCTTTTTTCAGCCAAGGAGGGTCCAGTGCATACCGTTAAATGGAGTCCAAAAGCTACTGAATTTGTGGTTGTTTATGGTTATATGCCATCAAAGGCGTCGCTCTTCAATCTCAAATGCGACGTTATTTTCAACTTTGGTGAAGCACCTAGGAATTGCGCATATTTCAACGACTTTGGGAATCATATCCTTTTCACAACTCACAGCAATATTTTTCTTTTGTATACAAACCTTTTCAGGCAAGCTACAAAAACAATTATTTTCCTTAACTCTCCGAAATACTTCTCATATTAGCTGGCTTCGGAAATTTACGCGGCTACATCGAAATGTGGGACGTTGCCAAAAAGAAGAAGGTTTCCGATATGCAAGCACCTGACTCAACCCAACTGGAATGGAATCCCGATGGCGAAACCTTTGTGACAGCCACCACAGCCCCTAGACTACGCATTGCAAACGGGTAAGCAATTAACTTTCCTCCTCCACAAATCTTGTTGATGACCGCTCTTCCCTTCAGTTTCAAAGTATGGCATTATTCCGGGGCACTTTTGCATGAAACCCTTTGGCCAAAGGGTCAGGAATTACTCGGAGTCGAGTGGCAACGGTTCGCCGAAGGGGTATTCACTGAGAAAGCCATCTCCAATGTAAAGATCGAGGGCATCAAATCTAGTCAACCGGAAGCAAGTAAACAAGTTTACCAACCTCCAAACATCCGTCTTCTGAAAGAAGGAAAGGACCCGGAAAAGTTGGTGCCACAACCATCAGTAATTATTCCGGATCAGTCATCAGGTAAACGTTGGAACAATCACCGCTATAAGCCGTATTACAAACGGCGTACCTACTAGATTTGCATTAAATAAAGTGTGTGCGTTTCTCATATCAAACTTACGCCGTTTTTTTTCTTTTTAAGGAAACAAAAAAGGAACACCAAACTCCAGTAATCGTCCAAGGAAGCAACAGCAGAATCCAAGGACGAAGAAGGAGCCATTTGCCAATGGTCAAAATACAAATGGCGCTGCCAGTGCCATTACCTCTGAAAATGATGCCAACAATACCGCCAATGCCGCAGTTTATACCAAGAATAAACGTTTCTCATCAGGCGTTATTCGCCGTGCAGAGAAAGTGAACATCGACGGCGACTCTGTCGCCGCCACCACTGCGGTAGTTGCTGGCGAAGATAACAACAAGCAAAACGAAAAGCGTGTCGTCAACACTGAAAAGGAGAAGAAAATTCGTCATGTGGCAAAGAAGTTGGCCGACATCAAGAAGCTTAAAGTGCGACAAGATCAGGGCAACATCTTGGAATTGAATCAGCTAAATAAAATTTCTAGGGAGTCCAAGTTTCTCGAAGAGCTTAAGGCGCTAAAACTCTCCAATTGATAGATCCTAATACATCACTTCTTAATCAACCGATTGTCTCTGTCTCGTTCCAAAGTGTTTTGTTACCCTGGTTGTTTTTTTGTTTTTTTTTTAACACAACATCGTTAAATTTTTTTTACAAAAATGAAATTATCTATAAATTGTTATCTTTTTTTCTTTTCATTACCAAATTATTTTAAAAACGTTAGATATTTTGTTTGGCACTTTCCATTTATATAAGTACGCTCAACGCAGTTAAGAGAAAAAAAGAAACAAAACTACGTCAGAAAACTGTACACATTTTTAGTTACCAAATTTACCAGCCAACGTAAAGTAAAGAAGTAAAAACATTTTCGGCATTCACGAGATTTGGAAAAATACATTTTATACTGAACAATATCGAGGTTTTGCGTTTCTGTCAGTCGCCTAAGTATCCCATTTGGATTTCTTCTTCAGGAAGACTTCTTTGCCCTCATCTTGAACAGCAGCGTAGTAGCCCGCTGATTCATATTTGGATCTCATGTACGCAATGTAGCCAATGACGCCAGTAAAGCAGGCGATTCCAAGTCCCATAACTATAACATTCTGCGGAGCGAAGTATTTTACTTGATATGTAAATCTTGTTTGGATAATGAACTTACAGGCTTTGTGTAAAGTTCGAAATTAATTAGCCGGAATACACTTGTGGTTCGTATTGATCGTACCCCATCACCTGGCTGTGCTTTGGGAGTTGATTTGTCGCCGATGGAGGGATTTTCGTTGGATGACATCTTTCAGAAACTGTGGCGGTTGTCCTAGAGTTTGGGTCTGTGATGGTTTGAATTTCATTCATGTAGAAAAATAAACTTTTCAATAAAACATTACACAATGAACAAATGCATGTGTTTACCTTGGATTCTGACTTAAGAGTGAAACTGTCAAATTTTGTAATCGCCAGCGTTCAGTTCTATTTAAATGTTCCCATCCAATCGCACAAAGAACACGAAATGGTTACGTTCAGTACTTTTTAGTGAAGGCAAGTCTAATGAATCAAGGATGTATTAATAAGATGAATACTTATAAAATGTGTTTAATATATTGTGTACCTATGAAGTATGACTACAATTTGAGAATTTTGATTCTTTGGCATTGTAATTGATTTGAACTACATGGAAATGGTTATTTGCTCTGCTGGAGTGCAAGGGAACAACCATTAGACATCAGCATTAAACTGTTATACATATACTGCCCTATACTGATATTATTTAATGAAGAATTAAAAGGTAAATCCTTTTCTTATGACTTTTTTTTTATTTAAATCTACAAACTGTTCGAGTTTAAAGAAGAATGCTTGACAAAAAAAAGATTTTTTCATTAACTGAAACTTGTGGTGAAACTTTAGGCCTATTTTTTGAGCTTCGACCTCAGCAAAGCAAAGTAAAGTAGGATTTGTAGCACACAAATACAACAACTATTGTGAGTCGCCGAAGTGTCAATTAGAGCGTAGTTGTTATAATTGCGTGCTGAAAATCCTACTTTACTTACTTTGCTCAGATCGAAGCTTAAAAAAAAACAGGGCTTTTTATGATTTAAGTAAAGTACTTTTTTAGGTGTCGTGTGCTTGAGCAGGAGTTATTCATTATTTCTCTCTCATCCTCGTTTTTTCCGTATTGAAAGCAACCGATGCAAATGCTAGCAAATTGCTTCCAGTGCCAAATTGAACATTGAATCAAACTGCAATTCGAGACACACAACAAAATATACCAGCTTACAGCACTTGGGGCACATTCAAAAACTAGTTAACTTAAGTCACCTTGGTCTGAACGGAATATAAATTTCTTGAACGCAAAAACTAGATTGTTTGGATACTCCACTTTTTCTACGTTAGCCAAATATACTAACGTGGTTTTCGATTGGGCTTCTTCAGATTCGCCCTTAGATTTCAGATTTCGTGTGTCTAATCGAACATAAAAACGTCACTTGCTCTTTTTTGTGTTGAAATTTGTGCGGTTGGAATATGTGTACGCGTTTTTTTTTTACGCTAGTTTAATTTTATATGAAAACATTTAAAATGCTCGCCCAGATTGATTTCTAAACATTTGTACATAAATAATTTAACAAAAAATAGATCAACCCGATGCAATTCGTTTGTTTTCAGTTGAAATTTCATGCAAATGTAAACAAACTCCACTAGTTGTCAAACTCAAACGTACTTGTATTGGTAAATCTGAAGCAAATCTGAGAAAAAATCCAGATTCGCAAAAGTGCTCTGAAATCTGAAAGATAGCTTTTTTTGTACCTACCAAACGAACATAAAAATTGCTCTGAGAGCGCCCAATCGAATACCAACTGTCAACTTTGTACTTAAGTCACGAAATTCTTGACGTCGGCTACCCATAGACGTAAACTGAAAAAAAAACTGTTCATGTGATCGACCTAGGCCAATCAAAACTGAGACACACCAAGTCAGCCAGACGTCAGACTTACTAAACTAGAAACTTCAACGTCCCCTCTATCACAAATGTGACTGGATCTGTTTTATTGCGCATTCGTCTATTTTGCTTTGATTTGCCTCACTTTCAGACTTACTAAACTAGAAACTCCAACGTCCCCTCTATCACAAATGTTACTGGATCTGTTTTATTGCGCATTCGTCTATTTTGCGTGTATTTTGCTTTGATTTGCCTCACTTTCAGACTTACTAAACTAGAAACTCCAACGTCCCCTCTATCACAAATGTTACTGGATCTGTTTTATTGCGCATTCGTCTATTTTGCTTTGATTTGCCTCACTTTCTCAAATTCTTCCTTTGTAAGGATGAATAAACCACCCCCATGGAGTTAGCATAATATTTTCTATGCATTCGCACATTCTTCCTTTATATACGATCGCAAAGCTATTCATCCGTCAACTTTTCACATATAAAACATAATATTTGAGATGAATTCACCTGCAAAAACATATTCGTCTGTTTTTTTTTCTATGTTTTACATCCGTAGCTACTGAGATTTAACCACATTATTACAAAAAATATAAGTAGTTGAGGGAACAGGTTTGTATAGGACTCTATGGGCCTAGCACAATTTTCTATTTCTTATCAAAAAAACAAAAAAAGACAGTCCCATCCCATTTGAATCAATCAGTCGCATCGTCATAAAGTGGTGAAAATATCTTCAAACAAATCCTAATATTTTCCGCTAGCTCTGCCTTGTTTGAAGTTCGTTTTTGGCTCCAGCACATGCTTCCTGATGTGAATACATTTCCTGTATTGATGATGGGAAATGTATCAACAAACCGCTGCGCTTGTTTCGTCATCACCTCATAGAATAAGCTCTTCATACACACACCATACGACACGTATTTTTAGTGAACTTATTTTTAGACCTAGTTTCGTCAAATCTTTAGCCGCTGGCAGTAATTCCGAAGACATACCGCTGTTCGGTCTCATTTGAGAATTTCTTCAGAAAATTAACAAAATATTAAATTAAATTAGAAAAATAAATAAATAAAAATACAAATGGAATACGATACTACATATCAGCAAATATGCAGTGCGCGCACAGTACAATCCGATAAAAAGGGATTTTTCAACGAGTTCTATTTGGAAGTTCGACAATCCTGCGGTGAAAAATGGCTAACCAACTATTTTGGAAAACTGAAATCGGATCAAGCAAGGATTCTTTCGATATTCAGTGATCGTGAAATTTGTGATCCAGTTTTGGGCGTACTAGAAAATGTTCGTCCAGTCTATAAGGAAAAAGATGCACTTTTCTCGGCACAGCGAAGGGCTCAAGCAGAAAAATTCAATCTTCTTGGAGATCCGAAGCAAGCACTCGCCCATGCAAATTTAGCAGTTGTCAGGGCGCCAAGAAGAGGTGAGTGAGAGAGAAAACGATTTCATAGAAATGTAACGAATCTGTTATGTGCCTCGCACTCATGTCTGACGTAATGTTTACATTATTAGTTTTGATTGCGGCCGGTATCTGACAGGTGTTTTCTTTTTCTTAACTTTAGCACAGACATTCGTTCCGACTTTCCACTAATATATATTTCCGGATCCTGACATATAAATTACCACGTTAGGTTTTACTGGAGGAATTCTGTATATAATATGTAGCCTAACCATTTTCCAGTATATGTACAGGAAGGATATTGTGGGCGCCATGTTTCGCTATCCACTGTTTCCTTAAAAATCGATATCGGTGATATCCATTACAATATTATTTCCATTGTTATGGAGGTTGGGGAAATTGTTGTCCCTAAAGTTTTTTTTAGATAGTCCAGTTCTTTGTACAAGGTGTAGAGATCTATCAATAGCTATCTTATTTCAGAATCATAAATTTTTGCTTGGTTAGGCACATTGGAAAAACTAGTGAACTAATTCTGACAGGCTGAAGCTGATGTGATTTTTCTAATGTCGTTTTCATTGGGAAAAAAAATCATTTTTTTTTTTTGATCTAAATCACTTTTCATGTTCCATTGGGCAAAAAAATCAATCTTTTTTTCGATTCGGATCACTTTTTGCAAATCTCGATATTTTTCAGATTTACACATACTAGCACAAATACCAATCTACTTTGCACAGCAGTTTAAGAATTTTGCTTTCTAAACAAATGCGCAAAGTTTCGTGAAAAGTAAAATAAAGATAAACATGAATTTCAATGGATATAACTTTGGAGGAATTATTATCTTCATCGTCTTCCTCATCATCTGAAGACTACGAATCACCGGAACTACTCCATTTATATCTACAACAGGGGAAACATTTTTCAAGTCGATATCCATAGTTGATTTTTCCAAAAGCGAATGCAATTTTAACAGCTGATATTGCTGTCAAATAACGCACTAATCCATTTACAAAAGCAGATCAATTTCGTTGCATGTTCCATGAGCCGCGTTAAATCTGAGATCTGAAAAAGATTTTTGGTGGTTCCAATGGAAAACGACATAAGTTTTGACGTATATGGAAGGGTAACCGAAAATTGTAGTCAAGAAAATGTCCGCGGGTAACCGAAAATTAACCGCTAGATGCATAGCGGCACTTCAAATTAATGTCAATGGGTCTTACTAATAATCATTTTTTACCTGCAAACTCAATATTTTGTAGGTCAAAATGGGTAATTTTATACGAAAAATTTCGCCATTGTGAGTTCGTAAAGATTATGTGTCGCGCCATCACTTATATATAAAAATGATATCTAACGATTTATACCAGATGTCGCTGCGTTTTTAGGGAGTGGTGAGGAGTTTCGGACTTGAAATCATCCAAAACAACTGATATTGAACTGCCAGAAAGGAAATTTCTAGTCCGTTGAATAAAAGACATATCGATCCCATAGGCAGGAATTTCCGATAGTGTCAAGCATTGCAATCTTCGTTTCACCGGAGTGATGAAGAGATTAGTTTCACTTTTGTGTGAGATAAGCTACCAAATCACAAGTGGTTGTGCTACCACGAGAATCTAACTGTCCGTCATTAAGAATTTTGAGACAAAAACGATACTTTACTTGATAATCGATGAACTAAATAATTGCACCTTAACTTCACCTTCAGATGTTGATGCTCAAATCGACGAAGGTCTAACTCTAGCTTTAGCCTTTTGGACGAGAGCTCTCATTCTCCTTGACATGGGCGATGGAGACGGTGCCCTGAGTGACCTTAAATTGGCTGCAAACTATGGCGTGGAATCCAAGTCAAGCATTGACTATTACCTCAAAATGGCCAAGGCCTACGCATGTAAGTCTAGCGATTTTATTCGAAAATTTTCAATCAAGGATAATTCCGTTCTTTCACATAGGTATGGGTGAACCAGCTCGAGCAGAAATTTCTTTAAAGATCGCCGAAAAGCTTGCACCAGGAGGATCGAGTAAAATTGATATTTGTCGTCAGGAAATTGCAAATGTCAAAGCGACTCCAAGAAAAAAATCTCCAGTTATTCCTACGCCGGTTGGAGGTGAAAATTTGAATTTGAATGGTGCCTCCAATTTAGTGAAATTGGTTGAGAGTCAGGATAGAGGAAAGTTTATTGTTGCCAACGATGGACTAAAGACTGGTGATGTGGTTCTTTCGGAAGAACCCGTAGCTGCATGTTTGCTTCCAAATTTTTTCGGCAGTCACTGTCACAATTGTTTCGAGCGTTTGGTAGCCCCTGTTCCATGTTTGAGCTGTTCGGGAATCGCCTTTTGCTCGGCTCAGTGCATGGGGGAAGCGTGCTCCACCTACCACCGATTCGAGTGCGCATTCATGGACTTGTTTATAGGTAAGTAAAGGCATGGCATTAGTGATGGATTTTTGTTTTAAATGAAAGCCTTGTAGGATCTGGAATGTCGATTCTATGTTACATTGCACTGCGAGTCTTCACACAGGCTAACGGTGTAGATCATGGTTTGCGCGTTGCCAAGGAATTGATAGAAAGCCTCTGTACCCATGCCGAGTCGCGAACAGCAGATGATTTCTTGCAGCGAAGTCTCATGGCGGGGTTTCTGATGAGATGCTTACAGAAGGGAAACTATTTTGGTCGGCGCACAACAGAAGGTGTCAACCCCACCGCTTTGGAACTAAAGGTCGCAACAGCTTTATTAGGCCTTTTGCAAGCCCTGCAATTCAATGCACATGAAATCTTTGAAACAATGCTGTCCGACAAGCATCGTTTTGACGGTTCGAAGTATGTCTACGTCGGTGCTGGTCTGTACGGTACGGGCTCCTATTTCAATCACGAATGTTGGCCAACAGTGGCTAGGTATTTTGTGGGCAAACGCATCGTTTTGGCTGCAACACGACCTCATAAACCAAATCAAATTGTCGCAGAGAATTATGGGCCGGTTTTTACAAGAATGAACCTAAAGGAACGTCAGCGAGCCCTTCGTGGACGGTACCTATTCGATTGTAGCTGTGATTGCTGTCGGGAAAATTGGCCTACTCTGCAGAAACTTGATAAGCAGGTTAGGTTCTGGTGTCCAAATGCAAATTGTGGATCACTGCTGCGGTTTCCGAAAGACCTTGCCAAGGATGTGCGATGTGCGAGGTGTCGCAAAAATGTTTCATTGAAAGAGAGCATTGTGAAGTTGATCAAAAGCGAGGAAATGTACAGGGAAGCAGCCCAGGCTATGAAGGTAAGTGCCTCGGAAGTTGGCCATTCTCCTAAGAGCTCTGCGAATGTTATTTATTGTTTCAGAATCAAAATACAGAAAACGCGACAGAGCTGCTCAAGGAGGCTATCGATCAGTTTTACTTAATTGCCGCTCTGCCACATAAGGATACATTGATTGCTCAAGAATCCCTACGTGCTTGCTTCGCAGACACGGGGACCACTTTCACAAAACCGAATTGATAACTTAAATATATATTTTGTTGTGTATTCGTATCTAACGGCAATAGAGGTTCTTATTATTTTTAAAATTATCCAGCGTTTTGTTTGTTACAGTAAATTTTCAGCTCATTCTTTATCAGTGCGGGGTTAGTACTCAGTATTAGGGCGAACCCAGTGCACATTAAAGAGACCTTATTGCAACCATTTTTTTGGGAACACCAAGAAATGTGGTGCAGAAAAATTTTAAAAAAGACAAAAAAATGCATCTGATATTTCCACGTTCTCCACGCTCTCAGTTTTATATTCCCCAAATGACCAATTGAGAGTCCATTGCAAAACAGCAGGGTCGGCATTCTGTAAGTTCACCAATCAAATTTTTTGCATCGCTTGAAGAAATTGTAAAAATAGATCGAGCTCATATGCAGTAGCTCTAAAGCAAAACACTCTGTCGTATACGTTACATTTTCAGTTGTTTTTATAGATGTTTTATAAAGAACTATTTTAATCCCACACCAAATCTGACTTTTTTGTTTAAATAATGTTGCGTTTTAGAATCTAAGTTTGACCTCTAAGTCCGGATCAAGGGTAGCCTCAAGAAACGAGTCACGAGTCACCAAATCCAAAAGCCACACTATTTTGGCTGATTTTTCCTTGCAGCAATAGTGGTTTTTCTTTTTTATTTCAGAGTTGAGCCTGAACTCTCAATAAAAAAGGCCGATTTTCTTTTTAAGCTCAAACACACTAGAATCTCAACATGATCAGCAGGAATCGGGAGTCACTCTGTAAGCGGGACGTGTTTTAACCATTATGATTGCTGTTTAAAATTCAGGAATACATATGCTGAGTACAGGCAAATAAAGAAGATTGTGAAAAAATGTAGTAGATGCACAACAAAGCATAACATAACATATAAGCTTCGTAATGTAGCTTTTAGCAAGACTGAGCATTGTGTAAGCGAATTTTCAGGAGGAAGGTGTTTTGTATATGCCCAATAAAACGCTTTAGATGATAAGGTAGTAAGAGCTGGTATATTTTGCTGTCAATCTCGACTTCTAATTGGGTTCAACATTCTCCTAAGTTCCCACTAGCAGAAAGTAAATGTCATTGAGAGCTAGTTTAATTTTATGAGAAGTCATGAGCACTTCCCCAGAAAGGTTTCCTGTTGAACTGCTTCTGTCAAATAACTCTTACTTGAAATAAACATCTAGTACAATATCGGAAACGGAAGTGTCAAGTAGAGTTGTTGTAAGTGCTTTTGGGAGATTCTTCTTGTCCTACTGAGATAGATGTTTAATAAAACACGCTAATTTTCTATAATGCTTGGTTTCTTGTTGACGCTTTCTACGACAGTCTAGTTCCCGACAACTCAGTGTCAAATGAAACAAACAAAAAAAAAAAACGTGACAGCAAAAGGAACTTGTAGGAAAATTAGGCAAAGGAAGAAAAAAAAGTTTAATTCTAGAAGAATAATAGATACTAAGTGTAAATTCAGTAACGCATCACTGGCATAATGATGCAGCTGATGCTTTGCAAAATGTTCATTAATGCAACTATTGGCATCACTTTCAACGTCAAGTGTTCATTATTGCAAATTTGATCAAACTGATGCGCAAACATAACGAAAAAAAGCATCACAGAAATACCTGATGCGCTGTTGGTTCGCCGGCAAAAAAGTAAGAAAAATGTCGGAAGCGAAAGAAAAGAAAGTAAATAAACATTTTTATCATTTGGTACATAGGCGTATGACGGAAAAATTTATAAATTTTTGTTGAATTTTTTATTTTAATTTTTCTCGCAAACATTTATTTTTTACATTGAGTATTTCAGCGCGGCGGAGGTAAAGCTTTTAATAACGACAATAATAAGGCATGAAAACAAATTTGTCGTCCTTTACAAAACTTCCATCTTGACATTAAAATGTTTGATGTGAACAATGCGTTCTAAAACTCAAGCGTGATATTCAATCGGCAACGCATCAGCATAAACTGTGCATCGCATCAGCATTGCAAATAAGCAGTGATGCCGCATCACTGCGCAAATGTTTAACGTTTCTGAATTTACACTAAGAGCACAACGTCTGTTTAGCTACTTTTTATAATCTGGCATATGTACCAAATTGCACTTTTTGTTGGCTTATCAAATAACAGAAGTTATTTAGATTTGTCCTAATAAACCAAATGCACCCATAACGAAACACAAACGTGCCCTTATTAGTTTCCAAAGTACACAATCCATTATGATCTTAGGTCAAGCTTCTCACTACCTTTCTGAAAATGTCGCTGAGCATTTTGTTTAGTCCACTGAATGAATAGTGGACGAAGAATTCTACTTTCAAAACGACTATTGATGTGTTCACCCGGCTTCAGTAATGTCTATACTTCAGCGTCATAGATCAGGACTAGGATGGTTAGGATCTTGTCCATAATCTTCTCTGTTTTTCTTGATAATGCCTTCCTAATTGATTGCCTTCAAAAGCACATGATTTCTGATGTGATACTATAGTCACAATTTATAGCGGAGTCCTGTTATGTAAAGTCCCTAATTATATTGAAAAAATTATATGTTGCTGAAGGCGACGAACCAATTCAAACACTTAAATTGTTTGTGAATTAGTGTTTTTTTAATAAAAGCTTTTTTATTTAGGCATGCAAGTAAAAAAATATTGTGCAGACCTAAAAACTCAACCACTTCTACGTTAGTAAAAAATAGAAACAGCTTACCGTCATTCGTGTTGTTTATAGACGTGGTTGACAGCGAGCAGTATTACCTCTAGGATGAAAATAACATGAATAGTATTCAGCTGACCGTATTTAATTAAAATGCAGTTTTAGTAACACTTATGGATGGTTTTTATTTTATTGAGATTTACTGAATATTAGATCACAACGGGCTTTGTTTAACTTTATCTTTCATAATATCGAATTCTTCCTACGTACGTTTAACAAGTAAACATATAGCAAAGAATAGAAATTCATTGTTCGTTTTGATTTGCGACGTGTACTCTGACATATTTAATAAATACTATTACAATTTGTTTCATGAAGTTTTTTGATTAATAACAGCTGTTCTATAGAACCTTTCAGAAAGTGATTAGCAAGTCCATAATGTTATTAAAATAGTTAAATTTTCATTATTTTATATTTTAAGTTTCAGAGTTTAAAAAAAACGAACGTCGAAACTTTATTTAAAAATACATATTTGGAAAAATTTAATAATGTTACTATCTAAGAATATTTTTTTATATGTATAATCTGAAAATACGTTTTATCCTTTTTAGTTTATATATATTTTCATTATTAAGTTTTATTATTCCGTTGGATATAGCAGAAGTAATTGCATTTTAAATAAGTCTTAAATTAGGTGCTGCTATTACTCAAAAATTAAAAATTAAATTGCGACGAATGGTGCCGGATCCATGCACACTTTAGCTTTTAAAGCAATATGTGCTGCCTGCGGTAAATATAATTTTTGGTATCATATGGTAGCCTGTTGTCGTCAAAGAAAGTACTATAATTCGTAAATGCGTATCGAAATTATCAAAGAAATAGAGGAAAAATCCACGAAAGAGGCGAACATCAGAAGGAGTTCCATGGAAACATTAAAAACAAAAGAAATCTATGACAGCTTTTTACATTTTTAGGACGAATGAATGGACCTACAATTGTCGCGTAAGTGAACAGCTACTTCTCTTTGATTTTTATTAGACTGAGGTAAATGGGAATGAGGTTAGCATTTCATATACAAAAAAGTCGCATATCCAAAATGTCCTAATGATCTCAGTTAGCGAAGGATCATATCCGAATTCAACTGATCAAACAAATTCATCAAGGTGGATTAAGTACATTTTAAAATTAAGACCGCTGTGATTGTTCAAAAAAACTTGTATTTTACTCGTATGTTCAAAAAAAAAAATTATACCAACCTAGCAAACAACAAAACAAAATAAAAAGAACAAAAGGAAAAACTGAAATTTCTTGATTCTGCGGTTCTGCACATGCATTTTATTTATTTTATCATCATCAACATCAAATTTCATTCGTGAACGACGTCAAATTTTCACGGTTCTGTGTCATTTTCTTGTTAATTAAATTAAATAGAAAAAATGCCTAAGATGTCATCCTTACGTCACGTTACAAACAAAAGAAAGCAACTAAACAAAAAAAAACATAAAACTAGAAAAAGCTCGATTCGTATATCTTTTCAAAAGATAACTCGAGTTCTTCCTGTCATCGTTAATTTCTCCATAAATATCTCTGTTCTTTCTTGCGTTCTAAGAAATAATAAATTCAATAAATTATTATCTTATACTTAAATTATTCAATTATTTTTTACACAAGTATTCAATTATACATAAATAATTAAAATAAAAATACATTCAAGTAAAAAAAGAAGAAAATCCAAAGGAATCTTTTTAAAAACAATGTTCACTGTTTTGCAACTGGTCTGCAATAAGCAAGAGCAAAACAGTTGCGTGGTTGTAGCTACCAAACGATTCATACTCTTTTGCTTAGCACATATATATATAATATATAAAGACTAATGTTCTTCGAAAAAGGCATAGTTTTTTCTTAGGTTAGAAGAGGAACAATTAAAAAATCGGGTTTCTAGACTGTTTGTTTGTAGTTTCATTTGATTCTTAAGACTCTTGTCTAACAAATCAGCCTCGGCTTAAGGTAAGGAATAAGGTAGTGATTTTTCAGCAACGATAGCAAACATGCGGTACACTGTGTCATATGCGTCTTAGAATAAATATTCTTTTTCCAAAAAAGGCAAAAATGTTATTCTTTTCGTAACATCTCCATTTTTCATTCGTGATTTTTGCTTTCTTTTTTTTTTATAAAATAAAATTGCTACTATATTAATAAAAATAAATAATCATAGTATCACTTAGGGTTTTTGTTTCATTAAAGCTAGAGAGCATTTTTGTGTTGCGATTGAATCACGTCATATTGACACCCAATGCTCGACTTGAGTACTCATACACAACATAACTAATGGAAACGGCTGGCAAAACTTTAATAAAATTCGGCGTTATACCCCGGTATAGGCCACAGACACCCTCAGTTCGTAGGATCCGCTTGAATACGTCCAGCATATTATCATCGGTGGCTGACTTCAACGATCCCGCTGCGGTGCTTCCAATTGGAATCGATTTTGATTTTTTGACGACTGCAAAAAGGAGGGAAACAAAAAAATAACATTAGCCAAACTGAAAGCGAAAAGGCTCTTTGATGTTGTTGCTTACCTTGTGCTTGTAGTCGCGTCCTAACTAATGCTAATGGATAGGAACACACTTGACCCAGTGTACTTGACGCACTGCCACATGCTAGAAGTACGAGGAAATTTGGCTGCTCATTTGCGGCGTTATTGTGAGTGCTTATGTATTTCTTCTTGAGAGTCTCATAGACGGCTAAATCGATGCCAGCGTACGGTATGATGCCAAGCATATTTGGAATGTAACCGCGATAGAAGCTGCGAAGGCCTTCTCGAGTGTAGATCTTTTTAGCCGCATCGGCTATGCCCGTATACTGGCCAGTTTTGCGCAGTGCCAAACGTGTTTTTAATACTTCCATGGGATAGATGACAGTTTGGCTGATACCACCGGCGCATGCGCCCGCTAAGAATCGTTCACTAATGGTCATTTGGCGTTTTTCATCGCCACGTATTAAACGCTTGATCTTTTCGTAGGCGGCGAATTTGAGTGCTGATTCGGGAGCGATTTTGAGAACGTTGATACCATTGCCGCGCCACATACTGCGAAGGCCACCCTCATTGAGCATATATCTTAAACAATCTGAGATTCTCGATTTATGTGTTTGAACCTGAAAAGAAGAAAGCATAAATTAGTAAAGTTTATACGCTGGTTTTATTTTGATAGCGTGAGCTCTTTACGGTCTAGCATGGGAATACACAATTCAATTTACCACAACTCGTGGCTACAATTAACGCCTTGGTGCGTGATTGAGAATTACGATAATCTCATGCCAAATCGGTGCAAATAAGAACTTGAGCTCATGCAAATTGGAGGTATATATGATACAGTGATCAATTAGCATAATCTGGGAATGTGATTTTAACTGTAATAAGTAAAGTAAAAGGGATCGAAAAACACCAACGAGTTAAGCGATATATTGGTTAATTCCAAACGAGCTTTTGTCCTTGGCTTATTAAAAAACAGACAAGTATAAGTGGTTTGAAACCAATATCTGTTCAGAAAATTGTGGTCGATGTCTGAGTTGAGAGCTGTTGCAAAGATTGCATTTTAAATCTCAGCTTGAGTTTCTTCTCAGAATGTAGCAGTAGTATGGCTGCCCTAAAGTAATAACTTGGCTCACCCGACTTCTTTTCGCCTTATCCAACTTATCAAACTAAGATGGCCTTAAAACATGAGAAGTTGCGCCAATTATTTGAAGTTGTGAGAAGCTAGGCATAGGGTCCCTGCGGACATGTTGCACCAACATTCTTTATGCTCTTTCTTTTTATGCTTTTTTCGAATACCTGTTCATGTGAATGTAGATTTTTTTGACTAATGGTTTCAACCTGCACTTTTTACTTTATCATGGCAGAGTTCATTAAGCACGGCAGTTTCGGAAACAAATTAATTTGCGAAAATTGCTTTCGAATATAGTGCCGTACAATCTCACAGCTCAAATAAAAACCTTTTCATCGTTTTCGAAATAAAAAAAGTTTGAATATTTTCACTTATAAGCTATTCGGAATGCATCAGTTTATAGTTCTTGGCATTTTCCAATAATACATATAAGCAATTTTTCGTAGCTGTTCGAGAATCTATATATATACAAATGGAGGCTTAAAAGTGTGTTCGTTTGTCGCCGATTCACGCCTTAACGCATTTACCGATTTTATAATTTATAGAATTCGTTCAAATAGTCAACTAAACAAACAATATAAACATAAACCCTTCTCGTGAATAGCGTCAGTTTTAGACCCCTGCTCTTGGCATTTTGTCTATAAAATCTAACTTGGCAGAGCAACCACACTATTGCCAAGATTAGTGACGTACATACAAAAATATCGAAACCAATTCTGACAACGAGAATTTAAATTGTTGTCAGGTAATCTTATGAGGAATGACCAAAACATGCATCCACCACTTCATTCCGTCTAATAAAACCTGGCAATAGACACCATGCAAAACGATTACATCTCTTTTTTGAATTTGAAGTCTGGCAACCATCCAACAAGTGAAGGTCATTGATTTAAGAAACATGTACCAGAATCAAGCTGATATCTTACCTGCAAAAACACTTTTATCCTATCTAATGGGGCTGTGCATGTGCGCGATACAGCTCCTGCTATACCACCGGCTGCTAGATGTCGCCACCACATCCCGCTTTGCATTTCACTTTGTGTAAAGTCATCAGGTACATTCATATCTTCGCCAATATCGAGGTACTGCAAGAAAGAAAAGACAACAAAATTAATTTTATTTTACACGTGAACTTTATTTTAATATTTGATTGTCCTTAAACAAAAAATCAATAAAGCAATATCTATACGCCAAAAAGAATAGTTACATGAATTTCAGCCTCTTCAACAGCTGGCAGAGGCAAAATCATCTTAGCTGCGATTTATTTAGTTGTTTTTTTTTTTTTCGACAACAAATCAAAAATACGGAACTTTCAAATAATAGATTGAAAATAAACTACAAAAAATAAGATAAAAACGCTATATACTATTTGACACTAAAACATATGGAAAGCGTGCCAACGGCCAACGCTGAAATTAGAACTAGTTCCTTTTTGAGGTGAAACATCGTTGCGCCGGCCGAACTGCTCTCTCATTTGGCACAAAATGACAACGGAAAATTGCTTTAAATTGAATTATAAAGAGAAGTGAAGTGTCAAGTAAATATATAACCAACGCTTTTAGAGGATGGTTTTAGTGTTCTTGAAGCGTGCGCTCTATGCAATAAGGAAGTAGAAAAAAAAAAACTGTGCTCTTGATATTGCCACGCAGTTGGACGCTGATTAAATAAATGAATACAGAAAAGAGATGCAGGGAGACAAAACAAACGAATTAGCAGAGCAATTCTGGTCAATTGCATAATAATTGCCATGCCACCTATCCACCCCCATCAGACACTAGACAATGTTGTGTAATAAAAATGAAAATGAACATGCCATGCATTGCATGATAGTCAGTGCAACAGGGTGTACTAGACTTGGTGAATGGATGCATACAACTAGGCTAGTTTACTTGATGTGTATTGTGAAAGCGAAAGGATCAATAAAGGCAGTTTTTAAGCCGATAAATTCACACTGATTTTGAACTCAATTGAAAAGGTATTGACTGCATTGAATCACAAATAATCTCCCATTCATAAGTTAATATCTTGAGACAAGAACGGTCATCAAATTCGAAGACATATCATGTGAGTCATGACAGGAAGCTAGCCACTTGAACCCATTACAGTTGTTATTCACAGCTAGACCGTAATGTCGGGTGGCGAGTTTAATATTCTTTCTTTCTATTGGTAACTGAAATTATTATTTTGCTCCCTAACTCCATCTGTACTTATTCGCGGTTCGGTTAATGTCTGTACTATAACAAGTAAAAATGACTGGAACCTGCCTGTGTAATTTAACTATGGACTAAATTGAAAATTTCCATGCGCCCCGCAAAATTAGCATGTTATGGATACACTGGGTGAACACTAAGCGGTTTCACGCAAATCATCGACGCATTACTATTCACTTGTGAAAATTGCTAGGTGTTATTACGCAGCTTTAAAGTTCATTAATGATCTACATAAATATTTGGTCATATGATGTTATCCCAATAAAAGTGTAAGCCTTACATCTTTTGTTAAAGAAGAAAAGACGCAGTTTTTTTTCTCTTATACACATTTTTAGTCAATACAAATATCAACACTAACTTTGTTTACAAATTAAAAGGTGGAATGCTACTATTCTGTAAAAGTATGAGAGAAGTTTAACATTTTTGTATCGAATTTGGGAAATGTGTGTTGTTTGGACTTTTTTGCAGGCCATACAACTCCCGAAAAGTATTTAACGTGCGCCTAAAAGCAACCAGCACATATTTACAAACTTTTAAATAGTAAAACTTTCAACAATTCATCTTTGACAGATGAGTTCTTAAAGCACAAACCAAAACTGCATCAATTTGCTAAATTTCAGTAGAAATTGCTGTCGAGCTAAAAACAGAGCTGCAGCACATCGGTCAAGCAAGAACGCAGCGTATTCAGAGCGAGCTGATTTATTCATAAAACACTTTAGCTGTGATAATTAATTTATTTTTAAAAATTTTAAATAGCTGTGGAAATCATAAAGAAATTCAGAGCAATTCTTTCCGATTCGGTTAGAATCATGTGCAAAAAAGAAAAATCATTGCAGCAAACTTCATTTCTATCCGTACAAGAATTCGTTGCATACTTTTGGGTATACGTTTCAATGGCATTGAAATTTAAAGACGAAATTCTTAAGGACAAGCGCGGAAAGATCTCCTAAACGTAACGTGATTTTTATTGGTAAAATTTAATTTTTTTAGAGCTGCCTAAATATCGTGCTGGATAGAGACGCTTGTTCGTTGAGGGCTAGCACCACCTTAAGTAGTGTCCAAAAGGGAAACAAATTCGTTTACAATGTCTTTCAGTGGGACTCTTTCAACAGGTTTTAGGCGTATTTTATGTTTTAATTGTAGGAAATGATGTCTTCTGCTATGAAAAGTGTAAAAGCGTAATCATGTGTCATGCTTTGAAACTTAGGATGTATACACAATTCCCAAGAACGATTACGCAACTGACAATCATAGAGAGGAATTAAAAAGTTGCTAAATATTTTTTTCTTTGTAAAATGTCCAATAACGAGACTTGCGGCCGCTTTCCAAAATCCAAAATCCAAAATAAAACCAGTCGGGTAATAAACTAAATTCAAAACCAAATACACACTAATAAAAAAAAATAACAAAAAATGTCTCTTCCTTGTTGAAATTCCTCAGTGCATGTGCCTATTTTGCATGTCTGTATTTGAATATCTCATTATTGGCTCGGCTAAAAATAAACACCGTATGCAAACTACCGATATTAACATTGCCCAATCATTGCAGTTGCATATGTATGAAAATTATTATTCCAATAAACGTAACCTTCGAAAATCAAAGGACCATCAACTGACAATATTTTGTTTTGTTTTGTCGTGTTTATGTATTACCACGAGTATAAGTAATTCAAATTAAATTTATAAAATGGACTTTAAACCGGCCAGTGATGCAGAAAATCATGAAAGAACACCTACGCACGCTCACAAAATGTGTTTACTATGTATAGCGAGTCATGTGAGTGAAAGAACTGTTTTTTATTTCACCTTGACTGAATTTTGCAATCGATAAAAAATCTATTCCCTATTTCTAATTATAAATGCAGAGTATTTCTACAATTGTACATAATTAGCAAAAGATTGATTAAAAAATAGAAACAAACACCATCGTTGGGTAAATAATTAGATTAAAGCCCCTCTTGTTGACAGTCCCTATGTGTTTGAATTTAGATCCTTAGAGACTGGTGTGAATTGAATTTGCGCTAACTTACTAAAAAGGTGAAAAGTTTCCAAATTTGATAAGTGTCGGCGCATTATATATTTGTTATGTGATGTGTCATGTTACGGTACAATGAGTTTTAACACCTACCAAAACAAATAAAAATAAAAAAAAAACGTTTAACAATTTAGCATTCTCCGGGTCCTTGAGAATTAAGCGGCATGAGTGTTTTTTGTAATTTACTTTTAAAAAAAATAACACACAGTTAATAGTTTGACATTGACATTAGTAGATTGAAATTTCAAGACCTAAGGCTGAAATTTAATCGAAAAGTTGTCCCGTCTAAATAAGTGCGCAAATACAAATGACTTGAATTGTTCGCGATCATAATGGATAATTGCTTACTTGCTTACTTGCTCACTTTCGTGTGCAAATTTGACAGATCGGCACACAGTCGTCTGCGTTTACATGTACGAGTATTATGGACAAGTTAGAAGTTATCTGTTGAAGAAAACTTGACGTAGAATTCCGACATTAACTCTCAAATGTCGTAGTTCAACCCAAAAACCATAAAATGGGTGGGAGTGGTTCTTAATACAGCTTAAGCCAATATTCGATGCCATAAAATTGTATGTTGGGACCAAAACAATGCTAGTGGAATTTCCACCACTTTTCACGCTTAAGCCCAATTATTTGGAATACGTCTTTTCATATAAAATTTTTATATTGCATATAAAACTTCATGTTTAGTGGGACAGCTGTCATTGGAGAAGCGTTGAAAACATATTATTTGTATTTTAATTCGCAAGTACACCAAACAAGTGAACATCTTTTGAATTATGAATGAACAGCGCATCTCTCGTTGCTTAAAGTTTTATTGTCTCATTGTTCATTATTATTATTGTTATTGTTCATTGTTAATTCAACTTGATTTGTCAATTCGTCGAGTCGAAAATGTACTAGAATATCCCTGAGATCATTGTTCATTGTATAACATTTATAAAACTGGAATATTAATGCGAATTGCGTAGAAAGAATAAAACAAGTATTCATACATACTAATCCTACCAAGTACAGACACATTATTTCGCAATATCTTTCTCAGTTTACATCACCCGGTCTTTCTTTCTGCAATTTGTTTTCTTTATACCTTTTTTTAATGAACTTGTTTTCGTTGTATCGTATAGATCACCAGCTGACTGACGAAGTGATAGAACTTAATTTAGTTTCTCCTACATCTCGCATCGAATTGAAACGCCACAAGGAAATTGAAAACCTATGTATATGGACTAGTACTAAACTCGTGTGTGGGATAGTCCTCCATTTGCGTCAGTATGACAAAGCAAAATGAGCTTCAGTATTTTATTATTTACTTTTCTTATTATGATAAATAATTTGAAATGAGGTTCAACTGCAAAGTATTCTTCAACGATGTCTGCACTATGATAAGATATTTCACACCCAAAATATATATTATATTGATTTGATTGAGCAGGCACATTGACGTCAAAGGTTGATAAGCATTCACATTTTGCTAACTTTGGCGAAAAGCAAAGACGAAAGTAATTATATGATAAGAGATTTCACAGTACAATTTAACAAACGTAACTTCGAAATTATGGAGGCCATAAAAAATACAAGTTAGTTAAAAGAATACAAGTAAAATGTTCGAAAGAATAAGAAAAGCAAGCAAAAGTGAAAAGACTCTTAAAAAACAGTGAAGAACATACAACAAGCTCGAAATAAAAGCCAAATAAATAGAATGAAATCGATATCGATATGCAGATTAATAATTTAAGCTTCAACCGATGATATTGGATCAAACCAGGGACTATCGAAAGAGTCTCCAACTAGACCTTGAAAAACAAGACTCTATGTGCAGTGTAAGGGCAAGTGTTATTTTTTTTTTTTTTGTTATTCATTCGACTTGTACAATTGTAAGCCAAGATGTAAAACTGGGCCTTAATACATTCATATTTCTCGTGTTATAAACTAAGGTAGCCCCTAAGGCAACTTTTACTCGATAAAAAACATGCCTTGTCGCACTTTCTAAACCCAGAACAAAATCTCGCGGCCAACAGCAGACTTTTCGTAAGCCTGCTTTACAAAAGTTGCAACAAGCAAGCTGCACACCTTACCACGCGCATGTGCTTAAAGAACGAAGTGGTTCGCCTTAAAATATTAAGTCACATGAAGTACGAACAATTATTTGCCACATACATAATGTAGACTGGTTGAGATATCACGAGTCATACCATGCTTACATGACTCACATCCTTATTCAAAACCACAACGCCGACAAACGTTTAACTAAGAAGCACCTCCAAATCTACTCTTCTAATTCAAACAGTCAAGTGAATTCGCTTTACAACGTTTCCGATATCTGAGTCACTCAATTAGGTCACCAAATTCCAACTCTGAAAGTAGTTGTACGCAAAACTATGAGTAATTATGCAATCGGAATGTGTTGCGTTTTCTTTTCATTAGACATGCTGCTCCATGCTGCTCGATTCCGCTCCATTCTGCAATACACGTGGCCTGAACAGCATAAAAGAGGTTTGGTTCGCTTTGCCTTACATAAACTGTCGCAAGTTTCCATTTCTCTCTTCAATTTAAGATATAATTGACGTTTGTCTCTCTTCGAATGAAGAGAAATCGTCAATTGAACTTTGATCGGACTGCAAAAAGCAAAATGTATTTCAAGAGAAAAAAGATTTCACCAAAAAATGTTGACATTTTTTTATGAGTCCGCTTCAAATTCCATTCCAATAATAATTACTGTCTATGTATTACTCGTAGATTTATTTCCTTCAATGCGCGTGTCCAAGTGATAATTTGTCTAGTTGAATCCGGTTCATGCCGGACTTTAGTCAACTACAATTTGTTTGGAATGGTTTTTGGATTTCTATTGTATCATGGCAAATAGTGTCAATTGAACGGAAGCTGTGCTACTATTGACACATGTCATCCACACAATGACACATGTCATCCACACAATGACACATACAAGTTCACTTAAGCCCCACCTGCTGGTCGATGACATTAGAAGTTCAATTGCGACCACACGCGTTGTCTCCCATGTGACCAGACACAATATAATATAAGTAGTGCATAAACAATCACAAGAAGCTAGCATTTTTTAAGTGTAAATTTTTTTATGTTCCGGTGGTGTCAATCAAATTAAATTAACAATATATTCATCATACATTAAAGACTTGTACTCGCCGTGAACTGGGACAATAGATATGTGTACTCGTATAGATGTTCTTCTGGACAATTCGGAGGGATAGTTGTACATTTAAAGCCTTCGCCTTGTGAATTGAATTGAATTAACATAAACATCCGGAGAGGCTTGACTGTTGTTTGTTTATACGCTGACTCACTTAAATTTATTTTCCCACTTTAAAGTGTGCTGTGGAAAATTTTGTAGATATGGGAAGAGTTTGCATTTTGTTTGTATACCCCTAATCAACATTTGTAATCTTCACTTTAAGTTATATTAAATTAAGATCTCACAATAACAACATTCTATGGAAAATATCGCCATTGTGATGTGTATCATAACTACGGTGACCATCCGTCCTGTATTTAAGAGGACAGTCCTTTCTTTTCACCTTTGCCCTCTATTTTTTCCTTTTTATTAAAGGACGGTTTTTGTCCTTTATTTTTGAGACATTTTTGAGCAACAAAACAATTTACGTATAACTCATAATGTACGTACAAAAAGGCAAAAAATACCAATGTAAAATACTTGAAAATGTGTTTACACCCTAAGTTTATGCTCAAGTTTATAGAAACACAGTCAACTACTAAATGGAAGCCAATGGAAGAGGTAAAGCAACTTTCCAGTTTTTATGGAAATGATTGTCTTACACACTACTTTTCATTGCTCGTTAGGTTGGCTTTGGAATTTGAATACGTTTGTTGAATGGTGCTGAGAGTTTTGGGTTTTAATAAATACAAAAATAATAATATTTTTTGTCCTTTATTTTGCTTTGAAAAATATGGTCACCGTAATCATAACGAACCATCCTAAAGAAGTGTTTTCCCGCTCTGTTTGAGCATGCAGTTCGGTCATGAAAAATTCCCCAATGACAGTGCCCACACTGTGACGGGATTCCCTGCAATTTGATTATAAATGCGTTACGATGTGAATGTGGACAAACGAATGTGGTTCCCCACAAGAAACCAGTTGTCGTTGCTTTTCTAGTCAAACTTCATTTTGTTGACACTATGCAATTGAAAGGATAAATCTGTTGCTGTTGAAATCATTCAAAAAACAACTCCTGTGCTTTGAAACTATGTAGCTCCCTATTGGAAACATTCAGCTTATATCATCGAATTATCCTGTGACTACTAGCGAAACTATCGAATTACAACTCTTATTTTACGAAGCCTTAAATGTGTCCGTGCCAATTAAACATTGCGCGCTATAATAGGAAGAAACTATTCCAACTATTTATGTTCAAGGACGCTTGTAAGTCGATGCAATTTCTTGTCTGTTTTTTTGAATGTGTAGTGCATGTTCTTAATAAATTAAATTAAATTAAATTGAAAATTAAAGCGCGCATATTGCAGTAGTGTCACATTTTAAGAATTGAATATTAGAGAAGTCATATTAGACATGTTTTCAAATTGTGTTTAGTAGGTATATCTATTTGGATTGATATTTAAAGAGTTGAAAGACGCAACTAAAATAAAACAGCTGGTTGATTACAACCGAATTCGATTTTGAATGCAAGAGTATTTATTTTTTGCAATCTGTTTTTCTGCACCAATTATATGTTTCTACTTTTGACATCTGCATTTATGCACTGTCGACCGTTTAAGCCAATACCAGCACCCCCAAAAATGCAACAAATTGAGCGCCCTGAGCGAGTGTTCACAACTAATTAGTCGGCAAACATTTGAAAATTTTAATCTCCCAAATGACTGCTGAGATGGCCTCCATTCATTCATGGGGAAATAACCCTGAAATACATTCGCTTCACAAGTTTGTGGGTGATTAACCGAATTTCAACCTTCTTCAAATCGTACAAAAAATGTAATCTCACACCCCAGCCGTTGACACGCGTTGTATTGTACTAGATACTAAATTACAACAAAACACAAAACATTCTCATATGATCAGTCTAAAGACTGTGCAACTTGTACTCAACTCACACACGAGCAAAAGTCGCTATCATCGTGAATACCAATTATAGTGAAAACGCGTAAAAAAAAACACAAGAAACCGAATCGCTGTGTCGTCAACACATACTCGTCATGAGGTAATACTTTGAAAACCATTCAACGCAGTTGCTAAGCGCGCTAAAAAGAATTATAAAAAAAAAACCTTTTCACTATGAGTGATGAATGAATTCGAATTAAAACTGATAATCGAACACATGGCACGCCAATAAATGCTCTTAAAAAACTCTGAGAAACTTAAGAGAAACCGATCCAATCGGTTCAAGTTGAATCGCAAATCGTGAACATTTAAATTTGCTAGGGCACTTTTGTAAGTTTATCCTTAAGTAAAAGAGAAAAAAAGATATTTACCCTTGTCATCATATCGCGGAATATAACGACAAAATCCTCCAACATATCCCCGGCCAGAGCCATTTGGTGGATATTGTGATAGTCGACTTGCATGTTGATCGTGCTGTTCTTTAACATTTTTTTGTTAAATGTATTTTAAAGCCAAAATAAATTATAAAATTAAAATTTTTTAATCACAGTTGTTTCAGACTTTTCACTCTTGCGAATTTCCTTGAACTGAACTTTCACTTAATTATTTTTGAAAAATAATTTTACTATGCTCTGCAACATTGCAGTTCTATTTTAACTTTTATTTCTTTAGCACGGATTTCCAACAGCGAAGACTTTCACTTTTTCTTATTTTCGTTTGAAAAATCTATCTCTTTCGGGAAATTATTTTCAAATTTTATTTTCTTAATGTAACACGCCCCCTTATATGGTTTAGGTTGCTGGCGTACTAAGGATAACAGTCCCGCTGGTAAGAAAAACTTGTTACTGTATCCGTTTCAGTTTGACACCGGTTTATCCGTCTACTAGTCGAGACGGCAGCTGTATTGAGACTGAATTCAAATTGGCCACACGAACGTCACTTAAAGACTGTGCGCGAAGCGGCACTATATTGACGCGCGATACGATGAATGGATGATTATGGTGGTTTGGTGTTTGTGTGTGACAAAGGGGGCTGTGTGGAGCGCTTTGCCATTGCCAGTTGCCACTTGCCACCCTGTTGTGTTCAATGTGTTTGTATATTAGCTTTGGTTATGAATAAGAGACTTTGATCGGTGCCTCGGTGGTTGTTGTTGGAGTTACGGCATAGCGTACTAGGGGTGCAAAGAGACAGAGAGCGTCGGGTGTTATCGTAAAACTTGTTGTACTTTACACAAGCAATGTCGGGAAGCCCACTTTATTTGTGTTTTTCTTTTTTCGCTTTATCTTTTGCAACGTCAATGGGGTAGTAGTGTGTGTTTTGCTGTGTGGCAGATAACTGTGCAAACCTTTGGAAAGTACTAGAACAAGAGGATTGATTGCAACTGTCGCTGGTGCAAGTGTGATAATGATAAATGACCCACAATGGGAGAGAGAGAGAGCTAAATGGAATTTAGCGAGTTCCTTCAATTTCACCGGGAAAAAAGAGGCTCGATGCACATGGTGCATAAGGAGCGTTACGATCACTGATCGTGACAGCGGTGGAAGATCCATGTAAATTGACTGATTAATTACGGTAGAATCTTTAAAGATTAAAGTTTGTACAACTTCTAACATGATGCATGCAGTAAATAATCAATTTCTCTGGAGATTATTAGGCGTTTTTTATTTTACCCACATGATCTATATATATCATTGATTTCCACGGTTTACAACAACAGTACGTGATCCAACTGTTGTTGTAAACCATGGAAATCCATGATCTATATAGATCATTTGAGCAAAATAAAAAAGGCCTATTATTAACGGCATCGCAGTTTATTAATGAAGGGTAAATTAATTTCATTTCAAACGTTTTTAATTGGCCGCGGTGGCTCACTCAATAGTGCGCTGCTGTATTGAGAGATGCGTCCCTGTTTCGACCGACCTGAAAACATTTATTTAACTGAAAACGTCTGACACATATTCGCTATACCTAAAATACAACTTGTTTAACTTAAATAATTGAACGATTCTTTTCATTAAATGAATGACCCTTTAGTTCCTCCATTCATGGCATTGCATCAGTTAAGACATTCTTTCCCACGAAAATGTCTGAACTTCGTATAAAGATTTTGATATAATACGGCTAAAGCAGAAAAAAAAAAGAATGTCAAGACAATATACCGAATGAGACAACTAACAACGCACTGTGGTCCGGTTGCCATCCTCTCTCTTTTCCATTCAACAATTGCTGACCTAGTGCTTTAAATTTACTGCAAGGTTTACTTTCTGACAGGGGATAAAACAGAGCTAACGACTGTCAGAATTCGAATGTTCAAATAATTAATCTAAGGAGTCTGAAGATGAGTTAAATTGACTCCATAAATGTGGAAATGCAGCATTCCTGTTAATTTCTAGTTCATTATTGTGAAAGAACTTTATTATCATTGCGGAAGTTTGACAGTACTTGCGTTCACAGAAGAAAATTTACAGTCAGCATGCTGCTAATAGTGGATGTATTTCTGTTCTGTTGCCGCGCTGCAGAAAAATGACAGCAAACTATATATAAAAACGTTTTTTGGCAAATTATTTAATTGCTTAATAACTTCTGTTATTTTTAAATAAACTAGAGCTAAAATAGTGGTCCAATGATGACACAAAACTCCTTATATACCATTTTGCCGTCGAATGGAATCGGAATTAATATTAAACATCCCACAAAAATTGTTTTTATTTCTGTCATTTATGACTTTAATTTATATATGCAATGGGGACGGGACGTTCAAGTATCTAGTTTAGTAAGTCTGGCAGCTGCCTAACTTGATGTATCTCAGTTTTGATTGGCTTAGATTGATCATATGAACGGTTATATGAGCTGTTTCAGTTGACGTTTATGGAGTGGTAGCCGTCGAGTCTAGTCAAGAAATTCGTGACTGAGTTCTAAGTTGACAGTTCGCATATGTAGCTGACGTAGGAAAAGTGACGTTCCTGACCAATTTAGTTTTTCCGTTCCGGTAACATCTAGTCCAGACCAATCTAGTCCACTTAAGATAACTAGATTTTTGAATGTGCCCAATTGTGAACTCATGTTTGACAATGCATAATGGCCGAATTCAGGCATCTATAGTTTACGTTCATAAATGCAATCATGAATACTTGTTGCATGGTTTGGGCAACATTATTTGCAATTATGAACTCACTAAGTGGTGCGGTTTGATAGCCAGTTGTTGTTTTCTAGGGCGATGCGTCAAAGCTAATTTTAATCGGATTGAAAGTTTGCGCTTTCTGAAAGATTAGTTTTTAAATTTCTAATTACTTTGGAATTGTTGCCAAATTAAAAAGTCTTTGAACCTTTTGACGGCTCTTACTTTCGTCTCACGATCCTGTGTAAGGCGGAACACTGAAAATGCTGCAGAGTTTTTTTTTTGGTTCAATTTAAATTAGTTAAAGCTTTCCAAAACAACTTCCGCGCGCTTCAATTACGAGTATGTAGTGGGAATATTTTTCTATTAATCTCCGACCACAAATGGCATGGCGGTTGACAGAACCCCTGGCTCCTCTTATAAACAACTTTGTTTATGAAAATCGCCTTTGACATATAAACTCGTTATCTCCCTGCCAAATACGCTATTTACGATTTAACAAATCTTTCCATCCAAAAACAAATGTCCTCAGCCTCTAGCTGGGCTTTTGACCTGTCTTCTGAGCTGGCTTAAAATATCTGGCAAATACTCAGTATACATGTTGCTAATCGCTAAATGTTTGTGCACATGAAAACAGAAAAGAGAACGCAATTTATCATCCGCACTATCAGTGAAAGAAATTTGAATGTCTGAGCCAGACAACAACAGCCGATTGATGGTTTTTCTATTCTTTTTCCTCTGCCACGTTGTGTTCTTTGTTTTTCCGCGCATTTACTCAAACTGTCTAGTCGCAATAGAAGAACGAAAACCCACGCGAAACAGGTGAATAATTTCCGGTTTTTATCATAATTTGTGTTTGCGATAATTTTCTCATGCCCGTGTCATATAATTGCCACTATCAGTACATTTCCAGTCGCATGCCTGCTGATATTGAATTCATGAGAGCCCGCTTATCACCGAAGGCTGGCATTATTTTATTTTTTTTTTCAATGAACTGGTGGCAATTTAAGTCAAAACACATTTTTGATTGGAAGACTAGGTATTTTTTTTAGTACATTCACACGCACGAGTACTATAGAATTTTTTCGCAGAGTTTACTTATCTATGGACTTGGCGACACGATAAGATCTCATTAAATGGCTGGTGACTTTCAATAAATAGCTATGACTTTTCGTTTGCGATCTGATTTTATACTTCTTTATACCAATTGTTACAGTAATGATTGTAGCGCAGGTGTGTTTTGTACAAACTGCGGATTTTCAAGAAACGAAATGCCTTGTCAGTTGGAGGGAAATAATACAATTAGTCATTTCCTGAACTGGTTTTGTCATTTATTTATGAGCCGACCCAGTCGGCATTTGTTCCCGTCCTAAAAGTGTAAGTTCCTACGAACCAATCCTTGCAAAAGAAATACACCTTTTGCAGCAAATACTTTGTAGAGTCTTAAAACAGTTTGGGATGGATTTCGGGGTAAGCCTAAAAGCATCTGCCAAAGATCTCGGTACATAGCTAACAGCCGGTGAAGCCCGTAAGGTTGTCATCCGCATTCGACAAAATGTTAAATTGACCCATGCCGGACATCGGATAGTTGGGTGCCTTTGCCGTTTAACAATCTGAAATGGGATCTCCTCCGTAGGCTTCTGTTTGCGCCTTGTAACCTTAGGAAAATCGTTTTATATTTCTAATATTGCCTCTGCTTCACTGAATAGGTACGACCGCCCGTTTCTCGAGCTTGTTTTTTGTCGATATCCCTCCCATACTTTCTGACAATAGAGCTCGCGGACAGCTCTCACAGCAACTGTGGTTTTGTGCCTTAAAATACACCGTATGAAATACTATGCATTTACTTATCGAATGTTCACTATAATGTTAAATAATGAATTTATATGCGCTTAACTTAAACAAATGTATACCTAGTGTGACCACCTTTCCAAGAGCTTATTTACGTACACAAAAGTTTTCACTATCGCAATCACTAGAAAATTTTAAACGCAATTTTTTAAAATGGCCTGTGTAATCAATTCATTGTTGATTGTTTTTTTTTAAAGCATACTTTCCATCTGATGAAATTTCATTCAACATTTGAGGCTGCTTCTTTAAAAATTCGAAATTTTAACCGAAAAATTTCGTTTAATTTATCAAAAAAGAATGCAATACGAACAAACAATAAAAGCACTCCACAAATGTCAATCGAGCGCAGTGATGGGGGAACTTTCTATTTCTAGTGATGGCAACTATCAACTAAAAACAATCGAATTGTCGTTGTGCTTCGAAAAGAAAACAGAACTTTTTCTCTGTTCTTTTCCTGTCGTTGGTGTACATTTTACGTACAGCAATAATTTGTCGCTTCAATTTACGTACATTTCGTGATTTTGAGTTATCACTTCGGTAAACGGTACATGACTCCAAATTTACGTACTGTACGCGCCATTTACGTACAGGTGGTCACACTATGTATACCTCTTAATATCGCTTTTCTTGTTACTATTGCATTTATCGCATTAACGTCGGACCCAAAGGAGTGACAAACATTTTTTTCCACTCATTGTTTTCCCCATTTTAGGGTGAAAAAGATTCTTTGATTTTCAGCCGGGCTTCCTTAAGCTTCAAGCTATATAGGATAGGTGTAGTAGGTATATATTAACACCGATAACATTATCCGACTATTAACACAGTTATTAAAATGTTGGTGACCTCGATCTATACCTTTATCAGCACAATTTATTGTTCTGTTCCTGTCTGGTGCTCTTATCTGATCAAATCGACAGCTCGCCATAACAATGCGCAGAGATATTGCAACTTTGTTCATAAGAAATTGTCAGTTCATGAAACAGAACAAAAACACAGCCCTAGGTAGGTCTGCTTTGTTCAACACCTATTTCAGTAAAATGTAGCAAAGCAAAGTTAAGACGACGAAAATTCAGTAAAATAATTCAAAGCTCTATTTGTTATAAAGTGGTATAATTTGTTGTTTTTACTTTTGTTTTGATTCGTGATTGGCGCTGAAAGCCAGAAAGGTGTCAACATGAACTATATACTCCCAAGTAACTTCTAACTGAACCACCCAGTCGTAGTCTAAGTGTCAAGTACAGTTAAAGTGTTAAAAATTCTTCTTTACTTTTGTTTACGGAGAAAAATTTTCATCGAAAACGGCCCGATAGAGGGACAGAGTATTTTTTTTTAGAGGGACAGAACTTATGAAATAAAACACAAACTGGTAATGCTTGCGACAACAAAAATGTCATAAAGGCAAACTATAATTTTATGTTATTTTAATTTGATGTCAGTCATATAAGCGCCGCGGCTAAGTCGAATAAAGCCTAATATGGAAGTCCTAGACTGGTTTTGGAGCAGTTTTGTTTCGTAGCGGTACATTCACGGTGAAATGGCAATCACGAATGAGAACAAACCAGCTGTCAGCTGACAAATGCATTGTCACTGAGAACAGTGCTGCCAACTTGAACACCCCTACTTACAATTGACCATCAACTGTGAAATGGACTTCTTAAGGACTATTTACATGACTGCGAATTGCGACCAAATCAATTTAATTGCATTTATGAATTGAAAATCAATTAAACTAAAGAAAAACTGAGTCTTAATTGATTTAAATAGCGAAATTTACAATTACATCAATTTTCCCTCGAATTGAAAATTCTTGCCGCAAACTGTCACACTTTATTCACAATCCACATAATACAGTCGCGATCCAGAAGCCCATGAATGAAAAAAAAAAAAAAAAAAAAGGAAACTGAATCGGGGGTACCTGCGACTAAAAATAGTTTTCATGTGAATGAAGTGTCAGAAACTACGAATATGCGCTTGTTCGCAGTTCGCAATTCGCTCTAATGTCATTTAGACGTCGTCTCTTGATAATTCGACCATGCCAACGGAATATGCCTAATGGAATATTCACCCCAGAGCCGGACACATATATACAGGGTGCGCCATCTTTTACGTCGGTATTTAAACATGGAATAAATTGGAGATTTATCAACCGATTGACTTGAGTAGACATGTTTTTGAAACGTCAATTAAATATGTACAGTTAAGTATTAATTGTGTACGCCAGCAATCATCGGACCATTGACAATTTAAATGCAAACACTCGCGCAGAAATAATATACCTATACCGACCGAGATGCCCACTGGATTCATGTCGTATTCATAAACAAAAATTGTAAAGAAGCAAATAAAATAAAAATACCTCGTGTATGCTAATGGAAAGTTATTCAATGTTCACACACCCACATAAAAGATGACGGAACCGTTACTTTCGAAGGAAATGCCAAATTATTGCGCACCAAACAAATTGTAAGCGAAAACCAACTTAAAGTAAACTCAATCCGAATACACGGCAGCTCCCCCTTTCTATGGTAGCAGATGATTAACTAACTTTAATACAAACATTCAATCTTAGTAATCATGTGTGTGTGTATTTGCAAACAGTAGGTAATTCTCATTATATCACCGATTTAACTAACTAACTGCATCCAATTTGAACCGGCAAGGGTTGTTTTCCCTCTCCCTCAAATCATTACATCGATCGTTAAGCATTCTTTAGTCATACAACCACCGAGAATATTACCGCATATATGTTTACACTATCACTTGAAGCAAAGCGGCTCGGGATAAGAAAAGTGGAAACTACAAGTTCGCAGTTTGAAATTGATGGAACTATCCGTATCTAGTGCACGCTCCATCTGTCTGTTCGTCTACTCGTTAAATGGCTTACAATGCAATAGACGTATAACTGTTGTGTGATTTTCCAAGTGCGCGAATCTCAAAAGAATGATTTACGTATAGCTTAAACCTGGAAATTCGCCGAGTAAGTATGAAAAGATGTATACGGAAGTGCAAAAATGTTCACGCGTTTATTTTGTTGCGAGCTGCACATAATGGGTAAATCTAATTTACACTGTTATGCATTACAACAAGTCTGTGGCGTGTGACTGCTGACTGATTGGATGATTACATGCGTCAATTAGATAAGCAATCGATTAGTTCTTTGTGTTGGCCTTTTACCCTAAAGACCGCATGTGATACAAAAGACAACAACTGTCAGCACTTAAGTAATTAGCTGATTTTAAAATTGAACCGCGTGGATTAAAATTCAATTGGAAATGTTGCTCTTTGTATTTATATACGTATCAGCTTTGTTGGTTTGGTGGCGCAAAATACTACTTAAGAAATGCAAAGCACGATTGAAGTGCATGAAGTGGGTAAAAGTCTAAACTAAGCTGGCACAGCTTGGCAGACTTTAGAAAGTGGTCAAAGATAGGATTAAATGGTGGACAAAAATGTTACTCATATGGCCGAGTCAGCTTAAAAAAATATCGGGATTGACACTAGTCCCATGTAAAATGTAAAATGTAAAATGTCCCCGCGCAAGTAAATTAACTTTCAGCCTCAGTTAATTAAAAAAAATATTTTCTTTCTTTTTTTTGGTTTATTTAGTATTTATTTGAGACTTCAATTACAACCAACAATAAAACTCTTATGGCTAACTACAACGCACAAATTCCGGGAGCGAACTACGTCTCATTCACCTTTCTGCACCTGTATTTATTTAGTTTTTTTGTCAATGGTAAATTCCTGGAATTGATCGTGTGCTCGTTGTAGACACTAAGTCAGCACACTTACAATTCTTAGGAACTGACCTAGTTAAATGAGAAAACATAAATGCTTAGTAATCGGCATTTATGTTTTTTAGGAATACGACCCTATAGACGGGTGGATGATACGTAACTCGCATGTTAAAATGAAGCCTAATATTCAGTAAGCTCAAGTGTTAAACTTAAAACAGCTCCGTAACTGTCTGAATTATGTGAGGAGGTCGCATCACTAAGTGCAACCAAGTAAACTGGAATCGCTCCAAAAATCTGATGGTACCTACACTGAGACAAAGGCTGAGACTTTAAGTCTCCTGCTGGAGCCTCACTTCCCGGGAAATCAGGTCACTACGTGCTCTTCAGTGGTACCGCCAACGGTGGCCACTTCTGAACGGACAAATACCACGCGGCGTAGCTGGTATATGGCATCCAGAGTGGTGACGGATGACGCTATTGCATCTTTTGAGGGTTTCAAGTCACCGGGTCCGGATGGAATCCATCCGGCTATGCTGAAGCAAGGTTTTAGTCAGCTGATGCCGACGCTGAAAAGAGTTTTCACCGCCAGCTTGGCCTTGGCCTACATACCTTCTCCTTGGCGGATGGTTAAAGTCGTGTTCATACCAAAGATAGGTAAGACCGACTACACTCTCGCCAAAAGTTTCAGACCCATAAGTCTGTCCTCCTTCCTGGTGAAAAGTTTGGAAAGACTGGTTGAGCTGCACGTGCGCAATGTTGCTCTTCGATCGCATCCTCTTTCTACGATGCAACATGCCTATCAACGCGGAAAATCCTGCGAAACTGCGCTTCAAAACCTCGTTGGTAGGGTTGAAAGCGCTCTTGATCGGAAGGAGTACGCGTTGGGTATTTTCGTTGATATTGAGGGTGCTTTCGATAATGCGACCTTTGACAGCATGTGCAATGCAGCCAGACATCATGGTGTAGATGAAACATTGGTGTTGTGGATTAAAGCAATGCTAATGCACAGGACGTTGATTGCCGAGGCGGATTGTGGAAAATGCGTCATGACTGGGGTAAGCAGAGGCTGCCCTCAAGGCGGTGTTCTGTCTCCCCTTTTATGGTGTATGGTAGTAGACTCTCTGCTAACGGTTCTCAATATTCCTGGAACCTACACACAAGCCTACGCGGACGATGTCGCCGTTCTATCTGTCGGTTCGGACTTAGGGACTGTCTGCTCTCTGGCGCAGAGATCCTTGGGCTTGATCGATGATTGGTGCACAAGAAATGGGCTTTCAGTGAATCCTCTTAAAACTACGGTTGTTCTCTTCACGAGAAGGAGGAATGTCACTGGTCTGACTCAGCTCGTGCTAAAAGGCGTCACTATCTCCCGATCTGGGAGTAGTCCTCGAAAAAGAGCTTCTTTGGAACAAACATGTTGAATCAAAAACCGATAAAGCGCTGTCAACTTTCTGGCAGTGCAAAGGCGCTTTTGGCAAGACATGGGGCTTATCTCCTAAAAGGGTCCTTTGGATCTATACGGCGATGATAAGACCACTTCTCTCATATGCATCGGTTGTTTGGTGGAACAGGCTTTCGCGGAAACGTGTTACTGCCCCTTTTGCCAAACTTCAAAGAACGGTTTGTCATGGACGCACAGGGGCCCTAGCACGCCGGGCTCTGCTCTAGATGCTATGATGAACCTCCCCCTTCTTGATATTCTAATCATGGGGTGTACGCTGAAATCCATCTCTCGGTTAAAGAGAGGTGGCTTTTGGTACCACGCGCATTGGAGTTTTGAAGAACTTGTGCGAGAATTATCCTTTGACCCATGTCTTATGGATATGCCGTCTGACGCAATGACACCAGAAATCCTACTGCGACAAAACTACCACGTCAACTTTCCTCAGGAAACGGAATGGCTTCGGCCAGACTCTGAACCAGGGAAAGAATGCCATCGTGTATTCACGGATGGCTCCAGAACCGGACAGGGGTCTGTCCTGCTTGTGGACACCACCATCTGTCCTGCTTGTGGAGAGGACGACGATACGGCGGAACACTTTCTCTGTAGCTGTCCTGCCTTTGCTCGCATCAGGTGGCGGATCTTTGGGGCTGATGGTGGTGAGTGCCGAACATCTAAGCTCTTCATCACTGAAGATCCTTCTCCTCTTTCTCCGAAAGACGGGAAAACTAAGTACATAAAAGTAAGGTGTCTGTTTGGCAGTTCAATGGACCAGTAGTTCTGTCTGAGTGCTCCAACGGATAGAAACAAAAAAAAAAACTGTCTGACAACGCACAGACCAAACGTTTAGTCATGAAACTTTGAAGTTGCATTCCGCTAGCTGTGTAAACGCGCACTAAGATGTAATTTTCAATTGAAAACCAAAAAACAAAACTTCAATTCTGACAGGTGACACAAGCATTGCAGATCTACACAGCTGAGAACAAAACAAAGCAAATACTGCCGTAGACTGTTCTATTTCTTGTTTTATGGGACTGTGCTGAACTGAAAGATGTCCTGCACAACTTTCACACAATTTATTGCGAAGCATTCGGTAGTAGAGCAGCGGGGCAGGTTCCTTATGACAATAATCGTCCATAATGACCATTATAAGTTATATTCTGCCCGAATTTTTAACGCTCTCGTCAGCTTTCATTACATTTGGTGGCAAATGAACTGGATAAAGTCGCTAGTTTTGGAGGTTTATCGTTTCGCCGATAATCATCTGAAAAGTTACGGAATGAGTGCCTGAGTGTAAAAAAAAAAAAACAAATCGCTGTTTATTCTACTTGCAATTTATCTTTTACTGTCATAGAACCTTTTTAAAATGAATGCAATCAACTTTAAGGAATGTTTTCTGTTTCTGCTAACCTTACTTGTGTTCTTTCATTTTTAAGTACTAAACGTATGGAAATTTGCACTCCAATTACGTTCTCTCATGACAATTGCCACTAACATATTCTGTTGCTGTTCTTCGTCATCGAACACACCTAATAACAATAACAAATGCACAAAACAATCTCAAAAATGGAACAATTCGAGCTGCGCACCAATAAAGCACCATCAGAACCCTTTAAGTGGCCAATTTAATTCTGACCTCAAATTCTGACATCAGTCGGTCCTCAGTCAGTTCTATTTCTTTATCTCTAGATTATTCAATATGAGTTGTGGAAATTTTGCGATGTTTTCAACATTTTCATTGCATGTTCCACTATTTTATGTTTGCTTATTACCAGCAATTTTACTTACTATTAGTTTTGCGTTTAAGTTTTAGCTTGCAAGTGATTTTGGTGAATACTTTTCCAGTGTCGTAGTTTAAAGAAGAATGAGGGATATGCCAGGGTTTTTACTAAAACAAGAAGCAAAAAACAATACCTACAATAAGTGAGGTTAGGCGAGAGCTGTAGCGCACGAATGGGTAAATCAGTTAAATTTGTGTATGCTATTTACGATGCGTAGTGTACGCCCATGATTTTTCTATGACGTCGGTATGATATGACATGACATAACTAGGTAAATGCACATGCATTTAACGTGTGAACGGGGTGCCGATTCAAACGCGGTTAAATGTGGGAGCGGATTATTTTTACCTATTCATTCAGAATTGAGCGTTAAAACTTCGAAAACGATATCGCCCAAGCGATGATTGTGACAGGTGACAATTTAATAACACTATATATGATTTGAAGCCCAGTTATAGAAGTACATAGTTAAAAAATCTGGCGGCCACGACAATTCCTCCTTTTGGCTGTAGGAAAATAAATGTTGCAACTCGCATCCTTAGGAGAAATTTCTAGAGAACTTCCAATAATTTATGTGTCGAAAACAAATCTTTAAACATGAGCTGCAAACATGGACGCCAAAAATACCGCTATTAATAAAATGTCATGCACTCACTTGGAATGCAGTACTACAAAACACTGGAATGCCGAATAGTGTCACATGAAAAGCTTTAAATGCTAATTCATGTTTTCCGCAACAAAAATAAAAGCACACACTATGAATATCCGAATAATCAAATAGCTAACTGCAAAACTTTCGGAAGTAACCCAACAAATCGTGCAAATCGTACTATACTGTCAGTTATGGCAATGATTGGGTTCTGATATAAGCGCGAAGACTCGCTTTTGTGTTTTACACTTTGGGGGGTGTTGACCAATTGATTGAATTAAATTGCTACATGTATTTTATATACATTGTGGATAATAATCAGCGGGATATCCGGAATGTAGTTGACGTCTTCGAAATGACAGTTTTAATAGAACTGTACTTGCGATTCGACTTTAGTGTAATTTGGTATTCGATTGGGCTTCCGGAATTCTGCTTTCAGATTTCATGTGTCTAATGGAAAATAAAAAGTCAATTGCTCTTTTTTTTGTTGACATTTGTGCGATTTGCTTTGGAATGTGTGTAGCCTTCGACACTTTTCATTCACTGGTTGAATTTTATATTAAATCATTCGAAATTAGCACCACAATTGATTTTTAAACATTTTTACATATAAATTAACAAAAAAAAATTCACCCAATGCAATGGGTACATTCAAAAGTCTAGTTGTCTTTATTCGACTAGATTTGTCTGGACTAGATGTAGCCTGAACGCAAAAACTAGATTGGTCGGGAACGTCACTTTTCCTACGTGAGCCACGTATATACGAACTGTCAACTTAGTCACGATTTTCTTGACTAGATTCGTCGGCTACCCCTCCATAAACGTCAACTGAAACATCTGTTCATCTGACCAATCAAAACTGAGATACATCAAGCCAGCCAGCTGCCAGACTTGCTAAACTAGAAACTGGAGCTTCCCAAATGCCTTTCTTTGCAGTTGAAAAGTTTCTCGAAAACGTAAACAAATTCCAGTAGTCGTCCAAATCAAACAAAAATCTCGAGCAACTTTGCGAAAAAATCCAGATTCGCAAAAGTGGTCCGAAATCGGAAAAAGAATGCTTTTTCGTACCAATCGAAAATAAAAAGTGAGAGCAAAAAAGAGCTCTGAGAAGAATAATCGAATACCACATTAAAAAAAACGCAAAGTAAAACTAAAAGTGCGACTGCTTTTGTCGTCACAGTTCGAAGTGTGCGTTTTATGCATTTCATGCGTTCATTTTGCGTAAGTCTTGTCTTTTAACAATTTCGGCAATAAAGTTACCTGGCTGATACTGGCGACAGCATTCCGGAGTTTCACACACAGAACGTCGCACACACAAAGCTTACGTAAAATGCCATGTTCTATTGGTAAAGGAGCGTAGGTGTTTTTTTGGCGTGCAGCCAAGTTTGTTTTGAAAGCAAACAAACAGCACCGCGAATCGCACACATAATTACCCAAACGTCAAACTGAACACATACGCTCTCCACTGTGTATTTGCTTGTGCATAGCAACTCATCTCGCTGATAACAGTAAAACACTACTTCATCGCGAGAGAGTGTCTAAAAACGATTCGCCAGAACACAAGAAGCCGTAGAACTCCTCAGTTCCTCCTAATGAGAAGCATTACTCATCCAAATAAGCATCATCGTACCGCACAAAACGATCTAAAAATAGAGCATGCTTTGCAGTCTACACATCTGAGCTATCTTATGAGTCTAAAATAGTCTCCCAAATAGGTACGAACGCGAACCAAGCAACTGTCAGATAACCAGTTATATTTTTTATAACCACACATATTGTGCATAGTAACAGCAAGTCCTACCATGAGCGAGCCATTTAAAAGTAACCTACTAAAGATAATGCAGACAGCACAGCTAACAAAGAGAAGACAACAAATCGAATTCCACGAATGTTGTCGACCTTTGGAGAACCCGAACCGCTGTATGGCAATTGGCAGTTTGACGACAGGCAACGCATATTACTCGAACAACTGGTTTTACATTGATACCCCTCGAACCCAAAGTGGAAATGAAAAGTGATTTCACCAGCTTATTGGACTCGGTCTCGATTCCTGTTTAAAGTTCTCTTTTGGGGGCTCGTCCAAAAAAGACATACGCGCCGCAATTCGAGCGACAAAATAAATTTCGGTCAATAAATAAATTTATTTTTTATTATAAAGGTCAACGCAATCAGCGCCAGCAACAACGCAGTCGGAGAGGGTGACTTACTGACTAATTTTGGAATTTTTTTGGCTGTCGCTGGCCCTCATTGAATCTTATTCCATAGCGTAGTATGGCACACAGTCACTGGGTGCTGATAAGCGTGTTTTATTCGCTGTTGATGTGCTTCAAATGCTCGATTGCGAGAGGAGGCTCGTCCGCATTTTATTCGCTGCTGATTGGTTATTACTTTGTAAGCGTCGCGTCGCCACAAACACTGCCAATGACGTCAGTGGGATAGTTGAATAATAATTACACGGGAAAGGAATTGTGGTATTTTGTGCGCAAATAAGTGAGGATTTGTTGATGTTGTTGCGTCGCGCCGTCAAATGCCGATTGTTATCAGAGAATAGTAGCGCAATTGATGGTGATGGTGACTGAGTTGTGCAAATGTGTTTGGATTTGAACTCCAAAGATCAAGCGACCGCACAAGGTCAAAACACACAGAGTGTACCCTGGAACAAATATTTACCAAGTAGATTGTTTTGAGTTTTTTTGATAGTAACTTGGGAACGATGATGCAAATGTCAAGTGAGATTGCTTGTTGTTGTCACATTTTGATAAAAATGATGAGTTTGTGTTGTCTCTATCAGAAGGTTAAGGTTGTGCAACTCGTCGGCAGGCGCTCTGGTTTCCATTTGTCTAGAGTTTGGTGTGAATATCTAGATATCGCGTAATAATGGGTTATCAACAAGGTCATCGAGCCTAAAATGCTGCAACAAAAACAAGACAATTGGCGAGTTATCTAAAAGGTATACCACATTTTTCGCGAAACAAATATTAGCTGTCTGCACTAAAACAAACAGTATGTACCTACAAATAACGGTGAGGTGCTCATATTTATTCTTCCGGCAGAAGTGGCTTTGAACAGAATGCCAATGACGTTGACGCTGTACGTGACCTGGGAAATAGTGATTTCGTATTTACACTTTTCATTATTGGATTAGGTAGAAGCAGACAACTTTTGGAAGTAAAGCTGACACTGATTTCCAGCAGCGCTTTCGCGGTGTTGATATATGGATTATTGCAGCCAAGGTACGTCTCATCAAACAACAGGCAAAGTTGTGAAGATATTTAATGTTGAACGGTTGCAATCGTACAATAAAGTGTTGCCGAATTTTGTAACACAAATCTACAAGTTAAATGCTGAGCTTATCATCACTTGTTGTCAAACTCAATAGGCACTTGTTTGACTTTCATTCAATTTTCGTTCATTTTACGAGTGTGAACATAGCTTACACCAACTCAGTTTTAAAATTCGGTTGGAGGAAAGTATATATGTACTTCGGTTAAGACCCGAGGGGACAACGGACTCAATTGGTGAACTGATGACTCCCTATCCTTTACGCAGCAACTCCATGGAAGCCATTTGTAAAAATACTGTTGCATTCCTCTCCTGGTTTGGGTCCTAGGTGAAAACGACCAACTGCGTCATATCAAGGAAGATATGGCATACATACGATAAAAAAAAAACAAGCATCCTGCTAAACAGAACCCGCCCAGATATCGCCGGAGTCACGGTAAAAACCACAGGGAATTGGACCAAGCGGCCAAACTTGGCATCCCTCGCAACACTCATTGCCGCAGTTGCGGGAATATAAATGAGAAATAGACTCTCTCCCATTTCCTCTGCAAATGTCCGGCACTAGCAAGAGCCAGATTGCGCACACTGAACCAACTTTTCTTCGACGAACTTAGCCACATTTCGGATAAAGGAATATTAGGTAAAATCCGTTTCAACCTCCACAGGTTGGATATATAGGTACCGAATGTATCACACTCTCAACATTTATCATAAACTAGGTCACACGAGTCGTGGTAACAAACAGCCACATCATAGTGCTACTTGGGCTCAAAGCTGAACCGCCACTTCTACCTACTTACCTACCTAGCACCAGATTTTCCAATAAGAGATGTTATTGTGAATGACCCGCTATTTCGGTAGCTGTCACTTTTGAAGCTTTTATTCTTTGACATTTGATAAGTAGAAACTACGCCATTACTAAAAATGGAACACGCCTCAACAACGCATTGAAATTATTAAAATTCACTACAAAAATGGTGAAAACCTTGCAGTCACAGTTCGCAAAACTAAAGCATTTTTTGGCCGTCGTGAAGCACCTTGTCGGACTGCAATACAGAAATTGGTGGACAAATTTGAGCTGTTGGGACAAGTTAGTGATGTGAAGAATAAAACCCGTGCACGTCGCTCAAGAACAACTGAGAATATTGCTGCTGTAGCCCAAAGTGTTGAAGAAAACCCAGGTTTGTCCATTCCTCGTCGTTCTTTGGAATTGAGCATTCCACAAACGTCATTACACCGTGTTTTGCATAAAGACTTGGGTCTTAAGGCTTATAAAGATCTGGACAACGTTTACTTTCAACAAGAAGGCGCTACGTGCCACATAAGCAATGAAACCAATGATCTTTTACGGGAAAAGTTTCCGGACCTTGTGATCTTGTGATTTAACACCTTGCGACTTCTTCCTTTGGGGCCACGTGAAAGATAAGGTCTACGCCAACAGCCCAGCGTCGATTCAAGACCTCAAAGATAAAATTCGTGAGGCTATCGAGGACATAGGGCAGCCACTTTGCGATTTGGTTATGGAAAATTTCATGAAAAGGATATGGACCTCTATGCGTGGTCGTGGTGGCCATTTGGCTGATGTTGTTTTTCAGTACTAAAGGCATACGTTCCTCTTTATTATGAAATAAACATCCGATCATTTATCTCAAAAAAATGGCATTTTTCTTTGAATACCAAAATATAACCTCTTATTGGAAAACCCTTTACTACACACGTATTAGGTCCTCTTCCAAGTCATGTAAGAATTGGATTAGTAGTCCGCTGAGGTGACACAATTGCAATCAGCACTGCCACAAGCACATTCTGTTCCACACCTTAACGTTAAATGTGACAGTTCAGCGGCAAACATGTGTTTAGGACTAGCTCCGTCATTAGCGATTACTACTTTTAACTAACAGTGAGCTTTGCTTCATGTTCATACTTGGGAAATATATACTAGGATATAGAAATTTGCGATTGGGACTTCGTCTCTTTATATGAAATAACTCATATGTTCCTTAAAAAAAAAGAACGCTGCGCTTGTTGTTTTTAATACCAAGAAAACACAAATTGCATAGAGTCGGATGAAAGTTGTTCTTTGTAATTAAACGTATTATGAAAAAAACTATAGACTACAGCTCGCTATGATGAAGATACCATAATCTATAGGTTATTGAATATAGAACTTTGTAATCTTGGTCGTATTATTGTAATCAGCTTGCTTCCGCGTACAACCGTGCATGCATATACGTTATGCACAACGGCATCAATTTAACTGCAATTTGACAGTCTCACAAACTGAAAGTTAAAAGTTGTACTGCCGTCTTAGCTACACGCACCACTTATTTCCAGAAAACAAGGGGCGAACATAGATATACATATAACAAAGCTTTGGTATTCTGAAAAATTTGGGCCAACTCTCGATATCAGCTCGTACATGGGCACAGTTACTCACAACCACAAGTCGGTTAAATGGGCACAGTAAAAATCGAACATCAAATAAAGCGATTAATTGCAAACAGCACCAATCTGATTTAATTTGCCTCACGTTACCCGCTCAGGCGCGGGGGTCCTTATCAATAATTCAACTAACGCGATATACATACAAAAAATTGATAAAATTCCATAAAACCTTGTTGTCACCCTACACAGTTGCAAAGAAAACCACAGCCGTATAACACACGCACTAATCGCATTATACCCTTGCAACTGATTTGAGACAAATGGGAAACTTAAAAGATTAACAGCGTGAATGAATGAATAATGGAATTGCCACATGAAGGAGCTGAACACATTCAATAACATTTAATACTAAAAATTTAAAAACTAAACTCTACAACAATTAATACGTGTCTTGTACGATGTTGTTATTTAATATACCTTCAGGTCGTCCTCTGACAATCATGATGTCATTTTTAAAAGATTCTTGTTTTTGTCACACAATACAAACGAACAAAAGTATTAGCAAAACGTTTTATCAAGAACAAAATGGAATAAATGGGAGAAACAGGTGAGTAAGTAACTGTTACAACTATAGGAAAAAGTACTTAAAAACAAAACTAAAATAGATGGTTAAATTGGCATTGCTTTTGAAAATAATTTACACCTATGTTTAACAACTGATATGAAGGAGTTTCAGTGTTTTTAACCATCTATAGATCGAAAGAAATATAAATTGGCCTAAGAAAAAGAGCGCATTTTCTCATAGATTCAACAATAAGATAATAAAGGGTCCGGCAAATAACTTTTTTTTTTTGAAAATGCTATCACCCCTATTGCGAGTGTCAAATATCAATCTATTGACGATTGACAAATTTGTCAATCAAAACAATATTTGGTATTGTGTACCTCATTTGATAAAATTTATGGTTATTGTGAATAAATTGATTGTTGTGAATGCGGCATGATATTTGACAGTTGCCAAGAGCAAACAATTGTACTTGTTATTTTACCGAAAATGCGTTCCGTAGAATTGTTTTTTGACGATGATGAACAATCCTCTGCTTATTTGGAAATTTTCAGGAGAAAATTGCCATTTTTGCCATTCGCGTCGTGGAGGACCTAAGCCGTTCAACTCTAATGAAAAAAGCTTCCATTTTTGTTGCAAGATTGTTTTTGAACAAATCCCTTTTGCGATGTTCTCATTTTCTACCATTAGTTGAACCAACCGCTCTAATTGTTTGTTATTGCTTACAACTTTTATAAGCCCTAAAACCAAACACTTTTAATATAGGCATATTTTACAATTGCTACAAAAAACATACATTGTTCTTTTGGAGCGTCTGATTTTGTCGTCCACAACAATCAAATTTCTTTTTTTATTTGAAAGTACAATCCTTCCGGTTAATAATGGAAAATAATTTCATTCAAATGGCTGCCTCGGCTGGCCATGCAGTAGCCTACAGGAAGATGCAGATTTTGCCAAAAAAAAGCATCTTTTCAGATGAAGCTCATTTTCATCTTGGCGGGTATGTAAACAAGCAAAATTCTCGTATTTGGGGCACAGAAAACCCGCACGCATACATTGAAAAGCCGATATACCCAAAACGAGTCACTGTTTGGTGCGGAATTTGGTCCAGAGGCATAATTGGGCCATTTTTCTTCGAAAATGAGCAAGGAGTGGCCGTTAAAGTCAATGGCGATCGTTATCGGGCCATGTTGAACGAATTTTTGTTCACAAAAATTGAAGAGGAGGATATTGGCAACATTTGGTTTCAACAGGACGGCGCTACGTGCCACACAGCCGAAGCTACACTCGATGTTTTGCGCCCTGTTTTGGAAGATCGCATTATCAGCCGCAGAGCTGATGTCGTTTGGCCACCTAGGAGCTGCGATTTGACACCGTTGGACTATTATTTGTGGGGTGCCTTAAAAGATAAGTGTTACGTCGACAATTGACGCTTAAAAGGACAATATTCGTGAAGCAATTGGTGAAATACAGCTGCACACAATCGATAATGTGCTTAAAAATTGGACCGATCGTGTAGGCTACTGCATGGCCAGCCGAGGCAGCCATTTGAATGAAATTATTTTCCATTATTAACCGGAAGGATTGTACTTTCCAATAAAAAAAGAAATTTAAGAAAATATTCAGTAGTTTTTTTTTATAGCATTTTGAAAAAAAAAAAGTTATTTGGCAGACCCTGTATTATATATAATATCCATCGGGAATAATATTATTTCCCCCAAAATGTTTTCTATTCAGCAATTCGACAGACATTGCTGACAAAATGAATCATTTCCAGGGAAACTTATTAACGATACCCCTGACTGTGTTCAAGGATGTAGGTAACTACAACTCAAATACGCTCTTTTTCTTGGTCCATCAAATGCAGTTTTAAATAATGAGAAATAATCAAAGTTATAAATTTGCACAACTTACAGTAGAATGCCGCCAAAATTTTATCAGACCATGAATGTCGGTCGATGGGGCCAATAGCAGAAAATCACGCCATTCGTTGAAGCTAATGTTCAAACTACCGTCTTGATCCATCCTAAGTAATAAACGATAAACAATTAGTCTGTAGAAATCTTAAATAAACTACACTTGGACTTGCCTTTTTAGTAAATGCTTCGCCTCGGCTTGATCAACTTCAATACCAAGGTCCTTAAATGCCGATATCAACTCCTCCAGATCCACTTTTCCTAAATTGAAGAACACAATAATTTTTACTCTCATGCTTAGGAATTGTTTGTTAGGATTCAAATTCAATACCATCGCGATTCTTATCCAGGTGGGAGAACTGCAGACGAAGATTCTTTTCATGCTCACGGACATAGTGGACGAATTCAGCAAGGCCAACATCTCCGCTTTGAGTTTTATCCGACTGCTTAAGGAAAGTCTGAAAATAAGAGACAAAAAAAAGATCATGAGTATATAGTAGTTCAAGGCATATTGTATTAGTTAATATCAAATGTGGGAGGCAGGGACCCATCTCTAGTAACCAATGTTGCGAAAATATGTCGATGACACACGGGGCGGACTATCAACAATCTGCAGGCGACAGATAACAAGTTAAATGACAAACAGAAAGCTGAAACCTGGGCCCTAATTACGTAACTTTCGACCATCGTCTTAGGTGACCTGTCCCCTGATAATTTCGACATTATATGGCTGAAAATCACTTTTCAAGTTTCTATAGTAAGTTTATGTAATGTGGTACATATTCGATTGGGCACTCTCAGAGCGCTTTTCTTGCACATACTCCAATCGCACGAATATATATAAACCAAAACAAGAGCAAGTGACGTTTCTATGTTCGATTTGACATACGAAACCTGAAATCTGAGAGCGAATCTGAAGCAGCCCACTCGAATACCACATAAGTATATGCGCCAGAACTGAAATAGTGGCCATTGTAATAAACAACAATTTGCATGGAGAAGCTTAGGAATAAGCTTATTGCACGCACAAAATAATCAATCGGTTTCACAAAATAAATGCAAACAATTTGCGTGCAACGGTCAGGCGCAAATATTGACACATTAAACCATTGAGACGTTTTAAACTCTGCACAAACTTGGTTTATGCGGTGATCGCGTTTAAATGATCAATTAAATAGTCATATCTTGAGTGTTTACTTATCAAAACCGCTACCCCATTAACATTTTATTAGCCGACAACCGAGAGCTGTATACATTATCCCCAGCTTGGAGTTCATTTTCAAGGCACTTTTCATAGTCATCGATATATGTTTGATCAAGATTATGGCACAATTTGGCAAGCGTAGCATGAGAGGGCAAAGTCTACCGCACGACGCTTCGTCTAATTTAAATATCTTCTTTTACTTTTACTTTGTGTTTATATTCATTCATTTTATATCTAGATACAATGAAATGTAAATTTAGCATCACACACACTTCACGAGGCCATCTACTATGTTCCCAATCAGTGTTGTCTTGATTTAACTTGAAAATGGTTTAATGTGATGTTAAGATTCGTCCAAATTGCATCATCTTTCCAACCGGCCGACATAGAAGCGTGAATCTGTCAGAATTGGTATAATTGTACTTTTATTTTCTATATGCAAAACGTTTAATATTTATTCTCAGCATTATTAAGACTGTGTTTAACTGTGTGGCTAAGCATTTTTCATGAGAGTTTTCGGTAGCGCTATTCAACTGTGGAACAACAAGCCCATTTGATGTCTGACATTTTAACCCTGGCACAAATCGAATATAATGCATAGGAAAATAGACAGGGAAAGTACACATCTGCAATGGAATAGGTATGTGCAGCCACCGAAGGAAAATTCTGCACATTGTTCTTCTCATTATTCCAATGAAGTGCATCACGACGTCGGTCGTTCCAGAGAAGCAAAAAAAATGTTTGTCCAAAATGTCCGAAAGGCTGTGTACGAAGTTCTAACTAAAGTGCAAGCGCTTAATCATGTCCCCCCTCAAGTGAGAACCCCTCCTAACTTGCACCCATCCATAAAAGATTCCTCTCAGACGGCGCGGCGTCGAAGATAATCATTTCATAAATATTTCTAGGCACTTGGGCGGCACCCAAGGGTAGCAACTGCATCGACATAACCCAACCGCAAATGTTTCTACGTAACCAAAAATTGTTTTCAGGTCATTTGATATGACAATGACAAACTCTTTTATTTATCATTTTCGAATGACTTTCTTGAAATATATTGGCCGCGGTCCAATCACTTTATTTCTTTAATTAAATTAATCTCTTAGGCATGCCTCTCAAAGTCAACAAAAGTGCACAGTTCTCTGAACTATATCTGCAGGGGGCAAGGAAACCTTAATAAATTCCTTGTCCCTTCATTGTACACACAGTGGCAATTAGCGGAACAAAGTGATTTTGTATTTAGTCATGCCACCGCTTTCGAAATAGGACAGAAATAGATATGCAAATTGCATTTCAGGGCCCTGTCGCCGACCGTTTCAACCCTTTGAAAATTATTATGGATGCTTTCTTTCTTTCTTTCTTTCATTATTCCGCAAAAATAATGTTCCTAGGCAAAAGTGTTAGAAATTGTTGTTTACGATTCGAAAAAATTGAGACAATCGATTGAGCATGCCGTCTTTCGAACAACTTGGAGTGAAGGTCAACTTGTGTTTAAAAATAGATCGCATGTTTATCTGGATTAGAGTTGGCATCCATTTAAAAAAAAAAAACAAAAAAAACATCACAAACACAGGAAGAGGTGATACGTAACTGACATAAAACTCGCCATCTCATTTGAAAGAATCGATTGAATGCGCAGGAAAACAGTCCCCAGCTAAATGGAAAGTGCGGTTTCCGATGGGCAAAAAAGGACGCATACGAGTATTGCATAAATAATAAAATATTTTAGAGAGGTGCAAGTGAGACTTAAGTGCTAGGTGTAGCAACGCCCCACTAAAAATGCAAAATCTTGTAATAGGCCTTGGACAAACCCTCAATCCCTTGGCAGAAGGCAGCGAAATGAAAGCGAATAGGGAAGAGCTAAAGGTTGGTCGCGTGATCAAATATCAAAGGGAGTCATTAGTCCGTACAATGCTACGCCGATTTATCAACACTGGTGTGTCGTACACACCAATAGTTTGACAATAGTTTAGACTTAGACAATCGTGCGATAAGCGATGAATTGGAAATAAGTTCAGTTTAAATTTATACACTAGTCTGAAAGAAGAAGTCCTGTGCCTACCATAAATGTAAATAATAATAAAAGAGACGGTTAATTATAGCAGTGAGCATCGACTACTTGTTGCTGTGTTTTAAAAAGAACTTTTGTCGCTTGTGGTCGAAAATCGACCATCAATTTTATAAGAATTTAGGTATATTCCGTCCAGACTAAATTGTAAATTTCACGCACAGGTCCCTTTACATCAGATAAATTACTCTCCTTGTGACACACAAAGAGTCTTGCAACAACAAATCAAGCAACAAAATAAAGGCACAGAGCAGTGTTGCCGCTTAATTTTTAAAAAAATGGGAATGAAAAGAAAACCGAGCCGAAAAAGGGACCTGCACGTAAAATACTCATATAGAAACACAAAAAAAAACGGCAACAACAAAATTTACCTATTTATAACAACAAATTTCAAATGGCAAAAAAAAAATGGGAAAAAAAACCTTTAACAATTTCATTTGATCAAAAATGCGCCTAAGAGAAAATATCCACTTAAGGAAATTGCTACTGCACATCTAGGGACGTTTCACTCCTTTTCGACGGACTATAATAATTGAAAAAGTCTTCGCAAATAATCACCCCTAACGAGGTATCCGTTCGGAATGGAAATTCCATTCGAGATATCCGTTTCAACACAACTTTCGGAAAAATTCTCCGATGACATTACAGCGCCCCCTGTTGCATTGCGTGGAAGGAACTCCGTTGTACCACTTACTTTTGACAACTACACGGCACATTTTTTCGACAATTAATTTTGCTGCGGAATTATGTTATTATGAAACGAACGCATTTACCTATAATGCTTAATTTTTTTTGTTCCGAAACGGATACTTCGATAGGGGTGAATGAATTTATATGCCCGGAATTAAATTTAAACAATTGCTTACTTTTAGGGGTTACGTAAATTGCATTCCTTCATGGGTAAATGATTCGCTCCATCGATAACAGGTTCTAATCTTAGATGACTTATTTTTGAAAGAGTTACTATGGTAACATTGCGGCGACAAATTGAATGTCACAAAAATGATTTCGGTTAACTGATTATAGCATTGTATGGAGAAATCTTAACTTAATTTTACCAGCCTTATTGGCGACATAAACGCATAATTTGTTGTTTGTGCACAATGCACATCTATGGCACAGCATCTTTCGAATGATATAAGTTTCATTCTCCTCATCTATATATATATAGAAATAGTGTTCATTTGTCGCCGATTCACGCCTTAACGCATTTACCGATTTTAACCAAACTTTTACACATCTTTGGACTAGGTCTATAAATGGTTTTTGTGAAGTTTGGTTGAAATCGGAAAATGTATTTGTGTGTTATGCGTGTGTGAAAAAACACATGAATTTCAGTACATTTTGGGTTCTACTCTTCAGATATCAGCGCTGAGACCAAGTCGTCGCGAAGCCCTCACACGAATAAGAAAGCCGATGTTACATAGAGTGATTCATAAAGACCAGTTTCTGTTGATTTTAAATAAAACACGTAAATTGCATTTGGATCGTGGAAACTTTATTATGGCCTGAAAGAACAGTCTCTGACATTTACTTTTTGAATATATACAAAACTAGCTGTCCACCCAAGTTATTTCTCAATAAAGTCATTATTTCGCTGATTTTCGTAACACATCTGCATATTTTGGGGACGTTGTTGAGGTGTGAATCTTTTTATGATGATTTGTCAAACAATACTGACTAAAAAAAACGCGTCTGTCATAAAATAAAACCAATAGAAGTCAAATAAATGAAATGAAAACAAGTCTAAATGAATCACCCTATAAAAGACCCTTATCTGTGCCAAATGGAATCGGAGAAAAGAGAATTTTGATGTAGACCCAGGTACCTCCAATTAGGTAAACGGCGTAAGTGAATACATTCTTTCTTTCTTTTAGATTATATGGGTAAGCAGTAGTGAAGCTTCTGTATTCTTAGATGGCGCTACAGTTCCGGGTGAACTTGGACATCCACTAGCATGCCCGGTCTTTACCTATCTGTCTCCAGTTGCGCACTCCAAGTCGGTTCAGTTCCCCTTCTACCGTGGGTGCCACCGAAGGCGAGGTCTTCCTCTACTGCGTTGTCCCTCTTAGTTTCTACCCTTCCCAATAATAAAATATTATAACGCAGGAGAGTATGGCCGTTTTACTGAGGAAAGAGGAAAGAAGTGATTGCCAATCATCAAGCTTTATAAGAGTGGAACATTTACGAAGAGCCAGAACTGCAGCAAAAATCATGGTAAAGCGAGTTAAAGAACAAACTAGACGCGAACAAGCAGTACCCTGTGGAATCTCCTCCAACTAAAAAAAAAAAAAAACAAGGAAAAGATTGAAGAGTTAACAAATATATTGCAGACCGACTCGGTGATGTTATATGGGTGGAGCAATTGACAGTGTTATAAAGGGTGATTTTTTAGCTGGTTTGGTTTTGGCAACACTGGTTTTGACAGCTGACGTGTGTTTAGTACCTTGTGTCACTGTCAAACAGCTTCAGTTTGGTTTGCAATTTAACCATGGATCGTCTTACAAATGAACAACGCTTGCAAATTATTGAATTTTACTATCAAAATTCGTGCTCGGTTCGAAATGTTCATCGCGCGCTGCTTCCATTTTATGATCGGCATTCTCGACCTTCTGAGCAGTCTATTCGGAAGATTGTGACCAAATTTCGCACCAAATTTACTTTGTTGGACATTAAACCACCAACACGTTTACGTACTGTGCGTAGTGAAGAAAATATTGCGGCCGTATCAGCTAGTGTGACAGAAGACCGCGAAATGTCGATTCGGCGCCGTTCCCAGCAGTTAGGTCTTTGTTACAGCACTACGTGGAAAATTTTGCGGAAGGATTTGGGCGTAAAGCCTTTTAAGATACAGCTGGTGCAAGAACTAAAGCCAGCCGACCTACCACAACGCCGAATTTTTGGTGAATGGGCTCTTGGAAAGCTGGCCGAGGATCCGCTTTTTTATCGAAAAATTGTGTTCAGCGATGAGGCTCATTTTTGGTTGAATGGGTACGTAAATAAGCAAAATTGCCGCATTTGGAGTGAAGATCAGCCAGAAGCATTGCAACAGCTACCAATGCATCCCGAAAAAGCCACTGTTTGGTGCGGTTTATGGGCCGGCGGCATTATTGGGCCATATTTCTTCAAAGATGATGCGAATCGCAGCGTTACTGTCAATGGTGAACGCTACCGAGCGATGATAACAAACTTTTTTTTGCCCGAAATGGAAGTTCTTGACTTGCATGATATGTGGTTTCAACAAGACGGTGCCACATGCCACACAGCACGCGAAACAATGGCGCAATTGCGAGGCGAGTTTGGTGAACAGTTAATTTCACGTTTCGGGCCGGTCAATTGGCCGCCTAGATCGTGCGATTTGACACCATTAGATTATTTTTTGTGGGGGTATGCCAAGGCTAATGTGTATAGGGACAAACCCGCTTCGATTGACGCACTGGAAGCCAACATCCATGCATTCATTCGTGAGATACCGGCCGATATGTGTGAAAGAGTATGCCAAAATTGGACTCAGCGGATGGGCTACCTGAGACGCAGCCGCGGTCAACATTTGCATGAAATTATCTTTAAACATTAAATTGCAAGGTTCAAACTATCGATTCAAATAAATATTTCATTCATTTTTTCGAATTTTTTGTGTTTTTTTTTTAAATAAAGTTCTAAACCTCTTAAAAAATCACCCTTTATATGTATATCTATTCATGTCATAAAATGTTGGTTACTTTTGGTACTGAAAGCGAACCCGCCTTGTGGGACTGTACAAACTGCATATAAGAAAGTACTAGGTAAGGTTAGGTTAGGTTGAGAGGGGTCGTCGTGAGATCGTCACAAATAACCTGGCACCGCATCGCCCGGGGAACCATTACGGTTAAGAATAAAGTGCATGACTGGGTCGAACGAAACTTTCTCGTTCATCAGAAGTTTGGTTGGTTGTTTTCTTATTTTATTAAGTAGGTAGGTAAAGATCTGAGAACCGATGGTAGATGAAAGAAACGGTGAATAGAATATAGGAAAAGTAATATGTGGTGTTAAATAAAATTCACTTTTGGGTTATTCATCTGATAGGCAGTACATAAATATAAATAACAATGTGAGTTTTTATAAGTTGAAGATGTCAGTAACAGGTAATTGTCCCAAGTTATGGTTAAAGAGTTAGAAGCGTCCGTACAGTATAAGTTCTTACACTTTACAAGGCAAAGTGTGGCAGTGGTTTCTGTTTCTGATCTGCTAATGCAAATTTTTATTTTTGACTGGAATATATTGATAACGCTGGTTTAAGGTGTCTATGATTGGAAGTATATACCAATCGTGTTATACCGATATCTTTACATAGAAATATTCATGTAAGTTTTCAGAGATTTGTTTTTAAGTTTGCATTAGCAGTTATAAACCGAATATGCCGATGTGTGGGGGTGCAATTGAAGTGGGAGTTTCTGATTGTGTAAGGAAGTGGTGTCAGTTATTTTAAGGTGCATATTCAACATGGTTAAAAAAAAGGGAAATATTTGCTAAAAAATTAGTTTAGCGTAGCTGTGGTTATTGCATTTTTATCGGAAGTGGGGAGATTGAAACAAAAATATGGATGTGAAAATAGATCGGGAAACATAAATCATTAAAAAAACTGATTATTTTGATTTTTTTGAGAAAAACCAAGTACGGGATCTTATTTCGAATACTGATTTTATCTTTAATATGTGTTTTGATCAAAGTCGTAAGAGCGGTTTTTGTAAAATTTGGCAGACAAAACAGTACCAGATATTGCAATGTTTATTTTGAAAAATACTATTTAGATAAAAAGTACAAGTTATTGTTCGGTATGTAAGCATTACTTGGTTTTTAAAGTTTTATCAGAATCGAAAGTGGGGTTCTCGAGATATGAGCAGTTTTTAACATTAGCATTTTCGGTGATTCGAATATAAAATTAAAGACTGAGTAATTTTGAAAACATAAATTTTGCTCAAGTTTGCATTTTGTTCAAAATCGTTATTGCCGTTTTCAGGTAAATTAAAGAAAACCAAATTTTTAAAAAAATACTTTTTTCAAAAATCCATTTAACGATAATGCCGTTAAGTTAGAAATGACCAACCTTAGAAACGAGTTTGTGTTTCAATCGTATGGACCGTTTTCGAGATATGTCCAAATTTAGTTCATCGTTAGAGCCGTTTTCGAACAAATCAAGCTGGTATGAAAATGTTATATCGGATGTACCATTGATATTGAGGTCACCGTGCAAAAAAATCCAAATCCGAAGTTTGACTGAAATCCGGGCAGCCGTTTAGGCTGTAGACCTCGGGACATACAGACAGATAGATAGACGGAAAGAATTTTGCGAACCACTTTTTCGAGTTCCTCTATCATTATGTTATGCCAGAATTGATTAACATCTCGAGTTCGAAATTTAGTACGAATACAATTTCTTAAAAACCTAAACCAAACCGCCCAAACAATCAATTTCCATACAGAATTTAATTATGGTCTCAATATTGTTTGAGGAACCAACCTCCTCTAAATTATTTAGGAAGTACCTGCCGAGGTGCTTCCTTCTACTCCGAGCGATTGATTGACACTCACATAGAAGGTGGGCGATGTCTTCCGTGACTTGTAGGTCCTCATACCACCTGCATATATCCGTATTAGCTAAGTCTAGTCTCATGGCATGCTTCCTTAGAAGGCAATGTCGAGAGAGTATTCCTACCGTTAATCTTCACTTTGTTCTGATGAGATTGATTAATTCTTCAGACTTTTTTCGATTTAAAACCGGCCACAGTGCATGTGAGACTCTGTGACCTTCTAGTTGTGACCATCTGGCTGCTTTATGAAAGGCTTTTTCAGATGAAAACAACCCAGAACTAAAAAAGAAAAAACAAATAATTTCAACAGAAAAGCCCAAGCCAAATAAATCTTCACTAGGTACCTATATGAAGAAGCTTTTTACGTCATCAACGACACGTAAACATTTGAGCTCTGTCAGTCGTTTATTGTATTAAGGATGCTATTTTAATTTTCAGAAGTGATATAAGTGTAGGAGATTCCGGCTGTCACAAGTCAAAATTATAACTTCATCAGGGGAAGGTTAGTAACAATAAATTTGATCAGAGAAATAAAATGAATTTCATCTTTCTTGCGGTGCACTTAGCAACTAATTGAATAGTTGTTAAAGGCAACCCAGATTGTGAAACCAGTTATCGACCTGCCATAATGGAATGCACAACTTAATAGTGACACATTTATACTTTCACTATCGATCTTGGCGAACGGGTTTCTGCGGCTGTCCGTCTATACATAACTTGCACACAAGAAATGACCTAACGAATTTTCACTAAATACAAACAATGCAAATGGTAGATTCGTTAAACATTTAAAATATTTTTCAAGCTAAAGCGCCCACCTTACAAAACAATTTCAAATTATTCCGCTTCTGTTCCATTCGTGACTTTCTTTTTTTTTCGCTGCATAGTCTTCATATTCGCTGACCCGGCAACAACGCAGACAACTTTTTAGCCTATCGCAAGTAGTGTTATTTCAATAAATTATGACGTCATCCTATCCTCATTACCCCCTTAAAGAGACATATTCATACATGAAAAAAAAAAATCATTAACTCACCTCTGCGTACACGCTCGACAGCCCGAATTCTTTGAGAGCATCGGACAAGTCATGTATATCAATTTTTCCATTGCCATCGCGATCAAGCCGATTGAACAATTTCCCCAGACGTTCCTCATCTTCTTGGGGCAGCTCACCCAGCTGTTGCTGTTGTAGTTGTTGCTGTATCCGGGCATCTTCGGGTACTGTCGTTAGAACACTTTGAATCGGAATCAATTTGATGGCATGCTGCTGGTTTGCCTTATCAGCACTTGAGTTCGATGATAAAGATGCAGTTAAGGTTGAAGAAGATGACGTTGTTGATGATGATGATGATGACTGCAGGTGTACACTGTTGTTCGCGTTGACCATTCTTGTTTCTGAGTAGTTTTCCTTGGATAACGAATCGAAATTTGGAAAATTCCAAGTGTTGTCAGTGGTTAATGGTTTTTCCACTTTAATTATAATCAACTTATGGGCCTCATAAATCTTTGTACCCACTTTCGAGTTAAATTAGTTTATTCGCGCGGAACTTTAGCTTAGACGACCTCACGCGAATAAAATAACAAGAAACTCTTCTCGCTATAAATACAACAAAATAAATTTCTTTCTCTGTTCTCACTTTTTCTCCAAATAGACACTAGTATTAACAATTTATTCACACTTTTTTTTTGCTTGGGGTAAGGCAACTAGCCAGAGTCGGAGCTGAGAGCGAGCGTATAAACTGCGACCACGACACGACGACGACGATGACGGTTTGAAAATCTTCACACGGTGTCTCTAGCAAGTCGAGATGATGACTGTCCGAGTCGAAAACGCGTCCGACGACGATGATCACAAAGCAAATGCTGCACAAATTTATGCTGTAGCTGCGATAAAGTTATCTCTACAATAGGGTTTCACGCTTTCTTCTTCGGAACGGAAGTGTCGACGACGACGAACTGGTTGGATTGAAAGAAAAATCAATGAAACAACGCAACTACTGGGGGCGACGACGTCTTTTTGTCTAGTCAACACTTTTTTGCGAATGAATTTACTAGTCAACCACACATTAAATTAGGATTGATACATTTTATGGAGAATTGTAGCAGCAGTTTGCTGGCAAATTGCACAAATTTCTCTATGATGAAGGAAATTTTCTTATTCGAACGACACCATGTGCCACGAAAGTTTTTTTTTGTTGCTGTTGCTGCTATATATATCTCAACTTCGGGTTGAAAAGCGTTTATCGTGCTATATTGAAGCTAAACTGCTTCCTTTTTGGTAAATTTATGCAATTTTCGTCGTTGACATTTGGTGCGGCGGCGGCGGTTTCGATAAATGTCACAAATAATTGGGTCAAAGTTGGATATCTATTGTTGCTAGCGCCATCTGATGGAGAGCAGTTTTGAGTAGACGGTGGCTACAGTAGAGGCTTTTTTATTTAAGCGTTCTTCTTCCACGAATATCAGTTTCCTGAGTTTGAAGCTCAAAAAAACAGACCTAAAGCCTAAAATTGTCTCTAATATCTTTTGACACCCTAACTTTTAATAAGTTGATACTCCCTAATTCCCCTTTCCACCCATTCAATCTAGTTCTCCGATGACAGATGAGACACAGTTATGTGTAGGTATAAAATCTTCTGCTTGGGGTGAGTATTTTTTCCAATGACTGTTAAAAAAGAAAGAGCTACACCTACCTATTTCTGTAGAGTAACAACAATTAGAAATCAACATAAATCTTTTAATAAAAAAGGAAAAAACAACTGTCGATATTTTCAATTTCTCTGAGTTGCTGTTACGTCATTACGATAATCCTTGTTTTAAGTATGCAGACCAATCGAAACACATGGCTGTTGCATCTTCTGATGTGGCGTGTAAATATCACTTGTATATATTATAAACAGTTTATAAAGGATGTATTAGTACATTCAGAGAACAGGGATAAAGCTAATAGTACTTTTCAAGCACTTGAGAGGTAGCAAGTAAATACGTTCGATTTTAAATGGTTAAAAATTAGAAACGCAGTCATAATTATATCTGCCTACGATTGTAATTCCGTCAGTCGATATATTTTCTTCAAATATCTAAACGAGCAATACAAGACGAAATTTCGTTTGTTTCGAATATAATATCCTATTCTTGTTACGCTTGCGGTGATTCGGCAGTCGACATTATAAAATATCTTCAAGTGTGGAAAAGTGAAGTTGGTTGCATTAAATAAAAAGAAGGTGCAGCTCACGACTACCAACACATCCATTCGAACGAATCCCTGCCCTTCTTGAATTTGCATAACCAAGATCAAAAGTTAGTAACCTATTTAGAGTGGTCTAAATTAACTCCCCATTCTCCAATTAGAACTGGTTGTACCAGAGCTTAAATATTGTTCCCGCTAGTGGAGCTCGACCACAAATAATTATCACGGACCGAACGACTGCTCGCGGATCTGTTTCATTCCACTCTAGTTTATATTGTTTCTTGCCGCGGGACTGCATGTGATTTTGAATCCCCTCTGTATTCATTTATAACATCTTGTGAAAACAAGATTTGAATTGCATACATTTACATTTATTGACAAATCTTAAAGGTTTATTTTTTTAAGTTTACATTTATATAATTTCGTTACAATGTTTTGTTAATTTCTCTTACTTAATATCCGCTTTACATACATGCAACACAAGCAAATAGAACGCCCAAATCATACCGAACTTTGACTCACTAAAATTGATGAAACTATGCAAGTGTAGTATGTTCTTCAAGTTTGAAAACAAAAGATATCATATTCATAAGTTAACCTGCGCTCTTCTGTGGACCATTGCACTGGCAATAAAATGAAAATATATAAACTTTTTTTAATTTACAGTTCTATATATATATATAAAAAAAAATAAACAATTGGAGCTATCTAGTCGTTTAGTAAATTCCATGCTTCGTCCTCGGCTTTATTCAGTTTCGCAGCCTTAGGCTTAACAGTTTTCACGTCCAACGTTTCAAAACCATCGCCCTGAGATTTACTATTGGCGAGCTTTAGATTTTTCTTAGTCACAGTGTTTGTAGTTGGCGCTTTAGCTTCGCTGCGAACAGGCTCTGGTGGCGCCTGCTGCTGTTGATAGGCATTCTGATAACTGCTCGTATCAAAACCTGACCAGTCATCGTTGTCACCATCGTTGGTTGTGCTGTTAATGGAATTCTGATAGGACATGGACGTTTGGTTGGCCTGCAGAGTGTCCTCGTTCCAGCCCCAGTCAATGTCGTTTTTGGATTGAGACGAAAGTTTACCAGCCGATTGTGATCGTTGGTAGCCGCCACCACCACCATCGGACTGTGTCTCCTGATTGAACCCAGTGTAACCACCTTGAGGTGAGGAAATATTACTGCCGGCCAAGTTGCTCCAGCCGCGCTTGCCAATGTCGGTCACCTATAAGTGACACCAAGTTTATATCGGGCAAATTTCAATAGCGTTTATAGAGATAATGTATCGCAAAAGAAGAAGAAAATAAAAGAAAACGAACCTTACTAGCTACGTCAGTTACTTGAGTGCTTACGGTGTCTAGCAAACCACCTTCTCTAATCTTTAGGGCAAATAAAACAAACGAAAAAATACAAAAATGAGGAACTAACTAAATGCAACGAGACACATGAAGGGAGGTCCTTGTGATTAAATAACCATAGGATCCCCCTTCCGCTCTGAATTTGTTTACCAATCTCGAAAGTAACAGCTTACCTTGCTAGATGCCACATTACCGTACGTCACAACCTTTTCCTTCGCCGTAACTGCTATTTTGGAAGCTCCAGACGATAACAAACTCCAGCCCTAAGAGGGGTAGTTACAAAATTAGCCAATTCAGGTTTCATTTAAGGTACATAGACCACAACACGCTCGCAACTGTATTCCGGGTTTATATATAATAATTTAGGGCCGCCCAGGGGCTTTTACAACAAAATACCAAATACAAGCAAGTCTTTGTAATACAAAGACACGATTCGAATGCTACATCACTGAGTTTAGGCCGCAAAACATATTACAACATGTGATAAATAACTTTGAAGAAGATAAATGCTATAGATGTTTGCGTTTATGTGGTAAACATCTGTGAGACCAAATACATACCGAAACAAGTGATGACAGAGTAGAATCAAGTATTTCTTGTGATTGACTTTTGGGTGGTGGTTCCCGCGTATAGCCAAAACCGGAGTATTTTCCTCCTTGGTTTGGTGGTACATGACTGCAACGAAAAAAATATATTAGCTCATATTTGCAACACATTATTAGAGAAGCATATTGTTCTTAAAGTTTTGATCCCAATTTTTTACGAACGAAATTGTCAAAATAGAAACCACGAGCTGCATTTCGGTCAACAGCCATAGGATGCTGACGGAAGCTCAATCGTTAGACACCATTCTTCTTGGTAAAAATCCAAAGAAAGTATCAAGCCGTGATTGACGAGTACATCATGTGAATTGAAGACCTCAAAAAAACAGTATAATGGGTAGATCTCCACAGCCTCAGTATTGGCACATTCCTCGTTATCCAAATTCGACGCTTACCAGTCGCTCTTCTTCACACTGGCTATGAGAGATCAGCAGAAGGCAAACTGCGGCAGGCTATGCAGAGTACAACTATATAAAATCTATTTGCATGTTTCCTACTTAGCAATAGACAAGACTAATTTTTGCTTGCGATAGCATTTCCTCACCGCCACGTTTGTAAATCAAACAAAAAAAAAAAACTCCCAAGGCCACACAGTAGACTGCTATCTTACTCATCGTTGATCAAATACGTCAGCAACAAAAATTTTAATTAATTAACAGACTTACTCAGGTCTCATTGAGTTCTGCTCCTGTCGCTTGCTGAAAAAGTCATCCTTTTGGTCCTTGAATTCCTGGCTATTTAAGTTCTGATACGTCAAATTACTGTCGTTGTATCCACCTCCGTTCTGATAGCCACCCGTCGAACCACCAATATTCGACGAATGCCCCGGATTACTTGATATAGATCCACTGCTCTTGGAATGTGACATTGAATTTCCTCCGCCACCGCTAGAGGAACTACTGAAACCCGATCGGGACGGCATAGTCTTCTCGGCCGCATTCGAGTCCCAGTTCTTGCCCTGTGCTAGAGTTGAAATTTTATCTTTATACAGTGCTGCTGCCTTCGAACTATAGCGCTGTTGTATGGGCGCTTTATCATTCCAATCGGGCTGATCATCAAAGAAATCTCTTGCCTTACGATTGCCACCCACTTTCATTTTCTCCAATTCAATGTCCTTCCATTTGTCCATTGTGACAGAACGTACAAACGACAAATGCACTCCCAGACCACGATGTTTACCGGAACACTCCAAGCATATCCATATGCCATATGTGACCGATACCCATTGCGGATTATGGGCTCCACATTCAAAGCATTTCTGCAAGACAAATACGTACCAATGGTGGAAAGGTGTCAAGTTATGAAAATTAAAACCAGTCTGATGCGAAGGTCATGCTTCATACTCACACTATTCTCGTCTTGTGGCTTCAGCTCTTGGAGGACACGACGCGTTCGGGGACTAGCCATCTTTCTGTTTTCTCTATTTAGCGTATATTTTCTATTACTTTTTATTATATTTAATAATTGAAAAGTTTTCTTTTGGTTCTGCTATAAAAATGAATTTGACAAGTCTCAACTTTCATACAACCACCAAACAAACGTATGGATTAACTTTTCATTTTACTCATTTAAAATGGAATCACTTTTAATGAATGGAATTAATTTAATTGTTTTTGATTATATCGTCATAGTTTGTTCAATATTTTGCACAAATTTTATTAGTTTTATGCACAAAAGGCAAAAATTTGTTGAGCCGATCTGACAACGAACGTCAAGTGCGAACGAATTTTGTTGACGTGTTCGAGAAGTACATCCATTCAGCAGCAGATGGAGATCGCGTCGGTACGTGGAAGCTGTTACTGTGAACTTACAACTGAACAGCTGCTTGATAGATTTTCTTTCTGTATTAGGTATTTTTGATTTTTTTTTTTGTAAAATATTTGATGTCACTTAATAATAAAACTTTGAAAGATGTCGGATAAAATTACGAGTATTCTGTTAACCGGTCCTCCAGGTAAGTAGAAATTTAGTTCTTTTTTGTCGCCGACATGTGAAAAATGAAAGCCGGCTAACGAACGTACAGTCCGAATCACAAACTCATTGTCATTCAAATATGGTCTCTATTCTAGGAGTGGGAAAAACAACCATTATACAGAAACTAGTAAAATTAATGGAAACACATAAGATAAACTTTTGTGGTTTCTACACCGAAGAAGTCCGTTCTGAGAGTGGTAGTCGGATTGGTTTCGATATCGTAAGTTTGGATGGAAAACGTGCCATTCTTGCCAGGTCAGTGAACAATGTAAACTTCGTTCAGTCGTTGCAGCGTTTGAAACTTTGTTTCAAATACAAAATATTCTCCGATTTTGTGGGCATTAGGCAATGGGATGTTTTAAAGTTTGACATTCATTCACGTAACCGAGAACAGCTTACTTTTATGAAAAAAACAAATAATTTATTTGCCTTTTGACCGCAATTTAATTCTAATGTTGGCTTATTAAATACAGGTCTAATAAAGATGATGTAAGGATGTATTGATACAAAGGATTAATTCATTGTCACTGTCCAACTTTACTTAGGCAAAATCCAACTGACACCATCAAACGTCCACAAATTGGAAAATACTCTGTTTACATCAAGGATTTCGAAGATATAGCCTTGCCATCATTGAAAGTGTGCCCGCGAACCGTTCTTATCGTTGACGAAATTGGTAAAATGGAATTATTGAGCATTCAATTCACAAAACAAATCAGTAAAGTTTTCGGAAAAACCGCAATATTAGCCACTGTACCGAATCGTCAAACCATCGATATCGTCGAACGTATGAAGGCAGATCGAAATTCGTTGGTTCTGGAAATTACAAAAAAAAATCGAAATGAAATTATCGATCACATTTTCGAGGATTCTATTCAAATGATTACAAAATAAAATGCAAACCCTTTGTGTGTAAATTTCTAATATTCATATTATGTATTCCTCTTTTTTTCAGTTTAATTTATTATGTATAAAACCTAACCTAAAAACTTAACAATGGGATCTCACGCTGATGACTTCTCCGATTTGGCTTCTCGTACCGACCTTTTTCTCACCCGTTTGGGGGACTTTTCAAAGTCCATATCGTTGAATGTCTGTTCGGTGGCCTGCCAAAGCAATTCCTGACGTTGGACGAGGTCTGAGTAGCGAATTATAAAGATTTTATCCGGCGGTAGATATAATTGCCATTTTTTCTCCGTATTTAATTTGGCTACGGATTGTAGGGCTTCTAGAGCTTCTTCCGGCGGGAGTTGAGTTGATTGGATCACCTGACGTCGATCGAGAAATTCCTGTTTAGAGAATTTGTACAGCTGAAAAAAAGAGACGACTATTTTCAACCGTTGATATTGTATGAAAAGGTATAAATGTATTTTTTCTTAGCTGTAATATTTCGGTCTAATTGGCTCAAACGAAGTATTAAAAAATGTTTATTGCACAGAAGGGGACAGTAAAAGTTTGCCCAACGTTTTAGGCCCAAGTGAGCGAGCTTTTCGCTACGGACCTAACAAACTGCATTCCATGCATCCCAGATTTGGTTATATATGTATATGCAAAAAATTGGAGAAATCTCTGACTTCGAAAACATTGTAGACATGAATGAAAAACCTGACCAGACCAGACCAGACCAACAAAGGTCTACATCCCAGCTAGATAAAATAGAAAACCCACAAGCCTTCCAACTTACAATGTAGTCTCTGCCACGGATCATCAACTCGGAACACACCCCATTCGCATTCGATAACGTCTCCGGAGGATACATGACCTCGGAGTTCGCTACCCAATTACCATTAATCAACACTCCAACCAGCGGTAGTGTCCGCAAAACTAGCAATGGCGTAAATTTCTCCACAGTCGTGCCATTAGCAGTCTTTTCCACGCTGAGCCTTTCGTCATTTTCCGTCAAAATAGCCATTATATCGTCAAATCTAAGCATCTTAGCTGAAGAATAAAAAAACAATATGACAATGGCATCGAAAACAACTTCTAACGAACTTACCATCCTTTAAGATAACTTTTAATTGCTCAGTTAACGACATTGTCTTTAATTTCGCCTTACCAATCACCTTCGAAGGTAGCACCGTATCTATACTCTTCTCTTGACAATTCTGTAGCAGTAACTTTCCAGCATATTGCTGAGGTCCCAACTCTAACGAATGGCTCATCTGCTGCTGTGTAGTAAACAGTTTTTGTCTCTCCAATTCAGCTGTGGGCGATGAACGCGGATGCCAAAGAGTCTCACACCATGGCTCCTCGGTGCAGCGCTTTACAAACATGTCGTAATTCTTGTCTTTGGTCTTTTTGTTGCGTGCCACACCGCTTTTTGAAAATTTCACAGTCACTTGTTGTAGTTCCTCGTCCTCGTCCTCTTCATTTATGGCCTTCTCTTCGGCTTTAGCTCGTTTATCCTCCTTGTCGAAGTACTGAAAGTTTGGTCGAAGTTGCAGAATGCTGGTTAACGGCGATACATGCACTTCCTTGTCCTGCAATATGCCAACGATATACTTCGAAGAGTCTTCAATCGATTTTGTGCTGATGTAAGATTGTTTATCCATTAGGCCATGCTTGAAGGTTGGTCGTTCACCTTTGAGTTGAGTTTTTCCATCGGCGGCGATGGCGAATCGTTCCCCCTTGAAACGATCGTAGTATTTTGATTCCGTATTCATAGCAAAGTCCACCTTAACATCGTTGCTAAATGGTTTCACACAGCAATTGACTACGTTGGCCGAGTCGAAGTTAGTAATGTGAGTTTTAGTTGGATATTGAAAGAGGTACAGATTATCTTGCAGGTTCTTCGATAGAAACACTGGGATCTGCAGGCGATGTAGATCGAGTAAAGTAAATATTCTTTTAAGGGGTGAGTCGTAGGGGTACTTACCTCTTCCACAACGACATCCTCATCTTCATCCATTTGAATGGTTGATAAAGGGATTTCTGAATTTAAGTTGTTTAGGAGTTTACGCAGTTCGGGTCAAGATTTAAATCATCGAATGCTAAAAAAAAAAAACTTGTCGCCAACAGAGAAATGTCAGAACCATGTGTATCGTTTCTGACGTGCGAAGGGCCAATTAACAATGGAAGCATTCAGGTACCTATTCACAATTGTACCTATTGACACTACCCTTGGTACCTACTACTTGAGTATGGTAGATAGGTCTACGCGTTTCCCAAGTTTAACATGCTCACAAATTGTTGTCGAAGGTTGAGACCTCTAGTGGGTGTTCATTATTGAATATCCATTTCAAAACAAAGTCAATTAAAAACACGCATTTACAACAACTGCACTCTACTTTACACTTCCGAAACTCACATTAGGTAATAATTATCCTTTGAGACATGCAGCAATTAATTTTGACACCTTAATGGTGATATATGCATGGCACTTTTGACCTATATACCACAAAAACGCATAAATTATGATGCCTATACTTAAGATCACTCCAGATAAACAATTGCCTACTGCTAGTAACAAAGTGTTCATGTCAATTGCCTGAACGCATGTCAATTAATTACATTTAATAATAATCATTGGCTAATTTTGATTTAATGTATCTAGAAAAATCTTCGTACCGAGCGAATGTGTAACGAGCTTAGCCAACAAATTGGCGTATTAATTTTCTACAAATCTATTATTGTGAACTAAACAATTCAATACAAAGCCATACCTGTGCCTGATTCAGTATATTTGACATTTATATAATTTTAATTAAATTTTGTAAACAAAACAAGCAAGATATATTCTTATTCAAACATAAATCAAAAAATCAAATTAATCCATTGCTCTTACCGCCATGGATACAGCTCAGCGCCGTCCGTGGAGGAAAAATTTATACGAGAATGTTGACTACGAAGATAATTACACGGACCCATCCTTTTTGCAAGATCTAAGAACAAACATAAATGTGAAGTTTTACTCGCTTTCCGAGTCAATTGAGGGAGTAACAGTCTTGACTAACCAAATTTCCTGCATCACAGGATTTCTCATTATATTCTATTTGCTGTATTATGAAAAAGTTCAACCTACGGATATTATACTGCCAACTGGAATAGTCACTTCTATTGGCTACACTCTTTGCCGTGGTAGACTGCTAAAGATATCAGAGTTGATTGAAGATTCCAAGACACTGCTGGCTGTTCTCATTTTTGGTTATATTTTCTCACCCCTTCTTCACACCCTTACTGATGCCATTAGTACAGATACCATTTGTTCAATGACTATCTTTGTGTTTATAATTAACCTGGCATTTTACGACTATGGACTGGATGTAGCCATGGTATCTAAGACAATTTCTTTGAATGCTGCAATCTTCGGATCAGTATGCTTGGCGTCACGTTTATCATCGTCATATAGTGCATTCGTGCTGTTGGTTGAAGCAGCCATATTCTTTGTGCTGTATCCAATTTTTACGGCTAAATACTGGAATCCATTCTATTTGCTGCCGATTTTTATTTTATGCTGCTTCTTTCTATGGGGAGTTTCTGTGGAGGCGTTTTACGTTTATATTACAATAATGGTTTTTATAAACATCATTTGTCCGGTGATATTCGTCCATCAACAGAAATATAAAAATAACATACACGGACCATGGGATGAGGCGGTGGTAGAGGAGACTAGCAACTAACCAAGTTACGAATAGTTGGAATATGTGTTGCTACTAACATTCATTTAGGCATGTTAAGTAGAACTCTATGAAAATTGTAATAAAATTACATTTCTCTTATAATCTTTTTAATTTTGTATGCGTTTTTTATCCTTGTAAATCTTATCGTCTATAGACCCAGAAGACATGGAGCAGTGTGTAGAAAAATTAGCAGAATTGGTTTCCATTGATTATTCTGTTAACTGGCAACTGGCAACAATATATGTACATCCAGCGTCAATATGCAAGGACTCAGTCATTAGCTGTAAAACAACTTACGATCAACTGGGTATAGAATCAAAATCATTACCAACAACTGCGACGGAGATGATTGCAAAAAGTCACGAGTTAAGAGAAGGAAATATGAAAAATGAACCACGAACAAAATTAAATGTCAATATTGAGGGTTCTTGGTTGTAATAAAGATGCAGGATGTGTTGAGAATTTGTAAGAAATACTTCTACTGGCCGACGATAAGGACCAATATCACAATGGGATAATTTCAAGAGCTCCAACATCGACACAGCAACCTGCACACTTATTGATTTAAGCGAGGCATAAAGAGAAAAGTCGTTGTTATTGGTTTTACTTTTAAATTCTGTTCAATCTGGGGTTGAATTACCGCATCAAGTACTACGTGACTGAATTTGTTATTAGGCCTTTTTTTATTATGCTCACAGGATCTATAGATCATTGATTTCCACGGTTTACAACAATAGTACGAGATCCAACTTTTGTTGTAAACCATGGAAATCAATGATCTATATAGATCATGTGAGCATAATAAAAAAGGCCTATTTTGCGCGTTAAATCCATAAAATTCAGTGACGTATTGCTCGGTCACGGATGCGCCAATTCGACCCCAGACTTTAAAGCTCTATTCCCGTCTCTGTAATCCTGAATGTAGCTGGCACTGGTTTAGACCAGGACTCTCCGGTGTTTTTTTGCATTATACAAAGAGCAGTTTTATAGTGCATCATACATAAAGTTTCTTAAAGGCAAATCTTAGGAGGGAGCTCTTGTTCATATATTATTTAATATGTGTATTTCTTAAGGCGCCACAATGGCGAGAGATATTTCTTAGCAGAAATAACATTTTTTTATAAGAAATATATTCATCCTTGTCGCAGGGAACACAAAAGGCTGTTTTTGGAAAATCCTCCAGAGCTACAAGTGCACGGATTTTATTCGATTTCATGTCCGAAACAAAAACAAATTAAATCACTTACGACTCCAGGTATTTCATTCATTTTCGTGTTCAAGCTATGAGTGTAAGTGTACTCCCTCTAGGCCTCTAGTTCATAACACCCACCGGTTACAATTTCAATTTTTTTGTAAATAAAACGGCAAAACCTCTCATTTATGTATCTATTAGTTTATTTGTTTGGTTTAATATTTCTTTTATATGATTTCTTAGATTTCCTTTCAATTTTTGCTTTAATTTGCAAGCAAATAATTACAAACACGTTTCAAACGGACAACAACGAAATAAAATACGGCATAAAAGAAACTAAAATTACTATTTATAATTTGTTTTATGCATCTATCATAATTAATAAAACACACTCCTAAGAAAAATTCTTCCTACTAAACATACGATATAAATATAAAAAATCTTATTTCAGAATACACTTATAACTAAGATATTACAGTTTTGTTTAAAGTACTTTTTTTAAACTATTATTAATATGATTCCGCATTTCAGCTAATGTATTCGCTAAAATAAGTCTGATTTGGTTTTTGTTTATTAAATTTTGTACCAACAAATAGAACAAACTGAAAAACATTGCGCCTTATCAAAAAGCAAATTCTATTTGCAACTTTAAAGTGACGAAAGCTATTGCGAACTCCCAAAATTTAAAGTCGAAATTGAAAATGTTTATTAGTACCGGTATTTCCCAAAGTAAAATTAAAACATAAAATTTGTTTACTGTTTTGAATTTGGAAAATCGAATAGAATGAGCTTATGCGTAGGTACCAAAACTTAAAATAAATTTCACGAATGTTAATAAGCTTGAGGTAATCTTGTGAACAGATGCGTATGTATTGAAATTACATGTGTGTTTCTTCCTAAGCACTTAGGCAAGAATTAAATTGTAAATGGTTGTTTATCTATACATTTAAAGTTAAGCAGGTTAAACGAAAAACTCAATATAATAGTTCTGTTAACAAGAAAGAGAGTACTGAACATGTCAAACTACGTACATAACCAAAATGTTAAATTTAACTTCAGTCATCAGGCGGTCTACGGGAATTGAAACGACAATAGGTCTGTTCCCGTAAAATAATGAATTCGAACATTTTAGTCAAATTTGTTCAACTCTGTCCACTTGCACAAAAAAAAAAAGAAATATCTTTGGGCTACTCTTTTGTAAGTTTTTTTTTAAATTCATCTAAGTTGGATCATGGATCCTTAATCCATTTGATCTCTGTTACCTGTTAAATAGACAGCTAAAACTTTATTTCCCCTATTTTTGGTGTCATTAAGGATAATCACTGACTTTCGACTGTATTATATACCATAGAGAAATCATACTGAGACCACCAACTTCAGCCGATTTTCCGTTACTTGTCTACAAGCTATATTTTTATTGGGTGGCAAATGCTAAGTGCGCTAATATTGTTACATAGAAATTCGTATTGACAAATGTCAGGTAACTTCAAAAATTCCGGCTCACCAACACATTCGCACCTTGCATATGCCACTTCCGCTTTTGGCAAAGCCGATAGGAAAGCAAAATGACGGAATTTGAAAAAAAAAAAAAAAAAAAATGAGGGGGCCAGCGGCAAGAGGATTGCGAGTTGGGGGTCTCAGCATGATTTGTCTCTGTTATATACAAGGGAATATGATACAGAAAAGAGCATGCAATTTCTACAGCAAATAAAGCACTGGATAAATGCGCATTTCAAGATGTGTCGATCTCGAAAGTCGTTACATTTTATTTCAAAATATAAAGACACAGAAAGCGATCTTGCGCGTTGCGCCTCGCTCTTTTTGTTTTTAGAATGACATCCATATTTTCCTATCTATGTCCTCTAGATGTTTGCATTTTGTTCTTCCATCCATGTGGGTTTTATCGAATTTGGCATGTTTAATAACAATAACAGAAAAACTGGCGCCCAACGAAATACCTTTCAAAATTGTGTTTGCACTTGCAAGAATATCACTAATACTTTATAATTTGATGTTTACCTTCTTTGATATATGTTTAAAACTTCAGGGATTATCTATTTTCTACTATACTTTACTTTTATAATTTATAAAGTAACGCACCGGTTTTTCGTTCCGTTTTGTACCATCTCGATTTCCGATAAGGGCTCGAACAGCTATCTAAATAGAAATTGAACAGTAAATGGCGAAATATCCATTGCGCTAAGATTTACGTTATGGGTCGGCATTCTGTAAGGCGCAACTGTTCAAAAATACACAAAAAAGCTCTAACTTTTTTGCCTTCCAGAATGCCAAGGCTCTGCCCATGTTCCGTATTTATTGCATCGATATGCGAGTATCTATCACTCAAACGATATGAATTCAAACAAAAGTTTTATCGCACGAGTTACAGAACATTGACTCTGCTTTATGACCATTGCACATTTTTCTCTCACTTAATCCAAGTTTAGGTATCGCTATTCAATTTATACAGAAAGCAACTCATTAATAAAATCTTACTAGCGTGATGTGGTTTTCAATCTAAATGTTAACGTTGTAAATGTATTGAATTATTTTGATGTCGTGCCGTGCGCTATTTTTTTTACAGCAGGCCTATCTGGACCTGACCCCTCGCTCAGTAGTTCATCGCCCACTCGTTTCTACACACTGCAGTTATGTTAAAACTACAATTTGTGAGTGCTATCGCAAGAAATACACTTATGTGTACCGATATCGGTCCAGATACCAGCGACCCCGATTTCCTGTCTGTAAATGCGTTTGTAAATGTTTGAAGAAAGCGCATGCTGTTCAAATGAATTGTCAAAGTAGTAAGGTGCAGGTGCCTATCTAAAAAAGGATGGTAAGTCTTGTTGGTTGAGCTCTTATAAACAGACAAATATCCAGGCCAACGAGTCTTGTGAATCATATGAATAGAGTATGGCCGGCATTTAAATGAAATGCAGGCATGAGATGACTTACGGAAAGTGGCGCCGAACGAAAGGCCATCCAGAAAAGAGCACTTTATTTCCTTGCTGGACCATCTTAAGCTTCCACCAGACAATCTATTGTGCTGCCCAACAACTCAGTTCCCTCTTTCGAATAACCCGATTGATATTTTTGTTCATCCTGCTTTAACCCTTCAAACGATTACCTTAACTTAATTAGAAGCATAATGAGTAAAACAATACACAAAATAATTAAACTTATAAATGACATATTACTTATAAATTGCCAACGTACAATTGGATGATCCAGGTTTACACACTTACACGCTCACGCACACGCTGTTTATAGTTAGTTCAAGTAACCAACATTTAAATCTACAATCAACATCACTTGCCTTGAAGACTACGTTCTATAATAATTTGTTAGCTCACCTAGGGTTCTATAAACTGTTACAAAGACTAATAACAACATTATAAAAAAATGTTAACGTTTGTTTGGTTTTTTTTTTTTTGTCAAGTTTTTTTTATATTCAATTCAACTAATTTTTGTTTAAATATTTTAAATGTTTCATTTCATTTAATTTTCCCTAGCGCACGACTCTGCTATATCCTAACTTACAATGTTGTGCAAATCGATTGCACTGGGTGTTCTCCATTTTAGCCAATGGCAGTTGTCGTTATTTCGGGCTGCCGCGCTTTATTGCATTGGCAATACAAATTGTTCAGTCTGTTTTTGTTGTTCCCTTCATTGTGGGTTTCACAGTGTCCATTGCAACTTTGTGGTAGCTTCTCGTCATTAGGCTCCTTGGAATCATTGTTTTTAGGAGTAGTGAACGTATCTGCTGTATCGGAGACTCGTAGGACCAATGGAATGGCACCACCGCTACCACCATTTGGAATCTCTGGTGGGCTACTGCAACTATTATCTTCGTCTGCCTTAAGGAGTAGTCTTCGTTGAGAGTTTGGAGTTCGTGCGATTTTCAATGCACTGGCGAATATGTGCGCATTTGGCAGACGGCTTTCAGACTTCCTAAACGGCGGCGGTATTTTAACGAAATTCAAATCAAATTTACTTGTGTTTACAGACGATAGTGGCAATTGGTTTCTTGTATCTGAAGTGGTTGTTGTTGTTGTTGTTGTTGATAATGGAGGTGATGCTCCTGCTGTTGATGATGATGATATTGGTGGCTTAATCTCTGAATGATGCAGTTTGTCATTGTGGTGTTCTTGTGGATTTTGCCGGTTTGTTTTGTTTGTATTATGTTTCGATTGATGTTTATGAGGGAGCTTTACTGGCTTTTGATTTTGGCATTTATCTTGTCAAACTATGACCTTTGCGGCGTCTTCGTTTTCAGCTAAGGCCGCCGATGGAGGATTTCTTATTAAATTGGCTGCTGTTGTAACCGATTCCAACAGGGAACCTTCAAACAAACAATTTAAATGTCTCATTATAAAACGAAAACAGTATTTTAGCAGAAATTACCTGTTTCAACATCACTGGCGTTTCGTGTAGAGTTTCTTTGGCGGCATAAATACGGAGAATTTGCCGGTGATGGCAGTTGTGACTGGAAAAATGAAACAAAGATAGAGAATGAATAAAAATTCCTACAGATCCGAGCAATGTACACAAATTTAGTTCGACTTGCAATGAGTTTTTCATTCGTGGATTGTGAATAAAGTGTGACAGTTCGCGGTTAGCATTTTCAATTCGCGGGAAAATTGCAGTAATTGTAAATTTCGCTGTTTAAATCAATTGAGACACAGCTTAGACTAATGGCGTTTTCGATTGAAGAAAAGAATTGCCCTTTCTATGAAAAGAGCAAATCTAGAAGTGCTCTTTCGATGTATTGTATGTTTCACTGAAAAAAAAGTGCACTTCCAGGTCAATTCTTAACACTACAGAAGTGTCCGGAATTTTTAGAGAATTGCCCTTAAGTAAATATAAAATATAATGCTTTTGTGGTTCTCATGTAAATAGTTTTATATAAACAACTGAGCCCGCTAAGCAACCGAACAAGTGAAATGTTGGCTAAATATTTTAAGCGCAAAAGTGTTTCATAACTTAATTAATATATGTATAGATGAAAACTAACAAACAAAAACAAATACTGTAGATTAGCATTTTATGAAGCGGACAAGGAAAACCACCGTTTTATTACTAACAAGTCGATCTTGGGTTGTATGTATGTACTTACTACTTTATTATTAGTTTGGCAGCAAGTTGCTTTCACACATCCTTCCTCTGTTGTCGGACAATCTAGTGCACAGCAATCTGATCCGCTCATATTCAAACTAGATGTGCCATCGGACATGTTGCATCCCTCGATTTCAACAAATTCTGGTTGAATTGTTGTCGAGTGTATTCCTTCATTGTGAAAGAATTCTTTCACTTTTTCTGCAATTTTCATGTACTCTGACAAATTGCGACATCTATATCAAAACACAGACAAAAATAATTCAAGTTAGATAACGATATCTCTTCTTTAATCAATCGATAAAGTTACGACGTGCAAGTTCGAGATTAACAATTAGCTAAAAGAATAAACTATGCGTATCGCACCTGATATGGGCAGAGGCAATAATTCGATCACCCGCCAATTGCCACACATGGAATTCATGAACCGCCAACACTCCATCGACCTTCTCAAGTAATCTCCTTTGAATTGCATCAACCTGTGGAGCAGAGAGTTTCGTATTAAAGCCCTCCGCATGTGCTTCAGGGGAACGGTGAACAAACCTGAATGTGTGTTGGAACAGTTTGTAATAGGATTAGAGCAGATTCCCTCAACAGTGGCCACACTGATCGTAAAATTAAAAGAACTAACACAATCGATAGGGCTGGGTCCATGTAGTAACGATATTCCCAGTTTGTCAGCCAAACAATCTAAAAGAGAAAAACAAATATTCTTATGGACTTGCTATTCATTGTGACCTTATGTCATCTTAGTCTTACCAATGCACTAATCACCACAATAACACTGCCAAGGGCGTCGCTAAGCACATGCAAAAAGGCACCACGCATATTCATGGAACCAGGATCGTGGCTGTGCCCATGGCTGGACTTCTTCAACGCTGATTTGTCCTAAGAGATAGAGGAACATTATTTTTTTTAAATTCGCATACTACAGAATTTTTGTATGAATTTGTGTGGCACTAGTACATATAACTCTGTGGTAATAAGTTAAAACATCTTATGTCAATTTTGTCCACTTTTCAGGAGAGCAATTTTAAACTCATGCAATGCCCTACAGTTGATGACTTAATCGATTTTAAAACAGTTATAACTTCCTCATTATTTAAAATTTTTTCACCTGGTTTGGCTTAAGAAATAGAGTAAGGAGAACACAATTCAAATAACGTTAAACAGCTAAAACAACTTATTGCCACAGAACTTATAATATTCTCGAATATTATATTAGATATTACTATTGTGAACTATGTACTTAAAGTTAAAGTGGAATATTTATCAAATTTAACGTCTAGCGGTCGGCATTCTGTCAAACGTTTTCGTGTGCACGAAGAAATTTGCTTGTGTAACCTAGGGAAAATCATTCGTGCGCACGCAAATGTTTGATCTTTTCGCCTTACAGAATCTGACCCCAGGTCTCAATAGAGGCGATTATTGCCACATTTAAATTTTCCCATCGCCATTTTCTAGATGGTAGGCTCGTTTTTTTTGTTGCTTTTGAAAAAAAAAATCTAAACGCTAACTGCCGCTATTGTGAGCTTGTATAACAATGTTGGCAATGTTTGCACACATTTTTATTTTTGATACCATATTCAATAGTCGACAGATATTTGTTCAAGCCGTCTACTAAAATTCAAGTCGAACTCTTGTAATTACCTTATTTTGGTATGTGTATGAGGCGTTGTCACCTTCATTATCTTCAACATTTGCTAGTTCATTTAAGCGGCTATGATTCCTTGTCAGGCCACCATGCGAATGACCATGATGTCCTCCGTGTTCTATGATATAATTGAATGAAAAGCTTAAAATTCCTTAAAGAAGCAGACGACAGTAGTTATACTCACCATAAAGTAAACATAGACCTATCACATTCACTAATAAACCTAATGCACCTACAATCAAGAGGAGTTTTGGTTCGTGTATCCTTTCCTCTTCGATAAATCTAAGGGTGAGATGAAAATAAATACAATTTCTAGTATGTCATTATTGATAAAATGCGTAAAGGTTACGTCCCACTAATTGACTTTTAAACGCATCAAAGGCAAAATCATGTATAGATTTGCAAGGGGTGGGTTCAATGAAGAAAAAAAAACTAGAAATCTAACCACCAGACACCTTTCAAGATCTGGCACTTACGTCAATCACTTAGAGTATACTTGTACTTGGGCGTAATGGGTGTAATGGGTTGGTGTCTGACGACTTTTAACGAAAATAGAAACTGGGGAGAAAAACATAGTGCTTTCCAACTTTTATTTAAGTTTTTCCTTTCACATTACCATTAAAAGTCTATTATGCAGACTTTCCGCTATAATATAACAATCAATATAGCACTATACACCCAAAGCTCATCCTACATCAGATGTACTAAAAGCATGGACATTTATGTACCTGAATTGTGACAGTTAATATGTCTTCCAACAGAGTGAATCGGATCGAATTAAAATATGTTGTGTCAACTCTATTCGATTTTGTAGTGCAGAAGCAGGCACATTTAAATTTTCAGGTTATTATTAAGTTAAAATTGGGATGATTTAAGCCTTTAGTCTTATACAAAGTTTGTAGCGGTTTTATTCGATCCAGAGTTTCGCAGGATATTTAAATATTCTTTGTAACTTTTTTAAACGTGCATTAAAAACATTCTTTTTAAAATATTGCACAAAAGTAAACACACGATTTGATTAAGCTTAACCTGCTACAAAAGTCTTCACAATCGGAGTAATCAATTTTAGCGCTTGCCTTTATCATTTTGTAGGTCACAATAGATATATTTATGTGAACAATTTTGCCATTGTGAGTTGTATAACATTTCATTTCTATAAACAGCACACAAAAAAATCTTAGATTATCGAAGAAAAGTTGTATTACTCTCAAGCATGCAACAAGAATGAGATGGAAAGCTGAAGACCGACTTCTATGAGGGGATCCCCCCAGATGATCTAGATTCTAGACTCTAGGACGGAAGATAGGACCGCGATACCAATAATCATAATTTGTGTCCAGCCAAGATTTTTCAAACTCACAATGTCGAGTCACCCATTGTGACCTACAAAATATTTCAATTCAAAACCGAAACAGATTTAAATTAACTACAGAAAATGACCTCCTGTATTTAAACTTAAGATTGGCAAATGATTACCTACTAGAATAGGGCAAACTCACAGCAAATTGGGGTTATATAACTTACCAATTGCAACAATGCAATCATTTCACAAATAACTAATAAATGAACAGCTATCCGAAGTTGCCTAATTTGTTTCAAATGGTTTGATTAAGGTCATTCAACTTTTGCGAATCTAGTACATAATTTATGAGTAAACGATAATGAACATTTCAAGTAGGTACAGAGAAACGGTAGAAGCTTTTGCATTCAATTTGAGTTGTCTGGAGAAATACTAATATACCGAAGCAAACATTCATTGTCCTAGTGAATTCAGACTTTTGACATCTTAATTGCATTCATTTTCTCGGAAAACTACATCGTTTCTATTAGATTTACGATATTTGCCTTCGCTGTAATGTGTCTGGAATTTGCAAGTATTCCAGGGCAGAGTTCAATTATGTTTGAACTTCCAAAAGAGTGAAACATGAGCTTTTGAAATTAATTGAGATTGAAAAAAAAAAAAAACTTGTTCGCACTTACCTCTTACACGCTTCTATCGTAATACTAAAACATAATGCTACTAAAAATACGGCATTCACTAAAGCACCTAGAACTTCGGCTCGTGCCCAGCCGAATGTGTTCTTTGACCACTTCTTTGGTGACATCTGAAAATGAAAACAAATGAACTACGTATTAGCATTGGCAGTTATTGGCGTAACAGTTTTTCCTGTTTGCTTTGTAAAATGTATTCAGATAATATAGAGTGAGGTTAAAAAATCTGTTCCTGCAGAAATTGCCTAGATCTCTAGATTTTGAAGTTCAAGGAAATAAACAAGTTAATTTTAGCTCGGGGTTATTAGCCGATTGTAAAGGGTGATTTTTTAGCTGGTTTGGTTTTGGCAACACTGGTTTTGACAGCTGACGTGTGTTTAGTACCTTGTGTCACTGTCAAACAGCTTCAGTTTGGTTTGCAATTTAACCATGGATCGTCTTACAAATGAACAACGCTTGCAAATTATTGAATTTTACTATCAAAATTCGTGCTCGGTTCGAAATGTTCATCGCGCGCTGCTTCCATTTTATGATCGGCATTCTCGACCTTCTGAGCAGTCTATTCGGAAGATTGTGACCAAATTTCGCACCAAATTTACTTTGTTGGACATTAAACCACCAACACGTTTACGTACTGTGCGTAGTGAAGAAAATATTGCGGCCGTATCAGCTAGTGTGACAGAAGACCGCGAAATGTCGATTCGGCGCCGTTCCCAGCAGTTAGGCCTTTGTTACAGCACTACGTGGAAAATTTTGCGGAAGGATTTGGGCGTAAAGCCTTTTAAGATACAGCTGGTGCAAGAACTAAAGCCAGCCGACCTACCACAACGCCGAATTTTTGGTGAATGGGCTCTTGGAAAGCTGGCCGAGGATCCGCTTTTTTATCGAAAAATTGTGTTCAGCGATGAGGCTCATTTTTGGTTGAATGGGTACGTAAATAAGCAAAATTGCCGCATTTGGAGTGAAGATCAGCCAGAAGCATTGCAACAGCTACCAATGCATCCCGAAAAAGCCACTGTTTGGTGCGGTTTATGGGCCGGCGGCATTATTGGGCCATATTTCTTCAAAGATGATGCGAATCGCAGCGTTACTGTCAATGGTGAACGCTACCGAGCGATGATAACAAACTTTTTTTTGCCCGAAATGGAAGTTCTTGACTTGCATGATATGTGGTTTCAACAAGACGGTGCCACATGCCACACAGCACGCGAAACAATGGCGCAATTGCGAGGCGAGTTTGGTGAACAGTTAATTTCACGTTTCGGGCCGGTCAATTGGCCGCCTAGATCGTGCGATTTGACACCATTAGATTATTTTTTGTGGGGATATGCCAAGGCTAATGTGTATAGGGACAAGCCCGCTTCGATTGACGCACTGGAAGCCAACATCCATGCATTCATTCGTGAGATACCGGCCGATATGTGTGAAAGAGTATGCCAAAATTGGACTCAGCGGATGGGCTACCTGAGACGCAGCCGCGGTCAACATTTGCATGAAATTATCTTTAAACATTAAATTGCAAGGTTCAAACTATCGATTCAAATAAATATTTCATTCATTTTTTCGAATTTTTTGTGTTTTTTTTTAAAAAAAAGTTCTAAACCTCTTAAGAAATCACCCTATATAAGATGTCAAAAAAAAAGAATTTTTGAGGCCAATTTTCGCGATGCCATAACTTGGAAAGTGATCAATAGTCCGATATACAGATAAACAGAAACTGCAGCGACTACTGAACGCAGTGGATGGCCGAGTGCGGCAATTGGTCAACGAGCAAAGATTACGAAACAGCTTGAAGTGCACTGTCTGAGTGCACAACATAATGCAGGCGCAAAGCAATTGCTACGCCGATTGTATCGGAATTTTTGATGCTAACATCGAAAGCTTATAGGATGCGGAAAGTCTAGAGCAGTGGCCATTGCGTCGAGCACCGAGAGCGCTGTCTACTTTGAGGCAACTGCATATGAATATTCAAAACAGCGATCAAAAACTCTGCCAGATCCCATGCAAACATCAACGCCTAGACTTTCCAGTCCCGCCATTGACAGTAAAAGAAGAAAGAGAAAAAAAGAAGGATTATTGCCGTCATCTAGCCGCGCGCCATGACGAGCAACAACCAGGATGTGGTTTGTGTTCAGGAAATTGTGCCCGTCCATTCAAATGTCTGAAGTTCAGAGGGAAGTCCTTTTTTGTAGCATTTTTAGCAATACAAAGTTAATACTGACTTATAAAAAAAAAAAAAAAAAAAAAAAAAAAACAAAGACAACTTGACAATTAATTCCCCTCAATGTACGAGTAGATATTAAGTCTGTTCCTTTACTTTTAAATCTTAGGAATTTTTACTAATTTTTAAGAATTTTTACTCAATGCCGTTCCTTAACTCGAAAAATTCGTAAAAGAGAGCGTCATCGAGATATTACCAATGCACTGAGAATCTAACAAATTTTTACTCAACAAATTTCTTTGTGTAAGAATTGTAAACGCTGTCAGTCACCTTAGAATTAACAGCTGATTTGAAATTTGTTGTCCTATTTGGCATATGCGTGCATTCGTTTCAATTTCTTGCGTATTAAAATGGTATCAACAGGCGGCAAAACAAAATTGAATGTTTTCTTCAAGATTCCTTTCGAAAGTGGCGACGAAATTCTTCCTCGCTGTAAGATGGAGCAATTTCCTCCACGTAATTTTCAATGCAGTATCGCCCTTTCCTCTTCTCAATCAGTACAAACTCTTCCACATACTCGGATTCATCAAAAAGAAGTTCGATTAATACCGAATCACTTTCATCGCTAGATAGATGAATCAACAAATTTTGTTAGTTCTGTGCCTAAAAGTTAAAACATCTTAAGTCGACTTAAGTTGTTTTAGCTGTTTAACGTTATTTGAATTGTGTTCTCTTACTCTTACTCTATTAAGCCAAAGCAGTTGAAAAAATGTCAAATAATGAGGAAGTTATAACTGTTTTAAAATGGATTAAGTCATCAACAGTAGTGCCTTGCATAAGTTTAAAATTGCTCTCCTGAAAAGTGGACAAAATTGACATAAGATGTTTTGCCTTTTAGGCACAGAGTTAATTCTTCGAGTTTTTCAGATATTTTAACTTTTTGGAATTTTTGAATGGTGTACTTGGCATTTTTCATAGATTACTACTACATTTATTTAGCTGTTTTCAAATTGGCGGCGATGTAACATTCTGTAACAAGTTGCAGACGCAATTCACATTGGAATGGAAACAAATATTATTTGAAGCCAAAACGAAATCGATTGAAATTCAAAGTAGAATCGTAAGAAGTGGTAATGATTTAATTACAAGCCTAAATAGCTTAGAGTGGCTTTAAAAGTTCGACTAGGTGTGAAACGGTATTTATTCATGTTAATCAGATAAATTCAAGGTCTGCCTTCGAATATAGTACATGCCTAGGTACGTGGTGCGACCTTAGACATTCGGTTTTCTGAAATGTACATACAGCTGTCAACTGAATTTAAAATCAAACGCAATTCCGTCAGTCTAACGAAGGATTTCCATTCTACCAACGGCCCCTAACTGCACCGCTGACTTGTCAAAAAATATTTAAGTTAGCAATCTATTTCCCACTCGCGTTTTGATTGTACCGAAATTATTTACGAAATATTATCTAGCAATTCTTGAAATATAACACGATTGTGGATTTGGATATTGGAACGAACTGTCAGGTTATGTGCAAGTGTATGCGTTCGGCTAATTTACTTTAACATGACACACATGCTTTCCCACATTGTAGCACGGAAAGCAGCTTGTAGGCAAATTCTCTTAAGTTCGCTGAGCTGACGGTCTATCTAATACTAGGTAATGGCACTAGTTATGTTGGCGTCAATTTTTGGAAAGAGCTTGTATTTATATGGAACTGACATTTTAATAGCAGTCCATAATAGTATGTCAATGGATGTACGTATACAATAAAAATGAATTGTTAGTCCTTTTGACTTTGTATTCCTATACATATAGAAAATATTTTAAAATGTTCACAGCATTACTTTTAAAATTATTATTATAATTGCATACTTAATTAATAATTACGTAATTAAATTACAATATTAATATAAAATTCCTTTGTTTTATTTATGCGCTGTTTCCGCCTTACTTGCGAGAGCATATACAAAATCGTTTCATTAGCTCATAAGAGATAACAACTTGAGCCTTCTGTCTTGCAGATGACTGACACAACGTTACCAAAGTCATAATGCTTGGATGTCGTTTGCAAAAAGTTTGCCACGCTTCCCGTATAACCCGACCAAGATAGCTTTTATAATTGAACTTTCATGTGGTTAAGTTCCTTTTGTTAAATGAGAAAGTTACCACAAAACGCGAGTAAACCGAAAGATCTACAGATAGATAAATTAATTTATTTGTAGCCTTTGAAAGACGGAGCCCATCAACATAAAATGTCGCCACTAATTGACAAACTCGAAAATAAACGAAATTGAAAAATGTGTGCTGCTTTTCATAGGAATGGTACAAAGCAAAGACAAACTATACAAGTATTGTCTGTCTAGGAAGTAGATACGTTACATATTTAACAGGATGTTTCAAATGGTAACTTTGATCAATCCGTCCTTCAGTTAAAATTTAAATCATCCTTCGTCCAGAATTTGAGCTATGACAGATATTAAATTATTAAATTCGAATGCGTGTAGAACCGAGTTCCTTTAATTCGACCAACGTCGGTAACGTCAGCCACACATACGAAATGCCGACTTGGTACTCAGTCAAGAAATTTTAACTAGATTTGTCGGCTCCCCCACCGCGTCAACTGGAAAAACCGCTCAGTTGACCAATCTAGGCCAACAAAAACTAAAAGAACTCAAGTCCACCAGCCGTCAGACTTGCAAAACTAGAGTTTTGAGCATCCCCATTCAATGGGTGAGCAAACGATTTTCATACACTGACGACTACTCGTATTACTCAGTGAACATCTATAGATTTTAATTACAACACGCTGATCGTTTTGACTACTCTTTTAGTGTAGTTTGAAGTACATAGCGCGTGCTAAAATTTTGTAAATAAAACGCTTGAAAACTCTTTATAATTTTTAATAATTTCCCTTTGACAACAAAAGCGTTTCCTGACTTTTTTGAAAGTTTCATAAATTTTGTGAGCGAAGTCATTCCAGCCATTGACTTATTATATTTATATGGACTGCTAGTAGACAACTTCGCGTTGGTTCCAACATAAGCGCTAGCTCTCGTGGTTCGGAGCGGAATAAATTGGAAAATAACATCTGAGGTTTCCATTTCGTTGCAGATAGTTTTGCATAAGACTGTGTTATTGCGATTAATTGAGTAAGGTTTTAAAATATAAAAGGGACAAATCTGTTTCCATAGGTAAGATTTTCAATCAAAATGCATGAGGCAGAAAACTCATTTTGTTTTATTTAGATTGCGTAAACAAAATGGATTTAACAAGGATTGCCTTGAGGCGATACGTTGTCTTAATGACCAGTACATTGACACGGAACCAGCTGATAATAAAAGAATTTGCTCCAAACATTTCGAGGCAAATTGGCTTTGGAATGCAATTGTTTCCCGGTTCAGTGCCGACAATTTTTCCTATTTCTTGTAGAACAGAAAAATCAAATTTTATTAATATAAAGGACACAATCAAAATTTGTAAAACTGTCCAGAAAACTGTGTCTTTGTATGAATTACAAAATAAATTAGGGTGCAATAAGATTTATAGCCTGATAATTATAAGAACTTTAATAAATATAGATGCAAGCAATTCATATGATGAATTAAATTCTGATGTACTTGAATGTGATATTCTTGATAATCATAAGTATTTATTGATCAGAAATGTGATTGAAATATACGCTAAAGTGTTATTACATCATATTTCTAAAATGAATAATGAAAAACAACATAAAAAAACTAATTCGCAATGAATATACGAAAATTGCGCAATTTATGGGACAATGAAAAACGATTTTTTATTAAAATTTTGTTGGTTCCATCTATTATTAATTATTTAAAGGCAGAGATGAAATCTATTGTAAAAAATGTCGCAACAATTTGAATTTTAACCGTTTCACTTGGCAAATCCACTCACGCCCAATAGGTGGCTCTAGCATTCTATGGAGAAATCCAAGATGGTTGTCATTTTGTTTCACTTATTTTTCGCATAGAACCGCGAGCGCTAGTTATGTTGGCGTCATTTTCTGGGCAGAGATTTTATGGAAGTGACATTTCACTAGCAGTCCATATATAATAAGTCAATGATTCCAGCGTACATCTGACGTTTTGACAGTATTTTCAATTCTTGCTACAAATGAAACGGAAGCCCTGCTTGACAGCACGTCAAAGCGAAAAACCCGAAAACAATTGAACATAAATATCTGTCAAGAATCCAAAATAAAAACTTTATAATCCCTCGATTCTTCTAAGATGCTAATGAGAGTATCTTTAATCAGTCAAAACGAGCATTAAATGTCGTACATCCATATTTTCAACATTAACCCAAGCTTCCCTACCCATTTTTTCCGCACCACTGGCTGGGCGCATTAAACAAAACCAAAACAACAAAAAAAATGTCCAAATTAACAGCACAGGACCACACCCACTCTATACAAATGCGTGCCTCCCGTACAATCGTCCTTGGCATACCCAAAGCGAAATTCAGATTTAATTTTCATTTAATGACATCGTTAATTGAATTACGTTTCAATTTAAGACCAATGAATTAATATTCACACCCAGGCTGTACCCGGCTTACACTTATCAGCTTTTCATTTCGTTAGCCCACATCAGACAACCGGGCTTAAATCGATTTTTACTCTCTTTGACAAGTGTTGACACACTTTAAGTAGCATCGCCTATCTTAAGACCCTTCAGTTGCTTTTGGGGGCTCACAAGCTCACATCGTTAAATGTAACCCCCTGCAAAAAATAAATCAATTGAAAAGATTCTCAAGTATGTACTCACCTTAACTGATAAGAATGATATGACTAAAGCTGCTATGTCGCCTAACATGTGAAAACTGTCTGCCACCAGTGCCATTGAATTCGTCACGTATCCCACGACAATTTCGACAAAAAAGAAGAACGCCGTCAGCCACATCATCGAGAGCAGTCGGCACTTCTTCCCAGTGTATTTTCCCATTTTGGCAAATCTACAAAGGAAATAAACGATTAGACATTTGCATTTATATAAAGTATAAGCACGATGGAGAGGGGGAGAGGCAAAGCGGCACTTTTTTTTGAATCTTAATTGATAAACTTCTAAATTTGAGTGATAGAAGAGGAGATAAATTCTTACATCATAATGGCGACGATTCGCTTTGAATTGCGTTTTAAGTTATAATACTTCCTCTTAAAGAGGCCGCAGTGAATAAAGGAGAACTAAATATGACACAAGAACTTAAAATAAACTTACTACTGACAGTGACAGCGTCAGCCCCAGGTATGACGACGACGACGACGTTGAGTGCTTCAACTAAGTTTGAAAAACAAAACAAAATCACATTCAATGAGCTCAACAGCGAATATGGGATCTGTTCCCATAGTTGACGTCTGCATAATCGAATTGCAAGTGGCTTTCATTTGACGTGCAGAACAGACCCGAACAATCAAATTGTGTTTATCTACAGAACACCCGCCTGGTTGCACTGAATTAGGGTGGTTTTGTATTTTAATTTGTTTACCGGCAATAAACGACCGATTGTTGTTTTGTTTATAGACGCTGTAGCTGTTCTAAGCAACGCGCGAAACGGGCGTCTATAGCCTTTAATGTAAACAAATTACGTTACCGTTTGAAAGTCAACTTTTCTGAGAAGTGTGGCAGTCTCCGAAGATAAATATCAAGTAAAGCCAGTTCAGCCAAGCAGTATATGTAACAGTTTAACATAGAAGTATTCACAAACTTTAATAATTGGAAAACACTTTTGCAGTAAGCTTAACTTTGACAGATCACAAGAAAACATGTGTCCACGTGAAATCGAAACAGTTTTTAATGAAGAACAATTTCATGAAGAAAAACTTTTCCCATTTGGATATTATTTGAGAAACTTTTCTAGCAAAGGAAATATTAAACGGGGTACACTTCGAGGAGAATTTACTGTAGTAATAATTGGATGGAGAAACAGTAGGAAAATAGAGGTGAACTCACAAAACGGATAATTGTAAAGGGTCATTCATTTTTCGGTTTCGAAAGTAAAGCTAAATAAAACACACACAGCGATACATTTTTGAAGAAATTTTTATTTCATTATAAAATTTGGACTTTGCCATTAAGTGTGAAATACAATATCATTTAAATGGCCGCAGCATGCGATTCTTTTGAGGTAATTTTTAGCCACTTTTTCGCACATTTCGGGCGGTATCTCGGCCATAACTTGAGTAATGTTGGTTTTTAATGCGTCTAGAGTTCGGGGATTATTCGCGTAAAAACGGTCTTCGCGTAGCCCCACAGAAAAAAATCCAACGGTGTCAAATCACATGATCTTGGTGACCAATTGACGTCGCCAAAACGTAAATAAACGCGACCAGGAAATTTCTTACGCAAATAAGGCAATAATTAATAAGTTTGAACCACATATCGTCCAAGTCACGATCTTAAATCGCCAGCCAAAAAAAAATCCGTTATCATTCGATCGGTTATCAATCGATAAATTAGGATCATCAGCAACACTTGCACTTGCAGCAGCAATATTTTCAACTGAGCGTGCATTACGATGATGCACAGGCCCAGCGTTGCCAGTTTGGGGGTTTTCCCCCCAGATCTAGGGGTTTTTTTGACCGGCGGGGGGAAATCTGGGGGGAGAAATTATTTAGGGGGAAATATGGGGGTTTTTTTTAATTGTAATTGCGTTCAATTATTTTTTTCTTCTCACTAAAAAGTATCGTAAGTGAACATTAAAAGCTATAATAAAGCAACACCAACAAACCAAATAAATTCATGTTCCATTTATGCCAATTCCATTCCGACGCATTCCAATATTCATTGGTGCAAGGATATTGATAAACCCCTATCTAAAGCTACATACATCACACACTATTGCATTTGCGAAGAGTTCACAATAAATAGAGCGACACTTTCTTTGTATTGTGTCTCTTGCCAAAACCAATTTGTGATTGTTCCTGGATCGGGATGTATCAATTTTACCCCTTCCGATCAAATGATCAAAATGTTCATGAGCAGATGTACAAAAACAAAGATTAAGACAACGAGAACTATATTTTAGGACTTATTTATGAAAGTTGATTATTTTTACTTATTAGCTAAGTTTTTCTAATTAAATCTTGAAATCTGAATTCACTTCCTTTTTTTTTTTAAATACGTATACATTAAAAAATCTTTTTAGTTCTTTAAACTCGTGTCTTTGTATTTAATCTAAAGTTTACATACATAATTTGAAAAAAAAATTGGGGTTTTTTTTTAGAAAATAGCTAAATCTGGGGGTTTTTCAGATTTGTCTGGGGGGAAATATTTCAACCGTCTGGCAACGCTGCACAGGCCTTACGACATCAGTAACGCTTCTCTTCAAATTTCTTCACAATTTTACCGATTGCTTGTGTAGGCGGTCGATTATGACGACACGATTATCATCGCGTAACGCGCGAAAAGAGGCTACGTTAGAATGAACACTTTTGTAGAAGTTTTTATAAATTTAACGAGTTGTTCGATTGTTACGCGATCCATTATCGTAAATGTCGAAAATTCAACTAATATTATGACACTTCAAATGACAACTGAGTTTGAAAAGTGTCAAATGCCAGCGCTACCAACTTGAAACCACGTAATGAATGAACCTACTTACAAACTGTCAACTTAGTAGATACTCAGTAGGTACTGAAATTTTTGACTAGATTCATAGCCGATGAATCTCTCCCTCCATAAACGTCAACTGAAAAAGCTTTTTATGTGACCGTTCAAAGCCAATCAAAACTGAGACGCATCAAGTCAGACAGCTGTCAGACTTACTAAGCTAGATGCTTGAACGTCTCAAAGTGTGATGGAAACGTCCACCGTGATTTATAAATCACTTCAGCTTAATCACCTTGGTGGGAACGTGTTTTAAATATTAAGAGTAAAATAAACGCGTCCTTACGGAAATCACATCTCGCTACCAGGATGGGCTTGAAACCTTAGAAAGTGCATAAGAGGGTGATCTATTTTTTCAACATTTACATTTTTTGTCAGTTTCAGGTGGAGTTCTTATTGTATGCTGTGTTTTAAAAGTGCAGATTGACGATTGAGTCGAGTAAAAGCAAAAACAAAAATAAATCTAATCTAAAATCGTAAGGTTTAACATTTTTTTTAGGAATAATATAAGGTTCATTCGCGTACGAAGTTGAAATCGAACACAATCGATATAAATAGATCGCAATTGCACAAAGTCGATAGGTGCATATTCTAATCAAAAATGACAGAAAAAGAGAATATTAACAAAATAACGAGCAACAAGTAGTTCCTGTCTTGAATTTTAACCGGCAAGTACTGATAAATATGTCAAATGCACAAAGCGGACAAGAAATAAAATCAAAATACTCTTAAGAATCAATTGCACACAAAAATAGAATCTGTGAAAATAAAGAAACTTCGTTGGCGGTCGCATATTCTCCCAGAACCTTTCATATGATGTAAAAAGGTAAAGGTTTTCAAAGCTGTAAGTGTGTCAAAGTTTATTTTCGGCTCTCTGAGAGAGTTTTGCTCAATTCCTTTTATTTATTTATTTTACTTCTTGAAAGCTTGACTCAAGAAAGTAAGCGAATAGACCTATTTACTCGCAACTCGCTACTCGCGGTTTGAGTTTAAAGTCGGAACTAGAATTCGGAGTTCTAAATTTACGAAACAAAAATATATCCACCTACTCATATGTGATCAAAAAGAACATTATTCGGCGTAGGCACAAATATGCCAAAAAGGGCACAATCTAGACACCGTAGCTGGCGAGTATTTTATCCATAGGTCAAAGGACGAAACGTATGCGACAGATTCAATGGGTTGACGCCTCCACACCGATTTCAAGCGACGTACAAAGATGAGAAATTAAGAGTTTAAAGAAAATAAATATGACTACCAAAATTTGAATAAAAAAGATCCCGAATCGGGAGTATCGGCACAAATATAAATTCTGATGTAAATCATAGATTCCATCTGCAACCAGAGTTGAACAAAGAGCTCTAAGGGCACACTAATTAAATAAATCAATCAAACAGTTTTCAAATTCAAGACGTCAATAGTTGTGCTGTCAATATACAAACTACCCTTGAAAACATGACGTCCCATTAATGCCATTAATCTTCTTCACGATATGCCTGTTTTGAGTGCATATATTTTTTGAAAACATTTTTGTAAACAAAGCAGTGCCGAGACATACTTGAAATCTAAAAGTTGTAAATGCAAACTTTGTAGTCAATGAAACAGTTTTACAAAAGTGACGCCGTCAATAGCGAAGATATTTTTTTATTTTTTTTTAATATGTCGCCATTGTTACTGTTACTTATACGTTGCAGTGAAAACTAACTCCACGTTTTACATTTATAAAATTTGCTAAAAAAAAAAAACATTATTTTAGATACGAATTTGGTAATTTACATTCATTTTTATGGGCAAAAGTCAAATCTCGACATTGCGAATATCAATATATGAACATGATCTATTCCATGAAAATCCAATATTTTCCACAGTTTGTTATTAAGTACGCGCCAGCAATTTAAAACGCGCAATTTCTTTCCCACACCAAGTGTTGACAATTTGTGACAGTATTTACACAGTGCGAATAAAAGCGAAAAGCTGCTGCTACTTAAAGTACACGTGCTTGCTCTCTACAAAAAAAATTAATCACCCAGCAGAAAAAAATCTAGAAAAATGGCTCTTTGTAATCTAGTATAGTGGCAATTGTAAATGCAACAAAGATAGTGAAAATGCAGTAACCCCACTAATGTCATTGAACTGGAATCGACCAAGTCTCAACTCTTCCATATATTGTTTTCTCTGCGCTCGTGTGAAAATTAACTAACCAAAGCAAACTCATTCGAATTGCAGATAAAATTGGCCAAATAAACAATTTGCACCATTCACGACCAATAAATGAAGCCCCCTCGTGTATGTTGACAGATTACCCGTAAATTCACGAGATTTCGATATTTTTTTTTTAACAGCACAATTTAGTGAAGTCTCGTTTGCAAAACAACAAGTCGAAGAAAGTGAGCACGCCACCAATAAATTCAGCGAGTACGTCGTCGTTCGCCCGTGTGATCGTTGACTCATCAGTCATCATCATTCTGACGCTGCTGTGGGAGTATATAAAGGGTGATTTTTTAAGAGGTTTAGAACTTTTTAAAAAAAAAAAACACAAAAAATTCGAAAAAATGAATGAAATATTTATTTGAATCGATAGTTTGAACCTTGCAATTTAATGTTTAAAGATAATTTCATGCAAATGTTGACCGCGGCTGCGTCTCAGGTAGCCCATCCGCTGAGTCCAATTTTGGCATACTCTTTCACACATATCGGCCGGTATCTCACGAATGAATGCATGGATGTTGGCTTCCAGTGCGTCAATCGAAGCGGGCTTGTCCCTATACACATTAGCCTTGGCATACCCCCACAAAAAATAATCTAATGGTGTCAAATCGCACGATCTAGGCGGCCAATTGACCGGCCCGAAACGTGAAATTAACTGTTCACCAAACTCGCCTCGCAATTGCGCCATTGTTTCGCGTGCTGTGTGGCATGTGGCACCGTCTTGTTGAAACCACATATCATGCAAGTCAAGAACTTCCATTTCGGGCAAAAAAAAGTTTGTTATCATCGCTCGGTAGCGTTCACCATTGACAGTAACGCTGCGATTCGCATCATCTTTGAAGAAATATGGCCCAATAATGCCGCCGGCCCATAAACCGCACCAAACAGTGGCTTTTTCGGGATGCATTGGTAGCTGTTGCAATGCTTCTGGCTGATCTTCACTCCAAATGCGGCAATTTTGCTTATTTACGTACCCATTCAACCAAAAATGAGCCTCATCGCTGAACACAATTTTTCGATAAAAAAGCGGATCCTCGGCCAGCTTTCCAAGAGCCCATTCACCAAAAATTCGGCGTTGTGGTAGGTCGGCTGGCTTTAGTTCTTGCACCAGCTGTATCTTAAAAGGCTTTACGCCCAAATCCTTCCGCAAAATTTTCCACGTAGTGCTGTAACAAAGGCCTAACTGCTGGGAACGGCGCCGAATCGACATTTCGCGGTCTTCTGTCACACTAGCTGATACGGCCGCAATATTTTCTTCACTACGCACAGTACGTAAACGTGTTGGTGGTTTAATGTCCAACAAAGTAAATTTGGTGCGAAATTTGGTCACAATCTTCCGAATAGACTGCTCAGAAGGTCGAGAATGCCGATCATAAAATGGAAGCAGCGCGCGATGAACATTTCGAACCGAGCACGAATTTTGATAGTAAAATTCAATAATTTGCAAGCGTTGTTCATTTGTAAGACGATCCATGGTTAAATTGCAAACCAAACTGAAGCTGTTTGACAGTGACACAAGGTACTAAACACACGTCAGCTGTCAAAACCAGTGTTGCCAAAACCAAACCAGCTAAAAAATCACCCTTTATGTATATTCATAAAATAAAAATACCTTTAATGATATAGGTGCGCACCGAAACCGCACTCGTATGTATTTCGGAGCATTAATACGGTGTGTGAACAAAATCAATTTGTTTGGTGCTTTTGCGCACGTGCTGCAGTGCCGGCAATGACAAATATTTTATTTGTAACTCCAACTGAGTTTACTCCATACGGGTATGCATCACTTTAATTGCACACAGCACTCTAACACGTTGCTCAGTGGTAGATAAGATAAAAACAAAATTTTAATCAAAACAGAGATTGAGAGTGAGCTACTGGTACTAATTGGGGGGATATGCAATATACACGTACAATCTGCCTGGGGCCGACCCCATCATAGAAAATTATAGGCGGCAGAAACAAATTAGCGATAATAAAGAAAGCTCTTGACAGGTTTATGTATACAGTACGATGCAGAGACAATACTGAGACCACCAACTTCGGCCGATTTCCCGTTACTTGCCTACAAGCTATATTTTCACGGGGTGGCAAACGCTAAGTGCGCTAGTATTGTTACATAGAAATTCGTATTGACAAATGTCACGTAACTTCAAAAATTCCGGCTCACCACCACAATCGCACCTTGCATATGCCACTTCCGCTTTGGGTAAAGCTGCTGACAGCGTTCATAAAATGTTGTCCGTTAAATTTGAAATTATTTATATAAGTACGTGTGGATAGTATTTTTTTTTAGGAATAAGTACATTTGCCTAAGATATTTATGAAAAATTGTCAATGCAGAATGGGTGCATGAAAATAAAAACATTTTGAGCAAGTTTTCTTTAGTTATTAAAGAAAAATTCACACAATAAATCGATCTTAATGATATCGAAAAGAGGTAAATACGCAACTATGTTTGTCCAAATATTTTCTAGTGTATAAAACATATATTTTAGATAATTTTACTAACCAACCAAATCAAATTATTCGCCTTTTAATAATTTATAATAACTAACCAATGGCATTCAGTAATATAAAAATGTGGAATTCCCGAACTCTTTCACGTTTCCCCACGGTTGCCGCGGTTGGCAGCATTTATTTTTGTAGTTTTTGTGTGTTTTTGCATGTCACACTGATTCTTTTTTGACATAACACCGATAGGAAAACAAAATGGCGAATTTGAAAAAAAATTGAGGGGGCCTCAGTATGGTTTGTCTATGGTACGATGATTGACAGTTCAATGAGTTGCGTCGTGTGCATATATTTTTGCGGGAAAATTCAACAAATTCGTCTAAGAACAGTTAAATGGACGTCAAAATGAACAGCTAATTTTTCATTGAAGATCCGAGAGAATTGCTCCGAAATTCACAATTGTTCTTGTCAATAAAAACAGTTGGAGGACTTGGGCAATAGCGGTAGACACCATTTGCACATCGTGGTGTGAGAGTTGGTCTTCTTTTGGTACTTTTTGTTTGTTTTTATACAGTAAATATTTCGGATCACACAGCGCAAAATTTGTTTCTAACACAACAAACATTTTAATCTGACATTTTGCTGAGGTGTGTTGGTTGGAAGTTCTTCAAAAAAAATATTCCGGACACTTCTGTCGTGTTAATAATTGACCTGGAGGTGCTGGAAACATGGAAAGAGCACTTCTAGATTTGCTCGTTCTATAGAAAGAAGAATATTTTTAGTGGTGTAGTTCGAAAAAAAACTGGGACTCTGAAAATGTTTGTTCTGTCAAAACTGATCAAACACGACTTTATTTACAGACTCATTTATCTTTATCAAAGGGTTTTCTTAGCGAATCAAAATATTTGAACACAATCCATATTCAACTACGTATGCACCAGTTGGTTAGCTCCGCGAAACTGACGTCGTCATTGAAAGTCGCGTCATTGTATCAGAAAATATTACCAAATTGTATACCTGAACCTGATGATCGAAGCGAAGGTGAATCATATGCCACATCAGAGAAAGGGTAACCTTTAAAGTGACTGAATGAAAAACCACCTTTTTGTGATGTGGTTTTCACCAGTCCATTCGCTGCTACAAAGAATTTTATGCAACCATGCAGACAGTGACTATATTTACATTATGATTCAGATGTCATCATGTGAAACGGACTATATACGCCCTGCGTAAGCACAAAAAATGATTGATCATCGCTTCCTATTCCCAGTTTACGAGGGGTCTTTTACAGAGTTCCGATTCCCACGTGTACTTTATTTTTTCCGTCCAATTTCAAATCAATAAACCGAGAGAATCGCCAGACCATCATACTACGAACTATACAAACTTACACTTGTAAATAGAAGACGACCAGGAAGCAATAGTTCACCCTCTTGACAATGACTTGCATGGCATGTGACACAAAGCTTTTTCACAAATCTCTTAAAGTTTACTTTTGAATTAGAGCACATTCCTGGCACAGTTCATGTGTTTGTTTGTCTGTCAGCTTTTCTTTATTGACATGTCGGTTATTCTACGGGGTGGCCATTTGCTTCATCATTTTGGGATTTTGAGGAACAGACTTTGACACTACTTTGTGACAATTTATCTCTATTTAGTGCACTTTTTCCAATTTATTCGTACATATCTATCTACTGACGTTTCTTTTTTCTTCTAGTACAAAAAGAAGAAGAGTAGTGAGATCATTGCTTAAAATTTGCCCTGACTTCAGACAGATGTGCCAATGTTTTCTGTTGACCGCAGATCATTAAGTCTAATAGGTACAACAGATACATCAAATGGCGCGCTATTGAGTTCATGAGTTTGCATCCTAGTTGATAATTGTATGATATACTCTGCATTCTAATAAGATGGCAGTGTCACTTTTAATTTGAGCTTTATTCGAATAGTTGGCAGCCAGACACAACGAGAAAAATTAAATATTCAAAAACAATGTCTGGATAGAACAGAATAACTCCAAGGCGGGTAACATGAATGGGGTCATGCTTTACAAGATACAAATAAATTGCACTAACAATTCAAATTCGCTATGAGCTGATGCACGCATTGATACCGTTATGAAGTATAACTTGACTATACCGGTTTTCAGCGAGAGCAGCCATAGAAAACGTCCCTTTGAGTTCTTTATAACTGATTTTGTTGAAGAATTACTGGAGAATGTTATTAATGCGGTTGTGTCAAAATTTACGACACCAAAATAAAATCCATATGAGTAATGTGACCTACAAAATATTTCAGGTAAAAATTATTCCAATTGTATCAAATCTTAGTATTTATATTTAACAATTTTGCAGAATTTGATACTAATGCATTCTTTCATAACAACGTGCATTTTTCGAGGTTAAAAATGTTTTTCCTAAAATTGCGTTATTTTGTGTTTTTACATTTGACATCTGGATCTGCAGAGTTGGCTCAAATAAATCGAGCCTTATATCGATTATAATCGAAAGTGGGAATATCGATTAAATAAAATCGAATAACTTTCGATTCCATACGAATTTTAGAAAAGGTGTAACAATGGGTTTAAGGACTTAATTTAATTCAAAGTGTTTTGCTTCGACAACTCGCTTTGAATATGAAAAAGATAGTAGTAGTACCATTTATTCTCGACGAAGTTTTGATACCGCCGTCAATTTCGTATCGAATTTATTTGGGAAGTACCAATGTATTGTTAAGGGAGCATGTTTTTGTTGCTCCCTTAACAATTCATTAGCTGTTTTTTATTATCAGCGTGATCTGATCCGAATCAGATCACGAAAATAAAACAGAACGGATCATTGAAAAGTTTAATTTTGGAATTGTGGCAACAGTTGCTTTCAAAAGCAAAACACATAATACAGGGTATTTCAAACTTCATATTGCCACCAGCCATATTGCAAATATTCTTCTCAGCGTGACGTCACACAAGGCACATGTCATTTCACTTGCAAAGTCGGGGTGTTACCATATTTGAATCAAATTTGCATAATTTTTCTTTTAAATATATTTTTGTGAAACAAATTTCGTATTTTATGTTCAAATATGCAACACATGAACAATATTTGCTGCTGCCGCTTGAGTTTATCTTGGCATATTTAGGTGTATCCAGACCACCGAAACATTTCAGAAATGTTTATGAAATGTTTCTGAAGTAAATCGGACAGAATTTATAAACATTTATAAAAGATTTCTGAAATTTATTTATTAAGCCCCGTATTAATAAACACTGCGTAAAAGTTATCAACACGTTACTCAGCAGTTACGTCAAATTTTTGTATGCTATCTGACGTCTACTAGCTAACTTACATTTTGCATATTTGTTTATTAATACGGGGGTAAAGGTTTATGAAATGTTTCAACTTTATCCTGTTTTGGACTAGAAGAAAATAATGTGGTGAGATTATTAGCAACGACTAAAGTTTTTATTTTTGTAATTTTGTTCTCGGCAATCACGCGACACGCGATTTAATTCAAATAATCGTATTAAATGAATCACTTTCTCATTAGGTATTCAAAGCTTTTCTGGGCATTTTTATTTTATTTAAAAAGAAATAATAATCGAAAAACAGCGCTCACTTTCTGCAAGGATACCTACTTGTAAAACAAAAATTATTTCCCATCATGATTGGGTAACTGTGAAACATTTCATAAATGTTTTTTTGGTGTCCAGATCCAAACCAGCAAAAAATTTTTAAACATTCCATAAAAATTGTTTTGTTTAATAAGTGTTTTAGAAATATTTACTGAACATGTAGGTATTTCATAGTTTATCAAATGTTTGGCTGGTCTGGACATACCTTTATAGAACGAGAAAAAACAACATAACTAGGAATACGGACAGCGAGTTTATTCGAATGCGAAATAAATCAATTGATTTTTTTGTGTTCCATTTTTCAGTCTGGCAACGTGATTGTGTGGCTATCGTTTACAGGCACACCAACATTTAAAAATAAAACAAGCCACCTAGTCGGAAATAGTAGAAATAATTTTCGGATCATGATTCTGATCTCGATGAGAAGCAAGATCATGTGCTGTTGTTGTAAATGCATGTAAATCGATGATCTATATGGATCATAGCTGATAATAAAAAACAGCTATTGACTGACACTATAGTTTATTTTGTAATAGAAAATCTGAATTGGTTATAAATATTTCTACGTCAGGTTAAAACTATGTTTGTCCAGCCTTTAGGCCAATTTAATGTTGTTAACAACATTTTTATTTATTCGTATTAATAACGCAAAAGCATTCCACCAAATTCGATATCTAAAGAACGTTTAATGGAACAATAACGTGCGAAAGAGCACTTTATTTTACTTAGATTTAGATAATTCAATAGTCAAAATTTGACATTCTGACAATTTAAATTGATTGATTGCTGATAACTCACAATTAGTGACAGCATATTCTCCTTTTTGGTTGATCATTGCAATTAGCCGATAAATATTGTTTATTTGGGTATAGCTTGCATTAAAATAAAATATGACCAGCGATATACATAAAACTATTTTTATAAATAAATGAGGTTGCATATTAGTAGGAATTATAGTAAATCTCTGTATTCTTTACACGACAGCACATCAGTTCATAGACAAAAATTGTCATTCTTCATATTTTAGCGGTCTTTGTGATGTGTTTCATTGCTTAGAAATTGCATTTAGCACTAAAAGTTTAATTCAATTTGTGAAGTCTTGTGCTCCAACTTGCTTGCTAAGCCAGGGTGGTATTAATGTTAATTTTAGTGAATCTAATCTAATTATAATATTATTTTTCTTCAATTCGTTTAAAGTCTGCACTGCACAGTCCAACTTAAATATACAGCTCTAGTACAAGTTTCGTTTCGGTGAAATTTTTCAATCTAGCGCAAATTATCTGCTAGATTGAGTAAAATTAAGCTGTCAGTCATATTCAATTAAAAGTTAACACATTTGCAAAATCTAACAAAAAAAGGTGGTGGAACTCATCAATGAAATAATGAAACTAGAAATAAATTTTTCATGTGAAAAGCTTGTCCTCCTGGCCGTTCAATCTTCTGCGATTTTATGTGCTAGACGGCAAGTGCTAATGGAACGCTGCCATTATAAATGCAAAATCAAACAAAATTTTGTCAAATTGACAGTGAACAGACAAAAAAAAATATATGGGCACATTTAAGAATCATTAAGAATTCATAGACGTCAACTGAAACAGCTGTTCATTTGACAGATCCAAGCCAATCAAAACTGACATAGATCAAGTCAGCCCGCTGTCAGACTTACTAAACTAGATACTTGAACGTCCCCTATGCCTTGGATATTTGCCGTAGTTTACAAAATGATTATCAAAGATCAAAATTATGCTCACAGCTACGTAAAGTTAATTTTTATAAAGTTAAGAAAATAAAACTGTCACTTAATGATTTTTGAAAATGTAATTTCTTTACAAATTTTTAAAATTATTAAAGCAATTTCATGACACTAAGACTACAATGCAACTTGCAGCAGCTTTGCACAGAGTTGTATAAAAAAGTTGCGAATTCTACATACTTTGCTGAATCTATCTGTATAATTTCGAAGTCTCATGTTGGCTTCAGAAAACGGTTTCTCCCATACACCGCGTTACGATTTTAATGGAATTCTGGCTTAAACCACAGTAGGTATAGCCCTACTCAGTTTTAAAGAATAAAAATTCAACAGTGGTACTCAATATACGGGGTAAATTTTTAAACTTATTTTCGAAAAAAAAAAACAAATTCAAAAATATTATTATTCCTCTTAAATCCCTACAAGAAACCATATTATCCAGCACCCGACAACTGTTACATCCTCGTGCATTTCACCCGACTACCATTCAAATCCATCCGACATAACCTTGTGCAAAGCATTTGTTTCTTGTCAGCAAATAAAATATGTATATGTATATTCATGTCATGTCATGCAATCCAATACCAGTCAGAAAGTCCACTAAAACAATACAAATGACGAAAATACCCAAACAAATCTCCACTTTCCCATACTGTCAAAGTTTCCACTTTGATATTTATTACATTCATGCAATGTAATTGGGCCCCCTCCAGTTTGTTGGCTTTAACACGTTCAAATGGTTTCACTTTTGGAATATCAATTAGAATCACTCATTGATTTGGGCGACATCATTTAATCAACACACACATACAGAGAGCAATTTCATTATTTTTGAGCGTAATTTTAGTGTGACAAGGGTTAGCACTATAATAGACATTTTGTTTGACATCTCATTGTAAAAAAGATAAAGACAATCAAACGAAAAATAGTTGACAAAGTTGAAACGCAATGTGCCAATTTAGGCAACGACAATTGGTCTTTGACTCCTCGTAAACGTAATAGTTTGGACGGTTTAGCAGGCTCATTAACACGCCAATGAATAAGTTAACAGTTTGGTTTTTTGTTTGCATTGAATCTGTCATTGACGGCCGAAGTGACATAATTCCGCGTTTACATTTGGAATACTAATTGTCAGGGAGAGGTAGAAATTCGCGCTGTTGTGCTATTTGGCTAGTAAAGTATTTCCTCATTAGCAGAAAGACAGTAGACAACTTGGGAACGAAAAGCTGGTTAAGAGCCGATGAATTTATACAATGCTGCGTTTAAAGGGCCTTTGACGCTTCACCTATAATTATGGATAAAGCGTAAAGCTTAGTACGCTGCTGGAGGCAAATTTGAGCTCCCATAGAAAGTTCTCTCGAAAATTAAGCTGAGCTAAATTAAAGCGGATGTTTTAAAGAGAAACGCCTAATATTAAAAATGCCGACAGCTCAGACAGTTCTATCAAAATGATTGGGCACATTCAAGAATCTAGTTATCTTAAGTCGACTAGATTCGTCGGGAACGTCACTTTTTCTACGTCAGCCACATACGCGAAATGTCGAAATGTCAACTTAGTACTCTGTCACGAATTTCTTGACTAGATTCGTCGGCTACCCCTCCATAAACGTCAACTGAAACAGCTGCTCATATGACCGATTTCAGCCAAAACATCTAGTCAGACAGCTTTCGCACTGCAAATTTATGACAAATCACACAAAGAATACTACTTTCGTCTGGTTCGATAATCAAACCACCTGCTCAACTTATTCTTATTCCAACTCAAAAATTTGACAGCCGAATTCCCATAAAAAAATACTAAACGATAAATAAAATGCCGCCAAACACCCTCATCGCTGTCATTAACAGCATTTGAGCGCTCAAAGAAGGCATCTGTCGTCTCGTCATTAGTTTGCACTTTGCATGTTTCGTGTCATTTTTTTATGTATAGTATGTACAAAAAAAATTTCATTGTATATCAAACGTTAGACATAGATAGTCAATGGTATACACAAAGCGTCAGCAAATAGTCGCCCTGTCACGCGATCCAATTGATCTCTTTGTGATTTAATTTGTTTGCACTCTACTCTAGGTCGTGTAAATATGTAGTTGTAAATATTGGCAACCTTAATTGCAAGTGTCATTAATTTCAGTTCCAGTCAGAGTATTGACAAATTATTCTACGTTTCTGCTCTGCGATGTACAAAATGAAAGTTGAATACTATTTTCCTACTTTATTAAGGTAAACACTTAATCATCACTTCGCTTCGATGGAGATTATTCCAGACAGGTGGGGGATTTTTTTATAAAAATAATAAGCCTACGCACTGTTAAAATGACAGATAAAGGCAACACAAATAAACTTCTGGTGATATAAAGGACTTGATTCAAGAGGCGCGTGTTTTTTTCTTCTACACTGGTTAAGCAATAATTTGTGTCATAATTTTGTCACAGCAGATAAATTTAGAACAATAGAGTGTAAATCAGAGGGGTTTAAAAAATGATGATATCCTGAATATAACATGAAAACGAGGGTAAGTTCGACGACACGGACAGTGGGATTGACATTTCAGGTTTGAAATTGAATCTTCTAATTAATACTTGCAGGGTACGTATGTTAAAATGGGTATATGTACATGTTTATAATATATACAATATTTCCTGGCTTAACACAAAATTAAGACATCAAACAATAAGCCTCGCTAGCACCCAGCAGTCTTTATCAGCACCACGATAAACTGCTATCAGAGCACTTATCTGCTCTCCTCGAAAATAAATCATAACTAGCCCTTTATTGCTTTGCAATCAATTCTAATCTCCCATGCAGATAGTCTAGAAATAGTTGACAATTAGTAAAGTTGCCGTGTTGCTTAACAGATATATAAATGAAACGGAAATTTTTATTCACTAGACTTACATCTAAGGTATGTCAAGAAAACACTATTTAAATATAGTGAAACTAGGTTACCAAAATTCTATCGGAAAAACAACTTTTTTGGGTGAAAGAGATAAATAATATTGGAAGTCGGTTTGGTTTACACTGGGATCAGAACATGCCGCTGGAAATGGACTGGAACATTAAAAACCTGCAGCTTCTGGATCAACTCAAAGCAGATAGTCGACAAGAAACAGAACGGAGAGCGAGGGAAAGCAGCACAAGGATTTTCAAGTTCCTGGATTACTCGAAGGGACAACAATATCTCATCAACAAAATTTCGTGGATTTTTAAAGCCCGATGCGATTTGATCCTTCTTAATGCGCGGAGATTTGGAGGCAGCGTTTCAACGGTATTTTCCATGTGTAATATGAGAGAAGAAGAAAATATTCATCACTTCTTAGGCAGATGCCCTGTACCATAAACTTACTACTAAATAGACTGACAGCATCCGTGCCCCTACCCGATTTTCCCCGCAAATCTCGAATGAGAGCCCTCTCTCGAGCTTTCTTCTTTTTCCTGTCTGTGAATACGTGTATTAATGGCCGCCGGGTGGAACTCTTTCCATAACAAACAATTTGTAAATAGATTTATAACAATAAATGTAAAAAAAGTACATGTTGATTATGTTTTTTTTAGGTAGCATAACTTGTTCTCTATCCATATTCTGCACCATTCACATTTTCGTTGTTTTTTAGTTTTATTTGCATGAATTCTATTTTTGACAGCTGCTATCTATATTCTTTCATGCAGCTGCATAAATGAAATCCTTGGGGGCTGTTCAAAAAATGAGTTAGCAACATGCAAGTTGAACCCAAGCTTCCACTAGGGCATGAGTGAATTTTAGAAAAATTTCATAAACGTTGAATTAATTTCTATTAGGCTTGGTGAATGTTTCCAAATTCGTTTATTTAATACCATATTTGTACAGAATTAAAATATGATTGGAAATTCTGTCGTTTAATAACACTGAACAGTGTTGAATAATGTTACTTAGGAACAGTAAAAATGCAAATGCTATTCATATTTAAAAAACAAAGTATTAATATCGGAAAGCAAATAAAAATGATTAAGCTCCTAACAAAAAGGCAATATAAATTATTAATTGACAAAAACAAGTGCACTCTTTGTGCTTTTCACATAAATATAATGCGATCTAAGAGGATTTCTGTATTATGGCCTTTAGGTACAAGAAAAAGCCAAATGCATACAAATTTGACAGCAATAGTGTAAGCCATAGACAAACCATACTGAGACCCCCAACTCACAATCCTCTTGCCGCTGGCCCCCTCAGTTTTTTTTTTTTTCAAATTCGCCATTTTGTTTTCCTATCGGTGTTATGTCAAAAAAGAATCCGTGTGACATGCAAAAACATACAAAAAATGCAAAAAAAAATGCTGCCAACCTCGGCAACCGTGGGGAAATGTGAAAGAGTTCGGGAATACCACATTTTTTCATTACTGAACGCCATTGGTTAGTTATTATAAATTGTTAAAAGGCGAATAATTTGATTTGTTTGGTTAACAAACAAACAAATCATATTATACATATTAGGACAAACATGGTTGTGTATTTTCCGCTTTTGGATATCATTAACTTCGATTTTGTGTGTAAATTTTTCTTAAATAATAGAGAAAATTTGCTCAAAATGTTTTCATTTTCCCTGAACCAATCTACATTCCTAATTTTTCATAAACATTTTAAGCAAATGTGCACTTATTCCTAAAAAAAAATATTATCCACACGTAACGAACAATTTCAAATTAAACGGATAAAATTCAATGAACTCTGCCAGCAACTTTGCCCACAGCGGAAGTGTCTCATATCTGCTGGGAGTGTGTTGGTGAGCAGAATTTTTGAAGTTTCGTGACATTTGTCAATACGATTTTCTATGTAAGAATACTAGCGCACCAAACGTGAACACTCCATAAAAATATAGCTTGTAGGCTAAGTAACGGAAAATCGGCCGGAGTTGGTGGTCTCAGTATTGTCTCTGGTGTAAGCAATAAAAATATCGAATTCATTTTTAGAACTCAACAAATGTATATTTGATATGTTATTGTTCATTTTACGTACTAATTACAGATTAGTATGATTTGAAACTTAAAGCATTAAAGTCAACTAGAAAAAGTGTATTTTCTTTAAACTATACAAAAAAAAAAAAGCTTCAAGTTACAAAATCTCTTTTAATAAAAGTAAAAAATAAAATTCTTTTATGTTCGATTTGGCAGCAGAAATCTGTATAGCCAAATCGAAAACGACATAAGAACAATTGTTATTTGCCCAGCACAGCCGCAACACGATAACGAAATGAAAGCCTACCGAAAGCGGTAGGCTGGTTTTTTTCAAGTATGAGTGAGTTCCTTTGATTAACGTAGGCACAAATACATGAATTCAAACTGGGCTACATCCAAGGTCAAATTCAGCTTGTAGGCGATTTCCCTTTTTTGGCTGAAGCTGGCAGTCTATTTAGTAGTTAGTTTATGCTATGCCCTGTACTAAGGGAGTTTAGAGTGAGATACATTGAAGAGGCAACTTTGAGTGAAGCTGAACTCATTAATGAACTTAATGGAGGAAGCATAAATGATTGGAACAGACTACAGACCTACAGAAAACAACTTTTAGCTGAATTCAATTAGTTCAAAGATTGGTATTAACTTTATTTCAGTATGTATTTCTTTTCCTTTACTTAATTGTTCTTAAACCAAGTTCCAAAATAAAACTTTGTAAATTACGTCATTGTCGTAAGTTTTTACTTTTCAACAAAAAATTAACACTTTAATGTCAGAATAATGTATATTTATAAAAAATTTGAAAATAAAAAACATTTTACTACCACTACTACTATAAAAGTCCCAGATAGACACTGTTGCCACTCAAACACTATTGACAACAAATCTACAACCACCCATACTGCTTAAAATGTTTGTTTTTTTTCCCAACCCGTAGACAAACTGTATTCCTGATGCTTTGCCTCCAGTGCACTCGTCCGAAAATATGCGCTCTGCTCCAGCTTTTAAGAGCTATCGTGTGCGCCTTCCTCTTTTCACAGAATTAAACTCCCGGAAATTGTGTTATAGCCGGAAAGGAATAATGCATGCACCAACAAAAGCGTAGCCGCTGTGCGACTACAGTTGCAATTTGGCACTTTTTTCGAGAGTCTGACACAATTGCTTTTGCTATTTTAGCCCATTTTTTAGTTGGAAAAGGCGCTCCGAAAATTTTCTAAATGCTCTTATTTGCAAATAAAAGCCTTTAAAATGTACCGCTGTTGCCAATCACAACATTATTATAGGTTTAGCGAGCCAATGTTTGTTAAATATCGTGGCAAAATTGTAAATTCGCAGAATGGCTTTAGAAATAGCACATTTTTCCACACTGGGCCTTTTTCTTGCGACTTCTCAGAATTCTGCTGCGGTCACCCTGCCAGCAGGGACACAATCGGTAAAGGTATACAAAACTGAGTGCACTCTGGGGGTTGTTTGCTCACTAGTGAGGCCGCGCTCGGAGTTGTGTATATGTTTGTGATTTAATTAATACCACAACTATTTCCGTGTTCTTTCAAAGAAACAGACGGTGGCAGTAGAACAACTTTTCACCGGATGCCAGAAACAAGGAATGGCCTGAATCTCGACTTGGTATTGTGTTCGGCGCTGACCTACTTTGCCAGTGACGACGTACAACGTACCACCTAGATTTAAAAGTCTCGAGTAAATATTTAAAATGTCTCGTACAGATAAGATGTACATAAATGCTTGTGTGTTGGGGCCGGGTTGCACTATCAACATTCGCGCATTCTTATCGGTGCTGCAGAGGGGGATAAACGTTAATCGTTATACGACAGAGATCTATGAGCTCTTGCCTTAAATTTAAGGCATGCACTGCACATGCCAAAAATGTAAGCTACTGGAATTGGGTCAAATGGAAAGTTGACATCCTATTGCCTAAAATTTTGCATAGTCGGTACTGGGTGTTGGGCTCATCCGGATTATAATTCATTTATGCTCCCGGGTGTTCTTGTCTGGTAGATTGTACATGAACATGAACATGTATTTTTTACCGATGGAGAGTGTGGCAAAGTGCTTGCATTTTTCATAAAGCTGATTTCACGTCTCGTTGTTACATTGGTTATAGAGTGGCCATTGAATTTATGACTGTTTTTGGAGTGGCTGTGCCACGGTCCGGGCTGGACCTGACTCTCACCCAACTTTTTAGGGCTGCTGCCTCCCGTTGTGCACACCATGTTGGTTGATGTCCCCTTCCAAATTTGTCCCTCTATGGAGTTGAGTTAAAAATTCTCAATTTCCCGTTCTGTACTCCGTACTGGAGTTGGTTTATAGTGCCTTACACTGAGCGTTGATAGAACGCTTCTATAACGAGAAATACAAACGCAACAGGTTTACATAAGACCCTACGTGGTTTTCTCGAAAACCATTTGCGTGCGTGAATTTTGTATCTTCTCAGCAAATGACAGGGACCTTTAATTTGTACACAGAGTCTGAACTGTTATACCTTAGGATGTTCATTACACCTTTATAAGCGACGGAAAAGCCCGGATTTGTGTAAGTCAGCACACTTATTACAGAGCCATAGAGGAAATTTTTCCACTCGAGGGCAAACATGCTTAAAGATTGAGGGGTTTGTCCAACAACTTCTGAACCTGCAGAAGAGGTCCATACTAACCCTATATAGTCCTTTCTAGAAAACTACTTTAATGCGAATCATATCCACAAATGATACGGAGCAGCACGACAACACTGTGAAGTAAAGAAGACAAGAATAAGGAGAAGGGAGGACAAGGTAGGTGTTCTTAACAAAACAATTTGTCGTGCATTATTCATTCCTTTTTCAATAAGACCAATAATTGCATCTGCTGCCTTTTGGTGTTTACAAACTACAGTGGAAGTCGCTTAAAACGACCAGTCGCTTATAACGTCCATTTTCCTTTCATTTGGTTAGTTTCATTATATTTTAAGCTATTCTACCTTCGGATATAACGTCGTCGTATATAACGACACGTCGGATATAACGAACAATTTTCGGAAAAATATCAATCATTGTCGTCGGTTATAACGACGGAATGGGAGAAAATGCAAAAAATATTTGAATATTTCTTGTTTATTCTTGTAATTTTACAAAGGAACAGGCTAACAGTTTGTTGGGTCGCCGACGATCGGTCTACATTATCGAAGAAAACTTCACAGCTCCTAAAGCCTTGGAAGCAATAAAAGCTATTCAATTGTTGCGGACTTTTGTCGCTTTTAATGAGTTTAATGAGAATACAATAAAAAGTCTTTCTTCTTTAAAAGCAGATTTTAACTCTACGTATAAAAAAACAAACAAAATGATTTTTTTCCGAAACTCTTAAATAAAATAAAAATTAATATGAATTAATTTAATTTAAAAATAAAATGAATACCCTTTCGTTCGCAAATGTTTCTTTTAATTTTTTCCTGAATATTTTTGGAAGGCACGCGGATATAGCGACCGCCGGTTATAACGACCTTATTTCCTCGGTCCCTTCACCGTCGTTATAACCGACTTCTACTGTACCTTTCTTTCTCTTGATTTTCTCTTTCTAGCGCTAGATTGAGAAATTTTCAGTCAATGGAACGCGGCCTTTTTGATAATCAAAAAACACCAACTCAACCACACTCATAGTCGGTGAATTGTCAAGTGTTCAATAAAATCCTTGACAACATCCAGATAAGTGCTTAAATATGACGACACCGCTTGGTCAGCAATTTTTATAATCCATCCCCGAACGTGCTACTCATACAGATTGGACCAGTCTTATCCGATAGCCCTTTTGTAAAACTAATGACCATCTAATGAAAATCCATCACGTTTTGGATTTTCAACTCATAAAAAAAACTGCTCACCATACACACTCGTGCCTAACCAAAAAAAAAAAAATCTTTATGCACTAAAAACCCACTTCAATGACACAGCATATCGATATCGATACACGTCGGCGACAAGCCCTAGGTGAGTGTGGCGTGCGCACAAACTATGCATACATTCAAACATAATTACAAACGGTATTTTGGTTTCGTCTGCAGATAATAATTGTACTCGCTCAATAAGATAAAAGAAAACGTCAAAGATCGCAAGTCTACACTGCAAATCGAAACTGAAGACTGCAAGACATGTACTATTTATAGCTGAGTCGTTTGCACTGAAATAATCGATAGCAGGGCTGCTCACGCTCAGAGCCCACGCCTGAATGATAACACAATTCTCTGATTTGTGTACTATGGTTGCATGTTGCAATGTCGTCGCTGGACAACAAAAACAAGTCTACTAAGCAAACTTTGGCTCTTACAAATTGTATACGTACATTGTACAGTCATCGTCAAGATTGCATTGCTGGAATCAATTCACAACGTAACGCTAACTGTCTATGCGCCCATTTAGTGCGCGAATACATAATCTGTCTGACCGGGTATTTCTTTTCGGACATTGAAATTAACCAATTATCACATAATCGGACCTTGGCACCTGCCTCGTTGGACAGCCAAATAGGGTGCAAACCAAAGATATGGATCAGTTTGTGTTATTTTTAGTTACAAATACGATTTGAAAAACGACAGACTACCTACCTACAAAGAATAAAAAAAAAAACTTATAATTTCTTCGTTTTACTTTTATACTGCGCGTCTTTCTTGATTAATAATAATCCAACAGCTAATTGATTTGTCTAAAGGTCACAGGGCAAAAACGAGACTTTTGATGGCAATGGGGTATGTGGAGCACACACACTTCGTGGTTAATGTAGGTATGTGGGGCAATCACGTGTATAGTGCACCATTCCCGCATTCAAAATAGAAAACACGCTTAAAATGGAGCACCGCGGTTCATTGTACGAACAGTTAAAGTTGAAGCTTACGCGTTTGTTCTTTAAAAATGCTTTCCTTAAATACGGGATGTAATGGAATAGAAAAATGCATAGTTACAGTGCCTACAAATAATCATTTTCAACCTTCGCACTTAATATTTTAAAGGTCACAATGGGTAATTTTGTAAATATTTAGTTAGTTGAAACCCATTTAAAAAAGCATATTAAGGCATTCCATTTCTTTGGTTTCATTTCAACCACCATTTAGCGTCGTTACTCAGTGGGCCTTACTAATAATCATTTTTAACCTTCCCACTAAATATTTTCTAGGTCACAATATGCGATTTTGTATGGAAAATTATGCCATTGTGAGTTCGAAAAATTTAGCCTGGTCAATAAAAACGATTATAAGTATCGCGGAGTGACTATTGTACAAAATTCTATTTTATTCAGCGCCGGCACCAGGACTATTGATAGCAATCCGTATAAACTGGGAGACACTAAAAAGCATAGACAAACAATACTCAGACCCCCAACTCACAATAGGGTGGTTCGCGACAACTTCAGTGTCAATTATAAAGAAGAAAAAACCAAGTGACAGCTAAAAAACTTGTAGGTAAGAAAAAACAAAACACAATTTATATGGCTGTAGAATAATTTTGTTAAAAAATTACTAAAAACTTTATAATAAAGTCCAAAAAGCAGAATAAAAACATTTTAGAATTGAAAATTGATGTTTATCACATGTATTAGGTAAAAGAAGAGAGGTTAAAGTAATGGGAATTGAGCGCTTTTTGGCAATATTTGAACAAAACACTACTCTGGCCATTACGAAACGGCTTCGTTGCCATTGGTTAGTTATTATAAATTGTTAAAAGGCGAATAATTTGATTTGTTTGGTTAATAAAACTACATAAAGGAGATGTTCTATATACTAGCAGACTTAGTTATAAACGTATTATAAAGAGTGTATAAAGTTATGCACCCTTTAAAATGCCTCTAAACGCGTAAACCTTATTTATAAAATTTGTTCGACTTTGTACAGAGCTTGTATTAGCTAAACGCGCTTGGACGTTGTTTAGAGCCTGTATAGAGGTGCAATAGTACCGAAATGACATTTTGACTTAAAAAATCTGTCACATTTTATTTTAAATGAAATCAAAAATAAATTGGATAAATCGTATCGACATTTTTATTTTTAATTTTCAATGAGATATTTCAAATTGTTTTAAAAATTCGTTTTAATTTGCATAAGACTACCCTTTTATAGGAGTCCCAAATCTCCCAACTTTTTCTTTTTACTTTTCCATTTTTTTAATTCCTATTTGTAAAGGGTGATTTTTTAGCTGGTTTGGTTTTGGCAACACTGGTTTTGACAGCTGACGTGTGTTTAGTACCTTGTGTCACTGTCAAACAGCTTCAGTTTGGTTTGCAATTTAACCATGGATCGTCTTACAAATGAACAACGCATGCAAATTATTGAATTTTACTATCAAAATTCGTGCTCGGTTCGAAATGTTCATCGCGCGCTGCTTCCATTTTATGATCGGCATTCTCGACCTTCTGAGCAGTCTATTCGGAAGATTGTGACCAAATTTCGCACCAAATTTACTTTGTTGGACATTAAACCACCAACACGTTTACGTACTGTGCGTAGTGAAGAAAATATTGCGGCCGTATCAGCTAGTGTGACAGAAGACCGCGAAATGTTGATTCGGCGCCGTTCCCAGCAGTTAGGCCTTTGTTACAGCACTACGTGGAAAATTTTGCGGAAGGATTTGGGCGTAAAGCCTTTTAAGATACAGCTGGTGCAAGAACTAAAGCCAGCCGACCTACCACAACGCCGAATTTTTGGTGAATGGGCTCTTGGAAAGCTGGCCGAGGATCCGCTTTTTTATCGAAAAATTGTGTTCAGCGATGAGGCTCATTTTTGGTTGAATGGGTAAGTAAATAAGCAAAATTGCCGCATTTGGAGTGAAGATCAGCCAGAAACATTGCAACAGCTACCAATGCATCCCGAAAAAGCCACTGTTTGGTGCGGTTTATGGGCCGGCGGCGTTATTGGGCCATATTTCTTCAAAGATGATGGGAATCGCAGCGTTACTGTCAATGGTGAACGCTACCGAGCGATGTTAACAAACTTTTTTTTGCCCGAAATGGAAGTTCTTGACTTGCATGATATGTGGTTTCAACAAGACGGTGCCACATGCCACACAGCACGCGAAACAATGGCGCAATTACGAGGCGAGTTTGGTGAACAGTTAATTTCACGTTTCGGGCCGGTCAATTGGCCGCCTAGATCGTGCGATTTGACACCATTAGATTATTTTTTGTGGGGGTATGCCAAGGCTAATGTGTATAGGGACAAGCCCGCTTCGATTGACGCACTGGAAGCCAACATCCATGCATTCATTCGTGAGATACCGGCCGATATGTGTGAAAGAGTATGGCAAAATTGGACTCAGCGGATGGGCTACCTGAGACGCAGCCGCGGTCAACATTTGCATGAAATTATCTTTAAACATTAAATTGCAAGGTTCAAACTATCGATTCAAATAAATATTTCATTCATTTTTTCGAATTTTTTGTGTTTTTTTTTTAAAAAAGTTCTAAACCTCTTAAAAAATCACCCTTTATTTGAATTTGCATTTCTCACAAGCTGGCGCCTTTAGCAAATTGTAATAAATAAGGCTGTAGAAATATATTAGGACAAACATGGTTGCGTATTTTCCGCTTTTGGATATCGTTAACGTCGATTTCGTGTGTAAATTTTTCTTAAATAATGAAGAAAATTTGTTCAAAATGTTTTTATTTTTGCTCAAGTAATGTACATTGTTAATTTTTCATGACTATTTTAAGCAAAAAAATATTCCTAAAAAAAATTCTATCCACACGTAACGAATAATTTCAAATTTAACGGATTAAATTCAATGAACTCTACCAACAACTTTGCCCGCAGCGGAAGTGGCTCATATTTTTTGGGAGTGTGTTCGGAATTTTTGAAGTTTCGTGAAATTTGTCAATACGACTTTCTATGTAACAATACTAGCGCACTCCGTAAAAATATAGCTTGCAGGCTAAGTAACGGGAACTCGGCCGTAGTTGGTGGTCTCAGTATTGCCTCTGCTAAAACGGTCCAGATGAAATATCAATAATTTCGATTAAACTCTGCTAATTAATTTTACATGGAAAATTTCGCTATTGTGAGTAAGTAAAATCAAGCTTGGATACTAAATATGATTAGGAATTATAGTATCGCGCATTAAGTCTAGTAAATTTGCGGCCAGGACTAAAAAAAACAACATTGCAGTGCACGTTATTTGAACGCAGTTTCTCAGCGAAAACGAATATTCTTTCCGAGAACTTCAGCGAGAACGTACAGTGTTTTTGGGAGACTATAACCGTGCAGGTTCATATAATTGATTATTTTTTTTTTTTTTTTTTTTTTGGTTGCGCCTGGAGGTGAGTAATCTTCAAAAGATACCAATGGCCCGTACCATTGGTTATGCCCGATTCAGGTATATCTCGTCTGCCTACGGGCTAAACCTCACCCCTCAGAGAGGCACTATGAGATCCGGCCGCGCGCGCTCATAGTAGTATGAAATTTGTTCCTCTCATTTTTTCATTTAAGTGATGACTACGACTAAGTTACCTTAACAAGTAGTTTACGCTTCTGTAGTGTTATTCGCGTTTGGTAGGTAGCTTTCCAGCGAACGCACCTACTAATACCGTCATTACATGCGGTTTTTCCTTATGGCGCTAGGTCGAACGGTCTTGTTCTTTGCAGTCGGCGCTCAAGGTTTGTCACGTCCAGAGTACGGATTATTTCATTATTGCAGTGACCATGAATACGAGAACGAAGTTTGCGAGCAAAGTTTGTTACTTCGTTACTCACGGTAGCAATTCCTAGATCTCTGTGAATATCACTATTCCTTATATACCATGGAGCATTCACGATTGCTCTTAGCGTTTTGTTTTGGAATGTTTGTATTATAGCCATATTGCTTGGTTTGGTACAACCCCAAAGTTGTATACCGTATGTCCAAGAAGGTTTTAGCACTTGTTTATACAGGAGCAGTTTGTTGTATACGCTTAGCTTTGAATATCTTCCGAGTAGCCAATACATTTCTCTAACTCTGATTGCGAGCTCGTCGCGCTTTTTCTTTACGTGTGGCTTCCACTTAAGTTTAGCGTCTAGGGTCATTCCTAGATATTTCGCCTCGTTTGCATATGGTATTTGTACCGAGTTAATGAAAACAGGCAAGTTGTTTATCCTTTTGTACGTGAAATTGACATGCGTCGACTTGGTCTCGTTAAGGGCAATTCGCCAGGTCTTTGTCCACTCGCATACTTTATTAAGAGCCCGTTGGAGTTTTCCAGTTGATGATTCGACTGACTCATCGATTGCGAGGATAGCCGTATCGTCTGCGAACGTTGCTACGATGGTCCCTTCATCCTGTGGTATATCTCTTGTATAGAGCAGGAATAAGATTGGGCCGAGAACGCTTCCTTGAGGAACACCGGCGTGGATTTCTTTGAATTCCGAGAATTCAGTCTCATGTCTAACACGAAAGAGTCTGTTCTCAAGGTAGGATTTCAATATTTTGTATAATTTTTCCGGTAGGATTGTCCTTAGCTTATACATGAGGCCTTCGTGCCATACCTTGTCGAAGGCTTGCGATACGTCAAGAAAAGCGCTAGAGCAAATCTTTTTGCATTCTAGAGCTTTTTCAATTTCATTTGTTATTCGATACACCTGATCGATTGTGGAATGCTGAACCCGGAAGCCGAATTGATGATCTGGTATCAAGCGTCTTTCTTCGATTACTGGTTGTAATCGTTTTAGCAGAAGTTTCTCATAAACCTTAGATATTATCGGCAGTAGCGAAATAGGTCTATATGATTTCTTATCATTTGTATTCTTCCCTGGTTTCGGAACCATAATGACTTCGGCTACTTTCCATTGTCTTGGAACGTATGAGAGTCTCAGAGAAGCATTTATAATGTACAGCAGCTTAACTAGTGCTCTTTTCGGTAGTTCCTTTAGAACTTCTCCAGTTATTAGATCGTATCCTGGAGCTTTGTTATTTTTCAACTTTCTTAGTGTCATTCGAAGCTCGGACAGAGATACGGCTTTTACTTTATAGTTGTCGGATCCCGTATTAGCATTCGGTTCTTCGTGTAAAGGTTGTCCATCGAACGGCCTGAATGTTTCTTCTAGATGCTCGGCAAACAAATCCGCTTTTTCTTTGTCTCCTTTCGCCCATTCTCCGTTAGCTTTTCTTATTGGTGGCGAGTGCATTTTTGGTTTCCTTATGGACTTCAAGGCTTATATAATTGATTATGAGCGATTTACCTGACATCTTGAAAGGAAAAAGAAAGATTACAAGATGTGCGTGTATAATAGGTAATGTTTTCAAATTTTATCAGATTGGAATAAATTCCCTAGATCAACATGAAATTAAGGGTAGGATTTAAGGAAAAAGTCTGCTGACTGTTTTACGGTGGAGTCTCACAAAAATCTGCTGTCAGACGGAATGATCCCTTCAACCTGAAGCCGAGCGGTGTTATCTGTGACATTGTTTGCCCCATTTACAAGAAAGGCAATACTCCAACTAAAAATGAGTACCTACCCGGCCTGAATAACGAAACTCAGGAATTCCAACTGGATACAGATCGATAAATAAAAGGTCTATAAACACCACGAAAGCCTTTGATGGCGAAAACGGTTTCAGAAGAGGTGCCGCTCTGCCACTTAACTTCTTTAAAAGCATTCCTTAAGCAAATGGTCGGAACTGACAAGCCAACATCAGAGGTACAATTTTCAAATCCGCTGTTTCTTGAGACAACAAAGGCATCGTTGAAGTTGTTTTGTCTGAAACCGCACAGTAGAATTTGAAAGAAAATCTTCGTATAAGTCACAGCTTGCAATTTGATACACAACGCTCCACAAGCGAAAATTTATGCCATTCTAGTCCATAATAAAAATTGGAAAAGCATATCAGCATTGACATTTTTTTTACCAGATTTCTTCTAAAATGCAAAGACGAAACCAACTGGCAATGACCTTTTACTGATTTTGAATATACAATATACCTACACAATATTGTGATTCATTTAATTCCCTCAAACATAAACAAATTCGAGCCTAACAAAACCACAATAGGAAATTATAGGCACCACGCTAATCCGAGAAGAACAACCAGCTACTGACATGACAATATTGTTTCTTTTCACTTTGATTGTAGTTTGATTTTTCACTCACTCAGGTAGGTTAGGTGAATCACACACTTTTAGAATTCTACGATAGATCACGTCTATTTGAAAGGCGCTACTCGCTAGCAAACAAAGCACCATTTTCTTCTATGTAAAATAAGCGGATAGCCCGATAATTATCAATCGGGTTCTGGTAACCTAGTTTAATGACAACACCGCCAACCAAGATGTAAATCTTAGAACTAAAGAAAGAGATAAGAAATATGAAAAAAAAACTTACCTCCTTTACACGTTTGTTTCTTTGTTTGTTATTTCTTTTAAAAATTCTAGCTTTCTTTATTTGCTGTTGTAATAAGCTTATTGTGTAATCAAGTTTTCCTTTTTTTAATCAGGCAGTAAAGGAAAAATTCCTTTTAGAAGTCAACGACGACTGCAACTGGTGAACGTTATGCTGTATCTTATTGACAATTGGGCTCTTCTGAAATGTTACGGTAGAAGGAACGAAAGAGGTTCGGTGACCTGAAGTTGAACCTTTATGCTGATGCAGTTGGAGCGTATACAGAGACAGACATTTCTACGTCACTAAAAGAAGTAGTAAACGAAGAGGATGAGACCGATTGGTCTGGAGTGGAAATTCTAAGACTTTTTTAGGCGTTGTCATAGATTATCAATTAGGCAACTCATCGAATTTCATTAAAATGACCGCCCGACAAAATCGAATGCTTTTCGCGAAATATAGGCATATACTTTTTTTTTTTAATTAGAAATTCGTTCGCGAGACTTTAAGCGGACACAGAGTACACAGGCAAATGCTAGCTGTACGATAAAAAGAAAAATAAACAACTAAGCGGTAGAAAAGGCGATGATAATACACACAACTCCCGACTACGATCTGACTCTATGGTGGATGTTTCTTTTTTGTTCAATTTTTTTTCTTTGTGCCACTTTATTGTGGTAAGGAGTGCAAAATTATTGAATTTGGGTTTTACTTCTGCGATATTTGTAATTTTTGCTTGAATCGAATTGGAAAATAACAAATGAAAATCACTTTTACGGTTCTGTGATTTGGTGCTGTGCCAAAACGTTAGATAGAACTTTAATTTCAACTTATTGGAGTACACACTGACATTAACAAGACAACGAAAATTAACAACAAAAGTTGTATGCGATTGAGAGTATATAAAATAAATTAAAATCTTTTCCACTTTGACGACACACTCCCGACCCGTATTGAAATTCGTGTGGAATGAAATACGAATACGGTGATTCCATAAATCAAGTCGAGAAGGTGCACCTTTTTGACAGTTGTTGAACTAGAATTGTCCTGAAGTTGGCTGCGATTGTATAGAACAAAGAACTTCGGCGCGTTTATTGTTGGAGTAATTTTCGCTAAGTTCAATTAAACAGTTTCTGTCGTTTTCTATTGTGACAGTCAGAGTCAGAGCAATTTTGCGAGTCTCGATTTCTGAACGAGATTTACACCTATTTACATATACTCTAAATGTGCTATTACTTACATTTTTAGATGACGAGTCTGTGAAAAATAGAGAACAATTTAGATTTGGCCGCTGCAATAGATATCAACATAAATTGAAACAGCTGTCTTATAATACACGCACCACCACAAATGCAAAGAAAGAAAAATCGCGTTTTATGTTCCATCGAGTACGAAAAATGTGAAATCTGAGAACAAAATCTGAAAGTCCCAATGGAAACGACATAAATTTAATTTTTTTAATATTCCGTGCATGTTTTGTTGTGGTCGATAGGAACGCGTCCATTTGTATGACTGCATACAGCGGCTCTTATGAGAAGGTGGGGTGCATAGAGTTTATATGATTTTCTAAAAATCATTTTTCCTTGTACCTACATTATAGTTAACCGAAATATCAATCTATATTTTCGATAAGTATATTCACTTTTATCACAGCCCTCGACACTTTCGATGTCTTTTCGAAAATTCAGAAACACGTAAACAAAGTCCGTGAATTATTGTTATGAGGGAATTACAATAATAACTCTAACTGTCAAAAGAAGTCGAAATATGAAAATTGCTTTGGCACCCAAAAAATATACCTAGCTATTTTTTCTTTCAATCGAACATCAAAAGTTGCCAATCGAATAAGACAAGAAGTATGACTCCTGTTTGTGACAGATATCGGTTATTATTTTTTTGATACCTATATTTTTCCACATTTTCTGTTTTCACACAAAGCAAGTTGTTTGTGCCGATTTGTTATTTTACGTTTCTAATTCACGCCAATGAAAAAGTTTTGTATGTAACTAGGTATTTCTGCACAAATGTCACTTAAATCTTTTTTGCGCTTTCGTCTACTTCACTGAGATAGGTTCCAAAGAAAACACGCCTAAAGTAAATCCACGCATTTGTAGGTAATGTTTGAAATTTAAATTAAAATTTATTAAGAAATTTTACATAAGGCGTGTTTTTTTGAGCTTCGATCTCAGCAAAGCAAAGTAAAGTAGGATTTTCAGCACGCGATTACAACAACTACAAACTGAGTCTCGAAGTGTCATGTAGAGCGTAGTTGTTGTAGTTGCGTGATGAAAATCCTACTTTGCTTTGCTGAGATGGAAGCTCAAAAAAACACGGCTATAATATACTTAAGTTAGATCTACAATATACAACAAACAATCACAAAACTCTCAAGTTCTCATCTTTACAATAACCGTATTAGCTAACTGTACAATCCTATTGAAACTGGTTTTAGAATGAGCTCGCCAGTATTTGCACCGACCCCAAATAACTGCAGGATAATTAGGACTCTGTATACCATGGAAAATGCGTGCAATATTTCTGCCGCTGAAAGTATTATCTGGATATAGGCCAATAATTGAATGTATGTCGCCGATAATTGCTTCATCAGGAACATCCGAGCTCTGAAATTATTCAATAAGCATCAGAAATAAACTAAATTTATGTTTACGGTTTTAAAATACCTCATCTTCGAGGACCAGATCTTTGGGATAGTCGTTTTGAAAGTATTCCCGAATGATAGACTTTAATTTATCTGAGCGGTCATGGGGATAATCTTCAGCTGTGCACGGTTGATAATTTGAATATGAAACTGAAGAGAGTCCGGCGAACACGTATTGTAACTGAAAGTAAGAGTTAACATTTTTAATAATTATGATTGGTAATATTTAAACAAGCAAGAAATTGATCATACGAGCGGGTAGTGGCACGGCCTTGCCAAAGCTCTTCATAAGTAAACAATCATATAAGTGCCAAGAGCATTCACGCTAATTATGACTTTATAGAGACGTTATACACCCTTTCGGCTTACCTGAACCAACTGAGTGGACTCCTGCGTTACAGATCGTTTGTAGAGAGTATCTAGTGCCTCGTCGATCTCATCCAACGTGAAGTCTCCCGGCGCTTTAATTCGAAACCCCAAATTGCTAAATTGAACTATTATTGGTGACCTCTTTGGGTAGCCATTTTCTATAAAAGACGAAACGACAAATGAATGAAACGACCAATACATACGTCGGCCAACCCACCTTTAACCCACTCCAAGTTCTTCAATTGGTACTTAACTACTCCGCTGTTCCATCCAATTGCCGCAGCAATGTCAATCACAGAAAATTCAATAGTATTGCTGTCCTCTTTGAAAGTCTTATTCCTGAGATTCAGGGCAATGGCCATTGCCAGAGGTGGGCAATCCTTAGCTGCATGTCTACAAAACAAACAAACACCTTATAGCGACCAAAAACAAATGATTGTGCTTTTTACCGACTTTATACACTTGGCACCGCCATATGATATCACTTTGCACATAATGTAAGCCGAGCTGAGAACATTGATGCCCCATCTGCAGTCCAGTTCCAAGTAACACAGCAACGTTGAGATGTTTTCCTCGGGAATATCTAACGCTTGGACTGTGGTCTCAATTGAGAAACCAATTTCATGGCCCGGACAAACGCGTTTCTTTAAATGCATCTTCTTATCCTTGACTGCACCAGAGTCGGCTTTCTCATCCTTAAACATATCATCGTCCCAATCGATGTCCTGGGATGCCTTGATTTCATCCTGGTGCTCTTTCATGAAATTACTAAAAGAAAGAAATGTGGTTAATACCCAAAGGACTGCTCCAACCAACACGACACCCTGGTATCGGGAGCAAACTCACAGCTTGCCATGCTGTTTGTTCCCACTTCCACGGTTTCGATCTGGTTTGTGCCAGTTCAACTAACGTCTTCTTTAGATTCTTATCACACGAACAGGAAATAAATATCTTCTGCAGCAGTTTACGTATCACATGTCGGTCAATGGAATTGGCAAATATGTGACGACGCAATTCATTTTTGTCGCCACCCTTCGAGTCCAGGAACAAATGACAATGGGATACTAGACCATCGCGACCTGCGCGACCAATTTCCTGTACATAACTCTCAAAATTCCTTGGCATGTTGTAGTGTATCACCGAGCGAATGTCAGCCTTGTTAATACCCATGCCAAACGCTATCGTAGCAACCACAATGCGCAGTTCATTTTTCATAAACGCGTTTTGTATTGTGCGACGACGTGACGCCGGCAACCCGGCATGGTAGGGTTCTGCTTGCCAATTCACTCGCTTTCGCTTCTTTTTACCATTTTGTGGTGCTTCATCTGATTTCCTGTCCTGAAACAATGCGATTTTTTCGGCTACGCTGGCTATACACAATAAAAAGAAAGTTCTTACCTGCATATACGTTCGTATGTATCCGGCAATTCGTTCGCATTCGTCTCTTCTCGTGCAGTAAATTATGATGGACTGGCACAAGTCGAACCTAAATAAGAGGCATAAGAGGGTTAGTAACTCAATTCCAGAGTAGCTTGTAATAAACATTCAGAAACAACTTCTCAGAGTAATTTCAAATGTGTCCGGAGGTTAGCGCACGCCTGTGATCACCCAACTAAAACCAGAGTTTCACTAGTTGGAACACTTGCCTTTGTATCAACAAAAAGTTATTCTTATCAATAAATATCACCATCACTCACCTCTTGCTGCACAGCAGTCCTATCAAAGCGTGATCTTTGTTCTCATCCTTGGAAACCGACATAATCAAATTTTCTGGCAGTGGAACGTCACTGATTATTCCCCTCTCACCGTCGTGTATGCCCAAGTGTCGAATGATACTTTGCCTAGTTGGTAGCGTCGCAGTAGCCGTAAGTCCCAACACCGTCTTCACGCCCAAGTTCTTCTGCAGCACTTTGCAAATCATCAAGTAACTCGGTCGGAAATTATGACTCCACTGTGACACACAGTGAGCCTCATCGATGCAAGCGAATGCAATGGGCGGCAGCTTCCGCAAAATCGACCCAAATCCAGTAGAACGTTCGCCAGCGACCACAGCCTCTGGGGATACCAGCAAAATATCAATTTCTCCGCTGTTGATCATCTCTAATATCTTCAAGCGTTGCTGTGGCGTTTGGTTGGTATGGAGACAGTGCGCTCGCAAGAAATGCGGAACACCATGCACCTGATCCTCCATCAAGGACACCAACGGCGATATGACCAATGTGATTGAATGCTTTTTCTTGCTGTACAAGTAGGCGGGCAGCTGATAGCAGAGCGATTTGCCACTACCAGTGCTCAAGGTGACTAGAGTTGATTGACCGGAGAGTATACGCATGATGGCGCGGTCTTGTCCCTTGCGAAAGTCAGTATGTCCAAACATACGAAGCGCCTCGTAGACTTCTTCGGTGGTTCCCATCACAGACCCATCTGGATTTAGATCGTACAGAGCACCCGATTCGGAAACAATTGAGGGGGCTTCGAGCAGTCCGGCCTTCTTAAGGAAGTCCTCCGGAATTTTGTGTCCGATATAGGTCTTTGGTTGTGGTTGGGACCCATCGGGCACTGAAGGGACTTCGTCTTCATCAATTTCAGTCACAGATGCAGAGCTCAAGTCCTCCTCTTGCTCCTCCTCCCTGTACAACAGAGAGTTGCTGGCCTCTGGCAATTTTGTTAAATTCCGACTATGCACTGCTACCGCATTCTGGCTGGCCATACGTTCAGCTTCTTCGAGAGTTGGAAACGGACTGTCCTCATCGAGTTCCACGCTCATTGGCAAAAGAGCGTCACCTTTCAGCTTACACTGTTGAGCAAAGTGACCCGGTTGACCGCACTGAAAGCATGTCAAGATTCCCCCATCACATCCGCCCATGTTCATATCGGGTCCAATAAGAGCGCTCGCTTTCTTCTGCTTCCAAAGCTTCTTTTTATATTGGCTAAAGTTTACATGCTTGTGGCCACGAACGAAGACTTTTTTCTTCATGTTTATTGTGATAAAGTTTTCGTTGAGTTTTCCAGAAGCGACCTTAGCTTCCAGTTTACTTCGATCCGCGTCACGTTTTTCGTTAATTGGAGCAGTCCTAAATTGCTGCGGCACAGTTCTGGGAAGCACGATTTTGTTAATGTAGTCCTCTGCGATTAAATTGGCCGTCTTTAGGTCATCGACGTTTGCTCTGGGGAGACAAGTGAGATGAAGATTTGTAGTTTCTAGAGCCAGGGTGTACTTAATGTCCGCAGGATCGGGGGGGGGACCTTCTTCACTTTCGTCTTGCGGTTGTAGCTCCTCTTGCTTCTGTGCTTTCGAAACTCTTGTGGATTTGCGCGCAGTTGATGGTGTGGGCGCTTCCTTTTTAGTATTCTTTTTCACCGCTTGTTTCTTCTTGGCAACAGCTTTTTTGCGAGCTGGTTTAGGCTGAGTAACTTCATCTTCAGATGAATCGACATTTTTTCGTCTTCCTCTCTTTTTCTTTGCACTAATTGGACTAGCGCCCGGTGATTCTAATTGTTCTACAAATAGTGGTTCCTCCTCCTCGTGCACCTTGGTTTGCTGTTGATTTTTTTCAGTTGTGGTGATAACCCGTCTTCGTTTAGCTATGTGACGGTATTCCTGAGTTACATTCTCATCTTCGCTATTCGATACGACCGAATCTGAATCGTTGTCGTCTCCCAAGGACTTCGGAATGTCAGTTTCATGGCCCTGCTTTTGTGTTTTTTCTTCCACCTGTACACAACCAATCATTTTGGAAACGTCTATATTAGTCATTCCCATTGGGACACTAGTCTTACCCTGGCTCTTTGGCAGAAATGATTCCCCATCATTTGTAGCATTCCTGTTCAGCCATCCCTCGTCCAGTTGTAGGCTGACCATTTTGTCTGGTTTGGTAAGCCCAATTGATGCCATCAAGTCATAACTAGGTTCCTTGGTTGCCAATTCTTTAGCTCGCTGAGCAAGAATAGTCTCTAAATCTGGAAGAACATCAATCGGATCAACTGGCTCCGACTGGCTGGAAGTTACTGAAGACTGTGACAAATCCTTATTCGGTCTGGCCATCGACTTGCGTGGATTCCTTTTCGAGAACGATGTAGTCTGAAAGAGTTTCGCATTCAAATTCGACTTGAACGCTTGACGCACTGGACTGGTGGACTTCTTTGTTGGTGGCTTTTTGCTTACAGTAGAACCCCATGCTTTTAAATTGTGTTCGCTCACTTGAACAGGCTCAAATTCTTTGATTATATGCTCTTCGTTTACGTTGACAGCGTTTGATATTTGCGTCTGCGATTTGAGTTCGTTTAGATTTGAGAATCCCGAAATTGAGTCACTCAGTCCAATATTTGAAATTGTTGATATATCTAAGGGGAGCTGTGGTCCACCAGAGCTATCTTGCAAACTATCGTCGAGGTCACCTTGAGAGGTCTCAAGAATATCAAAACCATCTTCGGAAAGAACATCATTTAGGGTATCTTCGAGAAAGGAAGTTTTCAGTTTGTAGTACATCTTATAGGAGTCACGAATTTCTTGGGGGGCATCTCGAATATCGTACTAAATAGGATAATGATAAAAACAAAATAGCAGACAAAGCGGAGACAACCCATTCTTACCTTCGATGGGATTCTGTTGTATTTCTTTTTAAAGTCTTTCTCCCAGATTTTTACACGGAGTTTATATTTTTGATATTTTTGCTTAAAAACAGGATCGTCCATGGTGTTTCTGTTTATAAAATTTAAATTTTCTCTTGTTTTGATATCCGATGGGGGGAAATTGAGGAATGAAGAAAAATTTTAAAAATGAAAACACTCGCGGTTGCGAGATTCGATGTCAAAATTTTCGCGGGATTTGCGAAAAGAAGAGTGTTGCGCAACATTTGCAAAAAAATTGTTGAACCAGCTGTATATCAACATAAGGCCGGAAACGCAAGACCCTTATTTATACAAACAACATTATTTTCGAGATAATTTTTTGGATCGAAACGGCTTAATCAATAAGTGGTATTTTTGAAAATGAAAAGGGAAGTCAGGAGTTTACTGGGTGAATACACTAGAATAAAAAGAGAATAAAACAGAACTGTATGGAAGAGAACGGTATAGGTTCTTTGCATGAGGCAGCATATTTAAAAACACTTTATTTTTTTCTGGATAAATTTTTATTTTCGGTTAGAAAAAAAATATATCTTTTTTGAAATTCGGAATAGTCATTTGGATTGTTTTTTTGAGCTTCGATCTCAGCAAAGCAAAGTAAAGTAGGATTTTCAGCACGCGATTATAACAACTACAACTGAGTCTCGAAGTGTCAAGTAGAACGTAGTTGTTGTAATTGCATGATGAAAATCCTACTTTACTTTGCTTTGCTGAGATCGAAGCTCAAAAAAACACGGCTATTATGTTAAATTGATTTAAATGTAATAGATGTTTCATTGATTTCCTGGATTTCTTTTTACAGCCGTCGTAATCAATGTTATAGACGTGAAAGGTATCTTTTTGACATTGGGTTGGTCACTCACTCCGTTTTGAGCTACCTACCCGAATAGCGCAAGAAACCCAAGCAATGAAATCTTATTGCGGCAACTTGTACGAAAATACCTATGTAAAGTTTCGAACAAACTACTAAATAAAGACATACCAATACCAATGTGTATGACACACAGCTGGCGTTTACGAATTGTTTATCGTTGGAAGGCTTGCTTTTTTAAACTGAATTATTCATTTTTTGAGTATTGAAACGATTCTTTATATTAAATTATTTCGAAATGCGTTGTTATAAATGTGTAAAAATCAATTGAAATGTATTTCCAGTGCAACCGAAAAAATATATTTTTTGCGGCCATTCGGTTGAATTCGAACGAATAAAATTCGGATTTTATGTTAGATTTGGCAGCAGAAATCTGAAATCTCAGATCAAAATCTGAAAAGCCAAATCGAAAACGACATTAATCATTGACTCGAACCATGCCCCATCAACATCGAAAAAAAAACATCGCTGCTAAATCAGTACTGTCAACGGATCATCGTAAAATAAAAATATGCTTCTCTCACAAAAACTGACATTTTCCCCATATGACATTTCACAATTTCACATCTCCAACCGAAGTAGTAAAAGTTCTATTATTTTGCATAGAAGTTTTCGTAATTTAATTTCTTTTTGTTTAACTTTTACACTACTCGACAAAAATAAATATATTCATTTATCTCTGTTCGCCAATTCGAAAATCCACGCAAATGGCAGAAGTGCCACAAAAAAAAACTTTATCGCAATAAAGAACAATAAGAACAGAAAGCAAATCGAAGAAATTCCAGTCAGTAAAAAAGCGAAAAAAAAAATAAAAAAAAGATTGTTTATTATTAAAATATATAATTCGTCAGTCGACTTTATTTCACATTTGGTTTTTGAATCGATAAGCTAGCCATACAATTTCGTGCTGTGCAGCGTGCAATTTAAAAATCCCAAGTACAAAATGTAAGTAAACATTCTAAGTAAAATAGAAAAATAATTTTTATCTCTTTGTACTTGCTGTGGGTTGTGGGATATCAAACTATTTTGTACAATGTGTTGGACCTCTCTTTTTACCCGACTGGTTTTCTTGTTTTGTTTATATAAGCCATTGAAATTGATAAGAGCAGCTAAACGTGTATTGTTTGTGTATAGTATTAGCATTGGATGCTATTGCATTATAAATTATAATCTACTGTGCTTTGGAAAATAAATAAAAAAAAATATCTTTCTAATCTCTGTTCGATCTTTGTAGTGGCTTGGTGACAATCTCGCTGAATTTCAGCTTTTGTTGCTAACAACAGCAGCCGATTGGAATGAGAAACATTTTTTTTCCGAATAAAGATGATATCGTTTTTGACCTGTTCAATTTATAGGTACGCACTGCTTTGAGATGAATATCTTGCATAATATTACCTACTTAATTTTTTTTTTTTTTTGTTTCTGGAATCTTGGACCTACAAGTTGATAAGAAATGTCATGCAGCGTACATGTTATAATAGACATTCTTTTGTAATTCTAGGTCTATAATGCTTTCTCATAAAGCTTGAAAGTATTTTTTGCTAAACGATTTTCCACAAGTTCACTTGCTGATCTTATAAAACATGCCCTCATTGGATAGGGCAATTCCTTAAAAAGAAAATATGTAGTTCTTTTCTCGTTAAATGGTTTGAATTACCCCGTTCAAATTGAAGAGCAATCACGAGCTGGTGTTAGTTGGGTTTTAACTTTAACTTCTTCTATGCCCTGACTTTTATAATTTCTACTCATCACCACACTGCAAACTGAAAAACTAGTTCCAGAGGCATTCCGATTTGTCGGACAAGTTCTGTTGTCGTACTTAATAAGGCATCGGTGACATTTCTCAGAGTTATAGTAATTATATCAATATATCGCTACTAACCAAGAGAAAACAATTACAATTGATAAAAGCTGCCGAAATGAAAACTCTCCTTTGCATTGGCTGGGGTGAATAAAACCAGAATACGTAAGGTACTCAATGTTAAGCAACCTCTACTTCTCCCGGGAGCGATCTATGCTGCAATAGTTGGGTTACCTTAAGCACGTTTCCCAAACTCGGATTCCTAGACGTGGTATGAAATCCATGCCATCAGATTGGCGTGCTTTAGGCAGGTTCAGGATTTTAAGGTTAGATCAAGTCTTAAGGCAATTCTTTAGAAATATCCCGGACACTTCTGTCGTGTTAAGAATTGACCTGTAAGTGCACTCTTTTTGCTTAAAAGAAACATAGAAAGAGCGCTTCTAGATTTTCTTTTCCTACAAAGGGCAATTCTTTTCTTATGCTTTTTACTTACTGGTCTAGTTTACCATATCCCATAATATTCTTTTGCGTTTTTAAAGAAAAAGTATTTCCCCAGCTGCAGGAACATGGCCGATGGCATGGGAGGCGGATTCAATATAAAGCAGGAGATCGACACAACAACAAACTGTTGCAGTCCCACGACCTCAATACACAATTGCTCAAATTCGATCTCGTACAGCAGTTCGGCCAGCAATCAGCAGCTACAGACATCACCGTCGGTATCGCCCGAACGTCAACTGTGCAGTTCCACTACATCTCTATCCGGTGATCTCCTCTGCGGCAACGGGAATGACAACAAAGCTGGTCTTCGCGAAGAAATTCGCCGGTTATGTTTGGTTTGTGGAGACGTTGCCTCTGGTTTCCACTACGGAGTTGCCAGCTGTGAGGCGTGTAAAGCATTTTTCAAACGCACCATTCAGGGAAACATTGAGTACACTTGCCCCGCGAACAATGAGTGCGAAATCAATAAGAGACGCCGAAAGGCGTGTCAGGCGTGCCGCTTCCAAAAATGTCTCCTCATGGGAATGCTAAAAGAAGGCGTACGTCTCGATCGCGTACGTGGCGGCCGACAAAAGTACCGACGCAATCCCGTTTCCAATTCCTACCAAACAATGCAGATGCTTTATCAATCGTCCACTTCCTCCCTGGAGGACATCAAAATCTTGGAAGTTCTCAATACTTACGAACCCGATGCAATACGCGTCAACCAGCAGGAGGATGTCAAGTGCAGCAATAATTTTACGACAAAGTTCGGAGGCGATGCCTTCGACATGTTGGCCATGCTGAGCGATTTGTACGACAAAGAGCTGGTCGGTGTGATTGGCTGGGCCAAACAAATACCCGGCTTTACAGAACTACCTCTTAACGATCAAATGAAACTATTGCAGGTGTCCTGGGCGGAGATTCTCACTTTGCAATTAGCATATCGGTCAATACCATTCACGGGCAAGCTGAACTTTGCCTCGGATGTGTGTATGGACGAGCGTGCGGCCAAGGAATGCGGTGCCACTGAACTCTACTATCACTGTGTACAAATTGTTCAACGTATGGAGCGGCTGTCGCCGCGCAAAGAGGAATACTACCTGCTGAAGGCGTTGATTCTTTCCAACTGCGATGTGCTGCTAGACGATTCCAGTTCACTGCGCATCTTTCGCGAGTCGATACTGAATTCGCTCAATGACTGCGTCTATTTGTTGCGCCACACAACCGCCGTGTCACATCAACAACAGCTACTGCTGCTACTGCCATCGCTAAGGCAGGCCGACAATATAATTCGAAGATTCTGGCGGTCGGTTTGTCACGAAGGAAACGTCACGATGAAGAGACTATTTGTCGAGATGTTGGAGAGATAAAAACGAAGGAAAAGGATAGGCTTCACACTTCAGCAAAGCTCTGTATATAATCTTAAACAAAATAAATAACAATAATGTAGTATAGTCGATAACTATGTTAGTTTCTCAAAAAGGAATCTAGCATTAAACGTGTAAATGCTGAACATACAAGGCGAACGATTTACATACAAATAATGCTACATAAAACGGTAATATTAAGGGTACAATCTTGCTAATCTAACAAATAATCGAATGGTAAACTAAAGCTTCTTTGGGAGGAAACAATCGGCCGTGGCAATATACCTCTTGCAACTGCAGCGAGTTGCAAACAGATCTCTGCTGTTAAAAATTTAGAGATACAAATCAACAACAAAATTGTTTGTTATTCATTAGTTTATAAGAAAATACATGGAAAGTAAATAAATGTAATTATTGTGAAGGACTTTTTGTTAGGTAACACGATACAAGACGTAAATTATAAGCGCAAGCACCAATGAGAACATTGTATTTAAACTTAATCTTAAGTTTGTTTTGTTGTCGATCCAATAAAATTATTAACTTTTTTGTTGAATATATTGAATGGATGTTGTTGTTTCTTTGGACGGAACAGAAATGAAGCCGCTTAAATAAATGCATTGTATTTGACGCTCCTCGATGGAGCTCAGCCTGCTGATCAATTACTAACAAACTAATGAGACACAAGAGAAAAACAAAATAAATGCAGTTACCCCGACAAGGTAGCAAGAACCTTTTCCATACGCACAGCACACCATTTAAGCGGGTGAAGCGTAATCAAAGGCCTCTTTTTACTAAACTGAGCGGCGACCGCAATCGCAAAACCAACTGCACTCAGCATACACAGAACAACAATCCTCAATTAAAAGATTCTCATCTAACAAATACCAAATTAATTTATTACAAAAAAAAAAACAAAAACAAACCTTCCTCATAGCTTCAAAAATAAAAAATAAAGTATGAATCTACACAGTACACACAAATATTTACAGACTAGACAAATTTAGCGACTTAATATTGCATTAATCATCCTTAACGTGATATCGATTCATCTCAGACTCAAAATAGCGATTGCTGTTCTCCTGGAAGCGATTTGATCGTTCGAGCTCGTTGCGAAAGTATTCAATGGTTCGCTGCAGTCCTTCTTTCAGCGGCACCTTTGGCTCCCACTTCAAGTATTTCCTCGCCCGAGCTATGTCGGGCTTTCTTCGTTGGGGGTCATCTTCGACAGCTGATGTCTGTCCGACTTCACTCTTCCCGCCCACCAACTCCTTAATAATCACAGCAAACTCTTCAATTGTATGCTCTACTGGATTGCCAATATTTACCGGTTGTGTGTAGTTGGATGCCATCAGCAATATTAACCCGTCAACTAAATCCGAAACGTACTGAAATGAGCGAGTTTGTTTGCCATTACCATACACCGTGATGGTCTCGTTTTTTAGCGCTTGCAGAATGAAATTGGACACAACGCGTCCATCATTCATGTGCATTCGTGGGCCGTATGTGTTGAAAATTCTCGCTACTCGTACGTTTACCTTCTCCTGTTTGGCGTAGGCGTAGCTTAGTGTCTCAGAGACACGTTTACCTTCGTCATAGCACGCACGTGGTCCAATAGGGTTCACGTGTCCCCAATAGGTTTCTGGCTGCGGGTGTACTGTAGGATCGCCATACACCTCTGATGTGCTGGCAATCAACACCTTGGCCATAACGCGCTTGGCCAGGCCCAGCACATTGATGGTGCCCATTGTATTTGTCTTTATGGTTTTCACTGGATTGTACATGTAATGTGGTGGACTGGCTGGACTCGCCAAATGGTAGATCTCGTCCACCTCGATGAACAGTGGATTTACGATGTCATGATGTATCATTTCGAAATTCTCATGGCCTAACCAATGCTCAACATTGCGTTTGCGTCCGGTGAAAAAATTATCCACCACAATGACCTCATGGCCTTGGATCATAAGATTGTCGACTAGATGCGAACCAACAAAACCGGCTCCGCCTGTAATAAGAATTCGCTTGCGGTTTTTATAATTCAAATACTTAACATTTGCATATTTGCGGGGGATGCTCGCCTCCAGAAGTTTGATTTTTTCCTCCAATTTAGACAACTTGGCCATCGTGTATTTCAATTCTTGGCGCTGTGTTTCTAAAAGGTCAAAGTTAACGATGCCACCGTGCACAATTGTGTTGTCGATTCTACTCTCGTCATTGTTGGGTTGCATCAATCCAGCTGGTTCCGCTTTGATCTGCTCATCGGAAGATTGATGCACTGCCAAGGACTTGTACAAATAGAAAATCAATAAGAGTAAAACAGAAATGGCTGTGATTTGTTTCATTCTCTTCTTCGTCAACGTCATCTCATAACAGCTACTCCTGGTGGAAAGTTCTTGATTTGCATGAGATGAAAGTGCAGGCGTAGGAGGTTTCCTTTGTCTCAACAAATTAACGTCTTCAATATGGACTGCGGCTTTTTCTTCACTAGTAATGATTGGTTATTCTATTTGCACTGGACTATAATCAAGCGATTGCAGGGAGTTTCTTGTCTGATTGTATCGGTAAACAGGCAACTTGAATATGTTAAATTTGCTGATAAAAGATTCTTTGTAAGTGGTTTCTGCATTTCGTTGCCCCGCTATGACACTTGTGTGTTTTGAAAATATGTAATCAGCTGCTCGTGTTTGTGTGGGTGAACTACCGCTTCGGCGCAGGTTAATGGCAACGTTACATTCTTCGCAAATGGGGTGCATTCAGTTAAATGATTCAAATAAATCAATTTTGTGGCTAGTTTGTGGCGCTATACACAATAGGAACATTTTAACAGGAGCACTGTTCGTGCTGTAGAGTTGGGAGCAGGAACAAAACTACACGGGATACAAGTCCACAAATCCCATTTTAGGTGCGATACTTTCAAAGAGCTTAATATCTCGCCCAGTTGGCTGAAAAAAAGAAGATTCCTTCGAATACTAAAAATAAAACTCATTAAAGTTAGTAGTCTCTATGGACCATATTACAAATCCCTGTCTTTTTGAACGCAACCAAGAAAAATGCCCTCAACAGAACAGGAAGTAAAGAAAATGAGAGGCACTACCTCGAATTGCTAGGCGGGTTTCTTCCTGGCGGATTCTTATATGATAGGCAAGTGACATCATAATTCGCCAAAGTTTAAACTCTTTCGGTTCCATCAAACATCAGAAAACAACAACTAGATACCACTTACAGATTTTAAGCTCCCATATACGGCTAGCTCAGCCGTGCCAAACATTAAACAATTACCAACAAAGGCAAATTTTAACTTAAACAAACACTTTGTAGCAACTAGTTGTGCTAAGTATTTATTTTACCCGTATTTTCTAACCCTGCGTGTGAGTTATATACGAAACTGTGTAGCTGACGTCCGTAAGCTAACCAATCGGATCAATTTTGATTTTTAAATAGTTTTAAATTGCCATGAAAAATGCAAAAGAACTTTTTATACAAACAAAAATATGAAATGAAAAAATATGAGATGAAATCAAAATAACTTGTGGAAAGAACAGACATTACATCTGTAAATAGTGGCCGTAACAGAACCACCCCTTAACTTTGTTTCAAGAAATTACAGATTTCCTTAAATTCGTCCCCACCAACAATATAGTATGCTCAGTTCCAAGAGAACTTCTCCAACAAAAAAATTGCGCAACCTGCCATAGTGCCTTATTGAAATTAAATTGTACTGTCACATTTGGTTCTCTTGTGCGAAAAGAAATTCACGGCGTATACGAGTACGAGTACACGGGCGCAGCACCTGAAAAAAAGAAGTACTGAAAGAACAAAATTAAAGCAAAATTAATTAGTAATAATTTATCATCGTTCGATCAACCGCCATTTCCCCACAGTCACTATGGACAAAGAGGAGCAAGTGAACAACAATAAAGAAGAGGAGAAAATCGCCGAAAATGTCGAAAACACTGAACAAAAGCCAGAGAGTGATAAAACCGACGAACAAGGTAAAAAAAATTGATTTAATAAAATACACATCCATAGCCTTGTATAAATGTTGGCGATCTCATCCTCAGCATGGGAAGATAAAGAATCACGCAACCGTTTGGTATCGGCGCTCTCCATGAAATTCGTTGATGTGATGTCGGAGTTGAATTCGGCTAACGACGCCTTTAAAATTCCCAAGGATATTAGGGGTAAGCCAACCTTTTGTGTAAATAATTGAAAACTATTGATTTTTGTTGTGTTGGCTTGCTTGCGTGCGTGTCCGCCGCACAGTGTGTTTGCATTTAATTTGAAATGTGTTTTCTTACTTTCGTTGCAGCCCTGTATAGTTTGCCCAAACCAGACGATGTGCCTGCACGACAAAACTCCAGTAAAAAGTTTACTTTCTGGTCTACACAACCAGTTCCAAAGCTAAATGAAGAGGTTTTCACAAATGAGTCCATCGAACCGGACAAAGATGTTTCTGAAATTCGAAAGGAACCGTACACTTTGCCCGATGGCTTTAAATGGGACACACTTGACCTCAACGACACGCAAAATCTAACCGAGCTGTATACGCTGCTCAATGAAAACTATGTAGAAGACGATGACTCCATGTTTCGATTTGATTACCAGCCAGAATTCCTAAAATGGTCACTGCAGCCGCCTGGATGGCGACAGGACTGGCATGTTGGAGTACGTGTTGTGAAATCCGGACGTTTGGTGGGATTTATATCGGCAATTCCCAGTAAACTGCGATGCTATAAAAAGGTATTAAAGGTGGTGGAGATCAACTTTCTGTGCGTACACAAGAAACTAAGAAGTAAGCGGGTTGCGCCGGTGCTCATAAGGGAAATAACGAGGCGCGTCAATTTGACAGGCATTTATCAGGCGGCCTACACTGCCGGCGTGGTGCTGCCGAAACCAGTATCTACGTGCAGATACTGGCATCGATCACTGAATCCCAAGAAACTTGTCGATGTAAGTAAATATTAAAATATTGCTATAAACAGTTTTTGTCTTTACTCCCTAAATGTGAGTCTCTTGTTCTTTATAGATTAAGATTTGTTCACTTCCTTGTAATACCTCTTTAATGGGTGTATTTATGCTTTTTGGCGTTAAGCTTCATCACTAAAATCGAGAATCGGAAATCGTTTGTATTAAAAGGTGTTTCAAATGGTTAGGCAGCAGTTAATCGAAGGTGTTGTGTTTTCAGAGTCACCAAATAGGGCTGCTACTATTTGTTACTTCCGTAGAACCAGGAACCTTTTTCGAACTCTTGGGGTTTCATATTTTCGAATAGATATGTCAAAACCCACGCTGTAAGATGATTGCCTTTGATGATAATACTCTTTGTCAGACGAATTAGCTTCCTCCTACTTGTAAATAGAACAACTTTCGTCTGAAGAGGACCGTAGGCCTAACGCAACAGTTATCGATCATGTCCAAATCTGCACAGAGAATCAGAAAACATAAATAAACAAAAAACACCGCAGCTGTCTCTATTATAACACTGTTTAGCAAAAATAGCAAACTGTTTGCCTTGCAAGTGCAAATTAAAGAGCTTTAAAAATCGCTAAAAAAAGCCTCTCGTCAACAATCTACTTTGCGCACTTCCAACATACCTCTTTTTCTGTCTTATCTTTGTATTTTCTTTACCGATTTAGCTGAATTAGGCTTGCGTCACAGCATGTGCCCCACATCTCCATAGCATTCATAATTTTTATTTTTTTTTGTTAATCTAATCACCTCATATGCAAAGTCTATCCAATAAAGCAAATAATAATTCCTCTTTATCTTTTCTTATTGCAGGTTAAATTTTCACATCTAGCCAGAAACATGACAATGCAACGAACAATTAAGCTCTTTAAACTTCCCGATCAACCAAAGACTCGAGGTTTTCGCCGCATCCAATTGAAGGACATGGAGTCCGCTCAAAAAATTCTCAATGAGTATCTGTCGCAATTCCAAATCTGTCCCGTATTCTCGCAGGAGGAATTCGTCCATTGGTTCACGCCACGCGAGGGCATTATCGATTGTTTTATTGTCGAGGGCGATAACGGCGAAATAACCGACATGGTGAGCTTTTATAGCTTGCCCTCAACTGTGATGCATCATCCGGTGCATAAGAACGTGCGGGCGGCATATTCCTTTTACAATGTCTCAACAAAAACTCCCTGGTTGGAGTTGATGAACGATGCCTTAATATCTGCTAAGAACGTCCAAATGGACGTCTTCAACGCTCTCGATTTAATGGACAACAAAAAGTTCTTGGCGCCGCTCAAGTTTGGCACCGGCGACGGCAACTTGCAATATTATTTATACAACTGGAAGTGTCCCACTATGGCCCCTGAGGATGTGGCTCTCATTCTTATGTAGCGCGGCGCGTATTCGCCACAAATCCCAACAAAAACTAATCAAAAAATCAACAAACAAACAAATTACAATTTTTTTTGGAATACTAGTGTGTTGTCGGGGCTAACAAAACGAGCAACAGCAAGGCAGGCGTTTGTGGGTGTTTTCATTATGCCGCTTTTATGTTTCAATGATCTGGGGATTTTAGTTCTACATAGTATTCAATTTATGTCCGATTCGTATTCGATGTGTTTGTGCATTTCTTCAGTATGTTTAATTTCATTTGCAAAAGCGGACCTCACATTTTCATAGCGTACATACCTGTTATAAAGTATGAAGACAGGAGGGCGCTATTTTTAAAGAATTCACTCGAAGTTGTTGGATTATGAACGCGAGCAAAGTAATAAGTTAAAAAAATATATATATATATTGATTGTTTATTGCAATAAACGGAATACTTAGGAATTTTACATTGGTGAGCTTTTTTATTTATAACTGTGGGTCGACTTTTCTCTGACATGCACCGAACCTATGACCACTCACGGCGACAATATAATGAAGAATTCTGTGACAACCAGCCTATGGCTGAGAGCTCTATTATCGATCGCGAGTCGTGACTATTTACTATTATGGTCTGTGAACAAAAGAAAATAGATTTTCCGGATTTGTCAAAATTAAGGCGAATGTAATGTGAATTAAGGGCGAAAAATGATATTCTCCAACCATTATACTAATGGACGTATATTTCGCTAAGTAAGTGGACTTGCGCGAAACTTCCGCGAGGAACTTGACGAAACTCTTTTTCTGAAATACGACATTTGAGCGCCCTACCGGACCGGACACGTAGGCTGTGGGCGGAGTTGTACCGGTAATATACTTAGCGAGGGGTCTCGGGTGGGAACCTCCGAAAACGTAAAACTAGAGATATACTCTATTTTAAGATTATTCAACATTTCTTTTAGGGATGCAAGACGTCCCGCTCAGTGCTTTTTTCCCGGAAGATGTCCCGCACTGATAATTTGTCCCGTAAAATATACCGCCTTTCAACTTGTCGCCAAATTATTGCTTCATTATTATCTATTATTTATCTATCGGTGCAAGCGAATTTTACTCGCGCGAAATAAGCGAATACGACTCGCTCGAGTTTTGCTCAGCGAAGTTAGGGAATTATTTCTCAAAGAAAATGGAATACAGAGATATGTAACTTTTCAGTGGAAAGGCGGCTACCTACAAGCTGTTTTCCCGAAAAATTGATGAAGTCACGCACTAGGCTCATTTCTTTTCTAGGAGTTCATGAATTGGACTTTAAGGCAAGAATTCGCTATTCCGAAATGTGTATTTCACTGTTTTTTTCATTTTAATCGAAGCCTTAACAAAATGTTCTTTGGGGAAGTTTAATTATATCGGTAGTTTTGTGAAAAAAAAAAAATTGTTGAAAAATAGCTTCTTGATGTACATATTCACAGGTATTTTATTAAACAGTTTTGCAGTCTTTCCTGTTGGTTATGGGACTCGATGAGTCCTCGATATTTAACTTCAACGAATCCACAAAACACAAATTCCCTAAAACTATAAAAATAACTTAAATTCGTTTAGTTTGCTAGAGTAATTTTAATGTACACAAACCACAATATGGGAAATGCTTACTTTTGAATGAGTTTGGCGAACTTTGCGAATTCGAAAAATAAAATTTACTTTGCGAGGAAACTTAATAAAAAATAAACTTTCCCAATGACGTCTAAACGGAAGGCATTTTTCAGGTACATATTTTTGTACCACTATCTAGCGTGATATTATTTATATTCAAACTGTAAAAAATTATAAACACCTAATAGAAATAAACAACGATAATAAAAAAACAGAAGCCATCATTTTTAAAAATAACAATAATTATATTTGTAATTGCCTAGAAATATGCAACACACAATAATATGTGCTGACTCATCGTTTTTACAAGTACCTAAATCCCGTAACAGTAAAATAAGTATGCAACCCCCCGCCTGTGGTTACTGTATGATCTGGAATAAGTTAAGAGGCTGATTATATGCAAAAGTTTATACTTTCTGTCTGTTTCATTTCATCGTTTTCGCATGTTCGGCAAGCGTGCAAAGATGCATTTTGAAATTGTAAACCTTGCTGCAGTTTTTGACAGCTGGATGTCATTGGGAACTGTGACAGCGGCTTAAACATAACAATTGGGAAAATATCATTGGGCACATTCAAGAATCTAGTTATCTTAAGTCGACAAGATTGGTCTGGATGAGATGTAACCTGAACGCAAAAACTAGATTGGTCGGGAACGTCACTTTTTCTACGTCAGCCACATATGCGAAGTGTCAAACAGTGGTTTTCGATTGGGCTTCTTCAGACTCAGATTTCAGATTTCGTGTGTCTAATCGAACGTCACTTGCTATTTTTTGTGTTGACATTTGTGCGATTGGAATATGTGAAGCCTTCGACACTTTTCTAAGCGTTTTCCATTCACTGGTTAAATTTTATATGAAAACATTCAAAATGCTCGCCCAGATTGATTTCTAAACATTTGTACATAAATAATTAACAAAAAATTGATCAACCCGATGCAATTCGTTTCTTTTAGTTGAAAAATTTCACGAAGTTAACAAACTCCTCTAGTTGTCAAACTCAAACGGACTTGTATTGGTAAATCTGAGAAAAAAAATCCAGATTCGAAAAAATGCTCTAAAATAGGTTGCTTTTTTAGTACCAAATGAACATAGAAAGTGATATGAGAGCAAAAAAAAGTGCTCTGAGAGCGCCCAATCGAATACCAACCACATTAGTACTCAGTCACGAATTTCTTCACTAGATTCGTCGGCAACCCTTCCATAAACGTCAACTGAAACCGACTCACTAAACTAGATAATATAGAACGTCCCCATGCGTTTTTGGTCACCATTTATTTATGTGATTCAAGTAATAGATATAAAGGGTGATTTTTTAAGAGGTTTAGAACTTTTTTTAAAAAAAAAAACACAAAAAATTCGAAAAAATGAATGAAATATTTATTTGAATCGATAGTTTGAACCTTGCAATTTAATGTTTAAAGATAATTTCATGCAAATGTTGACCGCGGCTGCGTCTCAGGTAGCCCATCCGCTGAGTCCAATTTTGGCATACTCTTTCACACATATCGGCCGGTATCTCACGAATGAATGCATGGATGTTGGCTTCCAGTGCGTCAATCGAAGCGGGCTTGTCCCTATACACATTAGCCTTGGCATACCCCCACAAAAAATAATCTAATGGTGTCAAATCGCACGATTTAGGCGGCCAATTGACCGGCCCGAAACGTGAAATTAATGTCGTTTTCCATTGGTTTCACTCGGGGATCCACTCATTCTGAAATCCAATGGAACAACAAAACTGCTTCTGAAAGAATCCACAAAAGTATTGGTGAAATGCCAAAAAATAATCTACGGCTGCTGTCAGCTGACTTGTATAAAATACATAAATTACACTTGTGTGAGTGCTTCTTGAGTGGATTCTGACTTCAAATCGAGAAGCGAAATTCTCTCCTCAGAATCACCAGAAGAGTATTTTTTGTGCCAATGGAACGGTTTCAGGAGTGATTTTTTCGATTCCGGACTCTTCCGGACGCTTCTTTTTGCCCAATGGAAAACGACATAACTGTTCACCAAACTCGCCTCGCAATTGCGCCATTGTTTCGCGTGCTGTGTGGCATGTGGCACCGTCTTGTTGAAACCACATATCATGCAAGTCAAGAACTTCCATTTCGGGCAAAAAAAAGTTTGTTATCATCGCTCGGTAGCGTTCACCATTGACAGTAACGCTGCGATTCGCATCATCTTTGAAGAAATATGGCCCAATAATGCCGCCGGCCCATAAACCGCACCAAACAGTGGCTTTTTCGGGATGCATTGGTAGCTGTTGCAATGCTTCTGGCTGATCTTCACTCCGAATGCGGCAATTTTGCTTATTTACTTACCCATTCAACCAAAAATTAGCCTCATCGCTGAACACAATTTTTCGATAAAAAAGCGGATCCTCGGCCAGCTTTCCAAGAGCCCATTCACCAAAAATTCGGCGTTGTGGTAGGTCGGCTGGCTTTAGTTCTTGCACCAGCTGCATCTTAAAAGGCTTTACGCCCAAATCCTTCCGCAAAATTTTCCACGTAGTGCTGTAACAAAGGCCTAACTGCTGGGAACGGCGCCGAATCGACATTTCGCAGTGTTCTGTCACACTAGCTGATACGGCCGCAATATTTTCTTCACTACGCACAGTACGTAAACGTGTTGGTGGTTTAATGTCCAACAAAGTAAATTTGGTGCGAAATTTGGTCACAATCTTCCGAATAGACTGCTCAGAAGGTCGAGAATGCCGATCATAAAATGGAAGCAGCGCGCGATGAACATTTCGAACCGAGCACGAATTTTGATAGTAAAATTCAATAATTTGCATGCGTTGTTCATTTGTAAGACGATCCATTGGGGACGTTCAAGTATCTAGTTTAGTAAGTCTGACAGCTCTCTCACTAGATGAAACTCGGCTCTGATTGGGGGAAATCGGTCGTGAGAGCAGATGTTTCAGTTGACGTTTATGGAGGGGTAGCCGACGAATCTAGTCGAGAAATTCGTGACTGAGTACTAAGTTGACAGTTCTCATATGTGGCTGACGTAGAAAACGTGACGTTCCCGACCAATCTAGTTTTTGCGTTCAGGTTACATCTTATCCAGACCAATCTAGTCGACTTAAGATGACTAGATTCTTGAATGCGGCCATTGTTAAATTGCAAACCAAACTGAAGCTGTTTGACAGTGACACAAGGTACTAAACACACGTCAGCTGTCAAAACCAGTGTTGCCAAAACCAAACCAGCTAAAAAATCACCCTTTAAATAAAACGCCTTCTACCCTTTTACCATAAAGTTTTTGTTTTATTTTACATAAGTAGGTAAGACAGTGACATACATTTCTTAAATCATACAATCATACAACAATTAAGGTGTTATTAAGGTACCATCACGTTAGCTAGTCCAGGAAATATTTCCCCTTGAATGCTGCCGTATTCAACTCTTTCCCCGTCTACGGTAATTATACCTTCTCTTCCAATTGGTTCGATTCTAAATGCTGACACTGGTATTATTTGTATAAACTCATTCGTTTTTGCAGGTATATGAGTTCCAGAACTCATATTCACTAAAAAACTGAATAACTGGGATCGACTTACTCCAGCACGAATAACCACCAGCCATATAATTCCATCATTGAGTTTCGCAGAAGGAGCAAAAAAGCAGTCTATTCCTAAATGTGTCTGATACGCAGCATGAATCATAACATATTCCCCTTCTTCATTTTTCCATGTATCAGGCACTGGAGTCATAAGTGAAGGAGAGCTAGGACTTGGCCCAAATGTTTGTGCACTATTTTGATAACAACGTCCTTTTTCACTGCCATTTTCCTGACCACCGACACTTTGATACAAACTTTCTGCTATGGAAAAGTAAGTGCTTTTGCGCGAAGTAGCAGAGTACCAGCTGTCAATTCTTTGTCTAAAATCATCATGTTTTCCAGATGTCTCTAATGATATCACTTCGTCGAATTCATTTTGCAGGGTGTTTTCCGAATAGTCCGCAACTCCAGATTTAACAGAGGACATGTCTATACTTGAGCTTCGTTTAAGAAACGTATTTGAAGTGTGATTTGCCTGACTTGTAGTAAGATCAATGTCCAATGCCTTTGGAAGATATGATAACTTCCCATGATATGTACGAAGGCTAATTAGCCGGTGAAGTGACCAAACAGTAAATCGCTGGTATCCTATTGAACGTAGCCGCTCACTTTCGATATCTATGTCAGATATAAGGCCCCATCCAATGGAAAGAAACGAAAACATTATCTGAAATTAAAAATAGTTTAAGTGTCAATTAAAGTTATAACATCTGACTTATTCATTAAAAACAGAAACCGTAACTAATTGATACGATTGGATATAGACTTGTTTAGTAAAATGATTTGCAACACTCGCAGTCATCTGGGATATTAATGAGATTCATTAATAGGGGGTCCGATTACATACTCGGCAATAACAACACCAGCAATTTCTGTGGATAGAAAGTCACCGAAAAGGTCCCCGACTCGGTTTAGCTCGACGTAAAAAACAATCGCAGAGCGTATACTGCATCTCACTCAGCACAAAACATGGTCTTGTGTGACAATCTGGCAACGCCATAGCCGCTTTTGGCATCAGGCGTGTTTTTTGAACATAGCAAAGTAAAGATTTTTTAAGATAGATGCTCAAAAATAAATCAATAAGCTTGAACAAGGTATTACTGATGTACTGAAAACATTACCTGTGTCCGTGTTTCAACGCGAACTACGTCCATTAAAGCTGTTTGTCCACGAACCGCATTTAGAGCAGCGCTTAGAATCGGATTCGGCTCGTACGGCTCACTAAAATGATATTTATACGAAATGATTTAAACAAATGTCCATTTTAATTTGAAATTTTACAAAACATTTTGGCAGTTTTAAGAAAATATTATTGGCAAGGAAGGGACATACGTATGTATTGTTGTACACCAAATAAAAACTCAAAACATTTGTAGATGCAATGACTTTTAAAACAACGTACGCAGGCAGTGGGCATGGGCATTACTAAATTATTTTTAACATTCACCTTATAAATATATTCTGTAGATCACAATGGATTATTTTGGTTGGTCAAACAATTCGAGGAGCTATTTAGCTATTTTCAGTTGATGTCTACAGCTGCAGATCCCACTTCAGTTTTAACATGTCGGTATGCTGTCAAGCATCCTCTGCAGGGAAGGGGATAGAATTACTAAGGTAAGGCATGTCTGTCGTAGAATAACAACAAAGGATTTGTTTAACCAGTTCTTTGCTTTTAGTTTCCACCATTATGTGCTTTAGATTCCCATTGGTTGGTATCTCCGTAACATTTTCGAAGCTGTGATTTAGGTGGTCGAGCAGCCGCTGGGAGAAATCGTTTACCGCCTTTAAGGCATTGTGAAGACTATATTTTTTGCTTTAGATTGCTTTTCGAGATACTCAAATTTCTTTCTAAAGCATTGTTTTTATTTTTGAGTACCTACCTTGATTTCATGTGTGAGAAAATCGTTTTGTGCCTTGAGGCTCTGCAATTCGATAAATATGCAGTTTAGATCTTGCTTTATTGGTAGATTAATTAAGACTAATTTATTTTGGAAAATCCTCACTCACAATGGAACAAACAAAAATAATTTTTAATGGAGAAAACTGGCTGGTTCTTTATAACTAACTCGTCGGTCATGCTCCTAATAGGAATAGAACATAGATATTATGTGAGTCCTCCAAGTGTCAAGTAGAGCGTAGTTGTTGTATTTGCGTGCAGAAAATTCTACTTTACTTTGCTTTGCTGAGATCAAAGCTAAAAAAACGGGCCTATTATAGGTATGTTCCTTTACTTTTAAATCTTACGAATTTTTACTAATTCTTACGAATTCCTACGAATTTTTACTCAATGCCGTTCCTTAACTCCAAAAATTCGTAAAAGAGAGCGTCATCGAGAGAGCAAGAAATTACCCCTCCACTGAGAATCTTACGAATTTTTACTCAACAAATTTCTTGGTGTATAAGAATTAAAAAAGCTGTCAATTAACAGCTGATTCGAAATTTGTTGTCCTATTTGACATTTGTATCAATGGTATCAATAGGCGGAAAAATAAAATTGAATCTTCTCCTCAGATTCTTCCTCGCTGTAAGGAGTAAGAAAGGACAATCTCCTCCACGTAATTTTTAATGCTGTGCCGCTTTTTTCTCTTCTCGAATGCTTGTAGTATAATCAGTACAACCTCCTCCATATACTCGGATTCATGAATTCGATTAATTGCGAATCACTTTCATCGTTAGGTAGATGAATCAACTAATTTTCTTTGTAAATTAGCAAATTCTTCGAGTTTATCAGATATTTTAACGACTTTTCGTACCACTTTTTTGAATTTTTGAATTATGTTACTGTCATTTTCATAGATTACTACAAAAGCGTTCCCTAACCTTTTCGTAAGTGTCTCTCTCTGTGAGAGAATTTATCGCCACCACTGCCTTTTTGACAGTCTTTTCCATTCTTACTACAAAAGTAACCTGAACTGTTATACAAAAAGTTCGTGTTTCTTTTTTAGCTCAGAATTTGTGTTTCTTTTTTCGTTCAGAGCACCATCAGAGCGCGCTCTATGAGCTCAGGATAAATTGCCTGAGCATCCTGAACGAAAAGCTGATTACACACTTCCAGTCACATTTGACAGAAAAAAAAACAGGGTAAGCAAAATAGTTGAAATGCGGACGAACCTTGTTGTTTTGGAAGAGATAATTAACCAATTTAATAAATAACAATTAATGAATATTCAATTCATGCATTTATGACATTTGTGTGCTCAAGTGTGTTTCATAAATACCTCAGAACAATCTGAGCACGCTCATAATGCTCGAGCTCCGTTCAGAGCTCAGCTCTGAACTAAAAAAGAAAAACGCCTTATAATGAAATAAAATCTGAATCTCAATTTTAACGTCGACGTTGTAAGCGGTACTGCCTGCAGTTTTGTAGTTTTGTTTTTTAGTAAGTTTACAGATGAAATATTAAATTTAAGGTTAAATCTAGCAACGTCTAGACTGTATTTTAATTATTTTTTCGGATCAAATATATATCTATGTATATATATATAAACTAGCTGTACCCACCCGGCTTCGCCCGTGTAAAATGTGGTTTCAGAACAACAGGAAACAAAATTAAGAAATTTGCTGTCTTGTTGGGGACAAATTTTTTTGGCTGTTTTATTTCTATCGACTAAGATAGTGATATTTGCTGCATTACTTACCCTGGATCACTTTACATATAACTGCCCGTGCTTGAAGCAATTCTTGCTTAAATCAACTCCCGCATTTCTTAAAGTTTGATCCTGTGACTTATGGATTGTCATTTCAAAACAAACATTAATAGGCAATCGAATCGGTTTAAACTGAAAATAATAATTACTGTGAATTATTTGTATTCTTGGTATAAACACCGCATCTCCTTTACCACACCCAGTTAAAATTAAAGCCTCATGTCAAGCATTATGTTGCTTATGTTATGGGAACTCCAACTTTTAATACCATTTTATGAGCATTGAGGCCATGGGCTGTTAAAAACGCTATTTGAAAACTCTACTCTATAAAAAACGAAATGGGTAATTACCCACGATCTGGTATCACTGAAAGCTATACCTATCTGATATTTCTTTCATAGAATTTTTCTTTTTTTGTAAGCAAAACAGAGGTAAACATATTTTTCCTACATATTTGTCATTTCTTTTATGGTTTTTTTGTTCTTAGCAAACCACACAGCATACTGCCTCTGTCTGTCTCCCTCTCCGCCACAGGAATAAAATAAGGTTAAAAGAGATGTGAATATATTGCGCGGTTAGTGTGTTTGATTTGAGAATGAAATGCATATCCACTCACCCAGGTGAAAATAGTACAAATGTTTCAAATTTTGCTTATTTATTTAAAAACTTTTTAAGTTATTGAATTCATGGATATCCTAAAATGTAACCGCAGATGTCCTCTATAAGCTGGTGTTTACTATATTTAAATGCTCCCAGTATTTTCGAACGGAAAGCGTGACAAAGAAAAATGCGAAACCAATCGATAAAATAAGTTACTCTTGTCAAATTTTTTCCGGAATTTATAGAAACAAAGTGGATATTGTGGGCCTATTTATCCTCTATAGGACTGATAATAATGCATCAGAATATATTCAATAGTTTCTAAGATTTTTGCATTTAAAGACATGCAGTCAAATTCAATCTTAGTCGAACAGAACTACACCAATTTTATTTATATGATTTTATTTATATGATGATATCGGTCTAACGTACCCTACTTCCAATCATAGACACCTGCGTTACTAATATATTCCAGTCAAAAATAAAAACATCAGAAAACAGAAAATCCTGCTACACTTTGCCTTGTACCCACAAATCTTGTTAAGTGTAAGATCTTATAAAATAGTACTGTAGACGCTTTTAACTCTTTAATCATAGCTTGTTCTCAGATCTTTACCTACCTACTTAATAAAAGAAGAAAAGAACCAACCAAACTTTTGATTAACGGGAAAGATTCGTTCGACCCATCCGTGCCCTTCATTTTTTTTTTTGTTCCGAGTTAAAAAATGCCCTTCTGCGTTCTTTTAGCTTTTTTTGAAAGGCAAAATGCCCAAAAATGGGTAATTACCCACGATCTGGGATCACTGATAGCTATACCTGTTTGACATTTCTTTTATGGTTTTTTCTTTCTTAGCAAACCAAACAGCATACTGCCCTTGTCTGTCTCCCTCTCCGCCACAGGAATGAAATAAAGTTAAAAGAGATGTGAATATATTGCGCGGTTAGTGTGTTTGATTTGAGAATGAAATGCATATCCACTCACCCAGGTGAAAAAAGTAGAAATGTTTCAAATTTTGCCTATTTATTTAAAAACTTTTTAAGTTATCGAATTCATGGATATCCTAAAATGTAACCGCAGATGTCCTCTATAAGCTGGTGTTTACTATATTTAAATGCTCCCAGTATTTTCGAACGGAAAGCGTGACAAAGAAAAAAGCGAAACGAAACGAAAAAATTAATTACTCTTGTCCAATTTTTTCCGGAATTTGTAAAGATATAGAGTTGAAACAAAGTGGATATTGTAGGCTTATTTATCCTCTATAGGACTGAGAAAAATGCATCAGAATATATTCAGCAGTTTCTAAGATTTTTGCATTTAAAGACATGCAGTCAAATTCAATCTTAGTCGAACAGAACTACACCAATTTTATTTATATGACAAGACTGACATCCGTGTGTTCACGCATAACTAGAGAAAGGATCGTTCGATTTTCACGATTTTGGGCTTAATAGAATCGTATTGGCCCAAGGCTTTTCGACGCGAAAAAAAAACACTTTAAGACGATGAAAGTCTGAAGGTTTAGCCGCCCTTTAAAAAATTAAGATAGAAAAACAGGGAGTGCCACTTCAAATACAACAACAATTATTTAAATTCTCTTTAAATTATATGATTGATTGATTTCGGCGGTTCCCAGGTTCATTTCATCATGCCACCAGCAAGAAGCTCAAACCTTTCATGTCGCAGTCGTAATGCACGACCAGATCGGAATGTAATCGTACTCAATCGAACGAACATATCGCAACTTCGAGAAACATTATCACAAGAACAGTGTGCGGTCGTCCAAACCGGAGACCGAGATAGACAACAACGCAATCGGAATCAGCAGAACAGCATGTGCTGTTTTTCGTTTCGACATTCCAATTGAATTGAACGGACTTGCTATTGCGTGACGTCAGATATTTATCCAAAAATTTCATTGTGAAGAGTAAGGTTAAACCACTGCATTTGATTTCGTTCCGGTACAATTAGTTTTATGTGATCTGCCACATAATTTGAAATTGAAAGTAATCATTTTGTTGCGCACCCTCAATCCACCGAAACTTTCTAACGAAATGCGTTTGATTGTCAAGAATCTGAAATGAAACGTCATGAGTTGAACATGCGATACAGTAAAAAATATTGGCTTATTGGGAGATACTCATCCCTGTCCAACTACAATAAAGTATTGCTATACACGCAAGTTCTGAATCCAGTATGGACCTACGGGCTCCAGTTGTGGGCATGCACATGCCAAACAAATTTACAAAAAATGCAGGTTTTCCAAAACAAAAAGTACTAAAGATCTAAATGTTGAAATGGTTGAAGATGAGGTTAAGAAGGTTCCTCGGAAGCACAGAAGTAGGCTTCTCAACCACGTAAACACAGAAATAACAGAACTTTTAAATAATGACAATGTAATCAGGAGATTGAGACGGATAAAACCTCTTGATCTATACGATTTCGCTAGGGCTAAGAAATAAGGTATTGCATCAAACAAAACAAGTTTAGAAATCCGACAAACGGCGGATTTATCCCTTAAATTCATAAAACAACAAAAAAAAAAATTCCCATGCGTCTCACTTTCAAGTCGCAAGGACAATCGTTGTATGTTTGTGGCATCAATCTTAAATTCCCATGTTTCTCACATGGTCAATTGTACGTATACGCTACGCGCCCGAGAATAGAACGAAAAATGTACCATAAAGCAATTCAATAAAAAAACAATGTTGGCCAACACGTCGATCATTAGATTGAATTGCCCGAATTAGATTAAGCAGCATTAGCGTGTTCGGAATTATTATTTTCAATACAATAACAAATTTGGTCGGAACGCAGTTCGCCCGGTCCGCTAGTATATCCATATATGTGCAGTTTATAGTCATTGCGCGGTACTAATAATAGTTATATTCGTCAAGATTAAATTTTACGACCTGGCAATAACAAAATGTTCAATACAAAACTAAGATTATTGAACTTTTCGCCTTACAGAATGCCGACACAGGCTTACGGGTGAACTTACGCAAGAACAAGCTAGGTACGTATAACTGATTATGGGACAAACAATCTTCGCCTGCATCTACATGTTTTATGTCTGGCCCTGAGACTTATTAATCCTCATGGCGGACAACACTTTAATGGAAATCGCAGTCTCTTAAAATTATGGAATCATCCGGCTGTCCGGCTATTTGCCGCACCAATGGCCTGGAATGGAAATATTCGACGGAAATCAATACATAATGATATGATTATTCATGTGAATCATGTAATACTCATGCCGGTACCATTTTAATACCTCTATTTTACTTATCGCTCTCTCTCAAGTGCAGTAAGGACTAGCCAAACTAATGCCTAGAAGTCTTTTAAACGTGGAGAAGCACAGATGCTGGATAATAACGTGGGAACGCTGTCACTTCCGACTATATGTTTTCCCATCTGACTTTTATCAACAATTCACTTGCAGTTTTCCCGAGCAGGGATGAGTGGAACACATATGAACCCACAATGCGAAAGAAGAAGAACTGTGCAGCCGAGGATATCGCAATGGGTCCGCATGGACCTAAGTGGGGTACTGCAGGGTTCGCTCTGCTCTACCTACCCATAAACCTAACCAGTGTTTAGATGTGCTCAGTTTCACTTATTCATACCTTCTATGAATTTTATTTTTTTATTTTTTCGAAGGTACAGCACAACAGAATTCAATGCAGACGTAGCTAATCTAAAAACGAAATGATATTTTCACCAAAAAATGTGTTCGTAAGATATTAGTTGGATTCTAATCGTACAGAATGATGTCCAAAAATGACACACTGCAGTCAATTTGCAGTCAATAATACCAATACTTACTTATGTGCATACGAAATCGACTTAGCCAGTCCGTTGCCAGACCCACAAGGAATAATTCCTATTGCAACCTTATGAAAGACTTCTTCCCAATCTTGGCGCTGCATTAGTCCATTTATTACTTCCCAGTATATTCCATCTCCTCCAACAACAACAATACCCCGCCAGTTTGTCACGTCTTTAGTTCGCACAAGTTCTTTTGCGTAATTAGCATACTTTGTAACGTACAAATCATAAGATGCATCAGCTTCAACAAAGATAGGAACTACTACTTCGTGAAATAATTCACGAGCTTTACCTGCTCCCGATTTTGGATTTAGAATTATCAATAATTTACCTTCGTTTCTATCAACTGAATTTACTCGATCAACATTTTGTAGTTGTTTAATAACTGCTTGCCATTTATGAGCCTCACGCATATTATCTTCATATTTATCAAATGAACGAAATCTTAATGTGAGAACAGTTCTTTCCCGACGCAAATGACTTCGTAAGTTTTTTTTTAAAATGTACGCATAGATGTATATATAAGCACTTGAATCAACATTTTTAGCTTCAATCACATTGGTGTCTTCAGTAACATTGTTGTCTTTATTTACATTCGAATTGGGCGATGAACAAGCACATGAACGGACATTTGTTTTTATTTTTTTTTTGCTTTGCACATAACGGCACCCAATTATATCATTTATTTGAATAACTTGTTCTTTTAGAACTCCACCCGTAGACTTTTTTAAACAAAAACCTTTTTCCGAAAGAGAAACTTGGTAAACCGTATTTTTTTTGTTATTTATATAAAAGGTCTCGCACAGTTCCAACCGTTCTCCGTTAGTCTCACCATCGCCTTTTATTTTATTAAAACCCATTCTATTAATTATAATTGATAAATAAGTACATAAATTATGATCAATAATAATGGTAAAAAAACCAACTTTGTAGCCAAGATTATTAGGAAACTTTGTCATTGGCTATATATAAATGAAAGCCAGCTTCATTGCACCAATATGATTTTGCCGAAAATTTGGAAATAAAATCCTCTCACGCTCGCTCATAACTTACGTGAATGGAGTAGAGCTGCGGCCAGCGTTGCCGCTGAAATTTTCAAAAAGGGGAATAAAAAGGGGCCGAGCCATTTAAATAAAGAAAAACAAATGTATTCATTACAAAACCATTTTTTTTTCATATTTTTTGCATTCTTTTTCGTTCAATGAAGAATAAAGTCTTACATAAACTGAAACACCAACTTTATTAATGTACCCACGTCAAAAAAATGCATTCAAAATGTATTCAAATCAAATTTTACAGCTGTTGGCAGCTTTTTTTTTTTGACATTTCAAGATTATTTGCAAATAAATTCGATTGAAAATTTGCGGTTACTTTGCAAACGATTGCTACCCCTTTCGTAATACACTTTCAGTCTCTTTTACACATCGCTGACTTTTCAACATTAGGCGTGTTTTTTTGAGCTTCGACCTCAGCAAAGCAAAGTAAACTACAACCGAGTCTCGAAGTGTCGAGCAGAGCGTAGTTGTTGTAATTGCATGATGAAAATCCTACTTTACTTTGCTTTGCTGAGATCGTAGCTCAAAAAACACGGCTATTATAAAAATGAGGAAAAAAATGTAGTGTCATACGGGCTTAACTATGTTTTTCTAGTAGTCAGACAAGATGTTCTCAGCGGGGGCATTTCAAAAATTGTACCATCGGCAAGAGGATTGCGAATTGGGGGTCTTATTATGATTTGAGGATGGCTGGAATGCCCGAAATGAGCATGACACTCAAAACATTGGGTACCTATCTAGTTTAGTATGTCTGACAGCTGTCTGACTTGATGTATCTCCGTTTTGATTGGCTTAGATCGGTCACATGAACAGCTGCTTCAGTTGACGTTTATAGTGGGATAACAGACGAATCTAGTGCAGAAATTCGTGAGTTGTGACTGAGTACAAAGTTGACAGTTCACATTTATGTAGCTGACATAGGAAAGGCAACCAATCTGGTCGATTTAAGATAACTAGATTTTTGAATGACTCATTTGCATTTGATCCTACAGTTAGCGATTTTCTGACAACAAAATTAGTTTATTGGTACAAAGGCTTTGGAAACTATGAAGAACTTTCTTAAGCTACCTCGTTTTAGTTGATTATTATTGAAAAGGCCCATTATGCAATCGCCAAATCATAGTTCGATTTCTTATGTGTAGCTTCGTGTGCGAAAGCCCTAAGTCAGGCAAAGCAGGGCACGCACTCAAATACTCCTCGCTAAAGCGATAACAATCATACAAAAATCAAATCACTGATAATTTCATGGTCCCACTGTGGTATATCATGCACATAAAACTATATTTATAATCTGTATGTAATAACTATCACCATGTTAAAGTTTTTTTTTAATCAGGCGTATCTACTAGGTTCATGTGAAAGGAATATAAATATAACAAAGCCAATTATCAGACAGATACAAATTGACCGTACATAAGAGAACAAGTTGAATAGTGCTTTTGGGAAATCTTTGACTTCGAATAAAAACACGCGCTTCTGAAAATGGGTGTATTCATCGTACTCTTAATGACAATTCTTAGTTTCGTCGTATATTCGTTCATTAGATCGAGCAAGAGACCACCTAATTACCCACCTGGTGAGACGGAAATCATAAATTGTGTAAAATAAAAGACAGTTCAAACTGGAATTTAATAGTTGTAGATATGTTGTGGTATATAAAATGATGGATGTTTGTTTGATGCTCATTAATTCGCTGAATTATTCAACAAATTCAATCACCTAACTAATAATTTTGTTCACAGTTCATAATACATGATAAGGATTCATTCATTTTGCCCGACTGACAAGAGAATGTACATCACATAGATTTTGTTTGAAAAAAAATAGATTAATTCTCAAGTTGTTTATTGTTAAATAAAAGAACAATAATATCTATTATTCATTTAGTTCCTTGGGAACAGTCATCAGTTTTTTTAGTTTTTGAAATTTACCCTCAATTCTCTGCTATCTACATCCTAACAGTTTTTGGTTATTTAGTTAACAGCTAAGACAACTTGAAACTCGTCCAGGCTTCTGATTTCTAGCCAAATAATTATCCTCATAACCATGAAAAACCAAAACTTAATTGATTAATTGCATTTAGCGTGAAATTGGAGAAAGTTTTGTGTTAACTTAAGATTGGATTTTCTTGAACTGCTCATTTCAACGATATGTCTGTGGATTACATAGCTTTAGATAATTTTTCGCACAAAAAAACAGGTGCCTATCCATTTAAGAGTGTTTTCGCTAGTAAACTCTCGAAAATTAATCTCGGTCTCGGGTTGCTGCCAATTTAAGAGTAATATTTTTGAGGTTACTTTCAATACCGCGACTCGCGAGACGAGAGTTCTTTTGTTAGAATTTTAAGATTACACTTTGCACTCATAACAATGTCCGGAGTGATGAAGATCGACAATAATTGTTCTGAAACTGAAAAAAAAAAAATACTGAAGCAAACAAAACAGTATACCACACGCAAACATTAAAAATAAATATTTTACTACACAGAATAATAAATAAATTTATATTTCTTTGAATCTAAATAAGCTCAAATAAGTTTGATTTGACAGATATATAATAAACCTTTTCAAAATTTAAAAATAGTACAAGAAATAGTATCTACTGAAGTTGAGAGGTGGTACTTGCGTACTCGGGAAAGTCAAATAATACTGAATTCTGTACAATAGTAAGCCTTGAAATATTTCTTTTGCTAATTCAGGTAAAATGTAATCTTACAAGTGAAATGTTGCAGCTGGTTTAATTATTGATGAAACCATGGGTAGATCCTCGTCAACTCGGGTTTACTCTAACAAGAGAGCTTCAATTTGAATATGCTAAACAGTTCAGCGATTTTATCCGTTTGACCATTAGTGAGAAAAAAATATATAATGCAACTATTTAACCCGTTGGCTTATTTTAAAAAAGGATACAGAATTAAGGAAGCCAGAGCAGTACGCGAGCCCGAGCGTATCTGGTAAGTCAGTTCATATGTATATCATATTCGAAGGCAAACTACAAGCTCAGTTTTACAATTTATAAACTGTGCAGTTGATTCATAAATTCAACTCATATTTCGATTTTACGAAGGGTTAGTGAAAATTCGTCGATTCGTTATACAGGTTTTTTTTTTAAAGTTAATACTCAGGCGTATGAATAATAATCTAGCAACTGCTTCTAACTCGTATGTTGCCTAGCTCCTAAAAATAATCCATTTGTTGAATATTTGTATTAATTGTTAAAAAATAACTCGTACAATGACTGACGTTTCCTCTATAATAGCATCTTTGAGCTGGCAGCACTTAAAAGTATTATATTCGAATAAAAGCTGCAAAGCTGAAGTTATTGGTTAATTTTTGTGGACTTGACTGATAAATCTCGGTTTTATTTCTTTGATGTTTCATAATTCATAAGCTACATTCAATATTAAAATACAAAGTTTGCGGAAAACTATTTAGGTTTAGGTAGTCCAAAAATAAAAATAAAATATTAACATTTTTGTTTAGCGTATGGTTTTAACCAGAGTATGATTTGTCTATGGTTATAACTGGGGCCTTAGGGGACGTAAGAATGTGGCTTTATTTTGTCGAACCATATAGAATAGAATATGTTATTATCAGTTGCATGCGCACAAATGCTTTTGCAAAATTTATCAACTAGCTTTATCCCTAATTTTTTGTTTAAATAATTCTCCTTGGGGAACTCAACTGACGCCAAAATGTTACTGTTCTGTGACTACTGACTATGCGACATAACCAGATTTTTGCATGATCCCATTACACATTATTTACCGATATAGGAAAATGGCCAATAGTGCTGACAATATTTGATAGGACCAGCGCAAGCGGGTCTCGATATATCTTGCCTCTGTCTACTAGTACCTATCGCTCAAATAATTCTGAATTTAGCCCTTATTATCATGCGACAATGTTTTTTCTCCAGGTTAGAGTAGAAGCGTGAAGAAGCTATAAATTAATTATTAATACATTCCGCGATACTAATAATGCTATCGAGTTTGAATTGAAATTTTCAAATCAATTTTGTCGTTTTCGCGGTCTATTTCGCTGTGGGCTGTTTTTTTTTTTTTTTTGCTTAATTGTCAAAAATGTAGTAAAATAAAAGCTGGCCATATTGCTTTTATTTTACTACATTTTTGAGAGCAGTGTTTTTTCTCAAACGTTGTTAAGCAATGCTGACATAAACACTACATCTGAATTCTGCAGTATTTTTGTCCTGTATTTTGCCCTTTTCATAGCTATAATTTCAGAACGGTATTGACAGATCATTTTCTCTTCTTTTGAGCTTCAGCGCAAATAAAAATAAATTGTTGGCAGGGTAGGGGTCCTAGGCCTAGCTTAGCTTTTATTCCGAGTCAAAAGGACTATTTGAGGAGCTCGTTCATGACAGTTATACTCTCGGAAGTTGGTCAGACGTAGAAAAACCTAAAAGCGTAATTTTTGTTTTTACGAGGATCGAACCTGGAACCCCTCGCTTACTATTCCAACACACTCCGCTTACTCCCGCGAAAATAGTGAAAGGTTCATATTTTTACTAACCTGTTTATTCTTGTTGTGTTTTGAAAATCCACCACACTTTCGAAATCAACTTATACTTTGTTGTTTGTTTTAAAAATCTATAACAATTGCAATTCCAGGTCCTCACTTCCTTCCGTGGATTGGCAATACTGTACAGCTCAGGCGTGAAGCTCGTAAGGTCGGAGGTCAACACATTTTGTTTGAAAAATGGGCAGAAAAATATAAAAGTAATATCATTGGACTTAAACTAGGAAGAGAATATGTAGTTGTTGTACTCTCATATTCATTGGTAAGACAAGTACATCTAAATGAAACATTTGAGGGAAGGCCAGATAACTTCTTTCTTCGGCTGCGCACAATGGGAACAAGGTTAGGTATAACCTGTACTGATGGTAAACTTTGGTATGAACACCGTAATTTTGCAATGAAACAGATGAGACATATTGGTTATGGGCGTACCCCAATGGAGCTACATATAATAAACGAATCTGAAGATTTGGTACAGTATATAAACCAACTGAATGAAGTTCCAACCTGGCCTGGATCTTTTTTGGCTACAAGCGTAATTAATGTACTCTGGTCGCTTACAACTGGACAACGAATTGAAAGAAGCGATAAGCGACTTGAAGATCTGCTCTCTCTGCTAAACAGAAGATCAAAGGTGTTTGACTTGTGTGGTGGTGTTTTATCTCAGCTCCCTTGGCTAAGATTTGTAGCTCCCAACAAAACTGGATATAATTTAGTGTGCGAGCTCAACAAACAGCTACGGGCTTTTATTATGGATAGTATTATAGAACATAAGCAGAAATACCTACAAAGCAAAGAAGAAACCGATTTAATTTATGCCTATATCAAGGAAATGGCTTCACACTCTGAATCTCACGACACTTCGTTCAATGACACTCAATTAACAATGACAATATTGGATTTTTTTATCGCTGGCTCACAAACAACAAGCAACACAATAGATCTGTGCCTGATGATGATGGCTATCAGAACAGATATTCAAGATAAAATATTTAAAGAAATCCAACAAAACATTGGTCAGGATGAGTCTTTGCATTATAGTAGTTGTAAATCGAAACTTCTATACATGAACGCGTTTATTATGGAAATTCAAAGATTTTTCCACATCACCCCAATTACTGGCCCCCGAAGAGCTTTAGAGGAAACTCATCTATCTGGGTATAAAATACCAAAAAATACAACTGTTTTAATGAGTTTAAGAAGCGTTTTGATGGATGAAATCCATTGGAAAGATCCACAGAGTTTTCGACCCGAACGATTTTTGGACGGTGACCGTATTGCGGTAAATGACGAGTACTTCATCCCTTTTGGACAGGGACGTCGACGTTGCCTAGGCGACATTTTAGCAAGATCTTGTATATTTTCATTTCTATCTAAAATTGTTCAAAATTTTGTAATACAAGTTCCTTCCGATAGTACTATTTCAATGAAGTTGTTGCCAGGGATAACACTGTCACCTAAACCATATAAAATCACTTTTATTAAGAGGGGTTTGAAATGATTTTCTTTAATACTCAATTTTAATCTATTTGGGCCCTGTCTCAAATACAACTAATGTTCTGAAACTCTAGTAGTGATTCAATAATTGTAAACAAATTATTTCAATCAGGAAAGTTAGAAAAAACGTATTTTTCCTTGATTGGGATTTCCTGTTTGTAATTATGTATGTATTTTAATTTATTAGAATGAAAAAAATTAAATTAGAAATCTTCCATTTGGTACACATGTATTTTTAACACTTACCTACACAAAAAATGTCATAAAATCATTTGTTTGTAATTATTTAACGAAATTGGTGCACCACCACACTAATTATATTTAATTAGCTTATTAATGGTAAGATCTAAACATAATCAACAATAAAACTAAAAATAATCAATTAGTCTATGTAGGCAAAGAAAGTTTGCATTTTATTTTGACAGTTTATAAGCTATTTCACAAATTACATATAAAAATCTGTAGTTTGTGACCCATGTGCGATTTTGTTCTGTACGAAAGCGAAATTTTCGAAGCTTTAAAAATATCAACATGCAGAACTTTCCTATAATTCCTACCACGTAAGAGAGATGGCCACAATAATGTTGCATTTACAACATCACGCACGCGCATTTTTGCACGATACGGGACAGAGAGATCCGTTTGTCCGCAGTCAATGCTATTAAAGCCGTAAGAATGAGATCGCATATCAGACACCAAGTGTCATGGATGTTCAACCCATAATTATAGATACGTAAAACGGAAATAAACACAATTTCCGGCGAACATTTATTTCTGATTTAAAACATGTGAAATAAGAGTGGTAATTAGTTTCAGTAAATTAAACCAACAATACGTCAATCAGTTATACGAAACAAATAAATAATTGTCCGTTCATCACTTCCGGAAGCCATATTGTTTTATAGGAAAGCCAAATTTCGTAAGCCATCGCTATAAAAATATCAACATGCATTGCTTTCCCATAATTCCTAACACGTAAGCAAAATGGACGACCAAAAAACGTGTCACGTTTGTGTGAGTTCATAATAGTAAAAATGCTGCATGCCTGCAAATTTCGCGTTCATTATTGTAAAAGTACTGCATTGTCATTGCAGCAGTTTGGCAGCACCTGCGTTCATAAAAGAAAATTAACAGTCAGCATGCTGTCAATTGTGCATGTGTTTTTGTTTTGTTGCGGAGCTGCAGCAAAATGGCTGGAGAGAAGGAGTAAGTAAAATGTTTGCAATTTATATAATTTTGCACTCAGATTTGTAGAAATAACTATTTATTTCGCATTTAAAACATTAAATGAATAATTTGTATTCTATAGGAATGCACAAGAGCAAAAAATCTGGTCTGATGATGATACGAAATTGCTTGTATCCTTTCGGCTCGCAATGGAAGCCGAATTTATATCGGTGCTCTGGGGGAAAACGGAGATAAAGACGATTTGTCCCTTATTTCCGTACGACAAAAGTGAAATTATCCGGAAATTCCTTAAACTTATTAAATATCTGATACGAGTTGTCATTGAAACAGTTTTTAATTCTGTCATTTATGTCTTTATTTACATATGCAATTATGAACTCACTTTTGTCAATGCATGATGACCGCATTCATGCAGCTACCTTTGCGTTCATAAATGTGTTCAATGAATATTTGTTGCATGGTTTGGGCAACATTGTTTGCAATTATGAACTCACCCTTTTTTTGCGTGCTAGGTAATGCCGTCCCTTTAAGTCACACGGCTATTTAGTATTTAGCTTCCCTTCAATCTTCCGTGTTAGAAATGTGTGATGTTATAAAACCATTCGTCGATATATTTTTTTCAATGTTTTTGCAATTTTGTTTGCCTTTTACCTTTGCATCGTAAGTAGCTATCTACATTAAAAAAAAAAAAAAACAACAACCAAATACAATAACCGTCGGTACACGCGCATTATGCCACTTATATAAATATAGATCTAGAAGTTTACGGACGTTGAAGAAATAAAATCTGGTCGCCACCTACTTTACGAAGTAAACAAAAGACGCAATAATCTCAATCTAAGTGATAATATAAATAGAATATATCTATCTCCTTAGTTGGGTACTCCTAACACAAACTGGAGGGTCTTGATATAAAAGAGCTATAAGAACTCCGGAGGTACTTTCAAAATCTAGGTGGCTCACATAGAAAAAGCCGTTCTATTTTGCAGCAGCCAGCAGGTACTTAATGGAAGTTTTTTAAGAAATCCAGCTGATATATGAAAAGCTGTGACAACTGCAGCAGAGGCAGAGCACCAACCTAATGTTGTTCATGTGGAAGAGCTTTTCGGCTTCTAATAGAAATTTGTAGATCTAGATCTAGAATGATGTCTTCCATGTATTCCTGTTGTATTGTAGATCGTAAGTACTGAACCCAATAATGTTCGTTTGACCCGATTGTAGATGTTGCGGGCTTCCTTTCTATACTTTCTATTTTCCTTTTCACCATTGATAGTACACCGATAGATTTTGTATTGTTCATGCAGCTTGATTCATACTTATATGATCATCTAATGGGGCGATGAAATCAATGTTGATGTTGCTGGGGAACTTTCGAAAATTTTTGGAAGAGGGCCTTTTTAAGCTTTTTATTTAATTTCTGTGTTACATTTCATAAAATAAGTGATTCACGACAACACGAATTTTGTTTATGGTTGCGAAACCTAAATCACGTTTTTATTTGTTCTTTATTGACATAAAAAGAATGCAAAAATATGAAAAACTAATTTTGTAATAAATACATTTGTTTTCTTTTTGTTTGTTTGATGCTGCTGTTTTTTTGTTTATACTAGGACATATTTCATGTGGTGTTTTTTTTTTTTTTGCTGGGCCCCTTTATGAAATTCCAACACTGTTCCGAGTAAAAGCTTTTTCAGACTTTTTTTATGAAGGAAGAGCAGTTGAACAGCAGAATCAAGTCACTGGTCTCGTGGTATGTCTGCCTTCGACAGCTTTGAGGCAAGCTTTTCTCAAGGTTATAGGTTTGAATTTGTAAGGGGGGATTCTGGAAAATAGCGCGGAAGTACTTGAGTAAGATTTTCTTTTATGGCGGTTTGCTGATTGCGTTTACTTTTATAAGTGGACGCTTTTCTTCTTTCTTTTTTTTTAAGACGGTTCCATTTGTAGTTTTGGTTTTCGTACCATTGTCTACCTCTAATAGAGGACACGCGAAGAGGTTTCATATTTGAGTTACATGCACCTGGTGGCTACTTAAATTCTGTAAGGAATTAAATGCTGTTCGAGCGAAAGTGTATGGGATTTTTTTCAATTTGTCAATTTTATTTGAACATCGCGGTGCTCCCATTATGCTACCTAGTGTTATTGTGTTTGTAGTGTCCTCAAATTCTGTTTCGCACCTATTAGTAGAAGATTCCTAATCCTACTCAGCACATCAAACAAGCTTTTTACTTAAGTACTGGAACATTGATCGACGTTGGAAATCTGTAATGACGTCTTCAATGCGTACCTTTGAAAGTTATTTCAATATGTCTTTGAAGGACCGTGCATTCCTTTATTCTGGACGCAGGTTCCTTGCACAAAGTTGTTCGAAGTCTCGCTGATTCCGTGGTACTTTCTACCAAAGACAAACCAGTATTGCCTCTGCTTTCTACATCACATTTGATCGTCCATAAGTCTGAGACTTTAGCAACAGTCACGAACGAGTTCATACATCCACACATACCAATCGATAGAGCTTTCGAACTTCGGCAAAATAAAGGCCTAGCTCTATTTCTGATTGTAACTTCCGAGAGAAATAGAGTCATTTCACACTTAGCCGAGCTACCGGTTACCCGGCCCGGTTAGAAGGTTTTCTCAAAAAATAAGTATGTTTTCACACACATCCGGCAGCCGGAAAGTTATGAAATGTGAGCTTTGTTTTATTCGTGGCGATCGACGGTATGTTTTCAGTTTTCATATCATTGAGTCGGTCGGTAGTGGAGAGAAATCAACTTCTGCCATTGTTGTTGGTTTTTAGGCGGTTAAAAAAAAGGCCAAAAAGAATTCATTGGGTTTATCCGATTAATCAAAAGCGGAAGGAATGTGAGGATTTTTACGTTTTACTAGCGGAGCCCCGCCTGCTTTGCTAGGCTTTCAAATTTTAATTATTTACAGCTACCTATTTTGCTTCGGTGATTTTATGGTATTTGATACGGATTTGATAAGCGGGAGTTTTACCGACACGTGGTACGCCACGCCACATAAAATTGACCACGTGGGAGACATGGAAATTCAAGATTGAAAAAAATCCATATTGTCATAGCGAAAGCAAGACACACGGGAAATTAAAGACGCTAAATACGAACGGAAAATCGTTCTTATTGATACCGTGAGAAAATTCATTATGTTCGGCCATTGTGTTCTGGGCCCATAACCTATTGTTAGCAAAGTTTTATTGGAAGTAACGAAAAAATATAAATAACGAAAAACAACAAACAGCCTGCAAACACGAAAACTAGGTAGGTAGGTAGGTAGAAGGGTGCTCTTGCGGCAGTTGCCGCAACTTCACTTAGACCATCAGTCGGGTCCATTGTGTCCATTTTACGGGAACCATCCATTGCATACCTGTTGAACGACAAAAATAGACCGCTTTTATATTAGAGCCGCATAGATTAGCATGAATCTCCTGGGTTCTTAAGCTCCGTTATGACAATATCCTCTAGCTCGTCCTAAGAGTACCTAATGATATGAGGTCTGTCTATCTACAAGAACCACCCAGATTTGAGTATGAATCTCAGGAGTGCTTTAAGATCGACATTCCTCAGATCCTCTAAGTCGTCGAAGAAGTGGCTGTTGAGGATCCTTAGTCTGCTGTTCTTAAGGGCTGGGCATTCGCATAGCAGGTGGCGAACAGATTCTATTTCTTCAACGTCCCTACAGCTTCTGCAAAAATCATTATGCAGTATGCCCAGCCTTTCCGCATGTACGCCTATCGCACAGTGTCCAGTAATGACTCCCGTGAGTATGCGAATATCCTTACGGCTAAGTCCGATCATATATTTTGATCTCTTTTGGCTCAGCTCTGGCCATAATTCTTTTGTGTGCCTGCAGGTGATGAGATTGGTCCAGCGTAGGTTAGTTCTACTCCAGGATTCAATGTCAATCTTCCTTGCGAGCGTACTTAGCGGAGTTCTTATGGATTTTAAGGCCATGGATTTATGTATATTTGACCCATTTCTTGCAAGTTCATCCGCTTGTTCATTTCCTGGAATGTCCATATGCCCTGGTACCCAGCATAGGGTCACCATGTTGGCTTGTGATATTTCGTCCAGATATTTCTTGCAGTGCCTTACTGCCCTTGACTTCACCATGACTGACTCCATGGCTTTTATAGCCGCTTGGCTGTCAGAGTAAATAGTGATTTGTTTGCCGACAATGTGACGTCTCCTTATGTCCTTCGCCGCTTGGGTAATAGCGGCTATTTCCGCTTGAAAGACACTGCAATCATCGCTGATTCGGAATGATTCACGCAGGTCCAGAGCTTCGCTGAAGATGCCCGCGCCTGTACCGATGTCCATCTTGGATCCGTCGGTGTAGATGACTAGCTCCTCTACGTCCGTAGCTGCGTTGTTCTCCCACTCGCTTCTGTTGGGAATTCTAGTATTGAATCTCCTTTCACGAAAACTAACTCAAATACAAAGTGTATCAGACAATACAGTTAACGATTATCTAAACATTACCCAATTTCAACAGTTCTTAATAAGCGGAATCCGCTGAATGAGAACATCTTCGCCTTTGAATTTTCCCCTCAAAATCGTCGTTTGAATGACATTTGATTTGAGATTCTTCACAATAGGCGTTTTTCGTGCTCGAGCATTATGAGCGCGCTCTGAAGCGAGCGTGCTCAGATTGTTCTGAAGTATTTATGAAACACACCCCTACAGCAGATGGAAAACTAAAAAACCGTCTACGGCAACCGGGCATGTGTGAAGGCGCAGTTTGATTTTATGTATCCACTACTGACTTCAGAACCGTTTACCCGGTATCGGCAGCCGGCTGTAGCAGTGAGCAAAGCCGGCAGCCGGCTACCGGGGACGGTTTCGGTTTGCAGGTTTGAGCGCCGGGTATGTGTGAATTAACTCATAGTCTCCTTTTTCATTTGCCTTCCGATTTTTTCAAATACCAGTTGCGTTAATCTTCTTGTCAATAAAAAAAATTACAATTCTGTGAGATTTTGAGTCTGAGAAAGATGATTCCGACGAAACTGTTCTTTGGAGTGTTTGTTATTTTAATTTGAATTAAATGAATAGCAATAGCAATAATAAACAGAATAGTGTTTACTGTTTGCAATCCCAGCCTAAATATCAAAGTATTTTATTGTCTGCACGTGTTTTCTCGAAATGTTTACCAATAACTAAATGGGATAATATGCATTTAAAAAAAATTAACTTTATTTTCGTCCAATAAATTCAAAAATTTCAATTACAGTACAAATTGTTAAAAATAAAATACTATACTAGTTACAATGGCTTACAAAACTATAATTTAAGAAAAACCTAAAATGAATACAAAAATGATATGATTAAAAAAAAAATGAAATAAGTGGCGAAGCCTATCTGTGGACGTAACAGTTATAAAGTCAACCTATATTTAAAAATGACATACGAAACGATAGCTCGACAACACTTTGACAAGTATTTTGTCCTAAACATACATAAACCTCTTTAAGCGGAAATGAAAATCGACGACCTATGAGGACAACAATTTCCTTCTCACCAGAAACATTTACCAATTCAATTGAAATGCTATGCTCCTTCACAATACTACTGCTTCTGCCCAAACTCGAACTAGAGTCTTTCATATTCTTCAATGTCGGATTACTTTGTAGTATTTCGTGAATTGCAAGAATGTGTTCTTTTATAATACAAAACTGTAAGCCGCCACACAGCGGCTTAAGCGGTTGAAGAATCACACCGTCTACAAAATTTAAATGCAGATAGAACTTCAAGTCATTTGACCATCCTGTTGTCAAATTCAGTGACTTTATATTTCTGACTTCATGCAATAACGGATCATTGTCATAACAGATCTGATCTAACGATTCCCCGAATTGGTTTCTATTCCCAAATACCTCCCAGTCTACACTGTCTCGATCTATTTTTTTCGTAGACCCCTCTTCGCTTTGAGAAAGACTGTGGTGGAGAAAATCACGCAGAGCGCTACTTTTATCGATGTTCTCGGACGAAATATTTTTTTGACGTATAAAATCAAATTTACGAAGCAACTGAGAACCTGATCTGCTTAAGTTAGTGGACGGTCGTTTATTAGAGTTGAACCAAAGCTGCGAAACAGACTCTATACCACAAGATATAAGATAGTTAATTGTGTCCGTTATTTCGTCAATGTATGTTAGGCAATGTATGTTTGGATTCGTAAGTGGTGTGCTTTTCAACACTACAACCAATAACAGATGGTTATGCATGCAAATCGCTAAGAAATGCTTATTTTCGTCATCGAACTGTTCCAATTTCTCCCATATATACATTTCTTGAATATTCTGAAATGCGAAAAAGTCTACAATGCCTCGGATACGAAGAAAACATTCAACCATTTTTCTAAGACGACAGGATAAATTTGATTTTAACAGATATTTGTTAAAGTAAAGAGCGGAACCACAAACAATAAGATGCCGATTGGTTTGGCCTTCATTCCACTTTTTATAGTCCATAGATTCTAATTCGCTCAAAGCATCCGACACTCTGAGCTGAGCTTCTTTAGGCAGAGCTATGCAGTGAGAGAAACTCAAACACGTCTCAATATCCAAATTATAAAAGCAAGTTTTCATTCTATGCAATATATTGATTTTTAAAATGTCACATACGTGACCCAAGAGCCTCAAATGCGACGTGCTTTGTTGTGATATGTTGTACTTAAGAAAATTGATAAAGTCATTGCCATTAGACGTGGCCGCTTTTCTACTTTGATAGCATGATGAGAATGCACAAACAACAAATGTACAATTAACGTAACCATAAACAATATAATATTTTGTTCCATCAACAATCATTGAACTTTGCACGGCATCTGATTTAAGATCATTTTTAATTACAGAGTGTAATGTGAGAAAACTGCCTTTTGTTTTATAAAGAAAATTGTTTGAAACGTAAGGATAGTAGAACGTAAATTCAGTATTATTAACGTCAAAATATTCCCGACTTATAACTAATGTTAAAAAAACTAAGCTATCCTGCTGCTTCACCTTAGTCTCCGAGGATCGCTTACATACGCTCACAAAGTCATCGAAATTAGTAATTTCACGGATAGCGTCCTTTTCCTTTGCCCTCTTAACACAAGGCCCTTCAAATATTAACGTAACTTTCGTAGCTTTAATGTACTGCAGAAGCAGCTTGTCAATATTACTAGCTCTTACTTCAATATTCTCCAAGGACTTAAACCAATCGCCTTCTTTTACGTATGGATACTCGACCTTAAGGCAGTTATCGATAATATTGGCAACCATTAGGCATTCAGCATTATCAGGAGAAGCAACGACTTGAAAGCCAAGCATTGATTCGATAATCGATGATCGTCGGCCAAATCTGTAGCGGTCTAAAGAACTAACTGTTAAACACACTTCTTTTACATCTCGACTTTTGAGGTATGATAATTTAAAAACATTTGATTCAATCTCATGCTCAGAGCCTTCATTTTTTTCAATAGATGTAATGCTTTCTTCGCTGCGAGTGTATTTTACATAAAAAATATTTCCATTTTCTGATACGGAGTGTTTCCAATTGTCCCTGCTACAGCCGTCTTTGGAACCATCCGAAAGAGAAAAATCTAACGTGGATTCACAGCTTCTAGGATCATGTCGAGTTTCTTTGCACTTTTTCATAATTATATAAAAATTATCAGGCTAATAAACTAATAAAATAATTATCAATGACCACAAACAAAAGTAAAAAAAAACAAAAAATAAGAATCAAAAAGCTTCTCATGCGACCTCTCAAGTTAGCCGTTTCTGTTTCTGACCACAGAGTAAGGAACTAACAGAGATTCATAACTTTTCATAGAAAAGTGCGGTTGACAAATTATTTATAGACCGCTAGTAGCCAACAATCTTAAACAAGGTAGTCAGCTTCGTCCGAAAAAAAGGGATTTACTACCTACCATAGGGCGCTAATAGAATTACATAACATGACTAAATAACATTTACAAATTCCATTTTAATTTTAATTAGCAAAGTAAAATTGAACGCAAGCAGGCTGTTTACATTGAAATTATGTATTTGCACAACCGTAAAGTTTACATGATAAAAACAATTAAGATAAGTACAGAACAGAGTACACTTTCTTATAGAGCGAACTAGCAACCATAGACAAACCATACCTCTTGCCGCTGGCCGCCTCAATTTTTTTTTCAAAATCGCCATTTTGTTTTCCTATCGGTGTTATATATATAAGAATCCGTGTGGGATGCAAAAACCTATCTACATTGTTAATTTTTAACGAATATTTTAAGCAAAAAATGTAAACTTATTCATAAAAAAAAAGTAAAAAATATAATCCACACGTAAGGAACAATTTAAAATTAAACGAATAAATTCTATGAACGCTGCCAGAAATTTGTCCAAAGCGGAAGTGGCATATGCAAGGTGCGAGTGTGTTGGTGAGCCGGAATTTTTGAAGTTACGTGAGATTTGTCAATGCGAATTTATATGTACAAACACAAGCGCACTTAGCATGGCCACGCCATAAAAATATAGCTTGTAGGCAAGTAACGGGAAATCGGCAGAAGTTGGTGGGCTCACAGCCAGGGATTGATTTTACGAAAACAAATATGTCAACAAATGAGTTTTGGCGGGACGGACGTACCTACGAAAGATATACATCTCTTCCGTTTCTTATCTCTGAGTACCACTCACCTCTTTTTTTGGTTAAAACTGACAGTCTTTTTAGAAAAAAAAAACCCTTTGTGGTTTGGTAATAGCTAATCTCCACATAGATAAATAAATTTGTGTTTTTATTGGAGAACCTTTAGATTGTCAATATTAATAAAAATGAAACTGGCATCGATTGTAAGAACCAACTGGAAGAAAACCCTATTTGGATCTGCGGTTGGGATCTATGGAATCCACTACGGCATGGAAGAATACCAGTATGTAAAATTGTGTTGTTCCTACTTCCTGTAATCCTGTTTCCAGCTTTAGATCAACATAATCCGACACGGTTCATTCATACTAACCCGGAGCCCGATTAGTCGAGTGAATGGAATATTAATTTTATGAGATTCCAAGAAACAAATTTGGTTGCATGTCGCACGTTCACGTCCCATATAAATATAGTCTTTTTTTTACCGCTCTACGCATACAAAATATGTTCAATATTTTGATATTTGATTACATAACATGTAGGTCCTTTCGCTTGAGCATGAGCTCCATCGAAACAAAAGATGAACAAATTACAAAAAAGTGAAAACCTCGAAACTTATCGAAAACAGTCCTAATTATTATGAGATTTATGATAAATATTTCCAGATATATTTTAAACAAATTTAGCCTTGTGAAATTGATCTCGTTTCCCATTTGTTTCACTCGGAGATCAAGTCATTCTGAAAGCCAATGAAAGAAGAAAACACTGCTTCTGGTGGGATCCACAAATGTTGGTGAAATGTCCAATATAGTCTTTGGCTGAAAATTATTTGTGGTAACCCTCCACTGTATAATATTGATAAAAGGCTTGATCTCTACTCACCTGTGGATCTACTATTTATAATGCTGTTGTTTTGTATTTTACTTCCCTTCACACATACTAAAACGTTTTGGAACGAATTACTTTTTAGTATTGATATTGTTTGAAAGCTAAAAGGCGAGTTATTGGTAAAATCTCAATTCTGATTTACGTCGACACGTATGAAAATTGTTTGATACAATACAAAAAAACGGTTTTCCTCCTGATGGATCTATCAACTACATCAAAGGAGGACCGAAGCGGATTCTCTTTATCCAAAGATTTGTGCTCTGATTTTATTGATTGTGCTATTTATATTTGCGCATTTATGTACAAAAGCTATTGCAACATTAAAAATGTTGGCACTACAGTAGTATTAGTTTCAGTACCAACTACGCAAAGGGATGATGGTTTAAATGAATCAGAGACGTGTTAATAATTAATAATTCCTTTTGTTTAGGAAAAATACTCATTTCATGCAAGAGGAAGCAACTTTTGATAGGTACCCATTTACAGTGAGATCCGTTCATTAGTTTTCGAGATTAGCGACCAGACACACGTTTTTGTGATTTTTTTAATGTAGCATAAAAAAGTTAAAATTATGAAATAAAATTTTATGTACATGATATTCTTATTTTCTTTTTTCAGAATATCGACTGCGCTAAAGTCGTGTAGCAAAGAAGCATCTGTTTACGGAGAACAATATGATCAGTATCCAAAGCGAGTTATTGTTATTTTAAATCCTGCAGCCAAGAAAAAGAAAGCGGAAAAGGCTGTAAATCATTTTCGGAAAACATGTGTAATTAACAGTACTTAGCAATTTTTTTTTTTCCAGTTCAAAAAGTATTGTGAACCCATATTGCACTTAGCTGGCTTTACCGTAGACATAGTGCGAACAGATTCAGAAGGGTATGCTAAAGTCTATATAGAGCAGTTGAAAACTCTTCCAAATGCTATTATAGTAGCTGGTGGCGACGGAACTGTGTCGGAAGTTCTAACTGGCATGATGCGACGTAACTCTGATCGATGTCCATTGGCATTACTTCCCTTAGGAACAACAAATGACATTGCTAAAAAGTATTTGAATATGTCATTTAGCTCTAAGCTGGAAGATGTTGAATCACTGATGAAAGCTTCAATGAACATTGTCCGTGGTCACCTTGTGGGTAAAAGTGTTATTAAAATTGAACAAATCGCTAGTGTGAAAGATGAAAGTCCAGAAAGCAGACCAATTTACGCTTTGGGATACCTTCAGTGGGGAATATATCGTGATATTTATTCATTGCAAGAAAAGTATTGGTATTTTGGCAAGGCGAAACCAGTTTTTGCAGCTTTATTGAACGCTTTTAACAGTAATCTAACTTGGGCCTGCAAAGCAAATGTTTGCTATTCGAAACCCTGCAATGGGTGCTCCAACTGCGTTGTTTCGGAGGCTAAAATCATATCAAAAAGAGCCCCGTGGACTAATATTTTGTTTAAGAAGACTGTTCCAAACCAACAAGAAAACGTTCCAAATAATAAAGATTGTAGCGAAAAATACCAAGCCGAAGTTGACTCAAGCAATGTTCGTATATATGTGGAAGAGCAACTTGAAGTAAACAAATTAGTTCTAGAACAGCGGGAACATGTAAAGCCTGGGTATTCATTCCTTAGCAAATATTTATCTAATTTGGGAATCTTATCGTGTAAACAACAGCAAGAACAAAGGACTGAGTGTCGTACAATGACTTTGATTCCCGACGAAAGTTGCCAGGGGGCTTTGAATTCGTATTTCATTGATAACGAGGTATACGATGTCCGCCCAATCAGCCTAACTTTAATTAAAAATGCTATACAATTGTACAACTAAATGTAATAAATATGTTAAACCAAAAATTAATATCTGAGATGAATTTTGTTTCTTCAGTACTTGGTCGCAGAGCTGAAAAGTTACAACAATAGGGGCTGGCGAAAAGAAAATTGTCACTATTTCAGAAATGATAAAGAATTTTGGAAGAGAGTCCCAATTTTGCGTGAAAAATCATCTTCAACGACGAGGCGCATCTTTGAATGAATGGCTGTGCAAAGTTGCTGTATATGGGACGACGCCTTCCCCAGCCACACGAGGGCTGAATTCCAAAGGATTACTATGATGCAATGCATACCTTGCCAAACACACATCTGAACGCACCGACCGTGCAAACAAAAGCAAACAGAGCATCCTGAATGATGCAAATGACATTTGACATTTCAGTTTGAACCGCCAAATAAAATGGATTCATCGCAAGAGTCGTAAGTAAAACAATATATCTTGTAATAATTTGCCAATAATTCTTTGATTTGCAGCTACAAATACATAACAAATGCAAAGCAGCGCATAAGCATTAATAACCTGGCATTAGAAAAGCAGTCTGCCCCACAATGCACATTTTTTGTGACGTTTGGAATTCTGCCGAGATTAACAAGGTGGCAATACATTAACAAAAAGTTACTGTTTGGTGCGGATTTTGGGCCTGCGGCGTCATTGGTCCCTACTTTATTGAAAATTACGTTGGTAAGGCCATCACCATCGACGGCTACAAAAATAAAGCTGACATTTAAAATTTAGAGTCTGGTTTTTGTTACTTTGTTTGCAGTTTTGTCTACAGGCGTCTTTTTTTAAAAGACACATCTTCTTAAGGTGATATATACCTGTAAGAATTGCTGCTTATCCCAGCCTTCTTATTGCCTCTGATTGCTGGATTTTTGTATGTCACTTGAGCCAAGCCAATATCAGCTCATAACGAGAACGTGTATACTAAGGAAAAGAGAAACACAAACATGCGTGTGGTTGCGAGAATCTGGGCAAGAATGGTATATGGACTTGTTATTTATTTCTCACTGCAGTTTTTATACAAAATAAAAAACCCAGCAAATTTAGATAAGAAAAGAAAAAAGAATTTCACAAGTCCCAACTTCTACATCCAAAACAAAGCGTTCGCATTTTTACTTGTTTCGGCTCTGAAATTAATGGAGCTATTAAAAAATTGCAAACTAAAAATAATCAAAATCCGAACGTGGGTATTAAATTGTAGTTATATTTGTTAAAATTGTATGTGACTAGATTTTTATTAAGTTGACTGTTATATTAGGTCTGCTGTGTATCAGATTTTTCATTCAGTTTTAAATCAAACGACTGTAGGTTTTCCAATGGATCTAAGTCCGCAAATAAATCATACCAACTGGGTGTGGGTTTTTTCTCATGGACTCGTGAAACCGTATGCTTAGTATTTACTTCGTTCGAAATCGTTTGATCTTTCGACTTTTGTGTGTATGAATTTAAAATAATGCGAAAAGGCTCAAGGCCGTTTTTATCCACTGGAAGCATTGGAATGCGCCTATCATCGCATTGATTTTTTGATAAACCGATCTGCTGGCCATTCGTTGAGTAGTCGTTTACTTCTAGGGATTTAGCAACCTCTATTAATAAATTATCCGCTGAATTTTCCGTGCTTGTAGTTTGAGGCGATTCGATTTTTTTATCCTGGAAATCATCCTAGAAGTAAAAATATAAAAGCACTCTTAAAAATTATGAAGAACTTTACAAATCTATATCACTATCTATCTATACATATAAAAAATAGACAGACGTCAGTGTGTGCATGCATAGCTCGAGATTTTTACGATTTTGGTCTTGACTTGACTTGGACTTGATGGACAAAAATTATTTCAAATTTTCAAATCTCATTTGACCATGCCGCCAGTGAAAGGTCAAACCTTTCATGTCGCAGTCGTAATGCACGGCGTATGACGAGGGCGACTGTTCGTTAAAATAAAAACCCAGACGAGGGCTCAGATCGGAATGTAATCGTATATAATCGAACGAACTTGTCGCAACTTCGAGAAAGATTATCACAAGAATAGCGTGCAGTGGTCCAAACTGGACACCGAGATAGAAAACAACGCAATCAGAATCAGCAGAACAGCACATGCTGTTTTCAGTTTCTAAATTTGTTCGAAGGCAGATGACGCTTCACATCGACTTTGACATTATTTTGTTGATGATTCGAAAAACCGCCAGGTGGTGTGGTTGATCCACTTGCCATTGCGCAATGTTTTATTGGTGTCCTTTTCGTTTCGTCATTCCAATTGGACGGACTTGGTATTGCGTGAAGTCAGATATCTATCGAAAAATTGCATTTTGAAGAGTGAGGTTAGCCCACTGCAATTGATTTCGTTCCGGTACAACTGGATTTGGTTTGAAATTGAAAGTGGGCTCAGTAATCATTTTGTTGCGCAACCTCAATTCACTTTGTAACGGAACGCGTTTGATTGGCAAGAATCTGAAATAAAATGTCATTTAAGTTGAACATTCCGTACGATTTCCCGTCTGGATTACACTATAACAATTAATAAGTCGCAAGGACAGTCGTTCTGTTTGTGGGCTTAATCTTAAATTCCCATGTTTCTCACATGATCATTGTATGTGGCTTACTCACGTGTCGGCAAACATCCAGCTTTGTACGTGAACGCGCCCGAGAATAAAACGAAAAATGTACCATTAAGCGAATCAATGAAAAAGCGGAAGGTTGGCCGACACGTCAATCATCGCGGTTTGATTGAAACACATCGACACTGCTATATTTCAGTTTAACTTTTGAATAAAGAACTTGACCGAATTAGATGAAGCAGCTTGAATTATTAATTTCATCACATTAACGAACTTGGGCGGAACGGAGTTCGCCGGGTCAGCTAGTAAAATTATAGCTTATCGTTCTTTTAAATACGTACTGCTTTTGTAAACACTTATAAAGGGGTTTACGTGAACCGAAAGCTGTAGTCTAAAATTCGTTTGTATTGTATTGATAGGTAATCGGCTTCCTTTGGTCCTAATTACCTTTTTCTGAGCCACGTAGATATATACATTTTTTTATATAATTCACTTATGTAACAATAAAGTTGTAATAATCATCTTTATTTTTGTAAAACTGAAGCCAAAATTTGTGTGTCCACAAAAATCTCACGAACTATTGCACCGATTTATAGCATTCATTTTCTCAAATGTGTGAAATAAATATGTGCAGGCTGTTTTTTTTTGAAAATACATCATCTTTCGTTTAAAATATATTATTTCTCCTTCATAAATGAAAATAACGTTCCGCTGTCTTCGTACGCTAATCTCCGAAGCCACTCAACCGATTTCAATGAAATTTTGTGGATTTGTGTGGTTGGTTGCAGCTTGAAAGAAAGGATAGTTTTGGACCCGATAGTTGGCGCTGTTGTCGGCATATACATTTTTTTATTTATTTCAACTTAAATTTTTGAAATGAATACTTCTATGGCCACGCTGGTTGATCAACAACCATAGTCATTCAACAGCTTTCTGGAATATAGTTAGACACAACATACGTTCGTGATGTTTTTTTATACAAATTGATCAAGTGATCAGAAAGATGAAAATGGTTTATGTTTGCTTCAACTCACCGAAGCAAAATGTGTATTAAAAATGAAATTTTAACGCCTAGGAAAGCAGGCGGGGGTTCAATAATTGCGTATAAATACCAATTTAAACTTTAAAACTTTCGCACAACTGTGAATATTGGCTGGCATTCAAAATGAAAAATATTTACCCCCAGACATTCAAGTTGATTTCTTTACAAACTGGAAAAATGTATAGAATAAATACTTGAAAGATATAGTTTTGCATACCATTTTAATTATTTATTAGAAAAATGCATTCGAAGTTAGTAAATACTATTCGTTATAGTAAATACAAGCTTTTGAGTATTGACTTTGGTTTCATGCATATGGCAATGAGTGACTATTGAAATTTACTATCGTTTATGCATATGCATGTCTTCCAATATACTTATTTTTCAGTATTTTCTTTGACTTTTTAGCATTCATTGTGTTATGTTCCAGCTCAAAAATATAGCTAAGCATTTTATAAATAAAATCTTACCGAGAAAAACATTGACTGATCGCTGTCCTCCAGTTGAATTTTAGGAATTTCAGGTTCATTCTGGTTGCTGTTTTGGGAAAGATCTTTAAGTACACAGAAATCATAGCGTGGATTCGGAATAAGTGATGCTGAAACTGTTTTAAAAGTTGATGATGACTTTTTCGAAAATTGGAGTATGGCAGACATGTAAGCCACAAGACCGTGAGAAAACATATTGCATCTAGCTGCTGTCAATAGATCTATCTAAAAATGTATAAACTTCTTTTTTTAAATATTTCTACATTTTTTTATTAAACAAAAAATACCTTTTGAATACAATCCATTGACAATTTGTCAAAACTTTCTTTTGCAATTCGAACATGAGACTGCGCCTGGCGGAATTTGCCGAGGCCTTTGCCGTTATCTGGATCTAATTGGGTGCTTATCGATTTCATCCAACAAAGTGCAGCTCTATATTCAGTTCTTTCTTTTTCCATACAATTCATTGTGCTTAATGTATCACCCACAGCGCGACATCGAAAGACATCTACTTCATGTTGAAGGCGTAATAGCGGTACCCTAAGAGACATTCGCTGTTGTCCACAGTAATATATTGCCTTTCCAGAATTTGTTATACTTGTGCCAGTAGTTTTGCTTCGTTTCCCAATTTCTTTTAAAAATCTACCAAACGTGCATTCCTCCTGTGACAATATGCATAATCTTTCCTGATATTGGTCAATAATTTTGTTTAAGCTCAAACAAGTATCTGATATCGATTTAAACAGAACAATTTTGGAATCTAGATCTGCATCAGATGACACAATATATTCATCTTCTTTAGAGCCTAACTTTCTCTGCACCGCCTTCTTAGTAACCCAAAACTGATGATGAACTTCCGACTTTAACATTTTGAGCTACAAACAAAATTAATTCAAAGCAAGTAAAATCTAAAAAGTGGTTTGTTAGAGACTAACGGCCAACCCCAACGGCTCAAACCAAGAACAATATAAAATAGACCGCCAACATTGATACCAAGTATAAAAGAAATAGATTGTCAGCTTTCGAGTGTCATTCGACATCCCTATTTACTACGCTGCCAATTTACCAGCGATAAAAAAAAAAAATTAATAGTTGGCGCAACAGGCCTGCGTGAGTTTTTCATTTTTGGGACGAATGGAAGGGATCTACAATTTTATGGCGGGTCCAAACGGCTAATTGAGAAACTCCTTCATGATAGTTATACTCTCGGATGTTTGTAAGACGTTCGCAAGAGGTGGCGCAGCGGAAAAAAACCATAAGTTGGAATTTGGGTTTTTTTTCGGGATTCGAACCTGGAACCATTCGCTTAGTAGTCCAACACACTTACCACTAATCCACTCCGCCTTTACCAGAGATGCATGAGTTTAAAGAGATGGTATAAGTATCGTAGGTAGGTACGTCTATTCAACCAAAACCCATTTATTTACATTTTTGTACTCTAATGTCTATCCCTGCCTGAGAAAGGGTGAATAATACGTGTGAGCTAAAAAAAGCATTCTGATAGCTGCCGGCCACCAATCTCCTTGTTTCGGGCATTTGCCTTTTATTAAATTGAAAGAAAATAGTAAAATAAACATAACGGAATATCGAATTCTTAAATTCAAGTAAATACAATTTACAAACTCACATTTCTAGAAATGAGCATGGCTACTTACGTGAGTACATGAATTTTTCGGAAAACTACTTTTAGGCAGCTATCTTCCAATGGAAAGTTAGGTATCTCTGTTTCCTTTCCGGCTTCTTCACATTAACTAGAAGAATAGCAATCAGCAAAACCGGCAAAAAAAAAGTGCTAACTCACTTACAAAATACCATACAAGTTGAATCAAGCCAAGAGTGTCCGCCACATGTAATCGGTTTCTATCTGACAGACAGTTTTCAAAGCCCACATCTGGAATTAATCTGTCGCCAGACTGGCCTTGCGATAATTGTGTGACAACCCGGTGTCTCCACGAGCAATATTTTATAGCATGCAATATATGATACTATGAAAATTGCCAATGGAGAATACAAATGGAATGCTATAAATATAAATTTCATTCTGTTTCTGTATATTGCTCAGTTCATAGCATGCTATCGATGGTATGACATGGGCTGTCATTTCAGTGATTTTCATTGGGCACATTCAAAAATCTAGTTATCTTATGTCGTTTTCGATTTGGCTTTTCAGATTTTGATCTGAGATTTCAGATTTCTGCTGCCAAATCGAACATAAAATCCGAATTTTATTGGTTCTTGTGTGTATTGAGTTGGCCGCAAAAATGTTTTTTTTTCACTTACACTGGAAATCCATTTCAATTGATTTTTACACATTTATAGCAACGCATTTCGAACTAATTTAATATAAAGAATCGTTTCCATACTCGAAAAATTAATAATTCAGTAGTATAAAGAGAGTGAGATCAAAAAAAAGATTGATTTTGTTGGCAAATCGAACATGAAAAGCAATCTCAATCAAAAAAAAAAATTTATTTTTTTGCCAAATCGAAAACGACATAAATTCAACTAGATTGGTCTGGATGAGATGTAACCTAAGCGCAAAAACTAGATTGGTTGGGAACGTCACTTTTTCTACGTCAGCCACACATGAGAACTATCAACAAGTACTCAGTCACGAATTTCTCGACTAGATTCGTCGGCTACCCCTCCATAACGTCAACTGAAACAGCCGTACACACGACCGATTACCCCCAATCAAAACCGAGATACATCTAGTGAGAGAGCTGTCAGACTTGCTAAACTAGATACTTGAACGTCCCCATTGTCAAAAATTTTACGGAAACATAAATAAACTCCACTAGTTGTCAAACTCAAACATACTTGTATTGGTAAATCTGAAGCAACTATGATGTGGTTTTCGATTGGGCTTCTTCAGATTCGCTCTCAGATTTCAGATTTTGTGTGTCTAATCGAACATAAAAACCTCACTTGCTCTTTTTGTGTTGAAATTTGTGCGATTGGAATATGTGTGTTCAAAATGATCGCCCAGATTGATTTCTAAGCATTTGTACATAAATAATTAACAAAAAATAGATCAACCCGCAATTCGTTTCTTTTCAGTTGAAAAATTTCACGAAAATGTAAACAAACTCCACTTTGATAAATTAAAGCAAAACTGAGAAAAAATCCAGATTGCTCTTTTTTGTACCAAACGAACATAAAAGGTGCACCCACCTCCCAGAGCAAAAAAAATGCTCTGATAGCGCCCAATCGAATACCACGTAAGTATGCGTGCGGCCTTATGGTTTGACTTCTTTGGGTTTGGCCTTCCAATTCGAGTACACAACTTAAACATGTCACTCACCGTCACCAGTCAGGTTGGAGGCAAATTTCCAGCTTTTCGTCTCAGCTGACGGTCTTTTTTATAAGGTTTTTGATCAGCGGTCCAAATTGGTATGTACCTATGTTTTTGCGTTGCTCTGCAAAAAAGATATTAGCTACAGTCTAATGTTTCCATTAATTTTTATAGTTCGACGAAATGGGCGAAGAGAAAAGGACGACAAATACAATCATCAAACGAATTTTAGAATACGATGTTAAATTTACGAAAAAGCTAGTTTACTTTCTGTTGAATTTCTTAACCTTTCGGTCATTGAAAAGCCATTGCAAATTCCTTGAAATATCATGTCACGGAATAGCTTGGCTAGCTGGCTGGCTGGCATTTTGCTGGATGATAAACGATTCTTCACTATACGAAATGCAAATTAACATGCTTTTCGGCTTAATAATTGACATTGTTATTGTAGCAATCCTTAAGGCATTAACGAGACGCCGAAGACCAACGCTGCAGGAGGATTTTTTTACAATTGGACCAGATAAGTTTAGTTTTCCGTCTGGACATGCGTCGAGAGCATTTTTCGTTCTTGGATTTTTTACATTTTTGTATCCTGTGACTATGATAATTAGACCAGCAATTACTGCTTGGGCCTTCAGTGTTGCTATTTCTCGACTATTGATGTACCGACACCATATTCTGGATGTATGCGCTGGTATTGCTTTGGGTCTTTTTGAAACTTTGTTACTGTCGGTCATCTGGCTTGGTCCGGATCTTACAAAATCTATAATGCAGAGTTTATCCGAGGATTATGTCCCAGGCGGTGCGGAGTAATCTGGATTTCATACATGAAAAAATAAAAATCCAAGGCTGTGTCAATTGCTTTAAATAATCATTATCCTGAGATAATTTTTAAGTCATATGTATGTTTATATTAAAAAATCGGTGTTTCATTTCTCTTAATAGAGCGTTTTTCATTATCTAACTTTGAAACATGTGGAATATTGTTGCAGGATAATGTGACTTCGACCAAACAGACAAAATAAAGTGAAGCTTGGGCGGCTCACAATTCCAGGTGAACCAAGACCTCAACTAACAAGCCTCTTCAGTTAGGTAGCTTGTTTTAAATCGGCGGTCAGATCAGATGATTACTGAAGCTCACTGATACAACAATATTTGTTTATAAAACCTGCAGCACCCATATTTGCAGAACTTTCCTTTAACGATTTAAAGGACTGTTCATTATGAGAGGGAACTGCGTATTCACAAATCATTATATTTAAGATCAGGTCTACCGCCGATTAAAAACAAGTGGGTCTAAATTACTTTTACTATTATGTATTTTAAGCTCTATTGCCTACAATACATACAAATCGACATTACGTCAAACTATACGTTTACTGTGGGTGCATGGAAATTTTTAATTAGAAACGCGTAAGTTGCAATATTGATGAACAATAATAAGAAGAATATTTGTATACCTTAAACGATATGAAACAACGAAACCCCTATCACTGGGCTGTTGTTAAGCACACCAGAGTAGACGAATTTCCACGTGAATGGTAAATGTCTCGAAGGGTATTCATAACCCCACAAGCGCGCGTAAAATGTAAAAAAATAAGTAGGCTTACTGTCATGTACAAAATTTACCTTGGGTAGTTGTTGCCGAAAAGCTTTATGAATGATAAATCTTCAAATAGATTACATGCAGAAGAAATTCTGTCCACAGAAAAAAAGTGATAAACTGAATCACAGTTCTCATCCTCACTGTTTACCATGTCATTTATTCCGTAATACAATAAAATACAAGTTCTCAGAACTACTCCTGTATTGTTAACGTCTACCGCCACGACCTCTTCCACCACGTCCCCGCAAACCTCCACGAACACCTCTCGTTCCCCTTCCGCGACCACGATTACTCCTTCCAGAATCTTTCTTTTTGGCTTTAGATTTGGGGGTATCATCAATCAACAATGTTTCCAATGGCAGACTATCTGGAAGCACGAAGTATCTGATGTTGTTACCGCGTATGCTTAGGGATTCAAGTTGAATAGGATCTCGGTTTTTTATTGTCATCTTCACAGTTTTTAGATGAGTATTCATAGCAACATCGACTCCTGTTATTGTACCATGAATTTGAGTTCCATTTTTTAGCTCTACAGTTACAGTCTCATGGCTCAGTTTCATCAAAAACCTATACAAAACTATATTATTAGTATGCTGAACTAGTAAAAATGTTTTCCACTTACCTGACTAATTTCATATTTACTTATTTATGGAATTATTTATAACTTAGAAGAATGACCGGTATATGAACTTGGCAGCAATACTAAATTCTTAAAAAAAGTGGCTTGCTCTTCCTCGCTTGTTTGTTGTTTGACAATGTTGCCAGCTCTATGGAGTTCCGCGCTACTAAGCGAAAAAAGCGCTAGATAGCAATCAGAATTGCAAAAAACATAGCCGAATTTATAATTTGATATTAATTTCTCAGCTTTTACAAATGTATTTGATAAACACAAAATTACAATTCTACAAAGTTTTTTTTTCCAAGGATTTTGCACTCTACCCTGGAGGCAATTTTGACCTCCTACGTTGACAGTTTACGCATTTAACTGTCAAAAAGACGTTCAAATTAAGGCAACAGAAATTGTCAAATTGAACGACAATCCGAATAGCGAAAATCTCGCCACGGATACAAGCTCCAACAGGTCGGAACTCGATTTTCGCATTCCTCTGGAATAAAGGGTAGCCAAAAATATTTTTTTTTTGATCTTCGATTTGGCAAAGATTTTTTTTTTGTTTTTTTTGAATTTTTTTGCATTTTTTGAATTTGAATTTTTTTTTTTTTTTTTATCTGGATCAGTTTTAATAATCTTGTTTTAATCTACTTTCACTAACACCAATGGGTTAGTAAGCAGACGTTTGTCAATTTAACTATCGTCGTTAGTAGGATGTGCTTCCGAGTTAAATTATTTCTTTTAATTATATTGAAAATAGTATAAGCAAAAAGTGTTTCAACGAAATATATATAATGGCTAACTAGTAGTGATTGAGAAAGAAGTGTATTTCGTGTGTAAGTCACATATATGTTCGATTGAGCAGCAAAAATCTAACATTTTAGATCAAAATCTGATCAAAATCTTTACGTCTCCCAACAGAGGGTACTGCGTAGCATAGTGCAACACTGTATGATGTATGAGATGCCAAATGAAAAAATATGGCGGTTTTTTCTATGAAGTTTTGGCATCTTGATTCAAAGACAACATGAGATCTGGTGCATGTTGCACCTGGGGTATAAATACCGTTTTTTTACTCACTGCATGATGTATTATGTAACTGTATATCAAAAAGTTACAAATTTTTGACTTTAGTACGTCTGTCAATTTCGCTTGTAAATACAATGGCCACGTTCAAAAATCTAGTTACGTATCTTGATTCAACTAGATTTGTTTGGACTAGATAAAACCTGAACGAAAACTAGATTGGTTGGGAAAGTCACTTTTCCACACATGCGAACTGTCAACTTAACTCTCAGTCACGAATTTCTTGCCTAGATTCGTCGGCTACTCCTCCATAAACGTCAACTAAAACAGCTATTCATAGCTAAGTAAGTAAAATAATAAAAGTAAGTTTATTCAACTCAACCTAAGACTATTATCCGGGATTGAAACTGGCAAGTTACATTCTTAAACATGTGAATATAATTTAATTAGATTGCATTTTTTATGCACAGTCATAGATTTATTAAAATTTGGGAACAAAACTTTTAAGAAAACAAAATACAGAAACGTAATTACATTTATCAATAAAACGCCTTTTTACTTTGCTATGCGTCAAACTAATTTTATGTGTGGTACATCTTTTCTAAACATAGGCAGATAACTTGCATATATCGGTCCCATAATAAACGAGTTTCCTGATCTCTGGAAAAAAAAATTCTTATTAGAAGCGTTGAATAATAATAACATAAATAAAGCTCATTCCATATATCTTCACTCCTGATGTAAAATTTAAAATATTATAAATGCTTGACTCAACACAACCAACTTTATGCCAATTGGAGTCCATACAATCACCCTTATTCATACCAAACCGAACCAAGTAGGTGGGGCTTATGATATTAATTTATTTTGTTTATAGAAAGCTACTTCTCTCGGAAAAGTAAACCTATAAAACGTTCGTGGCCTGCGCAACGAGATGCGTGCAGGCTGCAGATATGTTTCAAATCTGCACTTGAATTGTTGTAAGTTGTTGTTTTCCGGGTAAAAGTTCCAGCGAGTAAGAATGTTTCTATGGCCTGTAGCGAAATGCAATAGTACCTATAAAGTGCAGTTTGGGAAAAATAACCACACTATTGCCACTGTACGATCGGTTGTACATAGTTCTTGACACCCTCATGAATGGTAAATATATGACGACCTGATTAGGAAATATTTGTGACCTCAGTGTGTCCGGAATTGACACATATATTGACGTAGCTAATCATAGCTTAGCTGTAAATTTCGTTCTTTCCTTTAGGTACGATTACACATTTAACTAAGTGTGTCAATTATTTACATGATGGCGCCACAAAGAAAGCTACAGATATCTCTTCATGTTTTAATTCAGAGTCCATTTAAACAACACTATGTGCCTATTTTATTTATTGTCATAATGCCGTTTGAGCATTACTGCCCTCGTCTTTACCTAATAGTCTTTAGTGGAAGCTTTATTTATAAGGTAGGACAGCAATTGTCTCCTCACCTAACTTTACTAAATATATTACAAGAAAAACCGAATTTGTATTTCGTGTGAATACGTAAAAAAGCTTTTGCAGGACTTTGTCGAAGTCCTGGTGCAGGCTCTTTGTTTGAGCTTTGTTTCTAGACTCTAGCCTCAGGGTCTGAGAATTAAGTCCGTATTTGGTTATACTACTTATTTTATCTAAAAATGTGTTACGGTAACTAACCTGGATATCTCCAAATCCCAAATGCTTTGAGTACATGCGGCCAAGAATTGTTTCACTTGCTCAGGGCTCCAGTTGTTTTGTTTCCATGGATCCACCAGTTTTTCACACAGATCAACGAATAGCCCTCTCAGTTCTCTATTTCGATGTAAATTGCAGGCAATTGTAATTATAGATCTCCAATAGGACCTAGTGGGGTAAGATGTAAATATGCATATATATTTATTGCCAAGTGGAAGTGATACGATAGGAGCAATATACCCACGGAAGGCAATACATAATATACCTTCTTTATCGATTCAGGTAACTATAAGGGCAATAAATGCACCAGAAATAAAATAGAAGCTATAAAATTCTGCTCGCGCTAAATTTTAGCATCACAAGTCCCCACTCCACGCCAAAAATAAATGGTCACTTATGGCGTTTTCGATTGAAGAAAAGAATTGCCCTTTATATGAAAAGAGCAAATCCAGAAGTGCTCTTTCGATGTATTCTATGTTTCATTGAAAAAAAAGTGCACTTCCAGGTCAATTCTTAACACGACAGAAGTGTCCGGAATATTTTTAGAGAATTGCCCTGAACTCACCAACACATACTAACAAAATGTCAGATTGAAGTGTTTGTTTTTCGCTATGTGATCCGAAAATATACAATTATGCGTGCAAAATGTAAACTTAAATTGAAATATATTGATTTGGCTGTATTTATTACTGCAGAAAACAAAGAAAAAGTAGCAACAGAAATCCAAATCTCTCATATAGTGTCTACCACTATTACAAAAGTGCTCCAACGAATTTCATTGAAAAGAACAATTCTGAATTTCGGGGCAATTGTCTCGGATCTTAAATCGAAAACGCAAATAGGTATTTTACATGATATAGATGGGACAAAAACCATTTATGTGACATTCGGAGTTGACTGCCTCAATATTGCAGTGGGATTTGTCCTGTTTTGGGTTTTTTCTTATTTATCACGCAAATGTTCTTTGCGGTTTCCCAAAAAAAATCCAAAGGAAACACAGCACGAATTTTTTTAAGACAAAATTTATCTTCGAATTAATGTATCGGACATTGATTTGTTCGGTGGAGTGGAGCCTTGCCATCGGCCCATCTATGTTGTATGTATGTAAGTTATGAAATTAGCGTACGATCTTTACTAAACTGCCTCGATAAATATTAAGTTTGTCGACGGCTTCAGAGAAAAATAATCCTAAAAAATTTGACACCATACCTGAAATTTGAATCTAATTCCTGAAATGCCTTTTCCAGTAAAATGGATCTTAGCCGCAAACAAACCAAACTGTAAAGAAAAAAAAGAAAAGGATTATTTCAAATAGTGTAATTTGGTAGATACCTAACGTGAATTATATATTTGGAAATTAATACATATAATATTAGTCGTGTTTTTTTGAGCTGCGATCTCAGCAAAGATCGAAGCTCAAAAAAACACGGCTATTGTTGTGTAGGCAATTCGTCGCACAGTGGAAAGCTTGAGCGTGAGTACACTCTTTTCGACCTTAAGCCACCAACCAGACGGAGATTATCGAGAAATGAAAAGAACATAGCCGCCATAGCGACCAGTATCGGAGAAGACACAGAAATGTCGGATTAGCGCCGATCAGCTGAATTGGGCAACGCGAGAGATTCAACCCGGTTAGATTTGGGCCTACATCCTTATAAGAAGAATTGAAGCGCCATAGACAGCGCTGTGGTCTCGCTAATTTGCCGCTGGAAATGTTGGCCGAGAAATCATCTGCTCGGACGAGGAAAGTTTTTGACTCAGCGCCAACGTCAACAGGCAAAATTGCCGTTATTGGAGCAAAGAAACTCCACAAGCTCGACCAAGCGTCAATGCCAACACAAAGTAAAATTGACTGTTTGGTGCGGTGTATGGCACTGACAAGTTGAAGCTCAGCCAGAGAAACCGAAGCGGCCATTTAAATATGGCCATGAACTTGGCTTCAAAATGAAGCCAGAATCAGTTTTATATCTTACACCGTTGTTGTTTTATTAGTTTTGCTTTTCTCACACACGAATCCCGAAAAAACCCAAATTCCAACTTATGTTTTTTTTCCGCTGCGCCACCTCTCGCGAACGCCTGACAAACATCCCAGAATAACTGTCTTTAAAGAGCTTCTCAATTAGCCGTTTGGACCCGGCAAAAATTGTAGGCCCCTTCCATTCGTCCCAAAACTGAAAAACTAGCACAAAACGAATGGTTGTGAGAAGCCAGGCTAGGGTCCATACGGACCTGTTGCGCCAACCATTTTTTTTTTATTTCTCACACACTTACTGGATTAATTTAGATTTTGCTTACTAAATGTTTTTCAATAAAAAAAAATCCGGCTCGAATGACCAAATTTGATGAATTCCCGAAAAAAGAAACCAAGAAAGAAAAGTTAAAGTTATAACTGGTTTTAACTCAATAGAGAATGTATAATTAGTACAAGAGAGTGGATCTACTCAAGCGTCGCATTGAACTTTACGATATTTACGATCCGAAGTCGATCCAACGCCTGAAGTTGTACACAATCTGTCAACGCGCGAGGGCCTCAACGCGACATACAAAACTATGCTGTTTTATGACATTCGGCCATTCTGAATTTTGATTGGTGGTCTGTCATTAGTAGACTTTTTTTGTAGCTCACATGTATTCACAGATAGGGATTGAAATTACAAAAACAACAATGTAAACAAATGGGTTTTGGGGGGATAGACGTACTATCTCTACTATCACGCGCGTTTGACAACTTTAGAGTTTTGAATTGTTCGACTTGATGTCATGGTGTGTGCCGTTCTTAGTTGGAGTGGCACAGAACCACTAATGTTTATCACACACAAGTTTTAAAAAGCAATAGTTATGATGTTTTTTTAATGCAAATTAATTAATTTAGTGTGTGAAAATGACGAATACCCTTTTTTGTGGAGCTAATACTTATTTCTTTAGATTTTCTTGGATAAAAAAAAAGTTAATCATTGGTCTTGTATCTTTGTTATGGTTGTTCTTTGCATTACTGTTGTGAATGATTTTTATCTATTTTGGAGAACCCTTATTCAGTTCTTGCACAAAAATTACAGCTACAAGATAAAAGAGAATAAACTTGAAACTTAAATTCTGCTCTATATTTGTGTACATTAGTTAAAACCACTTTTAATCAGTCATGCTAAAAAATTTCACACCATACCTCTCAACGCGCATTCAAAGCAGCATTTAATTTTACAAAATTGTTGCTCGCGCGCTTTGGCATTTAAAATCGCCGACGCACGCACGCGTTCAACGCGACATTGTGAATTCGGCATAATGGTGCTGCAAATAGTTATACTCGTACTCACTGTTTAATTTCTTTTTCTTTTTCTAACAGGCATCTCAACTCCCGCAAATCCAACAGAAACTCTTTGTCCATTTCGGTGTCGTAATACTCTGGTCCTGTATGCTGATAAGTATATGTCCAATATTCCATCACTGCTTGGGAGCAATAAAAAAGGTCGGAGAAGCTTAAATAATTTAGTTTCTTCTTCGATGTTTCAAAGCGTAAACAAGCTAGAAACACTATCGAAGCGTATTTCCTGAAAGAAAAATTAGATTTGATTTAAATGACCAATCGCTTGCAATCATTTGAATGTGAGTTGTCATTAATTTAATTGAGATATTTAAAGAAAGAGTATTATGTATTATAATACGGTTTTCCATTGGGCACGTGAGGTTTTTACTTCAAGGGGTACTTGCCAAGTTCAACTTACTGAACTAACGGATCAATGAATTTATAGTTTGTTAATGCCGAGAGCAGCTCGAGAGCTCTACGAGCAAAAGAGGAGGACTAAGCATCGGCTTCTCCAGCAGATAAAGAAAGTACACGAAAATCTGAAAAATTTGTATTAGAGACACAGTCGGTGCTGTGGTCATCGAAAAACCAATTCTGCCGACTGTAGACAACACAATTCCGCTGAATTCATTCAAGCTGGACGATAAAAGCCAGTGCTTCCGAACATCTTACAAAAATGAAATGAAGATAGAAATTTCTAAGCTCAATTACAACAAGACTGTTGGATCGGAAGGCTTAACTGCCGAGTTTTTTAAGGCAACAGAAAATGACAACCTGTTTTTAAGATTTCATATTTAAGTTTGTTGTCGCTCGATTCTTTCTTGTTGTTCGATGCAGCGTCTTCATGTTTCCATAGCTTTGTACCACGTTCCTGAAACCACGTAAGATTTTTCAAATCAATCTTCTCTGGTTACTTCAAGGTCAGACTCAGTTAAAAATCTTAGTTTGGTTTAGGCGGGCTTTATTTTGTTTTCCCATTTTTGGAAACATTCCCAAAGTTTGAGTAGTCTAAGAAATGCTATTGTAGGACTAGGAGAAGAGTAGGTCAGTGAAGTGGAGTCATCTGCATATTGTAGTGAATGATTCGAATAGTGTATTAGGGAAAATTAAGGCATTTACGTTTGAAGATGTTTTGATAACGAAATAAATCCAAATTCTGTTTTGAAAGCAAAAATGCCGGATTTTGAATTTGGCATTATTTCATTTGGCTTTATTTTACGTCACTTCATCGTCTTAGGAGGAGAAGTTTGGAATGCAATATAATACTTTGTTTCCTTTAAAATAGGAACCAAAATACTACTGGATATTTTGACTTTAAATAAAGTGAACTTACTTGGCCAAATCGTCAGACAGCAAAAATTGTTGCTTGATGTTGCTCGTAATGTTGCCCGGTAGCTCTTCAACAGCCTTGAAGATTCGTTTTACGTTGTCGAACTGGCGCCTTGAATACATAGAAAAAAAAGATTGTAATGAATATTATGTATCATAAAAGATCCCTTCTAAACTGAAAACGGAATAGAAAATCTCGAGATAATCCTCACTCAAAAAAATTCCCCAATGATTTTGAAAAATAACTAGCCAAAAACGTCAAATTCTTGACGAAAGAAATTTATTGCGGCTTAGCCCCGATAGTTATCACCAGAGACAAGTCATACTGAGACATACACACGAAATCGAAGTTAATGATATCCAAAAGCGGAAAATACACAACCATGTTTGTCCTAATATGTTTCGAGTATATAAAACGTCTCCTTTAAGAGGTAGTTTTATTAACCACACAAATCAAATTATTCGCCTTTAAAAAATATATAATAACTAACCAATAGTATTCAGTAATGTTAAAATGTGATATTCCCGAACTCTATCACATTTTCCACGGTTGGCAGCATTTATTTTTGTATTTTTTGTATGTATGTTTTGCTTGTCACACGGATTCTAATTTACATAACACCGGTAGGCACTGCTAAATACTAAATAGCAGTGCGACTGAAAGGGACGGCATTACCTAGCACGCAAAAAAACGTAGTCGAACGCCATCGTGTTTACGTGGTAGGAATTATGGGAAAGCTATGTGTGTTGACATTTTTATAGCGATGGCTTACGAAATTTCGCTTTCCTATAAAACAAAATGGCTTCCGGAAGTGATGAACGGACAATTATTTATTTATTTCGTATAACTCATCAATCAGTTTACTTATACGAAATAAATAATTGTTGGTTTAATTTACTGAAATTAATCACCATTCTATATCACATGTTTTAAATCAGAAATAGAAATGTTTTCAAGTGATTGTAGAGATGTTGTTCGCCGGAACTTGTGTTTGTTTCCATTTTACTTATCTACAATTATTGGTAGAACATCCATGACACTGATTTGTGATCTCGTTCTTACGCCTTTATAAGCATTGACTGCGGACAAAGGCATTTCTCTGTCCCATCTCGTGCAAAAATGCGCGTTCGTGATGGTGTAAATGCACTATTAGATTTGTCTATGGTGTTAGAGTGAAGGGCCCAACCCATAGAATCCGTCGTGTCCGTTGCGGCAACGTACGTACTTTATCCGTCGCATCCAGCACGTGCGGTGTTTATGGGTCAGCTTCCATAAGGTGCTGTGTATTCTATCAACCTGTCAGTCGAATACCTAGGTTTACTTTTCTGTCAGTTGCTAGTTGCATCCGTTGACGGTTCCAGCGAGAGAGGCAGCACTTTCATTGGTGAAAATATTGAGAGCATGAGAGAAACTGTCATTGGCTATCGCCAGTTTTCTTATATGGTGGGATTTCTTCCTTTTTGTGGGAATTTCGATGTCCTTAAACACTTAAACTATACATTTTTGCGAAATTACATCAAATTGGTATCTACATTTCACCATAATTATAAAGACACTGAATGTATATAAAAAAGAGCTTATGCATTTAAGCAAGATTTTCTAGTACCAAAATGTTCTAGTACAAAAAGGTTATTATTATATAATTAACCAACTGCAATTTTTATATCAAAGGTAATTAAATGTGATTTTGCTTTTGAAAGTAAGATTTTTTTACAAAAAAGTACCTATCAAGGCAATTATTGAAGAGGGAGTTTGAATACGGTTAATAGGGAAAAATTATTACGTTTCGTGGGAAATATGAGGACAGAGTACTTAAAACACTGGCTGTCACCGTATGCGACGGATTCTACGGGACTGCTCGTTCCGTCGAATACGTCGATCCGTCGACGCAACGGATGCGACGAGTGCATTTATTGGATGGATAGCTCCCATCCAAGTCGGCCATCATGGATTTTCACGTCTGTTGGTCAGAGGTTACAGAGGGCACCTATGTTCAAGCGAGATCAGGCACTTTCTCGATCGGCATTATTATTGATGACCAATTTGGGTGACAGTCGTTTTTCATCGTTGCGTTGCGGTGCAGTCCTCAGTGGTCTCGTGACTCGTGATGTTTATTTGTGATTTTTAAATTTTGTATTATTTGCATTAGAGCTAGTTTCTCGTAATGTTATGCTAAGTTTTTTACGGCATTTAAGGAAGTAGCTTCCTGCAAACACACTACCATCAGTGCGCAAACTCCTTTTTGTTGGAAAGCAACATACTAAGTGGACGATATTTTTCATGGTACTATACTTTTTAGCTTCTGCTTTTCAACAGGAACGCCTAAAACCGTTCGTCAACGAACGGGCCGGTAAGTCCACAACTCAGCAAATATTCACACTACGGCAGAAAAGCCAAGAAGGTCAGAACGGTAATCACCACCATTTTTTCTATTTAGGGTAACTTACCAATCGCTGTTCCTTTGGCCTAATAAGGCCATTGTAAGCCAACTAATTTACAATAAAAAATTGCCAGTTTCACGGTTGGCAGATTTTTACCCATAGTCTGAGAATTTAACTTTCAGATGGTTAGCCTGACAATGCACAATACTAATATTCATATTTAGTACGCAAGCTAGAATTTACGAACTCACAATGGTGGAATTTTTGATATTTATCCATTTTGAGCTACAACATTTTTAGTGTGAAAATTAAAAAAAAATATTAGTAGTAAGAATCTTCTAAAGAAACACGAAGGAGACTCAATAGTATAAGATCCTCATCATTGCAGTCCTGCTTTATAGGCAGAGCAAGAATTACCAAAGGCGGATAAAGATCTCCTCGATCGTTTCGAACGCAATATTCTTTGAGTGGAAGCCAGAAAGAGCTGTTGAAGATGAATGCTATCATACGCGGCTTTAAAACTGATGAAAAGATTGTTGGTCTATAGTGTATCTGCGTTGCTGCGACATTCTGCAGATATTTTACGAGCTGTGCTTTTTTACTTCCGACAGACTCCGTAGTTTCTATAGATCATAGAACTCCTACTTAGTAGGCTGTCAGCTTCTTCGGTAGGGTCGTGTGCACATATTAGGCTTGTGTTTTGGCAGGTAGCTTTGATGCGGATCATTATTTATCAGTTTAGGTTAGGTTAGATTAGGTAAGGGTGTCAGACCACAACAAGTGCAGCCTCACTTAACCCAGAGTAGGCACATTATGACACCGCAGGTTCAAGTGGTCTCAAAACTATCTGTTAAACTAATAAGGCTTTGAAGTCATCATGCTTATATTGACGAGTTCGCCAAGATTGTCGAAGAATTTTTCTCCGAGTCGGAGTTTCCAGCGAAATGAGATGGCACGCGCATAGAGGTGAAGAATTGTCTTCTCCTTCTCCTCCTCGTACAAGTAGCTTCTACAGAAATCATTTGTAAGACGCCCCAACCTGAGAGGATTCCTCCCAATGGTGCAGTGTCCATGACTACCGTATGACAGCAGGCCGAATACTACGGTGTCAGTAATCAACCTATCAAGGGCTCATCCGTCACCAGCTCTCTTCCAACAGCCTGCCTCCGAATATGTCGAAGCGGACATGGAATAAGATTGATAGTAATTTGGCTAGCATTATACTATTGCGTTGGTCTTTCGATGTTTTCTTCTACCAGCAATTCACCGAAAAAAGAGTGTGACCCCTTATCCCCTATATGACTGTAAACTTATTTCGGGCAGATCTTTTTTGAATGCTTTTCCATCGAATGTTTTGAAACTAAAATTTGCACACACGAGGCCGGGGACACAGTAAGAAGAAAACAAATGAATGGTTGTTCCTATTGGGCTGTCAGTGTTGCCGAAAATACAACACCTCCTCACTCCTATTTTTTTAAACACCTACTCGCGGCAAAGTGTAATTTTAACCTAATAAATCGAATTCACTTTTAATTTAATGCAAATTTAGTAATAAGTGTACAATTGCTTCAACTATTTATGAAAAATTGCAGAAGGTTGTTTAAAAATATAAAAAAATAGATAGATGTACACATGAAATCGATCTTAATGATATCGAAAAGAGGTAAATACATAACCATGTTTGTTCCCATATGTTTCTTATATGTAAAATATCTCCTGTAGATAGGTTTATTGACCAAACAAATCAAATTAAAATGTGGTACGTATTCCTGAACTCTATCACATTTCTACACGGTTGGCAGCATTTTTTTCTTCATTTTTTGTATGTTTTTGCATGTCACACGGATTCTTGACACTACACCGATAGGAAAACAAAATGGCGGAATTTGAAAACAAATTGAGATTTCTGATGCTGATCTTCAAAGAAAAAGCAAAAATCGCACGCAAATGTTCCGTCAAGGATGATTGAATGACTTTGTGTTTCTTAAAGGAATCGACAAAAAGCCATTCTGTTCGTCTTGTAATATTAAACTTACAAACAACAAACAGCATATAGAAAGACATGCAAAATCAAAAAGCTATTGAAAATGTATTTACTTTCTTTTGTTACCTATACGAATTAATAATTTATTTATTTATGTTTTTTTTTTTTTTTTTTTCAACCGAATTTTTTTTTAAATAAAGTTAAAAAAAAGGTTTGTATACAAAAAAATGTGCGTACTACTATTTTTTTCAAAGTACATACTCCCCATTTTTGGCTGCAGTACTACTTATAATAATTCTCTTCGGCAACACTGTTCGGGACACGGCTACGTGAAGAACCGCCTCGAACAGAATAGTTTTCAGGCACCAGCTTATCCCTGAACTCTTTTTTTTTTTTAATAAAATACCATTAGGTTATGTAAATCTAGTAGCAGTGTTCCGAAGCCAGGCAACCATCAGCCAGCTATTACATATAACAAAGAGGAATAGGTACTTCGTAAGAATTAACTAGATACCTGCACGATTTTAACTTTACGAATGTCTTTTCGGACACCTCATCCAAGTCCTTCCGATAGCGAGAGGATAACTTTTTCCCCAAGATTTCTCTTGCCACTGGGTCATCAATGGAATAGTACCTTAAAATTAAGATTCAGCTTTTTATTACTAAATTAGAGTTGTCAAATTTTCTTACTTTTCAATAATAAAGGCCCTTATTTGTGGTTCTAATTGAAACGAAGATTGCTCCGAGAGTTTTACAGGAGCATGGAGTAGGCGCTCAATTAATGAATACGTGCGGTATTGGTCCAGTATATCAGACACAATCAGGTCAATATGTGCACCCATAAATTGCCCAAAACATTTCTGCTTTAAATAGAATGATGCTTCAGAAGCTTAAAAATAATCAGACCATTAGGCTAGATTCCACTATTACAGACAATGCGTCGAGCTTACTGGAATATCCTTCAATCCATTGCTGAAATATATCCGAGTCAATTAGTGTATAATTGCTTATGAAAACATCAATCTCTGCATTCATTTTGAATTTTATTTATTTATTTTAAATTTGTATTGTAATCAAATGCCGAGTCTCACTGTCACTGAAAGCAATACGAACTCGATGACAGTCCAAAAACTATATAAAATAAACCGTCAGCATTCATGAACCTACAGTGACCTACTTATCCGCTACCCCATTTTCACAGTAAATTTTAAATAAAATGTGGTATTATGTTCGTGTGGCGCAAAAAAAAAGCAATCTTTTTCAGATTTCAGAGAACTTTTGCGAAACTGGATTTTTTCAGATTTGCTTCAGATTTACCAATACAAGTACGTTTGAGTTTGACAACTAGTGGAGTTTGTTTACATTTTCGTGAAATTTTTCAACTGGAAAGAAACGAATTGCATCGGGTTGATCTATTTTTTGTTAGTTAGACACACAAAATTTGAAATCTGAGAGCGAATCTGAAGAATCCCAATCGAATACCACATTAATCAGATTGTCACGCGTCCCCTCAACTTTCTTGACTGTGGGACTGTGTGAATACGTGTGAATAATGTCGCGATGCCGCCATTATTCATTATAACGGTGCTGTTGAGTATTGTACCAGGGATGAATGAATTTAAAAAGTTTTGTTAATTCGATTATCTTTGTTTCTTTCCATATAATACACTTTCCGTTTGAGTTATGTTATTTTCTTTCGTCATTATTTTTTTATTGCCGCCACAGGAAACAAATTATTTAATTATTTTACAGTTTAGTAGCAATAAAATCAGAGCTTCTTTTGACAAAAATGACATGATTCTACTACAATGACTGAGGCTCATCGGTACCACATCAATAGAATTCACGGATCTTTAAGCAGATGTATAATTTCCATGCACTACTGATTGTTTAAATTTGACCGGTGGCCTTGTTATATTACAAATCAAACATTATTTTGCCAAATTGAATGTCTCAAAATTGTTTTGGATTGTATTCCTTAAGGGATTACAAGCAGCATATTCGAAAGGCTCACCATGATATTCTGTACAACTCTTATGTTGATGATTTTGCAGCTGTTTCGGACTCGTTCCCTGGTGTTTTGAAGTTATAGAAACAGTTGGTAGGACTTCTTTCTTGTGGTGGATTGGAGAAGGCTTTACATAAATTAACCATACATACTTACACAGCACACAGAAAAAAAAGTTACCTGCTTTAAAAAATCCTCGATTAGATTTTTAAAGAAATTCTGAAATTTAAAAAGAAAGTACGAAGTTTCTGTTGATTTATCGATATTTTTACCTATTTAAGCAAATGGTATGTATTATAAATTGTTTCTCATGAATTTTGTATTTTTATTATTCTTTTATTCAAACATTGAAAGCATTACACGAATACAGAATTCTTTGCTATTATGTACTCTATATCTGAAGTCCACGGATTTTTGAATGACTTCCATTCGCTCTGCAATTGAATAAATCCGTTTTCTTTACATTTAAATCTATAAACTTGTGTTGTGACTTTTTCGGTAGTTTGTAAAACGATTTTATGAGATTCGGCTAGTGTTGGAATATCCTCATGATGAAAATATTCATAGAAACTTGTTCCCAGTAGTTCTTGTGGCAAAAAACCTATCACAAGCGTTGCTCTGTAAATAAATTAGGTAAATTACATTTTGTCTTATACTGCATCTACATCATGCATGCGCATTTTTTTCACGAGACTGGACAGATCCGTTTGCCCGCAGTCAATGCTGATAAAGGTTCACAATTCAGACTCTTAAAGTGTCATGGTTGCTACCCATAATTATAGGTAGGTAAAACAGAAATAAACACAACCGACGACGACCATTTCTGCAATCACTTGAAAACATTTCTATTTCTGATTTAAAAGACGTGAAATGAGTGTGGTAATAGTGTCATTAAATTAAACCAACAATTTATCAATCAGATAAACGAAATAAATAAAGAATTGTGCATTCATTACTTCCGGTAGATATTTTGTTTTCTAGGAAATCGAAATTTCGTAAGCCATCGCTACAAAAATATTAGCACATAAGAGCTTTCCCATAATTCCTACCACACAAACAAGATGGCCGACCAAAATACATGTCACGTACTTTTGCGTGTTACGTAATGCTGTCCCTTTCAGTCAGACGGCTATTTAGTATTGGGCATCTCTTTAATCTTACGTGTTAGGAATGTGTGATATTCTAAATGCAGCATAATTCACATTTCACTGATACGAAAACAAAATGGCGGAATTTGGAAAAATTGAGGGGCCAGCGGCAAGATGCCAGAGGATTGCGAGTTGGAGGTCTCAGTATTTATTTATATTAGTCAAAAAAGCTGATTGTACCTACCTTTGATCAATGAATAGAAATTTTCCATCAACAGAATGCCTAGATATAAACAGGACTTTTCGAATGTTTGGATGATTATCTAGTGATGATGGAATATTAGACTCGCGAACATTTTGGGGTATTCTTCCAATAGCGACTAAGCATGACAAATTTGTAGGTTGATCATCTAAATCTGCATCGTGGTCTTCAATTTTTACTGGTATCCATGACTTCAAATAGCCAGTACATTGAATAACGCGATATTTTTTATCTATGTTCATTTTGGATTTTCTTTTATCTGAACTTTTTGAGCTTGAAGATGTATCTGACTCATCCTTAACCTGTGGCTTGGGTAATTTTAGTTTCATTCGGCAAAAAAATGACCTCCTTGCACCTGCACAAAGTTGGTATAAATTAAGTGGCACTTCATTTTTGACAGGAAGCATTGCTAAAAAAATCATGAAATGAGATTCATATTATATAATGAGTGTGTTTCCAAGCTTACTTTTGGCATCAACAAATCTTTCTCTAGGAATTGGTTCCAAAGAAGAGAGTTGCTCTTTTACTTTTGCGACATCCTTTGGATGAAGAATATCAAACCAACTTTGGCCTAGTAAATCATGTTGGGTGCAGTTCAATACGTTAGAGACTGATTCAGATACGTACAAAAGTTTTCCACGGTCACACCCAACGACAAATAGAAACCCGTCTGAAGCTTGCAATATAAGGACTTTAAGTTCCTGTTCAGAAAGAAATGTTGGTTTGTTATTGTTTTCATGATATGAGCTTATGGTTCCACGAATGCTTTTTATGTGCTGTACGGCCATACGTAAAACGGTCAGCTTGTCCAACTTCCTGTGCATTGAATAGCACATTGGGATCATTGAAGAAAGCTCGTTAATGTATGTATTCATTTTGTCCCGCCTTCGTTTTTCAATCTCGCTGTGATTCTGTCTGTAAGTTATTAAGAACGATGGGTATATATAAAAGGCACTGTACATTAAATTAACGGTTCACAGTTTATCTACCATAAGTTTTTAGTAGTATTATATAATATTACTTAATTTCAAATGAATTCGGGAAACAAAGAAACCGATCGAATTTGAAATCATTGCAGAAATATATATAAAGCCATTTTCTTTTATGAATTCACACATACTACTGTTTTTCCGCTTCAAGTTTGATATGTTTTTTTTTTTTTTGCTGAATATTAACAATTCTTAAATCTTCTCTTGGATATTCCAACAGCGATAGATTTAAGATCAGGCCATCCCTCCAGACACTATCGAATGCTTTGTCTACGTCGAAAGAGCACACCATCTTTGAGGTTGTCCATAATGCCTTCGTGGACCTTCAGTAGAGCATGCACAGTAGTGTCCCTTGTGAAACAAAAATTAAAGCACAGTTAAAAATAAATACAATAAATAGTTGGCCCAACAGGTCCGTAGGGACTTTAGGCATAGCTTCTCACGAAAAAATTGAATTCTCTCTGTAAATACAAGTGACAATTCTAAATGGCGGTAGGTGTAATAAAAGAAACAACAGAACGAACTTTCATGTTACTATGTGCAAGTGTATGCGTGCGGCTTGTTTATTTTAGCATCTTTCCCACAGTAAGCTTGTAGGCAGTTTCTCTTAAATTGTCTGAGCTGACGTTGTACTTAAAACTTATCATAAACTAAGTATTAAATAGACTGTCAGCTCAGGCAACTTAAAAGAATTTGCCTACAAGCTGTTTTGCGTGTTACCATGTGGGAAAGTATGTCTGCCATGTTAAAGTAAATTAGCCGCACGCATACCCTTGCACATAGTAACCTGACAGTTGACTAATTTTTTTTTCTTTTATTACATATCCCGTCATGAAGAATATTTTTTTGCTGCTTCACATGTATTCACAGATAGGAAATTTAAGAGAGAATTCTATTTTCAAAATTTTCGGGGTGTATTGAGTTGGAAGCCGCAAAAAATATTTTTTTCTACTTGCACTGGAAATCCATTTCAATTGATTCGAAAAATGAATGATTCAGTTAAAAATGCAATCCTTCCAACGATAAACAATTCGTAACCGCCAGCTGTGTGTCATACACATTGGTTTAGTGAAAGTATGTGTAAATCTGAGAAAAAATCTCAAAAGAGAGTCTGATCAAAAAAAAAATTGATCTTTTTGCCAAATCGAGAACGACATTAACTTATGCGTCGCTGGTGCGGCAGCTAAATATAATTTGGCGAAATCAGCGATTAAAATATGAGTTGTGTATGTGGTTTCCGGTATGTATATGAGTTAAACAAGTTTGAAAAGTGTTCTTTTTAAATGTAGATATTTTTAATAGTTTTTAAAAATAATTAATTAATGTAGTTACTTTTTATTTTCATCACATGTTTTTGTGGACCTTGCATCGAAGTTTTCATCATCTCCTTCCTCAAAATCACTAAAAGAGAAAAAACAGGTATATAGCTATATTATACAAATACGAATACTGAAGGAATAATTATAATCGTTTTGATCAGCGGCAGTTAATTACTGACAATCTATGTTTTACGCGTTCGCACAAATATGAACACAAATGCATTCGCAAATAATTTTTGTACATTTTATAATGATTGGAGGCGTTCAAGTATGTAATTTAGCAAGTCTGAGAGCTGGCTGACTTGATGTAGTTCTCAATTTTCTTAAAAAACTGGAAGAATTATGTCTTTTATCTGGTTTTCAGCGTTCGATTAAGAATTACTAGGGACAATAAATACAAGAAACAAATTAAGGTCTATGTCACAAAGTTTGAAAGTATTTTTTCAGAAATAACTTGATTTAACTTGATTAATAAATGAAAGAACAGATTCCTGGCTCTCAAAAATGTTATGGTACTTTGCCGTAGGCGTTGAAATTGTTTTTTAATATTCATTTTATTTTCTATTTTAAGTATTTATTTTTAAATTACCCCTCCCGCCTGAACAAAGAGATATAGAACCCCCACCCATAATAAAAAAAAATGTTTGTGTTCAACTCCTCTACAAAAAAACCGCTATCATATTTTGGCGCCTGAGTTATCGTACTCAGTACTCGTTCGTATGATGTAGAGACCTACACGTGAAATTTTTAATAAAGTTTGCACGGACTATACTTATCTATTGGTTTTGCACTTTGCAGTCCGTTCGACAGTGTAGGGCATAGGGTCGCAGTAGATGGCTAAGCTAAGCTAGACAAGTTAGTCAGTACAAAAAAAAACACTGGCGAATAGACATTTCTTGAAGTTCCGAAAATCGTAATCGCCTACAAATAGGCAATACAAAATAATAAAATTATTAACTAAACTTTGCATATAGATATATAGTTTTATTTGTTGTATTTTCGTGTTGTACACATAAAAAAATTATATCATACCATTAACTAACTCCGCGGCCTCTTTATGTTTAGTCAGTTACATTTTATATATTTACCTATAGCTGTTTCTGAAAGCAGAACCACCCCAACTGTCGGCGTTGGCACCTATCAAACCCTTTTTTTGTACAATAGTATGTCGCATAGTGAGTCGTTTAATTTTTTTTTTTTACAGTTGATCGCTAAAACCGTCTGCTTGATTTCAGGTCACTCATATTAACCCTTTCAGACCCACATTACACAATTGTGCGATGTGAATCCAATAAAGTTAATCCGTTTTTATTATTAAAAACAGACAAGTATACATAGTTTTCGCAATACTAGAAATAATGATACTTAGATTCTAGAAAAATTCAAAGGTTTATCAATCTGTTGTATTATACATTCTCCAAGGTATAGTATATTAATTCCTGCGTTCACATCTCGATTCCAACAAGTACGACAGTTTGGACAATACTGGTACCTATGTGGAGATTTTGATGTTTTATTTTCGCAGAAACATTTTGCACACAGCTTTGTAGTTCGAAACTCGTTTACAAATAAAATATCTGCTTTTCTCTTCCTAAGAGCCTCGATTAATTTTGTATTTGGACTTCGTATATACCCACGCATAGGAGAATTTGAAGCCGATGCATATCAAGGTCTTTTCCTTGGCATTTGGAACAAGCTGCTCCGCAATACCTGTCTTCTCAACACAAATGAACTTTTGTATTTTCAGACGTGTGACTTTTCTCTGTGCATATATTTTTTGCTTCTCTGCAAATATTGAAAGCTGGTATTCTGTATATTGTTCGAAGGCTTCTGAATACGGTGATAGTTGAGAGTCTACGTTTTTTTTTTGAATATTTTCGCAATTTTTGTTTACGTCTAGAATATCCAGACATGTGGTGATATGTTGAACTCTTCAATTTAATTGGTACACCATTACGAACGCCACCATATACAAGTCTTAGACCAGGATCGAGGCCTAATTTATTGTCATATAACGTATTTCTCATTTTTAAAACATCTCCATTGTAGTCATCTTCTTGCGTATGTATTTTTTTCCTTTTAACTTTAACAGTTTTAATTTTCGTTGGCTTCTTCATCGAGAAAGATACTGCTACGCCATCTCTTTGAAGGGAATAGTTGAATTTCATTGCAATAGTTTCTGATAGCTTGAAATATTTTCTCCATTCTGAATCGCGTTGAAATGTTGACCACGCACCCTTGTACAACTTGATGCCACATAACATTTGATAAAATGCAAACGAGTCATATTGTATATGATGACATCCATGTTTCAATATGGGAACCAGAGCAAAGTTCTTCATATTATTTTTTTCATTATAACGTTGTAGGTTATAGAATAATAGCAAACAAGACCAAAATAATTTACGATTTTGTATTTTATCTAGTCTTTCTCCGTTCCATGATAATTTATCTCTGAATTCTTGTAAAAGAACAGTATCTGGGGTTTCTTCGCTCTTGGTTTGGAACAGGTATGATAGCGTTCTATATACTTTTTTCTTGTCTGGTTCGAATTTGAAAAATCTTCTTAGTCTGTTATACGCATGCATCCATATAAAGGGTGATTTTTTAGCTGGTTTGGTTTTGGCAACACTGGTTTTGACAGCTGACGTGTGTTTAGTACCTTGTGTCACTGTCAAACAGCTTCAGTGTGGTTTGCAATTTAACCATGGATCGTCTTACAAATGAACAACGCTTGCAAATTATTGAATTTTACTATCAAAATTCGTGCTCGGTTCGAAATGTTCATCGCGCGCTGCTTCCATTTTATGATCGGCATTCTCGACCTTCTGTGCAGTCTATTCGGAAGATTGTGACCAAATTTCGCACCAAATTTACTTTGTTGGACATTAAACCACCAACACGTTTACGTACTGTGCGTAGTGAAGAAAATATTGCGGCCGTATCAGCTAGTGTGACAGAAGACCGCGAAATGTCGATTCGGCGCCGTTCCCAGCAGTTAGGCCTTTGTTACAGCACTACGTGGAAAATTTTGCGGAAGGATTTGGGCGTAAAGCCTTTTAAGATACAGCTGGTGCAAGAACTAAAGCCAGCCGACCTACCACAACGCCGAATTTTTGGTGAATGGGCTCTTGGAAAGCTGGCCGAGGATCCGCTTTTTTATCGAAAAATTGTGTTCAGCGATGAGGCTCATTTTTGGTTGAATGGGTACGTAAATAAGCAAAATTGCCGCATTTGGAGTGAAGATCAGCCAGAAGCATTGCAACAGCTACCAATGCATCCCGAAAAAGCCACTGTTTGGTGCGGTTTATGGGCCGGCGGCATTATTGGGCCATATTTCTTCAAAGATGATGCGAATCGCAGCGTTACTGTCAATGGTGAACGCTACCGAGCGATGATAACAAACTTTTTTTTGCCCGACATGGAAGTTCTTGACTTGCATGATATGTGGTTTCAACAAGACGGTGCCACATGCCACACAGCACGCGAAACAATGGCGCAATTGCGAGGCGAGTTTGGTGAACAGTTAATTTCACGTTTCGGGCCGGTCAATTGGCCGCCTAGATCGTGCGATTTGACACCATTAGATTTTTTTTTGTGGGGGTACGCCAAGGCTAATGTGTATAGGGACAAGCCCGCTTCGATTGACGCACTGGAAGCCAACATCCATGCATTCATTCGTGAGATACCGGCCGATATGTGTGAAAGAGTATGCCAAAATTGGACTCAGCGGATGGGCTACCTGAGACGCAGTCGCGGTCAACATTTGCATGAAATTATCTTTAAACATTAAATTGCAAGGTTCAAACTATCGATTCAAATAAATATTTCATTCATTTTTTCGAATTTTTTGTGTTTTTTTTTAAAAAAAAGTTCTAAACCTCTTAAAAAATCACCCTTTATTATTGTGAAATATCACATCATATTGGTTGGAGGACGCGATGAATAAGTTCGAACGATACGAACTATTGTATAAAGGAAGCGATTTTCTCATTTTTTCGTATTCTGGGTCCAATATATATTTTGATTTCTTTGTTCTCATCAAATGATAATAAAAACATTGAAATTTTACAGGTTCAAAACTGCCACCCCTCCATTGTTTCATTAAATGGAAATGAATATATCTCGAGACTTCCACAAAAAGCGAGGACATTTAATTTACATCTTTTTGAATTTGTTCAAATATGTGCTCATTTTTACAAACGCCCCTTAATGCTCTTTTTACTCATATTAAAAACTCATATTAAAAAGTCATTTATATTTAGCATCGCATCTTACCAACTTTCCATTCCTTTTTGGAGATTTTTACCTATGTAGAAATAGAACGTAATTTATTATAGTGACTTTTTTTTACGAAGATGCGGAAAAATAACTTTCAACTTATATCTGGAATCGACAGAACTAATATTTTAATTCTAATAAATACAATCTTTCCAGTTGTTTGAGAATTATTGCGATAAGTACACAATACACATAATTACGGTAGATATCGAACTGCCCAGTGTAAAGTTTCCAAGTTTCGCTGTAGTTAACTAATGTCGTTTTCCATGGAATTCACTCTTTCGAAGAAATCCTTCCACATCACCCCCAAAATCAAAGAAATCTCTGCCCAAAATGAGCTTGAGCCGAAGGTGATAAGAAGAACTTAGCATGGGCTAAAACTTTTTTTCCTTGTTATTTGATTTTATGCGTTATAAATTATTATAAATATAGCTTCTTGCCATACATAGCAAAAACAGCCTGGAGTTTATTGGAAAATTGTATTACAGGCTAAATTTTAGAAATTGCAAAGTTAATATTTAAGACACTAGAATGTGTACTTAAAGAAGCAAATGCTTCTGATCCCGATCATCATTAAAAAAATAATATTTTAGTTGCAACAGTTGCTTGCAAATCACAACAGATAATACAGGATATTAAAAGTTTCATATTGGCACCAGCCATAAAGAAAACTTTCTGTTCAACGTTGCGTCACAATGCATTGAGATACGTAGGTATGCATTGCAAGCACAACGTCCTTCTTGCAGACTAGCGAAGCAATTTATAAACATTTCCTAAATGCTTTAATGGCGCCCAGACCAACGAAACATGTCATAAACATTTTTTTGTTTAATAAATGATTATGAAATGTTTTGCTGGTTTATGATAAGGGTTTATTTAAATTTTTCTGAAATGTTTCGCTGATCTGAACGTTATAGAACAAAAAACAACATCTCGAATAACGAATATGGAATTTATTTGAATGTGAAAGATTTTTTTTTTTTATGAATAGTGTTCCATATTTAAGTCTGGCAACGTGATTGCTTCGTTTATAGGCACACCAAAATTTAAGAATGAAACAAACAATACGGCGGGAAATAATTTCATGATTTGTGATCTCGATGAAACGCAGGATCACATGATATTCTTGAAAGGGCATGCAAAACGATGATGATAATAAGAAACGGCTATTGGCAGTGTAGAAAAAGTAGAGTATTTTTTCACGAACAGTGATAAAAAAAAATTAAAGGGTCATCGCTGTTGTTATTACATACATATACAATACATATTTTCTTCAAGTAAAGAATAGTTTTTTTAGGGGATTCCAAATTCTGGAGAACTCAGTCGAATCCCGGACCATTGTACTCGAAGCGGAAACGATTGTGTTGTGCAATTCTTCCGTTCAAACTTTATTGAAATGTTCATTCTACAATTTGATTTTTGTCTTGGGGTGTACCAACAACGGAAAGTGTGACAAACTGCGGTATTTTTCTTTTATTCGTGAAAACTACACTACTAACTAGTACAGGCTTCAGGAAGTCGAGGGTTGAGAAGATGTCGTTTGAAATAATAATGCATTTTAAGATACAGCATTTAACAAAAGAAATATTTTGACTTGTGGCATTAAAAAACAATTGAATCAAGTTAAATGGAGTGAAGAACAATGGGATCTTCCGCCTATTTTCTTGCAGTAATGTAAGCATGGTCCAATGGAAATCAAACACCTTGTAATTCAGTTCATACAGAAATGAACGCTAGCACTGGGCAGGCGTCTTTTTATCTTGATTAAAAGATATCCATCCAGACTAAAATGGCTGATTAGTTCAGACCAATTTACATATGAGGTGAAAGCACTAAAGTTAGACGATATTTTCACAAAAAAGAAAAATTGTTAGTTGTTTAGCTGAGCTCTGCAATACGTTAGAATAGGTAGGATTGTCAACTGTACAAATATATGGATTTTTTAACGCATCAATTCATCAAAGTGTAGAATTCGCACAGTACAGATAGATGGTACAATAGCTGAGCTGCTGTCGAAGTCGCTGGTTGAGGCAATATGCTCCATTGAAAAGGCCCTGTTCCAGGCAGTTCTGTGGAAGTACAGAAAAAATGAAAGTAATAGAGATGAATTAATTTAAAAGGATGCATATCTTTCGTACATTTGTCCTCCCAAAAACCCATTTGTTTATGTTGTTGTTTTTGAAATTTTAAATCTGGCTGTGTAGCTCGCAAATAAGCGACCAGTACCACCAATCCTCTTGCTTTTATGGGCATTTCGTATTTCGAGTTTGGTTTATTTTGAGGCTTTGATTAAATTGAAAAAAAATATTAAAATGCATGTTACGGAACACCGAATTGTTGCATTAAAGTCCAATTCGTGAACTCTCATTTCCTAGAAAAGAAATGAGTTTGCGTGCTTGACTAGGTATATTAATTTTTCGGAAAAACAGCGTTCAATTAGCCGCCCTTCCACTGGAAAGTCGTATATTCTGTGATTCCATTCTCTTTGATTGAAAAGGAGTGTCAGATTATTTTATTCCTAAGTTTGCCTGAAGAATCGGGCAGGTGAATAGATTGTGGTGATCTAATAATAAATAGTCAGTGGTTAAAACCTGTACATACTATTTACTTTTTTTTTATACATTCAGTATAAGTTTTAAAATGTATATATTTTTCATTGTTTGATTTTTGATATGTGCAATTGTGCACCGAAGTTAACACAGAAATAAGTACAATTTAGTCTACGCCTTTACATTGTTTGTGAGTTGATGTTGTTGTTATTAGAACTCGTAAACAAAGTGAAGTAAAGTGGTATAAATGGAAAATATGCTTTTGTTTTGCCAATCGAGCATTGAACATGATCTAGAAAACGGAATATTCTTTTCTGCCCTACTAAAAGAACATTAATCCTTTAATGCTACAATAAATCTCTAGTTTCCTTTCCTAAATGTATGGAATGGAATCTGTAGAATTGTGTCTACCACTGAGGAATATTAACAGCGGCATTGGAGATTCCAAGACTTTTAAAAGTTTGCACGGGATTCCTGATAATAAATCAAGCACTCATCAGGTTGGGATTCCTCATGTAGTTCTGTAAATTTATGCAAGCCTAATTATTTCATATTTACTTATTTTCTTTAAGGCAGACAAATCAAGAATGGTTTTATCTTCGGGGGAGGAAAGGTGTGCTGCGGTCTCTTTAAAAATGGAAGCATTGGTTGCTGGGAGTGGATTCAACGTAGCTTCTGATCAGATATCACATTTCAAACATGTAATATGTGTTGAGAATGATGGCTATAATTCAGGAAATATAGAAATCCGAGATGGCAGTGAACATTTCAAAACTTCAACTGAATCACAGTCTCGCCAGAATTTGATGTGTCTAGAGGTATTTCCAGTTCGCTGTAAAACTACGAACGCTGGGTTGTATCGAAGTAAGTTGGGATCTGGTGGCCGAGGTAGATGTATTTTGTATAAGGAGCAGTGGTTCACACCAAGCGAATTTGAAAATTTCTGCGGCAGAGGATCAAGTAAAGATTGGAAACGATCAATAAAATATGAAGGGAAAAGCCTTCAGTCCTTAATAGACGATGAAGTCTTGACGCCACATGCAACAAATTGTAGTTGCTATATATGTTCCGAAGACGTATCAGGTAATTATCTTTTACTAATTTCCTCTATGGATATCGAAACCGACTAATTGCACATCATATAAAATCATAATCAGTTTAATGTCGTAGTAGTGCCAAACTGTTGGTAGTTGTCTTTTGTCACAACCATCTTTAAGAAACTCATTTTGTTGCCCGTTCGATATGACATATGCGAGTTCGACTACTCAATCCACTTTTACTTTATTTAAAACATTTCTGCCAAAAATATAAGCATCACTAATAAGTAAAAATAAATCCACTTTGGCTTTGGCGTTTAAAAAATAACCAAACAGAGTACAAACTGATAAATCGTACCTATAAAGAAAATATTTATGTTCCATTGTGACTACTGGTATAGAATTCGGTTTGCTTTTGAATATAAATAAATTTTTGGTGCTCTTATCTGTCGAAAGAGTTATGTTACTAGTATTAGTGGTTGAGATAAGATGATACTTGTTTTTGTTTCAACACATTTTGTATTGTTAAACCTTTTCTTCTAGGTTCTGAACATATTCGGCTTTTTACACCCTACAAACGAAGAAAAAGAAACATAGCCGATGAAGAACATACAAGTAAAAAACGACCGGCTGATATTTGTGCCTCCTCAAGGAACTTTTCATCCAACACAGACTCCGGGAACTCTCCAGCAAACGTAGAAACCTCTCCCGACCTCGTTACTCAAACCTCCCTAGGTAACTGAATTATTATATACTATATAAATATAATTAAAGAGATTGTCTTCTGAAATAATATTGATTGATACAGCAAGCTGTATGTGAGATCATTATCTCAAGAGAATCAAATCAAAAACAAGCATAAAAAGTCACAAGATATTGACTCATTAACGAACAAAAGATTCTATTGGCCGCCGACCAGTGGCTAACTTTTTGTTTGTTAAATTAAACGGCAACATCTTGATTCCGCCAAATATAACATACTAGCTGACCCATATTCCCCAATCATTTCGAAGGAATACCCCCTTGAATTTTGCGAGCTTATGCCACACCAAATTGTTGCACGAAATGGGTGTATGTAGGGGATGCAATTTAGTTTGTTCACAAGCACACTCAGGTGAAAATGCGCTTTGCCGGTTAGAATTAAATTTCCCAAAAATCCTTCACCATCCTCGTCGACATTTAGGACAAATTTGCAATACTTTAAACGTTCCGCTGACTTGATTGATCTGTTGGACCAACTGAATTTTGTAAGGGTATACATAGTTGCATATTATTTATTTCTAATTTGACAAATTATGCCACTCGGTATACCCTTTGACCTTTCTTGACTGGCAACTACAAACAATATCGATTTGGCATTTTTTCAACATTTTTATTCAATTTTGCATGCCATTTTCAACTTGGTGCTTTCACCGTCAAACGCAAACTGCCGAATTTCAAGCAAATCAAAATGGCGGCTAAACAACGAGGAGATGAAATAAAAGAATAAGAAAAAGCGCATGCAATAACAATTAACTAATTTCTTGTCTTATACAGGTTTACATTTCAACCAGCAAATATTGAAGAGCCTTGAAACTGTATACTCGACTATGGTGAAAGCAACATCTGATTTTAAGCGAATAATTGTGGAGTTGCAAAACTCATATAGCAAAACAGTAGAGCTACTTTCGAAAGAAAAGAACTTGCAATTAAATCCCAGAATACGGTCTACGGATATTGAACAAAATGCATCGGGAAATCTATTAAGCAATGAGTTACTAACGGCTAAAAAGGTAAGGCTGTCATATTAAACTCTTCTGTATATTAATTTTTCACTTTCAGTGTGCGAATTGTAACCGTGAAGCTTTGGCAGAATGTTCGCTGTGCAGAAGAACGCCTTATTGCTCCACTTTTTGTCAAAGGAAAGACTGGAATTCGCATCAGGTAGAATGTGCAAGAAATCCATTGGAATCGGCCGAGCAGATCATGCTTTTGGTTGACGATCAAACATAGTTGGACTTTGAAATAAACCAATTAATGAATATATGTGTACAGCTAATTTTCTATGATTAAATATGAAATACGTTTGCAGTCTCAGAAATAATTTCCGTTTTTTTTTTCTTTTTTGTTATTGGTGATAGTGTAGTAGCCGGATTGGGTTCGACCCAATAAGTCAAGGAAGTATGGTTGTTGTAAGCAAATTAGAGTTATGGCGTTTTCGATTGAAGAAAAGAATTGCCCTTTCTATGAAAAGAGCAAATCTAGAAGTACGCTTTCGATGTATTCTATGTTTCATTGAAGAAAAGTGTACTTCCAGGTCAATTTTCAACACGACAGAAGTGTCCGGAATATTTTTAGAGAATTGCCCTGAACTCACCAACACATACTAACAAAATGTCAGATTGAAGTGTTTGTTGTGTTATTAGAAACAAATTTTTGGCTATGTGATCCGAAAATATACAATTATGCGTGCAAAATGTAAACTTAAATTGATATATATTGATTTGTCTGTATTTATTACTGCAGAAAACAAAAAAAAAAAAGTAGCAACCGAAAACCAAATCTCTCATATGGTGTCTACCACTATTACAAAAGTGAAAAGAGCAATCCTGAATGTCGGGGCATTTCTCTCGGATCTTCAATCGAAAACGCCATTAGTGTCGTAATCCTACAGTGAGTATTTTTCAGTGCTTAGGTATTCCGTATAAGCTATAACTACATCTGTCCCATGGAAATTGTCCGTAAAGGCCGTATGAAGGAGCCGTTTTTTAAACACTGGTGCCTGCACATGTTTTCATGGCGCTCTGTTAGCGAAACTGCCCCTAAAATAAAAACAGAACCACTGGCTTACATAACAGAGATCAGAGACCATGAAACGGGAATTCGATAAGTTCAATTATTCGCAGAGGCCGCAGGGTTACTCGAGACAAAAAGAAGACCGAGCTTTCAGAGCACTTTTATGTTCGATTGGTACGAGAAACAGTCTTTTTTCTCATGTGGTATTCGATTGGGCGCTCTCAGAGCACTTTTTTTGCTCTCAGAGCACTATTTATGTTCGCTTGGTACAAAAAAAGCATTCTTTTTCAGGGGTGTCAGCACGTAACTTGATACAATCGATCTCTGGCAGCACCTAATTTATCTCAATCGATGGGTGCAAATTTGGAATGTTTTTATATAAAATTTAACCACTGAAAGGAAAATGCATAGAAAAAAAAAGAGTCAAAGGCTACACGCATTCCAACCGCACGAATATCAACAAAAAGTGACGTTTTTATGTTCGATTAGACACATGAAGTCTGAAATCTGAGAGTGAATCTCAAGAAGCCCAATCGAAAACCACATTAATTTCAGGAGCAACAAATAACAAATGCAGTATCCTTTGCTTTAATGATATATATTTAAAATCCCCAAAATAAAAAAAATTGATAAAAAAATGTCTACCCAATACCTGTGCAAAATGTATAATTATAAGAAAAATGAATGCCGTTGCGTTACATCTTAGCAGAACTCAATAATTGAAGGGCTTTATTAAGCTGTGTCCCAAAATCTGGATGAACTTCACTAAAATTCTTTACAGCTCTTGTCTGAATAAACGGACTGGCAGCGATCAAGTTTCCGGCAATATTTGCTACCAACCTTGCTCTCTCATCAGCAGAAAGAACATGCGTCCAGAAATCCGTTACTTGCGCAAAATTGTCTCCGAGATCTCCACTGCGGAAACGATCCACATCACCAGACGTTGAATATTTGCCACGAAGTATCCTAGCACGTTCAGATTCTTGGGGACCAGAAAACGAATTCGGAAAGTAATTAGGAGCTCCACCTTGATTATCTGTGAAACACATTGGTCCATCACGTTGGAAATTTTTAACTGCTACCCGATACGGACAATTGACTGGAAGTTGCAAGTAATTTGGTCCCAGCCTATGACGATGAGTGTCTGAATAGGAAAATAGTCTTCCTTGAAGCATTTTATCAGGCGATGGTTCAATTCCAGGAACCATATGCGCTGGGCTAAAAGCTATTTGCTCCACTTCAGCGAAATAATTCGTAGGATTTCTATTAAGAACCATTTTTCCAACTGGTATTAAGGGAAATTCAGTATGTGACCAGACTTTGGTTACATCAAAAGGATTGTATTTGTAGTTCTTTGCTTGTTCAAAAGTCATTACTTGAATATACATTGTCCAACTTGGATATTTTCCATTCGCAATTGCGTTATACAAATCGCGAATACTGTAATCTGGATCGGTTGCGGATTTTTCCTCAGCTAGCTTGGTGTCCAGGTTTTTAATCCCTTGATTGGTTTTGTAATGGAATTTACAGTAAACTGATTCTGCCTGTTTGTTGACCAATTTGAATGTGTGAGACCCATATCCATTCATATGACGGTAACCATCAGGAATGCCTCTGTCAGAGAACAAAATTGCCACCTAAAAGTTAAATGAAAAAAAAACGAATATTAAACAGGCGTTACAAGTGTAACATTTAAAAAAAAAAAGCAAACAAATAAAACCACATTTTGTACAAATGTGCCCTAAGGTATACGAGGATATTTTTGATTTGTTGGGTCGTCCTGTCAATAGTGATAATCAATAGTGACTTCAAACGAAAAGATTTACCGTTTGGAATGAATAAATCTTGATTCCGAGTACAAAAGTAACAAATACAAATAAAAAAAAAGATTAATATCTGTTGACTCGATCACTCTTAATGAAAAAATAGTATTTAATCCACTTGAAGGCTACTTTAAAACGAAATTGCCAAATAATGGACGCACAATCAGGCTTTATAAAAACCCACTTCCGTGAAACTGACTAAAATACTTCTTAACGAACTGAGAACAGTGCAAGCGAACAAAAATTCTGGACTTACTTGGTGCGTTGTTTCTGGTCTCAGCGAAATGAAATCCCAGAACATGTCCGGATCTTTCAGGTGCGTTCGCGGATTCCTCTTTTGTGTGTGAATAAAGCTTGGGAACAATATTGGATCCCTAATAAAAAATACTGGTGTATTGTTTCCAACCAAGTCCCAGATTCCATCGTCAGTATAAAACTTAACAGCAAATCCTCTGGGATCACGTACGGTATCAGCTGAGCCACTTTCTCCTCCGACAGTTGAAAATCGTACGGCTATTGGTGTGCGCTTATTTATATTTTCAAAAACTTTTGCAGCACAGTAGTTGGTTATATCATGTGTAACTTCGAAATACCCAAATGCACCGGCACCTTTTGCATGAACCACACGTTCAGGAATTCTTTCTCTATCAAAATGAGACATCTCATCCAGAAAAAGTGCATCCTGCAAAAGCAAAGGGCCTCTCGGTCCAATCGTAAGCACAGCATCTTTTACATCAATTGGTGCTCCGTACCCAGTGGTAGCACAATTCGACGTACTCTAAAAATGAAACAAAGCAAATAAAAATGTGTTAGTGTTAATTTTAAACAGAAAATTATAGCATCTTCCGATAGCATGTTTTTATTTTAACTAATTACAGCGCTGCGTGCCAAAAACAGGTGCCATTTTGGGCCATCGAGTGCCACCAGCAAAATTAGATAGAAAAAACAGCTTCAGACTTTTTTTGTTTACTGAAATTTAACTGCACTAATAAATAAAATGTAAAGATTACGTAACAAAATTACAGTTACAAAAATTAATGTAAAGGGTGATTTTTTAAGAGGTTTAGAACTTTTTTTAAAAAAAAAAACACAAAAAATTCGAAAAAATGAATGAAATATTTATTTGGATCGATAGTTTGAACCTTGCAATTTAATGTTTAAAGATAATTTAATGCAAATGTTGACCGCGGCTGCGTCTCAGGTAGCCCATCCGCTGAGTCCAATTTTGGCATACTCTTTCACACATATCGGCCGGTATCTCACGAATGAATGCATGGATGTTGGCTTCCAGTGCGTCAATCGAAGCGGGCTTGTCCCTATACACATTAGCCTTGGCATACCCCCACAAAAAATAATCTAATGGTGTCAAATCGCACGATCTAGGCGGCCAATTGACCGGCCCGAATTGTGAAATTAACTGTTCACCAAACTCGCCTCGCAATTGCGCCATTGCTTCGCGTGCTGTGTGGCATGTGGCACCGTCTTGTTGAAACCACATATCATGCAAGTCAAGAACTTCCATTTCGGGCAAAAAAAAGTTTGTTATCATCGCTCGGTAGCGTTCACCATTGACAGTAACGCTGCGATTCGCATCATCTTTGAAGAAATATGGCCCAATAATGCCGCCGGCCCATAAACCGCACCAAACAGTGGCTTTTTCGGGATGCATTGGTAGCTGTTGCAATGCTTCTGGCTGATCTTCACTCCAAATGCGGCAATTTTGCTTATTTACGTACCCATTCAACCAAAAATGAGCCTCATCGCTGAACACAATTTTTCGATAAAAAAGCGGATCCTCGGCCAGCTTTCCAAGAGCCCATTCACCAAAAATTCGGCGTTGTGGTAGGTCGGCTGGCTTTAGTTCTTGCACCAGCTGTATCTTAAAAGGCTTTACGCCCAAATCCTTCCGCAAAATTTTCCACGTAGTGCTGTAACAAAGGCCTAACTGCTGGGAACGGCGCCGAATCGACATTTCGCGGTCTTCTGTCACACTAGCTGATACGGCCGCAATATTTTCTTCACTACGCACAGTACGTAAACGTGTTGGTGGTTTAATGTCCAACAAAGTAAATTTGGTGCGAAATTTGGTCACAATCTTCCGAATAGACTGCTCAGAAGGTCGAGAATGCCGATCATAAAATGGAAGCAGCGCGCGATGAACATTTCGAACCGAGCACGAATTTTGATAGTAAAATTCAATAATTTGCAAGCGTTGTTCATTTGTAAGACGATCCATGGTTAAATTGCAAACCAAACTGAAGCTGTTTGACAGTGACACAAGGTACTAAACACACGTCAGCTGTCAAAACCAGTGTTGCCAAAACCAAACCAGCTAAAAAATCACCCTTTATAAACGTGCTATATAAAAATTTGTTGTGGCATGCATATTTAATAAAAAAGGGCCATAATGGCACGATCGTGCCATATCGACAACTGTGAACTGGCATGAATAAACGTATAGTTTAATGTTTGTTTTCATACATTTTTAAAATCATATTTTAATTTTTAAGATTAAACTCACGCCATTTGGTAGTTTGCATCCCTTTTAAATGAACTAGAAGCTGGTGATTTCAGACTGTTTCCAACTATCATATCATATCATTAGTTTGTCAACAGTAAGTCGTTTTTATGTAAATTTTTCAAAAAACCGAGATGGATTTACAAGAAAAAAAAATCGCTTCAAAAAACTAAATTAAAATTAAATTAATATAACTTACTCCATTGGTCGTTAACGTCGCTTTTACGATGTCAAGGACACAATTGAAATCTCAACTGAGTGTTCTAGTACCTACCTCTTCATAAACATCAACTGACAAAACTGTTCATGTGATCAATCTAGGCCAATAAAAACTGAAAGGCGCTTTCCATTCGTACACATAAAGCCTACTCGTAAAGAAAATTAAAAAAAAAATACGTTTTCATATGTAAAATGGCGTCTTAAGCTTCTTTTGGGAACTTTGTATTGTTATTAACTTCGTTACTAATAATTTTCTAGCAGAATAAATTTCATTTTCGTGTGTAGAAATCCATTTTACACATAGAAACAAATGTTTGCAAATAGGCCAAATAAAAAGCGGTTCCAGTTGAATGCACAAAAAAAACGTTTTCTACCTACAAAGTGTTAAGTTTTATTAATCATCATCATTAGTTAAACTATTAAGTTTAAATGGACCAAAAAAGCTAAATATTTTCTCTCCCGCTGCGTTTTATCTATGGCTACCAATGCGCCTATCTGTCCAAAGGTTATCCTTCTCATTGGCAAGGTTGTCATTGTCGTTGCCCTTAGAGCTTAATGATTAAATCAAATTAATTAAAAGAAAATTGTGTTTCTGCTTATTCACACACTTATATATGGATGTACATAACATAAAAGTACCACGGTAGGTATATATTCACAATTAATTTTAGTAGATAACATTTGCGATAAGGAAATACCTATATGCAAATAACGATATATTGATAACAAAGTATCAGATCAAAAACGTATACGAACTTCTAAACTACCTCAGATAACACAACTATTTAAATAAATACATTTCAGTTCAAAGGTATCTTACTACATATATTGTATTATTTATTAAAATTAATAATTATTTATGGAAGATGCTGATAATCTTTGGCTACTGTTTGCCTTCTGTGAGCAAAGTCTAAAGGAATGCAGTTACAACTGCATTCTAAATGATGAATATGCATGGTATTTCAAACTTGTGATTAAGAATCTCACTTACATCTGCAGTTTTTTGATATTCCAGAAGCTGATTAGCTGCCGCATCTCTTCCACTTTCAGCCATTATTTTAGTTACAAAAATAAAAATTAGTTGCTTCCTTTATCACTTCTTTTCAAGAACTTCCTCACTTCTGTTCTGCAAAGTCTTTTGCTATTTCGATATTATTTATACTTACGAAAAACAAACAAGTAAAGTACAAAGAACTAAATAAAACGGCTTAAGAAATACTTCCAATTTCCAGTGTCTTTTTTTTTTTTTTGTACGGTTGGAATTGGAGTGCGAAAGCGAATGCTTAAAATTGGCCGCGTTCAACGGGTTGTTCACATAATCAACAGTGTCTGCTTGGTCGATAACCGTTGGAATCTAACAGTGCTGTCGTCAGGCTTCAAATGACAATAGTGCAACTCATCAAACATAATTCACCAAATAGTCATCGTCGAGATAATTAACAAAAACAGCATCGTTTTATTTACTTCACATAACATCACAATCACGTCATTCAGTCGGATCGTTAATTGTTTTTATTTCAAACAGGTTTATTACGACTGTAAGCAAACTGTGACAATTGACAACTAAAGAAAAAAAATTATTTAATTATTTAATGGTGAATAGGTGAATCACCACATGAACATTTTCCTTTAATTCAATTAATGCAATTGCCGGTAATTGACAGTTGAATTAGCAACGTGAAGCAGCAAAAAACTATGATCGTTCATTCATTTCGACTATCCAAGGTTTTTGGTTGTTACACTAAGTAGAAGCAACGTCTTGACGATGTCGTTCGAACTTTTTGTTCTCTGATAATCAATTCATATTTTTCTAAATATATTCAGTTTCATTGTCAATAGGCGATTTTCTTTTTTAGTTCAGAGTATGATCAGAGCGCGCTCTATGAGCTCAGAATAAATTGACTGAGCATCCTGAGTGAAAAGCTGATTACACACTTCCAGTCACATTTGACAGAAAAAAAACTGGATAAGCAAAGTAGTTGAAATGGCGGACGAACCTAGTTGATTTGGAACTGAAAATTAACCAATTTAATAAATAATAATTAATAAATATTCAATTGACTCTGAACTAAAAAAGAAAAACGCCTAATATGGAGAGTTTTGATCATGTAGCCGTATTTGTTTTTGATCATCCTGATGAGTGCCTGAAATGATTAAAAAACATCGGGATTATATTTATGCGAAATCAGGTGCAGGTTATCTTCGAATAGAACAAAGAATATAACTCCTCATATTGATTGTTCTGCTACTGGATCTAAAACTGTCGAAAACGCTGTCGATAAACTTCACTTGGTCACTTATTTGGTTTTCGATTGGGCGTTCTCAGAGCACTTTTTTTACCATCAGAGCACTTTTTATGTTCGTTTACTACAAAAGAAGCAATCTTTTTCAGATTTCAGAGCACGTTTGCGAATCTGGATTTTTTCTCAGATTTGCTTCAGATTTACCAATACAAGTTCGTTTGAGTTTGACAACTAGTGGAGTTTGTTTACGTTTTCGTGAAATTTTTCAACTGAAAAGAAACGAATTGCATCGGGTTGATCTATTTTCTGTTAATTATTTATGAACAAATGTTTAGAAATCAATCTGGGCGAGCATTTTGAATGTTTTTATATAAAATCTATAACCAGTGAATGGAAAACGCTTAAAAAAGTGTCGAAGGCTACACATATTCCAATCGCGCAAACATCAACACAAAAAAGAGCAAGTGACGTTTCTATGTTCGATTCGATACACGAAATCTGAAATCTGAGAGCGAATCTGAAGAAGCTCAATCGAAAACCACATTAGCCTTCGAACATGTTTTACACAGATCTGGCACTTACCAGACGTCAGTGATTATGTAATCAATTCAATTGCAGTTCAGAAACTTCTAATGAGTTCCACTAAGCGTTTTCTGATGTCCCCAATGTGGCTTATATAGTTGCTAATGGCATCGATCTTCTTGAAACTGGAAAACAACTCTGTGACAAACGGCTCTTTTGTTGCAGTTGTAGCAAATAACTTTAGACTTTTTCTTTTAAGTTGGCTTAAGGTGTTGCCTTGACAAAGATGCTACTAAAGGCGTTTCGATTTCTTCGTGAGTAGTAAGACTGGATTAGAAAGCACACCCTAGGGGAGTACTTTTTCGAGGAGCTTACAGATAGATAAGAGTACCGGACTTAACCACTCTGCTTGTGGTATCACATTGTTCATGTAGCAGCATATTGTTAATAACTCATAAATCAATTTTATGTTTCAACCAAACAGGCACTTACCTTTTTGAGTTCAACGCCTTCATTCAAGTTTGAGATCTTTTTGGAACCGGAACACAAGAAAGTACTAAAAGTACATACTCGGGAACATTTTCAAAGAGCAATGAATCGGTCGTTAAACATTTTGAGGCAGAAATCAATATTTTCGATAATGTTTATCCAGTTTTATATAGAGCATACACAGCTCCTTTCGGATTGAGAGAGAAGGTTAAGTGAGAGAAAGAAAGGTTGTATAAAGCAGGTGTCTTAATTCAAGTAAAGAGGAGTCAATGACCAAGTCCAATGATGATTGTCAATAAATAGTCCGTTAGATCTAAGGTCAAGTGCCAAGAAATTGGATGAAGTTTTAACACCACCTGAACCTGAGCCAGTCAGCTGTTGATCAATTTTGATATTTCGATGATGAAGGAACTCAAAAAGTGTGCCTCGCAATTTCTTCCGTTTGTCCGTATGCTCCTCAGCCGATCAGCCGCCCGGTTGAAAAATAATAAAAAAGTTCACGCGACTTTATTACTATTCATTTTTGAAGTGAAGGCACAAATACGGTTATTCAACAGGCGAAAAATGATTACTTATTGTTTTAGAGGTGTTAACCAACCAACCTTTTTTCGACGACCTTTGCGATATTTCGGGTAAAGGGAAATAAGACATAATCCGTTTCCTCAACTACACAGTTGTAGTTGTAGGCATTCGATGCCTATATCTAACCAGGCCACACGAGTCGTGGTAACAAAAAGGCACATCATTAGTCTAACGATTTTTTTTTAATTGGTTCCGTAGTTTCAGAGCTTACCCCATCGAAACGAATTTATTCTCTTGAGCTGTGATGTAGGTTATTTTATACATAGTTATAGTTTAGCAAGTTCAAAATGTTTATTTTAATAAACTGAATTACTTTTAAGAAAATCAACTATTTTTAATTCGATAAATTGATTTAATTTGAATTATAGTTTTATATGATACATATTATCTCAAAAAGAAAACGCGTTTGCTAATACGAAATACAGTATACATTCATATCTACTTAAATTTGTGTAAATATTAATAAACATAGTGTTTGCTTTAATTACCACTCAGTGTTATCTAAATTTATTTCAACGTTCGTTCGGACAATTCATTTGATTCAACTGTATTATTACTTCTTATAAAATATTTCTACTGTGCTTGCGGATCACATTGCAAAAGACGAACGATTGATGGGTCGCTCTTTGCTCCCTCTATAAATTCTTCGAGACTTAGTTTGCCATCTTTGTTCCGATCCATTTGGCGGAATATTTTATCAGTTCTTTTTTCTGGAGTGCTTTCGTCTTCTGGCATTTTCATGACTGAACCAACCATTTTATATATAGCCTGTGAGAAACAAATAAAGATAAAACGTGTTACTCGATGTAAGAAAATTTTACGACGTTTTAAATCGATAAATCGATTTTTTATCATAGTTAGGGGATATTGTTTGATGATTCATTTAGTTTGCTGCTGTACTATTTTTGTAGCCTAAAAAATAATTTTGGTAACAGAACTTCGCTCGTATTGACATTATGTACGAGTGTAAAAAAATAAATAAATAGATGGCGCAACAGGTCCCTCAGGACCTTAGGCCTAGCTTCTCGCAACCATAGACAAACCATACTGAGACCCCCAACTCACAATCCTCTTGCCGCTGGCCCCCTCAATTTTTTTTCAAATTCGCCATTTTGTTTTCCTATCGGTGTTATGTCAAAAAAGAATCCGTGTGACATGCAAAAACATACAAAAAATGCTAAAATAAATGCTGCCAACCTCGGCAGCCGTGGGGAAATGTGAAAGGGTTCGAGAATACCACATTTTTTCATTACTGAACGCCATTGGTTAATTATTATAAATCGTTAAAAGGCGAATAATTTGATTTGTTTGGTTAGTAAAACTATCTAAAGTTGATGTTCTATATACTAGAAACATATTAGGACAAACATAGTTGCGTATTTTCCGCTTTTGGATATCATTAACTTCGATTTTGTGTGTAAATTTTTCTTAAATAATGAAGAAAATTTGCTCAAAATGTTTTCATTTTCCCTCAACCAATCTACATTGTTAATTTTTCATGAACATTTTAAGCAAATGTGCACTTATTCCTAAAAAAAAATATTATCCACACGTAACGAACAATTTCAAATTTAACGGATAAAACTCTATGAACTCTGCCAGCAACTTTGCCCACAGCGGAAGTTGGTCATATCTGCTGGGAGTGTGTTGGTGAGCCGGAATTTTTGAAGTTTCGTGACATTTGTCAATACGATTTTCTATGTAACAATACTAGCGCACCAGATGTGTACACTCCATAAACAATATAGCTTGTAGGCTAAGTAACGGGAAATCGGCCGGAGTTGGTGGTCTCAGTATTGTCTCTGCTCGCAACCATTCGATTTGTGTGAGTTTATCATTTTTGAGACGAATGTAAGGGATTGGCAACTGTATGCAGACTTCTTTCATGACAGTAATACTCCCGGATGTTTGTCAGATGTTCGCGAGAGGTAGCGCAGGGGAAAAAAATACGAATACGACAGCAAATAATGCTGTTTAACACAATTTGAGCAAAACACTATTCTGGCCATATGAACGTTTTTTTCGACGTTCAAGCTAAAAAGACATCACATCTGTGAAAGGATCGGCTTCGAGAAATAGTCTATAGCGTACGGTGAAAACGATCGAACGACGTCGTTTCGCCGATGTTTCTTACATCCAAAAACGACGATCGTCGAAACGATTGGGAGATCATCGTTTTTTGTTGCCTAACGTCACTACGACCAGAGTAATAGCGCACTTCAATGTTTGTATTTGGTGAGAACAGTTTATTACAAGCCTTTAGCTTTTAGTTTCACCTGTCGCGTGGTTTGTCTGGAATCAAATCTTGCAACAGAATTTAGAATCACCCTCCCCCCCCCCCCCCCCCAAACCCATTTTGCATACGCCATATTAGTTTTGGTAACAAGTCAATGTACAATAATATTTAATACTACCTATATCTAATATTTTCAAAATGGCCGCCGTCACAAGATGGCGGCTTGGTGTATATTTTGTCAACCCTGTTAATATGGGTATCAAATGAAAGAGCTTAAAGAGTAGGAAACGATACAAAGAGATGTAATTTCGAATTGTCTACAAAATGACTGATTTCATTTTCTTTGCAACCCCCTTGACATCCTCAACGGTTGACAGCACAGACACGAAATTGTGTATCCACATCCAATTTGACTCATCTTGACAAGGACTCTGGACCTAGATTGAACACTTATCGCAGTCTGAATTTTTGAAATTATCACTCTTGCTGTTAAAATGTAACACGCTATTATTTGGGAACCTGAAACTGTGATAAGTACTCAAACTCGATGGGTTGCGTCGTTTTAAAACAGAGCTCGCCGAAAATGTGCTATTACTCTGTCCACTCGTAGAATAGGCAATGAAATGATTTACATCCCCTTTATTTTGTAAAAAAAATTATGAAATTATTATTCTCTTCGGCACATCTATGAGTGAAAAGTTTCAGTTTGGAATAAAACAAATGCAATTGGTTACGCATATACGATTGAAAACTCCCGCCTGGCCTCCTACGTATACCCGTATGGATATAAATAAGAAATACAGAAACAGAACGAATAATGGACCAAAACAAAGAAATCAAAGTCCAATCTGTGTCTCATTATCAGAAAGCGAAATTGATTTCGGTCGGTGGCTAGCGGATAATATCTCCGAATAGTATCAACTTGTAGGAAAATTCTATTTCACTTTTTGGGTAATAAGCTCTAACTAATATTGCAAAACGCCGAAGATATTATATAAATTGAAAATATATACTTACTGTTACAATTTCCAACATTTCCTGTCGGGATATGTAGCCATTACCGTCTAAGTCATACATGGAAAATGCCCACTTTAGCTTTTGTTCCAATTTGCCCCTTGATGTTACACTTAGCGCACACAAAAATTCACGAAAATCAATAGTGCCGTCTCCATTTGCGTCAAAGGTTCTAAAGACGTGTTCCGCAAACTAAAAGAAATGATGATAAAAAAAAACTTAATTAAGACTTTAGACAAATATCAGCCGACGTTACAAAATGAACGCCTAGCTAGGATTATAATTTACTGACCGAACGTGAATTTGGTTAACATTAAGTAGGCTACACGAAAAAGCTTTCGCTATTAAAATATACCTACATTACCCGCAAAACTAATCTAATAATCATTTTTAGTGTACAGACTTATTTTTTCGAACTCACAATTGCGAAATTTTCCACATAAAATTACCCATTGTATAACCTATAAAATATTTAATTAAAAATCAAGACGAAACACTAAAAATTATGCTGACGTTTTAAGGGAATGTTCTCTATCACACGGTCACTTGTATTTTAATCGGAGAAATTCCATTCGAGATATCCGTTTCGATAGAACTTTCGGAAGAATTCTCCGTACAACGCACCTTGTCGTATTGCGTGGTATTGCGTTAAACATACTTTTGACAGCTATATGGCACATTTTTTCAGAAGCTCTCCGACAACTAATTGCTGCGGAACATTTTAATGTCAAATGGACGCGTTTATATGCTTCATTTATTTTGTTCCGAAACGGATACATCGAACGCAATCTGAGTTCCCAACAGATTTGACTTTCGTTTTCGAGTACCTTCATATGAATGTTGCTCTAAAAAAGTACATCAAAATAGAGTCCCTGCGGACGAAGTGGTGGGTAAAAAAGCTTGTATTATACATACCTTCTTTCTGAGGAAAGATATTTGCCACATACATATTTATTGAATTATTTAGTGCTTTAACAACATTTTGAGTGTATTGTCCTTAAATAAATAAAATCCTCAGTTCACGAATTGTCTAAGGTTGAGGTTGCTAACTTCAATCCGTTTTTTTTCGTCGTCGAGTCAGATCAACCGAGTTCTTAATTCGATCTCACTATTCACAACATTAACGGTAGCATTTTTCAAGGTGCCGTACCCAAAGGAAAAAAACGGATCTTATTAGTTTCGCTTTTGTCCGTCCGAACCCACTAGATCAATTTTGTTCCTAGGTCTATCTCAGAAACTAATTGACTAGATGGCTGAAATTTGCACACAACATCCGGTATAACCTCTAGTTTAACGACAAATACCAATGGTAGCGATACATCTGGACTGGTTTTAGAGTAATTAGTAATTTGGTGAAGAAAATATTTTCATTCGCACAAAAAGCTTTTTATTTCTTGATTTGCAAAAAAATGGATATATACCTTCTTTGTAGATCATGCTCGTAGCTATATATGTGCCGTAGACTGTTTTGCGGAAAAAGTTAATATTTTAACCATTTTTCATTCGTTATTGGTGTGTTCTCTTAATCGATTCCATTGGAATTTTCAATGCACACTGAACTCTACTCATGCTCATTAACACACCGACACCACAGTCACAGACCACGCTCCACACTAGGGCTTGTGCGCTCGGTCATCTCCATTCTCCAGTTCTTCATTCATAAAATCGTATTCTCTTAATCGTTTTCCATTGGAACTTTTCCAGTGAATACTCTTCCTCTGCACACATGCTACGTTGCAATGAGAAATGATTCTGGCCTTCTGACTTCTGAGTTATGTGTTTCATTTTAGTATTCGTTGGCTGTTAATGAAAACTTCACAACTTTTTTAGTTATCATGATCCCATATGGTTCCAGGTAAAAAAAGGAATGAACTAAGGCAAACACACACACATCATAAATTATGTGTCGGCTAACATCCCCCAATTAAGAAATGCTAGGCAATGGTTCCGCCGGAAAATGGGAATGGAGGCAGAGGTGGTAGTGGACTAAAGTCCCACACACAGGCTTTCGATACTTCCCACCTTCTAACAAAAAGAAAAGAATCTTCGCAATTTACAACTCTAGCGAAGTACGGAACCTTCGGTGCGCGAGTGACACTCGCACTTGGCTGTTTTTTTTTTAAAGAAATGTTCGTTTGATAACTGGTTGAATAACAAGGTGTTTTCTTTCTCTTTTAATTTAAATATAAACAAATGGACACAAGTCAGTTTCGTCAGTTAGCATACAAACATTTTACGTAACCGCTGAGTAACCTGTTGATAGCTTTTACGCAGCGTTTATTAATACGGGGGTCAATATTAATTTCAATATTTTCGAGAATATATACATACCTTACTAGCATCACCATACGGGAAAAAATTTCCGTATATCTTTTTGAATTCTTCTACTGATAAATGTCCACTGGGACAGTCCTTTAAGAATCCTTTATACCACTCTTGAATTTCAGCATCTAGAAGGATATTAATTTTAAGTATTATTTATTTAAAACATTAAATCAACTTATAACTTACCAGTAAATTCTGTGTTTTGTTTCAAATCTTCTAGGACTTCGGGTTTAAGTTTGCTATTTTGTTTGCCCATTATAATTAATTATGTATTAAATTAATTACTTTTCGGTTCTTTACTGAAATCTTGATCGTGTCAAATATATTGTTGAAAGTATAAGTCACATGTGTCCAATTGCAGATGCAATTTAAAGAGAGTAAATGCAATCGAGTTTATTACACGACATTCTGCGCTCCTAAAAAATAGATTACAAAAGATGCTTAGTGACATTTATTAAGAATAGTTTTAGGTACGAGTATAAGTACAGTTTAACTTTATGGTAGACGCATTATTCGGTCGCATTAACACGAGCCAATTATATATAATATACAGGATGTCTCAGTTAAAAATGTCAAACGGGTAAGCGAAGAATCCTGAAACAATCCTACAACAAATTTTATAATGAGTTAAAGTGGTTTGGGTGTTGTGTTAATAAGGTAGGACTCTGATTTCTGATTGACAAATTTATAAGTTCGAGTGTTGACCATATAGTAAAGAAGAACGCTTTAATGCTCTGTCGGAAAAAACTGAACGAATAGAACTCAGAACTCCTCTCATGAAACTCAGAGCTCCTTTGAAGGAAGATATTTGACAGATGAGTTCGGTAGATTGAACCAAGTCATTTTGTCTAGCTGACAGATACATTTTATAAGCTACTATGCCACTTTTGAAGCTGAGTTTGGAGTCACGTAGAGCCGAACAATTAGCAGACGCACAAGACTGCTAACGACAAATGGTATCGATGGAAGACGCGACCAGAGACTCCAGAATTTGTGTGCTAGTTTTCACCCTATTTTATAACTAACGATGAACGTACCACTTTCCTATCGTCAATCTATGTGCAATGGGGATCTCTGCACAGTTGGCTATCTTTTTTCCGCTACTCGTAGGTCCATTATGAACAATAAAAAGACACAGTAAAAAGCAACTAATTTGGAGTACGGTGCTCTAAAAGTACCGGTTTGAAGTATTACCGCCCCTGGCCCGCTTTCAGTAAAAGAACTCCCGCGGTGCTGGCAGCTAACTGTTGGCCACAAAAACCTGGTCCCAGCCTCGCCGAAAGTCCCGTCGATGGTATCCCAGCGGAGTTCTGCAAAAATGCTATGGATTAATATTTATTAATATTTATTGCGGTTTTTTAAAACAAACACAGAATCTTGTACACCTACTGCTTGAACAAAGCACTTATCTTTGCCATTTTTAAGAATGGAGATAATAGTCTTCCCGAAAACTGCAGAGTTACCTATAAATTTAGCTCGGTCGAAAAGACTTCCTAAGTGGATAGAGGTTGGCAAACGTTCAGAACTTTTCAAGTTCGATTTCGACCTGAACTCTCAACAGTTTAGCATATTTTTGCTTTAAGAAAGAAAGCACATTGAAAGAAGACGTGTGTTTTGTGGATTTGAAAGTGCGGTTGACACCGTAAATATACAAGCTATCATAAGTCGGAATCTCCTATAAATTTCTGTTAATGTACATTCTGTTTCTCACGTCAACAAGTGCAGAGATTTTTGATGGATGGACGAATGATTTCAGAGTAGTTAAAAATGACAATACAAAAGTACAATACTTTTCGCACTCTAGATTGATAGAAACTTGGGATCCATTTATTATTGCTGATCAAAGTAACGATTTTCAAAGGCCGACGCAGAAGACTCACTGCAGACAATTGTCGCCTCGGCGAACGTATAGCGATAAAGAATGAGTGTAAGTACCTCGGAAAGTTGCTCGCCGTGGATTTGAATTTTGGTAAGCACTTTAAGCAAAAAAGTACTGAAGCTAAGTTGGCATTTAATAAAAAGAGGCGCCATATTTTTCTTCCAACCAGTATATACTGACGTCTCTTCAAATTACCGAGTCTTCAACGCAACGGAAAATACTTGCTTGTGCTGTACACGTTTTTGAAATTATTCCTTTTGAGGAATTTGGTTGGAAGAATTTTGCAGTGGGCCATAAAACGTCGTGATAAGAGAAATTTTAAAAAACTTGACGCAAATTTTATGTTTAACACCTAATCAGAACATCTTTCTCGGCCGACAGAAACATAATGTATATAAATTTGAACCATTACTTACTGACTACCTTTGCTAAAAAAAAAAGCATCAGTTTTAGGGCCAGAGTAGAGCTAACTAGTGACAACTTTATAACCCATTGAAGTGAACTACCCGTTATGTAGTCTCTAAAAAAATATGAAGCCAATTCACTGCTCAGAATATACATTTTGAAAAAATGTTAAAGCTATACTTTTGAGAAAGTCGGCTTTCTGCGGATCGTCTGCATGATGTGCTGAACTCTAGGTTAGTGCAATTTATAGAAATTTTGCAATCACGCCATGACTTACCGTAATATAGTAATAAAGAATGGAGTAATTACCAAAAGATGCGATTTGTATCATATTTCTTTGTTCAAGTTAACATGTTTCCCAAAATAAAATTAAAACTTGTACATGTATTTGCAGTCCGTCTAAAAAAAAATAAAAATATGTTTTTGGAATTTCCAGGTCAATATTATTGTTTTTTTTTATTGCTGAAGTATTTTATGAAATAAAGATTTGTAATAATAATAATAATGCATGCAGCACTGCTTTCAAATAGACTAAAGAAAGCGACGTACCGCCTCCAGAATTCCAGAGCGCAGACAGATCTTCGGGAAGATTAAATAAAATATAAACTAATTTTGCTAACGACATACTTTCAAGGCAGACAGAACGAATAAATATTTGACAAAAAAAAAAAACGAGGCGGCAACAACCCTACATACTCATATTCATTTATTTGTTTTCAAAAGCTACAAAACTTTGTTCTTTGAGAAAAACCAAGGAAGCTGTAGTGGTTTGCTATTTCTTAATAATGGCAACGCAACAAGATTACAAAAACACACAGTGCGAATTGATCTTGCCGGCGAGAAGCCAGGCGACGATCGACGAGACGATCATTCTTTGCCCTCGGCTGTGTGGCAGACATTACAACATTACGAAAACAAATCCTGTGTAAGTCAGTGGTTTCGTTTTTGTTTCAGTGCCAATTTAATTAAGAAAATTATTACAAAAACCTCGAATTAATATTCATTGTTGAGACAATTTGAAAAATCCATCCGCGCGAATTGTTACCACTGTACCGTGGAATATTAATATTGGGCATGCTTCCGCCCTGCGAGTGCCCTGCCTATTTATATATATATGTATGTATATATATTTTTTAACCTTCAGAGTAAATATTTGTTAGGTCACAATTGGTAATTTTATATGGAAAATTGCGCCATTGTGAGTTAGTGAAATTTAGCCTGGACAATAAATATTATTATAAGTATTGCGGATTGAATGTAAATTGTTTTCATAATCCTGGAATTACCCGCAAGATAAAGAAATGGAGACCAGTATAAAGGAAGCATTTTTTAGTGTCTGCTGTAAGCGGCCGTAAATAAAATTGAGTACAGTTGTACATGGAGAAAAGCAACTTTACTAATCTGATGAAATAAATTCAAAAGTTCGAATTGGTCACGTTAAACTCATGTCTCCAACTCCGTTTCCAACACGTCCTATTGAATCCGTGTCATTAAATGTGCGTCCTCTAAACACGCCTAGTATGATATGGTTGGATCTATTCAAACATATTCCCTCTATCCATATGAGGATTCCCTTAATGATTTAGAGGCGGTAGTGGAAGGTGTAGCGGATAGACGGGCTATGAAAAATTATGGTGAGTTAATTTTTTTAGGAACTGACATTGGACCTCAAATATTATGACCGAATTCGAATGCAGACCCGTGCTTTCAAATCAGCCTGAAATTGGAAGTAACAACGGGATAGCAGTAAAATAAATTTTATATAGGACAGGGGAAAAAATACGTGAGGATTTTATTATTCCTTTCCGAATTAGCAATTTACCAACGCCAATATACCAATACTGTATATTATCATCTCTAGGTTTAATATCAGAATACAGAAATTGAAATTGGCTTGTTAGCAATAAATTAAATATACTCCGCGATACTAATAACCATTTTAGTGTCCAGGCTAAATTTTTCGTGCTCAAGGGCGAAATTTGCCATACAAAATTGCATTGTAACCTACTAAATATTTAGTGTGAAGGTTAAAAATGATTATTTGTTGGCCCACTGTAAACTTCTTCTTGGTGCTATATATGATATGCAAACACTTTTATATCGCCACCTAGATGTGGAAGTATTGAATTATCAGCTTAACCAACAAATGCAATCAAGTTGTATCGCTTTCTTGCTCTGTTTTTCTTAGAAGAAGGTTGTTCTTGTCATTAGAACAAAGAATAATAAACTTTTTTAAAATAATAAACATAAATTTTAAAAATCCATAGTGGATTTTCTTTAAATTAGGTATTCGAGGTTTAAAATGCAGATATAACAAAAGCTATTTTAATTTTTTAGTTATATTTTTTTTTTAAATCAACATCGAACTACCAAAAGTCAAGACTGCTGTTTTTTTTTTCAAACCATAAAATCGCGTATAAGTACAACTGATCGCCCTTAAAAAAACGGGGAGTATATATTTATTTATATTTCATAAACTACGGTCTCCACCAACATTATTGAATTGAATTGGTGAATATTGAAAAAGAATGGGCCGATAACAGTAAAGTTTGTCTAAATGTAAGACAAATTGCCTTCTTTCCTTAAATAAATAAAATAATAACTTTGAAATATGTATTGTAAATGTTTGTTTGGCAAGACACGAAACATCCAGTTCTTCTATTTAAGAACAACTAAGAAATTTCCTATCGATATATACACCAATAAATGTATAAGGACGCGAGTGAGCGCCAAGAGAGAAGACAAATTCGATCGCATTTGAACACTTCGTGTAGTTTTAAAAAACTACAATCCAAACGCCATTCTACGACCACCAAAAGTTTGGCAGCTCAAAATGTAAAACCAACGTATATAGGTGAGGCTAGCCATAAGGAGGTTTACAAGATATTTCTTCCGAGTGTCCAAACAGTCTTACATAATGCTATGTGAATTTAAATGTGAGCAGATAATTACTAGAAAACGCTATACGCTACAACTCAAATTACTCCATAGTTTTCTAGTATGTATATCAATTCTATATTTAAGTTAGATAAAATATATAAAACGGGAATTGTCAAACAGTTTTTTTAAATTATGTTTTCACTAAGCAAATACGACAGGTTTTGCAGACTTATAATTAATTATAATATACATAAATAATTTATGTATAATATATAAAATGACCAAAAATAAAATATAAACACTTTCTGTTCTAAGCGTTGACATTAAAACAATTGTAAAAAGTGACTTAAGCGTAGTAGTGCGATATTATACATTTTAATTTATTTCCATGAATTAAAAAAGAGAGCATAAATTGTGTCTGTGAATATTTTGTTATAAATTTGTGTGTTTTTAATAAATCTAAAGTTTTTTTTTTTTTCAATTTATATTAATAAATATTTATATAATTGCATATTGTAAACGTATGTTTAAATACATGATTTTAATTTAAAAGAAATGCGTACATAAAAAACTTGTTTACTATCGGTAGTTTTATTTAAAACCATTTGTTTTCAACTTAAATAATGTGAAAATCAGTGAAACACGACTACGATTTGTAGTCTCATTTCATTCTTGTTGCTGTCTACCAAATAAGACCATATGCACAGTTTACATAATTAAGGTTTGGTTCAAACCATTTTTTTTTTCTGAAATTTTCCAGATACTAACAAATTAGTTAGATAGTTCACATTTTGAAATACTTCATTCTTATTGATGTGTTACATAAAAAAACTATATGCATAGTTACAGAAGCAGGCAATATTTACATCCGGTATTCATCAACTTTAAACTAAGTAAGGACAAATTCTCACGTCCAATAATAGCACCGTTTTTTTTTTTACAAATAAATCATCTTTAATATTGCCTGCTAAATATGTAAAATCATAATTGTCAACAAAAACATAAAGAAACTAAATATACCACCAGAATTTACAAAAAAGAACGATTCCAAAAAGCTGTCATAATTATTTAGGTTTCATGTTTGAGTTCGAACAACTTAAGAAAATATAGGATCACGCTTAGCTTATGAGTGGGTGGGACCACAGAAAAAGACAGATAAATATAATAAACAAACGTATTCCGTAGACTATGACTAAGATTAAGCAGAACCATGTAGAAGTAAATTATCAGTTGATGCTATTTCTGTGGGGTTGCTTTGAAGTCGACGCCCAAAGATATTCTGCGTATCTGGTATGCGACGTATGTTGTGATCCAAGTGCAACTGTAATATGGTAAAATTACAATAAAAAACTGATTGCAGACTATTGGAAAGCCAAAGAAGAGTGGCCGTGTAAGCAAAAAAAAAAAAAAGCCGCTCTTGAAGTCTGAGCTAGCGCTGGTTAAGTTCAGGGTGAACAACTTTCGTACTACCATATAGCCCAGCCAATGATAGGTTCGCCGATTATTTTCGAAGACCTCTGATTTGTGCAAAGTCAATTAATAACTATATTGAGTCTCTTAAGATCTTCTACTCACGGTCTAACATGGATATGCTTAAAACTTTGCATTCAGAGATTACCCAGGCTTACAGGGTTAAGTAGATGGTAAATATTGGAAGTGACTGTTAAAACTGTGCGATGTTTTGTTCTTGCGAAAACGTTATATACCTACGGTAGGTATTTACAAAAGTTCAATAATTAATTAATTAATTAATTAATTACTGACCTTTTAATTTAATTACTTAATAGTAAAGTTGCTTTGTCCATAAAGAATTGTACTCCTAGTCATTTATTTATAAGGAAAAGTTCTTGCACTAGCATATGAGCTATCAGTGGAAGGAATTCAACGAATTTCTACTTTTATATTTGATTTACAACATCAAACCTCACTAACTCGGAAAATTAAAGGGATGTACAATACTAAAGAGCCGTCTGACTTAAAGGACAGCACTTACTAATACGCAAAAATACGTGACCGTATTTTGGTCGGCCATCTTTTTTACGCGGTAGCAATTATGGGAAAATTCAGCAATTTCGCTTTTTTACAAAACAAAATGGCTTCCGGAAGTGATAAACAGACAATTATTATTTATTTATTTCGTATATGTAATTCTTTAATAAGTTGTTGGTTAAATTTACTGAAACTAACTACCACTCTCGTTAGACATGTTTTAAATCAGTAATGGAACACTTTTCAAGTGATTGTAGAAATGCTGTTCGCTGGAACTTGTGCTTACTTCCGTTTTACATAACTATAATTATGGGTCATCCATGACACTTCAGGCGTCTGATTTGTGATCTCATTCTTACGCCTTTATTAGCATTGACTGCGGACAAACGGATCTCTCTGTCACATCTCATGCAAAAACACGCGCGCGTGATGTTGTAAAGCCAGCATTACGAAGACGCTTGGAAGAGCAATATCGGTAAACCTTTAGAAACATACAAGTGAAACAAATCCAAAAAATGTGGGAGAGACTCAGATAACCTCATTTGGAATGTACGTCAGTCGTAGATACTTCGATGCTTCATTCTACAGACAACTGATACTGTGGACCTTTAATGCGCATGCTGCCATCATATGTCTTAATGCAATTAAATCTCAAGAAGTACAATACTGAATCTGCACATTGAGGAATTTACATGAGGAAGAAAATGTATTTTAAATACTCCATTTTTTGGAAATGTAATTGGAAGACTATCTTTGGAGGAGGACGAGGTCGCTTTTATACAAAATGGAGATACTGACAGCAGCTGGAACGCACATCATAAGTAGGTAAATTGTAAGCGAGTACTTTTTCAATCGAAAGAGCTTAATAGATGAGTACAACTCATAAATAATAGGGGTATTCACGATTCGGTGTAACAGGTCTAGCAAAATTGCGGAATTTTATTTTATTTTATTTTATTATTGTGAACAAACTTTTTGTAATCTCTAGCAACAACGCAGTAACACTGACATTTGGCGAACGACGAGGATACACTTTACTCAGTTGTATTTTTCTGTTGCAATAGGGTCAGAGTATAGATAAAGTGCAAAAGTCTAGCGAAATTTTAGTCAGTATATTTTGTTGTTGGAGTGCGAAAAAAAGTTGCACTTTCGCAATTTCGCAATGATCTAGACCAGTTGCATCGGATCGTGAATACACCTAATATATTATCAGCCGTATTTATTAGATTCCCTTACGACGCCTCTGCTGAAATTGTTATTTATAAAAAAATGTCCACTGACTGTTTACTGCGCAAGGTTGGTGTCTAAATAAGTACGAAACTATTACAAAAAACTGAAATCTGTTACTTTTTCCCCGCGGAATGATATCAGCTGTTTCTCTGAAATAAAACTGACATCTCTCTTGTGAGATTTATTTTGTTTGTAAACAAAATGGAGCAGCAAAAAATAAAAAGAAAACGGTCGGAAAATTGGATTTCCTCTGAAAAGGTGATGAATTGAATATTCAATTCTTCAAAAAGAATTCGCGCTTCGAGCAGCCCCAGGAGAGAAGACTATCTCAAGTCCGAAATCTTTCTTCTAGGCGTGGATGACCCTTCATGGTTTAGAGTCGGTGGCGAAAGATCGAGAATTATAGAGGTCCACTTAAGCATCCCACGCGCTTGAATCTTGTAACTTAAATGAATGAATGAAAATATCTTCTGTGAACTAATTGGTAATAATCAAATTCATGAAACGAAAACAGATAAAGTTAGATGAGCTGTTTGTCGGAAACAGGGGATGTGTCTGTTTCCGTAGCTTTAAGGAATGTGTCGCTTTGAAATCAAAATTCTAAATCTTGTTAATAAATAACAAATCTTAATAAAGCATACTTAATATGAAATATTCCGTAAAATGCATTTCGCCAAATTTGATGTTTTATGATGTTGTTATTATGTAACATACATTACCTCTAACATTTAGTCAATACTGTGGTTATTACTTGTGCAAGCATGTATATGTTAGCGCTATTATAAACTGTACAAACTGCTTATTAAATTAGTACAAAATGCGGTACTTTACAAAATGTATTAAAAATATATCATCGGTTAGTCAATTTTAAATTTATATACGCACAAAAAAAAAAAAAAAATTGATATGATTATAAGTTCACATTATTGAATTAAATTTAGTCGCACATTACTGAATTATTTTACAACTTTATGGCGCCAACATTTTTGATAATTCTTCATCTTGCAAACACCCTTTCAAAAACTCATCTTGGGTTAATTGCCCATCATTATTTTCGTCCATTTTAGCAAATATGTTTTTTGCTCTTTCTTCAGCTGAGTCTGCAGGACGATTTGAAGAGCAAGCCCCTAGCATATCATAAATTGCCTGAAAATAAAGAAAAGATTGCATTTTTGTATAAGATTGTTCTGTTGAAAGCTAGTGGGGTCAAATGGTAGGTGATTATGTAATAAAGTTCGGATAATTGTCTGACATTTATGTAAGTGTTAAACAAGAAACTTCACCAAACTTCAAGATTAACATCCTCATTGTTGGTTACCTTTTAAAAGCAAAGGGCAATAGTAGAATAGAATAGCACTCGAATAGTGACTTATTTTAGGCAGCAAATTTCCAATTAATCCCTAACAAGTGATAAATCCTTTTCTGATTTTTGCCATTCTCAACATTTGAACCAATTTTTCAAATTTTCATTGGGTTGATCACGTGCAATCTATGGATTTGTACAAGGTGGCGCAAAAGTTTTTTATTTTTGCGCCAAAATGGCGGCAAATGTCAATTCTACTTTGACAAACAGATACGAAATATACGTCAACAACATAGACCTATTGCGTTTTCGATTAAAGAAAAGAATTACCCTTTCTATGAAAAGCGCAAATCTAGAAGTGCTCTTTCGATGTATTCTATGTTTCGTTGAAAAAAAGTGCACTTCCAGGTCAATTCTTAACACGACAGAAGTGTCCGGTATATTTTTAGAGAATTGCCCTGTTTGTTGTGTTATTAGATGCAAATTTTTCGCTTGTGATCCGAAAATATACAATTATGCGTGCAAAATGTAAACTGAAATTGATATATATACTGAGTATAGACTTGGCCTATTAAAACATTCATATTTACTATAGAAAAAAAAAAAAAAAGGAACAGAAAACCAAATCTCACATATGGTGTCCACCACTATTAGAAAAGTGCTCCAACGAATTTCATTGAAAAGAGCAATTCTGAATTTTGGGGCAATTCTATCGGATCTTCAATGAAAAACGCCATTATTGTTATTACATATGGACTGCTAGCAGCCAACTTCGTGTTGGTTTCAACATTAGCACTAACACTCTTGGTCCAGGCAGAAATAAATAAGGTTTTATGGGCTTCTTTATTAGTATGAGAAATTTAAAAATCATTTTTTTTTTAAATGCATTGAAGGCAAGGCTTGCCAATTTGGGCTATCTTTTAATAAATTTCCGACAACAAATCATTCCTAATTGGGCTATAAATCTGAGCTTTATTTTATGCGACTATTCTTCTGTGGTGCTTTTGCACCCCCAAATTAAACGGATAAAATTCAATGAACTCTGCCAGCAACTTTGCCCACAGCGGAAGTGTCTCATATCTCCTGGGAGTGTGTTGGTGAGCAGAATTTTTAAAGTTTCGTGACATTTGTCAATACGATTTTCTATGTAAGAATACTAGCGCACCAAACGTGAACACTCCATAAAAATATAGCTTGTAGGCTAAGTAACGGGAAATCGGCCGGAGTTGGTGGTCTCAGTATTGTCTCTGGTCTTCTGGTCATAAACATTGGCACAATGTGTGATCGCCTGTCAAGCGTCAAATACTAAAGAAATAGAGTATTTTACGTATTTTATGACAAATTGTAGTAGAACGGACGATTTTAATGTACGTAGTAATTCGTTCGTTGATTACAAATTGTATGAAATTTCTCCTGTCCTCTTGTAAGTATAATATTGAATTTACTTTTTTCAGTCGATGCTGATTTTTCACCGCATAATGGAGTTCAGAATACCCAAACCAAAAAAAACAACAAATTTATTCACAACGTGTCACTGTTTGGTGCGTACGAGAGATTCAACGCTGAATCAACCAAATTCAGCCATTTATGGCTGACTTGATGTGTCTCAATTTTTAAACAGCTTTTTATCTGACGAATCTAGATAACAAATTCGGGACTGAGTACTAAGCTGATAGTCCGCATTAGGTCTGTTCCTTTACTTTTGTAGTAAGAATGGAAAAGACTGTCAAAATGACACTGGTGGGGATAAATGCTCTCACAGAGAGACACTTCCGAAAAAATTAGGGAACGCTTTTATAGTAATCTTAGAAAATGACAGATACATAATTCAGGAATTCAAAAAAAGTGCTACGAAAAGTCGTTCAAATATCGTATAAACTCGAAGAATTTGATAATTTACGAAAAAAATTAAAAGTTCACTTATCTACCTAGCGATGAAAGTGATTCGGAATTAATCTAACTTCTTCTTCATGAATCCGAGTATATGAAAGAGTTTGTACTGATTGAACAACAAGCATTCGAAAAGAGGAAAAAGCGATACGGCGTTCAAAATTACGTAGAGGGGATTTTCCTTTCTTACTTCTTAAGGAGAACATTCAATTTTATTTTCTCGCATTTTAATACCATTTTAATATGCAATAAATCAAAACAAATGAGTAAAAATTCGTAAGATTCTCAGTGTAGGGGTAATATCTTTCTCTCTCGATGACGCTCTCTTTTACGAATTTTTAGGGTTAAGGAACGGCATTGCGTAAAAAAATTCGTAAGATTTAAACGTAAAGGAACAGACCTATAATGTGGTTGAAATAAAAAAGTGACGTTACAAAAACCAATCTAGTTTTTGCGTTCAGGGTACATCTAGTCCAGACCAATCTTATCGATTTAGGATAGCTAGATTTTTGAATTGCCCAATGCATTTCATGACATATATTAAAATTTCATCAAAATCGAGTAAAAGTCAATATTGTAATCAATTAGGTACCTTTATTTTATTTAACAATTCACCTCTGATTATCGGCGATTAGTCATGCATTCCATGCAAGCCGTTACAACAAGGCTTCGAGGCAAACATGCTATCTTGCCTGTACTGACAATTTTTGTGGTATAGAGTGTAGTTACACATCGCATAGCTTCTTATACTCTCTATATTTAAAGGGCGGGTCATCTAGTGGTTTCTTTTTAAATCTTAGGTTATTTTGACACTGGCCGTTGTTTCCCGCTCGAATTCTTAACAGAAAGTCTATCATACCTCCGCGGAACGAAATGAGTCGCCTTACGCTTGAACAACGTTGGGAAATTTTGAAAACTTATTTCCAAAGTGAGTGCTGTGTACCCAAACAGCGCGTTTTTTAAAAAGAAGCTTAGCGGCTACGTTACTGAAATTGAAGACATGGATTCGGACGATCTCTGGTTCATGCAGGATGGCTCGCCATGCGCACCAAGCTCCCAAATCGTGTTATTAGCCGTCTTGGCGATGTGCCGTGAAAGACCGATGTTATGCCAACAATCCGGAAACGAATTAAGCACTTAAGGCCAATATCATCAAAGCAATCCGTGAGCTACAGCCCGAAACCATCAACAAGGTCTTGGAAAATTGGATTGACAGAATGCGCTACGCGAAGCCAGCCGAGGCAGCCACTTGAACTACGTTGTGTTCCATAATTAATGGGAAAGCTTGCTGTTACTAATAAAGCCATAATACATGGAAAAATTTTAATTTTGTTAATTTTATTGCATTTTAAAAAGAAACTTGTGTTTGGCCCACCCTGTATAATATACTCACAGGGGAAGTAGAAACCGTTTTCTGTATTATAGAACCGCGAAACGTGAAAACCCCTTAACAAATCAAGTTCACTTACTTTCTTATTGTCCATTTAAAATCTACCGTAGATATAAGGGAACATTGTGATCGTGCAAAAGCTTAAAGACGATCTGATGCACAATTGGTACAAATGACAATAACTAATAATTACCTGTACAATTTTGGTCATTTCCTGTATATCAATAACTCCATTGCCATCAACATCATACATTCGAAAAGCCCACTTTAATTTTTCCTCTGGAGTTCCACTTGAAGTAACATCAATCGCCAGGAGAAATTCCTAAAAATAAAATGTAAACGTTCGTTTTACTAATTGGACTTATATTTACATATTTTTAGTAGGTGTTTTTAACATCAGTGGCAATAAAGAATGAAGAGTCTTAAGATTCAAAGAATACCCATGTACAATGAATCCATTGATTCATCCGTGTGTAATGGTTTTCTGCTCACTTCTTAAACAATTACCTTCCCCAACAAGGCACAAGACGCAGAATAAATAAATAATAAAACTAACATGGACCTGTACCAGAAAACTTTAAGGCTGTTGGGACTTTAAGACTTGGGTGCAAGCGAAGTTCGCAAAGTTCGCTAAACTCTTTCAAAGGTACGCATTTCCTAAGCTGTGGTTCGGTTGCATACAATTTACTTGCACGAGCTAAGCGAATTAAATTTTTTTTTTTTGTTTTAATGGATTTGTGCTTCAAAGTGGATTCGGAGAAGCTAAAAAACAGGAAGGACTTTTACGAAAATGCAAAACTGTGTCATGAAATAGCTGTGGGAATGAAATTTGCACTTTAAAAAACAATTTCCTAGCGAAAATTCTTCTTCCCAAAATGACAACGCATGATTAAACTATCCCAAGGTACGGCACATCAAAACGCAACATGCCGTGCACAAGAAGTCGGACTTTCGTAGACTTCAACTTGGGGAAAAAGCTCAAAGAATATTACCATAGCCAACCGCGTTTGTTTGCCGAAAAATAATCTTTAGCGACGAGTCGCATTTTTGAATAAATGAACGATATGGCGCAGACTTAAAAAGAACTAAGATGCAAACAAGACAAATTCACTACCTAAAAAGCCTTACAAAAAAATTCGTATCCTCCGAGTGCAAAATTAGTTAAACTTAAATGATCTTGTTACATCTTTTTAGTTCTTTTTTTTTATAGTCAGTCGGGTTATTTGGTATTTTAAATTAACCTTTTTATTTTAACATTTTAGTCTACGACACGAAATCGAAGTTGATGATATCCATAAGCGGAAAATACACAACCATGTTTGTTCTTACAAGTTTTTAGTATATAAAACATATATTTTAGATAGTTTTACTAACCAAACAAATCAAATTAGTCGCCTTTTAACAATTTATAATTACTAACCAATGGCATTCAATTATGTAAAAATGTGGTATTCCCGAACTCTTTCACATTTCCCCACGGTAGCCGCGGTTGGCAGCATTTATTTTTGCATTTTTTGTATGTTTTTGCATGTCACACGGATTCATAATTGACACAACACCGATAGGAATACAAAAATGGCGAATTTGAAAAAAAAAATTGAGGGGTATGATTTGTCTATGCAAAAAACCATAGACAAACCATACTGAGACCCCCAACTCACAATCCTCTTGCCGCTGGCCCCCTCAGTTTTTTTTTTCAAATTCGCCATTTTGTTTTTCTATCGGTGTTATGTCAAAAAATAATCCGTGTGACATGCAAAAACATACAAAAAATGCAAAAATAAATGCTGCCAACCTCGGCAACCGTGGGGAAATGTGAAAGAGTTCGGGAATTCCACATTTTTTCATTACTGAACGCCAATAGTTAGTTATTATAAATTGTTAAAAGGCGAATAATTTGATTTGTTTGGTTAGTAAAACTATCTAAAGTTGATGTTCTATATACTAGAAACATATTAGGACAAACATAGTTGCGTATTTTCCGCTTGTGGATATCATTAACTTCGATTTTGTGTGTAAATTTTTCTTAAATAATGAAGAAAATTTGCTCAAAATGTTTTCATTTTTCCTCAACCAATCTACATTGTTAATTTTTCATAAACATTTTAAGCAAATGTGCACTTATTCCTAAAAAAATATTATCCACACGTAACGAACAATTTCAAATTAAACGGATAAAATTCAATGAACTCTGCCAGCAACTTTGCCCACAGCGGAAGTGTCTCATATCTCCTGGGAGTGTGTTGGTGAGCAGAATTTTTGAAGTTTCGTGACATTTGTCAATACGATTTTCTATGTAAGAATACTAGCGCACCAAACGTGAACACTCCATAAAAATATAGCTTGTAGGCTAAGTAACGGGAAATCGGCCGGAGTTGGTGGTCTCAGTATTGTCTCTGCAAAAAACAACAAAGCAAAGCATAAAAACATGTTTCGTTTGATTCCGGAATTTTTGTTATTTCTTCATTTGTTGCACTTTCAGCTTTTTTTGCTTTTGTATGTATTCTGTGCGGAAACTTGTAGAAACATGGACTTTGATGAAGAAAAATTGTTACTTTTTTACTGAGACAAGAAGCCCTATCTACAGCTATAAAGAAAGGAGCGTGCCAATAAACTTCCATATTGCTTTTTTTCTCAACGCACACCAGACGAATCAAGGAAACAAAATAAAACAAAACGTTTTGCTTGGTGTGTGTTAAAATAAAAAAAACTTATTTTTACCTTCCAAATAAAAAACGTTTTGTTTGTTCCGGTGTGTCTTCAGCCTAAGCTGCCATACTAGTATATAGCGGTTCAAGCATTTCTTGCTGCAAGAAGCTTTGACGCCCCTTTGTCATACACATATACCGTGTGTCCACAATTTGCTGAACAATTTCAAAAGACAATATACGTGATCCCTACACATCAGAGGAATGCATTGGAATCGAAGTGTGTATGAGCGCAAGATAAAGAGTGTGTAATCTCGAAATGTGGGCACATGGCGACAAGCTCTAAGCAAAGGACACATTTTGTTGGCAAAACATTCAAAGAAGAGAACTATTGTTGCTGCAGTGTTTATTTATTTCTTGTTTCAAAATACAACAAGCCACATGGTGCGCTTACTCCAGGAACAATGTTCGGAAGTTTTACCAAAAGGTAAAAAGAACATGGCAACAAAAGACCCGAATAGAAGCCTGTAGAGACGAACAAGGACATTTTGTGTTAGCGTCACAGTCTGGCTAAGGACGTAGAAAATCCATTTCTGCAGAATGTAAGGCAGAAAGAACAATTCAACGTGGAAGATGAAAGTCAAGACTTCCGTCCACCTGACCAAATTGAAGTGAGGATAGCAATATAAGTCCAAGGTCCGGACCGGTTATCTACCGAACTTTTAAAGCAGCCGGAGATGGCTTGATAGAGAGCATACACCCAACAGCTTCTAAGATTTGGTGCTCTGATGTTTTTAAAAGAAAAACTCGATTAGTTTTATACAAACGGTCTCACTAACTCCCATAATGTTGAATCTTAACATCTCCAATTTTGACCTCTTCACAGTGAAGACGATAGCGGATTCTTACTTCGACTTTTATCCAGTTGAGTTACGATTAGGAAAATGATCTTTTCATAACCTAAAACTTAATGCCGCGGATATACTTTCAAAATTATACAAGTACATATATTTAGTATTCTTACTAGTATATAGTGTAGCCTAAAACCCTTCGTTAGCCACCTGATTGGCCCTTATTAGTGCTGTTTTAGGCCAGGAAAGTCCACCGCCGATCAAATGTCCGTATTCGATACGCACCATCTTTTCATCCATTTCAAAGCCGCTTATGACAGCATCTATAGAGACCAGGTATACAGAGGCATATATAGTTGTGACATCCTTACAAAACTCGTCCGCCTGTGTAGGATGACGATGGAAAAAGCGGCTGCATCAATGTCGCGAATGACCTCACCGATGTCAAAAGGATCTACGAAAGGCACCCCGCTCTCATGTCGACACCATCAAAAGTCTGTTTAACTACACCGTTGACATTGACAAGATTGGCAGAACACAGCGAGGTGCCACTGGGTCGTTTGCTACTATAGGAACTGAAGATTCAAAAATAGAGACGAACAAGGAAACCTTGAATTAGGGTTTGACGGTGAATGAGGGCAAAACCAAATATCTGCTGTCAACAAGAAGGGACACCCAATTTCCACGAATCGGAGAGATCCTCGCAATTGATAGCTAAAACTTTGTCTACCTCGGCTCTGCTACAATTCTGACAATAAAATCTCGGCGGAAATTGAGCGGAGAACAACTATTGCCAATCGCTGTTTTGTTGGATTCAGAATGCAATTGAGTAGTAGAGCCTAATCTCAAGATACTTCGGAAATTCTGTGCAGATCCCTGGTGATCCCTGCCTGGTTTATGGATGGCGCTGAAGCGTGGACTGGTTTATGGATGGCGCTGAAGCTTGGACTTTGTTTAAAGCAGATGAAGACATGAGTTGACCCATTTCTTCGACCGTGTAATCGTAGCTTAATGACAGAAAAAAGAATAAATCCAAGCACATGCATATTCAGGAAGAGATGAAACTACAATGACGAAAATTAATCCACGAATACAACTGAAATAAAGACACGCCGATTTGGACATGTTTATTTGAAATCTGTTCATTCGGTTTCCAGATGTCAAAATCGATTTTTCAGTTTTATCAATCAACTTTTGAACCCAAAAGCTGTCTTCTAGTAGTTCAAACTTTTTACATCCTGGTCTTTTTGCATTTAAACTAAACAGAAAGTGCCTTGGTTACAAAGGGTAACTAAATACAATTTAATAATATATTAATAAGTATCGTTAATATTGTTTTTATTTACCTTAAAGTCTATATAACCATTTTTATCCATGTCGAACGTTCGAAAAACATGATCACAAAATTCCTCGGCATTTCCAGATGGAAAAAACATTTTATACATATCAACAAACTTAGCAGGTGTCAAACGGCCATTGGGGCAGTCTTGCTGCAATTGAACATATAATTTAATTTAAAACAGAAAAATAATTATGCAAATTTCTGCAGTCATACCTTAAACCCCTTATACCACTCTTTAATTGTGGATTCGTCATAGCGAGTGTGTGATTTTAAAAATTCCATGTCTTCTTTTGTTAGCCGATCTTTACTGGTTAGACATCCCATTTCTTTAAGAATACAATTTAAATATTTGAGTAACAATCGAATAATATGGCCGAGGCAATACATATAATAATACTTGCGAAAAATGCATTTTGATTTAATTTGACGTACGGTCAATAAAAATGTGAGGATGTTTCTTTAGAGTTGATATATATAGGCACGTGGGATGGTGTACTCATTTTGAATATAATTTGATTTTTTCCAATAGTCTGGGTTACCCACATTACCTGCAGAAAGCATGCAAATTCGTATGCACAGGGATTCGATAATACTTACTTATGCACATGCAGGTTGGACCCGGCCTCTGATATAACTCTAATTTATGGAGCTCGGCTCCAAAACATTCACTTAACCTACTATACCAGAGGCAAATAGGAGAACCTACAAACCGCAAACAAAAATTCCGCCACAGGTTTGAGGTTGGAATAGACTAGACCTGAGGCAAGGTATACCTGTCGTAAGAGGCGACTAAAATCCACCCCTAGAGGCAAGGCGACCCATGCTGAGGCTTGAATGGTGCTGGCTAGTGGCGCCCTCCGGTGCAGTGAAATTACCCCCACGGAATTATAGGGGGGTTGCTTGGGGACAGAATGTCCACGGTTTCTTGTACAGATACTGATCCTGTTTTCTTTTTTGCAATAATGGATTCTATTTTCATTTTGCAATGAAAAACCACTTTTATAGTCACTTCAAAGAAGAAATAAAGTCCGTGGGCGTTACTTCCTTTATTTTGGGAAGTAAGACTTTAGTTCTGTGGGGTTTTTCACTGCACCGAGCCCTCCAGATACCTGTCGACAAATAGAGAACGTGCGGATACATTTGCCGTGGACCTTGCTTCACGACCCAACAAAGTAATGGGCAGCGGTAATGTGATAAATTTACTTGGCGGGAAAACAGCTCAGCTTGCCGAATTTACAAAAAGATAAAAATATCGTACACCACGAAATACGGAAACTGCTGACATCAATTTGTGCCACATACGAAAAGGTCTTGAATCTTGAATTCATTCGCAAACGGCCGACACATGGGCAATAGTTAGACAAGACCACACAAACCACGCAGCCACAGCCTCTAAACTAACGAGCAGCAGTTCTGAAGAATATATAGAGGTTTCGAAGGCTTGAGATAAGACCATTAACGTCCAAACGCAGGAGAGTAGCAAAACTCACAAGCCATCCGCAAATTCCAGCTGCAAAGAAGAAACAGAGTGCAATTCTGAAAGAACCGGAAAAAACCCGAACAGGTGCGACCCCGGATAAAAAATAACAGTTAAATGGCAAAAGCCGAAGGAAGCACCCGGATATGACTTAAAGCGCGTCCGCGATCCACAGTAATCACAACCAAGGGTGGTCTCTGGGGTGTATGAATTCTACGCAATATAAGGGAACATCCCATCATGAGAGATTCGGGCGAAAACGTCAACTATATCAGAAAGACGGCCAAAAAAATCTGTTGCTTAAATTAATGAGTTTCCCAAAATCGGAGACGACGAGACAACAAAAATACGTTAAGTTGGCCGTATGTACGAGTTACGGGAGTGGAATTATAAACCTTAACACACGAAGTATTTACTCATAGATATCAAAGATCTAGACCAGCTATACTCAACCTGCTGCCCACCAAGCTTTTCCAACTGGCCCACCAAAATCATACTAATATAAAGGGTGATTTTTTAAGAGGTTTAGAACTTTTTTTAAAAAAAAAACACAAAAAATTCGAAAAAATGAATGAAATATTTATTTGAATCGATAGTTTGAAGAACCTTGCAATTTAATGTTTAAAGATAATTTCATGCAAATGTTGACCGCGGCTGCGTCTCAGGTAGCCCATCCGCTGAGTCCAATTTTGGCATACTCTTTCACACATATCGGCCGGTATCTCACGAATGAATGCATGGATGTTGGCTTCCAGTGCGTCAATCGAAGCGGGCTTGTCCCTATACACATTAGCCTTGGCATACCCCCACAAAAAATAATCTAATGGTGTCAAATCGCACGATCTAGGCGGCCAATTGACCGGACGGACCGTGAAATTAACTGTTCACCAAACTCGCCTCGCAATTGCGCCATTGTTTCGCGTGCTGTGTGGCATGTGGCACCGTCTTGTTGAAACCACATATCATGCAAGTCAAGAACTTCCATGTCGGGCAAAAAAAAGTTTGTTATCATCGCTCGGTAGCGTTCACCATTGACAGTAACGCTGCGATTCGCATCATCTTTGAAGAAATATGGCCCAATAATGCCGCCGGCCCATAAACCGCACCAAACAGTGGCTTTTTCGGGATGCATTGGTAGCTGTTGCAATGCTTCTGGCTGATCTTCACTCCAAATGCGGCAATTTTGCTTATTTACGTACCCATTCAACCAAAAATGAGCCTCATCGCTGAACACAATTTTTCGATAAAAAAGCGGATCCTCGGCCAGCTTTCCAAGAGCCCATTCACCAAAAATTCGGCGTTGTGGTAGGTCGGCTGGCTTTAGTTCTTGCACCAGCTGTATCTTAAAAGGCTTTACGCCCAAATCCTTCCGCAAAATTTTCCACGTAGTGCTGTAACAAAGGCCTAACTGCTGGGAACGGCGCCGAATCGACATTTCGCGGTCTTCTGTCACACTAGCTGATACGGCCGCAATATTTTCTTCACTACGCACAGTACGTAAACGTGTTGGTGGTTTAATGTCCAACAAAGTAAATTTGGTGCGAAATTTGGCCACAATCTTCCGAATAGACTGCTCAGAAGGTCGAGAATGCCGATCATAAAATGGAAGCAGCGCGCGATGAACATTTCGAACCGAGCACGAATTTTGATAGTAAAATTCAATAATTTGCAAGCGTTGTTCATTTGTAAGACTATCCATGGTTAAATTGCAAACCAAACTGAAGCTGTTTGACAGTGACACAAGGTACTAAACACACGTCAGCTGTCAAAACCAGTGTTGCCAAAACCAAACCAGCTAAAAAATCACCCTTTACTAATAGAACTAAAGAATCGTTTGCCAAGATTTTTTTTATAACAACAAATAAACTATGAAATTTAAATAACGGTTCTTATTAATAAGATGAGTAAATATATTTATGTTGCGTTGCGGCCCTGGCCACCACAGTTAAAACACCTTTGTGGCCTATTGAAAAAAGGTTGAGTATGGTTGATCTAGACGAAATCACCACAAAGGACAAAATCTGCGAAGCCCGAATTAGGCAGAAAAGTAAGAAAGGACAGTCTGTCAAAATTAGAAAATTGTGCCATAAAGTCCCTGCGAAAGTGTACCTAGGGACACAAATAGCGACAGTGATTTCAAGCAACAAAGTGCGCAATAATCGACGGCGCAAATATTTGCAGCTGAAATTCACCGCACACCCTAGCGAAAGCAGAATTTGAAGAGCTATTGGACAAAGTAGTAAATGATGCCTTAGGTCGAAACATTAATAATTGCTGGTGAATTTAATGCGTGGGCAGTTGAATGTGGTTGCAGAGCAATAGGAAAAACGCTACTGGAGTATTTCACAGCTCTAGACCATAAACTAAGTATTAAATAGACCGTCAGCTCAGCCAACTTAAGAGAATTTGCGACACGCTGTTTTCCGTGTTACTATGCGGGAAAGTATGTGTGCCATTTTAAAGTAAATTAGCCGCACGCATTCACTTGCACATAGAAACCGGACAGTTCGTTCAGTTTTTTCTTTTATTTCAACTCCCGCTATTGAGAATTGTTGTTTGTTGCTTCACATGTATTCACAGGTGGGCAATTTAAGGCAGAATTATATTGTCAAAATTTGCGGGTGGAATAGGGTAGGTGCGCGGGAGCTGACGGTCTATTTAATACATAGCTTATGCTCTAGACGTTGTGCCAGCGAATAGCGAAAACAAACCCACTTTCTGTAGACGAAGTTCGTCCTCGATTATTATAGTATCATGTACGTCAGTAGCTGTCAGGAAGGTAGAAGAAAGTGGAAAACCAGCGACAAATACGCATAGCACCAGCCGATATTATGCGAAACATCCTGGGAACGAGGAATGCCAAGACCACCAGCAAAAAAATGCCAAGAATGCCAAGACCACCAGCAAAAAAATCCAAAAATGGATGCAAGGTTCACTCTTACAACGCAGAACTTACTAGACCGGCGGAAAACAAGGCGGTACAGATCATGAATGAAGTGATATCACTATGAGATGATAAAATGAAATAAATCAACGTTCTCCAGCCTGCTGGTGGAACGAAGAAATCGCGCAGCAACGTGTCAGTGTCAGGTGCCATCGAGCAAGAAGGCGGTATACGCGTTCTACAGCGACGACTGCATTGAGCGAACTACAAGAGCGACTTTGAAAGTAGCAAGAAAAGATCTAAAATTAGATATCAGTGAGAGCAAACAGAAAGCACTCCTATGCGAAATATGAGATGAAGCACACCAAAACCCTTGGGGTTCCAGTCGTTATGGAAAAAGTTGAAAACTTGCCCAGAATTTTAAGAAGAAATTGTGGTCGGATTATTTGTTCCCCTATCAACAGGCCACCTGAGACTCGAATCAGCAATTGAACAAATAGGAGGACTATCAGAAACCCAATACGAGATTTGAGAGGCACAACAACTGTCGCAATTGTTAAAACTGCCCACAAGAAAAAAGATGGAGAGGTGGTGCCATACTGCCTTATAAAAACTTGAAAAACTCTGTTAATTCGGCAAAATGGAAAATTTCCGTTGGTCTCCAAATGGGCAGCGAAACGTCTGCAAAAAGGCAGCGGAAAAAAAATTGTGTAGAGTTCTATCACCTGATACACAAGTAGCAGAGTTACCAGCACTGGCTATTTATCTCTTATTTGGCTACTCGAACTTTTCACTGGCTATTTAAAATTGTCATTTGGGATTTACCCTAATTCACTTTTATGTTGCATTCACACCATCACGCACGCGCATTTTTGCATGAGTCGGGACAGAGAGATCAGTTTGTCCGCAATCAATGCTAATAAAGGCGTAAGCATGAGATCACAAATCAGACGTCTAAAGTGTCATGGATGTTCTACCCATAATTATAGATACGTAAAACGGAAACAAACACAAGTTCCGGCGAACAGCATCTCTACAATCACTTGAAAACATTTCTATTTCTGATTTAAAACATGTGAAATAAGAGTGGTTAATAGTTTCAGTAAATTAAACCAACAATACATCAATCAGTTATACGCAATAAATAAATAATTGTCTGTTGATGACTTCGGAAGCCATTTTGTTTTATAGGAAAGCGAAATTTCGTAAGCCATCGCTATAAAAATATCAGCATGCATAGCTTTCCCATAATTCCTAACACGTAAACAAGATAGCCGACCAAAAACGTGTCACGTTTTTTTGCGTGTTAGGTAATGCCGTCCCTTTCAGTCACACGGCTATTTAGTATTTAGCATCCTCTTAATCTTCCGTGTTAGGAATGTGTGACCGTGTAAATGAAACATTAGGATCCCTAGGAATTTATAAAAAAAATTTCATATAACTAAAACTTTCTAAACAGTTTATGTCGGTTTCGATTAGGCATTTTAGATTTCTGCTGCCAATCGAACGTACAGATATCACGCGGTTTTCTCACCTCAATATTCACAAAGGGGATATTTAACAAATGTGGAACTAGGTATAGAACATTTATTTATATGATTGTAAAAACGAGTGTGAAGTACCTTATAAAGAAAATGCTTTTGTAAGAGTTTATTGAATTTGAATAACACATTTTATGAGGAAGTTACTTTATCCATGAAACTCTTCTTTTTCGTTATCAGTAGACAATATTTTGTTAATATTTATTTAAATTTTCTCGGAAAATAATGTCATTATTAAGGCTTGTAGTGTTGAATTTTCCGGAAATGTTCTATGAGCTCACGTATTTATTTTACAGAAAGGAATTACCCTTTCTGTTTTTTTACGGCAAATATGAATGTTTTTATATTCTTTTGTTCAATCATTAAATAATTGCCCTGAATTGTCACACTTGTCAAATGTGATATGGAAATGTTTGTTTTGTTTTAAGAAAAAACTAATTGTGATCCCAAAATATTAAAATCTGCGTGCAAATGTAATTTAATTGACATTTTTTGATTTGGTTCATTAAAGCATTCATTTTAACTGTGGAAAACAAAAAAAAAGTAATTTCACATAATAATATGGATTGCGTGTTGTGTCTACCAGAGATGGATATCTTTCGTACGTCTATCCCCCCAAAACACATTTATTTATATTGTTGTTTTTGTAATTCCAACCAACGTCTGTGAAGACGTGTGACATAAAAAAAAGCATGCTGCTAGTGGCCGGCCACCATTCCTTTTGCTTTTATGGGCATCGCGTTGCTCAATTGTTTTATGTTTTGTATTGAACTTGTTTGGTTTTCGTTAAGGCTTCGATTAAAATAAAAAAAATTGTGAAATACACATTTCGGAATAGCGAATTCTTGCTTTAAAGCCCAATTCATGAACTCACATATTCTAGAAATGAAATGAGCATAAATGTGCGTGACTTCATGAATTTTTCGGGAAAACAATTTGTAGGCAGAAGCCTTTCCACTGGAAAGTTATATATGTATATTATTCCATTATATTTGGTGTATACTCTTATTGCAAAAGTGTTCCAACAATTTATATTGGAAGAAGCAATTCTGAATTTGTGGGTCGATTAGGTAAAGAACAATACTAGAAAGGAAAAAGTAAAGTTGAACAGCAACGTAATTACACAATTGCGACATTTGTCCAATCGATTAAAACTGCATGCAATACTTTTTGTCAAACTTTCCAGTCAACAAAAACGGTGCATTTGCCTACAAGCTGCCTGTCTGACACAGGAATTCCTAATATATATATATCCGTGCCTGTATAAATCAAAGGAGCGCCATTGCTGCCGCTCGCAAACTTATGTGGTTTTCGATTAGATGCGCTCAGAGTACTTTTTGAGCTCTAGGTCACTTTTTATGTTCGATTCTTACGAAAAAAAAACAATCTTCTTTCGATTTCAGAGCACTGTTGCGAAACTGGATCTGATCCGGATCAGATCACAAAAATAAAACAAGTCGGATCATTGAAAAGTTTAATTTTTAAAATGTGGCAACAGTTGCTTTCAAAACCAAAACAGATAATACAGGGTATTACAAACTTCATATTGCCACCAGCCATATTTCACTTGAGTTTATAAGGTGTTGCCAGACCAGCGTAACATTTCAAAAATGTTTATGAAATGTTTCTGAAGCAAATCGGACACATTTCATAAACACTTATAAAAGATTTCGAAAATTTATTAATTATAAATGTTTATGAAATGTTTCAATTTGATCCTTTTAGGGACTAGACGAAAATAATGTGGTATGATTATTAGCAGCGAGTAAAGTTTTTATTTTTGTAATATTGGTCTCGGGAATCACGCAACACGCGATTTAATTTAAATAATCGTATTAAATGAATCACTTTCTCATTAAGTATTCCAAGCTTTCCCGGACATTTTTATTTTATTTAAAAAAAATATTAACCGAAAAACAGAAATATTTATGAAACTAGTAGGTATTTAATTGTTTATCAAGTGTTTGGCTAGTCTGGGCATACCTTTATAGAACGAGAAAAAAACAAAATAACTCGGAATTCGAATGCAAAAAAATCAATTGATTTTTTGTGTTACATTCTTTTAGTTTGGCAACGTGATTGTGTGGCTATCGTTTACGGGCAAATCAAAATTTAGAAATAAAACAAGCCACCTAGTGGCAAATAGTAGAAATAATTTTTAGATCATGATTCGTGATCTCGATTATGTTGTTGTAAGTGCATGTAAATCGGTGATCTATATGGATCATAGGTCATAGCTGATAATAAAAAACAGCTATTAATACATTAATGAGTGAACAATTAACTAACATCGTTTTTTCCACTTTTGTTAAAAGAGGAAAAAGCTTTATTTTTAAATTTCGAATTCATATAACAAATAATTTTACAAACAGTTTGGGAAACTTTTTTTTATGTTGTGAAGAAGAATATGTTTTAGCGTTAAATTCAAAAAATGCTGACTTTTATACTATTGCTCTCAAATTTAACTATGTACGCACTTGGCTTTTTGTGGTAAAGGCCGAAGTACAAAAACTATAATAGGTATACATATATCCCTTTATTTATGTGAAATACTCGGAACAGTAAAAAAAAATTTTGGATCACTTTTCGTATTCCAAAAACACATAGAGTGCACTTGTTTTTGTTAATTAATAATTTAGAATATATATACATATATATATAAACAATCAACAAACCAATTTCGATTCTTACGTTCGATTAAATACGCCAAATCTGAAATCGGAAATCATATCACAGAATCCAATCCAAAATCCTTTTGTTAGAAGTTTAATCACATACTCGTATTTATTTGAATTTGCTTTCCGAAATTAATACGTTTTTTTTTTAATATGAATAGCATTTACATTTTTACTGTTCCTAAGTTACGTCATTCAACACTGTTCAGTGTTTTTGAAGTGAATTTGAAAACATCCACCGAGACTAATAGAAATTTATTCAATGTTCGGGAATATTTTCTAAAATGCACTTATGCCCTAGTTTAACTTGTTGTAAACTCATTTTTGGAACAACCCCCAGGGTTAACATTTAGGCAGATGCATGAATAGTTTATATTTAAACAGAGTTAAAAAACCTTTGATGTAAATGGAGGAACAGTTTTTGGTATCGAGGATGTATAGAGAACAAGTTAAGCTATCTAAAACCCCATATTAAACATTTACTTTTTTTTACATTTATTGTTATAAATTCAACCCGGCGGCCATTAATAGCACATTTTCACAAACAGAAAAAAAAGAGCGCGCGAGTGAGGATTTTCGTTCAAAATTTGCGGTGAAAATCGGGTAGTTGCACGGAAGCTGACCGTCTAGTTTGGATAGTCTTTGGCGCATTCATCTAGTTCACTTTGCGTAGATAGCAGTCCAATAAAATAGACATAAAAGTTGGAATCGCGTTTTCCGTCATAAAAAAATAAGGAACCAAACTTGTTTCTTGTTTTGTCGAGTTAATTTCATGAACGTATAGGTATAACTCTTTCACGGATGTAGCGATTTGGACCAGAATTATTAATTGAATTGTATTGCAATATTCAATGACCATGAAGTAAAATTCGATGCAGCCTGTAGTCATCTGACAACAAGTAGACACTTTGAAGGTTGAACGCCTCTAAAACAAAAATAAAAAGGTTTAGTGCTTGCATACTAAGGAAACCAAGTCTCACGTATAACCGTAGAACCGCTTAACGTATTTATAGGTCCGTTCCATAACGATAATGCACTCGGACCCATTAGACAAACTTTGTTCCCTTACGCAAAAGATGGGTAGAAGGAACGAAGTTTGACTATATTTGTGAATGTATTATCGTCAGGGAACAGACCTTATATCTCTGCTTTTATCATTCGAGAATATTGTGCAGATAGTAAACTTTTGGATCGGAAGGCAAAGCCCTGGAAATTAAACACAAAATTCTGTTAACTGTTGGCAGTGGGAGGGGTTTTTTCACACAATGGTTTATGACCTTAGAGTTATCTATACCTTTATAAGTTAAAGTACAAAAACCGGTGATATATATCTTAAAATTTCAATTTGTTTAGTCCACAACGAACAGGCATTTCCCACGCCTATGATATCTTGTGAGACTACATTATTCCGTATTGAGTGAGCTTATAAGTTGCTGTATTTCTGATTACAAATACTAGAAAGAGTTCCTAGATCAAACACTTCAAGGTCATATTGAAAGTTATTTCTAGTTCTTAAAGTCGATAGAAAATCTGTGCAAAATCATATTTTGCCTGGATTAATTAATTGACAGATACATAGGTACATACCTACGCCATTATTTTTGTGATTCCGGAAAATCGATTTTCGTTTAACATTGTCCAAATGTAAAAGATTAACTTGAATGTGACTGCCCAAAGATTTATATGTACTTCTTTTAATTAACCAAACATATTTATGTAATTAACGACAGTAAATATGACAACAGGGCAGTTAGTAAATGCGTTCCCTTTTTACACCCAAAAAATAGTTTCGGTACCATTTGGGTTTTTCTTTAATATTTTAAGTATAGGTATATACATATGCAATAAAATCGATTATACATTATTTATATTCAAAGGTTTATAAAGTTCACACATATTATAGTTTATAGTTCATGTTCCAATTATTAATTGTAGGAGAAAAAAATGGAAGAATTTATTTATTAAAACACCAAAATTCATTGATTGACTAAACATGTTACCAGAAAAGTTTAATATGTACAATTTTTGAATATAAATTAAGTCTGCCTTTAAACAGGAGTTTGTAAAACTTATGCCGAAAACATTAACAAATACTGGAATAACCACTTACTATTTACTATGTTTAATAGTCCTCAATTGGTTGAAAAATAAGACAATAATGAAGAGCTTTACGAGTTAACCCGAGAAGAAAATGCATGTGCCGTACAGCATAAGCACAGGGATGGCAAGACGCGTTTGCAATTACATATTGAACATGCGCAAGGCCAAAGGATGTAGTGTACTAGCACAGCTACATCATAGTGCAAGGCACAAGGTACGTACCTACATACTTCAAGCTTAAGGTACGCTCAATTTGCTAAAACAAATGTTTTAGAGCAAACCACTTTCAGCTGCCGCTTTCGATAACAACAAATGTAAGAGATATAAATTGAAAAGAGAAAATCTAGTTAATGAACATTCCGAATTATGCCTAATATGTTACTAGGTACTTACCATTATGATATTCCTTTCATTGTGCCTTGGACTTGCTACATTTAGTGTTAATTGCTGACAGTGAATCCTTCCAATTGCGTTCTACATACTTATGACTTAACTATACTTAACTAACAAATAGTTTCTAAAACATTTTTACATAGTTATGTGACAAATAAAGCCATGTGCCAATTATTTGGCAAGAATAATTATTTGTTTGCAAAACCTATCTTCTCAAGTGTACAAATTATAACATACATGTATATATCTATATAACAGCATGTTTTCTTTTTCATTGCATTCATATTTGAAGCCCGTATGGGTTACAATTTACTTATTTGGATGCACGTAAGTAATAGCAAAACGTTTGACAATTCAATAGATACAATTGGAAACTTATATTTAATTAATACACACCATAACACAATCGAACAAAAATAAGAGCACTCTTGAAATGCTACTTTACTTGATTCGTTAGTAAGTAGAAACAGCACGGATAAATAGCACACATAAAAGTTTACTAACCGAAAAACGTAAACATCGCAACCAATCTAGACTTTCAAAACGAATTATGCCAAACTATTTAATTGCATATAAACCGTTCTGCACAGATCGGAATCAGAACTGGGGCTAATGTATGACTTTCCAGTAGGATGATGGTTGCTAACATTTCTATTTTCCCGAAAATTACATAAACTAATGACGTTTTCCATTGGTACAGCAAAAGCTCTTTTTCAGGTTGTCAAAATTAATGTTCCATTGACCCCGAAAAATAGCACTTTTCTCGATTCCTTAACGAGATTTACAAGTTCTTTCACTAACACCAAAAAATTTAACATTTGCCTAACTTTGAGGTGTATTATTATTTACGTTTTTAGACCACGAGTCAGTGAAAAATTGAAAAAAAATACATTTGACCGCTACAATCGATATCAAGATAAATGAATGGATTTTTATAAACAGAAATTACTATAATTTAAGTACAGCTGACACACCAGCCCAAATGCAAAAAATAAGTTATCTCATTTTATGCTCCATGGCTACGAAAAATCTGAAATCTGAGAGCAAAATCTGAAAATCCCAATGGAGAACGACGTAAAGTAAAACTCCACATTTCTTTGCTAGGCCGTGTGTCAATGGGCACATTAAAGAATCTATTTGGGGAGGTTCAAGTATCTAGTTTCGTCAATCTGACAGCTGGCTGACTTGATGTGTCTCAGTTTTGATTGTCACAGATCAATCACAAATAATAGGCCTAATCTTCATTTATTTATCCACGGCAATTTTCTCATTCTCTCATTATTTCCCTCAATGAGTGATTTTGTGCTTTATCTTATGTCGTTTTCCATTGGGACCACCAAATCGTTTTCCATTGGGACAAAAAATAAATCTTTTTTTTTGATCTAAATCTCTTTTCATTTTCCATTGGGCAAAAAAATCAATCTTTTTTTCGATTCGGATCACTTTTTGCAGATCTCGATATTTTTTTCAGATTTACACATACTACCACAAATACCAATATACTCTGCACAGCTGTTTTACGTCATCTTAAGAAGTTTGCTTTCAAAATAAATGCCCAAAGTTTCGTGAAAAGTAAAATTAAGATAAACAAAAAAAGCAATGGATATAAATTTGGAGGAATTATTATCTTCTTTGCCTTCCTCATCATCTGGAAACTACGAATCACCGAAACTACTCCATTTGTATCTACAAGAGGGGAAACATTTTTCAAGTCGATATTCATAGTTGATTTTTCCAAAAACGAGTGCAATTTGAACAGCTGATATTGCTGTCAAATAACGCACTAATCCATTCACAAAAGCAGATCAATTTCGTTGCATGTTCCATGAGCCGCGTTAAATCTGAGATCTGAAAAAGATTTTTGGTGGTCCCAGTGGAAAACGACATCAGATTCATTTTTGTAAATGGACTAGTGCGTTATTTGACAGCAAAATCAGCTGTTCAAATTGCACTCGTTTTTGGAAAAATCAACTATGAATATCGACTTGAAAAATGTTCAAATCAATATCTGACGAAAGTGCAAGTGTTGCTGATGATCCGAATTTATCGATTTCGATATGGCCGAATGATAACCGATTTTTTTTGGCCGGCGACTGAAGATCATGACTTGGACGATATGTGGTTCCAACAAGATAGGGCAACAAGCTATAAAACACGAACAATTATGGCTTTATTGCGTAAGAAGTTTCCTGGTCGCGTAATTTCACGTTTTGGCGACGTCAATTGGCCACCAAGATCATGCGATTTGACACCGTTAGATTTTTTTCTGTGGGGCTACGCAAAAGACCGTATTTACGCGAATAGTCCCCGAACTCTACGCGCATTAAAAACCAATATTTCTCAAGTTATGGCCGAGATACCGCCCGAAATGTGCGAAAAAGAGGTTAAAGATTACCCCAAAATAATCGAATGCTGCGAATCTTCGGCCATTTGAATGATATTGGTTTTCACACGTCATGGCAAAGTCCAAACTCTATAATGAAATAAAAATTTCGTCAAAAATGTATCGCTGTGTGTGTTTTATTTAGCTTTTCTTCCGAAACCGAAAAATGAATGACCCTCTATTGGTTCGGCCCTTAATCTTAATTCATCCGTGGCTTCCATAGACTGGCGTGTAGTTGTAGTGTTGTGTATTCCTATACATCTGTCAGTTGAACGTGTCAACGAAGCTGATGCGACAGATAATTGGTTAGTGCCTTTGCTTCAAAGGGAAATCTGTTTCCATAGGTAAGATTTTCAATCAAAATACATGCGGCAGAAAACTCATTTCGTTTTATTTAGATTGCGTAAAGAAAATGGATTTAACAAGGATCGGCTTGAGGCGATACGTTGTCTTAATGACCAGTACATTGACACAGAATCACCTGATAATAAAAGAATGTGCTCCAAACATTTCGAAGCAAATTGCTACAAAAAAATTGGCTGTGGCTTTGTATGAATTACAAAATAAATTAGGGTGCAATAAGACTTATAGCCTGCTAATTATAAGTAAATACTTTAAGAAATATAGATGTAAACAATTTGTATGATTAATTAAATTCTCATGTACTTGAATGTGATTTTCTTGACAATCATAAGTATTTATTGATCAGAAATGTGATTGAAATATACGCTAAAGTGTTATTACATCATATTTCTAAAATTAATAATGAAAAACAACATAAAAAACTAATTCGCAATAAAAAAATTGTGCAATTTATGGGACAATGAAAAACGATTTTTTATTAAAATTTTGTTGGTTCCATTTATTATTAATTATTTAAACTAGCACAATTTCGAGATGACATCTATTGTAAACAATGCCGCAACAATTTGAATTTCAACCGTTTCACTTGGCAAATCCACTCACGCCCAATAGGAGTCTCTAGCATTCTATGGAGAAATCTAAGATGGTTGTCATTTTGTTTCATTTATTTTTTGCATATAACCACGAGCGCTAGTTATGTTGGTGTCATTTTCTGGGCAGAGATTGTATGGAAGTGACATTTCACTAGAAGTCTATATAAAGGGTGATTTTTTAGCTGGTTTGGTTTTGGCAGCACTGGTTTTGACAGCTGACGTGTGTTTAGTACCTTGTGTCACTGTCAAACAGCTTCAGTTTGGTTTGCAATTTAACCATGGATCGTCTTACAAATGAACAACGCTTGCAAATTATTGAATTTTACTATCAAAATTCGTGCTCGGTTCGAAATGTTCATCGCGCGCTGCTTCCATTTTATGATCGGCATTCTCGACCTTCTGAGCAGTCTATTCGGAAGATTGTGACCAAATTTCGCACCAAATTTACTTTGTTGGACATTAAACCACCAACACGTTTACGTACTGTGCGTAGTGAAGAAAATATTGCGGCCGTATCAGCTAGTGTGACAGAAGACCGCGAAATGTCGATTCGGCGCCGTTCCCAGCAGTTAGGCCTTTGTTACAGCACTACGTGGAAAATTTTGCGGAAGGATTTGGGCGTAAAGCCTTTTAAGATACAGCTGGTGCAAGAACTAAAGCCAGCCGACCTACCACAACGCCGAATTTTTGGTGAATGGGCTCTTGGAAAGCTGGCCGAGGATCCGCTTTTTTATCGAAAAATTGTGTTCAGCGATGAGGCTCATTTTTGGTTGAATGGGTACGTAAATAAGCAAAATTGCCGCATTTGGAGTGAAGATCAGCCAGAAGCATTGCAACAGCTACCAATGCATCCCGAAAAAGCCACTGTTTGGTGCGGTTTATGGGCCGGCGGCATTATTGGGCCATATTTCTTCAAAGATGATGCGAATCGCAGCGTTACTGTCAATGGTGAACGCTACCGAGCGATGATAACAAACTTTTTTTTGCCCGAAATGGAAGTTCTTGACTTGCATGATATGTGGTTTCAACAAGACGGTGCCACATGCCACACAGCACGCGAAACAATGGCGCAATTGCGAGGCGAGTTTGGTGAACAGTTAATTTCACGTTTCGGGCCGGTCAATTGGCCGCCTAGATCGTGCGATTTGACACCATTAGATTATTTTTTGTGGGGGTATGCCAAGGCTAATGTGTATAGGGACAAGCCCGCTTCGATTGACGCACTGGAAGCCAACATCCATGCATTCATTCGTGAGATACCGGCCGATATGTGTGAAAGAGTATGCCAAAATTGGACTCAGCGGATGGGCTACCTGAGACGCAGCCGCGGTCAACATTTGCATGAAATTATATTTAAACATTAAATTGCAAGGTTCAAACTATCGATTCAAATAAATATTTCATTCATTTTTTCGAATTTTTTGTGTTTTTTTTTTTAAAAAAGTTCTAAACCTCTTAAAAAATCACCCTTTATAATAAGTCAATGGGTACCAGTTACAATAACGAATGGTGAGAGGTAACCTTTTTGAAACCGTAAAGTGACAGCACTTATTCATAGCCAGCAAAAATGAGAGTGTAGCTGAGAGAATTTATTTTTGTGAGAAAGCACATGAAGGATGAAGCTGGCTATACGACTCTCACTTTGAAATCTAGTAACTTATTATCTTTGACCGCAACGAATCGAACGAATGCGAATGTGTGAAAAGCCAACAAGAATAATTATAAATAGCTTTGCAATTTGATTTATACCTTGCTGTTTGTTAGAAATTAAATTTGCATTCGCCTTATTTAAAAAAAGAAAGGTATTTTTTTTTATAATTGCTGTTCTACTACGGATTCCATTAAGTTCGTCATTTTAAGAGATAAGATGCAGTTACCTTCCGAATATTGCTCCCTGCCTTTTAATTTAATCTCTAAGGAAGTTCAGCGCGTGGGACTTAGGTTTCAAATATTTGTATGTCGCCATGATTCCCCGAGGAGAACCAAATCGGAATCGTTGGAAGCATGGGATTCAAGTGAATTTATCGTTGATATTAATTACTTACAATCTCTGGATCCGAAGGAATGGAAAGATCAGGACCATTATTCGGTTTTAGGGTTAGGTAATTTAAGGTAATATACATTTTCTTAATTATTCCTAAAGCCTTCAAAAAGCTACTTGTATTGCAGGTTCAATGCTACGGATGAAGATATAAGGCGAGCTTATAGAAAAATGGTGTTACAACATCATCCTGATAAAAGAAAGTCTAAGGGTGAAGAGGTTAATGCAGATACTGACTATTTTACATGTATAACGAAGGCCTATGAAGTGTTAGGTACATGATGTCAATCGATTTTTTTTACTTTATTTATTTAAACTAATTGTATGAATAGGTACTCTTAAAACAAGGCGTGCATATGATTCTGTGGATCCGAAGTTTGACGACTCATTACCAACGCAATCGGAAATTGAAAATAGCTTTTATGAAATATTTGGAAAGTATTTTGACTTGAATTCTAGATGGAGTGAAAAGAAAGGTGTACCTTCCTTCGGTGACGAAAATGCAAAGCGGGAGGATGTAGATAATTTTTACAATTTTTGGTATGATTTCGATTCGTGGCGCGAGTTTAGTTATCTCGATGAAGAAGACAAAGAAAAAGGACAAGATCGAGATGAACGGCGTTGGATTGAAAAACAAAATAAAGCCGCCCGAATCAAAAGAAAGAAGGAGGAAATGTCTCGTATTCGGTCCTTGGTTGATTTAGCGTATAACAATGACAAACGAATTATAAAATTTAAGAACGAGGAAAAGCAAAGAAAGATAGCAATGAAGAGAGCAAAAATGGACGCAGCTCAAGCTCAAAAAGAAGAAATGGAACGTGCTACTAGGGAAGCCCAAATAGCTAAAGAAAAAGCTGATAAGGCTGAACAAAAGAGGATAGAGAAAATCCGAATTGAAAAAGAACAGTATAGAAAAGCTATCAAAAAGGAAAGAAAGATATTCCGGGACAAAGCTAGAGAATGCAACTACTTTTCAACCTCGGACAAGGATTTGATAAAGAACATGGAAGGAGTTGAAAAAGTGTGCGAGATGTTAACATTATCTGAACTTCAAAATCTAAATAAAAGCAATGAAGAAAGTAGTACCCAATTCTTTGACGTTCTGCATGAACTAGAAAGCAGAATTCACCAGGAACACTTGGAAAACGTCCAAACAAAAATTGAGAATAAATCGGACATAAAAATATTAAAAAAGAACAATTTATGGACAAATGATAGTATTCAAATCCTTATTAAAGCTGTCAATCTGTTCCCAGCTGGAACTTCTCAAAGATGGGAAGTCATTGCTACATTTATGAACCAGCATAGTAACGGTGTGATGAACTTTACTTCTAGAGATGTCCTCAGTAAAGCTAAATCTCTTCAACAGAGTGATTTTTCTAAAAGTGTTTTAAAAACGGAGGCCAATGACGGTGCCTTTCAAAGTTTTGAAAAATCTAAAAAGGATATTCCAGTTGTGTCCGATAATTTGTTAGATAACTTTTCTGATACAAACGGCAGCGCAATTAATAGCGGATCCGATTCTGTACCATTAAATAAAAACATTCAAAGTACAAGCCAAAAAATTTGGACAAAAGAAGAGCAGGCTCTTTTAGAGCAAGCAATCAAGTCATTTCCAATGTCCACTCCCGACCGTTGGGACAGGATTGCTGAATGTATACCTAACAGAAGTAAAAAAGATTGTTTGCGAAGGGTTAAGGAATTAGTTGATTTGGTCAACTCGAAGAAAGATGCTAAACAAAGCGTAAAGTAACATTTTTATTATCTTTGAAAATAAAACTGAAATTAGTTTTTTGTCTTTATTTATACTTGGACTTTTTAACTTATGCGACTCAAAAAAAAAATTCCGCAGGTACACAACAAAAAATAACTCAAAAGTTATTATTATTTTTGGATTAATTTAGAACAAAATTCCTTCAAATTGTAGGTACGTATTCGTTTTATGAAGACCAGCAACCTCCTCTTATGCATACTCATCGTACCTACCTACTACGGTTTTCGAATTTGGTAGGCAGTTATGAATAAATAATAAAAAACGAAAAAGTTTTTGCTTTTTTGGACCGCTTAAGCCTGAACTACCAGCTAAGGTACAATATTTCGATTTGAAAATAAAACCAAAAATTAAAAATAAAAGATTTAGGAAAAAGAAAAATAAGAATTCGTTTTCTAGTCCATTTTTTGTTTGATAAACTGATTCAGAAGCTACATTATTTGAAAACAAAAATTGCGGAAAATGTGCAATAAGAGGTTCAAAAAAGGAAATCAATTTTTTTTTATGCTGGGCCTTACAACGTCAAAAGCACGTGTATTTTTGCACGAAATGGGACTGAGAGATCAGTTTGTCCGCAGTCAATGATAATAAAGGCTTAAGAATGAGATCACAAATCAGACGCCTGAAGTGTCATGGATGATCTACCCATAATTGTAGTTATGTATGTTAATTGGATATAAAAACAAGTTCCGGCTACCAGCATTTCTGCAATCGGTTGAAAACGATTCCGTTACTGATTTAAAACAAGTCTAGAGAGTTGGGAAGTAGGTTTAAAAAATAGCCAACAATTCATATGAACTAAATAAATAATCGCCCGTTCACCACTTCCGGAAGCCATTTTGTTTAGTATGAAAGCGAAATTCCGTATGGTTTGTCTATGGTTCAGATGCCCCTAGATTTTTGTCGGCCCGTGCCTTGATCGGAAAATAAAGCAAACGCAGAAAATTACGAAAGAGGCCAAAGGAGACTACAAGAATCGGATGGGAATTCGCGGACCATGCATGTTTGGCTACCCCTGCACTTTCCATATCCCTTAACAAAAGTTCACGACACACGACGAAAAAAAGATATTTGAATAATTTCCGTCTATTTTTCACTCCCATGAATGTGTCTGATGTATGTGGCGATACATTCCTGTTGCAACAAGGAAGAACAGCATAAGTCGACTTATGTCAAAATTGAGTTAATGTTACTATCGGATGCACCTTACCCTGTTCTATACGTCATATTTTTTTTATTGAAATATCTTTTACGGTTGCAGTGTTATGGATCAGGAAAAAAACGCATAAGAAATGGAAGGCATATCTGAGTTCAAACTTTTAACCTTCGCTCCTGAAAAGTTGCTAAAAATGACTTATGCTGTTTTTCCTTGTTGCCACAGATTCATCCGAATATGTTTGATTAGTTATAAGTCAAGATTTTTACGCTGCGTGCTGTGTCATCTAAGTAGTTGTCTTTTGGGAAGGCATCGCGTTTTTATACGTTCAGTCTTTTTATCGTTCCGTGCCTCGAGACCTTGATGCGAAAATGATAAAATCTGATAGGAGTTCACGGACCATCCAATTCCTGTTTGGTTATCCCCTACCTCTTCCATCCCTTCACCTTCAAATTCTCTACGCTTACGACAGATCACGCACTGTGTAAATCATTTGTTATTGTTTCTGGGTATTGCAACTGGAGAACCGCTATCAACTTTGAAACCTATGATAGAATAATTATTAATACAAAAGAGAGACCCAGAGTGCGAAACTCTCTGCTGTGCACTCACCTACCACAGATCACAGACGCCAGCAACAAGTGGTTCTATTGTTGTGGCATCATCAACGAGGTAGACTATTGTTTACCACCATTTGTTACATAGCCTTAAGTCAAATTGCATATACAGAAAGTTCAATCAAAGCAAATGTAATGTAATGCAAACAAGAGCTGCGAGGAAAGAGTATCGAGCAAGGAAAGAAGGAAGAAGAAAATCCGGCGTAGAAAAAAGAGGACCTAGGCAGTTTTCGAACTCAAGGAGATCGAAGAGTCTCCTACCAACGTACTGTGTAAGCAACTCAAGCCGTTCTGCAACACACTAATCGTCTCGTCAGCGGACCAAATTTTAACACTGTAGCAACTTCTGGAAAAAAAACAACGAGTCAAGTCGAGAGCGAGACACACCATCTATTCACCGACGGCGAAGAATTACCCTAGGAAACCGTTGCTATTGCGGTTTGGCAAAACAATTGAGTTCTAAACTCCTTATTCGAAGGACGAACTGTATGCCTTACAAAAGCCGCATTCTGCCAATTCTGCTTTATGGCCCCTATTGCTGGGCTATATCAGGAAGGGACAGATGATATTGGGCTCCTAATTAGAAAAGAAAAATTCTTCGGAGGATTTTTGGTACTGCATGGTTGAAGGAGAAGATACAACCGTGAACTCTAAGAGCTGCATCCACGTGGAAGACGTGGATGTAGTCCAAAAAACAAAAGTACTGAGTACGTGGACTATAAGCCAAGTATTACATAGGCCGTCGCTCCTACCCGATTCCCCACCGAAAATTTTAAAAATTAAATTCTCTCTTAAATTTCCTATCTGTGAATACAAGTAAAGCAGCAAAAAAAAGTAATTTGCGGGATGTGTAATAATAATAAAAACAAATAGAATGAACTGTCAGGTAACTATGTGCAAGTGCCACAGAGTAGCACACATAGCAATGGATATAACTTTAGAGGAATTATTATCTTCATCGTCTTCCTCATAATCTGAAAACTACGAATCACCGAAACTACTCCATTTGTATCTACAACAGGGGAAACATTTTTCAAGTCGATATCGATAGTTGATTTTTCCAAAAACGAATGCAATTTGAACAGCTGATATTGCTGTCAAATAACGCACTAATCCATTCACAAAAGGGTTGAATGTTCCATGAGCCGCGTTAAATCTGAGATTTGAAAAAGATTTTTGGTGGTCCCAATGGAAAACGACATTAAAAACGCTTCTATTTCTGATTTAAAACATGTTAAATGAAAGCGGTAATTAGTCTCAGTAAATTAAACTAACAATTTATCAATCAATTATAAATGAAATAAGCAAATAATTGTTGATCACTTCCGCATTTGTTCTTATATGAAAGCAAAATTCCGTAGACCATCGCTATAAAAATATCAACATGCAGAGCTTTCCCATAATTCCTTTCGATTCGATGAGTTTTTGGAGCATTTCTGCAGGACCCTCATCCCACCAGGTTTTCTCTTTCAGAAATAGTCCATGCTCCGAGTTCTTTTTCCTTTAATGCAAACACGTGCATTATCAATAAATTAAATCTGGGCTTTGGAGTTGCCAGTCGTGTGTTTTTAGCTAAATATACCGCAAAAGTTGCATCATTATTCCGCTACTACTCGATTAGCATACCGCTAGATGGGAATGCATGATTCTTTAAAGCATTTGTGCTGGCTTACTGTTTTATCGATTAAAATCGAATCTTCACAGCCGTTGGACGAGAAAAATCCTAGAGCATTACGAACTGGTAACTGAACTGAACAATTGGTGCGTATTTTTGTACAGCTAATTTTGGCATAATGAACAAATCTTCTTTGCGGTGATACACGAGACTCATATGAACTCTCGTCCGTCCAAAAAACCAGGTTCCAGAGCATATTGGTTTATTTTTGAACTCTTGGGAGAATTGTTGCAGCTTGATTTTGCTTTCGGGGGTTACATACGGTACAGTATTTCTTAGAGAATATGCATCCAAATCGAATTCGGCAATGCTCCTCTGAATTGCACTCTAGCTAATCCGGCTTTCAGCATATATTTTTGTTTTAAGCTTTTTAGAAGTCAAATCTTTCCTTTGTTTTATACCTACTGGGGTATAACTATATATTTTTTTTTAGGAATAATTGTTTATTAAAAGTATTTAAGAAATATTATTTATATAGATAGGCGAAGGGAAAAAGTTAAGAACCATTTTCATTGCCTTAACCACACATATTCGCTCTATTTTTTGTTGGGAAGATTATGAAGAGACAGAGATCCATTTCTACGAATGGGCGAACTCTAGTTACCTATATTTAAAATATTTAAGAAAAAAAAAAACAATCCCAGATGGTTGTACGAAAATAAAAACATTTTGAACAAACTTTCATCAGTTAGGCAAGACCAGTACCCCGTGGTTATCGTTGTTATTAGATTGCTGCTACAAATAGACACCACCAAGTTCATGCTAATCAGAGCCCATCCATGAACCCAACAAAACCCAACCACCGTGAAAAGCTAAATAGCTGATGATTAATTGAAGTTTGTTTTAAGGGAAATTCACGATTACAAAATATATATATATAAATAGGTATATATTTACAACTGTTGGAGAATAGATAACCAAACGCGCTTGCAAGGAGCCCGTTTAAATGGCTATTAAAGTTATGTCTGTTAGTGAAACTGCGCAAAACCCTTTTTTGCTTGTATTAAGTTAATTTGTTTGTTAATTAGGTTACTATTAGATTTAAATTTTCCCTATACTTGACCGCAATTTATTGCAAAGAGATTCTACAAATTTTAAACAAACGTTTATTATGGCGTCTTAGGCAGCTATTTTTTATCGATCGATATTCAATTGTTCTATTCTTGTATTACCAAGCTTGACTAAAATTACGAGTTCGAACTTTTTTGCGAAACCAATACCAATACTTGAACTTATGGGACCAAGTAAATGTGCTAAATAACCCATTCATAAAAATGGTTGCATGTATTTTTAACAAATACCATAGAGCACGTATGCAGGTAGCTGATATATATATATGGGATATGTATATGTTTTTAAAGATATCGTGTTCAGGTACGTAATAAAAAACAATGTAACATATATATTGCTGCAAAAAAAAAAAATATGTAACAACTACAATCGAAATCGATGCCTTATGGTATATATGTTACATATAGATGGATCTCCACCAAAGTAAATATATTGCATAACGGAACTTTTAAGATCAATTTTAAGACTGAAGCATTTGAGAGGTACTGACTGACTGAATTGGTTAGTATCAACTTTTTATCCCTTCAACCAAGATCAATTTCTATTAGATGTGAATATATATTTTTTTTTTACTTTAAGAAGCATATTCTTTTACAAATAGTGTACTTTGTTTCTAGATATTGATCCAAAATGGCTGATGAGGAGGATCCGTGGGGTTTTGATGAGGGAGGCGATACCGAACAGTCAGCTCCTCAGGAGGTTTCACCTGCTGGCGCAGCAGCGGATTCCGGCGAAAAGAAGGCAGATGCCGATGGCATTGTAAAGGCTGAAGAAGAACAAGCTCCGCCTCCTCCCCCTCCAGAAGACGATGGTTACAGAAAACCAGTTCAGTTGTACAAACACTGGGTCAGGTACTTATACAATCTGGTAGCCACTTGTTGAATTGACTTTTAACAGCGTTATTTTTTAAGGCCCAAATTCCTGCAGTATAAGTACATGTACAACTACAGAACCAATTACTATAACGATGTTATTGATTATCTGGACAAGAAACAAGTAGGGGTTGACAGGGATATTCCAAGGCCACAAACATGGGCCGAAAGGGTACTCCGCACAAATAGTACCAGGTATACTAAACTAAAATGGTTAGGTGAATAAATTTTATATTTCGTACCATTTCAGTGGTAGGTCATCAAGTCGGTATTTGCCATCGGACAAGAAGGATAAACATTTGATTCAAACTTTAGCAGCATCTATTAGAACTTACAATTATCATACTACGGCTTATATAAATCAAAAATACTCACACGTATTATAAATTAAAATAATATATGATTCTGAGCACGCGAAATGAACGATCTACTATCGTATTGCACATTTTCAGTTATGACATTGGGTCAGGAAAAATATATATTCTAAAATTGTTTAGTTTGAATATGGGGTTTATAATAAAGCAAAAACCTTATTATTTAGCATGAATAAAAACAAATCAAACAGAAACGCCTTTTTATTATACAAGTTGGGCACAAATAATTGTAGGCTATTTATAACTGCATGGAGTAATGCCAGATGATGTACTTTTGCGCAATATCTACTGTGCAATATTAAGTTTCATAAACAAATTCAGAAGGTTGCGAGTGAAGCTTTTAGTATATTGCTTATGTAGCTTTTAGTATAATCCTTATGTACTAAAATCCTCCTACAGCTGTGATTATTTTGCTATCATTAAAAGTATGCAGATGTGGCGAAAAAAAAATAATATATATATAAATTTACTGTTTGTTGCATACATAATACATTTTATTTTTAAATAGAAAGCTTACACATAAACGATACGACTTTATCGAATATATCTACGTATCTAGCAAACAAAGGAATATAGCACATAATATTAATTCAGAGTAAACACACTAAACATGTGATATGTTTAAGTTATAAATACTTTTTTGTATAACAATATTGGGTACATTCGTTCCCGATGATGTTATAAGCTTTTAGTATTTCATTGAAACTGGGTAGTTTTAGTTCATTGGCTTATTTTTAGAAGAAATAATAGTGAGTGTGCTCTTAAGTATAAGCCCCTAAAAATAGAATAAGAAACCCAGTTAATCAGAAGTCCATTACAGTTGCCTTTCAAAATATTGACGAATATTAATTTTAGTGTGCCCTTATAAATCGCTAATCCATTACGAGCCAAAGAGAAGAGAGATAAATATAATCTAATATTAGTTCAATTACCGTGTTTGGAAACAAATGGTTTAGCCCCTGTGTGAAAATGTGTTTGTGTTAAGTACTGGCAGTGGTGACCCTACTTAGTTGGTACGCTTTGTGCGAATCTGTGATGTAACCCCACACATTGCTGTTTAAACAAAAAAAAAATCAAAAGGGGTGTCCTGTGGAACTGGGTCCGCGAATGCAAAATGTAAAATTATTTTCTCTTTCATTGTTCGACTTTGTGTACTATATATGCGAAAAGCTTCTCGAAGATTCTAAGGAAGTCTTTACAGTTTTGTGTTTGCATAAGGGCAAGAAACTGACATTTTGAGTCCTCAATTAATTTGGAATAGCTCAATAAACTTGTAGGCATCTCAAAACCCTGTAAGAAACGTTTGATATCCGTCCAATGCACACCGTAATCGGAGAAAATGTGAGCGAAGATGATCTGCAAAATTTTCCGACATATACCTATCATGACAGGAATTCGGTGTTTGAATAAACCCGGCTTTAGTTATAATGAATTCTCGTTTCTACTCAAGAAAAGGTGAGAAAATACTGCACTGACAGAAAGTATCAGACCCATCACGTGAATGTGAAATGTAGTTTCATAGTGTGTGTTCTAGCAACTATGGTGCGAATTTAAGTACTTTCGGAGCAATGGTCCACGCAAAGCGAGTTCCTTCTTGTCGTCTGGAGAACAAACGGAAACAGTTTGTTTATTTTTTGAGTATTGTTGAAGATTTATTACGATAGTTATTGGGTGCGCTTGAAATTAATAGGGAAAATGTTTTCAACTGATAAAAGAGTTCTTATGTGGTTTACCACTGGGCTTCTTGAGATTCGCTCTCTGATTTCAGATTTCGTGATAAAAACGTCACTTGCTCTTTTTTGTGTTGATATTTGCGCGATTGGAATATGTGTAGCCTTCGACACATTTTTATTCACTGGTTAGATTTTATATGAAAACATTCAAAATGCTCGCCCAGATTGATCTCTAAACATTTGTACATAAATAATTAACAAAAAATAGATCAACCCGATGCAATTCGTTTCTTTTCAGTTGAAAAATTTCACGAAAACGTAAACAAACTCCACTAGTTGTCAAACTCAAACGTACCTACTTGTATTGGTAAATCAGATGCAAATGTGAGAAAGAATCCAGATTCGCAAAAGTGTTCTGAAATCTGAAAAAGATTGTTTTTTTTGTACCAAACAAACATAAAAAGTGCTCTGAGAGCGCCCAATCTAAAACCACATCAAATTCAAATCAATTTATTCTTTATACAATATGTACAAAATGTGAAAATGTTTGTTAAAGGATTCATTTGAACACTTTAGTCAAAGTTGTTCGAATTTATTCAAATCCATTCCGAACCTGTCAGACCTTACCTATATATCTCATGTGGTTTTCCATTGGGAAAAAAAAATCTCTTTTTTTTTTTTTGATTCGGATAGCTTTTTGCAGTCTCGATATTTTTTCAGATTTGCACATACAGCTACTCATTGACTTATTATATTATATGGACTGCTAGTAGACAACTTCGCGTTGGTTCCAACATAGCTCTCGTGGTTCGGAGCGGAGTAAATTGGAAACTCACATCTGACGTTTCCATTTCGTTGCAGATAGTTTCGCATAATTGAATGAAAATTGAATAAAGATTTAAAATTAAAAAATGATTTGTTGGTCTTTAGAGGAATTGAAACCAAGTTTTAAACATCCTGAAAAAGATGAACAAAGTTCATAGACGCTTGCCATTGTCTTAAATTAATTCATAATACATGGGGAGCCCATAAAGTAATTTACGATGAGAATGGGAAGGCAATAAAGTGGGAGTACCTATATTGAAAAATTTGTCAATTTTCAACATAAACTTTCGCTTCACTTTGCAAACAAGTTAAATGACAAACATATTAACGGACATTCTAAAATCATGAATGTCAGTTTTGCTGCCCAGACTTCGAGTGAAAGCACCGCAAATTCTCTGCTTTTTCTCTTGAATAGTGGAGAAACTGAGTTTGAAGGATGTGAAGCAACAGTTCTGATCATTAGAACAATAAACAATATTTTTGATTGCTTAAACACAAAGTCAAAGTTTGGGTGCAACTTTAAAAAAGGGTTAAATAAAGAGAACAAAGAACAAATTTTTTGTTTCTTTGATAACGCAATAAAATATCTTAGCGGCTTAACAATAAATAACCGACAAATCGTAAAAAGCAGAAACAAAGTGGGTTTTATGGGCTTGGGCTCTATTATTTGCATGCGGTATTTAAAAATAACTTTTTTTAAATTCTCATGTACTTGAATGTGATAGTCTTGACAGTATTTATTGATCAGAAATGTGATTGAAATATACGCTAAAGTGTTATTACATCATATTTCTAAAATTAATAATGAAAACCAACATTAAAAACTAGTTCGCAATTAATATACGAAAATTGTGCAATTTATGGGACAATGACAAACGATTCCATCTATTTTTAATTATTTAAACTAGCACGAGATGACATCTATTGTAAACAATGCCGCAACAATTTGAATTTCAGCCGTTTCACTTGGCAAATCCACTCACGCCCAATAGGTGGCTCTAGCATTCTATGGAGAAATCCAAGATGGTTGTCATTTTGTTTCACTTATTTTTCGCATAGAACCACGAGCGCTAGTTATGTTGGCGTCATTTTCACGGCAGAGATTGTATGGAAGTGACATTTCACTAGCAGTCCATATGTAATAAGTCAATGCGGCTACTAATACCAATATACTTTGCACAGCTGTTGTACATCATTTTAAGAAGTTTGTTTTAAAACAAATGCGCAAAAGTTCCGTGAAACTCAAAATAAATAAATGCATAAAGAGCCATGGATATAATATTTGGAGGACTTATTATCCTCATCGTCCTCCCCGTCACCTGAAGTCTACGAATCATCAAAACTAGTGTATTTGTATCTGCAACAGAGGAAACATTTTTTATAAGATCTGAAAAAAATATCTGTTGGTCCCAATGGAAAACGACATTAGATCGGTCACATGAACAGTTGTTTCAGTTGACGTCTATGGAGGGGTAGCCGACGTAGCCGATATATCCTACACATCTAATAACACGGATCAGGATTTTTATGACGTAGCTTTACAACTCGTAGATTTAGCTTTTGAAGTCTCCTCTTCCAATCCTTCCAACGCAAATGTTTCGCCTTAGCTGAAGTCCAAGCTTTCCAATATCTCATCCATTGTAAAAGGTGTATGAATGTATTATAATTTTTTTCATCTTATTTGCGTTCATTTTATTTTATTTTGTATTTTACTATTTCGTTTATTTTAGTTATAGGATCCTTAGATATGGCTGGAAGACCAAGAAGAACTCGTATATATGGAGCAAACTACAATATTGGAGAAAGTTATTACAAGTCGGCATTGGACAACTTGGATCGCAAGCAGTTTGGAAGGTATGAATTTCAGAGAAACGTTATATTACTCTGAAGGTTGAAATAAAATGTCATATAATACGAAAGCTACCTGTGGTCTAACATGTGCCTTAATTCTGGCTGCATTTGTAGATAGAATTAAAGAATTTTAAAAGATAGTATAAGCTAAGCTAAGCTGCATTTAATTGATCCCGTCATTGACAATTGACCAGCGCCATCACGATCTTTTACAAATCAGGAGCAGAAGTGCTCTCGGTCGCGATCTGTTTGGGTAGACGACGAACAAAGAGCTATTCAATTTAGAGAGTGAAAAACAAGACTGCGGGTGGACGGGTTGTTGAAGCGTTGTTGTTTGAACAGTTTTAATGGTTTTTAAAGTAAACAATTTCAGTACAAAAGTATACGGAATAAAACTACTACTTTCTTAAGTTAATCTGACATCTGGGTTGATGGCCTGCCGCGCTAATTTGTGACGTCACAAGAATTCTGGTTTATGGAAAAAAACACGGAGATAACTTCCATTGGGGCCACCAAAAATCTTTTTCAGATCTCAGATTTAACGCGGCTCATGGAACATGCAACTAAATTGATCTGATTTTGTAAATGGATTAGTGCGTTATCTGACAGCAATATCAGCTGTTCAAATTGCACTCGTTTTTGGAAAAATCAACTATGGATATCGACTTGAAGAATGTTTCTCCTGTTGTAGATACAAATGGAGTACTTTCGGTGATTCGTAGTTTCCAGATGATGAGGAAGGAATTGAAGATAAGAATTCCTACAAAATTATATCCATGGCAATTAATGCATTTCATTATTTTGGTTTTCACGAAACTTTGCGAATTCGGTTTAAAACAAAATTCTTAAAATGACGTAAAACAGCTGTGCAAAGTATATTGGTATTTGTGGTAGTATGCGTAAATCTGAAAAAATATCGAGATCTACAAAAAGTGATCCAAATCGAAAAAAAGATTGATTTTTTTTCCCAACGGAACATGAAAAGTGATTTAGATCAAAAAAAAGATAAATTTTTTGTCCCAATGGAAAACGACATAAAATTATTCCGGACACTTCTCTCGTGCTAAGAATTGACCTGGAAGTGCACTTTTTTTTCAATGAAACATATAATACATCGAAAGAGCACTTCTAGATTTGCTCTTTTCATAGAAAGGGCAATTCTTTTCTTCAATCGAAAACGCCATTAGTTAGGTATAAACTATACGAACTGTGCTTAAACATAGACCTACTGAAGAAACTGATGACTTTTAGATGGCTTGGACATGTACAGCAAGACATTAATAGCCCATCTGTAAATACCTCTATTCTTACCCTAGTTTTGGTGGTCTATAATCGTTTCGACGATAATCGTCTGAGAAGTTACATGATTAGGACCCTGTTAGTTAAGGCCTTGACTGACCAAACTGTAGAGCGGCCTATGAATGTAAGAATAAATTATGAATCAAGGAATTATTCATATTTGTATATATTTCTCAACCGAAAATGTTTGTGCGGCACTGCAAATACGACATTTTGTAGATTGCTTGTTTATCTCTGCTGCGGACTAAGTGTAAACATATAATTATAATAGATATAAACTATTTAGTAGTAAATATTTATATCTTTTTCAGCTACAAAGACAATTCTGCCATCCACGGAGCAGAAAAACCCAATCGAGATCTTTATTCCGAATTAACGCAGCCTAAGCCCACATTTCAAAGGGCTTTGACAGAGGAGCCGAGTTTCTTCGATTATCGTGGAAGAGCAAACACGAATTCCAATTTTATGGACGAAGAGCTTGACGAAGATGTATTTAAGCAATTCTATGCCCTGGGCAGATACTAAATATACTCGTAACATTATTTTTTTAAGGTTCAGGCGACATTGAGAAAAATACGAGAAGTAAAAAAATCGAACGTATCATTCTTAGACGATAGCAACATTTCACTTGGCGATCGAAATAGAACAAGAAGCTCGGAAGTAGGGCGATTTTTAAAGGTAATTTTGTGAATATTACTTTAGTCCCGGAAAATGATTGGAAAGATAACTCGTATATATACTGCAATAATTTTGTATAATAGTCATTTTCAGATTCCGATGACGATATCAATGCATCAAGCATAATACGGTTAAAGGCAAACTTTGGAAAAGCTGAATCTGCTCAATCTAGTTCAGCAGCATCTCTAAGAGCAAATGCTACTAAGGAAAGACTAGAAAATATCGAATCAGAGATGTCTGAACGATTCGAGAAACAAGTTCAAAGGGAAAAAAGGTCCGCCAATTTGAAGCAATTTTTGAATGAAACAAATATCGAAAGCAGCAAGTCTGTTAAGAAAGTATCATTTTGAATTAAACAAAAGTCTTAAAATGTATATCTACCCAATAAAATGAAACTCAACACTTACATTTATTATCGGAAATATTAAAAATATATTATTGAAAACGTGTACCTTATTTACTTACTTAGGTGGTACTACAGTCCGGGGTGGACCTGGGCCTCAACCAATACGTCTCTGCAGTTAGCGCGATATTTGGCTAACTGCCTCCAGTTTCGCACTCCAAGTTGGTTGAGGTCCACTCGCGAGCAGCACCTAAGGCGAGGTCTTCCTCTACTGCGTTGGCCCTCCAGGTTGGAATCGAAGACTCTTCCTCCTCCTAACCCCGTCAAAGCAAACGGGACCGAAAATCACGCGAAGAATTTTGTGTTCGAAGCGACCAAGGAAATCTTCATCCACCTTTGATAACGGATGATGAGGATAGAGTCTCCTTATCGGCAAGGCCTCACTTATCAATTGCCTTCTTATGCCGAAGTAACAGCGGTTGCCAAGTGTAATTCTTCGCCCGATTTCTGAGGTGATGCCATTTTTATGGCGTTTTCTAATGTAGAAAAGAATTGCCCTTTCTATGAAAAGAGCAAATCTAGAAGTACGCTTTCGTTGTATTCTATGTTTCATTGAAAAAAAAAGTGTACTTCCAGATCAATTCTTAACACGACAGAAGTGTCCGGAATATTTTTAGAGAATTGCCCTGAACTCACCAACACATACACGAAAATATGCGTGCAAAATGTAAACTTAAATTGAAATATATTGATTTGGCTGTATTTATTACTGCAGAAAACAAAAAAAAGTAGAAACAGAAAAATTATCTCTCTCTCTCATATGATGTCTACCACTATTACAAAAGTGCTCCCCAACGAATTTCATTGAAAAGAGCAATTCTGAATTTCGGGGCAATTCTCTCGGATCTTTAATCGAAAACGCCATTAGAGTTGATACCGGAGACAATGTAGACAAAGTCCCGATCTACCTCAAATTTGCAGCTGTCTATCGTGACGCTCTGTCCGATTCGTCGATGTTGTGTGTCCCTTCTTGCTGAGAGCATATATTTGGTTTTGCCCTCATTCATCACTTAACCCATTTTTGCCGCTTCGATACTGATACTTGCAAACGCACCAGTGACGCGCGTCACTTTGTCTCAATCCTTTGTTGACAAAGGTCTCGGTGAGATAGTTTCCGACCTTTATGGAGCAGCGAGCGTTCTCCGCCATCATTCTGTAAAATCTGACAAGTTTGGAAGGGATCCCAAAACTAGACATGGCTCTGCATAGCTCGTCTCTATAAATGCTGTCACAGGTGATGGGTATCGACTTGGACTTCTTGGGCTTTCTCCAGGAACATCCACCCACCGAAAATTAATTTTTTCATAATTTTTCTAACTTAGAGAGAATTATAATAGGATTGTGTGTGGAAGTAAAAACTTATTAATGGAACATTTACTACGTCATGTAAACCTATCAAAGGGAAGTACAATACTAAATAGATGTGTGACTGAAAGGGACAAAATACACAAATATACGTGACATGTATTTGGGTCGGAAATCGTGATGATTACGAAATTTTTCTTTCCTATAAAACCAAATGTCTTCCGAGAATGTTGAACGGACAATATTATTATAATATGGTTGGTAGAATCCATTAAAACTGATGACTAATCTCATATTAATGACATGTCTTAAAAAAGTTATGGAAATATTTCAGTTTATTTAATATATCTCGTTCACCGGGTCTCTTAGTTGCTCGTTTCATACGTAAATAACACTTCAAGCACCTGAATAATTTTCTCATTTTACTACTTTGTTAACACCGACTATGAAAGGAATGGAGAAGACGAGGACCAGAGCTGCAGAGAGAGCTGCCCGCTAGATCTACGGCGAAGGGGGGAACACCAATCACCGGACTTCTCAGAAGAGAGAGAGCATGAGCATGAAAATTTTAAAAAGCTCTACTAGATGGTAAAACGATCCACCCAAGGATACAAGGCCAGAAAAGAATCATGCAAAGATGAGCATGGCAACACAGTCGGAGCAGTGGACTTGGAATGAACACTTCTGTAGACTGTTCAAAGACGATCAACCCGCTGTTAGGCAGAGTGATCCATTCGGTCTGCACGACAATAGCCAACAATTCCATCCATAAATCGCATCGTCATTTCTTGGGTCCTCTGAAAAAGATTTTTGGTGGTTCCAATGGAAAACGACATCAGTTAGAGCAAATGCCTTTGTGCTTTGACATTTACGTTGTAGAGATTAAGGTGGCAACAAGCAATGGAGGAATACATACCTGAAGAGCACGCAATTATTGCTGCTGCTTAGTCAGCATTTACACGCTGCGTGCCTTCTCGTACGACACTTCTTTCTTTTGGGTACGCATCGCGCATTTATACGTTCAGTGTTTAGTCGGTCCGTGTCTTCATTGATAAAAATACAGCAAGTAGGAAGGTACAAAAGAAAGTTCAAAGAGAATACATACAAGAATCGGATGGGAATTCGCGGATTTGAATTCAACGTATTTGCATCCCCTTAACCATTCACGTCACTTAAGAAAAAAGCACGCATCGTGTAAATCCTGACTTATTTGATCGACTTCCGGTCTGTTGTTTTAACGCAGCATGAATTTTAACTTCGTTTTCCTTGCCCTGCACCACGAGCCCGAGAGGTCGCACGGAGGATTAAAGGATTAAAGGGATGTGGACAACACTACCTGGCATGCAAATATACATGACACCTATTTTGGTCGGGCATCTTGTTGAGGTGGTAGAAATTATGGGAAAGTTCTGCATGTCGGTACTTTTATAGCAACAACTTAGGAAATTTCACACAAAATGGCTTCCGGAAGTGATGAAAAGACAATTATTTATTTATATCGCACAATTGGTTGTTAAATTTACTGAAACTTATTACCAGTCTCAATAGACAAGTTTTTAATCAGTAATGGAAACGTTTTCAAGTGATTACGTAAATGCTGGTCGCCGGAACTGTTTGTGTGTTTGTGTTCATATCCGTTTTAAATATCTTAATTAATGGGTATAACATATACGACAGATTAGGTGATCTGATTTGTGATCTCATTCTTACGATTTTATTAACATTGATTGCGAACAAACGGATCTCTCTGTCCCATCTCGTGCAAAAAATGCGCTAGAACACGCTAGTCCAACTTCAGTGCCAGATGTTTTGCGAGCAACAACTCAAAATGCCGCTCATTAGACCGATAACATTTTTTAAACTTAAGGGCCCAGCCCATAGAATCCGCTGCTTCCGTCGCGTCGACGGATCCGTCAATATTGACGTATTCGACGAAACGAGCATTGCAGTCCCATAGAATCGTCGCATACGGTGACAATTTTTCTCATTCTCTCAAAGTTTACACCAACCCAGCAACCATTTGCCTTCCAATATGAATCATAAATGATTCATTTAAATGAAGAAAATCTTCAGATATGAACTCATTTATGATTCAATTTCAATCCGATTTCCTGAGAAATGGGCCTATATTCATTTTAGTGATAAATAAATGCATTTATTGATATCATTTACGAATCTTTATGATGATTTAAAAATGATTCACTCAATATTCACTTAAGTGAATAAATCAATAATCATTTATCATAATCATTTTTGTTCTTTTACTTGAATAAAAATCCATAAAATGTTTGCTGGGAATGAAAGTCATTCCTCTCACGCAGCGTCAACTGTCAAGAATGTTAACGGGTGTAACGTGTTAACTATAGACAAACCATACTGAGACCCCCAACTCACAATCCTCTTGCCGCTGGACCCTTCAGTTTTTTTTCAAATTCGCCATTTTGTTTTCCTTTCGGCGGTTTGCCAAAAAAGAATCCGTGTGACATGCAAAAACATACAAAAAATGCAAAAATTAATGCTGCCAATCTCGGCAACCGTGGGGAAATGTAAAAGAGTTCGGGAATACCATATTTTTTCATTAATGAACGCCATTGGTTAGTTATTATAAATTGTTTAAAGGCGAATAATTTGATTTGTTTGGTTATTAAAACTATCTAAAGTTGATGTTCTATATACTAGAAACATATTAGGACAAACATGGTTATGTATTTTCCGCTTTTGGATATCATTAACTTCGATTTCGTGTGTAAATTTTTCTTAAATAATGAAGAAAATTTGCTCAAAATGTTTTCATTTTCCTTCAACCAATCTACATTGTTAATTTTTCATGAACATTTTAAGCAAATGTGCACTTGTTCCTAAAAAAAAATATTATCCACACGTAACGAAGAATTTCAAATTAAACGGATAAAATTCTATGAACTCTGCCACCAACTTTGCCCACAGCGGAAGTGTCTAAAGGGAAATTGGCCGGAGTTGGTGGTCTCAGTATTGTCTCTGACGTACGCTGCCTATGTATCTAATCTATCAACCTGTCAGCCGAATACGTTGCCGCCAGAGACATGTATGGTTTGTCTATGGTTGCCGCAACCGACGGACAAACTCTATGAAAAAGGCCCTTTAATGTCACCTTGTGTGAAAACAAAGTTTTTTTTTCAAATATATCCGAAAAAATGGAGTTAATTTGACACAACACAGCTTCTTCTCCACCGTGTAGATTCAAAGATCAATTCCGTGATGCCATATTGCGGGCAATTACCCATTTCGTGGTTATTTGAAAATAAGCTAAAAGGGCGAAGAAAGAGTATGTTTCTTAATGAATCTGAAGAAAAACCATTCCAATTCAATATTGTGGAGGTTTTTCTAAAAACCGCATAAGCAAAAATGGTATTTTGATAATCGTCATGGCAAGTCAGTCCGAAAAGTCTGGAATCACTGGATCAATTGAAGCCGTTGATGCATTTTCATAATTTGATTTCTTTTCAGAAAGCTATAATATAAATATTTGTTGTAAAATAAGAACAAATTAACAACACAAAATACGATTAGAAGATTTTACAGTTGATCTTATATTTATAGCACCTTTATATTACATAAATTCTTTTATTTGTATCCTATATTAATTATTTATATATTATATTATAATTTCATTAGAATGGTTTTCACACCCAAAAGTTTACGAACATTCTCGTTGTATTGAATAAGTACTACTTTTGAGTGGCATATGTTAATTTTTTCCCCAGCACATAAAAGTTGCAAGCATGTAGCTTTCTCCAAGAACTCGCACATTTTTAATTCCCTTATAAAAGCTCTACTGACTGTGGCAGGCGGTATGGACGGAAAAATCTGAAATGTAAAAAGCAAAATTAAAGTTTCCAGTTAAATCGCATTGAAAATGTGAGAAATTTTTCGCTAGTATATTTTAAAGTTATCATTAAAATTTGGCGGCGAAGACTAACAACATATTATTATTACTGACGATCACGCCAAACTTAAGTATAGGCCTGACGACGGATACATAGAGCCAATAGGAGATGCATTTTTCGACTCGCTCCTGGATGTTTGGTAGCCAACACAATTTGCTGTCTAGAACATTTACCTATTAAAATATAGGCTTTCGTATACAAGCCACCCAAACAAATGCGACAACTCTTAACAGATTCCACGGACACTAATGTGGTATTCGATTGGGCATTCTCAGAGCACTTTTTATGTCCGAATGATACGAAAAAAAAAAATCAATCTTCTTCCGATTTTAGAAGTTGCTCGAGATTTACTAATACAAGTGCGTTTGAGTTTGACAACTAGTGGAGTTTGCTTACGTTTTCGTGAATTTTTTCAACTGCCAAGAAACGAAACGTATCGGATGGGTCTATTTTTGTTAATTTATTTATGTTCAAATGTTTTCAAATCAATTTGGGAGCAAATTTCGAACGTTTTTGTATAAAATTTAACCAGTGAATGAAAAACGCGTAGAATAGTGTCCAAGGCTACACATATTCCAACCGCACGAATATCAAGAAAAAAAAGAGCAAGTTACGTTGTAATGTTCGATTAAGACACAAGAAATTTCAAATCTGAAGGATTCCAATCGAATACCACACAAATTTGATTGTTAACCTATATTTTACCCGTCGCATCGCGTTGCTTATTTTCTTTTGTTTCATTCTATAGGAATGACAAAAAAAAAAAAAACATGTAGCCTATTATTGTGAGCACAAATAAAGCTTACCTTATGCAATAAAGTTTCCTTAGATTTAACTTTTAACAGACTGCAGAGATCACTTAATAAGACCCATTTTTCCATTCCCTCATCTTTAAGTAAATAAAGTGGCGGTAAGGGCATATTTGCCTCTTCAAATTCGAAAAGCTCCCCCTCCGCATCTGCAGCATCAACAAAAATTTCGAAATCGCAAACATCGTTTTTCAGAGGCTGGTTTTGGCTAATCAAAAACTTCTTCCTTTTGTCTGCAAGATTGAAATTGTTGAAAATGTGAAATTTACTTTGATATATTTTCGTACCTATTTGGTATAAATAGTCCATGGATGAAGCATCACTAAAAGCATCGTATCCGTTTTCAGTGGCATCTAAAACAAAAAGAACAAATGGTTGAAAATATTGTACATTAATGACACAAATACAAAAAGAGATAACCATAATGGGACTGCATAGTAGTTATTCAACTCAATGTGCAATTTAATTGAAATAGGATGAAATACTTAAGACAATTTTCGCAATAATGGAAACAGGACACGAATAGACACTCAGTCTGCTAATTGAGACGAACTCTCCGGGCTGTATCCCGAATCAGACCTACCAGTCAATTGCAGATACCGCAACTGCTATTTCGACAGTTGCAGAAGGTATCATTACCGAGGATATAATTAACTGGACAGTTGATACTTGTTACAAGCTTTTTCACTTGTATTTTGAGGTGTTGGTGTGCGCAGCCTTGGCGCACATCGAAGAAAAAAAAAAAAAAAAGGGGTGTGAACTGTGAAATGAACCTACCCAACCGAGCTGCCTGTATTGCACAGCAAATGCGCAGTTTTAGGTTATCGATTGGGGGCAACGATGCTATACTTGCTGTTTCTTCAATGCTGCCTATATCTACCTATCGAAATACTCGCTGAAGAAAGAGAAAAATAAAAACCGACCCAGCCCGAAATGTCCGGTCAGAGAACGAATACGTACGAAAGGAGTCGCAGTATCGTAACCTGGAAACAATAAAACGATTTCCTAAGGGAAGATGAACTCACAGTATGTATGACTGAATTGAACGAATGTTTTCTGTCGTTCCTAATTGCGTTAAATTTACTGGAGAGATTTCGATGAAACTTTTATTTTCAAATGTTTCTTATGAACCTTTTTTTTTTTTTTTAACAAAATTAACTTTTTACTTCACTGCGTTGAAATTACTCAAATAGTTTCTTAATCAATACGAACAAATTTAACACAAGCACATACTTTGTGTCGGTATGATAACATCGAATAACTTTGACATTTATTAGCCAATCGGTTAATGAGCAGAAGACATGTTTTTTAAATGTCAATTCAGTACAACAAGCACCGTCTGACAAGACTATTTATTGTCTATATCGGGGGATGTTGGCTCATTATGTCGGCCCACAAATGTGTGAAAAAGGTCTCGACGGTTACTGGTTTCGATAGACGGTGCATCGTGTCACACTGGAAATGAAAATGCAGTTTTAACAACGAAAGTTGCCTGGACGTGTGCTGTCACAAAAATGGCGACATTGACTGGCCACCCAAATCTCCAGATTTGACCCTTCCGGATTTCTTGAAGGGTTATTTGAAAAGCAAAGTGTTCGCCAGAAAAGCATCAGACCATTTACGATCTTAATGCAAACATTCGTGCCGAAATCATATCGCCCCAAACCATCGAAAAAGTGATGGAAAACGCTGCGAAAATAACACATTTTGCTCTGGTCAATTGATGGAAGTTTTATTAAAAAACTAGTCCAAGTAAATTGTAAGGACCAAATTTAATTAAGTATTGTTGTGACATAGAAATTCGTATTGACAAATGTTACGTAACTTCAAAAATTCTTTCTCACCAGCACACTCGCAAAAAATATGAGCCACTATGAGCCGCTGTGGGCAAAGTTGCTGGCAGCGTTCAGAATTCAGAATTTTATTAAAATTAATTTTAAATTGTTCGTTACGTGTGGATAGTATTTTTTTTTTAGGAACAAGGGTACATTTGCATAAAATATTCATTAAAAATTAACAATGTAGATTCGTTGAGGAATATAAAAACATTTTGAGCAAATTTTCTTCATTGTTTAAGAAAATTTTTCACACGAAATCGAAGTAATGTTAAAATGTGGTATTCCCGAACTCTATCACATTTCCCCACGGTTGGCCGAGGTTGGCAGAATTTATTTTTGTATTTTTTGCATGTTTTTGCATGACACACGGATTCTAATTGACTTAACACCGATAGAAAAGCAAATTGGCGGAAAAAAAATGAGGGGACCAGCGGCAAGAGGATTGCGAGTTGGGGGTTCCAGTATGATTTGTCTATGGATGTAACCTCAGTCAGCCACATATAATTCGCATAAGTCAAATTGGTCACAAATTTCTTGACTAGATTCCTCGGACGTCAATTGAAACAGCTGCTCATATGACCGATTTCAGCCAATCAGAACCGAGATACATCTAATCAGACAGCTGTCAGACTTACTAAACTAGATTCTTGAACGACCCCATTAACAGCAACACAACACATATAAAAAAGATGGAATAATTTTTGGTACAAACATAGACGTGGATTTGAAAAATATTTAGAAATGACTGTCCATTGATCTTCGCTATATCCGGATTCTACCGTACTGCCACATCAGAGGAATTATCCCAAAAGTGCACTATGTTTAACACTGTTCTTATATATATTTTTTGGAACCAAGGGTCGAATTATCGCATCCATGAGCTGACAATACTCACTGAATTTTGTGAATTTAACATGCAAAACAATAACAAATTCCTTCACGTAATACTCGACCCCAGACTTGTATGTCTGGTGTGTTGTGCAGGAAATGCAATTGCAAATACATGCCATGAATCACCAATGTCTAGTTAAAATGTTGTAACATCGATGATCAGTTCTAGGCTAATGTTAAAAATGAAATACGCGTGTTTTTTCTTACCAAACAACTTCCATGGACCAGGAAATCTCCAACTATTTTTGTTTAGCTCGTTAACATCTAGTAAATGCATTGAAATTAATTCGTTCATTTCTATGTCCGAAGCCAACATCAATGGAGTCTGACCTGCTTATTAAAAACAAACGATATGTTGTATGAAGTACACTAGCAAAAGTTAAGAACTATTTACCTGAATATGTTTCCAACAATGGATCAGCTCCGTATGATAACAACATGCGCACGATTTCAATATTGCCGTTTTCACTTGCTTCGTGTAAGGGTCTTATTCCCGAGTGCGCACCCTCAGAGTGGTTTGCCCCATATTGCAATAAGACTCTCGCAATGTCTAAGCTGCCATTTATACAAGCATCATGCAGTGGGGTATAGCCAGCATTGTCCTTATGATCAGGATTAAGTTTCATTTTCTCAAGACAGTAAACTATGACATCGATGTAGCCTAGCCGAGCTGCCTTGTGTAAGGCACTTTGGCCCACTCCCTTATTTAGAACCCATTTTTGAATTTCTCTCGAAACATCATTTTCATTTTTAAAGAGAAGATTCGTCTCATTCATATAGTTTACAGCTTTCGTCTTCATTATCGAGTAATTATATAACGTACGTGCATTCGACTTTTTCCTTTTGCGTAAGTAATCGAAGCCGGAGCTGAATTTTCGCCTGTATGGCCTTCCGCTTTTCTTTCTTTTGCATTTAGTTTGCAATACAGATTGATCGCTGACTTTTGAACTACGATTTATCACAGAGTTTGACCTAATTAAATTTGCTGTCGGAATAGCGTGTTCATGTTGTTCACAGCTAGTTTTATTTACAATATCCTGCTCAGCTTCGGAATTACGTATTTGAAAACTTGTATTGTTCTTCGTCTTGAGATCTGTTTCGTTGCTAAGGTTGTTTATTTCAGGAGGAGCAGATGCTGGCCTATCAGTACCGCCAAAAATCTCCCGAATCACTTCTTTATTAAGTTGCATTTTGTATTCCATTCGAGTGCGAGAAGCTAAAATTTGCGTTTCGAATACATTGCGATGCTCCCGATCAGAGTGGTTGTTGTTATTGAGCGCTTTAAATCCACTTTCCGCATTGTTATACTGTTGCCTTGCTAGTTTCGATGTATGGTGTTCAGCTGCGTAATGTTTTTGGCTATTTTTCGATTGATGTTTCGCTTTAACTACTCTCGAATGAAGTACATCGATAATTGATTTCGGGATGTCCTCCACTTTACAATCACGCTCACTATTAACGTTTGATTCCTTTGTTAGTGCGCTGTTCTGTATATCCACATCTAAGTCTGGCAAAGACGAAGATATCCTTTGTTCGCAAGAGTTTTTTATTGTAATGAGATTGGGCGGCACCTTTAAAGCTCTCTTATACCTATATACTTCGAGAAATAACTTATTTGGATCATTTAACAACTCACGATCGTTTGGCTTCTGACGACGGAATCGAGTGTTTTCCTTTTTCAAATTGTTTACTTTTTTGCTTTTACACACAGACGCCATATTATTTCTCAATTGTAGTCGTTTATGTTGTAAGCGTGTTGTTATAGTATCAAATTTGGATTCTCCTTTTTCTTGAACTGCATTTACGAGTTGTTTCTTCCTCTGAGGACACTCGAAAGATGCGTTTTTTCTCATCAATGTGGACTTTGCTATAGCAGGAAAACTTTGGCTGTTCGAAATTTCCTTTGTGTTATTTATTCGCGTTACATAAGCTTCGTCGTTCTTTTTTAATTTGCCGCTCTTCTCGCATGGAGTATATCGTTTCGATGTATAATTTTCTCTTTTCAAACGAACGACAGATATTTTTGTAAGATCGATCGTCCTTGCATTATTGGACGCAAGGTTTGTACTTCTCTGTTTATCGCTGTTTCCGTTTTTTGTCGCACTTTCCAATTCTTCTACCACAGAGGTTTTGTTTGTTTCTGTGCAACTTTCAGTTGGTTCATTGCTATTAACATAGGTACTCGCTTTTTCTTCTGAGCACGTGGAAGATTTACTGATTTTAGGCAATTCCATGCCATCCCTATTATCACTACTTTTTATTTCAGTCTTCTGTTTAAGAGTATCGCCCTCTTCAAGCATATCTGACGATCCGTACGAACTAAGAGTGTCATCTGCAGAAAGAAGTGGTAAGGCTTTAACATAATCTACTTGTTCAAACTCAATAATGTTCTTATTTGATTGCTCAGCAATATTGATTTCCTGAAAAAGGTTAACTTTATGATCTTTGGTACAAGTTGACATACTTTTCTGAAATGATGGCAGTGTGAATTTGTTTGCGTGCAGTTTTGATTCTTTTATTGCAGAGTGCAGGTCCCTACAATTACTTATGAGTTGGTCAACAAAATCATTGCAAGTACTCTCCCATTCACTTAAGTCCACCTCATCCATTTGTGACGACAACTGTGCACTGTAATTGCAATGGCAATTCTCTTTGTCCGACACGGCTTGTTTATGATAAATACTATTTTCTTCTTGAAAAATAAATCCCTTTAGTTCGGCTTTTGTGCGTATCCTAGCAGCAATAATAGATGAAACATCTTGTTTTGTTTTAATAACGCTAATAAAGGGCTCATTAGGTGTTGTGTTTTTGCTACCAACATCGTTATTGGTTATAACTGAATTCATTTTCGCATTTTGCTCGCATACATTTGCTGACAACTGTTCAGTATTGCCGATCGCAGCACCACCTACAGCTTCCATCTTAGGAGCTATTTTTGCATGGTGTATGTAGCTAGTAGAAATCTTATTTATTGGTAAAGATGCAGCCACACAACTCTCTAAGCACACTTTCTTAGAAAAGAGTTTATGTTCATCATCTTTATCAAATGGAATTGTTCTTTTCAGAGTAACTTCCACTTTAATGTCTGTTCCCTGGGTGCACTCCTGGGTGACACATGCTTTTCCAATGTGTGGTCTTATACAATTTTGCAAGCTACAAATGGTGTTGCCTCTTACTTTTGGTACTAAAGTTTGGACAATGAGTCCTTTGTCCAAACCATAATCATCTATATTGTTATTATCATTGCAGTGCATGGTGGAATAGTTTGGGACAAGCGTGTCCATTTTAAATTTAACATTTTCGACCGTACTTTGGTTTACACGTAATGCATTTGAAATCGTTAAATCCGATTCAGAACTCATGTCGTCTGTAATCGAAATTCCATTATGTGTGTCGGAGAAGTTTGGCCTAAAATTGAACTTTGGAAGGTAGCCAATTTCTGTGACTAAGGCTTTACAATTCAAAATGCTTTCTGTCGAATCTGGGTTTGCTATTGTTTTCACAGATAAATCTAGCGGGGAAAGAACATTTGTTGTGCTGCTACGTACGTGTTCGTGCTGGTCTGCAAAACTAGCTGAATGTTTTCTGGAAACCACAGAACTGGAACCATCGTTTGCCAGTTGCTTGTAATTGAGTGTCCTTTTGATAATTTGCCTGTTTAAATCGTCCTCAGATGTGGCATTACGCAATGCATGAACGTGATTAATCAATTCACGGTAATTCGGCTTTCTTATTTCTCGATTCGGAGCCTTTGCTGGGGATCGAAACAAGTTTGTATATGATTGCTTTGCATAAGCTTGATGCGAACAGTTTTTCTTATACTGTGTGTACTGAATGCCATGGAACTCAATGTCATGTTGGTTACTTTGTGGTGCATTGCACCTGGCATGGAACTCGTCAACGCTATACAAACTTGGGTTTACCAAATTAATTGGTAACGTGTCATATTGATCTATAGAGAACGAGATTGGGGTATTGTTTTTGTTTTTAATAAACTCATTTCGTTCAATTGAACTGCCGATACAGGGAAGATTCATGTGCATATTGTCTTTGGTTGGACAATTTTCAATTTTGGGACAAATACAATCCTTTTCGTAGTCGCAGTTTTCTTCTTTAATGGGTAAGTGGCGATGCTTCTTTCTTATATTGAAATCACTTGGATCTATCGGTGTTTCAATATGGATTTTAGAGTTATCAACAAAATTCGATCCTACAATTTGTTCTTGTTCGTTGACGATGCGATTTTTTCTTGTTTGTACTGAGTGGTTTTCCATTATGTTGCACTCGAAACCATTGTTTGAAGGCATCCGATTGTTATTATACAAATTCCTGTTTGAGAACTGAGTGTGTTGTGTGTTTCGCAGACTTGCTTGTTCTGGATTAACAAATTTATCAACTGTAAAGTACGGAGGTGCAACATACAAGTTGTTGCACGGCGAGGGTGCAGTTCCCGAAACCATAATAGAAGAGTTTTGCTCTGACACGGAATTTAAAATGCCTTTATTTGTGTCAGCGTATCCTCTGGATATGTACTTCTTGTTAATTTCATTATATATTAGCGATTTTTCAACTCCCGATGAAATATTTAGGTGAACGTGATTGACAGATGTCTTTTGTTCTACTTCTTCTGTGATTAATGACGTTTTCCCTTTTATATACTGGTGTCCGTTGTTTAAATAAGGATAATAAGTTACATTTGAAATAGTATTTGCAGAATCCCAGGTTTTTGGATTATTGTCAGCTTTGTTGGAGGATGCAGTCCACAGCACATCTGTATAAATTGGTTTGGGTTTAAACTGATTTCGACCAATATACAAGTTATTGAGTTCACTCATTTTGCTTTCGGATTTCATTTCATAATATGGATATGTGTTGTGATTTCCCGGTTCACATTTCAAACCATATTTCTCCTTATTAGTTCGGGTTTCGTAGTTCTCTATATAAATATTAATATTCTGGTTCGTACACATTCCACTACATTCGGGAAGAGTAACAAAGTCACTTTGTTTGTTCTTTACCATCATGCACACGCATGAATTCTTATTTCTATACATTTCACAGCAACCGATTTGACCTCCACTTCGAATAGCAACGGAGTTTAACGTTCCATTGCTGTATCTTAGTTGCTGACCGCTTCTATCCATTGTAATTCTGAAACAGAGCAAAGAGTGAGTCCAGAATAATAGAATAAATGTAGCTTAACAATACATGTTGTAATGAGTAATGAGATACCAAACGGATAGGGTAAGTAGGCCTCCTTTTTAATCTAAAATTGTTGAATACCTGTCAGATATAGACATTTGCACAAACACTAACAAAGAAGCAGTATTAATACAAAAAAACAGTTCGATAAGCAAGTAGCAGACTTCCCTATCTCTCAATCATGCCAGATTTCCAGAAAACTCAAGGTTCCCTAGTGAAAAAAACGAGATTTGACTGCATATAAAATAACCTGGCAAAAATTTAAGAAATTTCCGACTAATTCAAACCTTATTTTATACCGTAAGGCCAACGATGTAGTCGGTAAAACGAATAAGTCCGCATGTAATGTAATTTTTAATTTTCCAAAATTTAACCTCAAACATAAACGAAACAGCGCCTAATCAAGGCATATTTTCTATATCCCTAACATTTAATATCGAGACGTAGTTTGTAGGCCCTTAATTTATCTACACAGGCAGTGCTAACGTCTACAAAAAGTTTATAGGTAATAAAGATAATTTAAACTCTCATTCATCAACTATAAACACAGCCAAGGGAAAACACCTGGCATTGATTCAACCCAACCTCAGCGTTCAAATTTGACCCTGATTTGTCTAAAGTTTGCCACTGGATTTATTAACTGGGCACATTCAATTATCTAGTTGTCTAAAGTCGATTAGACTGGTCTGGACTAGATGCAACCTGAAGGCAAAAACTAGATTGGCCGGGAACGTCACTTTTCATACGTCAGTCACATATGCGAACTGTCAACTTAGTACTCAGTCACGAATTTCTTGACTAGATTCGTCGGCTACCCCTCCATAGACGTCAACTGAAAGAACTGTTTTTGTGACCGATCTTAACCAAAACTGAGATACAGCCATTGTGATGGTAACACAAACATTAACATGAAATTAAAATCAGTTTAAAAAGTCTAAACTAAAAAAGATAAATTCATAAATTGAGCGTATTGTAGGACTGCACAATGCAGCTCGTCAAGTAAGTCTGACGTATTAAGATCGAAGTTCGTATCTGATTTTCAAGGGAGCATGACAAGTTCGCGCACGCACCTTGTCGCCCAACGTCTGAAGCATAATTTGATTTTATCACCCAGCAGCACGAATTACTTTAAATTAAACACAAAATAATTTTTCCGAACTACCTACTCCCAAAATAAGGCAGGAGCAAAAAATGTTTAACTGCGGCAACACCCTTAGGCACATGTAGAATAGATATACCCAAAATCGTTTATTATCTAGTTCTCAAAAACACAATATCCCAAAGCGCTTTGACAAGCACCAAGAAAAAAGTTGAAGTTAACTCAAACCCTGTTTTCAATTTTATATTCTCAATACACAACACGAATTATTCTGCCCTCGGCTCTGTCTGTGCCAGTGTGTGCCTTGTACGCATGTTTGAGGAAAATTACAAGAACAACTCCTGTAAAGGTCAGCGATTTTGTTTTTTGTTTCAGTGGCAAACTCCATAATTGAGTACCAGGAAAACATGTGCTGGGCCCCAGTGTTTGAAAATAACGTCTCAGATAACTTTCTTCCTTGAAGCTTTTTTATTCTTATTTGGGCGATTGCAGAGCATTCACAAAGACTGTGTTTCGCATTTATTTTGCTCCTCTAAGCACAGCCTGCACATATCCGAAGAGCTCTTCTGGTGGTGGTGAGCGACTTCGACTGGCGGTGCTCTGGTCAGTTCACGACACAAAATTGCGCTGGTCAGTAACTCTCCTAATAAATAAACAAAGGTCCTCTAAATTAAAGTTTCTGGTTTGTTTTTATTGTCGCTTGTTTCGCTTGGTGAAGTCTCCGCTCTCGACTCCTTATCTGATCGGAAGAGAAATCCCCGACACAGATTTTGTGAAAATGAAAGTTGAGTGGGCGACTAGGACGTTCGGATACCTAGTTCATGTAAAAGCCAACTATATTTGTCTGGATTAGGTATACGAACGCGTGGAGTGATCAACTTGAAATGTTTTTGCATTCTCGCAGTTTATTTCCAAATTTCACACTTCAAAATGTCAACTGAGTATGCAAGCAGGAATTTCTTGACCAGATTTGCCGACTACCCCTCTATAAGCGTCAACTGAAAAAAAACTATTCACGTGACCAATCTGGGCCAATAAGAACTGATGTCCATTGTTCCATTTGGACCACCAGATATTTTTTCCAGATCTAAGAATGTACGCATCTCATGGAACATGCAACGAAATTGATTTTTTTCCCAATGGAACATGAAAAGTGATTTAAGATAAAAATTTGTAAGCTTTTTTGTCCCAATGGAAAACGACATAAAATACCTACACAAAGTCAGTTAGCTGTCAGACTACGTTTGGTTGATTATGGTTTTAACTTGCAACAGAGATCCAGTTGCGAAGTGAAAATAATGATAGGTAATCTCAGAACATTTCGTTGTAAATTGTAAAAGAATGGCGTTTGTTTTTAGGGTTTCGAAGGCTACACACATTCAAATCGCATAAATATCAACATAAAAGAGAGCAAATCGGGGTTTTAAATTCAATTGGACAGGAGTTCTGAAATCTGAGGAGCCCTCGAAAATCATATAGGTAAGTTGAATTAAAGCTTTCAGGGAAAATCTTGCCCGACAAATCAAAGAGGACTAATAGTTTTGAATGGGACCTTTCTTTTGCTCGTCGGCTATCACGACGTCAATGTTAATTTAAAAACTGATCATGTAACCAATCTAGACCAACTTTTCTACTTTTTGTTTCACGAAACTATTCTGAACTGTCAAGTACACGATCTTCTGCAGCTTCTTCTAAAGTGAATCAGGCTTGTGAAACGTTTTAAAATTATCAGCTTTATGCTGCAAATTCATTTGCCTTTTTGGGAAAAGTTTAAATCCTTATCGGGAATAAATAACCGAGTCTCGGAAAAAATCTGTTCTATGTAAAACCATTTTCCTTGAACCTAAACCGACCAATAAAAGATCTTAATTTTTTTAAAGACATTTCGTTACGTAGCCGTATCTCTATCTGAAATCATGTATGTCAAACAAAACTCACCTTACATCCGATGGTCACCAAAACGGGTTAACTGGCAAATAACTCCCAGTCCAAAGCCCCGGGCGTTCAGAAATTAAGTATTTTCTTCGCAGGTATAAAATAGGTACCTTCAAATATTCGGTGTAGCTTTGATTCCATCAAACATTAATACCTTTCGGACGTAGGTATATAAAATATAAATAGTGCATTTAAACATCAACAACTCGAAAGAAGTCGTATCATGTATATTTTTCTTTTCCTGAAGTGTATAAAATATCGCACCAGCGAAATGGAAAACACAAACTCGATTTTACGATTTTTTCGTTACCGTAGTACAATTATTAGCAATAATTCAAACCGACGTCGACACTTTATTGAACTCTAGTAAAAATATACTTCATACGATTGGCTGCACGAAGATAGAGTGCACAACACAAACGCCATACCGATTTCTTTACGGACAAAATAAAAACTGATTTAGTTTCCTTTTTATACAGCGCAATTGCCACTAAACAGATAACGATTCACTGGATTTTAATAACTTTTAACGACAAATATGGTGAAATGAGACGTAACCAAGAATTTTAGTTATTTTAATTTATTTAACTCCCGTACAGCACATACTTTCATAAATCAAAGTAGCAAAGACCATTTCAATAGGTGTGAGCACAGTTTCCAATTGTAGCTGTACCTAGATGGGAGAAAATTGCTGCCACAAAAACACAAGGTATGCTATATTTGGCTCGGAGCATGACCATTTTGACTGCTCCGAAAACTCTCAATGACGTCACAGTGCGGGACACAGCTGTCATGTCATGAATAAAAACATTTCCCACCCATATGAGGAACTAACAGTGATATTTAACTTTCCAGTGGAAAAGCGGCTGCCAACATCTTACTTCCCGAACTCAAAAACTCACGCAATTATGCTCATTTCTCTAGTAGGTGTCGTTTTCGATTTGGCAAAACGATACATTCTTTTTTAGAAAAAAAAATCGTTTTTTTTTTTTATATAGATTGCTTTCCATGTTTGGTTTGCCCAAAAAAATCCATCTTTTTTTTGATCTGACGCACTTTTGAGAAATCTCGATTTTTTTCTCAGGTTTACACATGCTTTCACATGACACACAACTGGAGGCTACGAATTCTTTATCGATGGAAGGATAGCTTTTTTAACTGAATTATTAATTTTTCGCGTATGGAAACTATTTTTTATATTAAATTATTTCGAAATGCGTTATTATAAATGTTTAAAAATCAATTGCAATTGACTTCCAGTTCAAGTGAAAAAAATTGTTTGCGGCCAACTTAATACAAACCATTGGCAGCAGAAATCTGAAAAGCCAAATCGAAAACGACAAGTTATGTGAGTTCGTGGAGTTCTACTTTGAACCATTAATTTGAGATTAAGTATTTTACTACTTTTTTTAATGATGAACAAAAGAAGACACCATTGCCATGGTGCAGTGGTTCAAGCTTAGATTCCTTAGTAGCTCAATCTTTACTGTACGGAAGGCGGTACTTGTGAAGATCATCCAATATTGGTTCCTCGCCCAAACTACACCGAAAGTGGGCCGATGCAGTCCAGTACGATATGAGTGAAGGGTCTTATATCAAAGGCCAAATGGGCCGCCTCTGGGACCAAACCCATGACCAGCATCACTATTTGGCCTTGAGTCGTTAACATATGTAAGAGCTTGCTCGATCTCTCTCGGCTGCTCCTCGAATACTAATGATTCAAGCACGTTCACGGAACAACTGAAGCCGAGTGAATGTTACGGTCATCCAGCAGAAGGTGATTCTTAGGCAGTACCTATTGCTGGATTACCCGAGGCATAGGAAATATTCGTCTTCTGTGCCCTCGAATTCAGACGAATCGTACCATCCTCATCAAGAAACGGAGATAGTGCCAGAATGGAACTCGAAGAACTCACCTTACTGTAATGAGAAAATATTACTTGGGAACGAGTCTCATTTTTCGGAAGAGCTAACTTTCCACCGGGCTGAACTCTTCTGGTGTGACAAAGGAATAGCTCGGAACCTTGCTAATAGCTCGTTGTAAATGTCGAACGAATCCAACGGTTCATTGGCATAAAGCATCATTGAGTCTTCTTTAATTCCGCCTATTTTGACGTTTTTGGCAGGCGTATTCGGCCAGTTGTAGGATATTGGAGAAAGAAAGAAAGAACCCGTAAACCATCTCGACTCCTGGTTTCCCATTGATGTGTCAAACCACTTCGTGCCGTCATCAGCTACATTTCATGGGATCTTATATAAAACCATTGACGTGGGAAAGAAAAATCCAGAATTTCCCCGACTCGGACTGAGGCGAGAGACTGGAAGTTGTCTGTCGGGTCAGCTTTAGGCGGGGGTAAAAATCGGTTGGCACTATTTCCGAACATCTTTATGTCAATAAAAAAAAGCATTCAATAAATATGCACATTCAAGAATATACTGGTCTTAAGTCGACTAGATTGGTCTGGATAAGATGTAACCGGAACGCAAAAACCAGATTGGTCGGGAACGTCACTAGATACTTCAACGTCACCAATGCCTTCATTTAAACTTTTAGGTATATGTCGTTTTACATTGAGACAGAAAAAGCTCTTTTTTTGATTCAGAGCAATTTTTTTGCTCTCGAAATCAGCTGTCAGATTTCCTGTTCCATTGGCCCCAAAAAAAATACTTTTTTCATAAGGCGTGTTTTTGTGGGTTTCGATTTCAGCAAAGCAAAAAAGGTATTATTTTTAATACGCAATTATAACAACTCCAAGTGTCAAGTAAAGCGTAGTTGTTGTAATTGCGTGCTGAAAATTCTACTTTACTTTGCTTTGCTGAGATCAGGGCTAAAAAAGACAGGCCCATAGTCAGAGCAATTTTGGAAATCTCTATTTCTGAGCGAGATTTACACCTAATTACACAACACCAGAACATTTTCCATTTGTTTAACTTTAATGTGTGTTATTACTTACGTTTTTAGACGACCAATGTGTGACAATAGTGAAAAATTTACATTTGGCCGCCGCAATGGATATCAACATAGATTGAATGGATTTTTATAAACACAAATTATAATATAAATACAGCTGACTTTTAAAACACGCACCACACAAATGCAAAAAAAAGTAATTTCATTATCAAAAAACAAAGCCCATCTGTGAAAGGAGGGTTTTCTTAAAATGCCTTTTCTTTAGAAGAAATGTTTTTGCTGTGGCCGTGTGTATCTATTCTCATTTGGTCTTTGGTGTTTTATTTGATCTGTGGTCAGCTGTCTTTTTTTTGTTCACTGTCGAATTAAACCAGGCAATAAATAAGTCTATCGCTCGGTACAATGAAAATATAGACTTTAGATTTGTGATTGTGTATACTATTATGTTTTGTTAATAGTTTTCGAAGATTTTAATCAAAAACGAAGTAGCTCTATAAAATGGCCAGCACTGATGGTTCTTCAATGCGATTCAGTGATCATACTTTGGACAAAGCTACAAAAGCTAAAGTAACATTGGAGAACTATTACAGCAACCTTGTAACTCAATATGGAGAAAGAAAACAACGCTTAGCTAAACTCGAAGCCCAACTTAAAGATGAGACCTTATCTGAGTCTCAAAAACAGGAAAAAAGGCAGCAGCATGCCCAGAAAGAAACAGAGTACTTACGATTGAAGAGACTTCGATTGGGCGTTGAAGATTTTGAGGCATTGAAAGTTATCGGAAGAGGAGCGTTTGGCGAAGTCCGTTTAGTACAAAAGAAAGACACCGGTCATGTTTATGCTATGAAAGTTTTACGCAAAGCAGATATGCTGGAAAAGGAACAAGTTGCTCATGTTAGAGCGGAGAGGGATGTTTTAGTAGAAGCAGACCATCAGTGGGTGGTTAAAATGTACTACAGCTTTCAAGTAAGTATCTTCACTTCATTTGTAACTAAACATATTTACAACATTAACAAATTTAGGACCCAGTTAACTTGTATTTGATAATGGAATTTCTACCTGGGGGCGACATGATGACATTGTTGATGAAAAAAGATACTCTCTCCGAAGAATGCACTCAATTTTATATCGGAGAGACTGCATTGGCCATAGATTCAATTCATAAACTTGGATTTATTCATAGAGACATCAAGCCGGACAATTTATTATTAGATGCCAGAGGTCACTTGAAGGTAACGTAATTATTTGCGATCATTATTTGCATTTACACTTTGTTGGTTTTGAAACCCAACATTGTTTAATGTCTTTTTTTTTAGTATATTACATCTTTCATATTATGGTCACAGTTGCCCGTTATAGATTCTTTAAAATGCGTTTATTGTGTTGTATTGAAATTTCTACTGTCACGGCATCGTCATAATTATTGTATAGCAAAAGATATTAATTTATAAAAACGCAGTATTGATTTGTAAGTGGCATTTTATGTAGGTTGGTATGTTAAGAAATCACAACCTAAAACGCAGTTGCCTATTGGTTTGGAGCTATTTTTTCAAGTACCTACATAATCGAATTTTTTTTTCTGGAATTTTCAGAAAATTTTTCATGTTGTCTTCTTAAATCTTCGTAAATGTGATGAATGGAATTTTTGTGCTTATCCTTTTTACTGTTTTATGCCTCAACTTTCAACAACACCAATGTCACAGATCCAGGAACGATGGAGGAAAAATTACAACTGGTTTTGTTTTTTTTTCTTTCTCCTCAAAAATATACTCATTTCCGATGAGAGAACAAACGTCTTGTTTAGTTATTACTTGGTGGTTTTACTGGTACGATAAGTTTTGATTGAAACCGAATTTGTACTCCGAAACAAACTGAAGTCAATTGGGCATTCGAAATAAAACAATTTAGAGACGACCTTTGGCAAAAAGTCTACTCTAACTCGAAATCATAGACAAACCATACTTAGTATTGTCTCTGCTCTAAATAATTAGAAATAAAGCATAAAATTTGAATTAAAGTTAGGTAATAGTTCGATTCGAGGCCACAATCGTGCATGAGGTGTTGACTGGCCACAGGCAAGGTACATTTGCCTCTGATTGTTACATAAATGGCTGGATAGTGGATATTGATTTTATTCTTGCTTCCGTTTGAAGGCAAAGATGTAAATGTTCGTTAGTCGAATTCGTCCTTGTTTACTTGGATTTCATGCAAAACTTTCGTGCAATAGATGCGTTTCACTTGTATTTTGCATATTGTAAGTTTACAATTTTGCATTCAAAGATGCATTTAATATTTCTGCGTATTGTATATTGTAAACGTACTCTGCAATTCTTTGACTTTCTGATTTTGCAAATAAAATTCTAACTATTTAAAATATATAGGTCAGCAAACACAGGCTAATATCTACTTCAATTAGGAAGGAGTCAGCATTTTCCACACACATTTTCCTGTATGGGTGCATTTTTGTATTTTCTATTTATTCATGTTTTCCCTAAGGAAGCCATCAAACCCTGCCTAAACGTCGAAAACAATACTATTGAAATAACTACGTTTATTTCAATAGTATTGAACAAACAAAAAAAAGCCGGTGTAAAAACAGTTTCATAAAAACTAAACGTTGTGACAGTCTAAAAACAAAATTGTCCTAAGAAACCGTCGACGATTTTCTGCACCTACTTCTGATCAGACTCGTTAAAAGTGTCAGAATGAGCCGCTTTTTGTTTTTCTTTGTTTTATTTTGAGATTTGTTAAGTTGCGTTTATTTTATACGCAATGTAGTTTTCGTTTGCACAGAAACCAGGGAAGAGAAATTATATAAATAAGTGTCGACGGGTAAACATATTCAAATCATAGTCATACCAAAAATTTGTGACCTTATATTGGACTCGAGAAATCTGGAATCGAAGGCGAATCTGAAAAGTCCAATTGAATACGACACTTGATTATATACTGAAAAAGTTTCAAATTTTATTATTGTGATGTTCATTACAGCTCTCCGACTTTGGACTCTGTACTGGTTTAAAAAAATCACATCGCACTGATTTCTACAGGGACCTATCGCAAGCAAAGCCTTCTGATTTCATAGGAACATGTGCAAGGTAACATTTTCAACAAGTAACGTAGTAAAATATTTAATACACATTTTTTTTTGCAGCCCAATGGATTCGAAACGTCGTGCAGAATCTTGGAAACGAAATAGGAGAGCTCTAGCCTATAGTACTGTTGGCACTCCGGATTACATAGCCCCGGAAGTGTTTTTGCAGACTGGATATGGACCAGCGTGCGATTGGTGGAGTTTGGGAGTTATTATGTATGAAATGCTTATGGGATATCCTCCATTTTGCTCGGATAATCCTCAGGACACATATAGAAAAGTTATGAATTGGAGAGAAACCCTCATATTTCCACCAGAAATTCCCATTTCGGAAGAGGCAAAAGAAACTGTAATAAAATTTTGCTGTGAATCTGATCGCAGACTTGGATCTCAAAGAGGTATTGACGACTTGAAATCAGTTCCATTCTTTAGAGGAGTCGATTGGGAACATATAAGAGAACGACCGGCAGCTATTCCGGTGGAGGTTCGTTCTATTGACGACACTTCCAACTTTGATGATTTTCCGGACGTTTCTTTAGAAATTCGTAAGTAACCTAGAATAGTTGTTGCTGTTTTTTTACTTCAGGTTATTTCAATTTAGAAGTTTAGGTTCTTAAAAGTATTGTTTGCCCTAACATATTATCACAACTTACTATTAGTGACTCCAAGTATGAACAAACACTCATATGAGCTTAGATTTGAACGCATCATCATTCTTTATGTCGCTTCACATTATTGGTTCCGTCGATTAGTCTTAACTATGTTTTTGTAGTTCGAAAGATGGGCCCCGATCTGGGATTTGGGATTCAACGGCCGCGTTATCTGCTTATAGGTTTTACGAAACATATGCTTTCCTTTGTAACGCTTTTCGATTTACTTTATTCCTTACAAATCGTAATGCAAAATGTTTTCTCCGAATCTACTCCACTCTTTAAGTAGTAGATGATACGTATTTTGTTCCACATCGATCCGGATCGCGATGGGTCCAATAAGGCTCGTAGTATTGTACGATGGTGCTCGTATCCTGTGCCTGTTTAACCTTACCATCACTTAATTCCAGTTATTAAAAAGACATGTCAAACTTCTTGCGCAATACATCAGTATTAGGTTAGGTGTATTTGTGTCGTAAACAGAAGCCCTTCATTAGAAGTTCTTGAATTATTATGCCGACATATTGGAAAGGAAGTTTCCACACAGAGAAAATAATACGTCCGTTTTGTATAACGAGAACGAAGGGAATGAAAATTTTTTTTCTACATTTTAATTCTATTGTCACATTACTATAGTGGCTTGTTGATAAATATAAATATTCAAGTTTCGGTATGTGCGAAAATGTGACACGCTCGCTCATAGAGTTGTATTTAAGTTAATTTCGACGCGAATGGTCAATTAAACTACAGGAAAAGAAAATATACAATTTTTGAAATGAGCTCATTTACATAAGAATATGCAAATATGTAGCCTTAAAAGTATGCAATGGCATATTTGGCATCCATAAAAATGAGAATTTTATCCTAAATTTTGTGATCACAATTTCATCCCTACATCTCGTATAAAAAAAAAAAATATTTCCACACTTTAAATCAATTATAACCTTTTTTGTATTTAGCTTCCGCACCGATGCCACAAGGAAGTGAGATTGCAAAGGACTGGGTCTTTATAAACTACACATTTAAGAGATTCGAAGTCAGGAACTTGGAATAAATTTAATTCTTTAATTATAAATAAAAAATTGTCATTAGCTTGGGGCTTTCTTTTATTTAAAATCTGGTGGTGCAAATAAAGTTATGGAATGATTCGCTGCATGAAAAAAGGTACTTCAATGTTGTAACATTAGTAACACTGTACAATTAATTGACTATGCATACCTCATTTGAAAACTAGTATTTCCCTGTCCCATACGTTCACATTCGAGTTTTTTTAACTTTAGAAATCATCTTTTCATTTAGAAAAATTAACAGAAATTCGACTACCGCCATCATATGAAAGTAAGTAACTTGGTAACATGTTTTATCTTTAGATTGCCATTACCAATCAGTGCTGTGGATCTCTGTAAAACGATTTTAAAACCTCTTAGATCTGCATTAGAAATTTAAAATTTAAACCCACTGTTTGGGTGCTTTAAGGATCTTTCAAGTTTTCGTATCTGGACGTTTATATATTTGGTACGAATTTGGTATGCCGTATTTGAACGACTGATGTTATAAATCAGTTTTCCATTCTTCCCAAAAAAACAACAAAAAATGGATGTCCTTTGTAGTCCGGTGAGACACCACCACATCAAATTACAAATTTCCATCCCATAGAATACGTTACTTCTGTGGCGTCGACGGCTCGACGCATACGACGTCAAGGTTATCGTATTCAGCGGAACAAACAGTCCCATACTGGCTGAATAGATGTATCCCAGTTTTGATTGGCTTAGATCGGTCGCAGAAACAGCTGTTTCAGTTGACATCTATGGAGGGGTCAAATACGTTAATGTTAAAGAAATTAATACTGTCTTGACTAAGCATTTTTTTTTGTGAAGCGAATTTCAGCTCTAGACTGTCAAGAAAAAAAATCACAGCGTGTTGATGATTATTGCAACATTCACATCATTCACTATCACAAAGGAATATTTCCCGAAAATTTTACTTTGGGGGTCACCGAAAACGAATTTGAAAGTTATGACCGCGCAGTGATTTTTGTCGGACCGAAATTTTTGCCGAAAAGATATTTTTGGCGAATATTTGTTTTTATAGTCAACGAGTGAGTGTAGTCACGGATACCACCAAACTATTTTAGCTATTTTTTTCCTAGCCCCGTTTTTTTGGTTTGTACGATTAAAAAACATTTTTTTGTATTACCTGCTTTAAACGAATAATGTACGTGTAGGTAGGCATGTATAGTCCGAGCGGAAGACGGTAAATTTTACATAATTATGGTTGTCTTAAAAATTGTTTTATAGATTTTTCTTTTGTCTTTTATTATTTTACTTGATTACTACCTTCTATGAAATAAAATAAAATTCTCGACCATAAATTAATATTCGGGAGGGTAATCATTTTACCGATACAATATCCCCAGCGCCCTATAGAAAGGAGGTCCTATACAAGAGCCCATATAAGTACCTTCTTTTGGCAGCCACTTTCGCCCAGCTAAGTCATGCTATGCAAGTATACCATGCTGCTCGCTCTATTTCCTTTTCCTCTGCATGCCCCGAATATAGACATATTGTGAATGGCGCCCAACGTTTGACTGTGTTGTGTAAAAAACAGGGCTCTAATCGCGTAATTTATGAAACGATAGTCGTCGAAACGATTGAACAAACCGACATCGTTTTTAGTTTGCTTCATAAAGGGTGATTTTTTAGCTGGTTTGGTTTTGGCAACACTGGTTTTGACAGCTGACGTGTGTTTAGTACCTTGTGTCACTGTCAAACAGCTTCAGTTTGGTTTGCAATTTAACCATGGATCGTCTTACAAATGAACAACGCTTGCAAATTATTGAATTTTACTATCAAAATTCGTGCTCGGTTCGAAATGTTCATCGCGCGCTGCTTCCATTTTATGATCGGCCTTCTCGACCTTCTGAGCAGTCTATTCGGAAGATTGTGACCAAATTTCGCACCAAATTTACTTTGTTGGACATTAAACCACCAACACGTTTACGTACTGTGCGTAGTGAAGAAAATATTGCGGCCGTATCAGCTAGTGTGACAGAAGACCCCGAAATGTCGATTCGGCGCCGTTCCCAGCAGTTAGGCCTTTGTTACAGCACTACGTGGAAAATTTTGCGAAAGGATTTGGGCGTAAAGCCTTTTAAGATACAGCTGGTGCAAGAACTAAAGCCAGCCGACCTACCACAACGCCGAATTTTTGGTGAATGGGCTCTTGGAAAGCTGGCCGAGGATCCGCTTTTTTATTGAAAAATTGTGTTCAGCGATGAGGCTCATTTTTGGTTGAATGGGTACGTAAATAAGCAAAATTGCCGCATTTGGAGTGAAGATCAGCCAGAAGCATTGCAACAGCTACCAATGCATCCCGAAAAAGCCACTGTTTGGTGCGGTTTATGGGCCGGCGGCATTATTGGGCCATATTTCTTCAAAGATGATGCGAATCGCAGCGTTACTGTCAATGGTGAACGCTACCGAGCGATGATAACAAACTTTTTTTTGCCCGAAATGGAAGTTCTTGACTTGCATGATATGTGGTTTCAACAAGACGGTGCCACATGCCACACAGCACGCGAAACAATGGCGCAATTGCGAGGCGAGTTTGGTGAACAGTTAATTTCACGTTTCGGGCCGGTCAATTGGCCGCCTAGATCGTGCGATTTGACACCATTAGATTATTTTTTGTGGGGGTATGCCAAGGCTAATGTGTATAGGGACAAGCCCGCTTCGATTGACGCACTGGAAGCCAACATCCATGCATTCATTCGTGAGATACCGGCCGATATGTGTGAAAGAGTATGCCAAAATTGGACTCAGCGGATGGGCTACCTGAGACGCAGCCGCGGTCAACATTTGCATGAAATTATCTTTAAACATTAAATTGCAAGGTTCAAACTATCGATTCAAATAAATATTTCATTCATTTTTTCGAATTTTTTGTGTTTTTTTTTTAAAAAAAGTTCTAAACCTCTTAAAAAATCACCCTTTATAACATCATCGTCGCATCGTTCAATCGAATCGTTCATCGTTCTCGTTTTGAACAGTTTGAACATGACTATAAACAAACTTTGACAATTTATGTCGTTTTCGATTTGGCTTTTCAGATTTTGATCTGAGATTTCAGATTTCTGCTGCCAAATCGAACATAAAATCCGAATTTTATTGGTTCTTGTGTGTATTCAGTTGGCCGCAATATTTTTTTTCACTTGCACTGGAAATCCATTTCAATTGATTTTTACACATTTATAACAACGCATTTTGAAATAATTTAATATATCGTTTCCATACTGGAAAAATTAATAATTCAGTAAAAGAAGCAACCCTTCCAACAATAAACAATTCGTAACCGCCAGCTGTGTGTCCTACACATTGGTATTAGTGAAAGTATGCGTGAAATCTGAGAAAAAATCGAGATTTCTCTAAGGAGTTTCAGATCAAAAAAAAAATTGATTTTTTTGGCAAATCGAACATGAAATCGAAAACGACATTAAAAACCAAAAAATGTATGGAAATAGTTTTTGTTTCTGTAATTTGTTTATTTTTTTTCGTTGTTATTGATGGATATGAAACTGACAATTATCCAAATATGGATAGTAAGCAAGGAATATGGCCTCTACTAGTATCAAGATGCAAGTATGCAAACACTTATCTAAGAAGCCAAACAACAGCTAGTAGTGTGAAAAAGGATGGAACGTTTTATGAGTGTATATTCAAAAAAGAAATGCAACCACCATCTGTTTGCAAAGAATGCGTTCTATTACAACTTCGATAAAAGCAAGTTCCCTCTAAAGAGAAAGTATTGTCATACTTCTCTAAAACCTAACAAAAACTGAAAAAAAATACACCAAAAACGATGAAACGATTGCAAAATAGCAATCGTTCAATCGACTCGTTTCGACGATAGTATTTGGCAGTTGAATTAGCAACGTGAAGCAACATTAAACGATGATCGTCTAATGCTAATCGTTTCAACGATTATCGTTTTTTTGGTTTATACACGAAGTAGAAGAATCGTCGAGACGATGTCGTTCGATCGTTTTGTGCTTACGCAATTAGAGCCCAACTGTCAACTCTCATGAAGACACAACCCCTCAACAGAAGAGAGCAGATGTATACATAGATACTGAATATATCTATCCTTTGATTTTTATTTAAATGCAACTGCTATCCGAATTTATTCTTACTTGTCTTTTGTGAATTCCTTTTTTGAATAAAACTTATTTTACTTTTGCTAAATATTTATTCCACTTTATTAATGAGCTACGTAACTTCGTGCGCCTATTTCCACAAACCCCACTTGTTTACACTGTTGTTGTGGAAGTCTCGATCTTTGTATGAAAATTCGTGTGGGCATTGATATACTAGCGCACATAATCGTTGCCACTGCGTAATATAGCTTCGAGGAAAATAACTGCAAATCGGCCGAAGTAGGGGGTCTCAGTCTCAGTATGGTTTTTCTATGTCCAATAGCTCGATCAAAAAAAAAAACTTACAACTCTGTACATTTATACATTTCTATATTAGGGCCAAGAAATGCAATAGAAAAATTATGATAAAGTTTTGAGAAAAGAACGAGGTATCCATCGGAATGGAATGGAACTCTCCGCAACGCATACTCTGTCCGAGGATATCGGAAAACAATTCTAATGAAGCTGTCAAGAATTTCATCCAAACAAAAAACAGGATTCCAATTCCATATACCTTGAATACTACCTATCTTCGAGATCTTTCGAGCACTGTTAAAAGCTAATAAGTTCCTCTTTATCGGAAGCATTGAACAAAAAGAAATAAAAAAAACTGTCATTAAATACACAAAATTAAACAAATTTGTTCTATATAACATTCATAATATATGGACCTTTATATTTTTTTATTTGACCAAATTGGAAGCTTGTGGAATTTGCTTATAAGCAGTATTGTGCGGTTCTTCAGATAAAATATGTAAATTACAAATTTTTAATTACTTCCCTAAACTTTTCTAAAAATAAATTAGCATGTTTGTCATCAAAAATTAGTGCAGGGCGAAAACGTATTGCAACCTCACCGCATCCACCAGATTGAACGCCTTTCATTTGTAGCTTATTCAATACTTTGTCACGCAGCTCCGCAGTACTGCAATTAATCGCTAAAAATGTTCCACGTCCTCTTGTTGAATTAAACAAATGTGGAAACTGCATTTCAATTTCTAAAAGTCCCGACTTAAGAGTAGCGCCCGCCTTGCAAACTTTATTGAGAAGAGCCTCCTCGTGGATCACTTTTAAGATTTCCTCAAGTAATAGGATTTTGGAAGGGTCTCCCATCCATGTATTGAAAACGCGGAATGGCTGTACAGGTTTGAAATCTTCCTTATGGAAATAACCACCTATTTGCATTTTCTTGCTAAATGTAACAATATCAGGAGGGGATTCCAGGTTGAAGTGCTCATGACACCACATCTTTCCAGTGGGGCCACAACCTGTTTGAACTTCATCGATAAGCAGAGCGCTACCATGTTTCTTGCATAGAGATTGCAACTGTTGGAAAAAAGCTGGAGATGCCTCATTGTCGCCTCCTTCACTTTGAATAGGTTCAACTATAACACCGGCCACCGGAATTCCTTTTTGGCTATATTTAACGATAAGCTCCTCTACTTCAGCCAAACAACGTTCATCCTCAAGTTTATTTTCTCGTTCATTTTCATGCAAAGGATATTTGTATGTGGGGAAGGATGCAATTGGCCAATCGAATGAAGGAAAATCGATTTTGTGAATGTATTTCGAATGTGTAGTTGACAGCGCTCCAAGTGTTCTTCCATGAAAAGCTCCCTTAAATGACAATATACTTAGTTTAGGCGCTCCTGGAGACATATTTATCATGCAAGATTCCTTCTCCTCGTTTGTAAATTGAACATTTTCACCTCGTTGGTTCTTTCTGTACCTGTAAGTAAAACAAGAGCCAATTATATAGGTTTTCGAAGATAGAAAAAATACGACTTTCTGTGGGTAAAGATAAGGAATGTTAAATTAATATGCAGTCAACAAATAAAGGTAGTCTAAGAGATCATCCAAAAACCATGGTAGAGCATACTTACGGTTCTATTTATTTTTTCATGCCGGAGAAGGGGCCTTCTTGAAAAGCTGATCAGAAGAGTGACGTTTATAAGAGATGTGACAAGGCAAGCAGACATTGTTGGTAGCGCGCGGAAAAACCTGGGGTCGATTCGCGTCGTCCGTGAACGAGCATTACGTGACGGAATTTTTGTTTCACATGTAAAATCAACATAGTTCCGCGATTCGACCCCTGGGTGAGGAGGAAAGTATTTTATGGGGATATTATAACAACTAACAACATGAAAAAAGGAATATGAATACTTTACAATTATTTGTGACGCTATAATCAACTTTATTCGCAATGGCCCAAACTGAGCATTGTGTGAAAATATGGAGAAAGAAAACAATACAAACTTCTGGTTTTATTCGCTAGATATATTGAAAAAATAAACCGATTCAAACAGTGCAAAGTTGGGAAAAATAAACCGCCCAGTCATTTGCGATGACTGACAGTGACAGTAAACGGACAGACAGACAGACCTATGAGACCCACCTCTTTTATGATTATAAGGTCGACTATGGATCTTAGTTTATTGATATCTAAAGTCTAAATTCGGACTTAAAAATGTATATTTCTCTTACTACCTACTATTTTTCAACTTGCCCTACTATTCTATTTATAAGACCCATCTAAAACCAATTTCTTATGTCGTTTTCGATTTGCCAAAAAAAATCATTTTTTTTTTTGATCTGACACTCCTTAGAGAAATCTCGATTTTTTCTCAGATTTCACGCATACTTTCACTAATACCAATGTGTATGACACACAGCTGGCGGTTACGAATTGTTTATCGTTGGAAGGGTTGCTTTTTTTTTACTGAATTATTAGTTTTTCGAGTATGGAAACGATTCTTTATATTAAATTATTTCGAAATGCGTTGTTATAAATGTGTAAAAATCAATTGAAATGGATTTCCAGTGCAAGTGAAAAAAAATATTTTTTGCGGCCAACTGAATACACACAAGAACCAATAAAATTCGGATTTTATGTTCGATTTGGCAGCAGAAATCTGAAAAGCCAAATCGAAAACGACATTCCACCTATGCTGCCCATAAATACAAATACCTAACTGTAAAGTATTCGAACTGTGGTTTATCATTATTTCTTTTTGAAAAAGTTTCAGTTTTTCACGCGCATTTTTTTGGTTACGTTACCTACTATAGCACATTCAAATTTGACAGCCGCACATTCAAATTTCTTTACGTTGTAAAACGCTATCGAGTTTGCTGTCTTAGAACATGCGTGAAGTTAGCTAATAGCTCACTATTTATAACATAATAACCTCAAATGTTATCACTCATTGATAGTAGTTCTACAGTCTACTGTCACAGAAACTAATTAAATAAGCATTCCTTAAAATTACTTACCATATAAAAATATTTTTAAACGCGTTTTCGTTGGAACACGAACCACACATCATAGTCGTTATATATTTCAGACCTTTAGGAGCGACTGGCAATAAGACTGAGCTCAATTTTTCCGGCCAATCCTTTCCAGGAAATACTCCCAGTGCAGGCCTATTCACCAATGCTTTATTAAGGAAAAAAGTTATTTATGTAATTTATACGATTTTAAAATATTTCTACAGACTTTTAAGGTTTTGGTCGTTACGAAAAACATTAAGTAGCCTTGGATGATTGTAGCCCAGAGGCATTGACGAGATCTGGGTGTAGGTGTCAAGCAAAACATTATCATCAACATCAGCTATATAATTTCCGATCGACTTGTTATAGTCCACAAAAAACTGTACGGAACCCGCATTCTGAAATATTATACAAAGTTATTAATTTTATTAAATAAATGCTTTCAAAGAGAACTACTCGAAACTAGTAGAAGCACTTAAAGTGGAATTGTTGAGTGAAAATTATATAAAATGCTTGTGAGCTCTTTAGATAAAGTTGATCTACCAATTTCCATGCTCCAACTGTACTTGATAGCGTAGATTGTACCATGGGCCAAATAGCACTCGAACATTGGCGAGGGTTCTTTATTATTTATGGAGAATCTACCTCTTGAATCTTGAGAACTCCTCATTGGCCATGAAAACGGCTGTCTTAAAAGAAAACTAGCCGGAAACTAGCCCCGATATTAAATTCAAGAGGTTTAGAATTAATTTTGAAGTGTTTTCACAAAATAAAAAGTATAATTATGACGTTTCACCGGATGTTGTCGTTGGTTGTCAAATCGAACAAGTGAAAACTGTGATGAAATGATAAAAAATTTCGAAATTTAAAGTAAAATCAAAATATGAGTGACAGTAATTTAAAAATACTATGAGCTGAACATTTTATTCTTCAAACTAATATGAAAGTTTTAATGAATCCATTGGTTAGGAGAAGTCGCCATTTCCGAAAAAATTATTGGGAAATTTAAGATTTTTTTTCTGTTTATAAGTGTCAATTGCAACACTGTTATTTCTGTATTTTTAACATCTCAAGATGTAGAGAGTGGGCACATTCAAGAATCTAGTTATCTTAAGTCGACTAGATTGGTCTGGATGAGATGTAACCTGAACGCAAGAACTAGATTGGTCGGGAACGTCACGTTTTCGACGTCAGCCACATATGAGAACTGTGAACTTAGTACTCAGTCACGAATTTCTCGACTAGATTCGTCGGCTACCCCTCCATAAACGTCAACTGAAACATCTGCTCTCACGACCGATTTCCCTCAATCAGAGCCGAGTTTCATCTAGTGAGAGTGCTGTCAGACTTACTAAACTAGATACCTACTTGAACGTCCCCAGTGTGTTCATAGCCCTGACTCTACATGCAAACCTGGTTGATTTTCGAAATTAATTTTGAATATCGTATTTGCGCCATCAAAAAGCAGTAGTGCGATTTAATGAGAATTCAAGCGTTCATACTCTAGCCTCTTACTATCAACTCCTACGCTCACCTCCACGTTGGTGGGTGCAACCAACTCGGGTCGTTGGTGGGCACCGGCCACTCGTCCTAGGGATGCGATATAGAACTTTATATTTCAAAAGCAATATCTAACTGAGGAAGGTAAGAAGTTTGGCTCGTGTTAAATGTCATAAATATTATATTTTCGTTCCTTAAGAAAAGATTTCCATTTTGAGAAACCCAACAAAACGCTGATCAGTTAGCTCATAGGCAACAAATTAAAAAAGAAATACCTGATCACGATTCACAAAATATAATACTTCCATGGAACTAAATTCGTGTATTTTACTCATAAAAATAAAATCGACTTAAAAAAATCGGAATTTGTTGTTACATATTAAAATCTTAGCGTTGTGAAGTGAATTTCTTGTAAGGTTAATTTGTTGAGAGCATTATCGCAAAATAGGTACGAAAAATTTTATCGAATCACAAGAATCCTCAGAAGATATCAACCTAACAAGAGCTTGTGACTTGTGAGGCCTCAACGGTAGAATCGGGCTGTTAAAATATGGCATCTTGTAGACACAGCCATTTTGAAAATTAAACAATATAGAGAATTGCATATTGCATTTGTCACAAGTGAACTTAAATAGCTCGAGAGAATAACTTTATTTAGTTACTAGCTTAAGCCCAGGTATCCGGCATTTTTCGGGGAAAAGTTGGTAAAAATACCTTCCTAAGGTACATAGTCGTTGGACTGTGAAAACTAAAAGTCTTAGTTATAAAACTAAGAGCCCAAAATATTTTCCAAAGCCTTTTTTAGTAAGATATACCTGTGTCTTAAATTTATGCTTCCTAGGCCAAACATAGTCTTCGAGTTATTTTAGAAATTGTCAGAAATTGTAATTAAAAAATTGACAGTTTGTTCGTTTAAAATACATACCGCCTTCATTGTTTATTGATATCCCTAAAGCTTGGAAAAGATTTCTCATTCTATATAAAAACTACGCCGCATAGGAAAATTCATTTTCAGCTGGAAACAATATCAAAAAATTTGTTTCCAGCTGAAAAAAAATCTAAGACTGGTAGTCAAAATCAATACCTAATAGGAACATGCTTCTAGAAAACTGATAAACCTTGTGTAGCATAAGGTTCAGCTTTAAGTGGCATCTTCTTCGATCTATCCTATAGCAAACTGAACTTATATAATAGGTGCACATTTTATTATTAATAATATTTCAACAAGGTTGTAAAGGAACTATCTCACCTTAATTGTTATTAAAATAACTGGATTATATTACTGCAGTAACACATACAATTAATGTAAGCTCATCGCTTTAAATTGCGGACCGAAAGGTTTATGTCATGTGAATGTTTGATTTCTGACAACGTATGTATATCTAAAGTCATCCGAAGGAGCAAAATGGGTGCCTGAATGAAAACAGATTTCTGTCGTTTCGCTTAAGACGCTTTGTGTTTATATCAACAAAATATATGAAATCAAAATCGTATCGAATTTTCAACCTTATTACGTACGTGATATTGAATTAGTTGCTACGATAAGATCAGTTATACCAATTATCTCAATTATACAGCAGAGATAACACCTAATGAATTCATGTCAAACATTTCCGTCTTGTCGTCTGTCAATTATGCTTTGATATGAGATAAAAACCTATTCACTTTATTCGCAGTAGACTTACCTGTATTGAATTTAACTCCCCCAGAAGTTTTAAAGAGTTTGGCCCTGGAATACTTTGAGTGCTTACTCTAGGGGCTGCGGGTTCACTATTTGTTGATAGATGCCGTGCTTGTATAACTGTAAGAATATCAAAATAAATAGGTACACTTTTCAAGGAGAATGAGAACTAATTTTGTTGTTAGTTCCTAACCTTTTGACACATATTTTAGGTTTATATGCCTAACAGCACTTCTTTGAAAATACATAGTCCTTTTTATTTAAAAAAATTATTTTACTGAACTTATTAGACCGAACAGATGCTCTTGAAAGTTATATCTGAATAAAACCTCGAATTGTTCGGTAGGTATGATATCCGGCAATAAATTTCAATTTAAATCCACATACAGCCGAATCAGTACCACGTTCAACTAATTTCTCCCTATATTCGAATACATAACAGTAACTAAGAATAACTGAGTTTGCGCACTTTTTATTCATCAATTACTCAATGTACACTTATGTACAACTGGAATTTCTTTGTTTGGGTACGTATACCAACACTCGAAATGCCCATGCATCTGGTAGCAGATTTGTATTGTGATCTGAATCGCAAATCTGGAATTTGGCTGCCGGTCGTCCGTGTATGGATGTCAATGTCGGGATGAAGTCTTGCCAACTAAAGAATATGTCAACTCAAATAAAACTATTTTGAATCTCACATTATTTCGATACGTTTTTTCTTAAGTTTTGGTGATTGGTCTGTTCTTTCGTATCCGATGAGTTTCCGTTTTTTTAAATTAAGTTTGGCAGCTCTTTTAATACGTATGTATTTACATAATTCAAAACGTCGCTGATAAGAAAAAAACCATCAACGTCTTTTAATTAAGGCTTTTTAGATAATGTAAATAAAGATAGTATATTTTATTTGATAATGAAAGTGATCTTTTGGTTTAATTTTTAAACGAGAGAACGCAAAAAGTATGTTGGTGTGAATGGCCGAGTCAGTGATAAAAAAACATAAATATAAATTGTTTGTTTTTCTTTTAAATGACTTTGATGTTCGCGAAAGCTTAAATAGTTCCTTATATTATTTTTTCAGATGATACATTTTCGATTATGTTGAATAATTCCTTGCTTAGAGCCTAGTACACAGTTTACGTGAAATCTACTTTTTCATCGAAATTTTCAACCGCGAAATGTCAAAGAAAATTTCACTAAGCTGTACGCAGTTCGAGTGAAAAATAGCTAGTTCAGAAACTGATTTGAAGATGGCGACCTATCCATTATAGACAAAGAGCTATTAAAGCTATTTTTCTTTCATTGTTCGTCGCATTAAATTTTTGACAATTCGTAGAAAGGTAACGGTTGATGACCAACGGCATTTGCACAATGCGATCAACAAAAAAACAACATTCGAATAATTTAAGAGCCACAGGGTATGTTATATTATGTTAGGTATAGGTAATTAAGACAATTATTTTACGTTATATAAAAATTTCGTTTTATCTATTAAGCATTAATTTAAGTAATTTATGAAAGCTACTGATAGCAAGCACAGACAGTAAATATAATATAAATATTTATTGTCTGTGCTGATAACGAAGTTTGCGACAACGTCGCATTGTCAAATAAAAACAAGACAAAACCAAGTGACAGCTAAAAAACTGAACTGAATATAGAACTTTTATATTGAATATAGTGGGATTTATAGGTTTTAACAAAAATTTCGTGGCCTGCGTGACTTTTTTGATAAATAGGGTGCCTCAGTAAATTGTGCTACACTGTTGTACTCAGCAAAAGACAACATAGGGGGATTTTTTTGGTCCATATCATTTTAGGTATACAATATGTCACTTTCAATATTGTTATTCAATTAAAACTTGATGCCATACATCGACTGCAAAGGAGTATTCATTTGTAGCGAATTCAGTTAACTGATGACGAGCAGATGACCGTACTTTTCTTTCTTTTCTTCTTTTCATTTCTTATGTATTCAAGCTATAGACCTCAAAAAAGCCATAGAAAAGTAATATAGCGAAAGGTGGAACAAATTTAGGCTTTGAAATTTGCTTTTCATAGGTATACAAAAGTTGATTTAAGTTCGCAGTTTCCCCTCGTATGAAATGAATATAGTGCTTTGAATATTCAAATATAAGGAAACTTCAGAGGATAAGTTCTGCCAAAAGGAGTTTTTTTATTTTACAGCACTTTTTGGAGAGCAGTGAAAATTTGACTTCAATCAAACAGCGACGAATTTAGCTAGGGAACGGCATAGAATAAAAATACCTACGTTAAAATTCGTAATAGTTAGCAAAAGTCAAAAGAACAGGAACATCCCTATTGTAATTACATTTTCTGTGATCATTTTAAAGGGCTAGTGAAAGTTTAAAAGTATATATGATAGTAAATAATGAAAAATGCGATGACTTTGGTCGAACTTGGCCCATCGATATTCGCGTGGAAATGTTCCTTAATAATTTATATTTATAATTCCGATTAGAAAATAGTAGGTATGAACTTAAAATCCTTCTCATTTAGAATTTGTTTGGTTCGTATAAAATTTGGAGTGTACTCATCTTCCCTTCCTTAAATTATTAATACATAGTGTTTCGCGAAGGCCGCTATCTTTTTAGTTCAAGAAAACTTGTAGGATAACAGAGGCAGTTTATAAGTGCTTGGTTCAAATATTGTTAAAAAGAGCATTACTTCAACTTCTAGTCTTTTACCCAATGCATTTGATAAGCATCATTTCTACAATTCTTTTATTCTGTTATTTGCACGTTATTATAAACATTTCAGTAATTTTTTAACATAATTATGCTACAGCCATATAAAATATTGTTTTTCTACAAGTTGTTTAGCTGTCACTTGGTTTTTTCTTGTTTTTATTTAACACTGCGACGTTGTGGCGAACTTCCCTATCAATAAATATATATATTTAATGTCTGTGCTTGCTTTCAGTAGCTTTCCTAAATTAATTAAATTAATGGTTAATTGATAAAACGAAATTATTATAACACTTAAAATAATTTTTCTAACATAATGTAACATATACCCTGTGGTTCGGCTGAGTTTTTCTGTAGGTACCTAGGTATTGATTCAATTATTCGAATGCTGCTGTTTTTTTGTTTATCGCATTATGCAAATGCCGTTGGTCATTAACCGTCACCAGGCCAAACTTGCATTTCGTGTCAACCATAGACAAACCATACATAGTATTGACTCTGGTGTCAACCATGTTTGCTAGTGAGAGCATTGCCGCTATAATTTTTTTTTTCAATTGCATATGGGAGATAATTTCTGTTAACCACTCACTTATGTTATATAGCAGCCACAATGTCAACATTTCGTTATTTTTATACTCGCGAACCATGTGTTTTTTTTTTTTCGTAGTAGCAATTAGAAAAATAATAAAATTGTTATTGTCAATTTAATTGCTTTACAAAGCCATTGTTGAGGTATGTATGTTTTAATGCCGAAACACACGTTCCAAGTGTGGTTCCGGCTACCGGCTTTAGTCAAACCTCTGAAGCTAGGGCCCAGCCCATGTGAAACTCAATTTTTATTCAAGCATTTTTTTCGAATCAGCTGGCAGTTGTTGATATATTCTTATAGTCCAAGAGCAGACGGCGTGGTATGTCCTCAGATATAAAAAAGAAGGATGCGTTGTATATAAAATGAAAGCTGGCTTAAAGACATAGACGAAATGGAAAATGCTATTGGCGGGTGTTTGTGGCAGGGTGATGGTTGCCAACCCAATGTCTTTAGGTCCTATTTAAGACCGACTTTCGAATAGTTACTCTTATCTTCTTTCTTATGCCTCAGAAAATCAAAAAAATGCGTCGCCCTGGCTATGTCGCTGCACCCTAACAGTATGAATTACCTACTGGTGTGGCTATGGAAAAATGTCTATAAAGTTATAGCCTATGCAGACGACATCGTCATTGTAATTACCATTGCATTTCCTGCTGCCCCAGACTGTATGTGTAAGAAACGCATCACTGGCATCATGATGCTCATGATGTTTTTCAAAATGTTCATTAATGCAACTAACGAAAAAAGAATCACAGAAATACCTGGTGCGCTGTTGATTGATGAGAATGAAAAGTAAGTAAAACATTTTTATCAATAGATACATATGCTTTTGACAAACAAATTTAAAATTTTGTTAAATTTTTTTTTTAGTTTATCCCACAAACGCGTTACGCGATTGTACCGCTTTCTTCATGCTTCACTCATATGGAAAATAGGCTTATTGTCTTAACGGGCATATTTATCGACTAAAGCTTTTACTAGCAAAACTTCCATCTTGACATTAAAATGTTTGATGTAAACAATGTGTGCCAAAACTCAAACGTCATATTCAATCAGCAACGCACCAGCATATACTGTGCATCGCATCACCATCGCAAATAAGCAATGATGCCGGTATCACTGCGCAAATGTTTGACGTTTCTGAGTTTACACTATTCTAAACATTAGCATCCGCGCATATGGGTAATCCCATTTCCCGAGAATCACAATACTTCCACTGAGTTCGAAAAAAGCCTTCGAGGCGGAGGCATTAACGAATCATAAAGGGTCTTCCGTTCTTTGTTTGATTTGCAACAACCAAATCTTGGCCACGGAATTGTCCAATCTAGTTCGCTAGTACAACTATACAAGCTCTCGGTCTTTCAGGTCGCTCGTCACATAGTACCACCGTACCACTAACCACAGATGCGTTTCTGCCGTACCCGTGGTTCTTGATTAACTAGAAAATTTACATTCATTAATTTTAAAAATCGCCGAAACAGTGAAAGATTTAAAATAAAAACAACATTGGAGTTTTATTTTTATTTTCTTTCTTCGTAAATTTAAACTACCCGTCTACAAAGCTGTCACTTAGATTTACATTCTAGGATTAGCGGTTTTGGTTACCATACGATTAATGTTAACAAAAAACGCGTTGTGAATGATACAACTTTTGGTCAATTGAATGATTGTCTGGTAAGACTTCTGCAAATGTGAAAGGCCATGCTATTTCCGACATTGTTTCATCGTCTGTATGCCTAAAAGGGAATATGAAAAAACATGAGGCTTAAACCAACCTCCGCTGTCAACGCCAAGAAGATTAATACGAAATTATACAAATTAAGTGTAATAACATTACTTTATTACAAAATAGTTTAACATCGTTGAGATGAAAAGATGATATAACAATTAAACTTAAATTTACAGTTATAGCCTAAAATTAAAATCACTTTTTATTTGTTCCTTTCACAACATGCTCCACATATCTTTCATTTTACGCGTTTTTAGTTTGTTGTTTTAATCTAACTATGTTAAGATATCTTTAAAACTTTATAAGGTACATTTTGCTTATAATTTATTAAATATTACACAAAAACTTAAACGTTAAGAACATAAAAAAGTATAATTCAATAATTAAAGACTTAATTGTCACTACTGCATGTCATCAAATTATTTACATGTTGAAAGTTAAACGTATAAAAAAAAACATCATATACATTTAAACTAGTTAGAGATGTGTTTATAATACAAGAAAAACTTTATGAAAATATATATACTTATACACGGCATTTTTTCTTTAAATAATTAATTTTAACATTTTAATTACACTTTTCTTTTAGCATGCAACATTTCCATCAGAAGTGTTTGCGTAGGTGCACTTCCTGCACAGTGTTTTAAATATAAATGTTCCTCTCCTCTTGCTGCCATCGCATGTATTTCCGGAAGAATATTCAGAAGTCTGCTAAACTTATCCTGCAAAAAAAATAGTTAAGTAAACTTTAATATTTAAAGAAATTACTTTTGAAAAAAACATGTTTTTAATAATGCAAGTTTAGTTTCTCACTGATGGTTCAGCGCCATCGATTTCTATAAATTTAATAAATGCGATGATAGATTAAAGAACTAATGAACGTTTTTAAACGCGCAGTGCTTGTCTTCTGTCAATTGTGTAACCTATGTAGACAACGTAGATAGCTCTTCAATAAGGACCAACGATGTCACACGGCCACCAATCTAGATCTCGTGTAAAGAGGCCCTCAAGTCTTAGCTGCATTAGAAAAATCCAACGAAAAGATAGAAAAGATCCCTTAAGCTTCCAGATAGGGGGATCTGTCATGCATTGTAAAATCTATAATCTACCGATTATCATATCGCGTCACCTTTAATGTCCAAACTTAAACCTCATTCTAACTTACCATTATAATTAAAGAAAGCATTTTATATACATATATAATTAAGGGCATTTTAAATTACCGTCACTGATGGGTAACACGTTAATGTATAGTCCAATAGCGCTGCTTGAACATTTTCATGACCTTCTAACACAGTTTTCTTGTTGATGATACCCCGGACATCTACACGAATTAATTTGCAATTATTACCAGGAAAAATAATATTGGTTCAACTCATACTTGGATTAAGTAAAATCAGAAACTTCATACAGACATAGTCACCCATATCGAATTTCAAATCTTGTAGTTTATTTTGTAGCTCATTAAAATAATCCGAAAGTTGCGGTACTCCAAGAAGTCCAAGACCCAACAGATTAAACAGTTGGCCATTGTTAAGCTGCGTTTCATCAGGTAGCCCATTGTGAATTCTCTGATGCAAGTGATCCAACACTAACATATCAGACCAAGAATGTTGTAGCAGTTTCATTTGGTCATCAACCTTATGCCAGATAAAAGAGAAATTACAAAAATTATTTATAATTTTATTTTAATGTTATTAACTAGACGCTAGTTCCGATTATGGGAAACTTGCAATAGCTCTATTTTTGTTTTAAAGTTAATGAACACTTTAATTCTTTTTTAAACTCATACTGCTGATACTTCAAATATAAGTAAACAAATCTTTAAATTGTATAAATTCACTGTAAAATTAAATTGACTGAAAAAAAATATTAATGTAATATTGCAGAAAGAAAAATAAGATCCTTCGTCCTGTTTTCAATATAAAAATGGTTTTAATATAAGAAATTGAAGCTCTCAATATATCGAAATTATGTGCTTTATTTCCTAATAACACTTCAGCAATTTCGAATCAAAGAAAAATATAAAAAAAAGTCAACAGAATAATTTGTAATGAAGGTCCCGGACAGGATAATGACCACGAGACCATCAAAAAACAAGCAGAAGACAGTTTTTGGAGCAATTTAATTGATTATTTGTTAGGATTAATGCCTACCTATCGGAATTGGTGTCAGAAGCTGTCAAAGTTACCAATGACATCCATCAGCTGACAAAATATTGCGTAAGGTTTGCCATTTCATCATGCATCGTTTAGGCTTGAAACTGCGCCTGTGTTGTAAATACGCATCTTGAATTCAACGTGAGGCTGCTCGTCTACAAGGCTTCAGTGTGCAGACGTGAGTACACTCTTCTGGACCTTAAGCCACCAACCAGACAGGAATTGGTGCGAAATAAAGAAAGCAGAGCCGCCGTTAGCGACCATTACTGAAGAAGACCCAGAAATGTAAATTCGGCTCCGATGAGCTGCATTTGACATCGCCAGAGAGTCCGTCAACTCAGCTTATATAAGAACAAGAATCTAAGTCGGACTGATAGACAACACCGTGAGCTCGCTAATTGGGCGCAGAAAATGTTGGCCGGAGATCCGGATGCCGGCCAAAAAATTCGACGAGGTGCGGTTTATGACATGGCGGCATGATCAGACCTTATTTCTTTCGAAATGATGATCGATCGAGATGCTGTAAACGGTTTCAGTTATAGAGCGATGTTAGCCAACTTTCTGTGGCCAAAGCTTGACAATATCGATATATCCGAGATGTCATTTCCAACAGGATGGCGCTACATGCCATACAAGCGACGCAACGTTCGAAGTTGTAAAGAAGATATGTGGCGACTGAATCATCTTACGGCGAGCGTCTATCAATTGGCCGCCATCATGCGACTTGACATCACTCAATTATTTTCTCTGGGGCAACGTCAAGTCAACCCTAACAGGCAAACTTTTTGGACAAGAGGCCGGCGTTCGAGACCCTATTGCCGGAATAACGCCGTACATATTGGGTCGAGCAGCCATTTAAAAGATGTGCTATTCCACGCATAATAGCATAAAGCCAGAATCAGTTTGATATCTCACACGGTTGTTGTTTAATTTCAATTTGTCTTCCATATCGCTCTGGTCACCATTATAATATTTATTTATATCACTGTTCATCTTACCCACGTAGACGTTCTGAATTCTTCCACAGTTCTTCCCTGGTTTTGATTTCTAGTGTCAACCATCGTTGTCACACCATTATATAAAGAGGTAATGTTTGTTGGTAAGAGGTAATTTCCGGAACTACTGAACCGATTTCAAAAATTCTTTCAGTAATAGGAAGCTACGGGATAGAGTATTGCATAGGCTACTTTAATTTTTTATTTTTTTCTATTTTTTTCACTGTGTGAAAGAAACACTGCGAAACAGCTAACGTGATAAAAGCTGTACCTATTCTAATGAAATATTTCGGTAGTCGTGTGGTACGTTTGAGTTTGACAACTAGTGGAGTTTGTTTATATTTTCGTGAAATTTTTCAAAAACGAATTGCATCGGGTTGATCTATTTTTTGTTAATTATTTATGTACAAATGTTTAGAGATCAATCTGGGCGAGCATTTTGAATGTTTTCATATAAAATTTAACCAGTTTACTTTCAAAATTTGCGGGTTTGTTAGTTTACGAACAAAACATTTGGGATCCACTAAACTTCATTTTGTGTGTGCGTATTACCTATTACGTATTACGGGTGGAATCCCGTAAGGTGATAGTCACTTTTGTGATACCTAGTCAAATGCGATAGTCACATCATTCTCCTTCTACGTAAGGTGATGGCAAAATAACTATACAAATTTGGCATCACTTTGTTATTTCAAAACATAGTTTAGTTGTCAGTTGTCATGCTTTGCACAGAAAAATTAAATGCGAAAGTAAGATTATTAGATTTTATCGACCGCAAAACCAATTTTTATAAATTTTGGTAAAGGGATAGATGGGACCTCGGAGAATGACATAGGCTACTTTTTGTCGCGCAAACAACACGCGAAGGTGATGAAGTTTGGGATGCAAGTTTAAATGACGAACCAATTATTTCTCAAGTTAGGGATAATAATATTCATCAAAGGTATTTATACTTTTGGTAAGAAATAAATAAAAATATTTTAATTGAGTTACTCGTGCTAATTCTACGCAGACGAAGTCGCGGGTACCTGCTTGTCAAAAATATGTGTTTATCCATTTTTTCAAGCATTTTAAATTTTGAAAAAATAGGTAGATGCAATTTAATTTAAAATAATTTTGAAAATAAGGAATTACATTTTTATTTACTTAATTACATGGTGAATTTATTTCTGTTACAGAATCTGTAACAAAATCCCATTTTAGCGACTATCAACGTACCAATGTTTAAGGAATTTCTAAAGCAATGTCTTGTTTTAGTAATAAGAATCTGCAACCAAACACGTCTTACCAATGAAGTAGGGACAGCTTTGTATAAAACTATATATATGTACATATTTCAAAAGGATTTTAATTCTTAATTTTAAAATGTTTGCTGAGATTAAATGTTGTCTTTCGTCAACCAATCCGTAGCACTATTTTAATAAGTCTTATTTTATTTTGTTTCGCCATTGGAACACAAAACGAGCATTTTCTTTCTTTGCATTTGTGTTGGTGGGCGCGTGTTTTAAAAGTCAGCTGTTCTTAAGTTGTAATTTGTGTTTATAAAAATCCATTAAATTTATGTTCATATCCATCGCAGCGGCCAAATGTAAATTGTTCTCTTCTTGCACAGACTTGTCGTCTAAAAAACGTATATAATAACACACTTCAAAGTTTGACAAAAAATGCCAAAGGTTTTCGAGTTAGTGAAAGAGGCGTAAATCTAGCTCAGAAATCGAGATTCGCAAAAGTGCTCTGAATCTGAAAAGCGTTTCTGGCATTTAGGACTGGTTTCAGTCAATCTGAGCATGGATTGACAAATGGGTTTCTTACGAACACAATTGTGTGAGGCACGGTTCTCCAGGGCCCTGAACTGGAGAACATGTGGTTCCAACAGGATGGAGCAACGGCGCAAACTGCACGAAATTTTGAGTTCTAAACTTTCAGGTCGACTAATCTATCTATCTATCGTTTTGGCGATTTGCCGGCCAATACAAAATCGCCTGATTTAACCGTTCCAGACTTCTTATTGTGGGTTTTTTTTTAAGTCGTGAGCCTATGTCAAAAACCTCAGGATCTTGAAAGTTTCAAAGAGAATATCCGTCAATAATGCGAGGACCAATCGTCCTATGTTTTGGCTAGTTTCATGCACTCCTGCAGAACATTTTTCTACACAATTAACATAGTAGTTGAATGTATCGCCTGTATCTGTACAATCTAATATAAGAAAATCATTCCCCCCCTTCCCGGAAAAGGATAAAGGTCGAATTATAACAAGTATAAAAGATTACCGTTGCTCGCAACCTTTTACAAGGTACTAACTCTTAGCCGAAGTTCTCTCATATTTTACGCGAGACTAACGTTACGATGGGAAGTGCTTACTATACAATACTTTATTATGCCTTCTAAATTTCTTTGCTTTTGTTGTGCTCATAGGTCAAAAGCAATAATAGCAAAATTTAGCTACTAGTTCATTAGTCCACATTGGCCATTGTCCGGTCGAACGAAACATACCTGTACCTTTCTACATAAATATCCTGTTTTGCACGATAAGTGCAGCAAGTGGAAGCCAACCAAAGAGAAATGATTGGCTCTTCGGCTTTCTTTATTTCTTTAACAAACATTTGAGAAAGAGATCACTTTATTCTATTTCAATTAACCATTACGTAGGGATATCGTTTGGTATCTTACTAATTAAATTTGAAAACACTTTAAACTAATAACTGTAACTCACTTTTAAATCTTTAAAAAATACTGTGTTGCGGGCCCAATCAACTTGCGAGAACAGATTTTGGTCTAACACCTTGCACATTAGTTCGAACAGGTCAACCTCAACTTGATTGTACGACTGTTTTTGAAGTAATGCAAAAAGTTGTGTTTGCCACTCTCGATCGTCTATCGATTGCACAAACTCCCTAATCATTGGCGATACTCTGAAAGAAGAGAAAGAAAGAAAGAAAGTAAATATCTTGCTAGCCAGAAATTAATATCGTACGAATTACCGTAGAGGTTCCACATTATTCACTGAGTCCGCGGTACTAGATGGATTGTTACTCGAATCAAAACTGAAACAAAATATGTTTTTAAAATTGACAATGGGAATACACCTATATACCAAATCTTTGATTCGCTTGTATGCTGTAAGTTCACTGACGCACCATCTTGGCAGGTACTTGATTCATTGCGACTAATATTTTCATGGGCATTTGCTGAGCTTCCTGCATTGGATCCATTGCTGCCGCTCAAAGCATTAGATACAGTTCCGGAAGAAGGATGCGCTTGCCCAAGAGCAATCGCAATTGGACTTGGTGAAGAGTCTGGTGATTGCGTTAAGGATGATACCTGAAACGATATAAGCTATTACAAAAAGGACAGACAAATTGAAGCTTTAAAGTTACCTGGGGTATTTGAATTTCTTGCTTAATATTCATATTTGGATATGGCGTCTGTTGATACGCAGTCGGTGATAAAGGTCCTTTAATATCTGTAGATCCCATAGTTGTACGTATTGCTTGCAAAGCCAACTGTCTCTGTCGCATCATTTGAAGTTTTCGCGCTCGATCTCTTTTGTACATGGGCCCAAATTTGTTTCTTCCTCCTCTCATCCTATCTGCACGAACCGCTGTAAAAATAATTGAGATATTTATCAATTTGTTCACAGAGTGGTTAAACAATTTATTAAATATCCGATTACGACGTCTCTACGAAGAATTGAGAAATCAACTTCGGGATACTTAAACAAAAGAACGTTAGGGGCAGGCGGCAAGACACATTAAAAAAAACATAAGTAAAGCTCATATTGAGTGTGTTTTTCTCACTAAGGCACCTCCTCTGGTACCAGACGGCAGCGGAGGAGTTCCCTAGATGGAACCAGCGGTGGCGTCTACAGTTCCAGTCAGGCCGAACTAATTAGTGTAATCCCTATAAAGCTGCTCTCACATATTCGGATACCAGGTCTATAGGGATTTCCAATACCGAGCCAGGGTGTTGGACGCGGTACAAGGTAGATATTACCGCGATCCAGGAGATACGATGGATAGGATCAGGTATGGTGAAAAGGAAAAATTGCGATATTTATTACAGCTGCCATAAAAGATTGCATGTATTAGGATGCGGATTCGTCGTGGGAAATCGTCTTAGGACAAAAGTTATTGACTTTAAGCCGATAAGTGATCGCCTAGCTGTGATCCGCATCAAAGCTACTTTCCAAAACATAAGCCTAATATGTGCACACGCCCCTACCGACGAGGCTGAAGACCCTATTAAGGAGGTGTTTTATGACCTCCTGTATGGAGCCTACGGAGCCTGTCCGGAGTACGATGTCAAAGTTGTGCTCGGGGATTTCAATGCTAAAGTCGGAAAGGAAAACATATTTGGCGGGTTAGTTGGTAAGCACAGAATCCATGAAACGACCACAGACAACGGTTACTGACTAACTGACTTCGCGGCAGCTCGTAATACGGTGATAAGTAGCAGTAGGTTTCCAAGGCTAAGGATCCACACAGTAACCTGGCGCTCTCCAGACGGTCGAACCGCCAACCAAATCGACCATGTGCTAATCGACGCGAGGCACGCATCCAACATCCTCAACGTGCACACATTCCGCGGGGCAAACGTCGACTCTGACCATTTTCTTGTTGCGGCTAAGTTCAGAGCTCGACTAACCAACGAGAAGAAGCTGCGTTCCGCCCAGAAGAAGAAATTCGACGTTGGACGCCTTAGCACACCTGGAGTAGCCAGAGTCTACAAAGAGCTCCTGAGTGAGAAACTCTCCGCAGTGTATTCACCTACCACAGATGCCAACACCCAGTGGTCCCAGTATCGCGACTTCATCAAAGAGGTAGCCGAAACCACCTTAGGGTACCAGCCACCCCAGAGAAAGAGCCCGTGGTATGATGATGAATGCGTACGCCGGTGAAAAAGGTGACAGAAGATGCACATATGAAGACGCTGCAGCGCAAAACAAGGGCAGCGAGGGAAGAGTATCGAGCCAGGAGGAGGGAAGAGAAGAAAATCCTGCGTAGAAGGAAGAGGGCCTACGCAGCCTCCCAGCTCAAAGAGATCGCAGAGTCCTGCGATCGAAACAACATCCGGAAGTTCTATAAGAAAGCAAAGCAACTGGCTGCTGGCTTCAAGACCGGAACGCAGGCTCTTCGAAACAGTGAAGGAAACCTAGTCCCCGAAGCGCAGGGAATAGTAGATGTGTTTAAGCAGCACTTCCAGCTGCTGCTAAATGGGCATCATGTAGAGAGAGTGATAGGGCAAGAAGAGAACCCACGTCCAATCAATGAAGAACCAGTTCCACCACCCAGTATAGAAGAAGTTGACTTAGCAATAAAAAAGCTAAAGAACAACAAGGCCGCCGGCTCTGATGGTTTACCAGCGGAGCTCTTCAAATACGGTGGTGATGTTTTGGTAGGGCGCATGCACCAAATCATCAACCAAGTATGGGTGGAAGAAAGCATGCCCGATGACTGGACTATCAGCTCCATATGCCCCATCTACAAAAAAGGCGATCCTATGTCTTGCGAGAACTGTCGAGGCATATCCCTGTTTAATGTCGCATACAAGATCCTATCCAACGTACTGTGTGAACGTCTCAAACCGTTCTGCAACACACTAAGCGGCACGTACCAGTGTGGCTTCCGGCCCGGCAGATCGACTATAGACCAAATTCTCACACTGCGGCAAATCCTGGAAAATACCAATGAATTTCAAGTCGAGACTCACCACCTATTCATCGACTTTAAAGCCGCATATGATAGCATTCATCGCCAGGAGCTTTATGTAGCGATGGCCGAATTCGGGATCCCGGCAAAACTGATCCAGCTATGTAGCGTGACGCTGGAGAACACACGCTGCAACGTGCAATTTGGAAGTAGTTCCTCCGAACTATTCCAAACATGCACCGGATTTCGGCAAGGAGACGCACTATCATGTGACTTCTTCAATCTCGTGTTAGAGCAGATAGTGCGCAGGGCAGGTGTCAACACGGAAGGCACTATCTTCAACAGATCCGTTCAGCTACTGGGGTATGCAGACGATATTGACATCATCGGTCGCTCCCAGCGTGCCGTGATAGAGGCTTTTACAACGATTGAAGATTACAGGCTAAATTCGTTGGTCTTGTAGTAAATGAGGACAAGACTAAGTACATGCTATCAACAAACAAACAAGCATCTGTCCACCGCCTAGGACAGAACGTCACTATTGATAGCAACAATTTCGAGTTAGTTAAGGAGTTTATCTACCTCGGTGTAAACATGAACTCCACAAATGACATCGTAGTGGAGATCCGGCGAAGAATTACCCTAGGAAACCGCTGCTACTTCGGTTTGGCAAAACAATTGGGTTCAAAACTCCTAACTCGAAGGACAAAATGTATGCTTTACAGAACCCTTATCCTGCCAGTTCTGCTTTATGGCGCCGAGTGCTGGACGATAAGCAGGAAGGGAGAGTTGATACTGGGCTCCTTCGAAAGAAAAATTCTTCGAATGGAGGAGAAGATACAACCGCGAACTCTATGAGCTGTACCAAGATGTGGATGTAGTCCAAAAGGCCAAAATACGTCGACTACATTGGCTCGGCCACATCCGAGCGAATGGACAATAATGCTCCAGCTAAGAGGATCTTCGAATCCCAGCCGCCAGGTTCGAGACGACAAGGAAGACCGAACCTCTGTTTCAAAGACCAAGCCATCGCGGATGCCAGAGCGCTTGTCTGGATAACTGGAAGCAGCGTGCCCGGAATCGCAGAGGATGGAAGGCTACAGTGTCTCAGGCAGAGACTCCTCACGGGTCGGGAGCCCGTTAAGTAAGTAAGTAAAGCTCATATTATGAAAGTATTTAAGTTCAGGGTATGCCAATTGAAAAATTCTTGAACAAGAAGGCTAAATTCGCCAACTTCAACCTGATATGTGCCCACGCACTCACAGAAAAAAAGGACGACACTACCAAAGGTAGTTTCTAAGAACTCCTCCAACAAACCTACGAGCAATGCCCACAGAACGACGTAAAGATCATATTAAGCAATTTTTACGGAATGGGCAAGAACAACATCTGCGGTGGGACAGTTAGGCACAGCCTAAACCCGTTTGGTAACGGACTTAGGCTAATTGACTTAGCTGCGAGGTGAAATGTAACTATAGCAGGCAAAATAGCTGTTTTTTATTATCAGCTATGATCCATATAGATCATCGGTTTACATGCACTTACAACAACAGCATAAGATCCTGCTTCTCATCGAGATCACGAGTCATGATCTGAAAATTATTTCTACTATTTCCCACTAGGTGGCTTGTTTTATTTCTACATTTTGGTGTGCCCGCAAACGATAGCCACACAATCACGTTGCCAGACTAAAAAATTAAACACAAAAAATCAACTGATTGTTTGGCATTCGAATGAACTCCCTGTCCGTATTCCGAGTAATTTTGTTTTTTCTCGTTCTTTAAAGGTATATGTCCAGACCAGCCAAACATTTGATAAACAATTAAATACCTACATGTTTCATAAATATTTCTAAAACATTTATTAAACAAAACCATTTTTATGAAATGTTTTGCTGATTTGGATCTGGGCACCAAATAAACAAAAGTGAGCGCTGTTTTTCGGTTACTATTTCTTATAAATAAAATAAAAATGTCCGGGAAAGCTTGGAATACCTAATGAGAAAGTGATTCATTTAATACGATTATTTGAATTAAATCGCGTGTCGCGTGATATCCGAGACCTGACACATTATTTTCTTCTAGTCCAAAAAAGGGTAAAATTGAAGAATTTCATAAACATTTAATTAATAAATTTTAGAATTTATGAAATGTGTCTGATTTGCCTCAGAAACATTTCTGAAACTTTTCGCTGGTCTGGACACACCTTAATATGCCAAGATAAACGGAAGTGATACCAGCAAAATGTTGTTCATGAGTTGCATTTGAACATAAAATACTAAATTTGTTTTTAAAAAAAAATATGAAAAAGAAAAATTATGCAAATTTGATTTAAATGGTAACACCCCCGACAATGCAAGTGACATTTCATGTGCCTTATGTGACGTTACGTTGAGCCGAATATTTGCAATATGGCTGGTGGCAATATGAAGTTTGAAATACCTACCCTGTATTATCTGTTTTGTTTTCGAAAGCAACTGTTGCCACTATTCAAAAATTTAACTTTTCAATGATCCGTTTTGTTTTATTTTCGTGATCTGATCCGGATCAGATAACGCTGATAATAAAACAGGAAACAGGTAATGTTTCCCAATATTTAGAAGAGAACATGACGTTCTCGGGATCAACAAACCGCCAGCCACAATGCGGTCGACGAAAGGAGCAGGAGCGGTCCGGATATCCAACATGCCTCAACAAAGAATACTGTGAGGATTTATGAGTGAGAAATCCATCAGAATCGCTGGCGATCATGTTTCACGAGCCCAACGCCCCGCGATAAGTCCTTCCACAGCAACAGCTAGTGCAGCAGCTTTTGGAAGAATGCCAGAAAGCCATCATTAATGCCGCAACTAACGTGTTGCGTTTTACTCGGCCACCACCAAAAAACCCTGCGTCGGCATTCTGTTCAAACGTTTTCGTGTGCGCGAACGATTTACTTCTACTAAATTAGAACAAATCCTCCGTGCGCACCACGCCTTACAGAATGCGAATTAAAAGATGCTAAACTAAGAACAATTTACCTATAAATTTCACCAAAAGGTAAAGAGAACTTACCAGGCCAGCAAATTTCATACAGAAACCTGTAGAGCTGACAAACAAAAAAAAAAAAACACGTAGTAGAAACACATTCGGTGCTGAGAATGTGGAAAAGTTAATTCTGCTGACGATGAACTTACCAGAATATTCTGCTATTAGACTCGTTTGCGAACAGTGCGTATATTCGCATACGGGGCGCCCTCTAAATCATTTAGCTTTGTCTGCACAACACGAGACTTTCTTTATCAAACAACGAGGGATGAAAGCGGTACACCGAAAGCGAAAAGAGCGAGAGAACGAAGATAAGTTGAAAAGTGGCCACCAAACCACCATGCATACCCAAGGTATTAGAAAGAAGGTTCTTATAAGAAAGCAGCGCAAATCTACAGCTAGCTTTGGGCGTAAAAATAATCTGGATATAGGAAGTTTGCTAACTCCGCGAACACAGCCACATGTTCACTCCCAGATGAAAAAAAGACAGGACCGTTGCCTAGTACAAATACTCGTAATTTGACAGACAAAAGTGAAGAGAGACACATGCTCCTTCCCACGTCAGTCGACGATGAAACACCTCCCAGACAAGGCAAAACCTACAGGATAAAATGCAGCCCCTCCCTAAAATAAACCTATAGGTACAACCGGTAGTAAGCAGACTGCTAAGAGAATAAGGTCTCGAGAGGAAATCCAAGAAACTGACCATCAACCACCAATCAACGTTAAGTGACTGAAGGTGGAAATAATAATCTCATACAGGCGGTGATTGGGAAAGAGATTAGACACAATGAAGTCGACTTCCACGGAGCCATTTGGCAAAACGGTGTCAAGGTTATTGGCTACAGCAACAGGAAATCCCTGGATGTCCTCACGCGCCTAGCGACGAAATCTCGTTATTAGATTTAATGCCAATGCCCACTTAATGCAATGGGGTAGTGCGGACATGCCAAAGAAGTGAGTCAATCTTCGAAATTGATTCTTTCCCCTAATATAGACAACAAAGGAAATACACCGCGTTACGAAAGAGGTTATCAATCTGACTATAGTTTCATATTCACAACCATCTATTTGGAGAATAGAGGGTCTCCACTGACAGTTTCTTTTCGGGTCACAAGTCATTCTCATAGTTTATTTATTTCGCAGTTCTTCTTGTTATTTATTTATCATGTTTCATCTACAAGTTTTCTTTTAACTAAATGATGTGTGAAATATATTCGAAAAATACAAAATTATAATAATTTTTAAGTTAAGAGACTGTTTTTTTTTTCAAAATGTTTTTTTTATTTTTTTAAAAAAAGAAATCTCAATGTTGGAGCAAAACTATATATTCTTTTCAATGAAATAACAATAAAATACCGTGACCGACAGTGTAGTTCCCCTAACATTATGGATGATATAACCTAAAATGTCGCCCAAACTCTGAAATCCTGTCATTTTGGTAACGGACTTAATAATATTTATAAAAACCATAGACAAACCATGCTGCGACTCCCAACTCGCAATCCTTTTGCCGCTGGCCCCCTCAGTTTTTTTTTCCAAATTCGCCATTTTGTTTTCCTATCGGTGTTATGTCAAAAAATAATCCGTGTGACATGCAAAAACACACAAAAACTACAAAAATAAATGCTGCCAACCGCGGCAACCGTGGGGAAATGTGACAGAATTCGGGAATTCAACATTTTTACATAACTGAATGCCATTGGTTAGTTATTATTAATTGTTAAAAGGCGAATAATTTGATTTGTTTGGTTAGTAAAATTATCTAAAGTTGATGTTCTATATACTAGAAACATATTAGAACAAACATGGTAGTATATTTTCCGCTTTTGGATATCATTAACTTCGATTTTGTGTGTAAATTTTTCTTAAATAATGAAGAAAATTTGCTCAAAATGTTTTCATTTTCCCTCAACCAATCTACATTGTTAATTTTTCATTAACATTTTAAGCAAATGTGCACTTATTCCTAAAAAAAAATATTATCCACACGTAACGAACAATTTCAAATTAAACGGATAAAATTCTATGAACTCTGCCAGCAACTTTGCCCACAGCGGAAGTGTCTCATATCTGCTGGGAGTGTGTTGGTGAGCCGGAATTTTTGAAGTTTCGTGACATTTGTCAATACGATTCTCTATGTAACAATACTAGCGCACCAGATGTGTACACTCCATAAAAAATATAGCTTGTAGGCTAAGTAACGGGAAATCGGCCGGAGTTGGTGGTCTCAGTATTGTCTCTGCTCGAAACAGCGCCACCTAACGAGTCCGAAAGTATCCTATCATTCAAGCTGCAACCAACTATATCCACAAATTTTATGGCAATCAGTTGAGTGGTTTCAAAGATCGACAACAGCGCCACCTATCGGCTCCAAAGCAATCCTATATCTTTTAAGCCGCAACCAACCATGCACATCCACAACATTTCATTGAACAAGTTCCAGAGACCGACAACACCAAATACACTATATACGTGCATATACAGGTATGTTCACTAAAATGCCTGTAACTCATGAACCAATCCCCATACAAAGAACGCATATACGCACAAAACTTGGTTTGACATCAACTATGATGGGAAATTTCCAGAAACAAAATCGGTTCATGTATTACGGAGAACATGAATTTCTAACACAATACAACTTATTTTTATATGAATAAAAACAAAATGCGCGCCTACAGCGCCGCCTGTTGAGAATTGTCCGACTTTTCTTTTTCCTAAACCTGCACGTGGCAATTACGAACAAACCCGGCAGACATGCTTTCCAATTTGGTCCAGTGGTTTTCAGGTTTTCAGCATCCGAACACCCGAACACACCGGTCTTCATTCAGGTTGATCATTTTCATTTATTTTTTATAAAAAATGTCAACATAGGAGTGAAATATTTTAAATTACAAAGTAAGTCTCAAACAAAGTCCGAAAGGTTTAATATATAAATATATCTCGGAGCAAGACCTAAGTCAGTGACAAATGTAATATCTCTCAGTGAGAAACGAAATGAATATAAAGGTTGAGAGTTATTTTCGAGGTCTCCTTGCAAGACAGCATTTTGTTCAGATTTTTACAGAAGAGGAAGTAGTTTCAGGCATTTTATATGGAAACTAGGTGGCCTAGAAAAAACCCCTTAAAGTCTGTAGGACCTGACGAGACTATAGCAACAATGCTACAACAGTTTAACCGTCCACCGTTTTACCTCCTCCCGCTAGCATTTTCTTAAGCCGTAAACAGCTACACGCTAAATACCCAGCAAATGGTGAGAGATACGACTGATTTTTATCGCTAAAGCCGAAAAATCCAACAACTTGGCCTTCACGCCTCCTACCTTATAGGTGAATCAGTCGAAAGAGCACTGAATAGTATCGTCCAGCGTTGCCACTAAAATCTTCAGCAAATGTAGTACGTTAGCCTACGATACGCTGGTATCGTCCAATTGTATCCAGACAAAAGAGTAGAATAGGGCGGGCAGCATTTCTCGACATTACCTGTTTTTTTTATTATCAGCGTGATCTGGTCCGGATCAGATCACGAAAATAAAACAAAACGGATCATTGAAAAGTTAAATTTTTGAATAGTGGCAACAGTTGCTTTCGAAAACAAAACAGATAATACAGGGTATTTCAAACTTCATATTGCCACCAGCCATATTGCAAATATTCGGCTCAACGTGACGTCACATAAGGCACATGAAATGTCACTTGCATTGTCGGGGGTGTTTTAGTATTTAGTATTTTATGTTCAAATGCAACTCATGAACAACATTTTGCTGGTATCACTTCCGTTTATCTTGGCATATTAAGGTGTGTCCAGACCAGCGAAAAGTTTCAGAAATGTTTCTGAGGCAAATCAGACACATTTCATAAATTCTAAAATTTATTAATTAAATGTTTATGAAATTCTTCAATTTTACCCTTTTTTGGACTAGAAGAAAATAATGTGTCAGGTCTCGGATATCACGCGACACGCGATTTAATTCAAATAATCGTATTAAATGAATCACTTTCTCATTAGGTATTCCAAGCTTTCCCGGACATTTTTATTTTATTTATAAGAAATAGTAACCGAAAAACAGCGCTCACTTTTGTTTATTTGGTGCCCAGATCCAAATCAGCAAAACATTTCATAAAAATGGTTTTGTTTAATAAATGTTTTAGAAATATTTATGAAACATGTAGGTATTTAATTGTTTATCAAATGTTTGGCTGGTCTGGACATATACTTTTAAAGAACGAGAAAAAACAAAATTACTCGGAATACGGACAGGGAGTTCATTCGAATGCCAAAAAATCAGTTGATTTTTTGTGTTTAATTTTTTAGTCTGGCAACGTGATTGTGTGGCTATCGTTTGCGGGCACACCAAAATGTAGAAATAAAACAAGCCACCTAGTGGGAAATAGTAGAAATAATTTTCAGATTATGATTCGTGATCTCGATGAGAAGCAGGATCATCTGCTGCTGGTGTAAGTGCATGTAAACCGATCATCTATTTGGATCGTAGCTGATAATAAAGAACCGACTTAATAACGAAACACGAACACCCTTACAGACCTAAGTCAGTCATAAACTGGGTCAAAAACATACATTCTGGCAGGATCATCAAGTCAGCTATGAGGCCTAGTAACGTTAGAAAAATGACAAGAGGCAAGCCACGAGCAGGAGTACTCTCCCCATTGCTTTTGTGTCTGACCAACAACAAAATTCAAAGAATCAGAAGAAGAAAAACTAAGTTTTACCTTAGCTTTCTTGATTAAAGGTACATGTTTCCCAACAATGAATGAACTTATGGAATCTGCTCGTAAAGAACCCTCTGGGTAGACTATACAAAACCGTTTGGCAGTAAGCCCATTGAAAACTGAGATCGTTTAATTCATTGAGGGGAGAAAGATATCGGACTTCGCATTAGAAAATCTCTCATCTGAGACGAAATAGGTTAGGCTGGGTTATAAATTAGTGGAAAAACAAGATCCTGCGCCTTGGTGGTGCCGGGAACTTGAAAAGCTAAAAAAGGCTGCGAGGAAGGCCTTAAATCACGCCATGAGGAGGGGAGAACCCGAAGCATGGGATGAATATAAGGCGAAAAAGAAAGAGCTAAACGTTACTCTGCGACGACGTAAAAGGGAGTCATGGAGGGACTTTTGCTCGAGTATGAGGAGTACATCTGAAGTCAGTAGACTACAAAAGATTGTCTCGAGAGATCCAGTTTCTAAGATCGGACTCATTCGTAATAGAGCGGGGGAGATGGTGGAAACACTGGATCACACAAATGAGGTCCTAATGGAGGTACACTTTCCAGGAAGCTATAAGTCAGATCAGCCCTGGGCTCCAAGGAAACAAGGAGCGAACAGGATGGATAGGACGGAAGCAGAACGGATCGTGACACCAAAAGCGGTCAAGGGTGCGATAGCAACATTCTCACCCTTCAAAACTGCGGGGCCGGATGGTATATTTCCAGGTCTAATGCAATGGGGTATAGACGTAATTGCACCAAGGCTCAGGAATATATACGTTGCATGCCTAGCAATAGGCTATATCCCGATAACATGGAGGGAAGCAAATGTGGTCTTCCTTCCAAAACCGGGAAAAAAGGACTACACCGAGGCAAAGTCATTCAGACCAGTCAGCCTAACATCCTTCCTGTTAAAAATAATGGAAAGGGTGATGGTGGACTATATGGAGAGTACTGCGCTTAAGATGTATCCTTTAAATAGTAGACAGCATGCATACAGGGTAGGTATGTCTACAGAAACAGCGCTACACCAAGTAGTACGCGTTGCGGAGGAAGAGCTAAATACCGGGGGCATTGCGATGACCACTATAATGGACATTGAAGGTGCTTTCGATAAGATATGCTTCGAAAGTCTGAAACAAGCCTTGGAAAAACGTAGGGTTAACCCACTGGTGGTAAGATGGGTGGACAATATGTTGAATACAAGGGCGATTAATATTCAGACGGGAACCTCAAAACTCAGAGGAAGGGTTAGCAGAGGTTGCCCACAAGGAGGTGTTCTCTCACCTACACTGTGGAATATCACTGTGGACTCTCTTCTCGACAGACTCGAGGCGACGGGCATTCACACAGTGGGATATGCCGACGACATAGCAATAATGGCCAGAGGCAAATTCATGGACGTCACAGCAGATATCATGAGGAATGCACTCAGAGTGGTTGAGCGGTGGTGTCTGGAACAAGGGCTCTCCATTAATGCGGCGAAAACAGATCTAATAGTCTTCACTAGGAAGAGGAAAAATCTGGAATTTCGGCCCTTAACACTTTTCGGATCGGAACTAACAACGACTAAGAAGGTTAAGTATCTGGGAGTCTATCTAGATACTGGACTTACTTGGAATTACCATGTTGAGGAGAAGGTCCGGAAGGCAAAGAGGCTAAACATGCCTATGGGTCGAATAACAAGGGTGCGTATTATGGAAAGAAATCACAAAACTCGTATTGAGAACGGATTACTTCCAGAAAAAAGAAATGGTGAAATAGTGATTTTCACGGATGGATCCATGATGGATGGCGGGGCGGGGGCCGGTATCTATTCAGAAGAGCTGGAACTTGCCCGTCACATTAGCCTCGGGAAACACACTTCAGTATACCAGGCTGAGATGATTGCCTTGCTTTATGCGTTGGACTACTTGCTTGAGTGTCAGGTGGAAGGAAGAAATATCCTCATAGCACTGGACAATCAGGCGGTGATCAGATGCATGGAACAAACAAACATCACAACATCACTGGCACTGGAATGCGTACTTAAACTCAATAAGTGTTCATCTAAAAATGAAGTAACACTGACTTGGGTACGAGGACACATAGGGATCGAAGGCAATGAAAAGGCGGACTCCCTTGCAAAACAGGGGTCAACTGAAAAGTTGCTGGGACCAGAACCATTCTCTTCAATTGGCAGAGGAATGGTTGAACAGCTTGTCCACAAATGGATCACGGCAGAACACCTGAGAAGGTGGTCAACCGTGGAACAATGTAGACAAGCTAAAATGGCAATAAAGTGGCCGACCTGCTCCACTCAAAGAAGAGTTCTAAGCATGAGTCGAGGAACATTGAAATGGGTGGTGGCTTTGTCTACAGGACATGGTAATTTCAGGTATCACTTAAGGAAAATGGGCCTTATAGAGGATGATACTTGTAGACTATGCCTCGAGGAATCTGAGACAGCGGCACATATACTGTGTCAATGCCCGGCATTGGCTGGCAGAAGAATGAGGATCTTGGGACATCAATGGGTCGAGACCCAGCCGATGAAACGGATCTCCCATAAACAGATGCTAGCGTTAACACTAGGAATTGAGCCCAGAGAAGAACTGTGGAGAAATCCACAGAGTCTCTCTGAGTAAGATTTACAGTGGTAGAGAGACGAAAAGAGACCCGACAATGGTGGTCTGATTCGATTATCTCTCGAAATATATATATATATATGGGTGGAAGCAGAGCGAGCCATGGAGTACCGCATTTAGGTGCATGTGGACCCATTGTGTTGCCCTTGATACGTAATATCTCTTAAAAGAAATGTTGAAGAAAGGGCAAAGAAAGAAAAATGCTTTTAAAAGGCCCTTTGGGTAAAAATGTAGACTGCAACCACTGAAAAGCAACTGTCACAAAGGGTTAAATTTACAAAGTGCAATGGTTAGCAGCACTTTGCACGATCAGAGTTGTGAAAAGCGAAGGTGTGTTTTTTGAGCTTCTTCGCAGCAAAGCATAGTAGACGAATGCCCAAAAAACGGTTGCAGTCGCATTTATCGCAATAAGCTGTAAAGAACACAGTCCTTCCTCCGATATAACTGTCTTCCTGGACAGAGAAGCAGCCATGAAAATCGATTAAACATAAATCAGTAAAATCAAAGGCGGTTAGGAAATGACTGATCTTCTTCGTTTTACCGGAGTATTGGTTACGTTTTTAGGCGAGATAAGCCATCATAAGAGTGTATTTATTTATTTATTTATTTATTTATTTATTTATTTTAATCAAATGAGTACATCTATTGTTCTCGCTAGATTAGATACTTAATACAAAAAATTTATACTTAAAAATGACCACCAAAGCCTAACAAAAGGATTAGTTTATTCTTAAATGATTCTCTACTAATATTAAAATCAATAACATCACAATATTTATTGGATTCCCTAAGGCATCTAGAAACTGGTTCATTGTAACCATAGTTAACCCTATGATAGGGTATATGAAATAAAAAGCGGTTTCTAAGAACTCTCGAAGGAGCATAAAATCCAACTAATGATAGTAGAAAAGGGCAATCGATATGACCATCTATCAAATCGCGAATAAACATAACGGAAAAATATTGCCTTCGTCTGAAAAGTGGTAAGATACCGAATAATTTGCACCTCGTCTCGTAAGATGGCATTTCAATATTCCATCGCAGTCTACGAACAGCTACTCTAGTAAAACGCTTTTGGATCTTCTCAATTCTAAAAGAATGTAATTCGTAAAATGGATTCCATACTATACTGCAGTATTCGAGATGTGATCTGACAAATGCAAAAAATAGACATTTAAGAGTATGAGGATCTTGAAAGTCTTTCGAATTCCGCAATAAAAAACCAAGCATCTGATTACCTTTGGCAACCAAAAACTCAATATGCTTGCAAAAGCTAAGTTTTATGTCAAAGATAACTCCAAGATCTTTTTTGGAGCAAATAATGGACAAAGGGGTATTATCGATTACGTACGTAAAGGGAATTGGAGAGAGGTGACGATGAAAAGAAAGGCTTTGACATTTAGAGACATTGAGATGAAGGTCATTGTCATTACACCAAATAGAAAGACATTTAAGGTCTTCTTGTAGAAGAATACAATCTTGAACTGAACGTATTGGTCGGAAAATCTTCAAATCGTCGGCAAACATAAGACACTGGGAACTCAAAAACAAGTCCGGAATGTCATTAATAAACAAAAGGAAGAGCAGAGGGCCCAGATGACTACCTTGAGGTACTCCAGAGGTGACATAAATTGGTGACGAGAGCATTTGGTTTATGCGAACATACTGGATGCGATCCGTTAAGTAGGAATGAATCCACTTTAGGATATTGGAGTGAAATCCTAACGTAGTCAGTTTGGAAATTAATGTTCTATGGTTAACGCGATCAAATGCCTTAGCAAAGTCTGTATAAATTACATCACATTGCGAGCCATTCTCAAGGTAATTCAAAACAGTATTACAAAAAATTGAGAGATTTGTAGTAGTGGATCTTCCTGTAACAAATCCATGCTGAGACGGAGAGATAAATCTATTTAAGAGAGGTGTAAGTTTGTCACAAACTAGTTTTTCAAACAACTTAGGGATAGAAGAAATTTTACAGATTGGACGATAGTTGGTAATATCATGCCTCGATCCCGATTTATAAATGGGCGTTAAAAATGATCTCTTCCAATCTTTCAAAAAAATTCCAGACTGGAGAGATAAATTAAATACTAAACACAAAGGTACAGAAAACGCAGAGGAGCACTTTTGAAGTAAAATTGGCGGGATGCCATCCATACCCGGATTTTTTTCTAGTGTTAATGAAGAAAGAGCTATTTGAACTTCAGTGATTGAACACTCTAAGTTGCCGATATTTACGAAATCATTGGACATTGAGTTGTTACATGAGACTCTAGGTACGGTAGTACCACAAGAATAAACAGATTGAAAGTGGTTAGCAAACATGTTACAAATGGTTGACAGATCAGATGAGGACACACTATCAAGACGCATACACTTAGGAATACCATTAGATTGTTTCTTGCTATTTATAAAGCTCCAAAAGCGTTTACTATTGGTTTTTAAATTAGATTCGACGGAAAGAACGTAGTGTCTGTAAAGAAACTTATTTAAAACATCAAATTCTTTTTGAAGCGACCGATAAACTTTCAGAAGTTCCGGGTCGTTATTTCTATTACGAAAAAGTTTATAGGCCTTATTTTTCCTGTTATTTAAATTTATGATCCTGCCATTAAACCAAATCGGCTTATTACCTTTGACAGACTTAACTTTAGGTGTAAACAAATCAATTGCCATTTTCACAATTTTGATAAATACATTAAAAGAATTTTCCAAGTTACAATTATTGTTAAAAATAACTAACCAATTTACACTATCTAAATATCCTGAAATGTTGCTGAAATTAGCTTTAGCATAATTATACTTGAAATAAGTGTCACCGGAACCCGGTTTAAAAAACTCATAGAATTCAAACTGCATGGATAGAGCTACATGAAAAACTGAATTAGGAAAGAGTGGGATCATGGAGTCGTTGATACTAATGTCGAGTTCGGAATCAACAAATACCAAATCGAGAACATTATTAAATTCATTAGGAAAATGATTTATCTGACAAAGGTCAAGCTGGGCAAGAGTATCAACGACTTCACGCTATAGTCTAACTTAACGTTAAATGGGAGAAGTCTAAAATCATCACAATCAAACGACCAAATTAAGTTTGGCAAGTTAAAGTCTCCAAGAAGGATAACGTGCTGACGATCTTTTAAATTATTTAAGATAAAGGAACAATTATCTATATGTGCTTTATATAACACGTAAGGACTCCTTGGTGGTATATAACTTACAATAACAATAAGTTCAGTTCCAGAACTGTATATGATTGAGACTGCTATTTGGTCAACATCTAAATCAGCTGCTGTTGGTAGCTCGATTTCATCACTGTGCAAAGAGGCCCGAACCGAAACCAATACTCCGCCGCCTCTCTCGCAATCAGTTAGAATGGGGCAACGGTTCTTGCGGTAAACTTCGTACTGGTCCTTATTGAACATTTCCTCGTTGTGATGATTCTGTGTCAGCCAAGTCTCAGTGAATACAATGACATCATATTGGGCAGATGAGGAGAAGAGCAAGACATCGCGAAGTTTAGTCCTTAGACCACCAGTATTTTGGTAATAAAGATTAAAGGCAATAGGAGTTAAATCCTTAGTTCTGAGTTTTTTGAAAGGTTGTTTGGAGCGTTTTTTGATTGGTTCTTCCTGAAGCTAGGTCTGTTTACGAATTCTTTTACCAGAATATCTTTAGGCCAAAAGCTCGGGTTGACCAGCAATTTTCCAGTTTGTAGAGGGGATAGAAGTTTGAAAGACGATGTTAGGCGACCAGTGAGGTTATCCGGTGTCAGGCTATGGCATTTTATGTTGCTAGTATTAATACCTTTCGCAGCAATGTAGTTCAAAATATCACTGCTTTTGGTACCATATGCTAGCCGTGATAAAAACACTGCAAAGTGGGGTGGCACTATTTTGAGAGTACAGTCCGTACTAGGAACACTATCCAATCGCTGGTGAATATTTACAGCCACTCCACTAGTAAGCGGTTTGTCAATGTGAGTTGAGGCAGTACTACACGTGGCCACTACATTATCGGAGACACCGTTGAGTACGACACTTCCTGAGTGGATAGAGTATTGCTTGTGACCCGCACGTAGCAAGCTTGAGCAATTCTCTGCCACCGATCACAAAAAGAGAAACGAATAATATAAAGAAACTCTTTACTATTCCACAACTACACCAAAAAAGGTGTTTCTACCTGTTCCAGGATTTGGAATCTCCTTAAAAAAAGTGTATTCGTCTTAGTTCGTTCCATATATTAATGTCTAACTGACAACAGGGGATTGGAATCACCTCTTTGGCCTTGAAATGAACGTGATCCATCCATCACGCACCCCGTTTAACCAAACCTAACCTAAGGATAGCTTAAGACCAACAAAGCTGTTGGGCCTGGCGGCTTACCCGCTCAAAAACGGCTTACCCAAGGGCGAAAACAAGTATATACTGTCAACAAGAAGCGACACCCATCATCGACGAATCGGCCACAATCGACAGCTATACAACTTTGAGGAAGTAAGGGAGATTCTCTACGGAGAATTACGCCGTTTCCTTGGTCTGAAAAAAACAATTGACAAAAGGGATATTTTGCATAGGTTAGGTCAGGTTAAAGTGGCTGTCGGCTAGCCGACACACTTAGACCATTATAAGGTCCCTTGTGATACCACATTTTGTATAAGATCCTGATAGTCCCTCCCCTGCTAAGAGAGAGAGTTCCTTCGTAATATGTTCGTTCCTGTTTACGATGACGGGCTTTGGAGGAGAAGATTCAATTACGAACTATACGAGCTGTACAGCGACATCGACTTGGTGAACAAATTGCACATCAGTGGTTTTATATGGCTAGGATATGTAGAGCCAATGAACATAAATGTTCGATCACGTACAAACTTCAGCTCTAACCCGGAGCGACAAAATCTGACCTGCCGTGCACAAGTATAGATATACCTCAAGCAACTTTGAGTGTATAGCTGAAGTTGACAGGTAGCTAGGTAACAGGCTAACTGGAGGCGCTTTATAGTTCACCCCGAACTGTAGATCTGCCGAAGTCAAGTAAGCAAGTAATCGGTGCGATCGTATCGCAAGTTCAAGAATTTCGAGTCATTGAGCCTCACCAATTTTTACATTTTTATTTTTGACTCTAAATTTTAGTATTTCACAGTGGCTACATTTTCCATACAAATTTTACAATTGTGAGCATCCGTAAATTTAAAGTGGAGACTTAAAATTGGTACGGCGCATTAATAGGAAAACGGAGATTCCGAACAAAAGAAAAATGCTCTCAAATGGCCTAAGAGAGAAAAGACCATCACAGCTGGTAAACGAATTTAAGAAACATCCGAAAATAAGTGAATAACGGTAGATCTTCTGATAGCTAATGATGCAGAGAACTCTAAAAAAGTTAGGTTTCTGTTAACGAAGTAACCACTCTTATTACACAAATCTTTAGCATTATATAAAAGAACGGATGCGGAGGAAGAATTTTTGAAAAAAGAGTAAAAGCCCGTGATCAAAGAATTCCTTACTCCAGAGAATTAAAAAAAAAAATAAAAAAAGTCACGACTGGGTCGAACGTAACTTTCTTGTTGATCAATAGTATGATTGGTTATGTTCTTGGCAGTGATGCCAACCATAATTTTCAAAAGTCTGTAGATGAAATTTAAAAATTCTGCAGAATTCTGTATTTATGGTTTACGAAATTCTGTAGAAATCCAGACATATTTTAACCATATTTAAGTGCCTAAAATGTAAGTTTGTAATGGCATAAAACATCAGTCATTAATTTTATGTATTAATTTTGTACAAGTACATCACTTTTATTAACCGCTGGAGTCGATAATACTCGTCGTAGTGCTAGCCTTGTTTTTGAAATCATACGTAGGTATTGATGTTAAACATGTTTCAGTATTCTTCAGAGAGTTGTACCTAATAGCACGTTCGTTTAAGCTTTTTTCTTAGTTTACTCTTCATTAAATTTATTGCCGAAAACAGGCGCTCAACATTTGCACTGCTATGAGGCAAAAGCAATAGAATTTGTGCAAATTCCGAGAGTAATGCGAATAAGGCAGTTTCATCACCTTTTTTCAAATTGGAAATATATCTCGAAAAATCTTCAAGTTGCACATGATTCTCTGAAGAAAATGGTAATGCTATATTCCTCAATAGTCTCAATAGCTGTTTTCTTATTATCAGCTATAATCCATATACAAGGTGGCGCAAAAATAACCTTCCGATGTTTTTTGGCTGTAATTTAAAAAAAAAAATGAAAAACTTTGATTCTTCTTGTGGATTATTTTTATGTGGTCTTTTAATTTTTTTTACATCAAGTCGAGAATATGATGTCATGTAAATGGCCGCCGCCACAGTTGATTGTCATTTGAGCCCTTTTTATGGCATTTTCCATCACTTTGGCCAAAACTTCTGGCGATAGGTCCTCACATTCTTGACGGATATTGTCTTTAAGAGCTGCAAGAGTCAAATCAGGCGATCTTGCTGGCCAGTGCAAATCGCCAAAACGGGAGATTAGGCGCCCGGGAAATGCATCCTTCAGCATATCGGTTGTGGCACGTGCAGTGTGTGCCGTTGCACCGTCCTGTTGGAACCACATGTTTTCCAATCCCAATTCATCAAGTTGCGGCAAAAAGAACTCGTTGATCATTGCTCTGTAGCGCTCACCATTCACAGTAACCGTTTGGCCCGCGACGTCTTCGAAGAAAAAAGGTCCGATGACTCCTCCAGCGAAAACAGCACACCATACAGTGACTTTGAGCGGGTGTAATGGCTCTTCGTGGGTTACACGCGGATTTTCAGTGCCCCACAAGCGTAAATTTTGCTTATTTACGTACCCGCTAAGATGGAAATGGGCCTCATCACGTTGTGCCAAAGTCACCGACCGATTATTGCTCAAATAAATAGTCACAAATATTCCGCGTTCTGGAGCAGTGTAGCGTAACATTGTTTATTAACGTGTATTTCGCATGTGTTTACTACACAAATGTCAAAACAGAACTGACATTAGGGGCCAATCGCAAAATTTATAGCATTTTCTGATAAGAGGATTACTTTTGCGCCACCTTGTAGTTATAGGTCCTCGATTTACATGCACTTACAACATCAGCATAAGATCCTGCTTCTCATCGAGATCACGAGTCATGATCTGAAAATTATTTCTACTATTTCCCACTGGATGGCTTGATTTTAAATGTTGATGTGCCCGTAAACGATAGCCACACAATCACGTTGCCAGACTAAAAAATTAAACACAAAAAATCAACTGATTTTTTCGCATTCGAATGAACTCCCTGTCCGTATTCCGAGTAATTTTGTTTTTTCTCGTTCTTTAAAGGTATATGTCCAGACCAGCCAAACATTTGATAAACAATTAAATACCTACATGTTTCATAAATATTTCTAAAACATTTATTAAACAAAACCATTTTTATGAAATGTTTTGCTGATTTGGATCTGGGCACCAAATAAACATTTATGAAATGTTTCACAGTTACCCAATCGTGATGGGAAATAATTTTTGTTTAACAAGTTTCCCTGCTGAAAGTGAGCGCTGTTTTTCGATTATAATTGTTTTTAAATAAAATAAAAATGTCCAGAAAAGCTTGGAGTACGTAATGAGAAAGTGATTCATTTAATACGATTATTTGAATTAATTAATTCGCGTGTCGCGTGATAATTGCTTCTAAAATTGAAATATTCCATAAACATTAAATGAATAAATTTCATAAATCTTTTATAAGTGTTTATGGACTGTGTCCGATTTGCTTCAGAAACATTTCAAAAACATTTCTGAAATGTTTCGCTGGTCTGGACACACCTTAATATGCCAAGATAAACTCAAGTGCTGGCAGCAAAATGTTGTTCATGTGTTCTGTATTTGAACATAAACTAAATTTGTTTCACAAAAATATATTTGAAAAGAAAAATTATGAAAATTTGATTCAAATATGGTAACACCCCCCACTTTGCAAGTGAGATGACATGTGCCTTCTATGATGTCACGTGGAGCACAATATTTGCAATATGGCTGGTGGCAATATGAAGTTTGTAATACCCTCCATTATCTGTTTTGTTTTTGAAAGCAACTGTTGCCACTATTCAAAAATTAAACTTTTCAATGATCCGTCTTGTTTTATTTTCGTGATGTGATCCGGATGATCAGATAAATAAATCAGATAATAAAAAAACATCATATATCATCAGCCATAACAAAACAAATAACGGTTAAATGGTTCAATATGTCATTCATATAAAGTCACAGTAGAACGACACAGACGGCTGTAAATTTGAACTGATAAATGTTTGGAGGAAAGTAGGTATTTAATAAATAGCTGCTCTTACACTTAGACCAAATGTAGCAAGATAGAATGAGAAAAAACCTACAACTGGGGGGTTTGCATGTTAACTACAGCGAAAGAAATAGATTCGTTAAGGTAGAAACGCATTATTTTGGTAGGTAAGTATTTTATAAGGTATTTTTAGTTTTTACTGGATTCTGGGATTTATATATATTTTAGTTTGAATTCTGTATTTCTGTAGGCAAGGTGAAAATTCTTTAGATATACAGAAAATTCTGTAGGGTTGCCATCAGTGGGTATAGGTGAAGATCTGAGAAGCAATGCTAGATAAAAGAAAAAGGTTCATAAAATATAGGAATAGTGTTAAATAAAATCCACTTTCGGTTATTCATCCCGTATGGCAGTATCAAATAAAAATGTGCGTTTTGTTCAAGTTGCAGCTCTCAGCAATAGGCAACTGGTTAAAGAGTTAAAAGCGCCTACTGTACTATTTATGGTTGGAAGTAGGGTTCGTGACAGAACGACATCTTTACATAGATATATTATATAAGAATTCAGAGGTTTATTTTTGAATGTGCAGTTATAAAGTAAAAATCCCGATGGGAGGGTGCAAATGGAGTGGCAGTTTCTGATTGCGTAAGCTCCAAGGGGTTGCAAATATTTCAATATTCAATATGGTTGAAAAAAAGAAGAAGGGTAATATTTGCTAAAAAGAAGTTTTGTGTGGCTTTTATTGCATTTTAATTGGAAGTGGTTGGTCTAGATTTCTACATAAATATACCGAAGATATGTAAACATAGATCGGGATTTGGGTAGTAATTTTTGAAAAATTATTAAAAAACAGACTTATTCGAATTTTTTGAGAAAAACTAAGTATGGGATCTTATTTATAGAATACTTATATTATTATCTTTAATATGCATTTTAGTCCAAATCGTTAGAACGGTTTTTGTAAAATTATGCAGACAAAACAGTAACAATTCTTGGAATGTTTCGTTTGAAAAATACTATTGCATAACTATTTAGCTGCAAACTGAGTATAAGATATTGTTCGGAATGTATGGTTTTTAAAGTTTTATCAAAATGTGGTTCTCGAGATGTGAGCAGTTTCTAAAATTTGCGTTTTCGGTTTGAAAACTAAGGAGGCAAGAATTTCAAAATCATAAATTTTACTCTAAGTATGCATTTTGGTTAAAATTGTTATTGCCGTTTTAAAGGTCAACTAAAGAAAGCTAAATTTTTAAAAAAAAAAACACCTTTATCAAAAATCCATTTTACGATAATACAGAGAAAAACTGAGTTTGCCATTAAGTTGCAAATGACAATATTACCGTCGAAATTTATTTTTGTTACAATCGTATGGACCGTTTTCGAGATATGTCCAAATCTCAATAGTACTGTTATTCGATATTTTTGCAGAAAACTGAGTATGTATTTGTGCTAACCTCACCTACTTAAGCTTAAACCGTTTTCGAACAAATCAAACTGGTATGAAAATCCGAAGTTTGAACGAAATCCGGTCAGCTGTTTAGGCTTTAGGCCAGTGACATACAGACAGATAGACGGGCAGAATTTTGCGACCCATTTTTTTGAGTTCCTCTATCATCGTAATATCAGAATTGATTAACTCGAGTTTAAAATTTTGTACGAATACAATATCTTTCTCTTACTACGTAAGCGAGAAAGTTAAAAAGAAACCTCGAATCGGACGATCAGTTCTCGAGTTATTGGCGGTATTATGGATGCAAATTTATTTTATGTACATAGATGTAGCTGTACAGTACAACTGTACAGCCAACTGTAGCAACATTTTAATTTTGTTAAAAGCAGAGTACATAATATACGACATCTTCTCAACTGGCCAGACCGGCACTAAAATACATATAACAACTTATCAAAAAGTACATGCATTTGGTTAGTAAACATTGTACATATTTGAACTTGTCAGAATCTGTAATCAGTGGCGTACGCAGGTGGGGACTCAGGGGGCTTGCCCCACTCCCAAACTTCAAGCCAAACGGATTAGGGTCTTGAATTAAAATATATGTCATAGTTCCTATAGGTAATTTGCATAATACGTCTGTCGATGTAGGTATGCGAAGTAAAACATGTAATCCAAATACCTAGAAAGGTTGTGATGTTTACGCGCTACTTAGTCTGTCTTGACTAATAAACTTAAGGTTTACGAAACAATCAAACAGAAGAAAAGACATTTGCAGGTATTGATTTCCTTCATGGGGAAATAAGTCATGTCAAAATAATTGTAAAACCTTCATTTAATATATTTTCGGTCTATTTTGTACTGGCGTTTGTTTTTTTTTTAACAAATCTATCGAAGAATAAAAAAGTAATGTTTTCTGGTAGTTTGGATATCTTTAGAACCTTGTAAATTTCATATCGACTCATACCGGGATGGTGGTAATTTTCAGTGTCCAGCTAAAATTTTCGAACTCACGAAATGCCGAAATTTTCCATACAAAATTGCAAAATATATAAAGTGAATGTTAAAAATGATTATTTTTAGGGCCCATAGGGTTAAGGTATGAAATAGCATATCGGGCAAATGGCCCCCACGGACTCTTTTGTGGAAACTTCTCATGATCGGCTTGCATAGTGTGAGGTGTGACTAAATTTTATTGATACCTACCTACCTACAGATCTTATTTTGAGCCTCGTGGTTAAAGTAGGAAAATTACCAGCAGCTCCAACCAAAACTTTATTTTTTTTTCAAATATTGTTCAACAATAAAAAACTGTTGTTCTTTCGTGTAGCGCTCCATTTTTAATGACGCATTAAATAATAAAAGTAGAATAGAAAATACAAAATAGAAGACGAATTTGTCGGAGAGCTGATGAAACATCAGATAATGGTAAATCAACGTCGTCCGCGTCGTCGAATATATCGAATGCACGAGCGGGCTTGAGTCGCCGATTATGATGTGGTGGATTTTCGGAAATATTTCCACCTGAAAAAACACCCAAAAACCTAAACTGGGCACACAACAAATCAAACCAATTTCCAAGTGACAAAAAACAAAAATCAAATGTCACCTTTTGTGAAATTTGACATAAAAAATAAATATTTATGGCTCAACAGGACCGTAGGAACCCTAGGCCTTCTCACAACCTTTCGTTTAGTGTGAGTTTTTCATTTTTGGGACGCACGGAAGGGATCTACAATTTTATGCCGAGTCCAAACGGCTAAATGAGAAACTCTTTCATGACAGCTTTACTCTCGGATGTTTGTCAGACGTTCGCGACAGGGGGCGGAAAAACACATTAAGTTGGAACTCGGGTTTTTGTTTGGAGTCGAAGCGGGATCCCTCGCTTAGTATCTAGTCCAACACACTAACCACGGCGTCGACAAATTGACACTGAACACAGGTTAAAACGGGTCAAAATCGGTTTAAATTGTTTTAAATCCGGGCTTAAATGCATATTAAATCAAGCGGGTTAAAAGCATGTTTTTAAGTGAATATTACGGATATATATTTAAATTGTCTGGCTTACAAAATGCGAATTAAATGGTCGGTTGTTAAATCAACTTAAACCTGATTAACCTACACCCGGAGTGGAAAATATGGTTGAAATGTGAAAAATACTGAAATGCCCTAGCAAAGAAAATTTATTTTCATTTTTGATTGCCGAATTCTGAGCCCAATTATTCCAATTTCCGGTTGCCGTACTAATAACAATTTTTAGTCTGGACTTTATATTTTTTGCGGAAGCTCACTATTGGGAGCTTTGTATGACCGCCAGTGGTCCAACTTACAACAAATTGAGTAAGGTCATGGATCGATACAAGTTTAACGCTTCCAACATTTGGAATATAGATGAAACGAGCGTATCTACTGTTTGCAAACCTGGCAAAATTGTTGCGGCTAGAGGAAAAATAATATCGGATCAGTGACTTCAGCGGCTAACATTAATCGTAGCTGTATCAGCGTCTGGCAGGGCAATATCAGCCATGTTTTTTTAAGTTTACTTTGTGTTTTTTCTATTAAGTTTATATTTTGAAAAAATTTTAGAAAGAAATTATGGCATTTGCGTATTTTGTAAAAAATTACCTACTTTTTAGATTTTCATGTTTCGGTACAACTAACCCCACTCACTGGTTCAACTTGCCCCGCTGGTGGGGTAAGTCGAACCACTTGGATTTGGTGTATTTGAGACAAAATAATTATTTGACTTAATTTTTTTTTTTTTTTTTTAAATTTCATTAAAAAGTCGAGGTTTCAATACTTCTACTGACTTTAGTTTCATAGCTTAGAACAGATTGGAAGTTATGTAGCGTCAAACAAATAAGTGGTCCAACTAGCCCCGACCTACCCTTCTCTTCTTCTTATTTGACACTAATGAGGTTTTTATGTTCGTTTGCTACAAAAAAAAAACAATCTTTTTCAGATTTCAGAGTACTTTTGCGAATCTGGATTTTTTCTCAGATTTGCTTCAGATTTACCAATTCAAGTACGTTTGAGTTTGACAACTAGTGGAGTTTGTTTACGTTTTCGTGAAATTTTTCAACTGAAAAGAAACGAATTGCATCGGGTTGATCTATTTTTTGTTAATTATTTATGTACCTACAAATGTTTAGAAATCAATCTGGGCGAGTATTTTAAATGTTTTCATATAAAATTTAACCAACGAATGGAAAACGCTTAGGAAAGTGTCAAAGACTACACATATTCCAATCGCACAAATATTAACGCAAAAAAGAGCAAGTGACGTTTCTATGTTCGATAGACACACGAAAGCTGAAATGTGAGAGCGAATCTGAAGAAGCCCAATCGAAAACCACATAACGTTGTCGCGAACTACCCTATCGACGCCGTTGTCTGCGATGTTCAGAGCAATGACAAGAGTCTAGGACTGATAGGATCCATAGAAAAACAGCTGCGCCCCGTTGCCAGAAACTAACATTTTTCTATATGATGTAGATAATAAGCAGAAGCACCATGATACATAATTAGGCTCTGTTCCATTTTCGACCGTGCCATACATGCCAAACGCATGACAGCACATCATTTTCAATCAGATCGTACCTTAAAGTTACGAAATTCAATTCGATCACGAAGATGTACTTCTCTTAATTAATACCTACTACGCATAAATATGGAAAAATATTATACGTACCGGAGTTAAGAGTGCATAGTTACAACTGTAGAGTTGGAGATTATGCAATATGCATTGCATATTATTAACATAACATATATATCTAGTCCTTGTTGCTAAAAACTATTATAATTACATTTATGTTAATTGTAATAATTAGGTTGAACGATAAAACAATGATATCAAGTTGATAAACTTAAATATGAATGTGTACCTATCTACAAAAAAAAAAAAAAAAAAGCACGCACACACGCACACACGCACACACAAACGCTTCTCACAAGTCTCAACACAAAGCCGAGTAATTTAGGTCAAGCATATTTCTAACAAGCACATCGTTTAGACAAAAAAAACGTGCATGTGAAAACCACCTAGCTTTGAAAGCAAATGCACTTACACAACCATGCTGCCACCACCTCCAAAATGAGTATATTTATAAAATAAACTTTTTTAAGCTTTCGGGAGGGGGGAGCAATTTGTTTTGATACTTCGTTGTATTATATGCCCTCAGTTGAGAGCCTACAATAAATCAAATCTTGAGCAGCTTATTAAGCAACTATTTTTGAATCATGGAGTAGGTCAAGGACAGAATAAGTGGAACGTAACTATTTGATTTGGAATACAAATACGACATTGTTAGATATATTCCTCCTAACCCAATCTCCGAAATGCAGTGTGAAATAGCTAGTTTATATTTAAAAGCTGTATACCTACATGGAAAGGGAAATTGTTTGACACTGAAAGCTGTACAATACATTACATTCGGAGTGCATGTGCTTTGAAAAGTGTAAGTATGAATTAAACACGTAAATAACTAACTAAATAAAATAAAACACATCAAAATTGACAAATATTTGTACTTTTATTTCATGCAAGCCCAGAAACATTTGTATGAAAAAAAAGCTGTACCTAGCTACTACACTAACTTTGTTTGCATTATATACAACACCAAATTGATAAAAAAAAAAAAGAGAAAAAAGTTGAATCATTTCACACATTGGTGGACCCACATACATTCGAACAAATTATGAAAACATCAATATTATACAATCGCACAAACACATGCGCCTTCATTATACAACGAAAAAAGCTCGAAATGTTGCACATATTACACATAAACAAGAAACTAGGTCATGAATGTAAGAGACAGAGTGATTTTAGCCAAGAGCAGTTAAATGAGATACAAGTTTTATTAAATATAAAATCGGAAACAGATATGGGATTTTTTTTTTGTTTTCAATTTAATACTTCTTAGTGTGTTGACAACTGATTCGATAATGCAATGACCTAATTAAAAAAAATAGAATAGTTTTCGCCATAAAACGAAAGACAATCACGGAAATCTTTCAAACGATAAGCTACTTGGTACTTTAATACAGACACAGATATTTATACGAAGGTTGGGGTAGGTCAGAACAGAAGGTTGTAAGCAGAACACGGCCATTGAAAATATAATAAGATACGTGTGACAAATATATTCACACATTTTTATAAAAATTGTATAAAGCAGTATTTTAGTAGGCCATGGCGATCCTATTTAACTTACATTAACATTTGGATTTGGTTTTGGATTTCGATTTCGATATTTTGCCCAACATATCTACACGTACGTGGCGCATATTTTAATTTACCAGAATGGGAGCATAATTCTTTGACAACTTTAGGTGACATTAACTATCAAATAGCCTATATATAGGGATATATGATGTGTAAGATATGAAACGGAATCAAATTAAGGGAGATTGATTAACAAAATTTTGCGACGATGATACTTTTGCGAGATGGCTGTCTAATGAAAAATAAACCTGACGAAGATATAAAGTTTGCTTATTCAACGTGGGTATGTTTTGATTTTGATTCATCTAGATTTTGTGAGCACATGCTGAGACAGTAAGAGTAGGGACACCTATAATTCTGTGACAGTTTAACTTTGGGCCTTACTAATAATCATTTTTAATTTTCACACTAAATATTTTGTAGGTCACATTGGGTGACTTTATATGGAAAATTTGGCAACTGTGAGTTCGCAAAATCCAGCTTGGACGCTGAACACTAAATATGGTTATTTGAATAGCGCCATATAATTAAAATTTTTATTGCAAACTGTGCAGAAAAATAATTTTTCTTTTTTAATGAAGAGCTTTATCAGGGACAACGAGAATAGATTCCTGTGGATATGTTTTACTTGTCAGCAATGTAAATCAAATTGGTGAATTGAAAACATTCCGAAGCAAATACTGTTCCCGAAAGGGTTGAATAAAGGCCAGTTGTATGTTCAAACTTTGCTGGATTCAACAGACTCCTATACCTAAGACTACCTAATTAAGTTGTAACAGTCGATTTTAAAGTCGATATTTTTACTTCACTATCTGCGACGGATAACAAAGATCCGACAGTATAATTCGTACTAAACACAGTTTCAAACAAAAATCTGACAATATAATAATATAGGTTGGACAAACTGACCCACGCAAAAGTAAAGTTCAGTATGCAGTTAGAAGCCATCCTGTGACCTTCTGCACCAAATACATAACCCTATTTAGTTTTCTTTTCATACATGCAGTAACATTGCTCGTGTCGTCGATTTACTAAGAAAGGAAATGACAGCTAGGACAAGTAAGAGTGTAAAGAAAAAAAATCAAACATACCTTCTAGTTTCATTCCAACCTCCAAACATTTTTGGAATCGACAATACGGACATCTCTTGCGCTGCGTTTTATCAATATGACAAGATCTTTCAGCTACGCATGTATAAACTTTTTTGTTTTGAACTGTCCTTTTGAAAAAACCTTTGCATGATTCGCATGTCAGTAGTCCATAATGGTAGCCACTAACTTTGTCTCCACATACTGGACAGAGTTCTTCAAAAAGATGCTTAAAGTCGATTCCCTCACCGCCGTGGATTGCGGAACCTGTTGTACCAACTGGTGGTGGTATGATAGATATATATCCACTATTTGTATTCGCATTTACGACACTCCCGACACCATTACTACTGCTATTACCCGCACTATTTGGGCCATTATTTCCGACAACACTTCCACTTCCTCCAACACTTTGCTGGGAATGAGAGGACGTGTTGTCTTGATAACCTGTTGGAAATATATATTGTGAATCGAAATTGTATATATACGAGTATGAAAAATTTGAATTGGCAATATTTTGATTTTGTTGGTAAATTGGATGATGTTGTTGTTGTTGTTGATGCTGGAGTTGCTGCTGCTGCTGCTGATGTTGCTGCTGCTGCTGCTGCTGATGCTGGTGATGGTGATGTTGCTGTTGATGGTGATGTTGACTGTTGGTCGTGTTGTTTAATTGCAAGTTCGTATTGCCACTGGCATAGGAAGAAAAATCATTTTGAGTAACGTTGCCATCAGTGTTCATGGAGGACGAATCATTGTCGTTATTACTGTTACCGACATTGGATGCCGCGTTTGTGATATTGTTTGTTACACTTGACTGTGATGTCGCTCCGATTGCGGGACTAGGCGGAGGTTGTTGTTCTAAGTTACCCATCGAAAATGGTGGCATATTAAGCGACGAAATAAACGACGCTGCAGATTGTTGTTGCTCCATTTTAAATAACATTTTTTAGCACACCATCAAAAACAGAGTATGGGTTAACCACTCTAATTGTATTTTTTATTTATTACTCATGTAACCTCTTTTATTTATATTGCTAGCACTATTTTTTTTTTTTTTTTAATAAAATCTAAAGGTTTAAAAGTGGACGGATACACAAAACTTGTTGTTTTTTTCAACTTTTTTGTTACTGCGCTTAAATTAAATATGTTTTAAGTACACCAACATTTTTTAAAAGAATAATCACACTTATTCAAGCTTGTTTTACATTTTGGACGTACACTATACATCGTCATATTTTGTTATTATTTTTTGTATATTTATTAACTTGAGCAATATTTGTTTATATATATTTAGCTCGACATCGGCACGTTATTAGGTACTTTAATATTTTAATCATCAAGTAATTGCAAATTCTCACAAAAAGGGATACGCATGTATATTTATGTATTTATAAAACAAATCACACAATTTTATTTAACATTTTTAAAACAGGATAAATATTAATCATTAATCACAGTGAATTAATACAATAATCATAATCCTTGGGCTGATATTGTATGTATAGATTTTATTTTCCCGAATATAGCATGTTCTAGGTGTAATTAAAATCCAATTAAATTAAGTGTTAAATTTGTAAACATGGTAGGTAGCAGAGCAGTTGAAACTAGCACAAACGTTGCAACGCAATCTACGTCAGTATTTAAAAGAACTTAATTCACAAATGACAAAACACAACTGTCAGCCGCCACGGATCACGATTGACTAAACTTAAGTAAATGCTAGGATTCCCGCAACACTCTTATTGAATGTACCTACTCCACATTCATTACGTATTCTCGAAAAACTTGACTGAATCAATCTATCTATATCACATAATACCTCACAGTCGCGCCGTCGTCATCATCATCACTGTTGTTCTCACTGAAAACACCGAAGACCGAACCGAACGTGAACGTATTTTTTCAGTTGGACAAAATAAGAAGCTTTTTCCAATGAAATGAAAAACAAAACGAATTAAATTTTACGCGAAGCTTGCGATTGCGACTCTTCTTTGCTTATGTTTGTGCGGCGCTCAGCATGTATCTGAGCAAGTTTTACCACCAGCACCGCACACACAAACACGTTTGAGCAAAGAAAGCGAAAGTGAAACTTACTCAAAACATGAACATTTTTTTTATTTCAAAAGCTTTATGTTTTGATTGTATTTTGGGGGAAGTTAAATGGAAAAATACTACATACATATGCATATGATGGCGGGTAAGCATCTTTTTTTTTATAAATTAGGCATTTACATTATTTATGTAGACACAAGTTTACGTACGATTTAAAGCATCAAAACAACCAATTTCATTTAAAAAACAAGTTCCTTTGCGTGTTTGAATTTTCCGTTGATTGCAAAACTAATTTCATTTGAAATCAATCAACTTGTAAAAACGAAACCTGTGGATCGTCAAGCAATTGCTTTTCCAACCTTTTTCCCTTTAGCTATACAAGGGATTGGGATCCTTCTCTTTTTTTGTCATCACTTTAGGTGTCCTTTAGGCGACCCAACTTAATCCTTTTTGGTTTTTGAGTTAACTAATCCGTGAGCGCAAAACAAAAAAAAGCCAAGGCTTATGTGTGGGGGTAGACACTACAGACTACAGTCGAGCCCGTAAAATGTGAAGTTTGTAACTTCCAAGAGAGTTGTGACTTTGTCCGACAGAACATGCAAAATGCAGGGTTGCCAGATTTAGTTTGCTTGAAGCGTCTGGACCTTAAAAAAATGTAGCCCAGAAAGAAGCCCAAAAATCGTTGAAAATTTTCCCAATTAATTGAGTATTTTTTTTGGTATTTTCCCATTTACCCATCTCACTTATGCATGCCGTGAATTTAATTTGACTTCTATATTCTGCAATTGGCTTTTGTGACATGTTTCAAATCAAAAGGCCTGCAAAATAAATTGCTGCAAGTTGATCGACTGTTGGATGTCACTTGACTGCAAGACTGCTACCAAGTTTTAAAAGTGCGAATTTGTTCGAAAATATTTTTTTTTAGTTTTGTGAAGGAATAAAACAAAGAAAATTAACATACAATTTGTAAATGATATGTAGCCCAAAATTGTGTTGGGCGCTCATTTTTTCATTTCTATCGTTTTTTAAGAAAAAAGATAGCCCAAAATACGAAAATTTGCCCAATCTGACAGAACTGGCAAAATGTAGAATTAATACCAGAGGGTGAATCTATGGTTTTATTTTTTTAAAGCAAAGGAAAAGTCCTGGAATTTCTATAACGCATACAATGCAATACTCCAGAGAAAAAACATCTCCATCCTAGGTACGCTTTTGCATTTGAAAATCCAACATTTGTGATAGTAGGAACATAGTGATGTAGGAACTATGAAGGGGCAATGCCTTAAATAATTAAAAACGTTTTGTTTTTGAAAAATATGTATTGTTTAAAATCTATTATAATAGTAACCGACGTGCTTGTATAAGTTTTGTGTCCGTACCTAGATGACTCGACATGATTGTGACACCTAACGATATATGCTATCAAATTGCCATTTTATCCGGACTCAACTGTAACAATTTAATTTTAAGAAATGTTAAATTTCCAAAGTGTTTTGCGATGGATGAATAGCAATTGATCGTAAATATTATTATGAAGAGTGTTTCTCGTTGAGTATAGCAAATACCACTGGGTCCCATTTGTCAATAATTGCGTTAAATAGTCGCCCACGCAGTTAATTTTCTGACACACTGTTGTAGTTTAGTAAACTGTTTAATACGTTCAGTTACAGCAGTTTTATCTGGAGACATGATATAAGATCTTTAAACATTTATCGTCACATCATGGTCCATTCCGGACAGTTAAGAAATTATTTAACAATATTACCAAAGTTCAAGCTCTGTGGCATATATTTTTAATATGTCTCGGACATGCTCTACTCCTAGATCTTTGTGTAAGTTGTGGGTCAAAACTATTTCTTATTCTTCGCGTGCAATTTGCTCTGAAAAGTTTTAATCACTTGTAGGTTTTCGAACAACCCCAAAGCAGAAATCAGTAGTTTATTTTTCAATTAAAACTTGATTTTATTGTAATTGTACTTATAATAAATATCTATATAATTTATTATGATAGTATTTTATATAGATAATAATAACTTTCCTCTAGGGACAGCAATTTTTTTTTATAAGTCCCATGCCCAGTTGGCTAACACTGCGACTGAAAGGGCAGCAATACTCGGCACCCAAAAATAAAGAGAAACGAGTAATCTCCCAGCTCATTACACCAAAAAGTGGTTTCTGCTTAGACCGGGATCGGCCTGGGTGCTCCAGGATATGGAAAGAAGCTTTCTGAGGACAGTTATATTCACAAAAGCTTGCTAGATTTTCGTAAGAGGTGGTGCAGTTGAAAACAATTAAGATGTAACTTAAGTTTTCCTTGTTTTTAAGGCTGACACTCCTCGATTAGTGCTTACAAACACATAATAAAAGCTAAGCTACTGCGCACACAATTTATCTACACTCAGAAAAAAACATTGGAATGCCAACAATTCTCGTTAGGTAAAATGAACCGAAGTATACCATTTTTTGGTTTAAGAATGACATTGTTGGCAATGATGTAAAAAAATAGCATGGAGGGTATATAATTCTTACGCTGAATACTTAATTAAATTTTAGCTTATAATTTTATAAAACTCTTAAAATTCTTCGCTTAGTAACCTTTTTTTTTTTATTCTGAGTGTAACAGATTTAAATTTTTTTCGACATAACTTCGACTGGAGAACTTTTAAATATTTGTATTGTGATATGAGTGCTAGGACTCTGCAACGTCTCTACGTTCCATTTATTCGAAACAAGTAACTGAATTAAAAAAGTTTCTAATGACAGTCGGATTGGTGACAAAAATTTGTATGACCTACTTCTGCTTTCATTACATTTATTTGAAGCCATGAACATAATTTCTAAATTAAACCAATACCAAATGCCGATTCAAGACTCAAAGTAACCTAAATTGTTAAAATGAGTCTTTTGGTTCTGCCGCCATTTTAAACACTTTTGCTAATGCAAATCTTATTTGTGTTATTTTTCTTATTAAATAACTTTTAGAAATCGTCAGTATTATTGTAGTTCCACAACTGAATGGGTAGACCATCTTCTGACAGTCTTAACTCACTTGTACAGTTTGTTTCCTTTTTTTCTTTAATGGACAAACCTTTTGATGACTCTGTCAATAATTACCAAAAAATCCGGTTGTCAGTTCATTGACAATCTTACCAGATTGGTCTGGACCAATGATGTAACCTGGGATGTAATCACGTAACTTTTGAGACCTCCAAAACTAGTTGATCTGCCCCCTGAACGCAGGGTCGGTTTGGTCGGTAACACGCTGTCTCCACTTGCGATGAATTCAGAGTATGCGATTGAGCATGCTTTCAATATAACAAGTGGAGAACATTATAGCTCTGCTATGTGCATTCATCGCAAGTGGAGACACCGTGTAACGTCACTTTTTCTATTTGAGACACATATGCGAACCGTCAGCTTGGTATACTTAGTCACAAATGTCTTTACTACATTCGGCGGCTGCTTCTACCGACCGATCCAGGCCAATCAAATCTAAGACACATCACGTCAGCCAGCTGTCAGACTTACTGAACTAGATACTTGAACGTCCCCATTAATATAGCTATTTTCTAAACAACTGTCAATTTGAAACTTACTACTTATATGTGATTTTTATAACATCCTTAACATAAGTTAAGGAAAACTCTGGGAATATCAGTCGGGCATTTGTGAGTATTAAGCAACTTAGTAGACACATGGAACAGTCCCAGAGCAGACGAAAACGCGATATATTTACAATTTCCGACCAGCTGATCATGGCAGCTTGCTCCAATGAACAGCAAATAATATTTTGGCATGGAATGTATATAATACAAATAAAACATGTAAATTGTTAAAACTACCAGTTGAACTTCAGTAGCCTTTTCTTTTCTTTTTTATTCCGACACCGCCCAACAAATACTGTGATGTACCTTATATTTATTTTTATTTTATGAAGGCTGGTGTTTTAAACATCTTCTTATACATCGGTTTGTAATGTATTAAGCTGCGCAATTCTTAAGTAGGTTCATACAGCGCACCGCAAAGGAAACTCTGTCATACTCACAAGACTTGTTGAATTGAATATGTAACAATAGACCGCACACAAAGAGTTGATTTCAAAATTAACTGTCAGCTATTATTTTAGCTTAAAGTTAATTTCGGTGATATTTTAATAGGCAGATCGGAACCACCAGACCAACAATACAGCATCTGCTTCTACTGGTAGACTAGACCGAAAATGAACAACATTTGTGTGACTTGTGAGTTGCGACGTACAATCATTCGCTTTTGAGTGAATAAGACAGTCCACGAAGGAGATCAGAACACTCTATATAAAAAAAAAAGTATTTCTCATACCTATGTGCGAATACGTAGGAATGCTAGAAACAAACATTCTTAGTTTCGACTCTAAATTTAAGGATGTAGTTCACAGTGGCAATATTGTTCCTAAAAATTTCGCATTTGTGAGCATCCGTAAATTTACAGTCGAGACTAAAATTTGTTATTAGTACGGCGCAAAGTCGACGGTTCTTCGTGCGTTTCTTCTCATAAGCGTTGAGTTCTTATATAAGCGCTTTGTTTATATCCGCCGTGGACTGTTTTCCCCATACATGAACTGTACCTACCTAGCTTAAAGGATACCGTAGTTGCCATCCATAAGGAAAGTTTGATTTTAAACAAGAGTAGCTTTGTTGCTTTTAGAGCGATTTTAATAATTTTTTTTAAGGAGTTTCCTTTTTCTAAAAATTAAATTTTTCGAGGTAAGAGATTTCAACTGAGAATTAAATGCATTATAAAAAAAATGTCACTCAAAAACTACAGTAGCTGTCACTCTACGGAAATACAGTTGTTTTCACCGAAAAATAATGATTAAATAATAACTACCGTTTTATTAAAATGCATTTAAAGCTTCTTTATTAAAGAAAATGCGACAGTTTGATAAGTTAATATTTGAATATATGTAAATCCATTAATTTCAAAAAAAAATTATAAAATATTAGTAAAATATAATAGTTTATTAATGTAGTTTTCGAATTAAACAACTGAATTTAAAACATTTTATGGAACGTTGCTAAAACGAATTTATTGCAATATTCAAATTTTAATTAAAAAAAAAATTATTGCCGAGACAGCTAGTTGTAGCCTATCCTCATCGTTTTATTTTTTTCTTTTAGGCATTTTCAAAAATCTGAAACAAATAACCGTCGTATACTATGGTATATAGTTGTTGGCACCGTCAAAAGTACAAATTTTTTTTACAGTGCCAACAACTGTGGTCCCATATGAACAAGTTAATAGGCATTCCCTGTCAATAATGCAATCTATTGCTATTCTTTAATACAGTTATTGGCACTAGCAAATAATTTAGCTATTTAAACTTAAATTAATAATATTTTATTATTGCCATATGAAATAGCTTAAGTTTTGAGAACTTCAAAACAAAAAAATTGATTTACAAGTATCAACTGAAGAGAGCTTTTAAAATAAGAAAACCTGGAAAATGTTACGAATTTATTATAAATGTTTGGAGAAAAAATTATTCTTTCGAAAGAAGTAACTGGAAGGAAGGAAATCGCTATTGAACAGAGGGGTGTCAACTAGTGTATCCAGAAAAAAGGGTGTCAACTACTGTATCCGTTACCTAGGAACTTTAAAAAAATACATTTAAAAAATTAAAAATATTTATTTGCTGTAATTTAAAAATAAAAAAATAGGAACTGGTATAAAAAAATATTTGCGACACCCTGTACATCGTTTAAATGTTGCTAAGATGTTAAAATGAATTCGATAAAAACGTTTCCCCTTTAGGAACAAGTTATTTACCCAAATTAAAATCTCAAGTTGCGGCAATTTTCAGAATATTTTATATATTTGGCATCACTATCCATAAAGACAACAAATTGGCATATTTCTGCAAGACAATAAATTCATTGCTATTGCTTTACCCAAAAGTCAACGCTGACGAAACACGGCCAGAAAGAGAAACATTTTGCACCGATTTCGATTACAGCATATTTTTGGTAGATACACATTCAGCGAGCTTTCTTGTCCACGATGTTTTTATTTTACTTTTGCTTTCAATATAAACCAACTCACACACGCCCACTTAAGCCGAAGAGCTCGTGTGCATATGCATACACGTATTCTCTATATACGAGCAAGCAAGCACATTACTTTTGCTTTTACCTCGATTTTACGAGTGCGGTTGGACGGGTTCGCCGGCGCGCGCTTGCTATGAATAATGTAATAAGTGAAAGTGTATCGGTGACCCACTTTCACGATTGAGGTCTATGTTAGAAAAATATACCTATGCCTCCTGTTCGTCATTTCAACTCGTTTTTTTTTCTTTTCTTTTTGTAGGTATTATTATTATTTCCCAATAGAATACGAAAGCTTTTATTGTTGTGTCTTGTGTGTATGACATGATACAAAGCAGTATACTGAGAATATGGTATTGTAAACGATATGCGCTAACTACTTGTACAGTGTTATCTGTGGAAAACGTAACGTATAAGGCCTTGACATATATTGTATTTATGAGTTTTATGAGAAGACACATAGAAAAGACCCTGTGCAATACACACATCGCTACAATGCGATGTACAGAAGCGATTTCTAACATTTGCCGAAGGAATTAGGTATGTGCCTGCATTTTAATTTGAAATATACAATATACAATAATGCAAGTACCTATATTTTAAGTTTAGCCAAAAGCCGGCATGTTTTGAGCAGTGACCCACTTACCTACTTTACAGAAATGTGAAGCTTTTCTTATTTCGTGTTACATAATTTATAGGTACGAGCAACTATGCACATGCCAACAATATTCATTTTGTGTCACTATATAAACCATTAAATAAAATACTGGCTTAAAACCTGAACCAAAATCGTGGGTAAGGCGTAAGGGCAAAGGTGAGATAGGTATACATATGATAAATAATAAAACAACTATCTCAGTACATATTTGTTATATATACAATAGATATATCTATGAACCATATAATATAAACCTAGTTGGGTTAATGCGATAGGGAATGAATCTTCAGATTGAGGTAGGTAGGTATATAAATATCGCACATACCGTATATAGCTATAGGTATATATACCCACTCATGTGCCGTGAACAAAATGTGTAAAGGAAATCCGATTAAAGGTGAAGCGAGAAAAAAAATTGGCCAAGTGCAGTAGGCCATGCAATTATTAAAGTAGGTCACCACACTTCAACTACCGCAATTGTTGCTTTAAAGCTCTAAACAGGTTGCATCATACTCGTCGATTCGATAGCGATCGAGAGTGTTTTGTTGAGTGCGTATTGTAAGCAGTTTATAAATGTGGGGTAGGGTAGGTATGGTGTGCTGTGCTGTATTTACTTACTCATTTCAAATGTGAATCACAGATATGTAAAAATGTACACTAAGGCCCCCATCCACGACACAAAATTGTTTGTGTAGGCATAGGCACGTATACGTTTTATTTGTGTGGAAATGTTTGTGCAAACTGTTTTTGTTGTAGGTATACGCTACATGGCCTTGTTCGCATGTTTGCGTGTTTGAATATACGTCATACCTACCTCAAACTTGTGCAAGAAGCGGATTTCGATTTCGAGTCGTAGGTATAGACACGAAATATCCTTTATTGCCACCACACGGGCACGACCTGCTACGGCACAATCAAAACAAAAATTATTGTGGGTGCTGCCAACATCTTGAGGTAAAATGTGATGCCAGACTTTTCGGACTGACTTGCCCACGACGATTATTAAAAATACCCTTTTTGGCCAGAAAAACTCCATGATAATCGCCAGAAAAAAATACACACACATAAATAATTTTACTACACATTACACTTCTCATTTTACTGAATTCGAATGGTTCAGATTCAGTATTTGCCCTTTCTTTTTCTTCTGAGAGATATAAAAATGTCCTTCCCTTTTAGGTTATTTTGAAATGCAAAATGCCCACTATCTGGCATCACTGAGTTGAGTAGGGTTTCACGAAAGCATCTCTGAGCAAAAGCATTTTTGCGCAAAAGGATGTACAGTCGACTCCGCTTATCTACGATTTACTGAAAAAAATTAAACAGTGACAAGTTGCCACGGAAATTTATTCTCAATTGACCGAAGTTCGCTTTGGAGAAAATACAGCTTAAGAAAAAAAAAAAATTGTGGCAAATTAGTGTTTCAGACTGTAGACTGTCCCATTAAGTAAAAAGTTTGCTCCTTTAAGGTCGGTGGTTTGTTGGCATAAAATTTAGACTTAAAAAACCCCACACAGCGGAGCCCTGGCAATATTTTTTTACAAAAATATTTAAACAGTTGGGAAGAGTCAAAGGCCCGTGATGGAACTGCAAACTACATTATGCTGCATATTTCGGCAATGGACAGTAAAAAAAAAAAAAAAATTCAGCAGCAATAATTTACCCCTCCTGAAAAAGACTCATATGAAACCATTTCCGTTTCGACATTTAATTCAAGGAGTTTACAAAAATGTTTCTTTTTATAATTTTAGCCCGGTTTATGGAACCCCACAAGTTTTTCTGAAGATGAGTTTATTGAAAAACAAATTACATTTGACCTGAAACTGATATTAAAATTTTCAGTTGATTTGCAAATAAAAATCGTATTTAAAAATAGTCAAATATTTGGCGCAAAAGGTCTAAGCACAGTCCAGAGACCCCATTGTGCAGTCAAAAGTCAATCAGTAAAATGTTTTTAAATTAAAAAGGTAAGAAAATGACTGAACTTATCCACTTAACGAAAGTTGAATCGCGCTTTGAAAGAGAAGTTGAACTATCCAGTAAATGATCTAAATGACAAACTCGGTAATATTCTTTTTTTTTTTTGTTTTAACTTTCAATTTGCTGTTTTCCGAAGTTTGTTTCCTATTAAAAGTAGGCAAATAACAAAATAAATTCACATGAACTTACGAGTATTCTAAGACTAGATGGTTATTTGTTTAGCCTGAAATTGATCGCCCGATTTACAGCTCTCAGTATATTTACCTTGTCTCGCAAGGTAAACTCGCAATGCCTACAAGTAAAGCGTTTTTCGAAAGACTTTTCAGTTTTATGAAGGACTTTTAAACTAAAGAATGAAAACGCATATCATTTGACTTAGTTATTAATTTGGCTACATTTTGACGAAAATGTCTTAGTTTTATATCACTTTTTAATATGGCACAAAACGTGCAAATTCGTTAAAAGCAAACAAAACAAATAATACCGTCGATATGTCCATAAAAACATTTATGGAATTATGTCCCATCTAACATGTTTTGTTTCTAAAGAAAAGATGCAGGTACCTGTTGCTTAAGTTAATTGAAACCAATAGTAGTGCTGCCAGACTCTTCAGCATTCAGCGCCCATTATAGTTTGGCCGATGGTTCATTTAAGCTTGGAATATTTTTTTAAATTTTAAATTTGGGTTATTTTTAACATTGAATCGCCCAAATTGCTTAAAATCGAAATCCACCCAAAATATTATCACACATTTTCGACTTCTATTTTCTCTAATTCCCTAAAGCTAAAACAAAAGTTTTTTGAGAAAGTAAATATACTTTCGGTTATAGGAAATTGGGGAAAAATTATATTTGTAACCTTTAACCTGTAATGTTACAGGTACCTACATAAGGTTCAGACTGTACCTACATAACCTAAAAAAAAAAAAATTCTCTATATGCTATACTATACTGCATCTCCATGAATCTATTAATCCACTGAATTTAATTAAAATCTTTATTAATAAATATCTATGTACCTAGTAATAAAACATTAGTAGTCTATCAACCAATAATGTAACTATAGGTATATGCATGCGTGTGTGTATAATAAATAAACCAAGACCTTCCACAATATGTTTTTCGATGTTTCGGCATTTCGGACTTATTGTAGCATGGTTGGTTACTAAACATTGCGTTAACGCTTGGCTTTGGAACGTATTTTATAAGTGTGGTTGTGTCCTCACCCACCTTATTTTCTGAAACACGTATAAGAAGCTTTTTGTCGTAATACCTCACACAAACACAGCTTGTGTAACCCCTCCCACATGAAGAATAAAGAGTTTAACAAATGTAGGTGAATGATGAAATTGAGTTCATACAGAGATATTTCAACACAAGTATACGCTGAAAGCTTTTACTATTTCCCATGCGCCAGCGCCATCCAGCAAGATGAGATACAAACAATATTGTGCTCTCTATTTTTCGTCTGTAATATTTCTTGCTTCAAGTCTTTACTCGTATGTGACGAAAGTGCATTGATATAAATGTATAGCCAAGTGGGGACGAGTATATATGAATGCATATAGAACACAACACTATCTACATACAATCAAGTATTTGTTGAAAAGCAATGCATATTACAATAGCCACAGAGGCAGACAAGCTTCATAAAACTAATTGTAACTAGGTCAGGGTGCATACCCATCATCTCTGCGTGCGCCGCTGGTGGGGTAATGCGTTGTCAGCAACACATTAATACGAACGATGGCAAAATATTTCTCTGTTTACAAAATGAGTATATAACGAAAGTAGTACAGGGTTATTGAGCGACCTATTAGCATACTTTTAACAATGACGGTTTTCATTGAGCTAAGGTTAACGTGTGCATATTGTTAAAATACGCAATATAACAGTGACGCAATTATCTTTGAAAACAATAAAACTTAGAACAAACATATCTGCACCTGGCTACATAAAGTATATTATTTAATACATATGTAATGCTAGGGACAGTGGAAAACCAAGGTCGGAAGGTGGGTACCTATGTACTAGGCAAAGACTGAGTTCAACAAAGATTGACCAAAACTTCGCATCGTGTCTGATAAATTATCAAAATTGGATAGGTTCATAATAAGAGGTTCATGAACTAAAATCTGGAGTAAAATTAATACATTTGTAGACATTTTGGCATGGAAGCTTACCGAGAGGGTAAGCATCCATGTACTGTGTATACATAGATAAAGTTGAAGCAGGTCTGGCCTTAAAAATAAAAGCAGGCAATTGTGCTGCAAAGGGCTAAAAAATATACATAAAATATATAACAATAAAATATACCAAAATTAGTAGAAGCTCTCTTTACAATGACGAAAGCAAGGCCGTAGCCAGACAAATATTTCGGGAGCGGATATGATCTTTAAAACATAACTTTTTATTTTAAAGGTTGGATTTTTTTTTGGATTTGCTTTGTTCTCGTTTTAAAAAAGTGCACTTGTTAAGAATTTCGGGGGGGATCAAACCCCTGTGATCCTCGCCTAGTTACGGCATTGGACGAAAGGTAAATCTTTTGGCACACGATGGCAACGCAAAAGGCACAAAACACGTTGCAACTTGCAAGCATTAATCGACCACCAGTGTTTCCAGACTTTGATTTTTTTATTTTTTTCCCTAAAAGTTTCACTTTTTGTCATATGAACAAATTTAAAAAATGTATTTATTAACAAACAAAAAATATAATAAGGATCAGTTAACTGAATTATACAAAAGTTAGAATTTGAAAATCATTTCATTTCTATTAGACATAATTTATCAAAACGAGTAAATGCATTCGGATACACAAAAATGCATACGTAGACGTTCGATGGGCTATTTTCTTTCATATTAAGGGCCGGTCTGTTCACAGCTGGTTAAATTTATGGTTAGGTCACCACAGATTTAGATTAACGATTTGATTTTAAATCTGTGAAAGCGTGACCGTTGTGCGACTAACGTTGCAATTCGTCACTTTTTTTGCGAGCCTGCTATAATTTTTTGCTGTTTTGACCCTTTCTTAGTTGGAGAAGTCGCTTTAAAATTTCTTCAAATGCTACTATGTATATCCAAATAAAACCTTAGAAATGTAACGCAGTTGCCACAACGCTATATACTGTTTAGCGAGCCAATGCTTGTTACATGTCGTTCAAAAATTCGAAAATTGCAGAAATTCTTGCGACTTTTCAGAATTCTGCAGTGGTCACCCTGTACTGCGACTACCGATGAGTGTTTGTTGTTTAAAGATCTTTCACTTCGGTCACAAAACCATAGCTTTGCCAGAAATCGTTCCGTTTTTCCAGTTTATATGTCAATTATAAACTGTGATTGACCGAATCTATGGTTAGGTATTTTATTAATGTACATATTTATTTTCAGTAATCTGACTATGTAAATACGGAATTTGTTTGGCACAATAATGTCATTATTAAATAATACAGGCGGTTTTATATACTGAGAGACAATAAACAATTCTTTGAGAACAAGCCACAACCAATCAAATTTGTTACAAATGGACCTCATCTCAATATTTCATCCAATGAGTGCGCTATATTTTATTTATAAAAGCAAGAAATAATTTTCATCCTTTGCATCCATTATTTTGTTGGGGACCGGTACTCTCACCTTCAATAGATTTCTATACATCTGTCAGTTGAAAACGTCTACGAAATCTTGAGTTATATAATATATAATACGTTATACGTGTATTGTATTAGTTGTATTTTTTCCCACAATATTGTACAAAAAGTTATTGTGTATACCAGATATGTTAAAATTAATACCTACGCACTCCTTAAACAAATGAAATTCCAGAAAATCATTGGTTAAATTTCATTAACCCCGCAAAATTGGCTGTTTATCATTTTATCATACGAGTGCATATGTAAATCTAAAAAAGTGCAGTGTGCCAAAAAGAACTATGTATTTGAAACTGTGAAAAAAATCAATTATTATATAATAATTATTACATTTTTCTTTTACATATTTTTAAGCCTAGTATCTCGCATGCAAAAATTTCTACAAAGATACAAATTTAGCGAAGCACGCCTAATTTTTAACTTCATATAGATGGGCCGATGACAAGTATTATGTGGATTGTGAATAAAGTGTGACAGTTTGCAGCAAGAATTTTCAATTTGAGGGAAAATTGCTGTAATTGTAAATTTCGGTATTTAAATCAATTGAGGAGACTCAGTTTTTTTTTATAGATTAGATGTTGCTACTACAGAAAACATTTCAGCTGCTGCAGCAATGATAATAAATCTTCTTCAAATTTGCTGGTTTCCATTGTTTTGGAGATACTCAAATATTGCGATGTCTTTGAAGTTTGAAATTCGAAATTCCAATTACGAGTGTAATCACAATTACGTTCACTGACATCTCTGCCATGAACATATGGTTTTTGTCCCATCTATATCATGTTTAATAATTTAGCGACTATTTATCTTTGGTGCGGAGAAACAAAGTGTAGACTAGGGACGCTAAAATTTAGCGCGAGCAGGATACTAGGCTAAACCAAACAACATTTTTGGGAAATATTTTTTGTATATATATTTTATTTTGTCTGTCAAGATTTTGCTTTTGAAAAACTGATCGTGCCAAATGAAGTTTTCTATTATTCAGAGCCGAAATGGGAACTACTTTTTAGCTCCTTTTTTCTAGTTTTCCTTTTCCTTTTCAGTTATTTTGTACGTGGACTATAGATACGGAGACTCTTCATCTTCTTTTTGGGAGGACAGTCCTCTTTTTCACTACAATGTCCTCTCTGATTTTTTTACTAAAAGAAAACAATACACTGTACTCTTTTTCTAAAATGTTGTCATTTTCCTTCTACCTTCTACAAATGTTAAAATGTGCTTCCACCATTTTTGACTGCATAGCTATTTTTACTTAAAAAAATGTCCTCTTTAATGTGATTGAAAAAATGGTCACCGTAACTATAGACGTTGAGCGTGGTTATTTTGTCACGCAGACAGGTTCGGTTCGGTAAGGCTTAAGTTATTCTATTTTTGTTATATAGCGTAAAATCACCACATTCATTTTTCATAAGTCTAACTATTTAAAAGGAACCCTGTAGAGTGATTTGTCAATATTTGCAGCCTTTAAGAAACATTGCATTTTCAATTCTCGATAAAAAGTGTGTTCACTTTAATTCAAAACTTACTGTGACAGCTGAATACAGTACTGCAATTGTTTTGACAAGTGTCACTTCTTTTACCAGGGGCCTGTTTTATTGATCATACATCACATACAACATACATTAAAATTATTTTGATACATCACGTACAATTTTCTGTTTCATAGATTTCACTGAAAGTATTGTATGAAATTAGGGGTATTCACAATTCGGTGTAACAGGTCTAGCAATATTGCGAAATTTTTATTTTATTTCATCAGATCGTGAACACTCTTTTTCTAATCTCTAGCAACAGCGAAGCAATGGTACGGGTAGCCAGTAACACTGACATTTTGGGAACTGTCAAAAGGACGAGGGTACACTTTACTCCGTTTTATTTTTCTGTTGCAATAGGGTCAGGGTATAGATAATGTGCAAAAGTGTAGCGAAATTTTAGTCAGTATATATCTTGTTGTTGGAGTATGTGATGTATTATTTTAACATTTCATATTAAAGGGTTTTTATTCGCATTAAAGTGAGTTTATTTTTCCTTTTAACACGTATGTTGAAGGGATATTGAAATAATAGTGTTTTATATAAAACTATTTTATTTAAATAACAGAAATCAATATCTGAAAGTGGATGTAATTTTTGGTGAAGAAGATTTACTTTTTGGTGGTGTAGAATATCGTAGAAGAGTTGTTCGAAGCCCAAGAACATTTTAAGAACGAGTAAATTTTAACTTGAATGGTCCTTATTTTGTAGAGAAATTTAATATACCCCCGACGTGTTTTAAATTTTTGTTGGAGCGTTTGGATTCATTTATTGCACATCCAAAAAATTCCAATGAAGCTTTAGCACTATTGCAACAAATATTGTTAACATATATAAATAGGCGAAAGGAAATAGTTAAAAACCACTGCCCATATTCGCCTCATTTTTTTTTTGTTGGGAAGATAGTGCAGTGATGCAATGCTGTTTGTAATTTGTTTACAAAATATTTTGTGTATAAGCCTGGTTACTGTAATGGTAGCATTTCTACCACTGGACGAACTCTAGTTATACAAGGTGGCGCAAAAGTAATCCTCCTATCAGAAAATGCTATAAATTTTGCGATTGGCCCCTAATGTCAGTTCTGTTTTGACATTTGTGTAGTAAACACATGCGAAATACACGTTAATAAACAATGTTACGCTACACTGCTCCAGAACGCGGAATATTGGTGACTATTTATTTGAGCAATAATCGGTCGGTGACTTTGGCACAACGTGATGAGGCCCATTTCCATCTTAGCGGGTACGTAAATAAGCAAAATTTACGCTTGTGGGGCACTGAAAATCCGCGTGTAACCCACGAAGAGCCATTACACCCGCTCAAAGTCACTGTATGGTGTGCTGTTTTCGCTGGAGGAGTCATCGGACCTTTTTTCTTCGAAGACGTCGCGGGCCAAACGGTTACTGTGAATGGTGAGCGCTACAGAGCAATGATCAACGAGTTCTTTTTGCCGCAACTTGATGAATTGGGATTGGAAAACATGTGGTTCCAACAGGACGGTGCAACGGCACACACTGCACGTGCCACAACCGATATGCTGAAGGATGCATTTCCCGGGCGCCTAATCTCCCGTTTTGGCGATTTGCACTGGCCAGCAAGATCGCCTGATTTGACCGCTCCAGACTTCTTTTTGTGGGGCTTTTTGAAGTCGCGGGTTTATGTCAACAAGCCTCAGACTCTTGCAGCTCTTAAAGACAATATCCGTCAAGAATGTGAGGACCTATCGCCAGAAGTTTTGGCCAAAGTGATGGAAAATGCCATAAAAAGGGCTCAAATGACAATCAACTGTGGCGGCGGCCATTTACATGACATCATATTCTCGACTTGATGTAAAAAAAATTAAAAGACCACATAAAAATAATCCACAAGAAGAATCAAAGTTTTTCATTTTTTTTTTTAAATTACAGCCAAAAAACATCGGAAGGTTATTTTTGCGCCACCTTGTATTATATTATAATTATTATATTTATGACTTACAGCAAAACGGATTGCTGTATGAAAGGTATGATGATTTTAAGCTTTATTGTATCAAAACCATGTATGATAAAGTTCTATGGAATAGAATCATACATTATCCCAATAATTCCAGTCGATTCACCTCACATACACTAATGTATGACTGTTGATCATACAACATTTCTATGAAATCTGAATCCTACATTGTATGTAATGTATGATCTATGAAACAGGCCCCAGGTTCTGGTGGGCATATTTTTTTATTTTTCAGTTTTTTGTTTGAATTTATATTTTTTTTAAAAGGTTTTTTTTTCTATATCTTCGACACCAAACATTATATAAGCTTCAATTGTATTTTTTGCTTAACAAAATATCTATGTGTCGTGCATTTAAAAAAATTAAGTACAGTTTTTTGTGTTTCAGTACTATTTGCTTTTCAGTTTTCAGTACAATTGAGAAAAGTAGATTTTAATCACTGTTCAACCTCTATTTCACTGTAATGCGGTTTTGTACCTTAAAAACTTCAAATCTAGCGCCAAAGATCCTACAGACAGTTTGGAATTTGGATGATAAAAGAAGAACAAGATTTAAGCTATTCGAATAAATTTATTTCATACTTTTTTATAGGTGGATTATAATAATTTTTTTTTAACTTTTTTTTATGTACATAATAAAAATGTAATGTTTTCATCAAAACAAAATGTAAATTAGTTAAACAAAGAAACCTTCATTTGATACAAATATGCATAGGTAGTAATATGTATTTCTGGACCGTAAAAAATAGAACGGAATCTTTATTTGTTAGTGCAAAGAAATATATAAAATATCCATACACCACTTCATAAGATAGTTTATTTTGCAACTTATTTCGAAAGTACAGTCCGAGGCGACACCTGGCCCTCAATTTAAAACACATATATACAAACATCAAATACATATAATTATTATACAAATTTATTTTCTTCTCTTTTATTATTTCTACTCCTGAAAATTGTTCAAAATATGGCCAATTCAAGCTTAAACAAAATATTAAAATGGAAAATTGTAAATTATCTTTGTTGACTTACCATTTATTCGTTCCACTTCGCTTATATCCAAGTCAATCATATCATCAGATGATGTGGAATCGGAATCAATACTTAATCTTGAAGTGTCATTTCCCAACTGCGAGATTTTAGTCTCTTTTGCTGAGGGGTCTGTATTTGAGGTATCCATTTCCAAGTTGAAAACTGGCATTTCAAAACGTGTGTGCGTTGCACTATTATTTTTATAATTATTGCTATTATCAGTAGATTGTTCGCTAACACAATTAGAAAAGTTAGTGTGGCTACTGTCTTGTACTGGTTTGCTATAACTAAATACATTTTTTTCGATTAAACGTTCGTCTGTGACTGGCTTTCGAAATGTATTATAATTTACTTGCGTATCTGGCAATTGTTGGTTGTGTTGAATATCAAAGCTCGTTTGTGATCGATAAATCAGACCATTAAAAGTGGATTCATCAGAACCTTCTGTTGATGTTGTTGTAACAGTCGGTTGAAAATAGTTATCTATTCTCTTAAAAGAGTGCTTTTCTTTTATCTGTTCGACATTCTCATTGTGTGTGTTTTCGAAGTGAACATTTGTCTGAGCTGTATTTAAACAAGAACCTGAAAATTTAGCCTCACATGCCGCTGGGGTTAATGTAGAATCTGTCGAACAAGTTTGAGATAAAGACACATATTTCTCAAGTTGGTCATTACTTTGACTTTCAAACTTTCCCAAGGAGTGTCTTCTCAAATTAATCAGATCTTCCTTATTTGGAATATGATCGTGATTCGTCGGAATAGTAGTGGTGCAAGATAAAAGCTGTTCTTTTTGATGGTTATTGAATGTTTGAACAACAGTCGAAAAATCGTCCATCTTTGTTTTAATGACTACGTATGTTGAATATCCATAATAGCATTGGAATTGGAAATGGGCTTTTCTAAAATCAAAGAATAAATAAAGACAAGTTAAAATATATCACTACATTAACAAAATATAATCAACCTCTAGTAAACAATTCTTTAAGCAATTTTTTATCTTAACATTTTTTTACTTTTTACTAATATTCTGGAAAAAACGACTATTAAAGAAATGGCAAGTTTCTTGGTTGTTTGCGTTAACATAATTAGATATTATCAAAGGTACAATTTTTGATATCAATTTAATTTTATTTAAAAGATATCCACGCAAACAGGCTGGTATGAATAAAACGTAGCAATTGCTATGCTCAATCGAAATGTCAAAATCGAAGCATTTTCTACGTTTCCTACGAATAAAAACTGATTTGAGCGAACACTAACTTTTGACATGTTCGAAAAGCGGTGTCACTTATCTTTTAATCAGATCGGTATGAATAAAATGCAGTTGCTACAAAAATGCAAGTCTGCTATTTAGCCGACTCAGACTTTTTGCTAAATATTCTGTGCGCGCATTTTTAACATAAAGCAATCCAACATTGTGAATTTTTGATGTTTTGTTTATAAAGCCTAGTATGCTGCTCGCGCTTAAATTAAGACCCCATACAAAAATATCTCCAAAGATAAAATTAAGCAAAGTAGTTAAGCAAAGCAGTACACAGTTCAAGCTAAGTTTGTTAGCCGCTGTACGAAAAATCTGTACAGAATTTAAGTAGGCGTATTAATGCAAAATACATTTTTCCACAGCTAGATTTTGACAGATCAGGGAAAATATCGGTATTTTAAACGAAAGCAAAATAAACATTATGGAGAATGGTAAGTTCAACACAAAAAAACTTGTTGTTATTAATTTAATTTCTTTTAGAAATGAAATATTTTAACGAGGAATACCTGGAACAGTTTCTTTTTTCACCGAACCTACACTGTCAAAATTAAGCGAACATTAAGCGAAGCGGTGGAGTGAAACATTGGAGAGGCAACAACAAGCTATTTGGCAAACAAAAATTATGTTTCCAGGTGCAATTGGAGATGTAGATTGCATTAATATTTAATTTTTTTGCAGTTTCAATTTCAACATGGAAAATTCAAAATTTCAAATTTACTGGTCAGGTTTGACAGGAACTGCAAGGCAACTACACGTACAGCGAAGTAAATCCTACGTGCGAATTCTCGAACTTAATGTAACAAAGTAGGTTTTTATTCATACCGATTCAAAGCAATTGCTAAGGGCCTTTACTTCGCTATAACCTTTGGCCCAAAGCAAATGCAAAGTATTGTACCTTGGACCGAACTCCGAATGCCAATTTTCAGAAAAACAGGTTCTTTTGTGAAATGTTGCTCTTGTGTTCATTTCTCTCATCAGTTTCTTTTTAAACACACAGCAGCAGAAAAAATAATTAATTTTTATCTCTTTTCTGAAGTTGTGTTGTGCTTCATTTTCTGTCTCTTTTCCGCTACTTTAATCGATTTCGGTAAGTGTATTGATTATTTTTTGGTAGGAGCACATTTTCTTACATATGTGTTTTGAATCCTACTTAAAAATTTAATATCAGAGCCCGTGTACCTTGGTCCTTATAAAATTGAAGTGATAAATTTGTTTTTTTCTTTTATGTTGTTCCTTTTTAAATAATAGTGTATAGCTCTTTGTTAAATTTTTTTTAGTTAAAGAGAGTCCTTTTTTTATTTAGAACTATTATTTGAAATAAAAATAAAATAATGTAATCAAGCACAAAAACTTTAAGAAAATACATAGTTTGTTTTTTGCTGCTGTTTTGAAATAAAGTAAGAATGATACCATTTCACTTTTTATTGAAAGAAATTAAAGTTTTCACCTTTAAACTATACGAAAAACTTCAATAATATATTGGGTCCAAGATACAATCACGTCTTGTATGTTGTAAATGTTAAAAGAGTATGTAATTTTCTTAAGGGCTATAACATCTAATAGGAATAGGCAGAGCTCTAGTGCTAGCGAAACTAATGGGGCACTCTCAGAGCACTTTTTATTGGTACGAAAAAAAATAACATAATTTTTCGATTGCAGATCACTTCAGCAAATCTGGATTTTTTCTCAGAGTTGCTCCAGCTCGAGCTTTGTTCTAAGCTTAACCAGTGAAGCCTAGTACGCCGCAGTCCAAATGGACAGCGACACGTCTGCGAAAAATAATTTGTGAGAGTTCCTTCCGCTGCTTCAGCAGTGCTACCAGCACTGACAATCTTTCGCCGCTTTGGCCACTCGAACTTGTCACTGGCTCCTTATAATTGTCATTGGGGATTTATCCTAGTTTAGGCTAATCACTTTAAAGTTTGGCGATTTTTAGGCTTCTTAGGAAGTTATAAAAAAAAAAATCAGCGGAATGAAGCTGTTTTTTTTTTATAAATTGGTACTCTTTTCGTATAACTAAATCTTTTTCGAATGAGGCATTTTCATATAGTTTTTGAACAGACTCTCACATTTCAGCAGTAAAATCATCTTACAAGATATGCATGAACATGGAAACTCACGGTCCAAGTAGGCCGGTTTTTGTTAACATTTAAGGAGGCTAGCAGCAGAGACAATACTGAGACCACCAATTTCGGCCGATTTTCCGTTACCTGCCTACAAGTTATATTTTTATGGGGTGGAATATGCTAAGTGCGCTAGTTTTGTTACATAGAAATTCGTATTGACAAATGTCACGTAACTTTCAAAATTCCGACTCACCAACACACTCGCACCTTGCATATGCCACTTCCGCTGTGGGCAAAGATGCTGACAGCGTTCATCAAATGCTATCCGTAAAATTTTAAATTATTTATATAGGTACATGTGGATAGTATTTTCTTTAGGAATAAGTGTACATTTGCTTAAAATATTTATGAAAAATTGTCAATGCAGAATCGTTGCATGAAAATAAAAACCTTTGTACCAAGCCTTTATCAGTTATTTAAGAAAAATGTACACATGAAATCGATCTTAAAAGAGGTAAATACGTAACCATGTTTGTCCTAATATGTTTCTTTTATCAAAAACATCTTCTGTCGATACTTTAATTTGCCAAATATAAATCGAATTATTAGCGTTTTAACAATATATGGCTGTAGCATGATTTTGTTAAAAAAATACTAAAAAGTTTATAATAAAGTCCAAAAAACAGAATAAAAACATTTTGGAATTGAAAACTGATGTTTATAACATGTATTAGGTAAAAGAAGAGAGGGAATATTTAAACAAAACACTACAATGGCCATTACAAAACGGCTTTGTTATCCTACAAGTTTTTTTGACGTTTGAAAAAAAAAGATTGCCCATCTGTGAAAGGATGGGCTTCGCGAAACACTATTGGCATCATTTATTTTTGTATTTTTTGTTTGTTTTTGCTTGTCACACGGATTCTTAATTCACATAACACCGATAGGAAAACAAAATAGCGAATTTAAAAAAAAAATTGAGGGGGGCCAGTGGCGAGAGAATTGGTGGTTGGGGGTCCCAGTATGATTTGTCTATGGAAAGATCAAGAGGATTACGAGTTAGGGATCTCCGTCTCACTCTCAGTATGATTTGCCTATGGTTTGTACTGACTGAAATGCAAGCTTCGAGAAGATGAAAAACCGACTACAAGAAATTTGTTGAGTACAAAATATTAACATTCTCAATATCAGCCGCTTTCTTTTACGAATTTTTCGAGTTAAGGAAGGGCATTGAGTAAAAACTCGTAAAATTTAAAAGTAAAGGAACAGACTACAGAGACAGATACATTGGATCCATAAAATAAGTATTAAATAAGTATTAAATAGACCCTCAGCTCAGGCAACTTAAGAGAATTTGCCTTCAAGCTGTTTTCCGTGTTACTATGTGGGAAAGTATGTGTGCCATGTTCAAGTTAATTAGCCGCACGCATACACTCGCAACTAATAACCTGACAGCTCGTTCAGATTTTTCTTTTAATACACCTCCCGCCATTAAGGTTTTTTTTTCTGCTACACATGTATTTACAGACAGGAAATTTAACAGAACATTTTATTCACAAAGTTTTCGGAGGGAATCGGGTAGGTGGCCAAGAGCTGACGGTCTATTTAATACTTAGTTAATGATTGAACCATGGTCGGTTGACAAGTTATGTCAGACAAATTAATGACATTCAATTTTAGTAAAATTGCGCACGTCATTTTTTGAAACTTTTTATGAACACGTCAGTTATAAATTTCAAAACCAAAAGTCCGCAAGGAAACCTGGCTTCGGAAACAACCAGTGCAGTAATATTCCAAGCAGAAGCATTTGAATGAATAGGTACCAACGAATGACAGAACAGTTTTGGTTTTCTTTATACCTCGGCGCGAAGTGGGTACAAATTTAAATATGAAAGCAGAATCTGAATACCAATCGAATACGGATACCACACAAGCCACAAAACAAGCTTTTTCTACGAATTACATAAGATTGCACAATTGACTTTATTTTGTTGGGTTTATTTGTTTTAATATATTTTTCTCGCGCTTATTTTTCTGTGCTGATCCATTCGTCTTATTGGTTTAACTCCCGAAACAATATTGCCAATACTTTATACAAATTGCTGTCAAATTTCTCAGTTCTAGATAAAGGCTAAATCTCATATTTTATTTCATAGGTTGTACACGTTTTTGTGAATATTTGCACATTTTTGTATCCTGTCGGCAACAAAACGTTTCCCGACATTACAGCAGTGGCATTCAAAAACCGTTCACCACGAAAATGTGTGCCTAAAAACAAAATGTTTTGTTGTGCAAACCTAGGCAGGTATCGAAATCGAAACTCAACGCTAAAGGGGCAAAATGATATGAAAATGAAAACATACGAGTCATCAGTCAACTATGTATTTATGTACTATGAAATAAATTTAATAGTTGGTACATACGAGTATAGAGATACCTAACCTATTCAACACAAAGCGGGAGCTTTTAACAACATACCGTCATATCTAATCTACATCCATATCCATACATATATTATTACTCTCCATGCAGTTCATGGAAATGTTTTCCAGATACATACATATATTTCGTTAAGCATTAACTTGATTTAATAATTTTATATTAAACTATGACGACCTACCAACTAAAATAAAGCAGCAACCAGCACAGAATATATTTAATTGTCGGTGGTATTTGGTGGATTTTAGTAATAACAGGCGAGAACGGAAACAATATCATTGTTCATAACACGGCATTAGTTCGCGAAACTTTATTTTTGCAGGATTTATATTAGATTCACTTTAAAATTCGTTTTCATATTATTTATGGCTACATAATTCGACCAATAAAACTGTTGCACAAATTGGAGCTTTACTTTTTAAGTAGGTAAGGAGAAATGGGCACACCGTGACACAATAAGGTAACGAAAAAATGGAACGCAATAGAGTTTATACTGAAAATGAAACGCGTATAACCCATAATTACACTACGAACAATATAACATTGCCGATATTTATTATTTTACTATTATTTTCGGTATTTTTTTATTATTATTATTATTCCTCCTTAAATGTAGGTTTGTAGGCCAAACACACTCATACTATAAAACGACCTAACCAGAATAGAATAATGGGATACTTCCCTTGTTCTTGGCCGTCAATATCATTTGATGAACAAGGACGGCATATAGTCAAAAAAAAACTCAACACGTTACGTTACCTACAAGCTACAATACAGTAGCTTTACAAGAAAAAGCTTTCTTTACGTTTCGGACTAGCTTATGCGAACAAAGCTCTTTAGGGGTTTGTTCGAAATGTAAGTAAAATATTAGTGTTACATGTAGTTAACTACATTAGATGTTTATATTTTCATTTATGTTACATTTATTGCTTTTTTTACTAAAAAGGGGAGAGAAAACTCCGTTTGTGAGCAGTGGATGCTTATAAGGACGTTAGACTGATATAGAAATTTGGACGCCTACAGTAGCCGTGTTTTTTTGAGCTTCGATTTCAGCAAAGCAAAGTAAAGTAGGATTTTCATCATGCAATTACAATAACTACGCTGTACTTGACACTTCGATACTCAAGGGCCCAACCCATAGAATCCGTCGCGTCCGTTGCGGCAACGTTTTCGACTGACAAGTTTATAAGAATACATAGTAGGTAGCTTATGGAAGGTCCAAGGTGACCCATAAGGAGAGCACGTGCCGGATGCGACGGATAGTGTAGGTTTACTTTCTACTTTTCTGTCCGTCGCTGTCGCATCCGTTGAAAGTTGCCACAGCGAGAGAGGCAGCACTTTCATTGGTGGAAATATTGAGAGCATGAGAGAAACTGTTATTGGCTGTCGACAGTATTCTTATATGGTGGGATTTCTTCCTTTTTGTGGGAATTTTGATTTCTGAAAAGCCTTCCATGGGAAAAAAATAAAAAGCTGCAAAAAATACTAAATTTAAAATAAAGAGCTTATGTAAATCAAATTTTAGCAAGATTTTCTTGTATCAACATTTTTTTTAATTAACAAACTGCGATTTTTTTAAAAGAGATAATTTTATGTGATTTCCGTAAAATATAAATTTTACTTTTAAAAGAAAGATTTATTCACAAAAAATTATAAATGTAATTATTTAAAAGGGAATTTAAGTACGGTGAATAGAGAAATATTATTACGTTTCGTGGGAAATATTAGGACAGAGTACTTAAACCACTGGCTGTCACCGTATTCGACGGATTCTATGCGACTGCTCGTTCCGTCGAATCCGTCAATATTGACGGATCCGTCGAGGCAACGGATGCGACGGATTCTATGGGCTAGGCCCTTCTGTTGTAGTTGTTTCAATCGCGTGCTGAAAATCCCACTTTGCTTTGCTTTGCTGAGATCGAAGCTCAAAAAAACACACCTAGTGTCATTGAGATCCACATATAATTATAGCTATATAAAAAGGAAGCTAGCTAGAAGAGTTACGGCGACAAATATTTCTTCATTATTAGTTCAAAAAGTTTTCACTATTATTTAAAAAATATCATGCGAGAGTGATAATTAGTTTCAGTAATAATTCTAGTTTTAATTTTTAGAGAAATAAACGAATAATTATGCGTTTACCACTTCCGGAAGCCATTTTGTTTTGTAGGAAACGAATTTCCGTAGACCATCGCTATAAAAATATCAACACGAGAGTTTTTATATAATTATTCTTAGCAGGCCAACAAGACGCCAACCAAAGTACTTCTCACGTATTTTTGTGATTTAAGTAGTGTCTATTAAACTTTCGGTGATAGAATAGCATCAGATAGCAAATATTGCAATAAGTGTGCTGGACCTGAGGCTGAGGGATAAGCTGCCGAGCTTCTTTCAAAGGCAGCGGAAGATGTCATGGTGGTGAACATTCACCAAGCCTGTTACCAAGATTTATTGTCCTCGATTCACAAGAGAGGGGACCATCTAAACTGCGCCAACTATAAATGTATCCCTAAAATTGCATACAAGATCATGTCCTTTGTACTGTGTCTGAAACCATTCGACTTAGGACCGATAAGTCCAAGACAAGAAGTCTAGATCAATAACTAGCATTCTTTTATCGATTTATGGGCCGCATATTGAAATTGTGTAAAACTTGCCAGCCAACACCACGGGCTCAATTTTCTAAAAGTCTGTCTGTGTTGGGAATATTGGCATCACCGGTTGAATATAGCGAGCTGGCACCACTGCGTTTACAAGTGATTAGTCTAGAAGAAGAACAAACAAATGCAATACAGGAAGACCGGCGGTGAGTTTCAAGCTCCCAAGGGTTAGCGAAAGTGACAATATCGGGCAGAGTATGAATTTAGTTAAATTTGTTTCCTTTCAACAAAATGCAAGATGGGGCTTCCGGGTTTCCGATTGGGCATTTCACATAAAATCCGAAGAGTATTATTCTTTTTTGTGCGTGTTTAGATACTTATCCACAAAAAAAAATTATATATTTTTCACATTCGCTTATATGGTTGAGACTTTTTTGCTATCACAAAAACTGATTTAATTGCCCAACTCAAAACGACATAAGAGTTATGTCGTTTCCCATTGGGACAGACAAAAACACTTTTTTCCACATCAGAACAGTTTTTCTGCTCTCGAAATCAGCTGGCTGTCAGATTTAATGTTCCATTGGCCCACATGCCATGCCCACAAAAAGTATTTCTTGGCGAGATTTACACCTACTTTCACAAACACCAAAGCCTTTGACATTTGTCAAACTTTTAAGTAGTGTGTTATTATATAAGTTATAAGACCACTAGTCTGTGAAAAATTTACATTTGGCCCCTGCAATGGATATCAACATAAATCACGCACCAACACAAATGCAACAAAATAATCAATATTCCATTGGGCACGAAAAATCTGAAATCTGAGAGCAAAATCTTAAAATCCGAATGGAAAGCGACATTAATTAAACAATTTGCCTATTTCGTTTCTGGATGCGTACTATGGACTTTATTAAAATGTGAGCCATTCAACGACAATGTGCTTGTGCTATCAGATTAACAAGGCTAAAAACTCGAACGCAACCATTGGTATGGAGAACTTGAATAGTGTGAGCATCGCCTCAGAAAGTAGAACAACTATATACAAATAATAAGCTATTTACTTGGCCTAGTGTTATCTATGTTGAAATTATTTACGTACGCGAGCGGTAGGATGGTTCAATGTCCATACACCACAGTCTATCTCTATGTTCATAGTCCACTCACTTAGGTAGCAATAGCAAGAGCAATACCATTTTTGGGATAGTGCATTTAAAGAATATACCTAGTTTTTAGAATTTTATAAAATGGCTTTCGTAAATAAAGTAAGTACAAATAGAAAAGTTAGGCATTAGCCTTTAGGTCGTTAATATATATTCTTTTTTACATTACAGGTCCTAGGCTCATCACTTAGGTATGCAGCTCGTAGGAGATATTCTGCTGCAGGACCTAATTTTGCCTTAAACGAAGAACAGCAACAGATGCAAGCTATTGCTCGTAAATTCGCTCGAGAGGAAATTATACCAGTTGCAGCGAAATACGATAAAAGTGGTGAATACCCATGGGATATAGTTAAAAAAGCATGGAGCATTGGGTTACTTAATAACCATATCCCTCAAGAGATTGGTGGTCTCGGATTGGATGTGTTCACAACTTGTACTATTGCAGAGGAACTGGCCTATGGATGTACGGGCATAATGACTGCCATGGAGGCTAGCTCGTTAGGGGTAAGATTCTGGATTGTGGTCCAAGGTTTCTTAAGAATTTAAATCGTTTCTATTTCTAATTTACGTAATTTTCACCCACACTTTTACAACAGATGTATTTATATGGCAGATGAGCCCTTCTGTTGTCGACAGACACAATTTTGTGGGTATGGTGTGTATCTTTGTGCTCATCTTTTTTCTAACTTTCTCGTAGTCGTACGTATACGTAGCAGTGCTGTTCCCCAAAAATCTATGGTAGCCATGTTTTAATAATCGTCTATTCCAACAAAGCAAATTAGACGAATGATCAATAAAACGATTCACACAGTGACTGAGTGGTATAAACGGATTGTATTATCGTTGTGTGGCTTTATTTTGTGCAACGTTTTCCAAGTGCCCACTTGCTATGTAGTGTGTGGCGACGAAAGCAAGTAACATTGTAATGAACCGAATGAATCGACACAAACAATATCTATTTCTTATACCTAGCGCTCAGAATTTAGCTGCTGTCAAGTCACGTCTACTTCGGATAAATACGAGTACCTAGCGTGAGTCTCCGAAATGTCAAATAGATTGTAGTTTATGTACGTATACAGCGTGTGGAAAATTCTATTTCACTTTACTTTGATGAGATAGATGTGCAATAAAGTACGCCTTACCTCAGTGACGTTGAACAGAGTAAAGTGGGCCAATGCCTAATATAACAATTTAGATTTATCTGCAAATTTCTCCTGATCTAACATATCGCTATATAATGTAGAAAAATCATTTTAATTAAAGTGCAGTGAAAAATATGTAAGTCAGTTCATGCTGAATCAGACGTAGTATTGCAGTATTGGGTACGTGCTCCCCATATTCCTTATCCATTTGTTTACAAATTTGATATCTTCGTTCTCTGATTTGTTAGACAGTTTTACCAAATTAAATGGATTACGCTACTGGAACTACTGATGCTCATCATGTTTAGGATACAGTCAAGGTATGTCTGCCACGAATCACGTTGAATCCAGCTATTGTCAGTGTTAAGTTGAATCTAATAGCGAATTCTGCGTTTGCTGATAATTTAGCATTGCTAACGTCCCATTTGTGGCCAGTTGCCACTGATAAAAAATTATGCGTGGAGTCAAAACGTAGATGAGTTCCTCGAATCCTTGGAATTTTCTCAAATTATAATTAATAGGTGATTATTTTCCAGTCGCTGGCAGTCAGAATTACACTTCCAATATTTCCATAATAAATTTCTGGGCGGTTTTAAAATGAAATTAACTTTGTGATATATTTCTACGTTCGACGTCAATAGGCCTTTTTTATTATGCCTAGTGCGTTACCCTGTCCTAGTGTCATCATAGCCGAACTGGTGAGGAATAACCTAACCTGACGCTAAAGTGTAGCTATAAGTTGTGATTTGTTAATGAAAATATTAAACTTTCGCACTGTTGTTTTAAGAGAACCGCATATGCGATCACCGATCACAAAGTTGGTATCCCTGAATTTTTTCACTACGAAATGGTATACATTGTTTTGCATCATCCACCATCTCACAAAGTGTTACTTCAATTTATCCATCCCCCTTTGTACCTCGTTCAGCTTTCGCTTGAGTTTCCTCATAATATATGAAAGTCTTTTTTTTTACAGCACCGATACATAAAGATTAAAGGTACTAATTTTCGCTTCATAGCCAAACTTTTGCATAAAGGCAACTTTGTATGCAAGTCTTCAACATAAAGACATATTTGCCCGCGTGGTATTCTTCTTACGATCCCCTAATTTCACCTATCTTTTTAAACTCAAAACCAGAGATGAATGAATAACATTCCATTATCTTTGCTCAAAACCTTGAATAGACTAGAGAAACGCAGGGACGGTGCAGACTTTTTCTTCTTCGTTATTGAATGAATAATTCTGTAACATTATTGAAAATTGAACTTCTATAGGTACTACTCTTTTGAAGATCCTAATCTCCGTCGCATAGCGCTGTGAAAATTCTATACACTGAAAATAAATACAAAAATATTAAAATTAAAATTTGTTTATTATTAGAATGCATTTTTATTTGCAGCAAACACCGGTGTTATTATCGGGAAATGCTGAGCAAAAAAAGAAGTACCTTGGAAGATTACTGGAAGAACCGCTTGTTGCTGCATACTGTGTTACAGAACCAGGAGCAGGTTCAGATGTAAACGGAGTAAAGACAAAGGCTGTAAAGAAGGGCGACGAATACATTTTGAATGGACAAAAAATGTGGATAACAAATGGCGGTGTAGCTAATTGGTATTTTGTTCTCGCCCGCACAAACCCTGACCCGAAAGCGCCTGCTAACGAAGCGTTTACTGGGTTTATAGTGGAACGAAACACACCTGGACTCACACCTGGTCGCAAAGAACAAAATATGGGTCAAAGAGCGTCTGATACTCGCGGAATAACTTTTGAAGATGTGAGAGTTCCTAAAGAAAACGTTTTAATCGCAGAAGGTGCCGGGTTCAAAATTGCTATGGGAACCTTCGACAAAACCCGACCACCAGTAGCGGCTGGAGCTGTGGGATTGGCTCAGCGCTGCATGGACGAAGCACTAAAATACGCTTTGGAAAGAAAAACATTCGGCGTTCCTATAGCATACCATCAGGCGGTTGCTTTTATTTTAGCTGACATGGCGATTGGAGTCGAAACTGCTAGGTTAGCGTACAAACTTTCAGCTTGGGAAGTCGATCAAGGTACATTTTTTATTAACTTAAGGATGATATTCTGTATTGCGGAAACACTCAACGAACAAGATGAATGTTTTTTTTTTTTGTATTGGATGTTGGCTGTTTTATTTCAAGATTTACTTAATAATTATGTTCCTCAAAGTTCGCAATTCTACGATTTGTTCGAATTCTGAGAAATTCCTTTCGATTTTAATTTTAAATTGTTCTTATCGAAAAAATTCTCTTTCTACTGTCACCACCCTTTCCATTTTGGAACATTTTTTACCAATTCGAGTGTTCCGAGAATATAACATGGTGACTTCGTCTTGGAAAAATTTGTGAATATATATTTTGTTTTCTTGTTATTTCACTTCAGGCCGCCGTAACAGCTACTACGCGTCGATAGCCAAATGTCATGCCGCAGATGTTGCAAACAAAATTGCATCTGACGCTGTTCAAATATTTGGTGGAAATGGATTTAATACCGATTATCCAGTTGAAAAATTGATGCGTGATGCCAAGATTTATCAAATTTATGAAGGAACTTCGCAAATTCAGCGCATGATAATATCAAGAAATATGATGGAAAAGGCTAAGGAAACATCTGCATAGAAAACTCTGGGTGAACAAATGTTACATACTAACAACAAATTTTTTCATTACAATAAAACACGTGCCTTTTTTTACGTTTTATTATATTTATTTGTAGATTACTACTTATTCCATTCTTTCTTTTCCCGTAGGTTGCATTCAAACTCTTATACGACCTGTGCCAAGTATCAACCTACCTGGCGGCCCAACAATAGCTCTCTGCGCGTGCAGCTAGTTACAGCTAAAAGCCTAGAACACTGTTCACTTGAAATCTAATGTGGTTTTTCGATTGGGCTTATTCAGATTCGCTCTCAGATTTCAGATTTCGTGTGACCAATCGAACATAAAAACGTCGTTTGCTCTTTTTGTGTTGATATTTTGTGCGATTGGAATATGTGTAGCTTCCTGAAGCAAATCTGAGAAAAAAATTCAGATTCCCAAAAGTGTTCTGAAATCTAAAAAAGATTGTTTTTTTTTTGTACCAAACGAATATAAAAAGTGGTCTGACCTCTGGGAGCAAATAAAGTGCTCTGAGAGCGCCCAATCGAAAACCACATAAATAAAAATCTCTACACAGTTATTTCACTTGACCTTTGTTATCCGTCGCATTAAATTTATTTATTTATTATGTTTCTTAGAAATTGAAACGTTTTAGCACTTCAATTTTTCTTTGAATAAACATAGTACGATGAGCTTTTTAATAAGCATGGAGCCAGGAGAGAATTTTTATATCCAGCTTTTCTCAACCAAAGCCAACAGATGAACTCATGGATCTTTGAAAATATGTATACGCTGCGGGTTGTTTAAATGTGCCGGCTGACCTTAGTTATTACAAATCAGACATTGTTTTTTTGGCAAATTGAGTACTATTGAAATTGTCATGAGCAAAAAAAAAAAACTTTCTTTTGTGTTTGGAGGTTCGCTGGGAGGGAAAATCATCGAAAGACATTGCAGAGCTAGAAGCTCGTACACGAGAGATGCTTCTGCAATAGTGGGGGGCTTTAAACCGATCAGAAAAACCCCCGGGAGGGACGGACTTTCGTCATACCGAATAGGATCGCGGTATGCAAATGGAGACCTCCGAAAATTTCTTTCCGAAGCAGGTGCGTACTAGGTTTTACATAATTTCTAAAGATCAAGGGGTTTAGTCGGCTGAATCTCCTGATTACATTGCCAGTCTTGAATAAGTTTACGTGGTGGAGAAGCCTACTTTTGTGCATTCGAGAAAATTTGTTTTAACTTCATCTTCAACCATTTCAACAATATTTAGTTCTTAATGAAAATAAGGGTTGCTTGCGTATCCTCAAAAAAAATATACGTTCAAGTATCTAGCTTTGTAATGTGGTTTTCGATTTGACGCTCTCAGAGCCCTTTTTCTTTTGCTCTCAGAGCACTTTTTATGTTTGTTTGGTACAAAAATAAGCAATCTTTTTCAGATTTCAGAGCACTTTTGCGAATCTGGATTTTTTCCCAGATTTGCTACCAATACAAGTACGCTGAGTTTGACAACTAGTGGAGTTTGTTTACGTTTCCGTGAAATTTTTCAACTGAAAAGAAATGAATGATGCAATTTGATCTATTTTCGGAGAATTCTGACGTTCCCGACCAATCTAGTTTGTGCGTTCAGGTTACATCTTAGCCAGACCAATCTTAAGATAACTAGATTCTTTAATGTGGCCATTGTCACCTATGATGAGCCGTCATGATTGGTGTTAAATTTTGAGATACCAATTTCGATTGTTTTTGTGAGCCTCGCAAGTTGTGAGTTTACTGCCAGAATACGAAAACCTAACAAAATAAACTTTTGAGGTATCAGTTCGGTTTGCCAGAATCGGGCTGTTAATTTGCTGAACAGAAACACCAATTTGTATTCGATTTGAGAGTTGATGGCTCAAATATCCGGGAAATAGGTTTGCAACAAAATCCGCTAGATGCTGTATAACCAAGTGTCAGCACTCCATACATCCATTATACATATAAACTGTTTATCCATTGAGCGTAATTTTTGTTTCGAATCTATTTTTACAAATTGAAGTCGAGCATTCCACAGAATGTTTTTTTTTCCCTTAATCTCCTTGATTGGTAATTCCTATTAGCTTAAGAGCTAAGGTACAATCTTCATACCAACCATTTTTAATAAATACGCCCGCATAGTATATATCAGAGACAATACTGAGACCACCAACTCCGGCCGATTTCCCGTTACTTAGCCTACAAGCTATATTTTTATGGAGTGTTCACGTTTGGTGCGCTAGTGTTCTTACATAGAAAATCGTATTGACAAATGTCACGAAACTTCAAAAATTCTGCTCACCAACACACTCCAGGAGATATGAGACACTTCCGCTGTGGGCAAAGTTGCTGGCAGAGTTAATCGAATTTTATCCGTTTAATTTGAAATTGTTCGTTACGTGTGGATAATATTTTTTTTTAGGAATAAGCGCACATTTGCTTAAAATGTTTATGAAAATTTAACAATGTAGATTGGTTGAGGGAAAATGAAAACATTTTGAGCAAATTTTCTTCATTATTTAAGAAAAATTTACACACGAAATCGAAGTTAATGATATCCAAAAGCGGAAAATACACAACAATGTTTGTCCTAATATGTTTCTAGTATATAGAACATCAACTTTAGATAGTTTTACTAACCAAACGAATCAAATTATTCGCCTTTTAACAATATAATAACTAACCAATGGCGTTCAGTAATGAAAGAATGTGGTATTCCCGAACTTTTTCACATTTCCCCACGGTTGCCGAGGTTGGCAGCATTTATTTTTGCATTTTTTGTATGTTTTTGCATGTCACACGGATTCTTTTTTGACATAACACCGATAGGAAAACAAAATGGCGAATTTGAAAAAAAAACTGAGAGGGCCAGCGGCAAGAGGATTGTGAGTTGGGGGGTCTCAGTATGGTTTGTTTATGATATATACCAGAGACAATACTGTATATATCATAGACTTATTTATTATATGGACTGCTAGTAGAAAACCTTGCATTGTTTCCAACATCAACGCTAGCGGTCTTGGTTCAGAGCGGAATAATTTGGAAACAAACTATAAGAAACAGAAATAAAGTAGGTTTTATGGGCTTCATTATTAGTACGAGGAATTTAAAAATAAATTTTTTAAAATACATTGAAGACGGAAGTTGAACAAGGAAGTTAGTTTATTCAATGCTCCGCTGTCCTATATTTGTAAAAATCGGAGGGAATTCCATCCGATCCTGCAGCCTTTCCATCGTTCAGATGATTTGGAGCCTCAAATAAATCTTCCACATTTATGAATTTACCCAAAATATCATTTGGAAATTTGTAGAACTGTCATATATACAGGGTGTCCGCCGGGAAGGTATACCTACTACTTTTTTTGTTTATAATTTTTGATTCAATGAATGAGAATGGATCTTATATTGATAAATGTTTTATGTAATGTCGACAATTAGGTATGGAATACAATATCAGGTAAATGTCCGCCTCTGTTAGTTTCACAAATGCGAGCCCTTTTGAGCACATTTTTCATTACATTCTCACACATTTCACGCGGTATTTCATTAATTTCATCACGAATATTTTGTTTGAGTTGCTCAACGCTCAAGCGTTTCTGGTCTGTTTGCATAAACCTTGCTTTTCAGATATCCCCACAAAAATAAGTCCGGAGCAGTCAAATCAGGCGACCGTGGAGGCCAATCAACATCACCATTTCTTGAAATAACTTGTTGTGGAAAGAGGTCTAGCAGTAATTCCATTGTAATCCTGGCTGTATGCGATGTGGCACGTAACTTTGTCATCGTCACAGTAATCGATGATTGATTTTCATAAAATGTTTGCAACGATTAAAACACGTTGGTTTATCGAGTATTTTTCCATAATAAATTTGCCACGTGTCTACGACTGCCAAATATGAAATGTCAAGACTAATGTTTACCAAAATGGCGGCAAAACAAAGTAGTATACCTTCCCGGCGGACACCCTGTATAAAATTGGTATTGTATAGTTTCTCAAAAAAATAGCAAATAATGTAAAACAACAACCAAAAAAAAAAACACATTCGACATCAATAGCCGTGTTATTTTTGAGCTTCGATCTCAGCAAAGCAGAGTAAAGTAGGATTTTCTTCATGCAATTACAACAACTACGCTCTACTTGACACTTCGAGACTCGGTTGTAGTTGTTGTAATCGCGTGATGAAAATCCTACTTTACTTTGCTTTGCTGAGATCGAAGCTCAAAAAAACACGACTAATATACGAAAATTGTGCAATTTATGGGACAGTAAATGCATTACAATACGATTTTTTGTTTACATTTTTCTAGTTCCATCTATTATTAACAATTTGAACTACCTCAGTTTCGATGCGACATCTATTGTTAAACATTCCGCAACAATTTGAATTTCAACCGTTTTACTTAGCAAATCTACTAACACCCAATAGAAGTCTCTAGAAATCTATCGATAAATCCAAGATGGTTGTCATTCTGTCACACTTTTTATTCGCTTTGAACCAAGAGCGCTTGTTATGCTGTCGTCATTTTTTGGGCAGAGATAGTATGGAACTGAGATTTAACTAGCAGTCCATATATAGTATGTCAATGTGTGTATGTCAACAAGTCCAATATCATAAGCTCAGAAAAAAAATTGCGATCTCAACAATTATAATGAACCCAAAAAATCAAAATTTTTGATTTAAGGATGAAATTTTTGGCAATAATGTTAGAAAATACATAGTTATGGAGAGTATTATTATTATCAGAAATAATAGTTACAGCAAGAACTTTTAGCTTACAATTTTGTATAAATCTTAAAATTCTTCGCTTAACAATCGATTTTTTTTCTGAGTGTATCACATCGACAGATGGAATTGGTACTTTCGTTGCTGACCTACCCTACTAAAAAGCACTGCCAAGTTTTTGCCTCAGCTTTCATACATAGTTGTTGTTAAACGCAGACTCTGTGAATCAATTTGCGAAGCTTCGAACTTCGAAGCCCTTATTGGAGTTCTAATTATTGGTGTAGACACTGAAGTTTTTTCTCAAATGAACGCCTGCATTAGTTTTATTTAGGATTGTAATTCAAGAAGTCCTTAAGTCCTTATTTGCCCATAATTTTGAAAAAGCGAATTCAAATTCCCTAACAGCGAAGTGAAATCAATTTACGAAACAGAAGAACTCTGCAAGTTCAAGACACATCAATTTTGTTTATCGTGCTTAAAAGATGGCACAGTTTGTTACTCACATACAGCCGACGTTAGTAGAGGCTTCGCAAGGTCACATGCCTCATCATCATGGTCATCAGGTTGGACTTCAACATCAATCACATTTACCACATAGTGGACACAATATGCCCTCTCCTCCTACCCATAACCACTATCACAATCAGCACATTCAACATCAGCAGCAAGCATCTCCACTCCATAACAAGCATCAAAACAGCCACCACGCAAGATATTCTCATGATAATTTTTCAACATCTCATTTTGGGGTAAGTCAAATTATCAGGGCAAATACATAAGCTTCATTCATTTCGATAGCGAACACGCCTGCTTATATTTATAGTTTTCCACATTCATTATAGTACCTACTGAAAATCTCTTTTCGGCTTGGGATCTCTTAAGTATGATAATATTTGTGGGTAAGGGTAGGAGTACATTGAGAACTGAAAATCTTCTCAATGCAATATCTATGTCTAAAAATAAAATTGGAATCATTGAAACTGACCAAAAAGCTAATGTCCGTCGCTGTAAAGGGAACTATTTGCACACAGATAAATTTAGTAGCTTACTTGAACGGGAACACGCGTTGTGTTGCGAAAAAAAAAAAAAACAAAACAAATAAGAGCATATTTGCTTCCATTCAGAATACCTATAAATATTTTCGGTTGTTAGTAAAAAACATTAGAATTTATGCAGACTTTAAAGAAGAGATTTCCATCGCTTTCTAGTTTGGGCGTAAGTTAAATATTCATTATCATTAGCAATGAAATTACTATTAAAATTATAAAGTTCTGCAAAAACAAACGAAATCTTAATGACGAATCTGGAGCACTTTTTTGAGTGCGATTGCATATTAAATAAATGTTTTTTTTTATGGTTTTGCATATTTTTAGCTAATGACATTTTGCAATAATCAAGAGGTTGGTTGCTAGGCAAGGTGGCACGAATGTGTTATCAATGATCCGCTAAAATCTATTGGCAAAACTAATTATTAAATGCCTATTGCACACAGGCAACTGATCCATGCATTTGTTTTCTCTTTTAAGCAGCCACTTAGCTTGGAATGGGTATGAGAGAGATAGCTTGTGAAATGTAAATGGAAAGGGACGAAAAATGAGAAATAAGAGTATAGACTGCCTTTGCGCGGCTTAAAATTGGATAGTGATTTGAAGCGGACTATTCAACTTAATCACTCGCCTTTTTAGTGAAACACAATGAACAACAGACAGATTCAAAGTTAGAGTTTGCAGTGATTTAGTAATGTTTCTTAAAGTGGGAACTCAAATTGTTTGTTTGTTATCCCACATGGGTTTAAAAAAAAATCAAAATCGTAGCTTTACCTTTTCTGCATAAAAGCTCGGGAGCACTCACCTCTTTGAAAATTTTGTATACAAAAAAAAAATTCCGAATTGTGAAGCAAAAACAAACAAAATTTGGGAAAAGTCAAACATAAAAACAAATCCACGAATACAAGGTCGGTGAATCAAAATCTTTATATATTAAAATGGGGACGTTTGTGCATCTATATTTTCGTTGGTCTGATGTGTCTCACCTTAAATTGGCCTACATCGGTCACATAAAGCATAGACAAACCATACTGCGACCCCCAACTGACAATCCTCTTGCCGCTGGGCCCCTCAATTTTTTTTCAACTTCGCCATTTTGTATTCCTATCGGTGTTATGTCAAAAAAAAATGAGTGTGACATGCAAAAAACTCACAAAACCTACAAAAATAAATGCTGCCAACCGCGGCAACCGTGGGGAAATGTGAGAAATGTTTATTACTGAATGCCATTGGTTAGTTATTATAAATTGTTAAAAGGCGAATAATTTGATTTGGTTGTTTAGTAAAATTATCTAAAATATATGTTTTATATACTAGAACATATTAGGACAAACATGGTTGTGTATTTACCTCTTTTCGATATCATTAAGATCGATTTATTGCGTGAATTTTTCTTTAATAACTGAAGAAAACTTGCTCAAAATGTTTTTGTTTTTATGCAACCATTCTGCATTGACAATTTTTCATAAATATTTTAAGCAAATGTACACTTATTCCTAAAAAAATACTATCCACACGTATATAAATAATTTCAAATTTAACGGACAAAATTTTATGAACGCTGTCAGCAGCTTTGCCCACAGCGGAAGTGGCATATGCAAGGCGCGAGTGTGTTGGTGAGCCGGAATTTTTGAAGTTACGTGACATTTGTCAATACGAATTTCTATGTAACAATACTAACGCACTTAGCGTTTGCCACCCCATGAAAATATAGCTTGTAGGCAAGTAACGGGAAATCGGCCAAAGTTGGTGGTCTCAGTATTGTCTCTGACATAAAGAGCTTTTTCAGTTGACAATTATGGAGAAGAAAGAATACTAATGTGGTATTCGATTGGGCTTCTTCAGATTCGCTCTCAAATTGCAGATTTCGTGTCTAATCGAACATTAAAACGTCGCTTGCTCTTTTTTTGTTGATATTCGTGCGATATGTAGCCTTCTACACTTTTCTACGAGTTTTCCATTTACTGGTTAAACTTTAAATGAAATCACCCAACCGAATACCACAAAAGTTGACATTTCGTATAAGAAGCTGACGTAGGAAAAGCGACGTTACCGACCAATATAGCTTTTGCGTTCGGGGTACACCTAAGGCGAGACCAATCTTGTCGACTTAAGATAACTATGCTTTCGAATGTGCCCAATGTGCCTTCAACCGTCGGTTTTTTTACTATCATTTGAATTCATAGTTAAAATCAGAGACAATACTGAGACCACCAATTCCGGCCGATTTCCCGTTACTTAGCCTACAAGCTATATTTTTACGTAGTGGTCACGATTTGGTGCTCTAGTATTGTTACATACAAAATCGTATTGACAAATGTCACGAAATTTCAAAAATTCCGGCTCACCAACACACTCCCAGGAAATATGAGACACTTCCGCTGTGGGCAAAGTTGCTGGCAGAGTTCATAAAATTTTATCCGTTTAATTTGAAATTGTTCGTTACGTGTGAATAATATTTTTTTTTAGGAATAAGTGTACATTTGCTTAAAATATTCATGAAAAATTAACAATGTAGATTGGTTGAGCGAAAATGAAAACATTTTGAGCAAATTTTTTTCATTATTTAAGAAAAATTTACACACTAAATCGAAGTTAATGATTTCCAAAAGCGGTAAATACACAACCATGTTTGTTCTAATATGTTTCTAGTATATAGAACAATTATTTTATGTAGTTTAATTAACCAAACAAATCAAATTATTAGCCTTTTACCAATTTATAATAACTGACCAATGGCATTCAGTAAAAAAAAATGTGGAATTCCCGAACTCTTTCACATTTCAACACGGTTGGCAGCATTTATTTTTGTATTTCTTGTTTTTGCATGTCACACGGATTCTTTTTTGACATAACACCGATAGGAAAACAAAATGGCGAATTTGAAAAGAAATTGAGGGGCCCAGCGGCAAGAGGATTGTGAGTTGGGGGTCTCAGTATGATTTGTCTATGGTTGAAATCATAGAATAATAACAAAAATGTTGATGCTGTCAAAATACTTTTACCAAACGATGTACGAGTATTTTGTTTCTACGTATGCTACGGACTCTGAAGTCCGACAAATTTTTTAAAAATTTGGGAAGGACCTTTTCCAAATAAAAAAGGGCAAAATAGCAAAAACTTATGGCAGGCTCTCGAAGAAACGCTGATAACAAGTCCAGATTCTAGACATGTCAGGTCGGTCGGGTACAGCTAGTATAATTTAAAAACAAGCAGAAACAATAATAGTAAAGCTGTAAATTATTGAATCGTATTGATATTTTTGCCAAATGCTTTGTTTTGTTTTTTTTAATGATTTTTGTGATGTCGTATGTCATTTATGACACAATCGCTAACACTTTTCGATTATATTTAAATCAATGATGGTACGGTTTCAATCGAGGCTAAGCAACTTATCCCGCATGAGCGCAAGCTTCACAGGCTGCCCTCGACCATCCAGTGGCAGTCCGTTTAGAATTTAGGACGACAACAAGGATGCGGGAGATTACTATGGAAACTCTTAGTACACATAAATTTTATAAGGTTTTTGTTGCCTAGCTTCTTTTAAATTCGTTGTACTAGTTGCAATACAGATGATGTATCTAGAGGCTCTCGTACTGGTTTAAGAAACGCCCTTCTTGAGTGTGATTCGCAACTGTAACCCTAACAGCAGCGATACTATCATTCAATAATTTTCACTTCTTTACCTAAAGACATTTTTATATACCGTTCTTTGACACGCAATTTAGTTAAAGTGATCCAATTCACTGTTTAAAACTACAATCTCATTTTCATTCTCAGAAAATAGTTTGCTTCTTCTATTTAATGTCGCACCACCGCAAAGAAATTCGAATCACTACTATTTATTTTTATTTAGTTTGCTTTAAAAAATCTATTGCACATGTGTGATTTTAAGCCGCGAGATCATGCTCATCTCGTTAATACAAGCTATTGTCAAATATTTTTCATTATAAGTTATTTGTGTACCTTAAACATATAAGGAAATATTATAGACATTTTGTTTACTCAATTTTCGTTTTCTTTGTAGCACTAATCTTAAACAAAAATACTAAAATTGTATTAAATTAAAAATAAGTACCATAATAGGTAATCATGATCACATTTATTGTAACCCTACTAAATGTTTGATAAATCAATTAGTTACAACTTAAAATATAAGTAAAATATTCATCTAGCTATCGAAATCATGAATGTCCACTCTAGTTTTTATTCTGCAGTGGTGCCAATGCGATGACACCTACCAATTTTTTTATATAACTTGAAGCCTCTAGCCTCACATACAATTTTGGTCTTGGTTTGAGTCACAAAACACCGGCGCGCATTGACCTTTCTGTGCGAAATATCTTGTATGTTTGTACCTATATACTATACACAGTAGAGGTTCATCTGCGTATAGCAAATTAATTTGTCCCACGCAAAAATAATGAATGATACCTAGTTCTATTTTCTATAGCGAAAAAGAAAGTCGGATTTAGGTAGTTGCCTTTGTTCATATTGATTGCTGCAACCCTAATGTAGCTAATGTGTATTTTTTTTCCAACGCATTTGTTGGTTGCGAAAATAATGCATCGACGTTTATTTCTATAATACTTTGGTTGCATGACATCATCCCTCCTCATGAAACTCAAAATGCGCATGCGTTAAATTGGTGTGTGCAGTGTTTGATATATCCTTAATATTTAAAAGGATATGCTGCTATTACGCCCAGTCCGAACCGAACTTTGAAAGTATTAAGAAGCAAACTGCAAGTAAACTTGCATAAAATACTGAAAGTGAACATTATTGAAAATAATATTTGTAACCATAAGAAAAAGTATGTCTGGACTTTAGAAAGGACTTCAACAATCGTTTAAATTGTGTGTTAAATAACTTACTGTGAAATTTACCCCGCAAAACAAATTCGCTTAAGATGGTGACCGAAAACGGAGTACAGGTAAAAAAATACCTGAAATCATTTGTTGAAAATAAGATCCGATTTAAATAACAGTAATGAAAACGACATTACCAAACCAAAAAAAAACCTCTGAACTCAAAAGTACAGGGGCGTCCATTTTGACGATCGATAAATCTTCTTTAGTTTGGTTCAGTGGTGTGATTGTGATTTAAATTAAAACTGAAGTACACAGTTAGTTGCTCATTTACATCAATTTAAAGTATGAATGTTAATATATATTAAGTAAGCCCCAATACCTCCAGTATTAAAAACCCTAATAATTACTGTGGTCATTTCGAGTCATAAAGGGCGGGGTTGCGGAAATGAGTCAACGAATCTAAGAGTACCTATTGTAATTTCCTAGAATGTATTTGCTAATAGGTATATAGCACGTGCCTAATACTTCTTTTATTGCGTTAATGTACTTTTAGAAGATTCTTACCAGGCTACATATTTGTTTTTTAATAAAACTAGATTTTTTATAATCCCTGTAAATTCGTGTGCGTTTAATGGTAACTTTTTTATATACAATCACCTGCTGTAGTTGTCACTGCGCAATGTCGATTGCCGGCATTCTAAATCAATGAAGGTGAGGGTTAGATATTTTAAACTGAGAAATGAACGTCAATTATTTGGAAAACTAATTCTAATAATCATAAGTCCGAAAATAAACCACATTTATTAAACCGGAGTGGGATTATAAAAATATTTCTCGAATTGCGCATCAGTCCAGAAAGGATTGCACAACAAAGCGCATATGAGCAATTGGAATATTTTATGACTGCAGTCTCGAACAAACCCACAGTGAAAATTAGGATTTTGTATTCAACTCATTTGAAATAAAGAGGTTTTCGGACAAACAGAAATACGAACATTCACATATTTCCGCGCTCTATTACTAGCTCTATTACGTTTTATCCAATAACCTGAACGATAATATTTGCAATATAATTCAACAAATTAAACACCACCCGCCCACACGGGCAGCATAGGTTCTATTATACGTAACTCGCAAATCTCAAGTAATTGCAAACCAATTTAACAAGTATTCATTGGACCTTACAAATAAACATTTTTTATTTCGACTCTAAATGTTAGTAGTTCACAGTGGCTATATTTTGCATACAAATTGCGCAATTGAGAGCTTCCGTAAATTTAAAGTCGAGACGAGGTGGCTACCAACAATCTATCTTTTAGTACTTTTGTGCGCCTCCATTATTAAATTAAATCATGAGTTTCCTAAAATGTTTAAAATAAATTTAAGAATAATGGTTAATTGGACTCGTTTGCAGTAAAGTCCAATTTTGTTGCGACATCCGACGAGAAAAGTTACAAACAAGAATGATTGCAGAGGGGAAATTATTGACGAATTTTAAAATTATGTTCATTGCCATAATTATTTGTTTAAATTTCCCACTTTCTAGATGCTTAACCTTTGACTAAACTTGTGTCCGGTTTAATGGATGTCGGAAAATTGTGGCCAAAAAACTATATATACGTATAATGTTTTTGGTGTTGACCATTATTTGACCAGAAAATAAAAGCCCTGAATATAAATATCCGAGAACAAATGAATGCACTTTCAGATATTTATTCGGGATGAATAGCTCGCTTCGGTCGCGGCAAAGGGTTTAAGTTCCTGTATATCAATTGAAAATAATTCATTTCTTGACTTTTGCCCGGGAACGTCTTTTACTTTCTGGACAAAAGAAAGTTGTTCATAAAATTATTCATATTACTAATGTATTGCTGGCAGTGGCAGATGATTTTTTTCCAAAAAATTCACTATAGGTTTGTTTTATGAAGAAAAACAACAACAGACCAACTTGCAGGACAGTACAAGTTTAAAAACTGTCAGAACAGCAACATTTTGCGCTTGTAAAATTTTAATTTTAATTCTTTTCTGTGCAGCTCAGATTCATTTAACAGACGTAATAGCAATAAGCAGGTTGCAGGTGACAGAATAAAATTAAATTACAGTATTTATTGGCAGCGCTTTCTGCTAGTTGTTCAATAAAAAAATTATTTCATAGTCGAAAGCTGAGACAATACTGAGACCACCAACTCCGGCCGATTTCCCGTTACTTAGCCTACAAGCTATATTTTTATGGAGTGTTCACGTTTGGTGCGCTAGTATTCTTACATAGCAAATCGTATTGACAAATGTCACAAAACTTTAAAAATTCTGCTCACCAACACACTCCCAGCAGATATGAGACACTTCCGCTGTGGGCAAAGTTGCTGGCAGAGTTCATAGAATTTTATCCGTTTAATTTGAAATTGTTCGTTACGTGTGGATAATATTTTTTTTGGGAATAAGTGCACATTTGCTTAAAATGTTCATGAAAAATTAACAATGTAGATTGGTTGAGGGAAAATGAAAACATTTTGAGCAAATTTTCTTCATTATTTAAGAAAAATTTACACACGAAATCGAAGTTAATGATATCCAAAAGCGGGAAATACACAACCATGTTTGTCATAATTATGTTTCTAGTATATAAACATATATTTTAGATAGTTTTGCTAACTAAACAAATCAAATTATTCGCCTTTTAACAATTTATAATAACTAACCAATGGCATTAAGTAATGAAAAAATGTGGTATTCCCGAACTCTTTCACCTTTCCCTACGGTTGCCGCGGTTGGCAGCATTTATTTTTGTGGTTTTTGTATGTTTTTGCATGTCACACGGATTCTTTTTTGACATAACACAGATAGGAAAACAAAATGGCGAATTTGAAAAAAAAAACTGAGGGGGCCAGCGGCAAGGGGATTGTGAGTTGGGGGTCTCAGTATGGTTTGTCTATGGTCGAAAGGGCTTAAGAAGAAAGAACAAATTTGGCGGACAGTTTACTGAAAAGAGGACATTTTGCTGTTATCTTTTTGAAAAAATGAAATGACCATCGTATCTATACACCAAATCAGAGAACCTAAAATATTTTTTATTAATTTTAATTAAGTTAGTTTAGTTTAATTATATAGCAAATGGAATAGTAAAACAAAAGTGTTCATTCAAGTGAAAAATTAATAAAAGAATGGATGTCATCTTCAGTTTTTTCATCGTTAAATAAATATACAGACAGGATAACGCCTGCTGGGTTTTGCTACTACATAATATAATTTTATCATGTTGTTTTAAGGTAAATTTCTTGATCAACAACAGGTACTATAGTAAATCATCAACTAGCTGCATATGAAACGCATAAAAATCCACTGGGTCGCTATTTTAGTTCGACAGTTTTATATTTCCTTTAATTTGAATTAAGGCTAGCTTCCAATAGTTAATAATTAATATTTAAATGTGTTCAACAACTGGGGACCAACGGCTAACAATGTTTATTTTCTTAAATCTCTTTTCCTGCATACATTTTGCTTGTCTTTTAGGATTCATACTCGTATTATGAGCCGTTGTCTGGATTGACCTCAGGGTGTTCAAGTCCGGGTGTTGATGTTTAAATCGACAGTTATGGTTGCATCTGTTTTATAGAAAAAAATTAGTCACTCACATCGGACTTAAAGTTATGCGAATATTTTATTTCATGGAACTCATTGAACATTGGCACCCCTGTTTCTTCTTTAACAAATGTTAACACATCGCGGCTTAACTCATTATTAATAATTCCGGCTGATGTATGAACTTACAGCTTTCGTCAACAAAAGACACACTATTAAGTATTTTTTTTCGATTTATTTAAAACTAATAACATCATTCTGACTCATCTGGGAAAACTTCATAATTACACCATTAGTTTGCAAGTTTGTTTAAATTTTCTTTGTTGTAGGCAAAAAAGGCACAAAATAATATAAGGATACTAACTTTAGATACCTAATAAATTAATGCATCTCGTAAAAGTATAAAGTGAACACCCTTTGGAAATATTCTTGTGTCTCTTAAGCCGACTGTCAAGTTGTAAGTCTTTTGTCAAACTCATATTTAATTAAGGAAAATACATGATAAGTTCTTGAAGAATTTAAAAGTACATGAGTTACATTTATTGCAATAGAAAGATGTGATATGGCGGTAGATTTTTTCTCGATTCCCTTTCCGAGCTAAAAAAAAATCTCAAAGTTCGATATTTGTCGGTTTGCGAACTTTCCACTCCTGGTTTCCGAGCCCAAAACTGCGAGGAAAACTATAGAGAATTGTGAAAACTATTCTTCATACCAAATCGGACACATTTTTTTATGAGGTGGTAGATTTCTGTAAATTTAACTCTCACCATAATTTTTTGCTCATAAAAATATATATGCAATCGAAACATTTTTAGTTTCGTCTCTAAATTTAGTATAAATTTCGACGACGTAAATTTAAAGTCGTGACTAAAATTTGTTATTAGTACGGCGTTATGTCAATACAATTGGAGCGTCTGTAAAATTTGGAATAGTCGGTTTATGAGCCAACGTAACACGTTGAAGAAAGAAATTTGCGTGGTCGTGAAAATAAATGAGTTAAGTTTCTTCGACGTTTTCACCTTTCCAGCTTTAAAGCGAATTTTTCGTCGTCCCCGAAAGAGGACAAGCCGCGTCTATTTTCTTGACGCTTATCATTTGCTTGGATTATTTTTGCAATTTAGATACCTTTTGTTTCTTGCTTGATAAAGGTCCATTAAGAGGAATTTTATGGATGAAATAATGTGCAGTTACATAATATTAAGTAAGGTTATTTAATTGGGTACCGCTGCTAAGCAGAAATTTGCAATGAACGAGCGAGTTTAAAGCGAACCAGCCTTATAATTCATTCATTTTGCAACAGACTTGGACACACCATCAGCAAAAATGTCAACCCCCACCTCTCCGGACCGCTTTAACCTGTTACACTATACCTGAACTATTATATTTTATTGTTTTTTTTTTATAAATCTCTATTTTTATTTTCATTCTAGGGAGATGGAAATACCTCATTTCTCCGTTCAGCACGTGCTGGAAACTTGGAAAAAGTGTTGGAACATCTAAAAAATAACATTGACATTAATACTAGTAACACTGTAAGTTTGTCAAAAATGTGCTGTTTAGGCGGTTCAAGAATTTTTGTTTATAATTAGAGTTAACGAAAAGCACTATTGCACTTTATTAATCAATACTCATTCCGTGATTAGTTTTATTAAGTCGCAAAAACAGGTTGAATTTATAGAAATAGGAGTAATACCTTTGGAACGCAAAGATCTTTACAGTTTTCCATGAGGGCACCTACTAAGACCTGCTTATATTCGTAAAATACTTGTAATGTTCGTTGAATTTGCTTGAATACTGAGGGAAGGGCCTGAGTTCAAACCGATCCCTAGCTAGGTAAACATAAATTATGGGTGGCTGAAAAATATTAGGCTTTTTTTTTTTACCCAACTGATCCATAGAAATTATTGATTTTCATAGTTTACAACAATAGTAAAACAATTCAACTGTTGTTTCTTAATTTACATTTATTTTGTATTAATAGTTTATTTCAAAGATAATTTGATTTTATTAACTTTGTTGCTAAAATATGTTCTTGTCTATCATCAGCTGAAAATGCGGACAGGTACTCGAAATTTATTCCGAAAATTTCCAATGACTGGCTCTGCGCCGTTTTCTGTTTGAAAAATTTGACTCAGCGTGTCCAAATCCATAAGCTATTTTTTTAACTCTTTATCTTCAAAATTGTAGCTACAATGTTCCGGAAACAAAACAAAGCCGTGTTAGGCCATGTGTCTATTTTGCTGAAATAAGAATGATTAAATAGATTAAAACACCGTAAGACCGAAAGAGACGTTAATTGCCTTTATTTTCTTATTACTTTCAAGAGTATCAAACTTTCTGCGGATTAATGAGAGCAATTGGTAATTTCAAACTTTTAATTCAATTTTAAAAGTCTCCTCTTGAAAAGTCCTTGTTGACACAGAATTTGCGTTGCCCAATCAAGCCGAATAGAAAACTTAAGGCGTTTGTCAAATGGCAAATCATTTGGGATGATATATGAATTCTTGCAATCAAAACGTCTTCGCCTTTGTATAATTTTCCTTCAGAATGGTCGCTTCGATCACATTGCTCATCAGCTTCTTTAATGCGTGCCTGATGCTGTTGTAAAGTACATGATAACCGCCGAATCGACTTCCCACTGAAGATCAACAACTGGGAATTGAGGGTCTCAAACACTCTTTAATTTATCTCCGATTAAATATGCACATGGTTATGCGATTTTATGACACTTGAAGCATAGGGAGGTTTTTTTCCTTTCCTCATCTGGAATTTTTACCAGTTACGATGGTCCGTTGAAGAACCTCTTTGGGATGTCAATCTTTACCACTTCTTCATAAATCGTTTTTTGATTTCCTAACGCGTATTACCTCCAGTAATTAAACCGATCACATAAAATTACTTCCCCCTTACTGACAATTATGCTGGTACTCTGTGGCCAGCTCCTTAAGCCCCCGAGTAGCTAAAAACTGTTACCTGCATTGGTTTCTCATACAAATCTCGCAATTGTGAGCTTCCGTAAATTTAATGTCTAGACTAAAATTTGTTCTAAGTACCGCGCCCGACATAAAATAAATTTAGGTACTTAAAAAAAGTAACAGAAATTGGAAATTACAAATGGAGTTGCTTATCTATTATTTATTTGATCTAATTTCTTAAATTGCACTTCTCTACAAAGATATTTATGTAGGTATAGGAAAATTGGTATTATGTGTACGTACGGGTTGCGGCATCTTTGATGTCGGTATGTTAACTTCAGTTGTGTTAACATAACGTGCGCACATGTCGAAAATATTGGGGCCAACAAGTAGCGTCTGACAACACTATTTGTCGTCGTCGATATCGGTGGATGATGGCTCATTGTGTCTGTCCACAAATGTGTGAAAAACGTCTGAACGGTTAGTGGTTTCGAACAATGCAGTTTCGGCAACGAAAATTCCCTGTACGTGTGCTGTCAAAAAATTGCGATACTGGCTCTGACTGGCTGGGTGATCTCCAGATTGGACCCGTCCGGACTTCTTTTTGTGGGGTTATTTAAAAAGAAAAGTGTACGCCAGCAAGACTCAAACTATTGACGTTTTACGAGGCTATAAATGCTCGAAAGAGGGGCACATTTAGCTTTGCTCAATAGAGGCCCCCACTTTATATTTATATGATATATGTTGTATTCAAAAACTAGTCCAGATAAATCCTAAAGGGCAAATTAAACAGAAATACCTCTTACGAGTATAAATCCTTTTTTTTTTGTAAGTTTTTCGATATTCACATATACCGACATAAAAATGACGCACCTGTCATATGGCTAGGTACATCGTTCGTGTACTTTCAGCATAGAAAAATGAAAAATGTCAAATATTTAAAATCGAGAGAGAAATCTTTCAATTTCAAGAGAAATTTGTGACCGGTTTTCTTGCAAAAAGTTTAAGAAATGTCATTTTGACATTATCGTTAAATGCAGCTTCTACAAAATAAGTTGGAATTTAATTTTTTACAAGCTAAATACAACTAAATACAAATACAACTTCTTCCTCCGATGTCGTTGAAGACGAAAATAAATAAAGAGGTTTACTTGTCAAACCTTTGAGCTGTCTCTTAGTTGTCAGTTTTATTTTTTAATTTTTCAGTGAGACGAAATTCGGCGAGTAGAAAATTGCGAAAAAAATGAAAAAAAGGGAAAATGGATTTCTCTCTCATTTTTTGTCAATTTTCTCAGTACGTGGTCGCATGCGCGCAGTTTCTTAGCAAAATTTTTAATAAATTTACGTTTGCAAAAAAGTACCCGAACGGAACCTATTAATATATGTATTAGTATGTAAACACCGAAAGTTTCCATATACTTTGTTGGTCGAACCCTGATAATTGGCATATTGGTGACATACGATTTGTCGCCGCCATATTACTATAGTAACGCATTCAAATATAAATCATCTTTGATTAGAACCTATTATCGAATGCAACTTACCTACCCCTAAAAGTAAGCAACTGTATAATTTTAATTCTGCGAGGTGCTGACCAACCATTTTCGTTTCAATGATGTAACTTTGGAAATGAACATTTTTTGACATAATTTTATTGCTATAAATTTTCATAGTGACGTATTAAAATGTCAATCAATCATGAGTAAAACGTATTTTCGAAGGGGCATATTTTTTCGATGTCTAGATGTCGCTTTTTCGTTTATAGAAAAACATCATAAATATCGCAAAATTGTGATACATTTTTAAGTATGCACATATAACATACCACTGTATGACGAAAATTATATAACGAATATCCGATATAGCGAATTTTCTACATAGCTAACGCTTCTCAGATTTCAATTATCCTTATAGCAAATGGTACCCACTATTTGCTCTCCAAGATACCAAAAGTATTTATAAATTGGATTAAAAACCTTGGAAGAATTTATTTAAATGGCAGGACCATCATCTATTCAATTTAACATTTAATAAAAACGTTTGAATAAAAACATTTCTTATTGACATATTTTTTAAAAGAAAGTATCGAAAATCGATCGATATAACGAGCGCGCTATATATTATGAATGACATAAAGCATTATAGCATTCGTTATACTGGACCTCCACTGTACTTATGAAAGGTAGGGTCTAGTAAAATTAAATTTCCATAGTAACGAATTTTAACGTAAATCATGAGTAAAACTTTACTTTTAGGGCGAAGTACTTTTTTCGTTATCTACTTAGATGTAGATTTTTGTTTATAAAAAAAACACATGTGTTACATTTTCTTAGAATTTCCTACAAAAGGAACGAGTGGTCGATTTTCTACCAAAAGCGACACTAGTTCATGTGTGAACACAATTGTGATAAATAAAAACTTTACCTACATTTTCCATTAAAAAAAAACATTTTATTTTACTTTGCTGTTAACAACTTTGGTTTTTTTCTTCCAGAACGGCTTAAATGCTTTACACTTAGCTTCTAAAGACGGTCATGTGCACGTTGTATCTGAGCTATTAAGACGAGGTGCGATAGTAGATAGCGCAACTAAGAAAGGCAACACAGCTCTTCACATTGCCTCCTTAGCAGGACAAGAGGAAGTGGTGAAACTATTGCTGCAATCTTCAGCTTCCGTAAATGTGCAATCCCAAAATGGATTCACGCCACTATACATGGCCGCACAAGAAAATCACGATTCTGTTGTCAAATTGCTTTTGGCAAATGGAGCCAATCAAAGTTTGGCAACGGAGGACGGTTTTACACCACTTGCAGTTGCAATGCAGCAGGGACACGACAAAGTTGTTGCTGTATTGTTGGAAAGCGACACTCGCGGAAAAGTTCGATTACCAGCCCTGCATATTGCTGCTAAAAAGGACGATGTTAAAGCTGCAACGCTTTTACTTGAGGTATGCCCCGCATATGTTTGAAAACTACCTCTTTCGTAAAAATGAATCCTATTTTAAAATATATTTTTATTTTATTCTCTTCAAGAATGACCACAACCCGGACATAACATCAAAATCTGGATTCACGCCATTGCATATAGCTTCGCACTATGGCAATCAGTCTATTGGAAATTTACTTATTCAAAAAGGCGCCGACGTCAACTACCTTGCAAAGCACAACATAAGTCCATTGCATGTTGCTGCCAAGTGGGGAAAAACAAATATGGTATCTGTCCTTCTAGAGAAGGGTGCTCACATTGAGGCAAAGACAAGAGATGGACTAACGCCTTTGCATTGTGCGGCACGTTCTGGTCATGAACAGGTGGTCGATATGTTATTAGAAAGAGGGGCCCCTATCAGTGCCAAAACCAAAAACGGTCTAGCGCCCCTTCACATGGCAGCGCAGGGAGAACACGTTGATGCTGCCAGAATTCTCTTATATCATCGAGCTCCTGTGGACGAGGTTACAGTTGACTATTTGACCGCTTTGCATGTTGCCGCACATTGTGGTCATGTGCGCGTAGCTAAATTACTGTTAGATCGTAATGCAGATGCTAATGCAAGAGCCTTGAACGGATTTACACCCCTGCACATCGCTTGTAAGAAGAACAGAATAAAAGTCGTTGAATTACTACTACGACATGGAGCATGCATTAGCGCCACCACAGAAAGCGGCTTGACTCCATTACATGTTGCGGCTTTTATGGGATGTATGAATATTGTCATATACCTGTTGCAGCATGATGCCAGTCCTGATGTCCCTACGGTTCGTGGAGAAACTCCTCTTCATTTAGCTGCTAGAGCTAATCAGGTGAGTGCAAAAATGAACAAAAAAAAAACTTCAAATGTACTAAACTGTTTCCTCCTATTAGACTGATATTATTCGTATTTTACTTCGTAATGGTGCCCAAGTGGATGCCCGGGCACGTGAGCAGCAAACACCTTTACACATTGCATCCCGTTTGGGAAACGTTGATATTGTCATGCTTTTATTGCAACACGGGGCTCAGGTGGATGCCACTACGAAAGACATGTACACAGCTCTCCATATTGCTGCTAAGGAAGGCCAGGATGAGGTAAAAAAGTTGATTTCAAAAAAGATTATGGATCACGTAGATACAGTTTACCTTATGCAACTCTTTTGGATTCGACACCAAGAATATATGCTATGATTTAACGTTTTTGTTTAGTTTCATCCAGTTATTGTGTTGTTTTGTTTTTATAGTTTACCAAAGTTATTTATTAAATAAAATATTATTTTCACAAAATTTTGTTTTTTTTTATTTTTTATTTATTTTTTAATTTCGCAAATGCTATAATTTATATCTTTAGTTCCTAATGACATGAAAGCAGCTTGAACCATAAACTTTACTTAAAGGTGTCTGCAGTTCTAATAGAAAACGGCGCTGCATTAGACTCATCCACTAAAAAAGGATTCACACCTTTGCACTTGGCCGCCAAATATGGCCAAATGAAAGTTGCTCAGCTTCTTCTACAGAAAAATGCTGATGTGGATGCCCAAGGGAAAAATGGAGTAACACCTCTTCATGTTGCGTGCCATTATGATAAGCAGAATGTCGCACTAATTTTACTCGAGCGGGGAGCAAGTCCACATGCTCCAGCTAAAAATGGTCATACGCCTTTGCATATTGCAGCAAGAAAAAATCAAATGGATATAGCTACAACACTACTTGAGTATGGCGCGTATGCTGATACAGAAAGTAAGGCCGGATTCACACCGCTACATCTAAGCAGTCAGGTAATGTAATAATTTCAATACTCGTACATCAGAACTCCTGGTGATGTGACATCTTTCTTAGGTAAAATAATTAAGCTCATTATGCATTCAAGTACTCAGTTAGGCTATTTTATGAACAACTATTTCGATAATGGCATTCTTTTTACCTAAACTTTACTCCCGGTCCCGACACGCGAACTTTCTGTTCTTGTAGTTGTTTTCAACAAGCGCTCTGATGAGCGCCTCGCCTTTGAGAACAGGGAACCAAAGACTTTGCGGGCAACGTATGGCCGTTTTTGTTCTGTCCATTAGTTCCATCTTCTATGTGGACAATCAGTATTTCCACGGTTGTGTAAGTACGAGAAAGCCGATGTCATATGTAAACAGATAACCAAATGAATATGGAATTGCTATTATTCCAAGCTTCGTTCGGCGCCTATACGCAATTGTAGAGCAGTGTTCCCAGACTTTAAAACTGCTTCCCTTATTTTTAATCGGCAAAAGCTCAGTTTTCCTAAAAAAAATCCCCTTTTTTACCCTAAGGGAGATTTTCACTTGTTTTCATATAACAAAAATTAAAAAATGTAGCAGTTTTTAGTAACAAGCTAAAAATAAGCATATAACAAAAAAATATACATAATAAACAATAATTTCCTTTTCTAATTTTTTTATTAGACGTAATATCCTAACGAGTTAATGCATTCAAATATACAAAAATTCTTATGAGACCTTCGATGGGCTGTTTTCTTTCTTTCATTTTTAATATGAAACAATATAATATAATAATATAGATAAGCAATCTACGTTTTACAGAGTTTCTTATTTTCTATATACATAGATCATTGATTTCCACGGTTATAATAATAAAAATAGTACGAGATCTAACTATTGTTGTAAACTATGCAAATCAATGATCTACACAGATCATATGCGAGCATAATAAAAAAGGCCTTATGTTTTATTGCAAAAAAGGGCACTTCCAGGTCAATTCTTAACACAACAGAAGTCTTTGGAATATTTTTAAATAACTGAACTGAACTCACCAGCACACAATAGCAAAATGTCAGATTGAAATATATGTCAGATGATGGTTATATGGTGTCTACCACTATTGCAAAAGTGCTCCAACGAATTTCATTGAAAAGAACAATTGTAAATTTCGGGCCAATTCTCTCGGATCTTCAATAAAAAACACCACAAAAGGTGCATTCAAAAATAAATTGCACAAGCAAGAATCTGTTTGGGGTGTGATCATTGAAATATCACCCCAAGCCAAAAGGTTTCCGATTTGAATATGAATGCTTAAGTTGATTCGCAAAAGTCCCCTGAAGCTGAGCGAATGTTTCTTTTTTTCAATCAAATCGCAACATCTCCGAATGGTGCAAAACGTTGCAGCTTCAATTTGGCATAAATGGTTTAACAAATCGGTAGTTTATTTCGCAAATACTTGTTATTTCTGGCCTGGAACTTTCTTGGTACCTTATTTTTGCCCCTTTTCGTGAAATTATGCTGAAAGAAAAATAGCTGTCTGTACTGGAAAACTCGTAAAGAAACTTACGTTTCACACACACAAATTGCAAATCAGGTTACTTCTTAGTTCTCAACGAAAATGGCTATTCTTTTTAAAGTTTCTTTAAAGAAACTTTAGCTAGAACTATGCTTAAAGGTTTTCTTACATCACCGACGCTTGGAGGCATTATAGGGTAGTTCGCGACAACGTCAGTGTCAAATAAGAAGAAGAAAAACCAAGTGAAAGCTAAAAAACTTATAGGAAAACAAAACAGATTTTATATGGCTGTAGCATAATTATATTAAAAATTCACTTAAAAGTTTACATTTACAGGCTTCAGATCGGTGTTTTTTTGCTCTAGGTCTTCTTATCTTCGATTGGTACGAAAAAAAACAACAATATTTAGCGAAATAGAAGGAGAGGCTGGGGAGGGAAAGAGACGGCGACAGCACTGGCGTTTAGGGGAGGGGATGGGAACAAAAAGGGATTCATTGGGGGTTGGGGCTTCAAAAAAAAAGAAATGAGGAAGAGAACAGACGCAATCAATCATTTTAAAGAAGATGCAACTAATCATTTTAGAGAAGACGTAATTAATCATTCTAAAAATGTTTTTTTTTCCGATTTAAGAGCACTTTTGCGAATCTGGTTTCCTTCCAAAGTTGCTTCAGATTTACCAATACAAGTGTGTATGAGTTTGACAACTAGTAGAGTTTGTTTACGTTTTCGTGAAATTTTTCAACTTTAAGGAAACGCAGTGCATCGGGTGAATCTATTTTTGCTAATTATGTACCTATGCACAAATGTTTTGAAATTAATTGGGGGGCAAATTGCGAATGTTTTAATATAAAATTTAACCAGTGAATGGAAATGTGTCGAAGGCTACACATATTCCAATCGCACGAAGAGCAAGTGACATTTTTATATTCGATTAGACATACGAATGGGCACATTCAAGAATCTAGTAATCTTAAGTCGACTAGATTGGTCTGGATGAGATGTAACCTGAACGCAAAAACTAGATTTGTCGGAAACGTTACTTTTTCTACGTCATCCACATATGCGAACTGTCAACATAGTAATCAGTCACGAATTTCTTTCCTATATTCGTCGACTACCCCTCCATGGACGTTAACTGAAGCAGCTGCTCACCTGGCCGATTTCGACCAATCAAAAGCGAGATACATCTAGTCAGAGAGCCGTCAGACTAACGTCACCAATCTTAAATCTGAGAGCGGATCTAAAGAAGCCCAATCGAATACCGCATTAATAGACAGATGATGTGATTTTACCGCCAGTGAATCTTACGCTTTGCTCTAAAACTTCGATTGAAAAGTTCGTTCTGTAAAATGGACCTCACACATACGATATTGTTTTTAAAACTTGAGATCCGCATTGTAAACCTCCGCTTTTAGAATGAACAAATATACTTCAAACATACATCTAAGATATACTAAATTTATTTTAATATTGCAATTTTACCTAGTTAACAAAAGTTTCTTCTTTACAGGAAGGACATTCCGAAATATCAACGCTTCTTATTGAACACAAGGCGAATTGTAATCACTCCGCTAAAAATGGGCTAACACCGATGCATTTGTGTGCTCAGGAAGATAATGTAAACGTTGCTGAAGTGATATTCAAAAACGGTGCAAATATTGATATGGTAACAAAGGCTGGGTATACACCACTTCATGTGGCATCTCACTTTGGACAATCAAATATGGTTCGGTTTTTACTGCAAAACTCAGCCAATGTCGACGCTGCTACAGCTATAGGATATACACCCCTTCATCAAGCTGCACAACAAGGTCATTGTCACATAGTTAACCTTCTTGTTGAACATAGGGCAAATGCAAATGCTCAAACTGCGAATGGACAAACGCCACTTCATATTGCCAGAAAATTGGGATATATTAGTGTTCTCGATTCCCTTAAATCTATTACAAATGAAGGTGACATTGAGCTAAAGGATCTACCAGATGATAAATATCGTGTCGTCGCCCCAGAAGCCATGCATGAGACATTTATGTCCGATTCAGAAGAAGAAGGAGGTGCGTCTATTCAATTGTTTATATTTTTTTATATCGGGTATAGAATATATGGCACTGCTTTTGTTGACATAATTCACTGCAAAAATATGTCTGCCGTTACGGAAGAGCATAAATAACCTGGGGAACCCTGTACTAAGTATAAATAAACCTAAAGCACCTTTTTATAAATAAAAAATATAAATATACTATTCTTTATCAAAAAGTGCAATAGATTGATGTGGAGAGGCAGTAGAGCGGTAAATAATTTTTTGTTTGTATTGTTAAATCTCGAGCAACTCTGAGAAAAAAATCAAGTTTGCAAAAGTGCTCTGAAATTGGAAAAAATGTTTTTTTTTTTTGTACTAATGGAACCTTAAGCTGAAAAAATGATCTGAGAGTCCCCAATGTAAAACCAAGCCAGTAAACTAGAGTTTTTAGTGTCCCCCATAGCTATTTCTGAGATGCGTTTGGTTAGACGACAACTACTACGAAACGCTTTGCATCAGCTCAGTTCTGGGCGACATCGACATAGCGATTATAGCTGAAAACCCATCAAAGTTTAAATCGATTTTCACGAAGGAAACGAATTTTTATCGACATGAAACAATTATGATAAAATTCTAGTTGCGATTACTTCTTGCAAAATAATTTTCTCTTCAATTCGTCGATTTCATAGGCATCTGGTAGTTTGTAGTCAGTTTATCCATTAGATCTTAGAACTCCAGAGGTGGGAATTGTTTCAGTCAACTCAACATTCAGCCTTCCGGATTATTGTACTTAATTTAACTGGGTTGCTTGTTCTAGTCACTCTTCTAGCTCTCACTTTCTATATTTGCATATTCCGATTTTGCCAAATATCTCGACTTGTCTTGTCTCAGTTTATGGAGCCGTCAAATAAAGTTTTAGTATCCACAGTCACCAATTAATATTTAAATCGATTCCCCTTCTTTTCCGAGCCAAGCACTAAAAAACTGTCAAACTAAAAAAATTTAGCGAAGACAGCATTGCCGTTTGGCTTCTTTTTAAGCCTCAAGACCCGTGGCCCCCACTATTTTAAAAATTATCAAAATGGCCCCTTTATCCGTTTAGGTGAGAATAGTTATTCTTTATTGAACGAAAAAGAATGCAAAAATATGAAAAAAGTGTTTCGTAATGAACACATCTGCTTTTTTTTTCCGTTATTATAAATACATACTATAAATAAATTTTTTTGCTGCTCTTGTTTATTTTCGCTATACATGTTAGTATTATTTTATGTCTGTGCGGACCCATATTTTTGGGTTTTTTTGCAGGCAACGCTGCTCTATAGTACGTGGATAGACTTATACGAGCTACTTTGACAGCCACTTACATCTTTGACATCTAATCCATGTCACAAATAAATATATAATTTACCTTTTTGCAATACATGAAACGTTCTGCGAGAGCATTCCACCGCTGCCGAATTTTCTTTATTTTCACAGATTTTATTTTTGTGAGCGCAATTGATTTTTTAGACGGATTTTTAGTTTGTTTCTTGTTAACTTTGTGCATTTGACTTACTTATCAGTACTTGCCGATTTAAACTCTCTGAGCCGTTTCGAGCCCAGAGAGGAACTGCTCGTTAGGTCTCGTTATTTTGCTTATTTTCTCTTTTTTCTCCTCTTCTGTCATTTTTGATGGAACGTGTATAGACTTTGTGCGATTTCGATCGATTTATATCGATTTCAACCGCGTACGCAAATGAACCTTATGACCCTCAAACTCGCCGGAGGCGAATAACGCAAAAATAGCGACATTCGGATAACTATTTTATGTTGAGCGCAGTGTTTTAATATCGTGGGATTTATCCCTTTTTATGGGAATTTTGATGTCCGAAATCTGACAAAAAACATTCCAAATATAAATTTTTGGTGGAATTCTATCAAAACATCTGTATTTCACCATGATTATCAGCACACTGAATTATCCATAAAAAACAGCTCATGTAAATCGTCTTCTATCAAAATTTTCTAGTACCAAAAAATAATCATGGCAGTGTTACAAACTGCTGTTTTTATACTAACGTGATTTTCTTTCCGTGTTATACAAATTTTACTTTTAAAAACTGGATTTTGACGCAAAAAAGTATCGTGGGATTTAAAAGGGGAATTTGAGTATGGTGAAAAGGGAAAAATGACCACGCTTCGTGGGATAAATGAAGAGAGAGTGCTAACAACACGGGTTGAGCGTCAACTAGATTTGTCGGGACTACGGTATACGATCGCGTAAGAATTGACTTCTCAATTATACCAACTTGAATTGACAACTTAAATACCTTTCCAGGTTGTTTAATATTAGCTATCAAATCACAACAATTTTTTTAATATAATTAAATTTACAAATACCACTTGAAATGGCGCCCATATGAAACTCGAAATGTCAACTGATTTTCTTATTTGATCAATATATACCAACCAAAAGATATATGAATGCTGTCAGACTGCTGTAACACTTACTAAACTAGTAGTCCGAACGTTCCCAATGTTTGAATGTGCACTGATGCTACCAAGTTTGTATAGGTACTGTATAAAATAAAAAAGTTCAAGCATTTTTAATCGGCAGGCTATATTTTTTGCTTGTCAGAAAACGATTTTTTATTAATTGTGAGAACGAATCAAGTCCAAAATCATTTCCGACCAAGGTAGCGCGTTACAAAATGGCGAAGAAGCGACTTTATATCATTTGGGTTAGTACCGGTACTCGCGCTTGAAGAAGGTGACGAGTTTTGTCTGTTAAACTATTTTGAAAAAATTGCACATACAATTTGAACTGCTTCGTTCAAACAAAATTGTATTATAACTTTATGTATTAAGGATAGATCTAGACCCAAGCATTTTTTCTTTTAATTTTACATAATTGTATTTGAATTGGATAACAGCCAACTTTGTCAATATATTTCCTTAGGAGAAGATAATGCGCTTTCCGATCAGCCATATAGATACTTAACAGTGGATGAAATGAAATCGCTTGGTGATGACTCCCTACCAATTGATGTAACTAGAGACGAAAGGCTTGACTCTAATAGGATGACACAGAGCAGCGACAATACTCCAAAGGTGGCTGTCGAAGAAACAGTTAGTCCACATAGAGCTCAAATCCATATGATGGGAAAAACTGCCACTGATGGAACAAATGCTAACCTTTTAAATCAAGAAATTATTCACTTCGGGTAAGAGAAATAAGTAAAACTTAATTATGGCTTTTAAAACAAAACATTTTTTCATAAATGCTATCTTCACGGATACAGACGCAAATTGCAATGGAAAAAGTAAGGCGATATTTCGACAGTAGCTTGCAAAACAGATTCTATAAAATTATATTTCAAATAGCTTCCTAGTTTCATTCCTTGTTGATGCCCGTGGTGGAGCAATGAGGGGTTGTCGTCACAGTGGAGTAAAAATGATCATTCCATCCAGGTCCACTTGTCAACCAACTCGCGTAACTTGCCGATACGTGAAGCCTCAAAGAACAATGCACCCACCACAGTTGATGGAAGGTGAAGCCTTAGCCAGCCGAGTTTTAGAACTCGGGCCGGTTTCGGTAAAATTCCAAGGACCAGTTGTAATGGAGGTACCACACTTTGCTTCACTTCGGGGTAAAGAACGGGAAATCATTGTATTACGTTCTGACAATGGAGAAACATGGCGCGAACATACGATCGACAACTCAGAGGAAATAATACAGGATGTTCTAATTGAGTGCTTCGAACCGGAAGGTAATTTCAAATAAAGCTGTATGCCACAAACTTGTTCTTAATGTAAATTCAAACTTTCAGAAATAAACCATATTAACGAACAAACTGCGGGCCATGTATGCAGATTTGTAACGTACGATTTTCCACAATATTTTGCGGTTGTTTCAAGAATTCGTCAGGAGGTGCATGCGATTGGGTCCGAAGGCGGCATGGTGTCAAGTACGGTTGTTCCGCAAGTTCAGGCAGTTTTCCCGCAAGGAGCATTGACGAAAAAAATTAAAGTTGGCCTACAGGTAAATCTTTTTAAACCGCGAAAGGGTGTTGCTCCTGAAAAGTTACGAAAAATAAGTGTTAATCACGTACCTAAAAAGAAACGTTTCTCACTAATTTGGTAATATCAAATAGGCACATTGTGAGTCCATACAATCTTAAGAATCTTTATTTATCTACTCAAAGTGAGTATATATGAATACTGTTTTTTTAAACAAACTTTTCAATATGCACATCTAGCTATGAAACAGAAATTGATTCTCTGATTAATGTTTTTAAATGTCTCGGGACAAAAATTTAATTTTTCTTAAATTCAATACAAGATTCGGATTTACATTGAACAAAATTAATTTTGTTGCCTTCGCAAATATTTATTTAGACAAATATGTATGAATTTAAAATAAATGTAACTTACTGTCTATAATCATACAAGGTCAACTTTAAAAATTAAAAACCAACGTATTTAATTAAAAAAAAGGTTTTGAAAAGAAAGAATACTTTATGTTTATTATGAATCATTTTATAAGAGTAGTTCTGGTTAGAATAATTTAAGCAAAAAACACTATATATACATTCGACTTTCTACTAAGGAATATAAGATAATAATCTAAGAATTAGAAAATAAATCTAAATAGCATTACAATAACATTTTGAATACAGATGACCTACAATGAGATATTTAGCACCCCTTTTTGCCTACACATGAATAATTTAAACCCGGCCAGTTGTAGACGTCTTGCGAATTTGGGCACAACTTTGAATACTGTCTGAGTCTTTCGTTTCTATATTTCGCCAGACGGGTTAGGATTTTTGGTTTTACTCTGGGTAACCGCTCAAATCGCAAGCCATCATAAAAGAATGTAAAACGTATGCACATAAAAACAAGGAGACCTAAGATTTAGTATACCTAGAGCAGGTCTTATGTTTTTTGTTAGACATTGCGAAAATACGATTTTCTTGCTATTCACACAGATTATTTGAAAACATACGGAGCTAAAAAAGAATCGAAGCACATTTTAAATTATTGACATGAACATATAACCCAAACTGTTCCCATAGGTACAATCAATAGGTACCTGGGTCCTAAAACGTCACTTTCGAGACGACACGATAGACCTCCAAAACTAGCAACTAAGTGCAGAAAGTACGAGTTTTTTTCATCTAAGTTTATTTTGAAAACTTACGATAATCAAACAAAATCGGCCTGAAAATAACTGATTTTGATCATCATAATTTCAAAAACGATATCATCTATACGATCATTGTCTTAGGTGATCGAAAGGCAGGAAATCTATTAACACGTTCGCTCAGAGGCAATTCGACCAATTGCCTTCTGTTGCGCACTACAAGTTGGCTGAGGTCCGCTTGCACCTGATCGCGCCACCTTAGGCAATCTCGGTCGAGTTCATAAATATAAAAATGCTGCATTCCTGCAAATTTCGCGTTAATTTTTTTCAAAGAACTGCATTTCTATTGCTTGCGTTCATAAAATAAAACTTACGGTTAGAAATTATAGGTACAATTTTTGCAAAGCATTTAATTATTTAATAACTTTTGTTATTTAGAAATGAACAAGTGCAAAAATTCCGATTGTGCCACAAAACTCCTTATATCATTGGAGTGAAATGGGAAGTAATATTAAACATCAGAGTTGTCATTAAAAAAAAGGTTTTTATGAATATTTGTTTCATGGTTTGGGCAACATTATTTACAAATATGAGCTCACACCTCTACTTTTCTGACTAAGTCAATGTTGCTGTTCAGTTCGTAAAGTTCACTGTTTAATATTTTCGCGTGAATGGGACTGCAAATCAAACTTTGCTTTCGAAACGACCAGCGAGTTTCGAGTTTCGCGCAACTTTATGATGAAGAAAAAGTCCATCCCTCTTTAACATCGCTGAGATTGTTTCCGACCTTTATGGACAAGCGAGCGTTCTCTACCGGCATTCTGTACATTCCGGCAATCTAGCTTCCTAATAACCCTGGATAAAAGTAGCCTGACAATCCTAAGAGGAGTATTCAGTGGCCATAGCCTCTTGGAAAAACATCTCCACCGCATTGGCACCTCATCGGACCCTTCTTGCATACTTTTTCTAAAGTGTGACGAATCCTCTCTTCACATACTCATGGATCGTCCCGTCCTCTTTCGTCTCAGGAAAAATATCGTCGGCAAACCTTTCTGAAATTCTTCCAGAAAAGATCCACGTCTTCCTGACTGAAACCGGAATGAAAAGATTGCTCTAGGATCTCTTTAGGGAATATAGGCTCCTTTTAAAAAGGCCGGAGTGTTAAACCACAGGAAGGCTCTCCCGTTTTTAAAAACCTATCTAGTCCAAATAAACAGCGATTGGCGAGAGCCATTCTTTCTATGATCTCCGCCATAAACTAAGTATTAAATGCTAAGAGTCCTTTTTCGTTGACTACTTATATGTAATTATTTAACTATAACACTCACGTTAAATTTTACACAAATGCTTTTTTGTTTGCTTGTCCCTTTGGTAGCGATGATTTTCCTTTTTCGACAACTATTCACTTTTGTTTTTTTTTCACTTTCGAAAACATTTACTGAAAATTTTCACGAAAACGTAAACAAACTCCACTAGTTGTCAAACTCAAACGCACTTTTATTGGAAATCTCACGTAAAAGCGACCTAGAGTCATTTAGATCTAAGTGCGGCGGGGCAGGTTTCCCCTGTCTCGCTAACCCGCTAACCTAACCTAACCTAGAACAAATAAAGTGTTCTGAGAGTGCCCAATCGAATACCCCATAAATATTGAAATCCCATAAAGATCGTTAATGATGTTAATTCAATTGGGGGTTGCTCATAATTTAGAACAAAAAAAAAATTAGTACTGTCAGAGGCTTTATTTGCTTTGATGGTGGGTTGAGTGAATTTGAAATTTGGTTCATATAAAGTACAGGAATATTCTCATGCAAAGTGTTGACTTTAGCTGGTTTTGACCTGTTGAAACGTTCATGGCGGTCACCAGACTGTGCCCGTAGCAAAAACGCTTTAAGAAAAAAAAGAGACAATTTCAACTTCATGGCCACACTAATGCTGCATTTACACCAACACACATTCCTAGCACGGAAAATTAAATATCCTTGGGACAGCATTACATAACACGCTAAAATACGTGACAAGTATTTTGGTCGGCCATCTTGTTTACGTGGTAGGAATAATGAGAAAGCTCAGCATGTTGATATTTTTATAGCGAAGGCTTACGAAATTTCGCTTTCCTTCAAAACACCAGAAATATTGGTCGCCGGAAGTTGTGTCTTTTTCCGTTTTACATATAATAATGGGTAGAAGATTCATGACACTTTGGGAGTCTGATTTGTGATCTCATTTGTACGACTGTTATTAACATTGTTAATTATATTCATAGATACTCTGCACATCACTGCTTTGTATATGTATTCGAGTCCAAGTGATGCATTATTTGAGATTCATTAAAAAAAAAGAACTAAAGTTCTAGCTGTCAATTGTAAAATTCTGTCTGCTTTGTTAAAATTCTATCAGCGGTGGGTTTTTCTCGTCTTTGACCGTACTGATGAAGGTTATCACTTTGTTTACGACGAAGCATTTTAGACATAGAAGCCGTCAAGACTCCCGCAATTATGCTGAATTTAGAAATATAGGATTTCCACTAGTTTTACCATGAAACTTGGATACATATGGGTATTGCAGCTAGACTAAGGCGATACAAAAATAGCTTCCAATTTACGATTTACGATTTATATAAATTTTTGCTTTTATTAATTAGCCTGAAATTAATTGCTTATCTGCACAGCAGCCACGTTATTCAATATATTCAAGGGCTCTCATTATAGGTTGTCTGTGATTATGGCATAAGTAGGTATCACTATAAGGTACGCATTACTATTTAATCGTTAGTGTCAGATACACAAATACACACAAACCAGTTTAACCTATCTCTAAATAATGGATAAAAAAAATCAAGAATGTTCTCAAGTTCATTTTGGAACCACAAAATAATACATTTTCCAATGAATATACAAAAAATCACAATAACATATTTGTATTCATAATCTATTAAGAAAAACGTATACTATAAATGGGAATACATAATCAATATGTATGTAAATACTTTTATAACTAAAACCATGAACTTATTTATTTAAAAACAGATGATTTTGTAATCACCTAAGAATATCATTTTCATTTATAATATACTATGTTAATATATTGCCCAATAAATTTAGTTTGCAAAATAATACCAAGGATGTTTTTAATTATACCATTTAATATAACAATAATCTCAATGAATTTTTTAATCAAAGGCTGCATTCAACTTAGGGTTGCATATTTCATTACACAATTCTATGTGCTTTTGCGGTATTTCAAGTACAAATTTAAAAAAAAAAGTGAAAGTTTAGTTGGTTAAAAAGAAAAAAAAAAAACAAAAAAACTAAATTTATTGGGAAACGGGAAAGTATCTCTAATTTTACTCTAAGTGAAACATAGCTGCGTACATATATAAACGAAATTATACGTATATATGTAGGTATGTGATTATTCAAAAATTTGGACGTGAAAAATAATCCTATAACTTTGAACAGTCATTGAAATTTTGAAAACGTTATGCAAACCGCTCTCAGATGAATGTTAGAACTGGGTTGATACGTGTGATTTGTGACTCGATTTTCTTTCTTTCTTACCATTAATAGGCACAGCCCGTCGACCCTGATTTAACAGCGAAATTGCTAGGGCGTGGTGTTGCCGTTTCACCTATCGTAACAGTTGAACCAAGGAGGCGGAAATTCCATAAAGCTATAACCTTAAGTATGCCTGCACCAAAGGCTCACAGTCAGGGAATGATTAATCAGTACTCTGGAAACACGCCAACACTTCGATTGCTGTGTTCAATAACAGGTATATCACATTTAATTTACATTTTAAGTATATATACTTTTGTAGCATTTTCTTGTGACGGCTTTAATACGAACGCAATAACACACTTTATATATATATATATAACATATGCGTATTTTTAGATATACACATATTAAGATACTAATTCGTCTTAAAGAACAAAAACTTTGCGCCGTTAATTTTACTTAATTTATTCGAAAAAAAAAAAAATCTTTGTGAAAAATTGCATATTGATGTACATTTGAAATTTCTTGAAGAATTGCTTAACAGCACTATTTTTCATAAATGATGGGTAAAAGTGTACCAAGTGTGTATGTGTACATTAGATGTACGCATAAATGCCACTTTCAGAACTCGGTTTCGGATATTTATGAATAAAGATAAGATAAGTTCGACTTTTTCATATGTAGGGACCCGCCTACAACATGAAATATACGATTTGCAAAGATTTCGAGCACAAAATGTAATTTTATATGCATATGCTTATATATGTATGTGTATGTAAATCTAAGGTGGTCCAAGCAATCATTTGTTTTTTTTTTTCGTTATGCAATATTGTCAAGTACATATTATTATAACATTTTGTTTCTATAATTGTTCTTATGCGTTTATTTTATTGGTTTTTCTTAAAACTATTATTTTAAAGATAAAATAACTAGTTAATGTTTTGTACTAATGCGTTAATGCATATGTGCACGCATTCCATTCTTTTTTTCATCATTGAAGGTGTGTTTCGGAAAAGATCTCTAAAAGGTAACTAACAAACAAAGCAAAAGAACTTAAAAAAAAATAACAAATTTAAAGCATACATAAACAACAAGACATAATAATAATTTTACGCAAATTTTACTCTGCATATATTATTCTATAACTTAACAAGTTGCAAATTTCCTTAATAAAAAAAAAGCTTTGGCAACTTTATTATTTTGAACAACTTCTTAAGAAATCAATAATGATATTTTTCTTTTAATTTGTTACAATACATTTTTTCTTAATTTTGATACATACGTGCATTTTGAAATAGAGCAATAATTGTTAAGACATTGTTTATATAATTTAAACTACAATTTCGTCAAAAATATATGATATTTGTAAATTTCCACATTATTGCATTCGAGCATTCAAGTAAAAAATTATACGTATGCCTATGGTGTATATGTGTTTGATGTTCACACATACCTATGTAAAAAAAACTTGTTTATTATGAATACACTTGCGTACATTTCGTACATCCATATACTATTAACATTAATCAATTGACAGAGGTACTAAATTTAGGAAAACTGTGCGTAACTTAATCAAAGCCAATGATAATATCTTGCCCTAGGCTTTGTTCAACCCCATGCATACGCACTGCGAGTTTTTAACCTGTGCCGACCTAAATGTAGACCCGATGGGAGTTATTAATCGCGCTGCTAAATATTCGCTGTATGCGGCTGGACTTAATATTATTAATCATTCATTTAACATACAGGGTGCGCCATCTTCTATGTCGGCATGCAAACATTGAAAAACTTTGACAGGTTTTAGAAACGTCAATTCAGTATAATTTTGAACATGAATCGAAACAACGCGCCGAAATAGAGACGCTGTGCATTGAAAATATTCGTTCAGTTGTGTTAACTCAACGTGCATATCGTCGTGGCCAACAAGCACCGTCTGACAAACAAATTCGTCGTTTTCGATGTCGGTGAATGTTGGCTTATTATGACTGCCCAAAACGGTTACTTGTTTCAACAAAACGGTGCGCCATGCCACACCGCAAATCAAACAATACAGTTTCTGTAACGTAAGTCCCCCTGGACGTGTGCTGTCAAAAATGGCCACCCACACCTCCAGATTTGTCCCCCCCTCCTGACTTCTTTTTGGAGAGTTATTTGACATGCAAAGTGTACGCCAGCACGCCTCAGACCATTGTCGAGCTCAGGGCAAACATTCGTTCCGAAATCATCTCTATAGTGATGGAAAATATAGCAAAAGGGGCACATTTTTCTTCAGTCAATGAAGACGGCCACTTGATTAATGTTGTATTCAAAAACTATTAAAACAAATTAAATAAAAATGTGGAAATCGGTTGTAAGTTATTCAATACCGACATAAAATATGATACACCCGTTGTAATTTTTCACTTAGCAAGAAATGAAAAAACAATAAAATCTGATGGCAGTTAGAATAACAACAATCACTGTCAATAAAAAAAGAAATGGCGGCCAACTATTTAGGTTCAAACGCTGTTTTATCTAATTGAAATACCTTTTATTTTATTAATAAAGGTTTCTGAGAGCAATTTGACGTTCAAGTAATATTCGCATAGTTGCAATGGCCACATTCAAGAATCTAGTAATCTTAAGTCGACTAGATTGGTCTGGATGAGATGTAACCTGAACGCAAAAACTAGATTTGTCGGAAACGTTACTTTTTCTACGTCAGGCACATATGAGAACTGTCAACTTAGTACTCAGTCACGAATTTCTCGACTAGATTCATCGGCTACCCCTCCATAAACGTCAGCTGAAACATCCGCTCTCACGACCGATTTCCCCCAATCAGAACCCAGTTTCATCTAGTGAGAGAGCTGTCAGACTTACTAAACTAGATACTTGAACGTCCCCAATACCTCGGTTGTAGTTCAGGGGATAAATAGCAAACACATCTGTCAATTTCACAAAAAATAAGATGTGAAGGGCCGCTCACAAAATGTAAGCAGTAATCTGTTATACATACTCGTACACGTTTATATATTGATTCAGGCTGTTTAAGCTATGAAGTTCGATAGTACTTTTTTAATGGAAATGTAAGTTTCAACCCATATCAAGCTATATATTCACAGATGTCAAACAAATGCGTCTGACGTTTATTGAGGGCAACAAACAACTCTCTAATTAAAGTCCGCCAGAAAAAAATGTTCTGCTCGATGGAAAGAGAACAATTGAAATATCCGTGAAACTAATTTGTTGCGCGTTTTTGACGTTGTTTAGAACAATGGGTACAAAGTGATACATTTTCGAAGAAATGATTTAACTAAGATTAAACTTTAAAGATTTTCTTTCCTATGTTTGCATTTGAGTTTCGCTCTTGTTACAGACCTTAATATAGAAGCGAGATTTCTCAGTACTATACAAACTAAAAAGGTTGCCAATAATATCAAAGGTTCAAATACCCTCTTGGTACTGGCACGCATTCCCTATTATTGACGAAGATATGGCATCGATTGGACTCGTGAATTTTTAATAGTTTTTTGTTTTCTCTACTAACAGACAATTGGAATAAAAAAACAAAAAACGATTTTCGTTGGTTAGAATGAATCCAAATATCAAAATTTAAGATTTAAGAATGAAGTTGTTGGCAATGATGCAAAGCAAGATTATAATTTTTTTTTAAATCTCAAAATTCTTTTTTTTAACAATCTTTTTTTTTCCGAGTTTATATTTCTGGCAATTGCAGTAAAGGTGAAAAACCATCGATAAAACTGGGCAGGAAAATTAATTTCTTTGAATTTTGTACTGCCCAGACATAAAGCAGGCTGTTGCCATAGTAAATCATAATCTCCGAAAATGGTTTAATGGAAGTTTCAAGATTTTTATGCGAAGTGAACCTCTGTCTGTAATGAACAATGCATATACTTAATCCTGCACAAACTCCCCGAGAAATTACAACGAGCGGTATTTTTCTTTTCTCGATCGCATTTTAAAACACCGCGGCCACATTTCACTGATAAACCCGTCTTTTCATATCTGTACAGAGTCTGCGTAGTTCCCTAGGACTATGGTCACAAATTTTGAGCTCATCCAGTGAATAGTACTGCCAGTTTCCAGTTTATGCAATACGGTCTGGAATGCAGGGCCTAACTGCCGCATCCATGAATAAGCACCCATGATGTAGGGTTACGAATACAAAAAAAATTTGTTGTTAATAAAACTATTTAAGTTACTCACAGTTCTCCAATGAGCGGCGATAATATTGTCCAAGCAAAATAACACTAAACGATGTATAACAACATAAAAAGCATGTATTTATTAATGTAAAAGTATATGGTGTATATTTCAGTTTCTGTTGTTTGAGTTTATTGTTAAATACATTAAATGCAGCTGAATCAATCGACATAAAAATACAAGAAAATTTAAATACATAACACTAGTTTTCCTTTGAGTTGTTTTCTTCCTTACACATATTTCGTCCCATTTAAAAATAAAAAAATAAGTGTCAGCAAGTAACAGGTTACACTCCAACCTAACATTAGTTAATAAAAAAAAAAAAAAATAGTTAGTGACCCTTAAGGGAACTTTTCTGAAACCAATGATATAAAAATATTACTAGATTATTAAAATATCAACCGTTGATAAGGTAACTTATCAGAGTTTTATTTGTTGTTTATTTATGCAGAAATCCATTGTGGCTAAAGTTAAAAAAAAAGAAAATGCATTATTTACGCTTAGTTACAAATTATAAAACAACAATAAGAGTACATAATAAAAAACAGAAAAAAAAACAACAGCATTGGTTACGATAACTAAAAACGAATATTTTATTTCTCATTTACACTTAAGCATGCAGTATTGAGCTTAATTTATACTTTTTAGTTTTGCTAGTACCTAGCCAACTATCGCTTGTGTGCATTTTTAAGGAACATAATCATACAAAATTTGCATAATTTTCTTAATTATTAGATTTATTTCTCACTGAACATTTGAACAGGTTTACACGTACAGTTTAAAAAAAAATCATATGTTTGCCTGCAACTATTGTCGTTTCTAAGTAACTTATTTATATGCGTTTGGAAAATTAAATTTGTTGCAAAATAAATTCATTTCTTTATATTTAGGTGGTGCATCTAGAGCTCAATGGGAAGACGTGACCGGATCGACTCCACTAACGTTTGTGAACGATTGTGTATCATTTACTACCACTGTGTCGGCGAGATTTTGGCTCATGGACTGTAGAAATATTTCAGATGCTACTAAAATGGCCACAGAACTTTATAGGTAAATAAAATTAAAATGTTCTACCCTATTGATTCTGAATGTTTTCTTTAAAATGTATCTATATTTCACACTTTCATTTCCCTCCCAATATTAGGTACCCACCTGATAATTTTTAATCACAATTTAAAAAACAGAAACTAGTTTTTATAATCCGTATCCTAATAAGTATTGTTTAACTGCGCCCGGATACATTACACTTCATAAATATACATAAATAAATATTAACTGTACGGAAGGGATGAGAGTGTTTCCGAGGATCTAACCGGGGACCCGGCGCTTAGTAGTCCACATTTCATTTTTTTTTTGTTTTTACTTTTATAAAATTAGACAAACACTATTAAATCTAATTGAAAGCTAACATTCTATTCTAGCTTACTGGCTGTTAATGAGGTCTCTAAGCTTTACAATATTTTATCCTAAAAATCATTGGCTTTCGGCCATAAATCTATCTACATCTACGATTTGCTTTGTGTTTAAATTTCGAAGAAACTTGGATGAGTAGTTCAACCATTAAGGCACTGTGTCTACTTTTGTTTTTTTCCTAATTATAATAACACACACACACACAATAACGTTAAAAGTGATGAGTAATTTTAACCAAAGGAAATGTCACGTCTTTGGGCGCTAGTGAAATTAAAAGTATTTAAGTTTTAAACGTATTGAAGTCTTAATTTGACCAAAACTTATAATTTATAAATAATAACATCAATTACTCAATAAAAAACACTTCCCTTGGCCCATCGAAGACGTTTGATTAAACTAGTTGTATTTTGGTGTTGGCGACTTCGTCAGCGAGTGTAGACGGGAAGAGTGCTTTCCGCGGATTATAAGTTAAATATGTGGTGTGATGTTCCGCTGAATCTTCTACTAATATCGGTCTGCATTTTCTGTCTGCTTTTTGATTTTGTTTTATAGACCCCTGCTAAAGAACTTCATAATGAAGCTCGTACAATCCTAAATTTTGTTCTGGATGTAGACTGCTTTATTCTGCAGTCCAAGTGCGCTATGCGCTAATTGTGAAAACCTCCTACAGCAGTTTATATTTGTTGTATTTGTAGTATGATGTTGTCTCCGACATTTCTCATCTCTCGAAAACTGACATCTTACTGCTTAACATTAAATTTAATTTGTCTTTATTTTAACTGAATTAAAAAAAAATTTCATTTATTTTCAAACTATTTTCGTTGAAAATTAAAACCTACGACAATGACCTCTGTCGGTATTTACATTTATTACAAAATTTGTCTATCGATGTACATGGCTTGGTTTGTTGGTTTAGCGGTGGCATTCGCTGAGGCCCCACCATATATCGATTGTGCTGGTACTGAGAAGGAAAGGTGGGTCACACTGTGTGCTCCTGGAACATATTTATTATTTGAGTATTTGCTAGTGAGGCGATGGTTCTCCTCCTAGCAGTCCAGTGAACCTTTTTCTAGAATAGGCCATACTAACTTAGACATGTTACATTGATTTAGGCAAGTCTATCAGACTTTTGCTTTTATAAGTGTATCAGAGTTGATAAGCATTTTACATGCAATGTTGGAAACGTGTATACTTTTTGTTCTTGATTGATATCATCTATTTGTCAGCTTCGCATTTCCCTGTGACCTCAATGCTCCGAGCCTAAGAGAAATGGCTCCCATTTGTCTTAAAACTATAACATCACTTTTTAAAAAAAAAATGTTGAAAAATAACAAAACGTAATCAGGAAATGAAAATTTACTCGACTGAGCGCCGGCACAAAAACAATAGCTGTTTCAAAGATTCACCAAGTGAACGCACCCATAAGTTTTGTATTTCTTTTTTAAGAAATTATAAAAAACTCCCTCCTCCTTTTCATTTAACTAATGTGGCTCAAACTTGTGTAGAATGGCTCAACTCCAAAATTCCGCTCAAACGTTTATTAATCGCATTATAATATGCCTGAAATGGGCTTTTCCAGATTTATTATTTTACTGAAAACATTCGATTGAGCTTTTTCCATAAAAAAATATATCCAATATCTGATGACACGCTGACTTAATGGTTGTGATGTGTTTGATCAAAGGGTAAGCAAAATGCGGTCGGCAAAGGTTCTGTCGGTCTCTTGCGACAATAGCCCTTGACCTGATTTAACTGTTTTAAGTCACGAGTCTATGTCAACAAAGAAAATATCCTTCAAAAATGCGAAAAATTCGATCTATCGCCTGAAGTTCTGACAAGAGTGATGGAAAATACCATAAATCGGGCCCGAATGTTGATCGATTCTGGCATTTCCTCGATTTAATGGGATAAGAAATTTACGCCATTAAATAAACAGAGGTTATCCAAAAGCAAATCCGAAATTTAGCATTCACAAAAAACTGACGGCCAAGGAACATCGGGTGACAACTTTTGGGCCACCTTGTATACATTTTTAACAATGGACAAATATTCAATTTTGTATGGAAAATTTCGCCATTGTGAGTTCGAAAAATTTAGCCAGGACACTAAAAATAATTATTAGTATTCCGACAATTGTGACCCGGACGGCTCTGGTTCGTTTTTCCTATTATGACATGAGATGTAATCGTAATAATCTTACGTTAAATATTTTGTCCAAATTCCTTACACTTCAGGCATCATGGAACAACTGTAGACTGAAAGAGCTGTAATCTGCAATTAAATAATAGAATACGATCCCCTCATTACAAAAAGGGGTATCAAAGACGGCCAAGTCCCTGCTAGACGTGATAAGGGTGCGCAAAAAATCAGATTTTTAATAATTGGCACAAACGCACCAATTGAAAAGATCATTGAAGAAGAAAACGTGAGCACAAAAATTAAGCTCCCAATCGTTTCAGATAACTCGAAGATAAGTAGTTGTAGATAGATAACCGAACCTTACGTAATTGAGGTAACCACATGACTCTTTAGAAAAAAATGGAATGAAACAACAGAAACTTAAGTCTATAACGTATATTAATTAAATATGCAAATTTTTTTAACTGTCAGAGAATATTAAGTGGCTTAGTGGTCAGTGTGTTGGATTACTAAGCGAGGGTCCCAAGTTCGGAACCCGAAAAATCCCTAATTCCAACTTAAGGTCTTTTTCCACTGCGGCACCTCTCGCGAACGTCTGACAAACATCCGAGAGTATAACTGTCATGAAATAGCTTCTCAATTAGCCGTTTGGACACGGCATCAAATGTTGATCTCTTCCATTCGTCAAAAAAATAAATAAAAACTCACACAATATGAATGGTTATGAGAAAATGGATAAATTGTGACAATGAGCATTTTTTGCTATCTTCAGTTTTATGAATTAAGTTATTATTTCTGCCATATTGATTCAATTTTTCTGTGTAAATCGACTTTAAGACAATGTGGAAAAAAACGACTGTAAGAATTTGTACCCGCTGACATAAGGAATCGATAGTCCGTTCCCCTACAGTGGACTACCTATATTAATTAGCACAAACAATTAACAGCGCCACCTATGGGATCTTATTATAACTCTCTATCATACTGTCAGATATGGAAAATCACCAAATATGATTATTAGTATCGCGCTTTGGGTTAACTTCTTGTTAGCAGTATATCTCACACTTTTTTCAAATATTTTATATTATATGCATGCAACATTAAACAATAATTTTTATCTGTAATAATTCCAGAGAAGTGATACACGTTCCCTTTATGGCAAAGTTTGTGGTGTTTGCTAAGCGAGTGGAAACAAATGAAGCCAGGCTGCGTGTATTTTGCATGACCGATGATAGAGAGGACAAGACTTTGGAAAAACAAGAACATTTTACAGAAGTTGCAAAAAGTCGCGATGTTGAAGTTCTCGAGGGTAAACCACAATACATAGAAATGGCTGGAAATCTAGTTCCTGTCACGAAATCTGGAGATCAGTTGCAGCTAATGTTTAAGGCTTTCCGTGAGAATCGTCTGCCATTCACTATTCGAGTGAAGGATCAACACGCCGATATTGTTGGTCGGACTTTATTTATGAAAGAGCCCAAAGTTGCTAAGGGAGAACCTCCGCAGCATCCTATATGCATACTGAACATCATACTTCCAGAAATTGTTATCCCCGATCAGCCTAACAGCATACAAGAAAAGAGGGATGCAGATTATCTGCAATCTGAGAAATACAAACAAAACAACTTCCATTACATTGGCGACATGAGAATAGTTGACTTATCGAATCTTTTAGGGAAAGACTACATCAATTTGGCTCCAGAAATTGGAATATCACAATCAGAACTCAATGTTATAATAAACAGATATCCAAATAGTATTGCACGCCAAGCGCAGGATATGATTCGACTCTTCAAGGAGAAACAAGTTTACGACATTTTCATGTTCGAATACGGCCTGAAATCTATAGGACGAGAGGATATACTGCAAACGTTTAGGCTGCAACAAAATCAAAAGGATGATTTGCCTTCAGAAGCAGATGCACAGACATTCGAATGTGACAAAAGTAAGTTTTTTTTTTTACCCATTTACCCATTTGTTGTTAAACAACTATGAGGGGCGGTGTTGAACTTCTGGTAACAATTAAGCTTCGTTAGATTTTGTATAGAAAAAAATGGACCAAAATTACATTTTTCTTTTTCGACTCATTTAGAGTGGAGCGACAAAATATTTGATTTAAAGTAGTAGTTGCCTACAAACAAAAGCTTCATTTAAGACTTTTGGGGTGGTAAAAATCGAACGGGTTAATTTTTTTAAATTCGTAATTTGTATTTGTTTTCCTTGTAAAACAAAATAGTTTTAGTGCGAACTGAGTGTTGAAAAAAACCCTCAACCGGTAATTGTAGGGAACGGCTTGTCCAATTTAACGTTTTTAATATCTCCCCAGATCGATTAAATTGGTGATTGGTATGCCTGAAAAAAGTCCTCCAAAAGTCAATGTGGCGGACCCAGCTTTACCTGTGAACTAGGTCCGTCAGAAAATCTACCACTTCCCGAAGAGCGACAAAATAAAGAATAAATTAATTAAATAAAATTTCAACTAACTTACATAAACTTCGCTTGCGGAATCTTAAAAAAAGTTCTTCGCACTCAAACGGTGCATCGCGGGCATCTGACTTGCATGTCAGAATTAACAAATACCTTTGCACCTATTGCCATAAATATGATAAAAATTTAATTGATATAAAATTAGACCACGAAGCAAGCTAAATAGATTAAAAAAAGGTTTAATTATTACCTTCACGTCGTTAAAAATGGAACAACGTTTTAATTACAGACATACTATATATGGATAGGTAGTAAAATGTCAGTTCCATACAAGTTCTCTGTGTAACAAAATGTCAGCCATTTTGGATTTCCCTATAGAATGCTAGACACCTATTGGGTGTTAGTAGATTTGCTAATCAAATAGGTTGGAATTCAAATTATTGCGGAATGTTTTACAATAGATGTCGCATCGAAAATATGATAGTTCAAATTCTTAATAATAGATGGAACAGACGAAATTTCCCCATAAAATTCACAATTTTCGTATGTTGATGGTTTTTTCTGTTCTTTAACATTTGTTTTCTTTTTTCTGGAAATATTATGCAATACCACTTATGCATACATTTCAATAAACAAAGTTTTCTGAGCAGTTTTTTTTTAATTTTCAAATGATATTTTGGATAGATTCATAATAGGCGTTTTTCTATTTTAGTTCAGAGCAGAACCTGAACTGTTACACAAAAAGCTCGTGTTCCTTTTTTATCTCAGACACATCAGAGTTCAGAATGTGTTTCTTTTTTCGTTCAGAGCATGATCAGAGCGCGCTCTATGAGCTCAGAACAAATTGACTGAGCGGGCTGAGTAAAGGCTAACAGAAAAAAAAAACTGGATAATCAAAATAGTGAAATGGCGGATGAACCTTGTTGTTCTGGAACTAAAGGTTAACCAATTTAATAAATAACAATTAATAAATATTCCATTTCACATATTTTATTACAAATGACAGATATGTGCTCAAGTATGTTTCATAAATACATCAGAACGATCTGAGCACGCTCGGTTCAGAGCGCGCTCATAATGCTCGAGCTCAGTTCAGTGCTCAGCTCTGAACTAAAAATTAAAAACGCCTAATAACTCTTGAAGATGTACTGGTGGCGCCAAATCTGCTTCTTGTTATTTGTTTCCAATTTATTCCGCTCTGAACCAAGACCGCTAGCGCTAATGTTGGAACCTACTAGCACCCCATATATATAAAAAGTGGATGGTTTTATTGTTTACAAATAAATGGCAAATGAAAAGAAAGTTGAAAAGAAAATAGAAAGAGAACAAAAATCTTAGGAAGTGTTTACATTTAATAAAGTTTTTCTAACAGTACCGATGATTCAATTCAATTTTTTTTTGTTGTACCTTCTGAATACACCTTTTTGAGGGCACCAATAAAATGTTGTTGCCCATAAAGCGTATTCGTCCTTTGTCGCAAACTTCACTGGGTAGGAAATTATGCCAGGGCAATGGAAAAATAGATATGCACGGCATTTCGAAGGCCACTTTCTGTCGTAAGTTAAGTAAAGTACTTAAGTTTATTAACCCATTTTTTCAATGCTTTTAAAATTCACCCAACTCCAGTGAGATTTTACTCAACTAACCGAATGGCAACACTTGTTACCTGCTGTAACGATTCTGTTTTAAATTTTAATGTTACTGTGGTGGTTAATGACCTAGAAAAAAGCACGATGCGCTCAATGCTGTAGAAAATCATAAGCAATCATTTTTAAGGGTAATTACGATTAAGTGTAGTGATTTAGGAGCTCGTGCAGTTCAGTTGAGAATTCAATAAGTATTTTATAAGAAAAATGTTCTTGCCCCAACCAATTATGAGTATAAACAACAGAGCAGTTACATCATTACTGATATTAAGTGTCTAAGGGAAGCAAGAACTTTACAACTCTTCATTTTTTTTTAATTGACGACTTTATCGCTACACGCTACTGATCCTGCCTGTGGGGATCTCTCTTCTAAAAATTACAAGAAAACAAAGAGCACTTAGTTTTTTTTCGATGGCTTCTTGAACTCGACCTCGTTATCTCGAACTTCTTATTCGATCAAGCTTGCGCCAAATCCTGATGCCATACACAGCATCCTTAAACTAGCTAACTAAAATTGAAAATTCATCCAGATAATAATGTTTAAGTTATCAGTACTTGATGTGGACATTGTATTGGATCGTTCCCCTGATTTTCGATTTAAGTGTTGCTCCTTTATCACTATTGCATGGGATTAAATGATAATACTTTCTTAAACCATATTTTTTTAAATTTAGTAATAATATTATTTGTACTGATTGGCACTTGTAAACATACTTAATCGAGTACGATTTTTCAGGTACCACAATACAACGAATACACGAGAGAGAAGAAATTAAATACTCTGCAGAAGAGAAAGAAGTTGGCGAGTCAGAATCTGACGATGAGAACCAAAAACGAACAGTTGCTGAAAGACGTGAAAAAATTGTTAAACGCTTATCGATTGAACGACAAATTCCCGCTTCAACGCAGAAAAGGGAAATCGTTCAGGAAATAACTGAAATAAAGCGAAAAAGTTTAATTGAGGACAAGAAAGCCATGCACGAAGAAGAGATAATGTTACAAATGCCGACTGATAATATAATTAAATCGACAGTGCCTGAGCATGTTGTTAAGTTAAAATTGAATAAACTAGAAGCCACAGAAGTGTCTAAAACCGACTTTGACAAAGAACTAATTTTCAAATTTAAAACTACAGTAAAGCGGAAGGACGAAGATGACAAAAGCACCAATTCAGAATCAAAAATTTTATCTGAACTTGAAACAGTAGACAAAGAAGATAAATATAATACAAACGAATTGATTCGAAACTCCTCACCACACAGCAGCGATGCCGATGATGATAAGAATGAGTTTGACAATACTTTAGAAGCAGTCGCTAAAAACGGTTTACAGCATATAGGGAGGGATGAGATTAAAATCATCGAAGAAGAACACAAAATGAGTCCTACCTCGAACCATAAGTATCAAGCTGTTGAGTCGACGACAGAGGAACAATTTTACAAGTCCATTGAAGAAAAAATAACCAAGAAACTTAGTGAAGGAAGCATAGCTCTAAACGAAAATATACAAGGTAATACAAATTTAGAAATTTTTCGACTCCTTTGTCAGTCAGATCAGTTGATTACCTTTTTTTTATCAAACTATATATCTATGTCCTCAAAAATCTGACGAGCTATTGCACATATTTGCAAATATATTTTTCTTAAATGAAGGAAGCAGATGTTTGCAGATTGTGGGCCACTTTTCTTTTAAAAATACAGCCTTTTTTATTCAACAATTAGCGCATTAGGGCCCTACTAATAACCATTTTTAACCTCAACACTAAGTATGTTGTAGGTCAGTGACATTATAATTTATTTAATGAATAGATTTGTTTAAATTAAGCATTCACTAGAAGTTAGTTTATAGTTTGGATATATGTTTAAATTATGTTTTGAAGATAATACCTCTCAAATGGAGCCCATTGTTTGCTTCGACTTGACGTGCTATTCCCAGAGCATTTTTCAATACTTGGCGTAGAATTTTAGGGCCCAGTGCCTTCACTTCTTCTAGCATATTGGCCTTAGGCTGTTGCAGGGTTCTTGGCTTGTTGGCATACATCTTATCGTTTTGGGTAGCTCCAAAGATGAAAATCCTGAGCAGTTAAATCGGGTAAACGTGCTGGCCAGTTAAAATCAGAAAAGCGCGATATTAATCGACGAGCTGTGTGAGCTGTGGCTCCATATATTGTTGAAACCACAATTTCTGCGATAAACTTTCTGGGGTACGTTGTGCTATATCTGAAAAAGTCTTTCTTGAGATACTGCCACAAATCTTTGAAAGAGTGGCCCGGCGGGATGCAATAAGACTGAAATCGTTGTCAAAACCTAATGTAGTTAGGACTTATTTTAGGCTCAAGTTAAACCTACAGACCATAAAACCAATATACACCCGCATAGTCTTGTGAAAATATGTAAAAACAAAACAATTTTTGCTTTTACATTTTTAGCTACTGATGACCTGCCACAATCCCAAACACCTCCACCGACTCCAATTGATATGCAAATGGAAAAAGAAATTAAAAAAAATAACGACTTAACTATTGTTGGTAAGTACTTAACTGCTTTTATCAATTATGATGCCTAATTTCATGAATAAACCGTACGCTTTCGAGCACATTCATTTTTTACACCAGCCTGAAAAAAAAACCGCTCTTTCATCAATATAGTAATTTTACAAAGCAAGTGTGAAAACCGGTGTCAATTTTGTCCAGTAGGTTTTTAATCCAAATCCTCTAAATAATAAAACTAAGGTTTCTGATTATGCAAAAATGCTGCATTCCTGCAAATTTCGCGTTCATTTTTGTAAAAGAACTGCATTACCATTGCAGGAGTTTGGCAGTACTTGCATTTATATAGAAAAATTTCCGTCAGCATGCTGTCAATAGTGCATGCGTTTTTGTTTGATTGCCGCAGTGCAGAAAAATGACAGGAGAGAAATTATAAGTCAAATTTTTTCCAAATCATTTAATTATTTAATAACTTTTGGTTTTAGAAATGAATATATCCTTATATCACTTTGCCTCGGAATGAAATCGGACTCGGAACCGATTTAAGCCAATCAGAACTGAGATACATCAAGTCAGACTTACTAAACTAGATTACTTGAACGACCCCATTTTTGTCAATGTGACGGCCGCATTCAGACTGTAGTTTGCGTTCAAAAATGTATTCATGAACATTTATTGCATTGTTTGGGCAACATTATTTACAATAATTATGAACTCATTGTATGAGTATATTTTTAACTTTCTCGTATACGTAGTAAGAGAAAGATTTTTTATGCGTACAAAATAGAAACCTCAAATCACATTCGAGGTATCCGTTTTCGGAAGAAAATAATGGAAGAAAAGATTTCACTTATTGTTTGGTGCTTGTTATTTCGCTTGACTTTGCACTGGAAATACAAATTGAAGCAACAAATACAAAAAAATGCGTTGCTATATTGTTTTTTTTTTTCTTAATTCATACGAATAAGCTGTCAAAAATGTCACTCAAACACAAACTTGATCGCACTGCAACGCAAAACGCTGGAGTGCGTGGCATTTGTATCAAAACAATTCTCCGAATTTTTTTCGAAAGAATACCTCGCAGTAAAAATCAAAAACTGATTACAATTCGAAACCCCTATTTTCAATTTGGATACAAATTTAAATTATAGGCAATGCTTACACCCTAAACAACAATACCCCTTACATAAATTTTAGCTAAACAGTTGAAGAATACACTTTATTTTATTTTGACAATGAGCTGCCATAAATATTCTCTATAGATTCATGTTAAATTAGGAGCAGCGTTGCCAGTTTGGGGGTTTTCCCCCCAGATCTAGGGGTTTTTTTGACCGACGGGGGGAAATCTGGGGGGAGAAATTATTTAGGGGGAAATCTGGGGTTTTTTTTTTGTAATTGTGTTCAATTATTTTTTTCTTCTCACTAAAAAGTATCGTGAGTGAACATTAAAAGCTATAAAGCAACACCAACAAACCAAACAAATTCATGTTCCATTTATGCCAATTCCATTCCAACGCATTCCAATATTCATTGGTGCCAGGATGTTGATAAACCCCTATCTAAAGCTACATACATCACACATTATTGCATTTGCGAAAAGGTCACAATCATATGAGAAGCAATGAATAGAGCAAGGCTTTCTTTGTATTTTGTCTCTTGCCAAAACCAATTTGTGATTGTTCCTGGATCGGGATGTATCAATTTTACCCCTTCCGATCAAATGACCAAAATGTTCACGAGCAGATGTTCAAAAACAAAAATGAAGACAACGATAACTATATTTTAGGACTTATTTATGAAAGTTGATTATTTTTGCTTCACTTGAAATCACTTCCCTTGCTTTTTTTTTTTTTGAAATACATATACATTAAAAAGTCTTTTTAATTCTTTAAATTCGTGTCTTTGTATTTAGTCTTAAATTTACAATAATTTGAAAAAAAAATTTGGGGTTTTTTTTTTAGAAAATAGCTAAATCTGGGGGTTTTTCAGATTTGTCTGGGGGGAAATATTTCAACCGTCTGGCAACGTTGATTAGGAGTTCCACAGGACTCCAATTCTCAAAAATTCTCGGATTGCTTTATCTCTCAAAATTTCCGATTCGATGCAAATTTCTCTTCGAGTGTAACTGTGTTTTCCATGCGGATTTGCGTCACGTATACGGAATTGCGAGTTTGGTACTTCAAAGTACGGTTTGTTTTTTTCATTTGCGTTTGAGAAAATAGGAGTCAAATTTAAGTAAATCAAAAAGCATTTATTCTTATTGGCATAAATATGTTCGGAAATAGTGCCATTTGTTTAAAGCAGTCTTGGGCCTCTCTGATAGTTCGGTATATTTCGAATCGCCCGAAGTAGCGATTGCGAAAACACATAATTGTTCGATAAACATGCACGTATTTTAGTTTCTTTTTCAATCGGAAACAACAATTCTTAACCAATTTAAATTTGAATATTGATTTTTGGCTTGATGTTTTTTTACAACCTGTCAAAATGGTTTACTTGACGTGCTCTAAAATTCTACCTCATTCCAGAGGTGAACATAAATTCCTATAGGCGGAAAAAACGCCTAGCTATAGCCACACCGTAAAAATGTTCTTTTGATTTTTTTGACCTCTTAAGCCTAATGGTTGAACTCAATCTTGGTCGTAAAATGTTGGTTATGATTTATGAATTATAAAGTTAGTTCCCTTAGAACATTTTTTCTGACAGATTTTTTGTAGTTTGCATATGGCCAAGTCTCTCAAAACTGCGCTAAAGGCTACATTTTTCGAACTGACAATGGCGAAATTTTCCATACAAAATTACTCATTGTGATCTACAAAATATTTAGTGTGTAGGTTAAAAATGATTAGTAGTAAGGTCTACTGTTTTTTGTTAAACGGCTTGCGTTGCGCCTCCTCTCCTTTTCTAGATGTAACAGTTCAACCTTGACGAAAAAAGTTTTAGATTATTAGACCTAGACAAGTCAGTTGCTCTTCGGTGATGACTTGGTCATATTTGTGTCCTCCTGATAACAGAACCTGATAAATGAATTTCTCAAAATAAATTTCTTTAAACTTAATATTTAACAAACTTAATTTTTTATATTGAATTATTAGATATGCCTCTTATGTTTTAAAACTATGTTCTCATTTTCTTCCATTCAAGATTTTCCTGCATTGGCTATTACCAAAGGCAAATACGAGTCCTTGACAGAGAGTACTATCGATCAAGATATTTCCACCTCACAAGGTATGTAACGTGACTCATCTGGCTAGAGCTTTAGGCGCTTTAATATTAGCAAAATAGAGATTACAACTTTAGTCCGTATAAATTCGCTTAAGCTTCAAATAGTTGTGTCTAGTTTTTTTTTCTTGTTATTTTTGTTTTGGCAGCATGTTTTAAGTTTCATTACAAATATGTTTGTCAATGCTTATTAAAGTTAAAGATAAATAGAACTGTTTTTGTTTTGTTACTGTCCTTTAAACTATCAGCACTTGTGCATCATAATGTGGGCTGCCTATCTTGCACTTTTTTGGTTTCTATTCTACATACATATGTGTGTATGTAAAGAAACCACAACTAAGGGTATGTGTGTACCTAGCCGAAAGCGAAACTATCTAATCCAATTAGGTACATGTTCGATTTATTCTGTATGACATTCTAGTAGGGTACCTACCAAAGTGGGATATATTCTCAGTTCTATTCATTCGAAATAGTGTAGTGCTTTATACGATTATTAGACAGAGTATAAGTACTGTGGCTCTTTTCTTAAAACTTATTTTCCCTAAAATATCATAACTCATAATATACCTAAAACCCAAAATAAATTTTGTGTGAAACGGTAAGTGTTTTATAAGAACAATAGTAAACAAAAATTCGGTTCAATAACAAAATGGTGTGTATAGCAAAATGAAAAAAAAAAAACTGGCTCATATTATTCAACAGACGAAGGTTAAAGTATTTAAAGTTGATCAGGTGCAGAGTTCCAATAAAGCAAGGACACTCAAACGTTGGACATTTTTCAATGACATTCAATAAGTTTGTTAAGTTTTGTTTGAAAATTTATTTATAACCTTTTTTATTCGTTTCTGTTTTTGCGCAGAGTCTATATAAATTGTTCTGACTTACACCTTCACATTATATTACCAATTGGTTGTTTCCACACATTTTAAGACGTTCTTTAAGCATTTTTATTGGAGGCTTATGACGAAGTCTTTTGTCACAGGAAGCATATTTTTAAACCGAATTTCTACTAGTTGAGCTAAATACCGCGAATTGTTTTTGTTAGATTCCAAGGAAGATACTACTACGAAACTTGTATTGTCACTAGAGGGTTTGGTTGCTGAGAAACTGAAAATGAGTGTGCATAATTTACTCATCGACTAATAAATAGAAATGGAACCCACGCTAGGTTCTTGGGTTGGCGATATAGGCATTCACAAAGTGGGTGTTTAGATAGCGTACAAAATAGCAATCGTCAGATTTGTGTGATTATTAGAAAAAAATGTTTAAAACAGAAACTATTGTTTAATAATATTATAAATGTATCAATAAAGTAGGTATAGGTTCTTAGGACATTTTAATTAAAAAAAAAAAAAAAACAATATGTTAAAATTATACAGGAACACAGTTCTTAAAGTTACACTACAGGTCGTTTCAGTGTCCAGGATAATTCTTACGAATTGTCGAATTTTCCCGTATAAAGTTATGAATTTGTGACCTACAAAATATGGTTAAAAGTGGGGGTAAAAAATAATTATTTGTTGTGCTTACATTTCAGTAAATGTAAGCAACAAATTACATCTTAAGGTTTTTTTCCACTGCGCCACCTCTCGCGAAAGTCTGACACAACATTCAAGAGTAAAACCATAGTCAAACCATACTGAGACCCCCAACTCACAATCCTCTTGCCGCTGGGCCCCTCAATTTTTTTTTTTTCAAATTCGCCATTTTGTATTCCTATCGGTGTTATGTCGAAAAAGAATCAGTGTGACATGCAAAAACGCAAAAAAACTACAAAAATAAATGCTGCCAACCGCGGCAGCCGTGGGGAATTGTGAAAGAGTTCGGGAATACCACATTTTTTTATTACTGAATGCCATTGGTTAGTTATTATAAATTGTTAAAAAGCGAATAATTTGATTTGGTTGGTTAGTAAAATTATCTAAAATATATGTTTTATATACTAGAACATATTAGGACAAACATGGTTGTGTATTTACCACTTGTCGATGTCATTGAAATCGATTTATTGTGTGAATTTTTCTTTAATAACTGAAGAAAACTTGCTCAAAATGTTTTTATTTTCATGCAACCATTCTGCATTGACAATTTTTCATAAATATTTTAATCAAATGTACACTTATTCCTCAAAAAAATATTATCCACACGTAACGAACAATTTCAAATTAAACGGATAAAATTCTATGAACGCTGACAGCAACTTTGCCCAAAGCGGAAGCGTCAATACGAATCTCTATATATCAATACTAACTCGCTTAGCGTTTGCCACCCCATGAAAATATAGCTTGTAGGCAAGTAACGGGAAACGGCCGAAGTTGGTGGTCTCAGTATTGTCTCTCAGTTAAACTATCATGAAAGAGCTTCTCAATAGGCGTTTTTCTTTTTTAGTTCAGAGCAGAGCCTGAACTGTTATTCAAAAAGTTCTTGTTTCTATTTTAGCTCAGAATTTGTCTTTCAGAGCATGATCAGAGCGCGTTCTATGAGCTCAGAATAAATTGGCTGAGCAGGCTGAGTGAAAAGCTGATTATACACTCCCAGTCACATTTGACAGAAAAAAAAAAAACACTATAAGCAAAATAGTTGAAATGGTGGACGAACCTTGTTGTTCTGGAACTGAAAATTAACCAATTTCATAAATAACAATTAAAAAATATTCAATTTATACATATATTTATTACAAATGACAGCTATGTTCTCAAGTGTGTTTTATAAATACATCAGAATCCTTTCAATCTGGTCACCCTTTATTAGTGCTTTGGGAATGCGAGGAGGAACAACGATTCTCACTTGAGAAAAGTAATCAAATATAATCTTTACGAATATCAAATATATTCTTCTTTACCACTTAAAAACGTCATAATTAACAATTATTTTTATAGAAATTATAGCAACTTTGAAGTATACCAAAAATTCATCATAAAACTCTGTCCCTTTGTACTACGGTACTACGAATGATGCTTTCCTTTGTTAAAGGACTTTCGAAATTGTCGTATAGGCACATACCTTACCTAGCACAATGCGAGATTTATTTTGTTGTACAAATATTTATTTGGCTTTTTTTGTGGACAAAATCAAGTGAATTTGCACACGTCCCTTTAATTTGATTTCATATGTTCGAATCACAGAGCACAAAATTTGTTTTGTACAATAAACATCAAACGTTTCAATCTGTGATTTGACAAGTGCGTTTTGGTGGGTCCGGGGCACTCGTTCCAAAAAATTAGTCGAACTCTTCTTTCGTATCAAAGACCTTGAATTTCAAGACTATCGATTATTTCAAAAATGTACATATAACTTCACCAATGCCAAATTGAATGACATAGGTACTGCTGTCTTTGATTTCCGTGGTTAGGATGTGTTTTTTTTTAAATGCGTTAGCATAGTGTCCATGGATTTCCAGTGCAACCGAAAAAATGTCGACGGCAAACTCAACACACACAACAACCAGTAAAATTCGGTTTATATGTTTGATTGAACAGCAGAAATCTTATCAAAATGTACAATCGAAAAGCTCATACATACATTTATAAGAAGTTTATATAGTAATAAAAAAAAATACGCCTCAAGCCAAGTCAACTGCTTCGATTGGAAATAGTAAGCGTAAAAATGTACGCAGCCTTCTATGTGGCTTTGCTGAAATTGTTATTTATAAACAAATGTCCACTGACTGTTTACTATGCAAGGTTGGTGTCTAAATAAGTACGAAACTATTACAAAAAACCGAAATGTCTTACTTTTTCCCCGTGGAATGATATCAGCTGTTTCTGTGAAATAAAACTGACATCTCTTGTGAGATTTATTTTGTTTGTAAACAAAAATGGAGCAGCAAAAAATAAAAAGAAAACGGTCGGAAAGTTGGATTTCCTCTGACAAGGTGATGAATTGAATATTAAATTAAGTCGACCATATCAATGTCGTTAACAAAATTCACAAAGCTGAATGGCATTTTTAGTTCAATTTTTAGTTTCGTTTTCAATTTTCAAATCTACTCCGAAAAAATGTAAACAAAATGATATTTCAAAAACGAAAAACAAAATATGCGTTTAAAGTTACGCAGGCTTAAAGCAAAGTGCTTTTTGTTTATAAATCACGTTTTCCTGCGTAAGGACATTTTAGAGGTGCGTAAAGATAAGCAGACTCTACGGCGAGTTTTTAAATAAGGCTGTATGCCCCTTACTAATAATCAACCTTCACACTTAATATTTTGTTGGTTACAACGGGTAACTTTATATGGAAAATTTCGTCATTTTGAGTTCGTAAAATCAAGCCTGGACACTAAAAATGATTAATTAGTAGAGCGCCATGAATAGGCTCCTATCGACCGTTTTTCACGACCAATACATGAGAATAGACTAATGGTAAACAAACGTCCAACAAATTGTCGCCCGCCCTCGTGGAATACAAAATACAGGAAAGCATATTGAATTTCGCAAAATACAGCTTTGACAAGTTTAGACCTGTATTATTACCCGAGCCCCGGCTAAACCCCAGAAGACAGATCACAAAGGTTTAATTTGTAAGCATATGTAACTGCTTTTCACATAGATAGTTATTAAGCTCTTGTTGGTAACGTACACAGCTCTTGCCAGATACGAGTATATGCTCATCTCACATTTCGGAATATTACACACCTTGAAGCACTAAATATTATTTTGTGACTTTACATATATACATATGTATAGTAGGTAAAACCCATTCTAAAAATCATTGGTCAGTTGCAACGTACGCATATAATTCGCAGTCACGATATCATATTTCATATTAAATCGAATTATTGCATACATACATATAAATACTGCTTTTATTAACACTGTGCTTACGAGAGGAGACACGCTGGAGTAAACATGGCTTAATAAAAATGGTGGCTTTTCCTTCTTATATGAAGTGTTTAAAAAATTTAAAAACTTAAACCGGCAGATTTTCCTTAATAGTATTAATATTGAATCGTTTTTGCGCATAATATCGATGAAGTGTTTTGTTTTTTTACTAACTACAAATGCCATAATTACTCAAGTTTATCTCAAACGTCATTGCATGCAAATTGTATACCCAAAAATAAAAATTTCTATGTTTAAAAAAGCAAAATACGAACACACAGTAAAATATTGTCATTATTTATGCTGTAATTCTTGTTGTCTGAAATGGATCTAGACGCTGATGTCAGAGTTCTCACCACAAGCAATAAATGTGCTACTGTATTTGATGAAGCTGACATTGTGGGTTTTTCGCCAAACGCACATAAAGCAGAATCCAGCAAGGAAGGACAAATTTCTCCGAATCAAAATTACAGCGCAACATTTTTACAAATGACCGCATGTGATCAGTTTTCGAAAATATCTGCGAAGAACTTAAATGAAACGTCTCCCTTACAACAAAACGAACGAGAATTTGAATCGGTGAAAAAAATGGTTCGTCTTTTAGAAAATCCCAATTCGTTACTCGATAAAAAAAATGAAGACTTTAAATACGAAAAAGGCGAAAATAGCTTGCCCACTGTTAAAGAAGTGGTCGGAAAAATAGAGAGCAACTGTCTCGAAGCAATACCGTTTGCTACAAAATGTAGAAAGCCGCAAACTGAACCAGATCTAAAAACAATTGAAGATCAAATCAATGACTACACTCAAGATAATGAATGCGAAGTTTTTTCTAAGACTAGAATTGTAGAAAATGAAGACCAATATGAAAACATGGAGGCTATTGAAGAGCAAATATGCGAAATTAAGTGCACTAAAAAAAACGTTCCAAAACTGTCTGCGAATGACATGACGGATGACATGTCGAACAGCTACTTTCCGGTGGAATCCATCCAGCAAGAAAATAGTTTCCCCGTGAAAAATGTTTCACAGACGTTAGAAGAACTGCAAATTTGCAGACAAGACTGCATTTCGATTGCCGTAAAACCGCTTATACGAGTAGAATCAGAAACAAACTATGATGATCGTCTGTATTCACAGAGTGAGAATAATGACGCATTTCCAGTTACAATGTCAGATGACACTGAAATTGCAAATTCGATACATAAGTTCCCAGTAAAATTATTTAAAAATAAAGTCTCAACGTCAGACAATGAAGACAAATTCGTAAGCAAGTCATCTCAGAATTTCCCAGAGTTTCCCCAGGAGCTACATTTTTCTAACGAAATAGTAACCTTCTTTGCAGAGAAACAAATGCACGTGTCAAATGTTCAAAAACACGTAGTTCAGAGTCGACAAATTTCGGATAATACTATCAAGAATATTAGCGAGGAATTTTTTCATCAAAATGTTTCAACTGCGCATTTGGAAAAGACCGCCCGAAATGATGAATCGCAATATACAAAAGGTGATGATATCCCCGAGCAATGTAAACCATCAGTCGGTTTTTTGGCACAGGCATCTAATATAAAACCGTCAGAATGTGAAATTACTAACCCAAAAATATTACGTGATCGCGAACAAACATTGTTCGCACACGAAACAAAAAAACATAAAAGTCACGCCACGACAAATGTAAAGCCTGAAAAGATAGACCGGACTGACCTTGTCATTCAAGAACATATTCAGCCACTTTTGATCTTTAACGAAAGTGTATTAGCTCCCACGGATAAAGATGCTTCAAGATCACCAATATGTGATACAAGGCCTTCTGCCAAGCATATTGCCTCAATTGAAGGCGATATGCTTATGGGTCAAACCATGAATGTCTCAAATGAATTCAAAACTGAAGACAATTTAATACAAAGCCTAAAAGCTTTGCAAGAAGTCAGAAATGATTCGGAGACGGAGGTAGATTTCCATTCGCGATCCCCAATTTCAATTAAAAAGGAATCAGCACCAGAATCAGTGTCTCGGACTGAACCACTCAATTTTGAAGAAAACAATATCAGTGGGAACAAACTGTCGGAAGACATTTTTTCCACCAAACCACTACCTGAGTTAACCTCACATGTCTCAAAAACGGCAGTGAATGAAACCGGTGATCGCGCAGAATTACTGCGGACCGAACTAGGTATGGAAAAGTCCTTTTTACCAGCGAATACTGATGAAATGGAAACTTTTAAAAAAAGGACCTTCGAAAACGATAATTTACAAACGTCAGTAGGCTGGATAAATAATCAGGTACTAGCTGACGTTTCTGACCCAACTGAAGAAACTACTAATGAACTCAGCGAAGATAACGAAAAGTCACAATTATTTCAAAAAGCACTTGACAAACAAAAAGTCATTCAAGACTCTAAGAGGGCTGTGCTTTTCGTAGATAATAAAAACTTGACGGACTTTGGCACCACTGCAACAGAGGCTGTAAAGAAGAGTACCAGTTCAATGGACAATTTAGACGAAGAGGCCAAAGTACTACCACTAACTACAGAACAGCTATCTAATGCAACAGCGGATATTCAAAAATCACAGTTAGAAAATCGTGAACGTGGCGAATTATTGACGAAAGAACTTATTTCATTTAACATTACTGAGCAATCGATTACAAATACTCACGAGCAAACCAAGAGGAAATTTGACCACTTAAAGCCAGGTACAGAAGGAATTACAGAGTTAGAAGAAAGCCATGAAGCGAAGGTGAAAATAACAGAACTTGATTACACAACACAAAAAAAAACTATAGCAGGCTTAGATCCCAATTTGTTGACAAACGTAAATATTGCCAAATCAGAGGGTGACAAGTCAGCAAAATTCTGGTATGGAACAAAAGAAGCGACTGCAGATTTCATAAAAAAAGAATTAGAAAATATTACTACTATTCAAAATCAGAAAGGTGAAAAGGAAGAGAGATCAGTCTTTGATATAAGCGAGCCACTAAAATCGGTAGAAAAGATTTCTCCTATTCAAGATCAAAAGGGTGAAAAGGAAGAGCCATCAGTCTTTGATGTAAGCGGGCCACTAAAATCGGTAGAAAATATTACTCATATTCAAGATCAGAAAGGTGAAAAGGTAGAGCCATCAGTCTTTGACATAAGCGAGCCACTAAAATCGGTAGAAAAGATTTCACCTATTCGAGATCAGAAAGGTGAAAAGAAAGAGCCATCAGTCTTTGATGTAAGCGGGCCACTAAAATCGGTAGAAAAGATTACTCATATTCAAGATCAGAAAGGTGAAAAGGTAGAGCCATCAGTCTTTGATGTAAGCGAGCCACTAAAATCGCTAGAAAAGATTACTCCTATTCAAGACGAAAAACTCAAAAAGAAAGCGCCATCAGTCCTTGACATAAGCGAGCAACTAAAATTGGTAGAAAAGATTACTCATATTCAAGATCAGAAAGGTGAAAAGGTAGAGGCAATAGTCTTTCATATAAGCGAGGCACTAAAATCGGTAGAAAAGATTACTCCTATTCAAGATCAGAAAGGTGAAAAGAAAGAGCCATCAGTCTTTGATGTAAGCGAGCCACTAAAATCACTAGAAAAGATTACTCCTATTCAAGATCAAAAGGGTGAGAAGGTAGAGCCATCAGTCTTTGATATAAGCGAGCCACTAAAATCGGTAGAAAAGATTTCACCTATTCAAGATCAGAAAGGTGAAAACAAAGAGCCATCAGTCTTTGATGTAAGCGAGCCACTAAAATCACTAGAAAAGATTACTCCTATTCAAGATCAAAAGGGTGAGAAGGTAGAGCCATCAGTCTTTGATGTAAGCGAGCCACTAAAATCGCTAGAAAAGATTACTCCTATTCAAGATCAAAAGGGTGAGAAAGTAGAGCCATCAGTCTTTGATATAAGCGAAGCACACAAATCGGTGGAACATGATCTAGACAGTAATTTTTTGAGAAACGTAGATATTCCCAAATCACAGGGCGATGAGTTAGTAAAATCCTGGTACGGAGCAAAAGAAGAAACAGTTCATTTCACACAAAAATCGGTAGAAAAGATTACTCATATTCAAGACCGGAAAGGTGAAAAGAAAGAGCCATCAGTCTTTGATGTAAGCGAGCCACTCAAATCGGTAGAAAAGATTACTCCTATAAAAGATCAGAAAGGTGAAAAGGTAGAGTCAATAGTCTTTGATATAAGCGAGGCACGAAAATCGGTAGAAAAGATTACTCCTATTCAAGATCAAAAGGGTGAGAAGGTAGAGCCATCAGTCTTTGATATAAGCGAGCCACTAAAATCGGTAGAAAAGATTTCACCTATTCAAGATCAGAAAGGTGAAAAGAAAGAGCCCTCAGTCTTTGATATAAGCGAGCCACTAAAATCGGTAGAAAAGATTTTTCCTATTCAAGATCAGAAAGGTGAAAAGAAAGAGCCATCAGTCTTTGATATAAGCGAAGCACACAAATCGGTGGAACCTGATGTCGATAGTAATTTGTTGAGAAACGTAAATATTCCCAAATCACAGGGTGACGAGTTAGTAAAATCTTGGTATGGAGCAAAAGAAGAAACAGTTCATTTCACACAAAAATCGGTAGAAAAGATTACTCATATTCAAGACCGGAAAGGTGAAAAGAAAGAGCCATTAGTCTTTGATGTAAGCGGGTCACTAAAATCGGTAGAAAAGATAACTCCTATAAAAGATCAGAAAGGTGAAAAGGTAGAGCCATCAGTCTTTGATGTAAGCGAGCCACTAAAATCACTAGAAAAGATTACTCCTATTCAAGATCAAAAGGGTGAGAAGGTAGAGCCATCAGTCTTTGATATAAGCGAGCCACTAAAATCGGTAGAAAAGATTTCACCTATTCAAGATCAGAAAGGTGAAAAGAAAGAGCCATCAGTCTTTGATGTAAGCGAGCCACTAAAATCACTAGAAAAGATTACTCCTATTGAAGATCAAAAGGGTGAGAAGGTAGAGCCATCAGTCTTTGATGTAAGCGAGCCACTAAAATCGCTAGAAAAGATTACTCCTATTCAAGATCAAAAGGGTGAGAAGGTAGAGCCATCAGTCTTTGATATAAGCGAGCCACTAAAATCGGTAGAAAAGATTTCACCTATTCAAGATCAGAAAGGTGAAAAGAAAGAGCCATCAGTCTTTGATGTAAGCGAGCCACTAAAATCACTAGAAAAGATTACTCCTATTCAAGATCAAAAGGGTGAGAAGGTAGAGCCATCAGTCTTTGATATAAGCGAGCCACTAAAATCGGTAGAAAAGATTTCACCTATTCAAGATCAGAAAGGTGAAAAGAAAGAGCCATCAGTCTTTGATGTAAGCGAGCCACTAAAATCACTAGAAAAGATTACTCCTATTCAAGATCAAAAGGGTGAGAAGGTAGAGCCATCAGTCTTTGATATAAGCGAGCCACTAAAATTGGTAGAAAAGATTTCACCTATTCAAGATCAGAAAGGTGAAAAGAAAGAGCCATCAGTCTTTGATGTAAGCGGGCCACTAAAATCGGTAGAAAAGATTACTCATATTCAAGATCAGAAAGCTGAAAAGGTAGAGCCATCAGTCTTTGATGTAAGCGAGCCACTAAAATCGCTAGAAAAGATTACTCCTATTCAAGACGAAAAACTCAAAAAGGAAGCGCCATCAGTCCTTGACATAAGCGAGCCACTAAAATTGGTAGAAAAGATTACTCATATTCAAGATCAGAAAGGTGAAAAGGTAGAGGCAATAGTCTTTCATATAAGCGAGGCACTAAAATCGGTAGAAAAGATTACTCCTATTCAAGATCAGAAAGGTGAAAAGAAAGAGCCATCAGTCTTTGATGTAAGCGAGCCACTAAAATCACTAGAAAAGATTACTCCTATTCAAGATCAAAAGGGTGAGAAGGTAGAGCCATCAGTCTTTGATATAAGCGAGCCACTAAAATCGGTAGAAAAGATTTCACCTATTCAAGATCAGAAAGGTGAAAAGAAAGAGCCATCAGTCTTTGATGTAAGCGAGCCACTAAAATCACTAGAAAAGATTACTCCTATTCAAGATCAAAAGGGTGAGAAGGTAGAGCCATCAGTCTTTGATGTAAGCGAGCCACTAAAATCGCTAGAAAAGATTACTCCTATTCAAGATCAAAAGGGTGAGAAAGTAGAGCCATCAGTCTTTGATATAAGCGAAGCACACAAATCGGTGGAACATGATCTAGACAATAATTTTTTGAGAAACGTAGATATTCCCAAATCACAGGGCGATGAGTTAGTAAAATCCTGGTACGGAGCAAAAGAAGAAACAGTTCATTTCACACAAAAATCGGTAGAAAAGATTACTCATATTCAAGACCGGAAAGGTGAAAAGAAAGAGCCATTAGTCTTTGATGTAAGCGGGTCACTAAAATCGGTAGAAAAGATAACTCCTATAAAAGATCAGAAAGGTGAAAAGGTAGAGCCATCAGTCTTTGATGTAAGCGAGCCACTAAAATCGCTAGAAAAGATTACTCATATTCAAGATCAAAAACTCAAAAAGGAAAAGCTATCAGTCCTTGATATAAGCGAGCCACTTAAATCGGTAGAAAAGATTTATCCTATTCAAGATCAGAAAGGTGAAAAGAAAGAGCCATCAGTCTTTGATGTAAGCGAGCCACTAAAATCGGTAGAAAAGATTTCACCTATTCAAGATCAAAAGGGTGAGAAGGTAGAGCCATCAGTCTTTGATATAAGCGAACCAAAAAAATCGGTGGAACATGATCTAGACACTAATTTGTTGCGAAACGTAGATATTCCCAAATCACAGGGTGATGAGTTAGCAAAATCCTGGTATGGAGCAAAAGAAGAAACAGTTCATTTCACACAAAAATCGTTAGAAAAGATTACTCATATTCAAGATCAGAAAGGTGAAAAGATAGAGCCATCAGTCTTTTATGTAAGCGAGCCACTAAAATCGGTAGAAAAGATTACTCCAATTCAAGATCAAAAACTCAAAAAGGAAAAGCTATCAGTCCTTGATATAAGCGAGCCACTTAAATCGGTAGAAAAGATTTATCCTATTCAAAATCAGAAAGGTGAAAAGAAAGAGCCATCAGTCTTTGATGTAAGCGAGCCACTAAAATCGGTAGAAAAGATTTCACCTATTCAAGATCAGAAAGGTGAAAAGAAAGAGCCATCAGTCTTTGATATAAGCGAGCCACTTAAATCGGTAGAAAAGATTTATCCTATTCAAAATCAGAAAGGTGAAAAGAAAGAGCCATCAGTCTTTGATGTAAGCGAGCCACTAAAATCGGTAGAAAAGATTTCACCTATTCAAGATCAGAAAGGTGAAATGAAAGAGCCATCAGTCTTTGATATAAGCGAGCCACTGAAATCGGTAGAACCTGATATAGACAGTAATTTGTTGAGAAAAGTAGATATTCCCAAATCACAGGGTGATGAAAAGGTAAAGACATCAGTCTTTGATATAAGCGATGTACAAAAATCGGTAGAACCTGATGTAGACAGTAATTTGTTGAGAAACGTAGATATTCCCAAATCACAGGGTGATAAGTTAGTAAAATCCTGGTATGGAGCAAAAGAAGCGACTGCTCATTTCATACAAAAAGAATTAGAAAATATTACTACTATTCAAGATCAGAAAGGTGAAAAGGAAGAGAGATCAGTCTTTGATATAAGCGAGCCACTAAAATCGGTAGAAAAGATTTGTCCTATTGAAGATCAGAAAGGTGAAAAGGTAGAGCCATCAGTCTTTGATGTAAGCGAGCCACTAAAATCGGTCGAAAAGATTTTTCCTATTCAAGATCAGAAAGGTGAAAAGAAAGAGCCATCAGTCTTTGATATAAGCGAAGCACACAAATCGGTGGAACCTGATGTAGATAGTAATTTGTTGAGAAACGTAAATATTCCCAAATCACAGGGTGATGAGTTAGAAAAATCCTGGTATGGAGCAAAAGAAGAAACAGTTCATTTCACACAAAAATCGGTAGAAAAGATTACACATATTCGAGATCAAAAGGGTGAGAAGGTAGAGCCACCAGTCTTTGATATAAGCGAGCCACTAAAATCGGTAGAAAAGATTTCACCTATTCAAGATCAGAAAGGTGAAAAGAAAGAGCCATCAGTCTTTGATGTAAGCGAGCCACTAAAATCACTAGAAAAGATTACTCCTATTCAAGATCAAAAGGGTGAGAAGGTAGAGCCATCAGTCTTTGATGTAAGCGAGCCACTAAAATCGCTAGAAAAGATTACTCCTATTCAAGATCAAAAGGGTGAGAAGGTAGAGCCATCAGTCTTTGATATAAGCGAGCCACTAAAATCGGTAGAAAAGATTTCACCTATTCAAGATCAGAAAGGTGAAAAGAAAGAGCCATCAGTCTTTGATGTAAGCGAGCCACTAAAATCACTAGAAAAGATTACTCCTATTCAAGATCAAAAGGGTGAGAAGGTAGAGCCATCAGTCTTTGATGTAAACGAGCCACTAAAATCGCTAGAAAAGATTACTCCTATTCAAGATCAAAAGGGTGAGAAGGTAGAGCCATCAGTCTTTGATATGAGCGAGCCACTAAAATCGGTAGAAAAGATTTCACCTATTCAAGATCAGAAAGGTGAAAAGAAAGAGCCATCAGTCTTTGATGTAAGCGAGCCACTAAAATCACTAGAAAAGATTACTCCTATTCAAGATCAAAGGGGTGAGAAGGTAGAGCCATCAGTCTTTGATGTAAGCGAGCCACTAAAATCGGTCGAAAAGATTTCACCTATTCAAGATCAGAAAGGTGAAAACAAAGAGCCATCAGTCTTTGATGTAAGCGAGCCACTAAAATCACTAGAAAAGATTACTCCTATTCAAGATCAAAAGGGTGAGAAGGTAGAGCCATCAGTCTTTGATATAAGCGAGCCACTAAAATTGGTAGAAAAGATTTCACCTATTCAAGATCAGAAAGGTGAAAAGAAAGAGCCATCAGTCTTTGATGTAAGCGGGCCACTAAAATCGGTAGAAAAGATTACTCATATTCAAGATCAGAAAGCTGAAAAGGTAGAGCCATCAGTCTTTGATGTAAGCGAGCCACTAAAATCGGTCGAAAAGATTACTCCTATTCAAGATCAGAAAGGTGAAAAGAAAGAGCCATCAGTCTTTGATGTAAGCGAGCCACTAAAATCGGTAGAAAAGATTTCACCTATTCAAGATCAAAAGGGTGAGAAGGTAGAGCCATCAGTCTTTGATATAAGCGAACCAAAAAAATTGGTGGAACATGATCTAGACACTAATTTGTTGAGAAACGTAGATATTCCCAAATCACAGGGTGATGAGTTAGCAAAATCCTGGTATGGAGCAAAAGAAGAAACAGTTCATTTCACACAAAAATCGTTAAAAAAGATTACTGATATTCAAGATCAGAAAGGTGAAAAGATAGAGCCATCAGTCCTTGATATAAGCGAGCCACTTAAATCGGTAGAAAAGATTACTCCAATTCAAGATCAGAAAGGTGAAAATAAAGAGCCATCAGTCTTTGATGTAAGCGAGCCACTAAAATCGGTAGAAAAGATTACTCATATTCAAGATCAGAAAGGTGAAAAGGAAGATAGATCAGTCTTTGATATAAGCGAGCCACAAAAATCGGTAGAAAAGATTTGTCCTATTGAAGATCAGAAAGGTGAAAAGAAAGAGCCATCAGTCTTTGATGTAAGCGAGCCACTAAAATCGGTCGAAAAGATTACTCATATTCAAGATCAGAAAGGTGAAAAGGTAGAGTCAATAGTCTTTGATATAAGCGAGGCACTAAAATCGGTAGAAAAGATTACTCCTATTCAAGATCAAAAGGATGAGAAGGTAGAGCCATCAGTCTTTGATATAAGCGAGCCACTAAAATCGGTAGAAAAGATTTCACCTATTCAAGATCAGAAAGGTGAAAAGAAAGAGCCATCAGTCTTTGATGTAAGCGAGCCACTAAAATCGCTAGAAAAGATTACTCCTATTCAAGATCAAAAACTTAAAAAGGAAAAGCTATCAGTCCTTGACATAAGCGAGCCACTTAAATCGGTAGAAAAGATTTGTCCTATTCAAGATCAGAAAGGTGAAAAGAAGGAGCCATCGGTCTTTGATGTAAGCGAGCCACTAAAATCGGTAGAAAAGATTTCACTTATTCAAGATCAGAAAGGTGAAAAGAAAGAGTCATCAGTATTTGATATAAGCGAGGCACTAAAATCGGTAGAAAAGATTACTCCTATTCAAGATCAAAAGGGTGAGAAGGTAGAGCCATCAGTCTTTGATATAAGCGAGCCACTAAGAGCGATAGAAAAGATTACTCCTATTCAAGATCAGAAAGGTGAGAAGGTAGAGCCATCAGTCTTTGATATAAGCGAACCACTAGAATCGGTAGAAAAGATTACTCCAATTCAAGATCAAAAACTCAAAAAGGAAAAGCTATCAGTCCTTGACATAAGCGAGCCACTTAAATCGGTAGAAAAGATTACTCCTATGCAAGATCAAAAGGGTGAGAAGGTAGAGCCATCAGTCTTTGATATAAGAGAAGCACAAAATGCGGTGGAACGTGATGTAGACAGTAATTTGTTGAGAAACGTAGACATTTACAAATCACAGGGTGACGAGTTAGTAAAATCCTGGTATGGAGCAAAAGAAGCGACTGCTCATTTCATCCAAAAAGAATTAGAAAATATTACTACTATTCAAGATCAGAAAGGTGAAAAGAAAGAGCCGTCAGTCTTTGATGTAAGCGAGCCACTAAAATCGGTCGAAAAGATTACTCCTATTCAAGATCAAAAACTCAAAAAGGAAAAGCTATCAGTCCTTGACATAAGCGAGCCACGTAAATCGGTAGAAAAGATTTGTCCTATTCAAGATCAGAAAGGTGAAAAGAAGGAGCCATCGGTCTTTGATGTAAGCGAGCCACTAAAATCGGTAGAAAAGATTTCACTTATTCAAGATCAGAAAGGTGAAAAGAAAGAGCCATCAGTCTTTGATATAAGCGAGCCACTAAAATCGGTAGAAAAGATTTCACCTATTCAAGATCAGAAAGGTGAAAAGAAAGAGCCATCAGTCCTTGATGTAAGCGAGCCACTAAAATCGCTAGAAAAGATTACTCCTATTCAAGATCAAAAACTCAAAAAGGAAAAGCTATCAGTCCTTGACATAAGCGAGCCACTTAAATCGGTAGAAAAGATTTGTCCTATTCAAGATCAGAAAGGTGAAAAGAAGGAGCCATCGGTCTTTGATGTAAGCGAGCCACTAAAATCGGTAGAAAAGATTTCACCTATTCAAGATCAAAAGGGTGAGAAGGTAGAGCCATCAGTCTTTGATATAAGCGAGCCACTAAGAGCGGTAGAAAAGATTACTCCTATTCAAGATCAGAAAGGTGAGAAGGTAGAGCCATCAGTCTTTGATATAAGCGAGCCACTAAGATCGGTAGAAAAGATTACTCCTATTCAAGATCAAAAACTCAAAAAGGAAAAGCTATCAGTCCTTGACATAAGCGAGCCACTAAAATTGGTAGAAAAGATTACTCATATTCAAGATCAGAAAGGTGAAAAGGTAGAGCCATCAGTCTTTGATATAAGCGAGGCACTAAAATCGGTAGAAAAGATTACTCCTATTCAAGATCAAAAGGGTGAGAAGGTAGAGCCATCAGTCTTTGATATAAGCGAGCCACTAAGAGCGGTAGAAAAGATTACTCCTATTCAAGATCAGAAAGGTGAGAAGGTAGAGCCATCAGTCTTTGATATAAGCGAACCACTAGAATCGGTAGAAAAGATTACTCCAATTCAAGATCAAAAACTCAAAAAGGAAAAGCTATCAGTCCTTGACATAAGCGAGCCACTTAAATCGGTAGAAAAGATTTGTCCTATTCAAGATCAGAAAGCTGAAAAGAAAGAGCCATCAGTCTTTTATGTAAGAGAGCCACTAAAATCGGTAGAAAAGATTTCACCTATTCAAGATCAAAAGGATGAGAAGGTAGAGCCATCAGTCTTTGATATAAGCGAGCCACTAAAATCGGTAGAAAAGATTTCACCTATTCAAGATCAGAAAGGTGAAAAGAAAGAGAGATCAGTCTTTGATATAAGCGAGTCACTAAAATCGGTAGAAAAGATTTGTCCTATTGAAGATCAGAAAGGTGAAAAGAAAGAGCCATCAGTCTTTGATGTAAGCGAGCCACTAAAATCGGTAGAAAAGATTTCACCTATTCAAGATCAAAAGGGTGAGAAGGTAGAGCCATCAGTCTTTGATATAAGCGAACCAAAAAAATCGGTGGAACATGATCTAGACACTAATTTGTTGAGAAACGTAGATATTCCCAAATCACAGGGTGATGAGTTAGCAAAATCCTGGTATGGAGCAAAAGAAGAAACAGTTCATTTCACACAAAAATCGTTAGAAAAGATTACTCATATTCAAGATCAGAAAGGTGAAAAGATAGAGCCATCAGTCCTTGATATAAGCGAGCCACTTAAATCGGTAGAAAATATTACTCCAATTCAAGATCAGAAAGGTGAAAATAAAGAGCCATCAGTCTTTGATGTAAGCGAGCCACTAAAATCGGTAGAAAAGATTACTCATATTCAAGATCAGAAAGGTGAAAAGGTAGAGTCAATAGTCTTTGATATAAGCGAGGCACTAAAATCGGTAGAAAAGATTACTCCTATTCAAGATCAAAAGGATGAGAAGGTAGAGCCATCAGTCTTTGATATAAGCGAGCCACTAAAATCGGTAGAAAAGATTTCACCTATTCAAGATCAGAAAGGTGAAAAGAAAGAGCCATCAGTCTTTGATGTAAGCGAGCCACTAAAATCGGTAGAAGAGATTTCACCTACTCAAGATCAGAAAGATGAAAAGAAAGAGCCATCTGTCTTTGATATAAGCGAACCAATAGAATCGGTAGAAAAGATTACTCCTCTTCAAGATCAGAAAGGTGAGAAGGTAGAGCCATCAGTCTTTGATATAAGCGAACCAATAAAATACGTAGGAAAGATTTCACCTATTCAAGATCAGAAAGCTGACAAAATAGAGACATCAGTCTTTGATATAAGCGAGCCACTAAGATCGGTAGAAAAGATTACTCCTATTCAAGATCAGAAAGGTGAGAAGGTAGAGCCATCAGTCTTTGATATAAGCGAACCAATAGAATCGGTAGAAAAGATTTCACCTATTCAAGATCAAAAAGGTGAGAAGGTAGAGCCATCAGTCTTTGATATAAGCGAACCAATAGAATCGGTTGAAAAGATTACTCCTATTCAAGATCAGAAAGGTGAGAAGGTAGAGCCATCAGTCTTTGATATAAGCGAACCAATAAAATACGTAGGAAAGATTTCACCTATTCAAGATCAGAAAGCTGACAAAATAGAGACATCAGTCTTTGATATAAGCGAGCCACTAAGATCGGTAGAAAAGATTACTCCTATTCAAGATCAGAAAGGTGAGAAGGTAGAGCCATCAGTCTTTGATATAAGCGAACCAATAGAATCGGTGGAAAAGATTACTCCTATTCAAGATCAGAAAGGTGAGAAGGTAGAGCCATCAGTCTTTGATAAAAGCGAACCAATAGAATCGGTGGAAAAGATTACTCCTATTCAAGATCAGAAAGGTGAGAAGGTAGAGCCATCAGTCTTTGATATAAGCGAGCCAGTAAGAGCGGTAGAAAAGATTACTTCTATTCAAGATCAGAAAGGTGAAAAGGTAGAGTCATCAGTCTTTGATATAAGCGAAGCACAAAAATCGGTAGAACCTGATGTAGACAGTAATTTGTTGAGAAAAGTAGATATTCCCAAATCACAGGGTGATGAAAAGAAAGAGCCATCAGTCTTTGATGTAAGCGAGCCACTGAAATCGGTAGAAAAGATGGCTTCTATTCAAGATCAAAGGGGTGAGAAGGTAGAGCCATCAGTCTTTGATGTAAGCGAGCCACTAAAATCGGTCGAAAAGATTTCACCTATTCAAGATCAGAAAGGTGAAAACAAAGAGCCATCAGTCTTTGATGTAAGCGAGCCACTAAAATCACTAGAAAAGATTACTCCTATTCAAGATCAAAAGGGTGAGAAGGTAGAGCCATCAGTCTTTGATATAAGCGAGCCACTAAAATTGGTAGAAAAGATTTCACCTATTCAAGATCAGAAAGGTGAAAAGAAAGAGCCATCAGTCTTTGATGTAAGCGGGCCACTAAAATCGGTAGAAAAGATTACTCATATTCAAGATCAGAAAGCTGAAAAGGTAGAGCCATCAGTCTTTGATGTAAGCGAGCCACTAAAATCGGTCGAAAAGATTACTCCTATTCAAGATCAGAAAGGTGAAAAGAAAGAGCCATCAGTCTTTGATGTAAGCGAGCCACTAAAATCGGTAGAAAAGATTTCACCTATTCAAGATCAAAAGGGTGAGAAGGTAGAGCCATCAGTCTTTGATATAAGCGAACCAAAAAAATTGGTGGAACATGATCTAGACACTAATTTGTTGAGAAACGTAGATATTCCCAAATCACAGGGTGATGAGTTAGCAAAATCCTGGTATGGAGCAAAAGAAGAAACAGTTCATTTCACACAAAAATCGTTAAAAAAGATTACTGATATTCAAGATCAGAAAGGTGAAAAGATAGAGCCATCAGTCCTTGATATAAGCGAGCCACTTAAATCGGTAGAAAAGATTACTCCAATTCAAGATCAGAAAGGTGAAAATAAAGAGCCATCAGTCTTTGATGTAAGCGAGCCACTAAAATCGGTAGAAAAGATTACTCATATTCAAGATCAGAAAGGTGAAAAGGAAGATAGATCAGTCTTTGATATAAGCGAGCCACAAAAATCGGTAGAAAAGATTTGTCCTATTGAAGATCAGAAAGGTGAAAAGAAAGAGCCATCAGTCTTTGATGTAAGCGAGCCACTAAAATCGGTCGAAAAGATTACTCATATTCAAGATCAGAAAGGTGAAAAGGTAGAGTCAATAGTCTTTGATATAAGCGAGGCACTAAAATCGGTAGAAAAGATTACTCCTATTCAAGATCAAAAGGATGAGAAGGTAGAGCCATCAGTCTTTGATATAAGCGAGCCACTAAAATCGGTAGAAAAGATTTCACCTATTCAAGATCAGAAAGGTGAAAAGAAAGAGCCATCAGTCTTTGATGTAAGCGAGCCACTAAAATCGCTAGAAAAGATTACTCCTATTCAAGATCAAAAACTTAAAAAGGAAAAGCTATCAGTCCTTGACATAAGCGAGCCACTTAAATCGGTAGAAAAGATTTGTCCTATTCAAGATCAGAAAGGTGAAAAGAAGGAGCCATCGGTCTTTGATGTAAGCGAGCCACTAAAATCGGTAGAAAAGATTTCACTTATTCAAGATCAGAAAGGTGAAAAGAAAGAGTCATCAGTATTTGATATAAGCGAGGCACTAAAATCGGTAGAAAAGATTACTCCTATTCAAGATCAAAAGGGTGAGAAGGTAGAGCCATCAGTCTTTGATATAAGCGAGCCACTAAGAGCGATAGAAAAGATTACTCCTATTCAAGATCAGAAAGGTGAGAAGGTAGAGCCATCAGTCTTTGATATAAGCGAACCACTAGAATCGGTAGAAAAGATTACTCCAATTCAAGATCAAAAACTCAAAAAGGAAAAGCTATCAGTCCTTGACATAAGCGAGCCACTTAAATCGGTAGAAAAGATTACTCCTATGCAAGATCAAAAGGGTGAGAAGGTAGAGCCATCAGTCTTTGATATAAGAGAAGCACAAAATGCGGTGGAACGTGATGTAGACAGTAATTTGTTGAGAAACGTAGACATTTACAAATCACAGGGTGACGAGTTAGTAAAATCCTGGTATGGAGCAAAAGAAGCGACTGCTCATTTCATCCAAAAAGAATTAGAAAATATTACTACTATTCAAGATCAGAAAGGTGAAAAGAAAGAGCCGTCAGTCTTTGATGTAAGCGAGCCACTAAAATCGGTCGAAAAGATTACTCCTATTCAAGATCAAAAACTCAAAAAGGAAAAGCTATCAGTCCTTGACATAAGCGAGCCACTTAAATCGGTAGAAAAGATTTGTCCTATTCAAGATCAGAAAGGTGAAAAGAAGGAGCCATCGGTCTTTGATGTAAGCGAGCCACTAAAATCGGTAGAAAAGATTTCACTTATTCAAGATCAGAAAGGTGAAAAGAAAGAGCCATCAGTCTTTGATATAAGCGAGCCACTAAAATCGGTAGAAAAGATTTCACCTATTCAAGATCAGAAAGGTGAAAAGAAAGAGCCATCAGTCCTTGATGTAAGCGAGCCACTAAAATCGCTAGAAAAGATTACTCCTATTCAAGATCAAAAACTCAAAAAGGAAAAGCTATCAGTCCTTGACATAAGCGAGCCACTTAAATCGGTAGAAAAGATTTGTCCTATTCAAGATCAGAAAGGTGAAAAGAAGGAGCCATCGGTCTTTGATGTAAGCGAGCCACTAAAATCGGTAGAAAAGATTTCACCTATTCAAGATCAAAAGGGTGAGAAGGTAGAGCCATCAGTCTTTGATATAAGCGAGCCACTAAGAGCGGTAGAAAAGATTACTCCTATTCAAGATCAGAAAGGTGAGAAGGTAGAGCCATCAGTCTTTGATATAAGCGAGCCACTAAGATCGGTAGAAAAGATTACTCCTATTCAAGATCAAAAACTCAAAAAGGAAAAGCTATCAGTCCTTGACATAAGCGAACCACTAAAATTGGTAGAAAAGATTACTCATATTCAAGATCAGAAAGGTGAAAAGGTAGAGCCATCAGTCTTTGATATAAGCGAGGCACTAAAATCGGTAGAAAAGATTACTCCTATTCAAGATCAAAAGGGTGAGAAGGTAGAGCCATCAGTCTTTGATATAAGCGAGCCACTAAGAGCGGTAGAAAAGATTACTCCTATTCAAGATCAGAAAGGTGAGAAGGTAGAGCCATCAGTCTTTGATATAAGCGAACCACTAGAATCGGTAGAAAAGATTACTCCAATTCAAGATCAAAAACTCAAAAAGGAAAAGCTATCAGTCTTTGATATAAGCGAGTCACTAAAATCGGTAGAAAAGATTTGTCCTATTGAAGATCAGAAAGGTGAAAAGAAAGAGCCATCAGTCTTTGATGTAAGCGAGCCACTAAAATCGGTAGAAAAGATTTCACCTATTCAAGATCAAAAGGGTGAGAAGGTAGAGCCATCAGTCTTTGATATAAGCGAACCAAAAAAATCGGTGGAACATGATCTAGACACTAATTTGTTGAGAAACGTAGATATTCCCAAATCACAGGGTGATGAGTTAGCAAAATCCTGGTATGGAGCAAAAGAAGAAACAGTTCATTTCACACAAAAATCGTTAGAAAAGATTACTCATATTCAAGATCAGAAAGGTGAAAAGATAGAGCCATCAGTCCTTGATATAAGCGAGCCACTTAAATCGGTAGAAAATATTACTCCAATTCAAGATCAGAAAGGTGAAAATAAAGAGCCATCAGTCTTTGATGTAAGCGAGCCACTAAAATCGGTAGAAAAGATTACTCATATTCAAGATCAGAAAGGTGAAAAGGTAGAGTCAATAGTCTTTGATATAAGCGAGGCACTAAAATCGGTAGAAAAGATTACTCCTATTCAAGATCAAAAGGATGAGAAGGTAGAGCCATCAGTCTTTGATATAAGCGAGCCACTAAAATCGGTAGAAAAGATTTCACCTATTCAAGATCAGAAAGGTGAAAAGAAAGAGCCATCAGTCTTTGATGTAAGCGAGCCACTAAAATCGGTAGAAGAGATTTCACCTACTCAAGATCAGAAAGATGAAAAGAAAGAGCCATCTGTCTTTGATATAAGCGAACCAATAGAATCGGTAGAAAAGATTACTCCTCTTCAAGATCAGAAAGGTGAGAAGGTAGAGCCATCAGTCTTTGATATAAGCGAACCAATAAAATACGTAGGAAAGATTTCACCTATTCAAGATCAGAAAGCTGACAAAATAGAGACATCAGTCTTTGATATAAGCGAGCCACTAAGATCGGTAGAAAAGATTACTCCTATTCAAGATCAGAAAGGTGAGAAGGTAGAGCCATCAGTCTTTGATATAAGCGAACCAATAGAATCGGTAGAAAAGATTTCACCTATTCAAGATCAAAAAGGTGAGAAGGTAGAGCCATCAGTCTTTGATATAAGCGAACCAATAGAATCGGTTGAAAAGATTACTCCTATTCAAGATCAGAAAGGTGAGAAGGTAGAGCCATCAGTCTTTGATATAAGCGAACCAATAAAATACGTAGGAAAGATTTCACCTATTCAAGATCAGAAAGCTGACAAAATAGAGACATCAGTCTTTGATATAAGCGAGCCACTAAGATCGGTAGAAAAGATTACTCCTATTCAAGATCAGAAAGGTGAGAAGGTAGAGCCATCAGTCTTTGATATAAGCGAACCAATAGAATCGGTGGAAAAGATTACTCCTATTCAAGATCAGAAAGGTGAGAAGGTAGAGCCATCAGTCTTTGATATAAGCGAACCAATAGAATCGGTTGAAAAGATTACTCCTATTCAAGATCAGAAAGGTGAGAAGGTAGAGCCATCAGTCTTTGATATAAGCGAGCCAGTAAGAGCGGTAGAAAAGATTACTCCTATTCAAGATCAGAAAGGTGAAAAGGTAGAGTCATCAGTCTTTGATATAAGCGAAGCACAAAAATCGGTAGAACCTGATGTAGACAGTAATTTGTTGAGAAAAGTAGATATTCCCAAATCACAGGGTGATGAAAAGAGAGAGCCATCAGTCTTTGATGTAAGCGAGCCACTGAAATCGGTAGAAAAGATGGCTTCTATTCAAGATCAGAAAGGTGAAATGAAAGAGCCATCATTCTTTGATATAAGCGAGCCACTAAAATCGCTAGAAAAGATTACTCCTATTCAAGATCAGAAAGGTGAGAAGGTAGAGCCCTCAGTCTTTGATATAAGCGAACCAATAGAATCGGTAGAAAAGATTACTCCTATTCAAGATCAGAAAGGTGAGAAGGTAGAGCCATCGGTCTTTGATATAAGCGAACCAATAGAATCGGTGGAAAAGATTACTCCTATTCAAGATCAAAAAGGTGAGAAGGTAGAGCCATCAGTCTTTGATATAAGCGAACCAATAAAATACGTAGGAAAGATTTCACCTATTCAAGATCAGAAAGCTGACAAAATAGAGACATCAGTCTTTGATATAAGCGAGCCACTAAGATCGGTAGAAAATATTACTCCAATTCAAGATCAGAAAGGTGAAAAGAAAGAGAGATCAGTCTTTGATATAAGCGAGTCACTAAAATCGGTAGAAAAGATTTGTCCTATTGAAGATCAGAAAGGTGAAAAGAAAGAGCCATCAGTCTTTGATGTAAGCGAGCCACTAAAATCGGTAGAAAAGATTTCACCTATTCAAGATCAAAAGGGTGAGAAGGTAGAGCCATCAGTCTTTGATATAAGCGAACCAAAAAAATCGGTGGAACATGATCTAGACACTAATTTGTTGAGAAACGTAGATATTCCCAAATCACAGGGTGATGAGTTAGCAAAATCCTGGTATGGAGCAAAAGAAGAAACAGTTCATTTCACACAAAAATCGTTAGAAAAGATTACTCATATTCAAGATCAGAAAGGTGAAAAGATAGAGCCATCAGTCTTTGATATAAGCGAGCCACTTAAATCGGTAGAAAATATTACTCCAATTCAAGATCAGAAAGGTGAAAATAAAGAGCCATCAGTCTTTGATGTAAGCGAGCCACTAAAATCGGTAGAAAAGATTACTCATATTCAAGATCAGAAAGGTGAAAAGGTAGAGTCAATAGTCTTTGATATAAGCGAGGCACTAAAATCGGTAGAAAAGATTACTCCTATTCAAGATCAAAAGGATGAGAAGGTAGAGCCATCAGTCTTTGATATAAGCGAGCCACTAAAATCGGTAGAAAAGATTTCACCTATTCAAGATCAGAAAGGTGAAAAGAAAGAGCCATCAGTCTTTGATGTAAGCGAGCCACTAAAATCGGTAGAAGAGATTTCACCTACTCAAGATCAGAAAGATGAAAAGAAAGAGCCATCTGTCTTTGATATAAGCGAACCAATAGAATCGGTAGAAAAGATTACTCCTATTCAAGATCAGAAAGGTGAGAAGGTAGAGCCATCAGTCTTTGATATAAGCGAACCAATAGAATCGGTAGAAAAGATTTCACCTATTCAAGATCAAAAAGGTGAGAAGGTAGAGCCATCAGTCTTTGATATAAGCGAACCAATAGAATCGGTTGAAAAGATTACTCCTATTCAAGATCAGAAAGGTGAGAAGGTAGAGCCATCAGTCTTTGATATAAGCGAACCAATAAAATACGTAGGAAAGATTTCACCTATTCAAGATCAGAAAGCTGACAAAATAGAGACATCAGTCTTTGATATAAGCGAGCCACTAAGATCGGTAGAAAAGATTACTCCTATTCAAGATCAGAAAGGTGAGAAGGTAGAGCCATCAGTCTTTGATATAAGCGAACCAATAGAATCGGTGGAAAAGATTACTCCTATTCAAGATCAGAAAGGTGAGAAGGTAGAGCCATCAGTCTTTGATATAAGCGAACCAATAGAATCGGTTGAAAAGATTACTCCTATTCAAGATCAGAAAGGTGAGAAGGTAGAGCCATCAGTCTTTGATATAAGCGAGCCAGTAAGAGCGGTAGAAAAGATTACTCCTATTCAAGATCAGAAAGGTGAAAAGGTAGAGTCATCAGTCTTTGATATAAGCGAAGCACAAAAATCGGTAGAACCTGATGTAGACAGTAATTTGTTGAGAAAAGTAGATATTCCCAAATCACAGGGTGATGAAAAGAGAGAGCCATCAGTCTTTGATGTAAGCGAGCCACTGAAATCGGTAGAAAAGATGGCTTCTATTCAAGATCAGAAAGGTGAAATGAAAGAGCCATCATTCTTTGACATAAGCGAGCCACTAAAATCGCTAGAAAAGATTACTCCTATTCAAGATCAGAAAGGTGAGAAGGTAGAGCCCTCAGTCTTTGATATAAGCGAACCAATAGAATCGGTAGAAAAGATTACTCCTATTCAAGATCAGAAAGGTGAGAAGGTAGAGCCATCGGTCTTTGATATAAGCGAGCCAGTAAGAGCGGTAGAAAAGATTACTCATATTCAAGATCAGAAAGGTGAAAAGGTAGAGCCATCGGTCTTTGATATAAGCGAACCAATAGAATCGGTAGAAAAGATTTCACCTATTCAAGATCAGAAAGGTGAGAAGGTAGAGCCATCGGTCTTTGATATAAGCGAACCAATAGAATCGGTGGAAAAGATTACTCCTATTCAAGATCAAAAAGGTGAGAAGGTAGAGCCATCAGTCTTTGATATAAGCGAACCAATAAAATACGTAGGAAAGATTTCACCTATTCAAGATCAGAAAGCTGACAAAATAGAGACATCAGTCTTTGATATAAGCGAGCCACTAAGATCGGTAGAAAAGATTACTCCTATTCAAGATCAGAAAGGTGAGAAGGTAGAGCCATCAGTCTTTGATATAAGCGAACCAATAGAATTGGTGGAAAAGATTACTCCTATTCAAGATCAGAAAGGTGAGAAGGTAGAGCCATCAGTCTTTGATATAAGCGAGCCAGTAAGAGCGGTAGAAAAGATTACTCATATTCAAGATCAGAAAGGTGAGAAGGTAGAGCCCTCAGTCTTTGATATAAGCGAACCAATAGAATCGGTAGAAAAGATTACTCCTATTCAAGATCAGAAAGATGAGAAGGTAGAGCCATCAGTCTTTGATATAAGCGAGCCAGTAAGAGCGGTAGAAAAGATTACTCATATTCAAGATCAGAAAGGTGAGAAGGTAGAGCCCTCAGTCTTTGATATAAGCGAACCAATAGAATCGGTAGAAAAGATTACTCCTATTCAAGATCAGAAAGGTGAGAAGGTAGAGCCATCGGTCTTTGATATAAGCGAGCCAGTAAGAGCGGTAGAAAAGATTACTCATATTCAAGATCAGAAAGGTGAAAAGGTAGAGCCATCGGTCTTTGATATAAGCGAACCAATAGAATCGGTAGAAAAGATTTCACCTATTCAAGATCAGAAAGGTGAGAAGGTAGAGCCATCGGTCTTTGATATAAGCGAACCAATAGAATCGGTGGAAAAGATTACTCCTATTCAAGATCAGAAAGGTGAGAAGGTAGAGCCATCGGTCTTTGATATAAGCGAGCCAGTAAGAGCGGTAGAAAAGATTACTCATATTCAAGATCAGAAAGGTGAAAAGGTAGAGCCATCGGTCTTTGATATAAGCGAACCAATAGAATCGGTGGAAAAGATTACTCCTATTCAAGATCAAAAAGGTGAGAAGGTAGAGCCATCAGTCTTTGATATAAGCAAACTACAAAAATCGTGGGAACCTGATATAGATCGTAACTTGTTGAGAAATGTAGTTAATCCTAATGTTAAAGTTGAGGACTTAGTAGAATTCGGGAATATAGTAAAAGCAAGAACTGTAGAGAATGCTTTCCGTAAAGATCAGAAATTTGAAAAGGGAGAGCCATTAGTGTCTGAAACAACCGATTCACAACAACTTAATATGGTTGATGATAACAATTTTTCGAGGAAAGTAGATGTTCCCAATGCACAAGTTGAAAAGTTCACAAAATCCAGACAAGTTAAGTTTGAAAATAAATCACATCAAAGAGCTGGTAGTGCAAATGTACCAACCGATTCTAGTGACTTTAAGGATGACTCATTCCTGGATACTCGTGGAGCTGAAAGCTCGTTTACCTCAACTAGCCATAGTCAGCTATGTGCGTTTGATGAATCAAAATCAAAGGCCGTAACAATAGCAGACAATGCCAATTTCGAAGCACTCGCACGGGTTACATTTTCTAGATATGACCAAGTAATTCGCGAACCAAATGAAACAATACTGCTCCCACCACTAGACCATGATCACTCACAAGAAATAGATGATACTTTGAAGATTTCAAAAACGCTACCTCAGATTCCTACCTCAATTCCCAGTGAGAGTAACAAATCCAATTCCAATACAAATGTCGATCTCGCAGAACACAAGACAACAGAAAACGAGCAAACAACATGTGAACTTCAAAGCAAAGTAGAATACTGCTCATCCCGTGGTAATAAAACGAAAGAAACCTTCCATAAAACTAACTCCAAAATGATCGACTCCGTTGAACAAATCAAAACACAATCTTTATTTATTGAAGACATTGAAATAGAATTATCTGACAAACGCAATGAAGAAACATCCATTTTTGACAACGAAAAACTACCTGAGATATATCCAACTTTGTCAAACGATAATTCCAAGCCTGATCAGGTAGATGATACTTTTAACATTTCTCAGATGTCCTCCCCGTTATGTGGATCTCGTGAAAGCGTCTCTATTCTTGATGCTATATCAATTTCTATGCCGTTAGTTACTAAGAGAAGCGAATCTGAAAATAGTATTGATAGCTTGGAAGCTACTGCTATTGACATTGATTGTAGTAATAATTTGCCAGAAAAGAATAAAGGGTTAAGTTATTTCGTTGAGTTTTGTCCTCCATCAAAGGAAAGTAAGACAAGAAAAAAGCAAATTCCACCAAACTCGGGCGCCGCAAAAATCGTCCCAAAGAAATTGAATCAGCCTAGTCCTGCTGATAAAGTTAAGAGAGAGCATTTAAATAGGAAGGTTGCCATCCATGACAAACCTACCAAGGAACGCCCTCGTCCTAAAGAGAAAGTCAAATCAAGAAATATGCCAGCAGAAAATGCAAAGCTGAACTCTGAGAAAAATGCTGCAACTGAAAGATCCACTGCTCCAGCAAGGAATTTAGAAATTCCAGTTGATAAAATCAAGCCCTATAAAAAAGAAAATGCCTCGACAGTAAGTTCACACGTAAAAAAACACACTTCACAAAAAATAACCATGCCTCCTGCGGTCACAACAAAGTCCTCAACCACAAAGGGCATAGATAATACTAGTAAAACAAAAACTAAGCCAACATCAGCTCCAAAGTCTACCAGTCTTACCCAAAGTTACATGCGATCTACGTTATCACACAGTCTTAAATCTGGAGGTAGTGAAAAGACCGAATTAACCACCTTGACAGAAATGAATAAAACCAAAATCTCCAGCTCCGAGAAACGAGGATCCTTACATTCAGAACGCGCTTCAAAATTTTCTCAAGTACACAAACCTCCAACAAATACAAAGAAAGCCACAACTACTAAGCCTACAGAAACTAAAACCAGCAGAGAGAATAATAAAAAATACATTGCTCAGAGGCAAAATGTTGTTATCGGAGAGCCCAAAATCAAACCCGTAGAAAGTAAAATCGCAAAAAAGGAAATAAATAATAGTTCCAATGTGCAGCAAAAAAGCATTTCAATCGGCACCGCAAAGGGAATCTCTACAGAAATTAAAAAAGTATCGAAATCAATATCTTCCACCCACACCAGTTCTAGAAACAGTTCCGAAATTTCAAACAATACCAAAAAGCAGACTATTAGAAGTATACCTTCACAAAATCAAAATAAGCCCACCAAAAGTTCGTCAAGTCTTATTAAAACCGCAAAGGTTAAGCACGATGAACTCGACAATAAGAAAAGCAAGAAGGAGTCCCTTCAAACTGAGAAAAAACTTCCAAAGAATTCGAATACGTCTGATAAAGCTACTCCAAAGCTAATGCGTAAAAGTAATGTACATGAAAAATCTGAAACTGTTAGTAAAAGTAAACGCGACCCAATTCCCAAGCCTACGGCAAAAACTAAAAATGACAAGTCTAACCTAAACTTGCAGATCGTCAAAAGTAAAATTTCAACCCAGCGACATAAAGAATCTTCAGTTAAATCCAGTAATAAAACAAAAATAGAGGACGATATTTCGCTTGTAGATGATAACAGTGTTTTGACATCAGCGAAACAAGTCGTAACTAGTGAAGTGTTTACAAAATCGTTTGGTAGCGGAAAGCCAATAGAAGTGGTTTTCAAGCAACCGTCCTTCACTGACGTCGAAATCGACATTAGGCGGAAAAATAGCGACTGCAAGACCAACGAGTTTGAAGTTAGCTTCATAGATACAACCGACTCAAGTTTATCGGACTCCGTCGCGCTTTCTATGTATGCAATAGACCATGATAAACTGCATATAATCAGCCCGGGATCTCCCAAGCCTACAAAGGATCCTCTACTATTGATGGAAGAGGAAATAAAAAATGCGGCACTCAATGCTTTTGCAGAAGTCCAAGATATGATCTCGGGGAAAGCCAACACAGCTCCAACAATTAGAAATGAAGATAAAGCTGATGTCCTGACCCAAGGTAATATTTTATAACCAAATTAAATACGTATTGCGTGTATACCCCATGTTGTGTTGCGAGCCTTGTTTTCTCATTTTGCTGATACATGCCATTTTTGAAAAGAGCCAGTAAACTGATGATAATTTCAAATATATTTAAATTTACGTATGCATAGGTTATTTTTAAGTTCCCTTACATCTACAGTCAAATTGATAAGAAACGCAAACAATAACATCACAATTTTAGAACAAGTAAATGTACCTATATAATCAGATGCTTTTGAAGCATAAATTCCATAAGAGAAAAACGTTTTTCAACAAGGAATTTTTTAGTCCGCAAGGGCTTTTGTTTTAAGTCTAAAAGCCAACAGTAACTGTGGGAGGTAACCGGAAGGGCTATATTTGGATATTTAAATTTATTTAATTTTAATGGTGGTCAAGCAGCGAATTAAGTTATAATTGCCACATAAGTGACGAGAATTTATAAAAAATATTCCTAGTAATTTTAATAATTAATTTGTTGGTTCAACTACATTATTTCGTAAAATAACTTTTGAACTTTATTTTCCTTTGTTTCCGAAATAATTTATGTATTTTGTTGGTTAAATTGGTAGGTCCACCGTCCAGTTTTTAAGTTCTTTAATATATGTATAATGAAATTACAAACGAAAAACTTTCCATGTAAATTGGGAAGATTCCATGCTCCTTCGATGGAAAATTTTGAATTTTCGATTTTTTCTTCTTCTTGTACAATGCAGTTCTTACCGCTCTACCAAAGTGGTCCAAATAATTAAATAATGCGTTTTTTTCTGTGTTTTACATTTGCTTGTTATTTTTTTAAATATTATGCAATACCACTTTTGCATATATTTCAATCAACTAAGTTTTCTGTGCAGTTTTAGAAATTTTCAAATGATATTTTGGATAAACTCATAACTCTGGAATATGTACGGAGGACTGAACGGCAGGATCGGGTGGAATTGCCTCCTGAGACCCCCAAGCCCAGCTCGAAATCCTCTTGCCGCTGGCACCCTCAATTCCTTTTTCAAATTCCGCCATTTTGCTTTCCTTTCGGTGTTATGTTATGTCATATAGAATCCGTGTGACATGCAAAAACATGCAAAAATAACAAAAATAAATGGTGCCAACCTCGGCCAACCGTTGGGAAATGTGATAGAGTTCGGGAATACCACGTTTTAGCATTACTGAATGCTGTTGGCTAGTTATTATATATGTTTTAAATGCAAATAATTTGATTTGTTTGGTTAATAAAACTAAAGGATATGTTTTATATACTCGAAACACATTAGGACAAACATGGTTGTGTAATTTCCGGATATCAATTAATTCGATTTGGTGTGTAAATTGTTCTTAAATAATGAAGAAAATTTGCTCATAATGTTTTATTTTCCCTCAACCAATCTACGTTGTTAATTTTTCATGAATATTTTAAGCAAATGTACACTTATTCCTAAAAAAAAATATTATTCACACGTAACGAACAATTTCAAATTAAACGGATAACATTTCATGAACTCTGCCAGCAACTTTGCCCACAGCGGAAGTGTCTCATATTTCCTGGGAGTGTGTTGGTGAGCCGGAATTTTTGAAGTTTCGTGACATTTGTCAATACGATTTTCTATAAAACAATACTAGCACACCAAATCGTGACCACTCTGTAAAAATATGGCTTGTAGGCTAAGTAACGGGAAATCGGCCGGAGTTGGTGGTCTCAGTATTGTCTCTGATTCACACTACGTATTTATTCCAAATGGAGGTGACTTGACAGCTGCGACTTATGTTCGGACCTTTCTGGTGATGTGGGTGGAAATTGCTAATAAACTGCAAACAAATGCCGTTTTCCATTCGGACAGAAAAAGTAATTTTCAGAGTCAGAGCAATTTTGCGAATCTCGATTTCTGAGCGAGATTTACATCTTTACATCCACTTACACTAAAACCAAAACATTTGACATTTGTCAAACCTTGTGTGTGTGTGTTATTATTTCTTAGACGACGAGTGTGTTTAGTTAAAAAGATTATGGGCTTTTTTGGAAATAGCATGAAAACTTTTTTCCCGACTGTAAAGAATTTATTTCTATATTAAAATATATATTTATGGCCATGCAAATTAAAAGAAAAAAGACATTTTAATTTATAAGGGTATTTAGTTGGAAAAAACACTTTTTAATTTCTAATAGTTGGCGACAACAATTTATAGTTTTAAGAAGACCAGCTAAATTGTTAATCCATATATCTTACCTCTCACATTCGAAACTTTCTGTTAGCTCTTTGACTTGATCTATACTTAATCGTTGACTTTCGTAGAAAATGCTGTTTTTGTAATTTTTCTTTCCACTTATTAGTTTTAATTTAAAAGAAAAAAACAGCACTGAAAACAGTATCAGGTGACCGATTCGTAATCACTTGTGCACGATAGTCTCAATATGAATTTTTGAATTTGAACGATTTTTTTAAACAAAGAATTAATACAATACCAACTCTGTCATTACCTATGAATGGTTTTCTATGATTTCAGTAGTACGAAGTTGCTGATGTTAAAATCATTTGCAATTGATTTATAGTTACATTTTAGTTTAAAGTTAAAAACAAGTATCAAATATACCTGCTTGATCTGTGTGTTATTGTTTAAAGGGGTATTAAAATTGGCTTTACATGGTAATCTATTAAGATAATCTTCTAAAAAAAACAGAAGCTTCGAACGTTGCAACACAAAAAATAACGGACTTGTGAACACTTAAAAATTATGATAACAATAACTGAAGGCAAAAAATAATTACTGCAATTGAAAGAAAGCTGTGAAAGTAATTTTGACGTAAGTCCAGCTCGCTTGTTGTCAAATTTTAGTTCCATCCAAGTAAGGGACTCTTGCAAAATCGTTCGAGTGCTAAATTCGCTCTCACCGTATGAAAGTAATGCTGGAAAAACAACATCACGCATTTCTTACACTGGAGATGAAAGCGGTGCCCATGCCCAATACCGAATAAAATAAATGTAATTTGGTCGGCCATCTTGTTTACTTGATAGGAATTATGGGAAAGTTCTGTTGATATTTTTATAGAAATGGATTACGGAATTTCGCTTTCCTACAAAACAAAATGACTTCCGGAAGTGATAAATGTACACTTTTTTTTATTGATTTCGTTGAATTTATTGCTTAATTGGTGGTTAAATTTCCTGAAACTAATAAATAACCAATCTCATTTGACATGTTTCCAATCAGTAATGGAAAAGCTTTCAAATGATTGCAGAAATGCTAGTCGCCGGAACTTGTGTTTATTTCCGTTTAACATATCTACAACTGTGGGTAGATCATCCATAACACTTTAGGCATCTGATTTGTGATCTCGTTCTTATTATATTTATTTATTAGCACTGAGTGTGGACAAACGTTTCTCTCTGTACCATTCCGTGCGAAAATGCATGTGCGTTATGTTGTAAGTCCAGCATAAAAGAACACTGATTTTGTTTCGAAGAATACCTTGTCAAGCCATTTATATATTCCCAATAGTAATTAATTAGGAAACGTTCAATGTTTTACTACCAAAACGTCAGAAAATATTTTATAGAAATACATTAGATTATTAAGTGCAGTATTTTAGCTGGGATTACAAATATTAAATTTTTTTAATTTGCCGCAATAACGATTTATGTTTATAGTACTCACTTGTTTTAAGAATACTACAACTAGCTATGTCTGAAATACCTACCATTTCGGTGACCAAAGACGAAGAAGAATTCGATGATAACTGTGATAATGACAATGAAGTCAACAGTATTGCCGGTGCTCATACAGATATAGAAGACATGGAAAGTAATGACGAGGGTGAAGTAATCTGCGATGGCAACAACCTACGCGTACATCAACAACGTTCGCCTTTTACTACGGATATTGAAGACTTCAATGATTCATGTTCAGACGAAGAAGCAAGTGATAGGTACCCAGTTCTGAAAGTTTCCCTGGAAGAATTTTTAAATCGTGGAATCATTGAAGAAAGAACTTATAGTGAAATAGATGGAACTCATGAGATTAGGGCAGACAATTTTTTAAGTTTAAAAAAACCCAAAGGAATCGATGACTGTCCTACTGATTATGAAAATTACAGTATTTCTTCTGATGATGAAAACATTGAAAATAAGTCAATTTGTTTGGACTTGTCGGCTATACATTTGGAAAACGATCATATAGAAAACCATGTAGAAAAAGTCAAAGATTCTGATGACGAATTGTCCAAAAGTGATTGCATAGATTATATGAACGAGGGTGCGGGATGCATCTCCGAAGATGAATTAATTGAATTATCGGGAAATGAAGTAGAAATGGAAATTTCATGCAGCTCTTCAGAGGAAGACTCCACTGAAGTACGATATCCTATTTTAGGATTTACTTTTGCATCAGACAAAAAAAGTAGAAAAATTAAAAGCAAGTCAAAAATATCTGTTTATCTAGAAGTTTCCGCAAATTGCGAAGAGTCGCTGACGGATATTGAAAAAATAGACCTATCTGCGGCTGAAGATAGCGGCGACGAAAGTGTAATTCCTATTGCGGTAATGCTTGATTCTACAGAAAATTCCGCAACCGACGTTGAGGACATGCATTTAAGTGAATGCACAAAAATGTCGGATGATGTTGAGGCAATAAACAGCCAACTGCTTCCACTTCCTCACAGAGAAATGGTTTTAATTAGAGAGGATAAAAACGGTGACCCCATAACAAATGTGGTTGCTATGGAAAATGATTTCCTATTTGGGCTGGCCAGCACATCCCAAGACGATGCGTTAACCGACATTGAAGACATGTCGAGTGCAATCGATGATAATAGTGATATTTCTTGTAAGGATATTGCCGTCTTTGCTACGCTGGAAAATGAGGAAGTGCTTTTATCCGAAAATGTTAAATCTTGTTTAATGAAACGAAATGATTACTTGGAGAACTTAACAGACACTGAGGAAATATTTGAACTTGGTTTGGTGCGCAGAAAAAAGTGCAAGTCGAAAACGCAGAACAAATCAAAGTTGAAGCAGTCCGGTCAGTTAGTTGTCAAAAAAGATGGGCAACGGCATACAAAATTCGAATCTGCTGTACCGTCCACAAATGTAACCTCACCTTTTGTTGAAAATGCACAATGCGGACAAATGCAAAGCAGTCCTTTAGCCAGCGCTAATGAAATCCTAAATGAAAGCTACACGGTGGTTCATGATAAATGTGTTAACATGTTCAATGTGGAGAAGGAAAAGCAATTTATAAAAGGCTTGCAAGATTGCGTAGAGCCGCATACAGATGTGGAATATGTTGAAGAAGAATTAGTAAAAGAAGAATAAAGAGCAAAAACCACAATTCACACTAACAATTATTTTTTTTTTTTGTAAGTATACACACGTCAATGGTTCACAATAGCACATCAACATTTCCATGTTGTAAAAAGTAGATAATGTAATTTTGTAAAGTAGTCTTACATTTTCCTACGTAAAGTAGAAATTGAAGAACAAAATTAATGTGGAAAGACATAATGAAACAGTGCCCCACAAGCCTTACTAGTCATCATTTTTAACCTTTATTCTTAATATTTTGTAGATCACAATGAATAATTTTATATGGAAAATTTCGGCATTGTGAGTTCGTAAAATCTACATTATAAATGATTATTAGTATTGCGCAATGTGTACATGTTATTACTTGATTTATATCGAATTGTTTTGACGTACTAGATAAATAAAATACCTACTTTTGTAAATAAATAATTCCACCTATAATAAACATTAAACAGTAATGAATTTGCAGTGAAACTATTTTGTTTTTTTTTTTTTCAAATAAAGGCCTTAAAGCGCCTGCAATCTTACAGTGCCGAGTATTGCCTCTTAATTATTTTATTTAAATACCAGTCTAATATTTTCACTCATTAATGATTTTCTATTAAACTGCAGGTGCATAATCTTTTCGCCTGCGCCTTTTTACATTTTTACGATATTGACATATTTTTAAGTTGTGGTGAACAAAGACGCGTTTTGCATTAACAACTCTTAGTACGCATTGTAATTTATTCTATAAAAATTAATTGTAATTTTTATCAATAGCAATTGACCCACAAGTTAATAAGATGATCGTCAACCATGTTTTCTTTTCAAAAAAACGTCTATTATCCTAAGATAAATCCGATTGGAAGGCCCATTCCATAAATGTTCTTTAATTAGTATTCTTTTTAAAAATGCTCCATTGAATCGAAATGAATAGGAGAACACATAATGTACGTCATTCGTACAGTTGTGTCGTAAAGATCTTTACTAGCCTTCCTTGTTTTTTTGTTTATTTCAACAAAATTAAATCAAAATACCATTTTATTAGAATCTAGAAATGTTGTCTTTAAATATCTTGGTGCTTTTATCTATTATGAATTGAAAATATATTAAGTAATTGTCATATAGGTAGATACATCACACCCAATGTAAAGTACATAATTTCGACTCGACTTGCTTGTTGCTTTAGTATATTGTGTTTTTTTTTTATCTAGCAGAAAGAGCTGCATTATACTCGTACCATTAATTAAAAATGTATCACGAAAAGTTTATTCACGTACTTCATTTTATATAGATAGAGTAGATAAAGCAAATCATCTGTCATTTCAAATAATAGTACAATATAAATTAAGTGCGCAAATAAACTTTACATGATAGAGGCATTTCATGCTATTTTAAACATGCTTACATACACAAAAATTAAATTTTAAAAATTAAATTTAAAAAGTAAAATAAGAAATTTAACAAAAATATTTTATAGGCACTTGTACTGAAGAAATAATCCTGGCAGAAAACTGTAGATTAGACGATGCAAGCATACCAAGAAGTCTTCAGTTTACGGAAGGTATGCTACTAACCTATGTTGTCATTTGATTTTGTTCATTTAAATATGTTACAATGGGGGACGTTCAAGTATCTAGTTTAGTAAGTTTGACAGCTGGCTGACTTGACGTGTCATAGTTTTTTTTTAGTTTTTGTGGAGGAGTAGCCTACAAATCTGGTCAAGAAATTCGCGACCGAGTACTAAGTTGACAGTAAGCATATGTCGCAGATGTAGGAAAAGTGACCTTACCGACCAATCTAGTTTTTACATTCAGGGTACCTACATCTAGTCAAGACCAATTTATTTGACTAAAGATAACTACGTTTTTGAATATGCAACATTTATCACATGTACTAACATATAATGGCAATGCATATGTTTTTTAAATAAATTTATAAATATTGTTTTTTAAGGTACAGTTACTTAAAACGGCTATGAAATTTTGTACAATGCACATGCGTTCCTATTTTTGCACTTTCTCTAATGCATAAAATGTTTGATGAGGCTCCATATTTCCAAGAAAATACTCTCGGTCATTGCTCGTCTTTCGTTCGAAATGTTTTAAACTTAATTTCTATCATACTGCAGAATGTACTATAACCGAACTGCATTCAGATGCCACCCTTACCGATCGGCCAGAGTTCTCTGGAATTCCCGACCGTGTATGAAGAGTTATTTCACCCAGTTTGACCCTGACATATGAAAAAAAAAATTGGGTATTGTTACATAGAATAATGAGCGTTTTTAAAAAATTGAATATACGCATCAGCTTTAGATACATCAATACGAGCTATAAAAACCGTAAGCAACATCAGTTTTTAGCCCAGATTGAAAAAAAAAGGTCTTAAACTGTGACCGAATAAAGTAGAAGAGCCGAACACTCTCAAGTCGAAATAATTGCGAAATATTAACCACTTTTAATATCTCAATCCAGATTGACTGTAAATAGTAGTTATTGTTCTCTTACTAAATTATGTAGACGCATTCGTTGAAAACAAATGTCAAAATACTACTCAAAGCAGTTTTCGCAGACTTAAAAGACAGTTTTCCCCTTTATTTAACACCCCTGAATTTTAAAAAAGTTCCTCTTTGTCCCCTTAAGTGAAATTTACATTTATTTTCTTATAAAATGATTAAAAAATGTAAGTAGCTTGAAATAAACACAAAATAAAAATATAATATGAACAAGGATCAGTTAACTGAGTCCTGTAAAAGTTTGAATTTGAAATGATTTCCTTTTCTATTAGATCAAAATGTCACAACAATTAAATGCATTCCGATACACAAAAATTCTTTCGTAGACGTTCGATAGGCTGTTTTTATTTTTATATTTTGTACGTTTTAAATATGATGATAATGCGTTTTTATTTAACTTTCAACAATCTAAGTTTCGCAGAGATTTTCCATTTCTCCCCCTTTTTATTAAGTTTGTCCCTAGTTTTCCCTTTTTTTCATTATAAAAGCGCCAAAAATGGTGCATTTTCAGTCAATCTGGGATCACTGATCCAAAGCCATTTTTCATAAAATATTGTAGCCATCGAGAGCAAACGAGTTAGGTGTTAGATGTTTCTTAACAAATTATTATTGCCATTCACCCCGTCCCCGTGAATGTACTATTTATTTTTAACTTAAGAAATCATGGTTCATAAATGCTATCAAGAGATTTAGACAGCACTGATGAACCAGGCTATCAAAGATCACCTTAGGGTAGACAATTGCGAAAGTATGCTAGTTTTCAGCCGCACTTCACAGGAGCTCACAATAGTCAAGCGGCTGTTCCTTACGACTATCTATACTTTACCAATGTCCTGTAAATAGTAAATTAATCAGACTTCTTTTTAATAAAATGCATGTAATATATTTACGCATGAATAAATTAATAAGTATGATTTATAATCATAATAAAATAACGTTTTGCAGGCACTACAGCTAAGGAAATGACTAAGGCAGAAACCTATCAGGAAGACAATATCATGAGTACAACAGACATTCAGTCCACCGCAGGTAGGTCTTCAACTGTTTCATATACAAACTTTTTATTTTATTTAAATGTCGCATACATACTTTTTTTCTCATCTATCATGCTATGTATTCTAGAACAAAATTGAACTGCACACTTTATGTACTTAACTCACTAACTGTTTAGCAACGCTTGGCATTTCGAAATATTACTATTTAAATAACAATAATTCGAACAGGCATTTATGTAGCCATGAGGCGATGATCAACCTTATGTAGTATTCGATTGGGCTTCTTTAGAACCGCTTTCAGTTTTCAGATTTGGTATGTCTAATCGAACATAAAAACGTCACGTTGATATTTGCGCAATTTTAATATGTGCAGCCTTCGGCATTCGGCAAGAGTTTTCTATTTACTGGGTAGATTTTAAATTAAATTGATAGATTAGTTCTTAACATTTTTACGTATAAATATTTAACAAAAATAAATCTACCCAATGCGTTTCTTCACAGTTGAAAAAATTCACGAAAACGTAAACAAACTCCACTAGTTGTCAAACTTAAACGCATTTGGCTTGGCAAATCTCAAAGAAAAAGTCCAAATTCGCAAAAGTGCTATAAAAATCCTACTTTACTTTGCTTTGCTGAGATCAAAGTTTAAAAAAACTACCTCTATTTTTGGCAATGAATTAAGAAATTAGTTATGGAGAGTCTATTATTCTAACGCTGAATACTTGATTCTTGAAAACTTAAAAACGAGTTCTTGTTATCAAAAATTATTGTTAAAGCAAGAACTGTTAGCTTACAATTTTTATAAAAATCTCAAAATTCTTCCCCTTGCAATCTTTTTTTCTGAGTGTTTCTAATTGACTTGACAGCTGACACTATATACTGTCAAATCATTCAGGACTTTAGATCCATCCTCGTCGCCTTCGCTTTAATAATTATTGGAAACGAAAGACTAAAAACTTTTCGTTTTTCCTGATAGTGGCCGCGTTCAACTGACTATTAGACATCTAAGAGCAAATATCGCAGATGGAGGAAGGTCCGCTTTCTGTTTCATCCGAAGCAAACTCGTTTTCCATGAGATGACGGAGACGGCTGAATGCTTTATTTTAAACAGTGACAATGTTAATATCCTAATATACCCTTACCATGGGGATGGCGATGGGCCCGTCTTGGTGCCTGGTCTTTTGTGACGATCTCACAACCCCACTCAACCTAACCTAACCTAATATCCTAATCATTGCAGTATGATCATCGTTAAACTTTTAAAAAATTGTACTAGTTGAGCTTGTGAGTTTCGTACAGACGACTAACCTAAAACCTCGACCTTTTATGTAGTCCTTAAATGAGTACCGTGATTACTTCACTCCTGCACAAGCGAAGGGGTTATACAGGAATGCCTAAATTTTGTAAGGGCCCATTCATTGTCACTTTCATAGAGCACAACTATGAGTTTGGTATACGTTTCACAAAACCAAGTCATTTCAAGCTCACTGCTTTTAAAAGTTTGCCTCCAGCAGTCTTATTAGCCTTAAGCTTGTATATCGCTGCACTCACTCGGTGTCGTCTTGACAGACGGAATAAGACAGATTTTTAATATAAGCAAATATTGCTTAAAAATTGATTCACTGACTTCCATTAAATGTTCTCCATTTCATTTTAATAGTTAATTGTATACCCTGTCTATAGCTACAAGGTGGCGCAAAATTAATCACCCTATCGGAAGATGTTTTAATCATTGACATTGACTGGCGTTGGTCCCAATATAAGCGCTAGCTCTCGTGGTTCGGAGCGGAATAAATTGGAAACTCACATCTGACGTTTCCACTTCGTTGCAGATATAAGTACTTTAAGAAATATAGATGTAAACAATTTATATGATGAATTAAATTCTCATCTACTTGAATGTGATTTTCTTGACAATCATAAGTATTTATTGATCAGAAATGTGATTTATATACGCAAAAGTGTTATTACATCATATTTCTAAAACCAATAATGAAAAACAACATAAAAAAAAAATTCGCAAGAAATATACGAAAATTGTGCAATTTATGGGACAATGAAAAACGATTTTTTATTAAAATTTTGTTGGTTCCATTTATTATTAATTATTTAAACTAGCACAATTTCGTGATGACATCTATTGTAAACAATGCCGCAACAATTTGAATTTCAACCGTTTCACTTGGCAAATCCACTCATGCCCAATAGGTGGCTCTAGCATTCTATGGAGAAATCCAAGATGACTGTCATTTTGTTTCACTTATTTTTCGCATAGAACCACGAGCGCTAGTTATGTTGGCGTCATTTTCTGGACAGAGATTCTATGGAAGTGACATTTCACTAGCAGTCCATATATAATAAGTCAATGGTTATAATTTTTGCAAATGGCGTCGTACGTCAATTATTTTTGACATTTGTAAAATAGACAGCGGCAGTCTAAAACTGACAAGCAATGGAGCACTAGAGTGAAATAATTAATGGATATTGTAAGGAAGCGTTACCTGGTCGCGTAATCTCCCGTTTTTGGCGATTTGGCCAGGCCAGAAAGATCGCCAGACTTGACCATCCCAGACTTCTTTCTTTGGGGGCGTATGCCAACAAGCATCAGACAATCCAGTCCTTAAGGAGAATATTCGACAGGAATGCGAACAGTTATAACCGGAAATCTTGCGGAAAGTCGTGGAAAATGCAAAAACGGCCTGCAGGAACTTGACGAATATCATCTTTTCCACTTAATAAGGGCCAAATAAAGACTTCCATCACTGGAAATCATTTTCTTTTTATTTAGTAAAAAAGTAATTCAAAAACAAAACTAGATGATTAATTTCACTTATTCTCCCATACGATTTTGTCTTGAAACCGTACGAACGCTACGTTCCATTTCTGTGTTATTGACCCACTGTTTCACGTTTCACCCCGCTATTCCTTTGTATTATGTATTCACTTGAAAGTTATTCGTTTTCTATTCATCTTCCATTATGCTTATGTACACTCTTCTTCTTTTTTTGCAATACAAAACACCATCCATCAGTAGGGTCGTTACCACGTTTACATATATGCACATTGGCGTATGTAAATAAAACTCATAATATTTCAGACCTTCAAATCGATGTAATCCGCAAAGAAGCAACAATATTAATAAATAATGTGCTAGAGGAGAGCATTAATATTCTTAGTCAGCAACAACAAAGTACATCTATAAACGAAGATAATTATGAGAACGAAAACTATGGTCATAATAGCGATGACTTTTCCGGAAGGAGTAATGTAATTTCTTCAACCGTTGAGTCAATATCTGAAGCATCACTTGACAGCAATGATAAATCGGCACGAAATGAATCAGTAAAGGATACCATAGTAGCACTGAAAGGCGATACAGGTAATGATATGAAAACATACTGAGTTAACCATATCAATGGCCATTTCCTCTTTAGTTGTAGAGCCGGCAAACAAAATTATTCATGAACAAAAAGTAGAATTAAAATTCCAAAAGCTGTGTTCTCGAGTCGAGAACATCGATAAAAACGTCGAAAGCTTTGATAGTACATTTAGTTTGATTGTGCAGGACGACGAAATAAGTAGCCTACACCAAGACTTTTCAAAAATTAGTTGGAATGACAGTTTATCTGCAAATACCAGTACAATAGCCGATGTTGGACAAAACACACCAGATAATGATATTCAAGACTTTCCCACAGGTATAAACAAACTTCTTTTTTTTTTGCTTCATTAACTTGCTGGCAGAATAGTTGAGCTCTAATTGCGTACATTTATAATGGCAAACAAAATTATTAACTCATGGCATGATAGATTAAACTACTTAATCAATTCCAAACCGTTTTTTAACAATTTGCATTCATTTAATGAACTACCCTAATACACTTACCCTTTCCACGCTTTCTGTTTTAGACACAGGAGGAGAAGTCACCCAGCGTGATAGTTTCGAACTGCCGACTGAAACTGGGAGTACTGATAACGAATTACCGCCAAGGCCTACTCCGCGAACTTGCTTAGCAACCAACGAAGATACAGCCAACGAATATACAAGTGTTGTGGACACTCTGGACAAAGCGAAGAATGAGCTACCGATACCAAAGCCCAGACAGCAGAAAAATCTAGACATGTCGAGCCCCACAAAGGAACATCCTGGCACTAATTTGACAACCAATGAGGCGGATTTAAGCGTTCTTTTGCAAGACGATAGGGTGGATCCTAATGCCGAAGTTCAAGATGGTCAATGTCTAGAAGCAGTTAGAGAGAGTTCCCCTACGAATCAGATATTACCAGAGTGCAGCAAATCAGATTCAGTCGATATTTCAGAGTCTACATCGATTCAAAAGGAAGAAGAAGAGCCCGTATTTACTGCACCGAAGAAAATAGAAACTACCACATCAATTGAAGAAGAAACTGAAGAAAATGTTCAATACGAAAGTGCTGAACAAAATCTATTCATTGCGTTGGATTCGCAAAAGGGTGGCAATCTTAAGAGATGCCCTAGTTTATCCGGCGAACACTCCAAACTGATTGACTTTCATAAGTCAAATTTAAGTGAAAGTATTGAAAAATGCGAATCTGAAGTTCAGACTAGTTTCTACATTGGAGAATCAAGCAGTAATGTTATAATAAAATCGAAGCCTTCTCAAGCGGAGGACGAAAAACTGTCCGAAAATGAAGACTTGCCCGATGACGGTAAAGAAGCCCAGTCAGACTCAAAGCATCGTTCGGAATGCAGTTCAAAAGAACCAGAAACAGAGGCGCCATCTACCACAATACTGGATGCGAAAGTTATGCGCCAGGGCTCCGAAACACGCAATGACTTGCTTGAAATTGAAACAGAATCACAAAAGTCAGCCAATGATACTGTTTCATGCAAACCGGTTAATGATTTGGACAGCAATGCATCTATAAAGGCAGAAGAAGAACAAACAGCTATACAGCCGGCGAAAGATGTGACCACAACAGGCATTGCGGAAGAAATTCCAGTCAACATCAGTTTAGATAACAAAAACACCCCTAAAGCAGCAAAACTCGATCTCGTGCTAGATAAAAGTGAGTTAGAACTCTCCGAAAAGTCCTGCTCATTACCGAGTGCCCAAGCATCAAATGACGCAGCTGAAACTGTCAACACTATGACAAGCAACTTTCTGCCAGATGTGCTATTAGTTGAGCGAACTTTAGAAGAAGTTCAGCTGTCTCTGAACGCGGCAAAAGAAGAACTTATTCAAGTTGTAAGGGACGGTAAATCCATCAAGCAGTCACCGTCAGAGTTTGAATTTAAAAATATATCTCACATAAAAGGCGGTTCACTGCAATATCCAGAACGCGAAGATGTGAAGTGCGATTTTGCAAAAGACGTGAACATAGCTTTGTTGGAAGATATTACCGAGGCAAGCGGTCTCTCCGCTGACGAAGATGCTAATATCTTAGAACCAGCAACAGGTTCAAGCTCGGAAAGTGCTGCAATATCCGTCGATTCAAATCAGCAATCTGCTGCGAAACCAATGAGTCCAGTCAACAACAGATGGTCATTGCATGACATTGACAACTCAAGCTCAAGCGATAGTTACTACAAAAGTGTCAGTAGGCCTTGCTCTTCCGATTTTGACACTGTTCAAACGTTTCATACCTCCTCCGAATACCAAACAGCATTGGATGCGTCCACTTGTAAGGGATCAACTGAGTTTGTCAGCGCAGTTAGTGCTTTTGACAGCAGCGGAAAAACAATAAGTTCGCACGAAAGTATGAAGAGTTTGAGCTCGGAAACTTCCGGCAACTTAGGCAGTATTGATGCATCAGATCTGTCCGAAACACTAGTGGCATCAATTGGAGATCCAGAACTTGAAATCGACATCGAAAACGAGGATTTTGACGCAGATATGGACGTACAAATTGAAGAAGAGTTTCGGTCAGAGCCAGCCAACTATGAATCGCAGAATTCTATGAAGCGATCTCAAGAAATGATCTTCTCGAAAGAAGAAACAGCTGCTGAAATAACAATCAAAACACCTGATTGCCAAATCAAACTCGCTAAAGAAACAGCCTACTCCAGTGAGGAGAAGAAATTGGCTACGAGTTTCGAAGAAAGCAGCATTCTATCTACGTCAAGTACGTCAGCAGTTGACACTGTTATTAATAACTTTGAAGACATAATAGGGTCCGCTGGATCATCCTCATTAGTTGGTATAGAAATGTTCACATCAACAAATGATGACGATTTTATTTTGGAGTCGTTTGACAGCTTTGAAATTACACAACAATTGGAAGCAGACCATTGCAGCCAGCCCTCGAGCTCCGACGAACTGCGACGCAGGGGACATAAGCGCAATGAGAGTGCTTCAATAAATGCAGACCTTCTGAAAAATGTACTAGAGGAGAAATGTGAAGATTCTTCTACGGATGAGTTGGGTAAGAGTTCGAGCAAAATGGGCGGCGACGATCTTAAAGGCAGTGAGTCGGAGTCAGACCATGACCCATATGAATCAGAATACTCAAGGGCATTCAAGTCGCCAAGCCAGAAAAAGAAAAAAAAGGAGAAAAAAAACACTGAAACCCAGGAACAGAGTCCAGATCACTCGTTTAGCCCTTTGCATTTAGCCACTCAAACGATAATCGAAGATGCCCTAACTGAGGAAATAGAGTCGCAAATCACATCCGAAGAAGAGAGACGACCGTCGCAGAATATGCAAGACTATTCCAATATACCAGATATAACTGTTACGGAGGAAATGATTAAATACGGAGAAGACTCTGACGACATGTTTCCCGACAGCACACTGTACAAAGTGAAAACGCAAGAAGAATTGCATAAAGTAGAAGATACGCCCATTCAACGCACATCCGATTCCAACTTTTCAGTACTAGACGATCAATTTAACGAGTTGGTACAACTGCAATACAAGCAAAAACTGGCTGACTTAAACGAATCTGATAAGTTTGAAAATAGAGCTCCTGACTCGCCTGATTCCTTCGAAATGGTCGATCAACCAGACATCTCTGATGATTTCGTTATCATAGAGGAGGTAGCTAAAGAAGCCAGTGAGTTGGACGTCGAGGGAAAAGGTATAAAAATTAGTTCAAGCAAAATGGTGCAGAAGCACGACGAAGAAGTCGAACAAATACTAATAAAATCAGCCCCCGCTGCTACGAACTTGGGATCGCAAATCTTTCGCGATGATCTAAATTTCGATTTTGAAGAAAGTCCCCCATCTGCCGAAAGGCAAGCAGAAGCCGAGTCCACCGAAGCGATTGCAAATAAAAAATGGATAGAAATGCAATTATCTGACCATGCTGCCCAACTCAGATATCCGTATGAACTTGAGCGAGGAGTTCTGGAAGATATTAAAGAAGAAGATGCTGAATTCGAAGTGGGCAGCAGCCGAATAAGCAGCTTCAAAGACTCATTCTCGAGTACACCAGATTACGACGTTCTAGCGGGCAGAAAATATTTCTCAAAAACCGAACACGATGACATTTCAATGAGTAGTTTGCAAGAGTTTGAAAATCTCGAGCAAGCTATATCGCTTGAGAACCGACGCATCTATCAGGGCTCAACAGATTCCAGTAATGGCAGTTTCACAAAACGATATACGATAAGAAATCCTGGCGGCGATGATATTTCCGTATCAAGTCTAAAGGAATTTGAGGGCCTAGAGAATGCATGCATTGAAGCTCATTTGATCGAGATAAAGGCCAAAGAGGAAGCAGCTTTGCTTTTGTCTCGGTCAGATGAGTCCAACAAATCGAATAATGGAACCGAATCATCCCAAAATGTGATGGTAATAACGAGGGTAAAAACAACCACCACACAGTCCGCACCCAGAGAAGATATTGAGGCGATTCTCAAGTCTAAGCTGGAAGTGTGTGAAGAACACAAGTCCAAGTTTATGGAGACATCCGTAGATAGTCTTGAAATGGAAGCGGATCAGTATAGAAGCAAATCGGACCAACTTCCCTCAGAACATGGAAGTGCCGATAGCTTAGAGATGAACAAAAGTGTCGAGCTAGTAACAAGTAGCATCGATTCATTCGATATATCGAGGGATATGACAACAAAATCGGATCCTGATTCATTAGATCCAGTTTCGAGTCAGGCGTTTGTGGAGGAGAGTGTGACTTCGGTTGGAAAAGAACAGATCTCCACCCTACCAATTATTGCCAAAGGCGATAGCGAGGGCTTCTTAAACTATAAAATCACTTCAACTGAGGAAACCTTAGACGGACAAACGAAAACAATTACCACTACTACTTATACCACTGTAGTAGAGACATCAGACAACATTGCAAAGGATATGTCCAACGATTCTCTGAACTTGTGTATTGAACAAACAAGCTCAACGGCTACAAATGCAACCTATTACAATGAAGGTGATTCAATGATGTCTGACAGTATGACGAGTTGTGGATCGAGTACGCTCATTGAAGACCCATTGATTCCTGCTAGCAATCAATATTTTACACAACCTTCCCATGGTGAAAGATCCTCCTCCGAAGAATTAAAAACAAAAGATGAATGCATCATTTTAAGTCCGAAAACCTTAGGTATGTACATTTCTGATGCCTTGAAAAGCCCGTTCTTAAAAACAAACAAACAAACAATACTTGCCCTCACAAGAGCATACAAAATATCATATGAGGTATGGCAATAGAGCTCAACTTCCCTTTCAGATTTATTTTCCAATAATTTTAAAGACTTGCATCAGTTTTTCGAAAATTGGTAGGCTGGGACAGCGAGTGTAGGTAGGTTGGAATAATATTTCAGCTTCGGTCCAGCTTGTTCTTAGTAGAAAGAAGAGTTGCTTCTATATCTCTGCTCCTTAATGTCGTCCATCTTCTTTTCAGAACAAAAAGTTATTTTTCGCCACTACAATATTTCTCTAACTTTCCAATGTATGCGCAGTGGCTAAGACCCTTACTAATAATACTTGTAGGACACTAAAAATGATTATTAGTATCGCTATAAGTGTGTTGAACTACTTAGCGAGGGGTCCCGCAGGTTCTATCCCCGAAAAACTCCATTTCCATCCTTAGGTTTTTTTCCACTGTGCCAGCTCTCGCTAACGTCCGACAAACATCCGAGAGTATAACTGTCATGAATGAGTTTCTCAATTGGCCTTTTTGGCACATTAAATTGTAGATCCCTTTCATTCGTCCCAAAAATTAAAAACACACAATATGAATGCTTGTGAGAAGCTAGGCCAACGATTTGTCCATCGTATTTGCATTAATAGACAAACTGTCATAAAAGTCAGCGAAAGAATAAATCTAATCTCGTCTAAATCCCACGAGATACTAATAACTACATCTTTTTCAATTTGCCTAGTAGTTAAACCATCCGAAGAAATGCTTGGGCAATCATCAAGTGACTAGTAGGGCCCTTTGCTAGAGATAATTCAAGCATTTGACGGATCCATATACAGTTCTGATTTCGCTATACCATTGGACTTTCATAAGGTGTTTTTTAAATGAATTGATTTATGGAACTAGTCCATGTATATGAAATTCAACTTTTCGTGATTAGAATAAGCAAACGGCTTCCAAGAACGATTTATGTTTGCACCCAGTATGATGTATGAGACTTCTTTATGTATCCATATACTTTTGTGAGAAAATGGCTAACGATTAAATACTTTTGTTTGCTCTGTCAACTGTCATCTGCTACGCATCAACGACAAGCTATTTAATATAGACTCATATATGTGCCAGAAAATAAATCACCATTTTAAACTTGAAGCAGTTACGTATTCTTTCGTATTCACTCAAAACTTTCTTATTTTCAGAAGACAAAGTCAAACAAAGTCAGGCGAAACCATAAACAAAAGGGTAAGTCTTATAAACTAAAGCATATGAGTAGAATAGAATTATACATAAAAACCATCATATCCTGATTGTTCTAAATAAATGAAGTGTAACCTTAAGATTTAAATAATTTCTGTTTTTACGGGGATATGACCTACGAACTGTCCAGAGTCATAGCTAATATGATTTGTTCATTTAAAAGTTCAAAAGTCTCGGCAGAATATATTTTTTAAATTCTTAAAACTGTGAAATGTTTTTAATTTAAAAAGGTTGACAGAACTCATCCACTTAACGAAACTTGAATCGAATTACTTTGAAAATTAATTTTTCTTTCTACATTGAACATACTGTCCGTGATAGCTTAAGCCAGCTTTGTGCTAAAGAACCCACTTGGGTAATTTGGCTCAAGTATTTTGCCTTTGGCTCAATGCTCCGAGCCAAATATAAATAGCGCACATTTGTCTCAAAACATAAAAATAATTTTTAAAAAGAAAAATGTTGAAAAACAAAGAAAAGATTCACCAAGTGAACGCACCCATAAATTTTGCATTTATTTTGCTAAGAAATTGCTAAAAACTACCCTTCTCAGTTTCATTGAACTAATAATGCGCGGCTCAAACTTGTGTGGAATGGCTCAACTTCAAAAATTCTTCGGAATAACGTTGCCTTAAACTCAAACCAAAACCCACATTGTTAGATAAGTTCGTCTACTCTTGTCCTTACGTGTATAACACACTTTTTTTTATAATTTATCAATCACTGGTAAACACAAATGCAGGTTGAAAGTTGTAATGATTGCGATATTTGGACAGATTCGAAATAAATAATTAAAATGTAAGGTGCAATGTCCTCTCATCCATATTACGTTTTTATTGTACCTGTTATCTAAATTGTCAATGAATATAAATATTTTTGTTTCGCAGGAACTTCGTGGATCGAGGAGAAATAAGATGAACCATTTTGTAAAGACATTTTCATACAACACAAACAAGAACTGCACCAACTTAACTGATGAAATTTATAATAGTAATTGAATAAATGCTAATCCTAATACTTATGAGTCATTAGACATTAGTGTCATCTTAATTGCTGTAATTGGTATTTTAAGTGAAGAAAAATGTTTGGTTAGTTTATTGAAAACCAAATAAACGAATAGATTTGGTTATTTGATTTTTGATAACTTTGAACTCTAAGAAGTATTTTCATTTTTTAATGTAGAAAATGTTTCTGCCTGAATATTTCTTTAGCTCAAATTAGTTTAATGTAAAACAGTTCACTGAACTTTATTTATTAATCAGGTTCTGTATTATTATTATTATTATTTTTTTGCAAGGCAATATGTTGTATACCTTTTATAAAAATTTAATTAAATAACATACGCTAAATGAACTAAAGTTACACATTTATTGTTAGTCATATTCAAACACTTGTGTGTATTATCTAATCTAATAAATGCTTTTAAAGAACCGGATGTGTTTTAATGGTAAACTAGAGCGAAAGCTTGTTTATGTTGTCATAAAGGTCGCATAATATCTACTGCTACTGCGTAGTCAACATATTCAGCAGAATGGAATGGCTGACATACAGATACGCTCGACACGGAATAAATATGAAAGAAAACAGCCCAGCGAACGTCTACGTAAAAATGTTGGTGTATCCGAATGTATTCACTTGTTTTGATATTATGTCTAATTGAAAAGGAAACTGTAATTTTTGTTTTGATATGCTTATTTTACGGCCTACATTTTTTTAATTCTTTTTGAGTTTAGGGGAGAACTAGTGATTTTGCTCATAAAAGAGGGGAAAACAGTCTTCAACGTCTGGGAACACTGTGTGCAATACTTCAGCCCCTCAATCATAGAGAATCCATACCAAGTCCACCAAGTCCGGTCGATTTCCCGTTACTTGCCTATATAAGCTATATTTGTATGGGGTGGTCACGACTTGGTGTGCTAGTATTGTTACATAGAAATTCGTATTGACAAATGTCATGTAACTTAAAAAATTCCGGCTCACCAACACGCTCGCACCTTGCATATATGCCACTTCCGCTGTGGACAAAGCTGCTGACAGCGTTCATAAAATGTTGTCCGTTAAATTTGAAATTATTTATATACATGTGGATAGTATTTTTTTTGGGAATAAGTGTACATTTGCTTAAAATATTTATGAAGAAATTATCAATGCAGAATGGTTGTATGAAAATAAAAACATTTTGAGCAAGTTTTCTTCAGTTATAAAAGAAAAATTCACACAATAAATCGATCTTAATAATATCGAAAAGAGGTAAATACACAACCATGTTTGTCCTAATATGTTCTAGTATATAAAACATATATTTTAGATAATTTTACTAACCAACCAAATCAAATTATTCGTCTTTTAACAATTTATAATAACTAACCAATGGCATTCAGTAATATAAAAATGTGGAATTCCCGAACTCTTTCACATTTCCCCACGGTTTCCGCGGTTGGCAGCATTAATTTTTGTAGTTTTTGGTTGTTTTTGCATGTCACACTGATTCTTTTTTTACATAACATCGATAGGAATACAAAATGGCGAATTTGAAAAAAAATTGAGGGGCCCAGCGGCAAAAGGATTGTGAGTTGGGGGTCTCAGTATGGTTTGTCTATGATTTTCAGCACGCGATTACAACAACTACAACTGAGTCTCGAAGTGTCAAGTAGAGCGTAGTTGTTGTAATTGCATGATGAAAATCCTACTTTACTTTGCTTTGCTGAGATCGGAGCTAAAAAAAACACGGTTATTGTTGCACATGCCATGCAAAAAATATTGATTCAATGTAATTATGAACATAAACACTGCTGCAAGTTTGCAGTAGTTTTGCGTTACCAAAAAAGAGTTCATATATGCAGTAGGCAGTAAAAAAATGACAGAAATTTTTATTTTATCTTTCTTCTTTCAGTGACAGATGGCTGTTATTTATAAAAACTTTAATAATGTCAATTAGAAGAATCATTTTAGGACTGATTCTTAATCACTTAAATGGATCTAATTTTGAAAGTGTTCAGGAAAAAATTTCTAAAAGATATAAAGGGTTTTTCAACAGGGACGCTGCAAAAGTAGAGCGACAGGTACAGCAAACGACGCCGAATTTCTTGCCGCTCTTTTGACATTTCTCTTCAGTAAGGTAATTTCATGATGGAAAGATATACGAGCCAACAACGAGTCGAAATTATTAAAATTTACTACCGAAATTCGGAGTCAGTGGCCTCTACGTTAAGAGCGCTACGTCCAATTTATGGTCGTCATAATCGTCCTAGCAGATCAACAATTGAGCGTCTAGTGGAAAAATTTGAATCCACAGGCACAGTACAAAATGTTCCCGTGCCAGTGAGACAAAGAAGTGCCCGTAGTGTCGAGAATATTGCTGCCGCTGAGGCTTCAGTTGAAGAAAGCCCAAATGTGTCTCTCACACGTCGTTCTCAAGCGTTGTGCATCTCTGTGTCGTCGTTGTGGCGAATTTTGCGAAAAGATCTTGGCCTACATCCTTACAAGATTAAATTGACGCAAGAAATGAATCCGCTTGACCACCAGAAGCGTCGTATGTTCGTGAATTGGGCTGAGCAACAACTTGAAAATTATTCGGATTTTCATTGAAAAATCATCTTCAGCGATGAGGCTCATTTCTGGCTGAATGGCTTCGTCAATAAACAAAATATGCGGTATTGGTCAGGCAGCAATCCACACGTACTCCATGAGTCGTCATTACATCCCGAAAAAATTACGGTTTGGTGTGGTTTATGGGCCGGCGGCGTCATTGGGCCGTACTTCTTCCGTGATGATCAAGACCGGCACGTTACTGTGAATGGTAATCGCTACCGTTCAATGATAACCGAATATTTTTGGCCCCAATTGGATGATATGGACTTGGAGGACATGTGGTTCCAACAGGACGGCGCCACAAGCCACACAGCGAATGTCACAATCAATTTATTAGAAACCAGGTTTGGAGAACGTGTTATCTCACAAAATGGTCCAGTCGCTTGGCCGCCTCGGTCGTGCGATTTGACGCCGTTAGACTATTTCCTGTGGGGCTACGTCAAGTCTATGGTCTATGCCAACAAGCCAGCGACGATTGATGAACTTCGTACGAATATCGAACGTCAAATTGCAGCAGTATCGGCCGATTTATGCTTGAAAACCGTCGAAAATTGGGTTCAGCGTCTGGACTTCTGCAAGCCTGCCCGTGGTGGCAATGCAAAAGAAATCGAGTTCCATACATAATGGCATCGAACGTACTTTCACAGGAATAAAGAATTTCATTGATATCCAAAATCGTTTTTTGTAGCGCTCTTATTGAAAACCCTTTAGAAGCAAAATTCAAAGAAAAAGGAAGATTCTTTTGATAAAAATGAACAGGATTTAAAGAAACATTCCAAAAACTAAGAGTTTTCTTAAAACCATAGGACAATTTCCAGATGATGTTTCCAGAAACCATTTTCGTATGAAATGAACAGATTTTTTTTCGGCCTGCTATAATTCCGACTCGATGCCTAAACGGATCGAAATCAGCAGTTTGGTGTCAGCATCCGCCCACAATTTTTGTTCGCTTTTAATAAAAAAAAACCTTCATTTATTTTTGATAGGTATATCTATTTAATTTTCATTTATTTTACTTACATATTTGTTCGTGCCATCTTCCTGCAACTCGGCAACAAAATAAAATTCAATGCAGAGTTGATCGCAATTTGACTGTCATTTTACTTATATGAACGTACATAAAACTGCCGTCATGCAAAGATAATGCAGATTTTTTACATTAATGAACGCAAAAATTTCAGTACTGCCGCATTTTTACTTTTATGGACTCAGCCTTGCTTAGATGACTATCCGTCTTGCAGTCTCAGACCACCACTAGTTTCTATCGAAGAAGGTTTGGGTCTTTCACCTTTTAATATCGATTGCAGGCCACAAGCTGTATGATGGTTTATGGCACAACCACAAATAGTGTCAAGTGTTATTAATGTCACGAGAAATAGTTTCTCTTATTATGATTATAGGTTAATATCGCATCAAAATAATCAATTTGCAATAAGAAAACTCAAGCCATCTATCTTACTAAATGAGCGCCAAATTAATAGCTATTGTCAATGTGGTACGCAGCACGTAAAAAATCATTAGGAATATGCATGTCTCATTTCCGAACAACCAATTTCATTAATATGGAGTTAATTAGAGTAGGTACCCCCCGAATATGAATGACTGATAAATAAAATATTTGGTTGTCTTTTAATTAGCTAATGCGTTTGCACTGTGAAAATATAACCGCGGACACTTGCAACAATAGTTATCCGCAGGTAGTTTTCGAAATGGAGCAACCAGAGTCGCTTGTTTCCAGTTTTGAGTTTTTATTTTTCTTGTGTAAAATCTGTGGATTGTATCCACAGTCTCTAAAAAGTTTCCAAAATGGAAAAGCATTTCAAAGCTCAAAACTCGGTACCATAATTGTGCTTTTATACATGGGATCTATATTGGTTCTTTACAATTTCCTTATTTATTCCTTTAATGATGAGGACAGGTCAATTAAAGCAAAACAGAGTAAGCTTTTTAATATTTAGATACCTAATACCATTAATTAATTAATTAATTTTTAAACACAACAAAAAGGTACACTGACTTTTGTAATCGGATTATTTTTGAACTATATCGCTCCAGCTATGTTGGTAGTAGATCAGTTCACAGCTATAGCGAATCAGAACAGAATTGATGGACTTTTCGATCGAATAAAAAGCGTGGATGAAAACCTCTCTAAGGAAAACATATTTATAAACAACAAACTAGTCAAAAGGCAAATATCTGCTATGGTTCTATTTACTATTTCGGCGGAGATTACAATAATGTTGGCAACATACATTTTACTCGTTGACTATACAAAATGGTATTCTGTGCTCTGGATCATGTCCTGTGTTCCCACATTGATTAGTGTATTTGACAAAATATGGTTTGCCTCACTCCTGTATGGCTTAAAACAGAGATTCCAAGCAATAAACAACTGCTTGGATGAGTTAGTCGAAAATCATTATAAAGTTAAGCTCTCTAATATATCAGCGAATGAGTCTGAACTTGATTCAGGCAAAGCCACAGGTGATATTTTGGATGTTCACTCTGAAAAATATTTAAAGACCGACAAGAACAATAAGATCTTCCCAACTGATAATAACGGTATTTACAAATTTATTACGGTACAAAATACTAGTGTTAATGACATTCAATTTTAGTGTTAATATCGACATCTGAAAACTCTTTTCGTATCGACAATTATCCCAACAAGTGCAAAATGGAGGGCACAATAACTTTCGCAAGTGAACTAAGCAATAACGCAAAAATGGATGAAAAGTTGACAAATTTTTGTCAATTGCACGACGAAATTTGCGAATTGGGAAAATTGCTTAACGAGCTTTGGAGTTATCCCATTTTGGTGCTAATGGCCTATGGATTTCTAATATTTACAGCGCAGTTATATTTTCTATACTGTGGAACACAAGGACAGGTAAATTATTAGTGGCTTTATTAAAAAGGAGCTAAGGTACTAAGTTTAATTTAATGAAAACAAATTCAAGCCTCGCGTTTTTAACATACTTGACAGACAGTTTCCCTTGGAACATTATCGAATCGCAATATCTCGCACCTTCTTATAAGTCATGCAAAATTTTAAATAATTTTATAATTGAAGGGTATAAAACGAGCATGCCACAGCAAATAATTATCCGATTTGTTCATGGAACAAAATTACGATTTATTTTTCACATTTACCAAATCAAGATTACCAACCACATTTTTCAGCATGGAAAGATAAATGATTTTGTAAGGTTTTCAAATGGACAAAATCATTATTCTCAGTAGCTTTGTTGGCATTGCAGTTCCAGCACACATGGCAAGTTGAAGGTCTGTTAAAACCTTATTATTCCTATCCAGAATAGACGAACTTTACATATTTAGATGACGTCGGAGTCAACGTGTTTTATGGAAGAGCTCTTCGGTACTGTCGGCTCTTTACTGACGTATTAGAAACGCATCTTGGCTCTATGTAACGATTTTAATAAATTTGCAGCTCCAATATTGGACCCCGATTTGACAACCATTCGTTTCCATGAATTTTTGTTTTTGGAAAAAATGGAGGGAACCTACAATTTTCACCGTACACAACATAGGAATATTTTTCAGCTCAATCATACACTTGGATGTTTGGTAAACGCTCGTAGTGGTTGAACCGGGTGTAATTTGTATTTTTCAGGAGGGTGAACCTCAGTTCCAAAGCTCATTAATCCAGAACACAATACTGGGTGCGACAATATTTTTTTTCTTTATTAAAGAAGCATAAAACAAATTTTATAAATCAGATTTTTTTATATTTTTTGTAATTTTCACACAGTTTTAAAAATTATATAGGTGATGCTGCTAGAGATGGAACGGATATCCGGTTAGCATCCGGCACATTGCCGGATAGATACGCTTGTTATCCGGCTAGTTGCTGGATAGTCCTTTTAGCTTTAAAAAAGTTAAGAAAAAACATCCAAAAATATTGTTAAAAAGTAACCCTGTGCTTAGTAGTTCAGCACATTTGCGAATGAATATGACATCTGTCGATTATGCACATTCCTCACAATGCTTTTATATAATATCCTATCTTACAGCCGATTCCGTCACTTTTCCGCTCTGCAAAAAATGCTATTATCACCAGCATTTATCTTCTGTACACATCAGGAAAATGCATATATTTAATTTACCTAAGTTGGAAGACCTCTTTGGAATCAAAACGAACCGGAATTTGCTTGCACAAATGTGGCGTTGCAGCGGACAATAGTGGACTTTATGAAATTGTAAGGAGCACTAAGCAAGTCGTATTAACTAAACACTGTTTACTATTACTTCATATAAGGTTAACCACTTGTCTCTTAAATTGCTGAATCATTCCGTGGACTTCTCTGCATGCGGTTTTTTTACACTTGATATGGAAACCTTATACGGTGTAAGTGGGTATACCCTTGACTTATGAAAGTAAAATTAATCAAACAGTTTTTGAATTGCTTGCAGGTTAGCGGAGGAATAACTAGTTATTTGATTATTTTAATACAATTCAACTTGGCAGCCCAACAAGCTAAGGAAGCAATATCATCTAGCGTCACGAGCTATAATGAAACTGCCAATCTAATGATTGACGATGTTCAAAATATTTCTAGCCTTAAAGTGAGCAGGCCGGAGATGATAGCCGTAACACAGAATTTCGACTCAATGGAGCAATTTTCATCAACTTCCTCGACCACAGAGGGTCCGTTCTAATTATATTATTTTGTCGATCACTTTTATTTCGATGCAAAGTATGTGTGTTATAGATCTAAATTTGGCAGCACTTTAATAATGACATTATATTAAAATTATGGCAAAAATGCATTGAACGTTTGTAACGCACAAACTTACCTAACTGATTGAACTTCGAAACATTGATATGAGAATTAATAGGTGCAGCCTCTGCGACAAATATAAATACGCAGGCTTCAGCCCCTACGTTATTAATAATTAGAAGATCAAGGATGAATTGACGATTGTTGTTGTTTTTTTTTTTTTTCAATAAAAAAGATCTGTGTGTAGGTACCTTCGACATTTTTTAGCTTATTTATAAAAAAATTTAACATTAAAACGAGGTTAATGATGTTCACACAGATTCTTATTGACATAACACCGCTAGGAAAACAAAATGGCGGAATTTGAGTTGGGGGCTCCGCCTCAGTATGATTTGTCTATGGCCTAAAGTGTCATGGATAATCTACCCATAATTATAGATATGTAATTACGGAATAAAAACAATTTCGGGCGACCAGCATTTCTACAACCAATTGAAAACGTTTCGGTTACTGATTTCAGGTCAATAGAGAATAGTAATTAGTTTCATTAAATTTAACCAACAATTCATCATTTGTACGAAATAAATAAGTAATTAGTACATCCGGAAGCCATTTTGTTTTAAAAGAAAGTAAAATTCCGTAGGCTATAGGTTTAAAAATATCAACATGCAGAGCTTTTCCATAATTCCTACCACTTAGACAAGATGGCCGACGGCCGAAATACAAAAGTATTTTTGCGTGTTAGGTAATGCTGTCCCACTCAGTCAAACGGCTATTTAGTATTGGGCATTTCTTGATTCGTCCGTGTTAGAAATGTGTGTGATTTTGTGATGATGGTTTTTGTTTGCTGTTACTCTTTGCTTTGAATTCATCGCAAGTGGAGACAGCGTGTTGCCCAATATTGTTTATAATATAGTAAACAAGGCATGTGGCTATTTACCAAGCGGTGTATGGAACTATATTTATTTTTCAGGTATTTATTTATTTGCTGTCTTAATTTAAATGCTTGCTGGTATTTTTTCAAAAATGTAGACTATGTAGAATTTGGGTTAGTTTTTTGAAATAAACGTCTGTAGTTGCACTTTTCCAGCTCAAGTGCAGTTAGGACTTTAAAAAATATTTCTTGTGCACCATCGTAATCTACAATTCCAACGCAACTTATTGGGCTTTTCTTAAACAAAACATAACTAAGCTTGCGCCTCTGAAACGCGAAAGCGCAGGGTATACTTCTGTTTTGACAATCTTCTCGTATACTCATAACGGTTTCGTCCAATCCGCCTGAAAATAAAGAATCGTATCGGTAATCGGGTTTAAATAAAAAATTTAACTGGAATATTCTACCTTGTATATCGCACATTTCGCAATCCGTAGCAATTAAAACCAATTTAATTTTACTGATTTTCATTTGAACTTGAACTTCTCGAAATCCGAAAACGAGACGTCGGCGACTTCTTCCCTTAAATTCGTTAGACTGAAAGGCCCGCTTTTGAAAACGATTAAGTTCTCTCAGCAATGTTTCCAATAAGTTGCACAAATCTTGAGAAGTAGTGTTATCGCAATAGCTGGAAAATTAATGAGTATGAGTATAAGGTAGTTCGGTTTGGGATATCTTGTTACGATACCACCCAAGTAAGTTAGTGGTTAAGTTACAGTTAAAAGGAATAGTACAAGTGATTGTTCGTCCTACAATTTGTGTTTTTTTTATGATTTTAATATGATTACTTTCTACACATATATACATACTTTCGAAACCGTCTCGAATGCACTTCTGATGTACTTGGGTTTCCTATGGTAAGATTTTTGAAAATTTCAGTCACATCCTCGGGCTCAGGTTTCGTCTCGGGTTTCGTACACAAATGCAGTCTCTTGTCCGCAGCTTCATATTCACTTTTTTTTAATAATCTGTATTTTAATATGCTTTTCTTAAGTTTTGAGTATTGGCGCTTTCGTTTACTTATGGAAGTTTTCCCAGTTTTGTAAATCGAATGAATTTTTACCACTTTCTTTGGTTTACATTTGGACTTTATAAAATGTTCAAGGTTAAAGACTTGTTGCGATTTTTTATACTTGACATTTTTAATTTTATAAGATGTTTTTGCTTCTATGCGGAGTTGTTCGTATGTAGACTGATCAATAATTCTTAATTTTCCTGATACATTTCCCGGAACGTTACTTTTAACCGAATTGCTATTATTCATTCCTGCTAAAGAATTTATTGTCGGTCCGTTGACTATTCGTACTGGAAGAAAAAATTTTAATATATTATTTGAATTAAATGCTGGCACTCTTCATCAAAGCAAGGGTTTCGGAGTGGTGGTCAGAATGGTCTCTTGGCATCGATACCATTGGTAGTTAATGCTGGCTGTACAGAGCTCCTCAAAAAATTCAGGGTTCAGATTTTGTAAGGCGAAACGTATGAATGCCGAGCCTGGTTTTTGGTATTTGTTAAAATACTTTAGGGCTTTTGCTTTTGATTTATGAGAACAGGTAAATGAAAAAGTGTAGTTGAGGATGGTGCCGCTTTTTTTTATTTAAAAAATATTTTTTCCGCCTTTCTGCTTTAATACTTAGTTCGCAATGAAGTCCTATTTATTAACTGCTGGTAGTGAGGAAAAAAATAAAAAGACACCACCGTGAGAACGGAAAAGAATAGCGGGTAGGTATTTTTTTGAACTTACTTCCCTCCGAGATAAAAGTCTTTATATACAAAAATGCCCGATATAAAAATATCTTCAAAATAATAAATCAATGTTATCAAAATCATATAATTTATATAAAAATTTGTTATTATTGTACTTTCCAAAAAATATACCCAAATTAGTTTTTTCTTCATAATTTTTATTGTCCTATATGTCTTTATTAAGCTTAACATCGTGATTTATATGCGCAAATGTTTTACTTAAAAGCTGATAAATAATGCAATCTCCACACAAGTTTATGTAGCAGTAACATGTATTGCATATCCATCGAACTTCTTTGCTTGGTGGCTCCATGCAGTTGTCGCATTTTTCGTCAGAATTTATCGACTGATCAGCGGACATAGTTTCCTTTTCATTTCGTATGACTTGAAGCATATGAAGTAGATTTTTTTTAAATTCCAAACTTGCTCTTTCTATACCTGTTGGCGGCTTATAATCAATCACGGAGCTGCTGCTATAATGTTCAACATTAAACATATCATCTTCTGGTATATGAACTGGGACATCATGGGCAGGAAAAAATGTGGAAGGCCGATATACATTTTTGTAGAAATGCTTCGATTTAGCAAAAACACTTTTTTTATTTTTCGGAATTCGCCCCGGAACGGGCATGCCCACTGAATGTAGCTTTTTAAAGAATTTTTGAACTCGACTGGCTACTTGCTGTGCCGTTCTATTACCTAGGGCTACAGCAATTTTGGTAAAACGCCGCATTTCCACTGGTTCTACTGGATATTCTATTAACAGCTGCTCGAGACGACGTTGTTCATCGCAAGTCCATAACTAAAAATAAATAAAGAAAAATATTTGCAGTAGGTATATTTGTATATTTCGTTGTGGCAAAGGAATAATTAAGTATTTTCTGGGTTTCCTTTCGGACAATCTCACAACAACTAAGAATCCATTCGCCACTCCTCCCATCGTCAACTTTAATTGAAATTTTTTTTGTAAAATGTCATCTGCTGAAGAATATCCCAAAATGGACATAGAAGTGGCTTCTTAGAAGAGGCACGTTGAGTGTCGACGATCGTTAGAACGACAAAATTTGTCTTTTTCATTTTTGGGCTGGCTCTTAAAATGAAATTCTATTGAGGCATGTCTGATTAAAGCGCGAGAAGGCACAGCTCGATGATGAAAAGCATTTTTACTTAAAAGACGCTACAGATTTATGGCGTACTGAAGGATCCTATGCTTACTTGATTAAACGTTTCAGGTTTGGTTTGGTCAAAAAGGCGCCCTCTTACTTTAATGTCCGTGTTCATTTTAGCATCAATATCGCTTTCGGCAGTGTTCTCAGCAATGATTTGTCCGGCATCTGGAATCTAAAAACGATTTTCATTTGATTTTTCAATATATATTCAGTGTTTGTGTGGATATTTACCGGGACAATGCACATGTATCCTGGTGAAACGAACTTATTTTCCACAATATCACTTACGAATGTCGAAGGAGATTGTAGACATTTGTTTTTGATTGTAATTATTTCCTCGATATCCTTATGAACTTGTATTTTCTGAGCCTCCAAAAGAGCAATGGTCCTCAAAGTTCTCGAATATTCGCGATTTCCTCTCAATGCCAAATGATCACTTTCAAAATTAAACACCCAATCGGAACTGTTGTCATAATCGTCAGACATCTCCGATGCTACAAACAAACTAAAAAATAAAACGTAAGGGACCATCAGTCTCGCTTCCACAACCATTTTTTGGGTGAGCTCTACCTTCGTGGCGAATAAATGGAAAAAGGGACAGCAAAATTTTGAATACTTTTTAGAGTTTTCTTTTAGTGAAACTGATACCCAAATTATTAAAATAATTCTTTATATCTTTTTATCCTATGTATGCACAGGTATAACGTGTTTTTCGTACTTATAGTATACGTGAAACAAAAGTAACAATCGATTTTTATGTATTGTTTTTTTCTTAAGGAACAAGTTTTTAGTTGATCACTTCCATTTAATAAAAAACTCAGCATAAATGTGATATATTGAAAATTATAATACAACTCTTAAGCAAAAAGGAACAGCCTTATGAATGTGTTGTACCGGACCAAGACCTATATTTCGGTGCCGAATGTAATATCTACAAGTGAAAAACCAAAGCACTAGCTTTCTGTTTTTATGTTCTAACCGGTGCTTCTGAAAAACAAGTTCAGTTTTATATTTGCGTATTCGGAACAAGACAGCGAACAGAAATTTTGCGGAATTTGGCCCCAGGTTAGTAACTCCACTATATCTGATTACATAAATAGTTTCACTTCATATTGGGCTTCATCGAATCCCCCTTTTTTTTGCCACAGCTGACGGTCTATTTAATACTTAGTTCATTTTAGTGAGCTAGACTACTCAGCGCGGGGTCTCAGGAACGGTCCTCGGAAAAACACAAACTACATTAAGGTTTTTTCCACTGCGTCACCTTTCGCGGACAACTGAAAAACATCTGAGAGTATAACTCTCCTGGAAAAGCTCCACAATTCAACCATTCGGAATCACTATAAACTAAGGTCCCTTCTATTCTCATAAAACTTCACAAAGAAGAATGGTTGCGACTTGCGAGAAGCTAGACCTGTTGCACCCACCATTTGTTTATTTATTTTTAAGCAAGCCTCCGTCAATCATATTTTACATAATTTACGAAATGATGACAAGTAAAATCTTCGAAGTCGCTACACGTACCTTGCTGTCGGCCTTTGGTCTACTTGACGTTCGAGATACAGATTTACCTATTTCTTTCCTTTCGTCAAAGGAGTTTAAGGTGTGGATCAAAGTAACTCCTGCTCAATAAACCATTCTAAATACCATAGACAAACCATCGAAAACATATGTTATAACGAAACTGCTTACCTTAATCAAAAGCAATACGTATCGGATACGAATCAAAAGAAAACACAAGTTGGTAAACAAATTCTGTCTTCAGGTCCCGGTCCAACATGTAAATTTGTATATATAAATAACAGAACAGAGATAAGCAACTAAGAGATATTGAAATACGCACCAAAAACAAGAGATAATGGAATTAACAGAAATTCACAACTTTCCACTTTCTAGTGGACGTTGTTGTCAACCATAGATGAATGAAAGTGATGGATATCCCCCTAAACCCATTTGTTTACATGCTGTTTTTGTAATTTCAATCCCTGTATGTGAATAATTGTGGTTTAATAGAAAGCTTGTTGCTAGTGGCCGGCCACCATTCCTTTTCGCTTCGTATTGCACTTGTTTGGTTTTTGTTAAGGCTTCGATTAAAATATAAAAAAATGGTGAAAAACAGATTTCGGAATAGCGAATTCTTGCATTAAAGTCCAATTCATGAACTCACATATCTATCCTAGAAAAGAAATGAGCAGATGTGCGTGACTTAATTAATTTTTCCGGAAAACAGCTTGTAAGCAGCCGCCTTTCCACTGGAAAGCTATATAACTCTATATTCCATTACTATCTTTGTGGTGTGGTGACTTGTGAGGTAGGTAGCCGCTCGCTGTCATTGCGTTCAAGGGGTTCACATCACCAGCAATGGTCTTTAAAAGAATCCACTCGACGCGGATTGGCTACTTAATGCTCACGAACTAAATTAAACGAGATCTTAAAAAGTGGATAATAAAAATGAGTTGATATATTTACAGCCAATTATAATAATAATATAACTTCATATTTATTTATAAATGAACATCAAGGCTTAAAAGTTTTCATTTTAAGATTTGTCTTTTGACAACAAATTGCATTTACTGTTTCGTAGTAGTATCTAGCTCACCCGATGGCACCCGAAAGATCTTTGGTTGTTTTGGGGTTATTTTAAATACAAAATTTGAGTGAGAATGATGAATGATAAATCACAAATATTTATAGTATATATTGTATTACGAACGTAAAAAAATCAAAAATGTCTTACCTTCCTCTAATCCACAACAGTGGTATAACAGTTATAACTGAATTATTATTTCAATGGCCCAGGTGTAAAATAATAAGTCAAACCGATCTGATCCGAATCAGATCACGAAAATAAAACAAAAAGGATCATTGAAAAGTTTAATTTTGGAATTGTGGCATGTCGTTAATAATGGATGGAACCAACAAAATTTAAATAAAAAAACGTATTGTAATGCATTTATTGCCTCATAAATTTCACAATTTTCGTGTGTTGATGGCGAATATGATTTTTTCTGTTGTTTTACATTTATTTTTTGGAAATATTATGTTTTCCGGACAATTTTACCACTTTCTAATGATATTTTGGATAGATTCATAGCTGTAAAAGATGTATTGGAAACGCCAAATCATCTGAACGATGGAAAATCTGCAGGATCGGGTGGAACTCCCTCCGAATTTGACCAACATGGGATAGGGCAGCTTTTGCATAAACTTACTTGTTCATCTTATAAGACGAAATGTATTCTAAGCTTCTTTTTTTGTCTTCTATGTATTTTACAAAAGTTATTTTTAAATTCCGCATAATTATAATGACGCCCAAAAAACGCGAAGTTGGCTACTAGCTGTCCATAATAATAAGTCTATGGTCAAAACTGTTTTCAATCTTTGTCTTCAACATCTGATTTATTCACTATAAATACATTATATTAAAATCCACTATGATTCTTTCATAATTCATAAAAACATTGACTGGTAAATAAAATGTATGATAAATTAATCAGGAAAGGCTTTTTCAAAATACTGAGGCAACATAACATGGAGTAGTTACCCCAACTTTATTATTGAACAATTGAACAAGTTGATTAAAACGTTATTAGTGACTATTAACTTTCCTTACGGCATTATCTATAGCTTTTGCAACATATTCTATATTCTTCTCGTTAAGGCCGCACATGTTAATTCTGCCCGATTTTAGCAAATAGATGTGGAATTCTTCTACAAGGATCTGTACCTGTTTTTCTGTAAAATAATCGTCGATTAAACACAAACGAAGCAGCACATTAGAATACATGACAATTTATATACGTAAATAAATTACCATTTAATCCTGTATAAGAAAACATTCCTATTTGCTCTGTTATATGATTCCAATTTCCAGGCGTCTTCAATTGAGTTAGATGATCAAGGAGTTTCTTCCTCATTGTGATAATTCGTTTCGACATAACTTTTATACAATCCATCCTGAAATAATAAAAAAGGCTTCAAGCTTAAGACATATCACAATTAGGTTAGGAGCTTTTGATTTCCCTATTTAGAATTTATTTGCAATAACTGTTTGGCAAAAATCAAATGTGTCATGAAAATAGTTTTATTATTTGTTAATAGTTGGCGCAACCGGAATTCAACCCTTGACCTGGGCCTAGCTTCTCACAACCAGTTGTTTGTGTAAGTTTTTATTTTCGGAGCGAACTTTATACCGAGTCTGAACGGCTGAATAGGGAAACTTTCTCAGATGTTTGTCAGATATTTGCGATATGTGGTACATTGGAAGAACTTTATTTTGTCAAAATATAAAATAAAAAACGGTAGCCAAAACAAAATCGACCTAAAACATAAAACGCAGCGGTATAACCGGAAAAAAAGGCTGAGCTGTGGTATTAATCTTCGAAAGAATTATACATATGCAGCGTTAGGGGACGTTGGGACAGGCAGATGAATTAAAGAGAATGTAAAGACAGTATGAAAAAGTAGTTACCATTCTTGTCGCAGTTTTGGATCATTCAATACAGATGAGACAATCCTGCTGCCATAGGCTGGTGGGTTAGAGTATGTCATTCTTACAAGCAACGTAAATTGCGAATGGACTGCTTCTGTTGTCAATTTGCTTTTCTGAACTACTGTCAAATTGCCGACACGTTCACCTATGGAAATAAATACAAAAAAAGACTATTAAAAAAAATAAAAAAATAATAATAATAATAAAAAAAAAAGTTCCATTCGCCATAAGTATATTAACACTTACAATATAATCCAAAGTTCTTAGCAAACGATTGTGCTGCCAGCAGCTCAAATCCGTTCTCCACAAAATAACGTACTGGCCATGCATCTTTATCGGGATCTCCGCTAGCAAAACCTTGGTATGCTGAATCAAAAAATGGGAAAAGCTTTTTTGAATTGATAACCACGGCAATTTCTTTCCATTGTTCTTGAGTAGGATCACATCCAGTCGGGTTGTGGGCACATGTATGCAATATAATTACTGCGCCCTCGGGTGCTGCTTTCAAGTCAGCAATAAATCCATCAAAATCAATTCCTCTCTTTTTCTGGTCCCAATACTTGTAAGTGTTTCCGGTTGTAAATCCGGCAGCCAAAAAGACACTTCGGTGGTTTTCTGAAATTGTGCAAGTACATGCTTAGCATTTCTAATAAATATTCAGCCGTGTGCCATTTACCCCATGTAGGATCGGAATAATAGAAATGTGTTTTGCCCAAGTGTTTTACTAGGAAATCTGCTCCCAGGCGCAAAGCTCCAGTTCCAGACAGAGTTTGAATTCCAAATGCCTTAAAAATGAACATATTCCATAAATAGGACATTCTTTCCAAACCCGTAAGATTTTATATGTATTTTTTTTTGCTTTACAAAAAAGTGTTTTTGGAGCTTAGCTCGTCCTATATAAAAGTTTGGCAGCACTTGTTGAACGTAACTCACAATAAAATAATTGACGGGGACAGGAACATGGATACTGAACACATTTTTTTAAATATTTTCAAAGAAATATTGTTTATCGCATCAAATCGAATTTAAGCAGTTTCGGGGAAAAGAAAAATCATTTATTGCACTAATTACTGACATTCTCCTTTGCATTCTGACAAAGAATTTGCCTACACATCGATTAGCCGGTGCGTTATAGTTGTACAAGCGACTGAAAAAATGATACATTTACATGTTTAGAAGCAAAACTGTTTTCTTGTGGTACAGCCATTGTAGTTACTTGTTAACAAGTGCCAGCACTTTTGCGGAATAGACCCTGATAATCGTATAATAACTGTGCAGTTGAATCGAGAATTTTACCAAGACACGTAGTTATACAAATTAAGACAGCTATTCGTATACATACCCGTTTTTCAGTTATAGCAGACGAATTCTCTCCCAAAAGAAGTTTTGTTGCAGCCGCAGTATATAAGTCCGTTCCTTAAGACATAAATTATACTTAAACGTCCCAAATATACAAATTGTTAGACTAGTATGCTTACCACAAACTGGCAAATATTCGTGATTAATAGACTCATCACTTGCTATTTTTATTTCAGTTTTTCTTACTACAGGAAGCACCCATGGTTTCCCGTCCTCATTGCGATAAGCTGTAATAAGAATTCAAATAAAAGATTTATGCTGACTTGGTGTTTCAAAAAATCTTAATTAGCCTCATCATAAATATCAATTTGAGATTGCTTGACAACTACCGGCCTTAAGGTCGGGTTTACTTATTACTGTTATCTATATATACATGACATGACTGTCATATTAAATAACCGCCAAAGTACACCCTCATTGAAACAAATTTATAGGGGCATATACAAGAATGGCATTAGTTACCAAGTGCCCCTCGTAATCAATTGAGCAATTAATATTATTCTTTCAGTTAATTAAAAATAAAAAATAAAACTAGACATGTTCCCGTAGTTGCCAATCAAAGTTGATACGGCAATTTGACGCAATCGTACCAAATCTAGTTGAGCTATCCAATTGTCTCAATGAGAAAATATGAGTTGGGATTCTTTTATGTCGTTTTCTATTGGTTTCACTCGGGGATCCACTCATTCTGCAATCCAATGGAACAACAAAACTGCTTCTGAAAGAATCCAGAAAAGTATTGGTGAAATGCCAAAAAATAATCTACGGCTGCTGTCAGCTGACTTGTATAAAATACATAAACTACACCTGTGTGAGTGTTTCTTGAGTGGATTCTGACTTCAAATCGAGAAGCGAAATTCTCTTCTCAGAATCACCAGAAGAGTATTTTTTGTGCCAATGGAACTGTTTTAGAAGTGCATTTTTAGATTCCCGACTGTCCCGGACGCTTCTTTTTGCCCAATGGAAAACGACATTAAATTCGTACAAGGGTCCTTTTATGAGCTTTATAGACAGATAACCCAATTTGTAAGTAGGTAGGTACTTTGGATACGAGATACCTGTAGATTAGATTGGTATTGCCTTTTCGTTAAATGTTAAACCAAATAAGATAGGCGCTGAATAATAGCTTCGTTGATAGAGCACCCTTAATCTTAGTCCCCATCCCCTTCAACACAAATGCCAACGGTTGCATAACTACTTTTTTTTTAAATCTTACAAACAACGCAGTAGGCAGTACATACCTACAGTTAATCTAATCTACTATTTCAGATCATTTGGAAATCATTGCGTAGATACATTCAATCCCATCTAACAAAAATTGACCAAAACCACACAAGCAAGTATAAAAACTAAAACAAAAACAAGTATAGAATTTCTGACCTCTAATGTGACCTTTATTACATACACTACTCTTGCTGGAAAGATAGTTGTGTAAGAACTTAATCGAACGTACGTACCACCAACTCCTAAATTAGTTTTATTAGGATGAGTATCTTCTAAAAATGACCGGTTTAATGCAAACACCTCAATTGCAGGACCTCTTTCTACATTTTCAAAAATCGACATTTTCACAATTTAAGATATAAACAGAAAAAGTTCAAACAAGAATTAGACCGACTGGATACGGCGGTAAAGTAATGAAATATGACTGAATTGAATATTAGCAGATTCTCCTGAAGTCATCTTTCGGCTTCGCGTTCGCTTCGCATACCATTACCATCTACACCTATTTATTCAACCAAACAAAATAAAAAAGCCATCCTCCAGCTAAATGGCATAGATAAGGGAATTAACAAAGATACACAACTTCCAGTCGAATAGCGGCTGCCAAAAATCCACACCATTTCTTTTCTAGTACATTTTATTTCGTTAATTGTACTAAAGTATTCAATCCAAGAACTCGGTAGGTTTTCCGTAATGTGTGCCTTATTCGCACGACTTTTAACAATCATTGGCTAGCTTTACACTACGATAGTGTTCCGATAAGCAACCGCGTTATGTTTTAAATATATTTATTTGGAAATCACAGTTTTTGGAAAATTTGCGAGGTGCATTTCCAACTAACAAAAAGGAATGCGACATGCGCAGTCTGTGCAATAATAGTATGCAATTCATTCTGCATACGAGTATCAGATGATACTGCCCGCACTGTTTCACGATTGCTTCCAATTGACATATATTGGCTGAAGAAACGCGAAAAACTTTTGAAGCTAGATACCCAGCAGCAAAGATAATGGAATACAGGTTCGGCATTCTGTAAGGCGAAACGTTCAAACGTTTTCGTGTGCACGACGAAATTTGTTTTTGTAACATATGGCAAATCATTCGTGCACACGAAAACGTTTGATCGTTTCGCCTTACAGAATCTGGCACCAGAGTTATATAACTTTCCAGTAAAGGCGGCTGCCTACAAGTTTTCCCGAAAAATTCATGAAGTTACGCACATTTGCTCATTTCATTTCAAGTATATGTGAGTTCATGAATTGGACTTTAATGAAGGAATTCCGTATTTTCTAATGTGTATTTAACTATTTTTTTCAATTCAATCAAAACTTCCACAAAAACTAAACAAGTTCAATACGAAACACAAAACAATTAAACGCCGTGATGCCCATAAATGCAAAAGGATTGGAGGCCGGCCATTACCAACATGCTTTTTTTTAAGTCACACGTATTCACAGACGGGAGTTGGAACTACAAAAACAACAATGCAAACAAATGGGTTTTGGGGGGATAGACGTACGAAAGATATCCATCTCTTTTATTCATTCATCTTTGCCCAGAAGTGTGTGTTAATCGACTGAAGCAAATATATATCGGATCGAACAAACAGCATGGCTGAAATGTAAAACGGGAGCAAACTAAAGTTCCGGAGAAAAACATTTCTGCAAGCACTTGAAAATGTTTCCGCTACTACTAAAAGATGGCTTATTGAAAGTAGTAATTGGGCACAACAATCTAGTTATCTGAAATTGATTAGGCTAGTGAGACTAGGTGTACTCTGAACGGAGAAACTTGGTAGATCGGTAACGTCACTTTTCCAGATTTCATTTTCCAGCCCCTTATACGAACTGTCAACTTGGTACTCAGCCATTGGCCGCATTCAAGAATCTAGTCATCTTAAGTCGACTAGATTGGTCTGGATAAGAAGTAACCTGAACGCAAAAACTAGATTGGTCGGGAACGTCACGTTTTCTACGTCAGCCACATATGAGAACTGTCAACTTAGTACTCAGTCACGAATTTCTCGACTAGATTCGTCGGCTACCCCTCCATAAACGTCAACTGAAACATCTGCTCTTACGACCGATTTCCCCCAATCAGAGCCGAGTTTCATCTAGTGAGAGAGCTGTCAGACTTACTAAACTAGATACTTGAACGTCCCCATTAAATTCTTAATTAAATTCGTCGACTACCCCTCCATCAAAGTCAACTTGAAAAAGTGTTCATGTGACCGATCTGAGCCAATCAGAACTGAGAAACATCAAGTGAGTCTGCTGTCAGACATAGTAAACTAAAAACTAAATTTTTGAATTTCTCCATAAATTTTGTAAGTTTAACTAACTACATATTAAACGAAATAAACATATAATTATCAGCTCACCACTTTCGGAAGCCATTTCGTTTTGTAGGAAAGTGAAACTTTCTAGGTCATCGCCTTAAAAACATCGATGTGCAGAACTTTCCAAGATGATCGACGATAATACGTGTCACGTATTTTTCCGTGTTAGGTCGTATCCCTTTCAGTCAGTTGTTTCTTTTTTTGCGTCGAGCATCCATTTAATAATCCGTGTTAGATTTGCATGACTTTGTAAATGTCCCATAATTCCGTTCGCGCCATTATTATTTTCATTATCATACGTACCAGCGTTCGGTAGACAGTAGATTGAGCGCTCGAGAGAGGATTTTATTTTAAAATTTTCTGTTGATTTGCTGGTCCGCGACCCGGGACGGAAGATGTAAGATAAATGACGTTTTACGAAAAGCTGATAGTCTATTTGTTCGAAGTTCGTGGAGCTGAATATCTATAGTCCATTATTTCTTGTGCGTTGAAAACAAAAGAAGAAAACAAAAAACAAACAAAACAAAGAAGAAGTATAGATTGCATCGATCTCCAAATAAAATTTTTTTATAGTTGCTTGGACTTTTTTCGAAACACGAATAGAAGAAATATTTGAGTGATTTACATATTATTTAAGTAATTAAAATGGGAGCAGTTTTAGGGCTTTGCTCAGCCGCTCAGGTAATTTCCATTATTATAATGAATTGTTAAAAGTCGATGAGTCATAAGTTAATTTTTAGTTTTTTAACCGACTAGTTTAACGTTTAACAACTTAATTAGAACAACAAGATTAGAAAAACCACAAACAGATCTCTTTTTTTTTGTCTTATTATTATACATAAAGGGTTGTTTTCTGTGCCTTTAATGAAAGAACAGATGTTTTAAAATGTATAGAACCCAACTGTTTTATGCACTTACAGGCTCCTTCGCAATTTCAGGGAAAATTTTGTCATGCAGTAGGATTAGTAGCCTGAACATTGATTGTTCAATTTAAGTTCACATTTATGTTACATTAATACATAATCCAATTTTGGTTAACATTCTTGAAAAGTTGTATGCCTATTGTATTGCGTATTAATATTGGATTATGGTCTTGTTAATTTTTCGAGTTTCGACGACGAGTGTCACTACTAGACTACTTGTTTTTATAACAGGCTCTGTTTTGCATTGATTCAACTTTTATATGCTACGTAGAATGTACAGTCTTATCAGTAAAATTGCTTCTTCGTCATCGGTTGCCAGTTGTAACTGTTTGTCTGCTCTAGAAACCTGCTGCTGTTAATTGAAAACTATCGGCGACAAAATAATATCCATTTATGAACCTGATATCTGTATATCGATATGGACGTTACATTTGCTTTTGCATATCCCAACCCAAATTACTTTCTATTTATTCCATTTCTCGGTTGTTATGTAAACAATTTAAAAATAGCCTCGTCGATCGCTTTGAATACTGCTATATTTTGCATAGCAGACAGATTTATGAGCTTGAGCTAAGATCCGCTTTTCATAACTTTTCTTGACTCCTTAGTATGTTTCTTCAAAGAGCTCGATTAGCAGTATCCTCAGCACTTCATTCAAATATAAAAATGTATATGCAAATTGTTATGAATTTTTTTTATGTTGAGAGATTCGACAGTACTATTTCCAACATCGAATCCAAACCAAACAATCAATGCGGCCGATATCTGCTAGTTGCTGAGCCTATGTACATGGCTATGGGTTACCAACATCATTTAACTAAAAAACACCTAATTTAACTAGTTTAGCACAAAGTTTTACCATTTTATTTTGTTTATTTGGAAATAGCTGGCATGTTGTTGTACTGGGACAGCGTGCTCTATATGCTGTCAAGCTTGTCCGTCATGCCGCAACTCGGTTTCTTCCCGTTTGATGTATGCGCTTATGTTGCTCATAGGAACTATACTTGGAGCTATAACCCTTTCACCGGGATTACAGGACACATTAAAAAAGCTTCCGTTTTGCTTAAACTCAAATACAACTGCGACCAGTGAAATAGTAAAAAGCACATTTGGACAAATCGATTGCCAATATGCATTGGGTTATATGGCAGTTTACCGAATCTGCTTTGGTCTCGTTTGTTTCTTTAGTTTAATGGCGCTAATAATGATTGGAGTGAAATCATCGCGTGATCCCCGGTCCCACATACAAAACCAGTTTTGGGGATTGAAATTCCTGCTATGCATCGGAGCGACTATTGGAGCAATATTTATTCCAGATGGCTCTTTTGGTCCGACTATGATGTGGATTGGGCTCTTTGGAGGATTTGCCTTCATTGTGGTGCAACTAATAATAATCGTCGATTTCGCGCATTCATTGGCAGAAAACTGGATCGGTAAGAAGACGACGACGGCATTATTTGAATTATGTGCTAATTGTTTTTCTTTCGTTTATAGACAACTCCGATTCAAATCGTAGTTATTATTACGCATTGGTTTCAGTAACTCTTCTTCAATATGTTTGTTCTATAATTGGGGTGTCACTTTTGTTTGTGTATTTCACAAAGGTATACATACAGATAAATTTCTTAATTTTTAGTGATGAGATGTAGTTTAATCGTTATTTCAGTCTGATGGATGTGGGTTGAACAAGTTCTTCATTTCCTCCAATATTATCCTGTGTGTTATAATGAGCGTTACATCTGTATTACCGTCGGTTCAAGAGAAACTTCCACATTCCGGTCTTCTGCAGAGTTCAATGGTCACTCTATACACCGTTTATTTAACTTGGTCAGCCGTTACAAATAATCCCGGTAAGAAACAAAAATTCCAAGTGAAATTATTTATTCAGATATCATTAAACCTATCTTTTATTTCTTGCAGAAGTGGAATGCAATCCAGGGATGATGTCCTTTGTAAAGGAGAGCCCTAAAGCTACTTTTGACACAACCAATATTATTGGTCTTGTTGTGTGGATGTTATGCGTTTTTTATAATTGCGTCAGCTCGGCTGTAGAAGTATCAAAAATTACTAATTCTGAGTCAGACAAGGAAGGTAAGCATATAACTTATTTAACTTTTTTACACTTGAAAAAAAAAAAAACCAGAAACCTTAGCTAGTGCCGAAGTTCATACGGTCGGATTTTTTTTGCCTTTACTGCCTACGCAAGGATTTGGCATTAGTGGAGTATATACAGATAACAATTTTCGCAAGTATTTTGTTGCATGACAGCGCATCACGCCCCTTTTTTTTACATCAAAGATTTCGGTGAGATTCCGAACTAAATGGAGCAACGAGAGTTTTCCATTGTCATTCATTAAGAGTTTGGCAGGGATGGCAAAACTAGACAGGACCCGGAATAGCCCGTCTATAATATTTTTATCAGCCATACTTACCAAATCTTTCAGATGAGTTGGTGTATGCTCTCCACCACCTTAAAAAATGCTTTTCTTTCCGATATGCTGAATGTACTCATCAGTAGATGACCACCATCACTGCTTGTTTCTTCCCTTCGAAAACAGAACGTTAGAAGATCTACTGAAGTGTTTGTTCGTGTCTGCCCGTGCGTAGGGGTAGCCCTAACCACAGAACTGTCCACATAAACATATATTGTGCGGATTATGAACAGAATTTTCTTTTTTGGCCTTGTTTTCTTATCTCACTTTCGTGTTGTGCAGTGCAAATAATGCCTCTTATAGGATCTTGCATGCCTTCGTTCATGTGGCAAAGGTTTCTAATTGCATTTTAGATCTTTAGATCTCCAATATTCTGGTGAGTTGTTGTCGGGAACCTACTTTCCATATCTACTTGCATATCTGATATCTTGTGTAGGCACGTATATATAAGGTCCGTGACCGTTTTAGCCGCCCGGTCGCAGCTCGTCAGATGTCTAACCAACGCGATGCCGCGCAATATTATTGTCACGTTCCTGGATAGCTTCGACGATGGTAGTCTGTCCCACTGTCCCAGATATCTTAATTAAAATATATTTGCAATTTGTAATTATTGTTGACATATAAGTTTTAACCGAGTTAACTTGAATGCACTTTTTCAAATATATTACTTTATTTATGTGCACGCAATTAATCAGTATTAACAGCAACTTTAGCAGATGGTGAGACTGGAAAAATGGTTGAGGATGGAGGCGATAACGAAGAAGAAGGCGTAGCTTACTCATGGTCACTTTTCCATATAGTGTTTGTAACAGCTTCATTGTACGTGATGATGACCTTGACGAATTGGTATAAGTAAGTAAAAACGAATTGTATTTGCCTTACTGAGAACAAATTTTATTCTCGGCTTTTAATTTCACAATTGCGAAACAAACAATTTTTATAAATAAGGTCCATTAAGTAGTACAGATACTTATAAAAAGAAAGTGCCCGTTTATTTATGTTCGGAGAGCGCTTATGAAATGTAACAAAAAAGTTACGGTCGCCCAGAGTGCACCAACTTATAGCGCTTTATCATACCAGCTTTCCGTCGAGATTCATTGCACTTGTTTTAATTCTTTTGGGGGCTTTCCCCATCATATCTCATTTCTTTGGTGACTGTAACTACATAATTGTTCGACTGCACGCGACCTGTTTCATAAATTCCCCGAGCAGATCATAAAAATTCACCTATATCCGAAGTGTGTCATTGTTTAATAATGGGTTCTGTTTTTCGTGGTAGGGAAATTACCCCGACGCATTCTTTAACAATAAACTTGGAACTTGCTCGCAGTGAGACAGCATTTAATTCGCTTAGTTCAAAATGCATCCAAATGTTCATTTTTAAAGCAGGGGAACATTTTAAAATATAATTTTCGGTCATTTTTATGGCGTGGAGTTGTTTTGCGCTCGAATGCTCCAGTACATTGACATTATTTAATTCAAAACATTTTGGAATATAAGCAACAAAACAAGGGGTCTGTTTATAATTGAAATTTGTATTTTTTTTCGAAGTATAACACGATATTGTACTGTGGAATTATAAATATGTACATAAAAAAATACCTTTATATACATATCTAAGACTATTTCTTTTTCTTTTTAACACAGGCCAAATTCGGACATCAAGTATTTCAATGCCAATGCTGCTTCCATGTGGATAAAAATAGTATCAAGCTGGACATGTGTTGCAATTTATTTATGGAGCTTAGTGGCTCCAATAGTTTTAACCAACAGAGAATTCAGTTAAATCCGTAGATGGAAGTATATAGTTCATAAAATGGACAGAAATATATGTTGTGAAAGTATTTATGTAAAGATTTCAAACTTTTATCGCCATAAAACTGTATGCCGTGTAAGCGAATGTTTCACACAGAATTCACATTTACGAATTTATCATACAAATTATTGTTGCAGTAAAAATTTACCTAAGGAAACGAATAAATGTGAAAATAAACATTACAAATTCAAACTTCTGCCGCCCGTATCCATCGGCATAAAACGGTATGGTGTTTGAACATTCGTTTCACACAGCATTCACATTATGTATATGAAAAATTATCATACAAATTATTATTGCAGTTAATCTATGCTTTACTTTAAGAAAATAAATAAATGTGAAGATAAAAACAGATCGTTTCGATTACTCTATTCATTTTGGTTCATTTTCGTACTTTAGTTTAGATTACGCTTACTGTTGGTCGGCTCCACACCTCCATGAAAGCTTTGGATCTCTGTCCCATCAAGATGGGATCCGTTTCTCCGCATTTATTGCTAATAAAGGTGTAAGAATGATATCACAAGTCAGACGTTCTACCCATAATTATAGATTATGTAAAACGATAAATAAAGTTGCGCCGAACAACATTTCTGCAATCACTTGAAAAAGCTTTCATTTCTGATTTGAAACATGTCAATTGAGTGTGGTGATTAATTTAAGGCAACAATTTTTTGATCAATTTTACAAAATAAATAAATGATTTTCCGTTCATCACTTAAGGAAGCCATTTTGTTTTGTAGAAAAGTGAAATTTCCTCATAGCTATAAAAATGTTAACATGCAGAACTTTTCCATAATTTCTACTTTATTTTAGTTAGCCAACTAGTTTACGTGGTAGAAATTATGGAAAGGCTGTGCATTGATATTTTTATAGGAATGACTTACGGAATTTCGCTTTTCTACAAAACAAAATGGCTTCCGGAAGTGATGAACGGACAATCATTTATTTATTTTGTAAAATTGATCAAAAAATTGTTGCCTAATTGATTGATGAATCGTGGCTAAATTTACTGAAACTTATTACCACTCTAATTTGACATGTTTTAAATCAGAAATTGAAATATTTTCAAGTGCTTGTAGGAATGTTGGTCGCCGGAACTTGTTTTTATGTAATGATGATGTTGTAAGTCCGGCATTATTGTGGTGTATTATTTCACCAAAGTATTTGGCAAAGACAATCATTTTTAATCATTTATCTCTGGTAATTGGTTTATACATTCTTTTTGGAGACTGCCGCCTTTCCAGTGGAATGCAATGTATCTCTATTAGTTACCTCATCTGTGCACTTTTTTTTAAATAATTGTCAATTACCATTGTCAACTTTGACATTTCGAGATTGTAAATAAATAATCCACCGGGACGGGATACCGAGTGAATTGACGTTTGCTTTTAAGTTTAATGCTGGTAATATGGTGTAATAATCTATACATTCTGAACGAAGTCCGACTTGTATATATTTGAAACTAATTAGTAAAATGAGGCTACTCTTTGTCAAAAACAAATTGACAGTTTTTATGTGTAACTCAATAACCACATTTCGACTGCTACACACCGTACGAGTTCGTTTTGCACCTAGCCCAACAGGTTCGCAACCATTTATCCTATGTTTTAAACAAATCTTTAATTAGAGCTTTTCAATCAATATAACAGGTTACCTTCATTTGGGAGGTCTTCGCACTGCCTTATATAACTATTTGTTTGCCAAGAAGCACAATGGGAAATTTATATTGCGAATAGAAGACACCGACAGATCTCGTCTTGTAAATGATGCAACCTTATCGCTTATTGACGACCTGAAGTGGGCCGGAATAGCAATCGACGAAGGTCCGGGATTTGGTGGAGATCATGATCCGTATATTCAAAGTCAACGTGTACATATATATAAGTATATATATATATAGTTTAATTCATATGAATCTGTTTGAAATTAATATATTTTCATAATTTCAAATCGACAGTAAGGAAGTTCAAAAGTTACTTGAGAATAACACTGCTTACCGGTGTTTCTGCACAGAAACTCGACTGGATATGTTGCGAAAAGAAGCCCTGAAACTAAGACAGATTCCTAGATATGACAATAAATGTCGGCACATCTCAAACACTGATGTTGAAAAAAAGTTGGAGAAGGGATTACCTTTTTGCATACGCTTTAAAATGGATGATTATTTTGATCCAGTACAAGATTTAATTTATGGAGACATTTACAATAACAGCGCAGATAATGAAGGTGATCCCGTTATCATTAAATCGGATGGCTATCCCACTTACCACCTTGCAAATGTTGTGGACGATCATATGATGCGAGTAACACACGTTTTCCGGGGGCTTGAATGGCAGATGTCGACAACAAAGCATTTACTACTCTATAAGTAACTTGCATAGTCATACTTAATTATCATTAAAAATACAATTTATTCGTATTTAAGAGCATTTGGTTGGAATCCTCCTAAATATGGTCACTTGCCCTTGCTAATTAATGCTGATGGTACTAAATTGAGTAAAAGGCAGGGAGATATAAACATAAAACAATTTCGGTAAGTTAAATATTCACAGTATGACACTTTTTTAAAGCGTTCAATATTTTTCGTCACGATTTAGAAACCGCGGTATTTTTCCACTTGCATTAGTCAATTACGTTATGTCGGCAGGTGGCGGTTTCCAAAAGGAACAATTTAAAAAACCTGAAATCCAAACCATAGAGGCTCTTTCGAAAAAGGTATATGGGATCTGGCATGAAATAACGAAAACAGTATTTTGATAGAAACTTATGTGAATGATTTCATAGTTTGACATTGAACGACTTAATTCACATTCAAGCAGACTTAATCCAGACTTGCTGGATGAATTTAACAACTTGGAAATTAGAAGACAACTTTCTGATGCTGATGAAACTGAGCGACTTATAGAAATAGTTCGAAATATGGTTATATCCAAGTATTCTGAGAAGCATGTTTTTTAGTATTCTATTCAACCTATATCAAATTAATATGTGGTTACTTCTAGGAAAGTGGCGAATCTAGAAACGTCTTACATAAAAAATATTCTTACTTGGTCGGCAGATAGGTTGTCAAATCTGTCCGATCTTACCTCAGACAAACTAGGATTTTTTTGGTTTGATTGTGACACCGTAGGCACTGACAAATTAACTGGTGGTAAGTTAACTACACTTTATAATGTTTTACGTAATCATCCATTCTCTATAAATAAGAGTATGAGTAATGTCATAAAATAGTTCAATTGGACTAAAATAGGAGTATTGAAGGGCTATAAAAGTATTGATTTCCCAAATTTTAGTGTTTCTGCTGAGTTGTTTCTCGGTGGTGACCCGTCGGGCTTGTGGGTTGTTTTATTGTACATAAATTAAACACTCTAATATTAAGTACTAATTTAGTATTTATTTCACATTTATCTGATACTTTAACAATTTAGTTCTTAAAATTGTATGTGCATCATTTTTTTAACCTTAAACCCTCCGAGATGCTTGTAGTGTTGCTAATGCACTGAAACTGTTAAAATGTATCCCAATAAAAGGCAAATTCCTTGTCCTATAGCCAAAGGGGTTTTGTGATGTCCAAGCGGTTGTCAAATCTAGTTATAATTGCTGTGCATTGGATGTCTGCTGTGGTAGTACCTTAAGAATAAGCATAGGTCACCGGCTGATAGGCATAGTGTCCGGCTGGTAGTATCATCATTAATTTTTGTATAAAAAAGGACTATGAATACAAACCAATCTATTTTAAGGTTAAAAAGCTTTTCTAGATAAATTGCGTTATAAAAAAGAATTATATAATGCGAATTTAAATTTTGAGGTTATATTTGAATACATTTTTGTTTTTATTTTATCTTACAAATAATTTGTTATTTTATTTTGAACCCAATAAAATCACTTACAAAATATTTTCGAGATCCCAAGGCACATTAATCTTACATGACACGTATGCGTCTAATACAACTTGGGACATAACCCTATGCCTTTGACAACTGTTTTACGTCATTAAGTCGGAGAACTGTTGTTAGCACAAAGTTTTGGTGCACAACTGATGGAGCTGCCAAGTAGCGCACGACACAATCAATCCGCCACGAAAAATCTGAGATCCGAAATGAAAACTGAAGTGCTCATTGCAAAACTTAACATTTATGTCGTTTTCCATTGGGACCACCAAAAATATTTTTCAGATCTCAGATTTAACGCGGCTCATGGAACATGCAACGAAATTGATTTGCTTTTGTGAATGGATTAGTGCGTTATTTGACAGCAATATCAGCTGTTCAAATTGCATTAATTTTTGTAAAAATCAACTATATATCGACTTGAAAAATGTTTCCCCTGTTGTAGATACAAATGGAGTGGTTTCGGTGATTCGTAGTCTTCAGATGATGAGGAAGACGATGAAGATAATAATTCCTCCAATGTTATATCCATTGCTATTTATGTTTATCTTTATTTTACTTTTCACGAAACTTTGCGCATTTGTTTTGAAAGCAAACTTCTTAAGATGACGTAAAACAGCTGTGCAAAGTATATTGGTATTTGTGGTAGTATGTGTAAATCTGAAAAAATATCGAGATCTGCAAAAAGTGATCCGAATCGAAAAAAAGATTGATTTCTTTGCCCAATGGAAAACGACATAAGTTTGCCGAGCTTTGTTTTCAATGGTAATTAATTATCTAATTAATTATCATTTTGTATGTATATTTTCTAGACCAAATACGAAGACTTATTGACAATTTGGAAAAAATTGAATTTTCCAAGAGTAACATTCAACAAGAACTGAAAATATATTCGTCGACGACTCCAATTAAGTTTTATGATTTAATGAAAACTCTGCGAGCTGCCTTAAGTGGACTAAAGGTAATATATAAATTTCTTAAACTTATGTGTCATTTTCATAATAATGTATGTCTTCTTTAGGATGGGCCAGGAGTGGCGGAAATGATGTTTCTTTTGGGCAAAAAAGAATCGTTAAGACGAATCCAAACTAATTTAAAATCAGATAAAAGCTGAATAAACTTTTTAACACACCATGACGCTGCGACCTGAACCAATTTTTTAGGGCGATTTCGGGAGAAAACTGAAAAACACCAGAATAAATAATGACAACGTCGGCTAATAAAATTGTTAAACATCCATTAAAAAATCAAGTAAAAATAAAGTGCTGGTACTTGAAAAATATATTCTTGTGTATTAAATCTAGAAAAGTACAGGCAATGCAAAATTTATAAAAAATATATAAAAGAAATGTCTACAATTTCTTTGTCTCAAATCGTTGTGCTCAAAGCGAGTCTACCCTCCCAAACTACTGGCAGTGTTTGCTTGCGTTTGTGGTGGGAGAAAACCCTTAAAATCTCAATTGCAAAGTCAAGGTGTCGACGTGCCGTGCCGAGGGCTGTAGGATCAAAGAGTGATGAAAGAGAAGTGGTAGCTAAGCTTACCCCGGTTAGCGTTATCCCAGTAAGTTGGATCTGCTCCGATGGAGTGTACTTTTCCATACTTACTCGTCTAAAAAAATAGTTACAATACAAATAAAACACAAAAAAACGAAAAAGAAATAACCTATACTAGGCTCTTCTTCTGAGGACGAGCTTTATAGGCCCAATGGTGCAGCAATGAAACCAAACTATCTGTGATGGTTGTGGAACACGTGCTTGCTTGTAGAGAAAAACCTTTTCTCGGTTGGCGGAACAGGTCCGTAGGGACCATGGGCCTAGCTCCTCACAACCATTCTTTTGGGTGAGTTTTTCATTTTTGGGACGAATGGAAAAGATCTACAATTGTATACCGAGTCCGAACGGCTACCTTTGTTTGCCCCCTCCTTGAGTACGCTACTCCAAAGTCCAACGTCGCTCTCTTCGACTTGCTTTTCGCGGTCTGCCTTGGGAGGATCCATCTATCTTGCCTCCATTCACAGACCGCCTCAATCTTGTTAACCTAAAGAAGCGCAGGGGCGCTGCATACATTGTCTTCATTTATCGTCTACCCTCAGGCTCCATCGATTGCGCGTCTCAACTCCATTTTCTTCAACAAAAACCCATCATACTTCATACCTTATATATAGCTGTAACGAACCCATTTCCCATATCTTGGAAATCTTCCTGATCACCGTTTACTTCCCTATACAGACTGTAAGGCTTTGATATAGCAAGTCGAGGATAAACAAATAATTACACAATCCAATTATGTATTGGATGCTTTTGTTTTGTTTTTATTTTATTCTTTATTCTAACTGTATATAATCTTACATTCCTGTAATAATTATGTCTAAAAAAAATAATTCAAATATAACAAATTTTATTAAAATACTTATTAATTACTTAACAAAACATTAGACATTTGACCCTATCTAAAGGTATTTGTAGTTTGACTTAATACTAAGATTATAGGTATGATAAGAAGAGCTATCGCATAATGATCACATAGATGTGTGCCTGTTCCGTGATGTAGTTCAGCAAAACTTTCGCCTGAAAATATGAAAAAAATACAATTTGATTATAGATAATGCTGTATCGTAATGCGTAATTTTTTAAGGTAACAGTTAACACATAAATAGCGGAACCTACGTTTTCCTTACTATAACTACAAGATGTTTGCCCGGAGTAGATTTAAAAACTATTACATCAAATTGACTACGATTTTCATAGGTGCATTGCAAAATGTCGGTATTAAAAAAAAACGCCTTGGCCAAAGTATGTAAGTTCTTGAAATTTTTGATAGCTTTTTTTAAGAACTTACACAGTCTGTTTGAGCGTGTTTTGTGCTGCGGACTAGGAGTTTGTTATGGAATATCTTCCTTTTAATTTTTTCTTTTGCCATTGTTTGGTAAGAAGTGTTATTCCAAGCTACCTCCTGTACTACTTCGTTCAACAACCCATCGACTTCGATCTCCAGTTCAAAGGGTGTTTTTAGTGGTACTTTAAGTTTAGTGTTTTCTTCATTCTGCTTTCCAAAATTGTTCAAGTGAGTTTTCGCGCCAGTTGATCTAGGTGGCTTTTGCTTTTTAAGGCGGCTTTTTAGCTCCGCCGAAATTATTGTAGAACTTACAAAAGGCACACACCCACAAGAACCCAATTCTAAAAAAAGTGCCTTAGAAGATTTAGATCGTAGAAGAATTAATCAACAACTACCGGATGTAGATATGGGTAGGTAGGTATTTTTGTAGGTATACAAGGTCCGCTAACTCACTGGGCCTAAATGCATTCGAATCTTTTTCCACTATTGGGGCATGGATACAAACTGATTAGATTTTGGCCTATGGCTCACAGATTTTCTCTAAAACGACGTCGATAGCGTCGACGAAATAAATTTTGTAGAGTAATATACACATTTCTGCTAAAAGCAGTGTTCCTAAAGAGCATGAAAAACCCAAGAATTTGCTATTATGTGACAAAACAACATATGAGTCATAGAATGCACCCTTCTGGTATTTTCCCAAATTAAGTTACATTAAAAAGAATTTGAATTTGCTTACCCTTAAGAATATGAACCACAATAGTGTAGTCTTGAGAATCGCTAATTGAACACGTGTAGTTACCGGAATCTTGTTTGTTTACTCTAGCAATCGAAAGAGATGAGTTAGCACCATCATCCATTAAATCTGTTCGTACGCTGCAAAAAAGGGAAAACACAAAACATTCCTTTAAATAAATAACGAGATATGTTCTACGAATAAGCTTAAATGGTAAATAAATAAATAAATAGTAACAACAGGTCCGTAAGGAGCCTAGGACTAGCTTCACACTCGTTTTGTGTGAGTTTTTCATTTTTTTTGCGACGAATGTAAGGGATCTACAATTTCATGCCGAGTCCAAGCGGCTAATTGAGAAACTCTTTTATGATAGCTTTACTCTCGGATGTTTGTCAGACGTTCGCGACGCGAGTGGTGGCGCAGTGGAAAAAACCTTAAGATGAAATTTAAATATTTTCGACGACCGAACCTGGGACCCCTCGCTTAGTAGGTAGTCCAACATACTAACCACTAAGCCACCGCGCCTACAAACGGAAATGAGTTTCTATAAAACCGTGTCAAGCTAAATGCATTGCTACCGCGTTTTGTTTTTCTTCTGAATTTTACTTCTTTGGACTTCATAAAATACATTCACTTAAGTAAATTAAGTACTCGAGAAAAGGACTCTTGAACAAAAAATTACTTAAGAGTACCTGCGCCGATTATTTAAGTCTTTAAAAGTCATAAATTCCAGAATCGAATTGAATTTAAAACCAGTTCGAGGTTTGAGGTAACATTAAATGGGTCGCTTAGTTGCTTCCTTCATTTTTGTCTAAAATAAGAGAAAAAACAACTCTGTTAATCGTGTTAATGCGTTATTGTGGATGACATACGACGCTCACGAGAACCTGGTGCAATCTATGAACTAGATGATTAGAGCTGCAGGGAAAGAATTGAAAATCACCAATTGCAAAATTGTAAGTTGCAATTTACGAATTATATATTTCTCGCAAATCACAACGAATTTTTCATGGATTGATACAGAAATTGGTAATTTGACATTGAAAACGGCGGAGAATACCAAATTCTGTTTGTTGTAATTTACGATTAGAAGTGATGAATGTATGTACGTGGTATTGCTAGACAGCTGCAATCATGAAGCCAAATCTTCATTGTGCACATTGCGTTGCGGTGCAGAGACAGGCAGTCGGTATTCAATCTTTGCTTAAAGCAGTCGGGTTAAAGTTGTTTAAATTTAAATATAACTAATTCGTATGGATAGTGAGTGTCCTACTAATTATAAAGCATTCTGGAATACATTTTGTAAGTAGGTACCTATTGAATTCCAAAAACCCTGAAGTACCTATGCATATAAATCTGTATTTTTTTCAGAAGTTACATCTTGCTATTAGAAAAGAAGTATCAATTGGAATCTATTCTAAAATATGTAATCGAAAAGAATTGTAAAGGTTCGTATCAATGTCAAGTTCATCTAAATATTTTGTTTGTATTTTAAATTTCAGCATAGACCAAAAAAACACCCCAGACAAATCCCGTTGTCTCCGGACGATATGGCGCCGTATGATTTTCTTGGATATCAGGAGGAATACGAAAATAACCTAATTAATAAAACGATGAATTTTGATTTGTAAATCACAAGATATAAGTTGCAAATTGAGAATAAAGTTTTCTAATTTCACGATAAAACATTTTCATTTTAATACGGTTATACCTCAAATCACTACTCAAGAAACGTAAATTGCAAAATATGAATTGCAAATTGATAAAAAAAAGTTTCAATTTACGACAAAGAATTTGTAAATTGCAACCACTGAAGTAGTAAAAATATCCCCTGTTAGATTGCAAATCAACACTATTGAGTTGCAATTCAAGACTAAATGGTTGTAATTTGCTAAGGGACGAAATCGTAATTTACAACAGAAAAGTGGTAATTTACGAATTGTTTTTGCAATTTACAATCCGCGTAATATCAAATTGATAACTATTTGTGTCAAATTGCGATCGGTTATGGCAATCTGTTTTTCTCGTTTGATCGCATTATTGATAATGAAATGTGTTGATTCACGACTTTTGAGGGTCAATATCTTCACTTCGTACAATTTCTAGAATTGCGAATAAAAAGGCGTGAATTACTAAATCCTTAGCTAAGCACTAAAACTAGACAAACTTTTCGTGATTCTGCGCTTTTTTTTCTTGATTTGATCTTAAAATCCTTTCCGTGTGGCAGCTGGCGCTATAAAGAGCTGGGCAAGCACATTAGCTTTGCCTGAAGAGCCGACAGTTTCAGTGCCATTGAAAATGAATGAAGGGATAAGGAACGTTGTGCAACTCCTAATACTTTTCACGAATGATCCAAGCTACCTACCACTGAAAAAATGGAGTAACTGTCGTCAATTCAACTCTCTGGCAGTTCGAGTCTCACTTAGCGTTCTCCCATTTTTTTTTTCTATACTTTCATTTCGAAGTCCCTTAAATCTAACAATATACAGGGATTGATTATTAAAATTCACAAAATAAAAAAAAAACGCTTAATCAATTATACTTAGAGTAAAGTGCATACATACGACAAAGGACATTTATAATATGGATGTTTTAAATTTCCTTTGATTGCGAACTGAAATAATGCGAGTGCATGAACTTACCTAACACCTCCTCTTGTAGTGTCGTAGTTCAAGATTTGATCCCCATGTCTCCAAAATACTACCGATGAGGTCATAACAACATTTCGAACAATACACGATAATTGTAATGTCGAATCTATTTCGTAGTATTTCTCCTGTAATCGAATATCGTACTCATCAACGATTACAACTTTCGGTGCTAAGATTTAAAATGTGAGTCCAAATTAATATTGAATTCATTTTGCGTATAAGTTATGATATAAGATTACCATTGATGTGCAGATGAATTTGTATGACTCTGGGCGGATGCGTTGATATTTGACACTCATAAGTGGCCTCATCTTCCTTTTTCGCATTCACGATTTTCAATCTCCAGTTGTTTGGGTATTGAAATTCCATTGTATATCGTTTGTCACCTGTATATGTGTGCAGACCAACGGTTAGCAGTTCGAGCGCATCTTCACCCATAGAGTTTCTTCGAACCCATGACACCTAAAAAATAGCAAATACGCTTTACGAGGCGAATTCAGAAATAAATGTTCATCCAAAATAAACAAACAAGTTTAACACAAAAATGGAAAAAAAAAATTAATTATGTTATGACTGAAAGGGACAGCATTACCGAACTACGCGACACGTATTTTGGTCGACTATCTTGCTTACGTGGTAGGAATTATGAGAGCAAAAAAAGTGCTCTGAGAGCGCCCAATCGAATACCACATAAGTTGACACTTCTTATATGTGGCTGACGTAGAAAAAGTGACGTTCCCGACCAATCTAGTTTTTTCGTTCAGGTTACATCTCATCCAGCCCAATCTAGTCGACTTAAGATAACTAGATTCTCCAATGTGCCCATTCTAACGCCTTTATTAGCATTGACTGCGAAATAACGGATCTCGCTGTCTTATCGTGCAAAAACGTGCGTGCGTGGTGTTGTAAATGCAGTAGGGTAGGGTCGCCTAATTTCGAACACTCCCAGTAGTCGAACACTTTTTGTAAAAAGCTACACTGCTGTACATTTTTAAGATTTTCAATTCCTACAGACGCAAAATGCTACATTGTGGTATTACCTTTAATCGTTTTTGCAATATCAACTGGTACAATATTGTTTTTAACGTTTCAAAATTGCATTTTAAATTGAGGCCTTAGGGAATGCGTTTGATTGCAGGTTCAGCAGAAAAAAACAACTGTTGCGAGTGTCGGAGGAAAGTGTTTTTTTTTTGTTTGAGAATTCAGGTAAATGTTTATTTTCAAAGCTTGTTTTATTAGTTTATATATATTTTATGTCTTTTTAGTAAAGTTTTTATCTGAAAACATAATAATTTTATTATTTTTTGACCGTTCGATAATAGGGAACCAAACTTCTTCGAGTTTCCTATTCGAACACTAGTGTGTTCAAGACTGAATTAATGTACAAATTTTATTTTTAATTGCTTGTGAATTCCATTTTTGTATTTTCTTTTAGTTTGTTTTGTTACTGTTTTTTTATGTTTTAAATAAAAACAAAAATATCGATTCTTCACATTTTCTTAATTGAAAATATACACTAATTCTAGCGTTCGAAGTAAGGAAACTTTGTGTTCGGGTTCAGGAAGCTAATGTTCGACTACTGGGGAATAATGATTTTTTTTCGTTTTTATTTTTTTATAAAAAAACAATAACAATTACAGAGAAAAACTTAACTTTATTTTAAAATATTTGAGTTATGGCAGCTCATTAATTTTTCGTGGCATATTAAATTCAACGGTTCTCTCACAGTTAGTGATTATTTTACAATGAACCACTACGTGTTCGACTACTGGAGACATGACCCTACTATTATTCTTTATTCAAAATGAAAGCCTAAGTAATGTAGGATCTTCAGAACACACTTACAGCAATAACATTCTACATGACATTTTTGAGATTCGCACTACCGACGTTTTTCATTGAAGAATCAAGAGAATTGCCCCGAAATTCAGAATTGCTCTTTTCAATGAAATTCGTTGGAGCACTTTTGCAATAGTGATAGACCCAATATGCAAATCATTAATTGAGATTTGGTTTTCTGTTGCTACTTTTTTTTTGTTTTCTACATACCAACTCAACATACATATTTCAAATAAAGTTTACATTTGCTCGTAATTGCATATTTTCTGATCACATAGTGTAAAATTTGTTTCTAAAAACACAACAAACATTTCCTTCTGACATTTTGCAAGTGTGTGTTGGTAAGATAATGGCAATTCGTAAAAAATATCCCGGACACTTCTGTCACGTTAAGAATTGACCTGGAAGTGCTATTTTTTCTTCAAGGAAAATAGGAAAGCACAGTAAAATAGGAAGAGCACAGTAAAAAACAAAATTTATGAAATACTTTTCCGGTGATCAAACCTGACACCCTTTGCTCAGAAGTTCAACCACTGAGGCACTATTTTAACTACAAGCAGTAGGCTCAAAGTAATAGCTTAATTTTTATGATAAATTTGAAATAGATGAACTGAACTTACAGTCTTATCTTGAAGCAAGGAAATTCTACAGTTTAGATACACACTCGCTCCAGCCTGCACGGTAATATTGGAAGGTGTTCCTTCTTTTTGTATGTCTTCGAAATGTGGACCATATCTGCAAGAAAAATTCTTCTCATTAAAATAATTTTATAATAATCAAAGAAATGCAGTAAAAAAATAAAAAATGCGAAGAGCTAACTTTAAAGTATGACAAAAACATTATAACGTAAGTTTTGTTAGCAGCAGTGTTATTAAACTAAAAACCTAACAAAACCCAGACTGGCTGTAATTGGACATTGACTCTGACGCAAAGTTTCCTATATTAAATGAAAACAAAAAAAAACTAGTGGTGGGGTGAAGTAGTTGGTCACTTGGTGAAAACAATTTAAAAATCACCAAACAAAGCTACTATAGAACACGCATTAGTTTATGATTATATACTATAGATACTACATATTTTCCAATATTAGTTTAAGGTTATATTGTGTCAGGATCAATAAATTAAGTTCATTTTCAGAATTCACTATCACATCAACCGAACAAATTTCAAATAAAATAAACTAACTCTCTTGAGCAAACAGCAAAAAACTCCTTTTCCAGTTAAATCACTACTCAACACTGATTTTCTCTTAAATGGTTCCATCTGTGCAATGTTTCCTTGGAACGCTCGAAATATCACACGACATGAAAACAAAACGTAAATTAATTTATTGTGCACTATTTCAAGAAAATACAAGTTACAATCTAGTACAATCTTACATGTGCAGGCGTAGTAATGCTCAGACTAGGTACAAAGTTGTACAATGTACATGAACTATTTTCGAGAATACTACATATTTTTCAATAATTGATAATTTTGTGACGGCTTCTTAACAAATTCTACCTAAGACAAAATTGATTATTATATGAAAATATTTTAATTTTTCAAAAATTAGACCTTAAAAATTAAGTTAAAGTAAACTTGCGGGATTCATTCCGTAACTTTTCAGACTATAAACGATAGCCCTCCAAAACTAGCAACTAAATGCAAAAATTGCGAATTTGAGAGCTTAATACAGTCCATTTCCCACAAAATGTCAAAATAAATCGCGACAATCATTGTAATACGGAATCTGGCCCAGGACTCAAAAGGTAATACCCACCTATTTAATTATTTATACTTTTTGGAGGAGCTGATAAACAATATGGTAAAGATTTTTTAATTTCCTGTAAAATTGTGGGAATTGGTGATCTTCTCCTCTTTTTACATATCTGTCGGAAAATCATCCGAGGGTAATTTTTTCGTGCAACTTACTCACCACCTTAAGTTCAGATTCGTGGATGTTAGTTAGAGAATCGATGAGAAAATTTGCGCTAAATATGCCAAAATATAAATATGTTATATCTATTTCACTACAATTTTATATTCATGTTTTAATTTCCTCGCAGACATGTTTGGTATTAAGTCAGTCATCTGTCATTTCAGAAAGACGACATAAACTTGTACGTATGATTATTGAACAATTTCAAGTACAATTTCCATTAACTTCAAAAACGAACCCGATCTCCAAAAACATTGGAAAATATTATTTAAGGGTGGAGGTACTAATCAATTCTGGGAATTTATTTAGCAATTTTTGATATTTAGTACTATTTTTGTTCTTTACTTTTTTTTGTGTACATGTCCATGCGATAGAAAAATCTGAAACGAGCAAGTTTTGGTATCGTTTGGAAGTCTTTGCAGTCAGCGATAGTTATTTACACTTATAGCTCGATACTAATAATCATTTTTAGTGTCCAGGCTAGATTTTACGAAGTCGCTATGGTAAAATTTTCCATATAAAATTACCCATTGTGCCCCACAAAATATTTAACGTAAGGTTAAAAATTAATAATATTCAATAAATAAATGACATTTTTTGTACTGCTATACGCCAAAGAAAGCGTTGTTAAAATGCGTACCGCTTACAGTGCATATACCATAGTTCTGATCTCAAAACTAAATACTATTTCGAGGTAATCTTGCGATAAATTAGAGATGCAAATTACATTCAATTACAACTACATAAATGCGGATTTACCTTTGATCGTGATGATGATGCTTATTCGCCGTTGAGAACATATCAAATATGTAATTGAGCATTGGGGCGTCGGTCTTTTGCAACTTTGGAAGTATAGATTTGTTGTATGTCTTGGTTTCAGTGGGTTTTGTTGTTGAGCTCCTGGGAGTTTGAAAACTTGATGCTGTTGTCGGCAATCTCGTTCTTAAGGCCGTGTCTGTAGAACTTTCCAATACGACTGTACCTATGGATTCTTTCAGCACTGATGCTTCCGTTGAATAGTTTACAGCCCCTTCAGTCGTTTCTTGGCTATTAAGACTCTTAGAAAAATAATCCCTTTTGGTGAAGTGAGTACTTATTTTAAAACTATTAGAGTCTGAAAAGGAGCGAATGAAAAAAAATATTAATCTAGTGTGAAATATATTTCAACTTATATTTTAAAAGAAATTATAATGATATAGCTGATCAGTGAGCACCTTTAGTAAGAGAGTCGAGCGCGTGATGTGCTAAGAAGGATGAGTCGTACGTAAAATGATAGCTTGCTTGTAGACATAGGCAAAACGCTAAAGGTTGGTGGACATTTTTGCCCTTGGACAAAGAATATGAAGCACTTCTGGGATATTTTTTTTGATTTCTTGAGGTACAAAAAAAAGAAAAGAAAGGATTATATAAGTAGCTATTTGAAAGGGGGTCTTAAATACAACGTAAAGACCCCCGGTTAGTAACCAACACCCTGCCACAAACGAATATCGATTCGCAAAGAATATTTTTTTTAATTAAAAAAAGAACAAATACAATTTTAAAGTTGGCTGTTATAAATTTCCTTAGTACATCACGCGACCGGCTCTTTATAACGTGTAATCCACTTGTTTCTTAACAAAAACTAATATTAGTCGAAGAGCAGAAAATGAGTGGAAGGTAGTAAGCTAGCACCATCAGTAGAATTTGTATTTATTTCAGATTTTAAGACTTTGGAACTTTCAGCTACTGTCTCGAAATGTTAAAATGCGGAGATTTACGACTGGTGGCGGTCATCACACTAAAACAAAAATTAAGGAGTACAAAGAGAGGGCACTTGAAGCCTTTGGCCCGATTGCTATTCAAGGGCTTGCAGGTATACGAAAATCGCCCATTGAAAGGTGTTGCTTGTATTTGAAGTATTTGAAAGAATCGACGCCAATCTAGTCGTCGGCAGCGATTGAAGAGCAGGCGGAATATTTGGAGAAATCGCTGCAGATCAATTCGTAGCCAAGCCAGCCCTTTTCAGTGATTAAAGAAGCAGCTGTAGGTACGAAAAAAAAACGCAAACTGGATAATGAACCAAATTTTTCAAATGATGAGACTTATATAAGAAAAGGTTAGCAAAATTCAAAAAGACAATCGGGATGTTAAAGACAAACTGACTGATGCCTAAAGAACACTTGAAGCCAATCTTAAGCCTCTTTAATATTCAATTGCTCTTTTGGCAAACAGCCGGTTTCCCTGCGTGATCCCATCAAAACTAATCCAGTCCTTTAATATTATTATGATATTTTTATAGTTGCATCTACGGCTGAAAAAAACATTGTAGTGGATACCTACAATAACAAAAACCAATTTATGAAAACATCAACCTCCAAATATGTTCGATTCGGTTTTGTTGGGAGTTGCGGGCAAGATGTTGGATAGTTGATGACATAATCTTGCCTAGTTACTGAGTCCAACAATTTGTACGTCATCCATTCATCAGCTAGTTCAATTTGAATATTAAAGAATGCACAGGAAAATACCGCACCCAGTCAAAATGTCAACAGGGATTTTGTATTGCCAATGCCCAGCAAAAAAAAAAAAACAATATTATGGTTTTACAATTTTTCTTATTTCTTTTGGAGCTAAAACTTCCCGCGAGCATAGCAAACAAAACAAAAAAATCAACAATGTAGTTCCTGTCAATTATGATCGAGAGTTTATACAAACATTTTGATTTTTGCAATTTATCCCAGTTTTCCGACCATAGCGAACATTATGAAATTTTTAAATAAAATTAATCTGAAAAGCGAAATGAAAACAATGGTTGTTCCTTTTTGGTTTGATAACGAAATAAAACACTTTTTTTTGGATTTATGGTCTCGAGTTCAAAGAAAAATACCTTCAGGGTTTTCCGGAATTTCCCCAAATTTCCGAGAAACTTTTTCGATCTTTCTTTCCACAAAATCGGGACTCAAGTCATTACAAACATTGAAAAAAAAAATTTCTCAATTCGGTTTGGCCACTGCGCTTACATATTCTCGGGACCGAGTTGATACCGGATAATCGAAAATCACGGATGATTCAAAATCGTATTGTGAAAAGGGGAAGTGCACTTTATTTTATATATTACATATTTCTGTAATAAAATAATTTTTAAACAGTCAACAACCAAAAAATAACTCACGAAAGGGGAAAGAGAAGAAACGAAAACATACTCTCCCATTTGAAGGGTTAAGATGATCACGGATAACAGAATGAAAATAAATTTCCTGGTTACGAAAGTTTCTGGTTGATCAAATGCCAGATAACCGAGAGAAAGAAAAAGATTTCTTTTCTGTTCTACATGGACTAAAGAGAAGGTGCAAAAAGTCATTGACGCTATGAAAAATAATTAAATGCGTTGTTTTATAGCAGGAATACATTAACAATTCCAAAGGCTTTCATTAGGTGTGTTTTTTTGAGCTTCGATCTCAGCAAAGCAAAGTAAAGTAGGATTTTCGTCATGCAATTACAACAACTACGCTCTACTTGACACTTCGAGACTCGGTTGTAGTTGCTGTAATCGCGTGCTGAAAATCCTACTTTACTTTGCTTTGCTGAGATTGAAGCTCAAAAAAACACGGCTATTGTAATCATAGCGAAAAAAAATACATAATTAAAAAGGCACTGTGATGGTATAAAAGAGTTACACATCTTGACTAAAGGAATTTTTCGTTTTTAAGTATATTTCAATAGTTTTTAATATTTATTTACTACTACTAGGCTCGCTTGTGGTCGAAAATCCACTCTACCTTTTATAAGTACGTAATACTAAAAAAAGTGTCAGAATTTTCGATATTTAGGGACATCTAGATATGAAAAAAATACGCCCCTTTGAAAATAAGTTTCACTCATGATTTACATTTGAATACGTTAATATGCTATTATGGCGGTGACAAATTCAGCGCCACCAAAATGATTTCATTTATCTTATAATGATAAGCTTTTTGTATGGGGAATTGTTAACTTAATGTTACAAGCGTTAATGACGACATACGACTATACCCACGATTTTTTATTTGTGCACATCTGTGGCAAAATACCTTTCGCATGATATACATAAGTTTCATTCTACTCATCTCATAACTTTGAATATTCACCTATTAATATAATGATGATGATGATGACTGTTAGAGAGGTGATTTAAAAAAAAACACTTATGCTGAGTTTGCAGCGAAATAAAGTTTCCAAAAAGGTTAAGAAAATATGCCTCATGCTTCGGTGTTCGTAAAATATCCTATATCTGGGATTTAAGCACCAACCAGAATCACCGACATACAATCGATTTAGGAAACCAATTCGAAAACCTTTTGTTTTGCAGAGAAGTAACCCGTAAAGAGTTTTTTTATAAATCCATTCATTTTATCTTTAAGCTATAATAAATATTTCCCAATTTCCTTGTTTAAAATATTCAGGTATATATACCTACTGAAAGATATAAGTGAGATATGCAATTTGTCAAAACCAAACGGGGTCGCAAGATGATCAATTGCCATTAAGTACGTAAGCAACTCGTTTTCCATATTCCAGAACCAGATGGCCGAAAATGCAAAAAAATCATATCTGAAAATTGTTACATCGCCCCAAATAATGTTAAGCGCGTCAAAGAACCATGGAAAAGAAGATAAAGTTTCAAACACTCAATGATCTAGCAAGAGCCAAAACTATCCTATCTGAATTACGTATACAGATATATTAAATTGGACCTTCGCTTTGTCCTAAAGTACAGGGTGTCCGCCGGGAAGGTATACTACTTTGGTAAACATTAGTCTTGACAGTTCATATTTGGCAGTCGTGAAGTAGAAACGTGGCAAATTTATTATGGAAAAATATTCGATAAACCAAAGTGTTTTAATCGTTAAAACATTTTATCAAAATCAATCATCGATTACTGTGACGATGACAAAGTTACGTGAAATTTTTGGGAGAAACAACGTGCTAACAAAACGCACTATTTATCGTGTAGTGAATGATTTCGAAGAAAGAGGGTCTGTAGGTGATAGGCCCAAGCACCTTTGCATCCATTAAAAGTTACAGTCTGGTGTGCAATTTGGTCAAGAGGAATCATTGGACCTTACTTCTTTGAAAATGAAAACGGCTAAACGGTAACTGTGAATGGGGAGCGATATCGTGATATGATTGAAAACTTTTTAACGCCACAACTTCATGCTTTGGGCTTGATTAACATGTGGTATCAACAAGACGGTGCCACATCGCATACAGCCAGGATTACAATGGAATTACTGCGAGACCACTTTCCACAACAAGTTATTTCAAGAAATGGTGATGTTGATTGGCCTCCACGGTCGCCTGATTTGACTGCCCCGGACTTATTTTTGTGGGGATATGTGAAAAGCAAGGTTTATGCAAACAAACCAGAAACGCTTGAGCAACTCAAGCAAAATATTCGTGATGAAATTAATGAAATACCGTGTGAAATGTGTGAGAATGTAATGAAAAATGTGCTCAAAAAGGCTCGCATTTGTGAGACTAACATAGGCGGACATTTACCTGATATTGTATTCGATACATAATTGCCGACATTAAATAAAACATTTATCAATATAAGATCCATTCTCTTTCATTTAATCAAAAATGATAAACAAACAAAGAGTATACCTTCCCGGCGGACACCCTGTAGTTTTAAGTTTAAAAAATGTTACAGTGCAAAATGTAAAAAAATTCAAAATCTTAAAGATGATATTTAATAATTAATATAATTGAAGCCCACATTGTATAAATCTTAAGAAGAGTGTAGCTGGGAGAGCTAACATTTTTAACTATCTAGCTTGTAAATAGAATATTAAACATACACATAATTGCTCTTTGCAATCTAAACAGAGCTTTAGTTTAAAGTAAAATTGACTCTTTGTTATTTCATACGCATATTATGGAGTTTTATTCTATGGAAAATATCGTAAAACAATGCTTAACGTCCTAAGATCGACTTATCAGCAAGCAGCCAGAAGGATCTAACGTCTAGCTTACAAAATAGAATAGCAGAAGCAGGACTTTCTACCTTACAAAAAGGCAAGCATAGTTATTTACTCCTTTTCACACAATTCCAAAGAACTTGATCTTCCCGTCATGCGAATGAAACATTACACCCCATTCTCCCCACCACGGTGCATACAACAATTCTCCATCTGAATATAAAAAAAAATCCAATACATGCAGCGGTTTTTACAGGTCACATTTTCACGAAGCAATTAGTGACCTTAAATCTCAAGGACGGAAACTTATCTTCATAGACGCAAAAAAATCCCCATCCCTTGCCGTCACTTTAGAAAGCGGATCTCTACTAAGAGCCTAAACTTTACCAGAAAACTCATCAATTTTAAGTGCAGAGGCAATTGCTTTACTCGAAGCAGTTAAAACAATGACTAAACTCCGTCAGAAAGCCATCTAATATGCACTGACACTTATCAGCGCTGAAAAACATCTTAAACCTTAACCACATCCCCTGTCTTATAAACCACATTAGGGATATCTCACAACAAATACCAAAACAAAATAAAGCTTTGCAAATTCCAAGCCACATGGGGATACAAGATAATGAACTTGCTGATATGGCGACATATTTTCATCTATAAAAAAGACCACCCCAAGGATTAAGTTGCGACCAGAATCACTACTCTAAAATCAACACAAGCCGACCCATTCCCATCTACCCGGCATCCACCTCTTAGGAGATTAACTCTACGTCCATCTTTGCTTAGGACTCACTATCATTGTTCATACGAAAAGCACATCATTCATGCTGGTTACTAATTCGATAACCTGAAAGTAGTACCTATTAACATTTAATGTAAGAGGTCGCTTCTTGTTGGCTGTCGTCCTAAACGTCAACATATTCATCTAATTTTTTTCTACAAACCCAAAATCTGTCTCTTTTAAATTTCACCCTCTGCGAGGTAAGAAATCAAGCTTCACGAAAATTCTAACTGCCAGCGCAATTTCACCTCGAATAAAAAATTCCTTCCGCGAACTGTCACACTTTATTCACAATCCACATAACACAGTCGCGATCCACAAGCCCACTAATGAAAAATTCGTTCGAGCGTTAACCTTTAAAAATGAAACTGAATCGTAGTATTACTTTCGAAAATTTTCAGAAAGAGTCAAAAAAAGAGTCCCATTCCGATCTTAATATTTACCTTTCTTTTGTATACTTTATGCATGCTTATATTGATTAATGAGATTATAATTTAAATTCAGAAAAAAATAAATTCTCTTCAAGGCATAATAAAATTATGTCACATACACTACAAAAAATATCAGCTCATTTATTCCAATGTTTTTATTGAACGTTACACAGCCGTAGAATGTAGGAATTTTTGTATGTGTCGTTGTCAATGTCAATTCAAGTAGGTAAATAATACGATCAAAAAGAAAGAAGAGTACTACATTTTCAAAAGGAGTCCGAATTCACTAATTTTCAAAAAGATGAGTTAGGTGTCCAGGCGTTCGAAAAGGAGTCAAAAAGTCAAAATTGCTCTAAAGCGTCCCGAATGTAACACTGCCCAGCACATGTACTGGGATTTTCTTCAGATATACCCAGATTCCCGAGGTGTTCCTCGAGTCTACAATGCCCTGTTAAGCTGTTAAGAAGCCCGTTAGAATATGGAGGTTATTTTTTCTCACGGCGATTCATGTTTGAAATCTTTTCTGGATGTATACCTGTATAGCCCTAGAAGTTTGTTGTCCTGTTCTATTTATTTATTTTCCTAAATTCTTTTTTAAGAATTCCCCTATTCCGCAGAAATGGGACCTTTCAGGACCTATGAAAGTTTCTGATGCTTAATTTTTTGCTATATGGAGTCGGCCATTTCCTCTATTCCCACATGGCCAGGCACCCAACAGAGGTTATTTTATTCCTCTTACCCAGTTCATTAAGTTTTGGAGGCATTCCCATTCCCATTCCCACTCAAGTGTGGACTTAACGATGTGCTTGGCTGTCTGACTTTATAGCTATAATCACAGTTGGTTTTGTTTCTATATCGAGCTTGATTTGCGGACACATCCATCTATGGCCTGGCAGAGCTGAAAAGCTGGTACTACCTTCGCCCATTGGTTCAGAATAATTAGTTCTAGGCATGAATACTACACTGACCCATCAGTGTACTAACTTCGTTGTGTAACTGCTCAGTCTCCAGATCTTCTTGTTGCTCAGCTTGGTAAAAAAGTGGTTTATTTTTAGCTTCGATATGATGCACTTTCCTCTTCCTATTCCTTCTTTGGCACTTCTTAGAATCGTTTTACTTGCACATTTCTCAACCACAAATCTTCAATCTAAAACAATCTAAATTAACATCTACGTAAGTAGATATGCAAAGCAAAGCTGTAAAAGAGGCATTTCCAAACAATTTTGACGAGTAGATCGCACATCAATAGGTAAAATTATTGATTTCATGAGTAGGCAATACTGTTTCCTTGGCTAAAATCGAAGAAGGTTCAACTTTCCATACCATGACTACTGTAGAAGTCACAGGAATAAAGTGGAGAATGCAACTGTCTTGCTGCAAGTCTCTTGCACTGTATCAAAGAATGAAACTCCACCTCTAAGCAGCATTCCATAAAAAAACTTGACAACATCCCTTTCAAAAGCAAACTGCCTCCGTAATCGAAGGGGCAAATATTTTAAGTGCCGCCTGAACTTAAGTTCAACTGATAGTATTTCCCAATCACTCCTAGGAATGTTACTGTACAGTTTCAACTGATTTCGAGCAGAATTTTTTCGGTCAGCATTTGTTATAAATAATCTCGTATAATTAGTTGAAAGAGATAGATAAACCAATTGAATTCAGAAGCTTATCTCAGGACAGTAATACTATTTATGTCTGTCAAACGATTGCGAGGGTTGGAGCAGTGGAATTGACTTCGCGGCGTAATATTTGTATTGCGTCATTTATTAAGAGACATGGCGCTAAGAAAACCACTGAGCTACTCCTAACCTAAGACTTGCAAACAAAACACAACCGCTGGCTGACTTTCGTTTCACTTGTGCTTCCCACATTCGGAATTCATTCAAGAGCTTCAAGAGCGAATGACGGGCGTTTATGGCCTTAAAATTCTTCGCTTTGGGTGTGCAAATAAAAGAATTTAGCTGCTACTGAGTTAAAGCCAATTACAAATATTCTTTAAAACTGCGTCTTCCGTTTTCCACCAATTTCCGGAGCATAATTTATATTTTGACATAAATCACATTTTGGGATGTAGGATGGGGCATTTCGGCAGCAAATAGATGGCACCCACATAAGATGCTTGCAAAATTAGGCGTGCAATTCAAAATTCAAATTCTAAATTGTCAAATGCTTTCTTTTTTGCAGATTATTTTCTATGGCAGTAATCTTTGACGAAAAGTGTACGGAAATTGTTTTAGTAACAGATACCTAGAAATAGAAGACACACCCTCGTGTCATCTTATAAACGCGATCATTAAAGTGGACTAAAAGGAAGGAGATTTTTTTATGTTACATATATATATATATAGGTATTAACTACCTTCACTATAGACAAGTATCTGTAATTAATATTTTTTTTTTTTTTCTGTTTATTATTTTTACCATTTAGGAGTTTTTTATCCAAATTTGTTGTGCCACTTAGGTGGTTGGCTGAAGCTAACGTTGAATACGGAGCAGCTGACGAAGTTAAAATATCGTTTGATGTATTCATGGCATTTGTTTGATATCCACTGTAAGGATATCCCATCGATGATATTAATAGAAAATGTAACGTTTCAGCAAATATTTTTTCAACTATAAAATTTTTACGCATTTTGATTATTCGGTAAATGCATTAAACTCCTCGCACTCAAACATTGTCCGTTCACTTTGCACTATATTTTCATCATTCAAACTGTATCACTTTTTATTCTAAAGATACACAGTATGCGCAATAAATTGAGCTTCAGAAAGCCGTAGCCGCGCTCATATTTTTATCGAAAAACTAATTCCAAACTATATATTTTTGTAACTCGATGGGAAGCCGAATTCGTTTAAAATAAATCGAAGATTTTGAGCATTGTGAAAGACCAATTTTGTGTGAATTTTCCTTTCTAAATTGTCTTCAAACTGCAACATATTTCAAAATTAGTAGACCGAGCTCGAACAAGGGTTATCGCTGTCTAAACGCGAATTATGCTTTGTTTGTGATACATGTGCACGTTCGCGAATAAAAGGTTTGCCATCGAAGTTTGTGGGAAATTAGTTTCGACCGTTTCAAGTTCGCACCGTGCAAAACAGAAGAGCGTCACTATGCCGATAGCCTTCAATCGTCACTGTCCTTACTTTTTCGAGCACTGCTGCTTGCGTTCGATAAACTTGGCTTCGATGGCTTAAGCTTTTAGTCGGAAAGTTTATTTCCCCATGTTGAATATCTTGGTGTAGACATATTTACTCCTTCCTCTGGCTTTGATATTGACACAGGGCACGTAGCTCTCTTTGTCAAGGCATGCGCACTCTGAAATCTTAATACTGGGATTGCTGTTAAGGTATGATGTACTTATTTGCTTACTCATTTGAGGGTGAAGTGTGAGGTTCGGTAGCTTGAGCAAATACAAAATATAGGTAGTAATGCCCTCGTAGTTTAAAGCTTTTAATCATATTTGATATTAGATTTTAAATTTTGTCTATGATGCCATCGTGGTGTTAACAGTGGTGGATGGGTGTTGTATCAGTAGGGTAGACTGGCATTGACAATAATGAGGTCTCGAAAGGCTAAGATAAGAGCCTCTCGGAAAGATGACGTATGGCAGATGAGCTCACCATGGTAAATGGACGGTGTCGTCAGCAGTCAATATGCCAGATACCTTAGTTGAACAACTCGTAAGGCATACTCCTAGTTACATCATGAAAAAAAGTAAATGGGGTTTCGCAATGCTTATTTCGAACTAAACTTTGTAGAACGCTGACGTACCGGCAAATTGTTTGTAGTGACTTACCGGTAAAACTGAGCACTCGTTTCACGCTTTGTAGACAAAGTTTTAAGCCTTTATTGTGTACTCAGAAGTGTTATGCGGATATGGGCATTTTTATCTTCTTATCTCCGACAACGAAGTAGAAGGTCCTATAAAGTTCATACCATGATCACAGTCGCTGCATAAGCTGAGTACAAAATCAAGCCACTTTTTAACTATGAATAAAGTTCTACAGCCCTTGAGTCTCTATATTGCCGCAAAAACGTAGTAATAAAGTTATTTGTCCTTGTTAAGTGAGTCTTGTTCTTTCATGTCTTGCCATTTGGTCATACTTATCGATGGACGGACAAATTCATTCAGCAACTGCAAAAAAGTCGAATGGAATCAGTATTAAGTTCGAAAATGGGTAATTTTTTATGAAAAATTTAGCCGTTGTGAGTTCGTAAAATCTAGCCTGCAGTGCGTTCGGTTTCTCAACCATTGTTATATTGTTGTCTCTGATTCCATTCCAATCGTGCCCCTGATTCCATTCCAATCGTGCCCTAACCATAAATCTAATAAAACACCTTTCTGAGTGTTTCTTATTCTTCCTTTGTAGAAGCCGATGTTTTTGCATCCTCGTTTGCTTGTTCGTTAATTTTATAAGTTTTATAAGGAGCACCCTTTATCAAAGCAAGCGTTTCGTGGAGATAATCGTATGACACCAAGCGCCTTAGTTGTGGCGTTTTGCAGAAGCTTAACGATTATAGAGAAAATAAGACCCATGATAACCATCATTAAAAGAATAACAAATGACAGACAGGAAAAAAAGGGGTTTGTGTAATACAAATATTGAGGAAAATCTTAGTTTGTGGTTGTAAAAACATTGCAGTGTAAAATATAGTTCATAACTCCTGCGCAGAACTTAGCGCAGTACTAATAACAAGTTTTAGTCTCGACCTTAAATTTACGGAAGCTCACAATTGAGAAATTTGTATAGAAAATATAGCCGCCGTAAATTTCTAAAATTTAGAGTCCAAACAAAAAATGTGTATTGGTAAGGCCTTAACGTCGAAGGGGTATAAATTTAGATCACTGAACAATTAAAAACCTTTTATATAAAAATTGAGTACTACTTATGGATTTACGGGAGTGCCTAGTAGGCCTACCTAAACTTTCGCATTTTCAATTTGTTGAACGATACCTATTGCAATATAAATGATTTAATTTTCATTTGTAGAGTATTAATTAATAGCCCAGAACATTTTTTCTTATGGAAAGTTCATCCAAATATTGTCAGCTGTCAGTTTCAAACTTTTGAAATCATTGGGGACGTTCAAGTATCTAGTTTAGTAAGTCTGACAGCTCTATCACTAGATGTATCTCGGTTTTGATTGTGGGAAATCGGTCATATGAGCAGCTGTTTTAGTTGACGTTTATGGAGGGGTAGCCGGCGAATCTAGTCCAGAAATTCGTGCCTGAGTCCTAAGTTGACACTTCGCATATGTGGCTGACGTAGAAAACGTGACGTTCCCGACCAATCTAGTTTTTGCGTTCAGGTCACATCTTATTCAGACCAATCTAATCGATTTAAGATAACTAGATTCGTGAATGTGCCCATTATCTTTTCAATGGGCACGATCGGATTCCTAGTTAAGTAAGTCTGGCAGGTTATAGCTGACACACTATAGGCGTGTCTTTTTGAGCTTCGATCTCAGCAAAGCAAAGTAAAGAAGGATTTTTAGCACGCAATTGCAACAACTACTGTGAGTCCTCGAAGTGTCAAGTGAAAAGCAATCCCGATCAAAAAAAAATTATTTTTTTCCAAAAAAAGTGATCGTTTTGCCAAATCCGAAACGACATAAATAAAGCTTTCATGTGAATGAAATGTCAGAAACTACTAATTTTCGCTTGTTCGCAGTTCGGTCTCATTTGAATATTCCTTTTTTAGTCCAGACAAATCTAGTTGACGTCTTGCATGAAGTAGGTACCCGAACGTCCCCAATTTATCCTCCAGTTCGAGATTTTTTTTTTCCTTTTTTCAAACCAAAGGTCAATTTTTCAAATTGTTCATTGGTCCTACAACTACCAACATCTAATGGGAATGGGCCTAAACTATTAATAATTTTTCGTAAAATATCAGTATCGCCACAGACAACAAAAATATTGTCTCTGTAGTGCCGCCCGCGATTGCCACTTGCAAAACTAATTAGCTACCAAAATTGGAAAAAAAGTTACTAAACCAAAATAAAATTTACCAAAAATCTGGAGACGTTGATAAAACATTTTTAAAACATAAAAAAAACATATGCTTTTAAAATATTCAATTTGGTACATAGGTTTATAGGAACTTACTCAGTCTCTAAGTAGTTACACAACGACTACTTTATAAAATAAAATAAATAAGACTTAACTTAATAATGTAATAGTAATATCTACTTAAATATTTTTGCTGACCAAAAGCATGATTTTATTTGATTTTTAAAATTGCTTGTAGCATTTTTTTCTTATAACAAACCTTTAACAAATTTGAGTTTTAGATATGTCTGCAAATAAATAATACGATTAACTAACCTATCCTTGTCGAAATGTAGTTATAAGCAGAAAATATTTCGAAGTTCACCATCTGTCAAAAGAAGAAAATGAGTGCATTCAGTAATTTTTTGAACAAAATAGGTTTACATGGGTGGTGCAACGCATATGCAAATGGAATGCTTTCACTCAGAAACAGTAAGCAGCATTTAAATGAATTGATATCGAGTTCGTATTTTCGGTGTTCCTGCTCAAAAAGTCACCAAAACCAGATAAAAATTACGAAATTACAAAAACTCAAACTGCAAAAAAAAAATTACCAAAGTGGCAGCCGTGGTACCGCCAATATTTCGTTGATTCAAAATCATTAGTTTCCCACATTGGTTTTAATACATAATGGATATTATTTTATGTCACAACCACTTGACATTCCGTTTAAGGAATGTAGGAACGTTATTCATATTCTATGGGTAATTTCGTTTTCGGACATTTATTTACATGCGGGAAATTATTCGGTTTAGAGGAAATTTTATATTATAACGAATATTTCAAATTATGGCAGACATAAATATTATTGTAAATTCAAACAACTTAATCAATTATAGTATTTAGTTCACCAATTCACTGGTTCTGTTTTCAAATAATAATAGTTTCCAAACTCAGCAAAAGAGGGCTATATATTATTGAAGTTTTAATTTGCAGTCACAGAATAACAGTTGTTCCCGTTTATGCTTGCTTGCATTGCGGATTTAACAGTCACATTCCATGAGAAGGACACGCTCTATTCAAACCAATAGCTTTATCGACGGGACGAAAAGAATTGGGTACTGTTAATTCAGCATCTCCTGTTGAATATAAAATATTTCGTGAATGAGTACACATATAAGTGTACATACTTTTTGAGCTATCAGAAATCAGAGCTACCTAACAACTCGGAGAGAAGTTTGCTCTGTATTTTCACCACGAATTGTTATCAGAATCAGACGCTTCTTGAAAGTTGAACAGTGTAGATGTGCGTATAAGCTATTATTTATATTTTGTACCGTTTTGCACATAAAAAAAACATTCATATATACACATTGAATAATAATTTAGTAAGAAATCCTTAGTGAGTGTGTTTTTGTGGTCAATGTTCTATAAACTTTAATGGATAAGGAGATTTTTTCAAACGTAGTTTGCTTATGAAAAAGAAATAATATTAACGTACTTATGTGAAATGCCAATAAAAGTGTAAATTTATAAGATACCTATGTATAATTAAGGTTTGGGGATAGAGCAGTCCATACAGACAACAGGGTAAGTAGATATTTGCTTGTACTCTGAAGATAATGTACGACTCTTTGCAAGGATTAAACTTAAGGTTAACCGAACGTACAGTATGTTTAAATAAATTCCCATTTTTACTCTCTGTTTAGGATTTGTAATGCCTTCAAGGATATCTACACAATGTACAACTCGAAGGAAGCACTCGTTGGGAAAATTAAGACGAGCTCATCCTGCATCCGGAGCAACATGGAATGTGCAAGTTGTGCGCGGCAAAATGTCATCGAAATGCCTTTGGCACGCTTGCCGTGCTCTGATATTAGGATTGATTTTAATGCTTCTGGGAGCGGGAATGGCAACTGTCGGTAAATGCTTTTTATGAATAATAAAGTAACCGATTTCAAGTTAGTCTAATAATTCGATTCAGGGTATTACGCGGATCAACTTTCGGTTGGCTCAGAAGTCAGAGGGAATTCTACAATTCGTGTGAAAAATGAAACAAAAGGATTTCATTTGAATAACCTATCCTACGTCGGTCCAATAGTAATGGGGTTTGGAGGATTCATTGTTGTCGCCTCGTGCGTTATGACATTCGAAGCGCGTGATTCTGCTGCTAAAGTTGTACCAGCTCGGCTGAAAGCAACATCCAACAGTAAAACAAATATAAGGAGTAATTCCAGCAGCGCTACCTCACAGAGACGAGCGAACGGTAAGTAAATCATTTTTTTTTTTTTTACTAATAATCATATCTAAAGCAAAAGGGCAAAAGTGTAGGTTGTATCGTAAAAGGGGTTTCGTTTATGGTATACGAGAGAAACTCGTCCTGTGTCCATGTAAAAGGTTTTAGTTCTTTTTATCCTGCTTCTTAGTAAAGGTTTTTTTTTTGTTCACAGTTGATGTTACTTAATAAGATTTATCTTCAGCGAGACGTGCGCAATTGTAGTTTGTGTGTGTGTGTGAATCAAACGAATCACTTAATGCCTTCGAACTAAACAACTGAATTTCCCATAATTTAGTTTTACCGCTAAACGAACAAGCGATATAAGGATAAGGTACGCAATAGTAAGGCAACATATACCTATAACAGTCGAAGGCTAATGCAATTTTAGGTATTAGTTTCAAGTTTTTGTTCACAGCAGTCAATTGCTTATAATATAACCGCTCACAACCGTTTTATTTAATATTGAAAATATATATATAGGTACCAACTGAAGTGAAGAATATTTAAAAAAAAATGCAAATTCATAACCAAAATTGCATTCAAATTATTGGTATGTGCATCGGTGTACAATGAAATTAGAAAGTAGTTCGTAAGTAAAGGGCATAGCCATAGAGTTCGTCGCGTAAGTTGCCATCCATGGAGGGGTTGCTGACGAATCTAGGCAAGAAATTCGTGACTGAGTACTAAGTTGACAGTTCGCATATGTGGCTGACTTATGTCGTTTTCCATTGGTTTCACTCGGGGATCCACTCATTCTGAAATCCAATGAAACAACAAAACTGCTTCTGAAAGAATCCACAGAAGTATTGGTGAAGCCAAAAAATAATTTAGGGCTGCTGTCAGCTGACTTGTATAAAATACATAAATTACACCTGAGTGGTTTCTGACTTCAAATCGAGAAGCGATATTCTCTTCTCAGAATCACCAGAAGTGTATTTTTTGTGCCAATGGGACGGTTTCAGAAGTGCTTTTTTCGATTCCGGACTCTCCCGGACGCTTCTTTTTGGCCAATGGAAAACGACATTATAGGAAAAGTGACGTTCCAGACCGATCTAGTTTTTGCGCTTAGTCCAGACCAATCTAGTCGACTGAAGGTAAATAGATTTTTGAATGTCCCCACTTTCATCTGCTGTCGCCGTATGCGACTGATTTTATGGCTCAGAGATCCGTAAAAAATTCGTTGATGGATTCCATTTCATCACAAAATTAAGTCTCAGCCAAAAAATCCTGCGTATACGTTACTTGGAGTGGAGAAATCAATACGCAATGTGGTTTCGTTTTCAGCTCAATTACATTTTATAATCAGTTTTGTAATGTATGTAAATTTATGAAAAATTAATATTTTAATTTCTTACCAATCTTACATAACTGAATCGCCTAATGCTTTGCCCGGTCGTAACCATCGCACATTGCACAGATGTTGACAAATCAAATACTTATTGTTTTTCGTAAATGTGAATTCGGGCTTATCGACAAAAAGGAGTATTAATATAAAATAAAATAAATATTATATATTAAAACATACAATTTGAAACGATTTTATTTACTTATCATCTTCTTACAGGAGTATCTTATCAGAACACAAGATGGGACCACCATTTAGGAGTGTTTCGATCTTCACCTGCAGAGCCTCCGCAAGCAACCCAATTTGATCGTCAAGCATTAACGGCAGCACTGATACATTTTTCCAAGACCTTAGGGTAAGCAGCAGAAATTATTTTGTAGTTGTAGTTGTAGGTTTGAGTTGTAAGTGAGTTTTAAATCATGTTCGCGGGTGAGAGAGGATGTGAAATAAGAGTAGCAAATTTGTCCTTATACTCTCACCGCGCAGGTTAAAAGTTACATAGGGATTCAAAAATGCATTATCTTTGAACCATATTGTAAATTTAGTATATTTTTTCAAATCTGTGCAAATTAATAATATATTTTTGAAAATCGAGAAAAACACTGCTCGTGGAAACGTCTCATTAACTTGGAAGAAGGACTTCCGCACCCGATGCTACCCATTAGTAATCGGATAACCCTTTATTTGGTAATTGTAAATGGCTAGTAACCCCTGCTTCGAACACACTTATCCAATTCAATTTATTCTATTTCAAAAATTACAAGTCTCACAAATTTTATCTTGAAAGCTATATCAATTTATGTATACAATAATTCGAAGATTGGGTAATTTCCACAGCAGACTAGTTAGGCCTGTCGATGGTTGGAGCTTGTTACTATTTGCTAATAGTTGAACGAGGGTGGGGGGAGCAGATTGGAGAAAATGTCTTCTCCGCTTTGTACATTTAAGTGACGTTTTGCTGAAGTGAAATATTATCGTACGTCTCTGATCCTCGCTTTAAAGCCGTCCGTTCTTGCTCGTTGCCGGAACACGTTTTTAATTCTTGTGAACCCCGGTAACCTATTTGCAAGCGTGTTTGGTTTATTCTGATCATTCTATGTAGTGGTTACTATTGCCAGCTCCTCCCAGCATCATTCTGACTAACACCGAAGGCGTACTACCTTAAGTAGGTACATGTAAAATGTTCTAAAAATAGACTGCTGGAACGAATGCAATTTTGTACTCAGATATTTGTTGCAATATTTATAATTGTTTGCATTTGTTTGTGTATGCATATAAAAACTTGTTAAATTACATTCCATTTAGGTACAGTACACAACTGCCAGCTAAACAAAAAAGGCTTCCTCGAAGTGGATCCGTTCCGAATCTCACAGGACATAATATACCGAATCAAAATAATATAGCAACTTTAGCCCATCTTTTGTCACCTAGTCGAAAACCTTTACATATAATTCAAAACTCGAATAGACGTCATCGCCACCATCATCACCACACTTTTTATCAGGGAAATGGTCGTTACTCTAGGACACGTAGTCCCAGATTAAGTGGGAGTCTTATCCAAAGAACTTCCAGAGAATCTGCGAGCTCTTTACTTCAACCAATGTCACTGCAAAAGCACTATTGGAATGCTTTATCTGTTGATGAGACAGGTTTGCCGAATTGATTTTAGATACTCGAATAATACTAGCACTTCCTTAAAGGGTTTTCAGATAGTCAATCATCCCGAATTATTGATCGAAACAAACGATCCGATACCGCAAAACGGCATGTGTTGTCCAGACAAAAACCTATTGAAAATGAGGACTTACAAAGCTTAGCTACTGAGCAAAGGAGGTACTTGATCACACTTTACTTATCATAACCACTGATGCAAACTATGGCAAATTTCAGAAGGAGTTCTACTCTATCAGAGCTTTCATATGGTGGGCGCTGGACATACAAGGCTTCTTCAGTGACAAGTCGAACGGCAAGTGTTGACTCCAAGAAAGTTCAAGTGGACCTACACAGCCCAGAGTCTCAAAGATCGGCTAAAAAAATCAGTAAACGACTTAATTCTGGACCTTCATCTACGCCCTCAGTTGAACGTGAATTTAGGTATGTCGTTTTTATTGTTGCCTAAACTTTTATTTCTACTTAAATTATGATAATTGTTGAATTAGGCTGCTTTTCAACTTTGTTTTCTCAGATTCGTATTTTCATAATGGTTCCAAGAATACGTTATAAATAGTTATAGTATAGTTAAAATTAAGATTTGTCTTAAATATAATCAACCAAATTATCAAAGTCATATATAACTCACATGGACTTTTGGTACATGCTAAATAATGAGGCATTCTTAGTTCCAACCTTTCCGGATAAATAAATATATACTCGTAAATAAAAAAATTATGAGCTGCTGCAGGTCTATATTAGGACCTGCATTGCAATAATCGTTTATCGTTTATGTATTCATACCAAATCCGAACAGATGAATAGAAAAGCTTTCTCCGAACAGTAATTAAGAACAGAGTAGGGACGTCCAGGGCATTTAATCTTACCGAAGCAAACAAAAAATTTGCGCATTTTGAAACTTATATTTTTGGAGGTAAAAAACCTTGCGATGTCACTGCGCGAGCCGTTCTTTTTTTATTTAGTTTTGTTCATGCTTTTCTTAATGAAATCATGCGTTAATCCTCGTAAACACCCAGACTCAGCTTCGCTGCAACCATTTTAGAACTTCTTGTTGCTTTAGATTTTAGAATCTGTGACAGCGAGCTTTTCTTAAAATAAATAAAGAGCGAGAGAGTCCGAGGTGATAAATCAGAATCATTTTTGATGATTTTAAAAGTAACTCATTTTACTAATCTAAGAATACTTAATTAATCCATCGAAATGTGCGTTTCAAAAACCAGCGAATTAAAAATTCGTTTGAACTTTGCCTCAAAATCGAAATACAACTTCCTTCTACTTTATCATTGGATTAGCGGTTACGTGCGATCAAAACAATTTATCATGTCACTGTCAAAACTTGCGAATATTCGTTCGTTCGTAAGTCGTAACTATTCATTGAAATCGAATTGCGCACTGAAACTAGTCAAGACTCGTGTACTTTAAAAATTTTCTTTTGTTTTTTTTTTTGATCACTTAGACCTAAGGGGTAAACTCAATATTGGTTTTAAAACGTTGCTTATGAATTAAAAAGTTAGTTTATCAAAAAAAAGTTTCTAAAAAAATATGTATTCCCTTACGAAACACTTTTCCCGATCAAATTCTCAGCTGATTAAAAACAAAAACAAATCATTCCACTGAAATATTCCATTTCTTTACTGTTCCATCCGTGTGAACTTTTATTTCTGATGGAATGCAATCAGTTGATTTGTTGTAATTGTTTTCGCAGGGAAAATCTTTTCTGACACATTTTTTGCTATGACCGCCTCAACGAAAAAAAAAAAACTCATTTTCATACTGTTTCAATTTTTTCGGTATTACGTATGGCTATAGCCTAAGAACAATAGGGAACAAATTTAAATAAAACAAACACTGTGTGAGATATAAAATTGATTCTGGCTGTATTTTTAAGCTACATTCATGCCATTTTGTGTGGAATAGCACATCGTTTAAATGGCTTCGCTAGCAGTGCTTCCCTGTCGATCCAATTTTTGAGGACTAGGTCCAATATGTACGGCGTTATTCCAGCAGTAGCGTCTCGAATTATCGCTCGAATGGCCTTCTACAGCGCCGTCTTGTTAGAACACAGCTCGTATGTATCGATGTTGTTGAGTTGTAGCCACAGAAAGTTGGTTAACATCGCTCTATACCTGACACAATTGAAGGTAAAGGTGTCTCCTTCCTCATTTCGAAAGAAATAAGGTTGATAACGCTGTGCCATAGACCGAGCTAAACGTCAACTTTTTTGGATGCATTGATGATTGGTCGAACATTTGTGGATTGTATTCGCTCCAATAAAAGCAATTTTGCCTCTTGACATAGTCGCTGAGCGAAAAATGGTTCTCGTCCGAGATAATGATGTTCTGGCCAAAACTCCGATCTCAACATATTCAGCTCCCAATTAGCGAACTCACGGCGTTGTCTGTGGTCTTTCGGCTTTGCATCAGTCAATCTTATATCGATGTTGGCCCAAATCCAACCGCAAAATAAGCCGGGTTGGGTATCTGGCTATTCAGCTGATCGGTGCACTATCGACATTTCCGAGTCTTCTTCGATACTGGCTTCGTTCGATATTATGACAGCTGGATGTCATTGGTAGCTTTGGCAGCTGCTAAAACACAACAAATAGAAAGATCATACAAAAATGGCTTTATGACACACTAGATGACCCTAATAGTCAAGGAAAAATAGTAAAAAATATTACCTACACTTAATGGTAGCCGACGAAAAAAAAAAAAAAAGTTCAAAATTATTTTGGAAAAATGGCAAAGCGTTGAATAAATAGCAACTATTCTCGTTTAAGTCGTACTATTTTTCTGAATTATCGTCAACAAAAAACTTTTAGCGAACTAAACTATTTTGTTTTAATGTTTCTTTTTATAGAAGCCAACTCTCCATTTGCTCGGAACCACCAATTACAGTACGCCAACTCTCTGGACAGTCTAGCACAGAACCTTGTGTACTAGAAGAGAGCTCAGAATCTGACGAGAAACGGTCGATCGAGAATAATGTCTATTCCGCAAAGATACCTGGAATATTAAAGAAAACCCGACCCGAAACCTTACAACTATGCAATGCCTCAAGGCAGTCAGTGAATGAAAGGCATTGTCACTCTAAAGTTCTTTATAGAAGCAGCTCCTCGTTAACGTTTTATCGCCCCAAGCCGAAAATTACTAGCGAACACGATTCCGTATTTTTTACAAAAGTGAGCGAAAAATACCTTCCCGATAATGGTACTGAAGTGTATGATTCACTTCAAGTAATAAATGAACGACGGAAAAAAATTCTCAAGGCAGAAAGTGACACAACGCTTCTGGAAAAGCAATCCGCTCGCGACTATTCAAATGAATTCGATGTACCTACAAAATCAGAAGCCGGTGTGGCTATAATAAATGAAACTCTCCATGCGGAAAATATGTCGACGTCACCTTCTGGTCATGATTTTCTCCAACAATAATGTTTTTAGTACCTACCTATTAATAAGTATGAATGTATTTACTGTTGAATTAAATTAAAAATGTGTGTCTACTTGATGTTGGTAATATCGCTACCTATATAAATAATGTTATTTTTACTTAAGACTGAAATGTTAATACTGGATAAATTGATATAATTTACATTGGATGCAAGTTAAAGCAATAATAAATAGATAGGATATGTGTTTAATTTATTGTCCAAATCCAGAACGCACTTTATTTCTTTCTTTCGTTGGCTCAATATTTATGATATACCTACATAAAGTTATTCACAACAGCTCAATATAAATCTGGAAAACGTGTAAATGATTGGTTATTATTTTTTTGTATCGAAAGTCGAAACCTACTAGTGCGCAATTCTTTTTCCCACTTTGTTAGTCTCGAAAACTCTACGAGCCAGAGCGAATGTTCATGCTTAAGGCACTTGTTCTAGCCATCACAGACGAGTGATGATTTCTTTAATACGATGTCGCTGTACTACCCGTACGGTCCGTTATTAAATCTCTTCGTTCAAAACACGTCAACGCAACGAAAAATCAGACACTTAAAAGTACAAATTCAAAATATATGGCCACATTAACAAATCTAGTTAACTTAAGTCGACTAGATTGGCCTGGATAAGATGTAACCTGATAAAAAACTATATTGGTCGAGAACGTCACTTATCCTATGTCAGCCACATATGCGAACTGTCAACTTAGTACTCATATTCAATCACGAATTCCTTGACTAGATTCGTCAGCTACCCCTGTTAAACGTCAATTGAAACAACTGTTCATGTGACCGATCTAAGCCAATCAAAACTGAGGTACATCAAGTCAGCCAGCTGTCAGACTAACTAAACTAGACGTCCCCAATAACTTATTAAATAAATCTGTTCTTGATCTTGACATAACTAAATTACGTAGTAGGTGCATGTTTTTTTTTTTGACTTTACAGATTGTAGTCACTTTCTAGAGCTCTCGGTAAACTGTAATATAAATCTTGTCCGCGAATTTGATAGAAGGTGGAAAGTATTTCCACGTTCAACTGGTGATAGACCCATTTTGGTAACAATCACATTTTTGAATTTTAATTCTACATACATATAGCTTAACCTTAATAACATCGCCAGGATTTGTTTGTTTCCAATGTAAAGCATGTTGTACTTAATTCCAGTTGCAGTTAACACAAGTAATTAAAGATATTAATGTTAAGGTCCTTTAAAAGCCGAAATATACCCAATGTTTGCACCATGTGAACTTAATAAGTACCTAGGCCATGAAAGGCAGAAATGACACTCGTATTGTTGTGCATGCATGCGCAATCATTGCCCACTAATGGTCACATCACAAGCACTCGTTATGTAGACATGTATACCTGAGATTGAACATATATACCTCTAAGCTTTGAAACAAAACAGAAATTATGAATTATGAATTACCATAAAGAAACTTACAACCAGGACGAAGGCAATGAACGATATGTGAATACTATACCTGTAGCCCAACAGCTGGTAGGGTATACTTCTAGCTCAAAGCTGTATGACCTCATCGAATCTTTTCCTTCGTGCTAATTATACCTGTGGATGCGAAGCAAATCGAGTAAATGGTTAGTAGGCAAAAGAGAGTTTAAATAACAAAATGTCAAATACAGAATGGAAAGTTATTTTTGTAATTTTGTGTGTCCCTTTTGTTTCATCAATTATTAAACAATTTTGGCAAATTTATTAGTCTGTAATATTACGCGAATTCCAAGAATGGGATGCGGCAGTAGTACTAAGATGGTGTCTGCAACTGGTGATAATTTAGTACATCCACATCGAGTCACTACACTTGATACTGTACCAACGGGGGAAGTTGTTTTGAGAGGTAAAGGTTTTGTTTTCTATTGTTATACACCAAATATTTTTATGTGTCTGCAAAATAACTCTATAAATCTAAGTTGAAAAAATGTAATAATCGGAATACACCAAACATAGAAGTTTTACATTTCGCATAGAAATTCGTTGGCCAGGTACGAGTACTTTCATTTCATCAAATAAGAAAATGTCCATTGGTCAATACTGATTATAGCTTTGGGATAGAGGGTGGCCACACATAGAAAGCAAATATTCATACAAACCCTGGAGTCGGTGTGTCGTGTGCGTGTTGTTTCGACTTTGCTTTGCGGAGCGGAACCAAAGAGCACGTCGCGCCGGAACGAATAGGATAGTAAAATATGCTATATGTGCATTTGATATGCAAAAGCATGTGCTGTGGGATGGTTATTGGGTAATAAGGATGCAAATCGGTTATATGTCAACACGAATGCATAGACGTCAGGACAAGAGCATACTCACCCTCGCATTAATAAAAAAAAGTGCCCAAGTGAGTTAGCTACCAGACGTCAGATAACAAACAAAGAGTTGACGTAACGTCGTAACTGCTGTAACGAGTTGATAATTTTACGCAGTGTATAAATACGGGTGCTACAAAACAAGTAATTTAAAACAAATTACATGCTGCGCTGAATTTCTAATTTAGACTTCAATAGCTTGTCAATCAATTTTACCAATTAAGAGAAGACCTGCTTCTTCACCCGCGTACAATTCGATTCCACTCACGCTTTCGCTCATGCACACAATTCCAGCACATAAGATGAGTGGGATGGATGAATTAGTTGACTGACGCCACAGACGGTAATGGACAGCACTTACTTTCAAAAATGTGTGACACGTTTGAAATTAATACAACTGAGCGTGCTTTACAAAGGGGACGTTCAAGTATCTAGTTTAGTAAGTCTGACAGCTCTCTCACTAGATGTAACTCGGCTCTGATTGGGGGAAATCGGTCGTGAGAGCAGATGTTTCAGTTGACGTTTATGAAGAGGTAGCCGACGAATCTAGTCGAGAAATTCGTGACTGAGTACCAAGTTCACAGTTCTCATATGTGGCTGACGTAGAAAACGTGACGTGCCCGACCAATCTAGTTTTTGCGTTCAGGTTACATCTCATCCAGACCAATCTAGTCGACTTAAGGTGACTAGATTCTTGAACAAAGCAACGTAAAGTAGGATTGGGGACGTTCAAGTATCTAGTTAAGTAAGTATGACAGCTGGCTGACTTGACGTATATCAGTTTTGATTGGGGACGTTCAAGTATCTAGCTTAGTAAGTCTAACAGCTCTCTCACTAGATTTATCTCGGTTTTGATTGGTCGAAATCGGTCATGTGAGCAGCTGTTTCAGTTGACGTTTATGAAGGGGTAGCCGACGAATCTAGTCGAGAAATTCGTGACTGAGTACCAAGTTGACAGTTCTCATATGTGGCTGACGTAGAAAACGTGACGTTCCCGACCAATCTAGTTTTTGTGTTCAGGTTACATCTCATCCAGACCAATCTAGTCGACTTAAGAGACTCACAAATGTGACTGCAACCGTTTATCGGCGCACTCGTCTACTTATTTACTTTACTTTACTGAGATAGGTGTTTAAAAAGACACGTCTAAGGACATGTCTAATACATGCAAGCAAGCTATGTAATTAAAGTGAAAGCAGAAAATATGTAGTTGCAAGAATACAATAACTATTCAATAACATTTTATTTCAACAATATTAAAATAGTGCACGTTATTAAAATTGCAGATTTACCGGACGTGGTTGAAAAGGTTATCAACGATCTAAAATATAATGGCGAGAAGGTTTGCCCCGGTCATGCAAATAATATTCAAACTTCACATGAATCGAGTTCAGTAGTCGAAAATACCCATGCGGCAGTTGATGATAAAACATTTTGTAATGATACAGACAGCGACAATTCAGTTCCAGGAATTGTGCAGGGCTTTTTACCTGATACAATTTCAATGAATTCGAATCAATCCGATCTGGAATATGTTAAAGGAAACTATAATCTCGCACTCGCCGGATCAGCTGACGATGACAGCTTGAGAACATCATCACCCGAATCAGAAATTGAGGAAGCTCTTGCAAACAGCAGAGATCAAAATCCGCCCACACCAAAGCCAACGTTTTCTGAACTAAAAGACCTGGTAATGTTACCAACCAGTTTGATTCAAAATTATTACGCACGGCCCGAAGCACTCGCAACCGGCAATGATCAAAATCCTCCTACTACAAAAGAAACTGGGATGTGCCCAATGAATACAGCTGATAAAAATGCAAACGGTGAAGATGATTCGTTACGCCAACTTGGCGAAAGGGCGAACAAAAATTGCAATTCTTCCAATAAGTAAGTACACATAATACAGATCGTCGTTGCTTTTGTGGATATACTGTATTCTTGTAAAATTAATAAGCAATATAAATAATAATAATGTAAATATATGAAGCTCGAGTGTATTATATCTACATATTCCAATAAAGTGTAACCAGGTACGCCAGTCGCTGTGTGTGTAAATATATTTTTAATTTTCCTATAACTGCTAGACTGCTGTAAATACCACTATGCATTAATTATATTAGATTCGCATATTTCTGGATTTAAAAAAAAGTAAGTTGGAAAATACTTCTTCCCATAAATTTTGAGTTATAATATTTGATTGCACTTAACTTTATTCTGCAAATAAAGTATATGAGACGCAAGAAACGCAATGTTGGTCGACTTGTTTAAAATATATTTTTTAGTTTTCTTAAGGATTAATCAAAACTTAAATCTTGAAATCTTTAAAAGAGCTAAAATCGTTACATCTTTTCCGACATTGTTCTTGTGGTATCATTATATGTGTACAAAGTACATACTACGCCATATTATAAGTTAACATCTGCAATGAAAATGTTGTATTTATACCTTAAAAACTTACTTGTTATTTACTTATTTAAATAAAGGTCAAAAAACAGTAATCCAGCAGCTCTGAAGCAACCCACAGAATGGGAAATACAAGCTGATATCTTAGCAAGTACTCAAAAGTACAACCCAATTGATACTATGCGCAAATTCAGAAAGGAGAATAGATCCAACAGCAGTTTGCCCAATAGAAGAGACAATAAGCCAAAAATTCAGCGTTATTTCGAAGAAGACTTGAGTGAATTTTTTGCTATGGACAGCCCTCTTCGATCTGGCCTATCTAGTGCAAGAAGTGACAGGGGTTCGAAGCCAAATTTGTCCGATCCTGATTCCAATTATTTTGTCAGTTCAATGCAAACTGATGCCCCGAATGAAAAAAAAGTACAAGAAGTTAAGAAAAAATCTGAAAATAAGCAAAAGGAAACACATTTAACGGTTTCGCACAATGGACGAGGGATTCCATCACCGAGCCTCTATAAAGTTCGAGAAAGATGTGCAGTGTGTTCTAAAAAGTATAAACATTAGTCGAAGTTATTTTAAAGTTTCATTAGACGTTGACGAGTATTCATTTATGACTTAATATCAGTATTATTTGTAAAGTATTTTATATAGCAATAATAAATTTTAATAATTCCTTACAAAGTAAGCAAACATAATATTTTATTAATTGCGGGTGGTTATGGTGCGACTGAATTTGTGCTTGTTCTGCATGTATGATTGGAATAATTCAGTGACGTATTGCACATTCACGGATGCGGTAAGTCAACCATAGTTTTACTGCCTTTTATTTTTTTTGTATCCCATTCGACCAATATCACGTTCGAAAAACTTGGAAAAAAAACTTTAAAGGTCGAAATAAAGGTACCTATGTAAAACGGCAACGAACAAAAATTATTTTGCTTTTCTACACACTTTAATTGAATTCTGGGTTGAAATTTATGTCGTTTTCCATTGGTTTCACTCGGGGATCCACTTATTATGAAATCCAATGGAACAACAAAACTGCTTCTGAAAGAATCCACAAAAGTATTGGTGAAATGCCAAAAAATAGTCTACGGCTGCTGTCAGCTGACTTGTATAAAATACATAAAGTACACTATGTATGAGTGCTTCTTGAGTTGAGTGGATTCTGACTTCAAATCGAGAAGCGAAATTGTCTCCTCAGAGTCACTAGAAGAGTATTTTTTGTGCCAATGGAACGGTTTCAGGAGTGATCTTTCGATTCCGGACTTTTCCGGACGCTTCTTTTTGCCCAATGGAAAACGACATTAATCTTTCGCATGAACGGAAGTGGACAAAACAGTGTCGTCCAACAACAAAAAACAATTGGTAAAAGTCTATCTGGATTTTTGACCGGAACCGGGCCCTAAGGGACAATTAAGTTTGAGAACCACAGGGGTATTGTCACCACAACCTTTTATATGAGGCGCTGGTATAGACATCTACGACGTCACAATTGAACGACCCTAATTCTTATCACAATTTGTTGAAAAAAGGGAGTTCGATATCTTTGTATAATCTCCTGTGGTGCGCAAGTGTCAGATCCTATGTGTCAAGCTTTGCGAATTCAATCCACGGGCAGTTTAATGAACAATAATTTATAAATTAATTACAAAATGAACTGAGTAAATTTCACACAAACTTAAAGACTAAAAGGGAGAACATCGCAAGAACGTTATAGATAAAATAAAACAATCGATTTATTGCACTACAACCGTGGTAAGTGTACAGCGTTTAGAAAACTATTGATTTATCGCTTTGTTTACTATTAAAAAAAATATCTTGATTTGTCATTATTGTTATTTGTTTATAGCTCCACTATGCCGAGTACTCTGTTACTTGCAACAAACAGTGAGGGGCGTGTTTACACATTGTCAACATCGTCATCAGGATGGCGTGAATTTCCATACCTAGGTTTAGAATTCAAAAAAATATCTGCAGTGTCGAATTTTATGTGGGCAATAGGTGGCGACAGGCAAGTCTACGTTCATGTTCATGGACTTGATGTTCCAATTCGAGTGAAAGAGGAATCGTATGAAAACGAGAGATGGCTTCCCATAGAAGGGTTTTCAAAGAAAATGTTACCGACTGATCGTTACCACTATTCATCCATGGATGGCACCGTTGATCGTAACATTGATAAAATACGATTGCCGTCTATGGCATGGCAATGGGAAGGAGAGTGGCACTTGGACTGTACTCTAGATGGACAACCACTTGACCATGATGGATGGTCATATGCGCTCGATTTTCCTGCTACGTATCAAGTAAAAAATTCATGGAATTCGTATGTTCGCAGGCGAAAATGGGTACATATAATACTATAGACATGTTCCTTATGTTCAGCTATTGTTATTAGATTTAATTTCTATTCGAGTAGATACGTTTTCGGCGTTACAGTGCTCTCAATAATTGGTGTGCCGTGGCACCATTACATAAAGATCCAACACAAGAACCGTTCATCGATGTTGCAATTGGTGGACTCAATATTCCAAATGCTTTGGCGGGCACAATGCTCGTTTGGGCCGTAACCGCTCATGGACGAGTAAGTAAATCATTGTCTCTGATGAAGTCCTTTGATTTCCGTAATCGATTGGTCTACATAATATAGATTTTTTTGCTTTTAATGTACTCGTAATTTACACGAGATGACATTTTTAAGTCACACCCAACAAACTTTTACACTTTTACTTTCAATGCAATATTGTAGGCGATGTTTCGGTCAGGCGTTAGCTCAACATCCCCTGAAGGTTTACGATGGACGGCAGTCAGCACGCCATCGGGCTGTGAAATAGCACAAATAAGCGTTGGTCCCATCGGTTTGGTTTGGGGAGTTTTATACAACGGACGTGCGATTGTTAGATCTGGTGTTACAAGAGAATGTTTAAGCGGACAGTCATGGTTAGAAGTAAAGCCACCTGGAACTGGAGTTAAAATTTTACAAGTCTCAGTTGGAACAGACGCTGTATGGTGCGTGACGAATGACAATCACGTTTGGTTCCGAAGGGGAGTGAGAGGAGACGCTGCTGGGATAAGTGAAGATGCGGCCATCGGCAGCGGATGGGTTGAAATGGTGGGCAGTATATCGATGGTATCAGTTGCAGCGAATGATCAAGTTTTCGCTGTAGGATCTGAAGACCGCAGACTTTATTTCAGATCAGGTGTGACAGCGTCAGATCTAACGGGCAAAAAGTGGCGCCTTGTGCAGTGTCCAATGCAAGTCAGTCGCACATCGAGTACAATGAGTTTAATGTCCCGAAAAAGTGGCGGTTCCTCGCCGGGATCCAAACACCGAAGTATTTGTAGTCTATATAAAGAAAAGGCCGTCGTTGAGACGTGCGCCGTCATTGAAAATGTAGGTGAAATAGACCACAAGCTTTCAGAACAAATTCGTCATAAACCAGATTTGTGGAAAAAAAGTTCAGACTCACCACCTAGCATAGGAAGCTTAAAAGATCACCGACGTAAACACACGTCTATTCTTCAAGATAATACACAGGCATCCAGCGCGCCTGCCCCTGACATTGGGGATATTTCGGGAAAACATTTTGAAACACAGCTTAAAAACCCAAGAGCATGGTCACCAGTGCGAAGTGTGGGTTCCATTGTTGGCACAGAAGCGCATCCGGAAAGCGACTCCGCTGTATTTGATGCTGATTTCACAAGAGATTCAGGTGTATTTGGAGACGATGATGATCACGGTGGCTCGCAGTATTGGGCCGAATTCGAAGTTCTGTGGAATTGCGTCACCGCGGGTGCAGTTGTTGTAGACCCTTCTAACTTGCCAAATTGGTTTATAGATAATTATTCATTGGATAATAATGGAGAGCTGACACGTGAATGGCGTCTGGATATCATTGATCGACTTAAATCAGTTTCAATGGCCTTTAGCTCAGCCGAATTTCAAAAGTATGAGAAGGCAATAGAAATGACATCCTGGATAAAATCAGGAGAAGCTAGAGTCCAAAAGCCAGGTGGTGTTTTTGAGGATTGTCACATAGAGCTTGAGTGGGTTAGTTCTTCGTCACAAGAATCAGATTCGGGTACCTTCACAGTTCTTAATCCAGATGGTGTTACGACAAAAATTCAATTTTCGCTGTCCGAGATTACGTGTATTCAATGTTGCAGTGAGCCTGGTTCACCTCGCATAGCTGTTCATGCACCTCGATTGCCGGCAGGCTGTTCACCAATAAAACTAATGTTCTCCGGCGATACAGAGATGGAGGATTGGATTTCACATCTTACTTCCGTGTGTTGCCAAATCAACGAGGTATTGGGCAAACCAGCTTTCAGCTCAGTCTGGGCTACCACCGATATGGGTGATGTTTTCGTCTTCGACCCAAGCAATATAAAAGCTGCTCAATTTTGTAAAGATACCAAATCGTACATTGAGCGTGTAGATGTCTCAGCGACTGAAACTCCCTACTACAATACTTTGTACAGTGGGTAAGTGGATGTCTTCTTTATTTAAAACTTTTTAAAACTTTCTTTTGCAGAATGGCTCCCGGTACCGAACTCACAATAACCGGATGTGTGTACGACGATGCAGATCATATTCGTTTTGATTTTCAGTGCCATCCAAATATTAAAGTAAGGCACAAAGTGGAAAAGTTGAGAGTGATTGCAATGCATTTAAATCCCAGGTAATCAATTTTTTATTAATAGCTGTTTTTTATTATCAGCTATGATCCATATAGATCATCGATTTACATGCACTTACAACAACAGCACATGATCCTGCTTCTCATCGAGATCACGAATCATGATCTGAAAATGTATTCCACTATTTCCGGCTGCGTTGTTTCTTTCATTCTTGAATGTTGGTGTGCCTGTAAACCATTGCCACACAATCGCATTGCCAGACTAAAAAATGGAACACAAAATGATTTTTTTCGCATTCGAATAAAGTCCCTGTCCGTATTCCGAGTTATTTTGTTTTTTCTCTTTCTATAAAGGTATGTCCAGACCAGCCAATCATTTGATAAACAATTAAATACCTTCATGTTCCATATTTATTTCTAAAACACTTATTAAACGAAACAATTCTTATAAAATGCTTAGAAATGTTTTGCTGGTTTGGATCTGGACACCAGGAAAACGTTTATGAAATGTTTCACAGTTACCCAATCGTGATGGGAAATCGTTTTTGTTTTACAAGTATCCCTGCAGAAAGTGAGCGCTGTTTTTCGATTATTATTTGTTTTTAAATAAAATAAAAATGTACAGAAAAGCTTTGAATACCTAATGAGAAAGTGATTCACTTAATGCGATTATTTGAATTAAATCGCGTGTCTCGTGATTGCCAAGACCAAAAATACAAAAATAAAAACTACTCGCTGCTAATAATCCCACCACATTATTTTCTTCTCGTCCAAAACAGGATAAAGGTGAAACATTTAACAAACATTTACCCCCGTATTAATAAACAAATAAGTATACAAACATTTTACGCAACTGCTGAGTAACGAGTTGATAACTTTTACGCAGTGTTTATTAATACGGGGGTTAGTAAATATATTTCAGAAATCTTTTATAAATGTTTATAAAATCTGTCCGATTTGCTTCAGACACATTTTATAACCATTTCTGAAATGTGTCGGTTGTCTGGACACACCTTAATATGCCAAGATAAACTCAAGCGGTAGCAGCAAATATTGCTATATTTGAAAAGAAAAATTATGCAAATTTGATTCAAATATGGTAACACCCCCGACTTTGCAAGTGAAATGACATGTGCTTGTGTGACGTCACATTGAGAATAATATTTGCAATATGGCTGGTGGCAATATGAAGTTTGAAATACCCCGTATAATCTGTTTTGTTTTTGAAAGCAACAGTTACCACAATTCCAAAATGAAACTTTTCAATGATCCGTTTTGTTTTATTTTCGTGATCTGATTCGGATCAGAACACGCTGATAATAACAAAACAGCTAATGAACTTGTAGGAAACCACAGATTGTCTGAAATTTGAGTTATTTTTGGGAGTACATATGGAAACGGTACCTTTGGTGGGCCAGTCGAAAGGACACAGGGAATTCAAAACCCTCTAAACATTTTTGTGAACTCATTATTGAGAAAATAAACTATCTACTTATTTTTTGATTAACTCTCCATGTCTGGCAAAGTTCAAAAGGTCCTTAGCTTAGCCGTTCGGACACAGTTCCTACTAATCGCTATACAAATCAAATAATGTACACAAACGAATAAAGCTGGGGCTTCACCTTCCTTACCTATTTTTGGCCTAAAATACGCGAGGATAAAACGGAGCAGTTTAATCGCAATAACAAAAATGCAAAGACATTTGTCCAAAAATATATACTAATCCAAATCGTTTGTTTTATTTTTTATCACCAGGGTGGGACACCGGATTGACACCGCTAACATATTTGAGAAAAGTTTTTAGTTTTACCCATTTTTTAGGCAATTACCTACACAAAAATGGAACCATAATACTGTCGACCAAATGATATGTTACGGGTCGCAATAGTTATATACAGGGTGTCCGCCGGGAAGGTATACTACTTTGTTTTGCCGCCATTTTGGTAAACATTAGTCTTGACAGTTCATATTTGGCAGTCGTGAAGTAGACACTTGGCAAATTTATTATGGAAAAATATCCGATAAAACAACGTGTTTTAATCGTTAAAACATTTTATCAAAATCAATCATCGATTACTGTGACGATGACAAAGTTACGTGGCACATCGCATACAGCCAGGATTACAATGGAATTACTGCGAGACCTCTTTCCCCAACAAGTTATTTCAAGAAATGGTTATGTTGATTGGCCTTTTTGTGGGGATATCTGAAAAGCAAGGTTTATGCAAACAAACCAGAAACGCTTGAGCAACTCAAACAAAATATTCGTGATGAAATTAATGAAATACCGCGTGAAATGTGTGAGAATGTAATGAAAAATGTGCTCAAAAGAGCTCGCATTTGTGAGACTAACAGAGGCGAACATTTACCTGATATTGTATTCCATACATAATTGCCGACATTAAATAAAACATTTATCAATATAAGATCCATTCTCATTCATTTAATCAAAAATTATAAACAAACAAAGTAGTATACCTTCCCGGGGGACACCCTGTAGAAGTCGTCAACCGATTTCTTAAGAAGCTCTAAGGATTTACACAAAATTGAACTTTTTTTCATAATGGATATGTCCGACATAACTTACTTACTTACTTAGCCAGCGCCACAGTCCGGGTTGGACCTGGCCCTTAACCAACACACCTCTCCAGTTAATGCGATCTTTAGCAAACTGCCTCCAGTTGAGCACTGCAAGTGAATTGAGGGCCCCTTCCACTTGCGCGGCCCACCTAAGGCGAGGTCTTCCTCTACTGTGTTGACTCTTTGATTGTCCATTCGATTTACATGTTCCAATCATCTCAGACAACCGATGCCTACTTTTCTGACCAGGTCGATGTCACTACACAGATCTTCAAGTTCTGCTCCTTCAAAGTCGTTCGAAGCGACCAAGGAGAAGCATGACTGAGTCTTTCATAGAGTCTGCTTATTTTTTCTCCTCAAAGCCTAATTAATCAATTGCCCTTAATTTGAGGCTCCGACAGAGAATGCGCTACACAGAATTTTCTGTCCCGACGGATACCTCGCTAGGGCACGATTTTGCCGAACTTATCTCGAAATGAGAGAAGATTCTGCATAATGCATTTTAACTTTATATTTAACTAGCTGTACTAGCTGTAAATTCTTCTTCTCTATTTTCATCTAACAAAGGACGTAAAATATCGTTCATATTAAGTCCCGGCCAGTGGTTTTCTTCGGCCTTTTTTTTTACAACTTTATGCAGCTCCCTCGAGTGTCGAGAAATAGCTTTTGGGTTTTAGATGGGAGGTATCATGCCCTTTTCTACGCCTATACCCATTTCCAAAATGTTCAGTTATACGTTCATATTTATTGCGTGTATTTTCAATATTATTTATTCCTTTATTTTACAGATTCAATGAAAATGTTATCATCTTGAATTCCATGGAAAACTCCGAATGGTCTAATGAGATATGCAATTCCAATATGGTTTTTTCTCCTGGAGCTACTTTTACATTAACATTCAGGTAAGACAATTTAATTACATTTTAAACATTGATTAGGCACATAATCTTAAAATCACCGACCTATTCCAATCAATACAAAATGAATGCATACCCTGAAAGATCACTGTACTAACTACACCTACAGCGCTTTTAATAAAAACCATATAGTGAACCCTTGAAGAGTAGTTTAACTATTCGGTGAGTAAAGTATAAATTACATCGAAACATAAGTTGAAAAAAATTGGTTATACTCTTCCGTCTTCCAAAGACTTATGTGGTATTCGATTGGGCTTCTTCAGATTCGCTCTCAGATTTGAGATTTCGTGTGTCTAATCGAACGTAAAAACCCCACTTGCTCTTTGTTTTGTTGATTGGAATATGTGTAGCCTTCAAAACTTTTTTACGTGTTTTACTGGTTAAATTTTATATTAAAACATTCAGAGTTTGCGGCAAAATTGATTCTAAACATTTTTACATAAATAAATTAACAAAAATAGATCCACACGATGCAATGCGTTTCTTTGCAGTTGAAAAATTTCACAAAAACGTAAACAGACTCCGCTAGTTGTCAAACTCAAACGATAAATTTGAAGCAAATTTCCTTCGCCCTTTTCAATTGGGATTTTCAGATTTTGCTCTCGGATTTCACATTTTTCTTGCCCAATGGAACATAAAATGAGATGATTTTTTTGCATTTGTGTTGGTGCGTGACTTAAAAGCTCTTCTTAAATTGTAATTTGGGTTTAATTCAATTTATGTTGATATTCATTGCATCGGCCAAAAATATTTCTCTATTTTTCACAGACTAGTCGTCTAAAAACGTATGTAATAGCTCACTTCAAAGTTTGAAAAATTCCGAAGGTTTTGGTGTTAGTGAAAGACGGTGTAAATCTCGCTAAGAAATCGAGATTCGCAAAATTGCTCTGACTCTGAAGAAAATGCTTTTTCTGTCCCGATTGACTTAATGAGAAAACAAATCCAGATTCACAAAAGTGCTCTGAAATCTGAAAAATATTGTTTTTTTTTACCAAACGAACATTAAAAGTGCTCTGAGAGCGCCCAATCGAATACCACATTATTATAAATTTATAATATGGATTATGGAGTGGTAGTAGCCAACTTCGCGTTGGTTCCAATATTAAATTAGCGCTAGCGCTCTTCTTTCAGTGCGGAATAAATTGGAAACATATTACAAGAAACAGAAATAAAGTAAGTTTTATGGTATGAGGAATTTAAAAATAACTTTTTTAAAATACAGTCGAACTTCGATAAGTCGAACTTCGAGCATGTTCAAGATTTCACTTTTCGCAAAGCTCTCTTGAAGCAAATCCACTCAAAGAATTCGTTACTGACTTTCCACTGAATCACGTTTACATCGCATATTTTCTGTCAGTTACAGAAGGAAAAGTTATGCCGAATTCACAATGTCGCCAATGTGTGCCAGAATATGAATGCTTTGTTTCTACATAATATGTCAACGCACGCTCCCGTCAACGCGACATTGTGAATTGGGCATTATTTTTTCACTTCACTTGGCTAAATTTGTTTCTGATTGCTTCCGGAAATTTTGAATATAAACAAAAAAACTCTACAGACAAACAACTATTTCTGTAAAGAGTTTACAACTTACGAAATCATCATAAAGCTTCCAAATCGGAGCTGAGACTTTCGAGTCTAAATTTCATACCGCACAGGAAAGTCCTTAAACAACAAGCTGTCTCTGGAATTTAAAATTGACTGACGGCGTTTTCCATTGAATGCTCAATAATTTTGGAAGTTAAGAGACCCTCACAATTCTAGAATTTCTAGCGAAAGAACTGTTAAACAGTTTCTGTGATTTAATGGTCCTTTCGCAGTATAATATTTTTGACTACCAGTATTTTTTGAATTCTTTAAGTTTAAAAACTGTAAAAATTGTATTCTTTTAAAATTTATGGTATGTATCATAAAATTTCAGTCATTTATTTGTACCATTTGACTTGATTGAGTAATTTGATAGGTTAAACGTGTTGGCCTCAACAACAGGGGCCCAACACATATATGTTTGTGACATAATATATACTTGAAGATGATTTTGTAAACAAATTTGGGACGATCCGTTCGAAATCTGTCCATTGAACTTTTTTCTTAATTAAAATGCAATTTATTTAACTACGACTTGCCGGTAGTAGTAAACTTCTCTTTTCTCTTGTCATATCTTAGATCTACTTCCACAGGATACCACATTGTTATAAATGACAACTTTTTTACGGAATTCAATCATCGCACTGATCCAGATGCTGTAACTTGCCTGTACGTGAGTGGTCGCGTGAAGCTGTTTAATATTAGCTACAAAAGTCCCTCAGTAATAATACCTTTAAGAGATATTTTTTGGCGCCAAATCGGAGGTCATATTAAAAAGGTGTTCTCTTGTAGCGCTGGTGTTGTTTGGGGTATTAGTTGCGACAATACTGCTTGGGCTTACACAGGTGGTTGGGGTGGGACTTTCCTAAAAGGTCTCGAAAGTAGTTGTGGTAAAATCAACACTATGACTGATACACACAATTACTATGTTTATGAGAACCAACGATGGAACCCTCTAAGTGGGTATACAACTAAAGGCCTCCCAACTGATCGACATATGTGGAGTGATGTAACTGGAAAGCATAAGCGAAGTAAAGAGCATACCAAATTGCTTTCTATGCATTACGAATGGATCTCTGACTGGATGGTTGACTTTCATGTTCCTGGCGGAGTTGACAGAGATGGTTGGCAATATGCGGTCGATTTCCCTGCATCGTATCATGGATCGAAGAAAATCACTGATTGCGTTCGCCGAAAACGTTGGGTCAAAAAATGTCGCCTCGTTACCTGTGGTCCCTGGCAAGAGCTTGGTAATTCAAAAATTATAGACGCCTCCCTCTTACCGGTCGACGATACCGATGACCCCGTTATAACATTGTGGGCTATTTCTCTTAGTGGCGATGTTTTGGTGAGGAATGGTGTATCACGTTCTAATCCCAAAGGCGATTCTTGGCAGCATGTATCTTGTGAGCAACCATTGGCTTCAATTAGCATCGGCCCAAATGGAAAAGTGTGGGTTGTGGGTAAAAATGGAACTGTGTACTTTCGGTATGGCACAAGTAAACAAAATATTTTGGGAGAAGCCTGGCAACCCATTGAATCTGCACCCGGAGTAACATTTAAAGTTATATCTGTTGGAAATGTGGGAACTTGGACTTTGGACACAAATAATCGCTTAGCTGTCCGCAAGGAAATATCAAAGGCATTTCCTGAAGGGTCTCATTGGCAGTTTTTGCCTAATGTTCCAAATATTCCTCCACATGGTGAGACCAATATAGGATTCAAGTCAGTGTCCGTTGGCAATGAAGTATGGGCAACATCCTTAAATGGAATTGTATGTAAAAGGTGTGGCATTACCAAAGACAACCCTGCAGGAACTGGATGGCAGCTAGGTATTCCGGTAAGTATCCTAAGTATTTTACATAAAATATTTCTTAACAGCTGTTTTAATTTCAGGGGCAATGGCAAAACATTTCAGCAGATGGATATTACTGAAAATTAGACTTCATACTTTTTAATATTTATTACTGCAGCTTAACATACATTCCTTGTACTTACGTAATTATTTGTCATTAATGTATATTTATGCGATTTAAACTTAATTTTATTTGTATCCATTTGTTGATATTCGAATGCATTGCACTCACGAATTTGCTATTCAATAAATATAAACTGCGCATACCCTTTATACGTATACAGTTTTTTGGCAATAATTCACCTTGAAGGGAACTTTATTTGATAAGGTCGCTGTAGCACTGGAGACTACGAAGGGTTTGATATTAGGCCTGCTTTTTTGGGCTTCGACCTCAGCAAAGCAAAGTATAGTAGGATATTCAGAACGCAATTACAACAACTACGCTCTACTTGACACTTCGAGGACTCACAGTAGTTGTTCTCATTGCTGAAAATCCTACTTTACATTCCTTTGCTGATATCGAAGCTCGAAAAAACACGCTTATTATTCGTTCGTGCGTCTTTTTTTTTTATTATTCGAAAAAAACGGAAGCGACGTAGAATTTGCTACCGAGTCCAAACGGCTAAAACTAGAAGCCTTGTCCAGCACAGTTGACCTCTCTGGTTTCTCAGATGTTTGCGAGAGATGGCGCAGTGGTTCATGAATGCGATATGATGCGACAAAGCAGTACCCGGTCAATTAGTTTCTACATTTCGGCATAATAAAACAATGCAAAATAAGTTTTAACGTAACGTGTTATCGTTCCGGATTAGATTCGCTGATAATGAAAAACGCCTAAGGAATTAATTAGTTATGTGGCGCCATCTTTCTTTCATGTTGAAGCGTCGAAGAGGCCCAGTTCCATATTATATTATATTTCTATGACGGAGGGCCGGGTTGCAGGCACCAGTAACTTACTTTGCAGAGATAGGTGTTCAGCAAAATCACGCCTATAGTATCTTGACAATGCTGATATATTGGTCATTTGACAGCGAATTTGCTGATTTGTACAACTGCTTTAGCAGTTCTGGTCACGTTGGTTAGCAATTGCAATGCAAAACCGACCAGGTTGTCAAAAAAAATCAAATCTGATAAACATAGGAAAACAGGATACACCGGTATTTTGACCGGTACAAGCCTGAAAAAAACAATTTTTTGATCGAGACAGTTGCCTTTAAAATAGTTTGGTATCACCAGCCTCGTACGTTGAACACGACCATTTCGTTGGCAACGCGACTTTTCGCCCATATGTCACCGACTGTCAGTGGATTGGATATTGACAACTACATATTTCTTAAGTTTCCACGAAAAATATTTGTGAACTGTAGCACGCGTTAAAGTTTAAGTTTAAGTAAAATTTCATCAAAATAAAAACAAAAAATGTCTTCAGAAATAGCTCTTGATGACATACAGAAACAGATATTTGAGAAAATAACTAAAAATGACGCCAGTGAGTTTAAACAGTTGATAACTCGTATCAAAAGTACGGTGAACTTTGTCGATGAAAATGGAATGACACCATTGCAGCATGCTTGCTGCAAAGGAAACAGGGAAGCTGTCCAAATTCTGCTTGATCAAGTAAGTAACTAAAATTTAAAATTAAAAGCATGAAAATGATTTGTTTATATAATTGCTTGAAATATTTCGTTTTTTGAAGATACCAGCTCAACTCAGGGAGTTATTTAGAATAAAACCCTGTTCAGTGCATATCTTGGCGCTATTTGCGATGTGGAACTGGGCTTCAACTAGTAAGGCTCTCTCGTACATATTTTTTATATAATATGTTCTGCAAAGCCCGTCATCGCAATCTGGAGCAAAAATCACGCGAAGAATTTTGGGTTCCATCTCACGTCCCTTGCAATTCTGCACAATAGAGCAATGTTTCTTAACAAGACCTGAGTAACTAATTGCATTCTTAGGACTAGTGTAAAATTATATTGCACAGCATAATATGCACATAAATGACCAAAAGTAAATTACCAGATTAGTTTGAAAATGGGTAAAAAGATGTGCTGCTATTAGGCTACAGGAACATGACCATATGATGACCAAAATGTTCATATTTGTACTGCTAGTAATTTAAGGCATATGTTCGTTGCTGCCAATATGTAGTAAGTTATGGTTCACTCTTCTCATAACTCAACATAAATCAACTGAACAGAAGAACAAAGAAGTAGCACACGAAATTAATGTATAGACTTAGCACTCACTCACGAAATTGATGAAATAGACTTGAACTTGACTAGATTTGTTGGCTACTGAACGTCAACTAATAAAACTGTTTATGTGACCGATCTAGGCCAATCAAAACTGATACACGTCAAGTCAGCCAGCCGTAAGGCTTACTTAACTAGATTGAAGAATCTACCTGACACAGAATGTCTAAGTACTAAGTTGATATTTCGTATATACCTACATAGTATGTGGCTGACATAATAGGCGTTTTTTATTATGCTCAAATGATCTATATAAATCATTGATTTCCACGGTTTACAACAACAGTACGTGATCCAACTGTTGTTGTAAACCATGGAAATCCATGATCTATATAGATCATTTGAGCATAATAAAAAAGGCCTAATATGGTTGATGTGCTCGACTACTGAGCGAATCTTACATCTTAAGGTTAAGGTTTTTTCCACTGCGCAACCTTTCGCAAAAGTCCAAAATTCCGAGCAAGATACTAATTAAATTATCATTTTTATTATTCAGACTCGATTTTACGAACTCACAATGGCGACATTTTCCATATAAAACCACCCATTGTGACCAATATATATCTAGTGTTAGGGTTAAAAATGATACCCACATCCCACATGCACATACATTCATAAAGCAAATGCAAAATATAATTTAAAGTATCTATGTAATTTTTATTTAGTAGGCGCAGTGGCTTAGTGGTTAGTGTGTTGGACTACTAAGCGAGGGGTCCCAGGTTCGAATCCCGAAAAAAACCAAATTCCAACTAATGGTTTTTTCCGCTGCGCCACCTCTCGCGAACGTCTGACAAACATCCGAGAGTATAACTGTCATGAAGGAGCTTCTCAATTAGCCGTTTGGACCCGGCATAAAATTGTAGATCCCTTCTATTCGTCCCAAAAATGAAAAACGCACACAAACGAATGGTTGTGAGAAGCTAGGCCTTGGGTCTCTATAGACCTGTTGCGCCAACTATTTATTTTATTTTTTTATGTAATTTTTATTAAATAATTTCACTTTTTTTATTAGGGTGCTGATGTGAACTTTAATCAACATGGTGCAAACTACACGCCGCTGCATTTTGCAGCACTTTCAGGAAATAAGGATATATGCGTATTGCTCTTAGAGGCGGGAATAAATCCAGGCGCATTAAACTCGGTATCGAGAACGGCTTCTCAAATGGCTGCATTTGTTGGCAACCATACATGCGTTGAAGCGATAAATAATTATGTGCCAAAATCACAGCTCGAGCCATTTACGAAATTGCAGGGTAAACAAGTGGAACCATATCTACCTGCAAATTTGTTGGATAACTTTCATAAGTTTGTTATTGAAGTAAATCTTCATCCAGTTCACATTGCGCTGAATCTACAAAGGTATGGAAATCTAATAAAACATTTACCTAAACTGAAAAGGGTATTTGAGTTAATGACGGAAAAAGAAATGCATAAAAAGTATGATATAAACGAGTTAATGGCTTTTAAATATCACTATTTGAAGTGGATAGTGTCTGAAATTATGCGTTGTGAAGAACAATGGCAGCAGAGAAAAGAAAAGGCAAATGAATCGGATGGAAAACATGACTTTATCGAATTATTCGCAAAGCGTGTATTGAAAGAAAACAAGTCTGGACAGTTGGACTACATCGAATTTACAGTCAGAGACTGCGTACGGGAGTTTCCATTCCGAGAATGTACAATATTCCGTCAAGTGGTTTCACAACTCGCCAACAAGGACTCGCCACCAGCTTTGTTCGTATTGAGAAATGCAATCAATGGACAGCGGGGATTTATTGTAAGTGATAGTTTGATTACATAAACTCGTATGTTGTTCTATACTATACAAAATGTTGTTTGAGTTTTTCTATGTGGTAAGAGTAGTAGCAAATTCTTCGGCTTAAAAAATGTACACAACATTAGAAATTGGCAAATAATGTCGTCTGTTGGAAAGAGTTCCTCACTAATTCAAAGAGAGTAAATACCTATGTGTAATATTAAAATGAATAAACTTACTTAAAAGTTGCACTCATCTATTAGGCTTTTTCGATAAAAAAAAACACATGCACACAATGTACTTATACAGCTCCCTTCATTTTGTCCATTCAGTGTATTACTAACCACCAAAAAAAAAACGTTTTAAACACATTTCGCCGAAAGTTTCTAAAAATTCCGCACTTTTAAACGAAGTGAAGTGAATTTTGTTCCCCATTTATTAGTTCTTCCCGAAATTTATTTCCATTAGGACCTAAAATACCACGACCACATTCACATTATCAACTGCCTGTCACTCGAATGATCGAAGTATAGTGATGTGGTTAAGTTAATTTTACAATCTATGTGAGCTCATGAGACTCCATCTAACGAACCAATTTATCGTATGCTGCGAAGGGTTAAACCTCCCTTTAATTTAATTTTTTTCACCACCTTCAGCTTAAAGCTATAGTTATGAGTCCTAGGCTTAATTTAGTTTGACTTAATTTGTTTGTAATAAGCTAACTGATCAGTGGTTTTCAAATGAAAATAATAAAACTATTTCTCTGGGGTTTTCCAACTTCTTCAGCGACATGCTATACCTTAGAATCAAATTTCCTTAACACTTGCGACTTTCAAACGTTAATAAAGGAAATGATGTGCGATTTATAGCTACTATTAACTGCAACATTTTAATTAATATGTGTCTATAAAGTAATGGTCTTGTTTTTATTTATTAGGATGAAGTATCCTTTTGCAGTACATGTGGAGAAGAAAAGCCAGATAAAAAGTGTTCAAAATGTAAAGCTGTACAATACTGTGACAGAGAATGCCAGCGACTTCATTGGTTTATGCATAAAAAAACATGTGCACGGCCAACTTCAGCAGTTGGGACATCGAATCAGATAACATCCGCAATGGAAGACAAGAAAGAAATAGATGACAATGAAATCCGAGAATCACTTCAAAATATGGTTGTTAGTTAAATTAAAATAATCTTTAAAAAAAAAAAAACAAATGCAGAGGAGTTCACTCAAATATTTTAAATTTGTTGTTTGTATTTTGTATGCTGTACTCTTTTGATTAATATGACAACAAGACTTTTCGATTTTATGTATATACAACATTTTCACATGAGTCAATAAAGTCAAATAGCTTATAATTTTCTAGTTTTTCATTTGAACAATAGCAAAATGGATAATAGGCGTTTGTTATTTTACGCACATCGTTTATTTTCACAATAGTAGTTCCAACTGTTGTTGTAAACCATGGAAATCAAAGATCTATACAGATCATGTGCTGATGCCATTTTGCGAGGTGATTATTGGGCTTAGGTAGACATAGTCTTTAGCCGGTTCGAAATTATATTGTGTAACCATCCTGATGTTGTGTCCGAGCTGCCAATGTTGAAGACTATCGTTGCCAGGATATACTTCATTTTACATCTCGTTTACAAAATCGGCAATCATCTCTCGCTGCTCCAAAAAAGTCGGAAGCAATCTTACCGAGGCCTTTTTTTTTAGTAAAGTGGTATTTTCAGCAGGCTCTAATTGACACTTCGAGGATTCACACACCTATTGTTATAAATGAATAAATAGCCTTTTTAATAAAATTGAAATTTATTGAAATAAAATTAAAATTGAAAAATTATTATGAATTTCTTGAGTACCCAGGTAGCTGGGAGCTAAAAAATTAAAGTAAAAGTAAAGTTAAAGTAAAGATCTGTTCACTTCCAAAGATTCGATATCAATGATTTTAATATAATATTAGACAATATTAATTTTCAAGTGTCTTGCAACACCTACACATCTTGGCATATCGCATCTTGGCCCGATAAATATTAACTCTCTCATCCTGATCGCCTTCTTGCAAGTATTCTCCTATGTTTCGATAATCTTTATTTTGTTGGAAATAAAGGATCTCATACCCAGCAGAATGGTGCTTGTTATCATTTCAATGGCGGCATCTACGTCACTATCGATCGAGCATAGTGACCAGGTAAAACTGAAAAAAAAATTAAGGACTCCACAATTGGGTTCCTCATATCGCCACCCTTTTTAATGCAGCTTGTGGAATTTTTATTGCAAAGGGCTGTACAAAAAAGACAAAGAAATGCAGTTTTATGATTGCATTAAAAATGTATGAAATTATAAAACAAAATGCACTAAAAACGGTGAAACGATTGCAAAATATCCATCGTTCAATCGAATCGTTTCGACCATAGTATTTGACAGTTGAATTAGTAACGTGAAGCAACATTAAACGATGTTCGCTCGATCGTTTTGTGCTTACGCGATTAGAGACTAGATGAATTGATTGAGCTTCCCTCTTCCCCGATCCTGTTCTTTTTATTCTACATTACTATGTATTTAATGAAAGCCCCGTAAGATCATTGAGTTAAGAACTACAGAATTTATAGAAATGTTTATATATAACAGATTTAATATTTACTTTTAGTGATCACAATAAACGAAACTGTACTGCTCATAAAAACAGTAGCAAAACGTACTACAAATACGAGTTAGCCTTTCATTCTGTATCTCGCATTAAGAGATAAGCGGTAAATACTACTAGCTTAGGTGTGTGTTTTCTTTTCGAACTGCATTTGTTGTACAAATATTTTAAATAATGCACGCCGGGTTGATATATTACGCCATATAAATCAGAGAATGCAGCATTAGCCGAAATGTTTTTCAACATACTAAATATGCCACTTTCGCTTTTACAAATACAGTAGGTAACTAGAGTCATATACGAGTATTTAACCATGCATCAACAGACATAGCAAACAGTAAATAAATCTGAAGATATATTGTGGGTAGAGATTTTAATTTTATATCAGTGACCAACGCTAGAAAGGAATGCTCTTTTTGGAGCAAAGTTACATTCAGTGTGTAGCGAAAAGCACTCGAAGAATTGTTGGATGTTCCTTTATCGATACTCAATCTGAAACCCCTTCGTGATTCCTTTTTCTTTTTCACAGCGTTTTCGTAGCTAAGGTCTTGAAAATGGCAGTTTGCTGCTTAACAGGCTGCAATTATGGCACTACCACACGGTAGAGTATTTTTTGTGCCAATGGAACGGTTTCAGAAATGAATTTTTTGATTTCCGAATCTCCCTGTCGCTTATTTTTGCCCAATGGAAAACGACATTAAACTCCGCTGGGTCACTGGCAGAGTCGTAAGCATAAATAAATCAGACATCATACCCTCTTCTATAAACTGGGAGGATTGATCTTCATATATCAAGAATCCCATTTAGGTTGTATACAATTGATACCTATATACCTACAAAATTTGTAAGTACATAATTTGTAATTAACTAAGGAAATTTGTACCATTAATGTCGTTTTCCATTGGGATCGCTGATTTAACGCGGCTCATGGAACATGCAACGAAATTTATCTGCTTTTGTAAATGGATTAGTGCGTTATTTGACAGTAATATTTTTTTTTGGAAAAATCAACTATGGATATCGACTTGAAAAATGTTTCCCCAATGAAGATAATAATTCCTACAAAATTATATCCACGGCAATTTATGTATTTCTTTATTTTGGTTTTCACAAAACTTTGCGCATTCGGTTTAAAACGAAATTCTTAAAATGACGTAAAACAGCTGCGCAAAGTATATTGGGATTTGTGGTAGTATGTGTAAATCTGAAAAAATATCGAGATCTGCAAAAAGTGATCCGAATCGAAAAAAAGATTGATTTTGTTTGCCCAATGGAACATGAAAAGTGATTAAGATCAATGTGCCCCAAAGGAAAATGGCATAAATGTTGCTTTAAAAATATGATCCTTAGTTTTTGTGTCAAGTCCTCCTCGACTTAGCCTACTTTCCCCGCTCTCGCCGGTATGCGAATTGTCCCACTAGGTCACTGTTGTATGTGAATGATACCCACCTAGTCCTTTCGAGTGGAAACCTACGTAATAGACATATTTTTGTCTGAGTGCACCTCATCGAGAACCACCTTAAGCCAACAAATCAGGAATAGGTATATGAACAAAACTATTGAGTCCCATACGAGCAATAATTAAATAAAATTGTAAACATCAAATAATTAAAACAATTTATTTTAAATGGCATTTTTTTTACCATGGATAAACTGCCTCATGTGTGGAATTTTTGTGCGCTTATCATGAATGCCCCGGGTCTAATAAACCGCCATATAAATGAAACCACTGTGTGACGCGGTGCACGCAACGTGTGTATTTTCCTTCCTTAGACACTTATCGAAACTGAGTAGGATATTGTATTTATAAAGGCGGCCACTTTATGTCTCTGACTGATTGCTCGTGCTCTTATCACTTAAATTACTTAACAGCGAATGGAGACCACACATATTTGGGTGCTCCATTCGAAATGTGAAGCCGATATTTTCAATATCAATGTCTCATTTATAAAGTTTTTTTATGCATAATGTACATACAAAGAAAGAAAATTAAGAAAAAAATGCTGAGTCGCATTAATTTGAAACTTACCGCTTGCACGATTTATTTTCGGGAAAACGAATTTAATTTTAATAAATTTCCTACTAGTGTTCGATCAGAATTGGAATGGTTGATCTTTGATAAAAGATATAGATGAACTCTTGGCTGGTCTTGCTTCCGTGTGCTTTCAGTGGCTCGGAATGAAATTTATTCAAACTTTATAGTATTTGGATTTGGTGGACTCACGACTCACGAGGTGCGATACATAATTGAGAGCTTAAATCTAGGGACAAAATTCGTTGAGTGAATGTGTGAAACTATCTTTACTTGTAAAACTCACAGCGCCGTACTAATTACCAATTTTAGTCTCGACTTTAAATTTACTGTAGCTCACAATTGCATAATTTGTACGGAAAATATAGACACTCCGCGATACCAATAATCATTTTTAGTGTCCAGGCTAAATTTTTCGAACTCAATTTTCCAAACAAAATTGCATATTGTGACCTACAAAATATTTAGTGTGAAGGTTAAAAATGATTATTAGTAAGGCCCACAACTGTTTCTCCACATTTGAATCGTTTCGGGTCCTACTGTTAACAATAGCCTCTGGGACATATTGAGTTCATAAAATTAAGCCTAGACACTAAATATGATTTTCATTAGAACTGCACTATGTTTATAATAAAACTGATTAATTCATTGGATTTTACCCTTTGAAGTCCCAAAATTTGCATTCTTCCTAATATGAACTAGTGCCTAACACGAACATTGACTTGTATGTGCCGTTGTTTCGAGCAGAGACAATACTGAGACCACAAACTTCGGCCGATTTCCCGTTACTTGCCTACAAGCTATATTTTCATGGGGTGGCAAACGCAAAGTGCGTTAGTGTTGTTACATAGAAATTCGTATTGACAAATGTCATGTAACTTCAAAAATTCCGGCTCACCAACACGCTCGCACCTTGCATATGCCACTTCCGCTGTGTGCAAAGCTGCTGACAGCGTTCATAAAATTTTGTCCGTTAAATTTGAAATTATTTATATACGTGCGGATAGTATTTTTTTTTTGGGAATAAGTGTACATTTGCTTAAAATATTTATGAAAAATTGTCAATGCAGAATGGTTGCATGAAAATAAAAACATTTTGAGCAAGTTTTCTTCAGTTATTAAAGAAAAATTCACACAATAAATCTATCTTAATGATATCGAAAAGAGGTAAATACACAACCATGTTTGTCCTAATATCTTCTAGTATATAAAACATATATTTTAGATAATTTTACTAACCAACCAAATCAAATTATTCGCCTTTTAACAATTTATAATAACTAACCAATGGCATTCAGTAATATGAAAATGTGGAATTCATGAACTCTTTCACATTTCCCCACGGTTGCCGCGGTTGGCAGCATTTATTTTTGTAGTTTTTGTGTGTTTTTCCATGTCACACTGATTCTTTTTTGACATAACACCGATAGGAATACAAAATGGCGAATTTGAAAAAAAATTGAGGGGCCCAGCGGCAAGAGGATTGTGAGTTGGGGGTCTCAGTATGGTTTGTCTATGGTTTCGAGTGCAAAGTTTCCAGGTTTATCATTCTATAATAACGCTGTCATAAATCCTCTTTTTTTTCAGCCCCAAAACATATCCCGCGAAAATATTGAAAAATTAAAATTTCTAACGTACATAATATTTCCTTTTTGACTGTTGGTATATTTTTTTACATTTAACTGTCCTTTTGACTATAAGTAAGTACGGGCTTTTTTTTTATATGTATTTTGTCATGCAGAAAGGAGGCGAAAACAGAGACAATTTTAAAAGTAGTCGCCCGCCGGCGCCGGGGCCCAGAGATGTAAAAATGGTCCAAATGGCGACTAAATTCGCCCATCGGTAACGCTGGTTGGAAGGATAAGTTTCATTGCAGTTAGCAAATTTTGGTGTATCCTCCTTTTTTCATTCAATAATAATCTTTGGCATGATGACTTCCTGCAAAAATAGCATCTTGGCTTGTGCCTGCAATGTGTCGTCGAGGAGGAAAGGATGCCTCTGTTTTTTAAATAGAGACTTATGCTATTCTAATGGCTGCCGACTATATCTAGTGTTAGAAATAGGTGGCGCGGTAGGAGTAATTGCATCTGCACTGAAACGCTCAAAAATTTACTCTAACCGACAACCGAGTGCGATTTTTGCTTAGTTAAAAAGTCGAGGAAATTCCAGAAAAATGGGTTCTATTGCATTTGCTTCCGGGTAGTACAACAAACCGCAGCTGCGTGCGAATAGTCGAACGGTGTGTTTCAAAACACAAAAAAAAAAATGTCTGCAATATTTGTGCATTTATCCTTACATTGGGCACATTTTGGACCCAGTTTTGACTTCCTTAAAGTAAACTTTCTAAACTTTTACTTCTAGGTTATCTTTGTTTTTTAAATAATTTCATCGTGCTCAAAAATTAACAATAAGCATCTCTTACTACTAGAGTAGTAGAAATTCTACAATTATAGTGACCTGGGGTCGGATTCTGTAAGGCGAAACGATCAAACGTTTTCGTGTGCACGAATGATTTGCCCTATGTTACGCAAGGAAATTTTTTCGTGCACACGAAAACGTTTGAACGTTTCGCCTTACAGAATGCCGACCGCTTATGTACAACATATTCGGAAACAAAATTACACACAACACTGCATCTCTGGACAATATACGCACCAACAAATTAAGCGAATATGTTTAAGGCTGTGAAAGTGGTTCTTAAATTGTCCACTTCGCCTATTTATACCTTACCTTACTTTTTCTGGTTTGTTTGTTTTCATAAGTGTTGATTTATTTTTTGCTTATAAGTGCTTAAATGAAATAATGCAAAAATTTACAATAATTAGTGAGGGTGTTTTTGACCGTGCTGTGCGATTTGGCAGTGCAACTCTCTTTTGGAGATGGATTGTTTTTGTTTTGCTGTCTTTATTTACATTGCTCTTAAGATGACGATATATTTCTGTTTCTTTTCTTTGTTCTTTGGCTGTTGAGAGAGATCGACAGCCAAAAAGCAGTTGTCCTTATTTTAACCAAAATCTAAGTACAAAATAAACCGTCAGCTCAGATAACTTATGGGCATTGACTTAATATACATTTATGGACTGCTAGTAGACAACTTCGCGTTGGTTCCAACTCAAGCGCTAGCTCTCGTGGTTCGGAGCGGAATAAATTGGAAACTCACAACAGACGTTTCCATTTCGTTGCAGATATATAAGTACTTTAAGAAATATAGATGTAAGCAATTTATATGATGAATTAAATTCTCATGTACTTGAATGTGATATTCTTTACAATCATAAGTATTTATTGATCAGAAATGTGATTGAAATATACGCTAAAGTGTTATTACATCATATTTCTAAAACTAATAATGAAAAACAACATAAAAAACTAATTCGAAATAAATATACGAAAATTGTGCAATTTATGGGACAATGAAAAACGATTTTTTATTCAAATTTTGTTACTATTAATTATTTAAACTAGCACAATTTCGAGATGATATCTATTGTAAACAATGCCGCATCAATTTGAATTTCAACCGTTTCACTTGGCAAATCCACTCACGCCCAATAGGTGGCTCTAGTATTCTATGGAGAAATCCAAGATGGTTGTCATTTTGTTTCACTTACTTTTCGCATAGAACCACGAGCGCTAGTTATGTTGGCGTCATTTTCTAGGCAGAGATTGTATGGAAGTGACATTTCACTAGCAGTCCATATAAATAATAAGTCAATGCTTATGGGAAAGTATTTTTATGTTTCTGACAGTTAATTATGTTTTTTTTTTATATTTTATTACACCTACCGCCATTTAGAACTTTTTGCTGCTTCACATGTACATTCAAACATAGGAAATTTAATTTATTTCATGTATACATTCGTACAACTGCAAGTGTATATAAATTTTAAAATTGTTGATACTTTATTAAAATCTGTATCCATATGTACATTACTCCTAAAGATGACTACAACTACAACTGTTATACCAAGTAGGTACCCGACCAGCATCATGCTGCACCAATAATATATTGTCCATATTCAACAGTTTAGAGATTAGTCTTACTGCGGTGTACCTCAGGATAATCCCAGCGCTCGATCTACGGAAAGAATGTGACAATGCGTTCATCTGGCGTTCCGGTACTATTTCAAAACCATATGAGAAAAAGGGATTTTGCTTAAGTTTTATTATTTTCTAATGAGTGGCCATACTTTCTCACAAAGCAAAATATACGCCGCGCATTATACACTGAAGTGGTATTAAAATAAACAATGGAGCGGCACTTGGCACAGACGCCAGGTATACCGCCAGAGCTCAGGACCATTGACGTGCAGTTAATCAGGGGCGAGAATCAATTAGTATGGTTTCTTCTGAATAGTGTGAATTAAGAATACAATTAGGGATAATGAAAATCTGCATGGCACATTTTTGAATACACGAAAGAGCCCATACAACTTTACATTATCCGAATGTGTTTTGTGTTGATTGGGCGTGGGCAAAAAGCATGATTCTCGTTATATAGTTATATTATGTACCTAGTAGAGTATTCAGAAAGCAAAATACGAAGTCTGTTGTCGTTGACAATTTTCCAATATACATAATTGTTTTTATTTGTTATTTTTTCTCCTATTGTGAAAGGTAGTAAGTAATAACCAAGAGCATTTTCAATAACACATAGAGGAACAATAAAAGAGATGCCAGGAATTAGGACTTCAAAGTGAATTTTTGCCAAATAATGGACTTTTGCGTATATGGATTAACTTAAAATACCTATACATAGATGAGTGATATATATTTTATTTTGCGGAGGTAAGCGTTACTATAAAAAAGGTAACTTTTTTAGCGATTGTAACATGATTCGCCGAAATAGGTTTAAAGACTTCTGGACTAAACTGGAACGGTTTCTAGGTTTGCTTGCAATTAAGAAATAGGATAGGTTTTTTGGTTTTAGCGTAGTCCAGAAGCGGAAGCCTAGAAGCTGATATTTTGGCAGTGAGTTTTCAAATACCTTTTAACTTCTAACTTTAGAATGTTTTGGTCGATGGGAATAGAATTAATTTTTAATTTGCCTTAAGTTGAAAAGTAAATATTAACTTAACATTTGGTTTACAATTTCAAGAAAATTATATTGATTAAGCAAGATAGTTGGTCTCGATTGTGCGGCAAAATCTATTTGGCCTTCTGTACCTAGCTTTTGTGTTATTTTTTTTCTGTTGTGGAAAGCCGCAATTGTAAATATAAGGAGAACCAACCCACGATATTTGACATAAGTATATTGAGAAGACCAAAAGCTAATTTTTTTGAGTTGTAGTAGGTACCACCCAAAAAAAAGGAAATAGCTACGTGGTTTGTTTACTTAACCGACAGGTAGATACTCAATTTTAAATTTTAAAAAAATATTTATTTAAATTCATTAAAATGAATCAAAGTAACTTTTTACTTCGGCAAAATTATTTTGACAAACAAGTCATACCTAAGAAAAAAAAATATAATTTGAAATTTAAGAAGGAACTAAATAAAATTAGTTAATTAAAAAAAATCCGCTATAGCTTCAATAACTTTTTGTAATCTGTAATCTGTAGTCTTGGAACTGTCATCCCAGAGCTTTGCTATTTCGAAAGTGGTCTCCTCTCTGCTCCAGATCAGAGAAACAATTCTTTTTCCTCTAATATAAATTATACATTTTAAATAATATTAAATCTGGGCTTTGAAAGTAACTATGTAGTTGCATCGGCTTTTGTGACTGGAAGCGTCAACCTGTTGGAGAATATAATATGACTGCCCGATTAGCATATCGCCAGAAGTGTTACCAGCACCGGCTATTTATCTCCCATTTGGCTGATTGAACTTTTTACTGGCTCCTTAAAATTGTCATTTGGGATTTATTCTAATTTAGGCTATTCGCTACTAAACTTTGTCGTTTTTTAGACTCCTTAGGAATTTATACTTTTATTACGAACGTACATTTTTCGTGTAACTAAAACTTTTGAAACAGTTAATTGCAAATGACCACACTCCATTTTTAAACAGTTTTGAACAGACTCTCACAGCTCAACAAGTAAATAATTTCACAAGATATGCATGAATATGAAAACACGCTGTCCAAGTATGTCCCCTTCCAGTAAAATATTTTGTTAATATTGGAAATTGGTGACTAGAAAAGTCTTTGAATTAAGTACGAGTTTGAGTTGTATGTGTTTTTTTTTTATTTAATACTGTCGTCCTTAAAAACAATTTAATCAGAATAAGTGTGTCTAAAGTACTTCAAAAAAATGCGCATTACTTCACCTTCACCTTCATATTTGAGTTTGGCTATTTTTGGCTGCAAGATTTTTTTAAATTTGGCTCCATGTCTCTTTTAAAAGCTGGTAACACTGATCGCCAGGTGGAAATACGTAATTATTATTGTTTAAAGCATTGTGCTGGTTTATCGATTAATCGATTCCAGCCAAATCTCCATGACCGTTGGACGAGATAACAACTTATAACATTGCAGACCCCCTACCTACCATGCTTACTTTTTTAAACGACCAATGCGTTTTTTGATGAGTTGTTTTCGGCATATATTTTCACCGGTTATCCATGAAACTGAAATAACCTCTCTTCCGTCCATAAAACTCGGCTCCAGAAGCTTATAGGTTTACTTTTATACTTTTGGGCGAACTGTGGCAGCTTGATTTTTTTTCTTTGTCTTATATGGTATTAACCTATTCAGCCTCTGAATAGTCTTTTCAGCATATTTTTTAATTTGAAGCACAACATATTTAGTAGTTGAACCTGGGTCATTTCCTGTAACTCAAGCGATAAATTTTAGCATTGAAAACAAATTTTTTTTTAAAAATCTGTATCGTTTTAGTGATAAATATATCGATGTGATAATTACACAACATGGACCCAAATTCCAAACAAACCTCCTCTAAATACGTCTATCTTCTTTAGTATAACATTCCCGTTTTCTACCTCAAAGTTTGTTCTGCTGTGCTTACTGATTGGAAAATTAATAATTTGCCCCAAAATTAAATTCTTCCCTTATTTTTTTTCAACAGAAAGACCTCAATCGTAGGTACTTTGTGACAAAAGCAGTCCGGCTTTTCATATCTACCTCCGTCGTTTTCCCCATAATCAAAATAGACCTGTGAAAAATAAATCTATCATAACAATTTTCAATTCAAAGATACATTTTTCGCCAAACAAACCGTGAAAAATGATACGCACAAATAGGTCCGACCTGTCCAGTGATGGGACTTAATTGATTTGAGTCACACACGATATCATAGACCTCACCATATGCAATCAGTGAGCAAAAACTGACAAGGGTAGCCGTTAAGGAGTTATACTTCATCACTTTCCAAGTTTCCTTTTTGGCTACAGTACCTACAAGCAAACTTTGTAACTCATTTCGGATTCACCTTCTCTCCAAAAAGAATATTAAAAAAATACGTAAACTAGCAACATCCTTTATTATTATTGTTTTTTATAAAAAAAATATATTAGGCATAAATATTTCTAGCAAATAGGGGGTTGACACCTCGACCACCAAGAACCTATCAACCTAATTACACAATCAAATTAAATCACTCATGCTACCGTCAATATAGGGATACTAAATAATATGTACTCGTGTGCGTTTTATTCAATGATCAACAAATGTGTACGCAATTGTAAATGCAGTACCTACCTAATTCACACCTCGTTTTGCTGTTGCCTTAAACTAAGAGCATATTAATTTCTGTCTGTGCACCTTTTACAGAAACAAAAACCTAAGTGGAAGCAGAATGGTAAGATTTACCTGCGCGACAAGATCTCGACATCAGAAACACGGAAAAACGGAAAGATAAAACCAAAAAGTATACCTCCGTGCGTCGTCGCCCTTCGTCTGTGAACATCAGAAAGAAGATAAGGAACGGTGGCTGCTATTCGGATACATCGACCGAACAAACAGAAGGCAATAAAAAACAACAACATTTGATATAAGACATTTTTGTGTGTTGAGCGTGATGAAGGTTAAGAAACATAACGTCAGTAAATATACCCAATCTCACCATTTGACATGGCGCCAGCGTTTAAGATGCGGTCTCCTGTGAAAAGCTGATAGCCGAATTCGATTCCTGATGCGGCAGGTTATTGTTTTTTCTCTCTTGTGTTTTGTATATTTTTTTATTAATTGAATCCACTGAGATGTTTTCATTTTTTGTTTCACATTTTTTTTTTTTGGTTTACTTTTTATGTACTTATGTGTAGTTCTTCTACCTACATAATAGCTTACACAGATTTTACCACATTAGGGGAAATTATAATGTTAAAAGGAATGTGATAAAATATCAACGTGAGATATTACGTGTTCAAATGATTTGATTCTGATTTCGACTAACTTAACGCATGTATGTGTGTATTGTTGAGAGATTTATATTTACTTAAAGGAACATGCACATTGAACAATAATAAATGTATGAAATTAGCAAAATTCATAGCAACAGCATTGCGTTGCGTGGCCCTTTTCCCGTTTTCGTCCAACATATGTGTAGGTATAATGAACGCCTGCAACGAAGAGGTGGTACCTCATGTCATCATAAAAATCAATGTGGCACCAAGTGTGTCTGGAAAACGAGACTCTTAATGGCTTTTGACTGCGCATCACAATAACTGGATTACTTACTGTACAAAAGGAAATGCAATATGTGTCCCCTTCTGTCTACTAAGTAGACGGCGTTAATTTTATGCCTCATGTAGTTAATTTGGATGTCAAATCGTAACGAAGCATTGTTCCCACAATTAATGAAACACAAGTGTATCCATTCTGATGTTTGCATTTTGTCTCCTTTATTTAGGACAACAAACATTAAATGCTTAAAGGGGAATATTGAAATGAAAAAAGGGTATTAGGTACCTATTTTGGTATTTGTTAAAGTGAATAAAAAAAAACAGGTGCACTTTAACAATTTTGAATGAGACATGTTTTCTTATGACAACAATTTGCAACTTTGACCATATTGAGAAGAAGACCCAATTTTTGGGAAGATCTGAAGGCTTTCGAAATTTGTTTTCATTTTAAAAACTATTATAAATACATAGAGAGATGCCGTCCGACTACCTAATTTATGTTAAGGGAAGCTCATCGGTTTTTTTTACTGCTGGACTTGCAGGAACCCATCCGAGTCTTATGTTGGGCGTAGCTCTCCATGACAAAGATTTATAAGCTTCTATTTTATCTCTGTGGCAGGGATCGCTTTTATTGCCGCTTGGCTATCGATGAAAAAAGTTTGGATTATGTATTATTGCTATGTACAACCATTATTGCGAACTGTTTAGCAGCTGAGGTTTGCTGTAGTTGGAAGTCTGATAGAACTCGATTTTCGCAGTAGAATCCCGTGGCAGTAGCGCCCACATCCCTTTAGGATTCATCTGTGTAAATGGGCTTAGTCGATTCGTTAGATATCAGTGACAAACGGTGTTACAAAATCTATTCGGGTTGTAGTCCGTACATTTCTATATAAAATGTCAGGTGATTTTTTTTAATAATCTACCCATGAACCGCCTGGCTGTGTTTCCAGCTCCTAGTCTGCCTTAACCGAAGGGCATTTATTACTGTATTTAAAGGGCTATAGCGGCTTAAGATTAAGTATAACCTCTAGCACTGCTGTGAAGTTTGTTTGAATTATTCCAGTGGTGCCAATACAGGTCTTTTTATTTGAAAGTTTGTCTTAAGGACTATATTCATATGAGAGCGAATTCCGAGCTGCGAACGTGCGAGTAGTCGTAGTTTCTGACGTTTAATTCACACGCAATTTTGATTAGTCGCAGATACCCGCGATTCAGTTTAATTTTTAAAGGTTTTGAACGAATTTTTCATTGGTGGGCTTGTGGATCGCTAGTGTATTATGTGGATTGTGAATAAAGTGCGGCAGTTCGTGGCAGGAAGTTTCCATTCGCGGAAAAATTGCTGTAAATGTAAATTTCGCTATTTAAATTAATTAAGACTCAGGTATTTTTTTAGATTAGATGTTCATAGACTTCATAAATGGAGTTAAATTGATTTTTCGCAATTCGCTCTCATGTTAATGGTCCTTTAGGTTGGTAGCTTGGACAAGAAGTTCTAGTTGTTTTACCTCTAGAATCGCTTTGAGTTTGTTTTCGTCGCTCCAGTGGTGCCAATAGTGGTGTTTTTTTTTTTTTTAGTTTTGTCTTAGTTTTTAGGTTGTTTATTCGGACAGCGCCTGTCACTACCAAACGCAAATATTAATTATGTTTTGCAAGACTATTTTAGAACTACAAGACTACAATCTTCAGGTTAGTATGTACCTACAATTCCTGTGACCATATTTAAGAATTTTAAATTATAAACAACAGAAAGAGAAATAAAACACAAAATAATTTTTATTCATTCAAATGTACTTTATAAAAAATTTAAATAGCGCATATTGTTTAGTACTAGATTAATTGTTTGCTCGTGCAGCAAGTTAAGGCACGTTAGCATTAACATTTTGTTCAATGAATTTTGGTTTTCTTAATGTTTAAGCTATTGTTCTTAAGAATTTTATTTATAGAGAATGAATTATATAAAACATTTATATGTATTCGTTTACAAAACCAGAGACAATACTGAGACCACCAACTCCGGCCGATTTCCCGTTACTTAGTCTACAAGCTATATTTTTATGGAGTGTTCACGTTTGGTGCGCTAGTTTTCTTACATAGAAAATCGTATTGACAAATGTCACGAAACTTAAAAAATTCTGCTCACCAACACACTCCCAGTAGATATGAGACACTTCCGCTGTGGGCAAAGTTGCTGGCAGAGTTCATAGAATTTTATCCGTTTAATTTGAAATTGTTCGTTACGTGTGGATAATCTTTTTTTTTTAGGAATAAAGGCACATTTGCTTAAAATGTTCATGAAAAATTAACAATGTAGATTGGTTGAGGGAAAATGAAAACATTTTGAGCAAATTTTCTTCATTATTTAGAAAAAATTTACACACGAAATCGAAGTTAATGCTATCCAAAAGCGAAAAATACACAACCATGTTTGTCCTAATATGTTTCTAGTATATAGAACATCAACTTTAGATAGTTTTACTAACCAAACAAATCAAATTATTCGCCTTTTAACAATTTGTAATAACTAACCAATGGCGTTCAGTAATGAAAAAATGTGGAATTCCCGAACTCTTTCACATTTCCCCACGGTTGCCGAGGTTGGCAGCATTTATTTTTGCATTTTTTGTATGTTTTTGCATGTCACACGGATTCTTTTTTGACATAACACCGATAGGAAAGCAAAATGGCGAATTTGAAAAAAATTGAGGTGGCCAGCGGCAAGAGGAGTGTGAGTTGGGGGTCTCAGTATGGTTTGTCTATGTACAAAACAATTCATAATGAACGGCGTCTTTAAATACAGAAACATTCATTATTATAACGAACGGATGGTCACCGTATGCATAATACTTGATCGCAAATAGAACAACAAAAGAAGACAATGGGTCTATATATGCGTACTACTTTCCCGAGCCAAGCACTTAAAATCTGTCGAACTTTAAATATGGAGCAACTAGACTTCAATCTACTTTCAGCCACTCAGATCTTTGAGATCGAATCCATCTAACAAATAAATATAAATAACTTATTTTATTGCAATATATGAAACGTTTTGTGAGAACTTTCGACCACCGCCGAGTTTCCTTTATTTTCACAGATTTTATTTTTGTGCGCAATCGATTTTTAAGACGCATTTTGAATTTGTTTCTTGTCAACTTTGAACATTTGACATATTTATCAGAACTTACTGATGGAAATGCTCTTAATCGTTTCGAGCCATGAGAGGAACTGCTCGTCACTCGTTATTTTGCGAGTTTTCAATTTTTCTGTAATTTTTCACATGCTCACACTGTTCGAGAAGTATATATACGATTTCAAATACGAAAAATAATCATTGTTGAGGGAATTCTATATCCTTGACGCACTCCTGCAAGGTATCCGATGATATACAATTGATCTACAGGAAAGAAAGCTTTCCAACTATGTATCTGCAAAGAGTCCATAATTCACAAGAGGCCAACTTTGGGCTCTATGCCGACCCGGTCTGTCTGTTCTGTTATTCGATTGCCTATGCGTTCTTTATCCTTAAATCGCATCAAAACTAAATATAACATCTATATTGGACTTGGACTATAGCCTTGTGCAATGTATTTCGCCCATTTCTTGGAAATCAGAATGGAAGTCAGAATTAATACCAAAATCCATTTCCCCTTTACGAGAAAATAACAAATAAGAGCTATATATTTTACTATATTTTAATTTAATTTTATTTATTTTTATTAACATGTTTTAAATAATTCTTAATATCATTCAAGAGTAAACCCTATACAAAATGAGTTTTATGCGTATAATACTATATTATGTGGAGAGAACGAGTGACTTAAAAATTAAAATAATAATAATTAGGTATATCAAAAATGCAGACATAGTTATGTACAAATATAATTCTCCTTTTTAGGGATATGCGGGTAAGTAATGGTAAACCTTATTTATTTCTGTAAAAATAACTAATAATTTTAAAGCTTGGTTTTAGTTTTTGCCTCCTAATATCGCCGAAATCGAAAAGTTGTTGCTTTTACTCGTTCGAACTACATCGTCAGCTTCCGGACTAACAACTTCAGTAAGTGGTGCCGTTGAATTGCTCGGCGTGTTTTCAAACGAGGACTGCGCTGTTGATAGTTCAGTTGGCTCCATGCATACTTGATGGTGAACATTGAAAGGATATGAATTTAGCGAATATTGTGGCCTACCAAAATAGGAGCACGCCAAGTCTACAAATGAAGGGTTCATAAAAGATTGCATGCTTTGTATGACAGTCGCGTTTGGCTCTGAATTTCTTGGTGATGCATACGCATGAACATCAACGCCGAGATCAACATTTGGAGAATTTTTTCCGCTGGAGCTGTTACTACTTATCGATGCCGGAAAGCCAACGTCGTCTAGAGATGAAATAGAACAAGTCGATCCATTCGATCTTATCCGCTTCACAAGCTGCGATTCCTGTTCGTCCTCATTTTCATTCGCCTCGCATGCACTAATCCCCGATGATGATTTCAGTGGCGATATGTCACTCGATTGTATTTCAGGTGACGAGGACATTTTTCTCTTACACCGCGACTGACCGGTTTCACGAAACCCCTTTGCGAACGGATTGTTGTCGATTTTTAATTTTGTGATACGGTCGTTCTATAGTTAAAAAAAAAAAAAAAAAACATGGTTTGGATTAGTATAGTGGAAAAAACATGTGTTGAATGTTTTAAATCTCAACAATGTAATACGATATGGCGCCACTGAATAATTATCCTGTCTTGCGCCTAATTGACTATCGCATGGTACGAGTATATAGGAAATACGACTTCATTCAAAAGGAACTGATGTAAGGGATACTGGAAGGTTAGGTAGGGACTTTTACTTTCCGCACATTTACGTTGATACTTTAAAGGCAAGGATGTCACAAATTAATGTGTGGCTCCGTTATGTTTGTTTCTACACATTTTTTTTTGTCCGGAACATAAATTTTAAAAGTAAAATTTAAATGCTTACCTGGTATGCTGTTACTGCTACAAATTCTGTTTCTGGAAAAACAAAGGGTTGCTGTGGTGACCAAGGAATCTGTGTCGGATCTGATGTGCGAATTATATGAATCCTGGGCTGGTATTTGTGCATGCTGGCTAAAACAATCTAAAAGTAGAAAGGAACCAATTTAATAATAAATTTAACCTCAAATAGGTATGTAACTAAAATTTTCTATTAACAATGAAAACAAAAAAATAATAATCTTTTTTGAAACAAAGTGAATCCCAAATCCCTTTTTGCTTGAGAAATTGCTTTTAATTTTCTTACTTTAATTTATGAAAATCTTGATTTCCGGAAAGTTTTATCCTGTTTATTATGTTGCCACCAATAAAAAAATATGGCCTGACATATCTTTGCATTGTTTGCAATATTTTGTGCTGTGTTGAAAGCGGACAAATACCTCATAAATATGCTAACATTGGGCCTTACCAGTGTTCCCAGACTTTGAAGACTGTTTTCCCTTTTATTTTATGAGCAAAAACATTAGTTTTCCCCTAATTTCAAAAAATTAAGGAAATTAGCTTTGCATTTTCATACGGAAAGATTGAAAAATGTAAGACGTTTTTAAAATAAACACATAACCTAAAAATGACAACGATTTCCCATTCATTAGACTATATAGTATCAAAAAAAGTGAATACATCCGTACGTATACAGAAAAATTCTCACGTAGACGTTCGATGGGCTGTTTTCTTTCATATTTAGTGGGAACATTTCATTCTGAGTCTGAGTAAACTTTGACATTTGTTTGTAATACAAATGCGTTTTAATTTTGCTTCCAAGCAGTTTAAGTTTCACAGAGATTTTCGATTTGTTCCCCTTTTTAAAGCTTGTCCCTCGTTTTCCGCTTTTTCATAATAAAAGCGTAAAAATTGGCACAATGCTTTAATCGAAAATGGCATACTCTTAAGACTGCTAAAACCAAATGTAACAATACCGGTTCAGTAACTACAAAATAATATAACAAATAAACATCGTGTGTCACAAAATTAACTTACATGCCCATTGTTGTCCAGAGTATTGTTTGTTAACTTTACTTTGTTGAAAAGAATTGGCTGCGCCTGCCAATGTGCTCCTGAGGCTGGACTATCCGTGTGCAAATACATCCTCTGGGGGCTCTGTGGCTCTGCGCCACCGGCTGGAACCCATTGCGAACCCGAAAATTTGTATCGACAGTCACCAATCGGCACCATCTCCAGAAGAATGCAATAATTTGACTCATCTTCAAGGCCAGATATTGAAAGACGCATAGATGGAAACATTCGCCTAAAATGTTAAATATTAAAAATAATTATAAAACAAACAAAATCCAGATGTTACAGTTACAATCATTAATTTTACAAACTACCTATCATCATTGCTAAGCCAAAAAAAAAAAAAAAAACAAACAAATTATATCTAAAAACACACACAACAAAAATTCTTCAGTAAGTTTTATGAGGCGCTGCTCGGGGGATGAGATCTCTTATTTGAACTGACCAAGATTCTTTTTCCCATAGTTAGCAGGTCAGCAGGTGGTATTCTATGGCGCCGACGATTTTCTTTGTCTGACAGTTGGGCAGGCTTGCAGCGTGCCTATCACCAAAGTGATTAATTACGAGAAGATATATGGCAGTCTATTGACTGTAGTGATACTCGTGTCTCATCGCGGATTCGTCTAAAGGATTTATTTTACACGTTGTTGCATCACTGAATACTTTGGATTGGTGGAATCTAGATGAAGATCTACCTATTAGTACTCGTATTTGTAGTGTTGAAAGTATGATGCTAGAGTGCGTATAGTTTAGACTTTAGACTAATAGCTCTGTCTTCTTATATTAGTAATTTACATGTTTTTATTGAAAAACTATTTTACCAAACATTAAAATGTGTGTCCTGTACGAGTGTGCGAAATAAGTGATTTTTAACAACTATTACAGGTGGCGGCTCGAACTGTTTTGTACGCTGCTCGAGCTAAACTAAATTTAGGCTGCTCTCCGCAACCTTTCTCTCCAAACATTAGCTAAAGGGCTAAAGCCTATATTTTGACATACAGTAAAAAAACTTCTTTCAAAAGTTCAATACTCTTTTATTTCAATCATTATAATTTCAGAATAATACCGCCAGGTAGGCATTAAAAAGCTCATATTTGCTTAATTTTCCGCAACAGAAAACGAAATGTCAAAATTTAGCTTGAGAAAATGTGCCGACCAGCTTTGCCAACCAATTTGGACGAAAAAATGCCTTACTTCAGAAAAAAAAAAAGATGCCTTTTTCAATAAAATAATGGCTAAAATATTTTTTTTAAACTGGATAACAAATGTTGGCATCACTGGTGCCGACCCATTAAGTGGCCACACTTTATTTTGACAGATACATGAAGTATATTCGGAGACAAAAGTTTGATTTTTTAGCTCGAGCTGTGTACCACTCGCTTAAATTTAGCCCAGCTTAATTTTGGAGAGAATTTGAATGGGAGCTAAAATTTAGCTCGAGCAACATACTAAGCTTGACGCATTAATCGAAAAATTAAATTAAATTTTTCGTTCAACGTGGCAGTTCTTAAAATACGGACAGTACAAGCAACTGTAGGCAGTTACCTATTTAACTTTATAAATCTGTATCACGGGTACAAACCAAGATATTTCTGCTCCATCGTAAAGGGGCCAGTCGTGTTTTGTTTGCTTTCCCTTTCAGTCTTTATACGAAATGCTTTTATGTACGCAGGTAAATGCGCCCGCACTAATAAATAAGTCCGCAAATAAAGAACCGACTTTCCTTGTAATTGTTAAGGATATTTGCTTTGTTTAAAAAAGTCAGCCGCCGAAAAAAATCAAAGGGAGATAGAATACAGACGTGCAAGCATTGCACGATCATAAATTAAATTCAACAAATCCTTATTTAAATGAGAAAAGTAGAAAATTGTAAGTGCGCTCTTGATGGGGTGGCGCCAAGCAATTTCTCACTTGAACAAATTTCAGGAAGTGCTCGCGATGCTGGGAATAGTTTCATGTGGTATTTGTTTTATATTTCTAAGTGTCCTGCATATCTCTGTATTACTTTTTGACAACTAGGTATATATGTAGTAATATCCATGTTTTTGAACCGTAAAAAGACCAGAAACTTGTTTTGACATTTAAATAACTTAACAGGATAAATGTTCGTACTATTTTATTTGCTTGTCGTTATCACCTTCAATATAATAAATACCCAAATACATTTTTATCGCAACCGAAATTGTGAATATCTATACAAAATACTGAAGGTATATATAGTATTGAAAATTAAGTAGGTTCAATTATTTTATGGCAATATTTTCTTTTAAAAATGTCTCTTGAAAGAGTGCTTATCCGACAAAGCACTCCCCACAACGCACAAATATGAAATTTTAAATAATTGGGCCATATTTCGTAAGACGATAACGTTTTTATTTCGGTTTTTACCAGATTTCTTTATATTTGTGGTCCCTGAACTGTATGCTACTCTTAAGCTCTTAATCTTAGCACTGACGTGACTGATATTTCAACAAAAAATTAAACTAATCGTTTTACTGAAATGTTTAACACTTTCACGGTTCCACCCGTCAGAAAGTTTTTTTTTTTCTTGTCCGCTTTGAAAACCTTTCTTTATTTCTGTAGATAGGCACGGTTCCTTCCGGGTCCGTTTTACGTATGGCTATTATAACTCACATTCCTAATTGCTTGGATTTTGGAAATTTAGTTTCGTCTCTAACCTGGAAAATCAGAATTTGAAGAACCTCTTAGCTGGAGCATTACCATTCATTGCATTGATCTTGTCAAGACGTTCGATACATCTCCTAGAGTTTTGCGGTGTGTATATACCCTTCCATTTGCCCTCATCGCACACAGAAACTAAATCCCGTCAAAAAATGTTCTTTTTGCGAGGAACTCAGTCACGAGCCCTCTATTCCTGCTTATTGCTTGGCAGACTTAAGCTATGATTACACGTGTCATTTTTTCGTGGCAAATTTGGACATGATGACGTCTCAAAAATTCGGTCATTCGGTGGTCACTCGTGTGTCTTTCGTAAGAGTGCGCTGCGACAGATCGCGTGACCGACCATGACCAGACGCTTGACAGGCGATCACACGTAGTGACAAATTTAGGACAAATATTTACGTCATAATGACGTCGGCATGTCAAAATTTTACATTAAAAGTGGCATTTGTAATCGTAACCAATTTGGACTGTTCTTTGTGAATTATAGCGACACATTTGGACTTAAATCAGTGTGAATTTTTCAGAAGTAGTCAGTGAGCAGACACGAGATCGAGTCTTTTGATTCTTAAGCTGGTTCTAGAATCTGGAAGATGATAGGCATTAGTGTTATGCCAAGTTTTTTTTTTTAGCTCATTCGCGAGGCAGTAATTGGGTGGTTTTCGGAATTTCTCCCTTTGTTTGTCGCCGATTTGTTCACAGAGTTGTGGGATACATAATAAAAATGCCATGCGGTGCATTAATGATTTCGACGAAAATAACCTTTTTATCGACTTGCAAGCGATTAACTGTACTTTTATAAATCCTCTGTTTTTGTGATTCGACCTCAATGCAGGTGAACATAATGTGTAAAATGGTAATGGTATATAGGTATTCCTTATTGATTTTGTACGGATTTTGTTCATATGAAATATAAATACAAAATTGGGGATTTAGTTCATGGGTCTGTCTTTCATACTTAAAATTGGTGGGAGGGGGGGGTTTGTTTCTAATTGTACCATGAAATATGTAAGGGGGGGCATGCTGTTCCTCTGCAACCCCCCCTTCGGGGGTCACTATTGGATTTGGAGAGGCTGTGTGTGTGCAAAAGTTCTTTAAATCCAAGCGCTTAGTTTACTTGTTTTTTTTTTTTTTTTTTAAACTGTTAATTTGTTTGATTTATATACATAGAATGAACTGTGTTTGAGGGGTTATTCAAAAAGTTTTGAGGACTTATTTCATTTTCGATTTTGGGAATAATTTCACAATGAAAGTAGGTCCCAATTTTGGAAAAAATTTCATTGGGGGGTTTTTCCTGCAGCCTGACTACCGACTTGTACTTCGTTTTACTGTCGTCTTATAACGATCTTTTACATTTCGACACTACGCCTTCGTCTTCTGGCCCAGTTATTGAAAATTGTACGAACAAACTGTATATACAAAGCGAAAGTACGAACAGTTTCCAGAATAAAGAGCGTACCCTTTTGAAGAGATATTGTTAAACGGTCATAGGGTTTCTCGTATTTACAAAAAAATATATAAGTACACTCAGAAAAAAAAAGATTGTTAAGCGAAGAATTTTGAAATTTTTAAAGAATTGTAAGTTAAAAGTTCTTCGTTCAAATATTATTTTTGTTAACAAGAGCTCATTTTTAAGTTTTCAAGAATCAGGTATTCAGCGTAAGAATAATATACTCTCCATAAATATTTTATTACATCATTGCCAACAATTTCATTCTTAAATCAAAGATTTTGATATTTGGGTTAATTTTAACCAACGAAAATTGTTGGCATTACAATTTTTTTTTCTGAATGTATAGGTATATATAGGAGCCTACTACTACATATGTATTCTAGGCTAACTGAACCCAGAAATCCCACTAGGTATATGTAAGTATCTATTGCAATCCTGGGCCAGCAACACCTGAATGCGACTAAGTACTTAAAAGCTATAAGGCCTTTTTTATACCTACAAAACTGAAATCTCTAGGTAAAAATCTTACCTGCCACTCTTGGTAATAATCATTTCCGTTCCAATCTGATGAAATTGTTTCCATAAATCATCGTTCTGTAGCGTAACTTCAACACCGGGTAAACTTACACGGGGTGGAAGGATTATATGCCTTGGAATGGGAATCGGTAAGATAGGTGGAAATGGATCTGCAATTAAACCATATGCTTTGTTAATTTAAGAAGTCTTGTCACTAAACTACTTTCAGAAAAACTAAATACTATACGTAGGTAGGTATAAAGCAAATATGTTTAATGTTTGCTGATTTTTTTTTAATTCATCCAAAGGCTTAAGCTATCGATATGACTGTAAATCAAATATATGCATAAACAGCAAAACAAGTCTTTTCTTTTATCATTTTTTTGGGAATTGATAAGTAGGTATAAATTCACACGTGAGAATTTAACCGGCCAGTTCTGCATAGCTCAATGTGCTCTCACTTTAAACATATTAACATCTATTCTGAAAGGTACCACTGTTCAAATTGTACAAGCTGTCACTGTCACTTATGCACAATGCCGAACCACCGCACAATATGCGCGACGCAGAAATTAATTTTATTACACCTGTTGCCCGAATGAAAGGTGCACTTGGCAGCGCCGCAATTATAGGTAAAAGTAGATACAGCACATAATAGTCCGTCGGTGATTTATTAACCCCAAAAGCCGTCGGTAAATCCAAATGCTTAAGTGGCTGCTTACCAGGAATTCGTTGCATGATCTGATGTCTGTAAATCTCATGCGCTATATGTTGCTGCATTCTTAAGTCCACAAATTCATTCATTGTTATCATGTTGACAAGATTAAAAAACTTGTTGTTCTTTTAAAAAGCACTTGATATTTTCCAACACTTGTTATTCTTTCGGATAACAAAACTTTTTTGATGATCTTTGGATTAACGATCGGGTACACTTAAACGGAAACCAACGCGACGTCTTTACGAAACGAGATCCGTCCTTTAACTGACTCGCCACAGGCTCGAATTCTTCTTGAATCTTGAATATTTTTGGGTTGGTGTAGTCAACAAGAAAAGTAACAGCAGCTGATAGCGAGACAGATCGTACGTCTACCTGTTTTCAATTTTTCTTGTCAGAGTCGGAGTCGGAGTTGTCTTGCTTAAGATCATATTCATTTACGTTTTAACCAATACGGGCGAATGTGATAATGACGGAACACCAAACAGGTTCAGCTTTTCGATGCATTCTTTGGTGGATTGCGAGACGAACGGTTATTGGCTGCTTGCTTATGATAACGAATCTACTCGTAGTAGCCCAACTGTGTTGACTCCATTTTGAACTTTGTTATGTCGTCACGCATTCGTGGCATCGTGATTTCGGCTCCTCCTCTTCTTTTAAATTTCGGTTCAGACTTAAGATATTTTTATTTGTTTATTTGCTATTAACATTCAGAGATTTTTGTGTGCCTTTTGCCGCCTGTAATGTAAATCTCATTTAAGAGTGCATTTTCTCGAAGGTGGTCTTGTTATTCATGCAGGTGGAAACGATTTTTTTTCCCCCAACCAGGATGGAATTGACACCTTGTATTCGATAAGAAAACAATTTATTACACTTACGCGCGGATGTGGTATGTTGAAATGTATGTGTACATCTACATGCTGACTTATACTTATAGGTGTTTAACAATTAAGGAATTAGGTGCTTTCAACGTTTGCATGGAAGATGTATAAGTAGAGCTACCTACATAGTCATTGCCGTAGATTGATTGGTATGTAAGGGGTATAAATATTCTTTTATTCAGAATGATGTGACTTGAGATATAAATAAGAACACGGTTCGCCATTTAAATCTAGTTTTGCTTAGACTAAGGCTAGTCACAATTTTTGGCCATACCTATTTCTTTGGAGCACAAACTATGAGCACCCACAATAACTGAGCTCGAACATTGGTAGGGTAAATGAGCTAGGAGGTATACGGACTTATTTTTATTTTTTCACTATTAAAGCTACAGAAAAAGTTTGAGTGTTTTAAAATACTAGTAATAATGCATTCACATTATTTTTAAATTTCACAGTAACCGCGATACTAATAATCGTCAGGCTAAATTTTTCAAACTCACAATGGCGAAATTTCCCCTACAAAGTGTTTAGTGTTAAGTTTAAAAATGATTTCTAGTAGGTAAGGCACTATGAATATTTATACATATTAAGTAAACTCAGTAAGGTCGATTTGGACTGGTATCTGGAGAGCAGAATTTAGTATCTCGACACGAGAGTTTTGTATGAGGGTTTATTTTTTTGTCTTTTTACTAATTTAATACCTACATATTATGTTTATTTAAAAAAAAAAGCAAAGGTTTGTATAAGACCTGCAGAATCGACTGCACGAAAATAAGTACAGTGGACGTCCAGTATAAATGTTTGATGTTATTCACTATACCTATCGAGAGCGTTCGTTATATTGGTAGGTTTTTCATACTTTATTTTAAAAAAGAAGCCTTTAAAAAATGTGTTTATTTAAATGTTTTTATTTAATGCTAAATGGAAAAGATGATTAAAGATCAAGTACTTCAGGGTTTTTAATTCAATCAAAATATACACGGAAAGAATTTTAAGATCAATTCAAGAAAAATAAGCGCAGAATCACGAAAAGTTTGTCTAGATTTAGAGCTTTGCTAAGGATTTACTAATTCACGACTTTTTATTCGCAATTCTAGAAATTGTACGAAGTGAAGATATTGACCCTCAAAAGTCGTGAATCAACACATTTCATTATCAATAATGCGATCAAACGAGAAAAACATATTGCCATAACCGATCGCAATTTGACACAAATAGTTATCAATATGATATTACGCGGATTGTAAATTGCAAAAACAATTCGTAAATTACCACTTTTCTGTTGTAAATTACGATTTCCTCCCTTAGCAAATTACAACCATTTAGTCTTGAATTGCAACTCAATAGTGTTGATTTGCGAACTAATAGGAGTAGATTAACTATTTCAGTAGTTGCAATTTACAAATTTTCAATCGTAAATTGCAACTTATTTTTATCGTTTTGCAATTCATATTTTGCAATTTACGATTCTCGAGTGGTGATTTGAGGCATCACCGTAATAAATTGAAAATGTGTTATCGTGAAATTAGATAACTTTATTCTCAATTTACAACTTATATCTTGTGATTTACAAATCAAAATTCATATTTTCGAATAAGTACATAAAATTTATAGTCGTATTCCTCCTGATATCGAAGAAAATCATGCGGCGCCATATCGTCCGGAGACAACGGGATTTGTCTGGGGTGGTTTTTAGGTCTATGCTGAAATTTAAAATACCTACAAATAAGATATTTAGATGAACTTGACATTGATACGAACCTTTACAATTCTTCTCGATTACATATTTTAGAAATCATTTCTAAATTGTACTTCCTTCCTAATTGCGAGATGTACATTCTGAAAAAAATACAGATCTATAGGTATGCATACTTCGCCGTTTTTGGAATTATTCAATAGGTACTTACATTACGCTGTGCATACAGAAATTCCACGCACTAGGTGGTTGATTCCATGGAAATTACAAAAAATATTTTGCAATTTACGACTTCTCTACGTCAATAGAGAAGTTTTCAGTTTCATATGTTAAATTATTACAAGATTTTATTGATTCATCATTCAGTGTTGGTAAATCACGAAATAGTTTTCGCAATTTGAGATTGTGAAGTGGTGTTTCAGAAATTGACCTATTAGAGTGGTAAATTGCGCCAAACAATCTCGCAAATCACTACAAATAAAAGAAGCTCGAATTGATACTTCTAATCGTAAATTACAACAAACATAATTTGGTATTCTCCGCCGTTTTCAATGTCAAATTACCAATTTCTATATCTTCACAACTTCGTTGTGATTTGCGAGAAATATATATAATTCGTAAATTGCAACTTAAAATTTTGCAATTGGTGATTTTCAATTCTTTCCGTGTACCTACGTTTGTTTATCGGATAGGAAATAGTGAAAAGCGTTCGTTAAATCGCAAATTCGCTATATCGGATATTCGTTATAATATATGTCTACTGTTATATGGATATAATAATACAATAGTTAAAAAAAACATAAAAAAAATACAAATACTTATAAAAAGAATTTCTTAGTGCCTGTGCACTCCGCGCTTTAAACTTTCTAACGAGAACTTGCGAAAATTGTCTGGCACTGAAACAAAAACTCGCATTGTTATTTGATATCTACTGTCATATATTAGATGAATATGTTTGCGTTTTGCTTCATACCATTAATAATTCATATATTTTCACACATGGTTTATTTTTTTTATTATCGCTTCTAACCAACCTAATGAAATAAAAATAAACATCCAACAAAATTTTGATACAAATTTCGTTTAATTTTTTTTATGGATAGGTATAGTATTCCTAAACGATTGTGAAACTTCAAACGTTGCATGATGAACGTGCATACTACAAGTACTAAATATTTTGACACCTGGAGGCCGGTCTGTTGGAAAAACGATCATTCCTATTATTATAAGGATTCAACATGTTTTGCAAACGAATGAATGGTACCTACCTAGAATTTTTATAGATTCGTAATTACGAAATGTATGCGTACCTACTGAAATTAAAACATCAAGTTTCACGTTGAAACTTAAAGTAAATATAGTTGATGCATTCCCCACTATATTATCTCTGTAGTATTGTTCCCTTCCGTTTTTATTGTCACTTTTAATACATTTTTTACTAAAGTATTTACAGTTGAAAAAAGTTGCCAGAGTTCTGGCACGGTAAATTCTTTATTAATCTAATTTTATTTAATGTACCATTGTCTTGAATTTACGTAGATATGACATTTTATGTCGTGTGTCGGATTAGACATTTGAGGCCGCTTTATTTTGTCTTCGGAAAGATATATTTTTTAATGCTCTCATTTGTATTCCGTTCGACCTAAATTTTTTTTTTAATGTTTAAATAAACAACATTTTTTTGGAAAACTCTGACCGGTCCTGGAGATAGCTTCCCGGATGGTATTTGTGGCGCAATTTGTACTTGATTCTGGTAAAGTTGCAAGTGATAGGTTAGGCACTCTAAGAAACTATTCTCTCAATACATCACCAATTTCCAAATTCAAATTTTGATGGTAGCAGATACATGAGGCCCATAAATAAGCAAATAAATATATATGTATTAGAAATAAAGTTAGAAAACAAAGACGAGTTGAATAAAAAAAACCATTCGTTGATTCGTTCTGTTTGAATGTGCCCCATTTTGAATAATTTTGCATCAAATGGAGCAAGTGGGGAAAAGGGTTATATTTTACTACATAGTTTATTTCAGGATCTACGTAGAAATTTGGAACTCGCCGCAGTCTGAACTTCAACTGATTGAATTTGACAGATGCCACTTTAGATTTAACTTATTCAGTGGTGACTCCCATCTATAGCTATTTCCTAGCTTAAAGTCAAATTTAATCCTTTGTTTCTACAGTAATTTCGACTAAGAGTTGATTTTTTGAGGAAGTTCTAATTTTAGGGCGATTGTTAAGGAATAGTTTATGCGAAAGATGACAGACAAAAGGATCTGCCCAACATTAAATGTTTTACAAAATTTTAAAACAAAGAAATCAAATCTGCCTGGAATGAATATTTTCTTTAGTTTTTACTAATGCCTGAAATACTGCGAATTTCTAAAAGAAGTAATTAACCAAATCTAAACATTTAATATACAGGGTGGGCCATTTTTTATATCGGTACCTATGTCAACATTGAATAACATTGACATTTATCATCCGATGGACTTGATGATTCATGTTTCTGACAGGTTAATTCAGTTCAATTTTAACCATGAGGCTCTTAATTGAAGTTGTGTTAACTCAGCATGCATATCGTGGAAAATATCGTGGTCATCAAGCTCCTCTGACAACACTATTCGTTGTCGATTTCGGTGGATGTTGGCTCATTATTTCTGCCCACAAATTAATGTGTGAAAAGGTTCTGGGCGGTTCCTGCTTTCAACAAGATGGTGCACCATGACGCACTGCGAATGAAAGAATTCAGTTTCTGCAATAAAAAATCCCTGGAAGTGTGCTGTCAAAAAATGGCGGAATCGACTAGCCACCCAGATATCTAGATTTGACACCTCCACTCAGAAAAAATAAAACTGAAATGCCAGCAATTTTCGTTGCTTAAATTAACTCAAAAGTTCTTACGATGAATACTTGTTTAAGCAAAAACTTTTAGCTTAGAATTTTTAAAAAACTCTTAAAATTCTTCGCTTGACTATTTTTATTTTTTCTGAGTGTCCTGACTTTTTTTTGTGGGGTTATTTGAAAAACAAAGTGTACGCCAAGCAAGCTTCAGACCAGAAATCATCGCAATACCGCCAAAATGCTCCAAAAAGTTATTGAAAACGCAACAAAAGGGTCACATTTCGCTTTTGTGAATAGAGGCCGCCACTTGATTCATGTTGTATTCAAAAACTAGGTAGTACAAATAAATTGTAAAGGACAAAATTAAATAAAAATACCTTAAAAAATCGGAAATCGGTTCTTCAGTTATTCAATATAGTATTATATTTCATCTATATGTTACTTACTAAAAATAAAACCGTTCTTAGCAAAATGAACCGAATACATACTTGTATACAGTATATGACGGTGACTATCTAATTGTCTACTGTCGTTCATGTTGACAAGTGACCCCCTGTCGATGTGGAGAGAAAAGGTACATCTCAGACGAGCTAATAGGGACACGAAAAACAAGAAAAGACGCCCGCGATTTTATCGTCGGCATCTGCACAAAACTCTTCACGAGATAATATCAGTATCGATTACCCAACTTGACCTGTGTAAGAAAAGAACAGAAGCGAAAATTAAACAAAAAATAAAATAAAAATTCTTAGCACGGGTACTATACATAGATACATTTGACGGCAGGTTGTGCTCGTATCTTGGCATGTCTACAAATAACAAGCAATAAGTCGAAAAAGGGCATCGTAAACTGAAGGCGGTTGTCCTTTGTTGGTTTCATTTGGAGAAGGTGATTTAACAGAGAAGTGATAATGCTCGATACCGTGGGATTATTCTTATTTTTGCATGTTTTGGATGATGCTGGTGTAATTGTGTCCACAATGGACAGTAGCGAAAGCGGCGATTATTTACTTGGTAGCATTGCCATTTGAATTCCATATACAAAAGGGCGGTTGTGGGTACTATAAAAAAGTAAATAACGTCTAGGTACCAGAAGGATTGAAAAACCAGTGTAGTGGTATTTATAATAGCAAAACGAGCCTGGTTGCGGTTGAATATGCTCTCTTCTTCCTTCTGCACTTCGCATAACTATTTGTCTGGTGAAAATATTAAAACAGTTTCTTAGACCTATTGACATCACAATCCAATGAAATACATTATTTGCTTTATGATCATCATCTCTACATGTTTCGGGCGGTGAAGCAGAAGGATCCAAATAAGAAACTTAAATCACCTATATAACTGATATAGCGATGAACCGGATATAACAATATATTTTCAAAGTCCCGGCAAAACTCCGTCTAAATCAACGTAGTTTGCAATCGGTTACAACGATGCCGGATATAACGATGAAGTCGGTTATAACGATGAAAATTTACCATATTTAGTCTAAGAATTGTTTATAGCGATAGTAAAAAACGTGTTCTTACATCCCTACAGCCTGATATTTTCATTCTGCTTCTAAATATGTATCGATATTATGTATGATACGTACTATACATATAGACAATTGTTAAATTTCCTGTAGCCACTGCAGTGACTGGTCTGTGCATGTAATTTCATGGCATGCCCTGTTCGATTTCCATATCTCTGAAGAGTACATTAAGTGTTAATATTGTGTCAGATATTCAATTGAATAATGCTGATGACGGCGATGACGATAATGCCACTGAAGATGAGGAGACCAACGAAATACACGTTCCATCTGCAAACGAAGCACTTACTGCAGTGGCAACACTTTTTTTAATTAATTTTATTTTCATTGTACCGGATATAACGATGAATCGGTTATAACGATTAAATTCTAAGGTCCCTTCGATATCGTTATAACCGATTTCCACTGTATCTCCAAAACTAGCAACCAGAAAAAGAGAAAAAAAAGATTGTTAAGTGAAGAATTTTAAGGTTTTTAAAACATTGTAAGCTTTTAATTCTTACTCTAACAATTTTGTTTGATAACAAGAACTCGTTTTTAAGTTTTCAAAAAACAAGTATTCAGCGTAAGAATTATATTCTATCCATAACTATTTTCTTGCATCATTGCCAACAATTAATTCTTAAATAAAAAATTTTGATATTTGGGATTGTATTCGGCATTACAATTTGTTTTGTTCGAGAGTAAGTGCAAAAAGTACTAGTTTTAGAGCTTCTTCTATTTTACTCTCCACGAATGTAATAAAAACTTATGATAATGAAAAAAGAAAAGGAAAAAAGTCTGCCATTCGCTACTTATTTTTGACAGTGTGTTTCGAATTGTCTCGACGCATGACAAACAGATCAGATTACCTTTCTGGACGTCAGTTTTTTGCTTGTGACAGGCCTTGTTAAATTGAAGCCGGCTCGTTAGCAAAAACTGTCGAAGAATAGTATGAAAGGGACAGTATAGTAACAGTTTACAGATGTTATGATAAATGCCATTTAAGTGTCAATGGGTTTTCGATAAAATTAGAAAATTTTTATTTTGACAATAGAGCTTCTTCTCTGTAAGAATATCTGCTTCTTTTGTCGTTCGCAAGTTCTACAGGCAAGGTCTAATGTCCATAAACCTGTTGCGCTAAATGTTAAAGAAGGTGCGGTTTTTTTAACTGACAGCTGTACTTATAAAAGAGCATGTTATGCTTGATTGACTCACTAATGCACAACTGAAACCACTAAAAGTAGAGGGCCTTACCAATAAACATTCTTAGTAAAGACTCTAAATTTTAGTAGTTCATAGTGACTATATTCTCAATACAAATTTTCCAATTGTGAGCTTCGTTAAATTTAAAGTCTAGACTAAAATTTTGTATTAGTACGGCGCAGTGATGTTTTTTCCAGGGCTTATTTCACTAGTTTTTAGAGCGCGAATTGCAAATAAGCGAAAAAACCATTATATTTAATTAGTTTAACATCTAATCTAAGGAAATCTGAGTCTCAATTGATTTATATAGCTTAATTTACAATTACAGCAAATCTCCCTCGAATTGAAAATTCTTGCCACGAACTGTCAAACTTCATTCGCAATCCACAAAACACAGTCGCGATCAATATAAATAAATTCGTTCGAACTTAACCTTACAAAAAAAAAAAGAATCGCGGGTATCAGCGACTAAAAAAAGTTCTCAAGTGAATGAAGTGTCAGAAACTACGAATATTCGCTTGTTCGGAGTTCGCAATTCGCTCTCATGTGAATCGTCTTTAGCAAGGGATTTTTGAACTTACCTCACTGCCTTTTCGTTTTTTAGCACGACAACTCACGAACCGTTTACAACCGATGGAAGATAAGTCCGAAGACAACCAAGTGAAGTACTGTCAAGTTTGATATAGCAAAGTTGTAAAAAAAAACTTTAGACCGCCATCTAACAATTCATTTTGTCAAGCATCTACGAATCGTATAAGCAACCTTTTGTACATTAGTGAGAACACTGCGTTGTCAGCCGTTTCGCAAATCGGCAGACTCGTTTGAAAATGTTGGATGTTCCAAGCTTAAACCATTCGTCAGTGTAAAAACATGGCGTCCAAATATTCTGGAATGATGAAAGCATTGACTTAATTATATGGACTGCTAGTGAAATGTCACTTCCATACAATCTCTGCCCAGAAAATGACGCCAATATAACTTGCGCTCGTGGTTCTATGCGAAAAGTAAGTGAAACAAAATGACAACCATCTTGGATTTCTCCATAGAATACTAGAGCCACTTATTGGGCGTGAGTGGATTTGCCAAGTGAAACGGTTGAAATTCAAATTGTTGCGGCATTGTTTACAATAGATGTCATCTCGAAAGTGTGCTAGTTTAAATAATTAATAAACAAAATTTGAATAAAAAATCGTTTTTCATTGTCCCATAAATTGCACAATTTTCGTATATTTATTGCGAATTAGTTTTTTTGTTGTTTTTCATGATTAATTTTAGAAATATGATGTAATAACACTTTAGCGTATATTTCAATCACATTTCTGATCAATAAATACTTATGATTGTCAAGAATATCACATTCAAGTACATGAGAATTTAATTCATCATATAAATTGCTTACATCTATATTTCTTAAAGTACTTATATATCTGCAACGAAATGGAAACGTTTGTTGTGAGTTTCCAATTTATTCCGCTTCGAACCACGAGAGCTAGCGCTTATGTTGGAACCAACGCGAAGTTGTCTACTAGCAGTCCATATATAATAAGTCAATGGATGAAAGTTACTACCGGAAAGCGGATCAAGTATATAAAAATTGTCATACAATTCGGACGAGTTCGCCCATATATATACATCAAACGACCCGTTTTACCTTTTTTTGGAAAGTAAAGGCTTAAAAGTATGATGTTCTTTTCTTCTAAAGCCATAACATCCTTGTAAGTGACAGTGGCACAGTGGTTAGTGTACTTGACTAGTGAGCTTAGGGTCTCAGGTTTGAACACACAAATCCCTTCGTAAGGTTTTTTCCACACCTCTCGCGGAAATCTGCCAAACAACAATTCAGCCGTTCGGACTCGTCATAAAATTGTTGGTCCTTTTCATTTGTCCCAAAATTAAAGACTCAAACAAAACGAATGGTTTCGATTAGCTAGGCCTAGGGTACCTACGCGACCTGTTGCGCCAACTAATTATTTAATTAACTTTCTTACCGAAGTTAGTATACTGATTTGGAATTAAAGATGGTGATACAGAATAGAATATAATTGGGACGCTCGTTTCGGACAATTTCGATTGTCTTGTTTTGGGGCTCACCACATGTAGGTGTAGCTACGCGAATTATTTGGTTGGATTACCTTGATATGTACTAAAAGTTTTATATTCTGTGGCAACAAGGAAAAAAAAACATAAGTAATTTTTAGCCACTTTTCAGGGGCGCAGGTCAAAGGTTTGACTTCAGATTTGAGAAGACGACTTATGCGTTTTTTTCTAAACCAAAACACAGCAACCGTAAGTGATATTTGAATGAAGAAAATATGACATATAGAACAATGTACGGTACATCCCATCGTAACTTTAACTCAATTTTGACGTTAGTCGACTTATGCTCTTCTTTCTTTTTACCACAGAATATTACTATTTTTTTTCGTTTTTATAATTTATTAAATACATACTAATTAAGTCGCTTTGAATTCAAACCTTACCCTCCTGTCGCACACTATTAGATTTTCACGGGACGGCAGAAAGTCGAATGGCGACGTCTTCGCACAATGCGTGTCGACGAAACCCGTCGCCCTATTATTTGCAAAATTATTACTCTTTTTCTGTATTTATTTATTTATTTATTTATTATTAGTTTATTCTTTGCTGTCTTCGCTGGCGATGGTTGGGGTTTGTCGGCGTAGTAAAAAATTTGCTCATTACCTCGCTGTCAAAAAAATGTAAATCATACACCCTTTTGGCGCGCGTTTGGCGTTCGGGCCACGAGTAAGGAATTTCTACAAATAGTGTGTCGTGTGTCCGTTTCAAAACCAGAATCATCGCCCCGAAGCCCGAACTACGCTTAACAATTTGTAAGAATACAGTCAATGCCAGGTTGCGGTAGTGTGGTGTGCTGTTTGGACACATAATCAAACGATTTAAGACCGTCTAATGTGAGAGCATGCACTTGGTCACATACACCAACACCACTCAGTTATTGGTCGATGTCCGGCCGTCGTGAGTTGTAGGGGCAGCGGCGGACGGAAAGGACGGAAAGGACGGAAAGGAGGGAAAGGAGCCATGTTCTTCTTCGCCGTTTGATTTTTTACCGTCCATTTAAAATCGAATAGAATGAAAGGAATCTTAGGGATGGCACTGAAAGGAAAATAATATATCTAACGACCACCCCAGCATCATCAGGCGGGTAAAAAAAAACCCCTACCACGGGTGCGTACGGTGCATGCTAGTAAACAATATTAAATCGTGATGGTCATTACGATTTCTTTAAAAAAAAACTTTGCATTTATCAATCTTAATAAAGATGTACCTCCTACATGCAATTATACGTATCGACGTGTGAGCGTGAACGCACGCAAAAGCTCTGCCCTCTGAACACCAATTTTCCCTTGGATACGAAATCTTATTCAACAAAATCGTGGTATCCATTCCAGTTATAAATACATACGCCAAACATTTACAAACAACACATGAAGGTGCTTATACAAATCAACATCACGGTTAATAAGAAATCACATTGAAGTAAGTCATGCAAATGATGAGGCGCTTATAGGATAGTTTACACATGAATGGACATGGACATACATTATGTAGGTAGGTACATACAAGGTGGCGCAAAAGTAATCCTCCTATCAGAAAATGCTATAAATTTTGCGATTGGCCCCTAATGTCAATTCTGTTTTGACATTTGTGTAGTAAACACATGCGAAATACAAGTTAATAAACAATGTTACGCTACACTGCTCCAGAACGCGGAATATTGGTGACTATTTATTTGAGCAATAATCGGTCGGTGACTTTGGCACAACGTGAATTTCGTCGCAGATTTCCTAGCCGTCCAACGCCTACTGGTGAAACACTGCGACGTTTAGCTTTTGGGGCACTGAAAATCCGCGTGTAACCCACGAAGAGCCATTACACCCGCTCAAAGTCACTGTATGGTGTGCTGTTTTCGCTGGAGGAGTCATCGGACCTTTTTTCTTCGAAGACGTCGCGGGCCAAACGGTTACTGTGAATGGTGAGCGCTACAGAGCAATGATCAACGAGTTCTTTTTGCCGCAACTTGATGAATTGGGATTGGAAAACATGTGGTTCCAACAGGACGGTGCAACGGCACACACTGCACGTGCCACAACCGATATGCTGAAGGATGCATTTCCCGGGCGCCTAATCTCCCGTTTTGGCGATTTGCACTGGCCAGCAAGATCGCCTGATTTGACCGCTCCAGACTTCTTTTTACATGACATCATATTCTCGACTTGATGTAAAAAAAATTAAAAGACCAAATAAAAATAATCCATAAGAAGAATCAAAGTTTTTCATTTTTTTTTTTAAATTTCAGCCAAAAAACATCGGAAGGTTTTTTTTGCGCCACCTTGTATATACTCGTACGGTAGGCATATGCACTCGTAATATTTAAGCAGCAGAGATCATCTGCTGTTTGGTTAGTTACTCATTTGTGTGTGTACTTTACGAATGTTCAATCCCAATCCCAAGTGTCTCGTAACTCGAACGTGGATGCACATTCTCACATAAGTAGCGTTTCATTTATTGACATATGATAATTCGAGTGCACACATCAAACAAGAAGTAATATATATAAAAACCCGATTAAACACCTCTCAATTATTTTTCTTCACGATTCTACTTCACTGAAGAAGGCACTCTTAGAGGTGAGCTCGAGAGCTGCTGTGAGCGCTGCTGGTCTTTTTTCGTAGAATTCCGTTCAGTTCGAAAATCGGTTTATTTACTCAGTAATTTTGTCACTTGTTAACACGACTTTGTTAGAAGTGCTCACATTGAGTATTCTGTTGTCGATTCCTATGCTGATTTTCTCTTAAGACCTTGTGCATAACTGCATATTATGCAAATATAGGATATAAATAAATCCAAAGTGCTTGTGTTTTCCTGTTCAAGGGAAATTGAATGTGATGTTTCTTTTTTCGGTATATAGGTACCTATTTCGTGTGGGTTATATTGGGAAGAAGCCATGTACATTTGTTTAGGTCAAAGCAAACTAATAATTAAGGCACCTCTATATTTGAGACAAATGGGTGTATCAATTCATTTTGTCTCTGCGATAATTTGTTTTTAAATACCTTTCGACACCATCTGTATGTATATATATCAACTATAACATAAATAAGTTGATGCGTGCTTACACTTCATCTGTCATTTTCTCGTAGTGGGTGCTCCACATCTGGCATCTGAGGTTGTGGATGAGCAGAATGACCGCGTCTGCCGACAAAGACTAAGCTATCTCGATGCTTTCGTACTTCGATGGGCTTTTAGTTCAATAATGCTTAAGCTAAAATGCTGACTTCGATAGATTACAATCCCTCTGTAGGGGAGAGCGGTACTAGAAGTAACCAAACATATTTTAAAACAAACTATAATATTTAAGCTATAAAATTCACAAGAAATTCCAATAAAGTCTGCTTAGAAGATGTCAAAATATTGACTATATAATAAAGAGGGATGGTTACAACGGGGTAAGTTTGTAAAATAATCCGGGGTTATTTCTGTGCCTAAAAGTTAAAACATCTTAAGTCGACTTAAGTTGTTTTAGCTGTTTAACGTTATTTGAATTGTGTTCTCCTTACTCTATTTCTTAAGCCAAAGCAGTTGAAAAAATGTCAAATAATGAGGAAGTTATAACTGTTTTAAAATGGATTAAGTCATCAACAGTAGTGCCTTGCATAAGTTTAAAATTGCTCCCCTGAAAAGTGTACAAAATTGACATAAGATGTTTTGCCTTTTAGGCACAGATTTGGAACAATAATTAATTACACAAACTTGTGGCATCTGTTTTTAAGAAAATTTATTAAAAAAGACCTCAAGCAGCAAAATACTAACATCTTTTTCTTTACCTGTTTTTCGATTTGGTCTTGGCTACCTTTCTGGCTATGCTTTTATTTTGTTTTTCAAGAAACGCTCGCTTTTCTGGAGTGTCGATTAAAATAGCTGCTTTTCGTACTCTCCCCAAAGCCGTTCGCTTTCTTGGCCCTACCTTTGAGTAAGCCTACACTGCATTTATGAAGGTTCAGGTTACGTGTCATCAAAGTCCGTGGTGTCCCCCATTGGGCCGTCTGGTGGTATCTGATTAGATTTAGTCGGTTTGCGTTGATCAGCTTCGAACCTTGATGAGATATCGTACCATAAGGCCAAATTCTCATATTTGGCGTTTTGTCACCACACCTACGGAAACGGACTCGGGCCAATAGATATTACCGCGGGCGAAGGTACTGTAGCTAGTTTACGGTTTCCTCACCTCGATATTTGTAAACGAACATGGCTGTCCCGTGTCCCCGGATCATCCAACCGTCAATCAAATTAATCACGTCATGAGCGAGGAAACCTTCCATTAGAGTCACAGTCTGTGTTTGGCAGGTAAGTAAGAGTTGCCATAGCTTCACTTCGACCATGTGTTAAAAAAAAAAAAAAAACACTTGCGCAGATTGCCGACAATGGTATGCCTCTCATTTATTACTGCAACAATTAATCGAATGGGTATACCTAGTTCTAAATGATGTACCCATAGACCACTTATTTTAAAATACATCCACCACCGGCCAGTGGTGTGTATTACAAAATTGCTCTTATCCGAATGAGGAATTTTTGCAGTTTTTGATTCACCTAAAAACACACACCAGGTAGGTACCTACAGAGAGGTAAATAAAAAAGACACTAATTGGTCAGTACCATTGACGCCCATCTAACTGAACCTTTAGCGTGTCGAAAGACAATGTATGATCGTATGGGACTGGAGGTATACAACAACATTTAAATAAACAAACAGGACACAGCCTTACCATATAATTACTGCAGGAAGTAAACACGATAGGTTGGTAGTTTAAGTCCTGCCAATTTCCGTTTGCAATTAGTCACAATTTTCTGAACATTGTTCACGTGTTGGAATTTGTTTTTTTTTTACCTGAAGTATTGTGAGTCACTTCACATAGCTTGAAGTGCAATTCTCTTCAGGAATGATTGGGAAACCATTTCATGTCAAAATTTGAACATATTTCCGGATCCGTTCTAGGCGATAACGAAGTCCTTTCCCTCTGTCATATTGTCGGTGGCAGCAGACAAGATAATAAATAACACTCTCTGAAGAAGAGCGTTTATTCTTGAATCAGAGAGCCACGGACGAATCCATCCAATAGATGAAATGAAATGTGGAGTTCCAGTTGGAACTGAGTCTCAACGAGGGTTGCCAGAATTTAGTTTGTTTATACAAACCTTAAAAAAATGTAGGCCAAAATCGTTGTCTAGAATTTTCTCAATTCCTTAAGTACTTTTTTTGTATTTCTCCCACAAAACCCATAACTTCTGCAATTGGCCTTTGTGGCGTTTGTACTTGTGTCAAATCAAAAGGCCTGCAAATAAATTGGTGTGCCTGCAAGTTGGACGACTGTTCGATGTCACTTGACTGCAAGAGCGCTGCCAAGTTTTAAAAGTGCGGGTTTGTTCGAAAATATTTCTTTTTTATAGTTTTGTGAAGGAATAAAACAAACAAAATCCACACAAAATTTGTTAAACGATATATAGTCCAAAATTGTATTAAGCCATGGAAGAAATTTCTATCGTTTTTTTAACAAAAAAGATAGCCCAAAATGCGACAAAGCGCCCGATATAGCAGCACTAGTCTCAACTTGAGTTTTTAAGAAGTGTTCTTGCTTTCATATAGAATTTGGCAATATATTGGAACAAAAGGAAAAATGATGGTTCATTACTTTTTGGAATATGGGACAACTTTTTTACTAATTTAAGCGCTTTTTTTTTAAATCATCGACACGTTTGATTTTTACATGTGTGGGCTCTAAGCAGCAATTTGTAAAGTACATTTAGTCAAACTTTTCCTTTTTGAAGTGTCAATGCTATAGTTAATTTTAATCTCAATGGAAAATGTAGAATTTTCTCAAAATTCGCAAAAGTTATTATGCAAATTGTAATACGAACTACGAAATTTGGACCATCTGAGTGACATAATTTCGCAGTAGCCAGTCTACTTGACATATTGGTCTATGTTGAGAGAAGATCTCGCATTTTCCGCAACAAATATGAACTCCAAAATAAGCACAATCAATTTTATGTTGTTAAAAAATTCCTGGAATGTTAATAAATGTTTATCCAATGCTTATTATATAAAATCTCAATTTTACTTTTATTTACTTTTTATTCTCAGTTTCAATACAAATTCTGCCAACGATCTTCCACAAATTTTTCACCTAACTGCAATCAAAAAGAAAGAAAAACGTGTGGTACGCGTTTGACAGTTTGTCATTCTTCTACTTCCGACGTTGCCAGATTTGTCGCAACAGCTTAGTATTTAGGCGCAAATCCCTTGTGTTTTTTTAACGCACAATTTCAATATACGCAGTATGTTTTACGCACGCCAAGGAATCTCAAACTCTGTTAATAGCAGGTGTGCCAGAAATGAATATTCGACTAGAAATTCGGCTTTACACAGCTGACTACGTCACCTAATCCCAATATTCTCTTTGTCCTGCAACAGCATTACCTACAGACGGTAATCTTTAATATTTACCAGAAAATTAAGAATCCGAATATAAATATTAAGAACCAAAATATCTTAATAAAAGGTGACAAGATAAGAAAGTAGGTACAAGAAATTAAATAAAACAACAGTGGTGTGAGATATAATTCTGGCTTAAATTTGGAGCTACATTTATCCCATTTCGTGTGGAGAAACACATAATTTAAATAGCCGCCTCATATTCGCTGGCAGTGCTTCAAGCGGACGGTGCATTTTTCATGACAAGGCCCAAAATGTACGGCGTTAATCCGGCAGTAGCTTCTCAAATGTTGGGGTGGACCTCGCTCAAAGTGTTGGCAAAGACTTAAGACTTGACGTAGCCCCATCAGAGAAAATAATCGATGGCAGTCAATTGGTGAACGTTCGCCAAGTGGGATGACCCAGTTGCTAAATTTCTACATCACAACTTCGGGAGTTAGGGAAGACAGTTAAGACGTTATACGAGTAGCTACGGCTACATGCGCATGTGCACGCTTGTAGCTTACGATCGTGTGTTAATGGCGTTAAAACTATCGCCGAAAAATGTTCCAATTCAAGCGTTAAGCCTAGTATGCTGCTCGCGCTTAAACTAAGCCCCCATACAAAAATGTCTCCAAAGATAAAATTAAGCAAAGCAGTTAAGCCAAGCAGTACGCAGTTCAAAACTGAATTTGTTAGCCACTGTACGAAAAATATCTACAGAATTTAATTAGGCGTATTAATGCAAAATACATTTTTCCACAGCTAAATTTTGACAGATCAGGGAAAATATCGGTATTTCAAACGAAAGCAAAAACACAGTAAAATTCGTTGTTGTTAGTTTAATTTCTTTTAGAAATGGAATATTTTAACGAGGAGTACCTGGAAGAGGTTTTTAAGGAAGTACAAATAAAAAAACGAAAGAAAAAAAATTCCAATACAGTTTTTTTTTTACGGAACCTACACTGTCAAAATTAAGCGAACATTAAGCGAAGTGGTGGAGAGAAACATTGGAGAGGCGCTTAATTTTAGCTTTCCTGCAACAGCATACTAGGCATTAGTCCTTAAAAAAAAGTTCACCAGTCACTTGAAGTCTAAACTTTCAAGCAGAAAAACGTAAAAAAAAAATGACAAATAGCTAATTCCGTTTTTTTTAAAAAATCTTTTCACGTATTGTCATTTATTTGTTTTGAAATTTTAAGCAGCTGTCCTTTTCTGTGTACGTGTCATAAATTCATGTTGTTGACTTCGTCCAGCTAAGGCGCACCGCCCTACCAATTTCAAATTGGGGTACACAGTCCACCGGATTTTCTTCCGAAAGTTATCAACTTACTTAAAATGCATTTTGAGCAACAATTCCTTGAGCTAGCTTTCAAAACCATTCATCTGTGACCGTCCATGTATAGGTAGGTAGACACAAGTAATTAGTATAATATTATCTATATAAAATGATGGCGCATACAGCTATACACATTTCCCAACCAGACGACCAACTTCTAAGTGAAGATAAGCAATAAATTTGAGTTATTAACCCAACGGCGCCAAATTTTAATGCGCTGTGTACTCATCACAAGGGCATTACATTTTCTGGCGACACAATTTCGGGTACCTGTACAAATTTTCCTTTGTACACGATTGAAGAAATTCACACTCTGAAACCGCACTTGAAAAAAGGACCGACGGCCGACCGACCGACGTCTGAAACTCAAACATCAAATGATGTGGTCCTTTGCTGCACAACCTCTGTCTGAGGCTTTTCTCTTATCTTTGCCGTCGCAAAGAGGCTTCTGTGACACGGCACTTGTCATCAGTCTGTTTGTCAGCATGGTTGTTTCATGGTGACAAGTGGCATACCTACGCGCCATTGTCTGAACTCTGAAAATGTTTTATATTTTTAACAGAACAAGGGTATGTGTGTTTCGAAAGATATTGATACATACGACGATCCTGATGTTAGCTGTAATAGCTACCTGCGTTATATTAAGAATTAAGGGCACCTCATTTGATTTTTACTCACCTTGTACTGTCGCAATACATTTTTGGGATATGCATAATTTATTACGTACTTGTGGATGGTTTGCGGTTTTTTTTAAATGAAGACCTTAAGTTTATTTTTTTAATAGAACTTCAGTGTAGATATAAATAATTTATTTGATTCATTTAAATCAAACGTAGGAAGTCAGGAAGAAATGGGAGGTAGGACTCGCATGCTGCCCGCATGATGATTGCATTTTGAAGCCGAATTCCATATTCTGAGCTAAGTATTTTCGTGCATCACAACACTTTCATCTTTAAACATTTTATTAAAATCAGTCATGACAAATGCTTTTGTAGCCAAGAGTTTACCACTTGATTTGATAAAGTGCTCAGAAGCTAAGGATAAGCAAATTCAAGCCGCGATACTTATAGTCATTTTAAGTGTCCTCACAAACTTTTTCGAACTCACAATGGTGAACATTTTCCATACGAAACTGCATATTCTACAAAATTTTAAGGTGAAAGTTAAACAGAAAAAATCTTTTGTTTCATACATAAGTTGGACGGCATTCCAGAGGAAAAGTTACGAAGTAGGCTTTAGAGCTCAAAATGATAACGCTTTATAGGGACTTGCAAAATGAATCGAAAAAACCGTCTTGTCCTGCATATCATATTGTCAGGCATATATCTAACTAATACCTTCGAATATCGAACTTTAAAAAAAATGGCTGCAATGAAGTGAGGGATATGTCCCAACTTCTTGTTGTTAGTCAGCTCTAAAATTAGGGAAAAGTCAGGGCCTCGACTAAGAACCCTAAGATAGAGGACAAAGCGCCATAGAGCAGGACTGGAATTACATAGAGTTTCCTGATTTGTTTGAGTTAGAGCCCGATTTTTTTTAAACACTTCATGCAACTTTAACGCTTGAACGACTTGCCGATATGCTTGTAGATAGGAATTTGGCCCGTACCCATAGAAAGGACATGAATCAGTAACTAGTCTTTTGTGCGCCAGTGGCTGTACAGGTTTGATGTTAGTGTACAATCTTCTGTTAGTCGTATTTTGGCTGGGCCTTAGACTCTAAGATATTCCGCGATCTCCAGGGAGTTCCCTTTGTAACGTTATGTAAGTAGTAAGTCTGCTGTTTTAGTAAGGCATTTATCCTGCTTCCGGCTTGATTTGCAGGGTGGCGCAAAATAATCATCCAATTTTGTTTTTGGATTACTTTTTTTCTAAATAAAAGAAAATGATTTTGAGTGATGGAAATCTTTATTTTGGACCTTGCAAATTTTCTCTCTTAATTGGAAAAGATGATATCCGTCAAGTAACTGCCGCCAGTGTTGATACACATTTGAGCCCGTTTTCGCATTTTACATGACTTTCCGCAAGATTTCCGGTGATAACTGTCCGCATTCCTGTCGAATATTCTTCTTAAGGGCTGCGATTGTCTGAGGCTTGTTGGCATAGACCTGCGACTTCAAGTATAGCCCCAAAGAAAAAAGCCTCAGATGGTTAAATTGGGCGATTAAACGGGAGATTACGCGACCAGGAAACGATTCCTTCACAATATCCATCAATTATTCCACTCTCTTTGCGGATTATAGGCGCTCCATTGCTTGTCTGTTTTATACTGCAGTTGGCTAGTTCACAAATGTCGAATATGACTGACGTACGACGCCATTTGCAAAAAATTATAACATCTTATGATAGGGTGATTAATTGAACATTACCAGCCGAATAATCGAGTACGGTGACCATATTTTCGAATTCTAAATAATGAACAATAGAAAACAAAGATTTTTTTTTCATTTGTAGATAGGTAGGTATGCTTTGCATAAAAAAAACTTAATTAGAACACATTTTTTAGTACTAGATTACTTGTTTGCTCGTTCAGCACGTCAGCATTAACATTTTGTTCATTCAATTTTGGTTTCCTTAATGCTTTCGTTATTGTTTTTATAAATTTAAATGAAGTACAGAGCAAATATTGAACAACTTTTAGAATACAGAATATTTACATGTTTTTGTATATAAAATAATCCATATTGAACATCTTTCTCAATAATATAGAACTGTTCGTATTCATTACTATAATAAACGAAGGGTCACCGTAGTCATAAGGCACTCTTAGATCTAAAAGAAAAATGTATATCTGCTTGGCTTCTTTAGAATTCCCGTTATAATCCTTAAATATACAAATTTTAAAAGCCCGATTCAGAAAATAAAAAGACACCCGATACCTATCTGCTGAAGAGCGGTGCAAAGAAGTCGGTGCTTGATGCATATTTTTATAGTTCAGAAGAGGTACCTACCTTCGTATATAGCGCGTGTTTTTAGGCGACAAAACTGGCTCAGTTTTGAGCCTCTTCAAAGGGAGAATGAATAAGGTTAAAGTTTTCAAATGGTATAGCTTTGATGCAGATCACAGCTAGGTGATCAGTTCTCGGCGACATAACTCAAGCTCAACTGGAGTAGAGACAATTCCTCCTGAACATTGGTAGATTCGTACCAATCAGGGTCTGCCCTTCACATACATCACTCAATGTGTATTCTTAAACGTGACAGATAGTGGATCTCTTAAGTTTTTGACAGACAAAAAAATTCACCTCAAACGGCCCTGATTATTATTGTTAAGTTCTGCTTTAATCTTCGAATGAGAATCAGGCACAAGTACAATTACTTAAAGATTGGACTTAGCACCTCCTCAAATTCGTCGTGACTTCCAATTCTCGAATGTAAATTCAACTTTTTTAATACAGATGTTATATGCAAATTTTATTTCTCACCTTTGGAAGTGTCGTGAATGACATAGCATATTTGAGCATTTCTGTTTGTTTCTCGGGTAACCAGGCAACTACCTTGCAACTATTCTGTGAAATGTGTTGTATACCACATTAGCAGCGCGCCATTGTAAATAAAGAAAAAATCATAACAGTCCGTGAGGCGTGAATTCATTAAATTTCACTCAAAAATGATACTCTGCTTGAATGGGTGTATAGAGTAAATAATTCATATTTATATATCTACGGTATGTAGATTTTTTAAAAAGAACTAACAAGGTTTCTATATATATTTTTCTTCTGCGAGGCTTAAGTGCGCATGTCTTTGTTTTGTGGATCTTGGTGCAGATTTGCCGGTCGCTCGACACCAACTGCGCAAACACTATACCTCGAGATGCTGCCAGGGCCGTTCCGCTGAAAATATCGCAGCTGTGGCTGAAGATGTCGCATATGGCTGCATATTATCGATCAGACGCTACAAGGCCATGCTCAACGATTTTCCCCTTCCTCAATTGGATGAATTGGGACTGGAGAACATGTGGTTCCAACACAATGGAGCAACGGCGCAACTGCACGAGCCACAACCGAAGTTCTAAGGGTTGCATTTTCGGGGCGCTTAATCTCTCTTATCATCCAGACTTCTTTTTGTGAGCTATTTTCGGAAGTCACGTGTCTATGTGAACAAGCCTCAGACTCTCGAAGCCCTCAAAGAGAATATCCGCCAAGAATGCGATAAATCGGGACCGAATGGTTACCAATTCTGGGCTAGGTCCATATTATTTTCCCGACTTAATGGAAAACAATCAACATTAAATGAGCATAGTCCAAAAGCGGACCCAAAGTTTTTCATTCATAATAAAAAAAACTACAACCAAAAAAAACATAGGGTGTCAACTTCTGCATCACCTTGCAAATACCCATACATTATTTTCTTATATAGTTTTTATACCTATTTTAATTATATAATATCTTTGTAGCTTGTGTAGGATGTAGGTGCATGTACAAAGCTGATCGATTTCTAAATTCCCGAAAAAGGGGAATTTTTTCAGCACTTATACGAACCACCGAAATAAGGTAGAAACGTTTTTGAATTATTCAGTTGTTGATTTGTTTCTATCACTTCGATTATTTTGAGCTATAGCGTAAAGGATAAAGAAGGTTGAACAAGCGTAGCTTTGTCGTTTTAAACGTAGTTTCAATATGTTATCATATAAATAAAATTGGTGTAGTTCTGTTCGACTAAGATTGAATTTGACTGCATGTCTTTAAATGCAAAAATCTTAGAAACTGCTGAATATATTCTGATGCATTTTTCTCAGTCCTATAGAGGATAAATAGGCCCACAATATCCACTTTTTTCAACTCTATATCTTTACAAATTCCGGAAAAAATTGGACAAGAGTAATTAATTTTTTCGTTTCGTTTCGCTTTTTTCTTTGTCACGCTTTCCGTTCGAAAATACTGGGAGCTTTTAAATATAGTAAACACCAGCTTATAGGGGACATCTGCGGCTACATTTTAGGATATCCATTAACTCGATAACTTAAAAGGTTTTTAAATAAATAGGCAAAATTTGAAACATTTCTACGATTTTCACCTGGGTGAGTGGATATGCACTTCATTCTCAAATCAAACACACTAACCGCGCAATATATTGACATCTCTTTTAACTTTATTTCATTCCTGTAGCGGAGAGGGAGACAGACAAGGGCAGTATGCTGTTTGGTTTGCTAAGAAAGAAAAAACCATAAGAGAAATGTCAAACAGGTATAGCTATCAGTGATCCCAGATCGTGGGTAATTACCCATTTTTGGGCAATTTGCCTTTCAAAAAAAGCTAAAAGAACGCAGAAGGGCATTTTTTATCTCGGAACAAAAAAAAATGAAGTGCACGGTCGAACGAATCTTTCCCATTAATCAAAAGTTTGGTTGGTTCTTTTCTTATTTTATTAAGTAGGTAGGTAAAGATCTGAGAACAAGCTATGGTTAAAGAGTTAAAAGCGTCTACAGTACTATTTTATAAGATCTTACACTTAGCAAGATTTGTGAGTACAAGGCAAAGTGTAGCAGGATTTTCTGTTTTCTGATGTTTTTATTTTTGACTGGAATATATTAGTAACGCTGGTGTCTATAATTGGTTAGACCGATATCATCATATAAATAAAATCATCATCATATAAATAAAATTGGTGTAGTTCTGTTCGACTAAGATTGAATTTGACTGCATGTCTTTAAATGCAAAATTCTTAGAAACTATTGAATATATTCTGATGCATTTTTCTCAGTCCTATAGAGGATAAATAGGCCCACAATATCCACTTTGTTTCAACTCTATATCGCTATAAATTCCGGAAAAAATTTGACAAGAGTAATTTATTTTATCGTTTGGTTTCGCTTTTTTCTTTGTCACGCTTTCCGTTCGAAAATACTGGGAGCATTTAAATATAGTAAACACCAGCTTACAGGGGACATCTGCGGCTACATTTTAGGATATCCATGAATTCAATAACTTAAAAAGTTTTTAAATAAGTAGGAAAAATTTGAAACATTTCTACGATTTTCACCTGGGTGGGTGGATATGCATTTCATTCTCAAATCAAACACACTAACCGCGCAATATATTCACATCTCTTTTAACCTTATTTTATTCCTGTGGCGGAGAGGAAGACAGACAGAGGCAGTATGCTGTTTGGTTTGCTAAGAAAAAAAAACCCATAAAAGAATTGTCAAATACGTAGGAAAAATATGTTTACCTCTGTTTTGCTTACAAAAAAAAAAAATTCTATGAAAGAAATATCAGATATGTATAGCTTTCAGTGATACCAGATCGTGGGTAATTACCCATTTCGTTTTTTATAGAGTAGAGTTTTTAAATAGCGTTTTTAACAGCCCATGGCCTCAATGCTCATAAAATGGTATTAAAAGTTGGAGTTCCCATAACATAAGCAACATAATGCTTGACATGAGGCTTTAATTTTAACTGGGTGTGGTAAAGGAGATGCGGTGTTTATACCAAGAATACAAATAATTCACAGTAATTATTCATTTCAGTTTAAACCGATTCGATTGCCTATTAATCTTTGTTTTGAAATGACAATCCATAAGTCACAGGATCAAACTTTAAGAAATGCGGGAGTTGATTTAAGCAAGAATTGCTTCAAGCACGGGCAGTTATATGTAAAGTGCTCCAGGGTAAGTAATGCAGCAAATATCACTATCTTAGTCGGTAGAAACAAAACAGCCAAACAAATTTGTCCCCAACAAGACAGCAAATTTCTTAATTTTGTTTCCATCAACTGTTCTGAAACCACATTTTACACGGGCGAAGCCGGGTGGGTACAGCTAGTTCATATATATATTGATTAAGGAACTTTCTTTTTACTGCAAATTCCGTTTTTTGAGTTTAGGGGTTTCAATTCAGAATTAAATCCGTTATAAGAAATGATATGATTTCGGGCATGTGGCCGCCGCGGCTGCTTCGAATAAAGCCAAGTCTAGAGGTCCAATTTTCAACCACTTTTTCGAGCATTTGGGGCTGTATGTCGGCAATAACGCCACGAATGTTGGTACTTGGAAACCAACATTCGTGGCGTTTCTGGTTTGTTGGTGTAGGCCAGCGACTTCACATATCCCCCAAGCAAATAATCCAATGGTGTCAAATCAAACGATCTTGGTGGCCAATTGACAGGTCCATTCCGCGAAATTATGCGCTCATCGAATGTTTCCTTCAATAAATCGATTGTGACGTGCGCTGTGTGGCATGTAGCGCCGTCTTGTTGGAACCACATCTCATCCACATTCATGACATCTAGTTCGGGAACAAAATAGTCGGTTATCATGGCTCTATACCGGTCTCCACTAACGGTAACTGACTCTCCAGCATCATTTCGGAAGAAGTATGGCCCAATGACTCTACCAGCCCTAGAGCACACCAAACAGTCAGTTTTTGTGGATGTAATGGCGTCTCAAGGGTCTCATGTGGATTCTCTTCACTCCAAATGCGGCAATTTTGCTTGTTGACGTAGCCATTCAACCAAAAATGAGCCTCATCACTGAACAACATCTCATTTTCGGCCCATACACCAAAATCACGACGAATTGCATGGTCTCGCGGCTTTAATTCTTGCACAAGCTGGATCTTGTAAGGTCGTAAGCTAAGATGCGCAAAATCTTCCATAAAGTTGATGGACAAAGCTCCAATTGCTGTGCACGGTGGCGAATCGATTCATCCGGGTCCTCTTCAACACTTTGCTCTACAGCGGCAATTGTTTCTTCGGTGCGCACTGTTCGACGTCTCTGCGGATGCCTATTATCACATAGAGTAAACGTAGTGCGAAAACGATCCATGGTTAACCGAATTAATTTCTCTGATGGACGATTATGTCGACCATAAAATGAACGGAGCTTGCGGTAAGCTTCGCGAGCTGAACCATTATTTTCGAAATAAATTTGCACGATTTGCAAGCATTGTTCATTTGTCAACTTGTTCATGATGAAATGGCAAACCAAACTAAAAATAAATCACTTGACAGCTGACAAAATGGCCGGCAGTTAAAATAGTGTTGCCAACTTAAAGTGCTATGCCTCTAAAAAAAACCCTGTACAATACATTTAACAATTTAGTTTTTGTATTTAACAACTAAATTAAAAACCTTTAAGGAACATAGCTTAAACGAATTTATTGCAGTTTTAATTTAAAAAGAAAAGAAATAGCCAGTTGTAGCTGACCCTCATCACAATTTTTTATGCATTTTCAAAAAACTGAAACAAATAACCGTCGTATACTGTATAATTGTTCGCGCCGTCAAAAAGTTTATTGGCAGTGCCAACAACGTATATGAAATCACCATTTAAAATAGCTAAATTTTCTTTTATTTTCCGTATTTTGAGAGTTTCACAAAAAAATATATAATAATAAAATGGAAGTTCTTGTTAGAATTCACAAAATTTTATACTAAAAAAATGATAAGTGTTTTATCTTTAATTTACAAAATTACCTGGATTAAGCTCTCAAACTCGTAATTTTTGCACTTAGTCGCTAGTTTTGGAGGTCCATCGTTTGACGATAATCGTCTTAAAAGTTACGGAATGAGTGCCCAGTTCTCGGATAACAAATTCTAGCCCCCGTCCTACAGCTCTCCATCCTCCTTTTATTTGTGTAAAACTGGCACCTATTGGTTTCCCTTATTTCGCTTCCGTATGTTGAAATTGTATACGTTGCCGAACCTCCAAGCAATATGTTCCTCAAATCACTCAGTTTTTCATAGCGTTCGTGAAAATTATGTACTCCAGATAAAAAAATGACACAGTTTTTTTAGCTTTCGGCCATTATATGCATTAATGTGAAACCTGAAAGACCATGGGAATTGACCAACATTTTATTTGGACCTATGCAATGTAAGCATCCAAATGACAAAAACGATCGGAATCAACATTCTTCTTGTATTCCTTCTCGCCCACTAAAAAAAAGTGATTGATATGCTAAGAATTTCAACCAAAATGAGCTGAGAAACAAGGCGATCCTATTTATTTTACACATCAGCAGGAGGTGAGATGGCGCCAGTGATTTTCTGACCTCCCATTTAATTCATGTTTGACCAGAACACGTTCTCGATTGAAATTGATGGATTATTTATAGGCTACCTATGTAGGTATGCATAGTCAAAGAATGTTTCTTATTTTTTCATGTTCTTTTTGCGGAGCCTAATTATATTTTGGAATATCGGAAAGATGCTTAAAATGTGAGCAACGTTTAATTCTGTTTGTGCTCTCTTTGCAAAATAACTTTAATTATATGGGGGTTACCGAATAATAATAAGAGAATAAAATGCGACTGATTTTTCGCCATGCGAAGGTGATAAAAGCAATGCCGCAGCCGCATGACTGTGGACCAGGAGTTTATTTAATTTAAAATGCCACACGCATTGCTTGGCAGATCTATAAATATTAATGTTAACGAAATTTCATGGCACGTCATTAAAAATGTACATTTTTAATTGGAGTATTTTTTTTTGTGCGCCAAGCGATCGAATTTGTTCGGGAGAATTAATCATAAAGTTCGGTCTGTCCATCCTTCTACATAAATGTGATAATTAGAAGAGAAATTCAACTAATCTTTATTAATGGCTGCCAACTTGAGCGGTAATATTATGCGAACGCATGACTCTTATTGGAGACGTATGTAGTATCGAAAACGATATTTGATGAGCCTTTCTGGATTACGTAAACAGTATCAAAATATTTCGGCTGCAAGTTGTACGTTTGTCTGTCAAAGTCATATTAGCATACCTACACGCTCATTGTAGCTACTCCCTTAAACTCCTTAGGTATTCGCCTTGGACTAATTGTCACATGAGTTATGGGTAGTTCTTCGCTCGAAACAAATAAGATTTATGCACTCCCAGTTGACAGGGCCCAGATTAGTTTCTCGTGGCAAAGCTGTGCTATAGAGATTTATTCTCTGAGGATCGAAACGGAGATCCGTGCTTTACTAGTCCGTCCTATTAACCATACAGAGCCACCGCGCCCATCTTTGTTCTTATTATGGGACACTTATAACATAACGCACTCGAATTTTTGCATGAGCTGGGACAGGGAGATCCGTTTGTCCGCAGTCAAAGCTAATAAATGCGTAAGAATCATATCGCAAGTTTCATGGATGTGCTATCCATTATAGATATATAAAACGGAAATGAGCACAAGTTCCGTCAGTCAATGTTTCTGCAATCACTTGAATTCTGATTCTGATTCTGATTTAAAACATGTCAAATTACAGTGGTAATTAGTTTCAGTATAAGTTTAACAAACTATTCATCAATTAATTATACGAAATACACAAATGATTATTTGATCCTCACTGCCGGAAGCTATTCTTCAAATTCATTCAAATTTTTCTCACAGATCTTTTTTTTCTAAAGCTTACTTTTCATGTTCGGTACGAAAAAAATAACAATCTTTTTCCGATTTCAGAGCAATTTTGCGGATCTGGATTTTTCCTCAGATTTGACCGAGATTTACCAATCCAAGTGCTTTTGAGTTTAACAACTAGTAAGTGAAGTTTGGTTATGTTTTCGTGAAGTTTTTCAACTAAAGGGTCCGCCATCTAACTTTTTTTTTCAACTAGTGCTTATTTCGCGAATGGTAACACTTAGCTCATGTCTGATTTGACAGATAATTAGTTTTATCCTTCCGCTGAACGAATATGGTTGTGTATACGCTTGAACAACGCTGGGAAATATTGCGACATTACTTTGAAAATCATGGTAATGTTGCAGAATGTGCCGTTACAGTCAATGGCGATCGTTATCGGGCCATGTTGAACGAATTTTTGTTCACAAAAATTGAAGAGGAGGATATTGGCAACATTTGGTTTCAACAGGTCGGCGCTACGTGCCACACAGCCGAAGCTACACTCGATGTTTTGCGCCCTGTTTTTGAAGATCGCATTATCAGCCGCAGAGCTGATGTCGTTTGGCCACCTCGGAGCTGCGATTTGACACCGTTGGACTATTATTTGTGGGGTGCCGTAAAAGCTAAGTGTTACGCCGACAAGCCAGAGACAATTGACGCTTTATAGGACAATATTCGTGAAGCCATTGGTGAAATACAGCTGCACACAATCGATAATGTGCTTAATAATTGGACCGATCGTGTAGGCTACTGCATGGCCAGCCGAGGCAGCCATTTGAATGAAATTATTTTCCATTATTAACCGGAAAGGATTGTACTTTCAAATAAAAAAAGAAATTTGAGAAAATATTCAGTAGTTTTTTTTTACAGCATTTACAAAAAAAAAAGTTATTTTGCGGACCCTGTACAAAGAAACGTATTACATCGGGTGCGAGATCGGAGCGCAAATTTCGAGTGATTTAATTTAAAGTTTAACCAGCGAAGGGAAAACACGTAGAAAAGTGTCGAAGGCTACACATATATACCAATCGCACGAATATCAACAAAAAAAAGAGCAAGTGGAGTTATTATGTTCGATTAGACACATAAAATCTGAAATCTGAAGAAGACCAATCGAATACCACATTAAACATTGCTTTAAAAATATCTACATGCACAACTTTTTCATAATTACTACCACGCAAACAAGATGGCCAAAATACGTGTCATGCATATTTGAGTCTTAGGTGGTGCTATACCCAGTTCAGTCAGTCGCAGCTCGTTTAAAGTTCGCTGTTGAATATCAAAGCGCCATAAGGACCGAACATTGTACGAAACCCTTTTTTCGATCTTTGGTCGCTTTAAAAAGGGTGTAAGCTTTGGCACCATACAGCAGGACTTAAGACCAGAGACAATACTGAGACCACCAACTCCGGCCGATTTCCCGTTACTTAGTCTACAATCTATATTTTTATGGAGTGTTCACGTTTGGTGCGCTAGTTTTCTTACATAGAAAATCGTATTGACAAATGTCACGAAACTTCAAAAATTCTGCTCACCAACACACTCCCAGGAGATATGAGACACTTGCGCTGTGGGCAAAGTTGCTGGCAGAGTTCATAGAATTTTATTCGTTTAATTTGAAATTGTTCGTTACGTGTGGATAATTTTTTTTTTTTAGGAATAAGTGCATATTTGCTTAAAATGTTCATGAAAAATTAACAATGTAGATTGGTTGAGGGAAAATGAAAACATTTTGAGCAAATTTTCTTCATTATTTAGGAAAAATTTACACACAAAATCGAAGTTAATGATATCCAAAAGCGGAAAATACACAACCATGTTTGTCCCAATATGTTTCTAGTATATAGAACATCAACTTTAGATAGTTTTACTAACCAAACAAATCAAATTATTCGCCTTTTAACAATTTGTAATAACTAACCAATGGCGTTCAGTAATGAAAAAATGTGGTATTCCCGAACTCTTTCACATTTCCCCACGGCTGCCGAGGTTGGCAGCATTTATTTTTGCATTTTTTGTATGTTTTTGCATGTCACACGGATTCTTTTTTGACATAACACCGATAGGAAAACAAAATGGCGAATTTGAAAAAAAAACTGAGGGGGCCAGCGGCAAGAGGATTGTGAGTTGGGGGCCTCAGTATGATTTGTCTATGCTTAAGACTTTAGGTTACGCGGTTTAAATCGAGCGCAATCGACATAAAATGATCGCGCAAAGTCTATGTACCGTTCTCATCAAAAATGACAGAAGAATAGAAAATTAGCAAAATAACGAGTTCGAGCAGTTTATCTATTGGCTCCAAGCAGCTCAGAGAATTTCAATCGGCAAGTACTGATAAATATGTCAAAGGCACGAAGTTGACAAGAAACAAATTCGAAATCCGTCTTAAAAATCAATTGTCCACAAAAATAAAATCTGTGAAAATAAAAGGTTTGGCTGACGTGGGCCCTAGTGCGCACTAGTGTCCGATTTCATCTAGTCAGACAGCTGTCAGACTTACTAAGCTAGATACTTGAACGTCCCCAGGACTCAAAGTAGCTCGAGGTCTATTCATGTACTATGGAGTATATTTTGTTTAAGCTCTCTGAGAAAGTTTCGTTAAATTTTTTGAGTTTGACAGGTTTTTAGTACTTGCTTGGCTCAGGAAAGTACGCGAATAGACCTTTTTTATAAACACACAGCTATATAGTTTTTCCTACAGTAACGCCTATTAAGAAACACATTTCACCTCGCAAGTTTTGTGTAGGCTTTGGAAGGCCCTGCAGGCCGCAGAGCTCTCAATATCTCTTTCTGTTTTATATCTTTCACATAAATGCCATTTCGACGACTGATAGAAAAGCAATCAAAGTCAATGGATTCTGAGTTGGGGGCACTCTCCGAATCCTTGTTGTAAGCATACTGTTTAAATTTCTAGAATATAAGCGTTTCTCGCCCGCACCAAATATGAGCTACCTTATAGGTATCTGTACTTAGGTAAGAAGGTTAGATGAAGATTTCATTGTTATAGTCATGTAAGTTAACTGTGCAATTATTTATTCTACTTGAATCATGTATACGTATATATATTATAATACATGGTATATTCGGAACAGAGAGGTGTAATGTTATGATCCAATTCGTGTTCTCAAAGAAAACCCAAGTTAACACTGAACATAATAAAAGGATAATCCTGGCGGCAGTATTTGATGTCGTTTGTCGTAAGTGAGCTGGTCGGTCGGTAGCAGAAAGCAAGAGCAAACGATCATTTACACTTCAATAGTCACCTTAAGAGGAGTTTACATGGTTATAGTTTACAGTGTGGTTTGCAGGCCTTTTCAATGAGCCTCTTTTTAAAGTGCACAGGTAATGATTTGATATTCTATTGCAAATAGTTATTCATCCGCATCCCACAGTCTACCAATTTGCTTGCACCATAAAAAAATGGCGGAGAATAACATTGTAAGCGTTTGATCACTCGACCATTTTAATCCAAGATCGGCCGGCGCGGCGTCGGTAGAGTATTATATTCCCAGCTTAGAACTGTATGATCTCGCCGTTCAGCTCTTTATAGTTAAGTACATACTCTTATAATCTGTTCTTGCTATTCAATTGAGTTCATTTTCAATCCGCTACATAGAACAAAGTATATTTAAGAAAATTTGATACGTGTTGAAATTTGAACCTTGTCACAAGCAAATTGTGTTGCCCAATCTCAATCTCGGCCAATACCACAAATAATGACCTATATTCAAAGCTCCAGGATAATCATTATATTTATTAATATAAATATTTAGTCATAAATAATACATTTATATTAGATACGTTTAAAGTCCTTTCGAGACACGAGTAATCATTTTTAGTGTCCAGGCTAAGTTTTCGTACTCACAATGTCGAAATTTTCCATACAAAATTTTATATTATGACCTACAAAATATTTAATGTAAAGGTTGAAAATGATTATTAGCAAGGCCCATTCTATGTAGGTACTGTGGTAGTGCGAAGCCATTTTTAATTTTTAAAATTTAATTTTTGTGGGAAACTTGTAAAGATTTGCTGCTTTAATTGGTCCATGGCGGCTCTGAACCTTCACACGCCACCGACAATTGTTGTGAAGTTGGAAGTCAAACTATCGAATTATTTCATCATCACCAAATGAGTACATTTACCGTTCTCTGTAGATTACTTACTTCTATCGATATGATTGTTTATCAAATTCAGTATAAGCATAATTGAAAGCTCTTGCCTACGCTTGAATACGAAATAATTTGCATCTTGTCTCATACGAAGTCATTTCAATATATCAACGTCATTTGTTTAAAATATTTATGAAAAATTGTCAATGCAGAATGGTTGCATGAAAATAAAAACATTTTGAGCAAGTTTTCTTCAGTTATTAAAGAAAAATTCACACAATAAATCGATCTTAATGATATCGAAAAGAGGTAAATACACAACCATGTTTGTCCTAATATAAAATATTTATATAAAATATATATAAAATATAAAACATATATTTTAGATAATTTTACTAACCAACCAAATCCAATTATTCGCTTTTTAACAATAATATAAAAATGTGGAATTCCCGAACTTTTTCACATTTCCCCACGGTTGCCGCGGTTGGCAGCATTTATTTTTGTAGTTTTTGTGTGTTTTTGCATGTCACACTGATTCTTTTTTGACATAACACCGATAGGAATACAAAATGGCGAATTTGAAAAAAAATTGAGGGGCTCAGCGGCAAGAGGATTGTAAGTTGGGGTCTCAGTATGGTTTGTCTATGGTTTTCTTGTTCCATTTCAGAATGAGTGGATTCCCGAGTGAAATGAGTGGAAAACAAGATAAAATAAAAGAACCGTTCATACTAGTAACTCCACTCAAACGCTGTTCATTATCACACTAGACGAATTTCAACAGTTGTGGGGATGAGAGCTGATGTGATTGAGTTTGACCCTAGGATGTAATTTGTTTAGCTGAGAGATCGTTGCTCAAAAAATGTATAATAAGTTCGTTGAAATAATAGGTCTGTTCCCTTACTTTTGTAGTAAGAATGGAAAAGACTGTCAAAATGGCAGTGGTGGGGATAAATAAACTCGAAGAATTTGCTAATTTACGAACAAAATTAGTTGATTTATCTACCTAGCGATGAAAGTAATTCGGAATTAATCGAATTCATGAATCCGAGTATATGGAAGAGTTTGAACTGATCGAACAACAAGCATTCGAGAAGAGAAAAAAGCGGCACAGCATAAAACATTACGTGGAGGAGATTGTCCTTTCTTACTCCTTACAGCGAGGAAGAATTTCGTCGCCACCAAAAGAATCTGAGGAGAACATTCAATTTTATATTTCCGCATGTTGATACCATTTTAATATAAAAGAAATCAAAACAAATATCAAATAGGACAACAAATTTCGAATCAGCTGTTAGTTGACAGCTTTTCCAATTCTTACACCAAGAAATTTGTGGAGTAAAAATTCGTAAGATCCTCAGTGGAGGGGTAGTTTCTTGCTCTCTCGATGACGCTCTCTTTTATGAATTTTTCGACTTAAGGAACGGCATTGAGTAAAATTCGTAAAAATTCGTAAGAATAAGTAAAAATTCGTAAGATTTAAAAGTAAAGGAACAGACCTAATGTCGTTTTCCATTTGTTTCACTCGGGGATCCACTCATTCTGAAATCCAATGGAACAATAAAACTGCTTCTGAAAGAATCCACAGAAGTATTGGTGAAATGCCAAACATTAATCTACGGCTGCTGTCAGCTGACTTGTATAAAATACATAAATTACACCTGTGTGAGTGCTTCTTGAGTGGATTCTGACTTCAAATCAAGAAGCGAAATTCTCTCCTCAGAATCACCAGAAGAGTATTTTTTGTGCCAATGGAACGGTTTCAGGAGTGACTTTTCCGATTCCGGACTCTTCCGGGCGCTTCTTTTTGCCCAATGGAAAACGACATAAGACAACTGTTTCTCTGAATCAGTCTTGATATTTTTCAAAGTCTTCTGCATCCTCTTCTGTAGGTACATTCGTAGAATCGAAATCAAAAATTGGGCGCAGCTCGGATATTAAAGTTGCAATAAAATATTTGCAATTTTATAACTTTCCAAATCAGTTTGGAATTTGGATGTTTCTTTCAATAAAACCATAGACATAAAGTAGGCTACAATGATTTTGTCCACTCTTCCTTTCAGGACTATCCATATGCATGAACAGCAGCGCTGCCCCCCAAGAGGTCGAAAATGTAGTACGGGGGCTTTTAAAATGTAGTACATTGTAGTACAATTTGAAAAAAAAAAACAAATAAAAACACGAATAATTACTTTATAATGATTTTTTTAAGTAAATAAACATGAATTCATAGCTAAACAATTAAGAAAAAATTAAAAACATATAATAGGTTAGGTTAGATAGACAAACTCTCCACATCGTCTTCAATGTCGATTAGGAAAAGGGTCATCAACTGCAAAATGACGATAAAAAAGCTGCAGAAGAAGCACCACCTAGAGGACAACGACAAACGAAGGCTTCAAAATGCTCTTATAATTCTTGGAGAGTCAGTCTTTGGAGTGTGACGGGCCCTGTGCTAGTACCACTCTGGGGGCTGGGTCTCCTGGAGCTTCGAGCAAGGGAGCTCTTATGCGACCACCAGTGCCTGTGATATGCCTTAGCATATCGGGGCACGGGTCCGTTGCATCTGACCCCTCAAAATTAGAAGCCGACAAAGAGGACAAGAACGTTTCACCGGGAGAGGCAGACTCGACCCTGGAAAGTGCAGTTACTGTTGTCGGGAAACCGGAGGAGCCAAAAGACGCTGGATGTTTGGACCAAACCGAAGTCCCGGCTGTCATTGCGGCAAATCCGGCGGAAAGCAACAAGCTGTCCAACGTTGTAGGCTATAACCCCAGAATGCGTAAAAATGCACGCCGACTGCTCAATAGGTTTAGGAGCCGTGACCCCAGTTCCTTTGCGGATAGGAAACAGCTCAGTTAGCTAGGGCTCGGGAAACTTTGAAGTCGACCGAAGGTGCATGGAGCAGCAGCCAGCTAGTTAGGGAGCAGAACCCACTGGGAAAAGGGAAGTTGACTGGACCAAGGGAGGAATGCCGACTGCCTTCCGCCTTGGGAAGGTCAAATCCTGGAAAACCAGTTGTCAGTTCAGCTTTGGACTCGTCCAGGGCTGAGCAGACACCTGGCTGCTCCAAGAGGGTTCTGCCTGCTGATAGGATAGGGCTTAAACATAGGGTGCATGCCTCTGGAGGAGCTGGTATGAGATTGGTCGCAGCGAGGACGAAATGCCGCTTGCCTTTTACCTCGACTGCGGCTAAGCTCGGGCCACCTAGAGTTGTCGCAGATAAAGATACGTCTGAATCTGAGAACGCTCCTGGAGTCTCCAAAAGAGGTAGGCATGACGACACAATCTCCCCGGTTGTAGGTAGGCAGGCTAAGAAACCGAAGTTCTCAGATAAGGTGAAGGAAAGTCTCCGTGTCGCAATTATCGACCTTGGAAATCCAAATCGGGAACTTACCAGTAGCCAATGGGAACTGTTGGAACAACGCATTCTCGATGGTGTCAATGACGCAATCGTGAAAGCAGTTGGCAGGCTTCCACTGTTTGGACAGATAACCACCTTCAAAGGGTTCAAGGTTATGGAATGTGACGATGATGAAACGTTGGCTTGGTTAAGGAACTTCGTCATTAACACCGATGCTCCTTGGCATAATGCCGACTTGCGTGTGGTGGACAGGAAGGAGATCCTTGATATCACAAGACCAAAAGGCCGAATTCTATTTCGAGGACCGTACATACCCGCGGAAAGGATTGAACGCTACCTGCAGTTTCTTAACCCGAAACTTCAGAGCAAGGAGTGGAAAGTCCTGAAAACGGAAACAAAGACAATGGCATGGACGTCACTATACTCCTTAGCCACAAATCGTTGCCACTGCTCCGCAAACGTGACTTTAAAGTCCGCATTGGCATAACACGCTGTAAGCTTAGGCTAATAGCAGCAAGCACCAAGAAAGAAGGAGGGGAAGAGGCTGCTCGTGATGAAGATAGTACAAATAAATCTTCATCACAGTAAGGCGGCTAGCGCCAATCTTGTTCTCCTTATAGAGACCAAGAAAATAGACATCGCCCTAATACAGGAACCCTGGACCTTCCGGTGCTGAACACCAAAGACTTGCTGATCTACAGCAGTGCACCAGATAATGGTAAGTCTAGAACATGCATTGTCGCCAGAAAAAAGATTAAAGATTTTTCTCCTACCTAGCCTCAGCGATACCGACCAAACAGTGGTCAAATGGGACAGGGAAGGGAAAACTGCACCGGTATAACGGAATCCCTTATAAGAGCGGCAGAACGGGGGAAATGGGACGTCAGTTTAGGCTGTGATGCCAACTCCCATCACCCAACTCACCACCAAGAACTATATTACATTTAAAAATTATTTTGGATTATGGTTGGCATTGTGACAGAAAAAAGTTTTTGCATATGTTAATAAAGATTCAGGCGGATTATATACATTTCCCTGATCCCTGACTAATTCCTTAGACTGCAGTATTGCATCGACCGTATATATATTCAAACAATTTCTTGTGTCATTTTTAACTAAATTTAAACTAGAAAAATAACGCTCTGCAGTGGCACTGCTATGTGGGAGAATGTTAACATATAGTTACATATTTTTCCAAATGCAGGCTTTTGCTAAACATTTTTAGCGCTTTTTAATATTTAAATATAGTTTAATAATTTTTTTATTATTATTTTTGAAGTGTGAGAAATTGTAGTATAAAATACGCAATTAATAATTGTACGTACTCAATTTTTTGACCAACAAAATGTAGTACAAACGCTACATTTGTAGCAAGGGGGCAGCGCTGATGAGCAGTATCAAGGGAGATTTCGCACGAAACGCTGATATCGTTCGTGCTTTTCCTACACATGTTACGAATTCAGTAATGCTGTATAAACCTACCACAGCTCAAGTGAAATGTAAAATTCAACCCCCGTTCTTGAACACCTAATGTCAACTCATACAGCGATGCATACTACGAGTATGAATCCAAGAAGACAGCTACAATTTATGTAAAATAGATTTAATAAAACAAACATTGTACACCGATGAGCCAACACATTTAAATATTAATTATTCACCACCATTTGTTACCTAGCCTTAAGTCAAATTGTATATACCAAAAGATGAATAAAAGCAAATGCAAGCAAATGTAGTAAAATATAGAAGCTAGAAATACGCAGTCTTTTCCATGTGGTTGTTATTAAAAAAAAACGCATTTATTAATTAATTTATACGAAATCGTCATCTTTTTATCTTATACAATACATCATTTAGGATTTTAATATTAACATTTTCATTATTAAAACACACTTTTATCTATCACAGATATATAAATATTCAATATGTACATTCATTACAATAACTAGTATATTTTTAGTTAGTGCTTCTAACATTAAGACGAATTTTTACTTTTACATAATTATTTTGTTTATTCTCAGACAACATTAACACAAAATACTATGCAATCGTCCAACGATTTTGTTTTTTTTTTCCAAATACATTTACGCATGTACTTATGAATCAAATTATTAAAAAGTAATAAGTCAATACAGGTAAGTTAACAACCTTGAAAAACTACGATAATTCGAATCCAGTATTACTGCATACCGCGTAACGTAATTTGTCTCGTAATGTAGACTTTTTCTGATAATTTGGTAATTTCAATAAATTAAAACAAGTAGATGAAGTCGGTAGCCTATTCAGCGGATCTTTTTTTCGAATTGTAAAAAATCCACGAATTACACTTCCAATAGTATCTCCAGTATCCTCATCATCGCCAACCTCCACACATCTAATCGAAAATGGGGGCTCTAAATGGGCAAATCCTAGTAAAGGTGGCTTAGAGCAGCTGGTAACAAACTAAAAAAAAAAAAAAAACACACAAATTATGTTTGTTTACCAGTCAAAATATAAAAAAATCTATGTAGTTTATGGAGTTCAATTTTTCAAACACGATTTGTTAATTCAGTAACCTTTGTATGTAAAAATGACGTAAATGCTCTTAAAACTTTTGAACCACTTATCCGATTGAGATCAGATTTGCAATTTTGGTAAGGTTCACATGTGTGTCTAAGAAGCAGGAACAAGTTAACAATTTCCCTTACTAAAATGCCATTTCAGAGCTCCAACTCTGCAGATGCAGAATGGCGCTTAGTGGCGTTAGCGGACAACATAGCTGATTTTTAGAGCCAATGCACTGCAATGGCAGAATTACAAAGCGCAACTGAATGAGTTTCAGAAGTCTGTCTTGCCCGCAAAAAGCAGATGTACCACTGAGTGATTCACTAGATTGAGTCAACTATGTCGTCAACAGTCAGGATGACGTCAACCATGCAGGAGATACTCTGATATATAATTAAAGCTGGGGTGAGTAAGGATTTTTCAGGGTAGTTATACTTTCGGATTTTTGCCAGACTTCCGCCCGAAATTTAAAGCTCAACGAATTGTTTGTGAGGAAGTAGTCGAAAAGAGCAATAGTGGCGGATGAGCCCTTTATGATCCAACGACATCTCTCTGGACATTAAATTGTCCTAACAGATCACAGACGAAGAACAACATTTACTTCTTTACTTAGTGGTATCACTTTTATGATACGAGTTTTGAAACGGTTAATCTAATTTGCAATTTCAAACATAAAAAGTAATAGTCACCTTTAAAAACAGCTTTCGTTCTTCTTCGCTGAAGTCTTTAGCTAAAATGTCCCATAGCCAGCCAACAACTCGATGGGAATCGTGAAATCCTCCATAATACTGCGTATGTTTTCGTAAATCTCTTAAGTCTAAAGGCGCTGTGTCACCAGAAATCAACCTCTGCAGCTCTGGTGCCGAGAACAAGGATAACCATTCAGGATTTACAATACTTCGAAAGCCACGATTAAAAGCAGCAGTTTGTTCCCTTATCTGCGTATGCATATGGAAGTAGGCCATGTAGTGAATGTAAATAATCCTAAAATAGATTTGAAATAAATAAACTTAAGAAGTAAACCTAATATGCACGTTTACTTATTGTGATCGTTAACACCGCGAGCTTTTCCACCAGGGTGCAACTCATGAGTAACAATTTTTCCCATGACATCTTGATCCACTGAAAACGTCAGGTTTAAGTCCGACACATCTTGTTTGTAGTGCTTAATAAACGTCAAGCTTCGATAGAGTTCATTATCTAAAGACGGAAGCTCATCCATGCAAGAGTAAAGAGCTTGCTGTGTCTGTCCCAATAGCTGGGAGAGGAAAAACGAAGCGAATGGAACATCGACAACTATTCCTTCGTAGACGGCTTTACCCAGCATCCTTCCGACGAACTCAAAAAGCTGCAGATGATTGTCTTGAACATACGATATTGGCGATGGATAAAGACGTTGGTCTGACGTTGTCTTAAATAAATTTAACGATGGGTCAAATACTCTCTTAATTGTCTCCTCTAAGAATTCCTTAAAAACTCCATCTTGGTCGATGCCAGCTTCATGAAGACCTTGTTGATTTATAAATCGAACACGAATCACCCCCTTCAAAGCGTGCGCACGTAACGCTGCTAGTTGCCGATAACCGTCTTCAACAATTCTTTCTCGATGTATTACAATTAATGCTGACCTAGGCGATGCACATGCTGATTCTGTTAGACCAAGTACAGCCTTTTCATTTTGCACATATCTGCGAAAAAGTTTAACGCGATCTTCGTGAGGTATGATGTGGGGCATTTTTTGCAAAAGAATTTGAGTGTGCTTCTTTCCTTTTTCCAAGTCAGCCAAAAAATGCGAAGGCTTTATTTCTTGAATCAGCCAATGGTTTGGTGCTGCGAAAGGTCTACGACAATCTCGGCGATAAAGACAAAGTAAAAGTGTGTGCAGCGACACAAACAAAGGTAGCGATGTCAGATTTTTCGTACCTGAAAATTAAACAAAAATTTTAATATTGCGAAATATGTGCTGGGTTATTCTTTAAGTAAATGTTACCCAAAATATTATCCTGTATGATTCTGTATAGAAAGTTATTTAAAAAGTGCGAGAGTCCGACAAAATCATTCAGCAAAAACGGTTTCTGTTCTGTGTACATTTCATACTCGTCCAAAATTCTGCAATTGTGAACCATACCAATTTAATATTAGATATACTTGTGCTTATCTCAAAATGTCGTCCTTACAAATCTGTGTATTGAATTGCAGGAGTTAAACTACCTAAACTACTAGAAATTTATGACATTTTGGTTCGGTTCTACATATGTGTAAAGTATTACGGAATAATATTATTGAAATAAGTTCGTGGTAGTTTGTCTGACAGGTTATAATGAAATAACCCGCCATTACGTAGGGTATGTTAGGTTAGGTTTTGAGTTCGGCATGGTGCGCCCATCGCGATTCCTAGAAATACGTACAGGAATTCCGTTTAGACCTAGAAGTACTCTTAAGTTCACAAACATTAAAGGAAAGTTGGATAAGTCTTACGTTCTCTACAAAGACGATTGTTTAAATGGAAGACAGATGGCTTCTTCAGGTGTTTATGTTAGAAGTTGCGCAAACTTCATATCAGGGTTTCATTTTATTACGAGCTGATAACAAAAAAGTGGGCTTTATTTCGACTATACTTATAGCAGCTGTGTCTTTATACTAAAATAATATCAAAGCTTACTTTTTCTGACTATAGTTTTGCGCCAAGATCGCGTTAATGCATTCCATTCCTCTCACAACACATTCCAACCGCATTATTTTTCAAGGAACAAGAGCAAAGCGCTGGTTTAATGGCAGCAACTTTACGACAGTTATACTCTATAGTGTTTCCAAGATCACTTCCTGGGATTGAACCTTCTCACTGAATAGCTTGCACTGAGCACTGACCCACTACGACCACCGACACGGCAGTCTTAATGAACATATGTACCAAAACGCAGCGCTTTTTACACAATCAAACCATGCTAGACTTGGAAAACTCGTGTTCTTCCAACGGTGCTAGTGCTGGTCCGAAGTTAGCATTTCGTTCGAAAATACTGCCTCTTATAGGTTTGTCTTATTTAATCAATAGAATGTGATTGGACTGATAACTCCAGGACTTGCAATTCCCTTTGAGAAAAGGAAGTTTCCTAGCTGACAATGAGTTAGTCTAGTATGCGTGATCATATTATGAGCACGGTGCACAATGGCATAAGCGGGACCGCTTAATCAGTTCACTCATATTGCAAATAATATTTTTTTTTTGAAATACCAAACCTTACTTTTATATGTAACACAACACGCGTTGCAATAGTCAATTTTCCTTAAGCAGATTCTACATATTAACTTACGTGACGTAATGGGTCATACAGTCGGAAAACAACATGAGCATGCAAATCTGCGGCTGAGCACCAGTGGGGTCCGATTTCAGCAGCTCTACATACTCCTTTATGCCACAGTACTGACCAGCAGATGTTATGAGTTGCCAAATATCATACAGAATAGAGTCATTGTAACATATTCCTATAGAAATAATTATAGTTCAATTGGAATGGTTAAAAAAACATAATATATCTAATGTTACCTGATAAAATGTCTAACTTCAGTTGAGATAATGTTGTTAGTGCAGCAAAGAACATCGAACAAACTTTTGCGACATTTAAAAACTCAGGTGAGTCTAATTTCCTCCACTGTTTAGCGCTTTTGCTCAAGCTCCCTTTGGTTGAGCTCCTTTCAAGTGCCCGACGAAACAAATTGCTGCCAGAATTTTGCGGCGGGGCTTGGAATTCGACTCGTTCAAAACTTTTATTAACTTCCTTTAGAACATCTCCGAGAAGCAGCTTTATGCACTTGTGACCCCATAGCATATGGTATTGTTTTTTAAGCAAAGGTACATTTTGGTTTTGTGCTGAGTCTTGGGATGGAGTGTACCAACCCAGAAGATCGTGCCATTGCGAAAACACTCCTTTCGTGCCAACGCTTTCAGGAATTTTTTCCAAAATATATGTTGTCATACCCTAAAAGAAAATAATAGAAAACAACACGTTTACCCGGTAAATAAGTTAACTTACCGTCATTAAAGGATATGCCAACAACTTAGCTTCGTCTGTGTTTTCGATTTGAAACAGGTTAATTAGGTTGCCTAAGAATGCCAACGACTTAGTACCCTGCAGCGGAATGATTGTTTAGTAACCAAATGGAGTCTGTTAATATATACTTACAGAAATTGTTTTGACAAATTCTTCATTCCAGTCTTCATTCTCTGACAGTTTAAGTGCCCTTTGCAAAATGTTCATTGATTGTAACTGCACGACACACTGCGGTGCATTCGATTCTAAATGTAAAATTAATGCAGGAATTGATAGGATGTCTGTTAAAAATTTCGAAACCAAAGCGTCGCTGAACTCTCCGTCAATGAGAGGGCGAATACTAAGAGTAATTATAGCCTTTAGCGAAACTGGCTTCAATGATAGCTCTTCCCGCACACATCCTTTTAGCATTATACACTACGAATACAAAATAAACATTAAATTCATTCACAATTTATTTTTATTGTATGTTATATTACTCTCATTGTTTCGAAAAATCCATTTTGCACCAAATACCCTTGAATGTTACAGCAAATTTTCTGTAAAACAGGCTGAATCTTGTCCATATTTTTATTGTGCAACAACCCCCACGATCTTGGTGAAGTGAACACGATCAAAGTGTGTAGGTATAAAGTCAACGAAATACTGTCAGTGTGATTTTCTAGACATACGAATAACAGATATGAAAATATTGTTAAATAGGACTGAATTTTCTTTGTTTACAACTAATTCAGAGATAAGGGTAATGCTACATTCAGCTTAACCCACGGTAGCTAAAGTGTTTGTTCGCCAGACTTTCCACTTTGGTCCGGCAGCAATAAAACAGATCGTTCAATATTTCCAGTTGATCTGTTAATACATTTAAAGGAATGCAAGTAAAAAATAATGTAACAGGTATCGGGCTCTCAAATCCAGTGGGATAGGACTAGTCGATATTGCTGGTCATTGTACAAACACGACACTTTTAAGCTCCAGCTCTCTGCAAATCGTGAGTCGATTGTCTGTCTTCGGGACACGGTTACATTATCTACGTAGCGTCATGATACTTTCACTTTTATAAGGGCGAGCGAATGTAACCACATACCCCAATTTGACCAATATAAATTTAACATTTTGTTACGTATCCGTGTCTCGGACAAGGGGCGAATAGCAACACCCTTTTTTAACAAAAATTGTTAACCTTATTTATCTAGATAGTGAAAACACCAAAATGATCTACCTGGTTTAAGGGTTTCCATTATCAAACAGCAGTTTCTTAAAAGCTTTTTAATGTGAGCGATCCATGTCAAACTGAAAGTATGTATGTAAATAAAAACATTTAACAACAATAACATATTCGTTTACCTGATGTTTTTTTGTAGGCATAAGCTTGCATAGCTCGTTTTCAAAGACTCTGACTCAACGGACTTATTCACATATCTACAAAGCCGTTCAAATCGTTCTCGTTGATCGAGATCATTGTAGCGAAATTGCGTAAGAAAGCGGCTAGCTACATTATAAACATCCGCAGCAAGAACTTGGCTTAGATCGGATTCTTCGGATTGAACATTTATGACAGCTGTATCAAAATCGTTTCTTGAAACAGGAAAAAAAATTTTATTGCTATACAGATGGACATTTTTCGAAAGAGCTAACAAACTTACAATACTCTTGTTCTATATTTTTTCCGTGCAAGATATCCTTTTATGAAGGATTGAATGCGAATTGCTGCACTTTCTCTTTTCTTTTCTAGAGCCCTTTCTTCGCGAGCAAATTTGGTCTGCTCGAGAAAAGAATCCTTTTGCGACTCGTTTAGGCCGAACATTATTATCTCATGTACTTTCCACTTTTTTTAACTATAAATATTTGTGATACATTTGAAATAGTTCATAAATGTTTATTTGTAGCGTTAATTTATTATAGTCGAAAATAAATGTCCGCAAATACTTTTATCAATCGTGTTGACATTGGAAAAGTGCTGTCAAAAACATATGTATACAAACTTCTGCCTTGATCGAAAAAAACTATTCCTCAAGAGGTGGCACTCAGTGTAGTTCTAAAATCCGAATTGATATTATGGCTCCAGTGCTTTTCAAACTGGATTTTTGGGTCCGGTTCCGCTTAAAAAATCCTGAAAATGTGATTTTTTTGGTTGTGACCGACCCCATTTCTCTGCGGTCAACAACGCGAACATCTAAACTCAACTGAAAAAAAGGTCCATTATTTCTAAATATAATATATCCTTGTATATTGTTTCCTCTACATGTTCATACAGCACAGACGACTTTAAAGAACAAATCGACAGTTTAGCCGCAAATAAAATGATTTCTTCTGATTAAATTCCATAAAACAAAAGTGGTTTTGAAACGAACGCAAGCGTTGGCTATAGACACCATTCGCTTTGCTTTTAGTTTAGAAACGTTAGCTTTCGCTATACTTTTCGCTTGAACTCTATCTGTAGGTTAGACAGTTTTTTGTTATAATTAAAAATTACAAAAAAAGTGAAAAAAAGTATGTGTCGGTGGGATAAATCTAAAGTTATGGATTTCTTAAAGTTCAGATTTTGCATGTCAAATGGAGTCTTTCTTTTTTCTCAATTGGCGTTTTATTGAAACGTCAACTGCTGTCTTAAATTGTAATTTAAATTTATAAAGATTCATTCATGGCATGGCCAAAATGTTTGTTTCTATTTTTCCAGGCTCGTCTTTTAAAGACTTAGTAAGTAAAAGAACAATGTTCGCTAAATTTAAAATATGTTGGTGCTAGTGAGAGTGGGTTTAAATATCAATAATAAATCGCGATTCACAAAATTGCTCTAGATTTGAAAAATATTCTTTTCCTTTATACAATATAAAACGGAAAAAGGCAAAGGTAGCTCGTGATGAATGAAACGAACAATACTTAAACGACAACAAACTTCAAGATTTACCCTGACAGCTATTAAAATATTTTGACAGCTCCTACCCAACTTCAATAAATTTTTTTTCAAGAAAATTCGATGTATTCAGATATTTTTAATCAAAATATTGTAATTTAATTGTGCAAAATAATTATATTAAGTAGCAGGCAATATATTCTTAAATCAAAGCTAAGACGCGATGTTGAAATTAGTCTGAATCTTAGGTACAATTATATATGGAAACTTAAATAATTGTATATTACGAAAAATATATTATAATAAACGGATCCAAGAACGGTATATTTAAGAAGGAAAAAACAGTTTTCCCTTGAAAAAGGCGCCGGAAAGTTTTCCTGCTATTTCCTGCAAAAATAATGGTGGACCTGTAAACGTGCAATTAACAGCTTAATTATTAAGATTGTATCAATAATCTAAAGTGAAGCTTATTTGTCAAATCTGAGGTTTCAATATGATGTTTTTTTACTGAACAGTTTGTATGCAAATATCTCTTGTGATCGAAAGCTTGTATTGTAAGTACCTACCTACGTAGTACATTTATTTAATAAGTATTATTAGCCGGGTCCCAATTAAGAGAAATTGTTTATTACCAAATAATTCTAATAATAATAATTTTCTTTATTTTCTTATCAATTTCATGCACACACTTTTGTTAATGTTACAAAAAATATAGGTGATTAGATAAAATAATTTTATAACGGTAGTCTTAAGTTGCAAATTGAATTGCAAATGATCGAACGTTCTTTGTCATACAATATTTTTTTGTTTAAACCAATGAAAAATGACTGAACTTTAACAGGACTCTGTTTTTTTTTGCCACCGTGTTTGGATTTGTAGTTTCCGTGCTCTAAACCATGTATAACTAATTATCTATTATCATTTTTATGGGAAATTATTCCTTGATTCACTCTACGTATGCCCAATAACATCACGAGCTAAAATGTAATTTGTAATCGAAACAAGAAACCAGTCCTTTCTACATAATATTTGCGATGAAACTATTAAAACACAGTTGCTACTTGCCTGTGTGTTTTGTACGAAATGGCTATTCGCCCGTGTTTTTTGTACTGATGAGGTTTTTTTTTAGGGAGACATGTAACATAAGCAATGCCATAATATTTAAAAAAAAAATAGATGTATACAAAATTAGTTGGGACTTTACTTCAGGTGTAACAAAAAGGTTACAATAGTTTTGCTTTGCAGGTTGTTAGTTTTACTTAATCATTAATGGTGGCGCTACAGTCCATTTATAGTCCTGGCAGACCTCGACCTAAGCCAACATACTCTCTACCCATACAACCCAAGGTAAAGTTTTCCTCTGCTGCGTTGTCTCTCTGGAATATAGTTGTATATTTCCTATTAAATTTGAATTGACCTATCATCAAAACATTTTATCAAAATCTTTGGTGTGATCGTCCCATCTGTGTTGTTAACCCTAGATTATCTTTGACGAGAAGTTACAATTATCTTGGTGTGCGACACTGAATACACTGAACTTTCCAGCACATTAATAGACAAGATAATGAGCATTATCAAATCCACGTTATGGTTTGTATGCAACAGTGAGTAGTTATTTACAGCTTTTTATAGACAGGGTTATAATGAGTAAGGGACAACCTTTTCTCCCATGGGCATCACAGTGCATTGTGGCACGGACTACTCCTCGCCAACCAACACATCGTTATGAATGAACTATAATGTCCATACTTAACCTAAAAATTTGATTTGTCATATTTCAATTGAAAAGACTGCATCTGCAGAAAAAGCAGGGACGAGTTCCAAGTTGTTCATTGTTAACTTAATAAGCAATAAATGTTCACTTAGGTGATTTTTGTTTGGGCTTCTCAGATTCTGCTCTTAGGTTGCATACGCCAATTGAACAAAAAACCTGAATTGTTCTCTTTTTTTTGTTTATATTCGTGCGGTGTAGCGTTCGACACTTATATACGTGTTTTCTAATCACGGGTTAGATTTAAGATTTGATGGTTCGAAATATGCACCCAAATTGATTCCTTAACAACTACGCATAAATAATTGACAGAAATAGATTCACATAATTCAATGTCTTTCTATGGTAAATAGAGAGCAGAATGGCAGTTAGCGCTGTTAAAGGTCCAGCATTCTACTGTATGACTCTTCATCTATCATTTTTACTTGACATCCAATTCTAACCGTATGTAATAATCCATTCTATATTTTTGATTTATTTAAAGGTCTAAAACATGAACATGAAATACTCAAGCGCAAACTCTTCAACTTTGTTTTGTGAACAAGTTAGCACAGTCACATCTTTATTTGAAAAATGGAACGATTGCGAGAGATCTGTAGTAATATACGCACTTTTGAAACGACTGCGTTATCCGAGCTTAAAGTTCCTTCAGCATTCAATCGAAAATAATTTAACTCAAAATCTAGGCCTACAAAGCCACATGACGACTTTCGATATAAATGCCAACAACCCGATACATTTACAAAGCTTAGTTAATGCATACAAGGCATTTCCAGGTACAGATATGGCGGCGGATATTGCAGACAAAGAATCCATATATTTTGGTTCCGATTTATTTTTAAAAAATGACGGAAAGTCATACGGCAGGAGGGAGGATATTCTTAACGATGTACTGGAAATGTTGCCGCTTTTGAAACCGGGAAACGACGAAGCCAAATTAATTTATTTATCCTTTATTCCAATCGCCGTTGAAGATACTGTGCGGCAAATTGTTTCAACAGAGCTTGTGCAGCAAATATTTTCATATCTGCTTATCCATCCTGCGATTTCCAATGAAGACAGAAGGTAATGTATTGTTTTTTTTTCTGCTCTAAATGCGTAAGTTTTCCATTGACATTTGCATGCAAAAGATAACGGCTTCAAACATTTATTATTAGTGAATACATTATGGCACCAAGCGCAATGATAATCATTCCCAATTAGACGATTAGTCGGCTATCAGCTTTAGAAAAAATGTACAGCACTATTAAAGCAGTACCAACAAACAATTAAACAAAAATTAAACGAGCACCCAACATGCTAAAGTTGCATTTATATATTCCAAGCAACTGAAATTTTATGATGTAGCCAAAGCTGCCACAGCCGCACGCAATCATACTTCTGCGACAGACTTCGCATGCAACTATTGTGGCACGGACCGAACCTGCGGCGAATATGCTGTAACTGGTGACAGATTTCTCCCAAAGGCTTTTTAAGGCTTATCAAATGAATACAACGACAAACAAAATGGGAAATGTACAAAATATAAGTAGATTTGTCAAATTCCGTATGCAAATCAGGCATGACGGATTTATTTGATATGAAAGAATTTTCAGTACAGTACGAAATAGTCTTATGTCGTTTTCCATTGGTTTCACTCGGGGATCCACTCATTCTGAAATCCAATGGAACAACAAAACTGCTTCTGAAAGAATCCACAGAACATTAATCTACGGCTGCTGTCAGCTGACTTGTATAAAATACATAAATTACACTTGTGTGAGTGCTTCTTGAGTGGATTCTGTCTTCAAATCCAGAAGCGAAATTCTCTCCTCAGAATCACCAGAAGAGTATTTTTTGTGCCAATGGAACGGTTTCAGGAGTGATTTTTTCGATTCCGGACTCTTCCGGACGCTTCTTTTTGCCCAATGGAAAACGACATTTTTAATTATATGGCCAACTTCGCGTTGGTGCCAATATTAGCGCCATAGACAAACCATACTTGTATTGTCTCTGGTCGCCATGCTGTGTAATCGTCTGTCATCAAGTGCATTATCCGCTCGTTAAATTTTTTAAAACAGCACGGAGCAGACTTGTGCTTTTGTTGGAGAGACTTAAAATGACTAGATGTACATGTATATGAACATTTTTTAAAGGAACAAACGTTGTGTTTATAACTCATCATTAAATAACAATATATATTACATTGCAATGCATGTATTTATGCTGCTTTTTTAATACCTATATCATCCGTGTCATTCGGAGTATTTTTATTTACATTGTACCCATTTTTTATTGTTCATTTTAGGTCCCTTAGCCACTGGTTGCGACATTTAGAGGACCATATTCAATCATCATTTGCTGCGGCAGGTCAGCAAAGCTTCTATGTTCTTTCAAGCAATGCAGATGCATGTTTGTCTAATTCGTCTACGTCCGTGTCATCGTCCGTAGGAAGTGTTACTTCTCGCAATGCATGGCAAGCTATCGCCCCCCCACAACAATCATCACATAAAAGCCAGCAACAATCACAACCACCAGTTTCAGTTATATCTGATAAAACTGAGTGGAATCTCACTATGCCGAGCATTTCCGATAATCTCTGTGATAATTTTAACGGTATTCATATAAACGAATTAGGTTCTAGTAAAAATAGTTTAGGACTCAACTACAATGGAACCACAGGAGCTGCTGCCACTTGTTCATTTGGGTCAAATAGTCAAATTGACATCAGTAATGCAAACAGCAATACTGAAGATCACCATACGTCATTTTCGAAAAATGGTACAGAAATCATTGACTTTGACTTAAACGCTTGTGATGGCTGCAACTGTTCCCAGATTGGCTTTCCATCGTTGCTTAATACCTGTGATCATTTTACTGGGAACCGTTGGAGTTTAGATGGTAAACTTGGCTGCATGAAAACAAGGCGGTCTAATAGCTTAACAGCCGCTATATCTTCGTTGACATCATCAAATGCTTCGGTGACAGCTGTGAATGATAACTGCTCTAATTCTTCTGAAAATCTAGCTCAGTATGCGCAGAAGCCGCGCAGCTTTTCACTTTCGATCGAAAATCCGAGAACTTCATTGATATCGACTGGTTCGGATACAAGATTGGATGATATAAAGCCGAATTATTTGAAATTCTCTACGCATAACAGTGGAATGTCGAATATTGGACAGTGGTTAAAAAGTTTGCGTCTTCACAAATATATAGACTTGTTCAAGAATATAACATATGAAGCCATGCTTGAAATAACGGAAGAATATTTACAAGAATTAGGGGTTACAAAAGGCGCCAGTCACAAATTGGCACTTTGCATCGAGAAGCTTAATGACCGAGGAAATCACTTGACGAAAATTGGACAAGATTTGTTAAGCGGTCAAATGAAATTGCACGCTGCAATCGAAGAGCTTGCCGCTATTGTTTTAACACCAATGAAGCCTGCCGACTCGGCTTCTGAAAACGTGGCATTCAAGTTTATAAACGTTTTGGATATAAGTACGATTTTGCTTTGTTATTTAGAAAAAAATCTGCATAACCTAATAAACTTAACCTTTTTAGTATCTAGCACGGTAGCTGAAACTGAGTCATTTTGCCCACAAGATGAGGAGAGTATGTCGGTATTACTTTGGATAATGGAAAGGACCCTACACGGTGAAGCTTTTATGGGCAGTTCAAGTCAGTTAAAGGCGATCAAACACAAGCTATCGAAATCAAAAGTAATTTCCAACCCAAAACCACATCATCCAAAATCTGGTAGCAGTAATAATTTGAACAAACATAGGTAATAGTGAATATATTCTCCAATGCAATTCAATTTAATAACTCAAGTTTAAGATGGAGCTGTAAATCACGAAAAACAGATCAGAAAAATGGAAGCAGCGATAGAATTAATCGGAAAAACTCTAACGATATGCTGAACTTCTCACTAAATTCATCACAACAACCAATCGCTTCAACTTCGGTAACATTAATTTTCTGCTCTTCTTCAAACTGTTATTAATATTGGCAATAATTCGTTCTTATAGCAACAGCGGAATCCAATAAACAAGGGTAATGGTAACAATACAGGGAGCTGTTCACAGCATAAAAGTTCCTCTTATCCCAACTTTATAAGCGGAGGTGCAGTACCAGGACAAAGCTTTCATCAAGTGAAGCCGCAAGTTAACCAACAGTCGATGTACGTACAACAGAAACACTTTGCCTCGTCATCGGGTCAGCAGCAGGTTAATCATCAGCAGCACAGGCGCTCTCTAAACAATTTGATCGTAGTGTCGCCGGGTCAAGGAAGCTTATCAACATCAAACTCCAACATCTGTGTAAACAGTTCTCCTATGTCTCCGAAAGTGAATTTGTCAGGCATGAATGACGGCAAGAATAGGAAACAAAGTTTTGCCCATTCTTCATCGCAAAGAAATCAAACCGGTGATCTACAGCAGACATCATCAAATGTTGCTGGTAAAACACAACTGGAGAAGACTATGGCCGCTGTGGTTTTGGTTAGTAATAACAATAGTAGCGAATTAGGCGACCTTATCAGTATCGAGAATAACAACAATAACGTTAGTATAAGTAGAGATCGTTTTACCGTTGGTCTATGTACGTCATCAAATTCGTGTTCCTCTAATTTGTCTAACAACATATGTTCAGCTATAACCGGCAACTTTTATATATCGCCCAATTCGCGTGTATTGCTGGGGAATGAAAAACACCTTAAAAACAGTAACATTAGTGATATAAAAAGCTTAGAACAGTTGGAGTTCTTATGTTTGCAGATGACAGAACAGGCTATTAATTAGATTGATACCAGCGAAGTACTACGTATGTCTATTAGGGGAGTCATAATTCATGTGCGTTTAAATGTTCTCCGACCACTAAATCCAACACTAACACTTGAAACCCTAACCGACTAATTGGAAATATGTAGGAGACATTTAAAAAAATATTTTATTTAATCGAATGCATTTTATTTTACAGATTTCCACTTTAAAAATTAATTCAAATTATATGCGGTACACACTGTCGTTTTAAAGAAATACCAACAAAACTCCCTTCGTCAGCTGACTGTTAATAATGCAAAGTTATTTTGTAGAAGCAAACACGAAAGAAACGCAATAGGTATACTCAGTATGACTTTATTGTACGGATTTAAGTTTACGATTAAATCCAAATTCATAATAGGTCTGTTCCTTTACTTTTAAATCTTACGAATTCTTACTAATTCTTACGAATTTTTACGAATTTTTACGAATTTTTACTCAATGCCGTTCCTTAACTCGAAAAATTCGTAAAAGAGAGCGTCATCGAGAGAGCAATAAATTACCCCTCCACTGAGAATCTAACGAATTTTTACTCAACAAATTTCTCGGTGTAAGAATTGAAAAAGCTGTCAATTAACAGCTGATTCGAAATTTGTTGTCCTATTTGACATTTTTTTTGATTTCTTGTATATTAAAATGGTATCAACAGGCGGAAAAATTAAATTGATTGTTCTCCTTAGATTCTTTTAGTGGCGACGAGATTCTTCCTCGCTGTAAGGAGTAAGAAAGGACAATCTCCTCCACGTAATTTGTAATGCTGTGCTTGAATGATATATCTGTCGTTTTCATAGATTACTACAAAAGCGTTCTCTCTCTCTGTGAGAAAATTTATCCCTACCACTGCCATTTTGACAGTCTTTTCCATTCTTACTACAAAAGTAAGGGAACAGACCTAATGTAATTCATATTCTTATAAATATATTCTTCTCCTTCTAACCACTGGATCGCCTGTCACCCATACTACTACACCCCTTCTCGATACATGAGGCCTAGTTTTTGGGCAAGAAATCAGAACAGAACTGTCTGCCTTCTGATTTGTGGTACTCACATAGTGTAAATTACTTCGCCTACTTCAACCTTTTGTCTGATGAAGTGGTGTTTCACATCGATATGTTTGACCCGTTTATTTTCCATATTTATTGCTATCTTAATGCGTCTCTGGTTGTCTTCCAAAATCGGATTGTTTTTTACATCGATTAGTAAATCAGACAGTAAACCTTACAACCACACACCTTCTTATTGGAAAGGAAGTTTCCTCATCGACAAAATAATACATCCGTTTTGTATAACGAGAACGAAGGGAATGAAAATTGTAGTTTCTGCATTTTAATTCTATTGTCACATTACTATAGTGGCTTGCTTGTTGATAAATATAAATATATAAGTTTTGATTTCAACACTTCTTGTACAGCCAGGGCCAAAGCTTCGGTTTGATTTGGATGAATTTATATTACTCTGTTTTTCGATGCAGTTTGAAAGTTTGTTGGTTAGTTCCGAAATAAAACTTTCTATCTCTTCATTGGATAAATTTCTGTCCGTTGGGCCAAAAACATTTTTAAGCTGAGAGTCCAGGTAATTATTAAAATTTGGCCAATATGTTTTTTTGAAGCAACGAACATTTGGATGTTGAAACGGAAAGGGAGAAAGGGATGAATTGCATTCCTAATGAGTAGTGATCGGATACCGGATCAAGTGTAAGGCATACGATATTGCTATTTAAATGCCCATTAAATATTCGTATAGACTTAGAGAATGCAAGAGATCATTGAGGGCTGTTACCAGTCTTGGACCCATATTACAAGGCATGTAGAATGTGCCTCTTACTGCTTCTGCAAAAGACATACCCTTTTGCGGACCATTGTTGATAGTGGGCGCTGTGGTTTATAGTTGATAAAGTTTTCCTTACGATTGACTGGTAAGCGAGCTGTTTTTCTGTTAGCCAAATATTCAGTGCGTTTAGGACAACCTTTATAACTAGCGGGGTGTCCTGAGTCGCCACAATTGATGCATGAGTCCACCGATTTTTGATTTTTAGGGCCGATGTCACACTCTACCTTTGGGTTTTCTTTAAGCCATCTGACACATATGGATGAGTAAGTGCAGTAGTTTGAAAAATTCAATGGAAACCAATGACCTTCAACATTTAGGCTTTTAAGTAAATGAAGATTAAAACTGTGCAACTCGACATCTCTTACTTTAACTCTTAGACCAGAGTGTCTGCAATCCAGCTCAAAATTACTTGGCTCTAACAGGTCATTCAATAAGTCCGTAGGATAAGTAAGAAAAAAACAAAATTTTGACAAAACTCGATTTTGTTATTCAACATAGTTGCCTTCGAGGGCGATACAACGAGTACAGTGATTTTCTAACTTTTCGATACCACTTTTATAGTACGATTTCTCTTTCTCGTCAAAATAGGCCTCAGTTTCAGCAATTAATTCCTCATTGGACTTAAATTTCTTTCCAGCAAGCATTCTGGTGTGTAATAGTGAAGCCATGTTTCATCCATTGTCACATATCGGCGAAATAATTCGATTTTATTGCGGTTTAACGGCGCTAAACACTCCTCTGAAGCATTAATTATTCGTTGTGGTTTTTGGTCGACTGTGAGGTCACACGGCACCCACTTTGTACAGAGCTTTCGCATCTGATATCTTTACAATGCCAGCTAGCTCGTGCACCTTCAATTTGCGATCGTTCATAACCAATTTGCGGATTTTTTTTTACAGCTTTTTACAGATTTTTTTGTGCGTGCACTTCGCTCTGCATCATTTGTGTTGGTACGACCACGTTTAAATTCAGCAATCCACTTCTCCACCATTTGTTTCGATGGAGCAGAGTCCAGATAATGTATATCAAGCCATTGTTTGGTTTCCACTGCTTTTTTTTTCATCAAAAAGCAATGCTTTATCAATACTCGAAATTCAGATTGCCGTCAAATTTATACACTTATTGTTTGAAGGTTAGTACTAAATATAATTCCTATGTAACGCCATCTATGTGTCATCCTATGGACTTTTTGAATGACGTAATATATATTGGCTTTTGACATAATAGGCGTTTTTTATTTTACCCACATGATCCGTATAGATCATTGATTTCCACGGTTTACAACAATAGTAGGTACGTGATCCAACTGTTGTTGTAAACCATGGAAATCCATGATCTATATAGATCATTTGAGCATAATAAAAAAGGCCTAATGTCCGATATGCTTTTTGATGAGCCGCCTTTGGCGAAAATCGTTGGACAACCTGGTTTGGGCTTCGATATCTGTTGAGCTGTTTTAGGGGTGTTATCCTGATTGTTGGTGTTAGTGTTACTATTTTTGATGCTGCTGGGCCTCACATCTCCATCCTCGACATCCTTATTCAGTAAATGATAATAGTTTTCGTTTACAGTAGTATCTATTGCTACTTTTTTTTGTTAATCTCTGCGTATTTGTTTGCCGCCTTTTGCGAGCAACGACATGGTCGTTGGTAAGCATTTGTTTGGGTACCGCTCAAGTTGCGACGCTCATTTGTCCCGGTGTCTGTGTTGTCTTTGTATTATTGACAGTGCCTATAATAATGCTGTTGTTAAGCATGTTTTTTCAGTGAACATACTATTTATCTCTTTCCCTTGAGTCGGGGCAACTATTATATCTGTCTCCATACTTTGGGAGAACGCACATTTTTATTTGTGTTAGGGATGACATCATCCTCATACCAGTCACACTGTTTTTTTGATAAAATAAAAATTAAGGCAGAATTATTTTTTTAATGTTATTTATCGTAGGTTTAACAGGTGGAACACCGCCGTTCGGATGCAAAATTCAACCATCCATAATGCCAGATTTTATTATTCTATCATTCTTTTTATTCTTTTTGACACTTCCACTTTTAACACTTGATCTGGGGCCCTACTATGAAACTCGATTCCAAAGTGAAACCGTGCGAATTCGCAAAATCGCAACTCTGTAATTCTATCTATGAACGCGAAATTCGAACATCTCAACAAAATTGGTACTACCTTTTCCGAAAGTTAATGTCAAATTCGTTCGAATTCGCAAATAATCATTCTATATCAAATGTGCTTGCGGAGAAGGTAGATTTAAGAAGTTTTTTTCTCAGAATGTAAGTAAATAAATTTTATAAATTAATAATTCATGAATATTTCATAAACATAGAAATATGTATAATGTTTGTTTTTTTTTTGTCCCAGGGAATCATCTAAAAGTCCAAACACAAAAGTGTCACAGTTTGAAAAGGTGGACTATATGACCAAGGGGTATTTAAAAACAGCCTTTATAATGTTTGGAACAAAAGTTTGTTTTTTGCGAAAACTTAGTTCTGTTGAAATATTGTTTAACAATTACATAAAGGCATCTTTCGAAAGGCGGTAGGCTGAATGAGGTTATTTTATTTTTGGATTGAAAATGCCTTTAAATAAATACTGAATAGAAAAACTTTTTCTTGCCAAGCTCCATTATGTTAGATTTATCTCTAATCTGCCTTCGTTCAACTTGTTGAATTTGTTCCGGATTTCCTTCAGACTCCAACCTGATTGCGACACAGTCCATGTTTATTTATTATTATTGAATTGTTTCACGATAATTTTTTTTGGAATATGTCAATTATAATGCGATACTCGTTTGGGTTATGTCAAACATAATGCGAGAATCGTTCGAAAATCGCAAATTGGCAAATAGTTTGGCATTACCGGCATTCGATTCCACTTTCCTAGAGAGTACCATTTAAAAGTAGAATCGCAAATATCTTTCGAATAGAATCAATAGTAGAATCGAGTTTCATAGTAAGGCCCCTGAAGTACGTCCACCACAAGCAAAATGCAGTTCATGGGCAGTACTTCGTACAAGGAATTTGCCAGGTCTCCAATCTCAATGGTATTACCTTTCGACTTGATTAATTCAATTTTCAGGTGTCCTAAATTAATTTCGAGGCCCCTCTCGTGAAGTGCTTTTATTGAAAGCAGGTTAATTCTAAGCTCCCTAGCATACAAATTTTAAATTCGTACGCGTGTTTAGTTAGAAAAATATTTTTTCTATGTCTGATGACCGTTCTTTATTAGTGATTAATTCAAACTCAAAACCCGGAATATATTTTGCTTCGCCATGTTCTTTCCTGCAAAGGTTAATTATTAAATACGCATTTATTATACAAAAATTAGTAAAACAAAAGATTAGTTCATGTACATTCGAACCCGCATAATATCACATCAAACGGGCAACAAAATAATGTGACTTTAAGCGGGCTGTGACATTAAGCGGGTTGTGACTTTTATGACTCAAAACACAAATTCTTCAAATTCGAATCTCAAAATAAGACTGATAATGTATATAGGTACATAGTTCAATGTTTTAGAAAACAACTTAGTTCTGTTTCTCGTAGTAATCGCTTATTTTTTTTTGGATGCCATTGGAAAAAAGGCTTTTTGTTACCTGCTCTTCAATCTTTTCGATATATCTCGTATCTTCATTTTTGGCTTCCAAATAATTGCGCAAACTAGAAATAGCGGTAACCACTTCTGTGCGAGATGGAATTGTTTGGCTTGCTGCCATATCCTCTTCAGCTTCGGACTCGTCATCGTTACTACCAGTTTTCAGAGGGTCACTAGAAGATTGGATCACTTCCTGTATAATCTCCTAATTTGTGAGGTCACCATAGCAGTCAATATTAAGATCACAATCCACGAACTGTTCAAACTCCTCGGAAGGTATTGGTAAATCAATTAGTTTGAAGCTTTATCAAAGCCAGCTTTCCTAAAACAGTTCTGGATTGTTGTTGGGGTTACCAACCACCAAGCGCGTTTGGATATGTTTAGAGCATCAAAAATGGTTATCTAGTTTTAGGGAGTAATATCCTTTAATATTGTAGATTAGATAACAAATAAAATACTGACCGATTTTGAAAACTCGCGCGCTGTTAGACCCTTTTCTAAAGCGAGAAGCTGCCGCCTTACGATGCTTTGTCTGTAATAGACCTTAAAGCAACGAATAATGCCCTGATCTAAAGGCTGAATGAGAGAAGTTGAATTCGGAGGCAAGAAGCAGAGTTCTATGTTGCACAACTTTTCCCCGTCCAAAAGTTTGTCTGCGAACAAAATTACTTTCCGCTTTTCCTTTGCAAAGATTTGTCCCAACTGAGTAGAATTTCACTCCAGATGATACTATTCATCCAGGCTTTTCTGTTTGCATAGTATTCGACGAGTGAGGTTGCTTTGCACGACCTATGGCAACATTTTTTTTCTCGGACCCGTTCATATTCGCCAAAAAAAGAAGCGTTATGCGGTCTTTTTGGCATTTTCCCCCAGTGGGATGGTCTCCTCTAAAGGCCATTGTGCCACTAGGAAGTGCGCGGAAGTATAAAGCGGTTTCGTCTGCATTATAAATGTTTTCTGGGGCATACTCTTTAATTAAATTTGGCAGTGCTCTATTGACCCAATTATTTGCCATAAACGTGTCAGCATCCCCTCTTTCCCCTGCAATTGCTTTAAACTTTATGTTGTTTCGAATTTTCCAACGGGTAAGCCATCCGTTACTTCCTTCGAAATTTTGAACGTTTAGCATTTGTGAAAATTTAATCGCCTGCTCTTTAAGCATTGGACCACTTATAATTGCAATTTTGGCTCTCATTTCACGAAACCAAATGATGAGAACATTGTCAACTTGATCGTGATTTCCTAACAGATTTTATATGAATTGACGAAAACAACGTTTTCAATTTCTTACCTTTTCGCATTCGTTTACGTTGTATATTTCCGTTTTCAGTGGCCACTTCTCGAATTAGTTGTTGTTTTTGCACAATTTTGGCGACCGTAGAAACATTACAATTAAACTGCTCGGCGATTTCCTTCCTTGTTTTTCCTCTTTTTAAACACTCTAAAATCTCTATTTTTTGTTTGACTGATAAGTCTCCTCTTTTTCTATTCACACAACTCATTATTTTGGTTTAATTTTTGCAAACACTAATTCTTAAGCCATTGTCTGGGCCCATAACCTGTAGAAGCAAACAACGACAGAAACTCAATATGACTTGTACTGATTCAAGTTTACGACTTACTGCAAATTCATAATGCAATTCGTATTCTTATAAATATATTGTTCTCCTTCTAACCGCTCACTCGCCACCACTCTGTCACCCGTACTACTAAATTTTTTTTAGTATTTATAATCACCAAGTATACCTATTTTTTGCATGCACTTTTCCAATCTGACGTCTCCACAGCTGCTGGTTGTCGTTGTCTCCTCTGAGCGTTTTGCTTGTGGATTGCTGATGTCTCAATTGGCCTTTTGCGCTACATCAGCGTCGCGTGTTTGCCATCGGTTTTGCGAAATTGGTAAACGCCGATGGGGAACATGCAGGTGAATAGCTGCGAACAATTTTTGTTTTCTGTATTCATTGAGGATTTACCTACATGTGTTTATGTTTTTTGTTTATAATTGTTAAACCTTAGTAACTTACCCTATTTCCAACTTCACTCAAGTTTATTTATGATCAGTTAGTTATTGTTATTCTTGTTTATTGACTCTACGAAAATTACAGTACATATTCACTTAGCTCTAAAATCTAAATTCATTACCGTAACTTCTCTCTTTGTTGTCTTTTTTGATCTTGTTATTCTTTTGAGTTTGAGTCATTTTTCTTCTATTGTAGCGCTTTTCGCTCTCTTGGTTTTTGATCGTCAAACTGCCCGGTCGCATTGGTAAACACAGTACAAAAAAAAAATATAAAATATAATACATTCATACACACTACACATTTAACAAAATCTTCATTACAAAACAACAGTTTTTGTGCGAAGTTTTCAGTTCCCCAGCATAAAAGTACTCTAAACTACCACTGATGCGTTGCCCATGCAATGTTTTGAAGCATGAACAATACATCCGAACGAATATTGTACGATTTCGTTGTTTTCCTCGCCATAAGTACATTTGGTACGCTTTTAAGCTGGAGCCAACTTCACAATGGGTGGTATAATATTTGTCAAATACAGAGCGAGCAATCTTAAATCCATCATCCATCATCCAAAACTTTCCTTTTTTCAATGTTTTTTGTCATGATAACAATTCGTTCCTCGTCTATTTTAACATCTTCAACAATTAATAGTTCTCTGTCCAAATATTTCACATCATTTGGAAGTAAAAAGTCCAATGTAGCGGATTCTACCAACAAACTAGCTGTTATTTGTTATTTTCTGCACCACAGCTCTCCTTCAACGTAGATTTGCAGCTGTTTCTACTTAATTACATTTAATTTAGCGCGAGTATTAGTATCGAATACATTCGCCACAAGGGAACAGACAACTATTGCTTGAGCGCCGTTAAGGGGCTACGACTAACGGATGCTGTAGATAAATATGGAAGGTACCTATGTAATAGAAGCTCGAAACCAGCCTGAAGATCGCTGATTAGTCAAATGATAAAAAAGCAAAGAAATATTTTAAGTTCAAATGACAGGTAGATTTTTTTTGGAAGTTATGTTGTTGCCAGTATTTGGCTGCAACACGACACTGACAGATTTACCATGTCTCTCAACAATTCATCTTGAAAGGATCGAAAATAAATATCATGAACTCTAAACAACAATGAAAAAGATCAGTCAGAAACTCTACGAAAACAACGCGATCATCCGATCATCCTCTCCTCAGTCTTATAAAGTCCTACCATTTTCAAGTAGGTAGATAGTTATTTATTAAACCTTTTTCGTTGTGTATCGCGGAGTATTCTAAAATGTTTTCCAATAAGAGGTGTTATTTTGGTATTCAAAGAAAAATGCCATTTTTTGAGATAAATGATCGGATGTTTACTTCATAATAAAGAGGAAGGTAGCCGTTATAAATGAAAAACAACATCAGCCAAATGGCCACCACGAGCACGCATACAGGACCATATCCTCGAATTTTTCCACCAATTTCTGTATTGCGGTCCGACAAGGTGCTTCACGACGACCAAAAAATGCTTTAGTTTTGCGAACTGTGACTGCAAGATTTTCACCATTTTTGTAGTAAATTTTAATAATTTTAATAATTTCAATGCGTTGTTGAAGCGTGTATCGTTCCATTTTTAGTAATGGCGTAGTTTCTCCTTGTCAAATGTTAAAGAATAAAAGCTTCCAAAGTGACAGCTACCGAAATAGCGGGTCATTCACAATAACACCTCTTATTGGAAAACCCTTATATGTATATTTTTTGTTTGTGAAAGACGTATGTTTCCTCGCCCTCGTATTTTAAAGTTTATATAAACAGCTGATGCGAATGATGTCAGACAAAAATCTAGTTTCAGAGTAACTGGTGCATCTAATAGAAATGTGTACGTATTTGCTTCTTAAATTGGAAAAGAAAATTTAAAATCTATAAATTAATACAGTGTTTCCATATGTTGTTAACATCTAATCTATGTATATATAGTAAAATTTAAAAATATTTCCAACACACAAAATATAAAATAATGCGTATTTTTCGATTTGATTAGGAGAATTTGGCGAAATTAGATCAACACTTTAAGAAGTAGGCCTCGGGGTTCGGAATGCATAACAATTTTAGTACATCTATGGTTTATGTTAATGTCTACATTTAAATATTTACAAATATTTGCTGAACATTTAATTAATGAATGCGATTCTGATAATAATTATAATAGTGCATCGTGACAAATGAGACTGACTAAGATTATTTTTCTGAATCTGCCAAACAGAGAACTTCTGTGGTATGTATTTTAGGAATCTAATTGCTGAATGAAATATTAAACAAGTAGTTATTTTGTTTATTTCTCAATATGTAATTTGTTTAAGAATATAAAGACTATTAGTAAATGAAAAAAAAAATGTAATAATAATATATTTGTAATGTATAAAATTTTTTGTTTGCTGTTTGTGTTAACTATTTAACTGGATCTTCTTTGTAAAAAACACTTTCAGTGTTTTCTTTTTAAAATTTACTCTCTTGTATGTATGTATAGTCAATTATAATCCCCTCTTTTATATTCAAATTATGGACCTTGTAGCTGGAGTATATAAACATCTTGTATTTGTATACGTAGGGACACGATACGAATATTTAGAATATGTATGTAGATACTAAAATTATTTAAATTATGTTTTACAAAGTTAATTAAATAAATATGTTAATGATCTACACAAATAAATAAAATAGTTTGTAAAGATTAAAAGACGAAACAATGGTTTTTAGATTATTTTACGTAAATGAGTATAATTAAATTGTACTTTGAAGTATGTGTTAATATTGATTAAGGCAGGATTTCACATAAATATTTATGTCCAAACATTTTAACTTTCATCAAATATTGACACAGTTCATAATGTTATAAAAAAATATTTAAATAAAAATTTACTTTGTTGTTTAATTATATTTTTCTGTGTGAGTAATGCAAAACTATCCGTTTCTTACTATTTATTGGATACATATCGGCAATAAATCGAACTGCTTTGCTATAAATTAACAACTCAATGTGTAAACGCGCATACATATTATTTATTTGCCACAATAACTGCTAGCGTTTGCGTTATAATTGGCTCCAAATAAGATTTACATCAATGCGGCTTTTTCGAACTTAACTACTGGTTGACTGGAGGCTTGAAATAAAATCGCGAAGTAAGCCAGGAATTGAATAAATACTTAATAATCTATAATAATTCACTACACAGTACCTACCGGACTAATGATTTTAGAAAATTAAAATTTCTTCGAATTTGTTAAACGGTCTGCTTCCAGCGATGTAAAACGGAACCTAAATTTGCTTTACTACCTCTCCATTTGCAGTAAACTGAGGTTACTTTGTGCCAGGTTTTGATGTTTTTGTAAAAAGACGTATTTCTCTATGAAAGAAACAAAATAAGGTTTACCATTTTGGTCTTAAGCATCAAGCAATGAAGGAAACGTTCTCAAATTAACGAAAGGACTTACGATTCTAAACATGCAAGCCTTCAAAGTGCTTTGATAATATTGTCAAAATGTAAGTTTGGTTCAATTCTCGAACCATAAAATTTTAAATGAAAAAGTAAGGGGTAACTTTGGACCAAGAACGTTGAATGTGGAAAAGAACATCGATACACAGAGGTAACTTTGTGCCAAGTTGAGCAACAAAGACGTTGGTACAAAGTTACCCCATGAACTTGCGACATTATTGAAAAGGGCGGGTACAAATTAAAACTGAAGGTTTTATTCAGGTATATTAACTTTAATATTATTCATCACAAGTAAATCATAAAGAAAGATAAACCACATTCAATTCCGTAGCGATTTTAGTTTTGTGGTTGTAGATACAATTTGTCGCACTCGCACTTTTCCGCCAAAAAACTTGACTTTGAATCTCATGTCATTAATCAAAAACATGAAAACAAAGAAATTAATGAATGTTAGAGAATCACTGGAAAGCTTTTCCAGAAGCCTTGTACAGTGAAAAAATGTGCATATTTTATGTAAAAGTATTGGTAAAGTGAAATTGAATGTAAGAAAGCACGGTTTGCACAAAGTAACCCTGCAGTCACAAAGTAACCCCAGTTTAGGTATTTTTTTTTCTTTCCGTATGCACATCACAGTTATATTCACTGGACCGAACATCGTTTTCCTACAGTTTGAACCATAGACAAACCATATTGTATATATTGTATTGTATTGTCTCTGGTTTGAACTATCAATTTCTGGCAAATAATAAATACCAATTTCAGTGCTATTGACAGCACTCAATAAATACTTATCTTCGGCTAATTTTGTCGGGCCTGTTTGTTTTATTAGCATTCCTTAAGTAAAGCTAGCATCCTCAATACGCAGTAGGTAACAACAACTATTTTAATTCTTCTGATATTTCATATTGGCATTTATCTTAAACAGAAGTGACTTGGGTTGGAAGTTGAGCTTAACTCTCTGGTGCAACTTTCAATCAGCTACCTCAATCGAAACCAACAAAATCAAGATGAGGACATCGACGAACCGTTCCGAACGTCGTATTTAGACAGCTTTAACTAACAGTTAGTTAGGGGTTTTGCGGCTCCATTGTAACCATACATGAAATTAAGCGACGAACTACACATTTTTCCAATCGCCTCGCCGTTACTCTAGGGTCTAGGCTAGACATTCATCAAAAGTGTCTAATGTCGTTTTCGATTTGCCAAAAAAATCAATTTTTTGAGAAAAAATCGATTTTTTTTTTATTGAGATTGCTTTTCATGTTCGATTTGCCAAAAATATCAATCTTTTTTTTGATCTGACTCTCTTTAGAGAAATCTCAATTTTTTCTCAGATTTCACACATACTTTCACTAATACCAATGTGTATGACACACAGCTGGCAGCTACGAATTGTTTATCGTTGGAAGGATTGTTTTTTAACTGAATTATTAATTTTTCGAGAATGGAAACGATTTTTTATATTAAATTATTTCGAAATGAGTTATTATAAATGTGTACAAATCAATTCAAATGGATTTCCAGTGCAAGTGAAAACAAACATTTTTTGCGGCCAGCTGAATACACACAAGAACCAATAAAATTCGGATTTTATGTTCGATTTGGCAGCAGAAATCTGAAATCTCAGATCAAAATCTGAAAAGCCAAATCGAAAACGACATAAAACTGTGTGAAAAACGTAAAAAAATATTTTTTTTCAAAAAGTTCCAAATCGCTGTAAAAACTATTTAGGATATTTCTTACGTGAACGCGATTACTAAATATATTAGAAACGTTCATCAAAAGTGTCTAAAAGTGGGTGAAAAACGTAAAAAAATATTTTTTTTTAAAATGTTCCAAATCGCTGTAAAAACTATTTAGGATAGTTCTTACGTGAACGCGACTACTAAATAAATTAAAAACATTCAACAAAAGTGTCTAAAAGTGGGTAAAAAACGTAAAAAAATATTTTTTTTCAAAATGTTCCAAATCGCTGTAAAAACTATTTAGGATAGTTCTTACGTGAACGCGATTACTAAATATATTAGAAACGTTCATCAAAAGTGTCTAAAAAGTGTCTAAAAAGTGGGTAAAAAACGTAAAAAAATATTTTTTTTTCCAAAAAGTTCCAAATCGCCTTACAAAATACTTCGTGACTTCGTCTACGTAGAATTAGTATTTCGAGTAACTCAATTAAAATATTTACAACAGCGCCACTTATCGGGTCCAAAACTATCCTATCTTTCGTTGGTCATTTAAACTTGGATCCTTTACTTCACCCCCTTCACGTTTTGTTTTCGCGACAAAAAGTAGCCTGTCATTCTCAGAGGTCCCATCTATCCCTATACCAAAATTCCAATACCAAAAAAAGTTAATTTAAAAAGCCCGACTGACTGTAATAAAAAAGAATTAAAAATATATGAACAAGACGCATTTAAGTACCTATATACCTAACTAATTGTAATTGACAATAGGGGACTATATACCTTCACAGTCTAACAAATATATGTATGAGTATTGAGTACCCTCCGACTGCCAAATAGGTTATAGGTACTTACATAAATGTGTCTTGTTCATATATTTTTAATTCTTTTTTTTTACGACTGATACCTCGCCAGGGCCGATTATTTAATTTATATTTATTTTTATTTTATTTTTATTTATACGATTATACATATCATGCAATTTAAATCTTAATTGCTTAAAAACTTAACATAAAGCTACATAAATAAAGGGGTGGGTGTACATTACAGCTTAAAGTTAGTGGACGAATTATATATGTACCATTATAATAACCATCTTTTTGGTTAAAAACAAATTGTATATATATAGCAAATCGGATTAACATCGTTTCAAAGGACAGGTTTACATGTTGGTGTTATTGATATGTAGGCGCAGTGGCTTAGTGGTTAGTGTGTTGGACTACCAAGCGAGGGGTCCCAGGTTCGAATCCCGAAAAAAAACCCAAATTCCAACTTATGGGTTTTTTCCGCTGCGCCACCTCTCGCGAACGTCTGACAAACATCCAAGGGTATAACTGTCATGAGGGAGCCTCTCAATTAGAATGGTTGTGAGAAGCTAGGCCTAGGGTCCCTACAGACCTGTTGCGCCAACTATTTATTTATTTTTAATTTTTGATGTGCAATTTTTCTAACATTAGGTAGGTATCCCAAGCGATGACTAAACGGCTATTCGCATAATCACATGAGAGCAAATTGCGAACTGCGAACAAGCGAATATTCGTAGTTTCTGACGCTTCATTCACATGAAAACTTTTTTTAGTTGCGATTCAGTTTCACAATTCACACTACAGCCGCGCGGCCCATTGTGTTCACGTTAAGGGTTCAACCTATAGAATCCGTCGCATCCGTTGCGGCAACGTATTCGACTGACAGGTTAATAAAATACACAGCACCTTACGGAAACTGAGCTGACCCGTAAGCAGCGCACGTGCCGGATGCGACGGATTACGGATAAAGTAGGTTTACTTTCCACGGTTCTCACAGTGAGAGAGGCAGCACTTTTATTGGTGGAAATATTGAGAGCATGAGAGAACCATGAGAGAACCTGTCATTGACTTGACTGTCGCCAGTTTTCTTTTATGACTAAAATTTCTCTACGCTTTTGCACTTTATCTATACCCTGACCCTATTGCAACAGAAAAATAAAACGGAGTAAAGTGTACCGTCGTCCTTTTGACAGTTCGCCAAATGTCAGTGTTACTGGCTGTCCGTACCTTTGCCTCGTTGATGTTAGAGATTAGAAAAAGACTGTTCACGATCTGATAAAATAAAATAAAATAAAATTTCGCAATTTTGCTAGACCTGTTACACCGAATCGTGAATACCCCTATTATAAATCAACAAACTGCGATTTTTATACCAAAGGTAATTTAATGTGATTTTTTATCCGTCAAATATAAATTTTGCTTTTAAAAGCAGGATTTTTTTCACAAAAAAGCACCTATCAAGGTAATTATTGATGAGGGAGTTTGAATACGGTGAATAGGGAAAAATTATTACGTTTCGTGGGAAATATGAGGACAGAACACAGAGTACTTAAAGCACTGGCTGTCACTGTATGCGACGGATTCTAATGGGACTGCTGGTTCCGTCGAATGCGTCAATATTGACGGATCCGTCGACGCAACGGATGCAACGGATTCTATGGGTTGGGCCCTTTATATGTTATCTGTGTATTTTAACTTTGACAGTGCTACATACGACATACGACATACCGCTACTGCCTAAATACTCATTGTATTTAGGCAGTAAAAGGTTGCCGAACGAATTTTTTATTTTTGGGCTTGTGGATCCCGACTTTATAATGTGGATTGTGGAAAAAGTGTGACAGTGCGCGGTAAGAATTTTCTATTCGCGGAAAAATTGATGTATTTGTAAATTTCGCTATTTAAATCAATTAAGACATAGTTTTTTTCTTTAGATAAGGTGTTAGATTAATTAAATATAATGCTTTTCTAATAGAACAAATTTTAATTCATAGCTACAATTAAATTGATTTGTTCGCAATCCGCCCACTCGCAATTCGGGCTCATGTAAATGGTCCTTTAGGTCATCTTGTGCTAGCTTCGTCGACCAGTAAACCAACTATTTGTATTTACACATACATATATATATACATATATGATTTTATACATATTATGTACACATACCTATCCGTACTTATAAATACCTTCATAAAAGACGTTAACAAACAAACGCATGTCATGTTTTAATTGTTTATCCATAAACATAAATAATTTTAATTATAGAGAAGAACATTTTTCATCTTAGGGGGCAGACATAACCATACTTACGAAGCACCTGTTATTTACAATTTCATAAATCTAATGTAGTTCCGTCCATTTAACTATACTACTTACGTTCTAAAGGTTGTTAAAGTACGAGCATACCATATCTAAAGTTTTATGAAATTTGTCCTTTATGTGTTACATAGGATTCATAACCCGCTGTTCGGATAGTAAGATTCCTTATCTTAAAACAAGCAATCATCAAAAGTGCTGAAAGAATGCATATTAATAACGAAATAGCTGCGGCTACAGATGAAACCGTTGACGTTGTAACACAGGTCTCAAGAATATTGCTCTCAGATTGTGTTCGAATTGTTTCGTCTTCTCCTTCTTGTAGAACCCGCAGAGATTGAAATAAATTTATATTCTCCGATAGAGTTCCATTTGCTGCTGAATTAGTGGTGGAATTTAGTACATCTCTTTTGGATATCGCTTTTAAATTTCTCCAATGGCATGGTTGGCTCTGAAATTTTAATTAATATTTGTTTTAATTGAACAATAACTCTTCGACGTGTCTCGTATTTAGGAAAAAATACCTATTGGTAACTAAGTTGAAACAATGGGGCTTAATATGAGAGATAATTGAAGTACCTAGACAAAATATCAAATAAATCAGTTCGCGATCTGTGATGAATTCGGTTTCATTTTAGCACACATTATGCGGTTTTCGAACACATTTTTTATTTAATTACTAAATGAAAAATCCGGCCACTAATCAGACATTCTTAGATTCATTTTCTGGAGAAGTTATTGTTATTGTAACCGTCACATATGTAATTCATTGACTACTTTCCTTTTCGGTGTAGTTCGAACGATCCAAGGAAAGGTGCGTAGCGAGCAATTTTCGAGGATAACCAAATCCGAGCTGACTGTTTCATAACCAAATAATCAATTTCATGCTTGTAATTTATGCTTACCGGACATCTTCCGTGACACATTCGAACGTCACACTCGATATAAAGAGCAGGTGAGCCAGTAAAGCGAAAAGTCTTCATGTACGCATAAACTTGTGTTTCATAAATACCGCCATCGGACCAGGAACCTCTAAACCGAGAAATCAGTTTTTCATTAACAGGGCAGCCATATTCGTCAATTAGTTGAATTCGTTTACTTGCTCCGTTATGTGCAAAGCAATCATTTACAACTATATCAAATCCCTCTGCAAATAAAATAGATTTCGGTTTGAATGTCAAATTATATGTCACATTTTTGGTTTTGTATGTTTACGTATCTAACGAAGCGACGTGGCTACATAAATAAACTATACATTTATAGAGAAGCAAACGACCTAGTCAGAAATGTTAGCTAAAATTTTATTTAATAATCCAAGTTCTTTGAGATATTTTTGGTTCCGTTTCCGTTGATAGGATTTAGAGAATGAGATTTTACAAATAACTTGATTAAAAAATTGCCTAAGGCGGATATGTATCATAGACAAACCATACTGAGACCCCCAACTCACAATCCTCTTGCCGCTGGCCACCTCAGTTTTTTTTTCAAATTCGCCATTTTGTTTTCCTATCCGTGTTATGTCAAAAAAGAATCAGTGTGACATGCAAAAACATACAAAAAATGCAAAAATAAATGCTGCCAACTCGGCAACCGTGGGGAAATGTGAAAGAGTTCGGGAATTCCACATTTTTATATTACTGAATGCCATTGTTTAGTTATTATAAATTGTTAAAAGGCGAATAATTTGATTTGGTTGGTTAGTAAAATTATCTAAAATATATGTTTTATATACTAGAACATATTAACAGTATTGTCTCTGATATGTATAGCGAATGGGCAGTACCGCTCTTTCCCTGTAGTCCTGCTCTGGCCGATTTACTTTTAAATCGGTCTATCTACGAATCTTTCCAAGAAATCTTAAAAAGACTTTGAGTATGATTTAAGACTATTATGGTGTATCCACATTTAACAAAATTACAGCCAAATTCTTTATATTCGAAAAGTTGACGGTTCTGTTCTTGCTGCAGGTACACTATAGCTCATTAGGAATACTTTGTGCACATTATAGTTACCGTATTTGCTTCGCATATAAATTATAAGAGTTAAAGGGTCTCCGACGTGAACAGGCCCGGTCACACGGGAGCCACCAATTCCATATCCGTTTTGAATTTCCATGTAGCATTCTGGTGGGCTTAGAGTAAACACCACTGGATTTCCGGTTGCAACCCTGAAATATTTAATTAGGTTATGCTAGGACTAATGTTCGGAAGAATAATAATCTTAAGAAAGGTCAAATTTAAGTAAATTTAAATCAATAATTATAAACATAACATAATCAGAACATTTTCGTTTTTTTTTGTTTTTTTTTTTGTTTTTTGGAAAGATTGTTCAGATATGCAATGCTGTCTTTAATTTGTTTTCCAATGGTAGAATTTGTACCACTGGGCGAACTCTAGTATTTATAAATCGGTTTAGGTTATCTGTTAACTATAATCTCAGTCAAAAACGTACAAAAAAATTAAGCCGACTGTGTCGATTTGTTTAAAATCAGTGAACATTGATTTAATTTAAGTAAGTATACGAGTTTAAGTTAAGAGAGCAACAGCAGTGGTTTGTGTTTATAAGAACCTCACCTGCCCTGGCAGCTCCTGCTATCTTATTATTATTTTTTATTTATTTACTGATTAACAAATTTATAATAATAAAAAAAATATCCATTATTTGAAACTGATTCTACTTTTCTAATTTAATTATTCTCTATTACTTACTCCACATCAAGAAATGGAAATGTAACAGTTTTCCAAAAATCGTAGCCATATTCACATGTGACCTTGAAGTGTTCATCGAATTCTTCTTCTATTAAAGGGTTATATTGCACAGTAACCGTATTCCACATAAAGTTCTAAAATAAATGCAAAAAATATGTATAAATATACGAGGACATCACCGCTTATGAATATTTACCGTGGGATTCTTTCGTTTTTCATCATTTAGCGCATTTTTACCCAGCGTACCGCATCTATTTAGCTGTATATAAAATTCGTAGTAGTCACTGCCAGAGCCATTAATATACATGCAGTCCGGATCATATGAATATCCTAGGAAAGTAAAATATTTAAATTGGTACGTTTGAGGCATTATTTTCATTGGAATATCTTTAAGCAACAGCTCATCTTTGTTTGTTGTCAAGTTAGCTAGGTAAATGGGGACGTTCAAGTATCTAGTTTAGTAAGTCTGACAGCTGTCTAACTTGATGTATCTCATGGCGTTTTCGATTGAAGAAAATAATAGCCCCTTCTATCAAAAGAGCAAAGTGCTCTTTCTATGTGTTCTATTTTTCATTGAACTAAAAAGTGCACTTCCAGCTTCCAGGTCAATTCTTAACACGACAGAAGTGCCCGGAATATTTTTAATGAATTGCCCCGAACTTACCAACATACACTTACAAAATGTCAGATTAAAATGTGTGTTGTTTTGTTAGAAACTATTTTTTCGATATGTGATCCGAAAATATGCAATTCTGCGTGAAAATGTAAACTTTAATAGAAAAATAATTTATTTGGTTCATTTAAACATTCATATTTAAAAGTGACGTTCCTGACCAATATAGTTTTTGTGGCGTTAAGGTTACATCTAGTCAAGAGCAATATAGTCGACTTTAGATAACTAGATTTTTGAGTGTGTCCATTGTTTTTCATTGATTTAGGCCGGCAGTGTTGCTAGGGCCCTTTGCTTTTTAATCTGGTAACTAATATAAAAATAGTCAATAATAGAACTTACAAATGAGTTCTTGTAATAAAAAATGTATACTTAATTAAATCATGAACCTTAAATTCTTGGAACACTAAATTTTCTTCGCAAAACAATCTTTTTTTTTTAGAGTGTACATACCGAAAGAAAATGTCAGTTGCGTTCTCAGTGCATTTCGCAGATATTCTCTTCGTAACTAGTAACAAAAACTAGCTTGCATCTTGAACTGTAGATGTATGCACAGGACCACACTGTTCGAAAAGTTATAAACTTTATTATTCGTCAATCGAAGCAGATTATTAATATGGTGAATAAATAGAGTGCGAGGGAGCACAGGGAAATCCTGCATTTATAGCAATGAAATCCGTTGAATCACCATCTACTATAACTTAAATCGCTCTGCCAAGACGAACATTTTCTATTCATCCGTTTTTATGTTGTGAAGGGTGTCCCAAAATTTACGGAAGATTTTAATTACCCGACATATTTGTACGGTAAGTTTTGTTAACAAGCCCACAACCAAATCCATCCGTGGATTGAAGTAGAAGATTCAATGCCGCATCAACGAAGTTCAGCAATGGCTGCACATGTCCACGTTTATGCAAAAGGGTTAGGAACATTTTGAGAAAAGGTGTTTTTGCCAGCAAGGCCTTGGTCATGTTTAAATAAAAATATTTTTTGTATTTAATTAAAATCTTCCGTGAATTTTTTGACACCCTGTTATTATTTTCCGGCGCCAAAGTAAACGTTTTTTTTTAATTCCAATTTAATGTCGTTTTCCATTGGGATTTTCAGATTTTGCTCTCAGATTTCAGATTGTTCGTGCTCAATGAAACATAAAACGAGATTTTTCTGCTCTGAATCTGAAAAAAGTGTTTTTTCTGTCCGAATGGAAAATGCAATTAGATATTTTTGGAATACACTAATTCTCTTTTCAACAAAATAACACTTTGTCTGATGTACATAATATAAACGGACATTATACCTGCGGAATATACAAGTCCGTTGAAGGAACCATTAAATCCTATTCTGATCTTCATATAATCATCTTGGCACTCTGCTTCAATATCTAAAATGGCAAAGTTGTTAATATTTGCATAAAACTTATCGCACTGAACTGAAACTATTACGTTGAACTCGTGTGTTGTTAAAACGCAGCTGCTTTTTGCTGTAATCTAGCTCCCAGTTGTCTGGTTTCCAGTTTTCGCTGTCATAGATTGCTGGATGGTATCCGCTTTTATGGGCGATGGAATTTGCACTAAAAGGCTCCCGAGGTAAATGTAGTCTTCCAGGTCGATAGGATGTTACTGGTACATAGGCTGTCGAATCAGGAATGTGATCATCCTAAGTAGAGTAAAATATATTAATTTTGGAATTATTTTTCGTGTGTACTACGAAATTGGTTTAATGATATCTATAGAGTATCAAATCGAAAGGTATACAATTTTGGAAAATGTACTTTTAAATGCGAAAATAATGGCTCGATTGCATTTGGAATAACAAAAGTAAAGATGATGCTGTAATAATACTTAATTTTTGCACAGGTGGAAAAGAAAGAGCTTAACTGAATGTCTTCAGCGTGATATAGAGTTCGAGAATACCACATTTTAACATAACTGCATGCTACTGGTTAGTTATTATCATTATATGTTTTTAAAAGGCAAATATCTTGTTTTGTTTGTTTAATAAAACTATCTAAAGGAGATGCTTCACATACCTATAAACATATTAGGACAATCATGGTTGGAAAATCGGCCCAATTCGCTGGTCTTAGTATGGTTTGTCTATGATTTGCATGCTCACAGGGGTCACTACTTAACAATGTGTGATATGCGTTCACGCGGAACGGCTAGGCATACATCACGGGCTCATTGTGAATTTTATCACATGCATTTAATTGATAATACTTGATTGAAACATATAAATAAATTTAACAGAGCTGAAAAGCAAAAGCTTCAAATTAAATATTACGGGATGGTTGAATATTTCTTTTTATTAACACCGCTGATTTCCATCAATATGTCAGTTTAGCAATGAAGTTGAGCACTGCCGTATTTACCGCGGCTGCAAAATGCGTATTTACTTCTCGACGTTTACGACAGCTAATTTGATTTGTAGTAATGTATAGTTAGCCTTACGTTCAATAACTATACTTACCATCTCAAAAAAAAACCTTAGTTCTAAATTCGAATATAGCTCGCAGATTAAATGATCCCTCTTTCCACCGTCAAAAAACTAGCCGATGACGCACTACGTTTCATTGTAAATTGACGGATAACTTAAAGGGCGACGGCGTTTCTTGCTACACCCTACACGTCTGCGCTTGAACGCCATACAAATAGCCACGTTATTCCAAATGATCTTGATCACACAATTTCAGTAGAAAATTCCTATCCGATTTTTTTGTTTGGTTTCCTATTTCAGAACAGTAGTACAACTAAGCATGTGGATTGGTACTCACCTTTGCTTTCGCATCTGATAACAGACCAGATCTCTTTGTAAGCTTTGGACTTTGTGAAGGAGGAACATTCCGTGAAGAAGGCAGCGATGGCATGTGATTTGTTTTGTTGCTTCGACTCGTTACGCTTGAAGTCTTACTTATTACGGTATACTCTGTCGTTGGATCTATCGGTTCTCCAAGGCATTGTGAAACTAACTGCGAAGTAAAACGAAGAGGTTACGGGTAAACATTGTGGATATGAGAGCAAATGCATTGAATGGTTTCGACATTTGCAAGAACGAAAAGCTAAAGTCAAATGCAGTTGCCTTACGTATTTCCGAATAGAAGACACTGAAATATTTGTTCGAATCTGCAAGTCATTATTTTGATGCATCCGGTGGTAAGTACCTAACTTAAGAATTGCTCAAACAAGATGCTTCCAGTATGCAATTTCAGAGTGAGTTTATTGTATCGTTTTTTGGAGTCGGTACAAATTCCAATTATTGAATTTTTAACTAAACAGTTTGGCTTAACCTTCGCTGCTACTACTAATTTATCAAGGAAATCTTGGTGAAAGACGTCTAAAATGAAACAGTTTATAAAAAAAGATAATTTGACTGCGATTTTGATCTTATTTTCCTTTCTGCAGCCTTTCTTCTTACTTTTTTAGAATTTGAAAATATTTTCTTTCTTTACCAAAACGACGAATGAAATTTAACGCTAACGATAAAGTGGGCTTTATGACGACTTCAATTAACAAAACACTAATGCTAGCTTTTTCCCGTTCTATAAAAATATTAAAGGCTACCTTTTCTGACTACTATCTTTCCGAGAGCCTGCTTTCCGGCCGGAAAGCCTGAGTCAGATGCTTGGATTCCATTAAAAGCTTCAAGTGTTAATTCGATTAAGAAAATCTTTAATATTTTTACACAGTAGATTTACGTAGATAGGGGAGGGTCACCTTTGAACACTTTTTCTTTTAAAGCCTTTTTAACACCGAGGAATTTAAATTTTTTGTCAAACTTCGGAAAGTTATAACCTCTGCTTAAATATCTTGAAATGCATTGTCTATAAGTTTAAGGGTTTTTTTTATTTTTTGTAAAAAATCCTGATATTAAAAGCTAACCTTCATTTGGAACTAGCCTAGCGCACCATTGTACGGTAGTGTTTTTAGAGGTATAAGAAAGAATAAATAAATAGTTGGCGCAACAGGTCCGTAGGGACCCCTGACCGATGCTTTTCACAACCATTCGTTTTGTTTGAGCTTTTAATTTTTAGGACGAATGGAAGGGCTCTATAATTTTATACCGAGGCTAGTTGAGAAGCTCTTCCATAAGAGGTATATTTTCGGATGTGTGTCAGACGTTCGCGATAGGTGGCACAGTGAAAAAAAGCCTTGATTTGAGTTTTGAGAACCTGGGACCCCTCGCATAGTAGTCCAACACCCTAAAATTATTTAATTCTATTTTAGTTTTATTCATATTTTGGCTGAAAACTCGGGCAATTTTATTTTAGGAAGGATACAGATTCAACAAAAAATATAAATTATGAGCATTGCTTTTTTTTACGAAACTAAAAAGAAGAAAGTACATAGTGCCTCAATTTTGTATTGTAACAAATCATTGCACAAGAATGGTAATTAGTAATAACATTTTCCTTATTTCTTTTAGTGGTCTTCTAAGAGATTTTCCGGAAGCTCACACTAATTTTCATTTTAGTTTTTCACTATGTCTTTAATAATTGCGGATATTTTATTTGTTTTAACTTCAGGTCTCTATATGTACACTAATCCTTTGTAGATTGCTGTTGTGCTAAATAAAGTTCACAAATTGAATATTTAATAGTATTTCTTTGTACTTACATGAAATACTAATATTTTAAAAATAAGTATTGCCGGCTTGTTGTTATTTTTTCGCATTTTCAACTCAAGATGTGTTTGAACATCCTTCAACATATTTGTATCTAAAGAGAAATATAAGAAAAGAATGTTATTTTATAAACAAAAAGAACTTAATATTTTGTCAACTACTTTCTATCCATCCATATACTTAAGTTGTACGAGTTTAACTTACTTATTTTTAGTTTCAACTTAAAATTTTAGTAATTCAAAATAGATAATATTTCCGTTCGAGTTTTGCAATTACACGCTTCCGTAAATTTAAAGTTGATATTATTAATTTTGTAAAAATGATAATATGTACCTTTTCTTGTCTTTGAATGTGTGAGTTCAACATCTGACTGTGTAATACGAAAAAGTTTAAGCTGTTTGTTCGACGCGTCGATGTTAGGTATAACCTTTCTAGATAATAGAATTAATTTTAGTAAATCAAATAGTATGTTTTTGATGTAAAGCGGATCTTTGTATACCAATTTAAGGAGCACAAGATACAACTAAATTTAAAAAAAAACAATATCGTCTATATGGTTCTATTTCTCGACATCCAATTTATGATGGCGCAGTCAAACAAGGTCGGTAATCGATGCTGGCTTATAAGCTCAGGTCAGAGATTTAAGGTAACCCCAAAGAAAAAAGTCGAACGACATAAAAGAACAAGAATTTTTGCGTCCTACTTGCGAAGCAGGCTCTTCATGAGATATCGCGATCTGGAAACTTCGCCTCCAATATGTGAAGTGTTTCGTTCAATCTCGGCGGCAATAAGCTTGCAAAAGTGTAAATAGAAATTTTTGATTTGGTCTAAAAAACCTTAATATACAAAACAAATAGCAACAATTAGCAACAAAAACCAAATCCAATAAAATCATATAAAATGTGCATACGGTGGTGTCTACCACTTTCGCAAAAGTTTTTCAACCAACTTTATTGAATACAGCAATTCTGAATTTTGCGGTGAGTTCTTTCGGATCTTCAATAAAAAAAATCACCAAAGGACCAGTTTCAAGCTACCGCATGTAGGTTATATATTTAAAACGAATAGATGGAACGTGATGCAAAGTAGCGAAAATGGTATCAAAGTTCTTCGTAGCGATCAATGAATCAATTAGAAAAAAGTCGTCGCCTTTTAATACGAGGTTGTTTATACGTAATGTACAATCTTCATAATTTTTTTAATTATACAATAGTAACGCAACTACGTAATGCTTCCGGTTCACACATCTTAATGGATTTTCATAATCGACACACTCTTGCGATCAATGCTGGTGTTGTCCGACTGTTAACATGGAGGATGCAACGATGTGTGAAGTTAAAGCCTTCGCAACACAATGTTATAGAGGAAAGTGAAAATTTAAAATATTAAGAAATGTATCCAGGCGTGGTGAAATTAACATACAGTCGGATGCTACCTCGACTTGTGTTCTATTAATTCAAGGTTATATACGTTTTGTATTTAAATGTTACAAAAAAATGGCTTTACCATTTTGATGTGCTGATAAGGTTTTTATCTGTGAATCGATTGAATTGAAATTGAGTCGAATAACTGCATCCGCGGGCACCATTCGCTATACTAATTTAAATCTAAAAAGCGTTCCTAATATCTCAAATTCGCTATATCGGATATTCGTTATAGTGGACGTCAACTGTACCTAATAACAGACCGAATTGGAGATTTAAGAACATTGGCGCAAAACTATAGTCATCGTGTAACAGTAACATCACTCTAACTTCAAAACCGACCCCTAACTTTTTAGTTCATTACAAACGCTTTGTAATCTATCTACTACAACTAATACCAACCTCAGAGCGGGCGCGACGCAAATTTTTGACAAACAGACCCAAGAATTGACAGGTTGAGAAACAAAACACAGATTGGGGAATTCTCTTTAAACAAATTTTAATGAAATGACAGCAAAAAAAAATATGAAGAGTATACCTAACTTGCAAAAATGCGGATTCGGAAACCCGCGATTTGTTATATTCTCTTGAATAGCCAAATTTTCGATGAAGAACAGTTTTCTTCTATTAAATCTGTAAAACTCTTCATCATGAAAATCTTCATAAGGATTTGTCCAACTTCTTTAAACATTACAAGAGCTTCCAAAATATTAATATCCTGGTAACATTTCTTTAAAAATGTTCAACAACAAATTAAAAATTTCAATTTTGCAATAGAAATGGCAGTTGGTTGAGAGTCCCTACTAAGAGATAAAATGTACAAAATACTAATATGGACATTGTAACGCACTAAAATACTTTTAAAGGGATATTTATTCGACTATAGTTTTGCGCCATTCTTCTTAACTCTAGAAATCGATTTCATAAAATATTTGAATACGAATATACATAGACCCCGTTGACGTTAGTCTAAAATTTTTTAAAAACTGAGTACGCTTTTAATGGGCATTCATTTCGAATGAAATCAATGAAGCAATTTTTAGGAATACCGAAATTAGGACCATTGCGCGCTGCTAAGATCTGCTGATCTTAGAACTATCCGTTAGAACAATATAGATGATCTGAAGCTGAAGACAACTGATGCTCATATTCGCGAGTTTGCCGATATTATTTTTATGAGCTTCGATGTCAGCAAAGTAAAGTAGGATTTTCAGCACGCAATTACAACAACTACGCACACTTGACACTTCCCAAAACTCTACTTTACTTTGCTTTGCTGAGATCGAAGCTAAAAAAAACAGGCCTATTGTCGAAGAAGTATTTTCCTAGATGTGGTTTTTTTTCTCGGGTTAAGAGAGCTGGGCAGGTGCATAGAAAGTGAAGAATAGTCTCGTCTACCTCTTCAACTGAATCATGGTTACATAAATATCGAGGGAATTATTTGTTAGCGTCCCTTTTTCCATATCGTTTTAAAGTCGATTTAGAAAGAACAACGTACCGGTAAATGTGTATGTCAAAACTAGAAACTTGAAACAGGTAATAATAAAGACGGACAAATTCCAAATAAATGTTGTTTCCAATGCCATAAAAAAAAATTCTCCAACAGCATAATAAGTGAGAATATTCTTTTAAAATAAGCAAGGACTTGGCAGAGCAAACGTTTCGAACTATAAACTTTTGTTTCTGGTGTTTCATTCGATGTTTTATTCAAGTCTCGAGAGGTTCACTTAATTATTTAAATTTCATTATTTATACCTATGTTTAATAAAGATAAATAGAGTATTACATAGAACAATTTGATTTTAATTGCGTTTGTTGAGGTCCCATGACAAACATCTTGGCCTATATTTGTGTAATCAGAAAGGTTTGCTTTGAACTTACAAAAAAAAAAAAACAAATATAGTTTGGCATCTGGCAATACCTTAGATACATTTAAAATGACTTTAATCTTCAGTTTTGTGTTTATGTTTCAGGAAAATTTGGTCCAGGCCGGGAGTAATCCCGACCTAACACGTTACAATAAAAAAAGATTCGGATGTCCTGGCCATCATGACAACATAATGAAAGATTCACATTCGGCTTTAAATTTTAGTAGTTCAAAAAAGCAATATTTTCCATACAAATTTTGCAATTGTGGGCTTCCGTAAATTTAAAGTCTAGAAACAGATATAAATATTGTTAAACCTGCTAATAACAATAATAATTGTCCCATAAATGAATTATATAAATTGGCTATTAGTATCCCGGATTATGGCTGCGCTTTGCCGGCTCTTGAATTTTTCAGTTGGAAATATAATGCGCCGTACAATTTAATTGTCTTCCATAATTTTCTCTAAATTTATTTACACAGGCATGAGTGCTGAAATTTAGCAATAACAAGAGCATTGACGGGTCCTTTAGTTGTAAATAAAAAAGGCTTCCCTCTATAGGTAGACTGAAAAATGGATATATATTTTATTACTCGCAGTACTAATAAACCCAACATCAATATATCTACGGACCGTAAACGCACTTGGCCAACAGTATAACCTCAAAAACACATTTTATCCAATATTCGGCGCGTAGGATTATTTAAACAAAAATCCGGTAAGCATTTCTCATGTGTTATATTTGTTTCATAAAATTTCTTTCACTTCTATTCTTTTGAAACAAATTCATCTTTTTTGTTAAACAAAACCATGGATCAGCTAAAACCACAAACATAGTTAAAGACCTACTAGCTACTACTATTATCATGACAATCACTTGTAGGTATGTTGTATAGCAAAATGCATAAATAAAACAAGGTATAACTATTCACAGTTACTTGTCGTTCTGTAACTTACCATAAAGAGTTGGCACCTACTTTTTCGCTGGCAATAGCCGTTAAAATTGTTGACACGTAAAAGTATTCCAAACTGCGTCGTTCAATGCACCTGCTTTCTAAGGGATATATCTACTTTTACACTAGAAATCAAAAGACTTCGTTACAACTGACATAAATGCACTTTATACTTTGAATTCATTCACAATGCACATATTGATTCCTTGGCACAACAATTTTTATTATGAACGTATCTTATTAGATCTGATCAACATTTTCTCAACAAACACTAGGTACACACTTTTCTCAAACTTGTAAACGTCTAATCGACGAATTCTTGCTTAACTGTAGAGGAAAATAATTATTAAACAAAGTCACTCATATGTAACCGAGTAGAGCTTTAAAATTGCGAGAAAGAAAACCTTTTTGTGGTGAAAAATAAGAATAACACAATGTGAAGTTTTTTCCTGTCTTCTGCTATCGAAGACGAAGTTGGTATGCCGACGATTGGAAAAAGTGTGAAGCGAACCGCAGAACAGTGGCATTTATATTAAGTGCACTGAAATGTTGTTAGGCATGTGTAAAAATAGGGAACTTTTCATTTTTCAGAAATGTTTATTTGTTTTTTGGACTACCTGACGTAGAGGTAAAAATAATATATGTAATATAAATAAATTTAAATTAAATTCAACTACGAAATTAACAAAAAAATATCGATTTGGTAACGAAGAATTTATAAAAATGTACGGTATGATTTAATTCAATTATAAGGTTGGCTTTGTTCTTTTTTTGAACTGATCTAAGGCTTGTGATATTGATAAATTTTGACATCTCATATATATATGTATATAGTAATTTTCTGAATTCAAAACATGCGCTTAACTTGACCAAACCATTCATACGACCTCTGCGAGTCAAACCGGCAATACACAGAAGGAATCTCTTTTCAGCAGGCGATCGGCTCGGCAGGCGTAGTTCAAAGGTTTAATTTCCATCCAGGTCAGTCGCCATCATGCATTGGAATAATAACTATCGTGAGTTTGCCCTCGAGGTCTACTTTTCGAATGGATGTTCTGCGATCGCACCTTACCGCGCCTTCTGATCGCTTGAGCTTGAGTTCTATTCTTAATTCTGCACAAAAAGGAGCCGCCATCTACCTCGAGGGTGACAGCGCATGATCTTTGTAAATTGTAGATCATAAGCATGAAGAGCTGGGAATTTCACCCATAGCATTCCAAAACTGTGGAACACAATAATGTAAGTAAGCCGACTGGCTTCAAAGCAGCTAGCAGTATGGACTCGGAGCTGCATTCTACTTGAGACCTGTTGGTTACCTAATTACCGACGCAACACCTTAATAAACAAATTAGCCGTACGGATGACCATAAAAGCCCTGCAACTTGATATAAACGCAGGATCTATGTATACTTTCGCCCACTTTATGCGTCTTCTCTGTAGAAAACGTCTGTCAATAAGGCGTGAGAATCACTTTTCCAAAACACCTTCGAGTACAGAACATGAAAAATTGGTTTGAAATTTTATTCAAAAATAACTAATATCTGCAAGCACCTCGGGCAGCCGTTTAATCGTTTCATACCCTATTCACACCGAGCCGAAAACCGGATTTACGCGAAACACTCAAGCACTCCGAAAGCTTCATTGAAAACAGAAGTTTTGCCATACATGTTTCAGTTTTCAAAACGAGTCGTTTAAGTCGTTTTCCACGAAAGCACCTCGAAAACGACTTCCAATTGTTGGGTTGTTGAAAGAAACACACCTTTTGCAATATTCAGCAAATTCAGCAGAACAGCTAACCGAACAGATGTCACAACTCACAACTTAAAATCACTTTCCACACTTAATTGATGAGCTAGTATTTTTTTAAACGTCCTGAATTCATTTTATTTGTGAAATTAATGGGGACGTTCAAGTATCTCGGTTTTGACTGATCGAAATCGGTCATGTGAGCAGCGGTTTCAGCTAACGTTTGGGGAGGGGTAGCCGACGAATCTAGTCAAGAAATTTGTGACTGAGTAGGTACTTAGTTGACACTTCGCATATGCTGCTGACAGTGTTGCCAGATAAAAAATATGAAAATCTTGTTTTTCCGAAACAAAAAATATTTTTTTCAAGATTTTGTTCAAAATATAAAAAAAGCAAAATTTCAAATACAATTTTGAAGTATGTACTTTACTACTAATTCATAAGTCACCTAAATATCTAAAAATGCTTTTGAAATGTTGGAACATATTTGAATTAAATTGACTTAGAATTGCATTGCTTACGTATATCAAAATTATAGAATTTCGGTTCATTAAAGCTCAACAAATCTTGATATCAAATATCTTAAAATTTTATGATTTCGAGGTAAAAAGTCTTGGACATATTTTGGGGCTCAAATATCTTGAAAAAAAAATATATCTTGTAATCCGGCATCACTGGTGGCTGACGTAGAAAAAGTGACGTTCCCGACCAATCTAGTTTTTGCGTTCAGGTTACATCTCATCCAGACCAATCTAGTCGACTTAAGATAACAAGATTTGATCGAAATTCGTAACCAAAATAGTTTACACAAAAGTTACACGACTAGTGTCTCACAGCTGATCAAACGAAAACCAGTGTTCGGTGTGAATGCATCGACGAGTTTTCGATGAAAACACGGTTTTTGGTGCGGTGTGAAAAAGGTATTAGGCTCTTTGAATCCACCCTGAAATTTTCCATTCTTCTACGCAATATGCATATGATATTGTTTGTTTGTATTGATTCAAGATCAGCGACATCTTCAGTTAAAATTAAGAACTTCAAGGCTGTAGGTTTAATGTCAACAATGCGGTTGGTGAGAATAATAAAATACGTACGGCTATATAAAAATTAGGTAACTGCTCTTTTCTTATTATAACCTCAGCAACAGTATAGGTAAGCACTCACAACCAGCAATTGCATTCGAATTTGTCATCTTGTCTCAAACTTTAAAAAGCAAGCACCAACAGTAATCAACATTGATTATAGAGCGTGAATTAATAGTTTGTCCATTTAGGCACATTTTTCGTTGTAGTACACTAGCATAACAAATATTTAATGCACTGCTGATTACAACCTTCGTGTGGCATTGAAAAATACTTGTGAGCCATACTCGACTTTCTGTTTCTTTAAAGCGAACCAATCTTTCGCAATTGTGCTAAGAAAATGTATACTAAATATTTCTTCAATAGAATATCTTTATATAATCCGCGCGCCGTTAATTTCCAGACATTTCTCTTCTTTTTTTCTTTCTACAACAAACAGGTACACGTAGATGAAGTTTTATTGATCGATGGAAGTAGATTGCGTTCCACGATGTAACTTGGAGTGCTTTGCTCTCTTCCGAGGTTAGATGAACTCAGATTGCAAGGTTCTAGCAGAATAATTCTTCGTTGCTTGGTCTGTTTTTGTGTTTTTTTTTTTGTACGCGTTTAATTAGTACCGTTCGAAGATAACCAACAAAGTGTGAAGAGTTACCTCAACAAGTTCGTAACGACCATGCTTAGAAATTACTCCGTTTCGCAATTTTAAAATATGACTTTGAGAACAATATGTAATACTCATACGATTGTTTACCTTACCTATACTTGTAGGGACGGTGCTTAAAAATGGTAAAGAATCGTCAGTAGTATCAGAGATCATCATAAATCTGCTCTATGAATGCAGAGACTATCAAACAGGTCGATATCTATAGGACGGGCTTTTTAGAGATGCAGAGGACATAACACAATTTCTTGCAATAGTTCGTATATTATTTTTGGCGTACATGAAAATCATTGCACACGCGTCAATTTATAGCTATAAGAAAAAAAAATACTCAAAAGTTCAGCGGCAATCCTATTGAGTAAGTAACTTGCTAAATAAGAGTTGAGCAAATTTGAAACCACCGAAATGCAGAATGTTATTGAGGAAACGTAACCTCTTCTTCATTCTCATTTTGTGGAATACCAGTTTTCAAGGAGCCTAGTCAAAAAATTTAAGACTGCTTATTGATCGAGCTAACTGAAGAGCCTTACGTAATGTGTTAGTTGGAAGGCATTTTTTTGTTTTAATTCAATCAAAGACAAGGTCGATTTTTATTTATGTGATTTTTGATTGGGTAGGTACCTTGTACCTACTTCAGATTTTTATTTGAGTTTTCATACCGAACATGAAACGTTAATTTGATTGGTTTGTGTATGTATTGAATATTTATTATATTTTTAATAAATATTAATAAATACCTTGTATTGTTTTCCGAACATTTATTTCTCAACAATTCAATTCAAAAACTTTTTAATGAGCTTCAGAAAAACAAGTTAAGAAACACAATACCTACTCTGAAAAGTAAACGCCAGCAATATATCAAAAATATATGGATAAGTGAAAGTACGTAGGTATAGGGCCACTTTGACAGTTCTGGCTTATTAAAAATGGAGCATTAGATATTTAAATATTTTAGAAATAATAAATCTTTTTAGTAGTGATGGGCCCTATCGAATGAATATCTATTGATAGTTAGTAACTACATAAATGATTTGAACTATCGAATAATTTTATTCATTCAGTAATTGAAACCTGTTTGGTCATAAGGTAGTCCATACAAATTATTTATTTTTCTTAAAAGTATATTTTTTATAAATATAAATTAATAAAACGTAAAATTAAAAATGAAAACAAGTCGTAACATAAATATTGTAGAAATAAACAGAACACTACAGCATGAAACCGAAAATTCACTCTAACTATCCAATGAAAAATAATAGTTCCGACTTACACTTACTAACAAAAATAGTAGTTGAACGAAAAAGTTTCTATTTTCATTCGAAAGCACTATTTGAATGCATTTTCAGCTACCTACTATCGAATAAATGAGATTTCAACTATGTATTAGCTATCGAGTAGGTCAATAGTTTTTATTCGATAGTCCCCAACACTATTTGGTAGTAATAGTTGGCAATTTTCGTACTCTAAAGACGAGGCTCAAAATAAGCTCTAACACCCTTATTTATTAGGATTTGCTAAACGCGCCTAAACAACTGTATAGTTATGCAGTGTCTAGGTATTTATACAGCCTTTACACACCCTTCCAAAAATTCTTATTTATAAAACATTTTTCGATGCATACTAGCTATACAGGGCAGAGATGAATGAATAAAACACAGGTGGGCCTGTGTACGCCACTGCCTTCTATCATCTTCCGAAATAGCGCTAGTCCGACACTCACTATTAAGCATCATAGAATGCAGCAGTATTCTCTAAGCCTTTAGTTCACAAAAGCGCGCAGACCAAAACTGAACATTAGCTGTTTTTTATTATCAGCGTGATCTGATTCGGATCAGATCACGAAAATAAAACAGAACGGATCATTGAAAAGTTTAATTTTTGAATTGTGGCAACAGTTGCTTTCAAAAGCAAAACAGATAATACAGGGTATTTCAAACTTCATATTGCCACCAGCCATATTGCAAATATTCTTCTCAACGTGACGTCACACAAGCCAGATGTCATTTCACTTGCAAAGTCGGGGATGTTACCATATTTGAATCAAATTTGCATAATTTTTCTTTTCAAATATATTTTTTTGAAACAAATTTAGTATTTTATAATATGCAACACATGAACAATATTTGCTGGTTATGAAACGTGTCTGAAGCAAATCGGACAGATTTTATAAACATTTATAAAAGATTTCTGAAATTTATTTACTAGCCCCCGTATTAATAAACACTGCGTAAAAGTTATCAACTCGTTACTCAGCAGCTACGTTAAATTTTTGTATACTTATTTGTTTATTAATACGGTTGTAAATGTTTGTGAAATGTTTCAACTTTATCCTGTTTTGGACTAGAAGAAAATAATGTGGTGGGATTATTAGAAGCGAGTTTTTATTTTTGTAATTTTAGTCTGGGCAATAACGCGACACGCGATTTAATTCAAATAATCGTATTAAATGAATCACTTTCTCATTAGGTTTTTAGCTTTTCTGAACATTTTTATAACAGCGCTCACTTTCTGCAGGGATACTTGTAAAACAAAAATTATTTCCCATCACGATTGGGTAACTGTGAAACATTTCATAAACGTTTTTTTGGTGTCCAGGAACAAACCAGCAAAATATTTCTAAACATTTCATAAAAATTGTTTTGTTTAATAAGTGTTTTAGAAATAAATATGGAACATGTAGGTATTTAATTGTTTATCAAATCTTTGGCTGGTCTGGACATAGCTTTATAGAACAAGAAAAAACAAAATAACTCGGAATACGGACAGGGACTTTATTCGAATGCGAAAGAAATCAATTGATTTTTTGTGTTCCATTTTTTAGTCTGGCAACGTGATTGTGTGGCTATCGTTTACAGGCACACCAACATTTAAAAATAAAACAAGCCACCTAGTCGGAAATAGTAGAAATAATTTTCAGATCGATTTGTGATCGCGATGAAAGGCAGGATCATGTGCTGTTGTTGTAAGTGCATGTAAATCGATGATCTATATGGATCATAGCTGATAATAAAATACAGCTATTACCTCAGGGGCCTATAAAACAACATGACAAGTCGACAAGTCTAAATTCACTTGTCTAACTATGCATGTCCGACAAGTAAAGGGGTTTTCAACAGGTACGCTACAAAAGTAGAGCGACAAGGACGGCAAACAACGCCGGATTTCTTGCCGCTCTTTTGACATTTCTCTTCATTAAGGTTTGCCATTTCATGATGGAAAGATATACGAGCCAAAAACGACTCGAAATTATTAAAATTTACTACCGAAAATTCGGAGTCAGTGGCCTCAACGTTAAGAGCGCTACGTCCAATTTATGGTCGTCATAATCGTCCTAGCAGATCAACAATTGAGCGTCTAGTGGAAAAATTTGAATCCACAGGCACAGTACAAAATGTTCCCGTGCCAGTGAGACAAAGAAGTGCCCGTAGTGTCGAGAATATTGCTGCCGCTGAGGCTTCAGTTGAAGAAAGCCCAAATGTGTCTCTCACACGTCGTTCTCAAGCGTTGTGCATCTCTGTGTCGTCGTTGTGGCGAATTTTGCGAAAAGATCTTGGCCTACATCCTTACAAGATTAAATTGACGCAAAAACTTAAGCCGCTTGACCACCAGAAGCGTCGTATGTTCGTGAATTGGGCTGAGCAACAACTTGAAAATGATTCGGATTTTCATCGAAAAATCATCTTCAGCGATGAGGCTCATTTCTGGCTGAATGGCTTCGTCAATAAACAAAATATGCGGTATTGGTCAGGCAGCAATCCACACGTACTCCATGAGTCATCATTGCATCCCGAAAAAATTACGGTTTGGTGTGGTTTATGGGCCGGCGGCGTCATTGGGCCGTACTTCTTCCGTGATGATCAAGACCGGCACGTTACTGTGAATGGGAATCGCTACCGTTCAATGATAACCGAATATTTTTGGCCCCAATTGGATGATATGGACTTGGAGGACATGTGGTTTCAACAGGACGGCGCCACAAGCCACACAGCGAATGTCACAATCAATTTATTGGAAACAAAGTTTGGAGAACGTGTTATCTCACGAAATGGTCCAGTCGCTTGGCCGCCTCGGTCGTGCGATTTGACGCCGTTAGACTATTTCCTGTGGGGCTACGTCAAGTCTATGGTCTATGCCAACAAGCCAGCGACGATTGATGAACTTCGTACGAATATCGAACGTGAAATTGCAGCAGTATCGGCCGATTTATGATTGAAAACCGAAGTCGAAAATTGGGTCCAGCATCTGGACTTCTGCAAGCGTGCCCGTGACGGCCATGCAAAAGAAATTGAGTTCCATACATAATGGCATCGAACGTACTTTCACAGGAATAAAGAATTTCATTGATATCCAAAACCGTTTTTGTTTTATTTAAAAAAACTTTTATTGAAAAACCCTTTACAAGTTTGTTCTGTAACAGAACCTAAGCCGTTGCACTCGTCAAAAGAATTAAGTTCCCTTGACTTGTTGGCATTCTTCGACAAGTGTTTAAAACTGACTGCCATGTCTTTTATATGTGATAGCCTGTGGTAGTTCCGTGGGTAGCATGGCTATCAAATATGAAAGACAGGTATGTTTTCACTTTGGGCTGCGGCATTCAAAAACGGTAGCCACTACGAACAAATCTGTACGATGAGATAGACGATTGTGGTTTGAGCAAATTTGGAATATTTAATGTTTTATACCCACAGTTTAGAGTAAACTAAAAGTAATTATAATTTTAGAAAAAGAACTCAATTTTATAAGGTAATTCATTTATAAACTTTTTTATGTAATGAAAAAGCAAATAGTTCATTACATTTAAAGAGCTTAGCTCCAACTGAAAATATAATTATAAAAATATAATAATTATAGAATATAAAAAAAATAAAAAACAAGGAAGCATGTGTGGTAACTATTTTCACTCCACTGGTCAACAAAATATAGAAAAAGGCAACAAAATTTATAAAAAGGAAAATTGTAAATTCAAGCTGATTTTATACATTTGAAATGAAAAAAAGTAACCACTAGTGAAAGAATTTGCACTAAAATTTCTTTATGTGCCATAGCTATCATAAATTTGATAGCCAGGACTAGATTCGTCCTAGGCGTCAAGGATGCACTGCCAATAAATAATATTACATCCATTTATTGTTTTACTTGTCTAGAATTGTAAATAACGAAATATTTTGCGTTGGCACCCCAAGAAATTTACCCAAAATTGCCTTGGCAGTCAATGTGAAGATTTCAAAAGTCACGGCCGACAAAGAAAATGGTATTTTAATTAAAATAAGACTGGAAAATGTATCTTGTTTGGTGCTTTCAGTGAAAGAAAATTTTTCAATATACAGATCATCAGTGACATCAAAATCAATTCTTGGCTTAAGAACTTTCAGCCTGTGCCGAGGTTCACTGTTCTCACTATCGCCAAAGTCGGAATCAAAAAAGTACATTTTTATTTATTTTATTTCTGTTTTTCCAAAGGTACAACATTAATACTGCACCTGCCAGCTTTTGGCAATATTCAAATCAGCTGTCCTCATTGAACCACAGTTCTGCAAGTGTTTCTTGACACTTGTCGTGTTCTGTTACAGAACGAGGGAAATTATTAATTTCCCACTTGTCATCGCGACAATTGTCAGAGTGTTCACGGATTTGTCGTTTTATGTTACACAATTTCTTACAATAACGAAATTCAGTTGTCCTACAAATACCTGTCGCGTTGTGTTACAGGCCCCCAAGTCAACCTGTCACACAAATAGTCGTTTGAAGGGTTGCGTAGATTGCAGTCCAAGGTGGACCTGCGCCTCAATCAATACGTGTTGGGTCAGCTTCTAGTTTATAACAAACTCAAAGCAAAATATTTCCAAAATAAAAACTACTCATACAAACATTCATTTATTGCAAATCATCTTTCAATTCGTCCGAGCTGATATTGTGTTGATCAATTCTTTTGTTATTTTTTTTTCTTCACTTCAGTCAACATTTTCCGCTAATGACGGCAGCTAAATTCCTTTTCTATAATTACCTTGATGACATGATGATGAATTTTTATCCACATTTTTTATACAGCACATGTAGATGTAGGTTCCATTAAACATAAATATACGAACGTGCATTGCGTAACAATATTTGAATTGAACTGGCGTCAAAGTTGCGAATTTGCGATGTAGAAATAGAAATATCGAAATCTGAAAGATGCGCTTCGTCTTCAATGACATGATGCGCTATTGATATTAATCTCTACATAATTCAAACAGAAAAAAAAGAAGAATAATAATGTCAAGAGACATTTTCAAAAGAAGAAGTTAGATATGTACAGTACATATGTGCGTTTTATGTTAGCATTTAACTTGATTGGCAATTGCTGTTCTGAAACATAATAATGCCAACGATGTCTTATTTTCACTGCTGGACTTGACCCAATAACCTTTGGTATTGAAGAAAATTGCAAAGAGTGGTGCGCGTATGACAATAAAAAAAAAAAAAAAAGCATCTGCATCGTGGGAAAACTTTAAAAGACAAGGCTCGATTATGGATTCAAAAGATTTGTTTTATTTGGCATTTGATACATGGTTCTACTTCCTACTTAAACAATTGAAATTTATTTTAGTATTTAAATGTTTTTGAGGGTATTTTATATTTGTATCCATCAGGTCCAAATTCATGAGCTGCTTCTGGTTCGTCGGGTTGAGGAGACGGATTTTCCTCTGGTGCTGGCTGTGGTGCCGTATACGTCGGCTGGGCATCTGGGTACGTTGATTGCGATCCCCTGTTTGTGGGTTCAGGTCCGGTGTAGGTGGACTGTGGCGTCTCGTAGGTTGGCTGCGATGCAGAAAAGGTTGGTTGAGGTGCCGGGTATGTAGGTTCAGGTTCTTGATTTTGATTTCCTGGCTCTGGCGATATGTATGTAGGCTGCGGTGCCGGATACGTTGGTGCGGGGGCAGGCTCTGACTGGGCCACAGTTGGTTGAGGTTCGGGATAGGTTTGCTGAGAATCGGGTTCGGAACTTATTTCGTTCTCACCCGGTGGCAAGTAGTCTCTCTCAGGTGCGGATCCATCTTCTCTTGGCGGCTGTGATGGTGTTTGGACGGAAGTCGCAACCGGACGTGTCACAGATGGACCATAATCTTTTGTCGGTAGCTGAGGCCTTGCGGGAGGCTGCCGACTCCGCGTGCTTGGCGTTTGTTGTGGTTCTGGTGCAAGTGTTGACGGAGGTCCGTACTCCTTGGCTGGTTCAGAGGGCGATGGCGGTACAAACGTTGACTGAGGACTGTACTGATCCGAGGACTCCTCCGGCTGAGGCACCCGTTGAATAACGCCTGGGGGAAGATACTCAGGCACAGGCTCGGAAGGCTTGGGTGCGGAAGGCTTAGGCGCCATTGGCCTTGATTTAACAGCAGGTGGTTGCGACACGTCAGCAGCCAACGTGTTATCTATTCCATTGGAATCGAACGGCTGCGAAGGTTGCTTATAGTGGTATCCATCTTCCCGTAAATCAGTATCCAAATGGGAAACATCGCCATTGCAAATCCCCAACAGCGTTATAATAACCACTGCGAAAATCTGGAAATATATTTAAATGACAAATGTCGTAATGAAATAAGGCACTGAAAATAATTTTGGTTGTTTAAGAACAAAAACATGATTTTTATCCCGGATCTCATTGCATCAAAGCCAATGAGACAAGGTGATTGATGATTCAGTCGTACGTCTGTTCCGCTTTTAGCCGTGGGAAATAAAGTTCGCGTTAAAATAATTGCATCACTGTCTTAATTTAAAATTAGTTTTCCACAAACTACTCTTGGAAAGTCTGGCGAATGATTCGGTCACGTTTTTCCTCTTTTTGTGTCGTACAGTTCATGCACATCTTTTCCGTTCACCGGGATTCAGCTTCAAAATTGTTAAATTTTCAATTACTGTAGGTACTTGTTGTCGCAATCGTGCAACTGCTGCCCCTCTTTGCTGCATCACTTGCGCACTCTTCATATGCCGGCGTTTAAGTCTTTAAATTGCCTACTCCATAAATCACCTTCGTTGCAGTACATACTTGTTGCCTAAGGTTTGTTTACTTTTCAAATTCAACGAACTCACCATGTTCACTGTTATGTAGCTGTCAGTCAGAGCAGGAGCCAGCAAAGCTATCTGACGCAAGTTCACAATTCGAATGATGACCAATAGTTCTCTCCCAGCAATATTTATATAAAACGTGTAAAAGTGAAGACTCTATTGTGCTTGCAAGTGCGGCATGGGAGTGAAACATGTACAGACCATCAAACGTATCATCACAGAGACAGTAGTTGATAATAACCACAATACACTTGCCTCCACTATGATATAGGTACCTTAAGCTAAAGAAGCGAATGTGTATATGTCTGCTGTCTTAGTTGCCTGAGCCTTTGCGAATTAGACGACTACTAGCAATAGCATAAGTGTGCAGATTACCTAATCACTGTCGTTACCATATTTTGCAGCTATATAGCTGCGAGAAAACTCGTGAATGATCTATCTTCCCACTTCAGTTCTTTTGTCAGTGTTAACTTTTTTTCTTCTCCATTGAATAGTTTAGACAGAGGCTCTAGCGCGCATAGACTTGGTAAATATCTCATACCAGCGATAAACAAACATTTTTAAAGTTATTTTATGTTAATATAATCAGTTTGCTATGGCATTAATATTACTGTGCATGAAATGAATAAGAAATCAGTGAACCTCAAATGTTTGTAGAATATTTTATTTAATAATATAAATACATGTACATTTCGGTTTTACCTATCGACTGGGATACAACTCCAATGGTGATGTGTATGGTCTGTGGTGCTAACACTTGGTAACATTTGTTGCGGTAATAGTAACAAAATTCAGTAAAGGGAGTAGGTATAGGCAGGTCGCTGTGGAAAAGAGAAACAAATACCATTTCTAGTTCAAGTTGATCCTTTGGTAATCGATTACAGGAAAAACTACGAGTGTCATTACCTGATGCACACGTGTCAATGTCGAGAAGTAATGAGCTTCACTTCCGCGTTATGTGTGCGGTGATTTATGTGAAAAATTTAATGGGAAAATAATCAGCCTTAAAAACAGCAATTTTTCACACAAAAATTTACCTGGAGAAGCTAATTTAGTTCCCACTTAAAGTATATTTTAATCATGGTTGGGTAAGTTAATTAAAACAGTCTGAGGATGCAATTCTATAGGCGAATTGTGAAGATTTCATAATAATTTTTTTAATCGTTCCAGACATAAAAATTGCCTGTGCACTGTGAGAGCTAAACATATATTTCCCAGTTAAAATACATCTTATTCCCAAAGCACGACTTATTATACTGCACAACTCATACATCGCAATTGGCATTAGCCAACAAAAAGAAACAATAGTCTCGTTTATACGGATTTGTGTCAGCTAGAAGATATTCACCCGGATGCAGGTAAATACATGCTTGAAACCAGATAGACTCATTTTAATTGTAACAAATTATACGATCTGATCGGCTCGACACTCATGTAAACGGGGATTGATATTTAAAATTTGATGGTAAAAATCAATGCTAAGCGAAGGTAAGATACACATACAGAGCCGCTTTTTCTTAACGTCTTCCGTGGTAAGAAACTATGTTAGGTTCCTCTTCCTCAGTTATGATTTTGCGATATAATGAAGGTGACATGTAGCTTGACATAATTTCATCTCATATTGTGAATTTGAAAATGCTAAATTTGCATTTAGCAGAAATAGCACCTCACTTATCAAATCTGTTGTAGAAAATACCGGTCACGTAGTTGGTAATGGTTAAGTATACTCCTAGATAAATGTTATTAGGCGTGTTTTTTTTTAACACCACTTTCAGCAATGTAAAAAAACTAGACGGATGCGCAAAAAAACGGTTCCAGTCACATTTGCGTTTAAGTGTATATGGAATAAAATGTGTCTCGACTTGCAGTTTGCATTTTACTATTAGTCCACATCACCAGAAATGTTCCAATTCCATTATAGTATGATTCCATAATTGTAAATAGTTCTGCCCAAACAATGCAACATGAATACATTTATGAAAGCAAACTACAGCCCATCATGCATTGACAAAAACAAGTTCATAACTGCGTATAAATGGCAACATTTCTCAATAATGACAACTTAAAATTTATAGGTACAAACTGGTAGCACTGATTTATGTCAAATGTGACAAATAAACTTCATTTCCTTTTAAAATTTACATAGATCGAAACGTGTTTCATTTAAGTTGATTTCTTTTCCAAAAGTAGCTGCGGCAAGCAACAAAATGTATAAACCAAAGTCATAAATGACAGAAATAAAAACAATTTCATCATTGGAAATTCGGATGTTTAATATTAATGCCGATTCCATTTAAAGGAGAAGTGGTACATATATAGTACAGTCAACTCTCGATTAACCGGTGTGCTCGGGGCCGAGCTCATACTGGAAAATCGAAAAACCCGGATAATCGAAAATTATGTTGTCAAAGAAGAAACATACTTTATATGTAAAATGTTTTTCCATTTATTTTTAATAAAATAAATAAAATAAAAAAAATAACTGAAGAATGCAAACAAAAACAAACAAAAAGTTTAAAGTTTTTAGGTAAGTATTCAAAGTGATCACGGATAATGGAGTAAATTCCGGATAATCGATTTCTAAATAAATAATTTTTGAAAATAAACTTCCCGGTTAATAGAATGCCGGATAATCGAGAGTTGACCGTGGTAGTATGCTCTTGTTCATTTCTAAATAATACAAATTAACAAATGGTACTTCAGTAGATATAATTTGCAAACTTTTTACTTACATTTTCTCTCCTGTCATTTTCCTGCAACGCGGCAACAAAACAATAACTCATGCGCTATTGACAGCATGCTGACTGTAAATGTCCTTTTGTGAACTGCCAAACTTCTGCAATGATGTAAATTTATTCTTTTACGATAGGCCTGTTTTTTTGAGCTTCAATCTCAGCAAAGCAAAAGTAAAGTGGGACTTTCAGCACGCAATGACAACAACTACGCTCTACTTGACACTTCGAGTACTCACAGTAGTTGTTGTAATTGCGTGCTGAAAATTCTACTTTACTTTACTTTGCTGAGATCGAAGCTAAAAAAAAACACACCTAATCAGCGATACCACTTGTACTTCAATTTTGGAAAAAAAAATCTGCTCCATACTTTATACGCACTATTGTTAAATTCTTTATATATACTTCACTTTAGAAATCACTTATTTAATCCGCGTAGTAAGAAAACTTTAAATCTACTTACAAAAAAAAAATATTCAAGACATTTAAGCCCAGATTCACATTTCAAAAGAATAAATTGCATCAAACTTCACTTTAAACATAAAATTTATTAAAATTTTCTGAAGTTTATTATTGTTTTCCTTTTCATTTTCTGTCAAAGAGGTGATACGTTTGGTTTGGTTTTGGTTCTTGTCTGTTCCGAAAAGTTAAGTCAAATATGTGAAAGAATTATTACAAACGCGATGAAAAGATATTTTGAATAAGGACTGTGCACCATTTAAAATATTTTTTTCTATGAAAACTTGCAAAAGATAGTAAAAATGAAGTGAGAAGACCATTTATGAAGACCTAATTTCAATAAAAAAAAAATATGTTGTAGATTCTAAAACGTTGTTTTGGACATGTTTTATATATATGTACAACTAAAATGTCAATTAGAATTTTTTGGAATGCGTTTTTTCCGAAAACATTCCGCTGTGTTATTTCAGTAAGTTCAGCCAAAATATTCATATTCGTAAGAAACCTTCTAAATTTAGCAGTCTGGGTTCGGCATAAAATTGATGACCAAAAAGACTGTTTCACTAGGAGTTCTGACTGTTGTAAGCCTTTGGCACATAGTAAAATCTAAATTTCCTGAAAAAATTGGCAGAACTGCAGATCAAACTGGGAAAGACCTTGTAACGGCTTGGAGTACTATTCTAGTAGAGCAAGTTAATAGACTAAATGCCCAGACGCCTTGCAGAAGTTATTGCGGCAAAAGGAGGAAACACAACCTGCTAAGTAATGTTACTAAACAACCGTTAACTTCAAATTTAAAAAAAATGTTCTTGTTCGCTTCCAGATGTAGTGAAAACGAAAAAGACTGGGCTTGTGTAAATAATTTTGCCAGTGACTGTATATAGCTAAATCTAAAAAATTTTTTTTTTTTTTTGAATCAAGAAATTTACAGTTTTTTGTGCGAATGAAAATATTTTTTTCCACCCAATCACTAATTTCTCTAAAAGCAATCAATCTATAAGCCGGAAAACTCATCCCCTGCACCTAGCGACATCTACATCTCACCTCTGCAACTGGACACTTGCCTTCTCAGTACTCACCCTTATGGGTTGGGTTGTAGTCTATGCTATTTAATGTCAAAAATAAGTGTTACCATATTACAAGACAATTTGAATTCGAAGCTGGTGGTGCTTTTCTTTTTGGAAACCATTTTGGGAAATTTTAGAATAGTAGCTACAAAGGCAGGTTATATTCACTTATGAATACATTTACACACATGAATGGATGAATATCTTTGCCGAAATTTGTCTCATTATTCTCTAGAGTTAAGAATATAAGTTTTTTGAGAAAATAAATTGACTTTTAGCTTCAGAGAATTTGAGAAAATAAAAGTAAAAAATTCGCGCGAATTTATCTCCATGAATCTAAAAGTCAATTTATTTTCTCAAAAAACTTATTGTTTCAGCTTCAGATTTAAAAAAAAAAGTACAACAAAAATAAAGCATTTCCCACCCTTATATCTTCCTCCTAGCATTACATCAATTTGGTACCTACCTCCTTCCTTCCTTTCCCCATAGATTATTCCAAACTCCACTAATATATCTACATATTTAGACTTTAGAGAAACTTAACATAACACTCAATCTAACACTAGTCTGAGGGTAGCACTATCCACCAAGGCTGAGTAATGCGATTATTGGCAGTCAGTTGCGGAGGTAAGATGTAGATGTAAATTTGGCTGGGGATGAGTTGTCTGGGGATGAGGTGCACCCGACCCATTTACCGTTTACGAGAGGTTATACCGGATCTTGTGTGCAAATTTGTGAAACTAACAAGGTTCCGTATTTCCGTAAACGAACTACTGATTCTGTAGCATAGCGATTGTTGGCGGCGGGGCTTCAATATCAAGATCGAAGATCTTTCAATATTTCATTATAAATAATTTAAGTAAAGTTTCTAATCAATGTTTCCTCAGATTTGCAGCATAAGTATTGTGGATTAATGCAGTACTAAGCTGCAACGAAATATGACCATTTAAATATTTTTTCCCCATTCAAATATTAATAGCTGTTTTAGAAAGGCTTTATGGGCTATGAAATTTCTTCAAAATCTCTTGAAAGTTATATTTTACAGTTATATATAACCTTAAACAACCCTGCTACATTTATAGCAAGCAGTTTAGAAGTTTAAGTTTAATAAATATACGTCCTTTCGCTATTTTCAATATAATAAAAACATTAAATGGTAGAGGTATACAAAATGAAGTCTATTTAAAGGATTAGTTTCTTTAAATGCCATCAATGGTCGAGCTCCACTCGCATGCACTACAAAGTTGTCTATTGGTTTTAATACAATCAAATGCAAAGGTCCGTACACCGAGTCCGACTGGCTGAATGAATCCAGGAGTTGGTGGCGCAGTGAAAATATGTTAAGCTGCAATCTGCGTCAGAATTCACTCCAAGCGTTCTAACTACTTAGTTCACCGTTTGCTTAAGGGTGCCTTTCTTAACGTATTAGCTCTATTAATTCATATGGGACAATCTCCTCCACGTAATTTTTAATGCTTTTTAATTTGCGTCGCTTTTTCTTCTTCTCGAATGCTTGTAGTTCAATCAGTAGAAACTCTTCCACAATCCACATACTCGGATTCATCGCCAGAAGAATCAGCTAATATTGTTAATAAATTAGCAAAATCTTCGAGTTTATCAGACATTTTAACGACTTTTCGCAACACTTTTTGGAATTTTTAATCGTGTATCTGTCATTTTTCATATAGATATACTACAAAAGCGTTCCCTAAGTTTTTCGTAAGTGTCTCTCGCTGTGAGAGAGTTTATCCCCACCACTGACATTATGACAGTTTTTCTCATTTCAACTACAAAAGTAAAGGAACAAACCTAATTTGTTGTCCAACGCTGAAAACCAATGACGAACTATACATCAGTGTTGTAGCCCTCTCTCTTCATTTATCCCACGAAGCGTGGTCATTTTTCCCTTTTCACCGTACTCAAATTCCCTTTAAGACCCCACGATACTTTTTTCGTCAAAAACCAGTTTTTTAAAGTAAAATTCGTATTACACGGAAAGAAAATCACGTTAAATTAACCTTTAGTATAAGAACCGCAGTTTGTAACACTGCTTTGATTATTTTTTGGTACTAGAAAATTAAGATAAAAAACGATTTACACGAGCTGTTTTTTATGGACATTCAGTGTGTTGATAATCGTGGTGAAATATTCAGGTGTTTTGATAGAATTTCACCAAAAATTTATAGTTTCAATGATTTTTTGCTATAGATTTCTGAAAATCCCACGATTTGGTGCCGGTCCCGGAAGGCTTTTCGGACATCGAAATTCCCACAAAAAGGGATAAATCCCACGATATAACAACACTGCTGTACATCACTAACTGATATTCAGTAGAGTTAAAGCGAAACGTACCTTCGTATGAATAGTGCCATCTGTAGTCTCACAATTGTAACTTTAAGATGATAAATAATTTATTTGTAAATATATAAACTACACACGTTTATCGGAATGTTTGCACTTATGAAAATCGTAGGATAAAAGTTGATTGCATTAATCCATTCATAGTTTTATCACATGGAAAATAACATTTATGTAGGGCAACCAAATATGAGTTACTAATGTTATGCTAATGAAAGCGTGCCACGAACGTTTCCAAATGTTTTTAATAGCGCAGACGATGAGTACGTCTATAAGTTACTGGTCGCTTGTATTTGTATCCGCTGCTGGTGAAGATATGAGCCGGAGCGGAATCGATCGATGGAATCACATTTAATCCATGAGCGGACGCGCGAGCTACTGGTGCTGGCCTAGGAGGTTCTGGCAGATCAATATCGATGTATTCCGGTTCAGGCGTAGCTATGTCTTGCGGATTTGGTCCCTGCGTAGCCGAATCAAGGACTGTGCGACGACCGCGACTTAAATGCGAAACATCAGCAGCAACAATTCCAATCAATGCAAATGCTATCAACACCAACTTCTATAAATTAAAATGCAATTATGCATTAGACACTTGTATATTATATGTTCAACAAAGAAAACAGGTAAAAGGCAAACAAATCAACTAAGGTCGATCACCTACCATTTTGGCAGTATCTTTTTATATGTATATCACTGAGTAGTTCAAAGACGAATGATGTTGTTTTTCCAAAAAACCATCATATTTATATGGACCACCACATGGCATTCAAGTGGCCATCGGCCAATGCTGAAGACTCACATTGCCTTATGAACTTATGAATAGATAGCAAGAAGAGTGAGAGGCGGACTGCGTCTTCATTGAAACAGAAAAAAAATTTATATCAACATACATACGTGCTTCAATGTGCCATCACTAACCAGGCAAAGTGAGCCAAACAGAAAATTAAAAAAAAATAAAATAAAAATATAATCGTCTATGTATTCAAAAGCCGCCAACTTCATTTGAATAAAATTCTACATTTTATTCCGAAACCTTAAACAACATTTCAGGAAGATTCTTCTAGTTTTTTGTTTTTATTTAATTTTTTATCACAGTGATCAGTTCTTTATTCCATTCACTTTTATCCGTCACATCTGAGCGATGTGTAGGCAAAACCAATTGAATTTCAAATGGATTTGGGCACTTGGCTAAGCATCATCAGCTCTTGTATTATATTACTATTTCTTGATGCCTTTTGTTTGTCAAGGTCAAGTTGCTGATGTGTTTGCATTAATTGTGAACAACATTTGCCGGAACGCTTAACGCCTGAAAGGGTTATGTGCTTCTTTAAATGACAATTCAGGTGACACTGTTTTATGAAATGTGATTATGTGATAGTTGTGCTTATTTGTTTTCGCCTCAGGCATTGTTGTTTAGTTGAATGGAAACAAATTAATTATCTACACTTATCAGCTTTAACGTTAGGATTCGTTACGCCTTACTGAGGTGTATTGTGCATGTTAAGTGAAGGTCGAGTCAAGATACAAATGTTCAGAATAATCTGCTTGCAAGGCTTCGAAAATAACAGTAAGAAAAGCATTTTGAGTTTAACATTCATTCACACCATTTTATGACATCCCTGAAATATATATAGCCTATTGCAGACCGTTATATCTTACTTTCCACCAGAAGGGTATTTTGTGTTTACTTCCGGTAAAGCCGCAAACATTGCTTATTGAATATGTATTGCAAGTTGTATATAACATTTGGGAGAGGTCAAAAAATGTATCAACAACATTACACTTTCCGATATTCAATGTGGCAGAAAAGATATCCGAACATAATTTGTTCCGCAAGTAAGTAGATGGGTTTTTATTAAAATTGAAAGCCTGCGCAACCTACGTGCAGTTAGGTGCTTCGTCTTTGGAATGCCAACCAAGGTCAGTTTATGAAAATTAACTCTATTCAGGTATTCACTTACGGGTGAATGAGCAATTAAATTCCTAAAATATTCGCCCACGAAAGGAAGTGAATAATTTAAGAGTTACTGACTTATTGTTACAGTTTGGTCTCAATTAAAGCCTCCACTCAGAAGTATCCCCAGTTAGCAGGCCAACCGTATGAAGTTGCACTCTTCAGAATGGTAAAGTTATCTCTACTGCTTCGCGCCATCGTAGGCAAGGTCTTTCTCTATCTGTTGACAAGGTCAATGCCACTGTACTACCCGTATTGTTCTTCTTCAAATCAAATCTTCTACTACAATTCACATACAATAAGAGGACTTTTTCACACTACCATCGCTAAGGATACTTTTATTTGAAAAGACAAATTATGCAAATTTGATTCAAATATGGTAACACCCCCGATATGGCTGCTGGCAATACGAAGTTTGTAATACCCTGTATTATCTGTTTTGTTTTTGAAAGCAACTGTTGCCACAATTCAAAAATTAAGCCTTTCAATGATCCGTCTTGTTTTATTTTCGTGATCTGATCCGAACCGGATCACGATGATAATAAAAAACAGCTATTCGTCGAATATGTGTTTGTGTAGCCTTCGACACTTTTTTAAGCGTTTTCCATTTACTGGTTAAATTGTATATTAAAACATTTGAAATTTGCGCCAAGATTGATTTCTGAACGTTTGTAACTAAATAATTAACAAAAATATATCCACCCAATTATACTGCGTTTCAAAACAAACAAATGAACTTCACTAGTTGTCAAACTCAGGCACACTTGAATTGGTAAATCTCGGGCAACTCTGAGAAAAAATACAGATTCGCAAAAGTGCTCTGAAATCAAAATTTGTTTTTTTTTTCGTACCAATCGACCATAAAAAGAGACCTAGAGCATAAAAGTGCTCTGCGTTTTTTTTTTTTAGTTCAGAGCAGAACCTGAACTGTTATACAAAAAGTCCGTGTTTCTTTTTTAGCTCAGATACATCAGGGCTCAGAATTTGTGCTTCTTTTTTCGTTCAGAGCCCCATCAGAGCGCGCTCTATGAGCTCAGAATAAATTGCCTGAGCATCCTGAGCGAAAAGCTGATTACACACTTCAAGTCACATTTGACAGAAACAAAAAACAGGATAGGCGAAATAGTTGAAATGGCGGACGAACCTTGTTGTTCTGGAACTGAATATTAACCAATTTAATAAATAGCAATTAATAAAGATTCAATTTATACATATATTTACAACAAATGACAGCTATGTGCTAAAGTGTGTTTCATAAATACCTCAGAACAATCTGAGTACGCTCGCTTTAGAGCGCGCTCATGATGGTCGAGCTCAGTTCAGAGTTGAAACGAAAAACGCCTATTAGTATGTCTGACAGCTGACTGACTTGATGTATATTATGTCGTTTTTGATTTGGCATTTCAGATTTCAGATTTCTGCTGCCAAATCGAACATTAAATCTGCATTTTTGGTTCTTGCAATTGATCTTTGGAAATTGCAATTGATTTTCACATATTTTGCATACAGGTAAGTCAAATATTTATCTGTAATATGAATTAGATGTCAAAGATGTAAGCATAGACAAATCATACTGAGATCGCCAAGCCTCAGCTCACAATCCTCCTGCCGCTGCCCGCCCAATTTTTATTCAAATTCTCCATTTTGTTTTCCTATCGGTGTTATGTCAATTAAGAATCCGTTTGACATACAAAAACATACAAAAAATACAAAAATAAATGCTGCCAACTGCGGCAACCGTGGGGAAATGTGAATGAGTTCGGGAATACCACATTTTTACATTACTGAATGCCATTGGTTAGTTATTTTAAATTGTTAAAAGGCGAATAATTTGATTTGTTTAGTTAGTAAAACTATCTAAAGTTGATGTTATATATACTAGAATCATATTAGGACAAACATGGTTGTGTATTTTCCGCTTTTGGATATCATTAACTTCGATTTCGTGTGTAAATTTTTCTTAAATAATGAAGAAAATTTGCTCAAAATGTTTTTATTTTCCCTCAACCAATCTACATTCTTAATTTTTCATGAACATTATAAGCAAATGTGCACGTATTCCTAAAAAAAACACGCAACGAACAATTTCAAATTAAACGGATAAAATTCTATGAACGCTGGCAGCAACTTTGCCCAAAGCGGAAGTGGCTCATATTTTTTGGGAGTGTGTTGGTGAGCTGGAATTTTTGAAGTTTCGTGACATTTGTCAGTACGAATTCCTATGTAACAATACTAGCGCACCAAATCATGTAACGGGAAATCGGCCGGAGTTGGTGGTCTCAGTATTGTCTCTGGATGCAAGTGGCTCGAATCTCTAAGTCTATCCTAGTACTTTTGAGTATATTTTCCCCTCTCTGAAAGAGTTGCACTCTATTTTTGTATTTTGACAGATTTTTAGTGCTGACTGCTGACATTTACCGCAAACCAAATTGCCAGCAAAACCGCTCATGTGAAATTTGCTCAAGCGCTTTTTAGGTCGTCACAAGCGGTAAGCGTGTGCCGTCACCGAAAGTGTTTGCTTAAACTGACTTTTGACTGTGTGTGGAGTTTTTGTTTTCGTTTTCAGATACTGCTTGCCGAGAGCACTTTCTTTGCTTGATTACAGCTTTAGCACGAAGTTATTGTTTGCCTTCCAAAATAGATCAGCAAATAAAAAAACTGCGTGAACAATTGCACATGTTCCTGCGAAGCTTGAAATAGCCCACAACAAAATGTTAAGATCGTCATCAGAGTTAACACATGAATAAGGATTTTACATCACATTTTTATGGCCTTGCTATAATGAAAAGAATTACTGCTTATTGTGTAAATTATTTAAAGCTTTTGGGCTGCCAAAAGTCTTATGCACTGAAAAGTAATTTTGCGAAATGTGCTACCCTAACTAAAAAGAGCTGTATAACTTTTTTTCTCGAAGGTATGGTGTTCGGCCGAAATGGAGGGACTTGTTGGTCGAGGCCCAGGTTCATCCCGAACTGTATCGCCACCAAATAATAAGAAGAAGAAGACCACATGAACTTGACTCTCGTTTTCACATTTGCGACGCGCAAAATGTCGCGATTCAAATATGGAATACGTTTTAATTTCGTGATTCGCATTACAGAAGCTGATACTTAAGCAGAGAGCATTTCGGTGACAACCTTTAACGTTGCAATGCCAATTTTAAACAGTAAAAATTAATAAATTCTATGCAATTTAAAGAAGAATATTGTTCCTTTGACTGGAGCTAAATCCATGCTTTTATTTGTACTGCCATGGCACGTAAATGGTAGGTAGGCCGTTCGTGAAAAAATATATTTTAATTTGAGCAAAAAATAAAAAAGACAAAAGTAATCATTTTTATGAAGATAGAAGGTATCAACAAATTGTAAACGTGTAAGGGTTGCAGTAAGAACCTACAAATTGGCAAGAACACATTTTGGCGATGTTTGTAATAGATCTGGTTTATTACATTTCATAACATAGAGCTCGATGATGAGACAAAAGCTCGCAGGTATTTTGTTCAGTTGGATAATGCAGGTAGTCATGTCACCGATGTACTTTTATACTAAAACGAAACTTCTGGATGAGCAACAACGGTGCCATTAGTGACATTAGCTGTTTTTTATTATCAGCTATGATCCATATAGACCATCGATTTACATGCACTTACAACAACAGCACATGATCCGAATCATGATCTGAAAATTACTTCTACTATTTCCGACTACGTGGCTTGTTTTATTTTTAAATGTTGGTGTGCCTGTAAACGATAGCCACACAATCACGTTGCCAGACTAAAAAATGGAACACAAAAAATCCATTCATTCAATTTTCGCATTCGAATAAACTCCCTGTCCTTATTCCGAGTTATTTTGTTTTTTCTCGTTCCATAAAGGTAGGTATGTCCAGACCAGCCAAACATTTGATAAGCAAATACCTACAAGTTCCATATTTATCTTTAAAACACTTATTAAACAAAATAATTTTTATGAAATGTTTAGAAATGTTTTGCTGGTTTAGATCTGGACACACAAAAAAAAAACATTTATGAAATGTTTCACAGTGATGGGAAATCATTTTTGTTTAACAAGTATCCCTGCAGAAAGTGAGCGCTTTTTTAAATTATTATTTGTTTTTAAATAAAATAAAAATGTCCAGAAAAATTTGGAATACCTAATGAGAAAGTGATTCATTTAATACGATTATTTGAATTAAATCGCGTGTCGCGTGATTCCCGAGACCAAAATTACAAATATAAAAACTTTACTCGCTACTAATAATCCTACCAAAATTATTTTCTTCTAGTCCAGAAAAGGATAAAATTGATACATTTCATAAATAAATTTCAGAAATAATTTATAAGTGCTTTGAAATGTGTCCGATTTGCTTCAGAAACATTTCATAAATATTTCTGAACTGTTTCGCTGGTCTGCACACACCTTAATATGCAGCAAAATATTGTTCGTGTGTTGCATATTTGAACATAAAATACTAAATTTGTTTCACAGAAATATATTTGAAAAGAAAAATTATGGAAATTTGATTCAAATATGGTAACACCCCCGACATTTCAAGTGAAATGACATCTGCCTTGTGTGACGTCACGTTGAGAAGAATATTTGCAATATGGCTGGTGGCAATATCAAGTTTGAAATACCCTGTATTATCTGTTTGGTTTTTGAAAGCAACTGTTGCCACAATTCCAAAATTAAACTTTTCAATGATCCGTTTTGTTTTATTTTCGTGATCTGTTCGGATCAGATCACGCTGATAATAAAAAACACCTACTGACATACCTACAAATTACTATGTAAAACAAGCTAAAGTTTTGCATTGCATTGTGTTGCAGACAGGGAAAGCTTTCTGTTCTATTAAGGATCTCGAAAACGATTTAGCCAGATTTAGCTAGTCGTTCATTAAGAATCAATTGAAGAAAAGGAAGCTCTGTATAAGACTGTTTTTCATTCATAAGACTTTTTTTCAGACCACGAATCATTCCTAGGTTCAAATTTTTACATTTTGGGCCCTACCAATACAAATTTTTATTTTCAACTTTAAAATTTAGTATTTAGTTCATAGTCGCGAACTTAGTAGGTAATCATTTTTGGCCTTCACACAAAATATCTTGTACCTAGGTCACAAAATGGACATTAAATATGATTATTGCTACCGCGCAGTGGCTATATACATATTATCAATACAAGTTTACAGTATATACAAGTGAGCTTTCGTGAGTTTCAAGTCGAGAGTTATATTATTTGTTAGTGGTACTGCGCATTGTATTTATTTGACAGATTACCTATATAACTTACCACCTCTTGAAAGCAATCGCTACACAACATTGCTAACACAACAATGATTTTGATTTATAGTTATTGACCTGAGCCCTCGTGCAGCTCCTGACTAGACACTTAATTCTTAGAGTTCATGGGTGCTATACTCATAACTGATTCTATTGTGTCCAACTTAAATCTAACGATTTTTCCACCGAATTCGCTACAACGACTGCGACCTACAGCAACAATAACTGTACGGTGAATAACAATAAATAGTAAGGCCACACGACTGCAGACTATTGTTCATGGGTATGATTTTGGTATCAGTTAAATACGCGTTGTATTATTTTTTATTTTATTTTTCTCCGGCTAAGGTACATACCTATAATGTATACACATAGGACTACTAAATTTTTGTTTCTCTTTATCATACGTCAAACTGTGTTTCCGCATAAATAAACTTACTAATATCAGAGTGGGAAAAATGTTAACTGTCAATTAAGAGCAACATCATTTAATTGCGTTCACAGCAGAAGAATAAGGAAACGTTGGGCCGATACATTCAACTTAAGTTGATTAAAAATCGGTAAAACAAATCAAATAACGTAGACATAGGTCAAGAGGTAATTGTTAATAGAAAAGCAAGAAGGCGGAAGAGTTAAATACCTGTCATAATTAACAAAGTAAAACTCGTCAATGATTTCGTTGAACTGTGTTAATTTGTTTCTATTCATAGCTAATAGGCGCAGAAGAAATAGAGGGGCAATTTTTGTGTATAGATGCGAACGATTTAAATACTGACACCACTTGGGTATGTTTGGTTCTATGTAAACACGGTTAACTATGTAAGCCAACAACAGCACGACTCGGTCGCAAAACACTTCCATCGGTCATTTTCAATTTATTTTAATCATTAAAATATCACAAAATAAAATGAAGTAAAACGTATTAGCCGACGTTTGCAGTTTTCTTTTTTAATTTTTTTTTAAGTACCTAGCAATAACAAAAAAAAAAAAAAATATGAATACGAAAATGATAGCGAAAGCAAATGTTGAAACTATTTTTGAAAAAGAACAAATAGAATGCAGACAAATCTGAAGTGCAGATTTCTGGTTGTTAAAAGTCTGCAGATATGTTTAAAATCTGCAAAATGCAAATCTGCACTTATGACAACGCTGCTGGTGAGGTAAGAAGGCATTCATTGTTGGGGTAGGCATGAAATATGTGAGGCTTTCTAGCCTTATAATGTCCTACACAAAAAAATCTCAACTTTATGTTTTACAATATGTGGCAGTCAAATTTACAATAAATTGTATACAATTATGTAATAACAGCAAATGCGTTCATATTCACAATTCATTTTAAGTTTTGCGGAGTTTGATTTTATTTTGTAATAGGTAATTTAAAAAAAAAAAACAAAAAACCCGATTGACAATCGGACTCTATATACCTACACAGTCTAAAAAATATATGTATGAGTATTGACTACCATTCGACTGCCAAATAAAGGGTCCGCCATCTAACTTTTTTTTTTCAACTAGTGCTTATTTCGCGAATGGTAACACTTAGCTCATGTCTGATTTGACAGATAATTAGTTTTATCCTTCCGCTGAACGAATATGGTTGTGTATACGCTTAAACAACGCTGGGAAATTTTGCGACATTACTTTGAAAATCATCGACTTTGAGAAGATGCCGATTTTGCCAAAAAAATCATCTTTTCAGATGAAGCTGTTTTTCATCTTGGCGGTTATGTAAACAAGCAAAATTGTCGTATTTGGGGCACAGAAAACCCGCACGCATACATTGAAAAGCCGATATACCCAAAACGAGTCACTGTTTGGCGCGGAATTTGGTCCAGAGGCATAATTGGGCCATTTTTCTTCGAAAATGAGCAAGGAGTGGCCGTTACAGTCAATGGCGATCGTTATCGGGCCATGTTGAACGAATTTTTGTTCACAAAAATTGAAGAGGAGTATATTGGCAACATTTGGTTTCAACAGGACGGCGCTACGTGCCACACAGCCGACGCTACACTCGATGTTTTGCGCCCTGTTTTTGAAGATCGCAGAACTGATGTTGTTTGGCCACCTCGGAGCTGCGATTTGACACCGTTGGACTATTATTTGTGGGGTGCCGTAAAAGATAAGTGTTACGCCGACAAGCCCGAGACAATTGACGCTTTAAAGAACAATATTCGTGAAGCCATTGGTGAAATACAGCTGCACACAATCGATAATGTGCTTAAAAATTGGACCGATCGTGTAGGCTACTGCAAGGCCAGCCGAGGCAGCCATTTGAATGAAATTATTTTCCATTATTAACCGGAAGGATTGTACTTTCAAATAAAAAAAGAAATTTGAGAAAATATTCAGTAGTTTTTTTTTATAGCATTTTCAAAAAAAAAAAGTTATTTGGCGGACCCGTAGTTAGTTATAGGTACTTATCTTTTTAATTATTTTTTTTTTCGGTTTTTTAAATAAATTTTTTTTTAATTTTTAGGCTATGACACTCCGGGGAAGTATACGAATATTATGACACCTCACTCTTCAAAATCGGTCAAGCCATTTAGGCTACAGGGCGTCCCGAGGATACGCGCGAAACACATAACCCTCCCTGAGTCCAGTCGGGTAAAAATGATCGGACTTACTTGTTGTGAAATTTAGAGCTCGTTGTCAATTTTTGTTGTTAAATGTACAGATACGAATTTGTCGAATTTACAACGAAAATGCTGCGAAAAGTTTGTAAAACTTGTAGAACTCGCAACATATGCAAAATCTAATCTACAACCATTTTCAGTTGAGACTGCATTTCGGCCGCAAAGTTTTGTGAATAATACCAACAAAATATTTTGTATTTAACAAATATTGTGCTGTACATTCAACAACGAAGGCTGTTGTATTCACAATTTTCGTGGTCGTATAAATCTACAAAATGCTCTAATTTTCATAATCTGGTTTTGGAATGTACAAACATGTCGTGTCTGTTAAAATGACAGCAGTGGATGTCAGGTCGAATATGACATTTTTCATTTGCTGAAATTGATTTAATATATTAAGTACTGCTGCGAGGTGCAACCCTGTATCGTTGAGCATATATGAAGATTCTATCCAACCTACAAAAATCGTATACATTATCTCACTGAATCATTAAACGCTTCTTGTGATTTATTCCGGAGGAGAGAGGCTGGGGTGAACAACCTGGCATATGTAATAATTGGTAAAATAAGAGACTTAGCACAGGTAGACATAATTTACGTAGATACCCATTGATTCGATCTATTAGAAGATGATGTGATTGTAGCGTAACAAATTACGACAAAGCCGAGAGGCAGACTGGAAAAGCTTTATTTTAGCGTTTGGTAAAAGTATATTTAAAAAAAAAAATATTCGGTTTAAGCTTCCTGCCTTTGATTAAGCGGTTTTTTGATTTTTGAATTGTCCAGTCGTTTATCCCTGCAAGATCATCGTTCAACCGAAAAACCAGATCATTGATACTATATTTACTTCATAGGCGCATAGATAAAACGACACAACATATTTGTAGACCAAAAGCAAATCATTGATAAAAATGTAAAACAAGATTGGTCCCAAAACTGAGCCTGTTCGAAAGGAAAACATTGAACCTTGTGTAAGTTTCCAGCAGCTTAAATATTGTTTCTTTTCAGTACAATTTACAATTTATTTTATATTGAGCCAATTTTGGAAATGCTTTTGTAAAAGTTCCACCGAGCTATAATTTATTTGTTTACTACACAAGAATTTCTTTATTACTTGAACTATCTTACTCAAGGTAGACAATGAAAAATGTGTATTGCAATTGATTATTTCGACGAATTATAGCTTTGACATCGCTACACTCAAAGCAGAAGTTTGTAAAAAAAGCTTTAATAACGTTCGAATCATAGATTTCACTACCAGTCAAGATTGCTTTGGGCAGTTGTTTAGATATCAGACTGTGTGAAGAATATACTCGTAGTTATGGATAACGTCAGCGTCAGTGAATTGATCGATAAAAATGTATATCAATTGCCAAGTGTTTTACGACATAGTCATCAAGCTGGCTTGCACTCAAAATGTGATGAATGTTCTGGGTATCAGATTAAAATAGCACTGAAAGGTGGTGGCCGTGCCCTTGGAACGGGATTTTTCTTCAGCATCGACAAAGGTCTGAAGTCGACAGAAGATGTTTGCACTCCATAAGTTAGGTATCTATTGATATTAACATACTTGCGCTGTTTGCAGATTGCTGGTAGTAGAAACAGGTATGTCATTCGGTGATTTCTACAGTTCTATTTACATTCATCTGTATCTATGTATAATTTAATGCTTGACGTTTTTATTGATTTCTTGAATTAGGTTGCCAACTGACCCATCTTTTAATCAGCAAATTATTAGGAAATAAATCGCGATTTAGTTTTTTGATTTTACATAACCATGGCATGTGCTTTAGCTTTATTAAAAAAATAATTGTATGCCATTACTCTTTAAGTATTCATCGGGCTATATGAAATCCCAGTCTTTCTCAGATTCATAAAATAATCCGGCCTGAATGAAGTGTTTTTTTTTTGTCAAGGCAAGTCAGAGCAAAGGACCCTCAAACGCAATCCTTACAAGAATTATAATGCAAGGGGACTCTGGACGAGGGAATATACCCCTCTAAGGTATAAGCAAGGAGCAGAACAGAGCACCATAACCATAAGGTCAACGTCGCAGTGCACTTAATCGCCTATTACTATTCTAAGGAGAATTTTGCTCTGAAACGCTTTAATTGCCCACTCACCAAAGTTGAAAATTCTATTTGTAAGAAAGGGTAAAGGCTTATCTTCATAAAACTATCAGAAACTGTATACGATACGAGTAAGTAGCTCGCGAGCTTTAAGTGGCAGAGAGGGGGTTAAACTCGAAAATTACTTTGCCGGAACTCAAAAATAGCTCCTCTCCGATTTGTGCCATGAAAACTTAATGGAAAAAAAGAAAAGAGAAGAAGACAAAAAAATACGTTCGTAGATTGAAACTATGCAGTTTTTTTTTCATGTTGTTAGATGTAATAACTCGTTTTGATCGTTCGATTTGTTCATACCTTGAAATGTTTAAATCAAAGATGATCCAATCCAAACTAGATGGTCAACTGAGAGCAGTAACGGTACATTTGCCTACAAGCTGCTTGTTTGCCATGGGATTTCCTAATGCCTAATCCACAATTTCGCGCTAAGCGCGTGCGTGTTTCTGCGCTCTTTGACATGCTTTTTTGGAACTTAAGAATTCGTGCCAGTACAAATCAAAGTAGCGCCGTTGCTGCCGCACGCAAACTTTGAAAATCCTGTGCTGGGATTTAATGTCAACCGGCAAGCAATTTTTTGGTGGAAGTGGGGGTGACTGTGTTCGACAGATTTCGCGTCCATTAGTTATACGGAGTGTACATCTCGATCTCAGCTCAGTTTAAGAGTTTTCTAAGTTTAAAAAATTCCTACTATCATTTTGTCACAATACCAAATAACTTTAAATAATAACCCTTTGTCAATATCTAATCAGGAAAAATAAATTATTCCACGTTTTTGTTACAGGAAAACTCGTAACTTCAAGCTTTCTTTTTGAATACTTATCTTAAAGGAAATACGCTTTGTTTTCGTTGATTCGAATGCTTTTTATTTCGAGGTCAAACTGAAGCAACGTCCGCGCTAGAACCCTAGCGCTAGCGGCAAGGTGACAATATTTATTAATTACAATACTTACATACAATACTCGTATATTATAAAAACAATATCTGAATTGCTATTATTACTTTAGTATTTATTTTTATTTTGTAAACGTTTGAACGATCTCCTTTGAAAGGTAGTTTTTTTTCGCTCTCAATACAGCGGGTAGTTTTGCGCTAGATTGAGAAATTTTCCTGAAAGGGATATTCCACAAAAAGTGAGCGCAAATGGTGAAATGTCAATTTTTTTATTTGAAGTTTGACATGCCGCTAGTTATCTAGCGGGCAGTGGAACGCGGTCATTATATTTACGAATTTGCTTTGGTGTTAGTTAATGCACGTTTTGTTAAAAATAAAAATTAATATTATAATTGCATATTTACTCTTCCTCTTAAATCATTCAACACTGTTCAGTGTTATTGAACTACAGAATTTCGAATCATATTTCGACTTTGTACAAATATGGTGTTAAAGAAAATTTGGTAAACTCAGTGTTTGGGAATATTTCCTTAAATTCTCACATCCCTAATGGTAACTTGGGTAAACGTTGCACTTTGAAGGTACCTCATTTTTGGAACATCCCCCCAGATTTTACATTAGGCAGCTGCTTGAGTAGGTTCCTACTGCTGATACCTGATTTAGATTATATAAACAAAATTAAAAAGACGAGAAACATGAATGGAATGGAGAAACATTTCTTGGCGCCGAGGATGGATAGAGAAAAAGTAAAGCTATCGAAAAAAACATACAAATAATTTATTTTTCTACATTTGTTGTTATAAACTCAATTAAATTTAAAAATTGTTTGTTTTTGAAACAGTTCCATCTGGCGATCATTAATTATTACACGATTTTCCTTCAAAATTTCACAAAAGTTGTCCGTCCAGTTTATACGGTCTTTGGTTTAAATTAGCTGATTTGCTAACTAATTTTATTTATACTTATATTTAAACCAAAGACTAAAATCAAAACAAACAAAATTAAAGTAAGGAGACACTCATTCAATTGGTGTATATTTGGAAATTAATTCTATCAGGCAGTAAAATATCAAGCCTCGCCTGACATTTATACAGTACATAAATTAGTGGCCACAAGCCATAACCGCTTAACTGGAGTTAGGACAAAATTAAGTTATAGTCACTATCGTGTTCAGCATTTAAATCTACTTCCACTTAATTTTTTATGACCATAATCTTTTTTTTAACAAAAGTTTTTCCAACGAAAAAAATAAGCTTAGAAACAAATATCCCTGATTTGAAGTGATGATTTGACACTTTAATCTGCTCTCCTGAAAAGTATGAAAACTTAGGCGGTTATGGCTTGTGGCCACAGAATTATCTTGCTTTATTATTATTTATTTTATCCAACAGTTATTTGGTACGTAAACATTTCTTGGTAATTGCATGAAATCCGTTATTGAAACAGATTTTCAAATTTATTTATTTTAACCTCTTTTTGCATGGAGCTGCTTTCGTCAACGCATCGACAAAAAAATTAATTAAAAAAACTAAAAAAGGTACAGGTACTTAAATGCGTCTTGTTCACATCTTTTTAATTCTTTTGTTTTTTTTACAGTCAGTCGGGTTTTTTGGTTTTTCTTTTTATTTTAAAATTGTTTAGCCTATGACACTCCGGGGAAGAATACGAATATTATGACACCTCACTCTTCAAAATCGTTCAAGCCGTTTAGGCAACAGGGAGTCCCGTAGGAACGTAGGTACATAGGATACGAGCGGAACACATAACCCTCCCTGTGTCCAGTCGGGTAAAAAGAATACAACTACTTTTACCGTATATCGACTTCTTATACACAAGATGTGGACATATCTTCACGTCTATTTTGTATAAAAAGAATGATTGATCTAATTCTAAATACATAGGCATTTCAAACTTTGTTTACGTTTTATATTAATAATAACATAATGGGAAACGGCAACGATGCTAAAAATGTGATCGTTATAGCGGTTGAGTGTTTTTTTTTTCATTTTCACTATACCTTCTACGTACGAGTATGAGCCGCCCTTTTTATTCAGATAAGCAATATGGCAAATAGCGCAGTTATATTATGTTATCTCTGAAAAAACTGAGTGAAACGTCTTAAACTGATCTGCCGTTTCTAACTACCGTGCTGGCAGGTTATATGATACCTTAAACTTTTGATTGTATTTTAAATATTTCTTTCATAATAACGAAGTTTTATACAACTTATTCCAATGTAAGCTCGGCAATTCTAATGAACTTTTCCTGCAATGAGATTGTTAACTTTTTCATTGACAAGCTTTTATGATAAATTGTCTTATGGCTCGGTCTACATTTCGTTCATATTCACATAGAGTAACAAAATCGACTGAATTAACATTCAAAATTACGTCATTTAAAAACAGTGAAATATATTAAAACGTAGGAAACAAAAAAGTCACGTTTACATAAAACCTTGACTTATGAAAAAGAAGAAGCACAAAATAATGAATACTATCGGGAAACTCCATTTTCCCTTTGATGACTCGTATCTATTTGGTTACTTTCACTATATTCTACCATGCACGATTTAGAATAATTTATTTTTAAATAATGGTCGGGTTTTGTATCCAGCTTCTACTGTATTGGTTAACATAGAATTACGCATATTTAATGCGAGTATGAATTCAATTTCAAATGTAAACCAGTTTTCGTTGATTGTTTATTTATGAACTCTAGCTTTTGCCGAATGTGGGAAAACACTGAACATAAGGCCAAGGTCACCGCAACCATTGAGTATTTGGTGGGAAATGTGGCACGAGCTTAACGTGCGCTATCAATCCGGTAAAAAACTTGTACCTTCCTATCTGAAAATACAATTTTCGTCTTTAATCTTGTTTACTAATTCTGATGTGAAATTTTTTTTCGGAACTTATTGCTAGCTTAGGTATAAAAGCGACTTATAACTTAATTAAATTGCTTTGGCATTTAATTAATCACGATGATGAAACCCACGTAATTTGTCTACGTAATTTTGAAAGTTTATGCGAAGCACGATGGAAACTGAAGTGTGTCTTCTTCTTTTGGAATAACTAATTAATATGTTTGTTAAGGTTATATATATATAATTAATACTTCGAAGTGATGAACATAATCTAAAGTAAGGCAGGGAAAAACAACAAAATCAAATTTGAAACAAATATTGGTAGAAGTCAATAATTTGGAAATGATAAATGATTGCAGGTTTAAGCGATTTGAAACATACGTCATTTGGAGCTGCATCACACCTTACGGATTTTATTGATTTATGTTCTTTTAGAGCCAATAGCCCAACAACTGTGAGTCCTCGAAGTGTCAAGTAGAGAGTAGCTGTTTTAATTGCGTGCTGAAAATCCTACTTAACTTACTTAATGTCTTAATTCAAAATGGATTTAGTTAAGATTGAATAGTGGTCACCGCCTCGGTGTCTACTTAATTTTTGGTTTTTTTTAATTCTTCTCTCGGATAAGGCTTAGTACATATATTTTACACTTCAGCCCTTAAACTGTGTAAAGTTGCAGTCTGCGGGAAATATTTAGAATACTAATAGGTGATACGTATTGCTTGTCATTTCCTAGCATTTGTGCTGAAATAATAGTCCTTGGAATATCTGTCATGACATTACCTATAAAATAGAAATGGGTCAGCAAATAGTCTTCTGTTCACCACCAGCTTCTGATTTGGTGTTAGATTATTACACTAACTGATGGTTTCTTTTATAAGCTATCAAGTGGGGCCGAGCTCCATACATGGAAGTAATATTGAGTCTGGCCTCTGGTAAATGAGCTTAATAGAGATGGAGGACTTGCCTCGGACTGAAATTCATCTTTGTTCTAAACGTGCAACCTAACTTAAGATGATGGATATGCGGTCCCACTCTCCCATCATGAAATCTTTGGGCTCGTCGTCCATTCTGAATATTGGTATGGTTGCGGCATTTTTCATCTGCAAAATTGTACTACGAAGGTCTTAAGAACATTTTTTTTTTCACACGCATCATATTCAAGGAGCAATCTGTCATCGTCAAACTTATCAATGCAATTGCATTTTCCATTGGAATTGATAAGATTGACGTTGACAGATATTCCTTCCTGAATAAAATTTCTGTGTAAATGCTATTTTGTTGAGTTGGAACATTTTTTTAAAGGGATACCGTTTTGAGCATCCGTTGACAACCTGTCGACTAGCATTGGGCTTACAAATTGTGCAATCAATTTTGCGCTGTTATCTAAAGTTCTCTTAAACAAAATGGTATACCTTAAGTTCCAACTCATTGCGCCGTACTAGATACAAATTTTGGTCTCGACTTTAAATTTACGGGAACCAACATGCGAATTTTGTATCGAAAATATTGCCTCTGGGCCTTACGAATAATCATTTTTAACCTTCACACAAAATATTTTCACACAATATGCAATTTTGTATGGAAAATTATGCCATTTTGAGTTTGAAAAATTAGCCGGGCTACTAAAAATGATTACATATTAGTATCGCGCACAGTGAACTACTAAAATTAAAAGTCGAAACTAAGAATATTTATTGGTAGGGCCCATTTAATTACCACTATATTACTGCTAAATAATCTTGTTATATGTAGTGATATGGAATGGACTATATCTTGTGATATGAGTATGTGCTTTCAGCCTCCTCAGGCTATGCACCGATTCTGTTGGCCAGGCTATTGAGCTTATGCACGAACCAATCTGTCTTCCGCCAGAGCATCTATTTCCGTAAGTAGATACATACACCAATTACAGTTGTCATATTTTTCCACTGGAATGCTCTTTGGCGTGTGTGTGCAGTTATGTACACCAACCAATGATATTTATTTCATTAGTGGAATGTTTCCATTTTGGTCATTTTCAAATCATTTGTACCATACTTCGTAGATCGTAGGTATGGATATGGACAGAGATGAATCAATTTAAATGAATCAATATTACCTTTGGAGCCGACGGACAGAACTGCGACTATTATCGTTATATCAGAATTGATTAACATCTCGAGCTCTAAATTTTGTTCGAATACAACATCTCTTTTTTACTACCTATACGAGAAAGTTGAAAATTTTCTGTTTACACTAATTATTCGAAATTGGCATTGACATTGGCGTCCATGTTTGATATGTTCGACATCATGTCAACATAAATTAACTCGTTACATTTGTAGTAAAGAAAAGAAGAGTTTTGAAAATTACGATTGGAATAGTTGACTATTAATTCAACCTATTTAGCAATAGAGGAGTTTTGAAAAGAAAGAACACTTTTTTTATCGATTTATTTTATGTTAACTTAACTAAAAACATAAAACCTCAAAAGTATTCAAAACCAGATTGCAGAAAAGTATGGCAATATAGGTATCCAATTATTAAATAAAAATAAACTTATAAAACACGATTTTATCTGCGAGCTTTCCAAAGATGTTTTCTGCACAAGAATTATTGTAACATTTATCAAAATAAATTCTCGCATTTTTGAATGTCATTGGAATATACGAGTTTTGAAAGCGGTTACTTTGATTTACACAGGAAAAGAAGAGCTTGGTGCGGAATTTGGTTTGTATGGTATAAATGAGTTTTGAATTAAAGGACTGAAACTTCACTAACTTGTACTAAGTACAAGTTTTAATAAATTCATATTTATTATACTTAGATGAGGATCCTTCTGAGGAACACAGGAACACTTTCTCAGACCTAACTCATTTCTGAAAAAAGTGGAATAGAAGAGTTTTGAAATTATAACCCTAGTCCTGTAGCAAAATGAGTTTTTGAATAAAGAACCGAAAAACCACACTAACTGTGAAAACGAACTAGCAGCCCTATTATGGCTATCAAATATCAATTATTTGATATTTGATAACATCTATCTATTCATCGACAATTTGCTATTATGCGTATCAATTGATAATTTTTACCCTATTGTGAACGCTAATCAAAATATCATTGAGAATGGGTTCTGTTTTGAAGTTTGACGTTTCTAATTTGTATTTGGTTTTTGTTTTATGGCTCAAAAAATAACTCTACCGACGACATTTCGGTCTAAGGTCGTTTTTTTTTAACAATAAAAACAAGGAAATAAATTTTATGATTTGATGTTAATAGAAATTTGTAATCGCCCGAATATTTGATACGTATCAACAAGAAATTTGTGGTTGATAGAAAATTTTATGAATATCAACCAATTTTATCGATAAAACTATTCACAATAGATCTTAAATCCAATACAGTTCATAATTCATCAAAAATTTTGATAGGTTGATAACCATAATACCGATTCACTCATTTTGTTGATACGTATCAATTATTATCAAATATCGTGTTGATATTTGATAGCCATAATAGGGCTGTAAGATGTAAACAAGACACTTACAATTATAACCAATTGACAATCAGAGATTATACCTACAAAGCCGAACAAAAATATGCGTAACCTCCGACTGCCAATTAGTTATACTTGAATGTGTTTTGCATAGGTACATCTTTTAAGTTGTTTTTTCTAGATTTTTTTTTTTAAACGAACTTTTTTATTTTTAGCTTTTTTTTGTCTATGACACTACGGGGAAGAATATGCGAATCTAAAGACACCTCACTCTTTAAAGTCCGTAGAGCCGTTTAGGTTACAGAAGGTCATAATTGAACGATCATAAATACGCGCGAAAGGCGGCCTCCTTCTGGGTCCACTCAGGTAAAATGTTTTTTCCTGGTTGAAAAGTGCTTATTGATAGGTGATGTCATAATGGGCATTGGTTGTCAATCATAAAGGGTGTTTAAATATAATATTTCGATGACAGTAACTATCGAATAGACATTTATTTTAGCGAATAGCCCTCTGTGCGCCATCGACTGTAGATTTGGTGCTAGTGGCTCTGCTTTTAGTCGATCTTGATGTTGGGTTTCAGTGTGTGTAGTATGTAGCATAGACAAACCATACTGAGACCCCCAACTCACAATCCTCTTGTCGCTGGCCCCTTCAGTTTTTTTTTCAAATTCGCCATTTTGTTTTCCTATCGGTGTAATGTCAAAAAAAAAATCCGTGTGACATGCAAAAACATACAAAAAATGCAAAAATAAATGCTGCCAATCTCGGCAGCCGTGGGGAAATGTGAAAGAGTTCGGGAATACCAAATTTTTTCATTACTGAACGCCATTGGTTAGTTATTATAAATTGTTAAAAGGCGAATAATTTGATTTGTTTGAATTCTTATTTGGCTTCAAGGGGAACCGAACCCTGATTACGAACAAAAATGTCCTTTGCATATTGAAGCAATAAATTTTGCTATTAATCGCTTCTTTCCACTACAAAACAATTAAATAGGTACTTAGAATTTAGTTGCACGTCTTTTCGACGCAACCTTCAATATCACCGACAGTCACAATGACAAATATCGATCTAGTGCTTAATTACTTTAGCAAAGTAAACTTATCCACAGCAAGACAAACACATCAACTTCCATTCGATTCAAATATAGATCAACAATTGTATAGCCAAATAGCCTTCGGTTATATCGAGCTATTGAACATATCATTTTATGAGCCAGCTTCAGCCCTCTTGAATCTTTTTAGACGAGGAGTTTTCCAACCAAATTTTTGAGGTCTGCACAAATAAATAAGTCGTACGAAAATACAATCCATTCAAATGGTAAATAACAAGCTGACACTCAACTGGCAGAATATTGGGTAGGTATTTTACGTTTGTTTGACGATTCACCGGTATTTATTTTTTTTGTTCAACCTCTGGCCAAGGTTAGCATTCCTAAACAAAGCGGATGCATATACATAAATTATAGCACAATACCTTCCTCATTAAAAATGGGTTAGATTATGATTATGATGTTATTGGAAACCGTAGCAAGATTTATGCTTATGAGCTCCATAAAAAATTATCTAAGGTAAATGAAAATGCCCATCTGCATTTTCGAGGGGGTAGTTGTTTGATTTGTAATCCAAACTTTGTGTGCTAGTTTGTTCTAATAATGTTTGATACACGTCTTGAGCTGTGCTAGTCTTTCTTTTTGTAGCATCGTATGAAGTCAGTGCTTGGCTACTTAAATGCACTTTAAAAAGTTGTGGATTGTTGTTATAACGCCTAAAGCAAACTCATTTACGCGTTTTAAGATGGCTTTCAAATCTGAGCTGTCTGAGCTTCAGTCCTATTTTCATTGTGGTAGCTATAAGCTACGAGTTGACTTCCTCAATAATGGGTGTGACCAAACTGAAAAATTCTTGTTTTTACGATAGAAAATTTGAATGGGAAAAAGGGGAATGTTGGTCGGTTTTTCGTATATACATAAATTTATGAATTATGTATGTCCTCCCCTTTCTTTTGAGGTGTAATTTTAAAAGCTAAAAGTTCTTGCTTTAAATATTATTTTTGATAACAAGAACTCGTTTTTAAGTTTTAACGAATAAAGTATTCAGGGTAACAAAAACATATTCTCCATAGCTATTCTCTTACATCATTGCCAACACTTGCAATCATTCTTAAATTAAAAATGTTGATATCTGGGTTCATTTAAACTCTGGCAGAGATTCTTCACGGTTAAGTAAGTAAGGTAAAAATGCAAGAATAGGTTAGGTTAGGAATAAACGTGCTCCTTACAAAGTTTTATTCAGTCCGATACATCTTTTCAGGTTGCTATCAGAGGTAAATAATATTCCTGGTTTAATTGGGATCATTACGAGGGGATAACCAAAGGATTGGGATTGAATGGGCCTAGATTTCACGCGCCAATTTCGTATAAAGCCAGCTCTCGTAGGTGCAATTGGTTTCAGTGACTTCATTGGATTTGAACTTCTTCATTTAAATGCGAGTGGTATTGTTCGGGAATATGTCAACGCGGGCGAAATATTTTTTGCTTTTTGTCGCACTCAGTCTCGTTCGCATCTATTTAATAAATGACACCGGCGTTTGAATTGGTCGTTTGCATGTTAGGTGACTGATTTGCACTTTTCGAAATAACAACACATCATCAGAAATAGGTAAAAAAAAACGTTGCAAAAATAAATGAATAAGGCTCAGGCTCAGGGATAATGCGAATTGCCAATAAACATTTCTAGTTTCGACTCTACATTTTAGTAGTTCACAGTGGCTATATTTTGAATATAAATTTCGCAATTGTGAGCTTCCGTGAATTTAAAGTCGAGGCTAAAGTAATTTGTTATTAGTAAAGCGCAATGTCTTTATCCCGAGGTTAGCTTTATGTTGCCTGCCGGCTCCAAGAAAAATTACCGCGATACTAATAATCCTTTTTAGTGTCCAGGCTAAATTTTCCGAACTCACAATGGGGACATTTTCCATACAAAATCGCATACTGTGACCTACAAAATATCTAGTGTGGAGGTTATGATTATTAAATAGTATCCCTCAGTATTTTCTTTTTCCTGCAAATAATAAAATAGTAAACACTGTATAAGTTAATGCAACGAAGTAATTTTTCGCACCGATTCGATACCAACAACAATCTGCCCAAAGCACCACACATTCACCCCTGCGCTTTTATTCACCTGTATCAGCACATCCGTTTCAACTGCAACAACCAGCACCCAGCACCACCGTGCATTAACCCCAGCACATTAGTTTCAACGCACTTTCAATATTTTCTTATTATCAGCACTTTTTAACCGACCTAGTTTAAGTTTATTTTGGTAATGTAACGTAGAGATAGAATTAAAGAAAAAATAAAGTTGAGTTCATTTTTGATAACCGAACGGGAAGGTTCTTTTATTTATATCCCGAAGAATTAAAATAAACAAGAGAAATTTGTATGTCAAAGCACTTCAACAATGCGTGTTTCAATTTATTATTTTAGATACAATAAACATAGTAAGTATTTTTTTTTTTCGAACAAACAATTTTCCAAGAACTCTGCGAAGCAAAGCGAGGACGGGTCAGCTAATAAGTTAATAATGCTGAATAGAACCCTAATTAGTACTGCATTGACAACATCACGCATGCGCATTTTTGTACGAGACGGGACAGATTGATCCGTTTGGCCGCAGTCAATGCTAATAAAGGCGTAAGAATGAGATCACAAATCAGACGCCTAAAGTGTCAAAGTTTCGTGGATGTTCTACCCATAATTATAGATACGTTAAACGGAAATAAACACAAGTTCCGGCGACCAACATTCCTGCAATTACTTCAAAACATTTCTATTTCTGAAAACGTGTCAAATAAGACTGGTAATTAGTGTCAGCAAATTAAACCAACAAGTCATCAATCGATCGATATACGATAAATAATTGTCCGTTCACCACTTTCGGAAGAAATTTTGTTTTATAGGAAAGCCAAATTTCGTAAGCCATCGCTGTAAAAATATTAACATTCTGGACTTTCCCATAATTCCTACCATGTAAACAAGATGTCATGCTGTCCGTTTCAGTATTGGGCATCCCTTTAAACTTCCGTGCTAGGAATGTGTGATGTTGTAAATGCAGCAAAAGTGTTTGATATAAAAATTCCTTTACTGTGCAGATTATTGAAAACAAATCGTCAGAAACCATGTCAAGGGGTTGTTTAGACAGACGTCTATCTCGAGAACGGATCGTTTGATTTTTACGATTTTGGGATTCACGAATTCGTATTGGCCCAAGATAAGACGGAGGCTTTTTTTGACGCGAAAACAGAACTTTAAGAGGTTGAAATAGGGTATGCAACATGAAGTTTGTATGGGGAACCGCACCTTGAAAAAAACGCTGGATAGAAAAACGGGTAAGGCCACTTTCAATTAGGTGGCAACCCTATTTGCTCGCAGCTCGACGGGACAAATGGCAAAAATATCGAAAAAAAAACCCCGTGAGTTCACAATTTCTCTCGGGACAAAATAAAAGAATATTTTTATTCCCTCAAGGATAGCTGTCAATCGCAAAAATTACTTTCTTATTTACATACTACGTGTGTGCAGTGAGTGTATAATTATGCAAGCAATAAAATTTGTTTGCAGTAGTTTGTTTTTGTGAATTTTAGTCGCAAACTTTTTTTTTTTTTGTAATCACGTTTTATTACACATAAACGTTTTCAAAGGCTTTAACAATAGTTTCTGCGAAGCCGAGGCTTTTCTGCAGAAGATTGGGTGACATAAAGCTGTCCAAAACCGGCACGTCTGGCAACACTACTTCCAATACAACGAAAATTATTTCAAATTTTTAAAATTATACGAATTTGGGCGGAACAAAGTTCGTCGGGTCAGCTATTACTTTGTAAACACATCGCCCACTTAGTCACACTTTTCTTGATACATACATACTTCCATAATTAATATTACAATTTGAAATCATCAAATGCAAAAATCCGATATGTTTTCGCTGAAACGTATTACCCTCCCCTTTGTGTGAAATATAAATTCCTGGGCGTTTCTTTTTCTTTAAACAACACTTCTTTTTTTGTTGTTGTTTTCTTAATTTAGCATTTTTATTTCGTTACCCGTTTGATGTGATATTATCCGTGTTCGACTGTACTGGCAACGAATATGCCTAACAGCTTCACTGTGCGTGGACCCTGCTTGCTTAAGTGCTAGTTCTATGTCTAAGACCCCTAAGGAAGATCCGAGATAAGATTTCACGACATATTTATGCCAACTGACTTTTATTGCGAGGCAATCATTATCTGGTCCCACTCATTTTATTTGAGTGCTTTTTACCTCTATTAAGTGGTTAAGAACTTTTCGCTGAAACCTGGAATAACCTACACCGGGTTGAATAACCCTTTATGGTCAATTTCTCACGAACAGGGGAAACCTTTTACTTTTTCCCAACGTTTAAACAAATAAGCCATCTTTCATTATTATTTTGTGCACTCCCATAAGCAAAACAGAAACTCTTTTGATTGAAGGCACAACAAAATGTATTCACGTGAACACTGAACAAACTAATCTGTTTAATTTATGTAAGTATATCCACATTACACATCTACGTATAGGATTGTGTTATAATAATTTGCAAATCTGTGTTACTCCAATAATTTGGTATTAGATAAAAAGAGAATGAGCTTCGCACACGCAGGTATGTCTGGGGCGATGCTCTTCGAATGCTGTCTACTATACGTTCAGATAAACGATGAGCCTTGATAAGTTTCAACCTTTACTAAACTGCTTGCTATAAATATCGTCGCAAGTTGAACGGCAATATCAATCGATACCTTTGGAAGAAACCTTAAGCATCTCTACTGAAAAGACGACAATATGGTAATCGTACGAATTCATACATAACAAAATCAGTTCAGTCCAAAACGAAACACCATTCCTTTTAGAAATTGCTGATCGCAGTGGTTTGCTTTGCCGTATCCGCATCGGCTGATGTCTCGCACTTGAAACATTCTGGATATGTGTACAATGTTCCATCCCCGACATTCGAAATACCTTCAGCTCCAGTGAAGGAGTACTTGCCGCCAACGACCCCGGCACCCATTCAGGAGGAAATACTTCCCGAGATAATAACTCCAGGACCTGAGTATTTGCCTCCAGTCGAAGTCCCAGCCCCTGTTGCGCCATCAAACGAGTACCTGCCACCAACCCAGCCCGAACCACTTCCAGAAATTCTTCCTGTGGAGCCAGTGAAGGAATATCTTCCGCCTTCAGAAGCACCAGCAGTCATTCAACCAACTGAAGAGTACCACTCCGCAGCAGAAACTGGTGGGTACAGGTATGAAGCTCCTTTAAGAAAATTCCGTTTCTAGTTGATTGCTGCCATCATTTCCTGCTAATTCATTTTGATACATACATAGCTATTTAATACACGAACCGTTTTGTACAAAAGCAAAATAGCCCACTGTTTTATTTTCATTCACACTCGGTTCGGACGAATGCATCAAAAGTCGACAGATGCGGAGTTAAGTCTTCTGTAATTTATTTGGTTTACGAACTTTTCATAGAATTCACGTTTCAACTGGAACAACTGTTAATTTGTTTCAATTTCGTTGACTCTCCCTTTTTTACGGACATCTATCACAAAGTAAATCGCACGAACTTGCACTAACGTCCTAATTTGATTATTCTCGCAATTAATTTGTTTACGTATATACGGTATACGGTATACCTACCGTATTGCGTGATGGTTTTGTAACACTTTGGACTTACGAGTGTTTAAGGAGGTTTGTTGCATCAACTGAAAGCTGAACCGTGAAGTCAATCGGCGCCATCAAAAACAAATTTGAAGAGACGACAAGATGGTAGTCCCGCACACAGCTATATAAACCAAACGAGCTAAGTGGAAGTATCACACGAATATTACAATCCGTGCAGGTTGGTTCGCATTCTGTTAGTATCGCAGCTTGTGAAGTGTGGACAAGGCTAATTTAAACAAAATTTTTAACAAAGCTTTTTAGTGCAACCAGACGCTTCGCTTCGTCGCCCAGAGTCACGCTTGACGCATGGTGTTACAACTTGCACTTTGTCGAGTCATTCATAGTAGTAGGCACTTTTGTGATCATGCATAAAATGCTTGACAAAAGTTACATGCTCAGGTAGACATTGGGGCTTATGCTCATAATCAATTTAAACCTTCACCTTAAATTTACTGTCGGATTATCTATAGAAAACTGGTTTAAAACATAACCAGGGTTGAGCACTGAAAATTATTTTAAGTAATGCTCAACGACTTGTGCTTATCTTTATTTTTCATTGATAAATTGTTGGAAAACCATTTAAATTGCAATGACGCTCATAAAATAGTATATTTAATAAGTGCTAACCAGTTTCTAAACAATTTTACTCATCTTGTTATGAAAATATTCTTCCAAAAAAAAAATTGATTTGGTTTTAACATTTCTGACTTTAGAGGATTTTTATTTTGTTTATGAAAGAATGTAGCACGCAGTTCAAATTTGGTCGGAGGAAAACTGCCTTTTTTTATATATAAAAAACGGTTGCAACTCTTCTTATTTATTTATGTTTGTCACACAATCTACCACCGCGCACCAGACATCGGCCCTAGCGAGGTATCTGTCGGAACGGAAAATTCTCAGATTTTTGCTGCGAGGTATTCGTCCAAAACGCTGTTCGGACTTCGGAGAATTGCTCCGATACAAATGCCACGCACCCCAGCGTTTTGCGTGTTGTGATCAAGTTTGTTTTTGAGTGACATTTTTGACAGCTTTATACGAATTGTTTCCGATATCCTCGGGCAATAGTCAGTCGAGGAATTTATTTACGATTTGCAGTGAAGTGTTAATAAATGTGAGCAATAAAAAGACAAAAGAATATAACAACGCGTTTTGTTTGTGTTTATTGCTTCTATTTGTGTGTCCAGGCAAGATGAAGCGAAAAAACAAGCACCAACAGTACGAGGACGTAAAATCAATGCGTCACCTCATTTCAATTCTTTTTCTCCGAAAACGGATACCTAGGCCTGTAACAGAACGCGACAAGTAGTTGTAGGACAAGTGAATTTCGACAACTTGTCAAAGATTGTGTTACACAAAACGACAAGTCCGCGAGCACTGCGACAATTGTCGCGATGAAAGATGACAAGTGGGAAATTATATAATTTCCCTCTTTCTGTAAGAGAACACGACAAGTGTCTAGACACAATTGTCGAACTGTGGTTCAATGGGGACAAGTGATCTGAATATTGTCAAAAACTGACAAATGCATTTTTAATGTAATACCTAAGCAGAAAACAAATAGTGAAATACAATAGTATATAAGTATAGGTAGTTAAAAATGTACTTTTTTTAATTCCGACTTTGATTCTTATTTTGCGCAACAACATTTAGGCTTTTTTTATGTCTATTTCCTTCCACTTTGTACATTTATTTTCTTATATCTTTTTCTTCTCTTTTTTTTTTTTGTAAAATAACACTTTTTTGTGTTCCATGATTTTTGCCATTTTCACATATAAAACACTTCTCGAAGAATACCGACAAGTCAAGGGAATTTAATTCTTTTGACAAGTGCAACGGTCAAGTGAATTTCTGTCGCGTTGTGTTACAGGCCCCTGGAATGCGATTTCAGGTTCCGACGGAGTATGCGCTGCGGAGCATTTTCCGTTCCAACGGATAACCCGCTAGGGCCGAATGATCTATTGCTGAAGCGTAGTTCGATGCTCGAGCTAAACTAAATTTTATCTGGTCTCCAACTTTTCTCTCCAAACATCAGCTAAAGTCCTAGCTAAATTTTGAGATAGAGTACGCCGTGGATAAGTGTCACATAAAACAGCTGTTCTTTGAAAAAACTTCATTCAAAAATCTAATTCTTTCTTATTTCAACTATGTCTGACTGCAGGTACTTCTCGTCCATGTAATAGTTGCATACTTTTCCGCAACAGAACAACAAATACACAACGATCTGTCAGAATTTAGCTTGAGAAAATGTGCCGACCCATTAAATGGCCATGCTAAATTTTGACAGACACATAAAGTACATTCTGAAACAAAAGTTTGATTATTTAGCTCGAGATGCGTACCATTCAGCTAAATGGGTTCGCTTAAATTCAGCTCAGCTAAATTTTGGAGAGAATTTTGTATGGGAGCGAAAATTTAGCTCGACCAGCGTACTAAGCTTGAAGACGCATTCCCTTTGTAGACTTTCTAACAAGCCGCTTCAATTCTTTTCTTAGTCCATTCTGCGTTGTTAAATAAATCGACACGAACATTTTAATAAACTTTCTTCTATTTATATCAATTGATTGGTTTCGGGTGTCGGTCCGTTCATTTTTGCAAGCGCTGTTTTAGTAGATCGCAGAAGCATACGTTCAATCTATATGTATAACTCCTTCGGGGTGACGCCATAACTCGATAGCCGCTTTTCATTATCCATTTTTGTGTTGATCGTATTGCTGTATTTCAGGTTTAGGTTGAAAGAAAATTCCGGAAAATCGATTTATTTTTATTTTACAATAGGTGGCGTTGAACTAAACGTCAACATAATTGCCAACAATACTGTTGCGGGCAAACGGAGGTTGATAAAAATGCGATATTTTCAATACTCGTATGTATTATTTTTTACGGATTCTAATATTGACTTTGTACAGATCGTTAGAGCCATTTCAGAGACATTATTATTTTTGTTCTGTGTACTTCTACATAAATAATAGAAAAAGTTCGCACGTGTGTCAAATATGAGCTCAAAAACGCGACTGACTTTATAGAAGATTTGACGGGTTGTTTTTATGTTTATTTTTTTAAATAATGTTTACCTTTTAGTGCCAGCAGTGTCACACCTCGATTTATGCAGATAGGTAACTGCGTTCATATCGAAAACCAATGAACGGATTTAGATGCAGCTTACACTCTTCATGATATCGCCATTCGATTATGTCGTAATTCAATCTAAATGTGCAGTGTGTATTAAAAATGTTCTCGACCACTGGTCGGCGCTGAGCATTCGAGGACTGGATTGCGAAAATTGCAAATTGCGAAAAGGTGATTCCACCGCCCCGATAAGCCATGGCTTACCTATTGGATTTAAGACGTACTCTCCTAGCTATTCCAATCTCCAACTTTTTAAAATAAAAAGTTTAACATGTTTTGCCGCACCAAATTATCTCCACTCGCTGATGGGGATCTAGCTCGATTCGAAGTTAATAGATACTTATACTCTTCTTGAACTGTAACTTGATCTTAGTATTATTTGAATCTTTTAAGGCATTTCAGAGCTATGAGGAATTCGTGAAATCCTTTCTGCTTAAATTTCCGCGTCTGAAAAGGAGATAATTAAAAGAAAAAAAATACAAAACACAATATCTATTTAATCGTTTTTACTGTAGAAAAGGCAATGGGCCTCAGCAATAAACATTTCTACTTTCCACTCTAAACTTTAGTAGTTCACCGTGGTTACATACAAAGTTCGCAATTGTGACCTTCCGTAAGTCTAAAGTCGGGACTAAACTTTGCTATTAGTACGGCGCAACATCTTTCCTCTTTATACGATTAAGACACAATTATAAAAATTGGAATATAAATAACAGAAAGAGAAATTAACCACGAAGTTTTGAATTAATTTGTATTAATCCTCAAAGGCGTAGAAAATTTGGAAAAGACGTACCTAACCTGATTTTTCATGTAGCTTGATTTTTTGGAAGAGTCATTTGCTTTGAAGTAAGAGTGTGCAGCTCAGTTTTCTCTGTTTTTGAACAAAACTATCAAAAACCTTCAAATGAGCAAGTCGAGCCCTGTTTGGAAATTAGATGGCGGGAAGTTTTATCCAATATCAGAGAAAGCGGCCCCAAACGTTAAGTAACCTATTTAATAAAAGAAGCCCTTTGATCCTTCTACTCTATAAGTCACTGTTCAGATCAGGGTCCTACTCTGTTTCTCGTTCCGAAAGTAAAATTTTTCGAAATCGAACGTTTTGTACTCTCAATTTCGAAAGTGGAATGAAATGTACTACTGTCGGATATAGAATTCGGCAATTATTACAGAGTTTGGAACCTACTTAAAAGCGGCACGGAAACAATTTCGAATCGGATTGACTTTCGTAAGGAAATAGAGAGTAGGGCCCAAGAGGGCATTAGGCTTAAAGTGGTCCATCGGGCTGCAGGCATTAAAATGTTAAGTTTTTAGGTGTTTGAACATTCGGAATTTATAACGCAGTATAGTGCTTTCTGTATACTTTCAGGGACCAATCTTCCGAAGCTGCTAACTCCAACCTTATCGTTTGCGATTTTGACCCCACTACTCCACGCATTAAGTGTATGATCTTAACCTATAAGTCTAAGCTTTCGGTTTTTTTTATGTTTAAGAATACAATCCCTCTTCAAAAGACTTTCCCCACGATATGCTTGCCATAAACACGAGGTTTCGAAAAAATCGAACTCTTTTTCCAGTCAAAGACATGTCTTGTCTATACTTGGTTTTGAGAAAAGAGTAGATAGAGCGTTAAATAAACACTAGTTTCGAACCAGTTCTTTCAATTCATCAGCGCAAGATGTACTCCTCAATATTTAACAAGTTTGTCCAACATTTCAAAAGGCACATCTGTGGTTTTTTTTTTATTGTAAATCAACATCTGGAAATCTACGAATTTAGATTCGTTCATTCCATCAGTTTGGCGATAATCGACAAAAATAAATTCAAGTTTTCTTCGCAGTAAATGTTAAACTTGTTTCGAGAGAATCCGCTTAAAGAACATCTTTTTTTATTATTACTGTGGGATTGTCATATAAACCCATTCAGTTCCTCTGTTTGGATATATTTACGATAGGCAATAGCCGCTAGTGTGAAATATTAATCGCACAAAGAATTGGATATCAATGAACTTCATCTGACCTACCCCATTACCACAGTCGGGTTTCAAAAGATATACACAGATAGAATGCGTATATTTTTATGAGTAGGTACCTCCTATAAACTTAGAAATACCGAAGACATCTCTGAATAACGTCAGCCTTCATATTTCCTGTTTAGCATATTACTAGTATACATCAGTAAATATTAAGTAAAATATGAACGTGTGTATAAAGGAGCTTTTACAACCTTTCAGTGGTAGTGTGAAATCCGGTAGGTAGACTGTGACTACATCTCACATCTTTGAGTTGTTCTACGTTTTTTCTCAACTTATAAATAATGTGACTTAATTCTTGACTGTCATTCCTCTATATTCTTAGGTGGACATAGCATCGAGTAATCGTTAGTGATCTTATAAAAAATGGTAATTTGTTTTAAGTGTGTTACTATAACGATCGTGTATTTAAATTCAATTTATTGCAGAAACTTTTGGTTCTATTCGCGTTAATCGCTGCTGCGAGGGCAGATGTGTCGCATATCTTAAAGGAGGACGGATACCATTATCAAGTTCCAAAGAAACCTTTTCCTAGCCAACCCCTGGTTGTAGATATTCCAGTTTACCCAACACCGATTGCACCGATTCGACCAGTTGCGCCGATATTACCAGCGAAACCATTTGTCCAGAAACCAATCATTGCACCTATCCAAACGCAATATCTTCCCCCAGTTCAAGTGCAGCCAATCCGACAGCCATCCCCTGCGCCTGCTGTTGTTTACAAGCCACAACCAACCCCTGCTGTTGTTTACAAGCCACAACCAACACCGGCGCCTGCTGCCGTTTACAGCCCACAACCAACCCCTGCGCCTGCTGTTGTTTACAAGCCACAACCAACCCCGGCGCCTGCTGTCATTTACAGGCCACAACCAACCCCGGCGCCTGCTGTTGTTTACAAGCCACAACCAACCCCTGCTGTTGTTTATAAGCCACAACCAACACCGGCGCCTGCCGCCGTTTACAGCCCACAACCGACGCCTGCGCCTGCTGTTGTTTACAAGCCACAACCAACCCCTGCTGTTGTTTATAAGCCACAACCAACACCGGCGCCTGCTGCCGTTTACAGCCCACAACCAACCCCTGCGCCTGCTGTTGTTTACAAGCCACAGCCATCCCATGCGCCTGCTGTTGTTTACAAGCCACAACCGACCTATGCTCCTGTAGTGATTCCCAAGCCAGCGCCCACGTATGCTCCAGTGGTGATCTCAAGACCACAACCAACACCCGCACGTGTGCACATTCCCGTACCAATTCCCACCAAACCACTACCTGTTGTTGTAGTTCAACGCCCAGTTACCCCATCAAACGAATATTTACCGCCTGTTCAAGTCGTTAAGGTACAACCAACAGTGCAGTACAAGCCACCCGTAATTGTGCAACAACCTACCGTTGTTTACAAGCCAACTCCTGCCGTTCAAATTATCGAAAAGCCGAAGATAATTTATGAGCCAAAAGTAGTAGTGGCCCAGCCAGCTCCTGTTGTTGTCTACAAGCCAAATCCTGCCGTTCAAATTATCGAAAAACCGAAGATCATTTACCAGCCAATAGTTGTGCCTACACCTCAACCAGTCGATGTCGAACACCCAGGATATGTTTATAACAACGATCCTCGACCACCATTCAATTTCTAATTCATATAACTGCTGAGGGAAAGTGAGCGATAAAATTCATTTTATTTTTAGTCCTTAAATAAAAAAATGCCTTAAGTCAATTTTGGTCGACATGATTTCATTAATTTTGGTTACCGACTAAACGCAAATTTAATCACATCATGGTGTAAAATTGTACTACTCTGGCATAAATTCATGCGAATTTAATTCACTAATAGAATTTCTATGCATAAATTGTAGATATTTTTTTAGCCACCCATATCGGCGAAAAAAGCTTCCACTCAAAAAATATATAGCTACATACTTTGGAGTCGAAATAGTCTTCATAAAACGAGCTCTTCTGTAACATCGATCACTGACGCTATGAGCACAAGATATGCGAAAGTCGCATGCGCGATTCGTGCAATTTGGCGGCCGGCGTCCCACCCGCCACCCATAAACTGAGTATTAAATAGACCGTCAGCTCACACAAATTAAGAGAATTTGCCAACAAGCTGTTTGCCGTGTTACTATGTGGGAAAATTTGTGTGCCATATTTAAGTAAATTAACCGCACGCATACACTTCAACATAGAAACCTGACAGTTCATTCAGTTTTTTTTCTTTTATCACATCTCCCGCAATTTAGAATTTTTTTTTGTGCTTCACATGCATTCACAGATAGGAAATTTAAGAGAGAATTTTATTTTCAAAATTTTGCGTGGGAATCGGGTAGGTGGGTGGGAGCTGGCGGTCTATTTAATACCTACTTAGTTTATGTTTCCACCCATGTGCAGAAAAACTATACCATTGCATACGCTGACATTTCTGCGCGCTAATAAGGTTTCGGGATGTTTTGTTGATGCCCACGAAATATTTTTACTTTTTTCTTGAAAATATTTAAATAAATATCTAATACCAGCTGTACCCGCCAAGCTTTGCTCGTGCCTTACCTTTCATATTGAAAAACAGAGCATAGTCGGCTAACATCGCTTTATACATGAGACGGAGACCATAAACTAAGTATTAAATAGAATATCAGCTCCTACCCGATTCCCTTTTTCGTGATCTGACCGAAAAAAGAAACACAAATTCTGAGCTCCGATGTATCTGAGCTAAAAGAGAAACACGAACTTTTTGTATAACAGTTCAGGTTGTGCTCTGAACTCAAAAAGAAAAACGCCTAATATATGCTTAACATTTGTCTAATTTTGATGAACAGCATTTATAGTTGCTCTATTTCCGTTTCCAGTGAAAGTACTAGGACTCAGACGCATCTGTTCGTTGACTCAAATCAAAAATCGTTCTTGTTTAAATGTAGTAGCCACAAATTGAGAGAAAAAAAAAATTGTAAGGCCTTTACATTGGAAGTGTTGTTATTATTGGGGCTTACATGAAAAATAAAACAGAAAACCCGCATGTCCCAAATACAAAGTCCACCCGTTGAGGCTTCAGGAATCATTGGCAAACAGATATAGACAGCTAGACGGACATAATAGGGAGAAAAGCTTTTTCGTAATGTCAGAATTGAATTTCGACATTCTGTGGAAAAAAAATTATTTTCTCTAACTACGTCTACGAGAAAAAAAAAGTGGTCTCGAAGTCTACTCCGACAAGCTCCAAATATCTACGAAGCTTGAAATAAATTCTTCCAGATGTGTAGGCCGTAAGCCTCAGGACGGAACTAAGAGACCCCCTTTAAATTTCGTGTTGGAAATTTTGTGCAGAAGAAAATATCGTCTAAATTTAAAATGTGACTTTTCCTGTTTAAAAAATTAGGAATTTTTGTTCTTTTGAGTGTGACCTGATCACAATTTTAATTGTTTTTGTGAGCCTCCCAAGTTGTAAGTTGCCATAGCTCGAAATATTAAACAAATACAATTCGCATAACTTGTGAAGTGTCAGTGACATTTCCGGGATCTAGGATTCAATTTTATGGATAAATCTAAAAAACAAAACAATTGGAGAGATGAAATGGCGTGTGAGACGTGCTTGACCAGTAGCGTTCAGGATTATTTTGTGTTGAATTGTGCTTGTGCATCGGCCAAAATGACATTATAATTATTTTTACTCAGATAAATTAATCAAGTGATATGTCAATGTCGAAAATGCATGATAAATATTTATACGAAATCCTGCTCCGAACATATAGGTTACAAAAACTAAATTGACTGTTAAACTGCTTTATTTTAAATTAAAATCACTCAAAAAAAAAAGGCGATTAATGCCTCCAGAATATAATGTCTGGGTTTCCCCTATTTCCCAGTCGCTTGTGCTTAAAATATCAGTCTTAAACATGTTATGTAGCTATCAACCGGATGGAATAATTTACATTATTTGCATTTAGGACAGGTTCTTCTGAATTTGTTAAAGGTTCGCATGGGAATAGGAGCTGCAAACAGTTCCTTTTAAAGCGGAGCTTTGTTAAGCCATCTAAAAAAGCTGGTTTCAATAAAATTAATAAAAAACAATAAAAACTGTTTGTGCAAAAACGAAAAAGGCGTCTGTTGTTCTTATGATGTAATATACTTACCACGCAGACGCTTTGAATTTATTTAATATTTCAATTTAAAAACAGTTCGGTTACTGCGTCCTGCACAGAGCCAACAAAATTAACACACAAATAAAACCGACTGGCAGATATAAGATGACAGGTTGTCGTTGACAACTAACGAAATTTTTTTAATTAAAAACAATTCAGCTGACCTGACTTTAAACTCAACCAGCTGCTTTAGCATAATTCAGGAAAGTTGAAAATCGAATTTGTTTAACACCGAGCGTAAATTATTATTGTGCCAACAAGTCTGTGACATTCGTTGAATTTAAGACAAATTTCCATTGGATAATAATTAAAAACATTTTTGCAATATTCATTATTCAATAATTCATCAGTCATTATTCATTATTCCACATCCATATTTAATCGGCGAAGAAAACGACATCAAACCTTGGAGATAATGGGCCTGCGGGCACAACATTTCACAGAATTGGACTGCCTATCGCTATCGCATATCTAGTTTCTCGATTCCTTTGATAGCATAAAATTTGTTCCAGAGAAGAGCACTATAGCAGAAACATTTTTGTTATAAAAAAACTAGGCATCAACAAGTGGTGAACTGCTGTCGAAATTTAGAAGGGTGGCGCAGTGGAAAACAGCTCAAGCCTTAAGGGGTATCCCGCAGTACTAATAACCATTTTTCGTGTCAGGCTAGAATTTTCAAACTCACAATGTCGAAATTTTTCATAAATTGCATATTGTGACCTAAAAAATAAAAAGTGTGTCCCATAATTCACGCAAAATTTAAATTTTGCGCCATTTAATAGTACAGTGATGCCAACGGATAAACAAATTGAAATGTGACAGCTGACAGTTCGGGGTTAGTAAAAATGGAGCGCTAGACGAAAGAAGAACGCATTTTCATTGTTGAGCAATATTTTAAAAATAATGAAGGCTTGTCAGCTATAGTCCGCAATTTTTGTCTTCAGTGATGAAGCTCATTTTTAATCGTCAAAATTGTCGCATTTGGGGTTCAGAAAACCCACAAGTAATTGTTGAGGAACACATGCATCCACAACGTGTGAATGTTTGGTGCGGATTTTGGGTTGGAGGCATTATCGGAAAATTCTTCTTCGAAAATGCAGCTGATGAGGCAATGACAGTTGTTCGTTATCGTGAGATGATAACCCAGTTTTTAGTGCCTAATTGGGAGGTGTATTACTGAAAGTCAGCCATATTTATGCGGTCATAGAACATTTTAATAAAATAGTACGTATGTACTTGCGAGCAAAGCCGTGGCGGCCATTTATCCGATGTGCTGTTCCATACATAACCCAAAGCTGTACACTCTATGAATCAATACAAAATTCAAGCTTTTTAATTAAGATCTGTATTTTCTATCAAAACTACATTTTGCGTGAACTATGAAACACCCTTTATAAGGTGAGGGTTAAAATGTTTTTTTTCTGAGTGGTCAACGCAAAAGGGACACTTCTTTTCTAACTATTAGCGATCTTAAAAGGTCAGGCTCACGCTTTACAGTTCAAATACCTCTCGGTAATTCATACTCATAGTTCTTCTTCTTCTTCAACTAGTTGGCTAGTGTGTCAATAAATAAATTTCCAACAACCCTATGATCGGATACAATTCCCGGCATCTGAAGAATAAATGAAACATCAATAGCTATTTTGGAAAACAAAAATCATATTTCCAGGTGCACGTACAGCGTAGTAAATGCTATGTTGGAATTTTCGAACTAAGAGACTAGAGCCATATCTGGGGTAACTGTACGCAGTGGGAGTGTGTTCACAGCGACTCCTTAAAAACCGCTTGGAAATAACGATTTTAATAGATATCTGACGCCTGACCCTCTTTGAAAACGGTAGGTATAGGTATATGAGCACCATTGTTAAAGTGTTTATTGATTTTTAAAGGGATGACAGTGGTTTCTGTGTATGTTTTAATTCAGCGAACGCTTAATAATTATTAAATATCATACACTGGTATTGGGCCTTGCTAATATTCATTTTTAAACTTCGCCTTATATATTTTGTAGGTCACAATATGCAATTTTGATTGAAAACTTTCGCCATAATCACGGATTATGTTTGAATGAAAATGAAATTGTTTTAAGTTTATTTTGTTTAAGTGTGGCTAAAAGAATATAAAAACACAATTTGGTTCAAGAGTTCGCACTTCACCTGCCACTTGTTCAGAGGCAGGTGTGCGCATGCGAACACTTCGAGGTATCCCTCGATCACGTTAAAGAAAAAATCCCGAAAAAAACTAGTTCTGCTTGTATCAGAGGAACGAGGAATAACCGTAACAGCTGTGTTCATGAATCTTAAAGGTTCTAAAATTGTTAAAAAAGATAATTTTATGTATTGTTACGTTTTCTTGTGAAATATATCTAAATTTTTACTCGTATACTTTCTTTTGGATCTGAAGATTTATAGATCTGTTTATTTGACAGACAAAATCAACACGGTCGTTTATAAACTTTGATTTTCAGAGCCTGCCACTCATTGGACGCAGTTTGAGTTTGTTTTGATTTTTTAATAAAAAGTCAACCTTATTTGTTTATATGGTCATTATTTACCTGGTAATAAGTAACCAAAACTTGCAAATTTAAGATCCATTTAAACTTTATTGTGTAGAATCTCTATTACACTTGCAAAACTGCTTCAAAGTCAAAATCAAATCTACCACATTCACCTAATTCCACCTCTTTGTGTTGTTCAGCTGTTAAATAGAAATATTTCTTTTCGATAGTCAATAAAAATCGTAATCATTTTTATTTTCTATTGCTCAGCTTCACACCATACATAAGGTATGTTTTGTGTGTTTTACTACTAATTATGTTTGCGATTTGAATTGTTTAGACGTCGCTCAGACGCATGACGCATGAAGTCGCAAAATGCTGCTTGGGCGGTACTTAAATGCGTCTTGTTCATATATTTGTAATTCTTTTATTTTTACAGTCAGTCGGGTTTTTTTTGGTTTTTCAAATTAAATTTTTTTTTAGTGACATTTTTGACAGCTTAATACGAATTTTTTCCGATATCCTCCGACAATAGTCAGTCGTGGAATTTATTTACGATTTTCAGTGAAATAAATGTGACCAATAAAAACAAAAAAATACGCATTTGCATTATTTTTTCCGGATATCTCGAATGGGATTTGAGGTTCCGATTCCGACAGAGAATTTTCCGTTCCGGGAAAATATTTCGTGAAATTTTACCAAAAAAATTCTACATTTCACCACCGATGGAATTTGAATTCTGTGAAAAAGGGACAAAATTACTATACGCTTCGAGGGAAAAGTGAAGAATAGTGTTGGCAACATTACATGAACTTTGCAATTACCCGCTTCTCTCTTTTAGTTTAAACCGAGAAAACTGCAAACAGTGCACGAAACTAATGTCGTTTTCCATTGGTTTCACTCGGGGATCCACTCATTCTGAAATCCAATGGAACACCAAAACTGCTTCTACTCAAGTTTTGACGTTTTGTCTTTGTGTTAGTTAAACGTCAGAGGCGAGTTGTTTGCTAACAAAATTTAATTAGTTGACAGAAAATGGAATACAGCGAACTCCAGATATTTAAACTTGTGGTCGAAGAAAATGGGCAAGTTAGCCAAGTTAATGGAAACGCTGTCCTACAAAACATTTTGAGTAAGAATACCTGCTCTCTTGAAAAAAATATATCTACAAACATAAGTTTTATTTCAGCTCAAGAATTTGTTTCGGCGTCTTACGAAGATGTTGCCGAATTCTATAATTTAAGGCGAGATATCGTAGACGAAACGGAAGACGAAAATCGTACACGTACCTAATATAATCAGCATCTCATAAGAGCAATACATTCTTACCGCATTTTTATTTCTATATCTACAGAAATATTTAAATGGTCAATGACCAAACAATTTATATTCTTACGCTTTATGAAGCAAACTGCAAACAAATAGGTCCCATGAAAAAATTCAGGACTAAGAAGCATATATTATGTGGATTTTCATCTGTGAGGCTTGCTGTAAAAACTATGTAATATTTAAATGTAACTCCGGAACAAGTAGAGGCTAGAGGGTCGCTTCAAGACCATCATGAAAAAAACAAAAGCAATATGAAAAAACAATCAGACGAGTGGAGCATCACGAAAAGAAATACCATATGGAAGTATTATGAATAATATCATAAATGATGACGATTCATTGTTTCCGGAGGTTTTTATGGGGCCTAATAAGCTGCTGAGCAAGTCAAGCTTGTTACCAATTCAAAATCATCAATGTCAACCATCTACAAGCCATCATGATGCAGAAAACCAGTCTCCAAACCCTTTGTCTGTCGGGGATTCGGATAAAGCTGGTGACGGTGATCGCATTTTGCCAGCCAGTCGCAGTCCTATTCAAAAAAAAGAAAAAAAAAGTGCCTTATGGAAAAGATGGTCGACCTGGTAGACTAATTGAGGACATACGTCTGCGGTCTTCTGCAAAAGAAGAACAAAAAGAAAGACGCCACAAGGAAAAAATGGAGAAGTTTTCTCAACCGGAAAATTTGCCTTCCAGTGTGCTTTTTTAGTTTTCTTTATTTATTAATTTATTTTTTCTGTGATGCAAACAAACAAAGTCACCATGAAATATTACATGTTTTTTAGTCTACTTATTAAGTTTTTTGTATTGAAATCGTTGCAATAAAAGTCGATACATTAAAATATATTAACTAAAACCTGTCTGCTATTCTGTTTCTTTTAATTTATCCCAATCGCTGCAATCATAGACAATCCATACTGAGACCCCCAACTCACAATCCTCTTGCCGCTGGGCCCCTCAATTTTTTTTCAAATTCGCCATTTTGTATTCCTATCGGTGTTATGTCAAAAAATAATCAGTGTGACATACAAAAACACACAAAAACTACAAAAATAAATGCTGCCAACCGCGGCAACCGTGGGGAAATGTGAAAGAGTTCAGGAATTCCACATTTTTATATTACTGAATGCCATTGTTTAGTTATTATAAATTGTTAAAAGGCGAATAATTTGATTTGGTTGGTTAGTAAAATTATCTATATATAAAAATATTAGGACAAACATGGTTGTGTATTTACCTCTTTTCGATATCATTAAGATCGATTTATTGTGTGAATTTTTCTTTAATAACTGAAGAAAATTTGCTCAAAATGTTTTTATTTTCATGCAACCATTCTGCATTGACAATTTTTAATAAATATTTTAAGCAAATGTAGGGTAAGGCGAGGAGGATTTGACGAAAGGAGGATTTGTCATTTCCAAATATCCTTTGACACATTATGCGCAGAGTGCGCAAAAATCAAAACAAAGAGTGCCTGGCGTGATATGACTCCCTCATATGAATATGTCACTTGTGTCTCTGCGTTTTTAGTAAACACACGTGATTTTTCTTGGTGGTGATTTTTTTTGTTATTTTGCTATTTTTTCTTTTCGGATAAAATCTTTCTGCGTCAAGTTTCTTAATTATACGAAAAGTTATAACATCCTTCAATAAACCAGTGTTGACAATAAGTATACAGTTTGGTAGAGTTTGTTCCAGAAATTTGGTAAGTTGAAAAATAATATTCAATGTGACAAAAGGAGGATTTGACAACTGAAAAGTAGGATGATTTGACAAAATGTCAAATCCTCCTAACGGTTTTTTTTTAACGATATTTAGTAGATAAGTAGTTGAAGAATTAAATTTGGACATAATTATTTAGGAAAATATGCCGAATATCTACAAAAGAAAATATCCTGATAGGTTTCTTGACGAAGAGGCTCTGAGACAATCATTGAAGGATATTCAGAGCAAGATTGAAACGCCAACAAGTGCCGCTCGGAAATACAATATTAACCGAACTACAATTATATATCGCCTTAAGCTTTTGTCGGAAAATCGTGTTCCAATTGAGCTTCAGAGCAAGACAAGTAGTAAATATTCTGTTGGCCAAATCTTTACGACTTCGGAAGAAGCAGAGCTGACGGAATATTTTAAGAAATGCTCAAATCTTCATTATGGGCTTACGTTTGATATGGCGAAACGATTCGTTTACGACTATGCCATAAAAAACAAAAAAAAATGCCCTTCTTCCTGGGATAAGGAGCAAGCAGCTGGAAAAGTTTGGCTGTTAGGGTTTATGAGGCGAAATCCGTCCATAAGTCTACGGAAACCGGAGAATATAAGCTTGGCTCGTCTTCGCGCTTTCACGAAAACTGCTGTGACGGATTTTTTTTGCAAGCTTAAGGGTCTCCTGTTGAAACATTCCTTTAAGCCCGAAAATATATATAATCTTGATGAAACTGGGCTAACAACGGTCATGGACTCAATTAGAGTAAGTTGTAAAAGTTTTTGTAGAAAGAGTGTATTGTGTCGCTAAAACCACTAACTTTTGTAGATCATAGCACAAAAGGGCAAAAGAACAGTATCGCAAACCGCTTCAGGTGAAAGAGGCACTTTAGTGACAATGGTTGCAATCGTCAATGCAGCTGGAAATCATACTCCTCCTGTCTATGTATGTCCTCGAAAGAAGTCAAATCCTTTGTTCATGAAAGGCGCCGCGCCTGGAGCCATTGGTTTGTTTTCTGACAGTGGCTGGATGACATCAGCAATGCACCTTAAAGTTTTAGAACACTTAAAACATTTTTCTAAGTGCTCAAAAGAAGATCCCATTCTCCTTCTTTTGGACAACCATGCCTCACACTGTTCGCTGGATGCTATTTTGTACTGCCGCGATAATGGTATTATTTTGCTATCTTTCCCACCGCATACGTCTCATCGTCTGCAGCCTTTGGATGTGGCCGTGTTTGGGCCCTTTAAGCGACAGTGCAAGGTATCATTCAACAATTATTTGGTCAACAATCCGGATATACCTACGGGAATCACCATATATGACATCCCAGCACTTTCATCTCAACCCTTTCTCAGAGCATTCTCTCCAGAAAACATTACGAAGGGATTTTTATCAACAGGAATTTCACCTTTCAATTCTGATATCTTCGAGGATAGTGAGTTTTGTCAACCTGAGGGATTTGAAGAAGCCATGGAGTCAACTGCTGCTTCCTCCATAGTTCCATCAACACCAATTAATTAATTAGCGAACAGCTTCATACAACACCTGAAGCAATTCGGCCATTCCCAAAATTAGGGAAAAAGAAACACACAGGTCGCCCAGCGGGAAAGTCCCGGATATATACTGATACTCCGGAAAAGAACCGTTTAGAAGAACTTGCAGCCAAAAAGAGCCTTAGGATGAAAAAGCTGAGCATCCCTAAGGCAAAAAAACATAAAGTTGTGAAACGCGTGCTCCATGATTCTTCTAGTGAAGATTGTGATAAATATAGCCTTAGGGATTCGGATACATCACTACAATGGCAATGCAGCGATAACGAGGAAATTGAAGAAATTAAGTTCAGCAAGCATGTTGCCGCCAATCCTGGAGATTTTGTTCTCATAAGATTTAGGGATAGAAAAGAGTTCTTTTACGTTGGATTGGTAGCAGCTGTTGAAGAAAATTCCGATTTACCATATACTATAAAATATTTGCGAAGGCAAAGCAAGTCCAACATTTTCTACGAGCCAATAGTGGAAGATGTTAAACTGGCAATGTCAGTGGACTTGGTAGCCAAACTCCCAAAGCCTGAACAAATGCCAGGTACCTCCAGATCAAAGGAAAAGATACGATTTAACGTAAGCTTCGCAGATCTCGACATACGTTAAAATACCTTTTAAAACCGTTAAAATACATTTCAAATACATATCTTTTTTAATTTACAACATAAGTAATGAAATTAAAGCTTTAATTTGCAAGAAAAACCATTGCCACAACAGTGTTAACCTTTCAGCATTTTATTAAATAAAATTTGTTTGTTCTCTATTAATATATTTTTGCATTTTAGTAATAAATTCGAGACTGATAAATCCTCCTACCATCTGTCAAAACCTCCTATGAATCTGTCAAATCCTCCTAAAAAGTAGGACGATTTGTCACTTGCTCAATATTGGTTTTGAGCTTAATATCATAAAACCCTTTTTGATTATATTATTGTAATATAGACAATATTGAAGTCAAATAACTAAGGAACAATTCCTACTACGAAATTGTAAGCTATCGGGTCAATGCTGGTTCTGAAGTGTGAAAGAATATTTTTGTGTCAAATCCTCCTCGCCTTACCCTACACTTATTCCTAAAAAATCAACTATCCACACGTATCTAAATAATTTCAAATTTAACGGACAAAATTTTATGAACGCTGCAGCAGTTTTATCCACAGCGGAAGTGGCATATGCAAGGTGCGAGCCTGTTGGTGACCCGGAATTTTTGAAGTTACGTGACATTTGCCAATACGAATTTCTATGTAACAATACTAACGCACTTAGCGTTTGCCACCCCATGAAAATATAGCTTGTAGGCAAGTAACGGGAAATCGGCCGAAGTTGGTGGTCTCAGTATTGTCTCTGGCTGCAATGTTATGTCGTTTTCCATTGGGCAAAAAGAAGCGTCCGGGAGAGTCCGGAATCGAAAAAAATCACTCCTCAAACCGTTTCATTGGCACAAAAAATACTCTTCTGGTGATTCCGAGGAGAGAATTTCGCTTCTCGATTTGAAGTCAGAATCCACTCAAGAAACACTCACACAAGTGTAATTTATGTATTTTATACAAGTCAGCTGACAGCAGCCGTAGATTATTTTTTGGCATTTCACCAATACTTTTGTGAATTCTTTCAGAAGCAGTTTTGTTGTTCCATTGGATTTCAGAATGAGTGGATCCCCGAGTGAAACCAATGGAAAACGACATTAAATCAGGCTGCACTTCAACGTTTTCCGTTTCGCCTTTGTTTGTAATGTCTTGCATGGCTGCGGCTTCTACATCCCAATTGTCGTTTTCATCGATACACATATTGTGTAGTACGCAGCATGCCAGTATAAATTTGCACATCCTTTCGACTGTGTGAAAATCCAAGCGCATTATCTGACGGAACCTGGTTTTTAAAGTGGCAAATGAGTTTGCAATTTTAACTCGCCTTTTGTTGTATTTTCGCCTCTTTGCTGTCATGTTTCCAGTGTCCTTAAATGGTGTCATCAAAAATTCCCGGGATATGCTGCATCGCCCAATATGTGGTATTGTGATCCGCAAATTAGTGGTAGGTAGATCCTTACTGATAAAAGATAGCTGGAATACTCTAGCATCATGAATTTTGCTAGGCGCACCAACAAATACGTCCAGATATCGGGTATCAGCATCACAAATACCCTGAATGGTCCAGGACAACAGGTTGTGTCGATTTATATACGTTGATCGGATTTTGTTTACTGGTTTCCTTACGTATATGTAACATCCATCGATGCATCCCAGTACGTTTGGAAATCCTGCTATCTGAAAGTAACAACTTTAGGTTTACGTTATAAATTCTATATGCATCGACTTACCTGTTCAAATTTTGCTGAAATTTGAGCTTTCTCTTCGACGGTCGATGGAAGTTTAACATATTGGGGTGAAATTTCAAAAATGAATTTCAACACGTGCGATATGAGTGTGTATGTTAAAGATATGGATACACCAGACAAATTAGCTAATTCTCGGTAGGAGTCCTTTTCTCCAGCAAACCTTAAAATGATAAACAAGTCCTTCTTTTGCTCGCCAATTATTTTTATTAATGCTTATGCCTAGTATGCTAATCCAGGAAAGCTAAAATTAAGCGCCTCTCCAATGTTTCTGTCCACCGCTTCGCTTAATGTTCGCTTATTTTGACAGTGTAGGTTCGGTTAAAAAAAAAAATTCTGTTTGAATTTTTTTTTCGTTTTTGTATTTGTACTTCCTCTAAAACCTCTTCCAGGTACTCCTCGTTAAAATATTCCATTTCTAAAAGAAATTAAATTAACAACAACGAATTTTTTTGTCTTGAACTTACCATTCTCCATACTGTTTTTTGCTTTCGTTTGAAATACCGATATTTTCCCTGAACTGTCAAAATTTAGCTGTGGAAAATGTATTTTGCGTTAATACGCCTACTTAAATTCTGTAGAGGTTTTTCGTACAGCCGCTAACAAATTTAGCTTGAACTGCGTACTGCTTTGCTTAATTTTATCTTTGGAGACATTTTTGTAATGCGCGAGCAGCATACTAGGCTTTACCAAAGAAATATGTATACATATTTGTGTTTTAGCAGGAATTTCTTGCCTGCCTCCGCCACCCTGCCTTCTTTTAAAATGAGTCGAGTTCTCGTACATATTTATTATTCTTTGTGCAGTTGCCCTTTGGACGCGAAATTGTTCGCGGAACTACAATGAAATAACTTTTAACAAATATCTTTTAAAAACATATCTAATGAATTATATAAAATCTTGGACTCTGTTTCTTTTTGTTGGTTGAAATAATTGCTGCACCGGAAATTCATCATTATCTGATGAGGACGATGATGAGGAAGATGACAAAAGATCACTTAACGCCATAAATCACTTTTTGTTAACCTTTTTAAAACGAATATTTTGTTGTTTCTTGTCACGCACTTTTTTTTTTCTTGTTTGACTTTATTCCTTTTTTTTAATAAACTTTTCGCCATCAAACTAATGTCGTTTTCCATTGGTTTCACTCGGGGATCCACTCATTCTGAAATCCAATGGAACAACAAAACTGCTTCTGAAAGAATCCACAAAAGTATTGGTGAAATGCCAAAAAATAATCTACGGCTGCTGCCAGCTGATTTCTATAAAATACATAAATTACACTTGTGTGAGTGCTTCTTGAGTGGATTTCGACTTCAAATCGAGAAGCGAAATTCTCTTCTCAGAATCACCAGACGAGTATTTTTAGTGCCAATGGAACGGTTTCAGGAGTGATTTTTTCGATTCCGGACTCTCCCGGACGTTTATTTTTCGCCCAATGGAAAACGACAATGGTGTCGGCAAAATTTTACGAACTCACAATGGCGGAATTTTCCGTATAAAACTATTCATTGTGACGTAAAAAAATATTTACACAGCTTCGACTTTAAATTTTAGTAATTCAAAATATGTAGCTTAGTTTTTCATACAAATTTTGCAACTGTGAGCTTCCGTAAATTTAAAGTTGAGGCTTAAATTTTGTATTAGTACGGCGCAGTGGTGCGCCTACAACTCCAAAGCATAAACACGATCATAACCAATCGCATAATAGCCTCGGAGTCTAAAGGAACAAAAGAAGTTTCGTCGAAATATCTTTTATTAGGGATCTTCTCAAAAAGATATACATATTTGACTTTTGTTCAGGCGATTTTGCAATACAATTTGGCGCCCATCCTTAAAAACAGTTTCTTAATTGAAAATCATGAATATCACTACAATAAAAACCTAAATAAATTACATTATCATGTATGCAATGCGCAATTACACCTTATTGAGACTTGAGAGTACCGAGCGAACGCAGAGGAATGCTATAATGGTAACCGTCTTTCGATAACAGGGTTTCTGGTGTTGATGCTGACACTTCAACCAGATCAGAAGGCAGCTCACTTATTTGCTCATCAAACGCATCAGATAGCTCAGACGCGTTAATACGTATCAATGGGTCATTTTCTGAAACTTCATCTTGGGTTGAAGCGGCTTCTTCGTATGGATTTATTTCATACTGAGATCCAGACTTGGTTGATTTGGCTGCATTTGACGCCTGTGAATAACCGTCTGTCGGTTGTGAGTTGGTGGTTATCTTGGTTGATGAGGAAGGTGCTCCTACATACGCCTTTGAAGAATAGCTGATGGCTGGCGTTGCAGCTGAAGTTACAAGTTTACGACCTGTATGTGATAAGAGTTCTGTGGATGGTGGCAAATAGTCCTTTGAGGGATTTATGATTTCCGAAACATCGCACAACACTAATCCAAATAACGCGATTTTTACAAAAACAAATATCTAGGTAAAAAATAATGGAACACGTTTATTATGAGGCTTAACCAAAGCAAACAAATTCACATATCGAACCATTTTAGACAACACTGCGCTCTCGATCAAAACTTCGAATTGGGCTCAGTAAACCGCCTCGTCGTCTTTTATACTAAATATTAAATCAAAAATAGCTACGTATATGCAGCATAATAAAACACGTACATATGCACCCTCCTAAGAATTTGATTAAGTACGTTTTTTTTTTTTTTAAGAAACCGGAATCGACTACCAAACGTATCTGAAACAAACATACGTTTTTAATTTGTACAACCTACGCAATAAATAAAAAATATCCAATTGGAATACATTGCAAACAGCTTATAAACTCCTGACTGCGAATTTAAGATGCAATTACAACTAAATAAATAAAAAAAAACCTTAAGAACGCACATATTTCAAAGGATACACTAAACTCTGCTGGATTTAATTAAGCAATAAAACTTAATTTGTATTTTTCTATTAATAATTTTTGAATAAAGATGAAAACATGTTTAGCAAGAATTTGAAGCAAGCTGAAAAAATAAATTTCGTTGTTTTTAAATAAAACCTGCAATTCAAAACAAAGGAACAGGTTATGTTGTCCAAAATTGTTTTGCTAATTTTATCGTATTAGTACACATACTTTGTTTATTATTTAAAATATGTACCAACATAACAGGGTCTCCAATGCAAACGTAGATGAGGATTTACCTAATACCTATAACGCGACTGCGACAGCGTCAGAGCGCGAACGGAGAGAATGTTCGTTCGCGTACGCGGTTTGAATCGAACGCAATCGATATAAATCAATCGCAATCGCACAAAGTCTATACATACTCACCAATAATGACAGAAAAAGAGAAAATTAGCAAAATAACGAGTAACGAGCAGTTCCTCTCTTGGCTCGAAACAGCTCAGAGAATTTCAACCGGCAAGTACTGATAAAAATGTCAAATGCGCCCAATTGACAGGAAACAAATTCAAAATGCATTTTAAAAATCAATTGTACACAAAAATAAAATCTGTGAAAATAAAGAAAATTTGGTGGCGGTCGAATGTTCTCCTAGAAGGTATCATATGTTGCAAAAAGGTAAGTAATACATTTATTCGTGATATGGACTAGATTTCAAAGATGTAAGTCAGAGGCAATACTGAGACCACCAACTCCGGCCGATTTCCCGTTACTTAGCCTACAAGCTATATTTTTATGGAGTGTTCACGTTTGGTGCGCTAGTATTCTTACATAGAAAATCGTATTGACAAATGTCACGAAGCTTCAAAAATTCCGGCTCAGCAACACACTCCCAGGAGATATGAGACACTTTCGCTGTGGGCAAAGTTGCTGGCAGAATTCATAGAATTTTATCCGTTTAATTGGAAATTGTTCGTTACGTGTGAATAATATTTTTTTTTAGGAATAAGTGCACATTTGCTTAAAATATTCATGAAAAATTAACAATGTAGATTAGTTGAGGAAAAATAAAAACATTTTGAGCAAATTTTCTTCATTATTTAAGAAAAATTTACACACTAAATCGAAGTTAATGATTTCCAAAAGCGGAAAATACACAACCATGTTTGTTTTAATATGTTTCTAGTATATAGTTTAATTAACCAAACAAATCAAATTATTCGCCTTTTAACAATTTATAATAACTAACCAAAGGCATTCAGTAATGAAAAAATGTGGTATTCCCGAACTCTTTCACTTTTCCCCACGGTTGCCGAGGTTGACAGCATTTATTTTTGCATTTTTTGTATGTTTTTGCATGTCACACGGATTTTTTTTTGACATAACACCGATAGGAAAACAAAATGGCGAATTTGAAAAAAAAACTGAAGGGGCCAGCAGCAAGAGGATTGTGAGTTGGGGGTCTCAGTATGGTTTGTCTATGATGTAAGTGGCTCAAAGTAGCTCGAAGTGTATCCACGTACTTTGGAGTATATTTTCAGCTTTCTGAGGGAGTTTCGCTCAATTTTTCGAGTTTGACAGATTTTTAGTGCTTAGCTCGTGAAAATACGCGAATGGACCTAATAATGTTCGATGCAACATTGTCGATTGTGAATGCCGACTAAGTTCCAAAACGTTAATGAAATTAGCATTGTGAATGCAACCTGCTTTTATGAATGCTTTTGCGCTGCTTTGCATTTGCTATGCATTTGTTACAGCAAGTCAAAGTAAAATTTGATAAATATTACAAAAAATATTATTTTACTTACGAATCCGGCGATGAATCCATTTTATTTGAGCAGTTGATGTGTTCACAATGCGTTTTGAAAAAAGTATGCATTACATCATAGTAATCCGCTTTCATTTTTGGACGCTTGATTAAGCAGTAATACAGTAGTACTCAGGTCGCCAACATTTGAAAAGTAGTGATGTGCATAATCGAATGATTTCAATAATCGAGATGTTAGTATTCGAGTGATCTGAATAATCGAATGATCATTCGAATGAAATATTCCATACTCCATTCTACATTTGCTCTGAAAATTGGGGTGAGTAAGATTTAGATTTTTTTTTATTTCATGCTTACAAAAAATACAATAAGAAAATTAATAAATTACCTACCATCAAAAATATAAATCCGAACTTAGTTAAAAACACTACGAAAAAGCGAACATAAACATCCAAAAACCCAAAAAGGAAAGGAAGCAATACTAAGCCAAACGAAAATTCATTCAAACAGGTAAACGGCTAATGCACACATCGCATACGCATGTGAGTGAATAACTCGAATTAAAGTTCTCGATTCTTTCAAAGAGTAGTAATAGTAACATCCAAGTAGTACTGTTTTATTTCACTCGAGAGCTCATGCATCGAATCATGTATACATACCAGAAACGAGATATCGCTCATCATTCGAATGAAACTATAAACATCCAAGGAAAGAGAAGAGGCAAAACGCAAAAGCATGCCATGAGAATGAGATATTATTATTCATACATCATACTCCATGCTCATACTTCATACAGGTATTCTTTTCGCACACAAGTCACGACTCACAAGCATCTAAGTAGATATCGTTTGTTTTATGGATGTTGGTTTTCTAGTATGGTTGTGTATTGTGTTTTGTGTTCGGGTTGTGTATAAAAATTGAGGGAAAGAGAATTATGAAATCATTCGAATGATTTGAAATCAAGAATCGAGACATCTCGAGATATTGCGAGAATCGATTATAATCGATTATTTCACTCGAATGCGCCCATCACTATTGAAAAGTGATGTCAAAAGCCCCTAAGTTTGAGGGGCAATTGAGATTTGGAAATTTTTTAGTGTTTTTTTTTAAGTGTAGATTCTGTTATTTTAAATAAATTAAAATAAATTCATTAAAAACTTAAATAAACTTTGATTTATTTGCTTAATTTTTTTAAATTATTAGGTACACACACACAGTAGGTAGGTATTAGAAGAATTTAAAATATTAATTATTTTATATTTTAATAACAAATTCCACGTTTTCTAATATATCTTCCATCACAACAAAATCGTTTTCAGCCTGATTGTTATTTTTAAAATCATACATTTTATAATTCAACTTCAAAATGTAAAACAAACCTTTCAATAAAACATCGCACTCCTATACTTTGGTGTATTTTTGACAATACTTTTTTCCTTTCGGCATCTGTTCTGGAGAACAGCTGATTAGCTGTCACTGTCAGATGTACTGGTATTGCAGTAAGTACACTACTCACCACCAGATGTCGTAACTACATATCATTAACAAATTTAGGCGAGTTACACACTAAGCAGATCTGTTGGTGTTCAATTTAAAAATAAATTATTATACCCCTAAAAAACCCCCTAAACTATGTTCCCCCTTAAAAAACCACCATACACTTTTTTTCACCCTAAATTTAGGGGGGAAAGCCCTAAGTTGGCGACACTACTAGTACTGCGTTTTGGATTTCAGGTACCTTCTTTCCATTTTTCCAGGGTTGATAGTTTATGGTTTCTTTTTTGTTTTTGTTTTGGTCGACGGGGGAAATCTGGGGTGCAAAATTGTTTAGGGGAAAAAGTTATACTTTAGTAATATTTTTCCGGATTCAAGCACCAACCCCATCTGTAAATTTAATGAACAACAATTTCATCAAAGTTGAATAAGAGCTAACTCCACTAGTTATCAAACGCGCTTTAATTGGTAAATCTGAAGAGACAAAACACTACAATTTAAACGGGACTTTTGACAAGAATGTTAAATTAGTATTCAAAAATGTTTATCTAAATTTAAAAACATTTACATTTTTTTTCGCACCAAGTCTTTTCATAATTGTTAACTTCCTTTGGAATATCTTGTTGAAAACTCGTCCAATAATTCAGAGCAAATCAAGTGTAGGTTTGCGAAAAAATACGTATTACGTTTTCTTAACCTTAAGATAGCATTTATTATGAAAACAGCATTTTGAATATCCCTTGAAATTGGCTTACCGAATTCTTTACTTCGCGCAATACTAATAATCAGTCTTAGTGCCCGGGGTAGTTTTTACGAATAGAAAATGCCGAAATTTTCCATATAAAGCTGTCCATTTTGACCTAAAAAACATTTAGTGTCAAAGCTAAAATTTAATATTAGTAAGAACCTTCAGGTACCGCCCTACTTAACCAGAGTATTAAACGAAATCCATGTGCATTTTTGTTTGATTAATAGATGGCTTCCAGTTCCGGTAGTCGATACATCAGATAAGTTGGTTGGTTCTCAGCAGGTGGTCAGTGAACTTTAGAAGTTATGAAATTACTATATCGCGTTTACATTTATTACCGGATTAGGTATGCTCGTACGAGTTCAAATTTGAATGTGTTTCATTTATGAATATACTGAAACAGGTTCTGAAATAAATCAAAACCCATTCTAAAATGTAAAATAAGAGACTTCAGATGAGTCTAATAAGATATTCAAATAAGATTCCATGTAGGGGACAAAAATGAAAGTAGTTTTTCTTGAATTTGATAAAAAAATTCTAACCTCTTCAATTTTTTTTTCGGAACACACGACACATCTAACATTGGTATCTTCTTATCTACATAGAAGGTGATTTCGGACAAAAAATGTGTTGTTTTTGAGCACCTTCTCATATACACACTATATTATTATTGTTATAAATACTTTATTAATATAATTTTAATTAATATACCATTGTGTTGAATTTACATAGAAAAGATGTATGTCGTCTGTCAGATTAGACATTTCACGAAAATGACAAGACAATATAATTTTAAACTTCAAATGTTTGTTTAAAAAAAAAAACGTTGAAGTTTTTTCCTTTGAGAAATTTAAATTACTTGCAAGCAGGGGCTCAATTCTGGTTCTGTGAAAAGAGTGAATCGACTAAATCGTTTTCACATTCGCTTTCATACACGGCTTTCATTTTTTCGATTCACTCGGTACTAAAAAGCGATTCTCGTTCAATAAGTGAAGCTATCGTGCTGAATTTAATATTAGGCTCTCAATTTTCAATCTTTCACTAAAAACATTCACTTGAAAATGAGGACGTGAAAAAAAATTATTCATATGAATATTTGGTTTCACATTTTCGTAGAACGAGAATCGAAATTGCGTTGAAAATGTGAAAACATTTTCATTTCACTTTTTTACGGAACCAAAATTGACCCCCAGTACTCCCAACATTTAAAATCTCCTACAACTTCAATGGTCTCACCTTGATAAAAGCAATTCTCTTCTGCGGATCTTCTTCGACGTTGACGTGATTCAAAAATCATGACTTTGGTTTTTTTGGACATTTACGTTTAGGTCCAATTGATCACCATAATGTTGGAGCCTACTGATTTGGTTACCACAGTTCCCTGCAAACTGTACTGCACCGGGTAAATAATTACCGATATCATCGATATAAATGGCAACCAGAGTAGGGCTTAAGATACAACCTTGTGGTACACCCGAGCTTGTGTCAAACCAGTTGAATACCTCGACTCCATCATACACCGCTGCTAGGAAAGTAAATTTGAATAAATCTATTCACCGTTTATCAACAGCGGCCTAAAAATTCACCAAAAGTGCATGCATATGCACAGTGTTTGTATGCCATTGGGATGGTTTTTCCTTCGGACAATTAATTAATTTTGAAAAAAAAAGCACAGCCCTTTTTTCAACATTTTTATGTAGTATTAAAAAAGGTCAAACAAATGTCCTACATATAAGGAATTTAATTGGAAGAAGGAGAAAACAAAAATGTGGCATTATTCCTACGTGTTGATTTTTTTTCTTTTTTGTAGAAGATTTATTACATAACAAGCAATTTGGATCGGCTTGTTTTGTGAACACTAAATAAGATAGTAGAAATATTATGATCTTAGGTTGAAATTGAAGTAACATTTTTTTTTTGTAAGCCAACCGCACTAGTTCATGAAGCAAGAAGTAGAACAGGAAATAATTTTTCTGATGCAACTTTAAAAGCTTTATATTTCTGTTCTTTTCTGTGGAAGTCAGAGTCGCTAAACAGACATAAGGTAAGAACTTATTTTCATGATTGCAACATAAAATGAAGATTTTGTATGAGAGTGAATATAGGAAATTCGCAATGGTACACTGATCACTGATGGCGTATTTAATGTTGTTAAAATAGGTACATAAAATTTATTCACACGACACCTTACTAAATTACTTGACGTTAATTGATCAAAGTTTCAGTACAAATTTCAGTCATTTAAAAATATATTGTTTCAATCATTCTTCCTTAAACTCGAATACAATTTTGACCTAAATGAATTCTTCTTCAATAAAGAATTTACCTTTTTATCATTATCAACTGTTATTACAGGACTGGATATTATTAACAAATGCTATCAAGACAAGTGACAGACTTTTAAGTAAATGGAAGCATAGAAATTCATTCCGAACTGGAGCATAGACACAAAGCAGCACGCAACAATGCAGCGAAAACAAAATGAGACTTTGGATTTATTTGTTTCCTTTTTTAATTATTTTGTTTCTAATACTGCATTTAAAACATCATATGCAAGAATACTTGACACATATTTTGGACGGACATCTTGTTTACGTGGTAGGAATTATGTGAAAGTTCTGTTGATATTTTGATATTTAATGGCTGCCGGAATTTTTGAACAGAGATTTATTTATTTCGTATAACTGATTGATGAATTGTTGGTTTAATTTACTGACAGTAATGACACCAACCACTCACATTTAACATGTTTTAAATCAGAAATAGATATGTTTTCAAGTGATTGCAGAAATGCTGGTCGCAGTGATCAGGGTCATCTGAGCTTTAAAGCAGTGCGAAAGATAGTACCTCAGACTGCGATCTTCTAATTGAATAAAAAACAACCTTGAAGTAAGTATTTGTTTATTAATTCTTTAATGGAAAATATCAAGGATATTCTCAATGGCGTCGATATTTCAGTCTGCGCACGGTCTTGTAACGGTATCCATCGTTGGCAAGAACTGTTTCAGGTTGAACGGCAGCACTCACTGGTGGGAGATATTCCTGGGATGGAGCAGCGCTTACAAAGGACTGCTGAACTGGAGGAAGATATTCACTGGAAGGCAATTCATTGACATCGCGGCGGTGACGGTACCTCAACCTGCGCACGGTCTTGTAACGGTATCCGTCGTTGGCTAGAACGGTTTCAGGTTGAACGGCAGCACTCACTGGTGGGAGATATTCCTGAGATGGAGCAGCGCTTACAAAGGACTGCTGAACTGGAGGAAGATATTCACTGGAAGGCAATTCATTGACATCGCGGCGGTGACGGTACCTCAACCTGCGCACGGTCTTGTAACGATATCCGTCGTTGGCTAGAACGGTTTCAGGTTGAACGGCAGCACTCACTGGTGGGAGATATTCCTGGGATGGAGCAGCGCTTACAAAGGATTGCTGAGCTGAAACTCCGTTTTCAACAGGCGGCAGATATTCAGTTGATATTTGGGTAGCAACTGCTGATGCGACAACCGCAAATAAAACAACGAACAATTTCTGAAAAGAACTATCAAATTAATATTCGTACATAAATTAGAAAACTAATCGTCAAGAACCAACCATTTTTATTGCTTTTTCTTTCTTGTCGAAAGAAGATCCAAAACTGAAGTGATTGCGGAACTATCGCTTCCTGTATTTATACTCTTTGAAGAACTATTTTGTTTTACATTTCCAATTAGGTACAATACAGCTGAAGCAGAACTGGTTTGACACAAATATATTAAGTTCAACTATAGTTTTGGCGTTGCTATAATAAGTCAGATATAGTTGAATGTATTATGAGTTCCAAATTGCCATAATAGAAATGTTATATGATACATCATAATGTCAGTTTGAGTCGGAATGATTATGCAGGAACTTTTTGTTAAAATTACAAACCTTGTTTGCTGGGAGTAATCGTGAGAAAAGCGATTCCGAAGGACAGAAAGTGATCCATCACGATATGCTTATGTTTGATACAGGCAATAGGTAAATGTAACCTAATAAAGTTGGCAAATACATTTGTTTATCCCCTGTGCAGCTGCGTCTAAAGATATTCTCATCAAGCACAAGGACGCATTACATTATTATAACTTCGAGGTTAAGTGAATATTCATATTCATGGATTGAAATACATTTCCAAAAATTTTCTATTGCTACTTTTCTTACTTTAAAATGTTACCTTCTAATAGCAATACTTTTGGAGTAGTAAACAATCTAAACTGGTGATTTGGGAGACATTCAGAGGTTAAGCTGTGAAAAAAACCTGTATGTTTTTCCAGCGATTGAATTTTGCATAGAACCAGAGCGTATACCTCTATCCTACTCCGCAGGGTTTGAGCGAAGTGCATGCGTTTGAAGATTAGACTGCATTAATTTTGCATTTAAAATCAAACAATGATAATTTGCTTTGGCTAAATAGCTATATATTTATATTTAATACGGATTCACTATGTGCCCACGATTTTCTTTGCGAAGTTCTGGATTAGCTTAGTATTGTCGCCCTTGTAATTACATAACCATGACGATCGGTTGTCAATAATGAACTCAACTTTTATTTTTCAATAATATCCAAATATACTTTGCATTTGCAAACAAACTTAAGCTAGGTCAGTAAATGGTGAACTTAAATTAGGTTAATGAAATGCCGATAATCTTAAATGGTCGGAAGTGAATTCAGATGTGATCGGAGGCGGATGTGCTGGCAAGTGAATTGAAGTGTTGGGGTCAATGTTCGGTGCTATTTCCTGATTGTTGTGGGTATACCTACATGACCTACATGAGTAGATGTGTTGTCTTCGCGGAAAGAAAACCAAAAAATTACTTTGTTGCGTTAACTTGCATTTGCCTCAAAGCGATGCGTTCTGTTTTGCACAAATCAAACACTCAATGTAACAACGGATAAATTAGTTTTTGGTGCAAAAATTAAACAGCAAACCTAATAAACAAAAAAAGTCCCTTAAAACTCCAAACTTTTGATTTAAATTTAAAAACTTAACTTGCTCTTTAACTGGTAGCATATTTAACCTACAAAAATTAATTTCATAGGTACTGAAGAATTTATGTAACAATTGCAAATAAGCTCAAACGTATCGTTTACAAAACAGAATAACCCTTCGTGAATATGTTATTCAAACAAACCACTGGAAACAGAAAAAAAAAGTGGGTGGGAGGTAGTGTGTTCATCCTTGCGAGAAGGTATCCAAATTTCAACCCGTTTGCCTTTTGGGACAGTCATAATGAAAACGATTCGGTCACCTTTCCCAACTGTTTATCGTATAAAACCATTCATACTTTAGAGATTCTACCGTATTCGAAAGTTTGCTAAGTTTAGTCCCAGATTTGCAGTCCGAGATTTCTAAATTCCACTTTTTAAAATCCGTTTTTTGGATAATTTCCTTTCAAGCAATTGCATGTCTTACAATCCTATTTTTGAAAACCACTATAGGTAATTGAAAAAAAAAATTCCACTGCAAACATCTGAAAAACATCCAAGAGCATAACTGGCACGAAAGAGCTTCTCAATCAGCAGTCCAGACTCGGCATAAAATTGTAGATCCCTTCCATTCGTTCCAAAAGTCCCAAGAAAAAAAAAAAAAAAAACTCGAAAAAAGCGAATGGTCGCGTGAAGCTAGACCTAGCTTGCCTACTGACCTACTGCGCCAACAATTTATTTATTTATTTACAATTAAATCATACTTAATTGATTTATTTTAAGAATCGCTCCACTATTGGGCCGCGTTTTTAGGTTATTTTTTAAAACCTCGTTTTCTTAAATCTCGGTTATTGAAGATCTGAACTTATTAATTATTATACCCTATTTGTTACATTGTACGAGTACTTTTCGTTTGTTAAATAATAATGCAAGGTTACAAAAAAAAAAAGGTGAACTTCAGGCGTTTAAGCTCCATTTAAGCTGTAGACTATAATGATTAAAAATTAACAAACAAAAATAATACTAGTAGATTAGACATATTAACAACCCGATTCTGCCGCTGCGGGCCCTCACAAGTCACAAGCTCATATGAGGTTTGTTGTGATTCGACAACTTTTTCGGAATTCTACGATAATCCTCACAACAAAACTAAAATAAAAAAAAAAATACCTCAGCATGATTAGTTTCAAATTGACACAAATTTTTCAGTCCGAAGTCGTACACGATGTTAATAAAAATTTATAAAATAATATTTGTTTGGGCAAAATACGCAAAATATAAACACTGAAATGTTTCACAAATGAAGGAAATAAATTATTAATGACATTTGGAACAAATCATATTCCCCACCTTCCTTAGTTTTTTTATACGAAGATCTATTTTTCCTGAAATGGTTATATATGTAGCATAAAATGTCATGTTCGGGTCTTGAATTTTGTGACCTGCTCTATAAGAGATCCCAGTTTCGATTGCTTTTGTGAGCCCTACAAGTTGTGAGTGAGGGCTGTAAGTTTTTCTGAATTGTTGATTTCTGGAACTTCAAATGTCTATGGTATATGGATAATCACAAACAAGAGAAATTTACAGATGGAGAATGCAGACAAATTCTTCGATTCCGTAGAATTAGGTTATCAGGTTGATGTTGTATTTACAGATTTTGTGAAAGCCTTCGACACTGTTTGTCACAATGTTCTCATCGAAAAATTAAGATCATTTGGCATTCATTCGAGCCTCCTTAAATGGATCTATAGTTACCTTACAAAAAGGAAGCAAATTGTTAAAATTGGTTCTTCTCAATCGAGGCCTATTGACGTTTTATCGGGTGTTCCTCAAGGCAGTCACTTAGGACCTCTGCTGTTTAATATTTTTATCAACGATATTCCAACTATGCTTCAGCATGCTCATTGTCTTATGTATGCTGACGATTTAAAAATATTTTTGCGTGTTAAAAGCATTTTCGATTGCAATAGGCTTCAATCCGATTTGAACTCAATTGTCAATTGGTGCAAGCTAAACCAGCTGTCCTTGAATATTACAAAATGTCATTCCTTATCTGTTTATCGTATATCGTCTCCAGTTATTTATCAATATAACATTTCAGAAATTTCACTTTTTAACGTAACTGAAGTTAAAGATCTTGGGGTGATTTTTGACACCAAAATTTCATTTTCACGTCACATTGACTATATTGTTGCTAAAGCTAACTCTATGCTTGGATTCCTCAAACGATCATGTGCCGTATTTTCTAGTCCTTATGCTCTTAAATCTGTTTATATGTCCCTTGTTCGTCCTTTTCTTGAATATTGTTCCATTATTTGGTGCCCTAACTATTTAACTTCCATAAATCGGTTGGAAAGAGTGCAAAAGTCATTTACAAGATTTGTAATTGCTCAATTGAAATGGAACCTTGATGAAAGACCCTCTTATTCTACTAGATGTGCATTAATAGGGTTAGATACCCTTGAGAAAAGACGTAATGTTCAGTGTATATTGTTTGTTCATGATGTGTTTTCTTATCGTATAAAGTGTCCTGATATTCTAAAGAATTTTTTATTTTACGCACTGAAAGAATACTCAGATCCAGAAATTTATTATTTAATCCTAGGCATATTTACAATTATGGTCTTAATGAGCCTACTACTAAATGTATTAATTTATTCAATTCAGTTTGTACAGAAATTGATTTATGTGATGATAGAGAGAAAGTTAAATCAGTAATTTTAAATATTCATGTATCATAATAAAATGTAGCTTCTTGTTAATTTATTAATTCCTAAAGTTACTTAAAATTTATTGTACTATACTATATACTTTTAATTATTATATCACCATATATTATATCTGAAATCTGTTAGAGTTAAGCTCGGTAGATGAATAAAGCAAGCAAGCAAGCAAAATTGATAAGTCAGCATTTGCACACCAAACCATACCGTACGGGTATGACATGATTTCAAAAATACAGTGAAACCTTCGTTTAAGTTGGCCAGCTGTGGTGCAGGCATTTTCGCCCAACTTAGAGAGGTGGCAAACTTTAAGGGTAGGTACCTATTTTTCTTTAAATACCTATTACAAAAAAACGGCGCTTCTATCCAGTTTATGAAACCCATTTAAAAAAAAAAAAAACACACTAAAGAAACAGTTTTCTTCAACGAAAATTACGGTATTTCACCGCTAGCTATGTCTGTACATTTTGTTGTGTGCATTTTTAAACACTTTAAGCGTTCGCAGGTTATTTAGTAGGAAAGAAGAACCGATATATAGAAATGTGGGGCCAAGTTCCAAGATATGTATCTAGGTGGCCAATATGCGGAGTCGAAAATTTGTATGCAATTTGGTGTAACTATTCTGGCCAACTTACAAGGGTAACGCGACTTGACAGGTTTCACTGTATTTTATGTAGTGGGAGTATTTGCCTTTTAGCACAGACATTCATTTTCATACATACCTATGAGTACAACCTTTCGGGTTGGTACCAATCTCTGCTTTCTTTTCGGTTTCTCTATGCCCATGGGAAACACACAGCACATCCACAGGAATTGTGAAGTCGATACAAGTCGCACTTTATGAGTTTCCATTCATCAAAATCATAATGAACATAATATTGTATTTATCATTTTTTTTTTATTTTTTTTTTTTTTTTTATATTATTGCTTACAGTAAAAGGAAGCAAAGCAAAGATAGCTCAAGGCTATGCTGAAGGGTAGATTCTAAAAATGCGCCAGCATATTTTTAAAATATAGCATACTTTTCGGCGGAGTAAAGATCGTTGCTCAGCATTTACCATAACCTTCTGCATACACTCATGGTCAGGCATTCACAATTATTCCCTACTCTTTCCTAGCATGCTTTTAGGAGCGCCTAGACGCGGGAGAGTTTAATTCAGCACTTTTGAATGGGCTATAGGTAAGTAATACGAGGCACAACTCAAGCTTATAGGCGAATCGGGTATTACGATCTGGAAAACTAAAAACGTCATTCTCTCAATGTTTTTCATTTGACGCCTCAATATTTGGTAGTAGGTTAATGTCGTTTTCCATTGGTTTCACTCGGGGATCCACTCATTCTAAAATCCAATGGAACAACAAAACTGCTTCTGAAAGAATTCACAAAAGTATTGGTGAAATGCCAAAAAATAATCTACGGCTGCTGTCAGCTGACTTGTATAAAATACATAAATTACACTTGTGTGAGTGCTTCTTGAGTGGATTCTGACTTCAAATCCAGAAGCGAAATTCTCTCCTCAGAATCACCAGAAGAGTATTTTTTGTGCCAATGGAACGGTTTGAGGAGTGATTTTTTTTTCATTCCGGACTCTTCCGGACGCTTCTTTTTGCCCAATGGAAAACGACATAAGTATGCTGACTGCTGAGACGCTGCGAATGGCAATCTAGAATTTTTAAACGACCTATGGCATGGAGAAAAGAGAAGATAGTACAAAGCATGTTAATATCTCTTCTAAAGCTGCTCATGTGAAGATTTATCACTTTGGTTTGTTAATTTCTTCAAAAGAATTGCAAGGACCTTGTTTTTGTGGAAATCTGCACTATTGGCAGTGGTAAATTTGTTTTATAGTAAAGACAAACCTAATTATTATGTATAACCTACATAAATAAATTCGTTTTGTATAACACTTCGTATGCATGCGTTCACTATCGGCTTCGCAAATCCAAACATTAAAAGAGAAGAATAGGCAATGAACAGTGGGGGACAAAGTCACTAAAAAGAGGTACTGTGGCCCTAAAGGCGTACGTATGGTAACCCTGATCGGATACTGTATGAAATGAATTTCAATCCAATTTAAAAAATTTAAATTAATGCAAATGGCACGAGTGTTTTGGACATATCAACTTCAAAATGCTGATTGAGATATATCAAAAGCACGCCGTCGAAGGTTAGTTAGTTAGTAAGGAGTTTTATTTCATAGAAAAAGATAGGTTGATACAATATGATACAGTTTTCAAGTCTATTTTAGGTCTGGACATTATTGACCGTCTACCAGATACAAAAACAAACGTTGTAATTCCACGCACAAAAAAATCCTATTTTCAAAAATGCCTAAATAGCGTAACGTATACAATTCTGTGGCAACAAGGAAGAACAGCATAAGTCGACTTATGTCAAAATTGAGTTAATATTACTATCGGATGCACCGTACCCTGTTTTATACGTCATATTTTTTTCATTCAAATATCGTTTACGGTTGCAGTGTTATGGATCAGGAAAAAACGCATAAGATATGGGAAGGCATATCTGAGTTCAAACTTTTAACCTGCGCTCCTGAAAAGTGGCTAAAAATGACTTATGCTGTTTTTCCTTGTTGCCACAGAATTATTGACACAGCAAAATGTCGATACATCAATACACATTTATTGACACACTCTTCAAACACTGGTCTCACTGGTTTAAATGCGGAGCAATTCCAGTAACGGCTTTTTTAAACCGTTTATTCTCTTTCTCTCTTGTGCTTTATTGTGCTGTGAGAGACTGTCGGTGTCGGTGTAGTGCAAAATTTCAGTCAGGTAACATCAGTGGTTCGTGGCTCTTAAATCGTGCGCAGAAACAAGAACAATTCCTTAATGAACTGAAACATGGCAGCGACTTTATGTGATTTATTTCACGATCAAATATTTAATTTCTTGCAAAAGATTATGCTTTCACCTATGATCTCTTATGTTTATTTTTTTTTTTTCTACTGATATGTAATTAAAAAATGGGGTGTCGACTATTGTATTAGTATTTGCTCAATTCCTTTTATCGACATAATGGTGTCAATAATTGCCTTTTATGGGAACACAAAAGTTGACACCGTATCTATAATTATGCTGTTGGAGGGTGTCAATTATAGTTTCTTTCTCTAAATAAATATTTAGTTGAAAAAATGCCAAAAAGCAGCTACAAATATCGTGAAAATGACCTCCAAAAAGCTCTTTAAAGTGTCAGGACGCAAGCTATGTCCAAAAAGGCAGCGGCTTTGTATGGGGTTCCTCGAACAACGCTTATATTTCGATTTATTTATTTTATTATTTAACTTATTTACTTGATTTAAAACACCTAGCTAGCTATATAATTCCTTCACGGAAAGAATTGAAAATCACCAATTGCAAAATTTTGAGTTGCAATTTACGATTTATATATTTGTCGCAAATCACAATAAAGTTTTCATGGATTGATACAAAAATTGGTAATATGACATTGAAAACGGCGGAGAATACCAAATTCTGTTTGTTGTAATTTACGATTAGAAGTATCAATTCGAGCTTCTTTTATTTGTAGGTACTGATTTGCGAGATTGTTTGGCGCAATTTGCAACTATACAATAGGTCAATTCTCAAACACCACTTCACAATCTCAAATTGCACAAACTATTTCGTGATTTACCAACACTGAATGATGAATCAATAAAATCTTGTAATAATTTAACATATGAAACTGAGAGAAGTCGTAAATTGCAAAATATTTTTTGTAATTTCCATGGAATCAACCACCTAGTGCGTGGAATTTCTGTATGCACAGCGTAATGTAAGTACCTATTGAATAATTCCAAAAACGGCGAAGTATGCATGTAAATCTGTATTTTTTTCAGAATGTAGGTACATCTCGCAATTAGGAAGGAAGTACAAATTGGAATGGATTCTAAAATATGTAATCGAGAAGAATTGTAAAGGTTCGTATCAATGTCAAGTTCATCTAAATATCTTATTTGCAGGTATTTTAAATTTCAGCACAGACCTAAAAACCACCCCAGACAAAACCCGTTGTCTCCGGACGATATGGCGCCGCATGATTTTCTTCGAAAATATGAATTTTGATTTGTAAATCACAAGATATAAGTTGTAAATTGAGAATAAAGTTATCTAATTTCACGAAACACATTTTCAATTTATTACGGTGATGCCTCAAATCACCACTCGAGAATCGTAAATTGCAAAATATGAATTGCAAAATGATAAAAATAAGTTGCAATTCACGATTGAAAATTTGTAAATTGCAACTACTGAAGTAGTAAATCTACCCATGTTAGTTCGCAAATCAACACTATTGAGTTGCAATTCAAGACTAAATGGTTGTAATTTGCTAAGGGAGGAAATCGTAATTTATAACAGAAAAGTGGTAATTTACGAATTGTTTTTGCAATTTACAATCCGCGTAATATCAAATTGATAACTATTTGTGTCAAATTGCGATCGGTTATGGCAATATGTTTTTCTCGTTTGATCGCATTATTGATAATGAAATGTGTTGATTCACGACTTTTGAGGGTCAATATCTTCACTTCGTACAATTTCTAGAATTGCGAATAAAAAGTCGTGAATTATTAAATCCTTAGCTAAGCTCTAAATCTAGACAAACTTTTCGTGATTCTGCGCTTATTTTTCTTGAATTGATCCTAAAATTCTTTCCGTGTTGAGTTATCAAATAAAATGTTTATAACTAGCTAGCTAGGTTAGGCTAGGTTAGGTTGAGTGGGGTTGTGAAATCATCACGAAAGACCAGGCACCAAGGCGGGCTCATCGCCATCCCCAGGGAACCAATTACGGTCAAAAACCTAAACCAAATCGCCCAAGCAGTCAATTTCCCTACAGAATTTATTGTCCCGATATTGTTGGACGAACCAACCTCCTCTAAGCTGTCAAAGAAGTTACCTTCCTTCTACTCCGTGCAATTGCTTGACACTCGCACAGAAGGTGGGGGCCATCTTCCGTGACTTGTAGGTCCTCACAGTACCTACATATATCCGTGCTAGATAAGCCTAGTCTCATGGCATGCTTCCTTAGAAGGCGGTGTCCAGAGAGTATTCCTACCGTTAATCTTAACTTTGTTCTACTGAGATTTAGAAGTTCTTCAGATTTTTTTCCTATTTAATACGGGCCAGAGTGCCTTTGAGACCCTATGCCCTTCTAACTGTGACCATGTTGTGGCTGCTTTATTGAAGGTTTTCTCGAAGATAACCCTTTTAGCAACGGCCATAGGTGGTCTGATACCCTTAATCATTGTGTTTTGTGGGAGCTCCGCTCCTTCCTTAGCCAGAACGTCGGCTTTCTCGTTACCCTCGATATCGCAATGCCCAGGAACCCAACACAATCTGACACGGTTCTGCAAACATAATGCCTTAAGCATTCTGCGGCAATTCCTGACTAGTTCAGATTTGATGGTATGTGATTCTAGCGCTTTGAGCGCAGCCTGGCTATCAATGTAGATGGCGATATTCTTGTTGGATATCGATCTCATCTCAAGTTCCTCCGCAGCTTTGAGTACGAACTAGCTAGCTAGCTAGCTAATTATTTTTTTTCTTTTTTTCCTGCCGTGTAAAACTGAAAACTTAAAAGATATGTCAATAACTGTATCATTACATTGTGTCAATAGCTGTGTATAAATGTCTATCATAGTATTTTTACGTGGTGTCAACAATTTTACATAGGTGTCAATTCATATACAATTTTATAAGCCCTTTGAAATATTGCGATTAAACTTTATTTTATCAATTTTCCTTAATTTATATAAAAACTAAATGAATTCTAATAATATAAAATATTTCGAAATCCCAAGAGTTTTCAAAGTACTCCTGCCAATAATTTTTTACGGCGATTTAAACTGTATCGGTTACGCTATTCACATTTTTCTTCAATTTATTTTTTTAAGGCAGCGATTGGTAAGAATCGAATTTTATTCTAGCCGACAGAAACTGTTTGAATTACACTGATATTTAGTGTCCAGGCTTTTACGAACTCACAATGGTGAAATTAACCATATAAAATGTAACTAGCAAGGTTCATAAAATCTTTTAAATTTTGAATTTAAATCGTACTGTGTGAAACATGTCATTCTGTTATGCGATGGTCACTCGACTCCAGTGATGCCAATTGCACATAGTTCCGATGCTTGAGGAAATAATTTTGAAAAAAAGACATACATTTTTGTGCGATGTTTTACAATCAATCCATACAAATAAATTTTGTATTTAGTAAACCTGCTACTTTGAAGAAAGTCGTATCACTCATTTTCATTCGCAATACTGCGTAATGTTTATTTTCCAATTCTCAACTTGAAATTATATACTAAAACAAAACAGTCTGCTAGCTTCTTGGATTACAGAGAGCAAAAACCGTTTAATTAGCTATCGATCGACTAACATTTTGTTGTATTTTGAGGCATAATGACACACGCAAACATAATAAGACGATAGACATTTTTATTTACAGTTAGAATGACTCGTACATGACTATATTTTGAGAGAATTTCTGTGAAGTCGCGAAATGACGCGGTTCGAGACATGTGCAATCTTAGCTGATGGAAAGTGGATCCACCGAAGAATAACTTTCCTGAAAACATTATTTTAAGTAGTAACACCTACATCCAAGTCGAGTTGTCAAGCCGTAAGCTTACAATCGCTTTTTTTTAAAAACCAAAGTATAAGTGCATCTAGTTCTGTTTTTTTTTTGTTACCCAAAATATTTAAATAGCTAGATTAGTTTCATGAACAAAATGATTAATAGCATCACAATGGCAAAGGAAAACTTTGAATATATCCGAATTTATTCTGTTATTGTGATGAGTTATTTTTAGTAACTGAACTCGTTCTCCTTGAATCCAGGGAAGGAAACATCGGGGATACCGGATACCGGATACCTATACCGAGGCAGAGCTGGCTACTCCAAGTGATACTTACTCACCAAGTCCAAAGTTTATAACTGTTTTCCATAACAAACTTGTGCGGAAACCCGTTCAAATCTTTACGAGCGAGGTACGTAACTGACTTTCAAAATTTTATTATGGAAATACTTCCGCAGTTTCCTAGGAGCTACATTAAGTCGCGCATGGTCAAATTATTTAATGCCCGTCGCTTCAGAGCAAAATAAATAACCTGCTGATATTGAAACGATTTTAGTTCTTAAGTTCTATTCCCAAAGACGTCATTTAACCAAGACTATGTGTAGCTTTCCGCGTTCCATTGGTTGGCTTTTTTTTGTATCTGACCTGTTGCGCTGAATCAGTAGAGCATGAATCAATGCGCTTTGTAAAGCTGAATGAAAGACCATGCGTTTAAAAAAATATAAATATTATATTCGTATATTTATCCTAAGCAATTACAAAGAAATTCTTAAAAATCGGAACAATAAATGCCAATGAAGAGGTTTTGCAAAAGTTATGACTTTCAAGAATCAAATGGAATTGCAGGTTTCGAGTATTTGTATCCAGTGGCAGGTTCCCGTGAAATTTCATTATTCCGCGCAGGTTCAAATGGGATGCGTGGCGTCGGATAATTGTAGCCGACGGATAAGATGGGTGCACTCGTCGTTGGTATAGGTGGAACAACTGGCCTTGGAGATGGAAGCTCAAACGGAGTTTTTGGCTTTGGATATTGATATCCAGCACTTACAACTTTTGTTAATTCTTTTGGAGGGGGAATATACGTATTCGGTACGGTAGGCTTGGGAGTTGGAAGAACCAGTTGCCCCTTGGGCTTGGGGTATTGATATCCAGATTTTTCTGTTGGGTAGGTTTCCTTCCTGATTGGGGCTTTAGTTGCCACGACCACTGGCCTTGGAGATGGAAGCTCAAACGGAGCTTTTGGCTTTGGGTATTGATATCCAGCACTTTCAACTTTCGTTACTTCTTTTGGAGGTGGAATATACGTATTCGGTACGGTAGGCTTGGGAGTTGGACGAACCAGTTGCTCCTTGGGTTTGGGGTATTGATATTCAGATTTTTCTGTTGGGTAGGTTTCCTTCCTGATTGGGGCCTTAGTTACCACAACCACTGGCTTTGGAGATGGAAGCTCAAACGGAGCTTTTGGCTTTGGGTATTGATATCCCGCACTTACAACTTTCGGTGCTTCCTTTGGAGGGGGAATATATGCATTTGAGATGGTAGGCCTGGGAGTTGGAAGAACCAGTTGCTCCTTGGGTTTGGGGTATTGATATCCAGATTTTTCTGTTGGGTAGGTTTCCTTCCTGATTGGGGCCTTAGTTACCACAACCACTGGCTTTGGAGATGGAAGCTCAAACAGAGCTTTTGGCTTTGGGTATTGATATCCAGCACTTACACCTTTCGGTGCTTCCTTTGGAGGGGGAATATATGCATTTGAGATGGTAGGCCTGGGAGTTGGAAGAACCAGTTGCTCCTTGGGTTTGGGGTATTGATATCCAGATTTTTCTGTTGGGTAGGTTTCCTTCCTGATTGGGGCTTTAGTTGCCACGACCACTGGCTTTGGAGATGGAAGCTCAAACGGAGCTTTTGGCTTTGGGTATTGATATCCAGCACTTACAACTTTCGGTGCTTCCTTTGGAGGGGGAATATATGCATTTGAGATGGTAGGCCTGGGAGTTGGAAGAACCAGTTGCTCCTTGGGTTTGGGGTATTGATATCCAGATTTTTCTGTTGGGTAGGTTTCCTTCCTGATTGGGGCCTTAGTTACCACAACCACTGGCTTTGGAGATGGAAGCTCAAACGGAGCTTTTGGCTTTGGGTATTGATATCCAGCACTTACAACTTTCGGTGCTTCCTTTGGAGGGGGAATATATGCATTTGAGATGGTAGGCCTGGGAGTTGGAAGAACCAGTTGCTCCTTGGGTTTGGGGTATTGATATCCAGATTTTTCTGTTGGGTAGGTTTCCTTCCTGATTGGGGCCTTAGTTACCACAACCACTGGCCTTGGAGATGGAAGCTCAAACGGAGCTTTTGGCTTCGGGTATTGATATCCCGCACTTACAACTTTAGTTACTTCTTTTCGAGGGGGAATATACGTATTCGGTACGGTAGGCTTGGGAGTTGGAAGAACCAGTTGCTCCTTGGGTTTGGGGTATTGATATCCAGCACCTACAACTTTCGTTACTTCTTTTGGAGGGGGAATATACGTATTCGGTACGGTAGGCTTGGGAGTTGGAAGAACCAGTTGCTCCTTGGGTTTGGGGTATTGATATCCAGATTTTTCTGTTGGGTAGGTTTCCTTCCTGATTGGGGCTTTAGTTGCCACGACCACTGGCCGTGGAGATGGAAGCTCAAACGGAGCTTTTGGCTTTGGGTATTGATATCCCGCACTTACAACTTTCGGTGCTTCCTTTGGAGGGGGAATATATGCATTTGAGATGGTAGGCCTGGGAGTTGGAAGAACCAGTTGCTCCTTGGGTTTGGGGTATTGATATCCAGATTTTTCTGATGGGTAGGTTTCCTTCCTGATTGGGGCCTTAGTTACCATAACCACTGGCTTTGGAGATGGAAGCTCAAATGGAGCTTTTGGCTTCGGGTATTGATATCCCGCACTTACAACTTTCGGTGCTTCCTTTGGAGGGGGAATATATGCATTTGAGATGGTAGGCCTGGGAGTTGCCAGTATCAGTGGATTTCGCGGCTTAGGATAATCATAACCTTGATGAACTGAGGGTACTGTTGGTTCTGGAAATTCAAATGGAACTTCCGGTTTCGGATAATTGTATCCATTTCTTTGTTTCACATTTGTTCCGGTTTCAAAATCCACATTTGGCTTGTTATAGTAATACTGGCCACATGAAAATCGAATACTGCTGCAAATAACAAGGAATGTACAGAATTTCTGGAAATGGAAATGAGAAAAGAAATGCAATTAAGTTATGCGTAACCGAGGAAATAAAACTTTATAATTTTATTATTTTATTTTATTATTTCTTATTCATTTTTAAAATTAGCTCAAATAAGTTCTTAAACTCTTTTACGGTGTGCAATAGTTAAACATAGTTCCTTCCAAGTACCTCCTTGTACTGTAATAAAAGCCAGTTTCTCCTCTGAAAGCAATTATTTGGCAAAAAAAACAATAAGTAAAGCCTAGGGCTGGATAACTTTTTAAACATAGATAACGAAAGGTACCTACGTAGGCTTAGCAATATATATTTTAGGACAGAAGTATTTTTCAGAGGCACTTCCAAATTGGAACTCTCTACTAAAGCATGAAATAGGTATTGGTTCTAAATATTTATATGGGGTAGTATATAGTTTTCACTTTCCTATAAATACTGAAAAGGGCATCTCGGTAGAAATAAAAAAAGAAGAATTATTCAACTGAAACGGAGCAATGTCAGCACTTGTGTGTGACTTGAAATGTAAAAAAAAAAATAAATAATTTAAGGTCCAAACAGGTCAATGTGTAACCGCACGCCAAGAGTTTATTTGGAAATACGGAAACAGCCAAAAGCATAAGGTAAGTATTAAATAGACCTCCAGCTCCCGCGCACCTACTCGATTCCCACCGCAAAGTTTTGAAAATAAAATTCCCTCTTAAATTGTCTATCTGTGAATACATGTGAAGCAGTAATAAGAGAAAAAAAAACTGAACGAACTGTCACGTTACTGTGTGCAAGTGTATGCGTTCGGTTAATTTACTTTAACATGTCACACATACCTACTTTGCTTCATAGTAACGCGGAAAACAGCTTTTAGGCAAATTCTCTTAAGTTGCCCGAGCTGACGGTCTATTTAATAGTTAGTTTTTGGCCAAGAGCCCTATTCCAATTGATGGATTATTTCTGGATTTTTATAACTCTTTGCTCACTGGATATTAGTCTTGCGTTTTGTTTTACAAGGATTTGAAGGATTCACTTGCCCACATTGTCAGACAGTAATTATTTTTGGAAATAGGTACGGAATAAATGCAAATTCTTCTCTGATCTTAAGTCAAAGAATCAGCGACTTGAAAATGTGTAAAACATAAAAAGTGATTCATTATCATATCATCAATAAGTTGGGAATATCTGCATATTAAATCTACTAAGTTTGACAAAGAAAGAAAACAAAAGCAAAATGAAGCGACTATCGTTGTCTTTGCTAAAGCTCATACGAATGAAGTTAAAATATGTATTATTGGAAAAGATTAGCATATACCATAGCACATACCAATCATAGAGGTCCGCACTAAATTTTATTTAAGGTCAATGCTCCTAAAACTTGCTCCTATGACTTTGGTATGATTTTAAATTGACGTTCTTAGAAATACAGTGCGGCCGTGCTGCCAGGCGCTTTAAGAGAGGTTTTCCCCATTCTTCGTGGTGGCATTCTCCATTGATTCCCCACATTAAAATAATATTGAGTAAACTGACTATTTCTTACAAATTGTTCACCCAGAATCAGTGATGCCAACCCCGATCCAAAGAAAATAAAATGCCTTTTTGCTCAAAAAGAAAATGCCTATTTTACTACAAAGTCAATAATTTGTTAAGAGAATGTTGATCGATCGATAGATAATCAATCCTTTTTTGATCTCTGTAATCCGATGTTTGGGTTTGGTGATTAAGTAAAGTAAAGAATTGGAAAATCATCTTGGCGCACAGTTGTAAATGAAAATAAGTGATGCGACTTTGATTAAAGAATGTACCGGATTTACTAATTTCAAAATTTATTTGTATGAATTGATTGTAAAAAAATCAATTCACAAAAAAAATTATGCCCTTTTTCTAAAAATTATTTCTCATAATTATGCCTTAGTTGGCATCACTGAACCCTTGCATATTGAATATGGTTCATTTTCCAATCAGTCATAAGATTATAATGACACCTGCTACTCGCGCACCATCAGGAGAGTAATACATGTACCTATGTCATGTCAGTTACGTGGGTGTGCAGCATGCTACCTTTAAAAGAGAATATTGTAGTTAAGTATTGACATTTAATATTTCTTTTCCTTTTCCCCTTTTCCCCTTTCATAAAATTTTTGATTGAAACTCCCCACAAAAATGGGAATTTCTTACGAACTGGCAGTGCTGCAGCGTGCTCTTAATTATGCATGTTTGTTAATAATATAAATGAGTGTTCCTTTTACCATATCGGTTTCCAGTCAACATATTCTATTTTTGTGCGGCTCTCTAGAATCCATACTGCAAAATATTGCTTATAAAGTAATTAACAGCAATTTACTTTAATTAGTAGCTCTTCGATTTTTATGACATGCTTTCCATTTATTTGTATGATGTTTCTGTTAGACTAAAACACTAAACAGTGAAAAAAGATTTTTTTTTCTTAATCAAGAGTTGATTCTGTTTAATAACTAAACACGTTTGCAGCATTTATTGAACTTGATATGAAATTGAATTGAAATTAACTTTCTACGTGAAGTATAGCGGTGGACGTCCATTATAACGAATGTTCGATACACCGCATTTGTGATATAAAATTTTACACTAGTATCTCTATATAGCAAATTGTGGCGGCCATGATTTGCTATCCGATATAATGAGCGTATACAATAAAAATGGCAGGACCATCATCTATTTAATTTACATCATTAAAAATTAAAAAATACTTTGTTTTCTTAAAGCTTAGTGCGCTGTTCAAGCTAAATTTTAGCTCCCATTCAAAACATTCTCTATAATTTAGCTGAGCTAACTTGAAGCGAATCCCTTTAGACGAGTGGTACGCAGCTCGAGCCACAAAATCAAACTTTTTTTTCACATTATACTTCATGTATCTGTCAAAATTTAGTGTGTCCATTAAATAAGGAGGCAAGCTAAGTTTTGACAGAATCTTTTTTTTTTGGTCTGTCGCGTTTTTGTATTGCGGAGAAGGAAGGATGTTTTTTTTAATAAATAAATCGACGAGGAGTACCTACCTAAAATCAGAAGAACAAATCATAAAAAATCCATCCGTATAACGAACGCACTCGATACAGTAAATGACATCTAATATCAAACATTGAGTGTAATGTAATGACATTGTAATGTCAACAATTTTGGTTGGTTTACAATGAGCCCAAATATCAAAATTTTCGATTTAAGAACGAAATTGATTGGTAATTATGTAAGAAAAAATTTATGGAGGGTATTTCATTCTAACGCTGATACTTGATTTTAGCACAATAAAAAACGAGTTCATGTTATCAGAAACAGTAGTTAAAGCAGGAACTTTGAGCTTTAAATTTTTTTAAAAATCTCGAAATTCTTTGCTTCAGAATATTTTTTTTTTTAATATTGATATCATTCGCTATACAGCTATACTGGACTTCCACTGTAATGTTAATGATTCGGAATGAATTTCCTGAAAAACGAAAGTGAAAATTCCACTGCCAGGCACTACCTATATGAATGATTGTCATGTAAGGAGTAACTATACCAGATAAAACATCCTTGCAGAGTTTCAGAGAAATCTTATTTCCAATCATTAATATAGCTCATATATTGGTCGCAGTGGCACATTGGTTAGTGTGCTGGACTACTGAGGGAGGGGTCTCTGGTTCGAAGCCCAGAAAAATACAGATAGGGGTTTTTCCGCTGCGCCACCTCCCGCAAACGGCTGACAAACGCCCGAGAATGTAACTGTCATGAAAGTGCTTCAGAATTCCCGCGCTTGGACTCGGTATAAACCTGCAGCTCCCTTCCATTTGTCCCATAAATGAAAAGCCACTCAAAAGGAATGGTTGTGAGAAGCTAGGCCTGCATAAAAGTACCTTTGCTCCAACTATTTATTTAATTTACTTTCCTAGTTGCTTCCATTTGGAGCAGCTTGGTGGTCTATCTTTTTGTCATAAAGTAATCAAACTGTTTGATTTCACATAACATTATTGCAAAAAGGCAAGGTTGGTGTATCCGGAAATGTTCCAAGTGCGCAATCCAAGTTACAAATTACCAACATATCAAAACGAAACCAGAATTTCCTAAATTGTGGCTTCAAAATCGAAATCCAAAATAGCTCCTATCTTCATTCGTCATTCCACTAAAAAGCATACATTTTGCCTAATAGCTATACTTATTAATCAATCAAATCTAGAAATCATATATTATTACGCAATAGTGGGCATTGGGCGGGATTGAAAGTGGATGACATAGGCACACAAATTCCAGTTGGCAAACAATGAATATAAATAAACTCCAACTCTTCTAAAATGGTAACAATTAATCTCTTTTCGACAAACAAAACCAGTTAATAAATTATGCGTCAACCTTTAAAGTTTGGATATTATTAAATTAGCACCACACTTTTACGAATTCCTGATATTCCAATTTAGGGCTTGTAGTACTTATACAAAATATATCCATTCCATTCTATTTGAATTGTAAATGTTTTAGAATGGAAAAGGCCCAGGCAGGTATTTGTTCCGACTTCCTCAGTCCGTAATCCGTAGACATGAACTGTGATTGTCTTCATTGCCAATTTTTATATATTTTAAGGCACCCACTCAGATGTGTTTCCAATTTAAAACTGTAAATTAACCTTTCGGTGTAAATGGATATTTGTTAATTAAAATATACAGTTATAGTTTGAATTTTGAATGCTGTCCAATAAAAAAAGAGCGAATACGTTTTAGTGAGATTGCTACTGGAATAACGCGACTAATTGGCATTTGCGACGGAGTTTTATTTCTTTTTAATACAATTTATTGGTAATTTAGATCAGCGTCTAATTTTAATCTCAAGCTTGATCTCACATGTAACATCAGTCCACAATAAGAACACTTAAATTTGTGTAGATAAAAACCACCGCTAACACTAATCTATTATAACGACTCAATAAGCATTTGCATAAATTAACAATTAGAATGTTTTCTTCGAGATCACAGCTTGGCTTTAAGTGTATCAGCCGGAACTACTCGAGAAGACATACTTGAAATATAGGCACAGCGCACAGTAGATCAGTTAATGTTTCACCTTGAATCAAAATTCCTATCATTAGAAACACATTTAATGGTTCCGAAGAAAACTTGATCACTTTCGCACTTCAATATAGGATTTGCAAATCTTTAATGCAGTCCAGTAAGCCAATGCTGAATATGGTATTGCACGATGAGTATTTTATTCGAATGTGGGATTGGAGCTACGTGTTTTGTTGTTTTTCGTTGTTTTTCGTTTTTTTTTTCTTTTTTGTGCATGCCAGAGAATGCGTATACGTGTTTGAATTGAAGGACGTTACGAAGCGTGAAACCAGACGCGAATTCTAACTGATTGACGAACTCATCCGCTCATAACATCACTTTGACGGTAGATGTATGCCGATTTCAAAATTCCACATCATAAAATGTTTAAACTGCGAATCACTCATTGCGTGCGAGTACGTATTTCTGTTGCACATACGCGTATAGCTACACTCTCGATATAATATTAACGCGAGACTCACCATGATTGGGGAGTGGATCCCAACGTCAGTTATAATTGAATTTGAATTTGTTGTTAGTTTGAGATTTACTAGTTAAAACAGCCCCACATACAAGTAAGCTCCCGATCCCGAGCGAAACAACGCACCAAATAACAACAAAATTCGAATTGAGTGCGGTATTTATAAGACAACCACGAAAGTGTAAAGTATAACAAGATTTTGAGGTTCAAGTTGCCTATCTCGACTCTACGCAAAATTGGTGAACGTTCTTTAGTAAATGTAGACTCCAGTTGTGTTATCTGGTGCTGTTCTCGTTTGAAGAAGTCATGTTCCTCCAGCGGAAGACGAGCAGATGGGTATAACGCGTATGTGTGTGTAACTTAGTAAAAGTCTAAATGCATTCTGACAGCAATTAGCGAGCTTTAAAGAAAGACCAAGCGATCATCATATTTCAAAGTGTGAGTCAGAACTTGAGAATTCGCTGGTGTAGGTGGAAAAAGAGTTATGCGTTGACGTTTTTGCTTGAATTGCCATAATATTAATAGAATGGTATCGAGCTTAAAATCCGGATTTGTACAATCAAGGTGAATCTCCGCATATTGAAAAATAATGACACCATAATTGCCTTAGGGACGTGCGGCTTTGCTTGTAATTATTTGCAAAAGCCGACAAGTGTTATCATATTTATTATCGCCAGGGAACAAGTGCTGTGGTGACACAGTGAATGCAGGCTAAACATGATAAACGAATTTGTTTTGAGCTTCGTTTATGGGTTTTGTTGGGCCACAGTACGGGGCCGTTTTAAGAGTGTCTTCCAGCTCAATATTTGAAGTAAACAGTTTTAAGCGCCCAATTTAAAATTTAAAAATATAAGTGGAATTTTAATGTCCCAATTAAGCTCGTATTTATTTTTATTTTGTAAACTTTTGAACGATTTCCTTTGACAGGTCGTTTTTCGCTATATTGAGAACTTTTCCCTGAAAGGGATAATTCACAAAAAGTACTAGACGTATAGCGCAAATAGTGAAATGTAGTAAAATTATAATTTTCAGTTGTTGTCAGCTTTTCTTTGACATTTTAAGATTATGTATTTGAAAATAAATTCGTTTGAAAATTTGTGGTTGCTTTGTAAGCAATTTTTACCCCTTTCGTAATACACTTTTAGTCTTTTTCACACATAGCTAACTTTTCAACACGTTTTTCCGCAGTTTTCGAGGTCGAATTGTTAATATAAGGCCTGTTTTTTTGGCTTCGATCTCAGCAAAGCAAAGTAGAATAGCATTTTCAGCACGCAATTACAGCAACTAACGCTCTACTTGACACTTCGAGGACTCACAGTTGTTGTTGCAAATGAATGCTGAAAATCCTACTTTACTTTTGTAAAGTGTTTCTTATATCCATGGTATATGAAGGGCTTAAGCGTGTTTAACACATTTTCCACTAAGTTTATTGAAAAAGTGGTTTCATAAAAAATCTTTCTCTTTTGCTAAATAAAAATCTAGAAGCGATAGAGAAGTTCACATAAGACAGAAATAAAATATTGGAAATCATATCGGATCTTCGTGTGGAAGGAAAAAGGCAAATTTCCAAAAATGTCGCTTAGGTCCTTCATCTTCTAAGATCTAAGCAATTCAATTGCTTTGTTTTTTGTGTTTTGTGTCCCAATTAAGAGTTTTGATTTGAATTGTCACGAATGCTGAATTTATTTTTTTTTTTGCCTAATTATTAGGTTTGACCCGATTATGGAGGTTCTAGGAAACTTAAATTTATTGTCTCTATTCCAGATTCACTATTGTGTCTTATGGGTGAGAAAATGGTTTTCCCGATGTGGGAAGTGTCCCAATTGGGAGGATTTACTTTATAACAAATTTACAAAACTACAACACTTATACAATTGAGTACTATATGACTATACCCATTTTGAAAGAAAGAAATCTGTTCTTTAATATTGGCAATTTTGAAATTAAGTTATATTGTTAAAAAAATGTCATTCAAACTCAATATTTGGAAAAAAAAAAGTACGTTTATTTATGTTTCACATTGATTTAAAGAAACGTTGGTAGTTGTTAAGATCAGGTAGATCGGTTGTACAAACTTCTGATTTCTGTTAGAAACTTACTTTTGGTCGGAGTGAATCATTGTCTCAACTAAAAAGCATTTTCATTCTTTTATTTTTTAGCTTTTTTTGATCGAGATTGATTTTTATGTTCGATTTGCCAAAACAATATTTTTTTTTTGATCCGGGCCGATTCTAAGAAATCTTGATTTTTAAATATTTCGAAATGCGTTAGTATAAATGTGTAAAAATCAATACAAATATAGGTAGGATTTCCAGTGAAAGTGAAAATAAGTGTTTTTTGCGGCCACACAAGAACCTACAAAATTCGGATTTAATGTTCGATTTGGCAGCAGAAATCTGAAATCTCGACGACATCGAAACGACATAGACTGACAGCTTTCCACGTCTCCCCTCGCAAGCGTTCTCATTTTTATTGTCTGTGAATTTCACCCGCAAGCAGCAAAAAAGATAAAATTCTAAGTAACGGGTTGTGTGATGAAATACAAACACTCAGCAGTTCTCCTACATCGTGGTATCTCTATCTTTATATGGGAATTTCGATGTCCGAGAACCTTCCGTGCGAAAAAGGGGAACAAAAAACAACACCAATAATCTGACAAAAGAACATTGAAACTACATTTCCCCATGAATATCAACGCACTAAATCCTAAATGTCCATAAAAAGGAGATCACTAAAATCGCCAAAAATAGTACCATAATAGTACCAAAAAATAATATATAGAGATAATGATAGCAAACTGCGATTTTTATACTTACTGAAGGTTAATTAAAAATGATTTTCTTTCCGAAGAATACAAATTTTACTTTTAGACCGTACGAAGTTTCCATAAAAAAGCGAGGGAATTTCAGTTTGGTGAAAAGGGAAAATGATCACGCTTCGTTGGAAAAATAAAGATATAGTGATAAAAATACTGGCTAGTGTTTATGGTGAGTTTCTTTCAGCTGATCGATGCGTTCCCAAATTTTTAAATTTGTATTTTGAAAAATGGTTAATAACTGTTGCAATCGACACGTAAACACATATTCATTCGTAAAAAAATAAGACATTTTTGTACCTAAGGTAATCGTGTCTGTTTTCGTTTGTTGTTTTTGGCGAAAAATCAATTCGCCGGCAAATATCCACAAAAAAACGCCACAAAATTGAAGTCAAGAATCGAGAATATTAGGATTTAAATATGACGGACATCAGAAGACAGATATGAACATTTCTGAGTGGGTATGATTTTTGAGCTATAATAATTTTTTTCCGTTTAATAATGGAGAACAGCAAAAAAAAAAATTGCAAATTTGTAACAATTTTCATAATTAAAAAATTTGCATTTGCATAAAAATTGCGTCAAAATGGAATATGAATAATGCTAGTTTTTAATAATAGATATAAATAATTAACGAAAATACATTTATTTCCCTTAAAATCCGGTCCGGATCAGATCACGAAAATAAAACAACATTGAAAAGTTTAATTTTGGAATTGTGGCAACAGTTGCTTTCAAAAGCAAAACAGATAATACAGGGTATTTCAAACTTCATATTGCCACCAGCCATATTGCAAATATTCTTCTCAACGTGACGTCACACAAGGCAGATGTCATATCACTAAATTTAGTAGGTATTTTACATAAATGTTCAAATATGCAGCACATAAACAATAGGCCTGTTTTTTTGAGCTTCGATCTCAGCAAAGCAAAGTAAAGTAGGATTTTCAGTAAGCGATTACAACAACTACAACCGAGTCTCGAAGTGTCAAGTAGAGCGTAGTTGTTGTAATTGCATGATGAAAATCCTACTTTACTTTGCTTTGCTGAGATCGAAGCTCAAAAAAACATGGCTAATATTTTGCTGCTAGCACTTGAGTTTACCTTTTCGTATTAAGGTGTGTCCAGACCAGGGAAACATTTCAGAAATGTTTATGAAATATTTCTGAAGCAAATCGGACACATTTCATAAACACTTATAAAAGATTTATTTATTAAATGTTTATGAAATGTTTCAACTTAATCCTGTTTTGAACTAGAAGAAATTAATGTGGTGGGATTATAAGCAGCGAGTAAAGTTTTTATTTTTGTAACTTTGGTCTCGGCAATCACGCGACACGCGATTTAATTCAAATAATCGTATTAAATGAATCACTTTCTCATCAGGTATTCAAAGCTTTTATTTAAAAACAAATAATAATCGAAAAACAGCGCTCACTTTATGCAGGGATACTTGTAAAACAAAAATTATTTCTCATCACGATTGGGTAACTGTGAAACATTTCATAAATGTTTTTTTGGTGTCCAGATCCAAACCAGCAAAGCATTTTTAAACAATTCATAAAAATTGTTTTGTTTGATAAGTGTTTTAGAAATAAATATGGAACATTTAGGTATTTAATTGTTAATCAAATGTTTGGCTGGTCTAGACATACCTTTATAGAACGAGACAAAACAAAATAGCTCGGAATACGGATAGGGAGTTTATTCGAATGCGAAAAAAAATTTTTTGATTTTTTGTGTTCCATTTTTTAGTCTGGCAACGTGATTGTGTGGCTATCGCTTACAGGCACACCAACATTTAAAAATAAAACAAGCCACGTAGTCGGAAATAGTAGAAATAATTTTCAGATCATGATTCGTGATCTCGATGAGAAGCAGGATCATGTGCTGTTGTTGTAGGTGCATGTAAATCGTTGATCTAGCTGATAATCATAGCTGATAATAAAAAAACAGCTATTAGCAATCAGACCTTTAGTATTAACAAGCGTTCTTTTTTGCTTTTATGTAGCAAACACTAGGTACTAAAAACAATTTGGTAGACCTTTTATGAATGAGAATAATGTCATTTCATGTATTTTCGCAGAGGACTATAATCATGATTCATTATGGAATGACTTAAGAAAAATATTCATTTTCCTTAAATCGTACGATTTGAACATTGATACTTTTTTGATTAATGAATTCGCTGTATTTAGAACTGATTTACCTATATTGCATGGTGTCTAGTAGCTACATAACTAGTTTCACTTGATACCAAGAAGAACAACTGTTTTCATGCTTTCATGTCTTTGAAAATATAGAGAGATGATAACCCACCTCAGGCTGCCTGACCTCCGGCGGCTGCAACCGGAAGTGTAGGTTTTTTTTTTTTTGAAGGACGTGATGTGTGTGCCATGAATTCAAACTGGGCACATTCAGCTTGTAGGCAATCCCTCTTTTTTTGCCGAAGCTGTCAGTCTATTAATTATGTACTTAGTTTAGGAAAACAAATGTGTTAAAAAATCATTTTAAATAATATTCCTCCTGGGCGCCCACTTTGTTTTCTCTATCAGTATGTCAGTATGTTAACATGACTGTTTGCCTATACGCTGCAACTTTAAGTGCGTGACAAGAATTGCACATTTAATGTAGGTAATTTGCTATTCCTTAGCTAGATGTCTACTCTTATTTGATCTGTCATGCACTCAGAAATAAACATTTGTAGTTTTTTAAATGCTTTTCCCATGGACTGGAACCAAACACCGCGGTCAATTTCCTGTATACTCTTCTTCATCGTACCCCGATTCATATAAGTATTGTCCATTGCATTGTCCATTTTCGAGGACGCAGCGAGCAAACTGAATTCGTTATGGGAAACAAAAACAAAGTTTTAATTTAGTAAGAACATCTCTGGTTCAAGGTTCCATATCAGTTCGTTTTCTTGATCGCAAACGAGTTCAGAAATTTAAACGAAATCCGTTTCGCCACCACGAAAGTAGGTGTAGCCACTGCATTTGGGTCATAACTCCCGGTTACTTTTATTACAGTTTATTATTTTCTTTTGTAAATGACTCAGAACTCATATATAGCTATAAATTCCTTTGTAATTTCGATACCAATACTGAAACAAATGTTTGCTATTGTACTGGGATGTCGTTAAAAATATTCACTAGCATTTGATGTCACTCTCTCAGTAATTTTATGTAAATTAATTTCTTCCGATCTGCGAAATCAATTCGGCTGGCCTCGCTTTAACAAAAGACAAGCCCGATCTAAATACCCGTGAAGTGCGATGTGCGCTGTCGTACTTCGTACAGTGGCATCAGACCAGACACCAGACACCTAGCAAGGGCAAATTTTTGTCTAAATGCATCCGAGCATAAACGAGAAAAGAGTGGTAGGAATAGGAGCACTGGGTTCTTAATTCCTAAATTTTGTAAGACAAGGCATTCATCTGCTGCAAAGTCAATGTAATACCCACAAAAGGTGATTGTTTTTTTTTTTGACAGTTGAAAACAAGTTTAAAGAACCTTTATAAATACAACGGAAGATAAAGAAGCGTATAAGATGTTAATGGTGTAGGTTTAATGATCATAGACGTGTTGTCTTGAGCGGAATATTGTTACCTATCTGTTGCTTGACTTAATTTAGATTTCTTTTGTTTTAAACTTGATCGTCTGTGGCATTGTTTAAGTACATGCGTCAGCGCGAAGAGCAGAAACATGTTTTGAGCAAGCTGCTTCCAATTGTTGAATTGATGTCCATAACAGTCACAATACGAACTAGATCGTATTTGAAATAATAATTTTGAAGAACTGTAAAAAATTAAATAGTACCTATATGTATGCCAAAATTTCAACGAGAGCATTTTGTTTGGTGTGCATTGTCCACTTATGCATATGCAAATGTAGAGGATTGTAGGCAAAGCAATTGTTAAAGTGGCGTAGTAAACAAAACTGTTGCTTGTCCACTTTGGGTCAGATTCTCCAATCAACGGTACAGGGCACTTGAGCGTTTATTCTGGTTGAAAGATGACTTCGAAGTAATTAATTGTTATTTAGACAGCTTAATTTTTTTTTTTTTTCGTTATTACGAAACCATAAATGACATTGAGTTATTGACAAAGTGGTTTTGTGTGTCATATGTATTACCAAAGCTCAAATGGATGCAAAAGCGGTCCAACAAACTCATATAGAGTTTACTAGTTTAGGAGGTTGGTCCGGTAGATTGAGACTTGATGTGCAACATTCTATGACTAGAATCTAGAATTTCGCTCTGAAAGCGAAAGATGAGGTTAACCTACCACAAAACATTTTTCGGACATAAATTATATAGAAAGGCAATGCCCGAAAAATGATTCATAATGCACAACTCTTACTTAAAGTTGAACAAAAATTATACGATGACGTTACCATTTGCTTTAGCAATAGGTTGTATAAATAAAGTACCAGACCTGTCTGATTGGAAATGTCACCGAGTCATTCGAATTTTGGTTCTCAAACAAAGAGAGCAATTGGGCACAACACCAGCAAGAAAAAGCGAAATTCGCTGATTATCTCGAAGGCGTCTTCCAACCATGAGTAGACAAAGACTATCAAGAAAGGGAAGAATTGTGAGAAGAGGAGGGACATATTTTAACCGGTAACGGCGAAAGAAAATACATGTGCAAAGTAGCGGAAGTAATTTTGATACCAAAACCAGGCAAACCACCTGATGAAGTCACCTCCTGTCGCCCTGTATCGGTAGCGGTACGATCTACAAGTATGTAGTCCAAGTAACTTATATAGGTAGATATAGTGTTGTCATGAAAATACATTTGAACAAATTTCTGTGGAAAAATCTCACTCCACAATTTTTTTTTTTTTATTTAAGCAACAATAACCAAAAAATAAGTGCTGAATACGAAAATGATAGCATACAGCAAATATAAGTGTGCAAAAAATGTTGAAGCTATTTTTTAATAATAAAATCTTAAGCGCTGATTTCTGATTGTTAAAAATCTGCAGCTGTGTTGATCTTCAAAATGCAGCAAATCTGCACTTATGGAAACGCTTTCACGTCAACGAAGGAAGAATTAAATAGCAAAAATCTGACCAGATTAAGAAGAGTTAAGAAGAGTAAAACCTTTCAATTTATCCACGTAGGTAGAAAAATAAAATAAAAGAAAAAAACGTACTTAATACAACACTGAAAATAAGATACCAGCCAATTTTGCTAAAATTCTTTTGTAAAATTTCAACAAAAGCAGTTTGTTCAACTAATACTAATTTAAAGTTCATGGAAATGGAAATACTTAAAAGGTAAGTGAAAAAAATAATTAATTAATATCATTTTAAAATGAGCTCCTAGCAGGGTTCCGGTTGAAGAGAAAGCTTGGAAAAGGACGCAAAAAAAGCATTCTGGCTGTTTAAGGTAATAGTGAAAGATTGAAACAGATAGAATGGTTTATAAAAACCTTTATTTAGTTCCAGTGGAAAATATGCTAGACCATCTGAAATATGAACGCAATTTTGACGGGAAATTGGATTCAACGATCGAAGTTCTAAAAAATGGAAGACATATAAACAATCCCTGGGATATAAATTGGTTGGATTTGCAATTTGCTAATATAAAATATTTCGAATCAAAATTCTGCCCCTATTTTCGTAAAGGCCCTATCTACATAATTTTCAATGTTGGAATTGAATTGAATACATATTTGGAGTTAATACTTTGTCTCCGATTTTATTGCATTTATTTCAAAAGCTATTTCTTCAAATTCGATAGGAAACCCCAATTTCTAGAAGCCCTGAGTACAAAATGTATGCATCAAAAATTTAAAAAATTTAATCAGGGCCCTTACGAAAATAGGGGCAGTTCTGGCTTTGACCGTATTCTTCTAGTTTTGAAGTCATGTGCTGCAAAATGAGACCGGATCATCGAAATCAAAAGTTGTGTTTGAGGTAAAGCGGATCTTTGTATTTTCCAGTTAAATAGATTCGATACCATTATGTATACATACTTAATTTTTTTTAATAAATCTAAATGCTTAACTTATTTGCTTTGCGTATCATTTATAAATACCTACCTAATTTATTTTGTTATTTATGTAAAAACATAATATTTAAAATCTTCAAAATCATATTAATGGACAACTCAAGTTAGTATTCGGTAAAACACCAAAAATAAGGAATTAAAAGATTATTTATTTCCACCCAATAATTAAAATTATGCAACTGAGAGAATAACCAACAATCAATCAATCTGATAGAAACATTCTGCTGGTCGCATTTTGACAGAAAATTTGTTGAATTAAGCCTCACTTTATCATAATATTCCAAGGTTATATTTTCAGTGAACGAATCTACGACGGATATAAGAAACACTATTACGAACATATCGCTGATAAGAAACGCAAACACCGAAGATTTTGTTTCTTAATAAATATAATGTTAGCATATAAGAAAAACTCGGACATAAGAGACAAATTTTTTTTGGATTTAAGAGGTTTTTTATGTCCGTCGTGGACTGAAAATGTTATCATATGAAATTAGTTCAATCGACAAGAAGTGTTAGTGGGTAAAAATACTATGTTTTCACTGACTGATCGGTTTCGTCTTTTGAAGATTACGACCTCCCAGTGTAAATGAAAATGGTTTGCTTAAAACCGAGCTTAAAACTGTCAGCCAGTGATGCCATTTTGAGGGATTTATTAATTTTTTATGGATTTTCTGTGGATCTTAATATATGTCCGAGTGATAAAGGAACATTTTAGCTATAAAAGGGATTTTATTTAATTGTTACAAGTTTCAGATAATAACGATTTTCAAACACTAGTGAAATGAAATAGTTCTCACGTCACAGCAAAACAAAATCACCTGGAATTAGTTCGTTGTCGTTCAAATTTTCAAAATGATTTTTTGTTGCTTTTATCGACAGGTAAATTTAATGAAACTACATAATAATAACCTTCTGGCAACACTTACTCACTTACTGTCACCATTATTTTAGAGGTTCCATCATCCGAGGCTGGTTGGGTTTTTTTTCACAACTAATATTTTTTCGCTGATACTCCGATGGCACAACCCCTAACCTGGAAGTGATGGCCCTGGTTTTGAACCATATAGACGACAGGGCGGATATTCCGGTGCAGTAACCCACTTTGCGATAAGAGGGGGTTCATCCGCCACCAACTCTTTTCCAACCCCCTGGCTATATGGATCTCTTATTGGAGATCCATATAGACCTGAACCTGAAATCCGTATACTAACTCTCATAAGATCGCATCACCATCCTTAAACTAAGGAAATATAAAACCAAACCTCCCCTAAGCCCTTGCAAATATTAATTACTTTGTTAAGCTACGCATGCGATGTGTTATCTCTTTTTGCAGTAAGTTGTTCATCTATGTGATTGTTGGTTAATAATAAAGTGCTATCATAATAATTGACCATCTACAACTTGAACCTTGTTTGTTATAATAATAATTTAACTTCCGGGAACGGCAGTTTTTTGCTTAGACATACTTAAAGCATCAAAATCTTCAATTTGCTCAGTGGCTCAGTATTGATTTGTTTTATTATTACGAAATCACACATAATTGCAATAAAATCAAGTCCATTATGTATAATAAGCCAAGTCCAAGAAATGTCCTAAGGCCCAACTATAATTGCTGTAAGGAATAGAGAATTTGTGCGATCAACAAACTGATATTACGAGCTGGCTTGTGATTAAGTTTAAACTACATGCTCACGTATGAATCTTCTTCATAAAAGAATACGTAAGTCAGAAAAGCTTTGACTATTACAAATAAATACAAAACATACCTAATTAACCTACTTGTGATTTTATTTCTATTGACACAACATACAAACTCGTAGGTTATCTATCTGCCGAACTGTTATACTAATAATCATACTCCAGATGTGCCCATTTGACGAGGTTATTCTTTACGATTGGATCACATTTTTATGTCAATATGCAAAAAAATACTCTTTTTAGGTTTTTCGAGATGTGCATAAAAATTTTTTAATATATTCATATTCAACCTAAACCGATTATCATTATTCGTTCGTTGCCTTTTGAACTTCTCTTTGCAAACAAGATAACCTGTAAATTGTCGCGTGCCTATTCTGACTGAGAAGTTATTAGTTGTGAAACATGTTGCCAAAAATTAATAGACTTGCTTGAAAATTATTCTTTTCATTATTTTTGGTTCAGATACCTACATTTGAAGCAGCTATATAGGATGTTGTAAATAATGTATTACTAATCGCCGGCGAATAAAAAAATATATAATTATTCATAAGCCAAGAGCTTAAAAAATGATTTATGTAGGTAGATACGTAATCCTCAGTTTGGATTGTGAACCGAGGACAAAATGAATCCGATTAAGTCCGAACTCGTAGTCTGGGTGGCGCTTGAACAACAGATACTTACCCTTAATAGGTACGGTATCGTATACCTTGCCTCTGCGGACCGACCCTCATCGATATAAAATCTGAAATCCAAAGCTGTGCTCACTAGGTAATTTGAAAAATAAATCAAAGCTTAGGACGCCAATATTTGAAAAATAGGTACCTACCTACAATAATATTACATCGTGCCTTAAGCCGGAACTACACTAATTGTGACGTGTGTTGTGTCGCTATCACTCCAATGGATTTCATATGCGGAGGAACATATTTTTCTCGTGTCTGTGGTGCAGTGTGGGGCGTTGTGCCGAAATCGCTCCTGTTCCCATGGCGACACGACTCTCTATGGCGCAATGAAACGAGACAAATTATTATCTGAAATTTCCTAGGTGAAAGAAAGAGTACACAAATGAACTAGGAAATCAACAACGTCAAAAAAATAAAGTAAACTCCTATGACACAGTAGCAATTGTTTGAAAAGCAACCGCAAATTTTCAATCGAATTTATTTTCAAATAATCTTGAAATGTCAAAAAAAAAAAAGCTGCCAGCAGCTGAAAATGTGATTTGAATACATTTTTAATGCATTTTTTTGACGTGTCTACATTAATAAAGTTAGTGTGTACGCACTCACTCCTATAGGGAATTTTCGTTCTAATTTTTCATACTGCTCTAGTTTAATTTTAAAAGCAGAACAAATGCAAAAACAATTCTGTGTCATACGGGCTTAAACAACATTTGAATTCATTTAAAAAGAGCACAGCACACTAGACAAGTCTGCACAGAACGCAACACAACAGACAACACACTATACACCACTCCACAACACACCAGACACCACACGTCACAAGTGTGGTTCCGGATTTAAACTGCATTTACAAAGTCACGCACGCGCATTTTTTCCCGAGACGGGACAGAGTGATAGGTTTGTCCGCAGTCAATGCTATTAAAAACGTAAGAGTGAGATAACGGATCATACCGTCGGCTTACAAGCAAAACTGACCAACTGCCAAAAATTCTATCGTAAATAATATTATTGATGGTAAGTATAATAGAGAAGCGGCTTGGGTTCGATATCCCGCTTTTTATAATACCGCCTCTTATAATCCCGTTAAATTAAAATAAATTAAGCAATGAGTGTTTTTTTGAAATGCAGTTATATGTTATATACTATTTTCGCAATGCGTAAAAACAATGTAGAATATGTAAACAAAAACAAATGTGTGCTTACAGTAAAAACTAAAAACATTCGGATGCATTTTCTTTTTGGTCTAGTAGGTATTTTTAATATTTTTACATATATAATAATAATATAATAAAAAAGCGCATATAACCAACATCTATTTTTTTGATGACAATGTTTTGTAAAAAAACGGGATTGGCGGGATTTTAAAAAGCGGGATTTTAAAAAAGCAGTATTTTAGCAGACGGGATTTTAAAACTTTTTTTTCGGGATTTTTGAAAAGCGGGATTCCGATACGCTCCCTAGAAAAGCATGTACAAAATTCTGTCAAAACTGCCTATCTGATATTTTTCCTAGAAATATGCAAAGCATTTAAAACTGTTGGTTGACTATCCGCCTTTATGCACAAGAAATTGAGGAAACAAAAAACTTGTTTTGTGTTTTCCCACGAACTACGTTTTTGCAGTTAGTCTGTTTGTAAGCCGACGATAGGTACGCTTAAAGGGTCATGGAGGTTCTACCCATTTTTATATATTACGCTAAACGGAAATAAACACAAGATCTGATGACCAACATTTCTTCAACAACTTGAAAACATTTCTATTTCTGATTTGGAACATGTCAAATAAGTGTTATACGAAATAAATAAATAATTGTCCGTTCATCACTTTGGAAGCCATTTTGTTTTATAGGAATGCGAAATTTCGTTAGCCATCGCTTTAAAAATATCAACACGCAGAGCTTTCGCATAATTCCTACTACATAAACAAGATGGTCGACCAAATACGTGTCACGTATTTTTGCAAGTTAGGTAATGCTGTCCCTTTCAGTCAGACGCCTATTTAGTATTCGGCATCCCTTTAATCTTCCGTGTTAGCAATGTGTGATGTTTTAAAGGAAGAATAAGTTTCATAACCAGCAGTACCAACCTCATGAAATCTTTCTTTTTTCACTCTACACACTGTGTTCTTAAGAAAATGATATTTTTGTTTTTGGCTCCGCCTCCGCTAAGTGTGAAACATTATTGTTCTTTATAATTTGCTGAATATAGGAAATGGAACTCACAAAGACAAGGTACTGTTTTTATCCGTATTGAGGAAGCAATTATGAACTCGAGTGATCATTGCTATTAGTTATTATTACAAAAATAGCAACATCGAAAATTTTGAAAATAAGAAAACACTGTAAGCAAAATTAGTTATTAAAATAAATTATAGTAGTGGAAACTTGATATGTCAGAAAATGAAATTCTTCCTTCGGAAAGTTTTGAAGATAAATAAAATCCCAGCGAATATTTTCAAATATAGTTTCAAGATAAAATCAAGCTCCATCTGTAAAAATCGTGACTTAAACGAAATTTGTGTAAAATAATTTGCATAAGTGAAGGAAAATAAGATCCCAGCATCATAACAGAAAGAGTCGAAACAAGAGATACGGAATTATTAGCAAATGTTATAGCATCGAGCTGTTTCAATTCGCTGGCACCATCAGCCATTCCCATTGCCCTGCAAGCTGCAAGTCCTTAAAACAATTAGTGATTATTAGTCAACTCTTAGAAGAGCAAATCAAAAGGATTTGTTAAACTTCAAACGATGCCAGGGACATTCGGAATTATATTCCCATACAATATTTGTCTTAAGTAAATTTATACAACTAGATTTTCTTTCAGTTTTAGTTTCAGTTAATTGTGGGCCTGCAACTTCCCTAGAAATATCTGCTATTATGGGTAAACCTATTTTTAAATACAAGTGGGTAAGTAACATTTTGTGTTCCAAAATATGTAAAGGGTTTTTCAATAAGAGCGCTACAAAAGTTTTGGATATCAATGAAATTCTTTATTCCTGTGAAAGTACGTTCGATGCCATTATGTATGGAACTCGATTTCTTTTGCATGGCCACCACGGACACGCTTGCAGAAGTCCAGACGCTGAACCCAATTTTCGACGGTTTTCAAGCATAAATCGGCCGATACTGCTGCAATTTCACGTTCGATATTCGTACAAAGTTCATCAATCGTCGCTGGCTTGTTGGCATAGACCATAGATTTGACGTAGCCCCACAGGAAATAGTCTAACGGCGTCAAATCGCACGACCGAGGCGGCGAAGCGACTGGACCATTTCGTGAGATAACACGTTCTCCAAACTTGGTTTCCAATAAATTGATTGTGACATTCGCTGTGTGGCTTGTGGCGCCGTCCTGTTGGAACCAAGTCCTCCAAGTGCATATCATCCAATTGGGGCCAAAAATATTCGGTTATCATTGAACGGTAGCGATTCCCATTCACAGTAACGTGCCGGTCTTAATAATGACGCCGCCGGCCCATAAACCACACCAAACCGTAATTTTTTCGGGATGCAATGATGACTCATGGAGTACGTGTGGATTGCTGCCTGACCAATACCGCATATTTTGTTTATTGACGAAGCCATTCAGCCAGAAATGAGCCTCATCGCTGAAGATGATTTTTCGATGAAAATCCGAATCATTTTCAAGTTGTTGCTCAGCCCAATTCACGAACATACGACGCTTCTGGTGGTCAAGCGGCTTCAGTTCTTGCGTCAATTTAATCTTGTAAGGATGTAGGCCAAGATGTTTTCGCAAAATTCGCCACAACGACGTCACAGAGATGCCCAACGTTTGTGAACGACGTGTGAGAGACACATTTGGGCTTTCTTCAACTGAAGCCTCAGCGGCAGCAATATTCTCGACACTACGGGCACTTCTTTGTCTCACTGGCACGGGAACATTTTGTACTGTGCCTGTGGATTCAAATTTTTCCACTAGACGCTCAATTGTTGATCTGCTAGGACGATTATGACGACCATAAATTGGACGTAGCGCTCTTAACGTTGAGGCCACTGACTCCGAATTTCGGTAGTAAATTTTAATAATTTCGACTCGTTGTTGGCTCGTATATCTTTCCGTCATGAAATGGCAAACCATAATGAAGAGAAATGTCAAAAGAGCGGCTAGAAATTCGGCGTCGTTTGCTGTCCCTGTCGCTCTACTTTTGTAGCGTCCCTGTTGAAAAACCCTTTAGAAAGCTTCTCCAAAATTGAGTGTCGTATTTTTTGTCCCGACAAATCACATTTAGAACAACACTCTTCCTTCTTGTGTTATTTATTATAATTATAACTTATAATTTGAAAAATTGTATATTTATTTACATGATTATGCTTCACGGGAAATACTTGGGTGCCTAAAAATAGTGTCCGTGGAAACCATATCCACCATATCCACCATATCCACCATAGTATGGGTAGTAGCCTCCTGGTAACAAAAAAGGAAGCTTGGCAATATACGTACATATTTATATAAAAAAAAATACACCAAATACCATAGTATCCTCCCTGCAGGCCGTAACTGTAAGGATAACCACCGTAAAATCCACTACTTGGGTACCCATAATATCCATAGCCGTAGGACGCAGCACCTTTTAGATCTTCCTTGTCAGCACCATCTTCAAGCTCATCGACACTGTCTGGTTTTTCGTTTTCCAATTTTGTGTCCAAAGGTTTTTGGTGCTGCGGAGCTGCACTCGATATGGCCAATAGTACTGTGACAGCGCACAAAAGTGAAAACAAATATTTAACCATTTTATTATGCAAGAAATCTTAGCGAATGGAAGTTCTAGCAAACTGATAGTTACGACAATGACTAGCAGCGCTTTTATACGCTTTGCTTGCATCTTGGAAAAACTGTCCCATCGCATGCAAGAGGTCATTCGTTTAATTCTTGGCAACCCAAGTCACCAACTACTTTTTACATGTTAACGTGTTTCGTTTTACATGACCGATTGCTAATTAATAGCTGCCCAATGTCAAAGAACAAGAAGTAATTATGCTGATTAACGTAATTACGCACAGTTCTCACAAACGGGTTGAATAGAATTGCATTCGCAGTCAATGACAATTGAATTCACAAGCATCAATGAATAGGAGTTTCGAATTTTTCTAAGCTCACGTCATGTATTTTGAAGCGTCCGAAGCTATTTAAGAACTTCTTGGTCGTATTCTGTTGGGAGGTAGGCCTTTCCGTTAGTATATATCTTCTGTAGTTAAGAAAATGTTGCGGTGCTTCTTCAGGGGGAAGATCACGAAAGACGATGATCGATGATCGTTTAGAGACGATATCGTTTTTGAAATTATTGAAGTTATTAATTTTTTTTTTTTTTACTATCCTTGTCGAGAATGAAGTAGATGAAGCTCTGAGACTCGTACATGTTGCACTCAGTTGCTAATTTTGGAGGTCTATCTTTTCGACGAAAGTCGTCTCAGAAGTTACGAGATTACGGCCCCGTTTTAAAACCAGCTCACATCAAGTAAGGGGTATTTGCTACTGGATTTTTTTATTGCATTATCGTTTATATTTAGTTTTTCTCTTGGGAAAAGGAGAATTCAATTGAATATCGGTATCGGTAGATAAAATGCTCTTCTTTTACATGCATCCCGATTATAAGCCGCTCGGGTCATCAAAGTGACGCATTTTCAACCCTACTACACCATGTCGGTCGTCGTCGCCGAAATTATTACAAATGATATAAATATGAGTACCTACGAGCAAAGACCATGTGATTATTTACACGACTTGACATAAAATTAGCGACTGTCATGGTGACCAGACCAGACAGCGTTATCTATTATTTTTTGCTTCATTTTTTAACGTGTAAAATTTCATATTTCTGTTCTCAGCAAGACCAGCAGAATAAAATTTCTCACGATTTATCGCTGGCTCTGCTTGACACGTGGTAATTTAAGTTGTAAATATTTGTACCTAACGTAAGCAATATTTTAGTATTTAAGGAAGAAGAATAATAAAAACGAGTTCATTCGTAAAGAAAATACCTTAGAGAATTATCGTTAGACTTCCCCCCACCAGCGGTAAGGAGTCTTGCAATATTTTCTCTAAACTTTACAGCGACCAAAATTTAAGAAAAGTACCAAACCAAGCTAAAACTTACCAAGAATCTGGAAAGTTGATAAAGCACGAAAAATCATACAGAGCGTCTTGAGCCAATGCGCGATACTAATAATCAGATTTAGTGCCCAGACTAAAACTTTACGAGCTCACAATGGCGAAATTTTCCATTTACAAACACCCATTGTGACGTACAAAATATTTAGTGTGAAGGCTAAAAATGATTATTAGTAAGGCCCAATATGAATATATGTCATATTTAAATGAATAACCCATTTGATATGACTTATCGCTATCCTTTGATTTTTCTGTGATTTACATACTTAATTTAAAAAAATGTCATGGCAGCGGAAAAGTGTATCTATATTTATTAGGCCTAGTAAAGTCCAATTTTCATAAAAATGTCAAAATGAACTTTTCACGTAAAAACTTCACTAGGCAGTACGCAGTTCGAGTGAATAATAGGTGCTTTAAAATCTGATTTGTATGTAGCGATACTAAAATGTCTCCACAGCTTTTTCTCTTAGCTTTTATTGTCAGTGTCAGTCGCATGAAATTTATTTGAGTTTCTGGTGTTTTTTTAAGACGTGAGAGCAACTAATGTCGTTTTCGATTTGGCAAAAAGATCAATTTTTTTGAGAAAAAACATTTTTTTTTTGATTGAGATTGCTTTTCATGTTCGATTTGCCACAAAAATCAATCTTTTTTTTGATCTGACTCTCTTTAGAGAAATCTTGATTTTTTCTCAGATTTCACACATACTTTCACTTATAAATACCAATGTGTATGACACACAGCTGGCGGTTACGAATTGTTTATCGTTGGAAGGATTGCTTTTTTAACTGAATTATTCATTTTTCGAGTATGAAAACGATTTTTTGTATTAAATTATTTCGCAATGCGTTGTTATAAAAGTGTAAAAATCAATTGAAAAGGATTTCCAGTGCAAGTGAAAAAGAAATATTTTTTCGGCCAACTCAATACACACAAGAACCAAAAAAAATCGGATTTTATGTTCGATTTGGCAGCAGAAATGTGAAATTTCAGATCAAAATCTGAAAAGCCAAATCGAAAACGACATAAAAGAAACCATGTTATTTTTATTTATATTTTATTTTGTTTTTATAAAGAAAAATGTCATTTTTTGAGATAAATGATCGGATGTTTATTTCATAATAAAGAGGAGTGTAACGAGCACGCATACAGTACCATATCCTTTTCATGAAATTTTCCATAACCAAATCGCAAAGTGGCTGCCCTATGTCCTCGATAGCCTCACGAATTTTATCTTTGAGGTCTTGAATTGACGCTGGGCTGTTGGCGTAGACCTTATCTTTCACGTGGCCCCAAAGGAAGAAGTCGCAAGGTGTTAAATCACAAGATCTCGGTGGCCAATTGTGATCACCTCTTCGAGAGATAACACGGTCAGGAAACTTTTCCCGTAAAAGATCAATGGTTTCGTTGCTTGTGTGGCTTGTGTAAACGTTGGCCAGATCAATACCATCCAACTCCGACCATAAAAAATCATTAGATAATCATCTCTCGATAGCGCGATCAATTCACCGTAACTGTTGATCCAACCTCATTTTCGAAAAAGTAAGGTCCAATGACCCCGCCGGACCATAAACCGCACCAAACAGTCACACGTTGAGGATGGAGAGGCTTCTCAACAATAACTCTTGGGTTTTCCGAGCCCCAGATGCGACAATTTTGCTTGTTGACGTAGCCACCGAGGTGGAAATGGGCCTCATCAGTCAAGGTGATTTTTCGATGGAATTCCGGATCAATTTCATGCATTTCAAGGACCCAATTTTAATAATTTCAATGCGTTGTTGAAGCGTGTATCGTTCCATTCTTAGTAATGGCGTAGTTTCTACTTGTCAAATGTCAAAGAATAAAAGCTTCAAAAGTGACAGCTACCGAAATAGCGGGTCATTCACAATAACACCTCTTATTGGAAAACCCTTTATTTACATTTTTAGAACGAATAAAGTAAAATAAATATTACTACAGTAATGCTTTACATGAGATGCTGTCGTATTTTTCGTTCTCTTGTTCAAAAAGTTACCAAAACCAGATAAATAAACCAAATTACCAAAAATGACCACCCAAATAAAAGTGACCGATTCGTTTTAGCTGCCTTCGTTAATTACTATACGGAGGTATCGAAAGGGTTTTTCAATAAGGGCGGGTTACAATAGAATAAAACAATTTAAGGTATTAACGAAACTGCCTTTTTATGTCACTAATTATAATAAACAAGAGCCCAGATCCGATTGGTTTGTTGGCATAGAGCAGCGACTTCAGGAAACCCCACAATAAAACGTACCAATCTCATGTTGACGACTTTTCTCCAATTTTGATTGTTTATTTATTCAAAGCGCCATAAAGTGCTATACATATTAAATAGTCTAAGTAAGCAATTTAATACAAAAAATAGAAAAAAAAGAAATAATTTATTTATTGATTTACCAAAATGATATTAAAGCTTTTAAATAAAAAGTCACAACTAACACACGCATAGCTTAATAAATATACACTGACGTAAATTAAATATTGATGAGAGTTGAAGATCGAAAAATATAAATTATGGATCAGGCTTGAACCGTTGGTTTTAGCGCGTGAGACCATAAAACTAATCAAATAGTGTGATGATGCTTTTCCTTTACATGATTTGTTGAGTTGTCATTCTGATTAAGTTCAGCAATTATTTTGTAAACTGAACCATCACCTACTCTTGTTGGAACTATTCCTGATATTGACTGTTTTTGGCTACTTACATCTCAATAGAAGATAATCCACTAACCAGAACTAATTATCCTAAAAGGATAATTACAAATGAAAATTCAGATCTCCATGAAAACCTAATTAAAAGGCATCCTACACCTATTATGCGTGTGAGATGTTCAACATTTTACAATCGCAGATGAAACATTTATACCGGTCCAACGATTTGGCAGTATGTATTTCCCAATTGTCAGTCTACGGGAGACCCAAGAATCTTTATTTTCACCAAGTTTTCGCTAATGGCAGGACCTTATATTTTCCTACATCAAACAGTAAGAGATTCTGCAAAAAAATAAGTTCTGAACAAAGCTTTCTAAGTTCGCCCAAGCGCCCCGGCTGGACATTCTCTTCTTGACTTCTTGATCACCAAACGAATTACTTACAGACGACCACGAACAAATCCATAGAATCATTTAATTTTTTTGCTAGGCAGCTAAACAAGGTAGGAGCACATGGCCTTCGAAACTTTAGTTTTTCCATCCCCAAACATATACTTATGAATAAAACATAGAAGATATTCCAATCACACTACTCACCAGAACAGTGTTATTTTTCTTGATAATAAAATGCTTTTTTCGGGTCATCGCAACCTATCCAAAACAAAGTCATCCATGGCCAATTAATACATCTGTGAGGCACATGACAAAGACTTTTCAGGTTTTTAAGTAAACAGAATCGTACAGGATGGTGTCCGGAAATGATATGATATAGTAATATGTCTAACATTCTTAGATCTAAAGTAAGACTTTGGTCGATTCACCGTTATATGCTATATTTTTACGGGGTGACAAATACTAGGTGCGTTAGCGATTATTTATAGAAATTGGTATTGAGAAATGTAACGTTACTTCAAAAATTTCGGATCACCAACACACTCGCACCTAGTATTTTATGCCACTTCCGCTGTGGGCAAAGTTTGCTGGCAGCGTTCATAGAAATTTATCTGTTCAATTTGAAATTATTCGTTACTTGTGGTTAGTAATTTTTTTTTAGGAATAAGTGTAAAAAAATAACAATGTTGATCGGTTGAGGGAAACTAAAAACATTTTGAGCAAACTTTCTTCAGTTATTTATGAACAATTAACAAATAAAATCGAAAAAAATGCATTTAAAATACTGAATTTGAAGAAAACCATTCGAATTCAATAAAAAGAGTGATTCATTTTGTTTTTGTTTTGCGCTTTTAATAATTATGTACCTATGTATATTTCCGTGGGGTATATAGGTATAGTGGTGTTTTTTCTATCAACGTCATGGACAAAAAAGGTATTTTTACCCGACTGGACACAGGGAGAATTATGTGTTTCGCGCGTATCCTATATGTACGACGTACGTTCCTACGGGACGCCCTGTAGCCTAAACGGCTTGACCGATTTTGAAGAGTGAGGTTTCATAATATTCGTATTCTTCTCCGGAGTGTCATAGGCTAAAAATATAAAAATAAAAAAAGTTAATTTAAAAATAAAAAAAAAACCCGACTTACTGTAGAAAAAAGAATTAAAAATATATGAACAAGACGCATAGTACCTATAACTAACTACCTATTTGGCAGTCGAAGGGTACTCAATACTCATACATATATTTGTTAGACTGTGTAGGTATATAGTCCCGATTGTTAATTAGTTAGGTATAGGTACCTACTTAAATGCAAATATTTTTAATTCATTTTTTTTTTTTTTACAGTCAGTCGGGTTTTTTGGTTTTTTAATAAACTTTTTTTTTTTGATAATCGTCGTGTGCAAGTTAGTTCGAAAAGTCTGTCATAACTGTCACATCTCCCTTATGCCGAATTCACAATGTTGCGTTGAACGCGTGCGTGCGTCGGCGCGCTTTGACACGCTTTATCGAAACTTTACGATTTGAAATGCCAAAGCGCGAGAGCAACAATTTTGTAAAACGAAATGCTGCTTTGAAGCGAATGCGCGTTGAGAGAGTAGAGTATGACGGATTAATAGTTCGGTTTGGTTTCAACTAATGTTAATGTACACAAATAGAGAATTCAAATTTCAAGTCTACTCTCTTTTTTCTTGTAGCTGTAATTTTTGTGCAAGAATTAAAAAAGGATTCTCCAAAATGGATAAAAAAAATAATTCATAAAAGTAATGCAAGGAACAACCTTAACAAAGAAAATCTAAAGAAATAAGTATTAGCTCCACAAAAAAAGGTGTTCGTGTTATCCTAAATGTAATCTACCCATCAACTCGATCTAGCTTGTTGAGCAGGGAAATCCCTCCTGCTCAAAGGTATAACAGTTTAGAGTAGGTCTGTACAATGCAGCTCGTCCTTTTCACACACTATATTAATAAATTTGCGTTAAAAAAACATCATATTGCTTTTTTAAACTTGTGTGTGATAAACATTAGTGGTTCTGTGCCACTCCAACTAAACTTTTCAAACGCGCGTGAGAGTAGAGAGTAGGTCTACTCAGGCGTCGCGTTGAACCTAACGGTATTTACGACTTAAAGTCGTTCCAATGCCTGAAGTTGTATTTTTTGTGGTAGCTTATGAACACTTTGTTTCTACATAATCTGTCAACGCGACATTGTGAATTGGACATTAGATATTTTATTAAATACATAATAACTAACCAAAAAGCATTCAGTAATGTTAAAATGTGGTATTCCCCAACTCTGCCACATTCCTCCACGGTTAGCAGCATTTTTTGTTTCTTACAATTTGTGTAATGTTTCTGCATGTTACACGGATTCTAATAATTAACATTACACCTATAGGAAGGCAAAATGGAGGAATTTCAAAGAAATTTTGACGGGGCCAGCGGCAAGAGGACTGCGAGTTGGAGGTCTCAGTGTGATTTGTCTGTCGCCTTTACCTTTTTACGTTTCCAACTGAAGTAAAATTTATGGAAACACAATAATATATTGACAGCTTTTGCCAATTAAAATAACATCCAAGTTTGTTTCCGGTTGCTCCCGATATTAGGTACAATATGGTTCGTATGGTGGATTAATAGAAAAAAGTGATCAAATGGATACTTTAGTCGCCCATCGGCTACGCTGATTTCATGACAGTTATGCTCGGGGGTTTGTCAGCAGCGATGCCAGTTCACTTCAATTGAAGTAGATTTACTTCAATTTTGGAAAAAAAATTAAAATCTCCTCCCTACTTCACACTATTGTTAAATTCTTTATATCTACTTCACTTTAGAAATCCATTATTTAATCCGTTTCAATTTTAATAAGAAAACCGTAAATCTACATGCTTTAAACTCTTTCATTTAAGCACCCCACCGATTCACATTTCAAAAGAATTTGCTACAAACTTCACTTTGAACACAAAAATTATTTAAATTTTCCGACGTTTATTATTATTTTCCTTTTAATTTTTTGTCAAGGATGGGATACGTTTGGTTGGGTTTTGGTCCCTGTCTGTTCCGAAAAGTTTAGCAAAATACGCGAAAGAATTATTACAAACGCGATGAAAAGATATTTTGAAGTACATAATCAAGAATGTGAATAAAGATTGGCGCGCAAAATTATAATTTAATAAACATATCTCTGTCCACCATTCAAAATATTTTTTTCTAAAAAATTTGCAAAAAATAGTAAAAATGAAGTGAGAAAAAAGAAAAAAAATTTGTAGAAATTTAAATTTAAAATCGAAAGTATTTCGAGTTGTGGTATACTAAAAAAAAATGAATAGCATTGCAATGTTCATACCATTGGAAAGCGAAAGCTACGAAGAAGATGAATCTGCAAAAAGAGACCTGAAAATTATTAGAAGAAGTATCAGGATGTGGATGGCCCTGAAAGTACGGAACTCGATGCAGGAACTGTTGGTACTGGATGACACACACTGGTAGCTGCAGACTTTGGCGTTAGTGTATCTCCGAACACTAAACTGTTAAGGTCGAGTATTTGTGCAATCACAGTATCTGTTTCATTCAAATATTTTTGTTTAAATGGCCCTCCTCCAGTGGCTTACAACTGTATTTTGTTGTACAGCAGTTTCTGTTTAACTTTAAATTTAGCATCAAACCAAACCTGTTAAATAAAAAGTTATAAATCATATCATTTCAATTTTGATCATATGCTTACCTTTTGCCACTCTTTTTCCGTTCTTACAGGTGGTCCTAAATAGTTGAGTGTAGCAGCTGCCGACTCCCACCCATTTTTCACAATATCGCTCTGTGAAACACCTCTTTTAAAATTTGTTGCCTACGATATATCTTGCTCCATCATTTCCACCAAACGTTTCATTTGATCGCGGTTTGTTACTTTCACCCTTAATCATAAGAGAATTATGAAATCAATGCATAAAATATAAACAATTACCAAAACTCACATGTTTTTATTTAAATTTGCCTCCTAGTCGTTCAAGAATTTGTAGACGACAATAACCGACGTTTTTTGAGTCATTTTGCTCAACAAAAACGACTTTCAGAATAAAACGCCAATTGTCGTTTAAAATAAACGACAAGCGGAATAAGGGTGATTGTTAGTTATATATTGAATTTTCAAACAAATAGGCAATACAAAAAATATAAAGAAGAACAATTTTGTCAGGAAAATTTATTTAAGAAATGTTCAAGCGCTCAACTCCACCAGTTATCGAAACACTTGCACCTCATTCAAGTCGTGATTGCGATTTATTTCTTATACAAATGGCTCGTGATGAGCCCAACACCATTTGGTTTTTCAGTGAAAAGTAAAATAGTAAACATAGATATTACTCAGTTTGTTTTTCTCACTTATTTGCAGGCAGCTTAATTTTATTTTATTAAATGCTTCTACATAACCTCAAAATGCATTATAAGACATTTCGCATAAACTGCTTTGCAATTGCAAATTGATTGCTTTCAAGAAATTTCTACACAGTGAAAATTATAATACGATTATCGATAACATACGAGTAGCTTAGATATGACAGATGTCAGTCATCATAATACATGGGCTCAAAAATCGCCCCATGAGGAGGGCCTCCTTCAACGAAAACGTCCGCATTCGGAATATCTGGGAATCCGTGAAAAATCGTTGGTGGATGAGGGCTGCGGCCTCCTTCTGATGTTTGATATATTCTTCCATCTGGCTTCACCAAATACAACACTGGCATTCTTGATGGGTGTATATTTTCATTGAATATAAATTTCCGGTTGTTGTAACTTCTTGGTGCGAAATGCGAACTGTGGACCTGAGATACGTACTCATCTATGGGGAGCACAACTTGCTGCAGATGAGTGAGTTCGTCCACTGGCAGTGAGTAAAATGCAATTCCCTTTTTCGGCCGCACCAAGTTTTTTATATTGCTCATTACATCGGCGTAGACTAGTGCTGCCGGAAGATTGCTAATCGAGTACCGTGACGAGCCGGTCGAGTCGAAATTGCTATTATCGAACAACTTGTGCTTCATGCAGTCAATCTTTGTTTGTAAGGCTTGAAATTTGTTTGTTATCTTCGAAGCATCGATGCAATTGAGGTACTCATTGACATAAGTGTTGGTTAGAAGTGACGAATCGTTTAAAGCGTTCAAGCCCAAGACAGTCAGCATGACTGGATCGGTTAAATTCATAGAGTTCTCCATGATCCGATGGAAGTCTTTTTCGTCGAGCAGGACATCGCCATTGGGAAATTTGTTCAAGTCCTGGCTCTTGTCACTTGGTTCAAACTTTGATGCGTTCTTCAACAAGACCGTTATATGTTGTAGCAAAGCTCTACCCGTCACGAGCTCTCCATTTTCTCCCATAATAGTAAGAGCTATGGGTAACAAACTTCCACGCATGCGAGTAAGTTTAGTTGCTTTCTTGTGCGAGCTGGTATCCCGCCGCGTTCTTATTTGGCTTGTCGCGTTGGTGTGCAGAATGTCTAATTGGGTGTCATCCGATTCGTCTTCGAAATCGGAAATATCGTGCACCATTTTCGATTGGAATGTCTTGAGCTTTTTCGTGCGCACCCGTTCCCCAGTGTTTGGACGTAGGGCCAAGGCCGCAGGACTGGTTCGCACAATTTTCTTATGTCGCACCGCAGCCGTTACCTGTAAGGGGTAAAACTGATGCAATTGCGTCATTGAATTGAAATGCTCAGGCCTATATGGTGCGCCGAAGCCCGTGCCATACGTCGCTGGGCGCTTTGTTGGTTTTTGTTGGTTGAGTTGGTGCTTGTGCTTCGGCGGTTCTGGATGTGGCGCTAGCAGTGCATTCTCATTTAGAAGCTTCGGTTGAATGAGAAACGCGAATGATGGCCGGTGGTTATTTAAGGGATGGTTCTGTATTAGCTGGATTGGCATGTGCTTCCAATTAATCGCATTGCCAACGTTACTCGGGTGCTCCTGATGCTTAGTTGGTTCATGCTGTGAATTAAAATGGGGAAATTGTGCAATCTTTGTGAGGGCAGGCGGGTCGACAATATGAAGCGCATCCTTCCCACTATTACTTCCAAACTGCACGCCCTGCAAATGCTGAATGACTCTGCTTAGCGGCTGCTTCGTCTTTGGGTTCGATAACCGATAATCTTGTGCAAGACTCGAAGTAGATCCTTTTTCTGTATCAAATAAGAACTGCGTTTTTCCACCCACTATCATGCGTTCCGAAAATGTAATAAAAATAGCATTTACGAATGCCAAGCACGGAACAAGACTCAACATCATATACGTATATTACTGCGACGAGCCAACACCACGAACGAACAAACCGACTTTAAGACACTTTCCGTCGCTAGTAGCTTTATATAAAGATTTTTCTTAAAGTCTTTCGATCGCCATCGTCTGGAAAACGCCGTAATAAGTTATGAATCTTAATTGAATTTTACTTTCCGTTGTCGTTGATTTAGTTTCTATTGTCGGTTTCTTGCATCGAAGATGATGAGGTAAGAAAATTGAAAGCAAACGCGAATTTTCCGGTGAAACTGAAAGTGGAAGATCGCGAAAATGTGACCACTTCAGTCACAGTCACGGTGCATGGCGCTTCATATAAGGAACACAATTTCTCTCACACTTTTGCCCCTGAATGAGGTTATGTAGGTCAAAATGCTGTTCGACAAAAACTCTGAATGAATCTAATAGTTGTTTAAAGGAGACTCGGAGATATACATACACACTTTGCATTTCTGTTGCATGGTGCGTACCCGCTCATTACCTAGTTTTAGTTAGTTGAACAAATGAGACAAGCTAAAGACGTGGATTTGTCTAAATCTCATATCATACGACCGTCTTTCGAAGATCTATTATTCTTAAAAAAATGTTCTTAATGAAAAGAGCGATATTGGGTTCATCGTAAGTGTATAATGTCAATTTAAAAAAAAAAATTACCGTACCTGTAAATATTTTGTAACGTATTGGCTAATGGTCTTTAAAGAGTCTACAAAGAAGTTGACTTATCAACTTGTTCGGAGCCATTTCTTAATATATGCTCTTGAAAGTTGCAGAACCTGAAAGTTTGCTATTCAATGGGTCATAAATAAAAACTAGCATTTGCTTTGAGTAAAAGGTTTTAGCAAAGTAAAAGCCCTTAGCAAATGCTTTGAATCGGTATGAATAATAACCTTGTTTGCTAAACTAAATTCGAAAATTCGAACATAGCATTTACTTCGCTGTACATGTCCTTGCCCTGCAATTTCTGTCAATCTTGACAAGTGACAACTGTCCGGTGGTTTGTTTATTTTCAATTTGTTTTCAAAATTTTTGTGAGAAAATGATCAAAAGCAATCTATAGCTCCAATTATACCTGGAAACAAAAATGTTATTTGCCAAATCGCTTGGTGATGTTTGATTTCTTCCTCAGTTGTCGGAAAATGTATCCAATCATCGGCTTGTTGAACTATTTTATGGCACGTATAGGTACCAATTAGTTAACGAAACGGTTGACTGATGAGCACCAAGATCTTCTCCAACACCAACCTAAACACATACATTTTTCACTTGTTAAGGCATGAATTTTGAAATGTTTACTTGAAAGCCCGGATCTTGAAAATACATTACGAAAGATTTAATTTTCTGGATATTTGAAAGAGCACCACCACGCGTCTTAAAATTATCATTTCAAAATGTCCACATTTTCACGCTTGAAACGAAACAATTTTTAGAAGTTATTTATATTTATCGTCACCAATTCTTCTTCGTTTATACTGTTTTTTATTAGCACGAACGTTAACAATGAGAGGTAAAATGTGAAAACGTATCGCATCCATGTTTTGTTTGGTTTTCCTGCACGAAAAAAACTTAATTTAACTATTTATAAACAAAACATCGAAAATTCACAATCCTTAGATTGTTTTATGTAAAAAATGTGCGTACAAAATATTTAGCAAAAGGTCTGAGTCAACTAAATAGCTGACTCAGAATTTGCATAGCATTTGCTTTGTCGGAAAAGTTTTATTCATACCGATCTGAGTAAAAGGTCAGTTCCGCCGCTTTTCGAACATGTCAAAAGTTGGAACTAACTCAAATTGGTTTTTAGTCATACGAAATGTAGCAAATGCTTCGATTTTGACATTTCTCTTGAGTAAAAGCAATTGCTACGTTTTATTCATACGACCCAATTTATTAAAAAATACTACGCGCGATTTTGGTATAGTTCAAGTGACTTACAGAATTTAAAAAAGAAAGACAAATTTTCTTTTCTTTTTTCTTCGAAAGTACCATTTGATATAGACCGTGTTTGGAAGATTCAAATTAACCCGCTAAGATGGTTGGGCAGTGCTTCCAAATTTGTTCACCAGAGATCCTAATTACTAGCTTTCAAAGTCGTGGAAATACGATTTTGTTGGAAGTAAAAAAAAAAAACAAAACAAAACCACAGAAGAACGTTATTTCACGTTATTCAATTTATTAACTCAACTCCTTTGAATTCATTTATTTAACAAATACCATCAAAATAATAACACAGTATACAGCTCCGCTTCCACAAAATTTACGACTCAATCAAAAGCAAAACAAAACGTCAGGCAATATGGCCGAATGCGTTACTGATTAGTGATTACTGTTCAAAATGGCACAGTTTGTTCCATGACTGTACACCCTGTACACGTACATTTAATAAAAAAAAAACAGTATGCATAAGCATTTAGCAGAACTACAGACGGGCGGGTTTTACTTCGCCTCACAGTTTTAGAAGATATTTGGAAAATTGAAAATGAATTTTTGTATTCGATCAATTTGAAAGATCTTGGAATCTTATGCTTTTTTAGCTCAAAAATCGTGGAAGAAGTTTCAAGCCCTAAGATCGTAAAAATATGATAAATCGTGGAATCTGGCACCGCTGTGGCTGGGGCACTAATGCTTTGACTTCAACTTGACTCCAGAGGGACGGTGGAGAGTGACCGAAGTTCTGTAGCACTGTATTACATAATTTGTATGTATGTATGTATGTATATTTTTATTTAGTAAATATTACTATTACAAATCATAAATAAGTAAGTATAAATAGTTAATTAGTTATAAACTAGTATATAAAGTTAAACTAAAGATGTAATTATTTTCATTTTTTATGTGACTGTATCTTTAATATGGGATATGAGTAGTTTTTTAAATCTTATTAAGATTCTTTCATTTTTTATTTCAGGAGGCAATTCATTAAATAGTTTAAGGCCACGGTAACTAAGCATATTTTGAGTTCTAGAGTCTCTATACAATTGAAGTCTAAAATCACAGTTAGTTCTTAAATTATACGGCTGATTATCACATATGAGGTTTAAATTCGATGTTAAGTACTTAGGCACCATATTGTGTTTCATTTTATACACAAACAATAGTGTATTAAATAGTATCCTCTGTTTGATGTTTAACCATTTCAAGCACGATAACATCCATGTTATTGGTGTGTAGAAGTTACATTTGAGAATAGTTCTCATGGCCTTGTTTTGTAGCACTTGTAGTCGATTTATATGTTCGTTATTGCCTAAAAATAAAATCGTGGAACAGAATTCAAAATGCGGTTTGATAATCGTATTGTAAATGTTAATAGAACACATTGTGGTTATGTTTTTACGTATCCTTTTCAGGAAACCAATTTTCTTTGACACTTTTTTTGTTATATAAATCATATGACTTTTAAAGTTCAATTTATTGTCCAATACAACCCCCAGATATTTGATTTCCTTCACTTGTTCAATAACTTTTCCTTCAATTGTTAATTCAATTAATTCATCACTATTTAGCACCATGCATTTAGTTTTACTAACATTAATTTGAAGTTTATTTAATTGTAACCATGAACACAGGTTGAGTAAATCTTCTTTTATGTATCCAATTATTTCAGACACATTTTTACCGCTTACAAACATTAAAGCATCATCGGCAAACAACGTTATTTTAGACTTTTTTAAAACTTTGGAAATGTCGTTAATGTAAATCAAAAATAGTAAGGGGCCAAGTATAGTTCCTTGTGGTACTCCGAAATATGTACTTTTCTCACTAGAGGTCGAGTTATTCACACAGGTCTTTTGGGTTCTATCAGATAAATACGACTTAAACCAATCAAGCTCCATCTCATTTACTCCATACTTCGATAATTTACTCAGAAGTCTACTGCGGTCAACTGTTTCAAATGCTCTTTGAAAGTCTAGGAAAAGTGCGATAATTTCATTGCCACTATGTCTTTCTTCCTTCAGAGTCATTATCAGCCAGTTTAACGAAGTTTCACATGAGTGGTTATGTCGAAAACCCGATTGATTGTCTATTAATAATTTAGTATCACAGACATATTTATAAAATTGATTATAAGCACACTTTTCAACAATTTTTTCTAATATTGGCAACATATTAATAGGTCTGAACTTTTCACAGTCATTTGTGCGCGCCTCTTTAGGTATTGGGATGACCGTAGATTGTTTTAAATTTTGAGGGAATTCGCCACGAATAAAAGATTCATTAACTATTTGTAATATTATTGGACCTATTATATCAAAACAATCGAGGAAAATGTTAATATTTAGGCTGAATGCATTTTTAGAATTCATACTTTTACAGATTGATCTAAGCTCACTTAAATTGATTGCCCGAAATTTAAATACGTTTTGTGATTCGGGGATATCAATGTTTAACGTATTATTGCCCACGTGTATAGAATTACTTATCGCGTTTATGCTTTCTATAAAATACAAAATACAATACAATACAAAATACAAATTTCACTTGCTGTTTACTCTCCTAGCTTCATATTCACTCGTTTAAGTGGATCGGCATTAGAATTGTATTCCTGAAGTACTGTAATGGATTTAATATAATCGAATTCCAACAGTTTTTGTTAAAAAAAATCCTCATACTAAATATACTCCCATTAATGGTCTGTATAAATCACTACACATCTGAAATTGTTGGTAGCTAAGATAATAACTTACTCTTTCCTTATAGAGTTGCGTTAGGATTACAACCGCCTTGTATTTTTGTATTTCTTCCTCTAAAAACATACTTTACTGTTTGTATACGTCACAAGAATACCTTTACGAAAGAAGCGGCAGGTTCAATATTATCAATAAAGTAAAGTTTAAGCACGATAACTCGCGAATTGTTAAGCGGAATATACACTGATCGAAAGCTCATCAACCTTTTGAAAGTACATTGCAATTTTTTTTTACATTGCATACACACATACCCATCAAGCATGGTCGTGTTCATAAAAAATGTAAAAGAGCTGCATTCCTGCAAGTTTCGCGTCCATTATTGTAAAAGAACTGCATTATCATTGCAAAAGTTTGGCAATACTTGTGGCTGTCAACACTGTGCATGTGTTTTTGTTTTGTTGCCGCGTTCCTGAAAAATTATAGGAAAGGAAATTGGTGTAAAATGTATGAAAGTTATTTAATTAGTTAACAATTTGTACTATTTGAAAATGAACAAAAGCAAAAAACGAATATCCCGATGGCACAAAACTCCTTATAAAATTTCCCCTTGAAATGAAATCGGAACAATACTAACTTCCGAGTTGTCATTGACAAAATTGTTTTTATTGCTGACTTTTATACATTTTATTTTGGTTTATACATTTTGTTGGATGCCGCTGATATTTCTGAAAAAGAAATCGAGTTAAATGAAACACGTTTCGATCTATGTAAAGAACAAAAAGGATGCGAAGTTTATTTGTCGTATTTGACATAAATCAGTGCTACCAGTTGTATAAATTTCAAGTTGTCATTACTAAGAAATGATGCCAAATCAAGACATTTATATGAAATTATGAACTCATATTTGTCAATGCATGACCGCCGTGTTCAGGCAGCTAAAAATTGCACTTATAAATGTATTCACGAATAGTATTGTTGCATAGTTTCGGCAATATTATATACGTTTATGAACTCACACCATGATTTTTATTACGTAAAAAAGGTTCGGAAGAAACGGGTGTGAATTCCAAAAATTAAAGTAGTTTTTACACTATTAATGTGAAAATTTTAAAAGTGCTAAAAAAAAAAACTATTTCCGCTGCCTGCTTGCTATCTTGCTTCGTCGCTGTCAACGCGGAAATGAATCCATGCATGATCAAACCGGTAATCACCAATATACACTGCGCCGTACTAATACCAAATTTTAGTTTCGACTTTAAATTTACGGAAGCCTACAATTGAGAAATTTGTATGGAAAATAAAACCACTGTGAACTACTAAAATTTAGAGTCGAAACTAAAAATGTTTTCGGTAAGGCAAACTGTCAAGCATTGACACCTAATCGAGCAAAAATCCAAACGTTTTAATTTTGCTCCATACGTGTCTCATTTTCACTAACACACTCTCCCATGCTGAGCTTTTCACCAATGGATGTGCCGCTTTAGTCGTCTATCAGTTTTAAATTATTGCAGAAAAATAAAATTGATTAGAGATGTAACGGTTTTTTTAATTTAATCTTAGGATAGATAGAAGGGAATACTGTTTCAAACATTAGCTTTTCTTAAGAGCTTAAACTTTGTAATCATTCACTGTTATGAACTTGATAGCAAACTCGGTTTTCCTCTCAATTATCGTACAATGTACTTTCTTCGAAAAAAAAAAAAATATTTGCTTAAAACTGTTCTTTCCTATAGTCTACATAAAAGCGGCTCCAACAATTACAACCAAAATACAAATTTCGATTAAAATTGATATTTTTGAAACGATGGCGTATTTTCTATTTTTAGGCAACTTTAAAAACCAAGTAATATTTTTACTGAGAGGTTAAGCCTCTCATTGTTATTTGATATGTACTGCCATCTGAAATAAATATGTTTAAGCCAAAAGTGTACCCCATTTAAGTATATTCTTATATTTACTGTAGATACGGTTTATTTTATCTCTTGTCGCTTCTGAGTTTTTAACCTACTCATGCTTAATAAAATTAAAACCAAGCAACCAAACTGTTGACATGAACGAATAAGTTTCGTGCGACTATGACGTGCACTTTATTTTAGTTTTCGCTGTGAAACTTTAGCACTTCTAGTTCTTTAAGTACTTTCCTTTCCTTTTTGTGTTCGCAAACATTTTTTAATTTAGGTACAAATGCAAATAGTTTCTGTGAATTGAAGGGCACACCCAAGTTTTCGCCTTCTTAGATCTTATGCGCTCCGTTTTCTTCTGACAGAGGATTGCTTACAGAGGGCTAACTAACAAAAGTTACTAAAAGTCGCTATAAGGACATGTGCATGAAAACCGTCTTCTATTTGTTTTTTTTATTTTGTGTATCGAAAATTTATTTATTTCTACCTATTGTACTTGATTAAAGACATAATTATGATATTAATTGCCTTAAATTAATTGTAATAAATACGATATAGCCATATAAAAATAAATAAATTATTAGAAAACGGGTCCGCTTAACTACTAACAACTAAAGGGTGCCAACTGTTTTCAGCGGCACCCATTCCAAAGCCAATCCTCCTATCCCTCGATGTGATTATTTCGGAGTTTGACGGTAGATTATTTGTTGCAGTATTTCGAAAAAGCTGTTGCCCCTTACCAGACTTTTGGTGGCTTTCAAAGAAATCGATTATGGGGTGGTAGTTGTAGTTGATTCGTTTGCCGTTGCTCAATTCCTTTCTAGAGCTTGAGCCCTTTAAGCTCGGATTTAAATTCACATGCGTAGCTGCTTGTTCCGTCGTTGGAACATAGTTAACAGGAGCTGGTTCTGATGGAACAAGTGGCCCGGAATTTTCATACGGGGTTTCATTGTTAGAAGACCCAGAATAAAGCCGTGTCCGTTTATGTGGTATTGTTGTGCCAATAGGTACAGCGTAAGCTTTCACCTCCTTGCTAGTCTGCTCAGTACCTGATATCTCTAGATCGGCTCTGGATTCATTAGGTATATAGTTTTTGTAGGGCGTTCGACTTCTTCCGTTGTGAGCATTTTTTGAATGTGTATAATACAACGGCCGTACAATTTTCGTGACGGCTTTGGAATCATGACTGCCCGATGGGGGACTGAGATAGGATCCCACTGTTGGACTGAGCCTGGGGGGATTTACTTTAGTTTTAATGTTTGAGCTTCCCAGTAGTAGCTCTGAATGTTGAAAGTTGTCGAGGTTCGCTTTTTTCAAGCCACCGCCAAATTGGTATCCAATGGGACCCTCATCATCTTCATCCTCATCTTCGTAGTCTATCTCGTCATTAACTGTTGAGTATGGGTTATTATTGGGCACCGGAGTATAATCTTTGAAGTTCATATGCTTTGAACCCTCTAGTGGTGGAAATGTCTCCCTATAGCCGTCAACTTGACAAGAGCAGCATGTCGGAACCTTGAATATGTCTACGTGGAGTCCTCGTGTCTTGTCCCAACTAAGGAGTCGGTGATAATTATACACCTGTGTACAGCGTGACCGATAGTTGTGAGATAAATACGAACAGCTTTCCTGGGGAGAACTGAAATAATAAATTTAATTAAAGTTATCAATACTGTCGCCGTCAATATTTACTTGACACATTAAGTGTCCATGTGCTGACAAATTCATTAAATAAATAAATAAATAGTTGGCGCAACAGGTCACTATAAGCACCTTAGGCCTAGCTTCTCACAACCAACCGTTTGTGTCATTTTTAAAATAGAAGATTGAGTTGTATATATGGCTTGAAGTCATAGCAAAAACTCGAATGGTTGGTGGACGTTTTTGCTCAGAGACTGTAGTAAAGGTACCTATGCACTTTTTTTTTTTTTACAGACATGTAAAAAAAGATCGAATGAGGACATTAAATAATATAACCCGAAGTCATTGGGCTGGAAGCTCCCACTCTGACACTATGCCCCGACAACCCAATTTGTTTTCGCTGTTTTAGTACGGTTTCTGTAAATTTATCCACTTATCCTCGAGGACTTAGATCTAGGTCTTAAACTCGAGTTGTCTATTTAAGCAGTCGTGACACTCTCTGAATGTATATTTTACCTTTCATACTCTTTTGGAGTTATTTCAGTTTTCAAGAACTTATATTGGTCTTGTTGACTTCCTAAGACGGGAATAACAATTAGCAAATAGTAGTCTGTCCTCAATTAATACGAACCTACAAATACCCAGTCTCACATTTGTCTCACGTATGTATGTTTCTTAGTTATGTGGTTATCTACAAAATTTAGTCAATTTGTCATCGCTTCCGTCAGCATAATGGAATGGAATTTGAACCGAGAAAGGGCTTTTACCTATTAAAACTGATTTTAACACAGAACTCTATCAGACGTTTGTCTTTTCAGTTAACTTTTAAAAAGAAGGAACCCATCGCCACCATCGAAGAATCTGCAAGAATCAAGTGATTGCTACAACATTAAAGTAGTAGTACAACAGTTTGTGATCCTATTCGACCATAATTCTCTTACTTTTATCCACTCTATCAGTCGTTTGTAAATGTGTACACTTAACTTATATATAACTTCCGTTTTTCTTCTTTTTTGATAGAAATTTGTATAGATAGGTTTTTTTTTTAAATAAGATGTCAATAAAGTCTCAAAAATGATGGACACTTCTGAACAATTGGTTACCATTACCTGCATTTCTCCAGACGCAAAGTTTGAGTATGACGCCCTGTGTTGATTATGTACTTCCATTCACCTGATGCCGATCTTGCCTTCTGGGGACGAGCATATCGGACAATACTAGCACACATTCCCCCCGGGGTTATAACATTTCCGTCCTCTCGTCTATGAATTAAAAAAGTAAATATTATATACCACTATTATGAACAAAATGAGGTTGTAAATATTGCCTTTTGCTTTGGAACTGATATTCCTCTAACTGCTCCTGGTATTCCAGTTCTGCTGCTTTGTCATGATACTCCGCCAATAGAGCGGACATTGCATTTTTGTGCCGGCGAATGCTTCCCATAATTTGTTCTCTATACACAAAAAAATCAACAGTTATTGTTATTTCTTTATTATTTAATTAATTGTTTAATGTGGTTGGTTTTTCCACAACTTTTTACTTATAAGCTTTGCCTTACTCTAAAGTTAACCAAATTTAAATATATTTAATATATGTTTTAAATACCTGCCTAATAAAAAAAGTCGACAAAAATTTCAGCATCTTGGATTGCTTAAATGATCACCATATTACCACATTTTCAGTATATGCCCTGGAAGCAGTGACTCTTTGGAGTTAAAATTCTGATTGTACCGAAACTCTGTATACAAAATTTTGTACAAAATGCCATGGAACAAACACTCCTGAGTGTGACTGTCCTTGAGAGCTTCTCAACTGAGCTGTTCGAATTCGGCACTCAATCCGGCTCAGCGAAACAAGACGCCATGAAATTGGGCCCCAAAAGCAAAAATTAAATGAGGGCCAAAAATTGGGATAACTTTTTATAAATCTCCATTTTTAAAATGGAAAATAAGCCCCAATGAAATGAGTCATATTTTGAGTAAATGGTTTTCAACGTGCGATTTTGTCAGTTATTATAGTACTCGCTTATCGCAAAATTAGTCACCCTGTCGGAAGATGGCGCCGTGTCAATCATATTTGACATCGGCCACGGGATAAAAATCTTCCGGTATGTAATAATAGCTTTTTTTTATTATCAGCTATGATCCATATAGATCATCGATTTACATGCACTTACAACAACAGCACATGATCCTGCTTCTCATCGAGATCACGAATCATGATTTGAGAATTATTTCTACTATTTCCGACTAGGTGGCTTGTTTTATTTTTAAATGTTGGTGTGCCTGTAAACGATAGCCACACTAAAAAATGGAACACAAAAAATCAATTGATTTTTTTCGCATTCGAATAAAGTCCCTGTCCGTATTCCGAGTTATTTTGTTTTTTATTGTTCTATAAGGCTATGCCCAGGCCAGCCAAACATTTGATAAGCAATTAAATACCTACATGTTCCATATTTATTTCTAAAACACTTATTAAACAAAACAATTTTTATGAAATGTTTAGAAATGTTTTGCTGGTTTGTTCCTGGACACCAAAAATACGTTTATGAAATGTTTCACAGTTACCCAATCGTGATGGGAAATAATTTTTGTTTTACAAGCATCCCTGCAGAAAGTGAGCGCTGTTATAAAAATGTCCAGAAAAGCTAAAAACCTAATGAGAAAGTGATTCATTTAATACGATTATTTGAATTAAATCGCGTGTCGCGTTATTGCCCAGACTAAAATTACAAAAATAAAAACTCGCTTCTAATAATCCCACCACATTATTTTCTTCTGGTCCAAAACAGGATAAAGTTGAAACATTTCACAAACATTTACACCCGTATTAATAAACAAATAAGTATACAAAAATTTGACGTAGCTGCTGAGTAACGAGTTGATAACTTTTACGCAGTGTTTATTAATACGGAGGCTAGTAAATAAATTTCAGAAATCTTTTATAAATGTTTATAAAATCTGTCCGATTTGCTTCAGACACGTTTCATAACCATTTCTGAAATGTTTCGGTGGTCTGGACACACCTTAATATGCCAAGATAAACTCAAGCGGTAGCAGCAAATATTGTTCATGTGTTGCATATTTGAACATAAAATACTAAATTTGTTTCACAAAAATATATTTGAAAAGAAAAATTATGCAAATTTGATTCAAATATGGTAACACCCCCGACATTGCAAGTGAAATGACATCTGGCTTGTGTGACGTCACGTTGAGAAGAATATTTGCAATATGGCTGGTGGCAATATGAAGTTTGAAATACCCTGTATTATCTGTTTTGCTTTTGAAAGCAACTGTTGCCACAATTCAAAAATTAAACTTTTCAATGATCCGTTTTGTTTTATTTTCGTGATCTGTTCGGATCAGATCACGCTGATAATAAAAAACAGCTAATGATCAACGGAAAATCTGTGGTGCATTTAGGAATTGTTTCAGAATTGTTTTTTTAATACAAAGGACACTCAAATTATGTACGGTCATACATTACGTAATCAAAATGTATACAAACTACTATATTCTTCGATTGTAGTAGAAAATCAACTCTCAATCATCTATACTTACATAGGATAATCATCAGCCTTGATGCACATGGATGCTGTGAAACGTTCGCACTTTTTGTGCGTTATCGGCACTTGATGTGACCAAGTAGGTATCCTTTTACGTTTTGGTTCGCCTTTTACAAAACTCAGGCGATGCTTATTCGAGATCCGGTAACGCGGACCAGACACTAACTCCTCTGGGTTGGGCAATTCCTCGTCGTTCGTATCATTTCCACTTAATACGACTTCCGTTCCGTTCAAATCAGCGAATGCGAGGTCTTCTATCTGCTCGTACGACAAACCTGTGCTATTGTTCCAATCCACAGAGCCTGAGTCCGGCTCATAATATGGTCCGGCGAAGCTGCTGGTATTTAGTTTAAGATCAACAGGTAGATTTTCTTCTGAGAAAAGCTCGTCAGTTATATTTGGAGGCGGTATGCGGATAAGTTTATGCAAAAGCTTCTCAGCTGAGCGCTTATAACGCGCTTTGTCCGAGCTTCTCGTTGACACATATTGGAAGTTTCTCATCAATTCCTCGTTTATAGTCCTTGGGTCAATGACGTGTTGGTCAACACCGACATTTTGTTCTTGCACCCTCTCTTCTTCTGGGGTAAGTGTATGCATTCTTCGTGAAAGTCGGTTATTAACCTTTGGCTTTCTGTGAATTGTATTGAAGTCTAATCCGTTGTGCCGAACTGCAGAATTTCGAACTAAATTCGATACACCATAAACCAGTCCCATCAATAACGCCTTGTCACTGCCAAACATGAGTGTTGCCTTGAAAAAAAAAAGAAAGCCTCGATACTAGCGTCGAATTTATATTTATAACAGCATCAGAAAACTTACCTTTTCAATCTTGACTTGGTGGTCTGGTTTCGGTTTCGTTTCAGCTGAGATAAGTGCGGATAGTGCTAGTACTTGGTCTCGGGTAAGATCTCGTAAGGTAGGCATGGATTTTAAAATATGTTGCCGCATTTCGTTGTTACTTAAAGCTTTTGTTATGGTAGCTGCAATTTGCTCATGTCCAATATCATGGGCATGATTACTAGACTTGTGTTCGGCGAACGAATCCCATCCATATTGAAAATCCTTCGTTTCCGGTTTATCATTGTTTTTCCAGCTCGTCTCAGAACTCCAACCAGAGTCTAGTAGAACTTTTGTGGCACTAGATTGGATTGCACAGTACAAAATTGCAGCAAATGCACACAGAAGCGACCGGTTGGCTTTCATGATTTTCTTTTACTGCTGAATATAAACGATTCGATATTAATAATCACTACTTATATGATTTTCTATAAGTAGAATGTGGAAGGTTTATAATAAAGGTGTCAATGGAATCTTTCCCTATAGTTTATAAAACACACTTCAATCTTGGATTTAAAGTCCCTTCATCAGAAGTTTGCCCAACATGCTTTGTGGTTTTTTTTTTCAGTTCTTCTTTTAAATTTTAAGCAACAGAACATTTTTCTTTTATTTGAACTCCTCTTTTCCTCCTCTTAATATATATTTTTTTTTTGTTTAATTAAATATCACTTATTTTTATTTTTCTTTGAATAGATACTGTTTTTTTTTTTATTTAATTATTTTTTCCATATTTGATAAAAAATTTTTTTTTTTTTGTGAAATAAAATTTTAACTTTTATTTTTTCATAAACTTAAAATGTTTTTCAATATTTGTTCATATTTGTTATTTGGAAAAAGGCAGAATAAGCCGAATGCTTTTGCTTTAAATTTAAATAGCAGAATTTTGTAAAGCAGGTCTAAAACAAAATAGAATTTCGTAAAGTAGAATTTTTGTGTGAAAGGAAAGAATTTTACAATCCAAAATTTCGACCCGCTCCCGAAAAAATGTTCTGATGCTTAGCAAAGTGCGCGCCGTTTAACATTTCCCAACCTTTTTTTATTGTTTGCAGAATTTTTTACAGCTGAATTTTGAAAAGCACAATATAGAAAAGTGGACCCTTCCAGAATTTTAATCCCAATCGGCTTGTGGCCGATGAATACCCTGTTATTGATTTTAAGTCTTCCTTCTGCTTGTTGAGGTTTTTGTGTGTTTTATTTAAAGAGATGTAAGAACGATGTGATTGCCGTGTGCGGTGAAAATTCTTAAGAGTCAGATATAATATATAGAGAATCAAAACAAAACAAAAAATTTCGCTCCGAAAAGACTCATATTTTTTAAAGTAAAACTTAAAGATGCGAAGTTGAACGACGTTAATAGTTTACCTGCTGGCAGGCATTATGGATGCGGTTGGAAATCCTTGCAATCTCTTAAGTCTCACAAAGCCATTTAAGATATTAATCATATACCCACGAGGAAGAAGATTTAATTTAATTTAATTTAATTTTTTTTATTGTTCATGTAGTTACTTTTTTTAATTTGCTAGTCTGCTTAACCTCGCTAGATTATTTAACTCGATTTTCCACTTGCTTCGTTTATTTTAAGTTGATACTAATAATCATTTTTAGTGCACAGGCTAAATTTGTCGAACTCAAAATGGCGAAATTTTCGATAAAAAAGTTGCATATTGCGACCTACAAAATATTTAGTGTTAGAAGGTTAAAAACGATTATAAGTAAAATAGAGTGAATACATTTTCCGCAAGAAAAAATTATAAATTCGTATAGCCGAAAACAAAAACAGAAATATCAGATTTAATTAATTTCAAGGCGCTGTACTTATAAAAAATTTTAGTCTCGAATTTAAATTTATGGAAGCTAAAGATAGCGAAAATTGTATGGAAAATATAGCCACTGTGAGCTACTCAAGTTTAGAGTCGAAACTAAAAACGTTTCAAGTTTAAAATCATGTGCAATAAGAGGGGAAGCCTAGAGCCTAATAATAGGTACGATCCATGTAATGACAAAAAATGTGAAAGACAGCCTTTAGTTATGCCCTATACCGATGAATGCCATCGCACCGGCACTTTTCTTTTCGAAAGTTCATTAGCTTTTGACCTTAGGCAGGAAATTTCTAAATACAATAACACAGCACAGCGAAATGAAGGCTACCCCTACCCCCAATGTTTACATCTGTAAAAAATTGCATTCCAAATGCACAAATCGTGTCTATTCGAAACCGTAGGAGGCACTTTGTGATCGCCTCCGGGGTATTTCTATACCACCGTAATGATGATCGCTACTTTGGCTGCTTCGACATTAAATGCAGCGGGATAGTTTATGATGAACACCTGATCTACTCTGTTCGCCACAAAAACTAGAAAAACTCTGCATCGTTCACGCGAACTTAGGCGAAAGAAAGTTTATTGACTTTGAATGCACCATACACGGTCAAGATTATCTATCACTGTTGTTTATAAAAATTATTTTCTGCGGGTTAATTTTTTTCTTAATCATGAAATACAGTTGTTAAATATTCTAGCAAAGAATTTCCTACCTGGTTGCCAGTTATCGATACTCGATACTCGTATGAAGAAAGTTTACTCTTGTACAGCCAAAGTGTGTTGCAGACTATGTAATGCTTGACCTCCCAATTTATGAAAACCGAAAGCAGAAACTTGTTATGGATTAAAAAAAGTCGAAACAAGAATATACACTTTAACACAATAAAGTCGCGGATCACATCTTCAGCAACTTCACTAGTGAGACTTGACACAGATTCCTACTAAGCACCTTTCGTTGCTATTTGGAACAGAGCTTTGAGCGACATTCAATGGTAATCGATAAATCATAGGCTAGGTGTATTTTAGAAACAAACAAAAGACACATTCACATTTCAGCAACTCTAATTTCCGTGTTTAAAAACAACTACAAGACACCAGACCAATGTCTTACAGATCGACTGGCGTTATTCTGCCATAAACTCTCACCGTAAACTGAATTCTTGAATAAATTCAAACGCTGCTAAGCTCCTTCGAGTCGTAGGTTCGTATTTATTTTACCACTAGATTCATCAGATGGAAGCTGTAAGGTGTGAGCCGTACCACACCACAGAAGAGAAAAGCAAAACAGCTGAAGAAAAATATTTTTGTTTTTTTTCACTTTGTCTTTATGCACTCACCCATTGGAAATTGTAGCTTCTCATGGGAAATACACAGTAAAAGTCTTACCAATGTAGGTAAGCACTTATGCAAAAACATTTAGAGAACGTTTACCATTTTCTGAACCGAATTGAACCTTTGACTTGAGCGAAATTTAATCACAACTAGGTGAGGAGGTGGCAAAAGTTATTAAATTATAATGTTGCGAGATGTAAAGTTGCAGATCTTTGGCTAATGGAATGTCCTTACTATTTGCAATTATGTAAATTTTGCGTAAAAATAGTTCTTCGTATACCTACCTAATGTGGGCCAAACCTATTCAACCAAAAGCGGCTAATTTTCGTAAAACTAATTTATGCGAGTAGTTAAAAGTTATCTAGAGTGGATTCTAGGGACTGCTTTGCTACGATTAGGTACACTTGCCACTTTTCATGTTAAATTTTGACATGCCGACGTCATTATGACGTAAACACTCGTCCTAAATTTGTCACTACGTGTGATCGCCTGTCAAGTGTCTGGTCAGGCGGACTGTTGCAGCGCACTCTCACAAATAGACACGAGTGACACCGAATTGGCGAATTTTTGTGACATTGGCATGTCGAAATTTGCCACAAAAAATGGCATGTGTAATCGTAGCTCTTGTCCCTATGCGTTTTGCATTGTAGTGAGGAAATCGTATAACCTTCCTCTAGCTCTTTTCCGATCCTATAGAGAACTTTTCGGTGTAAGGCGCTTTTTACCCGACTGGACACAGGGAGGGTTATTTACTAGTACTTGCAGTCAGGTCTCAGTAGTCTAAAGGGAATTATGTTCTTAAAGCTACTTAGCACCCTTTTGCAGAGTCAATGGGCCTTACTTATAACAAATTTTAGTGTCGACTTTTACGGAAGCTCAATTGCAAAATTTGTACAGAAAATATAGCCATTTTGAACTACTTATATTTTAAGTCGAATCTAAAAAATTGTATTGATAAGGCCCAATGGTTGGTTACGTATACCTGGATCCAAAGACGCTGTCACACTTAAAGAGAGTCATACCTGAGTAATAGCTTTGAAATCTTCAATTTTACTTTAAACATGCATTTTGGTCCAAATCATAACCAATTTTTTTTTTTTTAAATACCCATTTTAGCAAAATTGTTATTCGATAATTTAGAAAAAAAAATGCACGACTTAGGCGCACGGAACTTTCTCCTTCACTTTTGTTGTTGATTTATATTTTATTTGACATAAGTAGTTAAAAATCTCAGAAGCGATCTTAGATAGGTATAATAAACCGTTTTTACAGAAAATTCAGTCTTTCGGGTCTTTCATTAAGGACTTGACAACTTATTTTTTAAATAAAATGCAAACTACTTGAGATATCTAAAAAAAAATGTTATTTGCTTGAATTTCTATCAAAACATTTATGAATGGAATTCCGCTTCAATCATGTGTCCACCACGGGACTCGGCCGCACATTTCGACCGATACGGCCGCTATTTCTCGGTCAATATTTGCTCTGAGCTCCTCTGACGCCGCCGGCTTGTTGGCATAGACCAATGATTCATTGTAGCCCCATAAAACAAATTTTGGAGGCGGCCAGTAGACGGGTCCGTTTCTCGAGATAACATGTTCACCGAACTGAGCCTCAATAACTCGATTGTTTCACCCGCTGTGGGTCTTGTGGCACCGTCTTGATGGAACCACATACTCACAGCTGTCCAATTCATGCAGACGCTCGAAGAAATGACGTTTCAACATGTCTCTGTTGCGAATACCATTTACTGTAACGTGACGGTAATTTTCAACGACGAAGAAAACCGGCCCAATGACGTCACCGGCATGAAAACCGCAACAAACAGTGACTTTTTGCGGATGAAGTGCTGTTTCATAAAGCACATATGATTTTTCTCACCTGGAGATGATTTTGCGATGAAAATTGGCGTTAACGCTCTTAAAGTTGCCACCACCGACTCGGAATTTCGGTAGTAAATTTAAATTATTTTTAAACGTTGTTCCTTCGTGATCTTTACCATGATGAAAGTGTTGACTTGACTAAATATTTTGACATTGACGGTAATCGGTTGAAGGGTGCGTTCACACTAAACGTTTAAAGCTGTTTAAAGTCGCTAATGAAACAAATAACTGTTTTTCTTTCACTGAAAGATCTCAGTCAGCGTGACCGTTGTGCGACAAAAGTTGCAATCTGGCACTTTTCGAACGATTTTTTGATATTTTGGAAATTTTTACCCGACTGGACACAGGGAGAGTTATATGTTTCGCGCGTATCCTATGTACGTTCCTATACGGGACGCCCTGTAGCCTAAACGGCTTGACCGATTTCGAAGAGTGAGGTATCATAATATCCGTATTCTTCTCCGGAGTGTCATACTCATAGGCTAAAAAGATAAAAATAAAAAAAATAAAAAACGAAAAAACCCGACTGACTGTAAAAAAAAAAGAATTAAAAATATATGAACAAGACGCATTTAAGTTCCTAACTACCTATTTGAGGGTACTTAATACTCATACATATATTTGTTAGAGTGTGTAGGTATATAGTCTCCGATTGTCAATTAGTGAGGTACTTAAATGCGTTCATATATTTTTAATTCTTTTTGCTTACAGTCAGTCGTGTTTTTTGGTTTTTTAAATTGACTTTTTTTATTTAAGTTGGAAAAGGCGTTTGTAAATTTTGTAAATGCCGTTATTTCCAAATAAAAACTTTTACAATTAGTCTGTTGCCTATGACAACACTATTAGAGTGTTTAGCGAGCCAATTGTTTGTTAAATGTCGCTTAAAAATCTTAAGTTTGCAAAAAAATAGCTTCAGAAATGACACTTTTATTTTTCTTACTGACCCTTTTCCTTGTCACTTTGCAGAATTCTGCAAAGCGGTTACAATGATTATCAGTGATTGACTGGAACCTAAGAAAAATAATGTTTGATGTTTCCCTCCGAACAAGAGCGAAAAAGAAACCTAAAAGAAAACAATACAAAGTGGATCGTATTTAAAAATCTCATGAGAGTAATTTCAAAATCTTTCAAAAGGTTGAATGACATTTTCGAGCCCTGGGTGTGCTCCAAATGTATGCGCCTTTTCTTTTGAAAAGTCATTTTTCAAATGAGTGTATATGCTTGCTGCGTGCATCCCAAAATTGTCATTCGGTCTTTCGTTTAAAAAACCGACACAATAAAATCAATAAACTCTCAGCACGATTGAAATTCAACAAAAGGTGTTTACATAGGTTACTTCTCAAAGTAACCATCCTCAACGGACGAAACTCCGCAGCATCAAAACAGTATCTAAGTGCAAAGAACGGACACGTTTTTGCGACGGGATGAACATCTGGTAATTGCCCTGGGGACATACACCTGCACCATCAACAACATGTTGAAGCTACTAGCTTAAGCAGAGGCTCCTGCTTTACCCATCAAAAAGTTATTTGCCGTCTAATTTAAATAATCAAATTATTTAAAATAAATTTTAGACATAAATAGTTTTGTTATTGTCATGGCGAGCTTACTAAAAATCATCACTCATATTCGTCTTAAATATTTTATGCGTCACCACAGATAATTTTATATGCAAAATGTCAATAAAATACTGACATTTATCTTACCAGCAGCAAAGGTTGACAGCTACCAGTCTTCAGACCAGTAACAAATAATTTTACTCACAAAAGAAGTTTTATTTACTATTTCATTTAGTATTAACAGAAATAAATATTTTAAGCATATGTTAATATCAAACAATAAAAACTGAGTTGTTTAACAATTAACTTGTATAATGTATATGTCATTCATTTTGTTTAAATATAAAACATAAAATAAATTTAATATTTTTTTGTATTTTACAGAATCGTATAAACCAATAAGAAGACTAGATAAAACTAAATTTTATGACAAAAAAAAAAATCATACAGAAACAAACAATGCTGAGAAAAACGAAAACTTAAAATGTGTTTGCACTAAATTAAATGTGGGTTACCATCAGGCATGAATTACAATAATACTGTCCAGAACATCTGCTTTCTTTGAAACGGTACATTTGAAAACGCCGCACAGATGTCGGTGGTGGGGAGTCACAATCATTGTCATATTTCGCACTCAAATTCCGATATCCTTTGGTTAAAGTATACCATACCGTGTTCCAGGTCTTCACTGAATCCACTTACGTCCATGTAGTCAGATGTTGCTGCATCGTCATCCAACCACTTGCAAACAGATCGCGCAATTTCCAAGCGAGCTTCGCGAAATGTCGGACGGTGATCAGGTACCTTCTGCCAACACTGCGACATTAAGTCGAAAAAACCATGCCTGCCATCTTTTGGAATTTCCGGTCGGGTACCTTGCAGGACATGCTGAACAACTTCTCGACCCGACAAGTTGGAGTAAGGAGTGGCACCTAGAAGACAAACCAAATTGGAAGTTATTAAATCATGCTGCTTGTTTGCGTGATAGTTATTTCGAAACCTAGTGTTGCAAGCTCCCATAGGACTATCCCAAATGCCCAGACATCTGTTCCTATCGAAAACTCGTTGTACTGAAGTGATTCCGGTGCCATCCATCGAATTGGAAGGGCTGGTCTTCGACCAATTGTTCCGTGGGTCTTCTTTGTGTTGCTTTTGTTGTTGAAGCTCTGGCCCCAATGGTTGATAAGACGTTCTCCGAAATCGAATTTGAGTTTATCGAATTTGTTGGAATTTGTTCGCATAATGTCGACAGCGTACTGTTTGTCACGCTTTTTTCGTACAACATCTAAATCGATGGACATTCCAAAATCACAAATCTTACAGATTCCATTGTGATCTATTAGGACATTTCTGGCGGCAAGATCCCTGTGAACAATCTGCAAAGTTAAGAAAACGGAATTGAACATCTATTCCCGAAATCGTACTCAAAAACTTGAGTCGCTTATGCTCATGCTGTAAAAGGGGGGTTTTAATTGGTGTAACAGGCTTAAAAACAAACAGGAAATTTCGCACCAACAGACTTCTTTTCAATATCTTTCCACCATAGATACAAGTGGAAAGTAATTATGCAAAAATAGACCTCGTTTCCTTACTACGATGAGTTGCCGATGAGTTTGCGGTCTTTGCGATTTATCTTGCCAATGAAGCATGGAATGCAATTTGGCCCAGAGGCATCTTACAATCGTGAATATAGGAAAATGTTCAAGGGCTAGGACAATCGTCTTTCTTGTGGAAAGAAAGGTTTAAAAATTCTTATACTGAATTTGTTGAGTTCTTACTCAATGCTGGCAATGCTGCAAGCTTGACTGATGACTGTCAGATGAACAGTTGCGGCTTGGGATCGACAAGCATCCATTACACATTGTCTTATTATTTTAACCTCTCAAATGTATAGAACAAAGTTGCAGTAATAAACTTTAAATTATTTTCAAATAATTGTCCTGCCTTATTATGAAGTATATATAAATTCAAACTTTCTTGATAAGTCGGAAGTGAATTTCGGTTTCCCCTTTATTGAAAAAAAAAAAGGGAGCCACGCACCTATAAGCGCCTATCACTCCCAAGAGTTAAAAGATAACTGGGTATAGTGCAGTGTTGCCGTTCTAGCGATTTTGTCGCTAGATCTAGCGGATTTTTAAGACTCCCGACGAATTTTAATAAAATGTTGTCGCTAAAATAAAATCTAGTGAATTCTAGCGATATTTTACTACAAAACCCTGGTACTAAAAACAATGTTAAAAGTGATGAAAAAGAGCTGCTATAAATACGATCTACCAGGCGACGTCATAAGTAAAATCGAAAAGCCAACAAAATCGCTATCTGATTCAAGAACTATTTATAACCGAGGTCTCTACCTCAAACTTAAAAAAAGATAAATCCATCTTTGGGTTGATATTAATTTGTAACTTTTAACTTTCTCTTTTTTTCCAAAGAGTTTTTTTTTTCTTTATTTGAATTTGTTGATTGTTTTTTTTTTTTATTATTTATTTTGTTCAATAATAGTTTACTTTTAAATATTCTGTATGTATTTTTGAACTTATACTTTCAACTTGATATTTTAGCGAATTCTAGCGGATTTTTGCTATGCAAAAACTAACATTTCCAGCGGATTTTACGTTGTGGTCTAGCGGATTTTTTTTCCTCTTAGCGGCAACACTGGTATAGTGCCACCAACTGGACTATCGAACAGAACAGACTTAATGACACAACCGAATACATTTGTTTTTTGTCCGTGACCTTCCTTTTTATAAGTTTAAAGCTCTGGGCAGGGATTACATCAACACCCGGACTTGAACACCCTGAGGTCAACCCAGACAACGATGCATACTACGAGTATGAATATGATAAAACAGCTACAACTTATGTAAAAAGATTTAAGAAAAGCAAACATTGTACATTATTATATTATGCATACTCAAAAATTGGCTCTGACCGATTGCAATTTTTGCTCGGTTGAAAAAAGTGGGTTAAAATTAACTAATTCTCTGATACAGAGATAAAAAGGTTAAACACACTTTATCACTTGTCAACCAAGTTTCTTAATTATTATCAACCAACCAAAGTAAGTTGGTTAAGTTCGTTTGTTATTTACGATTACGACCGAGAAAATTTCGAGGGGAAATTGATAAATGGGTTATTTTTAACCGAGTTTCCTTTAACAAGGTGACTCGGTTATTTTTAATCCACTCTCTGAATGCAAATTGCTAGGAACCACTTCCACTCAGGGTGATCGCTGCAGATTTGCGAAAAAAGTTCCAATTCTGAAGCTATTCTGCAAATATTTAATTTTTCTAACGATATTTAACAAGAATTAGCTTGCTAAACATTTTAATAGTGTTGTGATAGGCAACTGCGCTACATTTTAAAGGTTTTTATTTGGAAATAACAGCATTGGAAACAGTTTTGAAGCTCCTTCTCCAACTAAAAAAAGGGCCAAAATAGCAAAAAAAAATAGTCATGCTTATTTTGAGATTCGTTTTCTTTCGAAAGTGTGTCGAATTTGAAGAATCAGTATTTTGACATTCGAACAGATAGAAAGTTAATTCTATCAATCGAAAGTTCATTTTTCATTCGAATGTTGTGTTTTTTTTTTACTTTCTAATCGTTCGCAACAAATGTAATTTTTTATTCGTCTGTATTTTCCTAACGCTAAACAGCGATAATTGTTGTTTTTCCATGGAATTGAGGCGTTCATTATTATCCTCCTGTATGGAATTTTCTCTTTTTTCATCCATAAACAAAACAATCGCCATGCCTGTTGTTATTTGTCACCGAACGAATACAGAAAAACAACTGTATCAAAAAAATGTGTTTTGATTTGAACAGTAACCATATTTGAAAGGTAGTGTGAACAGAATTGAGTTAAATAAATAACAGCAAAAACTTGAGGTTTAACATAACACGTACCTTCTTTTTTGCATTGTTCAAGTTAAGGAACAATATAGGTTCGCAATTTAATAACGAAATTTAACAACCTATTTTAGATAAGCCCAGATTTAAATTTCAGACTTTACAATGTCAAAATAATAACAATAACAAATAACACATTTTAATATTCTTACACCTGATCAACACATTTAAATATAAATTATTCACCACCATATCTGTTACCTAGCCTTAAGTCAAATTGTACCTAGCAAAAGTTCAATAAAAGCAAATGTCAAAAGCAGCAGTGGACAATGGATAAATAAATACATCTGGGATTCTTGAGAAATCTTCTCAATTCAGCGGTTCGGTAGGTCTTTGCCATTCATAATACAAACTGAAATTACACGAATGGTTACCGGAAGCTGGGCCTAGGGTAGCATATAGACCTATTATAATATGCATGCTCAAAAATTGGCTCTAAATGATTGCGATTTTTGCTCGGTTGAAAAAAGTCGGTTAAAATTAACTAAGTCTCTGTTGAAAAGAACGAGTATTCGTTTTTAAAAACTACAGAGATGAAAAGGTTAAACACACTTTATCTCGCATCCACCCCTACTTATTTTAACAAATTACCCAGGAATATTAGATCAATCCAAAACATACTTTTTTAAGGAAAGTAAAAGCCTGGCTTTTTACTATTGATTACACAAGCATTGAAAATTTCTTAATTGTTTTGATTTAGGCAAAGGGTTTCTATGGATTATTAGCTCTAATTATATTGCTATATAGACATCTTCTTTGTTGTTTTCTTTTTATTGTTATTAGTTAAGTTCTATTGCTGCTTTGCTTTTTGTTTCATTTTTTATATGATCTGTTTGTACCCCACATCAGATTCTGCTTGTATTCTTCGTAGCTGAGGGCAATTCACGCTGACTTTATGTTAAGAATGGTCTCTTTTTTCTTTCCGCTACTTTATTAAGTATTCTTAAGCTTTATTGCTATGTTTTGTTGAATTAGTGGAAGGAATAAATATATAAGAATATTAATCATTTGTCAACCAAGTGTCTTAATTAACCAAAGTAAGTTGGTTAGTTAAGTTCGTTTGTTATTTACGGCCGAGAAAATTTCGAGGGGAAATTGATAAATCGATTATTTTTAACCGACTTTCCTTTAACAAGTTGACTCGGTTATTTTTAATCCACTCTCTGTAGGAGCTATAAATCCTGCGGCAACAAGGCAGAACAGCATAAGTCGACTTATGTCAAGTTAATGTTACTATCGGATGCACCCTGTACCCTGTTCTATACGTCGTATTTTTTTCATTCAAATATCTTTTACGTTTGCAGTGTTATGGATCAGGAAAAAACGCGTAACATATGGAAGGCATATCTGAGTTCAAGCTTTTAACCTTCGCTCCTGAAAAGTGGCTAAAAATTACTTGAGCTGTTTTTCCTTGTTGCCACAGAATCTTATTAATTGGCGAATGCAAATTGTTAGGAACAGCTTCCACTCAGGGTGACCGCTGCTGATTTCTAAAAGGTCACAAGAAAGAGGGCTACTGAGAAAAAAGCAATTTTGCAAATTTAAAATTTTTTAACGAAACTTAACATTTTGTTGTGTTGTGATAGGCAACTGCGCTACATTTTAAAGGTTTTTATTTGGAAATAACAGCATTTGAAAAATTATTGAAGCTTCTTCTCCAACTAAAAACAGGGCCAAAATAGCAAAAAATTGTGGCAGGCTCTCAAAAAAGTGCCAAATTGCAATTTAAGTCGCACAACGGTCGCGCTGCAGTCTACTGCCTTAAACTTTACATCCTTTGATTTTGATTTTTTGGGGGGGAAGATGTGTTATACTGTGCGTCATTTGTTATCCAATATGTTGTGTATACCAGGTCACTGTAATAGAAACATTTCTAAAGCTGGGCGATCTCTAGTTAACGGTATTAGTTCGTAGTTTTTAACCGAAAGTTGGTTGATTTTAAACAAGTGATTTTTTTTTTAGCATAGGTACTGGTTTATGAATTAGGTACCTACTTTACGCAATAATTAGCTTACCCTCTTTCCCGCAATGTATTCCATTCCAGCAGCAATATCCAATGCGAAACCAGCTAACGTCCTGGGCGACAATGGAGCTAGACTCCTTCCGCCGGGCACTGATGCCGGTAGAATGTTTGTGGCGCTACGTGCTGCTCTCAACAGCGACAAAAGTCGTCCGCGCATAGCGAATTCCATTATCAGCATATGAGGCTCTGAAATGGGTATAAAATTGGATAAATATTGTAGATGGTCAACCCCACCCAACCTACCGCTTTCAATGCATGCTCCCAAGAGAGTGACAACGTTAGAATGAGAGCCTAGTTTTCTCATAATAGTAGCTTCGTCTTTGAGACCATCTTGAGCACTGCCAGACCTCACGGTCTTTACGGCCACAATTCTCGTAGCACCAATGTGGCCTCTTAGGTCGTCTGCTTCAGCCTTCCACACCTGTCCGAAATTGCCCTCTCCCAGCAGGCTTTTCAACCTCAAGTTGCCCCTCTGAAACTCATCCATACTGCTTATGGACCCTTGGTCATACTGGCCGCTCTCTTCCTCCTCGTCGTAGTTCTCAATTTTTTTCACAGGGCTGATTGGCTGCTGATCCGTTATGCAAACGTCAAAGTCTTCATCGTGCTTTGAGTACCTCTTCAATATTAACGATTTGGCCAAATACAATATGACGACCAACACCGGAAACAGTCCCAAGCCAGCTAAGACATACGTGGCTATGTTCAGCCGTTTGGTGTCCGGAGTCGTCCCACTTTCTTCTAGGGGATGGTGGCTTGTCTCACGGATGCCATCTTCATCGATCGACGACTGTCTTGTACTATCAGCCTGTTCGTAAGAGGGCGAAGTGGCTTCATCGTAACTGCTCTGATCCGCTGTGTAACCGGAAGCGTCCTCATGCGGCTGCCTCGATGGCTCCAGAGTCCTACTGGTGCTCACTGGGGGGAAAACTGTCGATCGCACCGATGAAAGGATGGTTGTTTTTACAACAGTTATTCCATCACTAGCATTGACTGTGTGAGGGACGTTATCGATGGAAGGTGGGGTGCCTCCCATGCTCTTGTTAACGAATATGATTAAATTAGTTTTGTCTTCCGAAAAATGTGAAGGAGCCTCTATTTTCGCTAGTTCAGTACTTAAGTCGTCGACTATAGGTTCTGTCAGGTACTCTGGCTGCGGCCTAAGCGTTGTTTCTTCGTCATCAATGACACTAATTATTAAGGGAGTCGAAAAATCGGACTCCGTAGCCGCCGTTGAAAATTGTATATCTTCAAGGATCACCTTGGGGGTTATGTCCTCAGCCAATGAGGTGGTTTCGTTTGGTGTTACTATTTCCTGTTTGAAGTCCGCCTTTTCTATGCTTCTATTAGATGTTTGCTTTTGTCCGAGTATTAAGCCTTCCAGTGGTTGGCTGATAAGCGGACCAACGATTGGACTCATTTTAGCGGCATTCAATTTCCTAGTAAACGGTGAGGCATTTCTATCCCTTGGACTGAATTTATTTGAACTTTTTGGTCTGGGCGGTTTTTGCGAAACCGACACTTCTAATACTTGAGGATGTTCTTCGCTTACGGTGGAAATACTCAAAAATGATGGACGCAAAGAGGGAATTTTCCTGCCAAAAAATATGTACGAGTCTGCCCCTGATACCTGCAGGGAGGTGTTAGGCTTGCCTCGCGATCTCGTTTTGTATTCACTTCCGATAGATTTTTTCAATTCGGGTATGTGGTTCATGGTATCATTAACGTCTTTGGCAACAACAAAGAATCCGTGAGAGGATTCGTCAGTGAACAGTATTTCATTATTGTCCTTTTGTGACTTATCTTCATCAGAAGTGGAATTACTGGAAGAAGTAATATTGCTATATCGTTGAATGCTGGTACATTGCCGCATGCAGCTTGCAGTTGTTCTTCTGGTGAAGTTTTTTGTGCAATTACGTACGCAGATTGTACGCAAATCGGATGGAGGAGTCTTTGATGTTGTTTCGATTGGAGGCGTCGTTCTTCCAGTTGTTGCTATTCTGCGGTGAGACCTGAACCTGTCCCGGTGGAGAGCGCTTCTTCGTGCTGCTAAGAGGTTCATTAATTTTGTATCGCGCTCGTGTGCAGAGCTAGACGAAACATTTTGTCGGACTGTCCGATGCGTTGTTGGAATGATACCTCCGTCAAATATAGCTGAAAGAAATGTTAAAGGTTCGTAAGACAAAATTGTATATATTAATATTTTAACAGTGTAACAGTCAAAACCCAACAAAAAAATTTGCATTTAGACAGAAAATCCCAAATTTGCTTTTCAAACTTTAACTGTTTCAGGGAGCTACGCAAATTCAAAGTTGAAAAATTTTGGGTTTTGTCAGCTTCGGAACATGCAAAGCTAAGCGTTTCAACTTTGAGTGAATTAAAGCAATTCCTGAAAATGAAAATAAAAATCCCCAAATTGTATTCAACTTCGAGTGAATAAAACGGGCCTAACTGTTCTCGCTAGATCACCTAATGCAAAATTTATTATAACTGCATTTACAAAACCATACATTCCTAACACGGAAGAATAAAGGGATGCCCAATACGGAAAAGCCGTGTGACTCAAAGGGACATAATTACCCAGCACGCAAAAATAAGGTTTCACGTATTTTGGTCGGCCATTTTGTTTGCGTGGCAGGAATTATATAGGAAAGCTCCGCATGTTGATACTTTTCTACCGATGGCTAACGAAATTTCGCATTCCTATAAAACAAAATGGCTGAACGGAAAATTATTTATTTATTTCGTATAAAACGTAGTCCGCTGCTCGAGCTAAACTAAATTTTATCTGGTCTCCAACTTTTCTCTACAAACATCAGCTAAAGTCCTAGCTAAATTTTGACATAGAGTACGCCGTGGATAAGTGTCACATAAAACAGCTTTTCTTTGAAAAAACTTCATTCAAAATTGTAATTCTTTCTTATTATGTCTGATTCTAGGTACTTCTCGTCCATGTAAAAATTAAAAGAGCTCATCCTTGCATACTTTTCCGCAACAGAACAACAAATACACAACGTTCTGTCAGAATTTATCTTGTGAAAATTTGCCGACCCATTTAATGGACACGCTAAATTTTGACAGACACATGAAGTACATTCTGAAACAAAAGTGTGATTATTTAGCTCGAGTCTCGTACCACTCAGCTAAATGGGTTCGCTTAAATTTAGCTCAGCTAAATTTTGGAGAGAATTTTGTGTGGGAGCGAAAATTTAGCTGGAGCAGCGTACTAAGCTTAACTCTTTGATGAATTGTTGGTTTAATTTAATGACAGTAATTTCCGGGCAACTATTTCCATAAAAAGTACTGAAAACTGTCAAATAACTGCCGTTGCCCATGCAAAATGAAAACATTTAAGGGAATATTCTCTGTGTCCATAAGTATGGTTTAGTTTCATTCCAATGCGTAGTATTTCGTTCCCGTGGTATTCCATTAAATTATTGTTGTAAATAGAGGTTGTCTGGAAATATTCAAGAAAATGATTGACCAATGACTGTTCTGTTGTATAGTCAGGCGATGTCTATTGCTTGTCTGTCATATGACAAGAATTCGTACAGGGGCGTACTTGCATTCCTCCGCGCCAGGGTGTGCAGATTACAGGTTACTACACCATATTGCTTTACTGGAACTACCCGTTTCTGTACGCTGTCAAAGAGTTCAGGTGAATATTTGGGGCTAAGCTCCATATAGCGGCAGCAATATTCGAGCATTAGCCGCGCCAAGGGGCAGTAACTTACTGGTTACTGGTTAGTGCGTTGGACTTGTAAGCTAGGGGTCCCAGGTTTGATTCCCGAAAAACCCAAATTTCATCTTAAGGTTTTCTTCCACTGCGCCACCTCTCGCGAACGTCTGACAAACATTTGGATTGGGCATAAAAATGTGGATCCCTTCCATCAGAGTTGCCGCTGAAAATTTTCAAGAAGGGGAATAAAAAGGGGCGCAACCCAAAAAATTGGCCTTCACATAAAAAACTAATATAGCAAAAAAACAGAGCAGCAAACACTTTTATTTATATCAAACACAAAAACAAAAGACAAATGTATTCATTACGAAACCCGTTTTTCATATTTTGCATTTTTTTTCGTTCAATAAAGAACAAATTCATACTTAATCTGAAAAAGGGGCCATTTTGAAAATTTTTAAAACAGCGTGGACCAAGGGTATTGAGGCTCAAAAAGGGGCAATTTGATCCTAAAGGGGCCAAAAGACAATGCTGCCTTCCATTCGTCCCGAAAATGAAGAACTCACACAAAACGCATGGTTGTGAGAAGCTCGGCCTACGGTTCTTACGGACCTATTGCGACAAATATTTATTTATTTATTTATTATTTATTTAACCGCGCGAGAAGGGGGAATTGCTTCGAGCTAAATCACATCTTTACTCTATAAAAGTACCTAACATAACTTTAAGGACGCTGATGCTATCCTAAAAATGTGCTTCTTACATACAATTCCCGGTTCGGATGTGACTCTCTGCGGTAGATGAGCTGGCTGACAAACGCTTGCAAAAAAAAAAAAAAAAAAGATTTTCGGTAGACAATTCAAGGCTAGAATTACAACGAAAACAAACCAAGCCGGATCTTTATTGTGTATCGTAATCATTATTTCTGCAACTACGCATACTTTCGATTTATATAAATAATTGGTTCATTGAATTCATTTCCTCTTATTTTCTCATCAGCGGCATTCGTAAATTGCTGTTGTTCCTATCGAACAAAACCTTTGCTGAATGACATCCAGAGAGTATACTTATGTATTGTGCTTGTGCACATTGTCTATGGTAGGTACACATCGCTCAACGCATCGCTGAGCACTAGTACAGTGTACAGCCATTTGAACGAAAGTTAGTTTCAGAGCTAGAAAGCAAAACAAAATACAATAAATTTGATTTTATTGCAAACAGTGTTGTTGTTATAAATAATTAACTTTGTCGTGTATAGCAACTTCATCCGTGAAATACAGAAATGGATTTTACGAGTAAAATTTACTTGTAGGTACCTACCTATCTTCAAATGAACAAATTGACACTTCATAGGTACTAATGTAGAAGCAAATGTACTAATTTTTTTCCATTACATTTTTTAATATTAACTGTTCAATTTCAGTGCCGTGACATATATGTATGTGTGTATATACCTTGGGAATACATTCATCATAATTATATGACGTAGGTATATGACGTAAGTCATGAAGTTAATTATTGTACGGCGCTAAACATTTTTCATTTATTAATATATTCACTTTCAATGTCCTGCCCAAAACTTAGTACTCTGCTCGAGCTAAACTAAATTGTTTCTGCTCTCCAACTTTTCTCTCCGAGCATTACACACCATAGATACGGTGACCATTCGTCCTCTTTTTGAGAGGACAGTCCTCTTTTTCCCTACTACGTCTTCTCTGATTTTTTTACTAAAAGAAAACAAAACAATGTCTTCTTTTTTCTAAAATATCGTCTTTTTCCCCTAAAGATCATCTTCCTACCATAAGAAATATGCGAGATTGCGAGTAGGTACCTGTTATATTGGTAATCTTGTATTGATTTTCAAAGATTCAAATATGAAGTCAATTCCTTTTATCAAACCTACAAGAACCTACAAATTTTGTTAGTTTAAGTGTGCTTTAACTTTTGACTATATAGTTATTTTTACTTAAAAAAAATGTCCTCTTTTATGTGACTGAAAAAATGGTCAACGTAGCCATAGACCTTGGGACACTTTAGTGTCAATTGGACACCTTTTCGATCACGCGGACACCTCTTTTTAAAAATCATCGATTTTGGACACATTTTAGAAATTTATTAACTGTTTGAAATTAACGAAATTATCTCAATGTTAAGATTGTATCAATTTAATCCAAGCACTACTGTCCTAAAAGGTGTAAGTCAACTTTTATATACATGACTGTATTCTAGCTGTCATTCTTTCTTTCTTCTGCGTTTTAAATAAACCGACAAGGAGTCGTATTTTTCTGTGTTCAATTAAGAAGCGTCTTTTTAATATTCAATATCTTTTTCAGTCTTGTAAAATTGCAGCACTCAAAGCAACTCGTAGCCAATCAATCAAAATAAACATACCTATCTGCATATATCTCTTTCATTCATACTCTCCGTTGACACGATTTGTATCTATGTGTTTGAATACAATGCAAATATTTCTGTAGCCGCACTATGATAGTCTCCAAACTCCAAGTTGTTCTACATGGATACTAAGTACTCCCATTTCCGATATCAGCTTGTTGGCTGGTGGTGTTGGTTCATTTTTTTCATTCTTTTTCATACCTACGTATGTTCCTTTCTTGTTTTTTTTTTTTGCAACTCGACGTGTTTGAAGTTTTCTTTTGGTTTCGTAATTGTTTATTAATAAACATTTATAATCAGAGTACTTTTTTGCTCTCAGAGCACTTTTTATCATAGACAAACCATACTGAGACCCCCAACTCACAATCCTCTTGCCGCTGGCCCCCTCGGTTTTATTTTCAAATTCGCCATTTTGTTTTCCTATCGGTGTTATGTCAAAAAAGAATCCGTGTGACATGCAAAAACATACAAAAAATGCAAAAATAAATGCTGCCAACCTCGGCAACCGTGGGGAAATGTGAAAGAGTTCGGGAATACCACATTTTTTCATTACTGAACGCAATTGGTTAGTTATTATAAATTGTTAAAAGGCGAATAATTTGATTTGTTTGGTTAGTAAAACTATCTAAAGTTGATGTTCTATATACTAGAAACATATTGGGACAAACATGGTTGTGTATTTTCCGCTTTTGGATATCAGTAACTTCGATTTCGTGTGTAAATTTTTCTTAAATAATGAAGAAAATTTGCCCAAAATGTTTTCATTTTCCCTCCACCAATCTACATTGTTAATTTTTCATGAACATTTTAAGCAAATGTGCACTTATTCCTAAAAAAAAATGTTATCCACACGTAACGAACAATTTCAAATTTAACGGATAAAACTCTATGAACTCTGCCAGCAACTTTGCCCACAGCGGAAGTGTCTCATATCTGCTGGGAGTGTGTTGGTGAGCCGGAATTTTTGAAGTTTCGTGACATTTGTCAATACGATTTTCTATGTAACAATACTAGCGCACCAGATGTGTACACTCCATAAAAAATATAGCTTGTAGGCTAAGTAACGGGAAATCGGCCGGAGTTGGTGGTCTCAGTATTGTCTCTGCTTTTTATGTTCGTTTGGTACAAAATAAGGAATCTTTTTCAGATTTCGGAGCACTTCTGCGAATCTAGATTTTTTTTCTCAGATTTGCTTCAGATTTACCAATATATACGTTTGAGTTTGACAACACTAGTGGAGTTTGTTTACATTTTCGCAAAATTTTTCAACTTAAAAGAAACAAATTGCATCATACAAATGTTTAGAAATCAATCTGGACGAGCATTTTGAATGTTTTCATATAAAATTTAACCTGTGAATGGAAAACGCTTAGAAAAGTGTCGAAGGCTACACATATTGCAATCGCACAAACATCAACACCAAAAAGAGCAAGTGACGTTTCTGTGTTCGATTAGACACTTGCTTGCTTTTCTCCATCACAAAAATGCAGTAGAACAACAGAACACAACAATTTAGCTTGAGAAAATTTACCAACCCATTTATTGGGCACGCTAAATTTGGCAGGTACCTACTATATGAGTTGCATTCTAAAACAAAAGTTTGATTTTTTTAACTAGAGCTGCTTAACATTCGGCTAAAGAATTCGCTTAATAAATTCGCTCAGCTTAATTTTGGCTAGAATTTAGCTCAAGCAGCGTACTAATCTAAAGCATTATAACAAGGGTCACCGAAGTAGGATGCTTAAGTGGGAGCTCTATATAATTCGAGATCTTCCGGGTTCCGGCACCGACTCTAAACGATCATAAGTGCAATCCCCATGCTCTTAAAAGACAGATTTTGGTCTGAATATAAGCCACTCATCCCTGGCCTACCTGGAGTGCGACTGTCTGATGGTACGCGTTCCATAGAACAGGAGTTGGGAATATGACCCAACCGCCGGAGCATGGAGCGCTCCGCTCGGAGAAGTATTCTAGTGAATGTTATAGACTATGGGGACGTTCAAGTATCTAGTTTAGTAAGTCTGACAGCTCTCTCACTAGATGAAACTCGGCTCTGATTGGGGGAAATCGGTCGTGAGACCAGATGTTTCAGTTGACGTTTATGGAAGGGTAGCCGACGAATCTAGTCGAGAAATTCGTGACTGAGTACTAAGTCGACAGTTCTCATATGTGGCTGACGTTGAAAAAGTGACGTTCCCGACCAATCTAGTTTTTGCGTTCAGGTTACATCTCATCCGTACTAATAAAAAATTTTAGTCTGGGCTTTAAATTTACGGAAGCTAACAATTGCGAAATTTGTATGCAAAATATAGCCACTGTGAACTCCTTAATTTTAAAGTCGAAACTAAACATGTTTATTGGTAAGGCCCAAAGAAAGTGGGGTGTTTCCAAAATGATGGCCCTATTATCACCCCATCTGTCAAGCCACATTTATGCACAAAAATTGTTAACCCCATCCAAAGAAACCTATTCTCACTCTGCTCCTTGTGCCACTCGCTGAAGTAAAGGGTGATTTTTTAGCTGGTTTGGTTTTGGCAACACTGGTTTTGACAGCTGACGTGTGTTTAGTACCTTGTGTCACTGTCAAACAGCTTCAGTTTGGTTTGCAATTTAACCATGGATCGTCTTACAAATGAACAACGCTTGCAAATTATTGAATTTTACTATCAAAATTCGTGCTCGGTTCGAAATGTTCATCGCGCGCTGCTTCCATTTTATGATCGGCATTCTCGACCTTCTGAGCAGTCTATTCGGAAGATTGTGACCAAATTTCGCACCAAATTTACTTTGTTGGACATTAAACCACCAACACGTTTACGTACTGTGCGTAGTGAAGAAAATATTGCGGCCGTATCAGCTAGTGTGACAGAAGACCGCGAAATGTCGATTCGGCGCCGTTCCCAGCAGTTAGGCCTTTGTTACAGCACTACGTGGAAAATTTTGCGGAAGGATTTGGGCGTAAAGCCTTTTAAGATACAGCTGGTGCAAGAACTAAAGCCAGCCGACCTACCACAACGCCGAATTTTTGGTGAATGGGCTCTTGGAAAGCTGGCCGAGGATCCGCTTTTTTATCGAAAAATTGTGTTCAGCGATGAGGCTCATTTTTGGTTGAATGGGTACGTAAATAAGCAAAATTGCCGCATTTGGAGTGAAGATCAGCCAGAAGCATTGCAACAGCTACCAATGCATCCCGAAAAAGCCACTGTTTGGTGCGGTTTATGGGCCGGCGGCATTATTGGGCCATATTTCTTCAAAGATGATGCGAATCGCAGCGTTACTGTCAATGGTGAACGCTACCGAGCGATGATAACAAACTTTTTTTTGCCCGAAATGGAAGTTCTTGACTTGCATGATATGTGGTTTCAACAAGACGGTGCCACATGCCACACAGCACGCGAAACAATGGCGCAATTGCGAGGCGAGTTTGGTGAACAGTTAATTTCACGTTTCGGGCCGGTCAATTGGCCGCCTAGATCGTGCGATTTGACACCATTAGATTATTTTTTGTGGGGGTATGCCAAGGCTAATGTGTATAGGGACAAGCCCGCTTCGATTGACGCACTGGAAGCCAACATCCATGCATTCATTCGTGAGATACCGGCCGATATGTGTGAAAGAGTATGCCAAAATTGGACTCAGCGGATGGGCTACCTGAGACGCAGCCGCGGTCAACATTTGCATGAAATTATCTTTAAACATTAAATTGCAAGGTTCAAACTATCGATTCAAATAAATATTTCATTCATTTTTTCGAATTTTTTGTGTTTTTTTTTTAAAAAAAGTTCTAAACCTCTTAAAAAATCACCCTTTATATGTCACAGTTTTCATCTTTTCATTTCGTTTGTGCCTCTCCCATTCGATATACATATCTGTCTCGGTGGCTTTAAAATTAGCTAGGAATGTCAAATACTTTTTTGAAAATGGGGTGATGGGTCAGCAGTAAAAATACATTTTTAAACTTTCTGATGTCAAGTTCAAGCACCCAACAAAATACTTTAAGAATCGCTATCCAACGCGGCTCTTAACGTGGTAATTTTTGCGACCCGTCGAAGAGACCATTGGGGAGATGCCAGGTGTCCTCAATTTTTCGCCGGTCCCAAATTCACAATCATGCAGCTACAACATTCGTTACTGGTCTCAGTTACTTTGCATGCATGCGGTAAGTATTTACTAAACCAAACTTTCTGTACACATTTATAGTGGTTACAACAACTTCCTAACATTATGTCTGTACGTATGTTCATAACTCTTCATAAAGGAAAAGCGAATTTTTGTCGCGACTATTATAAGTATACCCTACAGGCATTAAAGAAAAAAAAAAATTCCGTCTGAACGACAAGCCAGTACATGCCAAAGTGTGTGCAGGTATTAATTTCATGGAAGTCTACGTGACAAGACAGCTTAATAGCGATTTATCGTATACGAATCGCGTAAGCAAGTACTCGTTGACGCAACTGGTTTCTCTGTTTATTTATCAACTAAAAGCCTTGGCCTAAACTTAATTCAACGAACCAGCGTCTACTAGGTACTCGTACGTCTATCGTTATTACCGTTATAGTCGGTCAAAACTTAATGGATTAGAAAATGTTCTCTGACGACACTACTATTCATTTTGCAGTGAAAAATGTGCATTCATAAATTAGTGGCATCATTTTTATTATTATTTTACTCAATATATAAAATAACAGTAGGTAACTAGCTTGTGTGTGATTGATCGAGGTGAGTATGTAGTAGCCATGCAACATTTGCGCGGTTGCCAAATTTACGGCGAACGAATTGTAGGAAAATCAACTATGAAAAAATGTTATGCAATGACATTCATTTTGACAGAGCCTGGATATGTAATTTAAAGATAAATAAGAGAGGAATCATTTTTAACTTTCACACTAAATATTTTACAGGTCACAATGGATAATTTTTTATGGAAAATTTCGCCATTGTGAGTTCGCAAAATTTTGCCTGGACACTAAAAATTGCTATCAGTATTGCGGAAAGACTTATGTCATCAACTGTCACCCAGTTGAGGACGTTTGCATTTCTAGTTTAGTAATGGCGTCACTGGAACATGAAATGAGATTACTTTTTTACCCGACTGGACACTGGGACACAGTTGCCACTTGCAAAAAAAAATTAGCTACCAAAATTGAATGAAAACCAGAAAATGTAACCAAACCAATATAAAAGTTACCAAAAATCTGGAAACGTTGAAAAAACACAAAGAGAAAAAATAGATATAATAGTCTTGCTGAAACACCTTATCACTGTCCTAAGACTTTTCTCTGATTTATGGACATAATATAAAAAGACATACCTTTTTTTTTAAAAAGAAACTTCCATTTGCTTAGTCTTCAGAGAAACTTAAAGAAAAGTGTAGGATGGATAGCACTTTTTTTTTATTTATTGAAACACAAATTTGTTTAAAAAAAACATAAGTCTTTCGAAATATTCAATTAGGTACACTAGGCAGGAACTTAGCCAGTCTTTAAGTAGTTAAACAACGGCTACTTAATAAATGAAATAAATAAGACTTAACTCACTAATGTAATAGTAAAATCTACGTTAAATACTTTTGCTGACCAAAAGCATGATTTTCTCAAATTATTTTATTTCGTTTTTAAAATTGCTTGTTTAAAAACATAAATGTATGCAATTTTAAGACTTAAGACTGTTTAGTTCAGTAAGGAACGTACTACGTCAGTCTGTAAGCAATTAAACAACGTCAACAACGTTGTGCACAAAACCAAAGTTAACCATCTGTCAAAAGAAGAAAATAAGTGCATTCAGTAATTTTTTGAACAAAACAAGTTCACATGGGTGGTGATGACGCATATGCAAATGCAATGCTTTCACTCAGAAACAGTAAGGCAGCATTTAAATGAATTGATATCGAGTTCGTATTTTCGGTGCTCCTACTCAAGTAACCAGATACAAATTACCAAAACTCAAAAAGCAAAATAAAAATTACCAAATTTGGTAAAAAATTACCAAAGTGGCAACAGTGCACAGGGAGGGTTATTTGCAGTTGTGTTTGGTGATTTAAAAGTCTGCTGTTTTTAAATTGTAATTTGTAAATATTGCCGCGGCCAAATGTATTTTTTTTTTTATTTTTCACAGTTTCGTCGTCTAAAAACGTAAATAATAAATAACACACCTTATAGTTTGACAAATTTCAAATGTTTTGGTGTTAGAGAAAGCGGGCGAAAATCTCGCAAGAAGTCGAGATTCCCAAAATTGTGTTTTTTTTTTTTTTTGACAATAGAACTTGAATTTTGACAACCATCTAATTTCTAGAGCAGAAAAACTGCTCTGAGTCTGAAAAAAGTGCTTTTCCTGTCCCAATATAAAAAGATATAAGTCTGACTGAAGTCTGACGGCATTTGTCTCTCATTTCATTGGTCTAGCTACATCGATCACATTTCCCTGTTTGCCTTACATTCGCCGTTACCATAAAAAAAAAAAGCAAGGACAATCTTTAGAAATGTGGGTTATAAATTTGGAAATTCCAGTTTTCTCGCATGACAGCTCTACGTTGCATGCTCCTCACGAGGCAGAAAACCATCTGCACTATTTCTTTACACCAGCGATAATGAAAAAAATTGGTTAATGAAAATATGTTTTTTTCTGCCTGGCGAAGCGGTCGGAGTTTAAGCCAGTTAAATATATTATTAGTTTAATGTTTATTAAATAAAATAAATTTAACTACCCAAACCGAAATCACATTTTTGAAAAACAATATCCGATATTGTTTTTAAAAACGTGCTTTCGATTTTGCCTCATCGGTCGCCTATGATGACTAAGGTATGGAGAGCGGAATAACACAAATACCTATACAGTCTTCAACTTCAACGATAGAGATAACGAGGTAGAAAAAAAAACTCGCCTTAAGTCACGCCTAGAAGTAGAAATGAAGCTTAACCATACTCATATTAAAGATAAGCGCTAAACTGGAGAGTGGAATAATTACTGTTCGTTTTTTTTTCTAATCAAAAGGTAATTAACTAATGTTTTTGGAATTTTCACTTGCAACTTGTGAAGGGAAATATTTGGTTTCGCTTGGTTTCTTAATTTTTTGTTGGGAAGATTGAGCAGAATTGCAGTGCTGTCTGAAATTTGCTTTCCAATTTGTTGTGTATAAGCCAGGTCACTGTAATGGAAGAATTTTAAAACAAAACACACATCCGTTGAAAGTTGAATTGAGTTTCATTCTTGTCACAACAGTGTTCGTCGTTCATCGTAAATCTGGTATATAGAGACTTTATAGGTCTAAGGACAGGTCAAGCTATTTGTGTGTAAAATTTATTACTTTTAAGCATCACAAATTTAAATACACAAAAGAGCATCTGCAGCAAATAATACCAAAAAGCACATGACTGCTAACGAACGGATTGCATATAAATATAGCTACTTGATTCTGATACTCGTTTTGCTATTTAAATACACCTTAACACATTGGGCTGAATTTTTCATTCAACGTCCCACCGCATCATAGCGATTTGTGGTGCGTTTCCGTATTTTTCCACAGTTTCTACAGTGCAACACGGGCGACTGCATTTAGGTAAAATCGTCTGCGCGTAACTACAAAAGAAGAGAAAGTTGCACTTCGATGGTAAATATTACCAACATGAGAATGCAGCTTGGCTACTTTCTTTTCCTCGCACATTTGAACGGGGTATACCAAAAACTTGGTGCCATGCTAAGCTGTCTCGTTTGGTAAATGGTTTAAAAATATGTATGTATTGTAACATACGCGCGTTAGAGCTGTGCTATTCTTTAACTCATACCATAATGTTTATTATTAATTTTGTTAATGATTTTATTTTTTGTGAGATTTTCCAAAAAAGAAACTTGCTTGATGATGTGCTAAGAAAATATCTACGCAACGCATTGATGATAATTGTTTGGCGGTATACGTATAGGAGCCACCAAAAAAATTATTAAAAAAATATTCCCATTGGGTTTTGTTCAGCTACATAAAATAGGCAGATAATCTTCTTGCAAATCTCTGTTCAATCGCATGTTTGCAGTGTGAAAGAACGAAATTCTATGTTCATATTTATTTAAAAACCATCAAAGCAAAGTTCGTAAAACTTGTTTTGCTAGATATTTTGCTTCCTTAAACCAAAAAAAAAAAAACTTGATCCCGTGAATACAAATAACACGTAAAGGGCTATAAGTGCTACTGAGACTGCGAGGTCACAGCTATTTGCCAACAATTGATAGAAGCTGCGAAGACTTCAATAGCACAGAGTGCTTTGCAAAGAAGATGTGCATAAGATTGCAGATACACAACGATTAAATAATTAACTATGCTCTTTTGTCAAAACTTGCTTCCAAAATAAATTAACCGTGTTTTATCAGGCTCGTCAGGAACTAAGCTTCTTCGTTCTTGTTGAGTTTCAAAAGAACCCTTTTCCTATTTAGCTTCTAGACAGTCGCTTATGTAAATCACTTCAATCTGAAGGTTGGGCTGAGTGCAAGCCATGAAGGCCACAATTCCCCATAATAAAGAAATGGTTGCACCGCTTGCTTAAATAATCATCGCATTTCCATGAAATTTAGTTATTTCTGTCAGTGTGGTGAATAGATGGTCCCATTTCCCATATCTACGGCGGGTTCGGACGTGTTAAAAGAGTTAAAAAAAATAAGTAACTTACCGCATATGCAGCTGAATCGAGAATACCGATTCGTTAGCGGAGCATTAAAATGTTGTTTTGTTTCACAAACTAGATTGATTTTGAAAGGAAGTAGTGCGTATTTATGTCAGTCTAGTACTCTAAAACTTAAAAGTCAGTGGACTGCCTGAACTGAACAGAATGTGGTGTAATATGTTGATCGGGTATAGTTTGAAAAGGGTTTTTTAATAGCGATAGGGGTATTTATTACTTTGAACAGGTTTTAAAATATTCATCATGCTGAATTTGACGCTTCCCGACGGTCTGGAAATGCTGCATCTTAAATGAGAAAGCATTTATCAAATGTTTGGCTGGTCTGGACATACCTTTATAGAACGTGAAAAAACAAAATAACTCGGAATACGGACCCGGAGTTTATTCGAATGCGAAATAAATCAATTGATTTTTTTGTGTTCAATTTTTTAGTCTGGCAACGTGATTGTGTGGCTATCGTTTACAGGCACACCAACATTTAAGAATAAAACAAGCCACCTAGTCGGAAAAGGATCATGTGCTGTTGTTGTAAATGCATATAAATCGATGATCTCTATGGATCATAGCTGATAATAAAAAACAGCTAATGCTCCTCACTGGACTCACTGTGTACTGGAATACCTACTGGGCGCTCGGCCTCGCCACTTTCCGCGAACATCTGACACTCTCGCGCCAATACCAAAGCTCGTCTCAAAATTTGAGCTCAATTGGTTTGTTGACTTTCGAGATATAGGACTTTAAATGTTTGTTATTTTTTATATGGGATGTGCCACACCCCTTCTTCCAATTTTTTTCAAACTATGCCTGTGTTTTTTTGTTTAGACTATTTATTTCAAACTATACATTACGATTGGTTTAGGGGTACAGTCCTGAATGGGTAATAGGCATTAAGAGTCATTTCGCATTTATTACTTTATTAGTTTGATTTGGTCTAGATTGTCTTGTCACTATTTATTCGTCTCTCTCTCTGTGGGCACAGTTTTAATTATTTAATTAAATAAACATTTTCAACATTTTCCCTAAAGTTAGGTAATCATTGGAAGAAGTATGCAACACAAAAAAGGAAGATTGAGAGAAACAATGTCAGACTTACTGATATTGCTAGCAAATAAATTTAAAAGTTATAGCATTGGGATAATTGACTTACCTTCGGTTTTGGACAGTTTGGGCGAGACTGTGTCCCTTAACTCGGCTTCTTCCAGAACTTCTTCATTACTATGTAAGCTGAACTTGTCCTCAGTAAGAACAGTATCATTTTTGTTACTTAAGATCACATGGTTACTAACAACTAATAACAGCACCACAAATGTAACGAGATAACTCTTCATCATTTTACTCAATAAAGCACATACAAGAAAAAATACTTATTGGTTCCAAAATTTGGAACGCGGTATCATATCGAAACACCGATTACGACTACATCATGAATATGGATGTATCGATCTGCTGAGTTCATAGGTTTTATTGATTCCTATGCATTTCATGTTCTCAGTTTTAAGTCAACACCTGAAAACGTAAAAAGAAAAAAAGAAATCAAAATTATTCAATTATTTATTGTTCGATAAAGAAATGGTGGTTTGCGAAATAAATAAAAAGTCATCATACCCTTAAAAAAAAAAAAAACAGCGGTTAAGAGAGTTAAGGGGTCATTTGCAAAAAATAAATGAATCTTGTTCGAATTTCTTAAATGGTCGAAAATAGTACGTTTATAATATTATTTACAAAATCTATTTATGTGCCTAAATTGTGCTCTTGTCACGGTTGCCAACACGGGACATTTGGGACAAAGTCTTTTCCTTTCCCAATGTTTCTTTGCCCTTTGTTCTTCCCGACGACTTCTCGTCCCAAACTCAATTTATAAAAAAGAAAATTGTTTAAAAAAAACTAATAAAAAGGGTGACGTACATTGCGAATGTATGCATTTAAATAACCTTGGTTTTGCGAGAAATATTTTTTAAGGAATAAATAACAAAAAATTGTGGAAGGCTCTCGAAAAAAAGTGCCTAATTGCAATTTTAGTCGCACAACGGTCACGCTATACACAACCTTTGTCCCTAACTAGTCAACCACCAGCTGCTATGAGCATGGACATGCAAAACAAATTTACAGAAAATACAAACCAGATTGAGGAGAAAAGCTTTAAAAAAGGGGACAAAAATCAAAAATCTCTTTGAAACTTAAATTGCTTAAAAGTTAAATCTAAGCGAATTTCCAATACAAATAAATTTCAAAGTTTACTCACAATGAAATGTTCAGACTACATATGAAATAAAAACAGCCCATCGAAAGTCTACTTAAGAATTTTCGTGTATCTGAATGCATTCACTCGATTTGACGTTACGTCTAATAGAAAAGAAAATCATTTCAAATTCAAATTTCATATAAAAATAAAGGCTAATTTCACTTAGGGGAAAAAAGGAAACTTTTTTTTCGAATTTAGGGGAAAATTATTGCCTTTGCGAATAATGGTACATAAGAAATACTGATCTGCATAGAGATCTAGAGATGGAATTGATTGAAGATGAAGTTTAAAGAGTAGCTCAAAAATTGTCTCTATCCGATTTTTATGCGATTTTTAACTAACTCTCTGTTGAAAAAAAAAACTATTCGTTGATAAAAACTATCGAGATAAAAAGGTTAAATGCATACTGTTAAAATGTTGTTTATCAGTTATCAGTTTTCAACCAAGTTTATAGATTAATATCAACCAAACAAAGTCAGTTGGTTAAATTCAACAAAGTTGGTTATTACGGCAGAGAAAATTTGGAGAGGAAATTAAACAATCGGTTATTTTTAAACAAGTTTTTTTTAAACAGTTCATATATTTTTAATCCACTAACTCTGTAGAAGCTATTTTAATAGTAGTACTTAGTAGTTTTTAACCGAAAGTTGGTTGATTTTAAATAATGATTAAAAAAAACATTTTTTTCAGATTCGGCTCTTAATTTAAGTAGTTCACAGTGGTTATATTTTCCATAAAAATCTTGTAAATGTGAGCTTCCGTAAATTTAAAGTCGTGACTAAAATTTGTTATTAGTACGGCGCATAATCTCAGGCTATCATCAGGACTGTTATCAATTTACAATGCACGGTACTGATAATCATATCTAATCCATAGGTTGCAGAAACTAAAACCTAATCCATAGGGATTTTAAAATGCTCTCAGATTTCAGATTTTTCGTGCCCCGTGAAACATAAAACGAGATTTTTCTTTCTTTGCATTTGTGTTGGTGCGTGTTTTAAAAGTCAGCTGTTCTTAATTTTAATTTGTGTTTATATAAAATCCATTCAATTTATGTTGATGTTCCTTGCAGCGGCCAAATGTAAAATTTTCTCTATTTTTCACAGAACCGCCATCTAAAAACGTATAAGTCCTTAATAACACACTTTATAGTTTGACAAATGACAAATGTTTTGGTGTTAGTGTAAGTAGGTGTGAATCGCGCTCAGAAGTCGAGCTCTGACTCTGACTCCGCTTTCATGGAACATAAAATCTGATAGCCAGCTGATTTCGAGAACCGAAAAACTGCTCTGACTCTGAAAAAAGTGCTGTTTCTGTCCCAATGGAAAACGACATTAATTTATCTAAAGGCTGCTAAAAGGTTACATTTGGGGGAGTTTTTCGTTCTTCGTGTGTTATCCGGGACTTCTGTAATAGCTTTGCGACTGGTTAGCGTTATGTTGATACCAAGCTTAACCCTTAACCGCAGTAATTAAATAATTTCAAACTTCTACACTCAGCTTAAGTTATTTTATGCAAGAATGTGCATACATATTTCTTTCTGAACTCTCAAGAATTCACCTTCTGTAGTATATACCTATGGTAATGCTTCGCAAGTGTCGAGTCGGTACAGGTTCCTTGTTGTGTCTCAAGCAGAATAAGAAAATAATGCAAACATAAGCCCGCACAGAAAGAGCTGCTGACCTCAGATTAATGGTTGGTTATGTTATGAGAAATCACCTGCTCAACTTGCTATACATCTATATCAACAGATTTTTTGTTACCTCACGAGGCAACAATGGAGTCAGCTACAGTGCAGTTGTTGTAAAGAAGTGGTATCTACCTCATTCCAAACATCTTTCTAAGACTCTTAGTAAGCATTGTTTTGCAACTGTACAGTGTACAATGTACACCACTGCAGAGTAGAAGGTTGTCTTATTGCAATTTCCAGTGGACGAAACTTTAAAGCACTAAACTAGTGGCGCATTACGACTAGGCAGGTAGGTACTGCGCACTATTGTACGCCACAAAATGTTTCAATAGATATGCGAACTATTCAGATACTGATCCGGTCGAGTAGCTGTTGCTTGCACCTTTTTTTAAATGCTATATGAATGGATATTGGATACACTATACATATATGTATGCAGTTACACATAGAAATAAATAATAAAAATTGCAGCACAATAGAGTAAATATCGACCATAATTACTTTTCGAAAACTGGTCTGTTAATGTGGAAGCGCAAGTATGTAGGTAGGTACTCCTACAACAATTTTACAGATACTTGTTGCATTTATGTAGACTAAGCATTCTTTTGTATTTGCTGATTTTAATTTTAATAGAAGGTCATTAAAGTCGCAGTATGTACATAGGATTCGTGGCTTAGAAGAATAAAGCTTCATCGACTAGGAACTGAGATAGTTGCAGGTTGTCAAACTAACTTATTGGCCAACGGGGACTGCGAACTGATGCTCTATATCTGTTTGATTAAATTTACTCATTGGAGACTATATAACTGTTATCTATCTATGTTACTAATGCATGCATTAATTCAGTTGCTTACCGAAAGTGTGTCATTTTAAAAATGGTTAACCTAGGTTAATTTATAAAATGCATAATCTGTTTTGGAACAAAGTAGAAAGTTCGAATAATGACTTATAAATTAATAAATGTATTTTCAGTGTATGCGAGAGTATAAGTGAGTGCCTATTGTTTCTATTCAAATGACAGTTGTTTTAAAAATTGCGGTTCGGTTCATCAGTCAGTTCCTAACTAACAATAATTTGAGCCCGCCCATAGGTATGGTTTCTTTCATATTCTCATGTAAGCAAATAACAGTAATTAACATTCAAAAGTAAGTAAAGACTCTGATTAAAATTTGAATATAGGGAATTTTCTATTTCTGACCTTACGAGTTGGTAGCATTTTTGTTGATCGTGATTTGATCCACTAAATATACTAAAGAGACAATCGGTGTTTACCCTACCACTATGCTGTTATGTAAAGAGTTGAATAGATTTTAAGGTAAAGCTTTCATGTGGATGCATACCAACACAGTGTTGTTATCCAATGTAATCCAATGTTTTTTGTGTGTGTGTATTTATCCATCTAACAACGAAATCCAAATATTTTACACACAAGATTGTGTGATTCGCAATTACAAAACAGAGATTAATTCATTTTCACTTTGCATATCCACAACGGAATTAAAATAAGTATATTCACATAACTTGCACTTTATACTTTTGTATAAAATATTTCAATTTGGTTTTAAGCACTGACTGATTTATTTTCGGGAAATTTTGATGCGAGAACAAAATGGCATTTTAAAATTAAAATTGGTTCCACTTGTTAACTAACAGCAAACTTATCACAACCATGTATCTTTGCACCGTGTAAATGAAGTTTATCTACTTTAACGAAAAGAGAAAACTGTAGCGATAGCCGAAAACTACGCGTAAGCTCAAGTGCTGCTTTCAACCGACTGAAACAGGTCTACCTACCAAAGTAATGTAAGGTAGGTACGTTGTACGTACAATACCATTCGTGTGAAAATCGACATAGCTTAACTTGCTGCCGCTGCCCACTGCCACTATATCTAGACTCTTACTTTACCTACCTTCTAGCAGCAAAGCAAAAGAGAACATCTGTGAAGAGAAGCTCATCTTGTTTGCATTTGCATTCATTTGTGATATCGTAAAACGAAGTCGTAAGCTTAACTAGGTGAGTGTGTCTCAATCTCGAAACGATATATAACTGCAGAAAGAGATCTAAGCTGAGTTTGTCAATGGGCCTTACTAATAATCATTTTTAACCTTCACACTAAATATTTTGTAAGTCTCAATGGGTGTTTTTATATGGAAAATTTCGCCATTTTGACTTCGTAAAATGTAGCCTGGACACTAAATATGATTATTAGTATCGCGCAATGCATTTAGCCGGCCGTCAACAGTGTGAGTTTTTGAACTGAAATTTCTTGTCCATTTATTACTACGTTCCATAGGATACTGTCAGCAAATTGTGGTTGAATAAGACGTAGATATTAATTGGTTGACGGTGGTTATATGAATTGATTTTACTCAAAAGAAATGTTAAAATTGAAGAATTTGCTAAGTTTCGTATGAAATGAAACTGATTTGAGTTTTTTTTGGATCTTAGAAGGCCATTTGAAACAGTCGATCGGTAAACACTGCTAAAGAAACTGGAAAGTTATGGCGTGACAGCAGTTGAAAACCAATGGTTTGAATCATATCTACACAACAGACTACAGGTAGTTAAATTTAATAACGAAATATCTCAACCATTACAATAATAGACTTGGAACAATTTTATTTTTGTTCTATATTTTGATTTGAAAAATGTTCGAAAATATTGTAAAATTATCTTATTTGCTGATGAAGGTCTTTTGTATGCTAATGATGATAATTTACGTAATATGTAAAAAAAAAATTACTCGAAGATTTGAAAAATGTCAAAATATATCTTGATATAAATAAGCTAGAATTAAGTGCAGAAAAAAACTAAAGTAATATTTATTAACGAAAATAATGCAGGCCTTACATTTGAAGAATTTGAATGCGTTGATAAAATAAAATACTTAGGAATAATTTTAGATAGCTAGCTAAAGTTTGAAGACCTTTTTAATTTTATAATTAAAAAATTAGCTAGTAAAATAAGATTCTTTCGAAGAATGGCTATAAAAATATATAAGACCATATCTACAGTATTGCCCAGTAATACTGTTACTTGGATCTGTAGGTATTCATGAAAAGTTACAAAAATTGCAAAATAGAGCTTTGCGGTCTGTACCTACTAAATTGTACTATATATACACCTATTATTTAATATGTTGCAGACGCTAAATTGGCCAGCAAATTATAATGACTTATACACAGAATACAAAATAATTTTAATTTTAATTCAAAATTGTCACTTAGAAGAGATGTCCAGCCTTATAATTTATGGAATAACAACAATTTGAATCTTAAATTGTTTAGGAATAAAAAAAAATAAAAATATGTTTTTTTTAAACTTATATAACAAGCTCCCTAATGTTATTAAAAATGAGCGCAACTTTATACAATTCAAAAGAAAGATAACAATGCATATGAAAACGAATTTTTAATGAACATTTTGTAGTACAAAACGGTTAAACTTAAGAAATGTAATGTGAAACAAAAAAAAACTGTTCATATAGCTTCAAATATAATGCTAAATAAATATTTAACTAACTAAACTCTAACTTTTGATATCTTCGAAAAGCAGCGCCAGTTACCTTTTTTTCGGTATGAAGAAAACGTAGCATTGCTACGACAATCCAGGCCCGCTATTTTTCTCACTCAGCCGTATTTCGTATATTTTGTAGGCACATTTTTTTATAAGACAATCTAAGCATTGTGAATTTTTGATATTCTATTTATAAATTTTGTCTGTGCAATAAAAAAACAAATTGTTTCGTTTCGCGCGAAGTGTGGACTATTTATCTTACAGCCCTATTATGCCTATCAAATATCAATTATTTGATACTTGATAAGATCTATCAATTCATCGACAATTTGGTATTATGCGTTTCAATTGATAATTTTTACCCCATTGTGAACGTTAATCAAAATATCATTGAGAATGGCTTCTGTTTTGAAGTTTGACGTTTCTAATTTGTATTTTGTTTTTGTTTTGTGGCTGAAAAAATAACTACCGACGAAATTTCGGTCTAAGGCCGTTTTTTTTTAACAATAAAAACAAGGAAATAAATGTTATGGTTTGATGTTAATAGAAATTTGTAATCGCCCCAATATTTGATACGTTTCAACAAGAAATTTGTGGTTGATAGAAAATTTGATGAATATTCTCAATACCTTAGGGTTATCTTACAGAGTTCACTTTTTGTGTGTTTTTTCTTAAAGCTTGTGCGCTGCTGTTGCGAAACATTTTCTAAAATACGGAGACAAATATTTGGGGAGAGTTCCACTAATTGATACAACAGAATAATGGTGAAAAACGTGTGGTTAACAATGTTTTGTTAATTTTAAACAACTTCTGATTTTAAATACGTACTAAATACGCTTCGTGACTGGATCTAATGACGGCTAGAGTTTGCTAATGACGACTAAGTGAAGATAGAACTAAATGGGAAAGGAACTAGACAACTGGCCGTAATTTTAATATTTTGACTAGTTGTAACTCGAACGTAAAAATTGAAGTACATAGTCACGAAATTCTTGTCTAGATATGTCGACTAACATCCATAAACGTCAAAAAAAAATGGCGTAACCAATTTAAAATACATTCTTGAACGTCACGCATTAAAGAAAAAAATTATAATAATTGACAGAAAAAATATACAACCTAGTGAAAAAAAAAAGCGGCCAACTAGGTTAAAACAATTTTCATAAAAACTTCTATTCTATATTTGGAAGTACCTACATAATAAAGCGAATTGTGAATTGTGAAGAAGTGAATAATAGTAGTTTCTGGCATTTCATTTACATTATAACGTTTTTTTATTCGCAGGTCCTCGCGAATCAGTTGCGGCACGTATCTTCAGTTCGCGAGAAAATTGCTGTTATTGTAGATTTATCTATTTAAAACCATTGAGACGCAGGGTTTTTTTTAGAATAGTTAGTTCTGGTAGAACAAACAGCAATTTTCAATTCAAAGATAGATACAATTAAATTGATTTGTTCCCAATTCGCGCTCATGTGAAAAGTCCTTTAGTGCGGCTACCTATCGAAAAAAGTGTGATTTTATTTTTCCTGCGTTCTCGCTCTGCACCCTATAAAATAATGTCAAACTGAGCTATTTGTAAGCAGTTTGCTCTTATAGCTCAATAATGCTTGTACAGGCAGCTAACTGAGCTTATGACGGCTCCTTTTGTGTTGTGTTGATTGAAAATAGAAATTTCGTAAAATGTTTCGTTCTTTTAAATAAACAAAAAAATATCTATAAATAACCAAAGGAAACACATCCTAATTAAACAATGTAAAGTGTTCCATTTCATTTGATGTTTTTCGTGCAATAATTTAATAAATCTTAATGGGGCTATAGTTTTAACTAATATGTCAAGAGATTGACAAAGCAGCTTTGTGTCGAGTGTTGTGTTTATTTGGGTAAAATAATCAATTAAAAAGTTTGTTTTGCTTTTCTTTTGTTCACATTTGCAAAATGCTTGTTTGGCTATGTTAATTTCGTCACTGAGTTGGTAGCAGCATTTAGGCAAGACTGCGACAGCATGTCGGACGAATTTATGTTGGAGCAGGAGCCCAATAATTGTGGGCCCACGGAAAATTTGTTGCTGGAGACGCCATCTTTATCCACTTTCTCGGTCGGCGATTCAAATAATATCGGGCTTCCATATCAAAATGAGCCCATAATGCAATCATCACCTCCGCATTATCGTCATTCTCGTGCCTATAGACATTTTAAGAATCCGCCGCAACCCCACATGTGTATTCGAACAACAACGGAGCATGGTGAAGAGCTCTTCATTAATGTCTTGAGTTGGACAAGGATAGTAATTCCGCAAGAACCAAGTGACCCTATTCCGTTGTACGGAGGAATGAGAGTGAGTGGACAATCATAATTGAAAATGTTTTACCTAACTGAGTGGTTTATTGAAGGTACCGCCGGGAAGTCCTCGTAGCCCTCCAATTGTCTTTGCTGTAATGGCAAATCCAGAGGTACTTAAAGATTCTGGAAGGCACAGCAAAGATCCTGAGGAGAGACGAGCAATGGTTGAGTTGATGTGCGATTTTGTTGAAGCTATGAATCCAGGCGTGAAATTGATACGGTAAGTAATCTTTACGTTACGCCCTTAACGATAGTAAAATTTACTATGGCAGCGAACACAAATACTGCAAATTTAATTGCCGGAAAATCGCCAAATGTATGGTCAGAAAGCCATGAACGCCGCGGCGCTTCAGATAATATTTTTGGGTGTGTCAGATGCAATTAAAGTGGATCACTCAAGTTCCTCTTGCAACCCGTCGGATTATTTCCATACAGTTCATATAAATATATAGGAGCATGTTCACCACATGCCTTTAAAAAAACAGCAGATTTTTGTCATACGCTAAAATATTGCAAATTAGTAAGAAATGTATCAACATTTTTTCGGTTGTCACAAGTGGGTTCAAATATTGAGCAAGAGATGTCAGGACATAATGCGAAAAGAAAAAACTGCTCGTCCGTTGAAATAGAGAGGAAGAATATGCATACTTCCCGTAAAATTATATGCTAAGTGGAGATGGATTATGCGCGGCTCTTAAATCACTCGCCTTCCGCATACGTGTGCACAAACGATTTGCTTCTGTAACTTAGAGCGCAAATCATTCGTGCGCACGAAATCATTTCAACGTTTTCGCCTTACAGAATCTGACCCCTGCTTTCTGCACAAGATCAAGCTAAGTTTATCCGGCTATCACAACATTTCGAAAACAAAAAGTTGGAGAAAGATACTCAGACATCACTTTCTATTTTCAAATGACGTGCAACAGCGCAGCGTTTGGAAACATTAAATTTGAGATGTCGTTTGTCTCTTCGCTTGCAGGGAGCCTATCACTCGTCATATAATTCCGTCCCATTGCATATGCATGAATATAGCAATACGCATGCTAAAAAAAATAACTGATGACAGTAAATGACATACCGAACTATACAAAGGACAACGATCAGCTGAGTTTGTTTTCGTTTGTTGACTTGATCGGTTTGTGTTTGATTTTTCGTGTCATTTGTGTAAGTTTCTTAAGTGAAAATGAAAACAAAAAATAGACCAAGATCGGCCTTCGGAATGAAGGAACATCTGTTAAGTTCGCTGATACCATTGTTGGACATCTTTAGCCGTTAAAGGTTAAGGTTTGAGCTCGTACTATTGTTGTAAACTATGCAAATCAATGATCTATAGACTCGTAGATCATGTATGTAAATAAAAAATCGTTCGATATTCCGTTTTCTTTAACTCGAGCTCCTCTTCAAAGTCATTTTGAAGAGGAGTGCTGCCCTAACTTTCGAAATTGTAATACTACAAGCGTTCACGGCTGCCTACACTGGCTCACTTGATCACTCTGCCAAGTGAAAATGAATACCTCATTTGATTTGTTACTTGTGTTTGGATTTGGAGGTTTTCACAGCGACATCTATTTACTTGCATTTAATATGAACCCAGTTGCACACAATATTTATTTATCTACTCTTTGTACTTACACACTCATGCAGAATACATAGAAATATGTTTTTATTTAAATTTTAGCAATGCCGTCATTTTAAAGGACAGGGATATTTCGGGAGAGTTAAAAGATGTATGGAATGCCGTGCAAGCGCAACGCGACAGAGAAAGAGAAGAGCAAATGGTTCAGCAACGCCAACAACAGCATTATCACAATACTACAACACAACATTTGTTTCCCAAGTCACAAAATCCCTTAATAGACGAATCTCAGAGTGAACAACCGGAAAGTTCCAACGCCACAAGTAGCGCCTCTGAAAATAAAATAGTTGGCATGGAGTTTGGACCCGAAGCATCGCATATGTTGAGAAACGATCAAACGACTGATCCATTGCTAAAAAATGTTTCCGATGAAGCTCATTTTATAGGAGAACATCTTGAAAGTGCAATTACACAAGACGAAGAAGACGGCCATTTACAGACTAAGATTCCCGAAAGAGAACAACCGAAAGCATCTTTGTCTGGCACGGCGAGCGATGCAGCAGAACAAACAACTGCTGAGCCTGCACTCACTGAAGCTAACAACATTCATAATACGAAATTGAGTTCAATAGCCATTACTGACAATACAAACAAGTGCAACAACGTAACTAACGGAGGTAAAAAGGTTTCAAATACCAACAGTGATGCTAATCCCAGCTCTACGACGACAAATAAAACTCCATCAGCAGCTCCGCCAAAAAAAGAAAAATTGGGGGGCTTTCTACCAAATGGCTGCATTTTCCCTCGATTCAAAAACAACAAGCACAAAGACAAGGACAAAGATAGTTCCAAATCTACCTCCAAGGACAGAGAAAAAAACTTGCTACATGTCCTAAAGAAAAATAAAGATAAGCAAGAAGATCCCATAAAAAACTGCATCAATCTCGAAAGTGAAATCGAAAAGCTAGACCTCAACAAGATAGATTCAGCCACAAGTAATGACAACATGTTCATGAAGCTAAAAGTCGCTGCATCAGCTGCCAAATAAGTCAAATAGTGCTATGCAACTCGCATCTCTTTTTATTTTTGAATTTAAGCATTTTCTTATGGCTCGGAGTCATCACAATCACATAACATGCATGCATTTAACACAAATTGTTGTTTCAATTCGAGCAAGGTGTGCGTCAGCGCACATTTCCCATCACAAAACATTAGAAAACCTTCTTAACGCATTCATACTTCATAAGCCTTGTGTAAAGCCTTCGCAAAATACAACTTAACAAACTTATGTGCCATAACAGATATTGCATTTATACATAGAATTTGAATTCTAATCTCGTCAGAGCACAACAACAAAACGTTATAATAAACACGCACAGGTACACACTTACCCAGTTCATTTGATCGCATAACTGTAATTTTAAGGCTATAATTATGTTCTTAAAACCCATGAGAACCTTTTTTTTGTTGTGTACAGTAATTGTTCGTAGACAATCATCCCAATGACAGTTCAAGAACCGAATTTTTCACTTTTTTTTTTTATACCTACCTACGGATGTTTAGAGACATCAACGATCAAGGTTAATTTGTGTTTTAGTTCTATTAAAGATTTAATAAAAACGCGCATGTAACATGAGTGGTTGTAAGTAGTAAGTGTCTGTGTTTCTAGAATAATAAAGTCAGTTAATATTTTTGTAAAGATATGTTCGGAGTGGAATAGACGTAAGTTTTAAACTCAGTGCTAAACGTTCGAATTGCTTTTTAATAAATTTAGTGACATTTTATCTGATAAACAATAACCCTAGCAATGTGATGCACATTTTGTAGGTTTATCTTAGCGTTTGAACTCGAACTATCGTCCTCGTTGGCAATCTTATTCGTCTCTGGCTTGTGCTAGTTTCATTCAGTGTCTCATATCCCTCAACACACGACACACTTTGACATTGTTTTCCTTGGAGGCCGGTAAATCTATTTGATGGATATGAACTTACATTTGCCAGGATCTTCAAATAAACCTAAATTTGATTGAAACGGAAAACTATTGTTGAAGAAATTGTCATACATACCATGTTGACGCTCTTCGCTGACAATCTCGGTATCAATTTTGTTAGTTTTTCAAATGTCCTGCGGACCATGTTGACGTTCTTGGCTCACAATCTCGGCTCGGAAATCCAGCGCTTCGCTGTGCATCATCTTTGGGTTTTATTCGCCCCAAATGACACAATTTGCTAATGTCGTCTTCCATTGGACTCACTCGGAGATCCACTCGTTCTATAATCCAATGGAGCAAGAAAAGTGCTTCTGATTGAATCCACAAAAGTATTGGTGAAATGCCAAAAAATAATCTACTGATTGACTTGTATAAAATACATAAATTACACTTGTGAGTGACTTTCGAGTGGTTTCTCAAATCGAGAAGCGAAATTCTCTTCTCAGAATCATTAAAAGAATATTTTTTGTGCCTATGGAATGTTTCCGAATGGTTTTTGGTTCCGGGCTCTCCCGGACGCTTCTTTTTGCCCAATGGAAGAAGACATTATTAACAAAGCCATCAAGTCAAAAGTCAGTCGCATCATCATTGCACACAAATTTAAGGCGTGATTTTGGATTGCCTGTCCAACTGTCAATCACTGAACTCGCTATTCGTCGTCTATGCTTTGTTAAACAAAACAATAGCTATTAGCTGACTGAGAGTAGCCATTTCAAAGAAAACACCTAATCACCCCTACCGTATTTGAATTCGTACGGATTTAGAGTTTTCGGTGGGCACTTTTGCTTTATTTTCGTTTTAGTACTCTTAATTTTAATCAATTTCTCTGGACTAACGAGTGACTGAACTACAAAAGCAACCTGAGTATTTTTTGAGTTCAAAATCCACGCGAATTAAATTTCGATGGAAATTGATCGCAGGTGTAAATTATATAAATATGATGTACGAGTACATAAAAGATCTTGGACAGGAACCACCGCCTAAAAATGTTTGACTCGAATTGGCGTGCGAATCAAGATGATAATATCCGCGCGCTTATTTTGACAAAATAGAAAAGTTAACAGTCATCCTTTTTAAGTTAATTAACTCAATTGAATACCTGTTGTTTGTTCGTTGATGCCTTTGGAAAAACCTCACTGTGTTCTTTCAGATCCTAAATAGGAGAACAAGCCAAGGAAAAACGCTCTTGTTTAAAATTTTGAAAGTGAAAACCTATTTCTCAAAGAAAATAAATGCATATAGCAATTACAAAAATCTGATCTTCAGATAACGCATTTATAATACTCCAAATAAGGACAGTCGTTCAATACGTACAGTTTATTGCCAACACGTTTCCAAATAGTGTGGCATTTAATACGAAAACATATTTTATTCGATTCGCCCACAAATGTATCCGACACTGCAAACAGTATGTTGATAAACAGTTGCACGTCTATTTTTCGTGACAGAATCTAGTGAAACTTTCTTCCACACTCTACACTTAAGGCCTTTTTTATTATGCTCAAATGATCTATATAGATCATGGATTTCCATGGTTTACAACAACAGTTGGATCACGTACTGTTGTTGTAAACCGTGTAAATCAATGATCTATATAGATCATTTGAGCATAATAAAAAACGCCTTTAGTCGATGATTTATGCCGTTGCAATTTTAAATTTTTTTCACAATGGGCTGTTTTCCGTACAAAAAATGTCAGATGATTGGTCGGGTCGAATCAAAGAACGAACAACAGAAAACTAAGTTTTTTTTTTAAATATATGGTCAACTTATCTCGCTACTAACATTGGCTTTATTTGGTTCACTTCTGATTAGATTATGTTCTGAAAGCATAGTCCTATGGCGTTATTGAAATAAACAGATTGATTTTGATTTTTACAAAGTATTGGTATATGTTTAGTAACTGACGCATTCAGTATTTATAACACCCACTACATCAGCCATTTTCATTCTCAACACATTTTACACATCATTATGATATTCTTTAAAGATCTCAAAACAGTTATCAGAGAGACCGGGCATATTCTTTTAAATAGTACTGCTCAATAGACTGCCAACACTCGCTACTCGGTGTCGTTAAATATTTGTTTGTTCGTATTAAATTAATGTGATTGTCGATAAGCATTGCATAATGTTACTATCCTACTCTATAGTTATCAACTCCCGTTTCGAAATTAGGGAGGTAAAAGTACAATCCAAACTTAACATTTTTGTTTATTTAACACTAATGATTAGGCTTCTTTATTCCAATCATCCTATTTTCGTTTTTGCAGATTTTTAGCAGTATGGCAAACAAATTATCTGATCATTTTTTGATTGGATGACAATATGTTTACTTCGTGTTATGATTGTAGGTACCTTTGTATAAAAGGAAATTAAGTTTAGACATCGCGTAACTTATTATAAACATACTAATTATTCGAAAAAGTTGATTACTACACAGTTAAATACATATAGTGCTGCTAAAATTACTTACACAATACTGGCGTCAATCAGGATTAGCCGAGCTACCCATTTGTTACTTTCAGTTTATTTGTGATTTTATGTTAAAAGCTTATAATGCAAATCGTTCGTTTATAACTATAATTATTGCACTCACTCCTATGCCAACTGTATGATTTCGATAAGTTATGCAGAGACTGGCTAATACTCTTAACAAGCAGTCTCTTTAAAACACACATTCACACACACACAGATAGGAACAAGAAAATTATACATTTTAACACATTAAATAGTTAAGTACAATTTTACATAAAAATTATTATTGACTTTCAATAGAAAACTATGGAAAAATAGAAGGAAACAACATGTAGAGTTGCACGTAAGGCGACTTTTTTTTATATATAATATGTAGATGCAAAAAAATAATACACACGAATAGAATAGGATAAAGAAATAAAAGAAGTTCTGGTAATAATATATAAAATAAAATATTTATAAGACATAGATGACAAAAAAAAAACAAAAAAAACAAAACAAATATATATTGGAACAAAAATGCAAATAGGGTATTTCTATTTGGATAACAATTTGTATTCTAAGTATGTATTTTATTTAAAATTATACAGTTTTTATATTATATATAAAAATAAATAAATTTTAGTATTTTAAAAAGTCTTGTGTTTTTTTTTTTTTTTTGTTTTAAAACCCGCTCAAATTTAGAGTTACCAGATTGGAAAACGACAAAAAATGGACTATTCATTTTGAGAGAAAACAAATTTGACAACGTGGAAACAAATATTTTAACGCACGTAAAAAATGCTCTCAGATTTTAGTTTCAGATTTAAAAAATAAAAATAACGCAATATTTTTAAATATTTTAATGAATTAATTAGTTGAGTGGACGTATTCGGTTGTGAAAGCTTGTATAACACTTCGTATACAATGGCTTTGCAGATCCCAAACAATGTACAGGACAAATTTGCCAAAGTGAAAGCTAAATTTGGCTGTTGATGTTTCGAGACATTACGCGTGTTTGTTTAATGTCGTCGTGTCAAAAGTAACCCAAAAAGGTTTAAGTTAAGAAGAATGGGTGAATAGTGTTTCTGCTATATAGTATAAGTAGTTTACGATCGTGATAGATTGTTTCATTATTTTGGATGTACCTACATAACCTAAAAACACCTCAGTCGAGAAGGCGAACGTTATACTGCATTTACAAAATTACACACGTCATTTGCACGAGACGGGACATGCTAATAACGGCGTAAGAATGAGATCACAAATCAGCGGCTACTCTACTCATAATTATAGATACGAAAAACGGAAATAAAAACAAGTTCCGGCGATCAACATTTCTGCAATCACTTGAAAACATTTCTATTTCTTATTTAAAACATGTGAAATAATAGTTGTAATTAGTGTTAGTAAATTAAACCAACCATCATCAATCAGTTATACGAAATAAATAAATAATTGTCCATTCATGACCAGCGGAAGCCATTTTGTTTTATAGGAACGCGGAATTTCGTTAGTTATCGCTATAAAAATATTAACATACGGAGCTCTCCTATAATTCCTTCCACATAAACAAGACAGTCGACCAAAATATGTGTCACATATTTTTGCGTGTTATTAATACTGTCCCTTTCAGTCAGACGGCTATTGGTCGGAGTATTGGTCATCATAGTCATGCGTGATGTTGTAAATGCAGTATGTTGGAAATTACTTAAGCGTAACTTCATAGCCAACAACATCTTAGAAAATAAGGACTCCATGTTGACAAGTAGAGTTCTGGAAGTGGAACCTGGAACTAAAAAAAAGTTCAAGTCATGACACTTTTCTGATGCTTCGATTCAAATTATATTGAACAGATTGTCGACCACAGAAGCATGATTCAAAAACGTAATGGCTGAGCTAGTGTTCTCAAATTTTAAATCCGCTTACCTCGTTAGCAAGCATTTTGATTTAAATAATTTTAAACAAACCAATCGAAGTTTAACAAGAATGGTGGCTCCTAGTTCTCGACTCCTCAATCTAAAGTAGCTTGGCGTCTGAGATGTAGGCACTTTTTTACAATTCAGCAATATTATTTGTCAGAATGCACAGGTCGTTTACGTGTCCTTGTAGCTTGTCTCTAACGCTGATCACATATTTAGCCCTAGTCTATCAAAATTTTGCAGTACCCATATTTTCCTTGAATTCTTTCGTCTTGGTGTTGAAGTGACCAGCGTGGTGGCCTCATACTGCCTCTAAACCATTTTGTTCTTTCTGGTGTCCAAAGCTTTTGGAGCAAAGAGTTAATCATTGCTATGAAAACGTACTAGAAGAAAAGAAAGTGCTGCAAATTTTGAATCTGTAAACTATTTGTCTATAAATTTAACTTTCAGTCAACAAAAACCAAAAATATAAAAAACAACAGTCGAATCCCTCTAAGTCGAAACTCCTTTCTGAATTTCCCTCTAACTCGAATTTTTCGACCCAATTTTTGCATTCCCTTCAATTTTGCATAGAAAAGTCGTCCTCTAAGTCGAAATCCCTCTACGTCGAAAATCCCTCTAACTCGAACGTATTCTTTTGATTCTTGACCTATTACAATATTCCTCTGAGTCGAACTTTTCGTCTGAAGAAAACAAAATCAAAAAGAAAAAAGATCTCCCTCCCGCAAGTGTTGCGTCGCGACGATACGTTGTGTTTCTACATACAATATGTATATATGGATTTAGATATGTACCTACATATTCTACTTAAAAAAATAAATGCGCAACATTTGCAGGTGCGCAACACTTGTGTTGTTGTTCTAGTTCGGTGATGGAAAAAAAAAATAAAAAAATTTCAGGTGCCGAACATTTGTGTTGTTGGTTATTGCCTTTTTAAAATAGAATCATTTATTAAACGAGTGAACACTGCTACTTTCACATCCCAATCAAAAATAACTAATTTTGTTCAAAATGGACCTACTTTCCTATTTTTTACCCCAAATAAATTCGCTGAAAAAAAAAATATAGTAAATCCCTCTAACTCGAACTAATTTTTATTCCCCGTGAAAATTCGACTTGGAGGGATTCGTCTTACAATATTGGAAGAAAGCATGTCAAAGTTGTTATTAAAAAAAATCATTATTATTTGTTTACAAACAATACAAATGACAGGTGTAAATGTAGGTTGTTGTTTTCCATATCATGCATGTCTACATAAATATTATATTCTCGCAAAATATTCTCAATCATAATCAAATTCATTCATTCATAGAATACTTCCTAATGTGTCATGGGGTATTTCCTGAAAATACACGCAACTAATGCTAAGCTTTCTTCAAACTGGTTTGTCAAACACCAAATGATTTACGATCATCTTAACACTCACGCTCCACACGGCTAGTATTTTTAGGAATTAACTCAACAATACTAAGATTCTTTATTTCGAAGAACATATATATTAGAATTTAAATATGTAATTCTAAGTCCTAAAATCGCACTGATCAATGACGAATTTAATTTAAGGCAAGTCAACAAATTGGATTGAACGAAGACGTTTGTGGTGAAAAAACAAGTTTATTTATCAAGTTGACTTTTACTGGCTTGTTACGAAAATGTTCTAAAATGTTCTGAATAAAATTAAGAAACCCAAAACAAAACAACTTCTCATATATAAATTCATATTGTTAACACTCATCCGGGATATAACTTATTATCATTACAGATATATTGAATTGTATCTAACAGATTAGTTAAGATAAATAACCATATTTTCATTTATTTTGATGACTATACCTACTAGATTGATCTCCCGACTACGCCATAGTGTTTATTATTTAAATAATATTAGCGCGAAAATGAAAGAACTTTGGAAATACACAGTCATAATTTTTTTTTTTAACTTCGCCCGTGCGACAGACGTGACTCAAAATTGGGGCGAGAATGTTTCGTATGGCAGCTTACGGAGCTGGTTTCGAAAACGAGTATATTTCTCCAGCGAGACAAAATACTGTTATTTTAAAATTGTTTGTAGACAGATATCTGTTATTTTGATATCTGATCTCAACGTAATCAGTTCAGGTATTTGAAATATCCATTTTTGCCGATATATTAACTGAATCGGTTATTTGCTAAAACAATATAAGTGACATTTTAATTTTTTTACAGGAAATACAAAAAATGGTAGAAGAGAGGTGGTATCTTAGTACAAAATGCTGATTTCGCGCTCGAATTTCTGCGTGTTTTAGGTATCGAATAATGTTGGTTTTGTTCTACAGGGTGGGCCAAATACAAGTTTCTTCTTAAAAATGCAATAAAATGAACAAAACTAATTTTTTTCCATGTATTATGGTAAGTAAGAGCAAACATTCCCATTCCCAGTAAAAACAAAGTCGGTAAACATGGCTCTGTAACTCCCAACGTTGGCCGAAACGGTGTTCCCAGCCTCATTTTCGAAGAAAAATGGTCCAATGATGCCACCGCTCCACAATCCGCACAATCGCGTCTGTGCGGTACCGGGGACGATGAGTGTTGTCCACTAGCATACCAGTCTCAAGAACTTTTTGCACAAACTTGCGTACCTACAGCAGGCGCGGTGGGTGCTTCATTTCGGCCAAAACTTCTCTTCAAAAAACCCACTGTTTGGGCTACACAGCACTCACTTTGGAAATAAGTTTTCAATATTTCCCAGCGTTGTTCAAGCGTAAAGCAACTCATTTCGTTCCGCAGAGGTGTGATACTGACTTTCTTTCAAGATTTCGAGGGGGAAACAGCTGTCAGTGTCAAAATAACCTATGGTTTAAAAAGAAACCTCCAGATGGTCCACCCTTTACACATAAAAGGTGTAATTAAACGTTATTAGACTGATTTCGAAAAATCTGTTAATCATGTTGTTATAACAATCACCGATTCAACTCATCTGTGGCATGTGGAAAGGTGGCAGTATTGCATTTAATAAATAAACACGCAAGTTAGACCCTGTCTGTCTTTGATCTTCTAGTTGCTAGAATACCTCGTGCTCATGCAGTTCGAAAAATGCGCTAGGACTTCCAATTCATAGAAAAGTGAGGGAAAATGCTCTGGAAGGCGCACTTCAGGACGAAGGGAACAAATGGTACCAATTAAACGACATCGGGCCTTACAAATAATCATTTTTAACCTTCACCTTATATATTTGTCCAGTTGGGTAAAGGGACTTAACAAAATATTAGTTTCTGCATTAGTTATTTTAACAGAATAATCGCAGTCCTTATTAAAATTTCAGTGAGTCCACCTTATGAAAAATTTAAAAATATCTACATAACTTGTTCTTTGCAATTAACATCTCAATAACAATATATATAGGTACAAACAACATAGCATAAGCATGTAGGTTTATTAGGCAAAGACGATTTCTGGATATTGTAATAAATGCGAATTGAGTAAGATGAGTAAGTTTATACTATGAACATAAAAATTATTTAATTCGAAATCTTATTGTGATTAATATGTTAGCGTAACTTATGCCTCTGGCGAAGCTGACGTAATCCTCATTTTTAAAGGCCCATGCCATAACGGAGACTGCCAGCAAATAATATAATAATAATATTTACTTGTATTTATCAGCAACAACAAAATTGTTTGTTTAGTATCGGTGGGCCTTCGTAGAAGAGTAAGTACGTATAAGTTCAGTCAATAAAAACGTTTTACCGTTTCACCGAACAAGTGGCAGGGTATTGACTGCCGTAACTTATGTAGGTATATGGTGATGAACAATTTATGAAGATTATCTTATTTCTTAAAGCAACTCCGAACTATAACTTATTCGAAGTTGCGGGGGATTCTGGATACCTTGTCACTGCTAAGAAGTAGATACTAACTAAATGATTTTTGAGCTATATTATTATGAATTTAGTTATTATCACTTCTGTCTTTTATTTGTAATTTGCATTCAAATGAGTCTCTAGAACAATTATTATGATAAAACTTCAGTCATCAGAACAGAATCCTTCGAGCAATTGGTCTCAACGGGTTTACCTAATAGCTTTTGTTGATTCAGAACTATTTGCGGTTTGTTCGTTTTGTTTTATGTCCCTAAGGAAAGTTATTAACATAATTAACAATTAAAAGAAATAATATCAATAATGAAAAATTGCTTCACTTTTTTTTAGTCTCCTGCTTAGTCACTGCGTCACTTCTGAATTAATATTGCTGAAAAGCTACGGTCTCGCTTACAGCGACTTCATCTCCAACCATTTCAACTAGGTACTAGATCGTAATCCACATGGCGTTTCTAATATCTGCACTGTGCTGCATATACCATGTTAAGTAACTTTCGATCTTTATGTGTCTTTTTTTATTATTATTTACGAGATCCATTACATTATGTATAATATTTGAGGCTACTTTTTTTGACTACAATTTTGCTCCATTACCTCTAAATGTATAAGCTTATTAAATTCAGTTTAATAAAAGTACTCGTACATGTTTGAAACTATGAGCAAATATTCAATTAAACAAGAAGAAACCTTAGCTCAAACTAGAATGCTTGAAGAAGGGAGAAAAAGAGCTAGAAGGAAAATGTACCTACATATAGAATATTTGAAACATTAAAACCTGGCTAAGCTAATCTTTATATAACTTATATAAGTACCTATTATTTATAACACATTTTTTGTTATATTACTTCAATGAATGAACTAACAAGTTCTTGCTCCGGATAATGGTGGGGTTACAAATCCGACGTAGCTAATCTCTATTACAATTTTGCTCGCTTCTGTAGGCATTTCAGAATTTATTTTGTCGAATTAACATATTAAATTCTTTTTACTATGTTACAAGATGGCTCTCAAATGTTTGACGCTAAGGAACTTTTCTTTTTAGATATACAAAAATAATAAACAGGGTCGGCATTCTGTAAGGCGAAACGTACAAACGTTTTCGTGTGCACGAAGAAATTTGCTTGTGCAACATAGTGCAAATCATTCGTGCGCACGAAAACGTCTGATCGTTTCGTTTCTTATAGAATCTGACCCCGTCCGCCAGAAGAGAGCCCTTCTCAGAAGTGTTAGTTCGTGTTTTTTTTTTTCTTTCTTTAGGAGTAATAGTTAAACAAAAATCGCTAGCGTATAATGAAGTTGTTTAAGAATTGGTTGTCCTATATTTAAGTAAAGAAGTTCCACACAAATATTACATATTTTTTTAATGTTTTGTAAGTTTCCATCAAAAACCCATTCAATTGGCTACTCTTGCCCGTTGTCCTGAAGATGGACTATGAGCTGTTCACAGTGTGAGTTTTTTCATTGTGCTGAAATTCTAAGATCGTACTTATACTAACGGTGTATCAACTTGCAATACTGGCTGTCTTCAACCTCTTTTAAAAGTAAGTACCTCCTTACAAGTTGTTCTTCATTAGCGACTAGTGGTTCTTCGCGAAATTTCACATTAGCCAAATTCTACCCAAAGACTCTACCTATAGGATTTCGTATAAAAAACGTTTTTGCGCTTTGTTAAAAATTAGCAAAACAAATCCTTCTTATTTGTTACACTTAGGCGGAATTCGCCATTCTTTCAACGGGTAAGCCGAATTACCCAACAGCGCTGATCTAAGGTGGGGGCATATGTGGCATGAGCCTCCCACACTTTGTCTGGCTATTTAGCATAGCACTGTAGTAAAGAAGTTGTAGATCCGGTGCGAATATGCAGTTCATAGAATGTTTTCCGTGACTGTCAATAAGACAATCTTCATGATAGTTAGGTACCTACATTAATTTCGATAGGAGTGCCATCAATACAGAGAGTAACAGCAAGCGTGTGATTAATCAAGTTAAAGCTTCTTCGGACAACGTATGGAAAATTATATTCTTTAATTAGTTTAAGTAAGTATATTTACTTCCTTGATTAGACGATGCTTTGACTTTTGATGATGTGGTATTAGCTGGCATCATCTTCCTAACCGCTGTAAGTATTCTTGGCCTACGTAAAAGATCAAAGTTGAACGGAGCTGTTTTTTGGTGCTTCTTAAATAAAAAGGGGAAACAATCAAGAAACGTATATTGTTTAAAAATAAAATTGAAACGAACTAGAGCTCGCCCAGTGGTGGAAAAAGAAATTCTAGCATTATAGGACCGGGTTTATGTATATGGAAGATATTGGAAAATAAATTATACACAGCATTACATCTCTGCACAGACTTCCCAACAAAAAATCAAGCGAATATGTTGTGTTTAAGGCAATGAAAGAGTGGTTCTTAACTATTTGCCTTCGCCTATTTATATATGTATAAGATTTTCAGAACGAAATAAATTTAAAGAATGAATTGATCATATTAAACATGAAAGAAAACAGCCCATCGAACGTCTACGTAAGCATTTTTGTGGATCTGAATGCATTCACTCGTTTTGATATTGTGTCTAATAGAAAAGGAAATTATTGTAATGTATATTTTTTATGTTATATGCTTATTTTAAGTTTGTAAACAAAAAGAATTACATTTTTCAATTTTTTCATTTATAAATAAGTGCAAATTTCACTTAGGTAAAAATGGGGGATTTTGTTCGATCTCAGGGCAAAACTAATGCTTCTGCTGATAAAAAAATTGGAAAACAGTCTTTTAAGTCTGAGGACACTAACCTGCAGTATCAAATTCGTTGAAAATTACTTTTTTCCAAACATTCAAAGCCAAACAGTACAGATCCAGAAGCCAAAAATAAAATCACACTCATTAAACCGATACAAACGAAAGGGATTGCGGCAGACAGTAGGTAGATATAATCAAAACATGTCCTCCGGTACAGCCAATTTTGCGGAAGTCCTCAAAGCACGAAAACAAAGCGGCACACGTTTATCACTCGTTCATGTGCAAACATTTCCTAATGCGTCAAGACACCTGTTAACTGAAATCTAAAATCCAAAACGTCGACGACCAACAATGACATGAAAGCGAAAACCCAATAGTGCTCCATATTAGTCCTATGCACGCAAAAAATCACTTATTTGAAATCAACCAACTTTCGGTTAAAAACTACCAAATAATACTGTTAATATGGCCCTACATAGTTAAAATAACCGGTACAACTTGTTTAAGTAAACTTGGCTAAAAATACCCGATTTATCAATTTCCACTCCAAATTTTCTCTCTCGTAGGTAAATAACAAACAAACTCTGTAGAATTTAACCAACTTATTTTGGTTGAAATTAATCTTTAAACTTGTTTGAAAATTGATAAAGTATTTTTCTAAGGATACATTCAACCTTTTTATATCGGTCGTTTTTAACAACGAAAACTCGTTTTTTTCAACAGAGACTTGGTTAGTTTTAAAGCTTTTTTTTTACCCGAGCAAAAATCGGTTGGAGCCAATTTTTCAACGTCTTTTTCTGGGAAATTTCGTACGGATTGAGTGCGTGGTTTCAACGTGATGAGTGTTCAAATCTACAAGCTAAACAAATTGGCTATTTCATAAAGTTACTAATCTTTGTCATTCACTGTGTTTTTGTACCTTTTTTAGTTCTATGATACACGTAATAGGAAACCTGATGAGCGCATGGACATTTTCCTTCTACCACCTCACCTAATGTGAAAGTAAAAAAATTTCAGTGAAACATCAAATGTTCTTAAATTAAGTTAAGTTCCTATAAATTTGTAACTAACTCAAATAAAAAAATATATATTTTAATATTTCACTAAATTGATGAACAACTTTGGGGTTGTTAAGGAGTTCGCCTACCTCGGAGTAAAAATGAACTCCTTTCCCCTATATCCGGCCAGGAGACCGCTGCTACTTCACTTTGTCAAAACAATTGAGTTCACTTCACTTCTAACTCGAAATGTAAGTTAGCTTTACAAGTCATGGACTATAAGCAGGAAGGAAGAGGTAATACTCGTCTCTTCAACGTATTTTTGGTCCTGTGTGCGTGGAAAGCAAATGGAGGAAAACCCAATGGGGTGTACCAAGATATGGATGTAGTCCATAAAGCCAAATCACGTCGACTACATTGGCTCGGCCACATCGAGCAAATGGATCTTTGAATCCCAGTCCACAGGTACGAGGCGACAAGAAGACCGAACCTCGGTTTCGAATACTAAGCCATCATACTTGGTCTGGATAACCGCAAGTAGAGTGCCCGGGATCGCAGAGAATTGAAGGTCCCAGTGCCTCAGACGGAGAGTCTTTTTTCGCACTTGATCAAATAAGATCTGTTTTGGATGGTTATAGCTCAAAAAGCTTTTCTGTAATGATTGAGACTTATGAATATAATAGCAAGTTTAAAACAGCTAAATCAAAACAAAAAATAATCGTTACAATTCTTATCGCGTAGGTAGCTTTCTTTTAATGAAAATAATTTGTTAGTCGTCTCAGTAGTACCAAAGTTACCCCTACAAACCAGTTTTAAAATATAACAGCGTAGGTAGTTATCGATATAGATTTAGATAAGGTATCTGAATCTGAACTTCAGAACTGTGAATTGGGAATATTCTCTAGGCAGTGGATCCTTCAGTTGTTGTAAATGTATATCTTTGTATGCTTACCTGGAAGCACTCGCTTAAAACTAAAAACACTACGCGCAAATGAAAATAGTAAAATCACAAATATTCAAAACCGATTTATTAATTTTAAAGTTAATCAAAAATTGAATGCAATGAATGAAGGTAGATATTTAGTAAGAAATCATCCCGAATCAGGTACAACAATGCATTTCCTTAATCAGAGAGATTTACAGGACAAAAGGCACTGAACGGCTCTTTATAAGCTAATTTATAAGCTAAGAATCTGGGATACACAAACTGCCTTGTTTAAAGACGCTCCGCGATACTAATAATCATTTTTAGTGTCCAGGCTTAATTTTCCCAACTCACAATGGTGATATTTTTCATTCAAAATTACATGTTGTGACCTATTATTTATGGTATTTTCGATTGGGCGCGCTCATAGCATTTTTTTGCCCTCAGAGCACTTTTTATATTCGCAATCTTTTCCAGATTTCAGAGCACTTTTGCGAATCTGGATTTTTTTCTCAGATTTGCTTCAGATTTACCAATACAAGTTCGTTTGAGTTTGAGAACTAGTGGAGTTTGTTTACATTTTCGTGAAATTTTTCAACTGAAAAGAAACGAACTGCATCGGGTTGATCTATATTTTGTTAATTATTTATGTACAAAGGTTTAGAAATCATACTCTGGGCGAGCATTTTGAATGTTTTCATATAAAATTTAACCAGTGAATGGAAAACACAAAATATTCCAATCGCACAAATAAAGGGTGATTTTTTAAGAGGTTTAGAACTTTTTTTAAAAAAAAAACACAAAAAATTCGAAAAAATGAATGAAATATTTATTTGAATCGATAGTTTGAACCTTGCAATTTAATGTTTAAAGATAATTTCATGCAAATGTTGACCGCGGCTGCGTAGGTAGCCCATCCGCTGAGTCCAATTTTGGCATACTCTTTCACACATATCGGCCGGTATCTCACGAATGAATGCATGGATGTTGGCTTCCAGTGCGTCAATCGAAGCGGGCTTGTCCCTATACACATTAGCCTTGGCATACCCCCACAAAAAATAATCTAATGGTGTCAAATCGCACGATCTAGGCGGCCAATTGACCGGCCCGAAACGTGAAATTAACTGTTCACCAAACTCGCCTCGCAATTACGCCATTGTTTCGCGTGCTGTGTGGCATGTGGTACCGTCTTGTTGAAACCACATATCATGCAAGTCAAGAACTTCCATTTCGGGCAAAAAAAAGTTTGTTATCATCGCTCGGTAGCGTTCACCATTGACAGTAACGCTGCGATTCGCATCATCTTTGAAGAAATATGGCCCAATAATGCCGCCGGCCCATAAACCGCACCAAACAGTGGCTTTTTCGGGATGCATTGGTAGCTGTTGGAATGTTTCTGGCTGATCTTCACTCCAAATGCGGCAATTTTGCTTATTTACGTACCCATTCAACCAAAAATGAGCCTCATCGCTGAACACAATTTTTCGATAAAAAAGCGGATCCTCGGCCAGCTTTCCAAGAGCCCATTCACCAAAAATTCGGCGTTGTGGTAGGTCGGCTGGCTTTAGTTCTTGCACCAGCTGTATCTTAAAAGGCTTTACGCCCAAATCCTTCCGCAAAATTTTCCACGTAGTGCTGTAACAAAGGCCTAACTGCTGGGAACGGCGCCGAATCGACATTTCGCGGTCTTCTGTCACACTAGCTGATACGGCCGCAATATTTTCTTCACTACGCACAGTACGTAAACGTGTTGGTGGTTTAATGTCCAACAAAGTAAATTTGGTGCGAAATTTGGTCACAATCTTCCGAATAGACTGCTCAGAAGGTCGAGAATGCCGATCATAAAATGGAAGCAGCGCGCGATGAACATTTCGAACCGAGCACGAATTTTGATAGTAAAATTCAATAATTTGCAAGCGTTGTTCATTTGTAAGACGATCCATGGTTAAATTGCAAACCAAACTGAAGCTGTTTGACAGTGACACAAGGTACTAAACACACGTCAGCTGTCAAAACCAGTGTTGCCAAAACCAAACCAGCTAAAAAATCACCCTTTATATCAACACAAAAAAGAGCAAGTGACGTTTATATGTTTGATTAGATTAGTTAAATCTGAAATCTGAGAGCGAATCTGAAGAAGCCCAATCGAAAACCAAATTTGTAAGGCCCGCTGACAGCAACTTCCGTTACATAAAACCAAAATCAGATTCACTTTTTCCTGGACAGTAAAACGACAATCTACTAAGAAAAATTAAATATTGGTTTTGGTTAAGTCGAAGAATTCAGTCTATAAAAATCACATTCATCAGTCCTTTGATGATTGATTTAACTGATTTTCACTGCACTGACTGTCTGTCCAAAATGTTAAAAACCAATGTGATGCGACATAAAATCTAACTTTACACACACCAGTGGTTAATATTTATTAAACCGCTGTAATCTTCTCAGATTTTAAAAGCACTCCTATCCCTTATTGCAGTGCAATTCCGCATTAAATTTGCGTTTGAGAAGACAGCGAAATTTTATCGATGATACATTTTAATAAATACGCCGTACATGTATTGAAAATACACTATTACCTAATGTTTTATCGCCTGCCTGGTGAATTAACTCGAATCCTAAATTCGCATCAAATCACTGGGGAAAAAAATACAAAGCAGGGTGAGTAACAAACAAGATTTTCAATCTTAGTAAGAATCGGCAAAAACATCTTCACCTAAGAGGCCGACGAGTATTTAGCTAAGATTCTATATAAAAAGCTAATCTTCCCAACCGGAACATTATTACCAAGTTGAGAGTCGTGCTGTCTGTTAGCTAACACCCGATCATTCTTAAATCAATTAATCTTTACGGAAGTTGTTTACTTAGTGTTCCAAAGGTGTTAATTAAGAAAATCGATTAAAGATGCGCTCCGTTGTGCTGACTGTGTTGTTTTTGGTAAATTTATTAATTTACATAAATATATCATACTGTGTTCATTTTTTGAGTATATTACATATAAAATTAAATGTTTCGTATAATAAGACGGCACGTGCACAAAAATCTCCCTCATTTTCTAGGTTAAATTGAGTTGAATTGCGTGTGTTTTTTTTTTTTTTTTCAAAGCTGTCGCACGATTGCTATTTAAAATGATGACTGTTGTGCATATTATTTGCTGATTGCAACCATCAATTTTGTGATAAAATGTTTTCGGTTTTAGTCTACTATTAGCAAGTGTTGCATGTGACAATAGTTATTTTATTTATTTTATTGTATTCCAGGTTGTGCAAACCACGTACTGTGAGGAAAACATTTTCCGAATTAATATTAGCCCCGAAGAAGCCCAAAAATATCTACAATCTGCGAAATTATTTGTCGACTATGCCCCGAAGACCGGTGAAAATCCCGTGCCTGTGCTTAAAAACGACCATGGTGACTTAATTTACCAAGGACGTAAAATCGAGAACCCATCTGATTATGTCGAAGAACATTACACCGCACACCAGTACCATGGGCAAGATGGCTTGGGCCAGTACGTTTATGGTTACAAGGATTGGAACCAGGGAAAATCTGAAGAAAAAACCGCAGATGGCGTCGTAAAGGGTACCTATAAGTACGTCAATCCAAGGGGACGAGATTTCGTCGCAAACTATTACGCTGACAAGAGCGGCTTCCATCACGAAGACAATCGCCCAGCAGAGGAAAAGAACCCAGCTACTGATACTCCAGACGTAAAGGCCGCCAAGGACGAACATTTCCGCCTTTGGGGTGAACTTGCCCAGGCTAATGGAAAGAACCCAGATCCATTTAGCAGTGAATACCAGCAAGAAGGACAGTATAATCCATCTGAATCTCAGGTCGAATATCAACATGTTGAACCGAAGTACGTTCCATCGGAAGAGGAGAAGGGTGATCCAAAAGGATTTTACTATAGCTTTGACTATTCTGTTCCACTTTTACGTAACATCAAAGAAAGGGAAGAATTGGAACAATTGCGTGCAGTTAATAACAATTAGGAAAGACTTGATAAAATAATATTTATGTATTAGCTAAAATTATGTGTGTGTATGAGCTATAAAAAAAAAACTCCCGTTTAAATATGTATATAAGTATTTAAAAATACATCTAAGAAGTTTTGTAATGTCAATAATAAGCATTTGTTTAAAAATGACAACTAAATTATCTACTAATACATAATAAAGTTATGTAGCCGAATGGCAGTTAAAAATCCAGTTTTTTTTTTAAGTTCTTCTGTTTCTACAGAGAGATTTTACAGATTTGTTTCTTCTATAATTGTTGCTCTTTTCATATAACCTACCTATTTTTTGAGTAATTTTTTGGAATTGGAAGATTTTACAAACTTTACTGAATGGAAATGGGAATGTCGATTAAGTTCAAACGTGCCATTTAAAACCTGCTTACGGATACAAAGTCAGCTGTGTATAATGCTGAGGTAATAGAATTCCTCCATAGTCGTTCTCGGAGCCTGATTGAGGGATTTTTCCCGTTTTTCGGGCTATTTGACCATAAAGGGAAAAAGGGAAAACTAACACAGAAAACGGGAAAATAAGTCACCCCAAAAACTTTCACGTTTCAATACCAAAACTTATTTTTACAACGTTCAGAAACCAGACAAATCATGATAAATCCAATAAAAAAACACTTGATGAACGTAGATAGCCCTTAGTCTTGACATGCGCTACCAATTAAATTCTGGGTGGTTATAACTTATTTTTCCAGTTTCCAGTCGGTTTGCCTTTGAGTTTAACAGATTGGTCATTTGTGGGTGGAAAAAAGTCGAATGTCTTGTCTCTTGTTTGTGGTTCTAAATATTTTTGATATTTTTCAAAATGAATTAATTAAATAAATTATTGTCATGCGAAATGGGTAAGTTTACATGGATTTTAACATTGTATGTATGTATGCGAATCATTAATATTGTTCTTTTTTTTTCTGAGAACAAAAAAAAAATGGAATAAAAACGGGGAAAACAGGTCAAATCAAAAAAGGGAAAAAGAATAATTTTGGATGAAAAAAAGGGAATCCACATTCCAGTCTGGCAACGCTGGCTGGTCCCATAAATTTTGACCTAAATTCGCCATTTTATTTATTTTAGTTTTCAGTTTTCAATTGCTTTCAATTGATCAATTTTCCAATGCGTGTTATGTACAAAAATATTAAGAATTTTATTATTCAGCGGCCATCGTACAGAAAAGTGACATCTTATCATTTCTAACTTTATAATTGGTTAGTTATTCCGTGTTTGAACTTTGAACATTCGTATGAGACTTCAGTCAAGCTGTAACTCCAGATGTCGAAATCGGTCGAAAACGTCGGTGCGATTGACTACAGCACTAATTTTAATTCCACCAAAGATTTGCCTTCCGCGACACAAGTACTTATTATTACAAATGGAAGATTTCTGTTGGTTTTTTTTTTTTCGTTTATGGCTCAAGGAGTTCGAAAATCTATTGTTATTTTTGTTTTCTTTTTCAAAATAATGCACATTGCAGAATTAAATTAAGAACTGGGGACGTTCAAGTATCTAGTTTAGTAAGTCTGACAGCAGTCTGACTAAATGTATCTCGGCTTTGATTGGCTGAAATTGGTCATATGAGCAGCTGTTTCAGTTGACGTTTATGTAGGGGTGGCCGACGAATATATCCAAGAAATTCGTGATCTGGCTGACGTAGAAAAAGTGACGTTCCCGACCAATCTAGTTTTTGCGTTCAGGTTACATCTTTTTCAGACCAATCTAGTCGACTTATGATAACTAGATTCTTGAATGTGCCCGCTCTTCGTAGCTTTGCGTCTTTTGAATAGATGACGCGCTTTTGTTTACACGTAAACGTAACTAAGGAAAATAATCTCTTCAGACAAGGCGTCTCTCTTTTGTTTACATGTTTCTATGGAGACGACCTTTTTTTTTTCAATATCTTTTTTGTTTACGTTACTAAAGAAATATACATTTTAAACTTGACGGCGGCATTTGTTTCTTTGCTAATCTGCTGTAAAGCAGAAGCGCCTGTGCTATTTTGGAAGCAGAAGTGTATGAAAATGACATTTCACTAGCAGACCACATTTAGTGCGCGATACGAATAATCATATTACAATGGGCAAGTTTTCCATATACAATTACCTATTGTGACCTAAAAAATATTAAGTTTGAAAATTAAGAATGATTATTGGTAAGGCCCTGTGTGTCTATTATAATACTTAGCTAGTCAAGTGTAGAATTTGTTATGAGTAAGAGTCGTCTTGTTGCTTTATTACTACGGGTCATTGTGTCATTGGGCCTTGCCAATAATAATTTTTAATCTTCACACCAAATATTTTGTTATGGGTAATTTTATATTAAAAATATCGTCTGTTAGCTCGTGGAATCTAACCGGGATACTAAATATGATTATAAGTATTGCGCATTGTCACAAGTAAAGACATAAGCTGAACAAATCGAATCAATGACATCGGTACCCGAGGAATAGTCCAGAAAAGAAATTGGACAAACCAATTTTTATGTAGGTAACTATTTCAATAGTATAACGAGCATGGGCGTGATTACCTACTCTATTTTCCAGCAAATCTGTATGTATGTCACATTCGAATGTTTTATTGCCTTTATTCAAATGGGTGGCCGGTGTGTAATGTACTTAATTTCACCGCCGCGTCAACTTTCACAAGAGCAACATTATACCACTCGAATAGTTAATTTGTGTTTGCTCGAATTATTTTACTGATGGCAACTTCATTTAAAATGTTTGTAGATCAAAATTTTACCAACGCACTATTTAGTTGTACTACACATTTATTAAAATTTTCATTTCAATTCAATATCATTTTCATCCGACTCGCCAACAGTGATGAATCCGCTGTCCTCTCCAATGGAGATCAACTCATTGTAGTCCTGATCCTCTTTGATAGCTAGAGATGAATTTGTTCCCTTTATGACTGCATTGGTAGTAGTTCTTTCCGATGTAGTAGTAGTAGTAGTGGAACTAGTACTGCCGGTTATCAACGTCGAAACAAAGGAGCTATCATCTGCTGCATTTATCGTTTGTGCGGGTTGCTGATAAACAGAAAAAAAAGATTGAACCCTTTGCACGAAATTTTCCAAGAAGGGTGGAAACTTTGACTCAACTCCATCACCGTAAATTTTTATATAACTATTCGCCGTGCTGTTTTGATAATTTTCAATACGTGTTGTTGTTTCTGTTTCAAGTGTGGATCCACTTTCCGTTACGATTTTAAAACAATTCACTAAGCACCTATCGTTCTGGCAGGCAAACAGGTAAATAAATGCATTTACTATGAAACACGTAGAAGAGCTTTTATGTGGATTTAGAGAATACATTAGAAATAAAAATGTACTACAAAACTTCGTGGGTACCTGTACGTGTGCCACTGCTAAAACGTTTCTTGTAACTGTTCGTGCACATCTGATACACTTGAATTAGCACCGCCTTTCGCACACTCGGTAAACGTTAAAGTGTAAGTGGGCTAACGTCAAGAGAATGCATTTGTTTAACTGGAATCTGGAAGTATTTGTCTAGTGAAAGCCGCACGAGAGTGAGATGCAGCATACCCACATATCCAGAAAAAAGATGTAAAAAAAAACACTTAGCTTAGCAAATGTGATTGGACTTTTTATTTAGTTTCCTTTTTCACATGTTTTTTTTATTATTTTTTTATTTTGTATGTTGATGATGATAATGATGATGATGATGCTTTGATGACAAAGGATTGGTCATTCTGGTTAGTTGTGATATCGGAAGTGTTGTTAATTATTGAAGACGACAGAATGTATTCAAAGTGTGTTTTCTGTCGTAAGGAAACTATGGGGATTTGGAGAACTTCGCAGCATTACTGGCTCCGGCAATGGCGGTTCCAGATGGAGCTGAATATGCAACACCGTCTTTGCCAACAATGGCAGATCCAAGTGGTTTAGCCTGTGACAAGCCGCCCTCGCCACTAATTGCAAGTCCAGAGGGCAGCGCTTCAGCAAATGTAACCAGTTCGCTAGCTTTGTCTTGCTCTTTTATGCGGATGCTGTCAACTGGAATGAGAAAATGATAATGAAAATCATAATTAGCAATAAAATAATGCATTTGCACGGGTATAACTCCTCAAATTTGCATTTTGCAATTTGTTTGACATTGTGCATAATGTGAATAATGACTAGCTAAACGGATTGGACTCACAAGTCACAAATCCCTGAACCGGGTTTAAGGAAATGGGTAGCATACAAAGCCTAAAAGGATGTTAACTCAGTCCAAATGTTCTTAGATTTATATGGATCTAGCTTAAGACTTGGAAAGTCGCAGTTAAATTCAACTGCGCCACGCACTCATTTCATTAGTCTAAAAATTGGTCAAATGGGGCATCGTTTTGATTGTTTTGAGGAGTTTATTTGAAATACAGTCAGTTCTCAGTAATCATAGTTCATGTTTGCTCAATATTGAAAGATTTATGAATTTCTTATTGACTAGCTTGTGTAGAAACCGAAACATGAAGCAAATCTTTCCGAAAAATAAAGCTCTTTTTACTTCTATTTATAAACTGTCGGCTAAATTTCATAAATGGGTTCCCTTACTTTCTGGTTCAATATTTGCAATACATTATGTCACATTTCTCTCATTGCGAGAGAACTCGCTCACCGAAATGAAAAATAACCAAAAAGATAACGAGTGCATTGAACCACAAATTTGAAAAATATGAATATTTCCTAGGCGGAAATATATTTAAGAGCAGAGTTTAGTTGCTTTTGCTTCTTACATCTATTTTAACGACATGCAAGCACAAAATACAAATGAAATCAAATAAAAAGTCAGTTACAAAATAGCATTTGAAAAATTTGACAGCCATCTGTCAGCTATAACCATCTAGTAGAAAGAAATTTCTTGGCCTAATATTTGCAGGTTTTTTATGGAGGGAAAATGTTTTGTTCTCACTTTGGGGCTCTCTTCTGCCGATGTTTTGCGTTAGGGAACGAAGTTTGACTTAATTTGACTTATGTCATGTGTTCGAATGCATTATCGTTAAGGAACAGACCTAACGCGAGCTCGCAATAGGATACGGATACCCATTCGTGTACCTAATTTTTAATGACATATTAAAACATCTTATAGATCCGAACGTATAATACACATAAATGAGATGATAGTTTATAGCTGAAATTTAAGAATGGATAGATGACAGAACCGGACTCTCTAAACGTAAATTACACCAATTTAATATTGTTCTTAAGAGTGCTGTAAAATGTTAATTCAAAATCCGAAGTAAACTGGTGCACGCACGGTCACCAAGTCTAACGAAAGTGTGGGTGTTAACAAATTCGATTTGAGTCTCAAAAATAGACAAACTGCTTCAATTTTTCCGACCGAGAACTTCAATTAATTTTGTATACCCGGGAAATGGCTGGTAAAAGTCATATCTAACCCGAAAAAAAAAACATAACACAACTACGCTTACACTAGAGTTGGGTACTGTTATGTCGTTTTCCATTGGTTTCACTCGGGGATCCACTCATTCTGAAATCCAATGGAACAACAAAATTGCTTCTGAAAGAATCCACAAAAGTATTGGTGAAATGCCAAAAAATAATCTGCGGCTGCTGTCAGCTGATTTGTATAAAATACATAAATTACACTTGTGTGAGTGCTTCTTGAGTGGATTCTGACTTCAAATCGAGAAGCGAAATTCTCTTCTCAGAATCACCAGAAGAGTATTTTTTGTGCCAATGGAACGGTTTCAGGAGTGATTTTTTCGATTCCGGACTCTTCCGCACGCTTCTTTTTGCCCAATGGAAAACGGCATTAATGTAAAATTGTTTTATACAGAATGCAATAGTGGATAGCTACAACCTAGAACACGCGCTGGCGCAGCCCCACCACTGTTGCCACTTTGGTCACTTGGTCCAAATTTGGTTCTTTTTTCACTTGGTCACTTGGTCGTTTTTTCCTACACCTGGGGGGTCAATTCTGGTTCTGTGAAAGAGTGAATCGAATAAATCGTTTTCACATTCGTTTTCATACACTGCTTTCATTTTTTCGATTCACTCAGTACTAAAAAGCGATTTTCGTTCAATAAGTGAACATATCGTGGTTTTAATATCGCACACTGTGTTGTACGATATCAGGTTTTCAATATTCAATATCTCACTAAAAACATTAATTTGAAAATGAGTACGTGAAAACAAATTATTCATATGAAAATTTTTCAAGTTTGGGTTCACATCGTCGTAGAACTAGAATCGAAATTGCGGTGAAAGTGTGAAAACATTTTCATTTCACTTTTTCACGTAACCAGAATTGACCCTCAGGTCGCTTTTTCTGAAAAAATTGAATGCATGGAGTGCGATTGTCTTTCGCCAACTTATGTAAACGATGCATAAATGTGTTTATCTCGGAGGTCAGTTGATGCGTTATTGAATCGCATTTACCGAAATCTTAAAAACAAAAACCTATTTCTTCCGCAAATTATTGATAATATTAGCACACACAACTGCATCCAAAGCTGGCGTTCGATGCAATTTTAAACTGAAAGAAATTGGAGACTAAATCAGGCTGATCTTTTTATTTTCTATTAAAATAATCCTCAGCGACAAGGCAAAAGTACTTACCTACTAGTAGTGATTTGGGTATTTATTTATTGCATTTGAGAACATTAAGAAGCATTGAAAAGCTTTCTCAGTCAATTTTCGGATGCTGATGTGGATCCTTAAGGTGCAATCTATGTTAGTATCAGTAGTCCAGAACATCAAGTACTAAACTACTACGAATACCTATATCTAAGAAGCATATATACATATTAATAACGAATCGAAAAGCGAGTGGAAGTGTTCCATTTCGACAGATTTTGTGTTCCATTTGGACAGATTTTGTGTTCCATTTCGACTCCACAGCCGAAGGCCAGGAGCTTGACTCCGTAAACGAGTACCGACGATGTATAGGATTTAAACTTATATGCAGGAGTGCGTTCGCTTTCTTAGCAACGGTTAATATCGTTACGATTGTTGTTTCGGATTCCATTCCTATTGTGACCTCACCATAAATCTCATAAAACCGCACTCTGAATGGAAAACTGTTTGTTGTCAAATTAAAAACTACAGCAGGTTTCATAAATTAAAGTTTTTTTCAAAACTAATTGACAAACACGTTTGTTTTTTTATCACAAAATAATACAAAAAAATATAGTTCTAGCGGTTTTACCGGTTTTTTTTTTAATAAATAACTATAAATTTATGTGAAGTGTCGGTTTAATGCGGTGACAATAAAAAGTCGAGTCGGAGAGAGGGCTATGGTGCAATCGCAACGGGAATATCAGACGTGAATTTTAACAATTGTTGAGAAACCGAAAGCACTGCAGGAGATACATTTTTGTAAAATATAAATCTTTAAAAGAGTAACAAAACGCAGTTCAGATTTTCAAATAGATAATAAAGTAAGTTCAATACTTGTATCTGAAATGGTTTGAGAACATACCTACCATGTTTTTAATAGAGGGCCTTACTAATTTTTTACCTTGCTCCACACTAAATATTTTGTAGTTCACAATGGGTAATTTTATATGGAGAATTTCGCCATTGTGAGTTGTTCGTAAGATCTAGCCATAAGTAAAAATTTAATTTTAAATGCCCTTACTCTGTTGTTTGTTAATTTCCGGTTTCATTTTCTCTGATGCCGCATTCGCCTCTATGGAACCCAAGTACTTGCTTAATTGTGAACCGGCAGGTAGTAATTCCAGTTCCTTTTGAATTGGCACTGAAGCGATCTTAACCTCCCCCGCTTCTAGCTGTGGTTGATCTGCAGGAACTTCAAGATTTTCAGCACTTCTAGCTTGATTGCCTTCTGAAAACAATAACAATTTATTGATTAAAAGAGGGACAACGGATAAGATCAAAACTGTTTAATACCGCTGTTCAGCGCCTTATGATTGATTTCAAGATTTTCACCCTGTTGAACAGCAATTTTGGCCAAGATTGGATTTTCTTCCAAATTCTTAGAAGGGATCAAAAGAATTTTGTCGTCGGGATGTGCAACACTTCTGGCTCGAATCGATTGCAATTGTGGAGCAACGAATAGTGGGCTGAGAGGACTGTGAATGACCTCGAAATTGCTATAGAACTGCGGGATGTTCGATACGCTGTAAAAACGTCGGCCATCCTGGCGAGCGGTTTCTACAAGTTCATCTGTAGACATAGCTGATGGTCTCAGTGCTTCATTTTCGTTTTTCTGTCCAGCTGGTTGGATTAGACCTTCAAGCCCCTGCGATAGTTGTTGTTGGAATGCTTCTAGTTGAGCTTGTGCAGTTTGTCCAGCAGATACAAATTGATTTACTATGTTAGTTATGTTGGCATTTTCTAATTGCTTCAGCTTTTGAGCGGCGTTGGGAAGAGCATTGGCCAAGTTCTCATTGGGATAGTATACAAGAGTTTGGTCGGTCGGACTATCGATTCGTGCTACTGGAGACAAGTGCTGAACTAAAGGCTGGGTATATCTAAGCGATGGGTCAAGTTGAACTTGAGCCTGTGGGGTAAGTATTAAGATGTGATTTGCTGTCGGAAGAGCAGAAAGCGTTGCAGCAGGTCCTAGGATTTGCTGTGTAGGAAGTGCAGTCGAGACAGCCAAAAAACATAGCCCAGCGAGTAGTAACATCTAAAAAAAAATATGAAAAAAAGAAAGGTAGAATAGGAATGAAATGGAATACAAAATAAATCGCATTACAATGAAAACAAGTATGACCTGTGTTCAGAAAAAGAACAAATAGTGCCACCTAACACCTGCTTTATCTCTACAGAAGAGCTTGCTATGCAAGTATTGTTCTGGCAGTCTTTTCTAAGATGATATTTTTATTTCATGTCGTCGATCACGGGTTTTTTACAAGAGACGTTTCAAAAATGGGATAAATATTGCGGAAAAGAATATTTTTTATCAAATAAATAAATATGACAGAAATTTGTATTTCATGCATAACTAGAAAAATCCTGCAAAAGAGGACAGACATATTGCAGAAGTCTACGAGTAAGAACAGTTTCTAAAGCATATTACGAGCTGATACTCATTGACAGTCTCACCGAATGTTAAGTAAAAACTGGTTCGAAATTTTATTCTACCTAGTTGAACAATTATGGCGCATCTATATCATCTGTAGTCTGATTTGTATAAACCAAAAAAAAAAAACCCATCTTCTAATTCTTGATCCTTCAAGCTAATAGCCAATAAATTGATGACTGATTTAATTTAAACGTCCTACAAAAATATTCAATCAGATTTATTTATCTGGAATATTTTATATTGAATGTTAGGAAGGTAGTGACCGATATTTTGAAGAAAAACAGATTATTTAATTATTATTGCTCGTGTTGTTTACTAACAGAAGGGAACGACAAAAAAAAACAATATAATGAATCACTTTTGTTTTTGGGATTATAATGACTTGTATTCAACATGTGCCTTTATATGTTAAATTAATTAGTATAAACGGCTAGTTATAATACTTAAATTTTCATATCAATTTATAAGTGGATATCGTAGTAATAAAAATGAATAATAGGTTCCTAGTGCATGCGGTGCCCTTGTACGGAAAAAAAATATTTAAATTGCTTTAAAACGCGAAATTTGTTATATCGATGGCTATTACAATAGTAAAGGGTGATTTTTTAAGAGGTTTAGAACTTTTTTTAAAAAAAAAACACAAAAAATTCGAAAAAATTAATGAAATATTTATTTGAATCGATAGTTTGAACCTTGCAATTTAATGTTTAAAGATAATTTCATGCAAATGTTGACCGCGGCTGCGTCTCAGGTAGCCCATCCGCTGAGTCCAATTTTGGCATACTCTTTCACACATATCGGCCGGTATCTCACGAATGAATGCATGGATGTTGGCTTCCAGTGCGTCAATCGAAGCGTGCTTGTCCCTATACACATTAGCCTTGGCATACCCCCACAAAAAATAATCTAATGGTGTCAAATCGCACGATCTAGGCGGCCAATTGACCGGCCCGAAACGTGAAATTAACTGTTCACCAAACTCGCCTCGCAATTGCGCCATTGTTTCGCGTGCTGTGTGGCATGTGGCACCGTCTTGTTGAAACCACATATCATGCAAGTCAAGAACTTCCATTTCGGGCAAAAAAAAGTTTGTTATCATCGCTCGGTAGCGTTCACCATTGACAGTAACGCTGCGATTCGCATCATCTTTGAAGAAATATGGCCCAATAATGCCGCCGGCCCATAAACCGCACCAAACAGTGGCTTTTTCGGGATGCATTGGTAGCTGTTGCAATGCTTCTGGCTGATCTTCACTCCAAATGCGGCAATTTTGCTTATTTACGTACCCATTCAACCAAAAATGAGCCTCATCGCTGAACACAATTTTTCGATAAAAAAGCGGATCCTCGGCCAGCTTTCCAAGAGCCCATTCACCAAAAATTCGGCGTTGTGGTAGGTCGGCTGGCTTTAGTTCTTGCACCAGCTGTATCTTAAAAGGCTTTACGCCCAAATCCTTCCGCAAAATTTTCCACGTATTGCTGTAACAAAGGCCTAACTGCTGGGAACGGCGCCGAATCGACATTTCGCGGTCTTCTGTCACACTAGCTGATACGGCCGCAATATTTTCTTCACTACGCACAGTACGTAAACGTGTTGGTGGTTTAATGTCCAACAAAGTAAATTTGGTGCGAAATTTGGTCACAATCTTCCGAATAGACTGCTCAGAAGGTCGAGAATGCCGATCATAAAATGGAAGCAGCGCGCGATGAACATTTCGAACCGAGCACGAATTTTGATAGTAAAATTCAATAATTTGCAAGCGTTGTTCATTTGTAAGACGATCCATGGTTAAATTGCAAACCAAACTGAAGCTGTTTGACAGTGACACAAGGTACTAAACACACGTCAGCTGTCAAAACCAGTGTTGCCAAAACCAAACCAGCTAAAAAATCACCCTTTAGGTAACGAGAGTTTTAGAAATTCGATAAATGGACGTATATTGACTGTTTGAAGCATTTAGAGGGAACAAAACTTTTCCAAAAATTTATGCTTGACAGCTCTTTTATGTACGGGAAAAGCGGAAAACATGAACTCATAGGAGACTTGAACGAAAAAAAAAATAAAAGTGGGAAACTTGAACTCAGAGACTTGAAGGACTTGCTTTATTTTTTATTATTTCACTCAAAACTTGCAATTGCAATATGTACGCTGCACGCAGAGACCCCCTACCAGTAAACAATAATAATTAGAAATTCTTCATTTCCTGGTGTCTCCACGAGCAATATTTTAAAGCATGCAATATATCATACTATGAAAATTGCCTACGAAGACCACAGATAGTATGCTATGCTATATTCTATGTATTGCTCAGCTCATAGCATGCTATCGAAAGTATGCTAAGGGCTGTCATTTCTGTGAAGTTTTCAATTTTCAATTTTCGCTTTTCTTTCTTTTCAAATAAGTACAAAGTATGAAAAATTACAAAAAAATTGACACTTGCATTTTTTTTCTCCGCATGGACGATGTACGTATTAAGGCATCTAATGCGAGAATGCAACGACATGCTCTGCTCAACGAAACTTGAACGAGTGAATTAGTAAGCTATGAAAGGACCACGCTATATTTTATTGCATAATACTATCGTTCTTTTTTTATGAAGATTGACAGATAGCAGGCTATGAAATATTGCTCGTGGAGAAGCGATGTAATGTTGTTTTCGATTTGGCAAAAAGATAAATTTTTTTGAGAAAAAATCAATTTTTTTTTTTGATTGAGATTGCTTTTCATGTTCGATTTGCCAAAAAAATCAATCTTTTTTTGAGCTGATCTTTAGAGATCTCAGATTTCACACATACTTTCACTAATACCAATTTGTATGACACACAGCTGGCGGTTACGAATTTTTTATCGTTGCAATGATTGTTTTTTTAACTGAATTATTCATTTTTCGAGTATGGAAACGATTCTATATATTAAATTTTTACGAAATGCTATAAATGTGTAAAAATCAATTGAAATGGAATTCCAGTATTTTTTGCGGCCAACTGAATGCACACAAGAACCAATAAAATTCGGATTTTATGTTCGATTTGGCAGCAGAAATCTGAAATCTCAGATCAAAATCTTAAAAGCCAAATCGAAAACGACATAAAATTCGGTCAGCGGACGAAAAATATATTTTTGACGGTTACAACTTAAATAATATTTTTGTTATTCTTTAATAAAATAAGGTTTGACTGTCATATTATTTTAATATACTGAAAGCGATACCAGCGTTGCCGTTTGACCCCTTTTTGAGCTTCAAGATCCGTGATATGTTTCAATTTAAGTCTATATTTTCCACGCATAGTTGTATATTTTCGGATCACTTAGCGAAAAATGTATTTCTAATAACACAACAAACATTTATGCTAGTGTGTTTTGGTAGGTTCAGTGCAATAGGGTAGTCCGCGACAACGTCAGCTCAAAACAAGAAGAAGAAAAAAAAGTGACAGCTGTAGGAAAGCAAAACAAGGCTGTTTTTGTTTGTATGTATTACGTTAAAAAAAACTGTAATAAAGTGGTAACAGCTGAGAAGTTAAATTAATGGGAATTTTTCGCATTTGAAGAATATTGGAACAAAACACTACTCTCACTAGTATAAACCGGCAGGTAGCCCATCTGTAAAAGGATGTGCTTCACGAAAAACTTTATTCTTTAAAAATATCCCGGACACTTCTGTCGTGCACTTTTTTTTTAATGAAACAGAAAACATAAAAAGAGCACTTCTAGATTTGTTCTTTTCATAGAAAGGGCAACTCTTTTCTTCAATCGAAAACGCCTAAGGTTTTATTCTTTATTGAACGAAAAACAATGCAACAATATGAAAAAAGTGTTTCGTAATAAATAACAATATCTTTTTGTTAATTTTTTTGTTATATACATTTTTTTTCCTTGTTATATATTAGCATTTTATGTGGAGGCTCCTCTTTGTGGTTCGGACCCCTTTTTAGTCCCCTTTTTGAAATTGATTTGATTTGTATGTTACCCTTTTTCCGCGATACTAATAGTCATTTTTACTGTCGATACTAATTTTTTCCAACTCACAATGGCATAATTTTTCATACAAAGTTGCATATTGTGACCTAGAAAATATTTAGTGTAAAGGATAAAAATTATTATTAGTAAGGCCCTTTGTGTATTACAAAGAGACATTTCATTTAACTTTTAAAAGGATCATTTAAAAGAAACAAAGGCTTTGTTGATTTCGAAGTGTTTTGAAAAATGTATTCAGGTAGATAGCATAAATGTAAATGTTAGAGTGACCTGTAAACTAATCGCATGTGGATTATGGAAGCCCTCACACTCAGTCTAGAATTTTAGCTCTTTTAGCAGTCAAAGTTTTGACTTTGTCAGTTGTCAGGCAGATAACAAATCTCAGTAAATTAAAAAAAAATATGAAACAACAACTGACAGAGGGAATAAATTTGCATTCTAAAGTTCAACCACGAACAAACTTTCTAATTTGTCTTTTTCATAATTTTTGTTTCTTTTTTTTAAGTCTGATGCTTATTACATATGTAGATATATTTATATTCTTAATAGATATAAAAATAAACCTTGTCTTACAAAGACTAGTGTCCAATGGACCAATTGAATAAATTAATATTCAAATTCTTTGTGGTTTTTAGACAATAAATACAAGCAAATAAAAACGAAACCACTGAAAAAATGTAGGTAATTAAATTTAGTTACCTACAGCTTGGCAAAGAACAGAAAAAAAGGAAACATAGAAAAAAGAAAGGAACATGTTAAACAGTGCTCATCAACAAATATTTGCTTTCTCAAATAGCCAATAAACATCTTAAATTTATCCAAAAATACATTTTGTGCGTATTCAAAAAAATTATTTGATGTGGTTGTTGTTAATGGTAATGGTTATTATTCCACCGTACAGCAGTTAAGAACCGATTGATTATATTAAAATCAACACTTGTGCTTGACTTCTCGGCATTTAAAGGGTATATATAGAGATTTATTAAGAAATAGACAATTTGTTTACCCTATAAGTTGTTGTAAGTGGCTCCTAACCACCTACTAAGTCATCAAGATAATAATATTCATCTTATAAACTACATAGCGACAAGCTTTTCATTTAATATTGAAAAATTACACAACTATTACTGTAATAAAAAATAATAAAAGATATGAAGGTACTCATAATAATTTCGGGAGACAACTGAACTTTGGGAAAACTTATCCATTGATATTTCATCCAACTATTTGTAATTATTGTATAGATACAGCAAAGATTTTAAGGAAATTTAGGAGCAAATGGGGAAAAAATAAAAACATAGGAAACGAAGGGGAATAAAAAAAGGTATTTAAAAAACCAAAAAACCCGACTGACTGCAAAAAAAGAATTAAAAAGATATGAAGAAGGCACATTCAAGTACCTTTTAGCCTATGACACTCCGGGGAAGAATACGAATCTAATGACACCTCACTCTTAAAAATCGGCCGAGCCGCTTAAACTACAAGGCGTCACGTAGTAACGGACGTAGGATACGCACGAAACACATAACCCTCATGTGTCTAGTCGGGTAAAACTAGGGCGACACACGGGAAAGTGTGGGATGGGACAAAAAAAAAAGAAATGTAAAATATTATAGAACGTAGAAATTTTGTGCTGTTTAATCTTCTTTACCAAAGTGCAAGGTTTCCAAATTCCAATTAATACTACTAATGGTTTATGTTTTTAGAAATATGATCGGATTTGTTGTTTTACCTCGTCACAATCACAACTATGAAGATGGTAATTGAAAAATTCAGGGAGAATTGGAAATGCTGAACAGTACTAATAATAAATTTAAGCCTCGACTTTAACTTACGGAATGGAAATGGTATGGAAAATATAGCCACTGGTAAACTTCAAAGATTTAAAGTCCAAACCGCTAAAAACACTGGCTAATAGCCAATACAAAGACAGTGATAATATCGAAGCAGAGAGTGTTGGTGAGAGTCTAGGAACGTTGACTCGGCGTTGTGCACAAGAAGAGTTCAATTGACACAAGAACTAAAACCTAATGACCATGTACAGCAAAGATAGTTCGTTGAATGGATTATTGAAAATGACGTGAATGCTGATTTTTCGAGCAATATCATCCTAAGCGATGAAGCTCATTTTCACCTTGATTGCTTTGTTAATCGTTGCCCCATCTGCAGTTCAGAGAACCCACATGGGGGAAATTGAATGCTGCATCGACGAAATTAAGCCACATTTATGTAAAAAGGTTATGGAAAATATTGACAAAAGAGTTCCAGAAAATTTGTGGGGGTCATTGGCGGATATGTTATTACATGCATAACCATATCCTACTTCTTTATGTTTAAGTGGAAAAATACAATTGAAGACAAAAACTGTGTGTTCTATTTAATTCAAGTCTTGAAAGAATTTTGGGGCACCCCTCGTTACAAAATATAGAAAGTACTAAAATATGTAGGGCCTTCCCAGAAACACGCACAGACATGTCGATGAAGACAGTTATTCCGCACCTATTGCTTCTATTCCGAATAAAAATTAGTTGCGCGTGTGCTTTCAGTGTGTAAGATCTAAAAAAGTGCAGTTGCATTTTTTTGTATGTTACTAAATTTTGTGTAGAAACGTCAAATATTCCATAAGTGAACCATTTTTTTTGCTTTCTTTTTATTATAGGTTCTCTAATTATACAAAAAAATATTTACGAAAGCCAGTGTCAGTTTTCTACGTAAATAATGTTTTCTTTGAAATGAGGAAAATCAAACAGTGAGACAGATTCAATGGACGAACAGTGAGACATGTCATTTATTGTGATTTTATTATTTTTTTGTTTTATTCAACATGAAAAGGTTTTTATTTATTTCTTATTTGTATTGCTATTAATTTTCACTAAAAATCAAATTAAATTGATTTGATTTGGTTTATTAAAAAACTTTTTTAAAAATAATATGAACACTCAGATGTGATTTTAGTTATTTTTTTTTTTATTTTACATACCTAAATATATTTTTTGTTGTTTTTGTTCTTATTAATTATTAAATATAAATATGTTAAAGGAATAAAACTCATGTATTTTTTTCATAAAAAAAAGTATAAGACTAGTTTTTATTAGAATTATTGCACTGTCTCACACTGTTCGCTCTACGTTGTCTCACTCTTCGGACCCCCGTCAAACAGTTTGACCCTCTTCAACAATTCAACTCATGGTGAAGTAGTTTTTAATTTATTCGCTAGACATTTTATGGCAAAATGCAGCGGGAATATGTCGTAAGATACCATAAAAAAATATTTTGATAGCTCGAAAGCGTTCGGAGATATAACCGTTTGGAAAAAAAAGTTTCTTACTGTTACGACCTTTCTTCTACACATCCGAAGATATTTTTATTTATTTTAAACGGATAAAATATTTTTTTTTTTTTCAGGTAACTTACTGTAGAAGAGTTTTTAAAATAACCAACTGTATATTTACAAAATATGCCAGGAGCTCATGAGTATATAATTTAAAAATTCTCAAGATTATTGGAAACGAGACTTTTAAAAATCGAAATTCAATTCATATAAGAGACATTCCGATGTATCTACCAGAGACAATACTGAGACCACCAACTTCGGCCGATTTCCCGTTACTTGCCTACAAGCTATATTTTCATGGGGTGGTAAACGCTAAGTGCGTTAGTATTGTTACATAGAAATTCGTATTCACAAATGTCACGTAATTTCAAAAATTTCGGCTCACCAATACGCTCGCACCTTGCATATGCCACTTCCGCTGTGGACAAAGCTGCTGACAGCGTTCATAAAATTTTGTCCGTTAAATTTGAAATTATTTAGATACGTGTGGATAGTTACTTTTTTAGGAATAAGTGTACATTTGCTTAAAATATTTATTAAAAATTGTCAATGCAGAATGGTTGCATGAAAATAAAAACATTTTGAGCAAATTTTCTTCAGTTATTAAAGAAAAATTCACACAATAAATCGATCTTAATGATATCGAAAAGAGGTAAATACACAACCATGTTTGTCCTAATATGTTCTAGTATATGAAACATATATTTTAGATAATTTTACTAACCAACCAAATCAAATTATTCGCCTTTTAACAATTTATAATAACTAACCAATGGCATTCAGTAATATAAAAATGTGGAATCCACGGTTGCCGCGGTTAGCAGCATTTATTTTTGTAGTTTTTGTGTGGTTTTGCATGTCACACTGATTCTTTTTTGACATAACACCGATAGGAATACAAAATGGCGAATTTGAAAAAAAATTGAGGGGCCCAGTGGCAAGAGGATTGTGAGTTGGGGGTCTCAGTATGGTTTGTCTATGGTATCTACCATAAAATCAGATAAAAAGACGAAAATGGTCCCCTACTAAACATTGGCCTGTGCATTGGTACCGCATTACATAGATCCATATAACACAATCAAGCATTTATTTAGCACTATTTACTCTGACTATGTGCAAACAGATACCCACAAATGCATACTTAAAGTATGGCGAATAATTAAGACAATCTATGTGCGAGTGTAACATAATATGCTGCACAGCATTCATTCAAAACAGGCACTGATGGAAGGTACCTGTTTCAGAACCGGTCAACTGATGCTTCCAGACTATTTCTGCGTACGCGTCTTTTTTCTGGATAATCGGCATCCGACTCGCAGATGCAACAAACTGGTTTCACAAGCTCAAATATATTGTCGAGGTCAAGATCTTTGATTCTGACAAAACTTTTTCAGTTAAATTTAAATAAAACAAAGGAACAAAAATATACATCCCCTTTGATACACATTTCACACATTTAAAGCAATTTAATCTAAAATCTGCGATTATTCCAATTAACAATTAATCACTTCAGATGTTCAAGTACTATGTTATGTATGTAAAATTTATTCTAGCAATTGCCTCACCTTTGAATATCGATCGTAGCTATGTTCTTAAAAGTAATTGTTTGTATTCTTAACTAGATATAATACGCGCACCACTAGATCTAAAAGGAAAATGATTCAAGGAGCAAAGTCCGAAGCCCTTTTATAAGATTGTACTTAGCTATAGTTACATTTGGGATGTTGTCACGAAGATGCGGTGCAAATAGTTACTGTGTCTTCTTTGTAAAATGCGAACATCGTAGCAAACTCGTTATAACCACTTGCTCGTGGAAACTTCAAGAATGGCAGAAATGATAACGATGCAACTTGCCCAAGTGCGCACACCTATGTAGAGGTAATACATATGAAAAAGTAATTATGAGCATCTTTTTATGTTTACTGAATCGTTCCTTCTATTTTTAAAAGTTTTTTTAACGTTTGACTGTTTAATTGCACATTTTTTCTACATTTTTAGTTCCGACTTTAAAATTTACTAGTTCAAAATGGCTATAATTTCCATACAATCTTGCAATCTTGAGCTTCCGTAAATTTTATGTCGAGACTAAAACTTGTTACTAGTACGGCGCAATGTATACAATATTAAACGTTAAATTCGGTGCGTGCTAGTAGATACACCCTTTAAACCATATCACATTTTTAGCAACTATCGCTTGCTTGTTTTAGCTTAAGACCAACTAACTACCTACAGAAATATAATTATTTGAATCGACATAAAATTGTGTACGTCCAATGAACTTTGTGTAGAATTAAAATGAAGTTATTCTTCACAAGGCTGTTTAAACTGCTAAATAAATCTAGAAAGAGCTGTTTTTATTTTCCGCACAAGTATATGCAATGAAAAATTTGAAAATGTTTCCGTGCATAGTTATTGGATTACTGGTTTGGCACTGGAATTTCCTCTCGTTCAAAAAATGGGAAAGTATTGGTTCCTCGCAAAAGTTTTGTTAAATTAAACAAAAAAGTAGGTTTTTGTGATGTAAATTTCATTAATTTCAAGCTCCTCGAATGATAATTCTTATTCGGCGGCATGTTTACCTAAGAACTCCAGACGACATACAGGTGCATACAAACATTTTGTGAAATTGGTGATGCCAAACACACAATCACGCTTTGGAGCTTCGCATTGATAGACGCATTCAGATCATTCATATGAAATCTATAAAAGCTATCATTAAGCTGAAGCTAAATCGTGAAGGTTATGTTTCGTAAAGCGCCGCAAGTCAACGCGGCGAAAGTGCGAATTGTCAAATTTGTTCTTGATTGGTCTTACTGTGCCGTCCTTCAGAAGCTTTTTAAGAGGAGGAACTTATCACCGCGTCCCCACGAGCTTCTGCCACTCTAATCGTAAGACATACTTGAACGGGGACGTTTGCATTATATCAAGTTGTGTACTTGGTTTTTTCGTAAAGCTTCCGTGACTCTTTTTTTTTTTTTCAAAATACAGCAAAAAATGTTCCTATGTTCGTCTGCTTTTGCGACGATAGAGGGAATCGATAAAGTGTGTCTCGCAATTCTGTCCTTCTAATCTTACCTCCGTCAACTTGGCAGAGCACATAATTAGGTCAAAAATCAAATTGGAATAGCTCAAGTTATTTAGCTAGAAATCGCATTACAAGCATTACAGATACTTGTATGTCAGATTTATGTGCTTTAGATTAATAAGCCAAATAGAAAAATGTAGGCCTAGGGTTCAAAAACTCAAAAGTTCAAAGGTTCAAAGGTTTCAAAGCTCAATAGTTCAAAGGTTCAAAGGTTCAAAGGTTCAAAAGTTCAAGAGTTCAAGAGTTCAAGGGTTCAAGAGTTCAAAAGTTCAAGAGTTCAAGTGTTCAAGAGTTCAAGAGTTCAAGAGTTCAAGAGTTCAAGATTTCAAGAGTTCAAGAGTTCAAGAGTTCAAGATTTCATGAGTTCAAGAGTTCAAGAGTTCAAGAGCTCAAGAGTTGAAGAGTTCAAGAGTTCAAAAGTTCAAGAGTTCAAGAGTTCAAGAGTTCAATAGTTGAAGAGTTCAAGGGTTCAAGGGTTCAAGAGTTCAAGAGTTCAAGAGCTCAAGAGTTCAAGAGTTCAAGAGTTCAAAAGTTCAAGAGTTCAAGAGTTCTATAGTTCAAGAGTTCAAGAGTTCAAGAGTTCAAAAGTTCAACAGTTCAAGAGTTCAAAAGTTCAAGAGTTCAAGAGTTCAACAGTTCAAGAGTTCAAGAGTTCAAGAGTTCAAGAGTTCAAGGGTTCAAGAGTTCAAGAGTTCAAAAGTTCAAGAGTTCAAGAGTTCAAGAGTTCAATAGTTCAAGAGTTCAAGAGTTCAAGAGTTCAAGAGTTCAAAAGTTCAAGAGTTCAAGAGTTCAAGAGTTCAAGAGTTCAAGAGTTCAAGAGCTCAAGAGTTGAAGAGTTCAAGAGTTCAAAAGTTCAAGAGTTCAAGAGTTCAAGAGTTCTATAGTTCAAGAGTTCAAGAGTTCAAGGGTTCAAGGGTTCAAGAGTTCAAGAGTTCAAAAGTTCAAGAGTTCAAGAGTTCAAAAGTTCAAGAGTTCAAGAGTTCAAGAGTTCAAGAGTTCAAGAGTTCAAGAAATAAAAAGTTCAAGAGTTCAAGAGTTCAAGAGTTCAAGAGTTCAAGAGTTCAAGAGTTCAAGAGTTCAAGAGTTCAAGAGTTCAAGAGTTCAAGAGTTCAAAAGTTCAAGAGTTCAAGAGTTCAAGAGTTCAAGAGTTCAAGAGTTCAAGAGTTCAAGAGTTCAAGAGTTCAAGAGTTCAAGAGTTCAAGAGTTCAAGAGTTCAAGAGTTCAAGAGTTCAAGAGTTCAAGAGTTCAAGAGTTCAAGAGTTCAAGAGTTCAAGAGTTGAAGAGTTGAAGAGTTCAAAAGTTCAAGGGTTCAAGAGTTCAAGAGTTCAAGAGTTCAAGAGTTCAAGAGTTCAAAACCTCAAGAGTTCAAGAGTTCAAGAGTTCAAAAGTTCAAGAGTTCAAGAGTTCAAGAGTTCAAGAGTTCAAGAGTTCAAGAGTTCAAGGGTTCAAGAGTTCAAGAGTTCAAGAGTTCAAGAGTTCAAGAGTTCAAAAGTTCAAGAGTTCAAGAGTTCAAGAGTTCAAGAGTTCAAGAGTTCAAGAGTTCAAGAGTTCAAGAGTTCAAGAGTTCAAGAGTTCAAGAGTTCAAGAGTTCAAGAGTTGAAGAGTTGAAGAGTTCAAAAGTTCAAGGGTTCAAGAGTTCAAGAGTTCAAGAGTTCAAGAGTTCAAGAGTTCAAAACCTCAAGAGTTCAAGAGTTCAAGAGTTCAAAAGTTCAAGAGTTCAAGAGTTCAAGAGTTCAAGAGTTCAAGAGTTCAAGAGTTCAAGGGTTCAAGAGTTCAAGAGTTCAAGAGTTCAAGAGTTCAAGAGTTCAAAAGTTCAAGAGTTCAATAGTTCAAGAGTTCAAGAGTTCAAGAGTTCAAGAGTTCAAGAGTTCAAGAGTTCAAGAGTTCAAGAGTTCAAGAGTTCAAGAGTTCAAGAGTTCAAGAGTTCAAGAGTTCAAGAGTTCAAGAGTTCAAGAGTTCAAGAGTTCAAGAGTTCAAGAGTTCAAGAGTTCAAGAGTTCAAGAGTTCAAGAGTTCAAGAGTTCAAGAGTTCAAGAGCTCAAGAGTTGAAGAGTTCAAGAGTTCAAAAGTTCAAGGGTTCAAGAGTTCAAGAGTTCAAGAGTTCAAGAGTTCAAAACCTCAAGAGTTCAAGAGTTCAAGAGTTCAAAAGTTCAAGAGTTCAAAAGTTCAAGAGTTCAAGAGTTCAAGAGTTCAAGAGTTCAAGTGTTCAAGAGTTCAAGAGTTCAAGAGTTCAAGTGTTCAAGAGTTCAAGAGTTCAAGAGTTCAAGAGTTCAAAAGTTCAAAAGTTCAAAAGTTCAAGATTTCAAGAGTTCAAAAGTTCAAGAGTTCAAGAGTTCAAGAGTTCAAGAGTTCAAGAGTTCAAGAGTTCAAGAGTTCAAGAGTTCAAGAGTTCAAGAGTTCAAGAGTTCAAGATTTCAAGAGTTCAAGAGTTCAAGAGTTCAAGAGCTCAAGAGTTGAAGAGTTCAAGAGTTCAAAAGTTCAAGGGTTCAAGAGTTCAAGAGTTCAAGAGTTCAAGAGTTCAAAACCTCTAGAGTTCAAGAGTTCAAGAGTTCAAAAGTTCAAGAGTTCAAAAGTTCAAGAGTTCAAGAGTTCAAGAGTTCAAGAGTTCAAGTGTTCAAGAGTTCAAGAGTTCAAGAGTTCAAGAGTTCAAGAGTTCAAAAGTTCAAAGGTTCAAGAGTTCAAGAGTTCAAGAGTTCAAAAGTTCAAAAGTTCAAGAGTTCAAGAGTTCAAAAGTTCAAGAGTTCAAAAGTTCAAAAGTTCAAGAGTTCAAGAGTTCAAGAGCTCAAGAGTTCAAGAGTTCAAGAGTTCAAGAGTTCAAGAGTTCAAGAGTTCAAGAGTTCAAAAGTTCAAGAGTTCAAAAGTTCAAGAGTTCAAGAGTTCAAGAGTTCAAAAGTTCAAAAGTTCAAGAGTTCAAGAGTTCAAAAGTTCAAGAGTTCTAAAGTTCAAGAGTTCAAGAGTTCAAGAGTTCAAGAGTTCAAGAGTTCAAGAATTCAAGAGCTCAAGTTCAAGAGTTCAAAAGTTCAAAAGTTCAAGAGTTCAAGAGTTCAAAAGTTCAAGAGTTCAAGAGTTCAAAAGTTCAAGAGTTCAAGAGTTCAAGAGTTCAAGAGTTCAAGAGTTCAAGAGTTCAAAAGTTCAAGAGTTCAAGAGTTCAAGAGTTCAAGAGCTCAAGAGTTCAAGAGTTCAAAAGTTCAAGAGTTCAAAAGTTCAAGAGTTCAAGAGTTCAAGAGTTCAAGAGTTCAAGAGTTCAAGAGTTCAAGAGTTCAAGAGTTCAAAAGTTCAAGAGTTCAAGAGTTCAAGAGTTCAAAAGTTCAAGAGTTCAAGAGTTCAAGAGTTCAAGAGTTCAAGAGTTCAAGAGTTCAAGAGTTCAAGAGTTCAAAAGTTCAAGAGTTCAAAAGTTCAAGAGTTCAAAAGTTCAAGAGTTCAAAAGTTCAAAAGTTCAAGAGTTCAAGAGGTCAAGAGTTCAAGAGTTCAAGAGTTCAAGAGTTCAAGAGTTCAAAAGTTCAAGAGTTCAAAAGTTCAAGAGTTCAAGAGTTCAAGAGTTCAAGAGTTCAAGAGTTCAAGAGTTCAAGAGTTCAAGAGTTCAAGAGTTCAAGAGTTCAAGAGTTCAAGAGTTCAAGAGTTCAAGAGTTCAAGAGTTCAAGAGTTCAAGAGTTCAAAAGTTCAAAAGTTCAAGAGTTCAAAAGTTCAAAAGTTCAAGAGTTCAAAAGTTCAAGAGTTCAAGAGTTCAAGAGTTCAAGAGTTCAAGAGTTCAAGAGTTCAAGAGTTCAAGAGTTCAAGAGTTCAAGAGTTCAAGAGTTCAAGAGTTCAAGAGTTCAAGAGTTCAAGAGTTCAAGAGTTCAAGAGTTCAAGAGTTCAAGAGTTCAAGAGTTCAAGAGTTCAAGAGTTCAAGAGTTCAAGAGTTCAAGAGTTCAAGAGTTCAAGAGTTCAAGAGTTCAAGAGTTCAAGAGTTCAAGAGTTCAAGAGTTCAAGAGTTCAAAATTTCAAGAGTTCAAAAGTTCAAGAGTTCAAAAGTTCAAGAGTTCAAGAGTTCAAGAGTTCAAGAGTTCAAGAGTTCAAGAGCTCAAGAGTTCAAGAGTTCAAGAGTTCAAGAGTTCAAGAGTTCAAGAGTTCAAGAGTTCAAGAGTTCAAAAGTTCAAGAGTTCAAGAGTTCAAGAGTTCAAAAGTTCAAGAGTTCAAGAGTTCAAGAGTTCAAGAGTTCAAGAGTTCAAGAGTTCAAGAGTTCAAGAGTTCAAGAGTTCAAGAGTTCAAGAGTTCAAGAGTTCAAAAGTTCAAGAGTTCAAAAGTTCAAGAGTTCAAAAGTTCAAGAGTTCAAAAGTTCAAAAGTTCAAGAGTTCAAGAGTTCAAGAGTTCAAGAGTTCAAGAGATCAAGAGTTCAAGAGTTCAAGAGTTCAAGAGTTCAAGAGTTCAAAAGTTCAAGAGTTCAAGAGTTCAAGAGTTCAAAAGTTCAAGAGTTCAAGAGTTCAAGAGTTCAAGAGTTCAAGAGTTCAAGAGTTCAAGAGTTCAAGAGTTCAAGAGTTCAAGAGTTCAAGAGTTCAAAAGTTCAAGAGTTCAAAAGTTCAAGAGTTCAAAAGTTCAAAAGTTCAAGAGTTCAAGAGTTCAAGAGTTCAAGAGTTCAAGAGTTCAAGAGTTCAAGAGTTCAAGAGTTCAAAAGTTCAAGAGTTCAAAAGTTCAAGAGTTCAAGAGTTCAAGAGTTCAAGAGTTCAAGAGTTCAAGAGTTCAAGAGTTCAAGAGTTCAAGAGTTCAAGAGTTCAAGAGTTCAAGAGTTCAAGAGTTCAAGAGTTCAAGAGTTCAAGAATTCAAGAGTTCAAGAGTTCAAGAGTTCAAAAGTTCAAAATTTCAAGAGTTCAAAAGTTCAAAAGTTCAAGAGTTCAAAAGTTCAAGAGTTCAAGAGTTCAAGAGTTCAAGAGTTCAAGAGTTCAAGAGTTCAGGAGTTCAAGAGTTCAAGAGTTCAAGAGTTCAAGAGTTCAAGAGTTCAAGAGTTCAAGAGTTCAAGAGTTCAAGAGTTCAAGAGTTCAAGAGTTCAAGAGTTCAAGAGTTCAAGAGTTCAAGAGTTCAAGAGTTCAAGAGTTCAAGAGTTCAAAATTTCAAGAGTTCAAAAGTTCAAGAGTTCAAAAGTTCAAGAGTTCAAAAGGTCAAGAGTTCAAGAGTTCAAGAGTTCAAGAGTTCAAGAGTTCAAGAGTTCAAGAGTTCAAGAGTTCAAGAGTTCAAGAGTTCAAGAGTTCAAGAGTTCAAGAGTTCAAGAGTTCAAGAGTTCAAGAGTTCAAGAGTTCAAGAGTTCAAGAGTTCAAGAGTTCAAAAGTTCAAAAGTTCAAAAGTTCAAGAGTTCAAGAGTTCAAGAGTTCAAGAGTTCAAGAGTTCAAGAGTTCAAGAGTTCAAGAGTTCAAGAGTTCAAGAGTTCAAGAGTTCAAGAGTTCAAGAGTTCAAGAGTTCAAGAGTTCAAAAGTTCAAGAGTTCAAGAGTTCAAGAGTTCAAGAGTTCAAGAGTTCAAGAGTTCAAGAGTTCAAGAGTTCAAGAGTTCAAGAGTTCAAAAGTTCAAAAGTTCAAAAGTTCAAGAGTTCAAAAGTTCAAAAGTTCAAGAGTTCAAGAGTTCAAGAGTTCAAGAGTTCAATAGTTCAAGAGTTCAAGAGTTCAAGAGTTGAAGAGTTGAAGAGTTCAAGAGTTCAATATTCAAGAGTTCAAGAGTTCAAAAGTTCAAGAGTTCAAGAGTTCAAGAGTTCTCTTGAACTCTTGAACTTTTGAACTTTTGAACTCTTGAACTTTTGAACTCTTGAACTTTTGAACTCTTGAACTTTTGAACTCTTGAACTCTTGAACTCTTGAACTCTTGAACTCTTGAACTTTTGAACTCTTGAACTCTTGAATATTGAACTCTTGAACTCTTCAACTCTTCAACTCTTGAACTCTTGAACTCTTGAACTCTTGAACTCTTGAACTATTGAACTCTTGAACTCTTGAACTCTTGAACTCTTGAACTTTTGAACTTTTGAACTCTTGAACTTTTGAACTTTTGAACTTTTGAACTCTTGAACTCTTGAACTCTTGAACTCTTGAACTCTTGAACTCTTGAACTCTTGAACTCTTGAACTCTTGAACTCTTGAACTTTTGAACTCTTGAACTCTTGAACTCTTGAACTCTTGAACTTTTGAACTCTTGAACTCTTGAACTCTTGAACTCTTGAACTTTTGAACTCTTGAACTCTTGAACTCTTGAACTCTTGAACTCTTGAACTCTTGAACTCTTGAACTCTTGAACTCTTGAACTCTTGAACTTTTGAACTCTTGAACTCTTGAACTCTTGAACTCTTGAACTCTTGAACTCTTGAACTCTTGAACTCTTGAACTCTTGAACTCTTGAACTCTTGAACTCTTGAACTCTTGAACTCTTGAACTCTTGAACTCTTGAACTTTTGAACTCTTGAACTTTTGAACTCTTGAACTTTTGAACTCTTGAACTCTTGAACTCTTGAACTCTTGAACTCTTGAACTCTTGAACTCTTGAACTCTTGAACTCTTGAACTCTTGAACTCTTGAACTCTTGAACTCTTGAACTCTTGAACTCTTGAACTCTTGAACTCTTGAACTCTTGAACTTTTGAACTCTTGAACTCTTGAACTCTTGAACTTTTGAACTCTTGAACTCTTGACCTCTTGAACTCTTGAACTCTTGAACTCTTGAATTCTTGAACTCTTGAACTCTTGAACTCTTGAACTCTTGAACTCTTGAACTCTTGAACTCTTGAACTCTTGAACTCTTGAACTCTTGAACTCTTGAACTCTTGAACTCTTGAACTCTTGAACTCTTGAACTCTTGAACTCTTGAACTCTTGAACTCTTGAACTCTTGAACTCTTGAACTCTTGAACTCTTGAACTCTTGAACTCTTGAACTCTTGAACTTTTGAACTCTTGAACTTTTGAACTCTTGAACTTTTGAACTCTTGAACTCTTGAACTCTTGAACTCTTGAACTCTTGAACTCTTGAACTTTTGAACTCTTGAACTTTTGAACTCTTGAACTTTTGAACTCTTGAACTCTTGAACTCTTGAACTCTTGAACTTTTGAACTCTTGAACTCTTGAACTCTTGAACTCTTGAACTCTTGAACTCTTGAACTCTTGAACTCTTGAACTCTTGAACTCTTGAACTCTTGAACTCTTGAACTCTTGAACTCTTGAACTCTTGAACTCTTGAACTTTTGAACTCTTGAACTCTTGAACTCTTGAACTCTTGAACTTTTGAACTCTTGAACTTTTGAACTCTTGAACTCTTGAACTCTTGAACTCTTGAACTCTTGAACTCTTGAACTCTTGAACTCTTGAACTCTTGAACTCTTGAACTTTTGAACTTTTGAACTCTTGAACTTTTGAACTCTTGAACTTTTGAACTTTTGAACTCTTGAACTTTTGAACTCTTGAACTCTTGAACTCTTGAACTCTTGAACTCTTGAACTCTTGAACTCTTGAACTCTTGAACTCTTGAACTCTTGAACTCTTGAACTCTTGAACTCTTGAACTCTTGAACTCTTGAACTCTTGAACTCTTGAACTCTTGAACTCTTGAACTTTTGAACTCTTGAACTCTTGAACTCTTGAACTCTTGAACTTTTGAACTTTTGAACTCTTGAACTTTTGAACTCTTGAACTTTTGAACTTTTGAACTCTTGAACTTTTGAACTCTTGAACTCTTGAACTCTTGAACTCTTGAACTCTTGAACTCTTGAACTCTTGAACTCTTGAACTCTTGAACATTTGAACTCTTGAACTTTTGAACTCTTGAACTTTTGAACTCTTGAACTTTTGAACTCTTGAACTTTTGAACTCTTGAACTCTTGAACTCTTGAACTCTTGAACTCTTGAACTCTTGAACTCTTGAACTCTTGAACTCTTGAACTCTTGAACTCTTGAACTCTTGAACTCTTGAACTCTTGAACTCTTGAACTCTTGAACTCTTGAACTCTTGAACTCTTGAACTCTTGAACTTTTGAACTCTTGAACTTTTGAACTCTTGAACTCTTGAACTTTTGAACTCTTGAACTCTTGAACTCTTGAACTCTTGAACTCTTGAACTCTTGAACTTTTGAACTCTTGAACTCTTGAACTCTTGAACTCTTGAACTTTTGAACTCTTGAACTTTTGAACACTTGAACTCTTGAACTCTTGAACTCTTGAACTCTTGAACTCTTGAACTTTTGAACTCTTGAACTCTTGAACTCTTGAACTTTTGAACTCTTGAACTCTTGAACTCTTGAACTCTTGAACTCTTGAACTCTTGAACTCTTGAACTCTTGAACTTTTGAACTCTTGAACTCTTGAACTCTTGAACTTTTGAACTCTTGAACTCTTGAACTCTTGAACTCTTGAACTCTTGAACTCTTGAACTCTTGAACTCTTGAACTCTTGAACTCTTGAACTCTTGAACTATTGAACTCTTGAACTCTTGAACTCTTGAACTTTTGAACTCTTGAACTCTTGAACTTTTGAACTCTTGAACTCTTGAACTCTTGAACTCTTGAACTCTTGAACTTTTGAACTCTTGAACTTTTGAACTCTTGAACTCTTGAACTCTTGAACTCTTGAACTCTTGAACTCTTGAACTCTTGAACTCTTGAACTCTTGAACTCTTGAACTCTTGAACTCTTGAACTCTTGAACTCTTGAACTCTTGAACTCTTGAACTTTTGAACTCTTGAACTCTTGAACTCTTGAACTCTTGAACTCTTGAACTCTTGAACTCTTGAACTCTTGAACTTTTGAACTCTTGAACTCTTGAACTCTTGAACTCTTGAACTCTTGAACTTTTGAACTCTTGAACTCTTGAACTCTTGAACTCTTGAACTCTTGAACTCTTGAACTCTTGAACTCTTGAACTCTTGAACTCTTGAACTTTTGAACTCTTGAACTCTTGAACTTTTGAACTCTTGAACTCTTGAACTCTTGAACTCTTGAACTCTTGAACTCTTGAACTTTTGAACTCTTGAACTTTTGAACTCTTGAACTCTTGAACTCTTGAACTCTTGAACTCTTGAACTTTTGAACTCTTGAACTCTTGAACTCTTGAACTCTTGAACTTTTGAACTCTTGAACTCTTGAACTCTTGAACTCTTGAACTCTTGAACTCTTGAACTCTTGAACTCTTGAACTCTTGAACTCTTGAACTCTTGAACTCTTGAACTTTTGAACTCTTGAACTCTTGAACTCTTGAACTCTTGAACTTTTGAACTCTTGATCTTTTGAACTCTTGAACTCTTGAACTCTTGAACTCTTGAACTTTTGAACTCTTGAACTTTTGAACTCTTGAACTCTTGAACTCTTGAACTCTTGAACTCTTGAACTCTTGAACTCTTGAACTCTTGAACTTTTGAACTTTTGAACTCTTGAACTTTTGAACTCTTGAACTTTTGAACTTTTGAACTCTTGAACTTTTGAACTCTTGAACTCTTGAACTCTTGAACTCTTGAACTCTTGAACTCTTGAACTCTTGAACTCTTGAACTCTTGAACTCTTGAACTCTTGAACTCTTGAACTTTTGAACTCTTGAACTTTTGAACTCTTGAACTTTTGAACTCTTGAACTTTTGAACTCTTGAACTCTTGAACTCTTGAACTCTTGAACTCTTGAACTCTTGAACTCTTGAACTCTTGAACTCTTGAACTCTTGAACTCTTGAACTCTTGAACTCTTGAACTCTTGAACTCTTGAACTCTTGAACTCTTGAACTCTTGAACTCTTGAACTCTTGAACTCTTGAACTCTTGAACTCTTGAACTCTTGAACTCTTGAACTCTTGAACTCTTGAACTTTTGAACTCTTGAACTCTTGAACTCTTGAACTTTTGAACTCTTGAACTCTTGAACTCTTGAACTCTTGAACTCTTGAACTCTTGAACTCTTGAACTCTTGAACTCTTGAACTCTTGAACTCTTGAACTCTTGAACTCTTGAACTCTTGAACTCTTGAACTCTTGAACTCTTGAACTTTTGAACTCTTGAACTCTTGAACTTTTGAACTCTTGAACTCTTGAACTCTTGAACTCTTGAACTCTTGAACTTTTGAACTCTTGAACTTTTGAACTCTTGAACTCTTGAACTCTTGAACTCTTGAACTCTTGAACTCTTGAACTCTTGAACTCTTGAACTCTTGAACTCTTGAACTCTTGAACTCTTGAACTCTTGAACTCTTGAACTCTTGAACTCTTGAACTCTTGAACTCTTGAACTTTTGAACTCTTGAACTCTTGAACTCTTGAACTCTTGAACTCTTGAACTCTTGAACTCTTGAACTCTTGAACTTTTGAACTCTTGAACTCTTGAACTCTTGAACTCTTGAACTTTTGAACTCTTGAACTCTTGAACTCTTGAACTCTTGAACTCTTGAACTCTTGAACTTTTGAACTCTTGAACTCTTGAACTCTTGAACTCTTGAACTTTTGAACTCTTGAACTCTTGAACTCTTGAACTCTTAAACTCTTGAACTCTTGAACTCTTGAACTTTTGAACTCTTGAACTCTTGAACTCTTGAACTCTTGAACTCTTGAACTCTTGAACTTTTGAACTCTTCAACTCTTGAACTCTTGAACTCTTGAACTCTTGAACTCTTGAACTTTTGAACTCTTGAACTTTTGAACTCTTGAACTCTTGAACTCTTGAACTCTTGAACTCTTGAACTCTTGAACTCTTGAACTCTTGAACTCTTGAACTCTTGAACTCTTGAACTTTTGAACTTTTGAACTCTTGAACTTTTGAACTTTTGAACTCTTGAACTTTTGAACTCTTGAACTCTTGAACTCTTGAACTCTTGAACTCTTGAACTCTTGAACTCTTGAACTCTTGAACTCTTGAACTCTTGAACTCTTGAACTCTTGAACTCTTGAACTTTTGAACTCTTGAACTTTTGAACTCTTGAACTTTTGAACTCTTGAACTTTTGAACTCTTGAACTCTTGAACTCTTGAACTCTTGAACTCTTGAACTCTTGAACTCTTGAACTCTTGAACTCTTGAACTCTTGAACTCTTGAACTCTTGAACTCTTGAACTCTTGAACTCTTGAACTCTTGAACTCTTGAACTCTTGAACTCTTGAACTCTTGAACTCTTGAACTCTTGAACTCTTGAACTCTTGAACTCTTGAACTCTTGAACTCTTGAACTCTTGAACTTTTGAACTCTTGAACTTTTGAACTCTTGAACTTTTGAACTCTTGAACTTTTGAACTCTTGAACTCTTGAACTCTTGAACTCTTGAACTCTTGAACTCTTGAACTTTTGAACTCTTGAACTTTTGAACTCTTGAACTCTTGAACTCTTGAACTTTTGAACTCTTGAACTTTTGAACACTTGAACTCTTGAACTCTTGAACTCTTGAACTCTTGAACTCTTGAACTTTTGAACTTTTGAACTCTTGAACTCTTGAACTCTTGAACTCTTGAACTTTTGAACTTTTGAACTCTTGAACTCTTGAACTCTTGAACTCTTGAACTCTTGAACTCTTGAACTCTTGAACTCTTGAACTCTTGAACTCTTGAACTCTTGAACTCTTGAACTTTTGAACTCTTGAACTCTTGAACTCTTGAACTCTTGAACTCTTGAACTCTTGAACTCTTGAACTTTTGAACTCTTCAACTCTTGAACTCTTGAACTCTTGAACTTTTGAACTCTTGAACTCTTGAACTCTTGAACTCTTGAACTCTTGAACTTTTGAACTCTTGAACTCTTGAACTCTTGAACTTTTGAACTCTTGAACTTTTGAACTCTTGAACTCTTGAACTCTTGAACTCTTGAACTCTTGAACTCTTGAACTTTTGAACTCTTGAACTCTTGAACTCTTGAACTCTTGAACTCTTGAACTCTTGAACTCTTGAACTCTTGAACTCTTGAACTCTTGAACTCTTGAACTCTTGAACTTTTGAACTCTTGAACTCTTGAACTCTTGAACTCTTGAACTTTTGAACTCTTGAACTCTTGAACTCTTGAACTCTTGAACTCTTGAACTCTTGAACTCTTGAACTCTTGAACTCTTGAACTCTTGAACTCTTGAACTCTTGAACTCTTGAACTTTTGAACTCTTGAACTCTTGAACTCTTGAACTTTTGAACTCTTGAACTCTTGAACTCTTGAACTCTTGAACTCTTGAACTCTTGAACTCTTGAACTCTTGAACTCTTGAACTTTTGAACTCTTGAACTCTTGAACTCTTGAACTCTTGAACTCTTGAACTCTTGAACTCTTGAACTCTTGAACTCTTGAACTCTTGAACTCTTGAACTCTTGAACTCTTGAACTCTTGAACTCTTGAACTCTTGAACTCTTGAACTCTTGAACTTTTGAACTCTTGAACTCTTGAACTCTTGAACTCTTGAACTCTTGAACTCTTGAACTCTTGAACTCTTGAACTCTTGAACTTTTGAACTCTTGAACTCTTGAACTCTTGAACTCTTGAACTCTTGAACTCTTGAACTCTTGAACTCTTGAACTCTTGAACTCTTGAACTCTTGAACTCTTGAACTTTTGAACTCTTGAACTCTTGAACTCTTGAACTCTTGAACTCTTGAACTCTTGAACTCTTGAACTCTTGAACTCTTGAACTCTTGAACTCTTGAACTCTTGAACTCTTGAACTTTTGAACTCTTGAACTCTTGAACTCTTGAACTCTTGAACTCTTGAACTCTTGAACTCTTGAACTTTTGAACTCTTCAACTCTTGAACTCTTGAACTTTTGAACTCTTGAACTTTTGAACTCTTGAACTCTTGAACTCTTGAACTCTTGAACTCTTGAACTCTTGAACTCTTGAACTCTTGAACTCTTGAACTCTTGAACTCTTGAACTCTTGAACTTTTGAACTTTTGAACTCTTGAACTTTTGAACTCTTGAACTTTTGAACTTTTGAACTCTTGAACTTTTGAACTCTTGAACTCTTGAACTCTTGAACTCTTGAACTCTTGAACTCTTGAACTCTTGAACATTTGAACTCTTGAACTTTTGAACTCTTGAACTTTTGAACTCTTGAACTTTTGAACTCTTGAACTCTTGAACTCTTGAACTCTTGAACTCTTGAACTCTTGAACTCTTGAACTCTTGAACTCTTGAACTCTTGAACTCTTGAACTCTTGAACTTTTGAACTCTTGAACTTTTGAACTCTTGAACTTTTGAACTCTTGAACTCTTGAACTCTTGAACTCTTGAACTCTTGAACTTTTGAACTCTTGAACTTTTGAACTCTTGAACTCTTGAACTCTTGAACTTTTGAACTCTTGAACTCTTGAACTCTTGAACTCTTGAACTCTTGAACTCTTGAACTCTTGAACTCTTGAACTCTTGAACTCTTGAACTCTTGAACTCTTGAACTCTTGAACTCTTGAACTCTTGAACTCTTGAACTCTTGAACTCTTGAACTCTTGAACTCTTGAACTCTTGAACTCTTGAACTCTTGAACTTTTGAACTCTTGAACTCTTGAACTCTTGAACTTTTGAACTCTTGAACTCTTGAACTCTTGAACTCTTGAACTTTTGAACTCTTGAACTCTTGAACTCTTGAACTCTTGAACTCTTGAACTCTTGAACTCTTGAACTCTTGAACTCTTGAACTCTTGAACTTTTGAACTCTTGAACTCTTGAACTCTTGAACTCTTGAACTCTTGAACTTTTGAACTCTTGAACTTTTGAACTCTTGAACTCTTGAACTCTTGAACTTTTGAACTCTTGAACTTTTGAACACTTGAACTCTTGAACTCTTGAACTCTTGAACTCTTGAACTCTTGAACTTTTGAACTCTTGAACTCTTGAACTCTTGAACTCTTGAACTTTTGAACTCTTGAACTCTTGAACTCTTGAACTCTTGAACTCTTGAACTCTTGAACTCTTGAACTCTTGAACTCTTGAACTCTTGAACTCTTGAACTCTTGAACTCTTGAACTCTTGAACTCTTGAACTCTTGAACTCTTGCACTCTTGAACTCTTGAACTTTTGAACTCTTGAACTCTTGAACTCTTGAACTCTTGAACTCTTGAACTCTTGAACTCTTGAACTCTTGAACTCTTGAACTCTTGAACTCTTGAACTCTTGCACTCTTGAACTCTTGAACTTTTGAACTCTTGAACTCTTGAACTCTTGAACTCTTGAACTCTTGAACTCTTGAACTCTTGAACTCTTGAACTCTTGCACTCTTGAACTCTTGAACTCTTGAACTCTTGAACTCTTGAACTCTTGAACTCTTGAACTCTTGAACTCTTGCACTCTTGAACTCTTGAACTTTTGAACTCTTGAACTCTTGAACTCTTGAACTCTTGAACTCTTGAACTCTTGAACTCTTGAACTCTTGAACTCTTGAACTCTTGAACTCTTGAACTCTTGAACTTTTGAACTCTTGAACTCTTGAACTCTTGAACTCTTGAACTCTTGAACTCTTGAACTCTTGAACTCTTGAACTCTTGAACTCTTGAACTCTTGAACTCTTGAACTCTTGAACTCTTGAACTTTTGAACTCTTGAACTTTTGAACTCTTGAACTCTTGAACTCTTGAACTCTTGAACTCTTGAACTCTTGAACTCTTGAACTCTTGAACTCTTGAACTCTTGAACTCTTGAACTTTTGAACTCTTGAACTCTTGAACTCTTGAACTCTTGAACTTTTGAACTCTTGAACTCTTGAACTCTTGAACTCTTGAACTCTTGAACTCTTGAACTCTTGAACTCTTGAACTCTTGAACTCTTGAACTCTTGAACTCTTGAACTCTTGAACTCTTGAACTTTTGAACTCTTGAACTCTTGAACTCTTGAACTCTTGAACTTTTGAACTCTTGAACTCTTGAACTCTTGAACTCTTGAACTCTTGAACTCTTGAACTCTTGAACTCTTGAACTCTTGAACTCTTGAACTCTTGAACTCTTGAACTCTTGAACTTTTGAACTCTTGAACTCTTGAACTCTTGAACTCTTGAACTCTTGAACTCTTGAACTCTTGAACTCTTGAACTTTTGAACTCTTGAACTTTTGAACTCTTGAACTTTTGAACTCTTGAACTCTTGAACTCTTGAACTTTTGAACTCTTGAACTCTTGAACTCTTGAACTCTTGAACTCTTGAACTCTTGAACTCTTGAACTCTTGAACTTTTATCTCTTGAACTCTTGAACTCTTGAACTCTTGAACTCTTGAACTCTTGAACTCTTGAACTTTTGAACTCTTGAACTTTTGAACTCTTGAACTTTTGAACTCTTAAACTTTTGAACTCTTGAACTTTTGAACTCTTGAACTCTTGAACTCTTGAACTCTTGAACTCTTGAACTCTTGAACTCTTGAACTCTTGAACTCTTGAACTCTTGAACTCTTGAACTTTTGATCTCTTGAACTCTTGAACTCTTGAACTCTTGAACTCTTGAACTCTTGAACTCTTGAACTCTTGAACTCTTGAACTCTTGAACTCTTGAACTCTTGAACTCTTGAACTCTTGAACTTTTGATCTCTTGAACTCTTGAACTCTTGAACTCTTGAACTCTTGAACTCTTGAACTTTTGAACTTTTGAACTCTTGAACTCTTGAACTCTTGAACTCTTGAACTCTTGAACTCTTGAACTCTTGAACTTTTGAACTCTTGAACTCTTGAACTCTTGAACTCTTGAACTCTTGAACTCTTGAACTCTTGAACTCTTGAACTCTTGAACTCTTGAACTCTTAAACTCTTGAACTCTTGAACTCTTGAACTCTTGAACTCTTGAACTCTTGAACTCTTGAACTCTTGAACTCTTGAACTCTTGAACTCTTGAACTCTTGAACTCTTGAACTCTTGAACGCTTGAAAGTCTTGAACTCTTGAACTCTTGAACTCCTGAACTCTTAAACTCTTGAACTCTTGAACTCTTGAACTCTTGAACTCTTGAACTCTTGAACTCTTGAACTCTTGAACTCTTGAAAGTCTTGAACTCTTGAACTCTTGAACTCTTGAACTCTTAAACTCTTGAACTCTTGAACACCTGAACTCTTGAACTCTTGAACTCTTGAACTCTTGAACTCTTGAACTCTTGAACTCTTGAACTCTTGAACTCTTGAACTCTTGAGCTCTTGAACTCTTGAACTCTTGAACTCTTGAACTTTTGAACTTTGGAACTCTTGAACTTTTGAGCTTCTGAACTCTTGAACTCTTGAACCTTTGAACTTTTGAACCTTTGAACTCTTGAACTCTTGTACTCTTACACTTTTGAACTCTTGAACTCTTGAACTCTTGAACTCTTGAACTCTTGAACTCTTGAACTCTTGAACTCTTGAACTTTTGAACTCTTGAACTCTTGAAGCTTTAAACTTTTGAACTCTTGAATACCTGAACTCTTGAACTCTTGAACTCTTGAACTCTTGAACTCTTGAACTCTTGAACTTTTGAACTCTTCAACTCTTGAACTCTTGAACTCTTGAACTCTTGAACTCTTGAACTCTTGAACTTTTGAACTCTTGAACTTTTGAACTCTTGAACTCTTGAACTCTTGAACTCTTGAACTCTTGAACTCTTGAACTTTTGAAGTCTTGAACTCTTGAACTCTTGAACTCTTGAACTCTTGAACTCTTGAACTCTTGAACTCTTGAACTCTTGAACTCTTGAACTCTTGAACTTTTGATCTCTTGAACTCTTGAACTCTTGAACTCTTGAACTCTTGAACTCTTGAACTCTTGAACTTTTGAACTCTTGAACTTTTGAACTCTTGAACTCTTGAACTCTTGAACTTTTGAACTCTTGAACTCTTGAACTCTTGAACTCTTGAACTCTTGAACTCTTGAACTCTTGAACTCTTGAACTTTTGATCTCTTGAACTCTTGAACTCTTGAACTCTTGAACTCTTGAACTCTTGAACTCTTGAACTTTTGAACTCTTGAACTTTTGAACTCTTGAACTTTTGAACTCTTAAACTTTTGAACTCTTGAACTTTTGAACTCTTGAACTCTTGAACTCTTGAACTCTTGAACTCTTGAACTCTTGAACTCTTGAACTCTTGAACTCTTGAACTCTTGAACTTTTGATCTCTTGAACTCTTGAACTCTTGAACTCTTGAACTCTTGAACTCTTGAACTCTTGAACTCTTGAACTCTTGAACTCTTGAACTCTTGAACTCTTGAACTCTTGAACTTTTGATCTCTTGAACTCTTGAACTCTTGAACTCTTGAACTCTTGAACTCTTGAACTTTTGAACTTTTGAACTCTTGAACTCTTGAACTCTTGAACTCTTGAACTCTTGAACTCTTGAACTCTTGAACTTTTGAACTCTTGAACTCTTGAACTCTTGAACTCTTGAACTCTTGAACTCTTGAACTCTTGAACTCTTGAACTCTTGAACTCTTGAACTCTTGAACTCTTGAACTTTTGAACTCTTGAACTCTTGAACTCTTGAACTCTTGAACTCTTGAACTCTTGAACTCTTGAACTCTTGAACTCTTGAACTCTTGAACTCTTGAACTCTTGAACTCTTGAACTCTTGAACTCTTGAACTCTTGAACTTTTGATCTCTTGAACTTTTGAACTCTTGAACTCTTGAACTCTTGAACTCTTGAACTCTTGAACTCTTGAACTCTTGAACTCTTGAACTTTTGAACTCTTAAACTTTTGAACTCTTGAACTTTTGAACTCTTGAACTCTTGAACTCTTGAACTTTTGAACTCTTGAACTCTTGAACTCTTGAACTCTTGAACTCTTGAACTCTTGAACTCTTGAACTTTTGAACTCTTGAACTCTTGAACTCTTGAACTCTTGAACTCTTGAACTCTTGAACTCTTGAACTCTTGAACTTTTGAACTCTTGAACTCTTGAACTCTTGAACTCTTGAACTCTTGAACTCTTGAACTCTTGAACTCTTGAACTCTTGAACTCTTGAACTCTTGAACTCTTGAACTCTTGAACTCTTGAACTCTTGAACTCTTGAACTTTTGATCTCTTGAACTTTTGAACTCTTGAACTCTTGAACTCTTGAACTCTTGAACTCTTGAACTCTTGAACTCTTGAACTCTTGAACTCTTGAACTTTTGAACTCTTAAACTTTTGAACTCTTGAACTCTTGAACTTTTGAACTCTTAAACTTTTGAACTCTTGAACTTTTGAACTCTTGAACTCTTGAACTCTTGAACTTTTGAACTCTTGAACTCTTGAACTCTTGAACTCTTGAACTCTTGAACTCTTGAACTCTTGAACTTTTGAACTCTTGAACTCTTGAACTCTTGAACTCTTGAACTCTTGAACTCTTGAACTCTTGAACTCTTGAACTTTTGAACTCTTAAACTTTTGAACTCTTGAACTCTTGAACTCTTGAACTCTTGAACTTTTGAACTTTTGAACTCTTGAACTCTTGAACTCTTGAACTCTTGAACTCTTGAACTCTTGAACTCTTGAACTTTTGAACTCTTGAACTCTTGAACTCTTGAACTCTTGAACTCTTGAACTCTTGAACTCTTGAACTCTTGAACTCTTGAACTCTTGAACTCTTGAACTCTTGAACTTTTGAACTCTTGAACTCTTGAACTCTTGAACTCTTGAACTCTTGAACTCTTGAACTCTTGAACTCTTGAACTCTTGAACTCTTGAACTCTTGAACTTTTGATCTCTTGAACTTTTGAACTCTTGAACTCTTGAACTCTTGAACTCTTGAACTCTTGAACTCTTGAACTCTTGAACTCTTGAACTTTTGAACTCTTGAACTTTTGAACTCTTGAACTCTTGAACTCTTGAACTTTTGAACTCTTGAACTCTTGAACTCTTGAACTCTTGAACTCTTGAACTCTTGAACTCTTGAACTCTTGAACTTTTATCTCTTGAACTCTTGAACTCTTGAACTCTTGAACTCTTGAACTCTTGAAAGTCTTGAACTCTTGAACTCTTGAACTCCTGAACTCTTAAACTCTTGAACTCTTGAACTCTTGAACTCTTGAACTCTTGAACTCTTGAACTCTTGAACTCTTGAACTCTTGAAAGTCTTGAACTCTTGAACTCTTGAACTCTTGAACTCTTAAACTCTTGAACTCTTGAACACCTGAACTCTTGAACTCTTGAACTCTTGAACTCTTGAACTCTTGAACTCTTGAACTCTTGAACTCTTGAACTCTTGAGCTCTTGAACTCTTGAACTCTTGAACTCTTGAACTCTTGAACTCTTGAACTCTTGAACTTTTGAACTCTTGAACTCTTGAACTCTTGAACTTTTGAACTCTTGAACTCTTGAACTCTTGAACTCTTGAACTCTTGAACTCTTGAACTCTTGAACTCTTGAACTCTTGAACTTTTGAACTCTTGAACTCTTGAACTCTTGAACTCTTGAACTCTTGAACTCTTGAACTCTTGAACTCTTGAACTCTTGAACTCTTGAACTCTTGAACTCTTGAACTCTTGAACTCTTGAACTCTTGAACTCTTGAACTCTTGAACTCTTGAACTTTTGAACTCTTGAACTCTTGAACTCTTGAACTCTTGAACTCTTGAACTCTTGAACTCTTGAACTCTTGAACTCTTGAACTTTTGAACTCTTGAACTCTTGAACTCTTGAACTCTTGAACTCTTGAACTCTTGAACTCTTGAACTCTTGAACTCTTGAACTCTTGAACTCTTGAACTCTTGAACTTTTGAACTCTTGAACTCTTGAACTCTTGAACTCTTGAACTCTTGAACTCTTGAACTCTTGAACTCTTGAACTCTTGAACTCTTGAACTCTTGAACTCTTGAACTTTTGAACTCTTGAACTCTTGAACTCTTGAACTCTTGAACTCTTGAACTCTTGAACTCTTGAACTTTTGAACTCTTCAACTCTTGAACTCTTGAACTTTTGAACTCTTGAACTTTTGAACTCTTGAACTCTTGAACTCTTGAACTCTTGAACTCTTGAACTCTTGAACTCTTGAACTCTTGAACTCTTGAACTCTTGAACTCTTGAACTCTTGAACTTTTGAACTTTTGAACTCTTGAACTTTTGAACTCTTGAACTTTTGAACTTTTGAACTCTTGAACTTTTGAACTCTTGAACTCTTGAACTCTTGAACTCTTGAACTCTTGAACTCTTGAACTCTTGAACATTTGAACTCTTGAACTTTTGAACTCTTGAACTTTTGAACTCTTGAACTTTTGAACTCTTGAACTCTTGAACTCTTGAACTCTTGAACTCTTGAACTCTTGAACTCTTGAACTCTTGAACTCTTGAACTCTTGAACTCTTGAACTCTTGAACTTTTGAACTCTTGAACTTTTGAACTCTTGAACTTTTGAACTCTTGAACTCTTGAACTCTTGAACTCTTGAACTCTTGAACTTTTGAACTCTTGAACTTTTGAACTCTTGAACTCTTGAACTCTTGAACTTTTGAACTCTTGAACTCTTGAACTCTTGAACTCTTGAACTCTTGAACTCTTGAACTCTTGAACTCTTGAACTCTTGAACTCTTGAACTCTTGAACTCTTGAACTCTTGAACTCTTGAACTCTTGAACTCTTGAACTCTTGAACTCTTGAACTCTTGAACTCTTGAACTCTTGAACTCTTGAACTCTTGAACTTTTGAACTCTTGAACTCTTGAACTCTTGAACTTTTGAACTCTTGAACTCTTGAACTCTTGAACTCTTGAACTTTTGAACTCTTGAACTCTTGAACTCTTGAACTCTTGAACTCTTGAACTCTTGAACTCTTGAACTCTTGAACTCTTGAACTCTTGAACTTTTGAACTCTTGAACTCTTGAACTCTTGAACTCTTGAACTCTTGAACTTTTGAACTCTTGAACTTTTGAACTCTTGAACTCTTGAACTCTTGAACTTTTGAACTCTTGAACTTTTGAACACTTGAACTCTTGAACTCTTGAACTCTTGAACTCTTGAACTTTTGAACTCTTGAACTCTTGAACTCTTGAACTCTTGAACTTTTGAACTCTTGAACTCTTGAACTCTTGAACTCTTGAACTCTTGAACTCTTGAACTCTTGAACTCTTGAACTCTTGAACTCTTGAACTCTTGAACTCTTGAACTCTTGAACTCTTGAACTCTTGAACTCTTGAACTCTTGAACTCTTGAACTCTTGAACTCTTGAACTCTTGAACTCTTGCACTCTTGAACTCTTGAACTTTTGAACTCTTGAACTCTTGAACTCTTGAACTCTTGAACTCTTGAACTCTTGAACTCTTGAACTCTTGAACTCTTGAACTCTTGAACTCTTGAACTCTTGAACTTTTGAACTCTTGAACTCTTGAACTCTTGAACTCTTGAACTCTTGAACTCTTGAACTCTTGAACTCTTGAACTCTTGAACTCTTGAACTCTTGAACTCTTGAACTCTTGAACTCTTGAACTTTTGAACTCTTGAACTTTTGAACTCTTGAACTCTTGAACTCTTGAACTCTTGAACTCTTGAACTCTTGAACTCTTGAACTCTTGAACTCTTGAACTCTTGAACTCTTGAACTTTTGAACTCTTGAACTCTTGAACTCTTGAACTCTTGAACTTTTGAACTCTTGAACTCTTGAACTCTTGAACTCTTGAACTCTTGAACTCTTGAACTCTTGAACTCTTGAACTCTTGAACTCTTGAACTCTTGAACTCTTGAACTCTTGAACTCTTGAACTTTTGAACTCTTGAACTCTTGAACTCTTGAACTCTTGAACTTTTGAACTCTTGAACTCTTGAACTCTTGAACTCTTGAACTCTTGAACTCTTGAACTCTTGAACTCTTGAACTCTTGAACTCTTGAACTCTTGAACTCTTGAACTCTTGAACTTTTGAACTCTTGAACTCTTGAACTCTTGAACTCTTGAACTCTTGAACTCTTGAACTCTTGAACTCTTGAACTTTTGAACTCTTGAACTTTTGAACTCTTGAACTTTTGAACTCTTGAACTCTTGAACTCTTGAACTTTTGAACTCTTGAACTCTTGAACTCTTGAACTCTTGAACTCTTGAACTCTTGAACTCTTGAACTCTTGAACTTTTATCTCTTGAACTCTTGAACTCTTGAACTCTTGAACTCTTGAACTCTTGAACTCTTGAACTTTTGAACTCTTGAACTTTTGAACTCTTGAACTTTTGAACTCTTAAACTTTTGAACTCTTGAACTTTTGAACTCTTGAACTCTTGAACTCTTGAACTCTTGAACTCTTGAACTCTTGAACTCTTGAACTCTTGAACTCTTGAACTCTTGAACTCTTGAACTTTTGATCTCTTGAACTCTTGAACTCTTGAACTCTTGAACTCTTGAACTCTTGAACTCTTGAACTCTTGAACTCTTGAACTCTTGAACTCTTGAACTCTTGAACTCTTGAACTCTTGAACTTTTGATCTCTTGAACTCTTGAACTCTTGAACTCTTGAACTCTTGAACTCTTGAACTTTTGAACTTTTGAACTCTTGAACTCTTGAACTCTTGAACTCTTGAACTCTTGAACTCTTGAACTCTTGAACTTTTGAACTCTTGAACTCTTGAACTCTTGAACTCTTGAACTCTTGAACTCTTGAACTCTTGAACTCTTGAACTCTTGAACTCTTGAACTCTTAAACTCTTGAACTCTTGAACTCTTGAACTCTTGAACTCTTGAACTCTTGAACTCTTGAACTCTTGAACTCTTGAACTCTTGAACTCTTGAACTCTTGAACTCTTGAACTCTTGAACGCTTGAAAGTCTTGAACTCTTGAACTCTTGAACTCCTGAACTCTTAAACTCTTGAACTCTTGAACTCTTGAACTCTTGAACTCTTGAACTCTTGAACTCTTGAACTCTTGAACTCTTGAAAGTCTTGAACTCTTGAACTCTTGAACTCTTGAACTCTTAAACTCTTGAACTCTTGAACACCTGAACTCTTGAACTCTTGAACTCTTGAACTCTTGAACTCTTGAACTCTTGAACTCTTGAACTCTTGAACTCTTGAACTCTTGAGCTCTTGAACTCTTGAACTCTTGAACTCTTGAACTTTTGAACTTTGGAACTCTTGAACTTTTGAGCTTCTGAACTCTTGAACTCTTGAACCTTTGAACTTTTGAACCTTTGAACTCTTGAACTCTTGTACTCTTACACTTTTGAACTCTTGAACTCTTGAACTCTTGAACTCTTGAACTCTTGAACTCTTGAACTCTTGAACTCTTGAACTTTTGAACTCTTGAACTCTTGAAGCTTTAAACTTTTGAACTCTTGAATACCTGAACTCTTGAACTCTTGAACTCTTGAACTCTTGAACTCTTGAACTCTTGAACTTTTGAACTCTTCAACTCTTGAACTCTTGAACTCTTGAACTCTTGAACTCTTGAACTCTTGAACTTTTGAACTCTTGAACTTTTGAACTCTTGAACTCTTGAACTCTTGAACTCTTGAACTCTTGAACTTTTGAAGTCTTGAACTCTTGAACTCTTGAACTCTTGAACTCTTGAACTCTTGAACTCTTGAACTCTTGAACTCTTGAACTCTTGAACTCTTGAACTCTCGAACTTTTGATCTCTTGAACTCTTGAACTCTTGAACTCTTGAACTCTTGAACTCTTGAACTCTTGAACTTTTGAACTCTTGAACTTTTGAACTCTTGAACTCTTGAACTCTTGAACTTTTGAACTCTTGAACTCTTGAACTCTTGAACTCTTGAACTCTTGAACTCTTGAACTCTTGAACTCTTGAACTTTTGATCTCTTGAACTCTTGAACTCTTGAACTCTTGAACTCTTGAACTCTTGAACTCTTGAACTTTTGAACTCTTGAACTTTTGAACTCTTGAACTTTTGAACTCTTAAACTTTTGAACTCTTGAACTTTTGAACTCTTGAACTCTTGAACTCTTGAACTCTTGAACTCTTGAACTCTTGAACTCTTGAACTCTTGAACTCTTGAACTCTTGAACTTTTGATCTCTTGAACTCTTGAACTCTTGAACTCTTGAACTCTTGAACTCTTGAACTCTTGAACTCTTGAACTCTTGAACTCTTGAACTCTTGAACTCTTGAACTCTTGAACTTTTGATCTCTTGAACTCTTGAACTCTTGAACTCTTGAACTCTTGAACTCTTGAACTTTTGAACTTTTGAACTCTTGAACTCTTGAACTCTTGAACTCTTGAACTCTTGAACTCTTGAACTCTTGAACTTTTGAACTCTTGAACTCTTGAACTCTTGAACTCTTGAACTCTTGAACTCTTGAACTCTTGAACTCTTGAACTCTTGAACTCTTGAACTCTTGAACTCTTGAACTTTTGAACTCTTGAACTCTTGAACTCTTGAACTCTTGAACTCTTGAACTCTTGAACTCTTGAACTCTTGAACTCTTGAACTCTTGAACTCTTGAACTCTTGAACTCTTGAACTCTTGAACTCTTGAACTCTTGAACTTTTGATCTCTTGAACTTTTGAACTCTTGAACTCTTGAACTCTTGAACTCTTGAACTCTTGAACTCTTGAACTCTTGAACTCTTGAACTTTTGAACTCTTAAACTTTTGAACTCTTGAACTTTTGAACTCTTGAACTCTTGAACTCTTGAACTTTTGAACTCTTGAACTCTTGAACTCTTGAACTCTTGAACTCTTGAACTCTTGAACTCTTGAACTTTTGAACTCTTGAACTCTTGAACTCTTGAACTCTTGAACTCTTGAACTCTTGAACTCTTGAACTCTTGAACTTTTGAACTCTTGAACTCTTGAACTCTTGAACTCTTGAACTCTTGAACTCTTGAACTCTTGAACTCTTGAACTCTTGAACTCTTGAACTCTTGAACTCTTGAACTCTTGAACTCTTGAACTCTTGAACTCTTGAACTTTTGATCTCTTGAACTTTTGAACTCTTGAACTCTTGAACTCTTGAACTCTTGAACTCTTGAACTCTTGAACTCTTGAACTCTTGAACTCTTGAACTTTTGAACTCTTAAACTTTTGAACTCTTGAACTCTTGAACTTTTGAACTCTTAAACTTTTGAACTCTTGAACTTTTGAACTCTTGAACTCTTGAACTCTTGAACTTTTGAACTCTTGAACTCTTGAACTCTTGAACTCTTGAACTCTTGAACTCTTGAACTCTTGAACTTTTGAACTCTTGAACTCTTGAACTCTTGAACTCTTGAACTCTTGAACTCTTGAACTCTTGAACTCTTGAACTTTTGAACTCTTAAACTTTTGAACTCTTGAACTCTTGAACTCTTGAACTCTTGAACTTTTGAACTTTTGAACTCTTGAACTCTTGAACTCTTGAACTCTTGAACTCTTGAACTCTTGAACTCTTGAACTTTTGAACTCTTGAACTCTTGAACTCTTGAACTCTTGAACTCTTGAACTCTTGAACTCTTGAACTCTTGAACTCTTGAACTCTTGAACTCTTGAACTCTTGAACTTTTGAACTCTTGAACTCTTGAACTCTTGAACTCTTGAACTCTTGAACTCTTGAACTCTTGAACTCTTGAACTCTTGAACTCTTGAACTCTTGAACTTTTGATCTCTTGAACTTTTGAACTCTTGAACTCTTGAACTCTTGAACTCTTGAACTCTTGAACTCTTGAACTCTTGAACTCTTGAACTTTTGAACTCTTGAACTTTTGAACTCTTGAACTCTTGAACTCTTGAACTTTTGAACTCTTGAACTCTTGAACTCTTGAACTCTTGAACTCTTGAACTCTTGAACTCTTGAACTCTTGAACTTTTATCTCTTGAACTCTTGAACTCTTGAACTCTTGAACTCTTGAACTCTTGAAAGTCTTGAACTCTTGAACTCTTGAACTCCTGAACTCTTAAACTCTTGAACTCTTGAACTCTTGAACTCTTGAACTCTTGAACTCTTGAACTCTTGAACTCTTGAACTCTTGAAAGTCTTGAACTCTTGAACTCTTGAACTCTTGAACTCTTAAACTCTTGAACTCTTGAACACCTGAACTCTTGAACTCTTGAACTCTTGAACTCTTGAACTCTTGAACTCTTGAACTCTTGAACTCTTGAACTCTTGAGCTCTTGAACTCTTGAACTCTTGAACTCTTGAACTTTTGAACTTTGGAACTCTTGAACTTTTGAGCTTCTGAACTCTTGAACTCTTGAACCTTTGAACTTTTGAACCTTTGAACTCTTGAACTCTTGTACTCTTACACTTTTGAACTCTTGAACTCTTGAACTCTTGAACTCTTGAACTCTTGAACTCTTGAACTCTTGAACTCTTGAACTTTTGAACTCTTGAACTCTTGAAGCTTTAAACTTTTGAACTCTTGAATACCTGAACTCTTGAACTCTTGAACTCTTGAACTCTTGAACTCTTGAACTCTTGAACTTTTGAACTCTTCAACTCTTGAACTCTTGAACTCTTGAACTCTTGAACTCTTGAACTCTTGAACTTTTGAACTCTTGAACTTTTGAACTCTTGAACTCTTGAACTCTTGAACTCTTGAACTCTTGAACTCTTGAACTTTTGAACTCTTGAACTCTTGAACTCTTGAACTCTTGAACTCTTGAACTCTTGAACTCTTGAACTCTTGAACTCTTGAACTCTTGAACTCTTGAACTCTTGAACTTTTGATCTCTTGAACTCTTGAACTCTTGAACTCTTGAACTCTTGAACTCTTGAACTCTTGAACTTTTGAACTCTTGAACTTTTGAACTCTTGAACTCTTGAACTCTTGAACTTTTGAACTCTTGAACTCTTGAACTCTTGAACTCTTGAACTCTTGAACTCTTGAACTCTTGAACTCTTGAACTTTTGATCTCTTGAACTCTTGAACTCTTGAACTCTTGAACTCTTGAACTCTTGAACTCTTGAACTTTTGAACTCTTGAACTTTTGAACTCTTGAACTTTTGAACTCTTAAACTTTTGAACTCTTGAACTTTTGAACTCTTGAACTCTTGAACTCTTGAACTCTTGAACTCTTGAACTCTTGAACTCTTGAACTCTTGAACTCTTGAACTCTTGAACTCTTGAACTCTTGAACTCTTGAACTTTTGATCTCTTGAACTCTTGAACTCTTGAACTCTTGAACTCTTGAACTCTTGAACTCTTGAACTCTTGAACTCTTGAACTCTTGAACTCTTGAACTCTTGAACTTTTGATCTCTTGAACTCTTGAACTCTTGAACTCTTGAACTCTTGAACTCTTGAACTTTTGAACTTTTGAACTCTTGAACTCTTGAACTCTTGAACTCTTGAACTCTTGAACTCTTGAACTCTTGAACTTTTGAACTCTTGAACTCTTGAACTCTTGAACTCTTGAACTCTTGAACTCTTGAACTCTTGAACTCTTGAACTCTTGAACTCTTGAACTCTTAAACTCTTGAACTCTTGAACTCTTGAACTCTTGAACTCTTGAACTCTTGAACTCTTGAACTCTTGAACTCTTGAACTCTTGAACTCTTGAACTCTTGAACTCTTGAACTCTTGAAAGTCTTGAACTCTTGAACTCTTGAACTCCTGAACTCTTAAACTCTTGAACTCTTGAACTCTTGAACTCTTGAACTCTTGAACTCTTGAACTCTTGAACTCTTGAACTCTTGAAAGTCTTGAACTCTTGAACTCTTGAACTCTTGAACTCTTAAACTCTTGAACTCTTGAACACCTGAACTCTTGAACTCTTGAACTCTTGAACTCTTGAACTCTTGAACTCTTGAACTCTTGAACTCTTGAACTCTTGAACTCTTGAGCTCTTGAACTCTTGAACTCTTGAACTCTTGAACTTTTGAACTTTGGAACTCTTGAACTTTTGAGCTTCTGAACTCTTGAACTCTTGAACCTTTGAACTTTTGAACCTTTGAACTCTTGAACTCTTGTACTCTTACACTTTTGAACTCTTGAACTCTTGAACTCTTGAACTCTTGAACTCTTGAACTCTTGAACTCTTGAACTTTTGAACTCTTGAACTCTTGAAGCTTTAAACTTTTGAACTCTTGAATACCTGAACTCTTGAACTCTTGAACTCTTGAACTCTTGAACTCTTGAACTCTTGAACTTTTGAACTCTTCAACTCTTCAACTCTTGAACTCTTGAACTCTTGAACTCTTGAACTCTTGAACTTTTGAACTCTTGAACTTTTGAACTCTTGAACTTTTGAACTCTTGATCTCTTGATCTCTTGAACTCTTGAACTCTTGAACTCTTGAACTTTTGAACTCTTGAACTCTTGAAGCTTTAAACTTTTGAACCTTTGAACTTTTGAACTTTTGAACTCTTGAACTTTAGAACTCTTGCACTTTAGAACTCTTGAAATTTTGAACTCTTGAACTTTTGAACTTTTGAACTTTTGAACCTTTGAAGTTTTGAACTATTGAACTCTTGAACTTTTGAACCTTTGAACTCCTGAACTGTTGAACCTTTGAACTTTCGAATTCTTGAAGATTGAACTCTTGAGCTTTTGAACTTTTGAACTACTGAACTTTTGAGCTCTTGAACTTTTTAACTCTTGAACTCTTAAACTTTTGAACTTTTGAACCTTTGAACTCCTGAGCTGCTGAACCTTTGAACTTTCGAATTCTTGAAGATTGAAATCTTGAGCTTTTGAACTTTTGAACTCTTGAACTTTAGAACTCTTGCACTTTAGAACTCTTGAAATTTTGAACTCTTGAACTTTTGAACTTTTGAACTTTTGAACCTTTGAAGTTTTGAACTCTTGAAAACTTGAACTTTTGAACTTTTGAACCTTTGAACTCCTGAACTGTTGAACCTTTGAACTTTCGAATTCTTGAAGATTGAACTCTTGAGCTTTTGAACTTTTGAACTACTGAACTTTTGAGCTCTTGAACTTTTTAACTCTTGAACTCTTGAACTTTTGAACTTTTGAACCTTTGAACTCCTGAACTGTTGAACCTTTGAACTTTCGAATTCTTGAAGATTGAACTCTTGAACTCTTGAACTTTTGAACCTTTGAACTCCTGAACTGTTGAACCTTTGAACTTTCGAATTCTTGAAGATTGAACTCTTGAGCTTTTGAACTTTTGAACTACTGAACTTTTGAGCTCTTGAACTTTTTAACTCTTGAACTCTTGAACTTTTGAACTTTTGAACCTTTGAACTCCTGAACTGTTGAACCTTTGAACTTTCGAATTCTTGAAGATTTAACTCTTGAACTTTTGAACTTTTGAACCTTTGAACTCTTGAACTTTTGAACTCTTGAACTTTTGAACCTTTGAACTCTTGAACTTTTGAACTCTTGAACCCTTGAACTTTTGAACTCTTGAACTCTTGAACTCTTGAACTTTTGAACTTTTGAACGTATGAACTCTTGAACTTTTGAAGATTTGAACTCTTGAGCTTTTGAACTTTTGAACTACTGAACTTTTGAACTCTTGAACTCTTGAACTTTTGAACTTTTGAACCTTTGAACTTTTGAACATTTGAACCTTGGAGCTTTTGAACCTTGAACTTTTGAAATCTTGAACTTTTGAACTTTTGAACCTTTGAACTTCTTAACTCGTAAACTCTTGAACTTTTGAACTCTTGAACTTTTGAACCTTTGAACTCTTGAATTGTTGAATCTTTGAACCTTTGAACCTTTGAACATTTGAACGCTTGAACTTTTGAACCTTTGAAGCTTTGATCGCTTGAACTTTTAAACCTTTGAACCTTTGAACACTTGAACGCTTAAACTTTTGAACTGTTGAACTTTTGAACTCTTGAACTTTTGAACTCTTGAACTTTTGAACTCTTGAACTTTTGAACCTTTGAGCTTTTGAAACTTTGAATCTTTGAACTTTTGAACCTTTAAACATTTGAACCTTTGAACCATTAAACTTCTGAACTTTTGACCCTTTGAACTTTGGAACCTTCAGGTTCAAAAGGAGTCCAAATAATTTGATTTTCAATAGATGAGTCCGGAGTCTAGGCCCACAACCATAAGGAGACGCAAATATATAGTAGTACGTACCGCAATTCAATTCTGAACCCTCCAGGATTTGCCGTCTTTTTAATTGAAAAAACAACAAAAAAAAAGGAAAAACACCCCAAATTTTATTAAAAATCGTTGTTGCTGTTTCCTGTATAATTTGTTGGGGCCTAATTTTATTTTATTTTTGGGGCCTTATTTCGCAGAGCCGTTAACCACCAGTCTAACTACTCCATAAACAGGTGAGATTAAGGTTTAGCAATTAAAGTTCATTACTTAAGAAATGGATTATATCATATAAGATGTGCAACATGTCGCTCCAATTACTAAGCCTAACTTATTTTCTACACACGGAAAGAATTGAAAATCACCAATTGAAAAATTTTGAGTTGCAATTTACGATTTATATATTTGTCGCAAATCACAACGAAGTTTTCATGGATTGATACAGAAATTGGTAATTTGACATTGAAAACGGCGGAGAATACCAAATTCTGTTTGTTGTAATTTACGATTAGAAGTATCAATTCGAGCTTCTTTTATTTGTAGTGATTTGCGAGATTGTTTGGCGCAATTTACCACTCTAAAAGGTCAATTTCTCAAACACCACTTCACAATCTCAAATTGCGAAAAATATTTGGTGATTTACCAAAACTGAATGATGAATCAATAAAATCTTGTAATAATTTAACACATGAAACTGAAAACGTATATTGACGTAGAGAAGTCGTAAATTGCAAAATATTTTTTGTAATTTCCATGGAATCAACTACCTGATGTGTGAATTTTTTTTATGCACAATTCATAGTCCATGTACCTATCGAAATCCTTTTAAGTCCTTTCTTTTTATGGATGAATATATGTATGTGGTATTGGTAGCCAGCTGCAATCATGTAGCCAAATCTTCATTGTGCACATTGCGTTGCTGTGCAGAGACAGGCAGTCGGTATGCAATCTTTGCTTAAAGCAGTCGGGTTAAAGTTGTTTAAATTTAAATATAACTAATTCGTATGTATAGTGAGTGTCCTACTAATTATAAAGCATTCTGGAATACATTTTGTAAGTACCTATTGAATTCCAAAAACACTGAAGTACCTATGCATATAAATCTGTATTTTTTTTTCAGAAGTTACATCTTGCTATTAGAAAAGAAGTATCAATTGGAATGTATTCTAAAATATGTAATTGAAAAGAATTGTAAAGGTTCGTATTAATGTCAAGTTCATCTAAATATTTTTTTTGTATTTTAAATTTCATCATAGACCGAAAAACCACCCCAGACAAATCCCGTTGTCTCCGGACGATATGGCGCCGTATGATTTTCTTGGATATCAGGAGGAATACGAAAATAACCTAATTAATAAAACTATGAATTTTGATTTTGTGAATCACAAGATATAAGTTGCAAATTGAGAATAAAGTTTTCTAATTTCACGACAAAACATTTTCAATTTAATACGGCGATGCCACAAATCACTACTCAAGAAACGTAAATTGCAAAATATGAATTGCAAATTGATAAAAAAAAGTTTCAATTTACGACTAAGAATTTGTAAATTGCAACCACTGAAGTAGTAAATCTCCCCTGTTAGTTGCAAATCAACACAATTGAGTTGCAATTCAAGACTAAATGGTTGTAATTTTCTCAGGGGGAAATCGTAATTTACAACAGAAAAGTGGTAATTTACGAATTATTTTTGCAATTTACAATCCATGTAATATCAAATTGATAACTATTGGTGTCAAATTGCGATCGGTTATGGCAATATCTATTTCTCGTTTGATCGCATTATTGATACTGAAAAGTGTTGATTCACGACTTTTGAGGGTCAATATCTTCACTTCGTACAATTTCTAGAATTGCGAATAAAAAGTCGTGAATTACTAAATCCTTAGCTAAGCTCTAAAACTAGACAAACTTTTCGTGATTCTGCGCTTATTTTTCTTGATTTGATCTTAAAATTCTTTCCGTGCAAGGATCTTATGGTAGGTAGGTAGAAGGGTGCTCTTGCGGCAGTTGCCGCAGCTTCACTTAGACCATCAGTCGGGTCCATTGTGTCCATTTTACGGAAACCATCCATTGCATACCTGTTGAACGACAAAAATAGACCGCTGTTATATTAGAGCCACATAGATTAGTATGAATCTCATGGGTTCTTAAGCTCCGTTACGACTATATCCTCTAGTTCGTCCTAAGAGTAATTAATGATATGAGGTCTGTCTATCTACAAGAACCACCCAGATTTGAGTATGAATCTCAGGAGTGCTTTAAGATTGACATTCCTCAGATCCTCTAAGTCGTCGAAGAAGTGGCTGTTCAGAATCCTTAGTCTGCTGTTCTTAAGGGCTGGGCATTCGCATAGCAGGTGGCGAACAGATTCTATTTCTTCAAAATCCCTACAGCTTCTGCAAAAATCATTATGCAGTATACCCAGCCTTTCCGCATGTACGCCTATCGCACAGTGTCCAGTAATGACTCCCGTGAGTATGCGAATATCCTTGCGGCTAAGTCCGATAATATATTTTGATCTCTTTTGGCTCAGCTCTGGCCATAATTCTTTTGTGTACCTGCAGGTAATGAGATTGGTCCAGCGTAGGTTAGTTCTACTCCAGGATTCAATGTCAATCTTCCTTGCGAGCGTGCTTAGCGGAGTTCTTATTGATTTTAGGGCCATAGATTTGTGTATATTCGACCCGTTTCTTGCAAGCTCATCCGCTTGTTAATTTCCTGGAATATCCATATGCCCTGGTACCCAGCATAGGTTCACCACGTTGGCTTGTGATATTTCGTCCAGATATTTCTTGCAGTGACTTACTGCCCTTGACTTCACCATGACTGACTCCATGGCTTTTATAGCCGCTTGGCTATCAGAGTAAATAGTGATTTCTTTACCGACAATGTGACGTCTCCTTAGGTCCTTCGCCGCTTGAGTAATAGCGGCTATTTCAGCTTGAAAGACACTGCAATCATCGCTGATTCGGAATGATTCACGCAGGTCCAGCGCTTCGCTGAAGATGCCCGCGCCTGTACCGATGCCCATCTTGGAGCTGTCGGTGTAGAGGTCTAGCTCCTCTTCGTCCGTAACTGCGTTGTTCTCCCACAGCTTCCCTGAATAGCTCCCCTCAGCCGAATGACGACATCGTCTGCGTATGCGCTCACAATGAAACCTTCCTTTTCCAGTATTTTTAGCAGTTCATCAACTACGAGGAGCCATATGAGCGGTGAGAGGACTCCACCTTGAGGTGTCCCCCTACTGACCCTTCGTTCAGTGCTTACGTCCCCTAGCTGTGACTTGATCCTCCTTATGCCTAGCATGAGTTCAATCCAGTCACATAGGCTGCTATTTAGATGGGCTCCTCGTAAGCTGCTTAAAATAGCGTCAGTGGTAGTGATTCTTCCACTACCGATACTACCCTATGTAGCGCCGTGTCAACAGATCTGCTTTTCATGACGCATGTTGTGATTTTGATAGTATGAAAGTATGGTCCGCCCCGGAAGCGCCGCCATACCGGGGTAGGGCATTGAATTACCTTCAGGTCTTCGCCTGGGCACCTGAGGGAAGGATCTTATGCTTCATAGAATGGCAGGGCCACCTGTCCAATATCGAAGGATCTGCGTCGCACGATCAGTGACGCACTTCAGCCTCAATCGCCCCCTTCTTTACAAGGAATAGCTTAGACCAGGGTTTGAATTCAAATATTATGTCCATTATGCAGCTCCGGGTCAAAACATTCAATCAAGTTTTTTGAGGGCATTAATCAGCATGTGTTGTTTTTTTCCCGAATGGTAGGAGCCTACAATTTTATGCCTTTTTCAGGACAGTTACAGATCGAATGTTTTTCAGACTTTCAAGCGCATGACCGTGTTTCTTTTAAAACTGCAATTCGGCAAAAAAAAATTAGGTACAAAAATTAGAAAAAGTTTTCAAACGATAAAGTAATCAATTTAGATTTAAAGTTTTTCATTTTATTGAAACCGTCACGAAATTCGACTTTTCATTCTACAAACTATGTGCGTAGATAGAGTGCAAAAATTTTATAAAAATATGTATCTAATAATATTGTAAGACTTTTGTTTTATTTTAAAGAACGTAAACGTGTGGTTCATTCATTCTGGGGTAGGTAATAAATCCTTTTGCAAACTTTGCAGGCAGCTGAAGGACCTGTAGGCTCTTTTCATTGGTGTTTGCCGATTGTTGTCTTTTCTTTGTACGGAGATTTCCTGAAGGTGTACGTTGTAATACTCCCCCAAATACATCATAATCGTCTGATGCGGCAGCTATTTCACTCTTAGTTTGCTGTACCGATATCGGAGTGTATTTTTGTACTGTAGCAGTTGATGTGTGGCCTTCTACTCCTTGATTTCGCTGGTCCTTAATAACAATGTGGTTTCGACTGGGCACATTAATACTATAAGCTGCTGCTTCTTCGGGAGAGACACCAGCTATAGCTGTTGCTTTTGGTGATGCAACAGCTAGACCTTCACGTCCCGCAATGGCAACAGCGTTCGGCTTGGATGATGCTACACCACCTTCACCGGCAATGGAGAGACCTTAAAATGAGAGATATTAAATTTAAAAATGGGATTGGTGAAACAAAGTTTTAAATAAAAATAACAAAAATAAAAGGATTCAACTTATTGCCTACGGTGAAAAGTCTGAATTTTTTTTATTATTCGTTTAACACTTGGTTTTACCAGCTAAAATGTTTAAAGCTATACAACGAAATCTAACATTAATTTGTTAGGCATACAAAAAAATCTCTTTAGCTACGTTTAATTTCTTTCTAAAAATACAATCGGCAGGTAAACTCCATTTTCATCTAATTTCAGCTTCACGACGGGTTAGGAAAGTTATAACCTTAAATTCTTAAAGCATTTCAAAACAAACTTTTTGAACAAAACTGCAACTGCTCTCTACAAACTTACCCCCAAAAAAGTAAAAGTTTACACTAAACTAAGTTTACCATAAACTAAGTATTAAATAGACGGTCAGCTCCCGCGCACCTATCCGATTCCCCCCGCAAATTTTGAAAATAAAATTCTCTCTTAAATTTCCTATCTGTGAATACGTGTGAAGCAGCAAAAAAATAATTTCTAAAAGGTGGGAGGAGTAATAAAATACTGACACTCAGCAGTGTTCCTGCATTGTGGTATCTCTACCTTTTTGTGGGAATTTAAATTTTTAAAAAACTTTCCTGCGTAAGAGGAAAAAATGTATTAATTGTTGGACTATCAATAATCTGGCAGAAAAACAGTCAAACTACATTTCACTATGAATATCAACGCACTAAATGTACATAAAAAAGAGATTTGGCTTAAGAAAAAATTTCTATTATCAAAAAATTATCATTATAATGTTAGCAAGCTGCGATTTTTATACTGAAGATTAATTTAATATGATTTTCTCTCCAAACAATACAAATTTTACTTTTAAAAGTATGGTTGTTCCATAAACAAAACTAAGGGAATTTGAGTTTAGTGAAAAGGGAAAAATTAACACGCTTCCTGTGAAAAATAAAGAGAAGTGCTGAGAACACTGACTGAGAGTTAGTGTATTTGGTGATTTTCTGCCAACTGATGGATGCGTTCTGTGAGTTTAAGTTCGTTGTTTTATTTCACCACGAAAACATGTAGATATTCTACAAAATGTATAATAGCAAATGTAATCAACATAAATAAACAAATGAATGATGTGTGAAATAGAGAAAAATTTTTTCACCGTGAATGTCCACAGAAAAATGGCAAAGAATTTAAAGAGAAGAATTGATTACGAATATTAAGATTTGAAATAATATGAGTTTTTAGTTATAATCTTTTCATGAAGATTCCGTTTATTAAAAAAAAAAAATTTAATTATTAGAAAATTTGGAACAATTGACATAATTAATGAAATTACATTTGAAATCAATTGCGTCAGCCGAGAATATGAATAATGTTCATTTATAACAAAAAGAAAAAGTCTAATAAACACAATCAACGAAAATTTATTTTCTTTAAAATGTACGGGAAAAAAGCGAAACTCAAAATGTATACAAGCAAAATTGGAAATAAACATGTTTACTGATTTGTACCCTGATATGTCTCACGCATTTAAGTTTTGCTGCTTACAATTTTCTTTTAATTCATACGATTCATAATCATTAGTAATCAGATATTTTTTATAATAATAAGAGTTTTTTTTATTATTGTCAATGATTCATATAGTTTATCGATTTCCATTGTTTACAACAAAAATGTAAACATCCCGTACAATTATCTAGGTAAAATGAAAGAAATCCTAATATGCGTTTTAATATAATTTGGTACTAAATTCACCACACCATACCCACCGTTTTCTAAACAGGTCCCGATAACGGGCTATTATTTGAATTATTTGAATTTATTCCAATGTTACCACAGAATGAACTGTCAGCCATCTGTCAGGTTCCTATGTGCGAGTGTATGCGTGAGGCTAATCTACTTTAACTTTGCCACATAGCCACACGGAAAACAGCTTGTAGGCAAATTCTCTTAAGTTGTAAGAGCTGACGGTCTATTTTATACTTAGTTTATGGTCGCGACGGAGTTCAACTCAATTCATAAAATTCAGGCAAAACCGACGCGTACAATTACAATAAAAAGAGAGAAAAGCAACAAAACAAATGACGCAGGCAGATGAAGATCTCGTTGGATGCTTCGAAAGCAAAATTCTCAAAGTTTTTTTCGGTCCCGTTACGTTGACGGCTTTGACTTAATAGCGAACTCTACGAGTTGTGTATAGCGACATCGAATTGGTCAGAAAAGTCGACATCAGTCGTCTAGGATGGTTAGGACATGTAGAGCGAATGGACATAAACGGACTGGTCCGAAGAGTTTTCGATTTGACAACCTGCAGTGCGTTCTGTTTCTCAACCATGGTTAATATTGTTACGATTGTTGTCTCGGATTCCATTCCTACCGTGACCTCACCATAAATCTAATAAAACAGCTCTCTGATTTTGATTTTTATTAACACACACATAAATTTAAATTATTTTCAAAACTAATTGAAAAACACTTTTTTTTTGATCACAAAATAATACAAAAAAAAAATATAGCTCCAACTTTATATTTATTGTGCAGTCAGAATGGAATACGAAACGTCAACTGTAACAATATTAACCATGACTGATAAACCGAACGCTCTGCTGTATTTAAAAGCCTTTCCTAGACAGTTAAATATTTCCAATCGAATGTTTGTCAGACATTCGCGAGGGGTGTAAACAAATTAAATAAAAAGATGATTATAATTAAGAAATGAAATAAAGATATAATCCTCGCGTTTTTAAGAGTTAAATCTACGACACCCCGCCCACCACCACACAGTTCGGTCTGACGAACTGCTGTGCCCAACAAAATTCGTATTTTCCCCTAGCCTACGTATTTACAAAACCAATTATTGCTTGTGAATATATTTTGTTTGTTTATTCTCACCAACTGGCTTCGCCTCCGCTACAGCTGCGTCCTTTTTCGGTGCATTTACTAGTATACTGTCTCCGAAGTCTTCATAGGGGTCGTTTTGACCGACCGGCACAAATGGGTCTCCATTTTGACTCGACTCGTCAGCAACTGGCTTCGCAGGCGTGTCATTCGAGGGCTGAGGTGTCGACTGAGTGTTGCTTCCTTGCAGTAGCTTACTGAAATCCTTAATTTCACCGTTTTGCTGTAGCTGGGCAAGATTTTGTGCCGCTACACCCAGTTCAAAGAGGCTGTCGGCATAGAACTTGGTGTCTTCTTTGCTGAAAGCACCCTTCCGCTTGGCCATTTCCTGAATTGCTACTAAACGCGCTGCCGCCTCCTGGATCTTGTTAAAGTTACTATCAAAGCTGCTGCGTCCCTCTGCGTACTGAGGCTTCAAAACAACCACAGTATTCACTTTTCCGTCCTTATGTACATTAAGGGAATGGCCCTTTAGCCCGCCGTAGTATGGAAACGAAACCACTTCACCATTGTCATTTACAGACATTTTTCTACGATTATACATTCAATTCGCAAGGATACGTTATACAAAAAAAAAAAAAAAACAGAAATTCGTGCCAAGAGCACACGCTTTGGAAAGATGCAGCAGCAGAAAAGGAGTAGAAAAATAATAACCACTATTTACATACAATAATTGTTGAGGAAACATTTTGGTATAAAAGAAAGCCTTTATTTACATAAAATAATCGTAGCGCTGAGTAAAGAATTTCAATCTGCGAGAAAGCTTGGAAATAAGGTGATCGAAAAGCCAGAGATAGGAAATGATTTCTTAACTAACGCTCCATAAGATCCAAAATTAAGTCTGCCTGGGCATGGGCTTTACCCCCAGCTCCGGCAATGGCCACCGACTCGGGACTAAAGAACACATTTGTTGGAACTCCTTTCTTGAGAACTGCGCGTGATATGGGTGCTGATATAGCAGTACCGCCATTGCCGACTATGGCCTTAGACCTCGGTTGTAAAATTAGTGAAGCGATTTTCTTGCCATCGTTTTGAAGGTTCGAACTGTACGGTATGAAATACGATCCAAACGAAATGTCCGGTACACTTTTTCCGGCCGCTGTGTTGCCAGTGGCTTCCACTTTTACGCTGGCAGTGCCTTGGCGGGAATCTTTAGTTGGCTCCTTGGGTCTTTGTGGGAACTGTTGAACAGATGCAAGCTGAAGAAGTCGTGTTCCCGGAATCGGTACGATGTTTTCTATAACAAAAGTTGGATTCACTTCTTGCACAGCGGATATCAGACGACTGTCCGTATCTAGGTCACCCACATTGCGATCGGTTAGCTTGTCGTTCTTGGTAGCAGGGCTTTTGCTTTTGTTTCTTGGAAGTTTTGTCGTTGATTCTGGGAATTTGTTGAGAGGTCTGACAGTTGTTCTTACTGGTTTGACTGGTTTTATTTCTGGCGCTTGGAGTTCGTTGGGTATTGCTGGTAGGAAATTCGGGCTGTAAAGGTATGAGTATGGGTATGGATTCAAAATTAAACCCGAATATGTAGTCCAGGAATGTGGCTGTGTAGATACTGCGTTGAATACTCTGTTGCTTGTGCTAAGTAACTGCAAATTAGCCTTACTGGCGGGAGGTGGATTAAAGAAACCAGCAGGTGGAAGGAGGAATTGCGTTTGAGGCCAGGAGGTTAAGCTTGAAGCCTTCCATCTAAACAATTTAATTTGGTTAATGAAGCTTGGTCGTTATTTTTATGAGCAAAGGTGGGTAGGTTGTGTGCAAATGCGTATAAGCGGTTCAATGTTCATAATGCGGGTGTGCTCGTTGATAGTGGTTAGTAAGGTTACATGGGAATATGCGCTGTGTTGGTGTAGGTGAAGTGACAATGTGTATACAAATACGTATATCAATACGATAAAAAAACGAGGTTTTTTTCACTGCTACTAGCCTTAGCTTATCTTTATATTGAAAAATCGCTTTTCAAGGTTTTAAGCTTGATGTAGTAAGAAAATATCCCTACTGTCATGAATTGTACTAACTAGTCTAATTTTATAATTTATAAAACTTATTAAACTTGGCTATTATCGCCGGGGGAGTAGTAGACTACTGGTCCAGTGGCCACCACTTCGCCCTCATCTGTGTAGCTTTTGCCTGAATTAGTTCTCAGCAGAGCATCTTTCAGATCAGTGGATTCGGGTATTGCAATGACTTTAGCCCCAGGGCCAGCAATCGTTAGACTTCTAGGGTGCGTTAGCGCATAGCCGCCGGGACCAACAATCGCAGTTCCACCACTGCCCGCAGTAGCAACGCCACCCGGTCCCGCAATGGCTATACCGCCCTTACGAACTTTCAGTCGCTGAATGATTATCCCACTTTCCTTGAGTGCTTCCTTCTGGACTGCAGCCATTTCCTTACGGTTAGCAGAGAAAATGTGCTTCTCGAATTCCTGCGGATAGTCGCTTTCCTCCGAGGAATCCGCATCCCATTTATAGTCATTGGTTGAAATTGCTTCGGGCTTCGCATACTGCTGTTGCGGCGATTGTGGCGAAGACAGCGGCACAGATTGTAAAACTGGCTTAGCCTCAACGTTTTGTGATACTATCACATTGGCAGGACGTTTGAAAAATGAAGCGAATGGTGTTTTCAGTGACGATATTGTGGGCGCTGCCGTTGTCGGTGTTATGGCCGCTGCGGTTACTTGTTTTTGAGCACTCGAAGATGGCGATTTAGTATTCGTTCGTTGAGTAGTTGTTTTCAAAAACGGCCGGATACTTGGCAGCTTTTCTATCCTGTGTAGTTTTTCGTTTTTCAGATATTCCATTGATTTTTCGTTCAGCTTTAACTGACGCGGTACGAAGTACAGTCGTAGTTGAGAGGATTCCGGATTAACAATTCCGTCCTTCACATTAGGCGAAGCTTCGACATCCCCAACTACTTTGTAGTCAATTAATTTAAATTCTCTCGGATGGTTTTGGTTTTTGTACTCTTCCTTTTCAAGTGCTGCCAGTTTGACTGGAACTTTCAAGTTCAATTGACGGGACTCACTTATCGACGGAATTGTGATTGACTTGGGCACATAAAAGTAGAGTAACATTTTAGGCTCAGGCTTGGCCGAATCAATTTGCTTCGATCTTTGAGGAGGGTAGGCATTCGAAATAAGATTTATGTTTCGGATTGAGGGCTGAAGAATGCCTGCATTGGCTTGAGAGTGAAATGGATGATATGATGGTTTCGGAAATAGGAACTGGTTTGAGTCCAGAATAGATGGCAGATGTGATTCTTGCTTCTTTACGTAGCCCAATGCAACATTTATTTTGTTTATTTCTTCCAATATTCGTTTGGCTTCGCTTGATTTTTGTTCGTTATCTTTATCTTCATATCGAAAGTTTTCTTCCGGAAATCTTACCAGTCTTTGTTTTTCTATTCTGAAAACAGATTGTTTATATATGGATGATATTTTATTTTTTCAAATTAGAAAAAAATATTTTGCAATGAGAGTTCATTATGTACAGTAGGAGGATAGTAGTCACAGTTGTTCAATCAGTCGTTCCAACAAAAAATATCGAGATGTGATAGTGCCACATTGAAAGGCCTTGGCGAAGCTCATCGTTTGGTAAGGCTACGGTTTGTTTTATTAGAGGAACTCTTTGCATAGTTAGATTGGCCTAAGAAGTGTGTTTTGTATTTGGTATTCACAATTGTTATATAAAATGTCGAGTTTTTGAATTGTAAATGAGTTTTTGTGTAACGAAACATGATATGAAAGATGAAAGTGATGGAAGCTTGTGCGATCATTTACCCACTCCTCTGTTTTTTTTTTTTTTTTTTGGTAGAGCGACTGTATGACCATTTTTCAAACACCACCCATTTTGAGACATGCAAATGTTGAAATTTTAAAAGCAGACAATCAATATAAATATATAGAGCAAAAAAAAAGTTGGATGAGTAAAGAAATATATAGGTGAAAGCTAGATAATGTCATGTGTAGAAATTCGAAACGGCAAACTTACTCAAAAAAGGTATCGCTTGGACGCGCATTGCTCAGGGCCAGTTGTGCTGCAAGCAGTGCCACCTGAAAGATTTTCATATATTTAGTACATAAATAGCGACTTGTATAATTTTTTTAAATAAGTTTCAAAAGACGTTTTAACTTTACCAGGGAAACTCAGAGCCAACACTAGGTACAAGCTCAGACGCTGACAGAATTATTCATCAAAAGCTGTGAGAACAACTAAAATGCAGGTAATGTCGTTTTTTAATGCCGGCAACTAGAGCCATATCTGTTATCTGATAAATTTGTTCGAACTGCCGTTTAAATCGGGTATTCCACCATAGTACATAAACAAAAGCTATTTTAGATGTATAGACGACAAGGAAGACTCCAATCGATGACGTTCTCTACCCCAAGGGGATCAACGATCTTGCAATTTGTGATTATTATAAATAGATAAATGAGATCGTTTCATTTCCCCAACCCAAAGGCAATTGCTTGTATAATAACATTGAAGTCCTTAATTATAATAACTTGAACCTACAATTTATTGCTGAAGATCTGACAGCTGAAGTAGTGAATTTGAATTTATTTCACGTTCGTTTACGTTGAGTGAAATGCTAAATTTAGAGCTCTTACTTAAAGTGGAAAAACGAGAACGCCAGCTGTAATTTAAAAGACCGCCAAAGAGTGAAGAATATGATTGAAAGCACAATTGTGAAATACAATAATGGATTCACTAATGGTATCATGAATTGATTTTCGATGATCGCCAAGGAGGAATAATAATTTAACCTTGAACTATAGAACAAAAAGGGATATAATTTGGGTAAATGTAGGTTCGAGTGGAAAAAGAGGGAGCAAAACAACAACTACATCAACTGCGGATAAAACGAGTTTTACCATTAAATTCATATTATATCGGCATGGTGACCTTTGTTATAATGATTTAAGGCATCAGCAATAAGGAAGGATGAAAACTATGAGAGTCAATGCAGTTCGGGCAAACTTTAAATATCATTTGAAGATCATAAAAGTAGGCCTCTGTATAGTTTGAATTTTCAATTAATTGGGCACACTAAACTGTTTGCAGCAGTGAAGCCAGTTTGAATTAAACCTTGTGACCAGAGACAATACTGAGACCACCAACTCCAGCCGATTTCCCGTTACTCAGCCTACAAGCTATATTTTTATGGAGTGTTCACGTTTGGTGCGCTAGTATTCTTGCATAGAAAATCGTATTGACAAATGTCACGAAGCTTCAAAAATTCCGGCTCACCAACACACTCCCAGGAGATATGAGACACTTCCGCTGTGGGCAAAGTTGCTGGCAGAGTTTTATCCGTTTAATTTGAAATTGTTCGTTACGTGTGGATAATATTTTTTTTTTGAATAAGTGCACATTTCCTAAAATGTTCATGAAAAATTAACAATGTAGATTGGTTGAGGGAAAATAAAAACATTTTGAGCAAAATTTCTTCATTATTTAGGAAAAATTTACACACGAAATCGAAGTTAATGATATCCAATAGCGGAAAATACACAACCATGCTTGTCCTAATATGTTTCTAGTATATAGAACATCAACTTCAGATAGTTTTACTAACCAAACAAATCAAATTATTCGCCTTTTAACAATTTATAATAACTAACCAATGGCGTTCAGTAATGAAAAAATGAGGTATTCCCGAACTCGAACTCTTTCACATTTCCCCACGGTTGCCGAGGTTGGCAGCATTTATTTTTGCATTTTTTGTGTGTTTTTGCATGTCACACGTATTCTTTTTTGACATAACACCGATAGGAAAACAAAATGGCGAATTTGAAAAAAAAAAACTGAGGGGGCCAGCGGCAAGAGGATTGTGAGTTGGGGGTCTCAGTATGGTTTGTCTATGCTTGTGACAAGCAAAAGATCTGGTACTTTTTATATATAATACAAATAGAAGTAACGTGAAACATTACTTTGTAAAACATTCTATTAAGCATCTGTCTTTATCAAAAAAAAAACCTAGGAAGAAAAGACATCCACGGGATTTATAAATCGAGCAATGGAAATGGCGAGTTTCATCACCTTCAGGAAAATTTACGAAGGCGGGCACATAGCTGACATATTTGCTGAATACTTTAGAATTGTACTACAAATATAAGATCAAAAAATAACTCCAAATCCGTAAGCAGCTGAATTTTAGCTTAAAATTCTTGCTGAAAAACTGCACAGACGAGCTTGGCATAATGCTCAGCCCAAAGAAAATAATTCTACGCTTATATTTAATTACGGCCGATAGCAATTACGCAGTAAGGGGCTGTTTTCTTCCACATGATGTTTTTCAATTCGACGGCACAGTCGATATAGTAAAGACGTTCAACTATATCTACTTTAGTTTTAGTTTTTTTTTATCTTTTTCAGTTAGTTGACATTTATGGAGGTGTAGCCGACGCATTTATTCACGCAATTCGTAACTGAGTTGGTACTTAGATGACAGTTCGCATATATGTGAATGAGGTAGGAAAACTGACGTTATCGACCAATACGTTCAAGTTACTTCTAGCCCAGATCGATCTACTCCACTTAAGACTACTATAGGAGGTCTTTACAATGTGCCCAGTTTCTTTGAAAGTGAAGTGCGAGAATGATACTACTCCAACACCGACAAATAAAATCCAAAGTCAGAGATCAAAATCTCACTTGTCAATTTCATTTCTTTATAAGCTTCACACTTAATGGACGCGTTTCGTTGAGTGCTAGACATTTTGCACCTTACAAAAGGAGAAACGCTCGTTAGAGCTCTAGGCAAAATTCACTGTAAAATAAAACGAATCTGCTTTTCTTGAGAAAATATTTCACACTTCACACTTCACTTCACAAATTTGTTCACTCTTAATCGAATTGATTTAACAGTTCTTTTCGGCTTTCACTTTTAATCTAGAGGGTTATTCAATTCAAGATTGTGAAATGCAACTTTAAAGAAAATTTCCAATATTACCAGAACAAATTCTGTCATTTTTTTTATATGTGCTAGTCGATGGAGCGCGACCAATTTTTGCTGGAAAATCACCTAGCAGTCGAATAAAAATGTATGCCGACATGAAATAAAAAGGCAGCTACCTACATACCTACTTCCTTTTTTTTTTAATTTTTTAAGGCTGCAGATTCTAAAACTAAATTGAACAATTTGACTCAGTCCTACTTCGGTCTAAGAAATCATTCGCAATTGCATTTTAGGAACTATTTCTCGCAGAATGAAACAGTTCCTTCCTTTCATCATTCGCCACATCAAAGTGTTTTTCGGTTTTCTGTGTATCTTTCAACAACCGTCAATGACATGATTTTTGCCATATCAAAACTGGCCACTATATTTGGGCGGAATTTTTATTTATATCTATCTAATTTAAACGATTGACCTGACCAATATGAAATGCAAATCGATAGAAAGATGTAAAATGTTATGTTTCAAAAAGCGCCAGACTGTGATTTAAGCCGACGACCCCCCAAAAAAGGGTGCTTTGAACTATAAAACGTGGACCCAAAAATACAAGCCAATATAATAAATTACCATGACCAATTTGGAATACCAACACCTATTCCATGTGTGAAGCCCATTCATACCGCAGATAGTTACCCGATCTCCCGAAAGCATTTGTTTACACCCCAATACAAAGGCTTACAAAAAATATGCACGGCTCTTAATTTGCCCATACCCATAACACTTAACAAATACACGAGTCTATAGATTTATCTTCAGATTGAGATCGCCATCAGCGATATAAAAAATTAATCGGGCATCGCTACGAACTTAACATCTAGCCAAATGAGGAAAAAAAGGAACAGGTAAATGAAGCACTCTCCGGAGTTCAGACTTCAAGACATCATTGAAGAAATGAAGGGTATTCACGCTGTCATTCTCCATATGTCATTGAACTTGAAAATCAATTCTTTCACGTTCCTCCATGGCCTACGTATGTTAGGTATATACATCGGATTGTTTAAGTTAACACAATCGGATTCTAGTTAAGTGAGTAAGCATATGTGCTCAGTGCTCATTTGCATTTGAATACAGAATTTAAATTGATATGTTCAGCATCACTGAACTAGGTTAAGATGACATTCAACCTGACATCCATCTCAATGTGTAGCTTCGTTGCTTACAATTTACCAGAATAAAGTAATTCAAACGAGTTTTGTGGAGGAAGACTTTGCGCAGGCACTTACATACATGTGAGTATGTATAGTTTCCGTTAAAGATGTGGAACATATGCATACGCCCAAAGTACCTACTTGTTAGCGATAATAGCGGCATCGGGCTGAAGGCAGGTCTTTCGCTAAACCACTACTGAACCATTGCAGGCTCAGATTTTATTTTAAATATGGAGAAGATTGCAATCAAAGAATATTCCGCTCAATTAATATTCGAAATGAGTAGATCTTAATTACGACAGCAGGCTGTTGAATAATTCAGTGCGCCTGCCCGTAAGACGCACGCACGTATGTCCTTCGGCATACCCTAAAACAATTGATGACCATTTTACTAACTGTCTCAATTTTCACTTCGAGTGAGACTTGTCCAAATAAAAAAACAATAAATATTCATAGAAATAAACCGACCGCAAAAAAGTAAGTATTCGATGAAACCACAATTTGAATGATGACGATAATAATTCTTAGGATGCGAAACAAAACACTTACTAATATCCACTTCATATTTTTGTGTATGTGTTTTTTGTTTTGCTTTGTACCGCGTACGCACTTTGCTTCACTATAATAGTAGTTATCCACACACAATAGTCCTCAAGCTCCGCACTTGAATATTTTTTAGTTTCTTAAGCACTGCTTATTACGTTGATATCAACTTGTCAACTGCGTATAATGGACTGTGGCTTTGGTTGACGATGCGGTCAGTTTATAACATTCAACCGCCTGAATATTCACTCGAAGTGTACGCAAGAAAGAGATTGCTTCACCTGCGTCTTCTTTTAGCTTTTCGAATGTCAGATATGTATACAATTTGGAGGCACTCGTATATTCATCGTGTCTCCGCTGAGTTCTTAAGCACGGCTTCGTATAATAATGCTATACGTTACAGGTGGGGATTATGTTCTATGTATGAACCAGGCTCTATAATGACTGCAAATGCGCGATGAAATGGGAGAAATATAGCATCACCGGGCAATTACATTTGCTTACTTTATGCATGTTCATCTAATTGTAGCAGAACAACAAATATTTACAACTAGGCATATTTGCATCGAATTTATGGGATTGATAAAGTGTTAGTAGTTCTGCAGTTTCCTTTTTACTGTATGTCATTTTAAAGTGAATTAGGGTCTTGCTCTTTTTAAGAACTCGACAATATTGCCAATAGTTTAAAGTTTTCAAAGAAACGGCAGAACAGCTTAATAGCAAATTTCCTCGCTGCTTAGTTTTCTTAGGATTCGTTTAGCCTTGATTTATTTAGTTTTATTAAATAAGACGGACCTATTTCATACGCCCCTGATTTAGTACGACTTCTCTACGGATGTTGCTCCATGTTAAGCCCAATATTGTTTTTCGAGAAATCGATACGAATTAGGTTAGTAGTTTTCACGTGATGCACATCCACATGCAATCACAAAATATTGAAAAGCTATATTTTTATATGTCAAGAATTAAGGTGGAAACAACGTTTGAAATGTTGTGATTTCTTCCTATCGTACAAATAATCAAAACTCACACATGAATGGCTGCGAGAAGCCAAGTACAGACGGTCAAAATATTTATCCCCAGATTAGGCTATTTTTTTTCCAAAAAAAAAAAACCCCAACTATTTTTCATTATTTTTCAACATGTTTCATGTTTATTGTTGTTTATGATATTGTTGTTTATAAAATTGAAAGATGAGGTTGGTGCTTAAATCCGGAAAAATATTTAAGGAACTGTTACAAAAAACTCTTACTTTTTATTTTTAATGACTTGTTTTCTAAACAAAAATAGTCCAGTATCTTTGGACAAACAAATAATTTTCACTGCAAACATAGCTTCGGAGGATTGATCGATTGTTTATCAAGATTTTAAAATAACACACACATTTGTGGATAGAACATAACGACGAATCTCAACGCAACCTCATTCTTAGGTTTAAGGTTCTAATGTTCGCAAAATGCCTATACATTAAATTTTTCTGCGGAAGCAGATTATAGGGTTAAGAAAAGGATATTATAACGAAATACAAATTAAATTGAATTAAAAAAAAAAAAAACAGATTGCCGCCTAGACAATTTGTCCCCCCAAATTTTCCTCCTAAATCTGGGGGGGGGGGGGGGGGGGAACCCCCAAACTGGCAGCCCCGAACCAGTTGACACAGTTGGGGGTCAGATTTTGGTTTCGATTAATATTAACTGAGGTATTAAAAACAAAATGCTTCGAGGTCAACAAAAATTGCAATTGAGTAGAGCATAGCGCAAATCTTTTCGACATTAAGGTTCTGTTGCTGTTTTGATTTGGATTCTTTTCTTATTACTTATTACTCATATATAGTAAAACAAATTAAATGATGAGTTGCAAGTGCAGATCACACTTCACTTTGAAGGCAGAAACTTTCGAGACTTGTTTATCTACTTTTAAATTTTACGAATTTTTACTAACTCCTACGTCAGAGTGTCATCGTGAGATTTTACTCAACAAAATTTCTTTGTGTAGGAATTGGAAAAGCTGTCAGTCACCTGACAGATGATTTAAAATTGGTGGTCCTATTTGGCATAGGAGTGCATTATGTTTTCATCTCCTGCATATTAAAATGGTATCAACAGGCGGCTTGTAGTTCAATCAGTACAAATTCTTCCACATACTCGGATTTATAAAAAAGATGTTCGATGAACTCTAAATCACTTTCATTGCTAGATGAATCAACTAAAATTGTTAATAAATTAGCAAAATCTTCGGGTTTGTCAGACATTTTAAGGACTTTTCGTGACGCTTTTTAGAATGATGTATCTGCCATTTTTCATAGAGTACTACAAAAGCGTTCCCTAACTTTTTCGTAAGTGTCTCTCTCTGAGAGAGAACTTGACATTTTGACAGTCTCTTACATTCTTACTAAAAAAAGTAAAAGAACGAACATTTTATTTGTCTATACATAAAAGTGTGCTTTACCCATGATTTAAAATGTAAACCAAAAATCATGCATGATATGTAACATTTAAATTTTGTTTGTTTTAATATATTTTGTCTTTGTGTTCCTTTTAAATGTTTTAAAACTTTTAAGGATTATTTATTTGTCGCCATGTCAGTGGATTATATCTCACTATTTTATGCAAAGGTTTTAAGCTTTTCGGAATTGGCTACACTTACCTTAAAGTTTTGATTTGAAATAAAGTGAAAATTATTGTTGAAACTATTTAAAATAAAATATTCGAATGCATTTCGGAATGGTAGGACTTCTTTCGTGTTTTGACGAGTGTGTTTTTCCTTGTGAATGTCAAGATCTGGAGACGCATACTTGCTAACACAATGCCCTACGAACGCCGCGAAATCCTTGTGTCGCAGGTATTAAGGCTAATATTATTTGGCTTAGCTCAAAGTTCAACTCCAATAGCACAGGGAAATAACCTCAAAGCATTTCGTCCATGAATGCCTTCAGGTCCAACACAGCAATCCCTTGTGCTGTATTTCAAAATCCTTGAGCTCTTCGCGACAGCATTTCACAAGCTTGGATTTCGTTTTTGGAACAATAATCTAATTTCATATACTATTAAAAATCTGCCTGGGTAAGACCCGAAGGCTCGAAGACTCGAAGACAGTATGTAAATCACCTCAAGGTTGAAAGACTGGGATCCAAAAACGTCCCGAAATCAGTCTATTTTTGTGATATTCTAAGATCCCACGCCGCCCGCCGAGCTTAGAAAGCAGCGGGTGCAAGCATCCCAGAAATGATAAGGCAAGGAGCGCGTTACACAAAGATCCTTATTGAAATCACTATACAAATCGATTTATAACGAAACAACTCAAATTTCAGACAGGCCCGACTCTTCTAGATTGACATTGATAAATTACAATTTAAAAGTCGGAAACGCATTGAAGTAAAAACCAAATTAGTGTATGCAGACATGAACTTTATTTGGTATAATGCGTCTTCCCAAATAAATGTCTTAACCCGACTTTTTATGTTAAGTGATGACTCAACAAGTGCCTGCCTACTTAAAGTTTGCAAAACGTAAACGCAATCCACCATTGCGTGGCATGAATACTGACATGTATGTGCATATTTTTACGAACACATTTTCTTTTGTATTAATTTGCCGCTCGAAACAAAATACGCAAGACGCAACCCTTTTACCAAACAAATGCGAATATCACCATTCTGTAAAAATAAATTGACAAATGTATGCCTTTGCTTGGGCAAATAAATGAAATACCACGTGTCTCATTGACGTACACCCACACATTTTTTTTCAACTTATTGAGAAGCATCATATAATTTTTAAATCAACATTTTTTGCTCACACTCGTTGGGCATCGATCTATTCCTGAAATGGAAGTAACTGGTGTTTGTTTGTGTCGTCTGTGATCCCTCAAGACCTTGATGGTCAGCATTTTTTTTTAGAAAATTGTAGGTCTGTAACCTCTACTTACGGATACGAATTTTCACGTTTTATTATAGTTATTCTTTTTACGGAGCAAATCAGGTTAGTGGTGTGTCGCCTTGCAATTTAATTCAGTTGATGCACTAGCGCATACTGTATGATGACTTAGCTTGTTTTGATATGTACAGTTAATGGAGTTCATCCGAAGAATATGCTGATGTGCTTTTTCCTAGATGTAGGTACATACGTATAGATAGGATGTGGGCTTACGGGTAAACCTGCCGCGTTAAGAATTGCGGCATAACTACGATATCTTACATTTAATCGCTCTGTCAGTCAGAGAAATATTTTTCGAAATGAAATGAAGGTTGAACTTACAGTGATATGAAAAATGTGCGTATGCAGGTATTTGCTTTGGACGTGCTAAGATAGACATGCGTACTAAATTAGTGCCTGCCGGCTATACTATATACTTATCGATCCGTTCTATGATATTTAAATCTATTTAGGAATATGCAAGATCGACTTTATTTGATGTTATTCAAAAATGGACGGCACATGCACAAGTAAATAAATGAAATTGAAATATATGTGCTAAACGCTATAGCCACGGTTGCCACTTTGGTAATTTTTTTTTTGCTTTTTGAGTTTTGGTAATTTGGTAATTTTTATCTGTTTTTGGTAACTTTTTGAGCAGGACCACCAAAAATACGCACTCGATATCAATTAATTTAAATGCTGCCTTACTGTTTCTGAGTGAAAGCATTGCATTTGCTTAAATGCGTCAGCACCACCCATGTAAACCTATTTTGTTCAAAAAATTACTGAATGCACTCATTTTCTTCTTTTGACAGATGGTGGACTTCGAAATATTTTCTGTTTATAATTACATTTAGATATGGATAGGTAAGTTAATCATGTTATTTATTTGCGGACATAAAACTCTAATTTGTTAAAATTATAAGAAAAAATGCTCGGAAATGGTAGATGATCCCATGCCTTCTAACAGCTGGTAATTTTGTGCACAACGTTTTTGTTTAATTGTTTAGACTGACAAAGTTCCTACTACGTTCCTAACTGAGTCTTATTTTTTATAAATGTTTGTTTTTAAACAAGCAATTTTAAAAGTCAAATACAGTAATTCGAGTTTAGAAAATTATGCTTTTGGTTAGCAAAATTATTTTATTACATTAGTAAGTTAAGTCTTATTTTTTTATTTTATAAAGTAGTCGTTGTTTAACTACTTAAAGACTGACTAAGTTTCTACAAACCTAATGTACCAAATTGAATATTTTAGAAGACATATGTAGGTATGTTTTAAAAATGTTTTATCAACGTCTCCAGATTTTTGGTAAATTTTATCTTTGTTTGGTAACTTTTTTTTCCAATTTTGGTAGCTAATTTTGTATGCAAGTGGCAGCCGTGGCTATAGCCCGCAGTTTCGTGTATCCATTGACTTAAAAGTACCAAAAGTTGCTTACGCGCTAATTTGTACTCATTCATTTACTTATGTGTATACTCGGAGTCTAAATGGCAAAACATCGCCGTTGATAGTAGCAACTTCGAGTTCATCTGTGGTGTCAATAAAAGCTTCGAACTCCATCTCAAGTGGAAAGTAACTATTTGCTATCTTTTCTGTTTCGCAGAGGGTGTAATATTTAGTAGGCGCACTTGCTTAGTGGGTAGTGTGTTTTTCTTTCCAGGTACGAGGGCACTGAATTTATTTATTTTTATTATTATATATTTTACATATTATTTATTTTTTCCGAAAACGGAATGTAACTTGAAACTCCGCAGGAGTATACACTGCGGATAATTTTCCGTTCCGACGGATAATTCGCCGATTTTCTTCCCAAAGAAAAACCTCCTAAATTTAACCGTCGGAATCGTCAACAAACTGTAGTCGCTTTTATTCGTCTCAAAAATAAAAACTCACACAAGCAAAATGGTTGTGGGAGGAAGGCCTAAAGTTGAATACTGACGAGGTGCCCCAAAAACAAATTTCCTTAGGTTTGCTAGCTTACAGTGTAGAGCGCTCACCTTTACAAGACGCGCAGTAGATTCGCTGTTTTAGTTTGTGGATTAAGTAAAACAAGATGGTATTTTTTTTTAATTTTCTTCTTATCTTGTGAGGTCCTTTATTAATTTTTTTTGTTCGAATCACGTTATCACGTCAACCAATTTTACTGATCACTTCACTGTGTGAAACGCTTTATCTTTAGGTGGTTCTTTCCTTCAAAATCAACACTATTTTTAGCAAAGAAAAGTACTTGCCGCGCTTTCACTTTAAAGTACTCTTTTTCCGAGTTGTTCAAATGATCCGAAAAATGCATACGTGTTATGGGTCTCTTATCGAAATTTAAATAATGTTTGTTTTTTGATCGACATAATACGAAAAAAAAATCAGCATCTAAAGGGTGATTTTTTAGCTGGTTTGGTTTTGGCAACACTGGTTTTGACAGCTGACGTGTGTTTAGTACCTTGTGTCACTGTCAAACAGCTTCAGTTTGGTTTGCAATTTAACCATGGATCGTCTTACAAATGAACAACGCTTGCAAATTATTGAATTTTACTATCAAAATTCGTGCTCGGTTCGAAATGTTCATCGCGCGCTGCTTCCATTTTATGATCGGCATTCTCGACCTTCTGAGCAGTCTATTCGGAAGATTGTGACCAAATTTCGCACCAAATTTACTTTGTTGGACATTAAACCACCAACACGTTTACGTACTGTGCGTAGTGAAGAAAATATTGCGGCCGTATCAGCTAGTGTGACAGAAGACCGCGAAATGTCGATTCGGCGCCGTTCCCAGCAGTTAGGCCTTTGTTACAGCAATACGTGGAAAATTTTGCGGAAGGATTTGGGCGTAAAGCCTTTTAAGATACAGCTGGTGCAAGAACTAAAGCCAGCCGACCTACCACAACGCCGAATTTTTGGTGAATGGGCTCTTGGAAAGCTGGCCGAGGATCCACTTTTTTATCGAAAAATTGTGTTCAGCGATGAGGCTCATTTTTGGTTGAATGGGTACGTAAATAAGCAAAATTGCCGCATTTGGAGTGAAGATCAGCCAGAAGCATTGCAACAGCTACCAATGCATCCCGAAAAAGCCACTGTTTGGTGCGGTTTATGGGCCGGCGGCATTATTGGGCCATATTTCTTCAAAGATGATGCGAATCGCAGCGTTACTGTCAATGGTGAACGCTACCGAGCGATGATAACAAACTTTTTTTTGCCCGAAATGGAAGTTCTTGACTTGCATGATATGTGGTTTCAACAAGACGGTGCCACATGCCACACAGCACGCGAAACAATGGCGCAATTGCGACTGCGAGGCGAGTTTGGTGAACAGTTAATTTCACGTTTCGGGCCGGTCAATTGGCCGCCTAGATCATGCGATTTGACACCATTAGATTATTTTTTGTGGGGGTATGCCAAGGCTAATGTGTATAGGGACAAGCCCGCTTCGATTGACGCACTGGAAGCCAACATCCATGCATTCATTCGTGAGATACCGGCCGATATGTGTGAAAGAGTATGCCAAAATTGGACTCAGCGGATGGGCTACCTGAGACGCAGCCGCGGTCAACATTTGCATGAAATTATCTTTAAACATTAAATTGCAAGGTTCAAACTATCGATTCAAATAAATATTTCATTCATTTTTTCGAATTTTTTGTGTTTTTTTTTTAAAAAAAGTTCTAAACCTCTTAAAAAATCACCCTTTAAAACGTAATTTGCATATAGACCCCACTTTATATATCAGTGGCAAATAAAAATGTATTTTATTTATAACAATTATGGGTGGTACCTACAGTATTCGTATTTATGGGGTTGTGCTATAGTTTTGGGTATATGATTTAATTTATACCGACCAGAAGGAAGAGTGATGGTGCCCCCTAACGTAAAAACTTATTTATATTCCTTTTGCATCGGCCATTTGTTGTTAGTCACTCAAATATTAACAATAATCGTATGCTTAAGGTTAACGCATGGCATATCTTCCACTAAAGTCCAACATAAGACCATTTGAGTTACACAAAATAGTTAATTAAATCCTTAAGTGGAGTTTGTGCAAACGGCCCTTCCTGATACAAATAACTTAACTACATACTTTGAACTAAAGGTGCTAGTCTCGAAATAACCGAATGTATAAGGCAACTATTTCGATGGACATCACATGCCTAAGTGATTTTGGGCGAAATTCGCACTCGAAGTCAACTTTATTGTACGTGATAGGGTTAATGATTTAGTAATAAGGTAAATAACAGTGTACACAACAAACAGACCCCAAATTGCATAATTATATTTCGACTGCTAAACATACAACACTTGATGTGCAATGCAGGTCATAATACTTTTAATAGGTATAGCACCAAAACTGATCCAATTTCGATACAAATTGGAGCACATAAACGATTACATTTACACAGCTTTTTCATTGTCAAACAATTTGCTTGCAGAAAGAGTAAGTACCTTACTACACGTATTCTCATCTGAAGCGACAAATGTGACTGAAATATCAATTAAATTAACGTTTATTCAGCTGAGATTGTGCATAAAACGGAAAATATTTATAAAAGAGAACTACGTAGATGCATTTTGTTTTTAAACCAATCCTTAAATTTTTGGTTATCTGGCGGTTTACTTTTGTTGCATTTAAATTCAGGAGGTTGGGATGCATTTTTGTAAAATCAAAATGGATAACACCCAAATGCTATTCATTTTAAAAATAAAACTCCCTTAATAAAATGGTTGAGACATCTTAAGGTAATAATAGACTGTGGTCATAAAAACGTCAATTTTTGACAGTTCTAGCTGTCAAAACATGATCATGCAGCGTAGTAGGCATACGAATTTGCATCAAATGCCCTAATCAACATTTCATCAACAATTCGCACACAATTATGACTATGCTGACTTCGACATTTTATAATGCCTTTGTATAAACTTTATTGAAATATGGGGGGTGGCTAAGGCATTGTTGGCTGACATATTTGCTAAAGCAATAATTCTCTTGTTTGTGCCCGGTGTTCGTGCAGTACAGTTGTGTTGGGTTTTCTTTTTATTTTAATTTCCGATAGTTGAATTTATTTCTTTTGTGCTAATTAGTGGCTTCATCCTGTTTTTGTTTATTTAAACAGTGATCCCTGCTGAAATAAATTGTTTGCTAGCATTTGCTTTGTGCGAACTATTTGTTATATTGTTGAAACAGGTTTTGTTGTCAATTTTACATTTGTTTACTTTTGTTACCAACGAACTTCTGCGAATATGTAGCAAATGCCTTCAATGAGCAGCAGGGCTAATATGAACATTTTGGCCAGTCTAATATTTTGTTTTGATAATGCTGGCATTTCGTTCATTTGACAGATGACTTGGTCACTTGCCTTTGGCCATTCAAATACATAATTATGAAGCCAAATTCTTCGCTTTAAGCCGAGGGTTCTATTTGGGCGATGTTGCACTCATTTCTTATGATCAGTTTATCCGTCAAGTGTCAACTATTATATCTGTCTCGTGCTGTCAAACTTGCACTGTGTGACACATTTGATGCAAAGGGTTAAATTTTTGCTGTGGATCATAGGTATCTACTCATATGAGATTTATTTCGTTGTTTCTTATAGCCGTCGTGGACTGTTTCACGTGCTGTTTGCGTGCTGAAATCCTACTTTAATTGGCTTTGCTGAGATCGGAGCTTAAAAAAACAGGCCTTCTGTTAATAATAATAAATGGCTGGGAGTGTTTTTATTTATATTTTATTTATTTTAATAACTTAAATAAAAAAGTGTTTAAATGCGTTTTATGTCCGAGAGTTCGTCTCTGCGAAGGGCTTCTGATGGCGATATGTTGCGTCCTCCAATTGGCAGAATGTCAATGTTTTGTACATGTGCCCTGACACTTTGCCCTGGTGGCAGACCGATGTACCACTTGCCTACATTTTTTATTATCGTAGAGTCTCTGTTTCTTGAGTTCCAGTCCTGTTCTCGACCGATTTCAAGGATTCTTCTATTACTAGTAATTATAGGTGGAATTGAACTAAGATCATCATCAAAACTCAATGACGGGCTTTTAAAGCGTTCCGTCGCCTTGTTCCTTTTCTTTTCAGTCTGACCGAAGTCCTTAGTTCCAATTTTGTTACTGTTTCCATATGAATTCGAATCATCGTCATTGTCGCTTTCGCCATCTTCGTCTAAAAACTTATCACCATGTCCGGAAGTAGGTCTTTTAGAGCCTTCGTTAAACTTTACTCCACCTCGACTGGTATTTTGACTATAACTTTCATCTGAATAGGTTGTCTCGATTTTTTTTCTGTTTACTGTCGCATCTTTCTTGGCTTCATTGCGTGAGTTACTGCGGCTATCCGTGTCAGTATCAGTGTCCTTAGGTCTTATTCTGCCGGAGTCCGATGTTTGCAAGTATTCCTTCGGGGAAGCCCAATCGCTGCTGCGTAAGTTGGGAATATTTGTGTTTAAATGTGAACCGCGACCAACGCTGTTTTGGACTATTCTGTATCCAATTCCAGCACCTGCTTCATATTCAACTGTCCTTTGAACGCCCTTGTCATCCAAATAGGAATACGAGCCTCGAACAATGCCGTCTGGGCCACTTACTTCAGATCGTCTTTGATCGGGACCAGTGGCTATAAATTTGTACCGGCCGTTAGGACCTCTTTGGATGGATACTTTTCCTCTTGTTTTTCGCGCTGCCTTATAAAGTGGTGCATTGTAAGCTATCGTTGACTGGCTGTCAGGTACGCTGTTTAAGACTTCAAAACCTGTGCCTGCGCCTGCTGCGTAACGAACTGTGTGCTTTTCGCCAATGTCGTCAAAATATGAATATAATCCTGTAAGTAAAAAATGCGCTTGAACTCATATAAAAAGTAACTATAGGTTATGATTTACTGTAGGTTCTAAGTGCAAATTTTAAAATAGGACTGATGATGATGGACGAGAAACACAGTAAAGGACTGCGTAAAGGCAGTTTTTTTTTTTTAATATAAATAGGACCCAGTTCAGAAGTTAAATATCCCGGCCTGTACTCTTATAAGTGAAGGTTAAGATCATCTAATTTTAAAATGTTATCAAAATCGTGATACTTGAAATAATAGTTACTTCATTAAGCCCGACCCTATTATGGAAGGCGCTCTGAGCTACTGAGAGACGTCACAAAATGAAAACACACAAAATGAGAGAAAAGTACAAGGACTCGCTCATTACAAATTTGCTTGATGTTTATTTTTATTTTATGAGGCAGGCAGTTGTAAATTAAGCGCACGATTGTCTTACGTACCTGGTTTGGTCCAATATTATAACTCACGTTTAAGAGCTTCACTTACTATCGACTTGTAAGTAAAAAGCTTTCTTTATGTATATGTAGGTACTATACGTAATTTATGGTATGCAACAAACCAGAAATATTGGTCAAACCGGCCTAAAAGTGGCAGTTCATATTAGGAAAAATATAATATTTTAATATTGCGTTTTAAAATTGTTTAAGTTTGCATTTTTGTTGCCAAGTAGGAGTAACTTACTATCCTGAAGTTATTAGTAAAAATACCTACGTGTTTCAGTTAAAGTCGTAAAAAAAAAGAGTTTTTTGTAAAACTATTCAAACAAAGAGGCAACAAATATTACACTTGGATTGGTTCAAAAAGTACCTCCTGTTCTTCAATATTTATACAAAAACTGAGTATGAGACTGTGAGCATTACCTGATATTTCATTTTTTACCAAGTCATTTAAAGAAAAAAACCAAATGTTTTTAACTGGAATCAACTGAATTATATGAGTTCCTAGCAATAAATGGCTAAGGCACTACACTGAATTACCTCTTATTCGTCCATTGCTATCAGCATCTTCATTTCGATTGTAGTCTGGCGTCTTAAAGCTAAAGCTATAAGTTGGATCGTCGTACGGATCTGCTAATGGGTCATCAGCACTTCCTATTGGTCCTCTTCGTATTTGCGACAAGTCCATTTTCCGGTGAACTTGTGGTCCATTAACTCGGAATCTAAGAATCATAGAAATATTATTAATGATTTTTTGATTTTTTCAACAAAATGCATGATCTTGCTAATTCACACGGGCTTAGATAATAAAATAAAAATAATAACAATAATAAAATAATGTGTATTTTTTTTCAAACATAAACTTTGGCAGCACTCGTTCGTACCATTGACATTATTTGTGAAATAATGTCGCAAAAAATAAGATCAAGTTACAATATTGTATAAACATGGAAAATGTCGAAATAAAACAGGTATAATTTGTGTATATGTATTATTAATGTTATGCAACGCTTGTGCGGTATATTTGTTGCCAAATGCATTGTTTTTATTTAAGTAGTATTAAACTCAAAAACTTCCTCAATTCAAACAAAATATGTATCCAAATTAGAAGTGCCTTCACGGCAGTAGTTCATGTTGGAACCATTCCGGTCATAAACTAAGTATTAAATAGACCGTCAGCTCCCGCGCACCTACCCGTTTCCCCCCGCAAATTTTTAAAATAAAATTCTCTCTTAAATTTCCTATCTGTGAATACGTGTGAAGCAGCAAAAAAAATAATTTTTAAAAGGTGGGAGGAGTAATAAAATACTGACACTCAGCAGTGTTCCTGCATTGTGGTATCTCTACCTTTTTGTGGAAATTTAAATTTTTGAAAAACTTTCCTGCGTAAAAGGCAAAAATGTCTTAATTGTTGGACTATCAATAATCTGTCAGAAAAACAGTCTACATTTCACTATGAATATCAACCCACTAAATGTACATAAAAAAGAGATTTGCCTTAAGCAAAAATTTCTATTATCAAAAAATTATCATTATAATGTTAGCAAACTGCGATTTTTATACTGAAGATTAATTTAATATGATTTTCTCTCCGAACAATACAAATTTTACTTCTAAAAGTATTTATTTTCCATAAAAAATCTAAGGGAATTTGAGTTTAGTGAAAAGGGAAAAATTAACACACTTCTTGTGAAAAATAAAGTGAGCGTGCTGAGAACACTGACTGAGAGTTAGTGTATTTGGTGAGTTTCTGTCAGCTGATGGATGCGTTCTGAGAGTTTAAGCTCGTTGTTTTATTTCACCACGAAAACATGTAGATATTCTACGAAATTAATAATAGCGAATGTAATCAACATAAATAAACAAAGGAATGATGTGTGAAATAAAATAAGATATTTTTGTTCCTATAATTATTGTGTCTGTTTTCGTTTGCTGTTTTTGGCGAAAAATGATTTCACCGTGAATGTCCACAGAAAAACGGCAAAGAATTTAAAGAGAAGAATTGATTACGACTATTAAGATTTGAAATAGTATGAGTTTTTAGTTATAATCTTTTCATGAAGATTCCGTTCATTAAAAAATGTATTAGAAAATTTGGAAAATTGACACAATTAATGAAATTACATTTGAAATCAATTGCGTCAGCCGAGAATATGAATAATGTTCATTTATAATAAAAATAAAAAGTCTAGTAGATACAATCAACGAAAATTTATTTTCTTTAAAATTTACGGGAAAGAACGAAACTCAAAATGTTTTTAAGCAAAATTGGAAATAAACATGTTTACTGATTTGTACCTTGATATGTCTCACGCATTTAAGTTTTGCTGCTTACAATTTATTTGCTTTTAATATATACGATTCATAATCATTAGTAATCAAATATTTTTTTATATTAATAAGGGTTTTTTTTTTGTCAATGATTCATACAGTTTATCGATTTCGATTTTTTACAACAAAGATGAAAACATCCCGTACTATATAGATTATCTAGGTAAAATGAAAGAAATAATACTTAGTTTATGATTCCGGTGGTGTGTTTATAAAAGCGAGAGGAAACTAAGAGAACGTTAAATTAATGCGGCAGTTTTATTGCGCATGCGTCTACTTTACTTTGCTGCGATAGGTGTTCAATAAAACATTCCTTATGTGACGAAATGTAGTTCCCGAGCAAATCAGATATTTGACAAGGGAGATGCAACAATGGAAGTTCCCGGAAAGTGTGAAACATTTCAAATAATTGAAGCTTCAGAAAAAAAATTCATTTACAAAATCACAAATCAGTAATAGAGTTTATCCGTTCCCATTTTGTTAAGCTAATTGCAATTAAACAGTTTTCCTCAATGCATATTCTTATTTATTGTGGCTTTTATTTCCCGATTGTGTTATCCATAATGGTTCCAAAGTACGCCAACAATGCTGTATAATGTATACGCTGACCGGAGACACACCGCATTGATCGCAAATTGTATTCTGATGATGTACGAAAGCACATTTTTATCTTAGATATACCACCAGTACAGATCTCAACGATAAAATGTTATGTTTCCATTCTCCTCCGCTATAGACTGTTTGCGATAGCTTGCCAAACTTGCAAGGCTTTTTGCTACTCTTCTACAAAGCGGTTGTAATATTTGTAGTGCTCTAGAATGTAAATGGTCGACTTGTTCCCCCAAGTAAAATGAATCTCAATTTACGTTACAAATGATCTTCAGTCTGTCTTCATAAACAGTTTGGATTTTTCTTTTCTTACCCACGTGGTCCCGCTGTATAGACTGTTTCTTCAACCCGTCCACTCGACGGGCTCCTCGAACCGTAACGACCTCGAATACTGTTGTCTGGGTTCCCAGCCACACTATGATAGTAGCTCCCAATGTCATCGTTGGTATATCTGCAATAATAAAATGTGTACATTTAGATGCAAATATTTACTTTTGTACTTTCATCAGTTCTCTGGCATAAGTTTGTTATGGGTTCGGTTTGAAAATACCAAGGAAGAGATCCAATTTATTTATCAAAAACTGAGATGAAAAAAATCAGAAATCAAAATCCGCCAAAAAAATTAATGGGAAAAAATCACTACAAGCAAGACACTTCGTGAAATTGGATTAGAAATGAAATGAAGAACTACGTGCGAACTTCAGATTTGTTCAAGACCAAAAAGTATTAATTAGTGAATTCTTCTTCTAATTCAAGTCCTACCTGGTCTCATTGTGAATCTAAACTATCAAACACAAACAAGTTTCATATAAATCGGCTCAGCCGTTTTCGAAAAGCTTAGTGACAGCGCCGTTCTAACAACAAATTTTAGTCTCGACGAAAGTTCACAATTGCGAAATTTGAATGGAAAATTTATAGCCACTCCGCGATACTAATTATCATTTTTAGTGTCCAGGCTAAATTTTTCGAACTAACAATGACGAAATTTTCCATACAAAATTGCATATTGTGACCTACAAAACATTTAGTGTGGATGTTAAAAATGATTATTAGAATGGCCCACTGTGAACTACTAAAAGGCTCATACACTCATAGGGAAGAACTATAAAAAACGTAGATAGCTATTAAAATAAGTTTCAGTATAAAGCATTAAATGGACGTCTTAAATAATTTTTTATCCAATACTCGCTATAAAAGTTAATAATTGCACTTTGAAAAAAACCATTTCATTGTTGATAAATTTGTCCTAAGGAATTTTTTCGAGAATTTGACGAAAATGTTTAACTAAGTGTTTTACGTTATTGACAAACCGTCGGTTGACAGGTCAAAGTCACAAAATACTCATTTTTGCTAAAATGACCTATTATCACTATTTCAATAATCTATCGCAAGAAAAACTCCACAAGTCCATTAAGTGATCCCGAATACCGGTTTCAGATTTTTAAATATTATTAGGTTTTTACGACAAGAACAAAATCATGACACCCCATAATTTGCAATTAGCTCTAAACGAACTTGGTTAGCTTATCTTGTCAATGTTAGTTTTAATGCGTTAATGTGTTAGTCGTAAACTTCTCCGGCTTATGTCAGTTCAGTTTCATTGCTCCGTACTAATAACAAATTTTAGTTTCGACTTTAAATTTACGGTCACAATTGCGAAATTTGCATGGAAAATATATCCACTGTGTACCACTGAAATTTATTGGTAAGGCCCATTTAGTTTCACAGAGCTAATTCAATTTACTTATTTTTTTATAAATAGATTACAGCGTTCTCACCAACGGAAAGAACGTTATATTCGTATTTGTAGTTGATTAAGGAGTCGAGTCGACTTGTACTATTTCTCCGCTGCTATTTTGAAAACAAAACCCCATTTGAAATTGAGTTTCTTACTAATAAGCGATTGAATAAATGCCTAATTCGACTTCTTAACCCAAAGATCTTAAAAAAAAAACAATAACATTGTTAGCAAAAAGTATATTTTCGGAATTCTCTGATAAAAATCCTAAAATCTCGAAATATAAATTGAAAATCGATGGCGAATTTGATATTGGATTGGTGTCATTATTAACAACCCTTAAACTCCAAAACACCACAGTAAAATTTACTTTTTAGTTAACAAAAATTAAATGCTACAGTATTTCTCTCACTAAATGGAAACATTTCCTAAGATTTCAAAAACCAACCAACTTGCATATTACTTTTCCACCTTGCTTTTAAAAAAACAACGAAAAAGCTACCAAAAACTGTTAAGAGACTTAACAAACCGTACAAAATTGACGAGACGATTTAAGGGGGAAATAAATATAAAGCTAGGAACAAATTTAAGAAAAGACAAAAACAAATCAAGATTAATAAATCTTAATTGAGTAAATAATTTCCCTTCATAGTTTCTGGAATACTTGCATCTACCTATTTAATGAGTAATTTTCGGTTTCAAAGAAAGACAAATTAAAGTAGAACTTTTTCGACTTTTGGTTTGGAATATGTTTTTAAAATCTGGCAACACTGGCATACCCCAAAAAGAGCGGATGGCTACTTATTATTTTATTGCTATGAGTAGACCCAGTCAAATAAACATACAAATTCAGCAACTCCAACTTCAGCATAAAAGTCGTCTACAAAGCAACGGTACGACCAAAAAAAAACTTCAATACCGTTGAATTGAGTATTTTTCGGAAATAACTGCATTTACAAAATCAGCATACGCATTTTTGCACGAGGCTAGACAGCGACAGAGAAATACGTTTGTCAGCAATCAATATCTAATAATAGCCGTAAGAATGAGATCACAAATCAGACGCTCAAAGTGTCATGGATGTTCTACCCATAATTAGAAATAAGTAAAACGGAAGTAAACAAAAGTTTCGGTGACCAAAATTTCTGCAATCACTTGAAAACGTTTCCATTCCTGATTTAAAAAAAGTGAAATGAAAATTGTAATTAGTGTCAGCACGAAATAAATAAAGAATTGTCCGTTTATCACTTGCGGAAGCCATTTTGTTTTATAGGAAAGGGGAATTTCGTTAGCCATAGCCGTAAAAATATCAACATGCGATGCGGAGCTTTCCTATAATTCCTAGCATGTAAACAAGATGGCCGCCCAAAATTTTTTGTGTGTAAGAAAGGTAATGCTTTCCCTGCCACACGGCTATTCAGTATTCGGCATCCCTTCTTCCGTGTTAGGAATAAAAAGTTAACAGGGTTGAAAACTTGCAACAATCGAGCATATCTATGTAAATATGTAGCTTATTTTTTTTCATTTTGTAATCCCGCAACTGGAAGATACTACTCTTTCGAAAATCCCTATAAAACTTTTGTTAATTATTGATATGTGAGCGAAAACTCCTTGTTTTTCGAAAATGGAATTTGCAAATCAAAAAAAAAAGAAAACATTTTGGAAAGAAGACTTTTCATATGGATTTTGATGATTGAAAATAGCTCTATCGATTGGGAAAAAAATTATATTTTTCTTAACATTGGTTAGGTACCTACTTCCAATAAGACAATGCATTTAATTTTCATTTTGATTTCCTTTTTTAATTATTTATTTAAGTCGGTTTCATGTATGAAACTAACTAACTAAATTTGATAAATTCAAAATTTTTATTGAGATTATCAGTAATGTTGGAATCTTGATGGATAAATCTGGCGGATCGATTGATTGATAGGAACCATATAGCATTGCAGCAGTAAATTATATCACGAAGAGTTATTCCAAAATCAAAAATTAAAAATTAGTCCGCATAACAACAAAATCAAAAAAAAAAAAAAATGGAAGGAGGCACATTATTTAACACGCTACAGCCGAAGAAATAGATCGGTATCATTGTTCAAGGATCAGAAGACTATACGAAGAGAAGAAGATATTGCAGCCGTGTCAAGTGAGATTGTATTTACATAGCTGCATGTATTTTGAAAATTCAATAGTTTCGGTATGACAAACAATGCAGTACACTATTTTATAAGGATCAAAATACCATAAGGTCTTGAATTGTATCGTCTCAGGTGAATATTGTTGTTTTTTTTATGATTTTTTTTAAACGAATAGATCTTAAAATGCATAATGCGTGTTACTCAAGTTAGAAACACTGATTGAGGTATAAAACCGCTTAGGGCTCCTAAGCACAAAAAAAAACACGGACTAAAACGGTCTTGAACTTGCTTACGACATCCAACCACCATTATGTCATTCAACTTTGATCGCCTACAAATAAAAATTGTCTCAGTTTAGGATGTTTTTAGCACAATTTTTTGAAATTATATTTTTCACCAGTAAGTGTATCAGTACAGTCAATCAGTATTTTAATATCCATAGGCATTGGCATATATCTGCTTTTAATAAACTGCACTTCTTGCACAAATACGAATAATTATTTTTATAAATCCATATCCAATGTTGTCAAGAACAGACTAATATAATTATTTTTTTTTAAGCTTTCAGTGTAACGATTGCAAAGGGGATTACCGATAGGAAAAAGATCCGTCCGGATTCACATTATTGTATTCTATTTCACACAGTCCACTTTTTAACATAAACACAAATACAAGGATCGATTTAAATACTTCGCTAGTCGAGGCATGCGATAGGTAAATCATTTTTAGCAACTCGTTATTATCCTGGGCGTATTTTGCTATTGAATATTCAGATATTGTTTTAAAGGTATTTATCCGCTCTATTACAACGAACTAACAAATGCAACAACAGACTTTGACTGGTTCAGGAGAAGCGGGTGTTTTTTCTTAAATATTGTTTCACTTGACCACCCACTCTCAGCAACACAATGGCAAATCTTTGCATAGTTGCTTCGTAGCCAATTGTTGCGCCCTTCTCTTTTTTGTTTAATCTCATCTGCTTAGGTTCTCAGCAAAATAAGATTGTTTGTCGGAACATTACATACTAGCTAATCAGACACAACGGGAAGTGGTTTTTCTCACTCGTTTTCGAAGCAGTGATCATTCAAGCGTTGGGTAAGAACCATTCTAACTTCGCTTTTAGTTAGGCTACTTTTGGAGCTCAGCTAGTGCATATTAGACCGATTTGACTAAGAATATATGGTAATAGACGTATTAATGAGTCACGCCTCCTAATTATGGTCGTGCTATATGAGCAATGTTCTCATGGACGCACATAAACTTTAACAAATGACAGTGATGTACCCCTAGCAGGAAGTCGGAAGCTTACTTATTTTTTTGGCTGAAGAAGCATGACAGACAGCAGTTTGAAAGCATTTGTGATGATTTATGGCAGTAAGAACTGAAATGTCCGGGTTGTATCGTTCAGTGGATGCTTATGCGTTATGCTTGTCAATGTGTTGGGTAATGTTACATATGTTACTCTCTGGTTCTGTAGAATAATTCAAGACATATACCCTCAATACGATTTTCGGTCTATTTTGTCGTCAGTCCAGTTTGCATCTGCATAACCGATTTGACAAGATCAATCGTGAATAGTAATCGGTTGTTCCCTTTAAATATTTTAGCACACGTTGAATTTCTGTCCAGTGTTCCTGACAGCTGACTTTTCTTCCTAAAATAGAAACACTTGCTGCGATTGTATGAAGTTGAAAATCGCTTACTGTATTTCCTTTTTGCATGATTGTTACAGCAGTAATGTTTGTTGGCCTTACTAATAATCATTTTTAACCTTCACACTAAATATTTAGCACATTGCAGTCCTTTTTCGCAGGAAACAACAACATCTCCATTCGCTTCTGCTATTTTCAACAAAATCCGATATTCTTTCTTTTGGGCAAAAATCATACCCAATTATTATTGTCGTCACTCAATAAGGAGTAAAAGATGCCTCTTCGTTCTCGGTGTTCAGAAAAGTGTCTGTGTTTCATTAGCTTGATTTTTGGTCTTCAATTCTTTTGACGAACAGCAATCCGTTCTTATGTGTCCCCTCCCTCTGACCTTTCAACAGTCAACGTTGCGTTCCTTTTGTCGATCAAACGATTTTAATATTTTATTTGAAGTGCAAGATTCTGTTTGGCGCTAGTATTCATCGATCAAACTGGTTTCGACAATCTGTACCGTTACTTCTTCCACTTTACGAGCTTCTAGTGCAGTTACCAACTTATCGAAAGAAATGGCAAGTCTACTGAGCAACATAGCGACTAAAGCTAAGATTAGACTGTATGCAGATTATTTATATGAATGCCAACAGGCAAATGACCAGATTAGCTGTCAAATGACCAAAATTTCAGGATTATCATAATTGTATATTAGACTATATGACCAAAATTACCAATATGGTCATATTTGCCTTGATGGTCATTTAAGGCATTTGTTATTTATTAACAAATGTTGTAGTAGGGTAATGCTGTAAAGAAAAACAAAGCAAGACATGTAGATGAAAAAGATGAAAAGAAAAAAAGCAGACACGCAAAAGAACTAAAAAGGGTAAAATGACAAACAAAATATACACCAAGTGAAATAAGCAATTGAGACAATGCAAAAACACATAACGAATATTAACAAAAATACAAATAACTAAAACAAAACAAATAGATAGCAAACAATTTCTACAGAAACAAATTTTCACAACAGGAAACAGTATATAGTATAGCCACAATTACTGGAAAAGTACAAAACACTAATTAAACCTAAACAAATTACAAAGAAAAGACGCAATTGAATAATTTACACAAATGATAGATTGAATAATAAACAAAAAAAGAGAACGAAAATAAATCAAAATCTCACGAACTCAAACACTCAAACACCGATGACAACAAAATAATTCTTGTTCCATCAAAAATGCCAGCAATGCCATAACGAAATTTCAATAAAGTACATATGGGCATATAGTGCTTTACGCTGGCATTCGTGCTTATTGTCCGATTACACTATATGCTATTTGGGCATTTTTATCTGTCAAAATCAGCCTGGTCAAATGTGGCATTTAGGTCATTAGAGCACATGAGATATGCCCATTACATTGTATGACCATATTTTGACAGGAGAACTGTCAGAAATTGACAGTTTATGACCACTTGGCATACAATCTAATCTTACCTTAACCAACGGTCTAAGAGTTGTTCACCAAAAGCTTCCAGTTTTTCGAAAGGATTATTTCTTTTTCCAAAATATACTCCGGCATTTGGAACCGACGGAGAACTTAATTCCAAATGTCTTCCACGTAGGCTGCTACCTAATGTATTTTTCTTATGTTGACTATACGTAACGTAATAACTCCCAAGCCTATCGTATTGTCTTCACCTTTCTGATGAGCACAAGTGGGCTTTTCTGCACTGATAATCCGATGACAACGGTCGCTTCATAATCAAGTTTCTTCCACACTGCATCTAGTACTGTCAGGGCTGGACACGATACATTTTCAAGCTTCTTCCTTTTTTACCCGACTGGACACAGGGAGGGTTATGTGTTTCGCGCGTATCCTATGTACATTCCTACGGGACAGGGCGTAGTCCTGTGCAGCTGTTTCAGTTTGTCGAGGGTTAGCCGACGAATCTAGTCAAGGAATTCGTGACTGAGTACTAAGTTGACAGTTCGCAAAAAGTGACGTTGCCGACCAATCTAGTTTTTGCGTTCAGGTTACATCTTATCCAGACCAATCCAGTCGACTTAAAATAAATAGATTCTTGAATGTCCCCAATCTTATCTTGCTTGACCATCCAAATCTAACAAACGTGCTTTACTTGTTGCTGATAAATAGTCAATTTCACTGCTTGGTTCATTTACGATTTTATCCCAATTTTTTGCAGTTTATAACTGAAAAAAAAATATTAATTCGCACGTTCAGATCTGTGTAAGGATTTACATACATAACGAACCTTACTTCCATTCCTACTCAAAGCAGCATAACCAGGACCTACATTCAATCAACAACTTCGGCTTTGCGCTTGTAGGTATATACTTACAAATTTTGTATGGTGTAAGAGCTTACCAATAGTAAATTTAGCGGTTAAATTTTTCTAAGACGTGGTGAAATTACATAATGCAGTGTTTGACACTTCTCGACCGTTTAAAAGTTATTTGGGCACTCTCAGAGCACTTTTTCTTGCTCCAGGTCACTTTTTATTTTCGATTGGTAAAAAAAAAACGATTCAAGTGATTTAATTTAAAGTTTAACGGATAAATAGAAAAAAATAGAAAAGTGTCGAAGGCTTCAATATTACAAAAAAAAAAAAAAGTGACGTTTTTATGTAATCAGACACACAAAATCTGAAATCTGAGAGCGAATCTGAAGAAGCCCAATCAAATACCACATTAGAGACATTACCAAAGTTCGCGATTAATGCTTTTCGTCACGGGGAAACTGGGTGATACAAAATTGAAGCTATCGTCTGCGTCAGTCTAAACAAAGCCGATGTAGAGATTCGAATGATATCTTGTTTCGAAAATTGTCCAAGCCCCAAAAAATACATAAACACTAAGAGCCTTATTTATAAACTCACCGTAGAGTCTGCTTATCTTTACGCACCCTCTGAAATGTCCTTACACAGGAAAATGTGATTTAGAATCAAAAAGCCTGCGTAACTTTAAACGCAAAAATTTGCGTTTAGAGGTTGCGTAAAGCTTGCATATTTTTTATTTTCGTTTTTGAAATGTCATTTTGTTTACATTTTTTTCGGGGTAGATTTGATTATTATTAAATTCATCACCTTGTCAGAGGAAATCCAATTTTCCGACCGTTTTCTTTTTATTTTTTGCTGCTCTATTTTTGTTTGCAAACAAAATAAATCTCACGAGAGAGATGTCAGTTTTATTTCACAGAAACAGCTGATATCATTCCGCGGGGAAAAAGTAAGAGATTTCGGTTTATTGTAATAGTTTCGTACTTATTTAGACACCAACCTTGCGTAGTAAACAGTCAGTGGACATTTTTTTATAAATAACAATTTCAGCAAAGCCACATAGAGGCTGCGTAAATTTGTACGCAATGTTTAACTAAACAACATCGTAGAGGCGTCGTAAGGGAATCTAATAAATACGGCTGTAAATTGATATTTCAGTCCTATTACTTGAATAAAAGATCCTTTATATAATGTACCTGGTTGCTCTATGATTTTTCTTTTCATCTTTTTTTGTAACGCCAAGTATGTACACATTCACTCCATTTTGACTACGATTTAGTACTAAACACTCTATTGCATCAATACGTATGCATTAAGGCTGTTTACAAAGGAAAAACTATTAAGTCGGTCGCCTAATAAGTTGCAATTATACTGACTCAGTTACTAAATCGGATACAGGTTTCCTGCATCGATGTAATTTTCCCCAACCCAAGAAGAGTTCATCGCAACTAGTATTTGCTATAACCAGAACTTATGAAGGAAAGTTGCACTGAAGAAAGTTATTTTCGTCATCATTATGATATGATGTACATTTCCATTTCATTTGAACCGAAGTCCTCGCGGTGGTTACAGCATTCTGTTCAAGTGTGGTAAAATGCGAACCTTCTTACTATCCGTTGTAATTGGATTGATCCTGCAATCAGACGGGCACGTCTCAAAGGTTAAATCACAGTGAAAAACCTCCCCGCGAAACTAATAATCATTTTTAGTGCCCATGCTAAATTTTCGAACTCACAATCGCGAAATTTTCCATACAAAATTGCATATTGTGACCAAAAAAAAATATTAAGTGTGAACATTAAAAATAATTATTAGTAAGGCCGTCTAAGTGCTTTGGAAAAATTACATTTTGTCAAATCGATTTTCAGAAAACTAAATGTCTTAACCCCCCGAGAACCGCTAAAAGGGTAGAAGTGTATATAAAGGAATGTCAAGAAGAGGTTAAAAATAAACTGGTCAGAGGTGAAAATGAGTTAACCTTGCATATGGAGTGCAAATAAAAAAACAGTTTGTTTTTCAGAAGCGTATCAAATTTTAAAGGATGAGGTCAAAGATGAATCGGTCGAAGCAAGTAATGAAGAGGATCACAATCACCACATATACGTATACGGCTATGCCGACGCACATGATCGACTCTTACCGACAACCAATAATAGAAGAAGCTATGGTGACATATACCATCCAACATTAGTTCCATATGAAGACAAGCGAATTGCAGGTGTACGTATAATATGGTGCCTGCTTAATATTTAAGGCACAGCATCATTTTTGTTTGACAATTATAATACCTATCGTGTGAAAACAATACAATTAACCTACATGCAAGCATTTGACGGCGAGAGTCTCGCTCGGTGTTCAATTAACTTGCTATGTACCTACCAAACAAAATTTGTTCGCAAAATCAAGGTTAAATCTGCATAGAAGGTCATGGCCTTTATCATGTGCATACGTATTAATAACACAAATTTCCCACAGCCGCTCTCACTATAATAAGTGTCTCGTACAGAAGTCAAAACAATACAGAGAACAAAATAATTCTTTTCAGTGTCTCTTGCATTGCGTGTATGCAAAAAATAATGCCATTGATCAAATAGGATGGCCAACGCTGGATGGCCTTGTCGATTTTTACTCGGAGGGTGTAAATGAACATGGATTCTTTATGGCAACACTGCGAGCAGTCAACTTGTGCCTCAATGCGGTTACTGTAAAATATCATGTTAACCGGCGGAAATTACCGGAAAAAGGTGAAAGCTGCGACTTGGCGTTTGATGTTTTTGATTGCATTTCCGATCAAATTACCGGCTACTGTTTGGATCAATTCAAGCAAACGTAACATTGCTATAGCATAGATGTTTTTTTTTTCTTTTTTCATATTTGTATATGTTTTCTTTTATTAATATATACTATTATAATTTTGTTAGTCAAATGTCTCATATTTGTTGTCATTGGGAGAAGTAATGCTGTTGGCTAGATTTCACTTTACCGAAAGCAAAAAACTGTTTTTTCCTTAAAAATTTATTACTACAAATAGTTACCCACCTGGTCTTGGTTACATTTCAGCAAAGCACAAATGCCTTGAGTTGCAACTTAACTTCTATTACCTATTCTTACGGCTGTTGCTGTTGCTGTTCATCCGACGATCGTTCCGGACGCGGCTACATACCGAAATGTCAAAGTTAAATCTAGTCGCTTGGCTCGCAAAAAGGATTCTAAACTCCAGTATTTTATTTTCGGACATGATCCCGTACGTTTTAGGGCCATCTTATTTCTTAAAACACTGTTTTTAGTGAAAATATTATTACATTAACAAGATTACGTCATGATTACGTCCAAAAATCACGGGCCACCACTTACCTTCTAGAATTTCTTATATTGTATTGAAATATGGTAACACTTATTTCCCACATTAAATAGCATAGACTTCAACTCAAACGATAAGGGTGACTAGGTAGTGAGAAGGTGGGGCCGGGTCGGGTGCACCTTATGCCCGGACAACTCATCCCCAGCCAAATTTCGCACCTATCGCCATCTACATATTAACTCCGCAACTAACTGCCTATAATCGCATTACTCAGCCTTAGTGGATAGTGTTACCCTCAGACTAGTATTATCTTGAGTGTTAGGTTAAGTTTCTCTAAAGTCTAAATATGTAGATATATTAGTGGAGTTTGAAATAATCTATGGGGAAAGAACGGAGGTAGGTGCCAAATGTATGTAATGCTAGGAGGAAGATATAAGTGTGGGATGCGATGACAACAAAAATGTATATGAGCCTAACGAACAGTCCCAATGCTACGGGCGGCACTGCCAATTTTCTTCAAAGTTTTTTGGTCGACGAAAATATCTGGGGAGAGAAGTTGTCTCATTTTATCTCACTTATAAAACACTAATTGGGTCCGAGGTAAGGAATAAGGATTTGAAAGACAGATCTCGATTCTGCGAAACGATATTGCCAGTGAACGTTATTTTTTTTCTAATATCATTAGAACATTTTCGACTGTCATAAATACAATTGCCCCTTTCATACCAAAAAATATAGATAGAGGTTTCGGTATTGTTTGTATGGCAATGCTGACTACGGGCTTTCATATTAAATTGCACGTCATAAACTTAGGCGTGTGGCTAAAGTTTATGTTATAGTTTGGTTCACAACCAAAATTAATCGCATCCAACTTCAGTACTGTGGAAATAATTCCAGTTTCCACTGCTACCAATTGAACAATATTATAAAAAAAAATATACTTTATTTGTACGTTCGCAGAGATCGAAGTGGTGCTCGGTTTTCGGTTGATTGAAATTATACTTTTTGGACCCAAGACGTTGTCCCAATTCGAATTTATTTGTTGGAAAATAAACCGAAAATAAATTTAGGCGCAGTGAAAGTTTAATCCGGCACGATTTATTAGTCTGCAACCTACTAAATAACACATAGACGAGCCGTAACAAGGTAATGTTCATCCACGTTCTCGTACATGTAATCAAAAAATTCTCAAAATTAGAATTATTACATTGCAGTAATTAGATCTTAAAACCCGTCGGGTAATAAAGAGTACCTCTCAAAAACAAATGGTTGGTAATAACCAGTTTTCGGGGGTGTGTAATCAATTCACCCGAATTCGATTTATTTTATATTTGCGTCATCAAAATGGTGATGCAATGGCCACATAAATCTCTCGGTGAAAGTTTGCAAAGAAAGAGTTATCGTAGTAATAAAATTGTGGTGTTGAATATATTTACTGAATTGTTTACTAAGACGAACTAAATGCAAATAAGACTATCGGTGATTATGAGTCACTCTCGCCGCCACATTCTAAGGGCGGAATTCCTCCAAACGTCAACAGAAGCGGTGATGCCGAGTTGAGTCTTCAGCGGTTGTAAATATGAGCGAGAAATGACTTATAAGAATTTTATTAGCTGCCCAATTGTAATCTAAGAGGCTCGGTCAATTAATTAGTACAACAACAACTAATACGCATGGCTAGCTAGTGTTATTGTGACTAAAGTTTATAATAAAGTTCTTCCTATCATCAATTTTATATGTGTACCTTTACTTATCAGCAATTCGTTGGCGCTCTCCTTTAACTCCTATCTTAGTGACGTGACGAATCAAATTCTACTTTATTCTTTCATATATTTTAGACATTTGTGCTTCAATTAAGCCCAAATCTATATACCTACATGACAAATAATGTCTGAACAAAGGGCAATATCGTATGGAATCGAAATGTAAAATTTACCTTTCACTTGCATGAGCTATTATTTTTTGTATCAGGGACAATTATCTACATAGAGCAACGTACAACGTCATCCATTCAAAGCAAAAGATTGATGATTGTACATTCGCATACGATAAGTTTCTACACCAAACGAAAAACGAAAGATTCATTGCCCGAAATGTGATTACGTATGTGTTTGCGTCTTTGTCGCCTCCGGTGATACCAAAGCTTTACTCGAAAATATGTGCTACAACTTTTTTGGTACTCAGTCACTGTAGAACATTTCCCCCGAATAGAAGGGGCATCGAAAAAGCTCGTCGCGGTAATTTTCTTATGCACTTGCTTCCACTCATCTGGAAAAATAACTAAATAGCAGCTATTAGTGCAAGTTTAATTCACGACAGTTCAAGTGCAAATCACCTGGTTAGTACATCCTGGTTTTCCTCCATAAAATACCCATTTTGACATGAAATCTGGTGACCTAATTAAAGACCACCTCATTCAATAAGATTTTCTTTCCTTTTGAGAAAAAAAAAAAGTGTGGAAAAACAAAAAAAAAAATTGTAAGCATTTCCATTTTAAACTTTTTAAGCAATTCAATGTGCAGAATAAATTAGTGTTTCAGTGGAACAAACGGGAAAAAATATGGTTATGTAATCGGAAATCTCAACTTGCTAGTAGAAATTTTCCGAATCGCAAAAGAAGTTTATTTTCACTCATTTCAAAAATACTTTTTCTTTTTACATAATTCTTGGATTCGCAAAAGGTTGGGGTACTTTTGCGATTTTAAAGCTGTAGCTCTGCCCAGCCCCATTGTACCTGGTAGTCTTGCAATAGTTGAATCATGCAAGCTTTTTCCAATACTCCATTTTCAAGGACAAGGCCAATAGTCTGCATTCAGAAAGGTTGATTGCCGTTTCTTATTGATTTTAAACACCGTGTGTGCTGTGCTGCTTTCAAGTGAAATATTTGTGAGTTGTATCATTCACATGGTTTGACAAGTGCCGAAAACGAAGAAAGAAAGTAATAAGAACATGTGACACAGATGATAATCGAATGCTCGTTGTAGGTAGTGTTTATCAAGTTATCAGTTGGATACACATGTTGCCACGTGTGACATAATCATAATAAGTATGATTGTTTAAATTCAATTCATTTTTCCCTCATTATGTAAATTGTTTACCGTATTTGAACTGCAACAATAAAAGTTCCTTATCCTTTTTTCACAATTAAAGAAAGCTCTTTGCTAAACTTTTGAGTTCAGTCAGGTGAATTGGATACACCTATTTATGCGTAGGTACACCGGCACACCTACAAGTGTGATTCTGTGTAACTACGTATGTGCGTAGATATATATATATATATTTCTGCAAAACTGTCTGACCTCCAATCTGGAGGCGTTCCATGGACGTCATCTGTCTCAGGTATGTCGGAAAGTGGACGCATAACCGTTCGCATCACGTGCGAAATTTGTCATTGTTTACAAGGCAACAGATAAGTTAAACTGAGTTGTCTTTTTTTATTTATATCAATTAGCATGATGTCTCGCGTTCTGTATTACTCTGTATAGGTTTTTTTTTTTATCTTGAACTGTTGTGAAATATCACGGTGATTTTTTATGCCGAATCACAGTTTATTATAATTTTTTTTTTTATTTTGTTTAAATACGAGTTGCTTGATTCAAGCGCAATATGTTGGAAGGTAATCAGGTATTTCTGTAGAGATATCATTTTTAGATAATTAGAAATGTGATAAGCTGTTAATTAAGGAAATATCGTTTTTGCAATTGTTTATATCCATATCCATGCCAAAATAGCTTAAATAACAATTAATAATTATAAATGTCCCATTGGACATCGTACCTACCTATATATCCAACAATATACAATTTTATTCGCCAGTTATGAATAGGTATGTAGTCAAATAGGTGATCATGTGATGTTAAGCTGTTTTTTACGTTGGTTTTCGTAAATACACAATTAAAAAAAGGTCCATAACGTTGTCTGGAGATATGATGAACTCGGGCGATAAAGCCAAAGTTTAATTAACGTACAAAATCTGACAACTCAGGTCTATGCTCTGTTCAATGAATTTGGTGTAATTGGAACAGGGAGGTTTCAGATAGGAAACCAAGGCTTTTGTTAAGATTGCTCTTGATTGCTTTGAGATTGTTACTTATTCAATTTGTACCACACGTTGTCCTCTTTCGATAATGAGTAAGTAGTAGCTACTGGGGTTAGATCCATGTTAGATCGTTGTGGTTGCTTATCCGCCTTCATTTACTATCAATAACAAATTTCAAAATTGTTCCCTTTGTTGGCACTGAGGAAAGGAACTTATCTGTTAGAGGGCTGATACAGTACGCGACTATAATCTACATTTCCGAATTAAGATATCAGTAAATTAATTTTCACAGAAAATAACTTAAATTATGAATTTCAGATATCAAGTGTGATAAAACGTCATCATTCTAGATCTAGATTGTGGAATAATATAATATATAATAATAATTTTTAGTGTCATCTGAGGAAAGCATTGCAAACCCGCAGTGGGCAATAAAAACAGCGAATAACTTTTTTACAACTGATTTCAAGCTCTTTTGTTTGCAGCTTCTTCTATTGTGCTAGATTAAAAAGTTTACAAAAAAATTTTATAAGTTAAAGCATTTGTCGAGGAAGGCAACACCTGTCAAAGTTCATCTAGCTGAAACTTAAACTTCCAGCAATTGACTTCAATCCACCACTGCTTGAATTGATTACTTGGGAGTATGAAACAGTACTTTCTTTAAAATGTTCTTTTATTGTTTTTTTTTTTTTTTTGTTTCCTTCGCCTTGTCTCAAACCTTTTTCGACATCAAAGTGATCGGTGAGGTTTTTGCCGATTTTGACGAAACAGCGAGATTTCTCCATCGTCATCCTGCACAGACGAACGAGTTTGGTCGAAACGTGACCTGGCTATGTATAGTTCTTCCCTATATACGCATCACAGGGGACTTTAAAGTCGATAAAAAGGTGGAGTGTATCGATCTGAGATTCCTGGGCTTTTTCTGAGATCTGTCGGACGGGAGTGTGAAAATTTGGTCGACTGTAGCCTTCCCTGGTCTAAAACCGCACTGATATGGGCCGATCAGGTTGTTCGCGAAAGGCTATTTAGATAATCGTAAAACAACAAATTTGTTGCGCAACCCTAGACGATTTGAAGTGCAATTCCAATTATTTAATTGTTATTGTTTGCAGATTACACAACCGGTCAAAGAAACATTAGCTGGAGCAGTCCAACGTGACAATATTTCGCATTTACCAACCGGCTTTTGGGTGTTCTGTAATCGTTTGTATATATTAGATTAGATTGGTATGCCGGCCTGGATTCGATAGTCTACAATTGTCTGTAGTTGCTCACTCCAAGTCAGTAATGCTCTCTGGTTGGAGGGATACCACATGCCAGGCCCGCTATCAACACGTTATCCTATATGTACTTATGTTTTCAAATCTTAGGTGCTGGGGTGGATAGTCTGATTATACAGAACAGAACTCTGATTTTCTTACGGGTTGGGTAAGGTAGGGTTGTTCTGGTGGTGAGGAATACGAAAAATAGTCACAGGGAACTGAAATAATATACAAATACATTATTGAATATTGGCATGCCTACAGCTACGGGTTGTTGAGGACTGAGTTTAGCTAACTGCTTCTGTTATTCTTCAATAGAACCGTCATATTTAACCCAGAATTTTCAAAAATATTCGCTGAAAATACAACAGTTCGAACAGTTTTAGAACATTGGCTTTGCAGGAAAGGGACCGCAAATTATAGATTAATTCATGTTTTTTTTTTATGCATGTGTATTTGGTTATTATATGTTAGTGATTAAAACATAATGACAATTGACAGATTGACAGCACGGACCTTCCTTCTTCCATCGATTTTCGGATTAACTCGAAACATTTTCTCACATTTTATGTTAACAGTCTCAATCCTCCATCGTCTTATACCAAAGTGTCTATTCGACATTTTTCTTTCTATATTTAATAAGAGAAAACTTGATCAATTTGCATTTATATTCATTTATATTTTTTTAAGGTAAGACATAATGCATCGAGCCAGTACAGCGTTCAATTTGGCTATAACGCCAATGGGCCATCAAAATTTCGCAGCGTGGCTTTTACGTGGATCAAACAAAAGCAAAGTAAGCTACATTTTTAAAAGTAACTCGGAATATATTCAATAAAATCGAATAAATTACAGATTGTTAAGGACATCCTACCTGCTTCATCGGTTAAGTTGTACAACTCTGCAGCGGCTGAACCATTCCTTAATGGAGCAACATCCAGCTACGTTGAAGACATGTATAATGCGTGGCTACGCAATCCAGCGTCTGTTCATGCCGTGGGTGCAAACTGATTCTTGTTTTAAATACTGCTTCTTAAACATTGTTCTTTCAATAGTCTTGGGATGCCTTTTTCAAAAATAACGCGTATGCTCCGCCACCAAATCATGCTCCAGTCGAAAGGAATACAGTACCACTCTCCGCACTGACATCTGCTGATGCCCGACCCGATGCTAAAATGATTGATGATCATTTGGCTGTTCAAGCAATTATCAGAAGCTACCAGGTATGTGTGTGTGTGTGTATAGATGTATTGGCAACAAATACCCTTATATAGTTGCAAATGAGGTTTTTACGCACATAGTCCCCAAAACAATGTTTACCCGTTGTTTTGACTCCTTTTCAATTACTTATTGTGTCCTCCTTATTCAGTTAAAATTCAAATCACTCATAATGCGTTTAATGGAGCGATGTACATGTGTCACAGATCATTATAAAAGATATTTTTAGCATGATAAATAGAAACTTCGCGATTTGAACTGGTGAAAATGAAAATGTTATCACTTTTATGTTTGTACTTTCCTTAAGTTCACTCAGCTCTGGTCTATATCAGTGCAGAGTTTCAGTTTATTACGCACCGAGCAACCTTTGTCATTTTCGGTCATAGGTTACCATTGCTTTTAAAAATGCTTACGCGTAGGATATTTGTTGTAAAAAGAAAATGAATATAGAATACATGTTAAATTCCGAATTAAGTTGAGCAGCTAAAAATATATAATATGTGTGAGGACACAAGAACTGGTGTGCCTTATCGTTTGGACTTTGGTTTTTGCAATTATTATAATTTTACATAACTTTCTGTTGATGCTTTCTTATATTACTTGAATTTATTATTTTATCCGCCGCACAATTGAATAATAATAAAATTAAATGAATTACTAGTCTCGTGGGCATTTGGCTTCGGATCTGGACCCACTGGGAATTCTTAATCAAGAAATGTCTGTTAGTCAGGATGGTGTTAAACGTCGTGCAAATGAAAACGTTCTAAGGCAACATAATTGGTTCATGACTGGTAATTTTCTTAGAGTATTCTTATTTCAAAAATGTGAAAACAATATTTTTAACAATGCATATTTCACTTCGCCTATTACCTTGTAGAAAAAAACGACCTATTTGAAATTCGGAGTCCAAAAACAACAACAAAAAAGAAAAATAAAAAAGCTATAAATTATAAGATCACTATATTGTATGTACACATATGTATGTATATGTAATATACTAAATTTGGGGGTAGTACATGTAAGAATAATCAATAATTTCCGGCATTTTGTCCTTTACCCTCAGCATAAGTGTATTCATTCTCATTGAAAAGTAAGGCATACAGTTTCTAACCTTTCACCATAGCTAATGTGTGTTTTTCGCCACATTTATTTGAGCATGTTGATTCAAATCTCCCCGACATAATAAACCGCCATTTCTTTACATGAAATTCATTCATATCCTGTCGTAATTACAGCACATTCCCCGAGTAATATTAAAAAGCAAATTTTTGTATGCTATTAATGACATTCTATTCTATTAGTGCTATCTTAAGAATAATATACGTATTTAATTTTTCGAATTAATTTTATGCTTTTGTAATTAATTTAATCGTCTGTAAACATAATATAGATTCGAGGACATAACATTGCTCACCTCGATCCTCTTGAAATAAATATTGCTGAATTGCCAGATAACTCAACGACGCGGGCTATTTATGCTAATTTCAGTTTTGGTAAGTAAACGTAAACCTCATTTGTGAGGACAATTATATTTCCTATACGCCCTCGTCCATAACCTTAGTAAAAATATTACATGTGTGCATGGCTTGAATTTAGATTATACTTAAACGTATTGTAGACGCTGTTTGTACCAATCAGTTCGCTAAGCATTGCCTTAAATTGAACTTGACACATTCGATGGTTTTTATGATACAACGTGTAGTTTCATTGCCGTCCACATAGTGCAAAAACAAGGTTCAGTCGGGTACATTTTCGACTGTAGTATCCATTTGCTCATTCATTCAACTGTGGCAATTATAAGTTTTACAAAAACATAATTTTTCTTTTGAATTGCCAGGCAGAAAAGTCAGGTACATATTTGGAGGTTTACTTAATTTTAAAACAAAACTTGTCTGCAAATAAACGTTCATGCTTCTTTTTGTATACAAAGTCTTTTCTTTTTATGTCTATTCTACTATAGAATGTACGAGTAGACAAGTTTGCAACAAATGCAAATCACCTTTTAATTCAGGAACACATTTTTAAAATGCTAACTATAACGAGTTCCTCGTTCGGCTGTCTTTAAGCACTTTCTACACTTACTTAGGTTGGTCTACAGTCCGGGGTGGACCTGGGCCTCAACAAATGCCCCTCTCCAGTTAGAGAGATCTTTGGCTAAGCGCCTCCAGTTGCGAACCCCCAAGTTGGTTGAGGTCCTCTTCCGCTAGCGCGCCATCTGAGCCGAGGTCTTCCTCTACTGCGTTGTCCCTCCGGATTTAAGTCGAGAACTCTTTGAGCTGGAGCACCAGCCATCTTAGTAGACTGATGCGTACTTTTCTGACCAGGTAGATGTCGCTGTAGAGTTCGCTGTTAAATCTCCTCATCCAAAACCTATCAAAGCAAACGGAACCAAAATTCACTCGAAGAATTTTGCCTTTGAAGCAACCAAGGAGATCTTCATTCGCCTTGATAACGTCCATGCTTCTGCATCATAAAGCAGGACTGTGATGATGAGGGTCTTATATAGAGTCTCCTTAGTGTTTCTCGGCAAGGCCTTACTAATCAATTGCCTTCTTAGGCCGAAGTAACAGTGGTTGGTGTGATTCTCCGCCTGATATCGGAGGTGATGTCATTTTCAGAGTTAAAAGCGGAGCCAATGTAGACAAAGTCCCGATCTACCTCTAAGTTGTAGCCGTCTATCGTGACGTTTTGTCCGATTCGTCGATGTTGTGTGTCCCTTCTTGTTGAAAGCATATATTTTGTTTTTTTCCTCATGATACTTGCAATCGCACCAGTGACAGCTCGCTGTCTTCTGTCAATGAATCAATAGGTCTGTTCCTTTACTTTTAAATCTTACGAATTTTTACGAATTTTTACTCAATGCCGTTCCTTAACTCGAAAAATTCGTAAAAGAGAGCGTCTTCGAGAGAGCAAGAAATTACCCCTCCACTGAGAATCTTACGAATTTTTACTCAACAAATTTCTTGGTGTAAGAATTGAAAAAGCTGTCAATTAACAGCTGATTCAAAATACGTTGTCGTATTTGTCATTTGTTTTGAATTTTTGTATATTAAAATGCTATCAACAGGCGGAAAAATAAAATTGAATGTTCTCCTTAGATTCTTTTGGTGGCGACGAAATTCTTCCTCGCTGTAAGGAGTAAAAAAGGACAATCTCCTCCGCGTAATTTTTAATGCTGTTACGCTTTTTCCTCTTCTCGAATGCTTGTTGTTCGATCAGTACAAACTCTTCCATATACTCGGATTCATGAGAAAGAAGTTCGATTTATTGCGAATCACTTTCATCGCTAGGTAGATGAATCAAAGATGAATCAGCTAATTTTGTTTGTAATTTAGCAAATTTTTCGAGTTTGTACTTTAACGTATTTTAACGACTTTTCGTACAACTTTTTTTAATTTTTGAATTATGTTGCCATTTTCATAGATTACTACAAAAGCTTTCCCTAACTTTTTCGTTAGTGTCTCTCTCTGTGAGAGAATTTATCCCCACCACTGCCATTTTGACAGTCTTTTCCATTCTTACTACAAAAGTAGTTGCTCAGACTTTTGGAAAATTGTGTCCCTGGTGTTGGCTTGCGAGTTTCTCAAAAATGATGTTGGAAAGTGCCTATCATCATTCAATTCAGAAGCTCATTTTTTAAAATGCTATTAGTGTTTAGGAAAACTAGAACGAGATTACTAAAGTGCTATGTATGTTGAAAATGAAGTAGAAAATAAGAACGTTATAATTAAATGAAGTCTAGACTAATTTATGATGGGAGTAAGGTAAAAAGGTTTCACGTGTTCCATGACACAGAGAAAAAAAATTGAAGTAGAGAAGGGCGTCCACAACAGAACAAACAGGTCTCGAACACAACATAAAGCATAAACAGCCGAACGTCTTTAAGCACTTTCTAGAACATATCTTAAAACTATACGCGTAGGATATATAATTTTAAATAAAGAAGAGGTGGTGCGAAGAAGTCTGTACAAATGCAATTTGCACTCTTGAAGCTATGGCAGTGCTAGCGTGCAACTTTTAAGTGCCCATAAATGGAACATGCAAAACAAATAAAATTATCTTTTTTTAACGCCTAGAAGGTAGTTAGTTTATCTCTTAACCAGCGTGGAGTGGATAACCCCTGTTAACGGCTTACAGCTTAAAGTCTCCGTAATTGAATAAGTACAATTATTATTATTATAATCGACAATTGAAACAGAATGACAGTAGCAACAATTTTCGATTACCGGTGGAAGTGGAAGAAATGATCAATTTTACATAATAACAGAGATTCAACTGCGTGGAATTTTGCCAATTGAATGATTCGAGCAACGTGGTTACTGTTTTTTAGTTTTTTAAAACTTACTTAGCCTGTTTGTTGCAAAAATAAGGAGTACTAACTGAAATACATACGGGAAGTTGAATTTCAAATATTAATGTCATTTTAATGATATCATCATCATCATTATATTAATACGTGAACATAAAAAGTTTCCGAACACTTTTTTAGTAAAGGGTGATTTTTTAGCTGGTTTGGTTTTGGCAACACTGGTTTTGACAGCTGACGTGTGTTTAGTACCTTGTGTCACTGTCGAACAGCTTCAGTTTGGTTTGCAATTTAACCATGGATCGTCTTACAAATGAACAACGCTTGCAAATTATTGAATTTTACTATCAAAATTCGTGCTCGGTTCGAAATGTTCATCGCGCGCTGCTTCCATTTTATGATCGGCATTCTCGACCTTCTGAGCAGTCTATTCGGAAGATTGTGACCAAATTTCGCACCAAATTTACTTTGTTGGACATTAAACCACCAACACGTTTACGTACTGTGCGTAGTGAAGAAAATATTGCGGCCGTATCAGCTAGTGTGACAGAAGACCGCGAAATGTCGATTCGGCGCCGTTCCCAGCAGTTAGGCCTTTGTTACAGCACTACGTGGAAAATTTTGCGGAAGGATTTGGGCGTAAAGCCTTTTAAGATACAGCTGGTGCAAGAACTAAAGCCAGCCGACCTACCACAACGCCGAATTTTTGGTGAATGGGCTCTTGGAAAGCTGGCCGAGGATCCGCTTTTTTATCGAAAAATTGTGTTCAGCGATGAGGCTCATTTTTGGTTGAATGGGTACGTAAATAAGCAAAATTGCCGCATTTGGAGTGAAGATCAGCCAGAAGCATTGCAACAGCTACCAATGCATCCCGAAAAAGCCACTGTTTGGTGCGGTTTATGGCCGGCGGCATTATTGGGCCATATTTCTTCAAAGATGATGCGAATCGCAGCGTTACTGTCAATGGTGAACGCTACCGAGCGATGATAACAAACTTTTTTTTGCCCGAAATGGAAGTTCTTGACTTGCATGATATGTGGTTTCAACAAGACGGTGCCACATGCCACACAGCACGCGAAACAATGGCGCAATTGCGAGGCGAGTTTGGTGAACAGTTAATTTCACGTTTCGGGCCGGTCAATTGGCCGCCTAGATCGTGCGATTTGACACCATTAGATTATTTTTTGTGGGGGTATGCCAAGGCTAATGTGTATAGGGACAAGCCCGCTTCGATTGACGCACTGGAAGCCAACATCCATGCATTCATTCGTGAGATACCGGCCGATATGTGTGAAAGAGTATGCCAAAATTGGACTCAGCGGATGGGCTACCTGAGACGCAGCCGCGGTCAACATTTGCATGAAATTATCTTTAAACATTAAATTGCAAGGTTCAAACTATCGATTCAAATAAATATTTCATTCATTTTTTCGAATTTTTTGTGTTTTTTTTTTAAAAATAGTTCTAAACCTCTTAAAAAATCACCCTTTATTTATTATGATATAATAAGAACGAAACTTATATAATTCGAAATGTACTGGCCATTGATGGTCACAAACAAAAAATCGTGGGTATATGTTGCCATTAAGGCCGGGAAAATTATTAGAAACAAAAACGCGAATGCCACACTTTCGACATCACATAAAAGAGGTCTGATTTAGACTTTTTTGTCCGAAATTTCTATAATATGTTTAAAATGGTTTTAAAAATCCTCTTAGTCGTCATATCGACTATGCAGCACAAAACATTGCTAGCAGTGTTTCACAGCAAGTTTCTAATACACAGTGAGTGCATTTAAAACCGTCCAATAAATGCGCAGTACTTCTGAGTTGGTGCCAAATTTATTTGTGTTTCTGTTTTTACTTAAATTTGTTGCACGATCTAAGAGACAAGTCTTTTGTAACTCTTTCGTCTTCCTAACAGGGCTTTTTTTTCGCTAACGTTGCCACATCAGTTTAATTTATTTCGCTATTAACTTCAAACAGTACCGGCGTTTCTGAATCTAAGAAAAATTTGTATACCCGTTTCTCCTTCTGCGTGATTGTAGCGGAACGTTGAATGATATTACTTTGTGGAGAATATTCTTGAACACAACACCAATTGAAGATGGTCTTTTTGACGTACAGGATTCCTCTTGTTCTTGGTACATTGTCCAGCATTGAGAACCCTACGTAAGCGACTTTTCTCATCCACAGCAGATGGGCGCCACTTCATCTACCCTACGCTTACGCGGTGGTTTAGTTCGTCATCACAAATTGCCTCGCTTTGGTAATAGATTCAAGGAACCTATTTTCGCACTTGGAAAGCACTGTTCCATCTAAATAAATGTCTGGAGTTGGTATGTATGGATCAGAAAGTGGCCAGCATAATTATTCCATCTTTAATAAAAAAAAAACATGTGTTTTAATTGAATAATGGAAACATATTGCATTGCTGGCTGACAGTCAATCTGTCTGCTAAACTTTTATGATTATGAACGAGCATTACGTGACGGAATTTGTTTTTGTTTCACAAATCAACTTAATTCTGTGAACGAATAGCTCGGTCACGGAAGTGGCGATTCGAGCCCTGGAACCGTTTAGTAACGAATGGCAAATCGAATTTTTCGAGCTAAGGAACGGCATTCGTAAGATTTAAAAGTAAAGGAAAAGACCTAATGTACACGATCGCTTGTCACAGTTTGACATTTGTAAATTTGCGTAATTTTCCGCGGAAAATGATGAGGCCTGCTTAAACTATTCTCCATACAAAATCTGACTGTTCATTTACGAGATGGAAAATTTCTGCAGTTTACGCAGTCTATGAGGGTTTAACTCATTTAATTTCTTACGAACATCTGACAAACACCTGAGCGTTTAATTTCAGCTTCTCGATGTAGCAATTCCATTCGTCCCAGAAAATAAAAACTCAAACGAACCGTTGGGAGAAGATTTTCTTACAGTCTTATACGGATGGCTAGGTATTGCTCCTAGATCGTTTAAGCCTGTGTACAAGGATATTTACTCAACATGCATTAGCTGCTTGGACTAGGCCAACATACTTAATTCTTTTAAAATGGAATGAGACGTCAGTTAGTTAATATTGATGCAATTTTCAGTCGAAGAATATACTCTTGGATACAAAAGATAGATAAAGATTCCCACTTGTAAGTGAGTAGACATTGTAAAGCACACACAAATTTGACGTGAGTCCTGTGCACCCTTTTACAACGTTTACACAGCTCTTATTAATATTAACTGGGAAGGGAGCAGAGATTTACTCTGCCTTGGGTTTTCTTTTTTTTATCGTCGGTGTTTTTTTGTTTTTTTTTTTTCTAAATATGAGTTGATGGAATGTATTTTGAGAAAAAATCACAATCAATAACAAGCAGATTGCTCTGTGAACATAATTTGTGTACAGTTGACTTTGTACTGCACTGGATGGCGGTTGATTTCTCAGGGGTCTGCAGTGCAATTGTGTACATTAAATTAAGCAGCGGTTACCCTTAGACGTAGGTCCTCTGTTAGCTGGAAGGTATTTATTTTTGAGCGTTTTGGTTTTCGCAAATATTCATAGAGCAATTAGTTGCCCCAATACTCCCAATATTGGATGTATCCGCTCATAGCTTCAGCTGATTTATTTGGGTTACCATATCAACTTTACAAATGCATACTTTAATCTGCGGATAAAACTAACAATGGCCGACTCTCGAAGTTGTTCCATTTTGAAGTCAACTGCTTGAAATAAAATAAAACAATACACGCCATACGCCTTTGCCATTTTTTAAAATAAAATTGTTTTGATAAAGAACAGACCAATTTTGGTTAGATTAAGGACGCCGCAAATTGTTCATTTTCATTGTTTATTACATATTTATATACATATGCGAATGCATATATATCATAAATACATGTATGTATGTATTAGTGTTTAGTAAAATATGTCTAAATTTTGTATGTTTTCGACCTGGCATGGAATCGTCCTCCGAATTTCAAAAAAACAGTTTTTCTTTAATTGTTTGACGGAAATTTACGCTATTTAATATTAATTAACATTCTTCGTTTTGTGTGTCAAAGGTCAAAACGATATGGAAAGAAAGTTCAAGCTTCCAAGCACAACATTTATTGGAGGGGATGAAACCGCGTTGTCGCTTAGGTGAGAATAAACAGTTCTAGTTCTGATTTCAAGTATTTCGTAACTAATTAGTTTTCGTACAGGGAAATTTTAAACCGCTTGGAAAACGTGTACTGTAACAAGATCGGTGTCGAGTTTATGTTCATCAATTCACTGGAGCAATGCAATTGGATTCGAAAGCGGTTCGAGACACCTGGTGTACTGAAGTTTTCGCCAGAGCAAAAACGTTTGATACTTGCTCGCCTCACCCGTGCTACTGGGTATGTTTGGTTGTCATTATTACTTGAATTGTGTTAATTGTTCATTTTGTCCACCTTAGTTTTGAAGCGTTCTTGGCCAAGAAGTACTCCTCTGAAAAGCGATTCGGTCTTGAAGGTTGCGAAATGATGATCCCAGCTTTGAAGGAAATTATCGATGTTTCAACGGAACTTGGTGTCGAGTCGGTTATTATGGGTATGCCACATAGAGGTCGCCTGAATACATTGGCTAACGTTTGTCGTAAGCCCCTGCATCAAATCTTTACGCAATTCGCTGGTCTGGAAGCTGCGGATGACGTATGCTTAAAATCGATGAAAGTCTTAGGATTCCTTTAATAGCTGCATCTTTTCTTAGGGATCCGGTGATGTAAAATACCATTTGGGCACCTATATCGAGCGCTTGAACAGAGTGACAAACAAAAACATTCGTTTGGCTGTCGTTGCCAATCCATCACATTTGGAAGCAGTCGATCCTGTCGTCCAGGGAAAAACTCGTGCAGAACAATTCTATCGCGGCGACAGTGAGGGAAAGAAGGTGATGTCCATTCTTATTCACGGTGACGCTGCATTCTGTGGTCAAGGTGTTGTTTATGAAACCATGCACTTGTCGGACCTGCCTGACTACACCACACATGGCACTATTCACGTTGTAGCAAACAACCAAATCGGCTTTACCACAGATCCTCGTTTCTCCCGCTCCTCACCATACTGTACAGATGTTGCCCGTGTCGTTAATGCACCAATTTTCCACGTAAATGCTGACGATCCAGAAGCGGTGATGCACGTTTGCAAGGTTGCAGCTGAATGGCGCGCGACCTTCCATAAGGATTGTGTCATTGATTTAGTCGGATATCGTCGCAATGGACACAACGAAATTGATGAGCCAATGTTCACTCAACCATTGATGTACCAGAAAATCCGCAACCACAAGAACTGTAAGTAATTTTTTTATGCCTATGTCAAAGCCTGAAAAAAAAAAGATTCTAACTTTGCTCTTATTATGACTGTTCTTGCAAAAATTTCAGGCTTGGATTTGTACGCCGACAAATTGATCGCAGAGGGAACTGTTACATCCGAGGAAGTAAAATCAGTCCACGATAAATACGAAAAAATTTGCGAAGAAGCATTTGATTTGGCAAAAAAAGAAACCCACATCAAGGTATGATAAATACCCCATATTCATTTGTTTTTAAAACTGACCAAAGCTATAGGTTTTTCGCAGATAAGTTTTCAAAATTAAGTCTGACAACTACCCCACTACATTATTTCTTTAGTAGTAGTATAGATCCTTTTTGCGGCTCTCACACAACCAATCTTAACAATTGTTTAACTGACCAAATCACCATAATGTTGTAGAACTTCAGTGCAGGGTAAGTCAGTTGTTTTTAGTGCTCGAATGGACTATGGTCGACTGAGGATGTTTTTTTAAAACCGATTTAAGCTCAACAAGTAAGCAAAAGACTTTGTTTACTTTGTTTCTAAATTTTGTATAGTTACGAATTATTTGGGTTCAACTTCGTTCTGGAAGTTGGAAATCATCGATGCTAATGTTTGTTATCTCGAACAACTATAAATACGGCATCATAAAGTTCCCGCTCTTTTTCGTTTTACTGTAAATTTGCTAAAAATGTTCGTTGTTGATCGAAAATTTAACTCTCTTTTTTTTTAAATACAACGCGATGACTTGCCAAATAAATTGTATAGTATTCTAAGTAGGTCTGTTATAGATTTCCAATTCACCAACCTGCTTCGAACACAACCAACACGAATAGTTTTGCTACATAAAAAAACTGGAATACAATTTTTTTCTTGACCCATTCTGATTTATTTTTAAATAATTATTTATTTTGTTTTTACCAATATTGATTTGAAAACGCTTCATGATCTCATCAGGCGTACATGTGTGGGACATGATAACAAATCAAGTTTTTTGTATGTCAAGAGGATGATTCGCAATTAATGAAGTTTCAATAAATTTTTTTCTAATACAAATGAAATGTTGAGCAAGATCGGGTGGTATTTGGAGGCTAGGCGATGAGTAACTTAGCAAAAGTAATTGTTTGCTGGTTACACCAAAAAAAAAAACCTCAGGCTTTATTGTATATATTTAATTTTGTAACTGTTAATATTTTTGCGAAGTAAAACTCCTATAGAAAATGTTCTATTTATTTATAAATGTGTACGTTATACATGTGTCAATTTTTGAAATGAATTTTTATATTTCAGTACAAGGATTGGATCGATTCGCCTTGGTCTGGCTTCTTTGAGGGTAAGGATCCCCTTCGTTTATGCCCAACTGGTGTCAAAGAAGAAACATTGGTGCACATCGGAAGCAGATTTTCAAGCCCACCACCTAATGCAGCCGAATTCGTTATACACAAGTACGAAATATTTATTTTATTTTATGCAATCCATACGTTATTTGTTTCCTTAGAGGTTTGATGAGGGTCTTAGCTGCCCGCAGGGATATGGTGGAGAAGCGCACTGTAGATTGGGCTCTCGGTGAAGCCATGGCCTTTGGTTCTCTTCTTAAGGAGGGAATCCATGTACGTCTATCTGGTCAAGACGTAGAACGTGGCACCTTCTCGCATCGTCATCACGTTTTGCACCATCAGTTGGTCGACAAGGCTACTTATACATCATTGTGCCACTTGTATCCCGATCAAGCTCCCTATTCGGTGTCGAACAGCTCCCTTTCGGAATACGCTGTACTCGGCTTCGAGCACGGTTACTCAATGACGAATCCAAATGCTCTTGTCCTGTGGGAAGCTCAGTTCGGTGACTTTAATAACACAGCCCAGTGCATAATAGATCAGTTCATTTCAAGCGGACAAGCGAAATGGGTGCGCCAATCTGGCCTTGTCATGCTGCTTCCCCACGGCATGGAAGGTATGGGACCAGAACATTCTTCGGCAAGATTGGAACGATTCCTTCAGCTTTCTTCGGATGACGCCGACTACTTCCCCCCAGAATCCGACGAATTCGCTATCAGACAACTGCATGATATTAACTGGATTGTTGCAAATTGTACAACACCTGCAAATTATTTCCACATCTTAAGAAGGCAAATTGCTTTGCCGTTCCGCAAACCACTAATCATCATGACTCCGAAGTCACTGCTGCGACACCCAGAAGCTAGGAGCACATTCGACGAAATGGGCAAAGAAACCGAGTTCCAACGCATAATCTCCGATCTAGGACCAGCAGGTCAGAATCCAGCTGGCGTTAAAAAGGTGGTATTCTGCTCTGGAAGGGTGTACTACGACCTGACCAAAGCCCGCGCTGATAAAAAACTTGAAAGCGAAATTGCCATTGTTAGGATTGAACAGGTGAATTACATATGAACTTTCTAAATAGAAAATTGAATTTAATCCGAAAATGTGTCCACAGATTTCTCCTTTCCCATTCGATTTGGTGAAAGAGGAGGCGACTAAATTCAAAGATGCTGAGCTTGTCTGGGCCCAAGAAGAGCATAAAAACCAAGGCGCATGGACGTACGTGCAACCTCGATTCCTAACAGCCCTCAACTCCTGTCGTGACATCAGGTAAATAATTAGATTGCGTTTACAGTAAATTTTGTTTTTAGTTGTTTCCTTTTACAATTATGGATCGGGATAGGTTAAAACATGCTCGAATTCTAGATACTGCGCCATGTGAACATTTAAATTCGCATAGTATTTACTTGGTTATTAACTTATTTTAAATTATATATTGTAAGATCTTCTGGCGTATTTTCCTCCATTTTATTTTCCTTCTGTTAGTATGCAATATAAAACTGCTGCACAATCCATTGGTGGCATGGCTTATTTAATACAAAGAATATTTTTTTTTTAACTTTTTTTTTTGTTTTTTGTATTTAATTTATTATGAGTGCTATTTTGATAATTAGTTTTGTTTCTAGAGTGCTACATATAACTCAAAACGAACTCAGAGTGTGTTGTTTTTCCAAATGTTTTAATTTTGTTGTGAGCCCACCATGAAATGTACTTGAAATTATTGTGTTCCAGCCCGAATGGCCAAGATGTTTCCCCATCCATTACCACCACTAGCAATCATAATAACCCTAGTGATAACAGTGGAACATGGTTGAGTCGTATGTTCGTCCAAAACCAATCATCTACACAAAACACCGACGATTCATATAATGCCAAACACTTCGACCTCAAATTCGATTCGCGCAAAGATTTTAATAGACCCTCAGACGGAAATGCTGCTAAGTCCCGTAACACAAAAATTGGAAGAAAAATTAGGTGAGGGACGGGAATACAAATCGCAATAATTCGATTTTAAATTGGATGTTTTTACGCAAATGAGAATACCCTTGTATATCATTTGGCTTTTTTAATGCATTTTTAACCCTCTTACTATGTTTTTCTTTTCTTTTTCTTTTTTTTTTGTTCATTTTAAACATTTCTTTTGAGAGATTCTCTCGTTTTTTTGTTTTTTTTTTTGTCGTAGCATCATACATAATCATCAGTTGAATAATGCCTTAAAATGTAGATTACATTAGTGGAAAAGGTTCACGTAAATTGTGAGGAGTTCTGTTTTGTTGATATTATCTGTATTTGAGAATTTTTTTTGGTTCGCAAATTTTCTCAAAAATGTTGTAGTAGTATTTTGAGCTCCCTACTCACAATGTTAGAACACTTTCCAAAAATTAAATGTTAAAAACTAACAATATGTTTCACTTTTACTTTTAATTACATACTCTTTGATTTATGTACATTTTTTTGTTTGTTTTTAACTGATTCTTTATTTACGTTTCCTAATGAAATCGAAAGCGGTAAAGCTTAATGGGGTGCCGTAAAATTTCAAAATTGTGTAGGACGATAGATGAGATATTATCTCCTCGACAGAGGACCGAAGGTCCGAGGCATAAAATATTTTCAGTTGACCAAAAGGGGACAGGCACTTTAGTGGAGTGCATATTGTAATAGACGACTTGTATAAATGTACGAGGGTAATTTGCAAAATGTTCTCTAAGAAAAAAAAACATCCTATTTTATATCGATGCATTTATTCAAATGATTTGCAAGCATTTTGATACCATCTCCCTTCGTATAGCAGGAAGACCTTCGTTCGTTGCTTCTCTGAGTTCGGACTTCAATTTAGACTTGTTTTTTTTTTTTGTCGAAATCCATGAAGTAGATTGTATGTATAAAAGAGTTGCTGGCCCGGCACTGCATCTTTAAAGGAACGAATTTGTGGAAACCGTTTTTATTAGAAAACAAAAATGTAAATGCCAACAAAAAAAATTCCAACATATCTCCCCAGCCCGATCAACAACGAACCGCCTCCAGTTGAGCACACTAATTTAGTAAGGGTAAAGTATTTCGTGCTGTTTAAGCCTGATTCTCTCTACTAGAGTTGGCCCAGTGGTAGAAATTCTACCATTACAGTGACCTGGCCAACATGTTGCAAAACAAATAACACACATTGAATCTCTGCCCAATCTTCCCAACAAAAAAAATCAACCGAATATATTTTGTTTAAGGCAGTGAAAGTGGACCTTAACTATTCGCCCTCGCCTACTTTTTAACTAGGGCTTTTATCATCATGCAGAAATTTCTTAGGTACATACAAGACCAAAGATTATTAGAGATTTTTTCGCTTAAAAAATGTAAAACGTATTTTTTCGACAGGGTCCCGATCCATGCGCTTGTGACATAATTGTAGGAGCAGGATACTACAAATTTAACGAGAATAGACGTTCGTGAGCGGTATTTGCTGCTAGATTGCTTACTTACTCCGCTAGACAACGTTAGACAAGAAAAATGTTTGGTTTTTAAAAAGTAATCTCGGTACTGCCGTTCTTTTGATTATTAAAAAGCCATCAATAATGGATGTAGTCGACTGTTTGTGTCTGCTTTTGTGTATGAGGCAATCTTTCAAGAGTGATCTTCGGCGCGTATATGAACCTAAGCTCATAAGATTGACGATTTGAAATGTTGGCACGATTGAAAGGATGGTACGACGATATTACATGACGCTTTCGAACGGCAATTGACAAACAGTTAGACGAACACCATTTCGTAAAAGTCTGATCTAGCAACTACTTGGATACGAACGATTATTGATTCACACTGCACAATTTGTGGTGGCCAATTGTCACTCTTAAATTGTTATCGTATAAAGAGATGGTGACATCAGTTGTCCAAAATACGAAAAACCATCGTACTACGATTGACATTTTTAATAAATATTTACTCACAAGTCACAACTATTGTCCCCACGTTCAACAATCAACGATTCTATACTGTTTCCTTTTAATCTCCAATATGTTTGTCGGTATAATTTCTTTTCTAGTTTCATTGTTGCTTTTCTTCCCTTTGTTCACTTCCTCTTTATATAAAATTAGTCTATGACAGATTTATTCATTTAAAGACAACGTTTTACCTGCTGTAATCTTTGTCGTATGTATACCCATCAGTACATACAAAAAATGTCTTCATTGAATAGATGTAATTGTTGTTTATGTTAAATTTTCGTCTGGTTTTACTCATTTTCTGTCTGTAGTTGTGGCAACAAGGAAAAACATCAAAAGTCATTTTCAGCCACTTTTCATGAGAGCAGGTTGAAGGTTTGACCTCAGATGTGGGAAGACGACTTATGCATTTTTTTCCTGATCCACAACATAGCAACCGTAGGAGATACTCGTAATTGGATGAAAAAAAAAATGAAATAATGATATGACGGTGCATCCGATTAATATTACTCAATTTTGACATAAGTCGACTTATGCTGTCTGCCACAGAATGCTTGGTAGCATTTTTAGCTCTCTCCTTTCGAGTCTTTTCTTCCATAGATATTCTCCTTCAACTAAATACTTTCACTACTGTTTATTCGTTTGTATATTGTTTTGACAAATTCCGGTTTTATTTAAACAACTAAAGCTGCATTAACACTACCTATCTCTAGTTGTGGGTATGTTTGTAAAAAAAAAAAAATTTCCTAAATACTAGAGGAAGAATTGAGCAAAATTGTTTTTTCTGGTAGTTCATGAAATAGTTAATCACATTAATGGATGTTAAATATATTACACACGTAACTCCGGGTTAGCTGTTTTGTTCAAATTATCCGTTTTCTGGTCATCCTAATGCGTCTGTTTGGTTTGTCTACTTGTAAACAGCAATTTGCGGTCTTTGTTTGCGTTCCAAGCTACAACAATTGTTTTATACATATACATTTTCTTTTGTTATTGAGATTTCCGTATATATTCTTCTCACACCAAATGTGAGGTATTTTCTTAAAGCGGCAGGATGAACTTGTTATCAGATAGTTATGAATTTGAATCATCTATTGAATTAATAGGAGGCAAGAGAAGTGATTGCGAAAATACTTATAAACAATATTTTTTTCTTCTGAAAAAAGAAGTGGTACCTAACAATCCAGGTTATTGCCCCCTTCGCCAGGCCATACATTTCCATACACCTTGTAGGTCGTTTTCGAATATCAGTTTTCATAATCAAGTCTTTGGGGTTGGATGTACTTAATTGGTAATTTGCTTTTCCGTAATGCCCACAACAGTACATGATCATAGTCTCGATGAAATTGGAGAAACGAGACATTTGTTGCATAGTTGCAAATCTATTATATTTTCGTTTTATAATTTTGTTGTTATCAAGTTTTGTCCTCAACTCCAAACCTATCTGTTCCTTTATTTTGTCTATTCCCTCATTTAACCTTATTTCATTTGTTCAATTATTGTGAATATAATAAAGCATTTTTAAGTTAAAGCTTAATAGATATATATGTGCACGCTTTTTTCACAGTAATGTACTTTGCATGTCTTTTTTTTTTGATGAAATACAAAATGCGCCAAGAAATATAAAGACATTTTTTATAGTTTTTAATTGGCAACAAAAATTACAACTTATGTTCGACAACATTCTTGGCTATTTTAAAACTTAGCAATCCAAATGCATTTGCTGCGCTCACCATTCATAATGCATATTACAACATTCATGTAGCATAAGGCACGTTTTTAACAACAAGTTTTTAAACTCATTCTGTTCTTTTTGTTTTCGTTTTTTTTATACATATTCTACGAAATATACTACACACATCTTGGATGACATCACACAGCTATGTAGGTCGCCCGACTGGAGCATCAACCGCCACTGGATCAAAGGCTCAGCATATCCGCGAACTGAATGCTCTACTAAACGATGCTATGGCACTCTAAACATATGTTAAATGTTTGCTGAAAAATATTAAACTCAAATTAGTGTTAGATATAGCTGACACAAAGTTTCTAGTATGTGACCACATAGCGGCTTTTCGTTTGATACAGACAAAAACGTTATTATATTATTTATTAATTTATTATCCCAGTTGAGGTTAGATTGTTGTCATTATTAGTTTTCAAAAAGTTCACAAAGAATCGGTTTAAAGTTTATGGACATGTATTTTAATTTGATTTTATTAAGCGAGACCTGGGGGTTGTATTTGATTGATTTGTGTTTTGCTTTTAAACTGATATATCTAGATTTATGTAACAATAGAATTAATTGTAAAAACTAGAGCTTTAAACTGCTCTTAAAGAGTTATAGATATATTACGACGGAAATATTTTTGATAAACTCAAAATCTAATTATGTTTCATTCAACTTTGACCAATAAAAAAAAATTAATGTTTTTCCCAATGGTATTTCTTTTCGAAACGAGAACCTGATTTATACTATCGCTTATTTGTTTTAGTACTGTAAGATATCGAAACGGAAAAAAAACATATATGTGACAGAAAGAGAAAATGGCACTCAAACTTACAAAAAAAAAAAAATTATTTGACTAATAAATTAGATCGTTGGCTTGTAATCAAATACACACAACTAAAACGTGATAAAGATCGATATTGATTTTTTAATGTAATGATTGTTATTTATTATTAGAAATTAACATAAAAATGCACTTACTATTATACCATCGTATTTTTTTATTTCTATTGAAATAATGAATATAAAAGTACGTTAAAATACCTACCAACATCTATACCTTCACCAAAATAATTAAATAAAATCAATGGAAAATAGTTCCACTTTAATTTCTGAAATGACGGCAAATGATTGGACTACTTTTTTTTATGTAGATAAGACACAAATAAAATTTGATGTATCAACATCGAAATTTATACGGATTCCATATTTTTGTAAAAGAATTGAAAATTAGTGAATTCTGTGTTCTGCTTTTATGAAGTTTCTCTTGACCATAATTCGTGCAGACATCCTTTAGCGTTAAAACTTCCTTTCACCGCATGTGGCTTTTATGTAAACGCATGAAGAAGATTGAAGGATGAAGATTGTGACACCTCTAAGATGACAAACTTTCATAGGTTACGTGCTGTCGAAGAACTGATGGATAAATTGGATGCCTACAAAAGCTGGCATCACTGCGAGAACCGGAAAGAAGGAGTAAGACAAAATGAGGCAAATATTACTGTAATTGCTACAGGAGGAATGTTTGTGGACTCGGATTTCACGCTGGATGTGTATTAAAATATCAAACAATTATCACCAGAATGACATTAGAGCACCCCCACTGCTACACAATGGTTGGTAAAAACATCGCTCAATTATCTGTTCAATTAACTATGCGTAATAAATCGCGTAAACTACACCCCTGATTTGTTTAATTTACTACCTACATTTGTAACATGTTCTATGTAGGTAGAAAAAAGATAAATTTCAATAAAATTAAAACGGTTCAGATTTGGATTTTTTTAGTTTGACGGTTGGATCTGACAACGCTAACTTAATTTTGACAGTTAGCACTACTTTAACGACATTTGTCAAATGATTGGACTACTTTTTTTTATGTAAATTCAGTAACGCATCACTGGCATCATGATGCTCATGATGCATTGCAAAATGTTCATTAATGCAACTATTGGCATCACTTTCAACGTCAAGTTCATTATTGCATATTTTATCAAACTGATGCGCAAACATAACCAAAAAAGCATCACAGAAATACCTGATGCGCTGTTGACTCGCGGGCAAAAAAATAAGAAAAATGTCGGAAGCGAAATAAAAGAAAGTTAATAAACATTTTTACTAATAGATACATAAGCTTTTGACAGAAAAATTTATAAATTTTTGTTGAAATCTTTATTTTAATTTTTCTTACATTTTTTTAATAATGATAAGACTAAGGCATGAAAATAAATTTATCGTCTTTACGATCATAGTAATCGACTAAAACTAAATTAGCAAAACTTTCATCTTGATTCTTGATATTAAAATGTTTGATGTAAACAATGCGTTCTAAAACTCAAGCTTCATATTCAATCAGCATCGCAAATAAGCAAATGTTTGACGTTTCTAAATTAACACTACGTTAACTACTTAATTACCTCAGCTACGTAGCAGACGTTACAAATGTAGTAATAAAAATATGGGCATTTCTGCCACCTCGCGTGACGGCGCGACCCAAATATGTCTAATGTGTAAATTTTAATTTTGATAGTGCTAAATACAACTACTAGCCTTATTGTATTTAGGCACTAAAGATGAAGGTAATAAAAAGGTTTTGAAAGAATATAAGAAATAAAAGGAAGACCGCGGTTGACAGTGCAATGTCATTGAAAATAATAGGAAAAATAAAATCTTCGGAACTCCCGGAAGATGTCAAAAAAAGTTTTGAATTCTTACATGGAAAGAAATAATGATGCTTAGGGCTGGTCCATTCTTCGATGCTTGTAACAAAACGACAATCCCTGGACATGAATCTAATCGAAAAAAAGTCCCCGATAACGAGATAATCACTTCAAAGCGCTCTATAATAGCAGTGGAACAAATTATGAACAAAAGTTGCCCTAAAGCTGATTCTGTCAATGAAGAATCGAATGAAGGGCAAAAGGATGGCAAACTCTTGATATAAATATTAAAGCAATTTAAGTTTTATGACACTACTTGTCATTTTTTATGTTCACAATATTTTGTATGCTTGTTGTCTTTAATAAATTTAGTCTAGTTGAACAGTCTTCATAAAAACATGTCTAATAAGTATGTAAGTATGTAAAAAAAGCAGAAGAATGGGGACGTTCAAGTATCTAGTTTAGTAAGTCTAACAGCTCTCTCACCATGTATCTCGGTTTTGATTAGTCGAAATCGGTCATGTGAGCAACTGTTTCAGTTGACGTTTATGGAGGGGTAGCCGACGAATCTAGTCAAGAAATTCGTGACTGAGATGGGATGACTTCGCATAACATATGTGGCTGACGTAGAAAAAGTGAGTTCCCGACCAATTTAGTTTTTGCGTTCAGGTTAAATCTCATCCATACCAATCTAGTCGACTTAAGATAACTAGATTCTTGAATGTGCCCAATGACATTCGGTTAAAATGACGATGAAAAAAAGGTATAGGAAGTAGGACGACCCAGTGATCGCAGACTGAGGGGGAAAGCCCAAATCTTTGTGCTTCGTGTTTCTTTTTTAGCTCAACGCATTAGATGAAAAAAAAAAAAAAAAAAATATGTAGTGGAAAAACGATCTGAGCACGCTCGGTTCAGAGCGAGCTGATAATGCTCGAGCTCTGTTCAGTGCTCAGCGCTGAACTAAAAGAGAAAAACACCTGATATGGAATTGTGTATGTAAGATGTTGCCATTGTGAGTTCGTAAAATTTAGCCCGTTTTTTCTCCACATGTCCATATAAAAAAGCACGCTTTTAAGAGACATTCGGATATAAAAAACGAACCTTCATTCAAAAAGAAAACCTCCCCGCATATAAGAAACATTTAATTTATTTTATGTGTAAAAAACTATTTTTCTTATATTGTTATATTTTCTTATTGTTTTTTTTTTTCATAAAGCAACAAATGAAATAATTTATGAATATGATTCACTGTTTGACACGAATGCAGCGAAAATGCCACCCATGGTCAGCGTTAACTTCGGGACGCCTTAGTCATTTTTACTCATGGACTTCGGACTCATCTTTTTGAAAATCTGTGAATTTGGAATCCTTTTATTAATGTAGAACGTGTTTGCTTTAATTCAAAATTGTTTAGCCTATTTAGTTGAATTCGAAAGAATTTGTTTTTACCTGAATTTGAATTTAAATTATATCGGTAATAAATAACAGTGTGTTTCTTTAAAATAGAAAAGAAAATATTAAGATCGGAATGGGACTCGTTTTTTCATCTGGAACTCTTTCTGAAAAATTTCAGAGATAACACTCAACACTCTGTAGGCTGGCCTACACGAAAGGGTAAAACCAAAAAAAAAAATGCGTTTTTGCTTTTCTTGTTTAGTATTTTGTGTAACACCAGTTGTTATAAGTTGACAGACGGAACAAACTGACAACCATGAGGAATATCGCAGCTACAAAATCCTCATTACCAATTTCCTAAGTTAGTGATTACGTTACGCATATTATTGTAGACTCTTAATTTAGATTCCAGAAAAAGGTGCATATAAAAAAAGTTATATGTACACGTACAGCCCGCATTGAAGGATGATATTTAACGCTGTTTCGTTGATGCAGCCACTACATTTCGGCCTTGAAAATTTCGACAAAATAGGCCTCTATGTGCCAGCAAAGCCGTGGAGCCCAATTGCCGGATGTACTATCAACTCTATATTTAAATTAAAATAAATGGTGCTTTCGGAATTATTTCACATCAGCGTTATAAGGCGTGTTTTGAACACCTATCTCAGCAAAGTAAGGTAAAGTTGACGAATGCGCAGTAATACGGTCGCAGTCACATTTGTGATTGCGTGGTATAAACTGTCGTCGAATCGCCATGTACAAATGCCGTCACTTAAAACTCGTTCACGACGTGATTTGATTCCTGGTGTAAAATGTTGTGCGTCCCGACTTTTAGTTTGCAGTTTACTCGTAATTTCTTAGTTTCCAAACACATCACCAAAAAAGGTTTCAACATAAATTGTTGCTGCTGATAAATACATAGTTTGAATCTCGGATGTAGTTCTTCATATTCCGTGTCAAAAATCCTACTTTACTTTGCTTCAGTGAGATAAATGTTCAAAAATCACGCCTAAATTTGAACTGTCAAGGTCGGAAGCATGGATGCATGGATCGCTCAGGATCAGGACTAACATCTGATAAAGCCGCCACGCTTAACGGGGGGAATCACTTTGCTCAGCCTTAAAATTTTACAATCCGATCTACAATAGACAGAAAGCATATAGCTATTTATTAGAGGTCTCAATCAAACGAAGCTGTCGTGACTGTCCAAACTGATTATCACCCCTATCGAGGTATCCGTTCGGAAGAATTTCCGAAACGATAGTCAAATATATTCGGAGCTCAGATATCGTTCGAAGTATCCGCTGCGGAACAAAATAAATGTAGCATACGTATTACGTGTTCATTTGACATTAAAATATTCAGCAGCAATTAGTTTGGCTTCGGAAAAAATTTGCCGTGTGCTGTTAAATCTAAGTGATATTTTATGTACCTAACGCGGTACCACGCAATGCGACAAGGTGCGCTGTATGCCATCGTTGAATTCTTTCGAAAGTTGTATCGGAACGGATATCGTACAAATCGGAGAATCCGTTTCGATTGATGCATTTTTTAAATGCAACTAAAACAAAATCCACCGTCAGTTAAAATACAAACAAGTTTTTTTTATCCAACGCACCCTGGATTCCATCAAATTCCTGCCGATATGTTTTTCAATTTCAAGCGATTACAGTTGCAATTTTCCATGAGCTTAATTTTCCATTTCTCGTACGTACCTTTTCTTTAAACAGATCTTCCCTCAGGAAAGGAGAAAATATAACACTTCAACAACGCCCTTAGCTGCTTGCAGATAGGAATCAGTTCAAGTGTAACTGCAATGTTCTAGAACAGAGTATTAAAATACCTTTGGCGCCAGAATTAAACCAACAACAAACACTCTATTAACATTTGGTATTTAGACAGTAATCCTAATACTTTGTAAAAGATTTCAGGGCGAGAAATTGTGACACGCGGGATTCTGAATCGAACCGAAGCAACCCTTTACTACATGTAATTCGTTTTTCATGGATTTTCTTGGACAACTGCCGATACCGATCAGAAAAAGATTTGCCTTATAAAACGTACGATGTCATTTCCTTGGATAACCAAACTGTCGTCATTTGCACATCGTCTGCAATTTTGGCAAGTCTCTGTGCTAACCGGAAGCTTACACAAATTGCAATTGAGAGGTTTCAAGTTGGGAAGAAACACATACACACGTAAAAAGAAAACCCAAATCGAAAGTTGAAGAAAGTTTCTATGTAAAATATCTGACAGATAATGGCGTCAATTTGTTACATGAGTCTGGCGACTTGTTGGTTTCTCATTCGAGGATAATTTAAGATCTAACGTAGGAACGTATTCCGATCGCTTCATCAAAAGGCAGACCATCTAAATATTTTCCGAAGGAAAACTGAAGGTTGCCTGCAATCATTCTAATTATGTGCAATTCATTAGCACAACTAGATCACTAAACAATCGGTGTGCAAGGTTAATGTCAGGAGTTAATGCTAGCCAAACGACATTGAACTTTGAAATGTGCTATTTCTTTTCTTGGCAAGGCAATCTTTACTCTGAAGCGCACAATCTATTTGCGAATCTTATTTGCGTAAGGTTACGAGAATTAAATACGTACACTTGAAAAATAAAGCTATAGTAATTGTTTAGCATTCGACATTTATTTTATGTAGGTTATAGACAAATGTAGCATTAACGTAAGCACTTAAAATGCAGAAGGGATTTAAGTGATTTAATATGGACCTACTGACAATATTCTAGATCATTCTAGATCAAAGCGCAAGTGATCTTTATCAGAATGTACGAAATACTATCAGAATATATGGCGTAAACACTAGATATAGGTCATTAAGTTTTGCACTTACAAAAAATGGAGAACACATCGATACATGATGCGCACGATTGCCGCAACTTCATCGCGTATTTTTTGCTTGAACTGAAAAATTGAGGATGGAAAAATAAAAATTAAGTTTGGGCTACTCTGAGGCAAGCATATACCAATTCATTGGATGATCATGTTTCTCTCAACCCAAGTTACGTTCCAGGCATGGCTATGGCGATCAAATGCCTAGCCTATACGTACAAGGAACAAAACGCAGGCGATGTGTTCAGTACTACAAGGATAAAAAAAAGGCGGGGAAAAAATGATAAGGGAACGCTTCTTACTTGCAGGGGTTACGATGTTCCACTATGTTTTAGTTGCGTCACCGGCTACCATGCCAAAAACAATTACTACATAAATTTTCATAGGCTTCTCAAAATTGTAAAAACTGTATTCGTCATAACTCTTACATACGATCAGTGTTGCCAGAATTTCAAAAAGAAAAAATGTTTTTTCATCAGATTTTTTTTAAATATTATTTTGTCTTCAATACTACACAGGTACTTAAATGTGTCTTGTTCATGTATTTTTAACTTTTTTTTTACTGTCAGTCGTGTTTTTTTGGTTTTTTAAAGTAACTTTTTTTATTTCTATCTTTTTTGGCCTATGACACTCCGGGGAAGAATAAGTATATAATGATACCTCACTCTCCAAAATCGGTCAAGCCGTTTAGGCTGCAGGGCGTCCCGTAGTAACGTACATAGGTCCCAGTCGGGTAAAAATACAAACTATTCCAAAAATAAGTTGTTTTTTTTGTCAAATTCAGAGTTCTTAAAGTTTTTGGCAAAAGGGTTATAGAAAGGGACGTAGGTACTCAAAATGATCTTATACATCCAATCCCTTACATGGTTACCGGTATGCCTATGGCCGTTGGAAAATCTATCGCAAAGGCATATTTTCTTCACCATGAAGAAGCACGCCACTTCTTTATATATAAATAAGTATATATATATTGTATATACATTTCTTCAGTTTTTTCCAAAGCGGGATCATTTCATGATTTGCTTTAAACTTCAACTTTTTAACGCGTTTCAACTAAAAATAACTTAAAAGCTTCTGACTGATTTTTTTCCTCAAAATGTGTTCTAAGAACGCGTCATACAGTGACGTGTTTTTTTAGCTTCTATTTTACCAAAGCAAAGTATAGTAGTGACTGGAATCGTTTTTTGCGCATTTTTCTACTTTCCTTTACTTTGCTGAGATAGGTGTTTAAGAAAACACGTGTATTATTTCATGAAATGGTAATTAGTAGGTATGTAACTTAAAACGCACATTCGTCATTTGCTGTTGTACTTGTTTGCCCATTAGTATTTAGTATGCTTAATGGGGAAGTCCTGTTTTGTAGTGCAATTAGATTGGGCACTCGCAAGCTCTTGTTTTTCTCTAGGTCACTTTTTATATTCGAGTGGTATGAAAAAAAGCAAACTTTTTCCGATTTCACAGCACTTTTGCGAATCTGAATTTTTTTACCCGTCTGGACACAGGGAGGGTTATGTGTTTCGCGCGTATCCTATGTACATTCCTACGGGACTCCCTGTAGCCTAAACGGCTTGACCGATTTTGAAGAGTGAGGTATCATAATATTCGTATTCTTCCCCGGAGTGTCATAGGCTAAAAAGATAAAAATAAAACAAGTTAATTTAAAAAACCAGAAAACCCGACTGACTGTAAAAAAAAAGAATCAAAAATATATTAGAACAAGACGCATTTAAGTACCTACCTAACAACCTATTTGAGGGTACTTAATACTCATACATATATTTGTTAGACTGTGTAGGTATATAGTCTCCGATTGTCAATTAGTTAATTATAGGTACTTAAATGCGTCTTGTTCATATATTTTTGATCAGTCAGTCGGGATTTTTGGTTTTTTAAATTAACTTGTTTTTCTCAGAGTTGCTTCGGATTTACATACAAGTGCGTTTGAGTTTGACAACTACTGGAGTTTGTTTACGTTTTCTTTTTAACTGCTGTTACCTAGTTTGGTGAAGTGAATAGTTTTTTTTTCAGTTGACGTTTGTATGGAGAGCTGGCCGACAAATCTTGTGAAGAAAGTACTACCTGTTTTTGTTTCTTTCTTTGCATTTAGCTTGGTGCGTGTTTTAAAACTCAGCTGTTCTTAAATTTTAAAATCTAAAATATATCAAATATCAAAAATCGAGAGAGAAATCTCTCAATTTCAAGAGAAGTACGTGGCCGGTTTTCTTACAAAAAGTTTGAGAAATGCCATTTTTAAACTATCGTAAAATGCAGCATCTCCAAAATGTGTTGGAATTGAATTTTTTATAAGCTAAATACCTATTAAATTTACGATTTTGAATGCGCTGATATGTTCTAGGCGAACATTCAATTACAACTTCTTCCTCCGATATCGGTAAAGACGAAAGTAAATAGAGTTTTACTTTTCAAACGTTTGAGCTGTCACTTAGTTGTCAGTTTTTATTTTTCATTTTTCAGTAAGTCGAAATTCGGCGAGTAGAAAATTACGACAAAAATTAAAAGAGAGGAAATGTATTTCTCTCTCATTTTTTTCTATTTTCTCACTACGTGGTCGCATTCGCACAGTTTCTTAGCAAATTTTTAATAATTTTACGTTTGCAAAAAAGTACCCGAACGAACCTAATGTTTGTTGATATCAATTGCAAAGGCCAAAATGTAAATTTTTCTCTATTCTTAACAGACGTGTCAACTAAAGAGTAAAGTTTGACAAATGTTTTGGTATTAGCGCTGGTGTAAATCTCGCTCAGAAATCGATATTCGCAAAATTGCTCTGACTCTGAAAAAAGTGTTTTTTTTTTTGTGGCCAATGAAACATGAAATCTGTCAGCCAGCTGATTTCGAGAGCAGAACAACTGCTCTGAATCTGAAAAAAAAACTTTTTCTGTCCCAATGGAAAACGACATTAGTTTAACTCGTCCATCTAGTGTATTCCTGAACACATCTCCAAAAAGGTTATCTAATGTCGTTTTTCAGATCTCAGATTTTACGCGGTTCATGCAACGATTTTGATCTGCTTTTGTAAATGGATTAGTGCGTTATTTGACAGCAATATCAGCTGTTAAAATTGCATTCGTTTTTGGAAAAATCAACTATGGATATCGTCTTGAAAAATATTTCCACTGTTGTAGATACAAATGGAGTGGTTTCGGTGATTCGTAGTCTTCAGATATGATGAGGAAGACGATGATAATAATTCCTCCAAAATTATATCCATTGCTATTTATTTAAGTCTTTATTTTGGTTTTCACGAAACTTTGCGCATTTGTTTTGAAAACAAACTTCTTCAAATGACGTAGGCATCTGTGCAAAGTATATTGGTATTCGTGGCAGTTATGTTAATCTGAAAAAATATCGAGATCTGCAAAAAGTAATCCAAATCAAAAAAAAAAAGATTGATTTTTTGTCTCAATAGGCAGCTGCTGTCAAATCACTTCCACATTCCACTGTGTATTGAGCGAATCTCGGAGATGTCAAGCAGAACGAAGTTGTTGCAATTACGTGCTGAAGATTCCACTTTGATTTTCTTTGCTGAGATAGATGTTCAGTAAAGCACACAAGAGCTGCCAGTTGAGATCAAAATTGATTTTATTTATTTTTTTTGCACTTTATCTTGGCAGAAAAACAAAAAAAAAAAAACTGTGAGCTGTTTGTACACGCAGTAAAACGGAAATGCTATCCCCATCTGAAACAATACGCCTCCAATAACGTCAACGGAATTTCCCTATTGCCCATTTTGCTTTTATTTTCCTTCTATTCTAATAATAAATAATAAATTATGTTTTTCAAGTCTTCTACTTTAAATGCAAGACTAATCCAGTCAAAGTCAAATTATATTTATAATATAGAATTTGTATGACAAATACACAGACATTTATCTACACACCGCTTGCGCTAGCATTGTTGCCGCCAAAAGCATGTTCGCTTAAATTTTTTTCAGGGCCAATTTGAGTTGCTCGAAATTCACAATGTGTCCCAAAAACAGATTCTGATTTACTGAAATGTCTCAAATATTTCCAAAACTATTTTTAGAATCATCTCACGACCACGAGCACAAGAAAGGCCGCGCGCCGATTGTAATAAATATTATTACTTACTCTTGTTGTTTTTGAGTTCATTCATCAAAGAGTGATCATCCAATGACGTGTACGAGTACGAGTACGAGTACGAGTACGAGTATCAACGTGGTTACTTGAAGGACGAAGACGATTGTTGATTGAATACAATAATGAATCCAAATAATTAAATATTAATTTTATTTTTGTGAAATTCACGCTCCTTTTTTATTACAAATTTTAAACTTAAACTTATTCAATAAATAGGTATTAAAAAAAAAGATTTCTTTAAACATTACCTTTCATTATATACAATTTCGGAATTCAGTGTGCCTACTATTTTCTTTTTGGTTCTTGTTCATGTTGTAATGGACATAATCTTATGCGGTTAACAGTCGTGTCTTAGTGGTTCGCTTAAAAATAAAATACAATGACTTATTTGCAGGTTTTTGAATATTACTTGTGCATTCAACTTTAGGCTAAATTCCATATACTGTAGTTGCGCTCCTTTTCTTCGTCTTCTTCAATTTGTGCGTAGTCGATTTCTAGGTATTCCTTGCCTCCGAAATTAACTTTTCGGTCTGTGAACTTTTTAATGTAGCTTATGTGCGCGGGCTTCTCCTCTCCATCGATGTCCAGTTTATATGAGATGCTGGTTATTCGTTCGATTACTGTGGCTTTCTTCCATTTCACTTGGGTCTTCTTGTAGCGTTCGGCATACATGACAACATCACCGATTTCAAATTGTCTTGCTTTGAGGCATGGCTTCCGCTGCTTTGGAACGATTTCAGGTTCATCCTCCTCTTCGTCGTCAGGATCTTTTTCTTCGATTTCCTTTTCTTCGATTTCGAGTTCAGCTTCAGCTTCTTGGGTGTGTATGAAAGTATCGTCCTTGGACAGTTTTCTTTTGATACGGCGAATTACTACTTTTCGTTTCGCCTTTCGCTTCTTCTTTGGGGCGGCCGCGGCCGATGGAACCTCAGGTTGGGTTTCGCATTTGCTTGGGGGAGTATCGTCTTTATTTTGGTCTATCGACTTGCTTTCCTTTGCTGTTTCATCAATCGGAGCGTCAGCAAAAGGCTGCGGCACTTCAGTCGCCGTATGAACTTCAGTTTGGTTTGGAGCAGGTACTGCTGTCTTTTCTGGCGTTGGCATCGATTGGTCGTCCTTATTTTGCTTAGCCGGAAGTAACTCGGCAATCTTAGTTGGTTTGTCATTTGAATTGGCGGTATTTTTGGCTTTGTTGACAATTGATGCTTCACTTTCAGATTTTGGTTGGCTTTTGACAGCCACTGGGGCCTTCGCTTTGACGACTACCATTTGATTTTGCCCATTCACTGCTTGATTCGTCCGGGGATCTTCAACTTTCGCTGGGGTCTCTATAGATTCTGTCACAGGAACTTGAGCGTGGGTAGCAGTTGGTGAAGTAATCTTGCTTAGCGCCTGTGTATCTGGCAGAACTTTTAACTCAGTTACTTCGGGTACTTGTTTTTTAACAACAGATGCAGTGTTGTCTTGTTGCAATGGTGGTGGAGGCTCATTAGCTTTCCTAGCCAAAATCTGTTCATGGGTTGTTGCTGGCAAAATAGTTTTATTTGAAGAAGGTTCTGGCGATTTCTCAGAACTGATAGATGTCTGACTTAGCTGGCTAACAGAAACGTTTGGCGCAGGAGCGGCGGGTACTTCAGCCTTAGAAATTGCTGCAACCTTGGCTGGGAGCTGTGGGTGCGCTTTTGATTTTTCACTGATCTTCGTTTTTTGCTTTACCAGCGGTGGTTGTTTAACTAAAGTCCCCGAATCGGAGGGGCGACGTTGCGTCTTCAGTAATACCTGCGATATGGATTTGTCGGGTAGGACTTGATTTGCTTCCACTGCTGCGATCGAGGCTCGTCTGTCTTTCTTAACAACTTTCTTAAGCTTCACAGTTTTTGCTTTTGTGACTGTGCTACCGGCGGCGGTAATCTGGACACTTGGATCTGCTGTCTGGGAAGTCGGTTTTATTTGACTGCTCACCACGCCCGTAGAAGTTTCAGATTGTTCGCCTTCTTCGGGTGCCTTCGTAGGCGGTGTTTGGTCTGTCACGTTGTGCTGGTCAATATTTGTTGCATGAGAGTTTCCTGCAATTGGTGCGGTAGCAATTTCTGATTCTACTTTATCGGATTGTGGCGTTGACTTTGTCTCAACTAAACTGACTTCTGGTTCATTTTGTTCTGAATGTTGGGGTTTGTTCACTTGTTGAATGGGATGAGTGGAGTCCTTTTCTATTTCCTGTGTGTCTTCCGGTTGGTCCGGCACTTGGTTTCCTTTTGATATGACAGAGACTACCTCATTTTGGATTGTCATGGAGCTTGACCTGTCGCTATCACTCTTTGCATCATCAGGCAAGATCTTATTAAAGTCTTCGTTCTGTTTTGTCTCAACATTTGTTACGGTGGGTGTTGTTTCAGGTTTTACCTCTTGACTAAATTCATTTTTCTGAGATGCGGCAACAGTATCATCTCCACTGTATGCGCTTCTTCGTCGAATTTTACGGACAAACCGAAATCGTACTGGGCCATCCTCTGCCGGTTGCGAGGATGGAGTAGAATCGTTTTCACCGTCTAAGCTTTGTTCGGTACTGTATTGCTTCAGAACGCCCTTAACTTCACGAAGGGCGCTCGAAATACTAGCGCGTAATTTATTTAAACGCACAACCGGATCTTCGGGCTGGTTACTTTCGTCCTTGTTATTTTTTGCGCGTCTGCTTGATATTAAATTTTTCTTAATTGCACCGGATCTATCGACACTATTTTCGTTTGCAGAATTCTGTTCACTTTTCACATTATTGGCAACCTCTATGATTTGCGAATCGATCGCATCTTTGTTAACTTGATCTGAATTCGCTATAATATCGCGAATATTTTCACTGCTATTTTGATGCGTTATAACCGTCATATCCGGTAATGATATATTATTTGTGCATTCACTTTTATTTAAATCAGACGCGATGTTAAAACTATTTGAGTTGACGCTTAAATTGACGATATCACTCGACGTTGCCGCTGGCTGCTCACTCGTTGCGAAAACCTTACTCGATGGCGGACTGTCGGCGTCTATCTCAGCGACACGATTTTGCACGATCGCCACATCCGCTCGGTTCTCACTTCGTTCACTATTTACATCGACATTGAATTCTTGCACACTGTTTACGCCATTACTAGCAATACTATTTTTAGCATTATTTAGATCGTCACTAACTTGGTCACTTGTAGAATGATTATTACTTGTAGCCTGATGGCCATTTTCCAAACACTGATCTTGCGTCATTATACACACATTCGACTTGGAAGTTTCTGCTTCTTCTATCTCAAGTGCAGTGCTGGTATTTTTAAGCGCCGCCGTATTTGCCTCACAAGTGGGCTTTCCCACAAATTGACCTATATTGGACGATAAATTACTTATTCGCAAGGACAGCCAAAGAGTGTATCGCTTGGTCGCAAAAAAAACACCAGTGAAACTTGTGTTGAATATGTAAAAAAAATAAAAAAAATCTCCGTCAGTCTGACACTGATGTCTTTTCAATAGTTTTTAGTTTTGCGACTAAACTTATTTTAATCATTGATATCTGGGCTAACTATACAAAAGGATTTCTTCTTTGTTTTTCTAACACAAAACATCATTGTGTGGTTTTTGCTTTGGTTTTAGTTTAGAAAATACTCTTTAAGCACCGAAAGCATTTTTAAGAGAAAAGTTTTAGCCAGACGCTCGGCCAAATGTTTGTGTGGTATTATTTTTATGCGATAATCAAAAGCTCTGTAATTTAGAGAAAAAAATCAATAAATTTAAATGAAATTGTTACACATTGTTAGAGGTGGATGTTTTTTATTTATTAATGTGAATGAATTTGACTCACAACATTGACAGATGGTTGTAACAAAAACAAGCGATTTGTCTGTCACATCTCCATTATTAGTTGTTTTTTTTTTGCCGGTCTTTTGCAGTGGTTTCTATTGTACTTAAATATAATATTGTTTTCAATTTTGAACTATGTTTTTATATATTTGGAGTTTTGCAACATCGGAATTTATCATCATTATCGAAACAAATCTCTTCCAAGGTCAGCAGATGGATTTTTGAACTGGGAAACGTTTTTCTTTGTGTCGCTTCTTTTGCTAAACAGAATCCCCAAGGATCGATTCCAGTTTCCAAATATATATATTTTTATGCAATGAGTTCCTTTTCTATTAGACATAATATTCAAACGAGTGAATTCGGATGCCCAAAAGTTGTTACGTATACGTTCGATGGGCTGTTTTCTTTCATATAATAATAATTATATACATTTCATTCTGAGTATACTTTAAAATTTGTTTATTTTGAAAACTTACTTTTAAGAAATTCAAGTTTCATATAATTTACCCCCTCGTAAGCTTGTCCCCCATTTTGCCCTTTTTCATTATAAAAGCGCCAAAATGTAAGCTTCTCCTCCCAATCTGGGATCACTGGCTCTGTGATGCTTTCGTTTGAATTCCTTACTCCTAAGTTTCGATGACTTCATATTCCAATTCCTGGTTGAATATAATTTTTTCAGGCAGAAGAAATCCTTTAAAACTCTAGTAATGCTTGGAAATCTAAAAAGACCCTACTTAAGCAAAAGGTGTGGACCAGGAAATTCTACTTTAGTATTTATATTATTATATTATTTGTTGTTTAACATCTTAGCGTTGAACTATCTCAATCTCTGTTTGCTGTTGAAGCGGTATAGAATCAGCCTGTTCCGAGAGAAGATGGACAGAAAACTGCATACATTTTAGCAAAACTTTGATCTTCTTGATCCCTGTGTTGGTTATCATTAAGCGTTTTTCTTTTTTAGTTCAGAGCTGAGCACTATGAGCGCGCTCTGAACCGATCGTGCTCAGATTGTTCTGAGGTATTTATGAAACGCACTTGAGCACATAGCTGTCATTTGTTATAAATATATGTATAAATTAACTATATTTATTGATAATTATTTATTAAATTCGTTAATATTAAGTTCCAAAACAACAAGGTTCGTCCGCCTTTTCAACTATTTTGTTTATCTTGTTTTTTTTTTCTGTCAAATGTGACTGGAAGTGTGTAATCAGCTTTTCAGTCAGGATGCTCAGTCAATTTATTCTGAGCTCACAGAGCGCGCTCTGATGGTGCTCTGAACGAAAAAAGAAACACAAATTCTGAGCTCTGATGTATCTGAGCTAAAAAAGAAACACGAACTTTTTGTATAATAGTTCATGTTGTGCTCTGAACTAAAAAAGAAAAACGCCTCATGTATGGACTGCTATTGAAATGTCAGTTCCAAATAAGTTTTTTGTTCAAAGCGAATAAAAAGTGTACCAAAATGCCAACCATCTAATTTCTCTATTGAATACGAGTGACGCCTATTGGGTGTTATCAGATTTGCTAAGTAAAATGTTTGAAATTGAAATTTTTGCGGAATATTTTACAATAGATGTCGCATCGAAAGTGTAGTTCAATAGATGAACCAAAGAAATGTTAATAAAAAATAATATTGTAATGCTTAGTTGTCCCATATAAATTACACAGTTTTCGTGAATTTTTTTTTCTTTTGTTTTACATTTGTTTTTTTTTTTTTTGTTTTTTTTTTTTTAAATATTAGCACCTTGGCATATATTTCAATCAACCAAGTTTTTTGGAGAGTTTAATCGGATGGAATGGAATTCCCTCGAACATTTTTACGAACAGGACAGAGGAGCTCTGGAATAAACTTACTCCCTTGTTCAACTTCTACGACGAAATGTATTCCAAGGTTTTTTTCTTCATTGTATTTAAAAAAAAGTTATTATTATCATACTAATAATGAAGCCCATAAAAACTTCATTCTTAGAACTTGTTTCCAATTTATTCCCCTCTGAATCAAGAGCGCTAGCGCTAATGTTGGAAGTTGGCTATAACCAGTCCATATTACAATAAGTCTATGAATGAAATGTACCAGTAATGGCGTCGCTCCATAATCTTAACCAAACCGTTTAAACGGTGAACGCTTAACGCATAGAGGTTTTACCTAACAACCAACAGTTAGAACACAAGCCCCGCGCAGTTATATGTTATCTTTAGTTCATCGACTAAGTTATTAAGCCACAATAAATCTTATTAGGTCGACTTTTCATCGCTCAAGCAAGTCAGAAGTTTTTTTAAGTCAACTTAGGAAAATTTTTCTATTCTACCAACAGTTCGTATGGTTTCCGATCATTCCCGCTTGCTTAACTTAGTCTAAGCTTATCTAATAGATGAAGAAGCATAGTGCCATCCTTAGGCATTTCCTTTGGTTATTTTGTTTAATTCCTCAAATACCACTTAAAGCGTAGCATTCTGAAAAAAAAAGAAAAAACAATAGATCTATTTATTTAAAATCTAACACCTACTGTATCAAAGACGTGTGAAAATCAGAAACACACATGTTATATTTTTTCGTACCATTTGGCAAGATTTCAAATCAAGCCGAAAGAAAGAGAGACAAAAATTGTAATTCATAAGTTCTTGCTGAAAAAGAACACGTCGGCGATTTTTTTACGATACAACATTTGTTATGTATAGAGCCAGGGTATGAATGTACCTGAAGGTATGATTAAACATTGTTTTTGACGAGTTGGTATTGTAGCGGAAAGGAATTACGTAAAGTCACTTTTCTTCAATGCCAGGTTTAATTTGTTCACTCCTTAGTATGATCGTTTTTTCACCTCAGAACAGATTAATGGTCTACCAATTACATTTCGAACAATGTACTATGAGAGATGGATTCTCAATTAATGTGCTCATATATATGAATTTCTCGTGCCTTCGTAAGGAATTTCGCAAATTAGGAATGATGGGCACGCGCATGTTGCGCAAATAATATTCTAAATAATTTCGAATGCGGTGGCAATGAATATAGCAAACATTGGCTGGCGTCGGGCGCTATCATTTATGTATATCTAAAAATATTTTCGTTTTTGTTTCTTTTTACATATTTGCATGAAGAAAAGCTGAGCAGAACAGCTTTTGTCTCGATTCATAAAGTATTTCGATTTATTCTAAATATAAAATCAAAATTTTCCGTCTATCAAATTAACAATGGAGTCATTCCAATCTATAATTATTTGAATGTATGAGCTTACAGAATATTTTTTTTTACTTTTCACAGTTATTGCGGAAGATGCCAATCTGCGTCCACAGCAACCGGAAACAAGGTTCAGCATGAGTACGAATATATGAAGTTTCTAACGGAGTTATTTGGTGAATTAAAAATTGTGAAAAGCGAGGAATCGCCATCTGGGCCACCCAATGAACCAAAAACCAGTGCAGGAAAGCCAGAAAAGGCTAAATGAAAAACAAAGTACCTACCTACATATTTGAATTTTTCAGTTTAAACTAAATTGCAACTTTCGTATATATTATGTATGCAAGATTTTTAATGATAAGTCTGAGTCAGTATTACAAACCTAAATTAAATAGGTAGGCAATTCAACCAAGTTAAAAACTTTAAATTTGAAAAATAAGTTTTGTTTTATAATAACGAGTAAATGGCGGCGATTCATTAGAAGCTAGATGCAAAGATGATAGTTTGGATAGTCTTTGTCTAGATGGTAAAAGGCATGTGAAACCGCATAGTAAATATATCTGGGAGAAAGACCTAAATTTCAGTGCCGAAGGTAATATCTATCAGTGAGAATCCAAATTAAAATAAATGTTGAGAGTTATTTCGATAATTTTTAACTATTTGTTCGAGAGCTCTGCCGCTAATGGTTGTAAATTGTAAAGTTTTGTATTTTTTCCTGTAGGTAAGTGAAATCTCTGGTTTCTCTCCGACCAATAGCGATGAAAGTATAGATACAATACAAAGTGGGTCAACATTATTAAGTGATCGTGTTTCAAAACCTCAAGAGCTGAGAGTAATTTAAAAGCCTTTCAAAATGTTGAGACTTGAGCGGTATTTAATTTATTGCATGAGATAAGAGAGAGAAAGTGATGCATTTGTCCGCACTCACTGATACTAAAGGCGTAAGAATGAAGTTGCAAATCAGACGCTTAAGATCTCATCGAAGTTCTAGCCAGAGGCAAACGTACTGAGATCCCCAGGCCTAATTCAGCAATCCTGTTTCCGCTAACCCCCTCAATTTTTAATTTTTAACTTCGCCTTTTTGTTTATTTCTAGAGTACTTCGTGAGGCTATCCTATTCACAAGTACTCTTTCTCTTTCACTCTTTTTTTACGGTAGACAGGCTTTACTTTGTTCATTGTTGAAAAGTTTATAAAAAATGGCGTAATACAAATTGAAAACACCCAGTTTAGGAAGTCGAATAGCTGGCTGACTTGCAGTGTTTCAGTTTTTATTGCCCTAGATTGGTCACGACAACACTTTGCTTAGTTGGCGTTTATGGACGGATATCCGACAAATCTAGTTAAGCATTTCTTCACTGAGTACTAAGTTGACATTTTGTATATGTGGCTGAAGTAGGAAAATGACATTACCGACCAATCTACAGTGCATTCCGTTTCTTGGTTTATATCAGAGACAATACTGAGACCATCAACTCCGGCCGATTTCCCGTTACGGTTGCCGAGGTTGGCAGCATTTATTTATGCATTTTTTGTATGTTTTTGCATGTCACACGGATTCTTTTTTGACATAACACCGATAGGAAAACAAAATGGCGAATTTGAAAAAAAAACTGAGGGGGCCAGCGGTAAGAGGATTGTGAGTTGGGGGTCTCAGTATGGTTTGTCTATGGTTTATATGACTTCTCATATTCCATTTCCGTTGTGACCACAACGTTGCTCGTTCTCTAACTCTCTCTCTCTCTCCGACACTCACTGCACGTTGCACACAAAAGCAAAACACGGTTACTTCTCAAAACTGATGTTCGCTTAAAGTTATTTTCCCAAATATTGTAACAAAAACTCTTGCAACACTTTGTTCCTATATATAACACACAGTGTTTTCTGTATACGTGGACTATCAAAAATAAAAGCAATCATAATAATAATAATTATAAGCAATGCCAAATCGTAGCCATATTTACAGCCGTTGAGAAATGTGAATCCAAAAGCACTGCTAGTCATCGCTTAATTTTTTTGTGTTTCGTATTGAATTTGTTTGGTTTTTGTGAAGGCTTTGATTAAATTGGAAAAAAGTTGTAAAATACACCGATTTCTCGAATTAAAGTCCAATTCATTAACTCACATATCGTAGAAATGAAGTGAGCAAGCGTGCGTGACTTATGAATTTTTCGGGAAAACAGATTTCCACTGGAAAGTTAAATGTAGCTCTGTAATTCAAGTATCTTTGAACTTGTGACTCGTGTTAAGAAATCTACTACATTTGCCAACTAGATGTTCAAACGAGCCCAATAACAAATTACAGTGCTGTTCAAAACTAAACGTCACTTTTTAGATTGTTCCGGATACATTTTTGTTTGGGTGTTTAACAATTGAAATAGCATCAGCATGTTTGGCTTAATAATATCAGGCCGATTGGTAAATATAGTATAGAAACTCATAACATTATATTAAAAGCAATATTTTATTTGCAGCCCCAAACGGACTTCGTTAGAGTTGACGAAAACAAATTGTTAATAAATGTTCCCGAAGTAGATAAAGTAAATTATATAGTCTTGTTCCTGACTGGATCGGCGCCACTGCCTGAAGCTATGTCTGCTGCTGTATATTTTAGCTGGCCGGATGCGAGCTCTGCCCCTACTTGGCAATATTTAGGACATATCTCGAATCACAAGCCTTCAGCAATTTTTAAAATTTCTCAGTTAAAAAAAAGGGAAGAAATCGAGGTGAATTCCATGGTTTTTGGTAGTCAAACTATATCTCCTATAGCGCAAATTGGAATATCAGTAGAACCAGATATAACGGTGTCTCAACTTACACCTGCTATCGTAAGTTTATTCCTGTTCCTGACATAGTTTTCTTAAATACGTATTGATTCGTTTGTAGACAAACCCAAACAACACCCTCCAATTTGGGCAAAAAATGTTGGAAAACTTTTTCAACTATGCATCAAGTTTTTGTATAACCCCGCAGCAGGTTCCGCACATGACTGGAGAATCAACGACGTTAGTTCCGTTGTCCACACTGCAGACATGGTACACAAACTTTCAACGAAGGCTGGAACAGAACCCTAACTTTTGGAAAAACTAATCTACCACAGTTTCATAAACGCAGTAGCTGCTATAGTGTGCTTAAGTGTAATTTCGTTGTTAATAATTTTGAATTTGGATAAGATTTTTGTACAATATGAAGTGCATGCGCTACATCGTTTCGGGGATTGGATTAATGGACATATCGTGCGAGTAAAATGTATTTCCAGAACAAGTATTTTTCTGAATATTGTAATAAAGTGTTCAATAATCGTTCAGTCTACATCCAAGATAAACTTTTTTAGAACTGTTGAGCTGAATTAGTATTAACTCAAAACTCCTCCTGTGTTATATAAAATTGATGTAATGCCATAATCTGTCGATGCAAAAGTTCCGATAATCCGTCAAGATATGCTCAACGGGCGGACTGGGAAAAAAGTTCTTCTGGTAGGTACATGGGCTGTCACCTGATGATTCACCGGTAAACATTCAAGCTACATTTTTGTATATGAGCTGCCTGGAGAGATTTGAACGGCCCTTTTCTAGTCGCAGTAAAGGTAGAAAACGCAAACTCTATGTTAAGATTAAAGTTTGGGACTAAAACTAAAACCTGAGCCATTCGCTGAAGCTGACTAATCAGAAAAACCAACCTGGATCCATCTCATCGGAAGCGATAGCATAACAGGGCGTCGTAATAAAAAAAAATTATGAAGTAGGGTAGGGTCGCCTACTTCCAAACACTTTTTGTAAAAAGCTACACAGCTGTATATTTTTAAGATTTTCAACTCCCACAAACGCAAAATGCTACATTGTGGTATTACCTGTAATCGTTTTTGCAATATCAACTGGTACATTATTATTGTTAACGTTTCAAAATTGCAGTTTAAATTGAGTCTAGGAAATGCGTTTGAGTGCGGGCTCAGTAGAAAAAAACAACTGTTGCGATTGTCGGAGGAAAGTGAGTTTTTTTGTTTGAAAATTCAGGTAAATGTTTATTTTCAATGCTTGTTTCATTAGTTATATCTATTATATATATATTATGTCTTTTTAGTAAAGTTCTTATCTGAAAACATAATACTTTTATTATTTTTTGACCGTTCGATAATAGGGAACCAAACTTCTGCGAGTTTCCTATTCGAACACCAGTGTGTTCAATACTGAATTAACGTACAATTTTTATTTTTAATTGTTTGTGAATTCTATTTATTTATTTCCTTTTAAGTTGTTTTGTTACTGTTTTTTATGTTTTAAATAAAAACAAAAATATGGATTTTTCTCATTTTCTTAATTGAAAATATACACGAGATCTAGCGTTCGAAGTAAGGAAACTTTATGTTCGGGTTTAGGAAGCTAGTGTTCGACTACTGGGGAATAATGCTTTTTTTCAGTTTTTATTTTTTTTTTATAAAAAAAACAATAACAATTACAGGGAAAAACTTAACTTTATTTTAAAATATTTGAGTTATGGCAGCACATTAATTTTTCTTGGCATATTAAAGTCAACGGTTCTCTCACAGTTAGTGATAATTTTACAATGAACCACTAAGTGTTCGACTACTGGAGACATGACCCTAGTACACTCGACTACAGAAAGTAAATTAAATAAATAATTGACGCAACAGGTCCGTTAGGACACTAGGGCTAGCTTCTCACAACCAATCCAATATGAACTGCTGTTGACACTTATTTACACATTTTCTATTCATAAAGTATTGGATTTAGCTATTCGAAATATCCTTCCAAGTTGATTAATAGACATTATTTGTTAGTGTTTTATTAAATATTTCCAACGATTTGAAATATGTTGATGGCATTGAAAAAATTCTTAAAAGACTTAAGCAAGCATTACTAGGTTTATATCAAACTAACGTTTTTGGATTGGTAAATCTCTAGGAACTCTGAATAGGGCTTTATATTTTTGGTAAAAGTGTTCCTCCTGATTCCAAAAAGATTGCTGTACAAAAAAATCTGTATGCCGCTTAAGTCCTAACAAAAATTAATTATTGGAGTTTGGTAGCTCGATCTATCAATTTGTATTTGACACTGACGTATATAAATTTTAATCAAAAATATGGCAAGGGTCGTTTGTCTCGGAAGGTTTTGCTGCCAAAATAAATTTTTTCTTTCGAATAAATATAAAACTTGTGTAAAATCATCGCCGTCACCTAGCTTAACATATTTAAAATCATTTACATGCGCCCCAAGAACTTATGTGGTATGTCAAATTGTGATTTCAATTATAAATTCGGACGTGCTCTCCCCTCGCATGTTTTGATAAAATTTTATCAGAAACTACATACAACAAAATACTTTTCTTTTTGCTTTGATTACAGAACATAACTGAGCACGAGGAGAGAGCACTGCTTATTGCATAAGCCAACTCAAGTATAATTTAAATTTTCCCTAAAAGAACACAATTAAATCATGGGTAGAACAAAAAGGTTGCGACAAAGAAAACGCTCTAATGTAACATCAAACAACATTACAAATTTTACGGCAATATGTCTGCATAATTATATGACTCAATTTGGTTGGATTAACCACAATAAGCTTTTATGTAAGGACTTTGGAATTACAGGCAGAGGTCTTTGCTCCAAAACTGGTATCTCCACAGAAGATATACTCATAAAACTTCCCCTAAAAGCAATGATAACAATCGCGACCTTGGAAAACGACGAAGATTTTCGGAATTATTTTGTGATATCTTCAGATAAAATTGATTTTCAGAGTTTACTGGCATTGTACATACTTTACAGAAGGCACATTAGTAAGTCTGAATCAGTTTTGAAGTTATATATTGAGTCAATTCCAAAATCGTTTTCCACACCATACTTCTGCAAGAGCGACGAGTTGTATTTTCTTCCAGAAGCTATTTTGCAGCATACAGTTGAGCAAAACAAAAAAATACGTTCTTCGTTTAGCACTTTTCGAAATGTATTTGATAATAAGACTTGCCATTGTTGTGGTCAGTCATTCATGCTAGACATAATTACATTAGGCGATTTTAAATGGGCCTATTTCGCCGTAAATTCTCGAAGCGTGTTTTTGAATGCACGTGAAATTAAATCGCTCATCAATGGAGAGTCGCACTTCAAACATATTTTATCCGATGAACCGGATATGGCACTAGCACCGTTTTTAGATATGTTTAACCACTCTGACTCGGCACGCACTGATCCACGAGTTGTAAATGAAAACAAAGATTTATGTTTCCAATTAATCACGAGCGACTCGTATCGGCCTTATGAACAAATATTCATTAGCTATGGAAATTTAACTAACCTCCAGTTGCTAATAGACTATGGATTTTCCCTTACTGAAAATGGTCATGATTTCTGCGAAATATCCCTCAATGATATTGAAACATTAATAAAAACAGATCGTACGCTCAAGAGTATGCACTTTCACAGTAATAAGTTTAAATTCATTCGAGATCACAATTTAAATGATCAAATGTTTATTCACGCAGTTGACGGTTTGTCTCACAATTTGCAAGTTACACTCTATTTAATATTTAGGGAACCATCGCATTTCGATAACGTTCTTAATCAAACTGCTTTCGGATCAAATATGTTTTCCGCCGACTCCATACACAATGAAGCGAAGCTGTTGATCTTATATAAAGTGAATGAATATCGGCGTTTTATTGATGGCCTCTTAAAGCTTAAAGATCTGTCACTTAGTGCCCAAGCAACAGTGCAGTACCTGAAACATAGTATATCGTATCTGCAGTCGTTTCTAAAGAGAAACTTTTGACAAGTGTCTTTAATTATCTATGTTTAAAAATAAAAATAAGTACAAAATTCATAATTCAAATGTATCAAGTAAATAATGCAATTATTTGTGAAACTAAATATCTACACTATTTGTTTAGATTTTTTTTTTTTTGTATTTATAATTTAACATTTGGATTTGATCTTAAGGCCTTAATGTGAAAAAATAAAATTTGAAAACCTTAACCTTTTTGTTTTTATTTAAGATTTGTTTTATAATATTTGAATATATGCAGCACATATATGTATCGCAATGATTCAGTGAGCAAAAGTTCTAGAAGAAAAGTGGTGCGACATTCTTGCCAACAATATGGGTTGTCCTTGTATGAATCTGTCCAAATGCGAACTATAAAAGACTGCACGTCAATTTAGAAACGTAGTTGTAAAATCCTCTCTGTTCCATTTAATATTCAGTGGTCTAGTGGCTGTTGGTTCATTGGCTCACGTAGTAGCTGCTTAAACAATTGATCGCGATGTCCATGGTTCACTTTTTACCTATCCACGCACAAATGGCGATCAAATAGTAGTATAGTACGAATTACATTTGTAAAGTGAAGTACTAAAGCTACGATGCCACTTTTCTAATGTCGTTTTCCAATGGGAACACCAGATATTTTTTTCAGATCTCAAAACTCCGCGGCTCATGGAACATGCAACGATATCGATTTTTGTAAATGGATAAGTGCGTTATTTGACAGCAATAATCAATATGACAGCCAAAAATGTAAGATATCTCTTTGTAACGAATTTCTCCTTGAAATGCGGACAGACTGGCAATGCACGTCTAGTGCACACAGTAAAAACAGATATGCATACAATACTAATGATTAAAATATAGTGCTTCCCACTTCCTAATGAAACAGGGACATTTGTGCATCGTCATTCTCCACTTTATAGCTAATCGTTTAATCTGCAACGCTGCTTGGAAACCATTACAGCCAGTTACAAAAGGATTCTAGGGAATCGGTCAAGCATACATGATTATCTCAGGCACAATTTCAAACGTACACGTTTTTGGCCTTCTGTTTTCCATTTGCTAATGCTATACTTTGCATCAAAGCGCGTTTCTCCATCATCTCATTACCATTGCACTTGACTATAACTTTCCGTCAATTACGAAGAATTTACAAGTAAACAAGAACGGATTTTTCTTTATCTTAGCGTTATTCGTCAGGCGCAGCCGGAATCTCTCAAGATGACAAACATAAATCGAAAACAAACGCAACTATTACCGGAAGCCATGTCCTTGGAGGAATTTTTGGGAAGAAACGTGCCAAAGCAGGTAACCAAATTAACCTTCAATATTAAAGACGTAATTTTAAATTTTACAGCAATCGAAGAGTGGTAACACAAAGGGAGTAAGTTTTAGAGAAAACCTTGTTCACATTCAAAGACTCATCATCATCGTCGTCGAATGTAGACTAATGACTTCAATTCCATTAAATTGTGGTCTTGTACCAATTTTTTGTTTTCGTTTTTTGTTCCGTTTTTAACCTCTGTTATTTTGCCAGACTTTTATTTTTGCTTGTTGTGTGGTCCCGTAGGGATATTACTTTCAACTAGTAAATCCCCACAGGTCCATGGCAGCCTATACGAACCTGTTTCCATGTAGGAGCATCCGCTGTAGGACAGGAATCTCTTGGTAAAATCGATGCTCCTGAAGTAACATCCACCGATATGTTGAGGGCAATGATGGCGTATATTTGGCCAAAAGAGGATCCTTTGGTTAGAAAAAGGTCTGTCGTATATAGTAGTCCTTATTATTTTGTTTATTTTTTCGAAAATTTGCAATTATCTTTCGTTTTAGAGTGGCAATATCCTTGGGACTTCTAGCCAGCTCGAAAGTTCTAAACGTCTGCGTCCCTTTTTTCTTCAAAGGCGCAGTAGATGCCTTAGGAGTATTAAATATGAACTCTGCACCCGAGACTATTATAACAGTCAGCACAGCGATGTTAATTGGATGTAATATTAGGACATATATTTGTAATTGAATATATTTTGATAACAATCTCATTGTAGATGGAGTCGCTAGAGCTGGAGCAGCAGGTTTTAATGAATTAAGGAATGCGGTATTTTCAAAGGTTGCACATCATTCGATACGGAAAATAGCGACAAACGTTTTCCTTCATTTACATAATTTGGACTTGGGCTTTCACTTGAACAAACAAACTGGCGCACTATCAAAAGTAAGAACAATCAAATGTTTCTTTATGAGAATTCTGTTGAGGTATGGTATGTTCGGAGAAATATCCACGGATTGATGGAAAACTTAACTCTCAGCCAAAGGATGGGCCCCAATGTCGATGCGCGATGCTAATAATCATATTTAGTGTCCAGGCTAGATTTTACCAGCTCACAATGACGAAATTTTCCGTATAAAATTAGCGAATGTGACCTACAAGATATAACGTATGATATAATCTTTAATCTTGTAAGGCCCAGTTACTCCAAATGGACATAGGTTCCCTGTTCCCTGATTTGGATTGCCTCCTAACCTTATATTGATACGTTTTCAAATGGTCCATGCTTTATAGTTGTAGAGGCAGTTTCCAGGTGTAGGGCTACAGAGTAGTCATGTACTAAATCAGTGAAACGTTTATTTTTGTTTATTTACTTATTATAGACAATTGACCGTGGGTCCAGGGGCATTAACTTTGTGCTGACAGCAATGGTGTTTAACATTGTACCGACAATCTTTGAGTTAGCCTTAGTGTCAAGTATTCTAGGGTTTAAGGTAAGAATTGAAAACGAGGTAAGTTATCTCAGCAGTAACCACAGATGCACTCTGTGTAGTGCGGTTTGGCATTTGCAGGTATATCAATGGGGTGTGTTGGTGTTTATGCTGCTTATACACTAGCTGTCACGCAATGGCGAACCAAATTTCGTGTTTATATGAACCAGTCGGAGAACGAAGCCGGCAATAAAGCAATCGATTCGCTCATAAATTATGAAACCGTAAAATATTTCAACAACGAACAGTACGAAGCGCAGCGTTACGACAATGTGTTAAAGAAATATGAAGCAGCAAGTCTAAAGACTAGCTCCAGCCTGGCCATGCTAAACTTTGGTCAAAATGCAATTTTCAGCACTGCACTTACAGCTATTATGGTTCTAGCAGCAAACGAAATAGCCCAAGGAAATATGACCGTTGGTGACTTGGTTATGGTAAATGGACTGCTATTTCAGTTGTCGATTCCGCTAGGATTCTTAGGAAGTGTTTACCGTGAAGTTAGACAAGCCTTGCTTGACATGCAGTCGATGTTTACTTTAATGAACGTCGATAGCGCTATCAACATAAAACCAAATGCGCCCCATTTGACTGTTAGTCGTAAAAATTCTTCTATTGAATTTCGTAATGTTAACTTTGAATACGAGCCGGGAAAGCCCATATTCGAAGATATGTCGTTTACCATTCCTGCTGGAAAGAAAATTGCTATTGTTGGTGGATCAGGGTGCGGGAAGTCTTCGATGGTGCGACTGCTGTACCGATTTTTCGAACCGACTTCGGGAGAGGTTCTTATAGGAGGGCAACGAATAAATGACGTTGATATTGACAGTTTGAGGAAGATTATTGCTGTAGTGCCGCAGGTAAAACATTACAAAATACGGCTTTAAAAGTTTTTTACTGTTTTTTTTTTTTTTTTGTTTTTGGTTTAGGATTCAGTGCTTTTCCACGACACCATTCTCTACAACATAAACTATGGTAGTTTGTTAAAATCACAGGAGGAAGTTGAAAAGGCAGCCAAAATGGCTGATTTACATGACTCCATTATGGGGTGGCCAAACAGGTATAACACTCAGGTAGGTGAAAGAGGCTTGAAACTGTCTGGTGGTGAAAAGCAGAGAGTTGCCATTGCAAGGGCGATTCTGAAAGATTCTCCAATTCTTGTTTTTGATGAAGCAACAAGTAGTTTGGACTCCATTACTGAATATGTAAGTAAAAAAAGTGCCATAACACTAATGTATATAAGTTAAAGTTTCTCGTTTTTAAATGAAGAACATTCTTCAAGCGCTATCGAGAGCTACAGAAGGCCGGACAAGCATTTGTATAGCGCATCGTCTGTCTACTGTATTGGATGCCGATGAAATTTTTGTTCTTGAAAATGGACGTGTTGGAGAGCGCGGAACTCACAACGAACTTTTAAAGAGAAATGGCCTTTACTCAAAGCTTTGGGAAACGCAAACTCAGCAAGGAATAAAGTCATAATTATGTTTATACCTTTGCTTAAAGATTACTGTTTATTTATGTAAAAAAATCTATTGTTGATGTAAAAAGTTATATGATATGTGCGAATGTAAATAAATAATTGACAAAGGCAACAATGCGGGTTTCATTTAAACATAATATCTTGAGTACTTTTCCCTAAAATAAATTTTGTAGGCCGTATTTATTTTTATAAAGAAAAATATTGTCCAACACAACATCCCAGTTCCCAGCAGCTGCTGTCAACCACAGCTTTCTGTGAAATGATTCCCATATGTCATACAAGTACCACCATAGAGTTTCAAAATGCGGATCGATTTGAAACCGATGTACCTACCTTAATTTCGATCGTTTTTGCTCTTGCCTATGGCGTTTTTCTTTGAAGAAAAGAATTGCCATTTCTATCAAAGAAGCAAGTCTAGAAGTGTTTTTTCTATGTTTTCCCTGAAGAAAAAGTGCACTTCCAGGTTAATTCTTTACACTACTGGGGGCCAACTATAGGCGTGTTTTTTTTAACTTCGATCTCAGCAAAGCGAAGTAGGATTTTCAGCACGCAATTAAAACAACTACGCTCTAGTTGACACTACGAGACTCACAGTAGTTGTTGTAATCGCGTGTTGAAAATCCTACTTTACCTTGCTTTGCTGAGATCGGAACTAAAAAAAAAATGCCTTATGTAATTCGATTCTATTCGAAAGTTGTTACCGATTCTACTTTCAAATAGAACTACGTACGAAATTAGAATCAAATGTAAGTAATGCCAACTTTTTCCCAAAAATTTCGTAGTTTCGAATGAGTCTCGCATTGTGTTTGACAGATAAAAGAAAAACAAGCAATTTATTGCGACTATTGAAGAATGAAGTTAATAATACGAGTAATACTATATCAACATGGACAGTGTCGCAATTTGGTTTGGTAATAATGTTATAGGGAATTTTGCTGGGGCTCAACCATTGTATACCTTTTTCCACCCATTACCATGGCGCTGCGGTGGACCTTCAGCATTTAAATCTCCACATAGATTTACCCATAAATGTTAGAATTTTCTTCTGGCCCCCGGTGTTTTCAAAAATCTTTTGGATAAGTTGGGATGCCTTGTCATATATTGAACACGCATCTCATGTCGTTTTCCATTGGGACCACCAAAAATCTTTTTCAGATCTCAGATTTAACGCGGCTCATGGAACATGCAACGAAATTGATCTGCTTTTGTAAATGGATTAGTGCGTTATTTGACAGCAATATCAGCTATTCAAATTGCATTCGTTTTTGGAAAAATCAACTATGGATATCTACTTGAAAAATGTTTCCCCTGTTGTAGATACAAATAGAGTAGTTTCGGTGATTCGTAGTTTCCAGATGATGAGGAAGGCAATGAAGATAATAATTCCTACAAAATTATATCTATGGCAATTTATGTATTTATTTATTTTGCTTTTCACGAAACTTTGCGCGTTCGGTTTAAAACAAAATTCTTAAACTGACGTAAAACAGCTGTGCAAAGTATATTGGTATTTGTGGTAGTATGTGTAAATCTGAAAAAATAGAGATCTGCAAAAAGTGCTCCAAATCGAAAAAACGATTGATTTTTTTGCCCAATGGAACATGAAAAGTGATTTAGATCAAAAAAAAGATTGATTTTTTGTCCTAATGGAAAACGACATTACATTTTTTGAAGCAGTCCGCCCAGCCTGCTCGTAAACACATTTGCATTAGAAAGTTATGTGGTTTTCGATTGGGCTTCTTTAGATTCGCTCTCAGATTTCAGATTTCGTGTGTCTAATCGAACATAAAAACGTCACTTGAAAACATTCAAAATGCTCGCCCAGATTGATTTTTAAATATTTTTACATAAAAAATTAACAAAAAATAGATCAACCCGATGCAATTCGTTTCTTTTCAGTTGAAAAATTTCACGAAATCGTAAACAAACTCCACTAGTTGTCAAACTCAAACGTACCTACTTGGATTTGTAAATCTGAAGCAAATCTGAGAAAAATCCAGATTCGCAAAAGTGCTCTGAAATCTGAAAAAGATTGCGAACATAAAAAGAGCTCTGAGGGCAAAAATATGCTATGAGAGCGCCCAATCGAATACCACATAAGAAACACAAAACCTTTGAACCCTTAAGGTGGTACCTCAACAAATATTGAACAACATTTCTTTGTGACTAGGACCCTCTCTTTACTTTTTAAAGCATTCTGAAAAAAATGTTTCGACTTATTTTATTGCGACCTAATTTGTTGTAACAAAGCGAAATTTTGAGCTGTGACGCTATTATTTAATTATGTTGTATTTTACAACACTTCTTACAACACTTTGTTAGTAAATCTCCCCCCTCCGCTTTTAACCATTTGACAAGACCAACGTATATTTCTGTTATTGTGTTATAAGGCAACATACATACAATGTACTGTTTTTGAAACGTCAGCTGGTATTTAAATATATTTTTATACTTATTGCTCCCTCATGGATATCGGCATTGGGACTCCATAGCAGAGGTACATTATAGAATTAAATAAATGATACAAAAATGCTCTATAGTTGTTGATTCTTTGCGAAAATTCCTTCCACAACGGCAGTATATCTTGTTTTTGGAATTGTGTTTCATCGGGTGGAACTTGTAGGTTTTCCATCGTTTTGTTAACATACGTATAAAAGTAACACGATGGGTGTAGACTTTTTGTTGTTATCTGATGAGTCTCTCCCGGCGTTGGGGACAAGCTCTGTCCAGAGTGTAAAAGCTTTTCTGAGTTTTCATTCTTGTACATTACACTGCCTTCCATGACCGTCAGTGTAACATTAGTTAACTCCGGAGACACAAAGTTTTCTAACGTAAGTCCCGGGAAGTCGGCAACAAATATTACATCTGAGTAGTTGCTCCAGGAAAGTACGTCATCTGCTATGGACTTCAGCTTTGGCCGCATATGGTTCAGTTCGTTTAGCAGGGGCAATGACCAGGTGGTCTGCTCGAAGGGTGACCAATAGGCACTGAGCAAATCTACGGTTGGATTGAAAACTCTTTGTTGAAATCGTCCATTCATGGAACACCAAATGTCGAAATATATGGAAATGTTGGAGGACGACAGTAGATTTTTTTTTTGATTTTTTGCCATTTCTTTGATTAAGTTGGTGTTAATACATTTCGCATATTGCAGTGCCATATCTGCAGATTTGGTCCAACGGTCGTACTGGGTAAATACAAATGGTTCTAAATAGTGTGCGTTGCCATTATTGTTGTCGATGATCTTAATGGAAGTGAAAACCGTGTCGTACGAGTGTACCATCATATCCCAGGAGTAGCCGTAGAGCCCATTCGTCCAGTTGTTGTAGCCTTTTGTGATGAAGTGTGAGTATGGTAGAAATATTTGGGCGCAACAATATATCAATATAGCGGTGACACGCAGCTTTTCCGTGCGAGTCACTTGAGGGGATTCTTTTGAAGCTCCGCTGAGTGATTTATTTATTGTATTTCGTACACACTTCAGAACAGCAGCTTGTTCTTGCACTTCCTTTATTTTATTGACGTCCCGGCTTGGTTTTCCGATATGGGCACTCCGCAAACATAGCCGCATTTGATTGGGCCAACCAAAGCCGAAAAAAAGTGGCACTTCAGCTAAACACACCCATGGGAACATTCCTACAAATAAAACAAAAATATGCCAAATCAGAATCTCCTTTGTTTTCTGTTTTTAATTATTACCTATTGTAAACAATCTGGAATTCATAAGATGAAAACTTAACATAAATGGTGTGGCGAAAATGCGGGTCCTGTGGGAGGTCATCAAAAAGGCGATAGAAAAGTCAAATATCGCAGTAAACCAATGGACTATAAGAAGATCCGTCATCTCCACTGAAAGGACAGTCCTAAATGGTGCAAACACCCAGTGATGACCCAAACTTGACATTGCGTATCCGGACAGCCATTCAGCTGAAAGTTTCTTCAAGCCGGCATATGTATACAAAATGAAAAACTGAAACTTGATTAGAAAATAATTCCAGTACGGAACAATTGCTGTATTCCTCATAGATTGAACATAATCGATTGAGCTACAGGACCAAAGAGTGAATTTGAATGAAACAGATTTTCGTGTTCGTTCTAAAACTGTGCTTACCAAGATCGATTGGCGTTCGTCATCATAAGAAGCAGTCCGCACAGACCAAAAAGGTAACTGTGGTTGTTCCAGGCCGGCTTGTCCAGCAGAAAAATATACCAATAAGGCACAGTGAAAGCAAGGCAGCTTAATTTGAACCTATAGCCTAAGGCGATTCCCATTGCACCAATCCACATGCTCAGATAAAGCATCCCCATTACTGGAAGACTGAAAGCTTGAATCATGTCGAATAGTGGAAAATGGCATGTTTTAGGATCTCCAAATCGTATGTCCATCTGACTTCCACCTCGTTCCTCTGCCAAATCGATCAGCATCGCTAAACCTAAAACCAACGTGATATGGTGTAATAATATACACAATTGAAAATTCATATTTCTTAATATGATTATTACCGAAAAACATTCGAAACACGCCTAGAGCCGCTGCGTCTACGGGCCGGTGAAGCCATTGTGTGAATTTAGTTACGGACGTAAAATTATTCCAGTCATATCCGGTGTAGAATTTAAATCTCGCCGCCGATTTGGTGGTTATGTGTCCCTTTTCTGCATTTTGTTGGAGCTCTTTAAATAAAAAGTTATAAAAATATAATAATATATCATGTTATGTGTTACAAATGTGAGTTAAAAACAAAAGAAAACATCGTAACCAATTGTGAAAAGGTCCTCGAGCAGTTAAGATATCTCAATTTAAATGTGTTTGTCCATTTTTGTACATAAAATATATTTTTTTCAGAATTGTTAAAATCTTACGGTTTAGGTCCAATTAAGACAGCACACAAATTAGGCATCTGACGAACCTTCGATTCTTTGAAAATGAATGGATTAGGTATGGAAAATGCTGCCTTCAGCAGTAATGTGCTCTTAATGACATGACTACGTTTGCCGTTTTATTGCAGTGAAGCATAAACTTCTGAACATCCTACAAAGCTAGGAATAAGAAGGTTGATCACCCTTTATTTTTGGAAGTGCGTGGCAACGGGAAACGCGTGTTTGCTTCGTGCATGCTCAGTTTATCGGCCCTTCGTTCAGGAAGAAAACGTAGATTATAAAGGGTGATTTTTTAGCTGGTTTGGTTTTGGCAACACTGGTTTTGACAGCTGACGTGTGTTTAGTACCTTGTGTCACTGTCAAACAGCTTCAGTTTGGTTTGCAATTTAACCATGGATCGTCTTACAAATGAACAACGCTTGCAAATTATTGAATTTTACTATCAAAATTCGTGCTCGGTTCGAAATGTTCATCGCGCGCTGCTTCCATTTTATGATCGGCATTCTCGACCTTCTGAGCAGTCTATTCGGAAGATTGTGACCAAATTTCGCACCAAATTTACTTTTTTGGATATTAAACCACCAACACGTTTACGTACTGTGCGTAGTGAAGAAAATATTGCGGCCGTATCAGCTAGTGTGACAGAAGACCGCGAAATGTCGATTCGGCGCCGTTCCCAGCAGTTAGGCCTTTGTTACAGCACTACGTGGAAAATTTTGCGGAAGGATTTGGGCGTAAAGCCTTTTAAGATACAGCTGGTGCAAGAACTAAAGCCAGCCGACCTACCACAACGCCGAATTTTTGGTGAATGGGCTCTTGGAAAGCTGGCCGAGGATCCGCTTTTTTATCGAAAAATTGTGTTCAGCGATGAGGCTCATTTTTGGTTGAATGGGTACGTAAATAAGCAAAATTGCCGCATTTGGAGTGAAGATCAGCCAGAAGCATTGCAACAGCTACCAATGCATCCCGAAAAAGCCACTGTTTGGTGCGGTTTATGGGCCGGCGGCATTATTGGGCCATATTTCTTCAAAGATGATGCGAATCGCAGCGTTACTGTTAATGGTGAACGCTACCGAGCGATGATAACAAACTTTTTTTTGCCCGAAATGGAAGTTCTTGACTTGCATGATATGTGGTTTCAACAAGACAGTGCCACATGCCACACAGCATGCGAAACAATGGCGCAATTGCGAGGCGAGTTTGGTGAACAGTTAATTTCACGTTTCGGGCCGGTCAATTGGCCGCCTAGATCGTGCGATTTGACACCATTAGATTATTTTTTGTGGGGGTATGCCACGGCTAATGTGTATAGGGACAAGCCCGCTTCGATTGACGCACTGGAAGCCAACATCCATGCATTCATTCGTGAGATACCGGCCGATATGTGTGAAAGAGTATGCCAAAATTGGACTCAGCGGATGGGCTTCCTGAGACGCAGCCGCGGTCAACATTTGCATGAAATTATCTTTAAACATTAAATTGCAAGGTTCAAACTATCGATTCAAATAAATATTTCATTCATTTTTTCGAATTTTTTGTGTTTTTTTTTAAAAAAAGTTCTAAACCTCTTAAAAAATCACCCTTTATATACGCCCGTAGACCGGTGTTCTGCCCAATTGCTTCAGCATATCCGATCAACACTTCGTCCATTTATGTGTTTTTTTTTTACAAAGATGAATATTGAGATTCAACGTCCCTTCAGAGTAAAGTGAGCTCCCAACTAACCTCGGGTAGTGAATATTACAGATCAGCGTGGTTTAATCGTCATCTCCGGTACGGTAACAACTTTGCAATTTCAATAAGTTTGTTAATGTACTAGGTCTGTTCCTTTACTTTGAAATCTTACGAATTTGTACGAACTTTTACTCAATTGTGTCTGCCTGATTGAGTGACTTGCGAGTACTTGCAGCGCATTATACAGGGTGTCCGCGCGGGGAAGGTATACTACTTTGTTTTACCGCCTTTTTGGTAAACATTAGTCTTGACAGTTCATATTTGGCAGTCGTGAAGTAGACACGTGGCAAATTTATTATGGAATAATATTCGATAAACCAACGTGTTTTAATCGTTAAAACATTTTATCAAAATCAATCATCGATTACTGTGACGATGACAAAGTTGAAAATGAAACGGCGTAACGGTAACTGTGAAAGGGGAGCGATATCGTGATATGATTGAAAACTTTTTAACGCCACAACTTCATGCTTTGGGCTTGATTAACATGTGTAATCAACAAGACGATGCCTCATCGCATACAGCCAGGATTACAATGGAATTACTGCGAGACCTCTTTCCACAACAAGTTATTTCAAGTGATGGTGATGTGATGTTGATTGGCCTCCACGGTCGCCTGATTTGACTGCTCCGGACTTCTTTTTGTGGGGATATCTGGGCTCGCTTTTGTGAGACTAACAGAGGCGGACATTTACCTGATATTGTATTCCATACATAATTGCCGACATTAAATAAAACATTTATCAATACAAGATCCATTCTCTTTCATTTACTCAAAAATTATAAACAAACAAAGAAGTATACCTTCCCGGCGGACACCCTGTATTTCCAAGATCATTAATGTTAAAATGATGATAGCTAAACATTTTCTCAGTTTCGACGATGTTGGTATAAAAAAGAAAAAAAGCGTTGAGAACAGCTTCTCTTAAGAACAGTGTTTTTTGTAATAGGATACATTTTTATAATTGGTATTCGTTAATTGGAATATAATGTATGTAAAATTGAAAAATTGGTAAAAAAGATTTCCATACATTTTATATGGGGAGTTTTCTTTTTTTTTTTTAAATTGTAATGATGAGTGAATACAGTGAAATTGTTTATGTCAAAAGTTATGCCTGATTTTGATGGTTTCGGAAAATTTCCTTACGGAAACCATTTTTTGTGTTAATTTTAAATTGGATTTGAGGTAATTTGTGAAACGATGATTTGTTATGTTTGATATAGGCAACAACACGTTGGGCCTTACCAATAAACATTTTAAGCTTCGTGTTTAAACATTAAGTAGTTCAAAATGGGAATATTTTCCATACAAATTTCGCAATTGCGAGCTTCCGTAAATTTAAAGTCGAGACTAAAATTTGTTACTAGTATTGTTTATAAACGTAACCTCGAGTTTAAGAACATTGAAGACGCTATTTATCGACACTCATAGAAGGTAAAATTCGGCACTGTCCAAGCAAAGCACTTTGCGAAATGTGAGCGGGACTTTAGACAAGAACATAAAGCAACAGAGTTCCTTAGTACGGGAAAAGCCGGGACGGTGCAGTGAGTAATTTATAAATTGAATTATTTATTCAATCTGTATTTGGATTTGTTTAAGAAATTTTAGGAAGAAACGCAATCATCAAAATCAAAATTTGAAAGATGGATTTTTGTACAATGTATACTTCATAGATTCGGTACCGGTAACTGGCCATATTATTCACTCCGATTGTAAATAAGGTTTAAGTTTATTTCGCACCCGACCATTTAATCCGCATCTTTTAAGCCCGACAATTTAAATCCATATGAATAATATTCACTCAAAAGCATGCATTAAACCCGCTGGGTTCAATTTGGATCTAAACGCGGATTTAAAACAGTTTAAACCACCTACGTGGTGTCAAATTTTACAAAAAATTGCATTTGCTTTTTGTTGTTTGTTACTTGAAAATTTATTTCATTTGTTTTGGGCCCAGTTATATTTTAAGGTGCATTAATTATGCTGACATTCCTGTAGAATTATCGAATGTAGCCTCCAAAATGTCTCTTTTTTCAGCCGGAAGTATTTCCGAAAATATACTCCATCGTAATCGTCGACGCAAGCCCGCTTGTGCATTCGACGACAAGGACGACGTTGATTTACCATCAGCTCTTCGACAAATTCGTCTTCTGACGACGAATACATCAATGATAATTTGGCCCATTTCACGAATGTAGGAAGTTTCTTAGTTTCTTGCCATATTTTTTTCTATACCCTTTTCTTTTTTCTTGCGCCCTTCGAGCGAAAAGATGTCAACATTATGAAATTGAGATTTAACCCGTGTTAAAGTACTTAAACTGGTCTTCCGAATGCAGTTTAAAATCAATCGGTCTTTAAGACCATCAAGTTTAAAAAAACTGGGGTTATGTTCGGATTTAACGACTGAATATTATGGACTTGGGTTTCATTTTTGGGTTAAACTCACTTAAGCCCGAGTGTAACCTTTAACCCGCATCAAAGGGAGTGAATAATATGGCACATCTTGGTCAGAAAAAATTTAGTCTAATATTGTTTTATTACATGACAAAGCTACGATGAGTGCTTTGTTAATAATTATAGTCGAAAAAAAAACTATAGGTACTTTACCGTTATCACTTCGTTCGAAAATTAAAGTCACCCGAGCCCGAATTTAAACAATCGTGTATGTGGGTTTAGCGTTATACCTCAGCTGTCGCTTTGCAAAAAAAAATAACCGAAGAAAACTTAAGCAAATTTAAGGCACATAATAATATGTTGTTTTATGATTCAAACAAGAATAATAAAGCTTTGTTATTTTTGTGCAACGGAAACATTTTTCAAAAGCGGTATTTAACAAAGGGTTTATATGCGCCTTGATATTAAATCCACTATATATTTAGGTATACTTTACTCACGTTCTTGTGAATCGGTTGACATAAATGTAATGAAATCACTGTTTTTATTGTGCGTAATGAATATAAACAGTTTCTTATTTCTACTTTATAGGAACCGTCCGATTGTGTTAACACGTGGGGTTGGGGATACACTGACGGTTATTCTCAAGTGATCCTTTATTTATACGCAATCATTTTGTGAAATCTCGCCTGGTCCTTAGCCAAGCAGTATCTATGCGCATAAACGTTTCTTGTACCTAAACTTGTAGCATTTGCATAAATTCACAGTTAGGCGATGCCAGATAGTACCTCTCCTTTTCTCTACATAGAGATATAAATAACGAACTCGTTTGTTTCCCTCTGAAACAACGTTTTTCTTTGATTTATTTTGGAAAGGACCATGACTCTTATTTCCCACATCATAATTGTACCGAATTCGGTAATTATGACATCTATTTTATAGAATCTATATCTGCCTTAAACGCTTTGTGAATACTTCGTTTATTTGAAAATTTAAGAAACATTTTATATCAACCAAAAAAAAATCGCCTCATAATGCACCTGGCAGCACCTCAATAGAATATATGCACAAAAACTGTTTTCTTTTTGCAATAATCTTTGCGAAAGTGCAGTTTTTTTGCTGCCCCTTAATAATGGCAAGTATTGGTGTCGTGAAAAATAAAAAAATTGAGATTCGAAATGTTTTTTGTTTTTGTTGTTCATCTTGTGCTGTTTTATCTGCAACTATGGGCATACTTTTGAGGTGGTGCAGGTTTGTGAAAAATGTCAACTGTGAAAAAGTTTTTGTATTTCTAAATAAAATGAAGAACGTGAGTTCATTAAAAACTCTTTTTGGGTATAGGATAAATCAATTTTGTGTTGCCTTTAATATGTTGATAGCTTAAAAGGTTCTTTCTTGTAAAATACAAAGCCGTATATACTGGGCAAATTAAAAAATCAAGTCGACTGAGTTTGTACTAGATGTAACCTGAACGCAGGAACTAGATTTGTTGGTAACGCCACTTTTACTTCATCAGCCACATATGTGAACCGATTCGTCGGTAACCCCTCCATAAACATCAATTGAAAATGTCTCCGATGTGACCGATCTAGGCCAATAACAGCTGAGACACATCAAATCAGCCAGCTGTCAGGCTTACTAGCCTGGGGTACTCGAACGTCCCCACTTTTTTTGGCTAACTTGTTCAGACGCTTTCTACTAACTTGTCGCAGTTTTTTTTTTCATTAAAACACAAATTTCCTTTTAAATGCTGAGCCAACCGAACAGCTGCTGTGTTTACTGCTCTGACCTTTTTCCCTAGCTGTTATGTTTTAAAACTTCTTTACAATATATAGCAATTTTTTTAGTTAAAATCCTAGGTCCCGCTTTGTTTGAGAGAACTTACAATTTAAAGCCAAGTCGGAACGACTCAATTGATAAGTTTTTCCAGGACATGCGTTTGGATGATTTGTTAGACGTTTGTAAGAGGTGACACAGTAAAAAAAAGAAACTGAAATGCAGCTTATGCTTCTGATGTGTATTGAACCAGAGGGGGGTCTCTCTCAGTAGTCTAGCCTTGAATCACTGGGCTCACATTTTTACAAGCTTGATTGCAAATTTAAATCCACCCATATTTTTAACAAATTATCAAATGATTGAACTATATATTTATTTAATAATTTTTAATAAAAATATGCAAAACGCATCCGATACTTTTAACAGTAGGTCATAAAAGGTATATTCTATACAAATGGCATTTTAATATTGGGAACGGCATGTGCGACCACGTCGTGCACATTTACTTTGTGTGATTGTCCTATTTGCATGCCTTTTCCCGTTTTGTCAACAGCTGACTAAGCCGATTCGAGCATGTGTTGTGATAACATGTAGGTAGGTATAGCAGAATTGCGAGGCGCCTGATGGTAACAAAGTAAGGCGTAAAATGCTATAAATAAATAAATCCTTGAACTCTTACCAAAGACACATCTAGAGTGGAGACTCTTGTCTGGCACACGTGCAAACATACCTATTTTTCACATTGAGAATAGGATAAGGGGATAGAACTGGGGTAGATAAAATTGTACATAATAGATTTGCATAACTTATGCAAATATAAGTTTAACAGGTACACATGTAGAATAGGTATAAGGTACCTATAACGTATATTAACTTGTGCGTTGTTTTTGAATTAGCTAAAGTTCAGAACTGACTGAGCTTAATTTCCTTAGATTTCTTTAAATTAGAGAAAATTTTAGCGCATGGAGTTTTTTCACATTTGATTTGTAAAATGCTCTTACGTAGGTATAAGTGAACCCTATAAATTAAAAATATTGAAAATGCCAGTTCTCAAAAAGTCAATTAGTTTAAACAGTTATATTTAATAATAATAGTAGTAACAGTAAACATATGAACATATGTTACACTGCCACCTTGGAGACATAGCAATCTCAATTGGAAGGGGGGCTGGGTCGATGTTTACTTGAGACAGAGCGCTTGGCTCGTCGGAGGTTTGGGAGCTTCTGCTTGGCTTGTTGGCTCTCTACCGAACGTTAACTTTTATATTTTATATTCTATATTTATACTGTAAAATGGATATATATGTGATATAGATATTACGTTTTTAAGATGCCTTCTATCTACGAATTATATTGAAATAATTAAAAAGAAATCTATAAACATAAAAGAGAGTGACGTCCGCGTGTGCATGTGCACTCATAAAGACTGTAGGTCTGTTCCTTTACTTTTGTAGTAAGAATGGAAAAGACTGTCAAAATGGCAGTGGTGGGGATAAATTCTTTCACAGAGAGAGACACTTACGAAAAAGTTAGGGAACGCTTTTATAGTAATCTATGAAAAACGACAGATATATAATTTAAAAATTCAAAAAAGTTGTACGAAAAGTCGGTAAAATGTCTGATAAACTCGAAAAATTTGCTAATTTACGAACCACATTAGTTGATTTATCTACCTAGCGATGAAAGTGATTCGGAATTAATCGAATTCATGAATCCGAGTATATGGAAGAGTTTGTACTGATTGAACTACAACCATTCGAGAAGAGGAAAAAGCGGCACAGCATTAAAAATTACGTGGAGGAGATTGTCCTTTCTTACTCCTTACAGCGAGGAAAATCTCGTCGCCACCAAAAGAATTTAAGGAGAACATTCAATTTTATTTTTCCGCCTGTTGATACCATTTTAATATACAAGAAATCAAAATAAATGTCAAATAGGACAACAAATTTCGAATCAGCTGTTAATTGACAGCTTTTTCAATTCTTACACCAAGAAATTTGTTGAGTAAAAATTCGTAAGATTCTCAGTGGAGGGGTAATTTCTTGCTCTCTCTATGACGCTCTCTTTTACGAATTTTTCGAGTTAAGGAACGGCATTGAGTAAAAATTCGTAAGAATTAGTGAAAATTCGTAAGATTTAAAAGTAAAGGAAGAGACCTTGTATGTCAAGTGGTCATAAAATGCCAATTTCTGACAGTTCTCCTGTCAAAATATGGTCATACAATGTAATGGGCATATCTCATGTGCTCTAATGACCTAAATGCCACATTTGACCAGGCTGATTTTGACAGATAAAAATGCCCAAATAGCATATAGTGTAATCGGACAATAAGCACGAATGCCAGCGTAAAGCACTATATGCCCATATGTACTTTATTGAAATTTCGTTATGGCATTGCTGGAATTTTTGATGGAACAAGAATTATTTTGTTGTCATCGGTGTTTGAATGTTTGAGTTCGTGAGATTTTGATTTATTTTCATTCTCTTTTTTTGTTTATTATTCGATCTATCATTTGTGTAAATTATTCAATTGCGTTTTTTCTTTGTAATTTGTTTAGGTTTAATTAGTGTTTTGTCCTTTTCCAGTAATTGTTTGCTATCTATTTGTTTTGTTTTAGTTATTTGTATTTTTTTTAATATTCGTTATGTGTTTTCATTGGCTCGATTGCTTATTTCACTTGGTGTATATTTTGTTTGTCATTTTACCCTTTTTAGTTAGTTTAGTGTGTCTGCTTTTTTCTTTTCATCTTTTTCATCTACATGTCTTGCTTTGTTTTTCTTTACAGCATAGACAAACCATACTGAGACCCCCAACTCACAATCCTCTTGCCGCTGGCCCCCTCGGTTTTTTTTTCAAATTCGCCATTTTGTTTTCCTATCGGTGTTATGTCAAAAAAGAATCCGTGTGACATGCAAAAACATACAAAAAATGCAAAAATAAATGCTGCCAACCTCGGCAACCGTGGGGAAATGTGAAAGAGTTCGGGAATTCCACCTTTTTATATTACTGAATGCCATTGGTTAGTCATTATAACTTGTTGAAAGGCGAATAATTTGATTTGGCTGGTTAGTAAAATTATCTAAAATATATGTTTTATATACTAGAACATATTAGGACAAACATGGTTGTGTATTTACCTCTTTTCGATATCATTAAGATCGATTTATTGTGTGAATTTTTCTGTAATAACTGAAGAAAACTTGCTCAAAATGTTTTTATTTTCATGCAACCATTCTGCATTGACAATTTTTCATAAATATTTTAAGCAAATGTACACTTATTCCTAGAAAAAATACTATCCACACGTATATAAATAATTTCAAATTTAACGGACCAAATTTTATGAACGCTGTCAGCAGCTTTGCCGACAGCGGAAGTGGCATATGCAAGGTGCGAGTGTGTTGGTAAGCCGGAATTTTTTAAGTTACCTGACATTCGTCAATACGAATTTCTAAGTAACAATACTAACGCACTTAGCGTTTGCCACCCCATGAAAATATAGCTTGTAGGCAAGTAACGGGAAATCGGCCGAAGTTGGTGGTCTCAGTATTGTCTCTGCTTTACAGCATTACCCTACTACAACATTTGTTAATAAATAACAAATGCCTTAAATGACCATCAAGGCAAATATGACCATATTGGTAATTTTGGTCATATAGTCTAATATACATTTTGGTCATTTGACAGCTAATCTGGTCATTTGACTGATGGCATTCATATGCATAATTGCATACAGTCTAATCTTAGCTTAACTCAAAAACGGATCGTTCGATTTTCAAGATTATGGGCTTTTTGGATTCGAAGGAAGGCCGGAAGGGGATGAAAGTTTGCCCGGGGAACCGCGCTTTGAAAAAAATACACTGCAGAGAAAAACTCCCCGTCACTTCCAATACAAAAAAAAAAAACTGATTTAAAATTTGTCAAATTAGATATTAGGCGTGTTTTTTTGAGCTTCGATCTCAGCAAAGCGAAGTAAACTAGGATTTTCAGAACGCGATTACAACAACTACAACCGAGTCTCGAAGTGTCAAGTAGAGCGTAGTTGTTGTAATTGAACGATGAAAATCCTACGTTACTTTGCTTTGCTGAGATCGAAGCTCAAAAAAACACGGCTATTATTGGATGAATTTGGGCGGAACGAAATTGGCCTTGTAACAAATAATTACAGAGTTGATAATCATAACAGCTGATGTATGGGCACGAACTGGTTATAAATTTGGAAAGGCTTAGATTTCCTTTTCTTAGCAACTTACAGGTTAGTGCCACTGACAAAGGGTGATGATTTCGAGGACTATTTATTTTATTATTTTGAAAATGATGCTTGTTTTTTAGGTAGCTACCTAGTAATTTTTAAGTTTTAGTTGACCAACATTCTTTTTTCACTTACAAAGAAAACTAATCTTATGTCGTTTTCCAACTGCTGTTAAACCATTGAAATCAATGATCTTATAGACCATGTGGGCAAAATACAAAAACGCCGAATACTTCACAACCGAAGGAAGCTTCCGGGCAGGTATGCTTTTTCCAATATCTAGAGGACATAGGCCACACAAAACTACAAAGGGCTACTCTGGTTCTGTAAGGAGATTGAGTGCTTTTCAAGGGAAAATGTTTAGGTTTTGTTCTTCCATTTTATTTTACTGCAATCGGTTCCCAAGGGATGGTGATGGGTTATGATACCTAGTGCCATATGAGACCTAACTATCTCATATACCCTTTTTACATAACCTAACCTACAAAACAATCACATGAAGCAAATTAGAATTAGCTCTAATTTATTTTAACTATAGGCACAGACAGGTACTTACTGGTTGGCGCTTGGTTTTTTTACGGGTGCGCCCATAAATTAACGGCTTCATTCTTAATTCTTGGTCCGGCGGCTGGCCATCTGTATAGGTTCTATATTCATATGAAGTAGCATTCGAAAACACATTTTAGGCCTAGCGACGTTCTGGTGTCAATTCGTGATCCTATTTAGGAACTTATGTTTCGAAACAACCCTTTTTTGTTTCGGAAGTGGCGCAACACAAAGTAGGAATTGTTTTTGACGCAAATCCTATATACCATCTTTCAACACACAATTTCAGCCCAAAGTGTGAAGCCATAACAATTTTCAACACAAATTGGGAAAAATGCCTTATTAATATTTAATTCTATTATTGTGTATAGTAGGCGCAGTGGTTTAGTAGTTAGTGTGTTGGACTTCTAAGCGAGGGGTCCCAGATTCGAATCCCGAAAAATCCCAAATTCCAACTTATGGTTTTTTTCCGCTGCGCCACCTTTTGCGAACGTCTGACAAACATCCGAGAGTATAACTGTCATGAAGGAGCTTCTCAATTAGCCGTTTGGACCCGGCATAAAATTGTAGATCCCTTCCATTCGTCCCAAAAATTAAAAAACTCACACAAACGAATGGTTGTGAGAAGCTAGGTCTAGGGTCCCTACAGACCTATTGCGCCAACTATTTATTTATTTTTATTATTGTGTATGTATACCATATAATTGTGATGTATGATATTCATTAATTTTGTGTTATGTACCAAAATAATATTCTGACTGCATCAACCATTTCATTATTAAACAGAAAGCAGCTACTGAAATTTTATGGGGAACATTATTTTCCTTGAAATGTTCCTAATGTACTTCGAAAAAACCTTGATCCTTACAAAATATTCTATATTTAATCAAAAATCTCTCTTATAATTATTTATGCTATTTTAAATGCTGATAGGGAGCATTAAAAATCAGTATAAAATAAATCTACGATGTCTATATAAACATAATAGTAAAATTGTAATCTATTTAATTACACCAAATCCACCAAAACAGTAAATTTAAAATTTCTTATTTTCCATATTTTTTATTTTTTTAATACAAATTGGATACCTAACAAATTCCTATTTGGGAATAGTGGTTACTGTAAAATATTCCTAATTAGGAATTTTGTGCACGAACACACATCTCCACACATTTTACACGCTACGGACATAATGTTTCATTGAAGAAACAATTTTGACACAAAAACGTTGCTGTGTAGATATAAAACTCCAAGATAGGAATATTCCGATTCCTAAATGGGAAATGCTACCTAGCATGTATCTTAAATGTTACTTGTTGGGAATATTTTCTGGTAACAAAACCGTCTTAACGACGTCGCTCATGACTCATGACACATGAAGTCGCAAAATGCTCCTTGTGATTTTAAGTGTGTTTCCGTTAATAACTGTGCTGTTGAATGTGGATAATGATTTTCTTCTTACCATTGAAGTCGAGAACCGTAGTTACACAGTTGTTAACTTCTGCTTTAAGTTATTAGCGATTGGAATGTGGACATGCCCTGTGTCATTACTCCTCCACTGCAAGCCGTAGTCCGGATTTTGTGGCCATCTCCCTGCCGTAAACACAACAGAACACTTTTAGCACAGTTTCCAGTGATGCGGTTGGATCCGCTGTCACACAACACATGTGGCTCATGAGTCCGTAAAATTCTGAGTATTGGTGAAACTACTGCGTCACACAACTAGCGTATTACCTTAAAACTGATGTCCTCTGAGTCCCAAGATTCTTTTTGCAGGAGTAGAGTGCTATAGCGGCATTTTTAATATGTTCATGCAATAGCTTTTTGGTATTCTCTGATATATTTTTAGAATTAAAAAAAAATGTATGCAAAACGTTGTTACTATCTGCAACCTCTTAATTTTAAGAAGCTATCTTGTGCCTGTCGCTAAAAGCATACCACAGAAGTATTAAAACATTGCTTGCAACACATATATAGTTTATTTGTCTACATTTTGGCATACACTACAACAATAACAGTGATACAACAACTTTGCCATAAACAACAAAATAATTTGGTTCAATAAGAGATCAGCATACCAATAATTTTGATTTTCATCAACAGTTTAAGAAGCTACATATGTGTGTAGTATGGTACTTATGTAAAATTACAAAAGAAAAAAAAATTAATGGAAAATTCCGGTCAAACAATACTAAAATTCAAAGTCCAATAATAATATTACTCAGCATTGAGATTCAATCAAGATTTTGTCATATTTTATCTTCTTGAGGAAACAGTGTTATTTTCAAATTACGTTCAAATTGCGTTTCAAATTACTCTGTTTACTCTGTCGTCAATTATAGTTACGGTGACCATCCGTTCATTATAATAATGAGCAGTTCTGTATTTAAAGGTGTTCATTGTGAATGATTTTGTATACAAAAACATATAACTTTTTTGTATTTTGGAAGTTATTCATTCTTGTTCTGTATTTTATTTCAATTCTTAAGAACAAAGTAAATGTTAAGAAAACCAAAATTCAATGAATTAAATAATAATTTTTACGTGCCCTTGCTGAACGAGCAAACAAGTAATCTAGTACTAAAAATGCGTTCCATTTGAGTTTTCTTTATTAAGTACATTATTTATTGAATGAAGAATTTAATAGTTGAGAATTCTAGTGAAGTTATTGTTTTGCTGTTCATTATTTAGGATTCTAAGGTATGGTCTCCGTAATTATAGTTACGTAAAGGTTATGTCTAACGAAATGTTAACAAATGCAATGTATGTAGTTTCCACAGCTAACCAAAAAAAGAAAAGAGAAGAAAAGCAGTTGGTAAATATATGTAGCCCCTTACTCGATTAGACGATATTCTCAATATTAATTCAATTTTAACAAAGTGTCTTTAAACTGTAATTTTTGGTATATTGTGCAAAGCAAAAATGTCAGTTGTCGCATAGCTAGCTATATTTTTTGATGCAATGAGTAACCAAACCTATGGACAATCGGAAATGTTTCATCTATTTTTACAGCACTATCGAAAAAGTAACATCTCGAGCCACCTTTACATTATTATTATTATATATTTTTATTTTAAAAACTAATTATTGTCTCTTTTTAGAAGGTATACCATCATAATATATGCCAACCTCTTTTGTGGTTATTAATTGACAATTCGTACTCTATAGTCATTATATTAAGATAGATATTGACAAACACAAAAAAGGATCCGTGAAACAGTTTAAAGGGAAATGCAACGAAATTAACAAAGCAATAACTGTATAATATGAATAACCAAAATGTTTATTGCTAGTTCTACTAAAGTAACATTTTAATAGTTTTAATATTGTTGAGTATGATTAAAATTAGAGGTGTAGTTTAGACTATTCTGGTTGGATCAATGACGCCACCAGGTCCTGGCAAACAGCTTGGGTGGCCGAGCAGATATGAGTCGACTTGTCGGGCAGCTTGTCTTCCCTCAGAAATCGCCCATACTACCAAGGATTGTCCCCTGCGGCAATCTGTCAAATATAATGTTAGTGGTAATGTGTATAGCCTAATAGATTAGTATAAATTGTACCTCCAGCTGCAAAGACCTTTGGGTTGGAAGTTCCATACGTTCCATTGACGGCTTTAATATTTCCCCGTGGATCTAGTTCTAGGCCGATTTCATTCGGAACTAGTTTTTCTGGGCCAAGGAAACCCATAGCCAGTAAAATTAAATCAGCTGGGAAATATTTTTCAGTTCCAGGTACTTCTTTCATTACCCATTGACCGGTAGGTGACTTAGTCCATTCAACTTGCACAGTGTTCACGCCCTCGATGTGGCCATTTTTTCCAATAAACTCTTTCGTTGTTGTCGAATATTGACGAGGATCATTACCAAACTTAACTCGAACTTCCTCGTGGCCATAGTCGACCCTGTAATGAGACAAGCAATTAAAAATATAAATATAAGTGTTAATCATAATGTTGTTCTCCGGCTTACCTGAATACTTTTGGCCATTGTGGCCATGGGTTGTCGTTCGCACGGGATTTTGGAGGCTCTGGAAGAATTTCAAATGTCGTAATGCTCTTAGCACCCTGTCGCAAGGAGGTTGCAATACAATCACAGCCAGTATCTCCGCCACCAATAATGATGACATCTTTTCCTTCAGCCGATATGATGTCTTTTGGCCCACCCAACTGTTTCTTTTGCTGAGATTCTAGGAATTCCATGGCAAAATGTATGCCGCTGAGGTCTCGGTTTGGCAGAGGAAGATCACGCGGCCAGGTTGCGCCAGTAGTCATTAGAACTGCATCATATCTTAAAAATAGAAAAGCAATCGTCAGACAAAATATCATGTGTTGTAATATTATTAGAAAGCATATCGCTGATATCCAATTACAAAATCAAAGAAGAAGTTGGTTAGAAGGAGTTACCACGGGGGCATTTAGAATGAAAATTTCAACAAGTTCTTGTGACCACTTCGAAAACTAGTTCTCACGATTTGCTATCACTGCAAAATTTGTTCCTTATTCCCTCATGATCACTCGAAGAGACGATTTCAATGACATTTTGTTTTTGATTTCTATAGTGAACAGTTTTTCTCGTATAAACGCTATATGGGCAGAATCTACTAAATCAGAATCATATGTAAAAGATACGTGAATCTGTCTTGTTATTTTATTGTTTAATAAGAACACAATTTGTAATATAAAATTCCAATAAGAGGAACCGTAAACTCTTTTGTTGACAGTTCGAATTTGGTATGGAAATTCTCAACAGAATAAATATTCGCTGAATGGGCCCAATTGCCTCTTCGAAGAAAAAATACATCTAACAAAGTTTTATTAAGTCTGTCGCCACAAACCATAACCGCTAAAGTCGACTTTAGCCGAAATTGAGATTTGCAAGCCATTAGATTCAGCGAACTCAAATCTATTTTGGAAACTTTTTTCAGCTTTATTAAAAAAAATGGTAATGGTAATAAGTGTCGGTAAATTATACCAACAATTCATCAATCAGTTATACGAAATAAATAAATAATCGCCCGTTCATCACTTTATTTTGTAAGCCATCGCTATATATACCACGTAAACAAGATGGCCGACCAAAAAACGTGTCACGTTTTTTTGAGTGTTAATAAATGCCGTCCCTTTCAGTCTCACGGCTATTTAGTATTTAGCATCCCTTAAATCTTCCGTGCTAGGAATGTGTGATCGTGTAAATGCGGCATTACTTGTGCACATTTGAGTATTAATACGGGCGTAAATAATTACAAAAGAAAATCTATATAAAAATATTAGACTCAAACTTTTTTCGAACACTGCAATGACAAAAATACATGATATAAATTATTGAACTTACTCGCTAAGTAGAAATTCAGCTTTAATATCCTTTCCAACGTTAACACCGGTTTTGAATTCAATGCCTTCTGCAGCCATGAGATCCACTCGTCGTTTAACAACTTCTTTTGACAATTTCATCGTTGGAATGCCATACTGAAGAAGGCCTCCAATTCGATCATTTCTCTCAAAAACAGTAACCAGGTGTCCAGCTCTATTTAACTGTTGGGCAGCTGCCAAGCCAGATGGACCTGATCCCACCACTGCAACACTCTTTCCTGTACGTTTTTGTGGAATTTCCGGTTGAATCCAACCGTTTTCAAATGCATGATCAATTATAGCACATTCAATATTCTTAATTGTAACTGGTGGCTCAGAAATACCCAAAACGCAAGCGCCCTCACAGGGAGCAGGACATACGCGGCCGGTAAACTCTGGGAAATTGTTCGTTTGGAGAAGTTGCCTAAGCGCTTCTTTCCATTCCCCATGGAAAACGAGATCATTCCATTTGGGAATTATATTTCCCAACGGGCATCCGTGGCTATTTGATTGGCAAAATGGAACACCGCACTCCATACAGCGAGCAGCTTGAACTCGTAAATTTTTCCGAACATGAGGAAAATTGTAAACTTCTTTCCAATCCTTTTGTCTTTCTGTAGAATCGCGGTACATATTAGTCTCGCGTTTGTACTTAACAAAACCTCTAGTTTTATCGAGAATCCGATCAGCACGCTTTTGTTCCAAAGCAACGTCTTGGATCGCCTCTTCAATGTCCTTGATTGAGGGCTCGCTTTTCTGTTTAACTCCGTTTTCGATCGACTTCATTTCGTTATTGATTTGTTCAGACAGCTTCTCCTCCTCTAAGTCTTTCAATGCTTTTTGATATTCATATGGGAACACCTTGACAAATTTGCTCTGACAGCTATCCCAGTTAGTGAGAACTTCCTCTGCCAATATGGAACCAGTTTTCTCAATAAATTCTTTGAGAAGCTGCTTCACTAAAACAACATCCTTCTGCAACTCCAATGGCAAAAGCTCAACTGATTCAGGGTTGACCTTCGGTTTGAATGACCCATCGATGTCGTAGACATATGCTATTCCACCCGACATACCAGCGGCAAAGTTTCGCCCAGTTAGTCCAAGAATCAATACTGTTCCTCCTGTCATGTACTCGCATCCATGATCACCGACTCCCTAAGAATATCAATAAATCAATCAGATGAGACACTCGTATTCAATTGAAGTTGGAGATCATACCTCAACGACTGCCGTGACACCTGAGTTACGAACACAAAATCGTTCGGCTGCTATGCCGCGGAAGAAAGCCTTGCCGTCTGTAGCTCCATAAAGGCAAACATTTCCCACGATCACATTTAGATGCGACTCAAAGGGAACATTTTTCGGAGGACTAATAACAACAGTACCACCGCAAAGGCCTTTTCCCACGTAATCATTAGAATCTCCAACTAGAGTGACATTTACTCCCTTGGCAAGGAATGCGCAGAAGCTCTGTCCAGCAGAGCCTTCCAGCTTTATGTTAATACTATGCCCATCCGGAAGTCCGGCTTCACCATATTTGCTAGAAAAAAAAAAACCAACTGTAGATAGCTGATAAAAAAAAAACAAAAAACTATATTTACCAAGCGATGTGGTAGCTCAATGTGGATCCAAAGGCGCGCTCTTCGTTGGCAATGCGAGAAACGATTTCGACTGAATCTTCATTTCCGTCCAACACCCCTTGAGCTTTTTCTATGACTACGTTATCTAGACGGTTTTCCAGTCCAAAGTCCTGGGGGACTGATCCACCGACGATATTAACGCCAGGCCTTAGCTTGAGTGCATTTTGCAACAAGAGCGATAGATCTAAGGTAGAAGCCTTGGCCGCAAGCTGTTTGCCCACTTTAAGCAAGTCTGTCCGGCCAATAAGGTCTTGGAATTTTCGGATACCAAGAGTTGCCATGATGCGACGTATCTACATTTTTAATGTTTCTGTAGTGAGTTCAAACAACTAATCACAAACTTACATCTTCTGCCAACATGAAAAAGAAATTGATGACATCCTCTGGTTTACCAGTGAACTTCTTTCTCAAAACAGGATCTTGAGTAGCTATACCCACAGGACATGTGTTCAAGTGGCATTTTCTCATCATAGTGCAACCTGATGGAAAGGTTAAACGAAACAAACAATTCAAAATACAAAAAGTTACTTGAATGGCTAAAATATTATCTCTGCAGAATGTTTGTATTTAATGTCTACGGTTTTTGCGACTTACTTCACCAAAGCTTGACCAGCTTTAAAGGTTATTTGAATAAAAATAAAGGCTGACAAAGTTATTTACATATATTAGGTCTGTTCCTTTACTTCTCAAATTTTAAGCAGAATTTTTTTAAACAGATCTTAGTACGAATCGCGAATCGATGTAAAGGAAAACCAATTGACTTACCCATAACAATCAATGGAGCTGTACTAAAGCCAAACTCATCAGCCCCAAGGAGCGCGGCAACGACTACATCAAATCCAGTTCTGATCTGACCATCGGCTTGAACAACAACCCTAAAGAATAAATTAAATCTTAATAAAGTGTGTTCTGTTGGGAAATAGAAAATAAAACATAAATTACTAATGAAACATCGCTGGAACATACACACAGACGAGGATTAACAGAACAAATGAATACGTGAGCCACGATCAATCGACCTACAGTCTGTTTTTAACCGCTTGTGAACCCACAGTCTAGTCTCAGAAGCACAGTGGTCTGATATTGTGATACCCCAGCTGCTTTACTCTGACTAGTTCTGTGGGAAGATGATTATGTGCGACAGGTTTTTGTTTCTTTGTATGATACAAAAATATTACGGGCGTGTAAAATAACGAAGGAGAACATCAAAATCACATCTCACCGCAAGATTGTGATCGAATATGCCAACAACGTTTTGTTAATAGCAAAGGCACTTTTATTGCAGTTACAACTGTGATCTGCACTTATAAATAGCGTCCATTCGACAACCACGATCTGGATAACCAGGTTTCAATGTACGTAAAATGAGCAATGAATTCTTCAAAACAATTTACCTTGATCGTAGATTATTTAATACAAGAACTTGATGTGTTTCAGCAATACCCAATTCCCACGGTAAGCCAGCATTTTTGATTCCTGTCCATGAACTGGCTCCAGTACCTCCATCGTGTCCAGAAATAACGATGTGCTCGGCCTTGCCCTAAATTTAGATCATATGACGTTTACAATTACTTTAGGATTTAAATTTTTGGATAATACCTACCTTAGCTACTCCGGCTGCTACAACTCCAACCCCAACCTCAGAAACAAGTTTAACACTGATTCTCGCCTTAGGATTAGAGCATTTGAGATCGTAGATAAGTTCAGCCAAGTCCTCGATCGAGTAAATATCGTGATGAGGTGGAGGAGATATAAGTCCGACTCCAGGTACCGAATGACGTGTATGTGCAATGCCTTTGGTTACTTTGTAGCCAGGTAGCTCTCCACCCTCACCAGGCTTCGCTCCTTGTGCCATTTTGATTTGCAAATCATCCGCGTTGGCCAAATATGAAGCAGTTACACCAAAGCGACCTGAAGCTACCTGCTTAATAGCCGATCGCTTGTTGTAATCGGGATCTTGATCTTTTTGAAATAAATAAATCTGTAGAGTGTATAAACAAAGGCACAAGTACTTTAACGACATACTTAGATAACGATCAGCATCTTCGCCACCTTCTCCAGTGTTACTTTTGCCTCCGATTCGATTCATAGTCACTGCTAGCGTTTGATGGGCCTCCAACGAAATGCTGCCAAAGCTCATAGCTCCAGTAGCAAACCTTTGATTACGACAATTAGAATAGTTACGGATAACCTATACCAATTATAATACCTCTTGACTATCTCGCTTGCTGGCTCTACTTCAGAAATATCAATACTTTTAGCGTCAGTTACGAACTCCAACTGGCCTCGAAGTGTGCACTTCTTAACGCTATTCAGAGTAGATTCTCTAAAAGCTTCAAATGCACTTTGATTCTTGTTAACAGCAGCTTCTTGAAGACTGGCGATCGATGAGGGCTCATTGATGTGACTTTCACCTCCATGGCGCCAATGATATTGACCGGGGTTGCGCAAGATACGAGTATCAGGTGAGACCTTACAGTATGTCATTTGGAAACGATCCAATCCTTCGGTTGCAAGAATTTTCAGTGTAACTCCACCTATGCGGCTCTGTGTACCACGGAAGCAACGATCAATTAAGTCGGAGCCCAGACCGACAGCCTCAAAGATTTGCGCACTCTTGTACGACTGCAAAGTGCTGATACCCATTTTAGCCATCACTTTAGCAATACCAGTATCGATTGCCTGTGCGTATGCTGTGTAAATTTGCTTGTCGGAAACATCTGGGCTAATGACGCCATCATTGCGCAGTGAGAGGGCCAACTCAAAAGCTAGATAAGGGCATATAGCATCGGCGCCATATCCCAAAAGCACACAAATATGATGAACCTCTCTAGCCTCTGCGGTCTCTACAATAATACCGACTTTCATTCGTTGCAACGTCTCAATTAGATGATGGTGCAATGCGCCCAGCGCAAGAAGAGCCGATATCGGTGCACGACCAGGACCAGCATTTCTATCCGACAGCACAATGAGCTGATAGCCCTTTTCGGCAGCGATTCGTCCCTCACGACAAACACGTTCGATACAGTTTATGTATCCATCAATCTCCTCTTCGAATGGGAATGTTATGTCCAAAACCTTTGTTTTCCAACCGCGGTGAGTATTTCTCTTGAGCAAGTTGGTGTCTGGAATGCTTAAAATTGGATTCGGTAGCCAAATGCGGTGGACTTGCATCGCTGACGGTCGCAGTAAATTGCCTTCTGGTCCCACCGGACATTGCATAGACATGACCACTTTCTCGCGGAATGGATCGATCGGGGGATTTGTTACTTGAGCAAACAGTTGCTTGAAGTAAGCATACGGAAGCGGCTGAAATTCCGACAGACATGCCAATGGTGCATCATTTCCCATAGAACCGAGTGCCTCTTTTCTAAGAACAACAATATTTTGATTTGAATAAAAGCACCGTGAAAAATATCCCCATTAACTCACTTATTTTTGAACATCGGGACAAGCAGCATGTTCACAGTCTCGGTTGTGTAGCCAAACAATGAAAGCCGGGGATCAAATATCCCCTTTGGTGCAGTATCGATACCATTGTCATTTGCTTGGCCGTTGGCAGAAGCTTTGCTTAACATATCCGCATTCCGAATTTCCTCCATTGTAATCTAGAAAAATAAAGTAGTTACGATAAAGTAAAATTTACAACGACAAAGGAAATTACATATACATAAACATATTTTGTAAAGCAGCACCTTATCTACATCTGAATGCACTGAAGTTAAATGCGTAAATATATGTATGGAGACTGACAATGTAGCAAAAGTACCCCAAAGATAAGAGGTCTGTTCCTTTACTTTAAAATCTTACGAATATTTACTAATTCTTACGAATTTTTACGAATTTTTACTCAATGCCGTTCCTTAAATCGAAAAATTCGTAAAAGAGAGCAGCATCGAGAGAGCAAGATATTACCCCTCCACTGAGAATCTTACGAATTTTTACTCAACAAATTTCTTGGTGTAAGAATTGAAAAAACTGTCAGTCACCTTACAGTTAACAGCTGATTTGAAATTTGTTGTCCTATTTGACATATGAGTGCATTTGTTATGATTTCTTGCGTATTAAAATGGTATCGACAGGCGAAAAAATAAAATTGAATGTTCTCCTTAGATTCTTTTGGTGGCGACGAAATTCTTCCTTGCTGTAAGGAGTACGAAGGAAAATCGTCTACGAAATTTATGTCGCGTCGCTTTTTCCTCTTTTCGAATGTTTGTTGTACTGATTGAACCAGTACAAAGACTTCCAGATACATGAAGAAGAAGTTCCATTAATTCCGAATCAATTTCATCGCTAGGTAGATAAATCAACTAATTTTGTTAGTAAATTATTTTAACGACTTTTCGTACAGCTTTTTTGAATTTTTGAATTATATATCTGTCGTTTTTCATAAGGTCTGTTCCTTTACTTTTATATCTTACGAATTCTTACTAATTCTTACGAATTTTTACGAATTTTTACTCAATGCCGTTCCTTAACTCGAAAAATTCGTAAAAGAGAGCGCATCGAGAGAGCAAGAAATTGACTAGCTCACCCACATACTCAAAAGAAGTTCGACTAATTCCGAATAACTTTCATCGCGATGGATCAACTATAAGTGTTAGTAAATTATAGCAAACTCTGCGAGTTTATCAGACTTTTTAAGGAGTTTTTGTACCCTTTTTCGAATCTTTGAATAATGTGTCATTTTTCATAGACTACTACAAAACCGTTCCCTAATTTTTCGTAAATATCTCTCTCTGAGAGAGAATTCATTCCAACCCCTGCCATTTTGACAGTCTTTTTCAATCTTACTACAAAAATAAAGGACAAACCTAATATCTCAGTTAACACATTTGCCAAACTGAGTTAGCAGATCATCAATTCAAATCGCAAACTACTTCTTATTGCTTTAAACTTACCATCTATATCCAACATTTGTTTCGCAAGCATTTGTTAAAAAATGATTGGTTTGAAAATAATATATAAACATTGTTTTTCTTTTGTTATAAAAATTGAAATTACCTTTTCTTGAAGCCATTCAGAATGTGGCCTAGACTTGGCGATGTTCGACTTGAGTTCGATGTCTTGAATGAATGTCTTCTTCTGTGTATCAACCAATAGCATACGACCTGGCTTTAGACGACTTTTAAGGGTTACCTGCGAGGGGTCAACATCGTAAACGCCGACTTCAGAAGCCATAACAAGGATGTTTTCTTTGGTTATATAGAATCGTGATGGCCGCAAGCCATTTCTATCAAGAACAGCTCCAATATAACGACCATCAGTGAATGAAATCAAAGCCGGACCATCCCATGGTTCCATGACACATGCTGCCCACTGATAAAAGTCCCGTTTCTCCTGTGGCATAGTCTTATCATTTTGCCAAGCTTCAGGCACCATGGTCATAACGGCTTCTGGCAATGAACGATCTCCAGCCATTGCCAAAAATTCCAGTACACAATCAAAAGATCCTGAATCGGAAAGATTTGGCTCAACAACGGGGAAGAGCTTTTTCAAGTCATCCCCGAATATTTGGCTCTCCATAACACCTTCGCGAGCTTTCATTAGATTAACATTGCCCCGCAAAGTGTTTATCTCTCCATTGTGTGCCAACACACGCAGAGGATGGGCACGTTCCCAAGATGGAAATGTGTTAGTACTAAATCGGGTATGAACCAAGGCCAGATATGTTTCAAATTCAGGATTCTTAAGATCGGTGTAGTAGTCCCACAGTTGGTCTGAGGTGAACAGTCCCTTGTACACAATAGTTTTCGTAGATAAGGAACATATGTAAAACCGTCGGCCAGGCTTTGCCAGCAAATGGCTGGCTTGCTTCCGCAAAAAGAATATTTGCCGCGTAAATCTATCCTCGTCCACATCCGTTGAGGTCACAAATACTTGACGGGACACTGGCTCGCTCCTAAGGGCTACATCTCCGACTGCTACTTGATTGGTGGGTACTGTGCGCCATGCCAACACTTTAAGGCCCACTTCCTCTGCCAGTTTGTTGAACTCCTCCTCTGCAGTAGATTGTGTCTTTGCATCCAAATAGAAGATTCCAGTAGCATAATTGCCAAGTGGGGGCAAGGTTACACCCTGCGATTCTCTAAAATTAAGTTAAACGAAAAACAAAATTAAAACGTATTCTTAAGCTAAGCTACTATGTCACAATCTGACAAGAAATCATCAACAAACGAGTGTCATTTACGCAATGCATGACAGCACTTACTACTCAGAACGTAGAACCTGATAAACCACTGATCGGTGTAGGAAACGCTAGCTCTGCGTTAACAGATACCCTGTTGACACAGTGAACAATGTCGTTATTGGAAAAATAAGCTAATTAATGACCTACATGCAGCAATTGCTTTCGTCAGCTCCCATACAATCAGGCCGTGACGTATGCAAGTCAATGTTTTGCATTCATGGGCTTCAGCGTCAGCGTGCCTCTATAAAAGTAGAGAAAGCTTTTATACGAGAGCTTTTACATACACTTGATCGCCCTCAACAACGATGAATCATGAATCACAATTTGTAATGCGTTCCTTGAACTTGGCATTAGCTATTGAAAATATCGCCATAACAGCCAGCCAAGCAAAGATAAGTGTAGCACATTTTAATCTGCACGCCTGGCCAGTAAAATATAATCAGTTCGTTTTTAATGCTTGAACGAGATAGTCGGTAGGTACGACGAAATTAAATGAATGCGTGTTACCAACCAGAAACCAAACATTCTTTTTAAATTGACAACAATAGAAGCAATTCAATTTCTGTTCGTGTCGACTTTTGTCACATCAACATCAATTCAAATAAAATGATGGAAATATGTACCTACCGTTAATAGGTAATTGCCAAATTGTTGGCCAATTTTGACCAAATTTCACTAAATTGCTGTCTCTTTGACGTTCATTTTGAATGACAAATATATTTTGAAAAACTAAATTCACGTCAATTTCTAGTCAATCAATTTAAAATCTTCACCGCCATTTATATATAATCAAGCAATTTCCTGATAGATACGATTCAATTGTTTAACAAGAATGCTGCGGAAGGTCAAATAAATTGGTGAAATATTTGCTTCGCCGGTCTGATTTTTGTCTCTATGCACACGCACATCTAAATCAGTTTATACACTATAAATAGGCTGCAATACGTGGGTGTAGGATTGCACAATAAACTAATGAGAAATCCATTATATACTTACAATGCTTTGGCGTACAATCCGTGGGGAATGGATGCCATCACGCCAGCGCCATCACCAGTATCATTGTCACAGGCGCAAGCACCACGATGCTTCATCCGTTCTGACAGGGTCTGGGCATCACGAAGAATCTAAAACGAGAAATGAATAACACTTTTAAAAGGCAAATAAGATGTGTGTGTGAATTGTTTGGGTGAAAATGTAAAGCCTTAATCCAAGGATTTAGGCATTTGCTTTGCAAACAAACGGATTTATATTCAGAAACCTATATATAGGTCTTTTTAAACAAACAGATTTCTCGGTTCCTAAAATATACATATTTTTCATGTTTCAAAAAATATTCAGTTTTCAGTTTCATCAGGCCAGAAATTATTACAAATTTTAACAAAGTTCAATACTCAACGCTTGTCCACCAAGAGAATTGGGTGCTCAAAATTGGAGCAATCGGATGCGTTCTAATAGACATTTGACCGATTTCTGCTTAAATAGCCTGTACAGGGAACGGGTTACTAAAAATTTAAATCCTTTCAATTTTAGTTCACAAAAGACTATAGATCTCGTTGCGTATCTTCTGGTCCTATATGCCTAAATCTCCTATTACTGTCATTCCAAACGAATTCCAGTACTGCTATGCAAAACACTTCACAGCTTTTGCACGTTTCCATTGAGAAAATTTAAATCTTGCTTCTTTTACCTATTACATACTTTTTATTACAAAACATGATCAAAAAAAAATGTGTAAGCTAAAATAAAGAGTCATTTAAAAATCGGCATTTCAAAGATTTTACAGTCAAAAATTACCGACTGGACCATGACCGGTCCTCGAGACAATTACCTGCAACCCGCGACATCTATTCAATAATTTTCTAATTTTATGTGCACTTCAATTTCTGTCACAATGCACAGAGTGTATGTTTCCATGTCAAGTTTTTCGATAATCAAAAAAATATTTCAGCTTATTATGTCGCTACTTAAAAAAACATATTTTTTCTAAATTTGATTTTTTTATATAAATAATTCTGTTCTTATTTATACATAGTACCTATGGCATTGCGCATTTTATTTTTAATATGGCCCGGTATAATGTTTGAGACAAAAAAATGCCACTTAAGGAGTTTGAGTTTGACAGTCCTAAACTGGAGCAAAGATATTGAGGTAAAATTTGGGGTCATTTTTGGAGAATGACCAAATCAGTCAGTGAAAGCAAATAAATATCGATAAAAATCACCCAACTTCGGTCGATTTACTTTGACTTTCCAACAAGCTGTATTTTTACGGAGTGGCCAACATTGGGTCTGTTCCCTAACGATAAGATAATGCACTCGAAACCAAGAGTCACAAAGAGAGAACAAATTATTCCCTCTCCATAAAAAACCTGCAAATATTAGCTGTTTTTTATTATCAGCTATGATCCATATAGATCATCGATTTACATGCACTTACAACAACAGCACATGATCCTGCTTCCCATCGAGATCACGAATCATGATCTGAAAATTATTTCTACTATTTCCGACTAGGTGGCTTATTTTATTTTTAAATGTTGGTGTGCCTGTAAACGATAGCCACACAATCACGTTGCCAGACTAAAAAATGGAACACAAAAAATCAATTGATTTTTTTTCGCATTCGAATGAATTCCCCGTCCGTATTCCGAGTTATGTTGTTTTTTCTTGTTCTATAAAGGTATGTCCAGACCAGCCAAACATTTGAAAAACAATGAAATACCTAAATGTTCCATATTTATTTCTAAAACACTTATTAAACAAAACAATTTTTATGAAATGTTTAGAAATGTTTTGCTGGTTTGGATCTGGACACCAAAAAAACGATTATGAAATGTTTCACAGTTACCCAATTGTGATGGGAAATAATTTTTGTTTTACAAGTATCCCTGCAGAAAGCGAGCGCTGTTCTTCGATTATTATTTGTTTTTAAATAAAAGAAAAATGTCCAGAAAAGCTTGGAATACCTAATTGGAAAGTGATTCACTTAATACGATTATTTGAATTAAATCGCGTGTCGGGTGATTGACGAGACCAAAATTACAAAAATAAAAACTTCACTCGCTGCTAATAATCCCACCACATTATTTTCTTTCAGAAATCTTTTATAAATGTTTTTAAAATCTGTCCGATTTGCTTCAGAAAGAAACATTTCACAAACATTTCTGAAATCTTTCGGTGGTCTGGACACACCTTAATATGCCAAGATAAACTCAAGCGTTAGCAGCAAAATATTGTACATGTAAATTTGTTTCACAAAAATATATTTGAAAAGAAAAATTATGGAAATTTGATTCAAATATGGTAACACCCCCGACATTTCAAGTGAAATGACATCTGCCTTGTGTGACGTCACGCTGAGAAGAAATTTACAATATGGCTGGTGGCAATATGAAGTTTGAAATACCGTGTATTATCTGTTTTGCTTTTGAAAGCAACTGTTGCCACAATTCCAAAATTAAACTTTTCAATGATCCGTTTTGTTTTATTTTCGTGATCTGATTCGGATCAGATCACGCTGATAATAAAAAACAGCTATTATGATCCCAATACATTTCTTTGGGCTAGTTGGTTATAGCTGACCGATGGTTGTCAAATTGTTCAAATGCTATTTTGTAACTGACTTTTTATTTGATTTTATTTATATTTTGTGCTTCTATAGCACTAAAATAGATGTAAGAAGGAAAAGAGTCGAACTTTTTAATTTTTGCAATAGAAGTAAAATAAATAAATATAAATTTTTACCTCGTTCTACTGATATTTTAATATCCCCGCCTAAGAAAACTGCACAATTTTCAAATTTGTGGTTCTTTTTGATTATTTTTCATTTCGGTGAGTGAATTCTCTCCCAGCCAGACAAATGTGACATATTGCCAATATTGAACCAGAAAGTAAGGGCATAAACTAAGTATTAAATAGACCGTCAGCTCCCGCGCACCTACCCGATTCCCCCCGCAAATTTTTAAAATAAAATTCTCTCTTAAATTTCTTATCTGTGAATACGTGTGAAGCAGCGAAAAAAAATTTTTTTAAAAGGTGGGAGGAGTAATAAAATACTGACACTCAGCAGTGTTCCTGCATTGTGGTATCTCTACCTTTTTGTGGGAATTTAAATTTTTAAAAAACTTTCCTGCGTAAGAGGAAAAAATGTCTTAATTGTTGGACTATCAATAATCTGGCAGAAAAACAGTCGAACTACATTTCACTATGAATATCAACGCACTAAATGTACATAAAAAAGAGATTTGCCTTAAGCAAAAATTTATTTTATCAAAAAATTATCATTATAATGTTAGCAAACTGCGATTTTTATACTGAAGATTAATTTAATATGATTTTCTCTCCGAACAATACAAATTTTACTTTTAAAAGTATGTTTTTTCCATAAAAAAAACTAAGGGAATTTGAGTTTAGTGAAAAGGGAAAAATTAACACGCTTCGTGTGAAAAATAAAGAGAGAGTGCTGAGAGCACTGACTGAGAGTTAGTGTATTTGGTGAGTTTCTGTCAGCTGATGGATGCGTTCTGAGAGTTTAAGCTCGTTGTTTTATTTCACCACGAAAACATGTAGATATTCTCCAAAATGTAAAATAGCAAATGTAATCAACATAAATAAACAAAGGAATAATGTGTGAAATAAAATAAGATATTTTTGTTCCTATAATTATTGTGTCTGTTTTCGTTTGCTGATTTTGGCGAAAAATGATTTCACCGTGAATGTCCACAGAAAAACGGCAAAGAATTTAAAGAGAAGAATTGATTACGACTATTAAGATTTAAAATAGTATGAGTTTTTAGTTATAATCTTTTCATGAAGATTCCGTTTATTAAAAAAAAAAAAAAAATTTTTAGAAAATTTGGAACAATTTAACAATTAATAAAATTACATTTGAAATCAATTGCGTCAGCCGAGAATATGAATAATGTTCATTTATAATAAAAATAAAAAGTCTAGTAGACACAAGCAACGAAAATTTATTTTCTTTAAAATTTACGGGAAAGAACGAAACTCAAAATGTATTTAAGCAAAATTGGAAATAAACATGTTTACTGATTTGTACCTTGATATGTCTCACGCATTTAAGTTTTGCTGCTTACAATTTATTTGCTTTTAATATATACGATTCATAATCATTAGTAATCAGTTATTTTTTTATATTAATAAGCGTTTTTTTTTTTTATTTTTGTCAATGATTCATATAGTTTATCGATTTCGATTTTTTACATCAAAGATGAGAACATCCCGTACTATATAGATTATCTAGGTAAAATGAAAGAAATCTTAATACGTATACCTACCTAACCTATGCGTTTTAATAGAATTTGGTACTAAATTCACCACACCATACCCACCGTTTTCTTAACACGTCCCGATAACGGGCAGTTATTTGAATTATTTGAATTTATTTCAATGTTACCACAGAATGAACTGTCAGGCATCTGTCAGGTTCCTATGTGCGAGTGTATGCGTGCGGCTAATCTACTTTAACATGGCACACATACTTTGCCACATAGCAACACGGAAAACAGCTTGTAGGCAAATTCTCTTAAGTTGCAAGAGCTGACGGTCTATTTAACACTTAGTTTATGGTAAGGGGACGTTCAAGTATCAAGCTAGTCTGACAGCTGTCTGACTTGGTGTGCCTCAGTTTTGATTGGCTTGAATCGGTCACATGAACAACTGTTTCATAGTTGACGTTTATGGAGGGGTAGCCGACGAATCTAGTCAAGAAATTCGTGACTGAGTAGGTACTAAGTTGACACTTCGCATATGTGGCTGACGTAGGAAAAGTGACGTTACCAACCAATCTGGTTTTTGCGTTCAGGTTACATAATATCCAGACAAATCTAGTCGACTAGATTTTTGAGTGTGCATAGAAGTGTTACATAGAAATTCGTATTGACAAATGTTGATGTCATAGAGTTTTATCCTTTAAATTTGAAGTTAATCGTTACGTGTGAATAGTACTTCTTTTTGGAATAAGTCTACTTTTGCTAAAAATATTCATAAAAAATTATCATTGCAAAATGGTTGTAGCAAAGAAAAACGTTTTGTGCAAACATTCATCAATTATTTAAGAAAAATGTATTGAAAAGTGGTAAATACATAACCCTGTTTGTCCTAAATCCTGTAAAAAATTTAATTAAACAAACGAATCATATTATTAGCCTTTGAAAAATATACAATAAATAACCAATAGAACTCTATTACGGTTGAAAGAATTTTGTTTTTTATATTTGTCACACGGATTATAATTGACATTCCAACAAATGGCGGAGTTTGAAAAAAAAAAAGATAGAGGGGGCCAGTGGCAAAAGAATTTCGAGTTGTGGGTCTCAGTATGATTTGTCTTTGTTAAATATGGTAACCGTCAACTGCAGACGGTTAGAGATAAAGATGAAATAAAATGTACCTTACAAGTACAAATGATATGCTCAAGTAAGCTTGAAGCTCAACCGCTTGATCAGACCGACCATGTATTCGATCGCAAAGATAATGCTTTGGTCGGAACTCACATTATTTGGAGTGCAGCTCCTTTATCTGCTCATATATGTAGGTGAGAATTTACTACTGTAATTGGCTAATGTCAAATGGAACATCTTTAAAAAATTAATTAGTAAAGTAGGTACTTTATTTTTTTTACTCCTCGACAAAAAGCTATATAACCTTTTTTTGGTTCTGCAGCTCTCATCAAAACTTGTGCTAGCTATACTCACATGACATAAAACTGTTTTTATTCTACCTATATAACTATATTGCAAAACGAAGCGCGATGTATCATTAAGTAAAGAATAGACTAATTGCGCAGCAGCTATGTGAATACAAAATACCATTAACCATCACAGCATTTCACTGGAAAAAACGGGTTTAGTACCTTATAGCCGTAATTGATTTTAGTTGCAAGGTTGTCCCGAATGTTACCACAAAACGTATTAGCCACATGCAATTAACAAAATGGTAACAAGTAAAAACGAGAAAATACTTCATTACTTTGTATTTCGAAAGAATCCACACAAAATGTTAATTTTGTTGTTGAACATACGATATGTGCATGCGATTATTTTGTTGGCTTTTTGTAGAACAAAACAACCTATGTGGATAAGAATCTAGAAAACGATTGGTGCTGATTTAACTATTAAGATTTTATTAACGATATCCACATCCAGAAGAAATATCCCTACACATTAGTTTTTGTCACTTTACTTTAGACTCCATTAGACGATGTTCGTCAAGCATGATAAGCATACAATCTTGATTGCTATAATACACCAAAGGGCCTTAGAAATAAACGTTTTTAACCTTCGCACTAAATATGTTGTGAGTGTGTAACATTTAATCTTGACAATAAAAATGATTATTAGAATCGCGCTAAATATTTACTAAAAGGGAAGTTGATCCAACAGGTTTCTAAGTTACTGTTGCATTACCAACAAAAACGTAAATTATTACGAAGTATTTAAAACTTTTTTTACGTTTGAATGGACGTTAAACGTAATTTGCATTATTGAAAACTAGTTCCCAATTTAGGGGAAAGTAACATCGGGTTATTTAAAGCAGCCATCTTTGGCAAATCGTGTATTTCAAAGATTATTAAATGCTATAATTATGAACGATTCAACCTTTTACAGAACTTAGCATAGAAAATTGTTACTTTACAATGGCACTTCCCATTTATGTTATTTGAAATGTGATTATTTGGTTAAAGCTGGATTAGATACTCTGAGATTCTCGATGTCTATATAAACCTACTTTGGATTTATTTGAGTAACGTGAATCAAGACTAATGTTACAGATCACTCTGGTACACAAAAAATCGGGCTATTTATCAGAAATTGGGTTATTTTTCCTAAATTTCCGACAAAAAATTAAGTATCTATAAATGAGCTGTAGAAAAATAGTCATCCAAGACAAAAAATTCTCAGATTTATAGCCCAAGGAGAATTTGTTATTCTTGGGCGACTATGGAAGAGAGGGACTGTTATGAAAGAGTTTCTCAATTAGCCGTTTGGACTCGCCATATAATTAAAGATCCCTTTCCTTCGTCCCAAAAATGAAAAACTCACCCAAAACGAATGGGATTTGGGCCTAGGGTCCCTACGGACCTGTTGCGCCAACTATTTATTTTTAAACATTATGTTAAGTTTTTACTAATTAAAAAAAATATACTTCTTTTTTTGACATTTCAAATCAACCATAACTACATTTATATTGTTTTCTTTTCATAACAATTTGCTTATTTTCTGTTAATTTTATAATAAAAATAAGTACTTATAGAATTTAAAACAAAACAAAAAATACATTTTCTGACTATACTACTTTTTGGCTCCGATTTTGGGCTATAAACATTTGGAAATTGAACTATCGAACTATTTGAAGATCTGGGGACTCATTCCGTAATTTTTCAGACGATTATCGTGAAAACGATGGACATCCAAAAGTGTCAAGTAAGTGCCAAATTTACGAGTTTGAGACCTTAATCCTATTAATCCACAAATGTAATGAAAGCTGACGATAGTTCAACAAATTCGGGCAGAATATAACTTCTTATGGTCATCAAAGTTTCAGAAACGATATCGTCCCGACGATTATTGTTATACGGAATCTGCCCCCTGGTAGCCCTGCTCAAAATAAAGTTCACTGGTAGTTGTCGGAATCATCTAACCTTTGCTGCGGGTTCGTCGGTAGATGCGGCTATGAACTTTATGATCGCCTGTCAAAACAGCCCCTCTGCCACATAGTTATTTTTAAAATAAATCTGAAGCTTGTAGGTCCCGAAATGGGAAGTATGTATTTATAAATAGCAAAACAAAAAAACAGGCACTCACAAATCACAAGATCGCATATACTTTATCAATAGACATGTTTTTTTGAGCTTCAATCTCAGCAGAGCAAAGTAAAGTAGGATTTCCAGCACGCAATTACAACGACTACTGTGAGTCCTCGAAGTGTTAAGTAGAGCGTAGTTGTTGGAATTGCGTCCTGAAAATCCTACTTTACTTTGCTCTGCTGTGATCGAAGTTCAACAAAATATTTTAGTTTGTGCATTTTTTTTTATAAAACATAAAAACATATCTTTCAGTATTCCAAGGTTGTTTGATTATAAGTGGGCGCAACAGATCTATTAAGAAGCTTCGGCCTAGCTTCTCATTCACTTGCGTATGTTTTATTTTTAAGAAAAACAAAAAGGATCATGTTTGTAAGATTTTCGAGAAATATGGCAACCTGGGAGATAATTAAAGAGAAACTTGCATTTTTCCAAGGGTTGAACCTGAAACTTTTCCCCAGCAACCGAACGCAGTTATCACTAAGCCACTGCACCCCAATTGTTACATTTACTGTTACATTTACTCATTCGATATGTAAAACATGCTCCCGTTTTTAAAACGCAATTAATAGACATTCACTAAGGTCGCAACGGAAACGCCTATTAATAGGTTTGATGGAACACTAGGATCATAGGAGTGACAATTTTCAGGAGAATAGTCCACTTGCAAAGATCCTATCATAGTAAATAATGAGTATTTTATGAAACCTGTTATTTGTATGTTATCAGACGTCTACTATAGCTAACTTGTGAACATTTGTTTATTAATACGGGGTAAATATTGATCAAGTTGACACAACAAGAAACAACTTTTATTGGTCAACGCATTTCCAATTCGAATTTAACAAAAATCATCGACTTTATTTGATTCGAATGAGTAAAATAAACCAACAAATGACAACTCAAGCTTTCATTAATAAAAAAAAAACGCATAAATTATTACTGCAGCCAATCAGTAAAATACTTATTGAAGTGTTAACTAAGTACTTATAAATCAATGAAGCAATCAAAATAATCAGGGGTAAAAAAATAAAACATACGTTTGATAAAAGAAAAAGGAAATATAAATACCTTGTGAGAACGCTTCCCGTCAATGGCGACAATGAAACCAACTCCACAAGCCTCATGCTCGTTTTGGGGATCATACAGCCCTTGTGCCTTAGGTCCTTCCCATGGCATTTGTTCGCCATGTTCGCCATCCGAAGACTGATCATTCGCACTGATTCCTTGTTCACTTGATTCATCAAAATCAATATTGTTTTTAGCTAAATTCTCACAGTATTCGCAATTGTTGCCACTTTCAAGAAATTCATGTCCCGATTGAGAATCGTTAATTGTTGGGGCCATTATACGTTAACAACCCTTATGAAAATGTAGAACAGTTTTGATCGAAATTATTTTTAAGCACAGGTTAAAACTCCAAAGGGGTGGTAGATATGTTGTATAGTTTAGGTATAGGTACGTTACTTGAACTATCCTTTAAAGCACTAAAACACTAAATAAATGCAACGTTATATGTATCAGTACATATGTGTAACTTGTTAAATGTATTATTGAACCTTGGTTTCTATGGGTAGTCTATTATAACTCATTGACTTTACTTCAATATCACTGTTCTTGATTGATACGAGTTAAATCAATCGCCACTTGAATCGAACTACGTTTTGGTAAATCTGAAAAGCAAAAAACAAAAAAAAAACGTTATAAAGGTACGAGTTCCATAAAATAAAAGATTAAACGTCGTACACGTAAATTAAATGTGTACAATAGAAATTATTAAATTCACGAGGCACATGCATGCAATCCACAATATTTTGATAAAATAAAAACAATTCACATAGTGACAAAACTGTTAAAGTACCTCCGGTATTTTGTATTTTTGCGGTTAAGGAATTGCTAATGCACTAAATGATGGTAGATATGCTAGAATACTATTGGCGGCAAGCTAGCGCGATGTGAATACCACAAAAGCTTTCACATGAATGAGCGCAATTTTCTCGCAATTCTCGTATTTACTGACGCTATCAGCTGTCACTGTCACTCTGATGCGGCGGGCGTGAAGGGTGAACTCGAACTGGTGCCACAGAAGAGCACGGGCAGGCAAGCCGTGCTTTAAAAGTTCTCAGATGAAACCAGACGTAAACGTCAAATTAAGTAGATAGGTATATATGGAACATATCAGCAATTGCCGTTATTGTGTATCAATAGCATCAAAAAGGTCTATAATAGACCTTAAAATTGAATGCGCTCAACAAAATGAATCAAATTATAATCATATCATCACCATCCGTGAACGAGCCTGCACATACTTCTTAAACTACGTAGGTAGGTAAATGCATACAAATCAGCGTGGGTACGTAAATTTCTTTATTATTAATAAGGTAAATCAAGATAACCGGCCAATCTGACAAGCGATAAGAATATACTATACATGCAGGAAAGTATTGCGTAACAGAAAATTTCCATTCCATTACCAGCAAATATAGTATACGGATTTATACCTAGAATTTTCGTGGCTAAAAGCCGCATTCGTAAATTGTATATTTACATCCAAATTCATAAAGCAAAAATAATGAATTTTCATTTATTTATAGAAGGCTTAAATTTTTTTTTTTAAATTTGTTTTTTGTCTTGTGCAAATGCCTCTAAACGTGTCCAATAAATTCCTGCTGTATTTTAAATAACCCTGACAATATTTTAATCTTTAAAATCGGTGCGTTCTGCGTTCTCATCTCAGCGGCGCCAATTGTGAAATGTGAAATGGTGTTTGACGTGAAACTTATACGCAAATATTTATATATATATATAAAATGTAGAAAATAAACAGAGAGCGAACTCGCACACCTCAAGAGTCAAGAGCACTTCAATTTTATTAACGAACTACAATAAAAGATTCATTCGTTAGATAAACTCGAAGTGCAAATGCTTTACTTTTGACCTAGATCAGTTTTTTTACACCGAAAAAGATAATATGTACGTGTGTACATGTTTAGCGCATTTGCGATAATATTAGTTCATTCAACTCAACTACTTATGTTTGTGGGAAATTGTTTCGTTTAAAATTAGATATTTCGACGAAAACTTTGCCCGATCCGAGCACAATCTTAATCAGTACTGTAAACAGTAATGTACTCGTAAACTTATACGTTCCTACGGTGTCATGGAAAGTTTCATAATAGCAAATACCTATATCTATTCATACTTGTTTGAAAAATGAGTAGGTATGCAATGACGGAATTTGTACGATCTTTGATCGCATGTTTAGCAGGTTTAAGTTCTTTCGAAGCTCATGATACAGGCAAAACAGTTTTTTTTTTTGAGTTTATAATGAAAAGGACAAGTGTTGTAGGTAGCAGCCGATTGGTTCTTATAACGAGAATTCACGTTTTAAATAATATGGATCATGTACAACAGGCGCAACATGAGCTCCGCCATCTGTTTCGGTGGTTGCACACGGTATTGCCACAGCCCCTACACCCCACACGCGACGCAAGGGCGAATGTCATTTAAGGGGATTTTTAAAAAGAAGAGACAATTCTGAGCTGTCAATACAACAGCTGGATCTCCAATTTGTTAGTCATTCTCCGAAATTAAAAACGTTTTTATTTTTATTGGAAATTACTTTTGACAAAAGATGCATGTGTATATGTATACCGTATACCGTAAATAATATATACGTTCGCAAAACAAGTGATGTGTTGTTTGTTGAAGAATAACCGGATTTCGTAATTGTGTAATTTATGATAATTGGATAAGATTTTAATGTTCAGCTAAAAAGCCCCAAAACAATGAAACTTAACTTAGATAAAATTCCATTCACATACGGTTCCGAGGGCAATTGCTTGCGTTCTGCTGGACTTTGTGTCAAAACAAATTTGCGTAGTTACCTATTATTTATTTTTTGTTTCACATTTGATAAACAATGGGGGGTTACCAACAAACATTTTTAGTTTTGATTCTAACTTTTAGTAGCCCACATGGCCAGACGCTTGACAGGCGATCACACGTAGTGACAAATTTAGGACAAATGTTTACGTCATAGTGACGTCGGCATGTCCAAATTTTACATGCAAAGTTGCATGTTTAATCGTAGCTTGAGGAAAAGGACCAGAGTTGCTAGCGAGATCTACGAGCAAAAGAAAAGGCAGAAACAGGAAACCGAAGAAATTGACAGTTGCTACTCCAAAAACAATGGACAGAAGTTTTACCTAAAAGTAAGGAGATCGCTCCAGGGCAGCCAATCCCACAAGATGCAGCCCGATACTAGTAATCATATTTTAGTGTCCAGGCTAGATTTTACTATCTCGCAATGGCGAAATTTTCCATATGAAATTACCCATTGTGACCTACAAAATATTAAGTGTGAAGGTTAAGAATGATGATTAGCAAAGCCCATTGTAGAAGTAACCTATTTGACCTACTAGTGCGGTTTAATGGCAGAAATGTCAGATCTTAATACAAAACCCAAAAAGTCAAAGTCGATATCGACACTTACCAATTTTAAAGCCGTCTAAGACAGCACCTAAATACAAAACTCTAAATTTTATAAATTATAAGCACAAGATTTTGTTTGGTATTAAACTTGAAAAGTTTTTTTTTAAATGACCGTCTGACAGAATGTAATCGCATCTATTAAGGAATTAAAGATATACCTACTGCAAATGCCGTTTTATTTAAAACAGGAAACTTGAGACTTTCTAAATTAGAGAAGAATAAGTGTATCCAATATGCGTTTCTGACTACCTTGGGCTTACTCTTCGACCCGAAACCTGAACTTATAACTTATCTGTTAACTTATCAGTAGTATGATCAAACTGCGCTACGAAAATCGCCTTCGATCGATTCATTTTAAATTTGTATTTTTGATATTTTAATCTGAAAGTCAAAAACGAACTTTAACCAATACGAAAAATATGACAGTATATGAAACACTGCGCGAACTCATTGATCATTGAAATTTTCGTTGACACTATGAATCAATTAGTATTAAAACATCTTCTAGACAGTTGTTTTCAATATCAAGAAGCTTTCAACCAATCATATAAATAGTTTTTAGTTTGGACTGACTTTGTATGTTAAAAATGGTCTCTTTTTCTTTCCGCTACTAGTTCTTTAGTAATCTTAAGCTTTTTTCCTACATTATTTTGATTAAGTTGAGTGATTAAATATATAAATAAATTGGCTTCAATTGCTATCAGTTAATGGCAAACATAAGCAAAACGCGAAGTTATATAACTACGAGTGTTTCAAATATTTTATTATAATTTGCAGCGTCAATTGTGGATTTTTAATAACGCAATATTATTTAATAGCGCAATAGCTGCTGGTGTTTAAACATTTGATAATTTGCAAACTAAAGTGGTAGTGTTATCACAGCAATTGCATACTTTATCTGACATTTGGTACGCATTTGCTGTTAGACTGATAAGACCTTTAAAAAAAAAGATTATAATAAATCATTACTGTATTTTGTAGCTCACTCTTGGTCTGCAAACAGTCTAAAATACTTCATACAAATTGAATTGAGAATGCCAAGTGTGAGTAATATTTTAGTGTTTACTCGCGTTACTCAGAAAAAAAAAAACTTAAGTAAACAGATAGGTAGATACCTACTGATTTCAGTAAATGACAGTATTATTATTTACAATGCCAATCATTAATTAATTGATAGATTACCACAGTTCGCGGAAAGGTTTAGATTGCTTAAAGTGAATAATAAAAACTTTATTTCCATTATCCAAGTTCATAATCTGTAGTGATAAAGCAAAGGTGATAAGCGGGACTAATGTGGTGTACAAAATTCTACAGAATCGCCGAAAACGTTGTAACTCCTGATTTAAGGATTGTTTTCCGAATTTCGAGGAAACTTTCTCCAACTTTTTTAAAGCGAAGTATAATGCATAAGTAGCATTAATTTATTGAAAAATTAGTTTGTTTACGTATTTTTTTTTATGGAAACTTTATTTTGATGAACATTTTTTCCATTTTTGAAATTCCAACAATTTACCGATTGGTTCAGCGATTTTAGCAACAAGGCTCTGTCTTTAATCTTACGCGTGCTGAAAGACCTCGTGCAGTTCGAATCGATGTGAACATTGCTCGGGTGCAGGCAAGTAAGCCATTCAAAAGCTCGAAGTATATATAGAACTGTATAGATGATTCATGCTCTTAGCAATCTTTCAAAAACAACTTAACTGTAAATATTAATAATAATGTTGCAGGACAAAATCAGATACTTTCTACAATGATTTTGTTAAATCGCGATAACAAGCTCCTGTAGCTATTTAAAGTTAAAATTTAAAGCTGCGGACATTTTATATTTACGACTACTTTATTTAAAGGGTCGTAATACAGCTGCATAAATAAGACTTCGAATCGTCTGGAAATACATTTTTATTATCATAATTGATGGTTGTAAAGGGTGATTTTTTAAGAGGTTTAGAACTTTTTTTAACGACAAAACACAAAAAATTCGAAAAAATGAATGAAATATTTATTTGAATCGATAGTTTGAACCTTGCAATTTAATGTTTAAAGATAATTTCATGCAAATGTTGACCGCGGCTGCGTCTCAGGTAGCCCATCCGCTGAGTCCAATTTTGGCATACTCTTTCACACATATCGGCCGGTATCTCACGAATGAATGCATGGATGTTGGCTTCCAGTGCGTCAATCGAAGCGGGCTTGTCCCTATACACATTAGCCTTGGCATACCCCCACAAAAAATAATCTAATGGTGTCAAATCGCACGATCTAGGCGGCCAATTGACCGGCCCGAAACGTGAAATTAACTGTTCACCAAACTCGCCTCGCAATTGCGCCATTGTTTCGCGTGCTGTGTGGCATGTGGCACCGTCTTGTTGAAACCACATATCATGCAAGTCAACAACTTCCATTTCGGGCAAAAAAAAGTTTGTTATCATCGCTCGGTAGCGTTCACCATTGACAGTAACGCTGCGATTCGCATCATCTTTGAAGAAATATGGCCCAATAATGCCGCCGGCCCATAAACCGCACCAAACAGTGGCTTTTTCGGGATGCATTGGTAGCTGTTGCAATGCTTCTGGCTGATCTTCACTCCAAATGCGGCAATTTTGCTTATTTACGTACCCATTCAACCAAAAATGAGCCTCATCGCTGAACACAATTTTTCGATAAAAAAGCGAAAAAGAACATTTCGAACCGAGCACGAATTTTGATAGTAAAATTCAATAATTTGCAAGCGTTGTTCATTTGTAAGACGATCCATGGTTAAATTGCAAACCAAACTGAAGCTGTTTGACAGTGACACAAGGTACTAAACACACGTCAGCTGTCAAAACCAGTGTTGCCAAAACCAAACCAGCTAAAAAATCACCCTTTATAAAGCTACGTGAAGTTTAGGAATTTTTTGATTAACTGGTATTATTATTACTATACAAATTTTAGTCCCATTAAAGAATTTTAGTCTTTTGTACACAGTTTGGAATATATCAAGTGCCATTATAAGGCAGATACCCGCATTGGTTTCGATTGTGAATCTGAAGAAAAACAATACGAATTAGATAAAAAGACTGTTTCTTTCTTGCTTATTTTATGCTTTTTATATGTAGTACAGTGAAACCTGCGTAAGTTGGCTACCTGTGGTTCAGACATTTTTGGCCAATTTTGAGAACTTACAAAAATCTTTCAGTCTCTCTGAGGACGACGTCAACTGGATTGCAAAGGCTCCTGCTTTAGTCTCTACAATATGTTTATGAAGTTCGCTCCTCCCAGACCCAAATAATACAGAACAATTTGCTTACGTTCTGAAACGTCAACAGCGTTCTATTTCAATTTAAAAAAAAAAGCAAGTATATGCTGCACACGAGCCTATAAAATAAATAAATAGTTGGCGCAACAGGTCTGCCGGGACCCTAGGCCTAGCTTCTCGCAACCATTCGTTTCGTGTGAGTTTTTAATTTTTGGGACGAATGGAAGGGATCTACAGTTTTATGCCGGGTCCAAACGACTAATTGAGAAGCGCCTTAATGATAGTTATACTCTCGGATGTTTGTCAGACGTTCGCGAGAGGTGGCGCAGCGGAAAAAAAAACAAATTTAGTTATTTTTTCAGGATTCGAACCCTCGCTTAGTAGTTCAAAACACTAACCCACTAAGCCACTGCGCCATACCAGCCTATAGTTCTAAAAATAAAACTCACAAACACGAATGGTTACAAAAAGGAACAAACCGAGAATCGCAAGACTCTAAACGACTGTAGCAACTGTCTGTTTGTTTACTCTTTATTGTATTTGATTTATAAACAAACAACGTTTTGCGTTTGGATACCAAAAATCCGTTCTAATTTGAATAGTAGGGGTTTTTTCCACCAAGCCCATAAGATGTGACGACATCATTATTCATTATCATTAATCTTCATAGGGTGATGGCGTGTAAGTTCGGCTACCACCAGTAGTCAGCCTCTGGCGAAAAATAAAACTCCCTTGGCCAACATTACTTCTATCTGTGTTGAAAAACTTGCAACAATCCTGCTCCTGCTTTGCGCGTACAAAATATGTTTGCGTACAGCTTTCATAGGCGCAGGAAACGAGTGGTATTTCAGAAAAAAAATTAGGAGAAGTGATACAAAAAATACTATTCCATTTAAGGTACTTGCATCTTGTGATTATTTTTATGTCATTGACGGTTTATTTTTCTTATTTCTTAATTTAAAATGTTATAAACATTTTTTGTTAAATAATTAAGAGGTCAGACTCTTATGAGACATTATTTTTATGATTATCTTAGGTTGAGCCCCTTTCCCATAACCGACTATGCAAAATGAATGAAAACTTCAATATCAGTAGTCAGCCCCCCCCCCCCCCCCCCCCCCCCCCCCCTGTACATTTACTAGAGAAATGGGGCTGAATATGAAAGACACGGTTCCAAACGTTCTCCAGTTGTCAGCCGCCCTGTTGTTATGAAAATGTGTGAATTAAATTGGGGCTGACTACTGGAGACTTACATGGCCGACTAATGGAACTAAGGGGCGACTACTCCAAAATCTTCCCTACTTCACTATTATTTTGAAAATAGTTTGCATTATGCATAAGTATTTTCCAATCTTTGCACTTCAAACATCCAGAAAAACCAAATACTTGATTAAACAGTTGAACAAGGGATTTTTATAGACCAATCACAAAAACATAAAAAATAAGTTAAAAGACTGATTGCTTGTGCCATCACTCTATACCTACCTAAAGAATTCCATCTCACTTGGCATATGCCACACTTCAACTGAATCTAAATCCTGTCATCAGCCACTTCCCTTCTTCGTAAGAGAGTTATGGGTTTTTATTTGAAAAGCCATCTCGTTTGCGACATTAAATGTTATTCCACTCGGGTTTCTGTTTATTTGCTTCCGCTAGAGTGCTGGAGATAATATTCTTCAGAAGTAATTTATTTATTGTTTGCAAAATAAGTATAGTTCAGTTCCAGCAAACAAAACGCTATACTCAAACATAATTAAATAAATGCGTAATTTTATCCCATCTCAATTTACTTTCCACGGGCAGGAATGCATTTATCTATGAATATATAGATCGATTATACACTCAAGTGGTTAACGAACACATTCAAAGAACCATAGAGCTATCTTGAATGCATACTTGTACAATTTGTTGCATAATTAGTCTGTAATTACATCGTACATCCAGATAAGTACGAACGTAAATAGGAAATTCACTCGCTGTGGGTGGCAATGGAATGACCTCTCAAGGGTAACCTATTGCGATGCAAATTTAGCTGATTGCGCATTTATGAATGGAAAAAAACAGCGCACGTACAAAAAATCGATCTCTATAGATTGGAGAACAGTTTAAAATATCTTTTTAGATGCTAGGTGTATAAATAACAGCAGCAGCACTCAAATCATTCCTTGGGTTTGTGGTCGATATTCGATATGAGAATGTATAAATAAGACGTAAATAAGTCTATTGAGTTTCACGCAGTAATTGCTTGCTTGTAAGTGCTGTATCGATTTTCATTGATAACAATACTACAGGTCGTCGCTGCGTAATCGAATTGAATAAATTGTGAATGTATTGCAGTCACGACTAACTACACACGTTATAACGTGATCTGGTAATGGTTAGCATTTAATTAACAGCTTTATAGATCTATAGATCTTTGAGTTGAACATTGTGTGGCAGCATGTAGTAATTTATTATGCCTAAAGTAAAGAGAGACGCGGCCTTACCAATAAACATTTTTAGTTTCGACTTTAAATTTACTAAGTTCACAGTGGCTATTTTTTCCACACAAATTTCGCAATTGTGAGCATCCTTTAATTTAGAGTCGAGACCAAAATTTGCTATGTTTGGAATTATTGGAAGTTCTAAAAATCGAATGTCGTTTTCCATTGGACAAGAAAAAAAATATTTTTTTCAAGTTCGAAACAGTTTTTTTGTTCTATAAATCAGCTGCTGTAAGTTTTCATGTTCCATCGGACGCAAAAAAGCAATATTTTTCAGAGTCAGAATCAAAACACTTTCTCGTATCTCCAAAACATTTGACAATTGTTTAGCTTTTACATTTATAGACGTCGAGTCTGCGGAAAATAGAGAAATATTTATAAATATTTGACCGAGGCAATAGCTATCAAGTAAAATGGGTGGATTTAATAAAAAAAAACAATTGCAGTTTAAAATCAGCTGGCGTTTAAATCACACACCAACACAAATTCAACAAAAGAATAACCACATTTTATTTTCCATTGGAAACGAAAATCTGAATCTGAAAATCCCAATGAAAATTCATACGATTATGGTGAAACGCCATTCATATTCTTTTATATACTGCAGCCGAAATTAAGGATTAAGAATGAAATTCGTTGGATAACATTTGCAATAGTGGTAGACTGTGGACACCATGTGCATAATGTTTTGTGAGATTCGGTTTTCTACCTTTGGTGTTGCTACTTTTTTTTGTATTTACAGTCAAAATGAATGTTTAAATGGCCAAATAAATGTATATTTCTATTTAAGTTAAAATTGCATATTTTCGGATTAAATATCGCAATATATATATATAAATACATATATCAATCAGACATTGTGTGTGTTGGTGAGTTCAGGGCAATTTTTTAAAAATATTCCGGATAGTTCTGTCGTATTAAGAATTGACCTGGAAGTGCCCTTTTTTCTTCAATAGGCGTTTTTCTTTTTTAGTTCACAGCTGAGCACTGAATTGAGCTCGAGTATTATGAGCGCTCAGATCGTCATTTCAACGTTATCCTGTTTTTTTTTTTGTCAAATGTGAGTGTGTATGAATATGTGTAATCAGCTTTTTATGCCCAATTCACAATGTCGCGTTGACGCGCGCGTGCGTTGACAGATTATGTAGAAACAAAGCGTTCATATGCTGCCACACAAAATACAACCTCAGGCGTTGGACCGACTTTAGATCGTAAATATCGTAAAGTTCAACGCGACGCCTGAGTAGACCTACTCTCTACTCTCACGCGCGTTTGACAACTTTAGAATTTTTAATTGTTTGCTTTGATGTCGTGGGGTGTGCCCTTCTTAGTTGGAGTGGCACAGAATCACTAGGCCTGTGCTATATAGATCATTGATTTCCATGGTTTACAACAACTTTTGTTGACTCACATGATCTATATAGATCTATATAGATCATGTGAGCATAATAAAAAAGGCCTACTAATGTTTATCACACTCAAGTTTTAAAAAGCAATATAATGTTTTTATAATGCAAATTAATTAATTTAGTTTGTGAAAATGACGAATACCTTTTTTTTGTGGGGCTAATACTTATTTCTTCAGATTTTCTTAAAAAAAAAAAAAATAATAATCATTGGTTTTGTATCTTTGTTAAGGTTGTTCTTTACATTATTCTCATGAAGGATTTTTTTTTCGATTTTGGAGAATCCTTTTTTAATTCTTGCACAAAAACTACAGCTACAGACAAAAAGAGATTAGACTTGAAATTTGAATTCTGCTCTCTATTTGTATACATTAGTTAAAACCAAACCGAACTTTTAATCTGTCATGCTCTACTCTCTTAGCGCGCATTCGCTTCACAGCAGCATTTTGTTTTACAAAATTTTTGTTCGCGCGCTTTGGCATTTAAAATCGTAAAGATTCGATAATGCGTGTCAAAGCGCGCCGACGCACGCACGCGTTCAACGCGACATTGTGAATTCGGCATTACTCAGCCTGCTTCCAGTAAATTTTTTCTGAGCTCTTAGAGCGCCCTCTGATCATGCTCTGATGTGTCTGAGCTAAAAAAGAAACACGAACTTTTGGTTAAGCAGTTCAAGTTCTGGTCTGAACTAAAAACGAAAAATAGTTCAAGTTCTGCTCTGAACTAAAAAAGAAAAACGCCTAATGATAGAAATGGCAATTCGTTTTCGTTTCTTCAATCGAAAACGCCATAAGATTCGGACTATTGCAACTTAGTACGGAACTATCTGGCTAACTTTAGGCAGAAGCGATATTCTCTTCTCAGAATCACCAGAAGAGTACATTTTTTACGCCAATGGAACGTTTTTAGAAGTGATTTTTTCTTCTCTTTGCCCAATGGAAAACGACATAAGGAAGTTGCACACTGCTTGCTAAGGGCCGTGCTAAATAGAAGCAGAAAGCTTTTTTAGTTGAAGTCTTGGTTAATAACGATAAACTAAAATTAACCATCAAGTGCTAAAGTCAAGCTGTGCTAACCGACAAGATGCATTTAGAAAGTTGATAATTGTATTGTTGATAATATTTCGAACGATATCGCCCAGACAATTATCATTATAAGTGATGTTCAGCTGGTTCAGGCTTATGGAAGCTTATTGAATTATACACTTGATGCGTGAAGGACCCAGTGTTCTTGATTCATTACACTAGACCTTAGCACAATTCTACAGCTTAAGAAGCAAAGTATATAGTGCAGTTAATGTGTTATAAGCTCATTTAGGCATGATTAAAAATATTCACTCTTGCCATTCGCAAGCAAGCCGGTAAAACGGGTATTTTTTTGTGTTTAGATAGTATCGCAAAAATGTAAACACAGAAATAGAACAAATTCTATATATGTTTCGTTTTGTAGGTATGTGTTTTGTGGTACTTTAATTCAAAAATAAAATATTTCTTGTTGACAAAACATTTCCTTTGTTTTGATATTTATTCAAATACCAACATTTTATAAATCACGCTGCGCCCATGACAACTTGTACTTTTTTTTTTTCTCAAGTGCACAATCGTTAAGTGTTCGATGGAGTGTAGAAAGACTTTGGTGAAGACTGAAAGCGTTTTGAACTCATAATAACACCTACAGGCAACAAAATGAAGAAGGCCAACACGCACACATCGAAAAAATATGAAGAAAATGGGCCTCGTTGCATTTTTATCACCATCGCCTCAAGACCTGAAGTGGAGCTGTTGTTGACATTCGTTTCCTAGGGAATAAGGAAAATAGTGTTATATAATACAGGCACTCCGATTACGATTACATACTTTGGGTGGTATGAATAAAACATAGCAATTGCTACGAAAATGAGACCTTTTACTAAATGTCTTGTACGCACATTTTTTACATACATTCGTATGAATAAAGACTAGCATTTGCGTTCAGAAAAAGGTTCTAGGTTGTAGCTAATGTCGTTTTCGATTGAAGAAAAGAATTGCCCTTTCTTTGAAAAGAACGAATCTAAAAGTGGTCTTCCTATGTTTCCAATGCTTCATTGGAGGAAAAAAAGTGCACTTCCCGGTCAATTTTTAACGACAGAAGAATACGGAATATTTTTTAAACAATTGCTTTGATTTCTTCGTTTTTTGTTTGTTTAAATAAAATTAAACGGGATCACAATCCCAAAATATGAAAATAAACGTGCAAAATGTAAACTTTAATTGAATTATTTTGATTCGGCCGAATTTCTACTACATAATTTGTTTATTGATATCAAGTGTTAAATAGACACTTCGTAAGTTGTCTGTAATCGAAATGTTAAGTTTGTGCGAAGTGCACTCTTATAAGTAAATACACAAATTATCATATAGATGTTGTTTGCATCTAGTTGAGGTGCTAGATCTAGCAAGGTCAACATTCTTATTTAAAGTGGTGTAGATCTAAAACGGTGGCACAGTTAATTAAAAGGGAGTTGTTACTTTTTTTCAAATACATCCATAATACCTACATTTCTTACGCACAGGGGATTACAGACAGAGGTCAAAACTGGTTATTATTAAAATAATGGGATCTTGGAGTCGTACCAGGGGCGATACATTTCACTTTCGTTTGACCCCACCATTAGTTTCTAACAATCAAGTCTTCTTATGTTCTTATATATGAACGTAAACGAAAGTGAGATATTGCGCATTTGAATATTTACAATCAAACACGTTTTCTTTGTATATATTATAATTTTAAGGAATATCATACGAAGAAAAAACAGCTTTGCATCTGTTTTCAGTTCTCGATCACGAAGTAATTCGAATTTGTTTGCAGCAAAAAAAAAAACGACTCTGCCTTTTTACCCGACTGGACACAGGGAGGGTTATGTGTTTCGCGCGTATCCTATGTACGTTCCTACGGGACTCCCTGTAGCTTAAGCTGCTTGACCGATTTTGAAGAGTGAGGTGTCATAATATTCGTATTCTTCCCCGGAGTGTCATAGGCTAAAAAATTTAAAAATAAAAAAAAATTAATTAAAAAAAACAAAAAACTCGACTGACTGTTAAAAAAAAAGAATTAAAAAGATGTGAACAAGACGCATTTAAGTATAACTAACTATTTGGCAGTCGTAGTGTCAACTAGTCTCCGATTGTCAATTAGTTAGGTACAGGTACTTAAATGCGTCTTGTTCAAATCTTTTTAATTAAAGCCATTCCTCACCGAATTCACAACTCGAAGTGCATACTCGTACATTCTTAGTCTAATCGAAGCTCTAGGAGTTGCTTTGGTGATTCCAAATCTTTATATAATAGTAAAAGAAGTTCCCATCACGGGTCCCATAAAAAATTATACCTATATTAATAAAGTTGCATTCAAAAATATCACGCATTCCTAACACGGAAGATTAAAGAGATGCGCAATATTAAAGAGCCGTCTGATCGAAAGGAACAGCACTATCTAACACGCAAAAATACGTGACACTGTCGGCCATTTTGTTTATCTGGAGGGAATTATGGGAAAGTTCTGCATGTTGATGTTGATATTTTTATAGCGATGGCTTACAAAATTTCTCTTTCCTATAAAACAAAATGCCTGCCGGAAGTTATGAACGGACAATTATTTATTTATTTCGTATAATTGATTGATGAATTGTTGGTTTAATTTACTGAAACTAATAACCACTCTCATTTTACATGTCTTAAATCAGAAATGGAAACCTTTTCAAGTGATTGCAGAAATGCTGGTCGCCGGAACTTTTGTTTATTTTTATTTTACATATCTATAATTATTATGGGTAGAGCATCCGTGACACTTTAGGCATCTGATTTGTGATCTCATTCTTACTTCTTAGCATTGACTGCTGGCAAACGGATCTCTCTGTCTTGTCTCATGCAAAAATGCGCGGGCGTGATGTTGAAAATGTAAATTGTATGAAGACTACTTACACTTGATTGTCAGAGTTTGAAAATTATTTAAACAAATTCAAATAATGAGAAGACCGATGATGAATTAGTAATGTAATTTGAAATACCTATATATACTTATAAAGTGACTGCGTCGAAGAGTTCTTATTATTATTTCTTCAACAATAATTCACAAACGATTCTACAATAATTTCTCAATAGAAATGGTCAGGGGCAGAGCTCGTGTAGCGACAATCGTTCTAACTTCTCGCTTTTCTAGCAATATGCAGCAGTAAATATATTTAAGCATATTTACGTATAAAATGTAAAGTTAACAGGTGAATATATTTAACCAAGTGTTATTTAAGCTATGTAAGATTTCGTTATTGTAAAAAAAACACACACACAAAAAAACGAACTACAAAAACCAAAAAATTAAATATTATATTAAAAAGTTAGTGTTAAAGTTAATGTTTACTAAATTAGACCAATTTTTCAAAATAAATGGAAATAATCCTATTTAATTGTGGTCGCACAATGAACCTAATTTGGTCTACGTAAATTACTCCACCAAACCTGACAATACGGCCTAACAAGTATTCAACCACAAGAAGCTTTACAACCGATTAACCAACTCCTGCACAAATAGCTGATAGATGATACTAAAAAAATGTCCATTGAATGGACAATCCGTTACTATAATTTTTATCAAAATGTTCATAAGCAATTGAAAACCCCAAGTCGCGATTTTATTGTTTACAACTACTTGTGACATTTAAAACGATTAGATTCCATGTGTCTAGGGAAAGCAAACGATCTATGAACTTGAAAAAAATGCTCTGGCTATAAATCACAGTTTAGAGATATAAAAACACAAAACACTCAAATACATGGGTAAAGTGCGCCACGAGATGATCAGCTGCTTTGTTATCTTTTAAAATCCGAATTGGGGTTACTGTATGTATAGGTACTGACAGATTCTTGTGGCTTTAGGAAAAAACTGTTTCTCTTAAATTTGCCCAAGGCAAACAAATTTTTATTATAAGCAATTCAAATATTGATTCAATTTTTGAATTCTGTAATGCGCTTGCCATACAAACAACAAAAAAAAAAAACAAATTATATTAAGGTTACTAATTGATTCTAAGTTCTTGTGCAATGTCTGAGCTCCGAGGTTTAACTTATGTTTTTACCGGTTAAAATGTTGAAATCGCTAATTTGTGAATTTATAGAATGCGAGCGAGCAATATTTAATTCATGCCTTAATCGTAAACGATAAGTTTAGACACATTGCATAGCATGTCATGTCGCGTGCACGTGATCTTGGCAGACGCAAGTTGTTTGCATTTGAGATGAAATGTTCAAGATTAAGCAACGTTCAGTCTCAGTGCTCTCCCATTTGGAAGTACTACCTGAAGTTCATTTTGTATACCGTATACCATACGGGATAAGGTATATTCTCGTTGCAACGCACCTTTTGAAGTCAGCGGTATAATTGCAGTTTTAATCCGTTTTTTATTCAACAGCTGGCAATGAATAAGTCGCATATATGCACCGTGACTGGTCACACGGCACTTTTTCGTTCTTAAGACGTTTGGCTGAATTGCTAGCATAGCTTTATATTTCATGTTAGCTTAGATAATTCAGAAATTGAATAAGAATTCTTGTGACACAAACAGTTTTTTGAATTAGCGTTAAGGGGAAAACAATAATGGATGTAGGTGTACACGCAAATATTTTTAGAGTCGCATTCATGAGAACTATTAAAAAATGTAGATTTATCGTTCCTGTTTTTTTATTTAGTCAAGAGCCTTATGGAGCTGTTATGAGTTCCGTGATTTGGATATTCAACTACATATTTTTGAATACCTACCAACACATACACAGAAAGGAAATCTAAAAATCTAATAAACAAAACATGGAATGCGATTGTCATTGAAAAACTATTTTAAAATAGCAGTTGTTACACAAATCGTTTCACAATACTGATCTACAGGAGCTAAGCAATGAGCTTGTTAAATTTCATACTTTAGGAAATGTAGGCGGTGCAGCAAAATAGCTGTTATTTCCCCAAATAAACAAATAACACCCACGGGCGTTATTTCTAGTCTGAAGTGGAAATAAGGCCAACGACAAAAAAAGCATTAACCCACAGTTGTTATTGCCATTCAAAATTGGCATAAAGGCCCACACTAGAGAATAATTATTCTAATTTGCACTCGATAAAACACAAAAAAATCTTAGATATAAAGCGTCTTGAGCAAATATGAATATGACTTATCACTACCTATCCTTAGACTTTTCTCTGAATAACCAACTAAATATAAAAAAAATATGTCTTAGCAGTGGAAAAGTGTAGGTACCTATGTTTAAGCCTAGTAGGTATACAGTTCGCGTAAAGTCCAATTTTCATACAAATTTTTCACGCCGAAATGTCAGAATGAACTTTTCACAAAAAATTCCACTAGGCAGTACGAAGTTCGAGGGAATAATAACTGCTTCAACGACTGATTTGTAGGTGTCGGTATTAAAATCTCCCCGCCACAGCTACCTATTTCACTTAGCTTTTATTGTACCTACGTCCCTTTAAATCTTTGAGATTTATATAGAGTAAAATAAATTGCTTACTTAACTTACAAATCTTTAAAAGCTTTTCCTGACCCATCGTTTTTCAAATTAAAATTATTTTATTTCAAGATTAATTTTTATTTTAATAAAATAAGTTTTAAATGAGAGGTGCATGTGCAATGCGTTTGGTCAGAATTAGTAAGACAGCATTTACATACCCAGTTCGTCTTTTTGGTTCTCTTGTTCAAAAATTTACCGAAACCAGATGAAAATTACCAAAAATTATCAACCAAAAAAGTTACCAAATTTGGTAAAATATATAAGCTAAATAAAAAACGACAAAGTGTCAACCGTGCGGCGTTGTCGTGTCAAAAATTGAATAACAAATTGAGTATGCCATGGAGTCAAGAAAGATAGAATTTTCTATTATTCTTGAAATGGAGTTGAGAATGGAAATTGGTGTTTTCGAGCAATAGCGCTGTTGAAAAAGCATGTACCTATGTATGTACCGCATTTATGCATTAAACTGAATCACATCTAATTTATCTCAACTGTTAATTTGTAGCTATTTTGTGATAAAACTGACAATTTCGATCGAAAATAATATCTTTCTCTTACTACCTACATGTGAGAACTTGGAAAGTGGTCTTTAAGAAAATCAATTTCTTTGAAAACTAATGGAACAAATGTTAGCCTCGGGGTACCTTACCCAGAACTGTAACCAGTTGGTGGGAGTCCTTTAATGTGATTTTGAGTCCTTATGCCCACAAACTGTAGATATATACTGTATAGGTACCTACGTATATTATGTTTATCAAACACGACCATAGACCGATAAAACATTAAATACATTTTTTTTATGTGATCTCAGCGGTGGTTTATGCGCTTGCCATAATGCCATCGTAAAATACACAAACCAAAGGAAAACCGTCCCAACTTGGGAAAGTTTTTGAGTAAAATTAACCAAACTAGCATTCGCTTGAAATCACGAAAAGGAGCCTTTAATCTATGACGTACTGATCAATTTAAGTAGTAGTAATTATGTATTCACCTCCGTATGCATTATGTCATTTATATTTACCCATATTTTTTTATATACCTATTTGATGAGCTACCAAAGAAAAATAGATAGACATGTGTCATTATTAAAAAATATGGCCGGTGTCTTAAATGGTGTGCTTATCCTAATTCTAAATCAATCAATTTAATGAAAATTAAAAGAACACATTTACATAAACAAACATTGGGTGGTACACGATTATTCTCATTCACAACATTTAATTTTCTAAATTAAATTAAAAATAAATTTTAACCGCCTAAAGATTTGAGTTTAAAAAACTTTCAAAAAAAATATCAGACAAATAATTGAATACAATGCGAACAGATATTTTAAAAATATGTCCCATTACTATTAGTATCGCCACTTTCCAATCTAAGGGCACTCCCATACTCTTACAATATAATAATTATGAGTATGTACACAAAATAGGAAAGGGAACCTTGCACCCAGATGAAAATATTGTCCAAGTCATCTTGCGCAATCTCCATTTTTCCTTTCTTTGCCAAGAGTGTGTAGGTATAATAAATTAATTAAGTAGATACACATTACACTATTTTTACATTACATACCTACGTACACTAGTTTTCCAACGCACAAGGCACAACAATTATTTTACGCCGCGAATAAAATTGACATTTTATTTACAGATTGCAGATTCAGTTGCAAACAAACCCATTTAAAATTTCCTTGAAACGATTGCCGGTTCGTTTTGTTTTGCACTTCTACGTTCTACGTTCTACGTTCTACCACACATGGTCTACAGAATAAAACTTATCAGAAAGGGGAATAGGTATCGCAAAGAATGTTCGCGAACGATTTTGCCTATCGACTTTTTTTCCAAAGGATAATTTATTCGTCGTGAACATGGACGGAGTTACATAAATCCTGTAGACCTTTTTTCTGAAGAGGGAAGCTGTATGTATTCACTTTTTTTTTGTACTTGTACCAGTGTACCACCAGCACCAAACACCCTTCTATGACCCTAACACAATCCGGATAAAGGAGAATGCAATTACGTTATTAGAAATGATGTAGGTTTTCGGCGACACTTTAAATAAAAATGTGTTTTAATTTTTCCACATTTTTCTCTATACTAATCCCAATGGAAGCATTTTTTTCTCAACTAAAAGTAAATTCTTTGCATGCGCAGCGCAAGAGGGCTTCTCTGCCACATAAACGTAAAAGCAAAATTTATTGAATCAAGAATCAATGAAAGAAATACTGCAAAACTCATGACAAATATGCATATTGGAATAAATAAACGAAATTTTTAGCAAATAATAAGTTATAGGTAGGTAGGTATGTTTACTTGTTTCACTCTTCTTTTGGGAAAAATATCTGGAAGCTATTCGTTGCTAAGCTAATAGCTAAGGACGGCGTCTTATGCTAACCGAACACCGAATGAAACTGAATGCGAGCAAATTGAAATCACTCTACGACGACGCCAGAAGCAGAACTTACTAAGCTAAGCAAAGCAAAGTTTTAACAGTCTCAGTGAAAAAACGTCACTTTGGAATTGAATAAAAAGCACGGGAAGAAGCAGCAACGAGATACAGCGCACGCCGACCGTTGGCTAGCAGAGAGAGAATATTACGATGGATGTAAAAACGTAAAATGAATACAGAACAGATTCTAGATTCTACAGCTCATGTCACAAAACGGAAAGAACGAATACACGGATTCAATCCACTGTAGACAAAAAATACCTTTTGGTATCTACCTAAAGGGAAGAAGAACTTGCATACACATAGTGTTATCCATGTGTTATCTATGGGGCATTCGCATTCAGCATGCGTGAACTTATGGAACGGAGTTACCGTCTTTTACGCATAGTATTAAAAAACCATACCGTACGAATCATCAATAAACACGAGAAACCGAATAAGTAACTATACCTACCTACATCTCGGAGATAGATGGACGATTGGTTTGGTATAGAAAAAAAGCTACACTACAGCATGCTAGGATGCTTCTTTAGAAGGACTATTGGAAGTGCTATCCTTTTTTCTGTTCGAAGAGCAATAAGAAAATACTTGCCTAATTTTTTTTGATTTGCCTGATACCTACCTACACAATGTTTACTCAAATTAAAAATCTTTTTATAAACGATGACTTTAAATTTTAGTAAGCATTGTGTAGGATCGTTTCAGGTATAGGTATGTCTTAAAACTTTTACGCATTGGAGTCTTAAAACAAAAATTTTTATTTGAGAACTTCAAGTATTTTTGTCGTTTTCCATTGTGATTTTCAGATTTTGCTCTCAGATTTCAGATTTTACGTGCCCAATTGTACATTAAACGAGATTTTTCATTCTTTGCACCGTAAAAATGGTGCGTGTTTTAAAAGTCAGCTGTTCGTAAATTTTGATTTAAAGTAAGTAATAGCACACTTTAATGTTTGACAAATGACAAATGCTTTGGGGTTGGTGTAAGTGGGTCGAGATTCCCAAAATTGCTCTGACTCTGAAAAAAGTGCTTTTTCATGGAAAACGGCATTAGTCTCTCTTCTGAAAACCAACCATAACCTCGATAAACAATCACCTCGAAAGCAAAGCCAAGCACATAGGTTAGGATTTTCAGCACGCAATTACAACAACTACACTCTACTTAAAACTTCGAGGAATCACAGTAGTTGTTGTAATTGCGTGTTGAAAATCCTAACCTATGTGCTTTGCTTTGCTGAAGCCCGTATGACATCACATTTTTTTTTTGCATTTTTTATGCTTTTAAAATGAAACTAGAGCAGTACGAAGAATTATAACGAAAATTCCCGATAGGAGTGAGTGCGTACACACCAACTTCATTAATGTAGACACGATAAAAAAAATGCATTAAAAATGTATTCAAATCACATTTCAAGATTATTTGAATATAAATTCTATTGAAAATTTGCGGTTGCTTTGTAAACAATTGCTACCCCCTTTCGTAATACACTTTTAGTATCTTTTACACGCCGCTGACTTTTCAACATTTTAAAAATGAGGAAAAAATGTAGTGTCATACGGGCTTGAGATCGAAGCTCAAAAAAATACGCCTAATATGTGAATATCGTATACCTAGGTTGGTTATTATTTTAAACCTGAACAGCAGTATTATTTTGTTCGAACTACCTATCTCGATTTCAAAGTTGCATTCAAAAGCAAAACAACTTGGTATTCGGCCTTCCATCTCTCTCAAGTGCCGTTTCATACTATATAGATATATCTATCTATCTAATATGAAATTAATGGATAGATGATTTTAAGATTCAGAAAATAAATTGAAAAAAATTACAATTTGGTAAATTTGTTTAAAAAGATCTAATTACTGTGATACAGATAAAAGCAGTTCTTCTTCTTCTTTTACTATTTGAACTTACCAATCATTCTCAATATTCATGTTTTATCCTTTTGATATCGGCTTCTACTTTCTACTATTAGAAAGTATAATTTGGACATATTTTTAGATGGCGAGACTGACATTACCGTCACACTTAAGCCCAATTTTGGATTGGCTCACTTCATTAAACTGTTGCCATCTCTGCGTGGAAAATGATTTGTAGGAGAAATATATTTAAATTTAAGGTGTTTCTTTAAGAGAATAATAAAAAAAACATTCGAAATTGTTTTCTAAATTAAAAAAAAAATTCGAATTCAGCAAACTACATGTACATTTTTAAAAATACACTAACTACCTACGACAATGGCCACATTCAAGAATCTAGTTATCTTAAGTCGACTAGATTGGTCTGGATGAGATGTAACCTGAACGCAAAAACTAGATTGGTCGGGAACGTCACTTTTTCTACGTCAGCCACATATAAGAACTGTCAACTTAGTACTCAGTTACGAATTCCTCGACTAGATTCGTCGGCTACCCCTCCATAAACGTCAACTGAAACATCTGCTCTCACGACCGATTTCCCCCAATCAGAGCCGAGTTTCATCTAGTGAGAGAGCTGTCAGACTTACTAAACTAGATACTTGAACGTCCCCAATGAAGAGTTTTGATACTATTTTGTATCCAATTCAGGGTTTTTTCCCATTACTTGAAAAATTAATGGCGCTCGGAGCAGTTTACCGCGTCTCATTTGTATTGTGTTCTCTACAAAATGTACCTATACAAACCAAGAATGATAGATTCAGATTCTATTCTATTATTCTTGTATACAAACGCTTTAACTACAGAATGAAATTCAGAAATTAAAGGGTAACGCACATAGCATAACATTCTAGTAAAAGCAGAAATGTAGTCAACTTAAAAGAATTGTATGTTGTATCTTGTATGCATACACGGATTATTATTATTTTTTTAGGTATAAAAGTTTGAATTCAAAAACGAGAGACCAAAGTGTGTTATCTCATCTAGACTCCCACAGATGACGCTGATATCATTTGGATGTATCCAGTTCTTATTTGACACTTGACAGCTGTCAGTTGCTGCGATACTGTTGTTGTATTCGAAAAACAACACGTTTTTTTTTTAACTGGTCGGAAAGTATTTTCTAGAAAATCTTGAATTAAATAAAATAATTCAAACTTTGCTGCTGAAAATAATTTTACGATAATGGCGGCATACGAAACCCAGTTTGATGGAATTTTATTGGCGATGGCTGAAAAGCATCGTGAAGGAGTTTCTGAGGTATATAGTTTACACTAAATAAACCAAATAATACATAAATTAACAAGAAATTCTTTGTATAGTTTTTGGGCACAATTGCAAGTTTTTTGGGTAGAAAAACAGATTTCTTCACTGGAGCAACGCAAAGCCAATGGGAAAAAGTAAAACTTCTTAGTTTATTTCTTAAAAATAATTTCATATCAAAGTTTTTTTTTTTAGATGCTTTTGACTATTTTTCGAAAAGCTGGCAAAAAAGCTGAAGAAGCAGAGAAAGAAAAGATTAAGGAGCGCGAGGAAGCGGAAAAAAGACGCTTGGATAAATTACGCAAACAAGACGAAGCAGAACAGAAGTCTAATGAGTCACAGATAAGTGAAATTACCGATGAAGAAGCTGCACAAATTATAAAGGAAGAAGAAGCAAAGTAAGGAAAATCCATACCTTATTTTAAACAACATACTAAATATTGATATTTAAAGGAAACAAATTAGTTCCGATGGACCTGATGTATCTAAACCAATCGAAGAGGTTTCGGAAGATGCTGAAGAAGCAGAGAAGGGCAAGCTTATGCCAAATTCGGGAAATGGTTGCAACTTGCCAAGCTATTCTTGGACACAAACATTGCAGGAAGTCGAAGTAAGTGCATTTTAAGAATTTAGCCATCATATAATGCATGTCACACCAGAAACGAATGCTTTGTTTAAGTGGGTAGAGCCTATAAAAGCAATCAAACTGGTTTTGCAGACAAGCTTCCCTATCAAGCATGGAACTCGTAATCGCTCTTACAAAGTTCATTTTTATTCACTATCAAGTTTGAGTTGGAAGTAATTCTGAACATCAGGACAGGTATGCTGTGAAACAGGCAAATAGAATTTATTTTCCTGAGTTTCCCGAAAAAAAATGTTTGATTGCTGAATTATATATTCCTTCCATTCGTCCCACAAAAAAATCACATAAACGAATAGTAGTGAGAACATATACGAACCTTATTTTAAGTAAATACCTATAATGTAAATTTATAGGTTTGAATTATGCCAGCTAACTCAGCTTTTCTAATTTATTACAAATAAAGAAGCCAATAACCTGTTGATCTCTGACAGGCTGAATAACTGCACCCTTTTTCAAAAACAAGCTAAAGTTTGCAAACCAATTTCACCCTGTTTGCACAACCTTGGATGACGAATTTTCAAAATCCCATCTTTTTTGTTTGGATCACAATAATGTTACTATATTTACGCATGTTTGGAGTGTTTCAGATCTCTAAAGGCACCAAGTGACAAGGAACAGAAACAGAAACTGAAACAACAGAAAGTTTTTTCGTTCTGTAGTAAATTCTGGTTCTGTGAGACCCATAAAAACATGTCGCTGTCGCAAAATATTGGGTGACGGTCATTATACATTATTTGGTGATTTCTCACGAAATCTATTATACTCTCCTCTTCGTCTACTAAAAACTTTTTTTTCCATTTTTCGTCTGCTATTCATACGTGGTCATCACAATATACAATAGTACGATGCGAAACAAACAGCCAGATGACAGATGCAGAAAAATGCAAACAAAAAAAACCTCTCGCCCACTATAAATTGGCATTTCTGTTGCTGGCAATAACACAAACAATAAATGTAGACTTGTTCACGTTCTGTCGTCAAACAGCCATTTTTCTGTCGCTAAATTCTGTTGCTGAAAAAATGATGTTCTGTTCCTAATTCTGTTGCAAATGTATGGGATTCTGTTTCTGTTCCTGTTTCTGTTCTTTGTCACTTGGTGCCTTAAGTAGTTTGCAAGTGGTCGCAAAGTTGAAGTAGGTATATAGAATTTGTTCGCAAATTAACAATAAACAAAGAGTAAATAAACGAAACCGTGCTTATAAATGAATATCGTCCACACCCGTAAATTTGCATAACGGTTCCCTTAAAGCTTCTTTAATTTTCCTCTATGACATATTGCTTTTTAAATAAAGCATTCATCCATTCACATTTCAGTTGTTTTTTAGTTTTATTTGTAAGAATTCTATTTTTGACAGCAAAATTCATGCAGCTGCATAAATGAAATCCGTAGGGGCTTGTTCCAAAAATGAGTTAGCAACATGCAAGTTAAACCCAACTTCCACTACGGCATAAGTGAATTTTAGAAAATTTTCATGAACATTGGAAAAATTTCTATTAGGCTTCGTTTATTTAACACCATATTTGTACAAAATCAAAATATGATTGGAAATTCTGTCGTTTAATAACACTGACCAGTATTGAATAATGTTACTTAGGGACAGTAGAAATGCAAATGCTATTCATATTTAAAAAAAAAAAAAGTATTAGTATCGGAAAGCAAAAATAAGTAATTAAACAAAAAGACAATATAAATTATAAATTGACAAAAACAAGTGCACTCACTGTGCTTTTGGGATACAAAAAGTGATCAAAACATTTTTTTATTGTTCCGAGTATTTCACATAAATATAATGAGATCTACCAGGATTTTTGTATTATGGCTTTTACCAGAAAAAGACAAATGCATACAAATTTGACAGCAATATTATAAGCAATAAAAATATCGAATTCATTTTTAGAATTAAACAAATGCATACTTGATATGTTATTGTTCATTTTACGTACTAGTTACAGATTATAATTTATAGTAAAACTAAAAAATATTTTTCGCCACGACATAAAAAAAAAAATGTTTTCCCTAAACGGCGTTAAAACATGTTGTTTCAGTATGATTTCGAAACTTAAAGCAAGAAAAAGTGTATTTCCTTTAAATTTACAAAAAAAGCTTCAAGTTACAAAATCTCTTTTAACAAAAGTAAAAAAAAAAAAAAACATGTTAGTTCATTTTATAGAGTTCATAAACTTGTCAAAAAGATCAATTTTTTTTGATCGAGATTTTTATGTTTGATTTGCCAAAAAAATCAATCTTATTTTTTGATCTGACACTCTTTTGAGATATCTTTCTCAGATTTCACACATACTTTCACTTATACCAAAGTGTATGACACACAGATGCCGGTTACGAATTGTTTATCGTTGAAAGGATTGCTTTTTTAACTGAATTATTCATTTTTCGAGTATAGAAACGATACGATACATTTACTTCGAATGTAAATGTGTAAAAACCAATTGGAATGGATTTCCAGTGCAAGTGAAAACAAATATTTTTGCGGCCAACTCAATACACACAAGAACCAATAAAATTCGAATTTAATGTTCGATTTGGCAGCAAAATTCAGAAATCTCAGATCAAAATCTGAAAAGTCAAATCGAAAACGACATTAAATTCAACTGTGATGTGAACTCCGTGTAACTAATGAGCACGAAGTATGCCGAACACAGTCGCCCCACTTGAAATCCCACCAGAAAATGGCCGCCCGATGGACATGAAGTGCCAGCTGCAGCAGATTGTATAAGTATTCGTGCGGCAGCAATGGCATTCCCTTGATTTGTACAGGCACGAATACTTATGCAATCTAATGTAGGGCAGACAGCTTGTAGGCAAATATACCGTTTCTGCTCTCAGTTGGCTGTCTAGTTTGGTTAGTCTATGATCTCAATTGTATTACACTTGAACCATAGACAAACCATACTGAGACCCCCAACTCACAATCCTCTTGCTGCTGGGCCCCTCAATTTTTTTTCAAATTCGCCATTTTGTATTCCTATCGGTGTTATGTCAAAAAAGAATCAGTGTGACATGCAAAAACACACAAAAACTACAAAAATAAATGCTGCCAACCGCGGCAGCCGTGGGGAAATGTGACAGAATTCGGGAATTCAACATTTTTACATAACTGAATGCCATTGGTTAGTTATTATTAATTGTTAAAAGACGAATAATTTGCTTTGTTTGGTTAGTAAAACTATCTAAAGTTGATGTTCTATATACTAGAAACATATTAGGACAAACATGGTTGTGTATTTTCCGCTTTTGGATACCATTAACTTCGATTTCGTGTGTAAATTTTTCTTAAATAATGAAGAAAATTTGCTCAAAATGTTTTCATTTTTCCTCAACCAATCTACATTGTTAATTTTTCATGAACATTTTAAGCAAATGTGCACTTATTCCTAAAAAAAAATATTATCCACACGTAACGAACAATTTCAAATTAAACGGATAAAATTCTATGAACTCTGCCAGCAACTTTGCCCACAGCTGAAGTGTCTCATATTTCCTGGGAGTGTGTTGGTGAGCAGAATTTTTGAAGTTTCGTGACGTTTGCCAATACGATTTTCTATGTAACAATACTAGCGCACCAAATTGTGACCACTCAGTAAAAATATAGCTTTTAGGCTAAGTAACGGGAAATCGGCCGGAGTTGGTAGTCTCAGTATTGTCTCTGGCTTGAACATCGCGCTTGGTGAAGCTAGTTGTGGTAATTTTTTTTTCGCATTTTATTCCGAAACTGTTGGTATTTCTTTGCCTTCTAGAATTTTCAAAATCATTTATAAGGTTAATCATTCTATACTCTGTTGGAAGCTTTAAAGCTTTTGTAGCCTCATAATTGATAGGCTGCAACGAGTGGTTGTTGAAGATAAATGCTCAGAATTGTTTCATTAGTGCAAGGTGTTTCGCAAAGCTCAATCTTGGGCCCCATTCTCCTTTGTCAATGACCTACCCTCAGTCTGGATCCACGCATCAATCCAGTACGAAACCGGTTATTAAGTTTGATGAACTCGCTTCATTCTAAACAAATATTAATCTTCAATTGATAAATGGCCCGTGGGCAATGCTTTAGTCTAAACCCATCAAATGCCAAGTGATTCCCATTTTAAACAGGTCTTATGAACTTTCCTCTATGCCTGATATTTTATTATCCGGCACAAAGGCGATGTAAGTCGACAAAAGCCTCGGTTTCGTAATAAACCGTAGTCTTTCCAGTTACATAGAATGGGACAACAGTTTGTTGAGCACGGGCGGAAGCTCTTCATATCCATTGGACCGACACCGACTCGAAAATTGGTCCATTGTACTGTCCTACAAATGCCTCTCTTAATTTTATGAATTCTCCTGACTCTTTAAGAAAGCGAAGAAAGTTGTAGTGATGAATGTCTCAGCTAATCAACCTTTTAAGACGTTCATCAGCTGAAAAAGAGCAAAGGCACAGACGAGTAGAGGTTGCTGTGGTGTTATTTCGCTATACACAAGCCTCCCATGCTTTGCAAAAGTCTGGAGGTCAGCGGGCTCGCCCAAAAGTTAACCGCGGTCTTGTCTTGCTATAGTAACAACAATATGCGACAAACTTCTTAGAGACATCTGCGCCCATGTTATGTAATTATCACATCGATTTAAAACACAAACTATATATGAATTGAAAAAAAATCTTCCCAAGTTTTCAATGCGAAAATTGATCGCATGAGTTACAGAACATGGACAAGTTCGTTGGTCGGAAGAGTTCCGCAATCAAAGATGAAATAAATTTTTTTTTCGCGAACTATAACCATCTGCTACCAGCACGTTGCTCGGCTTATCGCCCTACAGCTATTAAAAAAAAAAAAAAAAACCACAAACTAATTATGTAATTAGTGACCACCTGCTGTTAATCACATCGTTCTTAGAGGATGCGAGGGTTTTCATGAAACAAAAACAAAATAGCCCATGACGCATACCCCAATAACCCTGATTAACTGGAGGAATGATTCAAACACACACAGAGTCTGACTGTCTGGCCTCACATTATTAATCACCAAAATTCGTATCTCGGCATTATACTGTTGGCGAGGGGTCCCAGGTTCGAATCCCGAAAAAAAAACCCAAATTCCAACTTATGATATTTTTCCGCTGTGCCACCTCTCGCGAACGTCTGACAAACATCCGGGAGTATATCTGTCATTAAGGAGCTTCTCAATTAGCCGTTTGGACCCGGCATAAAATTGTAGATCCCTTCCATTCGTCCCGAAAATGAAAAACTCACACGAAACGAATGATTGTGAGAAGCTAGGCCTAGGGTCCCTACAGACTTGTTGCGCCAACTAACGTCAAGCAATAGACGTTCCAATATGTAACTGTTTCTTGGAGTTTTCCTGTAGGATTGGTCCGGTTTGGTCGATATTGAAATACCAATCTGTGTTTAAACATTTAGGTGCTTTATGGTTATGGTATTGGGTATTGGCCGAAAAAAATAGGAGCACGCATAAAGGGTAAAGGGTAGCTTCATTAAAAAGAAAACTATTTTTTAATAATAATAGGAGAAAAAGGAGTTGGAACCAAAAACCTTTGTTACGGTATGACTTTCTGTTTTAAAACACGGTTCTATTAGGTTTGGTAATGTGGCTGTCTGGAAAAACACCCTTAGAGAAGGCCAGAGTGCTATCTAGGCTGGACATGCTAGTGGGCGCACTATTGCTGTCTATATGCTTGTGGCAATTTGTCTTCGGCTACAATCCTCCTGCATCTCGTCGAGAAAATCGGGGCGGTTTATCCTCGGATAGGGGAAGGGTGAGCGAAACAGTCCTCCCCTCGCCTGTAATCGACAGGCACTCGGACAACTCATTGAAGAGTGGAGACTGGGGATAATTATTGGACGATATAACTTCGGATATACGACGGGTGACCGAAACAGTGTGTCCCTCGCTTATAGCCCTCCGTCATCTCGTCAAAATGACGCAAACCGGTTGCGTCAGAATTGGTGAATAGAAGATCGGCCCTTTCGTTACCAAGGTTGATCAAGGGCCCATTCATAAATTCAATATTGCGCAAGATGTGCTAAGCAGGGAACTTCCATTTGTGCAGCTTTTCCTGGTTTGCAGTGCGTTTCTTTTGCAAAGATTGCACTTATGAATGCGACCCATGATTACAGACAAAATGTTCTTCTTCGGTTTGACACAGCACATTCTGTTGGATTCAGGTTGACTATTTCTATAGCATTTTTGGATCACTATGGAACGTAATGCTTGCTGGAACCACATGTCGTCCTAATGCCCTTAAAGAAGAAATGTTGCTTCCGTCCTTGTTTAAAAACAAAAACTTGGTTGCCGTCAGCGTGAAGCTAACACTGAGCTTGCGCACTTTAGAAGGTGCCTCATTGGGCTTTCATTCTTAACTTTCACCTTAATTATTTTGTAGCTCACAATATGCAGTTTTGTATGGAAAGTTTCGCTATTGTGAGTTCGAAAAATGTAGCCTGGACCCTAAAAATGATTATTGGTATCGCGGTTTGAGTCTCTGGCTTGTCTCACTGCAACCAGAATGGGCAATTTAGATTGTTAAAAAAAAAAACCGTTGGGCCATGAGCGTAGTGAGCCTCGTGAGTCTTGCCAAAATAGGTTCAACGTAATTTGTCAAACCACCGCCGAAAATGCCTGCACGGCCCAAAAATTATTCCTATTGGCAGATTTACCAGCCCAAAGAACTGACTTATTGCAAGCGTCAGGCAAGAACTTAAGATAGATAGTCATGGCTAAGGTAGTAATTCCGTTCGGTTCGTGGAAAAAAAAAAACACAAATGCTTGCAAGTTGGCAAAGCAATAGTAGCGCAGCTTGAGAGTTGTGCGATTAAACTTGCAATTTCGAACTTTTTTCGAAGCCTGCAACAAATTTGTTGCTACTTTGGCTCAGAGGCGTTTAAAAATTTGTTGAAATGCTGTTATTTCCAAATGAAAACCGTAGGCAGTTGCCTATCACAACACTTTTATAGTGTTTAGCGAGCCAATGCTTGTTAAATTTCAAAATGTTTTCTTCAAAAATTACACTTTTTCTTCATTTTCAAGTGTCCTATTTTTCCCTAACCATTTCCAAAGTCCCGCACTCCCTTTTGATCAAATTTTTAAACTCAAATAATGAAAGACACAATTTTGGCAAACTTACAAATACACTCGGACTTTAATTTTTATTATATGTATATTTTATTATGATTTGTTGATTTGTATCACAGGAGTAATAAAATTCATTCAGAGTGATTACAGGCTTAAATTACATGAAAGGAGCGGACTACATTTAAGACCTACATATTGGTCACCAAATATCAGTATAATGCTCGTATTTGCATTTAAATAAATAAAAAAAAAAAGAAGAAGTTATTTATACCAAACAATGACAGGGCAGTGATAACCTGCAGTTTACGACTATAATTTCTGAATCTCTATATACAATGCGTTAAATAAGACAATTTTTTTTTGTTATTCGTTTAACCGATATAATGTAGAAATAAATTAATTATATAATATTTGAAGCAATAATTTACAAATAACATTTAACTATAATTCTTTGCGAACCATTGTATGAGGATGTGTGCATGTGTGCATGTGTGTATGAATCATTTTCAATGAAAAACAAACAAAATAAGAAATACTTTCATGGACTGCTCTAAAAACACCAGCTGAAGTAAGGTCATCCATCGGTTTGGTTAGCTTTTTGGCATTTCTCGCGCTCGCACTAGACAAAAGGGCAAAAATTAACTCTTATTAAAAATAAATTCTCTCGAAGAAAACACACAAAACAACTTACTCTCGAGCGCGTATACCATGCCGAAAATCACAATAAGGAAAAGAAGACTCATGCTGACTATAAGAACAGTCACTTGTTTTCCTCTACTGCAAATGCCTCCTGTTGTCTTCCTTGACGGGCCGCCTTCGCCGTTGACCATAGTAAAGTGAGTTGAACTGGCCACTGACATTGTATCCACATCTTTGGTTTTAACGACATTTAAGTTGGGCTCAATTGAAATGACAGCATCCCTTCTTAAATTTGATTGAGCAGAAGCGAGCATTAAATTGGTATTATAATTTGAGCTCAAAATCTCCTTTTTGCTATCCAGATAAGATTTGTTCTGTTGCCTGTGAATCTCAGCAAACCGTTCTAGGTTGGCGGTTGTCAAAAGCAAGGATCCCGAAGAAGCGCTCTGAAAAATGTTAAAAAAAAAAAAAAAAACAATTCGTTTTGAAATATGTCTTTCCTAACAAGTACATATAGGTTTCCATTTAAGGATGCAACACTTCATCTATACGAAATTGTTTGGTAGGTTTTGAATTTTTCTTACCTGCGTACTGGTATTGCTGTCATTGGAGCCTTGTGATGATCGCGATCCCCTTTTCGGCAGACTTTTTAAGTTATTCCGACTTGAAGCTACAGAGCGACCGTCTGTAGTTCTGTTGCCATACAGTGCAGCTTCTTGGGTAGCTACCCGCCTACGACCCACATGTCCAGCTTGTGGAATCTTTTTGCCGTTTGTTGCTTTGAAATTCCTTGAAACTGTTGATGGATTTGAATTTGATGTATTGCTACTGTTTGACGATGGTGGGGCGCTCGATCCAGCCAAAGAGGCGCGAGGAATATGCCATGATTCATTCATCTAGAAAACAAAGCAATAAATGTCAAATTTACCTTTTATCACAACTTTTCGTTTTTGTTTTTTGCATTCACTCTTAATGCGGCACAAACTAGTTTTGACCGCTTCACTCTTGCCAAAGGAGACAATATCACAATAAAACCAAAGAAAAACCTTTTTTTTTTTTTGTTTTATGTAGAACACAGTCTTTAGTTCCTCGGAGCCCTTTCTCTTTTAGGAGTGAGTTCTATTAATAGTTTCAGCAACACACCTTTAAAACTTTTTTTGCTCTTACTCTGGTTTTATTGCAATAAATTCTATCCCACACTAATTAGCTAAGAAGTTTCTGTGCACGTACCCACCAATGTGTACTGAATTTATTTCAAATAAAATATGTTCCCATCCACTCAAAATCATAACTTACAATTTGATTGGTGTTTAATCCGAAATCACAGAAGTTTGTTTTGTTTGAAGGATTTATCACAATTGGTATTCCGATCAACCTTAAACTATAATCAGACCTTTTTGTTTACTTTGAACTCATTAAAAACACAAAACTGAATTCGTCAGTGCAGTTTTTTTTTTTGAATAGGATCTTGCGTTGCAAAAATCGATTAACAAATTCGCCGAATATTCATTCACGAGAACCGATCTATCCAACAACAAGAATCAAACTGAATCAAGGTGACTAGCAGCACCACCGTTTCACTATGCTTTTGGATTCTAAAGTTAAACAGCTTATTTGCCGGATATTCGCTAGGCATTCTGTGACTGTGTTATGGTATGCGCAAGTGTGCACACTTATTAAACACAGAATAGGAAACCTGATACCACCAGATACAATAGCAAACGATCAGCTTAACCAGACTAGCAACATCTTTGACTTCAACACTTTCAGAGAAGTCGATTAACGACAACGACAACGACGACGTCAACGACAACGACAACGACAGCGGCCGTAAAATTAGAGGTTACTAAGAAAAACAAACAATTTTTGTGGATATTCTCGTATATTGCTTGGAAATTTAGCGGTCAAAATATACCGATTGTACCAGTCACCAGCACGACGGCGATATTTAGCATAGCTGGGGAAACCCCATAAGATATGCATTATTTCATGTTTACATCGTGAGACCGTTGTCACATTGGTTTTCTCCAAGTTCTGAAAAATGTGCATTAGCGACAAGAAAGTTTCCGTCAAGGGGAATTCACTAAGTACATAAAATTGATTGGGTAGGTGTAAAAGAAAGTTCCCTTAGGTGCTTTTGGGCGGTGATAACCTTAACGTTTGTATTCTCAAAGCCCAGGAATGTCTTGGGAAATTTCAAACAGACAGCGAAAATGAGTACATAATAAAGTACATAATTGTAAAATTATAGATTCAGGTTTAGTATCAATTTTTGTGAGTACTACTCGTGCTGTTGCTTCTTAATTGATTATTCATAGATGAATGACCTTATAAAGGGCCATTTTTTATGTTTGTATTTCTGAGCGGATCAATTTCTTAGTCCGCCTCTGCCAATATAAATAGGGCTAGAAATCAGCTTTCCATCATTTTATGAACAAAATTATTTCCACATAAACAGCAAAGTCTTGACTCGAAAGATGCTTATTTCTCGGAAGACGACTGGCCTAAATTGGGAGTGTTTTCTATTTAAAAAAAATTCTCAAACCTGCCATTTGGAATACTTACAGTGCGCGATATTAATAATCATATTTAGCTGAACACCAACCTATGCCATTCAATGCACGAAAATTGTCATAAAAACTCACATACACGCTTCGGAACTCGAACAAGCCATCAGTGTAGAGTTTTTTTTCGTGTACACTAGAAAACTCACTCTTGCGGAATTGGGCCCCAGGCTGGATTATACGAAATTTCCCATATAAAAATACCTATTGTGACCTAGAAAAGATGTAGTGTGAAGGTTAAAAATGATTATTAGTAAAGCCCCGGTGTTTGTAGCTAATTTTTTTTTTTTTTTTTGAAAAATCGCACAACCGAGTTTCGTAAAATGTGTCCAAATTTCCCTCAGGCACAACTATTCGTTGTTGTTATTTTTTGCGAATTATAGGAGGATACTTTCAAGTTTCGAGAGTTGTGGCTTAGAAAATGAAAGCTGAAGGGACAATTTGTGTTTTCCCGGTTAGGGTTTTTCGTAGGAATACTTTGTTGCTGCATTGATGTTAAATAGTACAATCTGAACCCAATCTAGTTAAAAAAAAAGTTTTTATTTTTTTTTTATTTTATACACATGATTCAACAGTTGGATCTCGTACTATTGTTGTAAACCATGAAAATCAATGATCTGCCTACATATAGAGCATGTAGGTATAAAAACACCTATTAGTGTGCTACCCAGTGATCCCAGATTGATGGAAAAAGCGTCAATTTTATAGTAAAAAAAGGAAAACCAGGGACAAGCTTAAAAAAGGGTAAGTCGAAAAAGTGAAGCTCTGTGAAATTTAAACTGGTTGAAATTAACACCCAGTCTCGACAAGACACAATTTCAGTCAAGACTTAATTCATGACGATTTTAGTGTGACTTTTTTTCCTGCACTCGCTGTGGACATATCTTCTGACAGAAATTTGACATTTGGAGTCTAGACCAGCGTTTGACAGCAAAAACTTATTTGTTTTGATAATTCTCGGGAATACTCAATTATTGCCGATTTTCAGCTTTCCCAAAGTGATACTTTTAATCTAATAATCGTGTAGCTCCCGCTTATAAAGAACTGTATTCCGGAACCACTACAACCTGTGCATTCTCTTGTTTTCGCCTAACATCTGGTATTCTAAATTTTCCAATCGCCGTACTAATACAAATTTTAGTGTCGACTTTAAATTTACGAAAGTTCGAAATTGCGAAATTTGTTTCGAAAATATACCCATTGTGAACTACTGAAATTTAGAGTCGAAACTAAAAATGTTTATTGATAAGGCCCAAAGTCTTTTAATGCTTTTAAAGCGAGAGCTACACTCACTTGTTTCTTTGTTGATGACATATCTTGTGAAATAAAAGCTCATAACAAGGAAATTGCCCAACCAAAAGACGGATAAGAGGTCTGTCTTAAATGTCTGACATAATTCAGACTCGTGGAGACGCGGTGTAAAATTAAAACGCATTTGCAATACAAACAAACGTCAAAGTTTGCTCAGAATAAAATGTTCACACGAAATATGTAAGAAAGTCTACGGGAGATTTTTTGTATCCAAATGTATACACATTTGTTTTGGTATTAGTCTAATAGAAAAGGAAATCATTCGGCTTTACTAACAACCAAATTTTGACTGGACTTTAGGGCAATAGTCGAAATTAAAATAAACTGTGTACCAATAATCAAGTTATCTTTGACTTTAAGATAATCGAGACTTTAACTTTCGATCCGAAGAAAGTCGAGTCTAACCCATTATTTAAGTTAAACGTCAGTCTTTGTAATAAATAAATATGAAATTAATATGAAATATGAAATAGAAAGCAAACAAAGAGAAGCCGCAGCTTAAATTGGACGCAGGCAATGCGAAAAACTTTAAGTTGACTGTGTGAAACCATTGGCTGATATCATTGAAATTGATAGCAAAATTAACAATGCTGCACTACAGTCAAAAAACAGTTGCTTTTATTTTACTCAAAATACAACCAACTTCCAATTTCAGCAAATTATTTGAAAGCTCAGAAAAAAATTATAACGCTTTTGAGTTATATTATTATACTGTTATAATTTAGCTATAAAGTCAGATGTACACAAATTAAAAGTCGAAACTATAGTTATTTTCGAAATTAGTTAAACTCGACTCTACGGTATGGTTGTTGGTAAGGCCCATTGTCATTTGTATGTCATATGTTTTTTTAAAGTTGCTTAGAAAAAAAGCGACAAACAGTCTTCAAATAAAATCGCTGTTAAAGAGAAATACACCAGTGGTGGAATCTCCCTATAAAAGTCTTATTTTATAATGAAAAAATACGAAAGCATGTCCGGCTTTTTAACCTTCTGCTTATATATTTTGTAGGTCACAATATGCAATTTTGTATGAAAAATTTAGCCTGGACACTAATGTGGTATTCGAGGCGATTTTTTTTTTTTTTTTAGAGTTGCTTCTGATTTACCAATCCAAGTGCGTTTGAGTTTGACAGCTAGTAGGGTTTGTTTACGATTTCGTGAAATTTTTCAACTGCCATTGCAACGGGTGGATTTATTTTTGTTAATTATTTATGAACAAAGGTTAAGAAATCAAAGTGGGCGCAAATTTCGAGTGTTTTAAAATAAGAATTAACCAGTGAATGGAAAACGCTTAGAAAAGTGTCGACTACACATATTCCACAAAAAAAGAGCAAGTTAGGTTTTTATGTTCGATTAGACACACGAAATCTGAAATCGAATCTGAAAAAGCCGAACCGAATACCACATTAGTATCGCGAAAGGTCATTATCGAAAAATCGTATTGCCTTCTATAGTTCCACCCCAGTGTTGGAGCTGTAATTCTGTTTGAAAATATTTTATAACTCATTACATTTCTCTTTATAAAAAATGTACCGACAGTAAAAATCATTCAATTATTATTATGGAGCTTCCGAGACAGATTTTCTGTACAATTTGACAGTTTTTTTTGTTAACAATATGAAGCTCATTTTTAAATAACAAAACTCGCTGTTCATTGAAAAATTGTATTATTTTAACGCACTCTGATTATATGTATTAGTGTTTTGCTTCTGTAGCGAATTTTTCAAGTGCGTAAAAATGCACAATCCTTACAGCAAACCCTATAAGATGATTAATATATACTACATATAACATTTTTTTTACACTCCGAATTGCATTTGACAAATTGAAAAAGCATGAATACAAAAATTCGCGAAGTTCGCAATTCATTCGAATTAATTAATAAATAATGTACAGCAGTGTATTATCACGCTGTTTTCTTTCCATGCTAAAAATGAAATTAGATAATCAAGTTGATTGATGGATCAGTTTTAAAATGTTTTTTATCTTGCTGCTCATTTAGAATCTCGTTTGAATATTATCTTTAATAGGCAAGGGGTGAAGGATATTCAATTGGAAAACATGCAGACTTAAATTTGTTCAGATAATGACGAGAAAGGTTGCTAGACGCCCCTTTTCTGAATGACTGACTAACAAAAGGCCTTGTGGCAAAATATTCTTCCTCGTATGACAATGGTAGAAAGATTACTGCTGCGTTGCAAAAAAGGAGAAGTAGGAGTGGAAGACTCGAGACCAAAAGACCGGCACAATTTTGTAAGCAAGAGTAAAATATATTACGGTTATCATTAATTATTGGCGGCCTTGTTTTCATCGCTCAGTTGGCGCAAGTGGCGGTAGGAACACGGTTAATTGACGGCGAATCAAAGTGCAAGTTTCATTCCTGACTGAAAGAACCATGATTGGTGGTAATGTTCCAAGAGAAATATTTCTAAGCAGAGAATCGGCTGTCGAATTCAACAGTTGAGACAATCGCTTACAGAAGTCTGACCATGAATTAGTGCTGTAGCTACAACCGCAGTCTTTGGGCCGAACTTAATCATTTTTAGCCTTCACACTAAATATTTTGTAGGTCACAATATGCAATTTTGTATGAAAAATTACGCCATTGTGAGTTCGGGAAATTTAGCCTGGACACTAAAAAAAAATATTATCATCGCGGTTTGTTATATCGATATGTGAACAGTCCACACCGACGTGAAGTTGGCTGTCTTAAGCTATAAACCACAGACGCGAAATTGGACTTCTGCGCTTCATTCGAACCACTCTACCTATATAATGACATAAAATTGAGCTAAAGTAAGTTCCCTTGATATATTTTAAATACCCGAAAAGTTCTGCAAAATAAACGAGTATTCAGACTATGCCGGAGCCTGTATGCCTGCACCTGTTTTTGTTGTTTAAGCATTACATTAACCATTTTCCCAAAGTTTAATACAACAGGGCTAAAAGGAATCGCATTCACGAAAGTTTTTCATAACAACATTATATGCTATGTATCCTGCCGGTAGACTTCTTAACAAAAAGCTTTTGAAAAATGTCTTGAGGCAAACAAATTGCGCTCTATATTTTCTGTTTTTGACACATGTCCAGCTTATTTCGTTAGCATTTATTTTACATAAACTTTTACATTCTGCAATAGCCAATAAAGCCAAATTTGGTACTACAATACGTTTTACAGATTCTGCGCTGAAACCTCAGATTACTTCTGGAATCCTGTGGGTCACCGACCAGTTCCAAACACTAGATAAGAATATACCAGTCAAACAACCAGAAACCAGCTACTCGTTCTCAGAATCATAAAACCAATTGTACTGGATGAGGTGCATCAAAAGGGACATTTTCAAAAAATTCGCTTTGCACTTCACCCTGAACTCTATTATTGTTAAGAGGAACATAGCCAAAGTCCCGTGTTCATATGAGCTGAGCATGTTGGGCAAATAAGTTATTTTTGTTCTTTTTTAGTGATGTTGAGGTTGTCTCTCAAAGCCTAACAATGTCCTTGTTGCCAAAAGATAAAGAAAGAAGCATACATAACTTTTAGGAAGGCTGATGCTTTCATAGGTAGAAAAATCTTCTTCCACGATTTGAACGAGCACACCAACGCACAAAACTATGAACTTCATCAAATCTTCAAGATGGTTTGTATGCAATGACGTAGTAAGTAATTAACCAACAGAATAGGTTACTACGGGTAATGGATAAACCTTTTCCCCCGACGGGTATCACAGTGGGTCAACTTTGACCTTAGTGTGGCGCGGAATACTTCACGCCAGCCCAAAAAACCTAACTTAACCTAACCTAGGTAGATCACTTACTTTTCTCATTGTACTAGACCGGGCCAAAAATGAATCTACCTCCTGCTAATAATAATCTGGACCATTAAGCGTGGTTCAGGCCCCAGAAAAGCAACAAAATTCTTTGCGGATAACCATTCAATTTATTTTGCACTTTGCCCCGTCGTGCGAAGCTCGTAAGTAGTCGAATAACATTTATTGGAAATTAATGAAATTTCACCGAATAAGTTTGCCCAAGTTTGCCCGGTGGACCATTTGCTTTGTTGGTGTATATTCCATACATTTGCGCCAATTCGTTAAATACCGCTAGTACATATTTTTATTACATTGTCTATCTTATAAGCATACGAAAAAGTTCCCATCACCAGACAATATCTATCGTATTATTGAAGTGTTTTTGTAGTTTTTGCTATTTCCAAGAATCAACCCAACCATCTCAAATAATTCAACAATTAACCAGAAATATACTAAAAGTATTACAGAAAAACTAGTTTTGCCCAAATAAAGAAATAAAACAATCATCATTCAAATGACTGTTCATTAACAGCGAACAGACGTAAAAGCAGCGTTAGAAAACGCCTTATTTCCATGCAAAAACAGACACACGAGAGGCCCAAGAAAGAAGAACAAAACAAATATTCATTGATATGCCATTTCTGAAACAAGCTGGCGGGGTACCTATTCTTTTAGTCTCGTACCAGGCCACGATGTCTTTTCGTATAAATTTAGAAGCATAATTAAGAGAGAGGTCGGCATCAAAATCAATCACTGTTCATACCAGTCCGTACCACACGATCGTAGCGCGGAGTCACACAGGTGTATGTGTATATTTTGGCGAACCAATTATCTTTATTGGGGCAAGAGCCCCATTGACAACGAATTTTGTGATGCTCTTCATCAAAACTGATTTTAGTTAAATAAATCACCTGAACGCATGGTACAACAACAACAACAACACAAACTGTTGGCTTCTTTATCAATTTTACCAAGAGCTATTTTAAATTGTTGTTTTGTTTTGTAAGGCTTAATTATTATAAATTAATAAATCACTTCACTGGTTGGCTTCCAATTCAATAAATTCTTAATTTTTCTCGTTTATTTGTTGACAGTAATAATTTAATTCGGATTTTATATGGTGGTAAACAGAACAGAACGAATTGTACATGCCCACAGCTGAGGCTTAAGTCGGTCGGATGTGATTTTCTCGGAATCAGAACTTTTTGTAATCTGACATGGCATGACTAATAAATTTATTACATTTTTCGTTTTAATGTTTTCTTTGAATATAGTATGTAGTTGAAGAAAAACACACTTGCGATTTGGTTTGATTTGAAATACGTTTACATTTTGTTTGCGTTTTTTATCTTCTGCAAAATTATATAACTTGTTTGGCTATTGTCTTAAGTTGAAAAAAAAAAACTTGCTTTCTAAAAAAGTTTACGGCCAAAGAGTATTCTTTACGTGGGTCGCTCATCTTCGATGTTCGCAGGCGCACGTTGGATTTCTGTTTTATAAATTTTAAAAAAAAGTTCGCCAATATGTAAGGGACGGGTTCAGTTGGGAGTTGGATAGCCTCATGCTCTGTGAATTTTATTTTATCGTATTGATCTTATTCGTGTCAATGTTAATTTCTTGTCCTATGAACCAGTCTTGCGTGTTTATAATTGTTTTTGTTTTCCTCTTAGCTATTGTGTTCTGGTTTAACCTTTTATTTCGGTTAATGCTTTGGCACATTTTTTGAATGACGACTCTTTTATGGTATAGGTTCTTTTGTAATCATTGAGCCTGAGTATGACTGAACTAAAGTAGCTCATCTTAAATAAGACGAAGTCAAAGTCAAAACAAAAAATGACACAGAATATTGAAGAAACTAAAATGAGCATCGAATAAATTGTAGCCGAATTGACTGTCCTTATTTTGTTTAATACTGTTCTCGATTTCATTGCGAAACCGTATTAATGTATAGGCAGATTTTAGGGTAGGTAGTCAAAAAGCCAACTTCTCCCGGAAAAATCGGAAGAATCGAAGGACTTGAGGGGTGTTGAAAATCGGTCTTTTTTTTTTTTGTCATATATTAGATCACTATTTGAGGTCTGGTCTAACCTTAGCTATGTAGAGAATGAGGAGCTGCTTCAGGCTGACAGACCTCTTTCCTCTAAGGGCCTTACTAATAAACATTTTTAGTTTCGACTCTAAATTTTAGTAGTTCACAGTGGGCCTTACTAGTAATCATTTTTAACCTTCACACTAAATATTTTATAGTTCACAATATGCAATTTCATATAGAAAATGTTGTCACTGTGAGTTCAAAAACTTTAGCCTGGACACTAAAAATGATTATTAGTATCGCGGAATGGCTATTATTTGCCATATAAATTTTGCAATTGTGAGCTTCCGTAAATTGAAAGTCGAGACGAAAATTTGTTATTACTACAGCGCTAAGTATGTAACTCAGCTAGTAGACTGATCTTGCGATATTGGATAAGTGGTTATGACATTACGTCTTCGAACTGACTGTGATTTCAAGAAGCTGCATGAATTCATTGTGATAGATGGCCTTGTTATTGATTTTAATTTGTGGTACGGTCAAGTGGTCGGCTGTCTATTGCGCATTTAAAAATTGTACAAAGCTCACAAATCAACTCTTATTCACAATCTTTCTATAGGCTGTGCAGTAGTAACTCGTATACGCCGATGGCATTAGCAAATAATCGAAAAAGCTGGGCAAGGTGTAAGCGATGCATTTGTGAATATTAGTAGCTGAGGACGGGGTTAAAAGTAACAGGGGTGAGTTGTAACACTTTAATATTTAAGGGTTCACCTTAAAATTAGGAGTCGCGTGAAAGAGAAAAATGTTGGTCTCTCCCAAAGCAAACGACGTGCCTACTAAAGTTTTGTGTTCATCGTCAGATGGAGTTGTTCTGTGTGAGGTCCGGAAAATTCGATGATTTGCAACTTTTTTGTTGTACTTTTGCTTTTCACACACAACAAAATTCAGTGCCGGCTGTGTTTTGTAGCTATCCGTTTATCTTTTGGTGATTTTTGTGTACATATATTATATGTATGTATATGAGCCTTGTTCGGATTCCAATTTTTATTCTATAGTGTTCTTTGTGTTAAATTTCATGGCGGGGCTAGTTGTAGCATGGAGTGCAGGATGCATCATTTGTCCCAGAGAGGATGCAAGTTTTTAAGCGTAGCTTAAATATTGCTGTCTGTTTTAAAATAGGTTTGGCTCACACATTTTAAATTTAGTCAAAAAAGTAACTTCTGGCCCCGCTCTCCCCTACAGAGGCGGCAAGATTGGATCTAGCGGAAAATGCATTGTTTATTTGCGGGATGCGAACGTGGAACATCTTGCCACTTCGTAGTACAGGGCCCTGATCACGTAACTTCTACGACGACTATTGTGGAAACGATAGACCTCCAAATCGAACAACTAAGTGCAAAAAGCACGAGTTTAAGACCAGCATTTAGTTAATTTTCCACAAATGTACGGAAAACATACGATGTACAAATAAAAATCGGACTGAACGTAATTTTTTTGTATCATCAAAGTTTTAAAATGTATGCGATCGTCCCCCAGAATACAGATATTTGAAACTAAATTGCATTTAGCCTGCTATTTATATCCCAATTTCTCTATTGCCCCGCTGAGCATATACACCATATTACACCACAAGGGCGGTCACAGTTATAAAAAATCAGGATGCTCTCCCTGGATCAAAAGTATGTAGGTATTTTAAAACACGCAGTCGATCTCTATATTTTTTGCACGGCCAAGCATTTTATTTACGCGTCTTATCCTTATAAACCTCAACTTCGCCCTTTTTAATCGCTGCAACTCGGTGCCCAGCCCCCTACTTCCCAAACCTGTTTTCTCTCTCTGACTTTGATCTGACGCACACATATTACTGATAAAATCGCACATATCAACACTATTATGCCACTCAAATTATGCAACTCGTGCAACATCTGCTGAAAGTTTGTCAACCCACAACATTTTGTACATGCAACAATACAACTCAAACATATATATAATAATAAATTGCTGCTAATGTATCTATAGTCGGGTATAGCTTTATGTATTACACATAACTCAGAAGCTATCTCAGGCTAAACGGAATCTAGACTAATAAAAACCAAATTATTTTAACTGTCGGTAACGAACTCTGTTAACATTGAAATAATTATTGCACTCGAAATATCTTTCAGTCAAGGACGCTGGGACTTTTAGCTTTACCGACTTCTGTTACGCTTTAAATCATTAAATGATTTTCAAATATTAAGCACTCGTGTTGACGGCTTTATTGCTCACATATGACAAGTAGGTAGATAAGTACGTTGAGATGTGAGAAATGAATACATGTTTGTTGAATGCGGATATTGAAATATAAATGGACTCTCAACTGCTAAGCTGGTAATTTCCTTAGTATTTTGAGTATTTAATTAATAGTATTTTTATGAATTCATATATTTTGTGTGTTCCAACTAACAAAGTTAACAGTGTTAATTAACTTGAGTCGCTGTACATTCCTTAAACTGATATTGATGCAACCAAATCATTTAAACCAGTTTTGCACTGAAGTGAAACAGGAAAAAGTGTAGCATACAGCAACTTATGGCAATCAGTGCTTAAATCCGGTTGAAATTGTTGTGTGCCCCGTCAGAGGCACTATACTTCGAAAGGGCTACAGCAGAAATCATAATTACGCGGTCTAATTGGATGGCGGAATTTGTTTTTGCCAAGGGCAAGAAAACTTCCTTTCGTGAGAAATTGTTGATTTGTTGATACACATGTTATTTTACAGCCATATAGCATACTTAAATGTAATTCAAATGAGCTTGTTTTTCAATGCCATTTCCGGTTAATGCTGGTATAATGTAGGATTGGGAGAAGCTTTAATGAAATTGCATTTTGCCTACAACAGCCCAAACGTATAATGTAATTAAATCGTAAGTTTTTTGTTTTTTAAAGGTTAAGATTCCATTCAAAGTTAACTTTTCGTTACGATCACGAGATGTGCAAGTGGTCATCGCAAAGAAGTCTCTAACAGTTGGTCTCAAAGGTCAGGAACCTATAATTGCCGGCGATCTTTGTTCTGACGTTAAACTGGAAGATTCCGTTTGGGTATTGCAAGATACGAAAACTGTCGTAATTACACTCGAGAAGGTTAGTTTTATTACGCTGTTCATTTTGTTCGTATATAAATTGATTTTGCATTTTAGATTAACCAAATGTCATGGTGGGATAGGCTAATTAAAACGGACCAACCAATTTCTACCAAGAAGATTAACCCCGAACCATCGAAACTATCTGACTTGGATGGACAGACTAGGAGTGTCGTCGAAAAAATGATGTACGACCAAAGGCAAAAGGAACTGGGTTTACCCACCAGCGATGATAAGAAAAAGCAGGATCTTCTGCAGACGTACGTAGTTTACATCTTCATACAATATTTGTTATTCTATTTCTCCGATTACTTGTAGATTTATGAAGCAGCATCCTGAAATGGACTTTTCAAAGTGCAAATTTAATTAATGCGCAGAATTTTTTTGAATAAGGCACTTTTCTCTTACAACAGCAGTGTTTTGGGCTAAAAATGGAGGAAGGCATTTATACAAACAGTGTTATTAATTACATTGATTTCATTGTTGCTTTGTGTGCAAAATTTCAACATCTTTACTCTATTATCCATTGCAATCCGGCTTTAGTATTACATGATAGTTCCGCACAGTTTTGTACGTTTTGAATCAATAAAACTTAATAAAACTCCACCAATTTTGTAAGTGTTTACTTTTTCATAACCGATTTAACCAAATACAACAGAGAAAAACTTCGCCTTGCACCACCGGAAGAGTGCTCAACGAACTTGATGTGAAAAACTGCATTTTGCAAACAGTAAGGCAAAGACCACACTAATTGGAGAGGCTTAAAGTTAGTAACTAACGGTCGGAGGGAATAAGAGAATATAATAATAGCTAAAATTAAAAAAAAAACAAAAACCTTTGAATGGAAATCAAAGCAACAGGTGGAGACACATGAATGAATCGTTCGCAAGGTCTAATAGACAGCTATAACTTAGAGGTAGTGAGGGACGTTTTCTCTGACTTTGAGTTAAAAGAGGATTGGATGCCTTCCTCGCCCGTGTGAAGGCTTTCGGGATACACCGAATTGCTTGTTTGGATAAAGCGCGTTCATTAAAATCCACATCGCAATTAGGCTGGGAAACATTTGAAAGCTTGATTCTTTCGGCCGCTCGCGAATCCCTTACATCTTTTATCAGAGAGGACCTATCCCACTCGTTATAATAAACAAGGCAAGACTTTGACAAGACATTTAATGTTTGTATACCTAATATACAGTATATAGGGCCATAAAAGCTGTACCTTTAGATACAGATCGGAACTGGTCTTATTGAATTACAACTCAAGTGCCTGTCGGGGTACTAACCGAACACTTCGACTGCATCATTAGGAACATGGCGGAAAGTAAAGGTACATATTCTCCAGAGGCTGCAGGAAGGAAGAAGAAATCAACTCAGTAGAGAAATACCTTGCCCAGGACTGTAAATAGTTACTTACTGCAGTCTTGAATTTACTAATAAATTGCACTTTTACCAGAAGCAGGTCACTTGACCTCTCTCTTTACCAAACTTATTCAACCTAACAATTTTCATGATCATGAGGCCTTAAGATCTTCGAAGAATTAAAAATAGTTTTTATTTTACCATTCATCAATCAATACACATTTTCCCTGATTTTATAACAGTACATCGAACTCTTGGCATATTACTTGAGGCTAAGGTCACAAACATATGAGACTGGTATTTTAGTGCGTGCATGTTGTACTAATGACTTCGTTTGCCTCACAAAAACGATATGGTACGATTTTGTGACGCCCAATGTTAAAGCATTGAAATGTAGTGAAACTATGTTCATCCATTGAAATCGCTTCCTGCCTTCTATGATATACGAGTACTGGTAGCTATGACTCGTTCAAAGTCGTCAGTATCAAGCTACGAGTACTTTATTTACTGTAGGTTCATTTCTTTAATAATTTGGTACGGTAGCAGAGTATGTAGGAGAGTATGAACGAATTGGTACAAAAATAAACAAGTAAAAAATGCATTCACGTTGATTGGATTGACTTAGCGCCGTCCTTCAAAATAAATAACAGATAATGCAAGTTAACTGGTATTCCTCAACTGTGTACCTGCGGTCCAAATAAACACAAATGGGAGAAGAAGTTACATAAGCAACAGTAATCGAAAATAAGGTAAATTGCTGGTTGAGATAGAGATCCGGGTTCTTGTACTGGTACCTACATTGAACTGAGTGTACAGACGAGAGTGACGCACTTGTCATTATGCATGTCTAGTTGGTATTGGTATCCGCATTTTACAGAGAGCTGTCTATTTTTAGGAACAACTAATACAGGGGTAGTAGGCCATTGGGATTTCCAATTCGTTTTAGCTCTTGACGGAGTTTTGGACGGACGTGCTTTTCATATCATTATTCCGTGTTACCGTGACTCAATTAAACCTTGAATATATGGGATTAAAAAATGTAGGTATGTAATTTCAGCCTTCAGAATGTGTTTGATATGAAATACAGCTAACGATATGTGTTGACACCTTATTCATAAACGATACGTATTTTATGTGCAGTAGATCTACTGCATTTATTTAGAAATGTAAAGAAATATAAAAAATTAACATAGGTGTGATGATTGTATGCGCTTTGAGATGAAAATTCATTGTGTCAAAATTGTTTCTTCAATGAAACAATTTGTCCGCAGCGTGTAAAATGTGTGGAGATGTGTGTTCGTGCACAAAATTCCTAATTAGGAATATTTTACTGTAACCACTATTGCCAAATAGGAATTTGTTAGGTATCCATTTTGTATTAAAAAAAAAGAATATGGAAAATAAGAAATTTGAAATTTACAGTTTTGGTGGATTTGGTGTAATTAAATAGATTACAATTTTACTATTATGTCTATATTATAGACATCGTAGATTTATTTTATACTGATTTTATAATGTTCCCTACCGGCATTTAAAATAGCATGAATAATTGTAAGAGATTTTTGATTAAATATAGAATATTTCGTAAGGATCAAGGTTTTTTCGAAGTACATTAGGAACATTTCAAGGAAAATGATGTTCCCCATAAAATTTCAGTAGCTGCTTTCGGTTTAATAATGAAATGGTTGATGCAGTCAGAATATTATTTTGGTACATAACACAAAATGAATGAATATCACACATCACAATTATATGGTATACATACACAATAATAGAATTAAATATTAATAAGGCATTTTTCCCAATTTGTGCTGAAAATTGTTATGGCCTCACACTTTGGGCTGATATTGTGTGTTCAAAGATGGTATATAGGATTTGCGTCAAAAACAATTCCTTCTTTGTGTTGTGCCACTTCCGAAACAAAAAAGGAACTGTTATTTCGTTGTTTCGATACATAAGTTCCTAAATAGGATCACGAATTGACACTAGGGGACTGTAACAAAACGCGACAAGTAGTTGTAGAACAAGTGAATTTCGACAACTTGTACTTGTTGTTTCGATCGTGTAACACAAAGCGACAAGTTCGCGAGCACTGCGACAATTGTCGCGATGAAAGATGACAAGAGGGGAAATTATATAATTTCCCTCTTTCTGTAACAGAACACGACACTTGTCGAACTGTGGTTGCATTTTAAATGTAATACCTTTGGAAAAGCAGAATACAAATTCAGAAATATAATAATATAAAATTAAAAATGTACTTTTTTGATTCCGACTGTTACAGTGGCCTTACCAATAACCATTTTTAGTTTCGACTCTAAATTTGAGTGGCTCACAGTGGCTATATTTTCCATACAAATTTCGGAATTGTGAGCTTCCGTGAATTTAAAGTCGAGAATAAAACTTGTTATTACTACGGCGCAGTGAGAACAGTGAACTTCGGCACAGGATGAAGGTTTTTAAGCCAAGACTTAATTTTGATGTTGATCATCTGTATTTTCTTTTGTTAGGACATCACTGAAAGAAAATTAACAAATTTTTTGTCCGCCGTGATTTTTGCCATCTTCACATATAATGAATGCTGACAAGCCAAGGGAATTTAATTCTTTTGACAAGTGCAACGGTTTACGTTCTGTTACAGAATTAATTTGTACTTGTCGGACAAGCATAAGTGTTCAAGTTAATTTAGACTTGTCGACTTGTCGCGTTGTTTTACAGGCTCCAGAACGTCGCCAGGCCTAAAATGTGTATTCGAATGCTACTTGGGGAAAACGTAGAGACAAAGTTTCAAACGCTTTTTCAGTATTTTCAGTTGTTCAGTTTTTTGTTTAAATTAAAAATTTACTTCGGGAAAAATATTAATCTACTACAATTTTTTAAGAATCTGCTGCGAATAGTCCTGCGGTCTTAAAGTCGATCAAAAGGGCGCAGACCTCAGGCTGTCAGGCTTAATTTGAAATGCATCTTTCAAAAGCTCTCCTGTATAGAACAAAAAAAGTGTGTAACTCGTCTATCAGAATTGGCATTTCCAGTTTAACTGTTGGCCAAATAGGATCTTCCTTAATATCGTATGCTATAACGACTCATCTCTAATTAGGTTTTTTTGCTCAAGATAACAATGGACTTATTCGTTTTAAAACAATGAAAATAACAGGTCTATTTCCATAGTTTGAAAAGAAATAGTGGGGCTAAAATGAATAGATTTCGAATATTTTTTTAATATTCTCTGAATCAAAGAGATCTAGTACTGAACATAGCAAACTTGATAAGTAACGTCAGTGTCTCTTTTTTCTACACTGTGCAAAGTGCAAAAGCGTATGCATTTCATGGCTCATTAGAGTAGTCGTACCAGTTAAATTGATTAATTAGCAATAGCTTCTTTACAATTTTTTTTAAATTAAACAGTGAATTGTTGTTGCGAAGTTGAAGATCGCCTTATGGAAAGCTTTTTAAACTGTTTCGACTATAAGTTTACGGAAGCTCACAATTGCCAAACTTGTAAGGAAAATATATCCACCGTGGACTACTAAAATTTAGAATCGGAGCTAAAAATGTGAATGTGAAAAATGGGAATTTGGTAGTTGTTTACTTCGATTTTGCATTATTTTGAGGAACACTTACACTTATTTGAAATAAGTAGGTAGATGGCGCAACCGGGGTCGAATTACCGCATACGTGAGCGAGCAATGTCACTGAATTTTGTGGATTTTAAATGCAAAACAATAACAAATTTAGTCACGTAGTACTCGATCACGGATGCGGTAATTCAACTCCAGTTTTACAAGGTGCACCGAAACATTTCATCGAAATTCAGTTAAATGTCATAAGCTTGCGTAGTTACGAGAAATCAGTAATTCGTATCAATTGCAAAGAGGAGTGAATATATATAATATTCTTCTGAATTCCTACTCGTTATTTCGTTTACTCGTTACCATTTTACGCTTCCGGATTAAAAATCAATTTTCCTTTACTAGGTATATCGAAAGTCAAAACATGTGATAAACATTTGAGACCCAATATGTTCATTCGCGTAAACGGTTTAAATCGCGCAAAGTCTATATAGACATGATCCCATCAAAAATGAAAGGAAAAGAGAAAATTAGCAAACTAACGAGTAACGAGCAGTTCCTCTGTGGCCTTAGAGGATTTCAACGAGCAAGTACCGATAAATTTGCGAAATGGACCAAGTAGACAAGGAAAGAAATCAAAATCCGTCTTAAAAGTCAATTGCACGCAAGGGCCTTGCCAACAATCATTTTGAACCTTCAGTTTATACAACATGCAATTTTATATGAAAAATTTCGCCATTGTGAGTTCGAAAAATTTAGCCTTGACACTTAAAATGATTATTAGTATCGCGGAAAATGTTTGAAAACAAAGTAAATAAGGTAGGGGTCGAATTTGTTTGTTTTCACTTTTTTGAAGGCACTCAATATCAACATATCTGTAAGAAGTAAGTGGCTCAAAATAGCTACTTTGGAGTATATTTCCCACTCTCTGAGAGTTTATTCGCTGAATTTTTTTGAGTTCGACAGATTTTCCGTGCTTGGATCGTAAACGGCGAAAATGTTCAATAGTCAGGCCTAAAAGTTAAAATTTAGTACAATAACATTCCGCGATAGTAATAATCATATTTAGAGACCAGGCTTAATTTTACTAACCCACAATGGCGAAACTTTCCACACAAAATGGCCCATTGTGGCAAAATATTTAGTGTGAAGGTTAAAAATGATTATAAGTAAGGCGCATTGTGATTGTTGTCTGTCTTGGGCAATTAGTTCTCACTATGGCCTTTACCTTCGTTCTAATTTAAGGGTATAATTTTACATTTCCGTACTTTCCAAAATGTAAAAAATATTTTCTACAAGAAGCATAATCAATAATTAAAATCTTGAGTTGATTACATTGAGTACATTGATTCTTCTGACATTTGCACCTGTCACATTTATAATAGATCGGGGTAACAGAATATTATTGTATTATTTTATAACTAAGTCAGGTATCGAGCTCCGAGGCTTTCAAAGGGGGGTGAGTTGATAATACATTACTAATAATTCTACATTGTGCTCGTCTAAAAGTGCCTCCAGTGGAATATTAACCAATCAAACATTAGCAAACTGATGGCGCTGTGAACACCAACCGCTTCAAGTACAAAGCACGGTTGTTTTGAATGAATATAGGTACCTACATAATTGCGTTTAATTCTATATAAGATATTCCATTACAACTAGTATTCATACACCTACTCGTACATGTCGTATACTCGCGCCAGTAGAAGTATTTCAACGTCTTTTGACGAAGTTCAGTTACGCAGTTAGGCATAAGGCTACGAAACTGTGTCAAGGTCATTTTGTATTGTTGTTAAATTATGTGTAGATGTATCTGCAGATATGGTTTTTGATTCAGGTGAATGCACTCACGACTATAAATTGTAGTTGTTTCAAAAGAATTTCTCACACACTTACATTCAACACGGTCTTAGCTATGTCGAATGTGATCACTAGTAGGTTCCAGATGAATTTTTTCGGAACGTTGTTCACATTGAGGCGGCATTGTTGTATTAAGGCTATGAGAGTTGTTGTAATTAATAAATGGCAAACAACGAGCTACAGGTACCTTCTATGTGAAAAAAGATGCAGTATTTTTTGTTTGGGTATTCACACATTTATTTTAAGTAGTGTTACATAGTAGGCAAGGTATACATACTACCTGATTGATTGATATCTTCTGATTCTCGTTAACGTTCATAACAAATCAATAACACAGCATGAGCTTAGATGCACTATTAAAGATTTATGTAAATAAACAAATCACGATTATAGACTAAAGCGCGATTTTATGAACGGCAAAGTTAATGTTAAACTATTTTCAAATTGATTTTATAAATATGTATTCTATTTCTAACTAATCAACATGTTAACAATTTTAAATATGTTCAAAACTGTTTTTTTTTTTGTTATTTTTAGTATCGCTCGTCGTGTGCACACTCCAATGAGGCTGTGCATGTACTAACTTCGACAGCAGATCATTGTCGGCTGAAGTATTCACAATGTGCGTTAGGTCAAGCATTGTTTAGGCTGTTAATGAATGCAACGTAAACGTAATGCTGGGACTGATGGCTGACTGAACAGAAGGTACCTTCATACAAATTTGTTAGATTTAACAACTGGTGTATGAATGGCTTTCGTATAGCTTTAAAGTTCAACAAACCGTCTTTACGGTAGCAATCTTTCATGTCAGTTGGCATTAATTTGTTTGTACATGGAATTAAGAAGACATGCCTAATGAATACAAAGTGAGGGGCTCGTCGTCATTGTTTATGATAATGTTAACCAAACTTGAACTAGGATTATGTCTTGCCTAATAACGAAATGTAGGTCTTGGTGCGTAGCCAAGCAAGGATACCATTTTAAATTTATCAGTTGTTGTAAACTTCTTAAATATGGTTATGTATCTCTTTAATTATTTCTGGTTAGGAACGAACTAATGTAACGTGCAACGTGTAACGTGTTCACTTACTAATCGCGATTTGGTAGATGTAGTCATGCCAATTTGTTATTATTTGTGTCATAATAAACCAATCAAATCTGACAATAGCAATCTTCAAGGCGAAATAATTGTAGGTACACAAAATATAGCGAACAAATGATTTATTTCATACAGTCAGTAAGTAACGTCGTTGACCGAGGTTTTTACTGACATTGAATTTGGACTAACCGAAACATGCTATGAAATGGACTGTCTGAAAATTGTCGAATCGCTGTGCTTTAGACTCTTAGAGTGAAGAAGTAGGCTTCAGTGAATACGAAATCAATTAAAGCCGTTCCGACTGTTTGAACATCAACCGGAAAGAAATGATAGGTGTAGCTTTTTTATATTATTTATGAAACCTATTCTTGTGATTTTTTTATTCCAGCCGTTGCAAAATCAAGGCGAATGAAAGGCCGTATAGCCCTTAATTTATGTGAATTAGATTGCTTTTTGTGTTTTCGTTGTGAGGAAAATGACTTGTAGGATCAAAAAATGTTTCTTAACACGGGATGAAGTCATCTTCTAAAAGGCAAATCATACACTTTTTATATGCTGCCGAAATGAAATTTATTCGTTGTATTTATAGAGTGACTGGTCGAGTTCGTAGATCGAATAGAGCTGTCGTCTTGTTAAAAGCATATTTCTAACTCTGCTTCGAAGACGTTCCACCAAAATGACGTCTCTAGTTAGCCCCAGGATGAGATGGTTAAATTAAGTTGGAAATATTTCGTCTTTGTGGATTGCCTCCAGATGAATCCCCACTAAAATGGGTAAAGTGTTCTTCACTTTATAGATTTTGTAGGTCAAAAATGATCATTAAAATCGCGCAGTGTTATCCACTTATTAATTACATACTCCTATCATGCCAAGTGGGATCTGTATCCGATATAAAGGGTGTCCCAAAAGATCATGCAAGATATAAGTTTGTGCGGTGAGTGCTGGCAACAAAAAAAAAAGAAAAAACAATTTGAGAGCAACTTACAACTTAGAAAGAACAACACGTTTTCATTGGGTTGTATGAATAAAACGTAGCAATTGCTCTGAAATTCCAAGTCTGCTATTTAATAAACTCATACCTTTTGTTAAATATTTTGTGCGCCCATTCTTAGCATAAAGCAATCCAACAAAATACTTATGAAAAAACAGCCACTGTTTCGTGTCACTCGAAGTATGGACTGTGGACTTTTGACAGTTCTAAAACCTCTCGGGAAATTATAGTTCTTCTTTAACTAATTGGCTAGTTCGTCAACAAATATTTGCAACAAGCCTATTGTCGGAAACAATTCCTGAAGAAGAAATGAAACATCAACAAGCTATTATTTGGCAAACAAAAATAATATTTCCAGGTGCAATTGCAGCTATAGATTGTATTCATATTTCAGAATGTTACTTTTTCGATTTTAATTTCTACAAAAGTCGTTAGAATCTCAAGGAAAATTCAAAAATTCAAATTTACTGGTCAGGTCCGGAACTGCAAGGCAAGTTGACGTACAGCGAAGTTATTGCTACATTCGAATTTTCGAAACTATTTCAGCAAAATGGGGGTTCATTCAAAGCAATTGCTAAGGGCTTTTGCTTTGCTACAACCTTTTGCTCAAAGCAAATGCTAGTTTTATTCATACGACCCATTGTTGCACAATGCACAAGCCTTAAAAGGGCTAGGGGCTTTTACTTTGCTACAACCTTTTGCTCAAAGTAAATGCTAGTTTTATTCATACGACGCATTGTTGCACAATGCACAAGTCTTAAAAAGTAATGAAATTTTGACTGCTACATCAAGAACTAAAGCTTGATGACTATGCGCAGCAAAAAGAGTTCGTTTAACGGATAACTGAGCATCAAGCGGTGGATGTTGGTTATTCGTTAATGGTGGAGGTTATTTGCCGGATGTGTTATTCCATACATAACCCTATCCTATCTACTTTCTCCCGTTCAATATACACTGCGTAAATGTTATCAACTCAGAAAAACAGATATGCAATATTTGCGTTTTCTATTTAATTTAAGTTTTGCGTGAATTTTCGGACACCCCCTATAAGTATTCGAATCAGGTTGGTTTTAAATATAGTGCGCGATAATTGGCCTTTACTAATAATCATTTTTAACCTTAACACTAAAAAATGTGTGGGTCACAATATGCAATTTTATATGAAAAATTTCGCAATTATGAGTTTTAAAATGTTGTCTGGACACTAAAATTGATTATAGTATCGCGGAATAAAAATCATCATCATTAGAAAAGCCGAATGTACACGTACAATTAAAGAAAGTACTTTAGTGTTGCTGGTGGGAAATCACATGTATTTATTTAAAAAGAAAAATAATTATGCATTCGAATTTTTTTTACCAAAGCATCAATCATTTTTGGAACTATAGGCATGTTTTTTGAGCTTAGATCTCAGCAAAGCAAAGTAAAGTAGGATTTTTTTTCCGCACGCAATTACAACAACTACTGTGAGTCCTCGAAGAGTGTCAAGTAGAGCTTAGTTGTTGTAATAGCGTGCTGAACATCGTACTTCACTTTGCTTTGCTGAGATCGAAACTAAAAAAAACAGTCATTATACATTTTTTTAATATTTTTAACTTGTTCACTCTGTAGCTTTTAAAGAAATGAAGCTTACAACTTATGTCGTTTTCGATTTGGCAAAAGGATAATTTTTTGTTTTGGTCTGAGGCACTTTTGAGAAATCTCGTAATTTCTCAGAATTACACATACTTTCACTAATACCAATCTGTATGACACACAGCTGGCGGTTACGAATTGTTTATCGTTGGAAGGATTGCTTTTTTAGCTGAATCTGAAAAGCCAAATCGAAAACGACATTAGGTAAACTTAATTTCAAACAGAAAGACGTGGATTTCAAAAATTCACAACTGATATAAAAGTACATATTTAACCATATCCAAAATGTGTACTAATTTTATTGCAATTCGCCTTATAAAGTTGTACAAGTGCTAATGTATGCACACTAGACAGCTCTACTGCTAAATGGTTGCAGTTTTTAAATATGAATACGCAATTACTGTCACATAACTCATAAGTCATATATAAGCCTTATAAAAAATATTCCCAGCATTTCACATCATATTTTTGCTTGGTTCTATTAGAATACCGTGAACTTTTACGCAATCAACAGGTGGACAAATCATAACTTTTATAGGTCTACCAGTTTTTCAATCAATTATATCGGTAATTGGATGGTTTATCAAGTGGTTTTGTATAATAAAGAGTAGGTGTAGCTTCTTTTTTTTCTTTTTTTTTAATGTAACGTGTGCGGGCGCGGGATTTTTAGTCTTCACTTTTTCAAAACTAATTATGTTTTACACTTCCGATTATTATGTATAAAGTACTTTAGTTCAGTCGGCACGGTTCTCGGTTGTTAACTGAACTCTAGCCAAACGCATTGTTCGGTAGATGGACTCAAGATTTGAATCGATGATGAAAACGTCATAAATAAATTAAACCTCGTTAATGTTTATAGGTGGTCGTGAGTGTCTTATATAATTTCGTTTGTGGTATCTTCAGGTCAACGAATTGAATGCTAAATACGAACTGTATATTATTTTTAAAGGTAATTCAGTAACAACTACTGTTTTATAATGCAACACATATAGAACTATATATTTTGAATGTTGCTATTTATATTAAATTCGATAAGATATACAGGTACTATATCAATTTATGTACTTGAATATCAATGAGCTATTTTTTTTTTAAGTACACACGAACAATTCACCTGAACTCTAGGTTGGACAGTACTGTGGATGTGTCATATTTTAATATTTTTTTTGTTTTTGCGTACCAATATTCTCGATAGTCCACTGCCAAGTTGTGGATCATTCATTCATCTACAGTCTAGACACGGATTTCGACGCAAAGTTTTGTAATCCAAACTTTATGTACTTAGCTAAGTCTTAAACCGCTAAACATCTACTATTATTCTACAAGATGGACAAAGAGGTATTTGAATGCTGACAGGCGCCTTTGCGTGACATTGAGCGATTGGTCTACAAGTAGAGTGATGCTTTGAAGAGACATAGGAGAGCTTATCTACTATGCGACTGTTAATCGCTTAAGAACTAGGGATTGAAGATCTCTCTGTTTATCAAAATTTTTGAAAGACGAAGCGAATGTTTTTGACAAACTTGAAACTCTCCTAGGATACATATATGTAGATCCGGATTGTTATAAATCGCACAATACTTTGTTTTATCCTCGTTAATAGACTAATCTGATCCAACTCCGCTTTATTGCTTACAAACCCGGAAGCTTATCTTCACCTTTTTTGACATCAAAGGTTCGGTGGTGTTCTTTCCATGTTATATAAAGATCATCGATCATATATATCATATAATGGAATTCTTTGATCTGTATTGATCACATGGGTGAAAAAAAAAACGATTAATATAGCTTACAGAATACGCGAGATCTTGTTTAGAGTTTAAAGTGCTTCCTTCATTGTGGATGAGGTTCCATTCAATGGACACACATTCATTTGAACAAATTTTGAAATTAACTTGGTACCAATAACCAAGTCATCTTCCACTGCTTTAAGAATCTCAGCTGGCTGGCCATGCGATACAGAAGCATTGCTGGTCTTAAGTTCGCTAGATTTGCTTGGAATAGTTTTAACCTGAACGTTACAACTAGATAACGGCAACGTCATCTTTAATGCGTCAGTCATACTTCATACAACAGAAATGTCTACTTAGTACAAACTTGAGATATTCGTGCCTAGAATAATCGCCCATGTTTTAAACACTTTAAAATTCTTCGAATATCATAGTCCACCATACGCTGGCCATGTGCTGCTAGAACTACTTTTTTAAATGGCCCATGAGGAGTTCTTCTTTAAACCGGCACATGTACATCTCATTTACAATTTTTCAATTGCTATTAAAAACCAGGGGGAGCAGCTATCAGTAAAATGACCACACGTAAACAAACTCTGACAGTGCAATTGATCGTAAATTAAAAGGGAAAACAAATTTAATTTGCTAAGAAATAACTTTCGTATAAACTGTGTTGCAGATTTTTGTTTGTCATTTAGAAAAAATATTAATCATCTCATTATGCGCACTATCGTATTGAGCAAAAAAGCGGAAAGCTATCTTCGAAAAACTGCAAACGAATCAAAAGTTGCATTCGGCATAATAATCGGTCAAGTGAGTAAAGATGCACATACATACCAAATCTCTAAATATTGAAACGCTTTAAACTATATTTTTAGAAAACATCAGATGACAAATACTATATTATTCATTTGGCAAAATTGTCAGAAGATGAGGAATCCCTAGTTAACCAATCTCCAGATACTGGATCTCCTTTGGAAAGTGTCGACGTTCAATCATTAGCCGATCAATGGATAAGTGCATTGAAAATGACACCTGGATCATTTAGTGTTCTTGGTGCGTATACAAAAAAACGAACTCAAGTACAACTTTCGCAACAAATGATGTATCTCAAAATTGTTCGCAAAAGAAGACTATTTTCCTCAATCCCAGTTTTGTCATTATTTTGAGATGAATTTTTCTAAACAATAATATCCAAAATGCATATCACGTGCCGCATAAATTTGAAATCAAGTCGATACAATCCTTAAGTTGAGTGTTTATTTATTGCAGGTTTATTCATGGCACATAAGGAAAAGGATTCGACCGATGAAAAGAATACCAAAAGCATAAAAAAAATGTTAGGTGAACTTAATAGGTGAGATCATATTGGTGTACCTAAATATTTATGTAGGTAATTGATAGTTTCTATATATTTTCAGCCTGATTACCAATAACAGCTCTACTTTTGGATATGCGCACCATGGCGAGGAAATAGAAACTCTCTTCCTTTCATATTCAGCAATCACTTTGAACGCGAGCTGCAAAGTTTTTTCAAACCCAACCAGGTAATGTTCCCATTTTCATTTTAACGAAGGCATTCAATTATAAAGAGAAACGTTCTTAACTTCAGTGGTGGCAATTTGATGCCAGTTGACTGTAAAATTGTGGACAAGTTGCCCCAATGGTACCTTTTCGAATCAAATTATGAACTGGACGATGTATTTCCTATAATGGACAACAAGGAACAAGTGAACATCGAAAATCAATTCAACGCCGCCTTGCAATCTGTTAAATCAAGTATTTACAACAGTGAAATATTTATTCAGCACCAAAATGTCGAAGATGATATAACTCTAGAGAATTACATAAAGGAAAACAACAAAAAGAACGATGTGTCCGTTTTTAGAGCTTCCATACTACTAACAGCAAACGTGTCGAATGAGTTTCTGATTAAAATCAGGCCTTTCAACGGAACAATAAGGTTTTTCGGTATTGTGTCTTCCCGTGTTTGGTGCAATTCAAAAAACACATTTAAGGAAATCAAGGAGAGTATCAGAAAAGATGTTCTTCGGTCACTGGCAGCCAGAATTCAAATATATTGCGATGGTCTGACAGATGTACATTCCAATAATGTGGGTGTTGTTGTTAGTGAACCTCCACGAAGGATTTATTTCTGTTACTCGAAGAGCCAAGGAATTCAGTTTTCGGAATACATATTTCGCGGAGAAACACCTTCGGTAGCGGTTGCACAAGCGAAACAAATACTCGACATGGACATCGACTCAGATTGCATTTTTGATGATCAAGAAGGCCTGCACGACGACGAGGCCTCTTCGATTACTGAAGATCCGGTTGCGTCCAACAAAAAAACAAATTCCGGTTACGAGATAAGTCGTTCAATGTATATGTTAGGTATAGCTGCGGCTTTGTTAGTTCTTTTGGTATCAGTTCTTTTGCATTATTTGTTCGTGTGATTGATTGATATAGTCCAATCGTGGTTAGGTATAAATGTTACGCTGTTGAAAAAAAATAAAATTTTATGAATGCAGTGGTATCTTTTGTCGCAAATAAATCCTTTGACATCTTGTCATTGTATCCTAAGATTATCTTACAGTAAGTACGTTTCTACATGAATATATCCTTGGGCTTTTTGAGCACAAAATCTTCGAGTGATTTTTGGATCCGTTTGCGTTGACGTCCAGCGCGAACACCTTGGAGTACGCAACTAAAGGCAGTTTGACAAAGACCGAGCTTACTGAACTGGCGCATTCGTTGGGGTCCAGATTGACTCCGAATTGTAGTGTAGTTCTGAATTGTGTAGTACACGATTTTTCCAACTACATTTTGTTCTTAAATGGGGGAAAATCATCCATTTTTTTTATCAATCGCTTTTCATATTGTCAAGTATTGTACTTAGTTGCTTTAATTGCGTGCTGAAGACTCTTCTTTAATTTGCTGATAGATGAAACACTGCTTAAAAAAACACCAGAAAGACGAGTTATGAGCTTCACCACGAATAAAATCGCTGGAATTATAACATTCTAGTGGGAAGACTTATACTCCCACTCACCTTCCCTAAACCTAATTATTAACCCTCCTTCCACCCTCTGTGACCACTCCGATATTTGGCGCGCTGAGTGTTAACTTAACAAGTAAGTTGTTCAATTCATTTAAAACCATTAACGATTAGCTTAAATATATAATAATTCAGACACGTATACCCAATTATACGTGTTCCTGTTGTTGCTTGTGTTGCGAAAAGCGAAATGAAACTTTTCTATCATGAATGACGAATGTCTGGTTTGGTACATCCAAACAAAGCTCAATTGGTAATTTATTTAATAAGGCTTGTAAATTATGTACGGCAACCGATGTAACAGATACTATTTTTCCAATTGCAAAGAATGCAATGAAGTGCTATCTGATCTATCAAACCAAATATACACTTCTAATGTTTAGAAACAATAGATGGCGCTTTTCGTAAAGACAAAATAAAAATGGTTGTGGACTTTGCAACACGGAAATCGGTAAAGAAAACGAAAAACTTTTTTTTTCTTAGTACCTACTAAAAACAATTGGTTCATATCTATATTATGTATGTATTTTGACTTTTACAGTAGAATAATATTTGAATTATGTCGTTTTCCATTGGGACCACCAAAAATCTTTTTCAGATCTCCGATTCAACGCGGCTCATGGAACATGCAACGAAATTGATCTGCTTTTGTAAATGGATTAGTGCGTTATTTGACAGCAATATCAGCTATTCAAATTGCATTCGTTTTTGGAAAAATCAACTATGGATATCTACTTGAAAAATGTTTCCCCTGTTGTAGATACAAATAGAGTAGTTTCGGTGATTCGTAGTTTCCAGATAATGAGGAAGGAAATGAAAATAATAGTTCCTACATAATTATAATCCATGGCAATTTATGTATTTCCTTATTTCGGTTTTCACTAAACTTTGCGCATTCGGTTTAAAACAACATTCTTAAAGTGACGTAAAACAGCTGTGCAAAGTATATTGGTATTTGTGGTAGTATGTGTAGATCTGAAAAAATATAGAGATCTGCAAAAAGTGCTCCGAATCAAAAAAAAGATTGATTTTTTGTCCCAATGGAAAACGACATTAATTACCTACCGTATTGCTATTTTCGTTAGTTTCAAAAGCCAACTAATTCCAGAGGTATTTTAAATTGAATATTTGAAGATTTTACACGGCTGTAGCATAATTATATAAAAAAAATACTTGAAAGTCTATAATTAAGTGCAAAAAACATTGTAGAATTAAAAAATTTTGTTTATCAAATGTATTAGGTAAAACCTGTATTGTTAAAGGAATGGTAATTATGCACTTTTCTATTTAAACAAAACACTACTATGGCCTTTATAAGTCGACTTTGTTATCCTACAAGTATGCTGCTCGCGCTCAATTTAAGCCCCCATACAAAAATGTCTCAAAAGATAAAATTAAGCAAAGCGCAGTTAAGTCAAGCAGTACGCAGTTGAAGCTAAATTTTTTAGCCACTGTACGAAAATCGCTACAGAATTTAAGTAGGCGTATTAATGCAAAATACATTTTTCAACAGCTAAATTTTGACAGATCAGGAAAATGTCGGTATTTTAAAAGAAAGCAAATTAACAGTATGTAGAATGGTATGTTCAGTTGTTGTTATTTTAATTTCTTGCAGAAATGGAAAATGGATTCACACGCACAGAAGGCATTTTCTTTCTTTGGTTTGTTGCTATTGCTATGACTTGCACAGCTGCACTTATTTCCAAGTCTTCTTCTAACCGTCTTCTATTTTTTTTAATATTTTTAGGTGAAAACATGTACCAAGTGACTAAAGAGAGCAAGTCAATCAGCTTTTACCAACAAAGTTTTTTTTGACGGAACCTCAAACGGAACGTCAAACGGAACCTACCACTTCATTTTAGCTTTCCTGGAACAGTATACTAGGCATGGAAATTGTAAAAAAAATTATTTCGCCAAATTGCCGATCGCGCACCCAACTGAATATTCCCTGTGACGCCACTGATACAAAACATAAAGGGCTTCACTTTTTATCTAATAACTTTCAACTTTCGCGCTAAATATTTTGTAGGTCAAACGGCTAATTTTATAAGGAATATTTTGCTGTTGCGAGTTCGTAGAATCTAGCCTGGACACTAAATATGGTTATTAGTATCACTCATTGAAAATATTTGTTACACAAACACAACTATACCGAAAAGTCTCCAGAGTCCGGGCGCGGTATAAAATTGAGAAAAGTCGTTCATTCACTTCTGAACTTTAAAAATGATAGGACAGCGATGACGAAAACTTATTTTATATTTTACTATTACTGTATGTTAACGATAAAAATATTAGAAGGCGTTGAATACTCTCCCAGTATTTTTCCGATAATCTAAATCCAAAAACTATGCCATTCTCAAAAATAAACCCGCACAAATTCTCAAGCCCAATTTTCAGTATTTTGCTGCTTATAATTTACGAAACTATTTTCTTTACTTAACATCACTTCCGTTTTCATTCGAATGTACATCTTTTTTTCATAAATAAATTTTATTTCAAATATTTGATGTATCGAAAGAAAATGAGTTTTTCCATTAACTGATTAACTTGAAGTTGACATGGTCAGAGATATATAAAATATTTTCTTGTTTCGGCAAACCTGTAGAAGCAAAAATACCCCTTTACTTATGTGGAAACGATATGAAAGAACCTAAGGTGTTCGCTTTGATGAATACATAAAGACGATCAGAGCCAGACGAATATCATCTACCAGACAGAGCTCAGTGTGTTTTCGAAAAACGTTTTTTTTTTTTTTTGTCGGTTATCTACCTGTGCCATGTTTATAGTTTCATTCCAGAAGAAACTGCCAATTTATCATCTGAAATACAATAACGTCACATACCGTAGCAACGAACATATGTCAACAATAAACCACCACTTTGAGGGATTGTTTAAAAATACTTTTCGACGTGATGCTCACTTTGTCTACGTCTAATTTTGGAACAAATTCACACTGAAGAGATTTCGTTTCACAACCAATGGATGCATTGGCGATGGAGTCCATGCGCGACATAAGAAATATTATTTTCGTTCTTGTCGCATGTGGCCCTATTCTAAGATTAGTTTTATTTATCCAAAATAGACATAAACACACTCAATTACTCTAGAAATGTTTATAATATCTCGTTTATATCTACATTGTGCAATAAATTATCCATATACAATTATTAAGCAGTTATTTTTATATCAACTTTCCTAGGTAGCTATATCTATATTTGTATTCTTAGTACGTTATTTACAATAATTTAAAATACATAAATAATAAATTACATAGGTAATATTGCGCATAACATTCTGCTCGTAAATGCAAGTTTTAAGTTTTATAAAGCAAGCAAGACTTGTAATGCTCATTTTTTATACTTTCACAGCCGCCCCTTAGCAATTTCGGCCGCCTTTTTGCAAGCAATGCTTTAGATTTGTTATGCCTCCTCTTAGAATAGTGTTGCATTGTTTGTGCTGCGATTGCTGCGTGATGGAGATGTCATAAGCTGAAAACAAATTACTAATATCGTCTTGGAGTTTGCTGCTTGCAGTTGCCATTGCAGTTTACAACGGACCATATCCAGTCAACGTAATTGGGAACCTTGGCATAAATACCGAACTTGTTGCGCTTGGCACACCCGTCGCCAAAACTTGTAATGCCGAAAATAGTGTACGGGTGGTTAGGCTTTGTGCTGTCTCTGCAAAGTAAAGGGCCTCCCGAATCGCCAGCACATGTGTCTATTCGGCCTTTTTTGTGTCCAGCACAGAACATATTTTTCGTAATTGTGTAATCGTGGTAGACTGATCGACAGTTTTCCATCGGCACAATGGGAACCTCCGCTTGATGCAGGATACTGGCGCCGGACTGATCACGATTTCTTCGTTTTCCCCATCCTATAACTGTGCAGTCCATGTTCTTGGGTAGTGGTTGAAAGGGTCGTGGAAGGCAGGAAAAGCCCATCCATGTTGTCGCATTTATAGGTCGCGGCAGCCTAAAACCATAAATAAAAGTAAGTAATTCAGTATCATGTGGACGGCAATATTTTTTTGTGAAAATAAGATATGTTAAGTCGTCTTCCGTTCAGTTTTCTTGGTTATGAGCAGCACGCGCTACTCTATGCCGTTTGGTAAGAAAGGGGAACCCTTGTTGATCAAAACAGAACCCTTAAGTCCTCTACTTAAACATTTCGCATTGCCAAAAGTCTCTGGTCCTACCCATAGCTCACATCGATCGTCTTTTCGCGTCGGTCTCGAATATAAGTCTCTGTATCTTTACGCTTCGAGAAAAGGCATGGATTTTGGTGCATTAGGGGCACTTCTTGGCAGGAATACCGATGAAGAGCACGACACAGCGGCTGTCTGAACTTCAATTTAAATCTGTCATTTTTACTATAATCAAATCATAACCAATACTTAAACAGCAAATTGTGAAAATAAACAAAATCAAACCCGGAAAACTGTTTGGCCATCAACAGTCAAATTAAAATTCTTCGAGTGCATTTACCTTACCTGGGAACTGCGTTACATTTTTAAGGTTTTTATTTGGAAATAACAGTATTGGAAAAAGTATCGCGAAGTGTTTTTTTCAAATAAAAAAAAAGGCCAAAATAGCAAGAACAATGTGGCAATCTCTCGAAAAAAGTGTCAAAGTGCAAATTTAGTCGCCAACGGTCACGCTGGTCGTAACGACAACGAGCTGTTCCTCTCTTGGCTCGAAAGAGCTCAGAGAATTTTAACCGGCAAGCAGTGCTGACAGCTTTTATACGAGTTAAATTTGAAAATGCTTGATGGCAAAAATAGCCAAACTCAAATATGAAGAACGAAAGAGCGCTTTTTTGCAATTCTTTAATTAAACTGTTTTTAAAGGCACCAAGGTTCAATTAAAAGCAACACAGACTCGTAATAGAGAGTCTTTTCTAGTTTCAATTTTCCAATGTTAACAAATAAATAACACTTTATGCTGGAAGGGGTCTGTTATAGTATGTGTATACCATTATTATATAATCACTCATGTACACTTCATATTCATCCAATAAAGACCAGTTCTTGTCCAACGTTCAATAAAGTAACATGGTGTCAGAAGTGGGATTCTTAATAGGTACCTACAATCTACATATACTCGGATAGTGTTTTTTCATATTCACGCATTACTTCAGAGATGATTTTACCGCTAAGATGTAAGAGTCTGTTAAAAAACTGCAAGAAAATGGAGTTGGCTCATTCACAGTTCACTGTCTAGAAAGTTTTAGTTATACGAAAGGGGTATGTTCGCAAAATAAGTATGCATTTTTTTATAAATTTCTAAGGAGCCTAAAAATCGCCAAACTTTAAAGTGAATAGCCTAAATTGCAAAAAATCGCAAGCCAGTGAAAAGTTCGAGTAGTCAAATCGGCTGTCAGCACTGTTGGCAAGTACTGATAAATATGTCAAATGCACAAAGTTGACAGTAAACAAATTAAAAATCCGTCTTAAAAATCAATTACGCACAAAAATAAAAACTGTGAAAATAAACGAAATTCGGCGGTAGTTGAATGCTCTCCCAGAACGTTTTATAAGTTGCAAACATTAAGGTTATGCATTTATTTGTGATATGGATTAGCTGTCAAAGATGTATAAGTAGCTCGAAGTCTATCCACGTACTTTTAGTATATTTTCAGCTCTCTGAGAGAGCTGCCTCTGACTTTGTCTATGAATAGTATACTTACTATTGATCAATAATCAGCAAAATAAATTTAAAATTGACATCTTACCAAATTTACGACTTCAATCACCTACCTTAAAAGTGCAATGTCACTATCGACGGTTTTCTTATCAAAATTAGGGTGCTTAATACTTTTGGCAACTCTGAACTGCAGCTCTGTTCCATCGTCGTAATCGAGGTTATGTTCACCCAGGCGAACATACAACACCTTACGTACACAATGTGCGGCAGTAAGAATCCACTGCGGTGCAATTAGAGTACCACCGCAGAATGCCTCCTAAATAAATTGCCGCAATTTGCATTAGCCAATGATAGAGTACCGTTTAATGTGACACACCTTACCTTAAATCTGTTGAAAATGGCAACTTGCCAAGGCCATTCTCCTTTTCTGGCTGCTTTTCCGCCAATTATCTTCAGCATGCTGTAAGTGTTTCGCTTAAGGCTTTTAATGGGCGCAATACCACACTTGAGCTTCATTGGGGCATATTCTGGTCCACGGTAGCCTTTCCCACTCATTATGAAGTCACTGACAATTGAATTCGATGTACCCACAGAATCTTTCCTGCGAGATGCCACTGGCCGAACTTCATAAGGTTGGGATTTTTGCAGCTGAGCATGCAGCCACTGTTGGCAGAAACTGCCTTCTGTGTAGCAGTAGGCTATTTCACGTAACACCTCTCTTCCACATTGTTCTCTGAGTCTGCATTTTCTGAAAATACGATTCGTCTTCTAAACGCTGTCTTTGAATGCGAATGCCGAATGCTTGCAACTTACTTATATCGGCGAGTCGTGCACTTTGGTGAGCACTTTGTCCACTTGCTCCATTTCGAGTAAACTCGTCGGTGCCGCGGAACTGGATCGAAAACTGCCTTCTCCTTTGCCGACAGTCGTGTAGAATTTTTCAGTTCATATTCGTCTTCGTCGTTGTACTCAGCTTCTTCGTCCTCGTATAGAGGACTGAAGTTTTCCGAATCAAGTTCGTCATAATCGAACGCGTCAGGTGCCAGATTTCGTTTCTCCTTTCGGCCCCGTCTTCGTCTATCCTTGAACCTAGCGGCCTCTATATAGCTGCCGGAATGGTAAAATTGTTCCTCATCTTCATCTTCGTGCTCCAAGTCCTCGTAGTCGTCCACATCGATTAAAATTGGTTTTCTCCGCTTCTTAATCTTGCCACGATGTGCATCCTTGAACGCATAGTAATCACCGGAGGAAGTTGCAATATCCTTGTTCTTGTGTATTTCTTGGAACACTGGTAGCCGAATTTGATGGATATTCACCACTTGAGGTGTCGGCGGCACATGTTCTTGACTAACTTCTGGATGATTTCGCTGACACCTTGGTGGAATACAAACAAAAAGTAGATGTACGTCTGTAAAAAAAAAAAAAAAACATGCTGCAATGCTTACCCCCAGCATCGGTTCTCCTCTACATGCTTTGTGTAACCGCATTTTCGTTTCACCTTACAGTACCTTTCTCTATGTCGGTTGCATGAACTGTCACATTTCGACCAAGCCGTCCATGCAGAAAAATACACCTCTGATCTTTTTCGCGAACGCCATCTATTTCTATGTCTATGCACGCGCTTGACATCTTGAACGAAGTCACTATTTCGGACATCTGTAGCCGCTGTTCCTAGCCGCAGTTTGGCATCCTGCACATGACTATTCTGGAAAAAAGTGTACGCGGTGTTATTTGAGAATTTGATGTCTCCCCTTTGGTTACACTAAGAACTTATTTATTTATTTATTTATACGAGTATGCTTGTGTGTTGACTGCGAAATTCAATCCGTTTCTGCGGCTGCTGAGATTACAGTGATGGATGAAACTAGCGCAGACATAAAAAACCGCTTCCGACTGTTAGGGCTTTCAAGAGACACGAATGTGTACTAAGTACTATTTCATTTGAATACGCATATGAGCAAGGCTCGTGTTTCATTACTTTCAGTACGAGTACGCACTTTGAAGTTGTATGGATTCTTGGTATTTCTAGATAAAGTTTAGTTAGCTCATATAAAAATAACGAAATAATGTGAGTTTCAAGGTCTTCAAGTCAAGTGATGTACAAAAGTGGCCCGTTACGCGTTTGTTATATATTTAGGTAATCTTTAACAAGCGCAGTCACTGCGGGCACAGAAAACCTACATAGAGCAGCACCAGATGTACCAGAAATTGGCGGTCAAAATGGTAGCACACTGGACTTGTTGCTTAGCTCCCACCATAATAAATACCTACTCTATTGAAGTATTATAGTCTGATCACTGCACTTTATCAGCTAACTTCTTGTACTCAGACCACAAAGTTAAAGAAAAGTCTCGAAAGGCAATACGCGAAAGCCAACTGGGCGGGTTTAACAGCTTCTTTAGGAGTTTTAAATGGTCGTTGTGCTTCCTTGATAACGACGTGGATGCCGCCGCTGATATGGTGTCTAATGTAGTATGAGAGCCTTAATCCTAATAGGATCAAACAGAAAAAGAACCGTGGTATGACTCGAGCTTTAAATAGACAATTAGATTAAAAGAGTGAAGTTTTCACTTTTAAAAAGCCAGCCCATCGGAGGAGAACCATAGAAAGCTTAAGCGAGTAAGAAAAAAATGCCCTTATTAAAAGTAATTCTTTAATAACCAAAAGTTGAGGCAAAAAATAATACAATGTTTTGTCATTTGTTAAAAATATAAAGGATTCGGCCTCTTCATCAATTCCAAGGCTCATTTAAAATGCGCCGTACTAATAACTAAAATTTTAGTCTCCACTTAAAATTTTCGGAAGCTCACAATTGCGAAATTTGTATGGAAAATAAAACCACTGTGAACTACTAAAATTTAGAGTCCAAACTAAAAAGCTTATTGGTAAGCGCATTTCGCTGCTAGCTCGATGCTCCCTGATTGCGCTTTGTGCTCATCCCCACCTGCGTATACTTTAGAGCGTCGAATTTACCATGGGACAGGTCCATTTTTGAGAGTGCTTTATTGTGATTTATTATTATGAGAGGTGTTCTTCCACGGTGCTCTGCTTTTTCCTCTGTTCTATTTGCTGGGCTCCTCCCGAGAGGGTGAAGAACAGGGTCGGCATTCTGTGAGACGAAACGTTAAAACGTTTTCGTGTGCACATAGGGCAAATCATTCGTGCGCACGAAAACGTTTGATCGTTTCGCCTTACAGAATCTGACCCCAGAATTTGTCCAGCCTGTCGGTAAAAAAGGCGACGATTTACATCAATTCTTTCTAAGATCATTGAAAAGCTGACAAAGTGTCATCTTATTGAATATCTTGAATCATGGAAGCTCCCTAATGACCGGCAGTATGTGCGGTTTCCGTGACAATAGATCCACTGGTGATTTGATGGCTTATCTCACCGATAAGTAGAACCAGTTACCAGTCCCTCCACCACTCCGGTAAAACGAAGATTGATGCGCTTGAAATTTCAAAGACATTTGACAGAGTTTGGCATCATGTTTCTTTTTTTGAAAATGCGTACTGATATGATCGATGCGTTTCTTAAATTCAAATCAATGGATTATAAACTAACTTTCAATTTGTTTTGGATGGTTTTGGAAGTCTGAAACTTACCGTATAAATGCTGGGTCTATTTTGTCGCCGACTCTCTTCTTTATTTTCATAAAGGATCTTCTATCTACAACTTCCAACTAATCCAATTTACTCCTTCGCAATTGATACAATCCTCAGTTTTACTTTCTCATTCCAGAATGAGCCTGAACCCTATTTTTTAATTCTGCCGTATTAAAAAATAGGGTTCAGCTAATGGAATGGAATTTAATGCTTATAAAACAAAATGCTTGGTGCTGTTGCTGTCGCTGTGTCCGTGAATGACACTTACATCACCGAAACCGAAAAACTCTCCATTCTCTGTATGTGTGCTCATGCGACAGCCTTCACTGGAATGTATTGTCAGGAATGAAGTGTCAGGATTTGCTCAAACGGTGCAGGAAATATTTAAAAAAAAACCTGCGAAGTGTCTAGGTTCCCTCAAACGGTTCAGGAAATATTTTACCCCTTCTGATCTGGCTACGAGTATATAATGTCGTTTTCGATTTGGCAAAAAGAACCATTTTTTGCTTTTCATGTTCGATTTGCCAAAAAAAAAAAATCAATCTTTTTTTTGATCTGACTCTCTTTAGAGAAATCGCGATTTTTTCTCAGATTTCACACACACTTTCACTAATACCAATGTGTATGACACACAGCTGGCGGCTACGAATTGTTTATCGCTGGAAGGATCGCTTTTTTAATGTCGTTTTCCATTGGGCAAAAAGAAGCGTCCGGAAGAGTCCGGAATCGAAAAAATCACTCCTGAAACCATTCCATTGGCACAAAAAATACTCTTCTGGGATTCTGAGGAGAGAATTTCGCTTCTCGATTTGAAGTCAGAATCCACTCAAGAAGCACTCACACAAGTGTAATTTATGTATTTTATACAAGTCAGCTGACAGCAGCCGTAGATTATTTTTTGGCATTTCACCAATACTTTTGTGGATTCTTTCAGAAGCAGTTTTGTTGTTCCATTGGATTTCAGAATGAGTGGATCCCCGAGTGAAACCAATGGAAAACGACATAACTGAATTATTAATTTTTCGAGTGTGGAAACGATTCTTTATATTAAATTATTTCGAAATGCGTTGTTATAAATGTGTAAAAATCAATTGAAATGTAATTACAGTATTTTTTGCGGCCAACTGAATGCACACAAGAACCAATAAAATTCGGATTTTATGTTCGATTTGGCAGCAGAAATCTGAAATCTCAGATAAAAATCTTAAAAGCCAATCCAAAACGACATAAGACATTCATTCGCCCAAGACTCGAGTACAGCTCCCATATCCGGTCTGTTGCCCCGAAAACCACTTTAAGTTCAAAATCGCGCGATTAAACTAATCGGAGATACGAATATCAGTGGCGCAGTGGCTTAGTGGTTATTGTGTTGGACTACTCAGCAATGGGTCCCAGGTTCGAATACCGAAAAACCCAAATTCCATCTTAAACATCCGAGAGTATAATTGTCATGAAAGAGCTTCTTGATTGGACTCGGCATAAATTTGTATATCCCCTCCATTCGTCTTAAAAATCAAAAACTCACACAAGATGAATGGTTGTGAGACGCCTAAAATCCCTACGGACCTGTTGCGCCAACTATTTATTTATTTTAGATATGAAAATTGGAAATTCTTTAAATTCGCTTGAACATCGTAGAAATTTTACGTGTCTTTCACTGTTTTAACGTTGTTTTAACAAGCTCAAACGAAATGGCGCGCTGCATTCCTCCACCTCAACAATTCAACACAATGCTCGTCGTCCTAGGAATGCGCATCTGTCCACCCTTGCCTATTTTATGGTCGTACTACGAAATATAGGGACTCATTCGTAAGCCGTTCAACCCAATGTCTTTTACAATTTACATACATTTGGTATCTCCTGTCTCATTCATCATAGCACTGTTCTCATTAGCAAAATAACGAATAAAAATAGATCTAATCTGTAATGGAACCGTAGAGTGAGAAATAATCGATGTCGCAATTTTAAATTCAAAGCCGACTTGCATATCACTTCTTCTGTCGGCAAATTAATTTGTTGTTGATGACATGGCAAATCCTAAGTAAATAATTTAGAAAATACCCTTAAGCTAACGCATTTTTGGGAATGATCGGCGGACAAGCCCACGTGATTAACGTGCGATTGCATATACTGTTTAGTCCCTTCAAAATATGGCTTCTAGCCAGACATGAGACGTCATGCCCACATGCGATTAGTCACCTTAGGTGACATTTGTTGATACGCGACAATTTAGAAATCAGATTAAGTTTTTGTTATTTTTGGGTTTTGAAACTGTATCGAACGATTACTTAAATAAGATGCTAGGAATGCTTGGAATGCTTGGAATGCTTGGAATGCTTTAGAAAATCAAATAGTCCCCGAAATTGGTTAAAAAATTTCGTAAAAAAAACCCCCACCCAAAAAGAGTCATAAATGAATTGAAAATTGCATAAAAAGATCCCATTTTCTTCGATATTTGTAGCAAAACACCGCCTACAGCAAAACAAGTATACAGCTGCACTCATGTCGTAAGTGAGCTATCGTTCAAAGTTTATCATGAAAGTGTTTAATAAGTGCACTTTGACAACTTCTGCTTGTCACTTACACTGAATGAAGGACGCCTGTATGTACTCGTACTGGTTACTCGTATAATCACCTAATAATACCTGGCAGGTATTCTTAATATTTATAAATCTTTTTCTATTCTTGATATGTGTAGACTGGATTTTAATTTATGCCAACTATAATATTTATCAATTGGTTTGCCTGCAGCTTTACGTGGAAAACGGAAAGTCACCGCTATAACAATAAAATAACAATTTTGATTTAAGAGCAAAATTATATAGAGACATGCTTGGGTGCAGCAAGGCAGCATTGGATGTGTTTATTGCATTTTGAAAATTCAATTGGCAACTAATAGCTAAGCAAACAGTCGGTTTATTATTAAACAATTTCCTAATCAGCCCCCAATCGGTCGATTTGTGTCGCGTTTGCGGCAACTGGAAGCAGTCGCTGATCTTTAAGGAGTTGGCATACCATGTCTGCTACTAACTGTCAAAAATGCAGGACAGCATTGATAATAATTCTGAAGTGTCAACCCCGAATACATTTACTGCAGCAGTCTAACTATACACACCCCAAAATATCCAGTGGATGCGGTGCAATGCACGTCGAAGATATTTTCGTTTACCATGTTATTTTGAGAGCAGTCAAATTTGGTAACAAACAAATCTGTAAGAATTAAAGCTATTTCGAATTACACTACCAGATTTGTCCAACTGTTGAATCCTGTCCGCCATTTATTGTCCGTTTGTGTTGCTTTGGAAAGACAATAGCTGTTTTTTATTATCAGCGTGATCTGATTCGGATCAGATCACGAAAATAAAACAGAACGGATCATTGAAAAGTTTAATTTTGGAATTGTGGCAACAGTTGCTTTCAAAAGCAAAACAGATAATACAGGGTATTTCAAACTTCATATTGCCACCAGCCATCTTGCAAATATTCTTCTCAACGTGACGCCACACAAGGCACATGTCATTTCACTTGCAATGTCGGGGGTGTTACCATATTTGAATAAAATTTGCATAATTTTTCTTTTCAAATATATTTTTGTGAAACAAATTTAGTATTTTATGTTCAAATATGCAACACATGAACAATATTTTGCTGCTGCCGCTTGAGTTTATCTTGGTATATTAAGATGTATCCAGACCACCGAAACATTTCAGAAATGTTTCTGAAGCAAATCGGACAGATTTTATAAACATTTATAAAAGGTTTCTGAAATTTATTTATTAACCCCCGTATTAATAAACACTGCGTAAAAGTTATCAACTCGTTACTCAGCAGTTACGTCAAATTTGTGTATGCTATCTGACGTCTACTAGCTAAATTACATTTTGCATATTTGTTTATTAATACGGGGGTAAAGGTTTATGAAATGTTTCAACTTTATCCTGTTTTGGACTAGAAGAAAAGAATGTGGTGGGATTATTAGCAACGAGTAAAGTTTTTATTTTTTTAATTTTGGTCTCGGCAATCACGCGACACGCGATTTAATTCAAATAATCGTATTAAATGAATCACTTTCTCCTTATGTATTCAAAGCTTTTCTGGACATTTTTATAACAGCGCTCACTTACTGCAGGGATACTTGTAAAACAAAAATTATTTTCCATCACAATTGGGTAACTGTGGAACATTTCATAAACGTTTTTTTGGTGTCCAGATCCAAACCAGCAAAACATTTCTAAACATTTCATAAAAATTGTTTTGTTTAATAAGTGTTTTAGAAATAAATATGGAACATGTAGGTATTTCATTGTTTTTCAAATGTTTGGCTGGTCTGGACATACACAAACCTTTATAGAACGAGAAAAAACAACATAACTCGGAATACGGACGGGGAATTCATTCGAATGCGAAAAAAATCAATTGATTTTTTGTGTTCCATTTTTTAGTCTGGCAACGTGATTGTGTGGCTATCGTTTACAGGCACAGCAACATTTAAAAATAAAACATGCCACCCAGAGGGAAATAGTAGAAATAATTTTCAGATTCGATTCGTGATCTCGATGTGAAGCAGGATCATGTGCTGTTGTTGGATCCATAGCTGATAATAAAAAACAGCTATTATTACTTTTCCTTCGTCATGAAAAAAGTAAGACTGAACTTCGCTGGTATTTATTGGGATGTCCTTTTAAGGCGAGCTTACGATTTGTTTGTTACATTAAACTCTATAGGTAGATTGTGTAGATACACCTTCATTAGGAAAGCGACACCAAACAATGGATGTATCGGGTGATTCATGTAGACCTGTTTTTTTTACAATCCGTTCAAAAGATCAAATCTAGAAGTGCCCTTTCAATGTTTTCTATATGTTTCATTGAAAAAAAAGGGCATTTCCAGGTCAATTCTTAACACGACAGAAGTGTCCGGGATCTTTTTAAAGAATTGCCTGAATTCACCAACACGCACGACAAGCAACATGTCAAACTAAAATGTGTATTGTGTTGTTAGAAACAAATTTTGCGCTATGTGATCTGAAAACATGCAATTAAACATTTGAAATAAATTGATTAAGTGTATTTAAACATTAATATTTATTTTATAAAACAACAAAAAGGTAGACGCAGAAAGCCAAATCTCACATATATATGGTGTCTACCACTATTGCAAAAGTGCTCCAACGAATTTCATTTTATAGAGCAATTCTGAATTTGACAAATCATGATGGAAAGGCTCACACCTCAATAACATCTCCAAATTATTCATTTGGTTCCAGAAAGTCGGGGCTACAACACACACAGCGAATACATAGCTAATTGGATCCTGTGACACTACACCCTTAGACTTTTTTCTTCGGGATTATGTGAGATTAGAAATCTTCGCCGGTAAGCCAGTTACGAATCAGGATTTTCAAGCCAACATAGCTCGCGTAGTTGGCCAAATACCGGTCGCAACGCTGGAAGCATCAGTGATCCAAAATTGGACGTTCAGATTGGATAATGAATGGCGTAGTGGAGAGCATTATTTACACGAAATTATATTCAAAAAGCAAATGTCAGACGGTGTTCTTTCAGGCCATAGTAAAGTTTCCACCATCCAAATTTTTGGAAAAGTAATTACGAAACTTGAGACTAACACCTATTGCAAGAAAACGACGCGAGTCATTTAAAAAAAAAAAACAAGTGACACTTGTCTCACTACTGCTGTTCAGTTTGGTAAATCGTCGCTTTCATTTATGTAATTTCAATAAAAGTCATCCAAATTAACATACACTGTCTGCCATTTTTCTTATACAATAACACGACAGCACGCACGCCTATTTTTGCACGAGACGGGACAGAGTGATCCGTTTGTCCCCAGAATGAGATCACAAATCAAACGCCCAAAGTGTCATAGATATTATACCTAGAATTATATGGTTCGGCGACCAACATTTGTGCTTGAAAACATTTATATTTCTGATTTAAAATATGCCAAATGACAGTAGTAATTAGTGTCAGTAGATTACACCAACAATTCATTAATCAGTTATACGAAATAAATAAATATTTGTCCGTTAATAAATAGAAAAGCAACATTTTGTAAACCATCGCTATAAAAATATCACCATGCTGAACTTTCCCAGAATTCCTAACACGTAAACAAAATGGCCGACCGTGTTACGTATATTTGCGTGCTAGGTACTGCTGCCCCTTTCGGTCAGACGGCTCTTTGGTATTAGGCATCCCTTTTATATTCCGTGTTAGGATTGTGTGATAAATTAATTCGTGTAAATTCACTTTAAGAAAGAAATATATTTGACAATTTCCCTACGTAAATTTGAATGAGTACAGTCGCACAGTTGCTTATAAAAAATGAGAACAAATAAATGGTGCAACAGATCAGGCTTGCCAGATTTTTACAAACCTATATCGCAGTTTTTAGTTATTTTTTTCGCGAAAAACCGCAAAATTACAAAAAAGTTATCGCAAAATGCTTGATTTTCACTTGATTCTTAATATTTTTGGTTAGGTAACAGAAAACAATAACAAAGAAGAAGGAACAAATTAGTATTAGTATTGCAGCAAGATCAAGTTATGTAACTCAGTTATTTTAAAATCTGTCGATGTACACGTTCACGTCTTCTTCATCTTCAATGGAATATTGTTCGTACATATTCGAGTTGAAGGCTTGAAGCGGAAAGAATTTTATCGAATAGTATTTTATTTTGTTATAATGAATAATAAAACAAAATATCGCAAACATCGCAAAAAAATAAGAGATATCACAAATAATAATTTTACACCGCAAAATATAAAAAAAATACCGCGCGTTTTGCGATATAGTATCTCACAATCTGGCAAGCCTGCAACAGATCCGTATCGTTTGTGCGAGTCTCACTTTTGGGAAGGGACCTACAATTTTTTTTTATGTCACTTCCGAACAGAATAATTGATTAACTCCCACAGAGCGGTTATATTCTCAGATATTTATCAGACCTTCGCAGAAGTTGGAAATTGAGTATTAATCAAACTTTTTAAATGTGAGTTTTATTAGCAGCCCTTGTTCCAGCGTAAAGAATAAAGAATGCCATTCTACGCTTTATTAATGAATCATTGAATTTTTTTGTGAACAGACTTAATATTTACAAAAGCACCCCGCTCATTCCACTCATTGTAAAGGTATAAAAAAAAACCAAATTTTATGAAAACCCTACATTTTTGAATCCAAAATATTCCAAAGACAATACCTATGCAAACAAAAAAATAGCACACATGTTGAACGAGCGTATTATGCGTAAGCTGCGAACCCATATGTCACTGATTTCACTTTGCATTTCGTTGGCAGAAACGCTTGCATTATGTGGGGTGGTATGCAACGCGTGCTGGCACGATCAAGAGAATAGCTCAGACGAACAGATGTAGGCATTGCACGGGATTGGCAATGGGCACTGCAGCAATCGTAATGAATGGCAGATGAATGCTTTTTGCTTTAAATGTACAAAAATAGCATAGGTTCAAATTAATGTACCATACAACTGGCTATAGGATTTCTAATGCACAAACGCACAAACACACAGTTCTCTTTGGCGCAAATCATTCCCAGACGCACGCCGGCCGCGCCGATGCGACGAGTTCACCGCCACGCATTAAATTAAAAATAAGCATAAGGACCGAAGAAATGCATGTGCTCGAGTGTGAGCTCATATTTGTTTTATATCGATGCATTTAGATTAATTGTTTTAAGATTGTTGGTACAGAAAAAAAGAATGCCAACACATTGGGCTTTACGCTGCCAAGTGTTCAGTAAACCCCACAATCTTTTATTTGTCCACATTCTTTTATGTACATGCTCGCTCGTCACTCATTCTAAGCTCTAAACAATGCGATAACCTTACCCTCGAAAACGTTGCAAGCAAACATTTGACTTTTAACAGCAAATGGACTAGGTATTTGATCAACAAATAGCCTCATTGTTAAAACATTCACAATGTACACAAATCATGATCAAATTAGATATTGTATACAACAAAAATGCATGAATGGCCAAGGCCGGTGTGTTTAAGGAGTTTAACGGTGGGGAAGTGTATAGAATGGATGGAATGTCAATAGAGCCGGAAGTAATGCTATAAATACCTACACTACATATGACTCACCTGAACAAATGTCGCTCCTTGTAAAAAAGTTAATATTTCCAGTATTACAATCGCATATTCCAAATTCATTCTTGTTTCTCTGAATGGACATAACCTTAAGTACTACAGTTTCACCGAGATTTTACCGTCAAATTGATTCAAGAGCAAGGCCAGCGCATATTATGGGCTTTGATGTTTTCTGAAAGAGTATAAACAAATAGGTTTAAACTATAGTAGGTAAGTGTTGACAAAAATGTATTAGGTAAGAGTATTTTTTTTTTTTTCCAGCGGGTCATAATCAGATTATTACGGTGGCTGATAAGAAAGTATTTGTTCACGTTGGCTATAAAAAAAAGGAGCAAACGTTGTGCTGTATTCCAAAATTATGTATTAAAAAAATATTGTAAATCTCAAAAAATGCTGTATGAATAAAATTCAGTTTCTTTTTTTTTTCAAAGTTAAGTAAAGTTGGCATTTCTTCCATCGTCGCAATTTTTATAACTATATTGTAAAAATTTACATTTAAAAAAAAAAAGAAACTAAATTGCTTAAAACATTACGTGTGGTAGAGGGAAACAAACGCACTTTGCGACTCAGTTTTTAGATTCCAAAGGATAAGGGTAATGTCGTCCTAACATTAGGAGACAAGAACCAAATTTTTTAAATATTCATTCAACCGTTGGTCGGCATATTACAATGTAATGCAAAATTTATAATATTATTACCAAATAAGTATATAAAAGTAAGCCAATTTGACTTTTTTGTAACCATGCTTTCTTTCGACATGCGGCCTTAAGATTTCATAGACTGATATCTTAAAAAATTATGAAAGTAGGGCAATAAGAGCTCTACGTTTAAGCTTGTATAAAAGAAGCTTGTGAATCAGTGGTGCCATTTTGGCATTTTGTATGCTAAATCTAGCATATTTTAACCTTAAATTGCATACAAGTATAAATAAAATATGCTATATGCAATCTAGCATAATTATTTTAAATTTTTAACATAAAAACCATAAGAAATATGGAATATCCATCAAAATTTTCTATATTTGTATGACAGTTTGTCCATTTCAAGTATCAGCTGTCAAATTGTTAAACATTGAAAACAAAAAACAAAACAAAAGTCAAGTGAACCGTGAATTGCTGCTCCATTAAATTTAAGTCTCTTTCTAAATATATACGTATATTTCTGGCTTGTTGGTTTTTTTCCTTGTTTTTTGATAAAGTCTTTGTTTTAAACTTCAGCATATTTTTTTTTTATTCCTCCATATAATTTAGCATATTTATTTCTTAATTTAGCATATTCCGTTAGAAAATTTCTGGCATCACTGCGTTGTGATATATATGATTGAATGATTCACGGAAAAAAGTCTAAATGGCATCAATCCGATTTTCTTTAGATATCTCAGTAATAAAAATGTGGATCTAATTTCAAGCAAAACCATATTGGTTATTTTAAATATTATTTTAACAACAAAAAATATTATTTTAGTCATTATATTATTTTTTCTATCGGATTTAAATATTGGGCCCTGCATTAAAAGGGCAAATTAAAAGTTATATTTACTGGCCATCAGAGGCCAGTGTGGACTGTAAGCAAATCTTAGTTCCGATTGTACTTTTTCGGGCTAAATTGTATTTTTTACTTTCGTATACGAATAGGAAAAGGATATAGTTTTCGTACAAAACTTCAAATGATTTCGAGATCCGATTCCAATTCCGTCTGGGTCATTTTTTATTTTGCACTGGAATTTTAAAATTTGGATTTCATAAATTTATTGTATTTTGCCCTGAATTTGCCTTTCAACTTGTTTAAAATATTCAAACCGAAACTTCCGAATATTGGATAAAAGAACTAATTATAGATACACAAATAAAAAAACCTTAGAATTAAAAAAAAGTTAATTCGACTCCGAAGTCCTCTTTTGGTAGGTAGTAAACCCGAAATCCCACCTAGAATTGCATAGAAATGAAATATATTTCACAAAAGTCAACTTCTGCTAGCTATTATGACTCAATTTTATTGTTCCACCAGAGGCGAGCTTTAATCTTAAAGTTGTCGTTGATGTGAACCAAATGAGTGATTTAAAAAAGTAAAAACGTTTGAAATTTGTGTAACTTTTAGTTGTTAATACCTACAACCGAATCAATATTCGACTGCCCTAATAAATGAACGCGCCACACTAACTACATTCAGGAAAAATTCATATCCATGCAAGCAAGCCCTATGTTTCCGAAGTAAAACTTACTTTACTTTACTAATTTATCTAACAATAAGCTTTGGGAAATCGCCCCAGTGTAAATTTCAACTATAATTGGATTTGACAGATGCCACTTTAGATTTGACTTGTGTGGCTTTCCAGTCGGTATTTCAGATTTTGCTGTTTTCCGTATCTAAAATTTTTTGTTGCTAACGGCCAATGAGTATAAATATCCATTTTTTTTTTTCAAAATAAAAAAATACTCTGTGTGTAACTTTTTTGAGGCGATTGTATTGTTCAAAGTCCATTGTAACTTAAAAGTTACGATTGTAACACATTTTTCAACCCTGCTTAGCACCCAATTAATTTATAAGAAAAACAGCATTTGCCGTCGGATGTTACGAGTATCAAACAGCCTTTATTAAAATTATTCAAGAACGTCCAAAGTGTCAAACGATTTAATTTATTTATAAAACAGATTTTGCAAAGGCATTTTTTTTATTGAGAAGTCTTAAAAACAATAAAACTGCGCAATTGATAATTTTCAATCACGGGCACACTGAACAAGAACTGTTCATGTTCATCTAGATCGCATTAGTTTATATTCAGTGTTTGTTTGACCACTTTCATCAAATTCATTCTTGGAAACTGTGCAATAGGTAGGTCGTACTTCCACTTTAAAAGAATTTTGAAAATCCAATTTGGGTTTCCATAATTTCATAAATACTACTTTAGTGGGTCGTGTGAAATAGCGAATGAAATACAGAAGACGCCTGTTGCGCAGGAATGCAATTTTTTATTTTTGACTTCAAAGTCTAAATTCCTAATTACGTCTACATTTTTGTAAACAGCATGTACGTTCTGAATTTCAGGTTTATACGAAAATTAAACGATTCTACGAATCCCCTTAAAATTTCTTTCATTCGTTCAATTTTAATTGTGTAGGCTCCCTAAGTGGACAATGCGTAACTCTTGATCTTCCGCCACCGACTTTAATCATCAAACAAGAGAAGTCCGCAGACGAATAGAGGGTGTCAGGCTTGATTTAACTTTCCCATCCCATGGCTACCTAGAGAATAAAGCCTGTCTGATGTACTGCATTTAGTTAGAATCCGAGATAAAGAAATGTTTTTAACGTGACAAACCCATGGGGCATCAACCCCTGCATCCAAAGAAGTAGACCTTCGATATTGAATGCTTCACGTATTCTGTGGGTTCATTACCCATATACGGTTTCTGCGAGTGACAGCAGCAATACAACGAAGTATAATCCTATTTCAGCAACCCGTTTTAATGGCACTCGATTAATAAGCAGAGGACATTGAACAGGGTAAGCTGGCTTTGCTGCAATCGTATCCACAGCATTTTTTCAAAATTTAAATCTACTACCAACAATTTAAGTCTACTACATTTTTTGTAGTACTCTCATATGCACATCTAGATCGAGAAAATGTACCCCTTTTAGCAGAAAATATAACACCAAAATTAATGAATAAATTATTTTTTTTTGTTTTGTTTATGTTATTTGTTGTAATTGATTTTGCTCGAAAAAAAATCTACTCCAAAAACAAAATCATTCTGCTGCATTTTTTTCAGAGAATCTACTGCGAAAAAATAATCCTCAAGTGGCAACGCTTCACTTTAACTCAGATTCCACATGGGCGGTTACAGACAAAATAATACAAAATAATGTCGTTTTCCATTGGTTCCACTCGGGGACCCACTCATTCCGAAATCCAATGGAACAACAAAACTGCTTCTGAAAGAATCCAAAAAAGTGTTGGTCAAATGCCAAAAAATAATCTACGGCTGCTGTCAGCTGGCTTGTATAAAATACATCAATTACACTTGTGTGAGTGCTTCTTGAGTGGATTCTGACTTCAAATCGAGAAGCGAAATTCTCTTCTCAGAAACACCAGAAGAGTATTTTTTGTGAAGTGATTTTTTCGATTCCGGACTCTCCCGGACGCTTCTTTTTGCCCAATGGAAAACGACATAAGTCTCTGCAAGTACAATTCTACGATTAAGTAACTGATCGCTTGTGCTACTGCCCGGACCAAACTACAGCAATCTCTTAATACTCTTTTCATCAAGTTGGCCTTGGAGTTTCGGGTGTTTCGCCGCTCTCCCTGGGCAGTTAAATGAAGCGAGGGATCCATTTAACTCCCCTTTTCTTTTTCACAAATGGCTTTGAGTTTTTTTTGGCGGCAGTCTTGGAACTGCATTGAAAATTATTTCTTGGTTGCTTTAACAGAAGATTTGCAACTTTATCACGCCTCCGTTTAATTCATGTGGGCTTATTTTAAGTCGATGCCGTTATCCAGAGACCTTAAGTCCACTTGTGCACCTATTCGTGCATAGCACATCAATTTCTGACCTCCAAAATCGTTTGTATATGTTGATGAAAAGGCCAGCTTGTAGCCGCTTTAAGTTAAGCCCGTGAGTTGAGCTTGACACGCAGCCTACCGAGCGCTGGCAAACTGTCATCCCGTCAGCAGCGTTGACAGTATTCGAGTTACAATAAGTGTACAATGTAAAACGGAGCATAAGCAGTTCACTTAACCAATTAATATAGTTGACAGTTGAACTTGCTATAACATTCATAGTAATCCAGAAAGAGTTATTATGGGATATTTTACCGCTTAGAATCAAAAGCTATTTTGTTTACAAAGATAAGATATTATAAAGAACAAAAAAGCAGCCAAGCTTTTAATTTTAACCCTGGAATCACGTAAACGAAGCTTATTTATTTGATTTCGAACTGAAAGGTAAGATAACGTGTAACTATAATTATACCATACAAAAACATGTTAATACCTATAAGTTGAAGGCCAAGGCACCAAACCAATTGAATATTGAATGTGTGCCCTGTTTTTCTGCGCACAGTGTACCTACAACATTATTTATTACAACACCGACTGTCACAGAAGATCAAGCTCATCAGATCTGACCATAAATGAAGAGCAACCACATTGTTGGCTTACAAATTTGGAAGTAATCGAGGAATGCTGCCAATCGACAATACCAGAAGTTTGTATGAGTGTTGGCCCTAAACAAGGGCAATGTCGCAAAAACAATTGCCTTATACATGAAGAAATTTCAAGATAAACTGTATGTGAGCTCTAATTGGAATAAGAATACCGACAGATGAAGGTTCAAACAGTTAACTGAATTTTCTGCCGAATATAATTCACATTTATGTAGTAGAAACTTTTAATTTACCCAATAGCTACCAGATTAAATCGAAAACACAAAATACAAAAACAGAAACAGAACAGCACTCTTTCGCGATTGCTGTGACAGAAAAATGTGCCAACTCGATTGAAGAAGTAGATATGCGTTGATTAGAGAACGTGAATGGCTTGTGTTGACATTTTTGTGCTTTGTTGAGGAGGCAAGAAAACAGAAGAACGCATGAAACTTCGATCACTTGCGGTATTATTGATGATGCTTATTGAAATTGTGTGCCCTCCAAACGAATCAAAACAAAAGTTCTTGTGTTTTTGGTTTCAATTGAGTCAAGCTAAGTGTTTAGAATTTATTTATCTGGGGGAGGAACTGTCGTGATTATAGGAGGTTGTTAAAAATAGAGGGACTACCGCAACTGGTGCAACAAATATGCACAACCATTTGGAAACAAACGATTCATGTTTTTATTTGTCCTATTTATACGGTAAGCGTATGCGTACCCTTAAAGCTTTTTTTGCAAAAAGTAGGTGGGGAAATAGCACCAAATAGAATTCTTTTACAACTAATAAACAGATAAAAGCGAAGAGCAAAATGTATTGGACAGCACTTTCTAGTTTTACTCTCACAAAATTAAAATATCTAATAATAAAGTCGTTTCGAAAACAAACATTTTTGTGAACAACTATGAATGGCAAGAGCCCATAGCAAATCTCGAGTGCGCTAGAAAACCGAAAGAAAAAAAACTAGATGAGTTCAGAAATCAAAATGTCTTGGATCTCTTATGAGTCTTATGAGGATGGATGTCAAATATTTCAATAAAGGATTTTTGTACGATTTTGAAACAGTCTGGCACAAGTCTTGCCGCGCTTTAAAAGTCTTGGACCTACATATTTGCGAAGAAATTATAATGCTCTATATAAAAAAGCTTACATTGGCTGGTCATATCAATTATCTCAGTTTTAGAAAAACATTAACTGCGAGACCTTCAAATCATGTACTTTTTTTCGGCTATATTTTGCACAAAAAAAATTGTGTGACCTCTTGTTCTACTAGGCCTAGAGTCATTGAAAGACCTGTTTTCCACTATATTCCCTTAAATTTTCAACATTTCCTTCCTTTAGATCATATTTAATAAGAGGGAATGTAAAAGACGTTTCTAAGAGTCGTATTTACCATGGGCTAATGCTTTGTTCAAAAATGGCTGACGACGGCTAGCAGAAGTCAATACTTTTATGGCGAAATACATAAAAATGTATTCAAGTTTGTCTAACTCATACTTTTCTAAATACAGTCAACTCTCGATTATCCGGCATTCTATTAAGCGGCAACTCTATTAACCGGGACATTTTTTTTCAAAAATTTATTAATTTAGAAATCGATTTTCCGGGATTCACTCTATTATCCGTGATCATTTTTTATAAATACTACGTATTTTTTCTATCCACACGTGTAGAAACGTATCTGTAGGTGTTGTCTTTCTTATTATGTTTTTTAGTTTGTTGACTGTTTCAAAGTACAAAATCTTATTACAAATAAATGGAAAAATATTGTAAAAAGTTGGTTTATTCGTTGATAATATAATTTTCGATTATCCGGGAATTTCGATTTTCCGGTACGAGCTCGGTCCCGAGCACCCCGGTTAATCGAGAGTTGACTGTAGTTTGAAAAAAACTTAGCTCTTAAGAATGAGTTGCTTGAAGCAGGAATTTTGATCTTAATCCTTAACTTAATTACAATATAAACAAAAGCACAGAATAGACTATTCTTAAAACTAACTGAAGCGTTCATCTAGCTCAGACAAATGTTAAGGACCTGCCTCCCATCAATCAAAAATACCTTTTCGAGGACCGAGAAGAACTTACCCTCAGATCTATAAGCGACCTGCTTAAATTTGTTAACGCCGAGGAGAGGCTCCGTAGGTGTCTCATAGGTTCCCATAGTGTGGAGGTCGTAAACCCCAAGGGCCTCGCAAAGGATCTACATTCATCTTAGTGTGACGTGTACAGGTTTACCATCTCTCGGCAACCCACTAACCTAACCTATCCCTAACCACTAACCAAGCGCCCAGTTTTCCATGACCCTGCATCTGTGAGGTATTCCCATGAGCTTATTTATCATACAAGCACTTTCCACGAGGCTTGCCAGATTGGGCTATTTATCAGAAATTGTACCATATTTCGAAGCATTTTTTTATCTTGAGCGAATATATTTCTATAGCACACTCATTGACTTTGACATATATTTTGTATTGTCTTATATTTTTTTTCATAGGAGTGTGTTTATTTTCTGTTAATTTTAAAATAAAAATGAATTCTTATAAAAAATGTAATAACAATTTTTTTTTTTGGCTCCGATTTTGGGCTACAAACATTTTTAAATTGAGCTATCAAACTACTTCGAAACCTTGCAACCTTGCTTTCAACTTGTAGCTAACGAGCCGCTCAATAAATAAATTGCTCCTTGAAAAAGGGAAAGCTAATTTTTCGCAGCTTAGCCATTAAAAGGAACGTTCATTTAGCTAATAGAGTAGAGACACTTGTTGCGGAGTTATAACAAAGAGGTATCTAAATAAATAAATTAGTTTGCATGCCAAACGTGAACATTTTTTCAGAATACCAGTGCACCAGTGTTGTTTATATATCGAAACATCTTCATTTGTATCACCATTTATTTAAATATTCTAGTAAAAAACAAAATATTTGTCATAATTTTAACCGAAAACCGAATGGTTTTGCGATTATTGTACTAAAAGTTAAAAAGTTAAGAGTGGTTTTCTCTGGGTATAATAACAGTTTTACTTCAACAGGTTGGATTTTTTTCATAAAAACGTATTGGGGGAATTTGGTGGGAATTCGAGTTCCGTAAAAAGAGAAAATTGACTACGCTTCGTGGGAAAAATTAAGGAAGAATGCAAAAAACACTGACATACACTATTACCGGACAATGTGACTGATAGCGTACTTTTGGTATCTTTAGGGAAAGGGCAAGGGCCCAACTTCAAAGCTGCCAGACGTCAATTTATCTATCTGCATGTTTCCAACTAACAATAAAATTTTAAATTGTGGCTTGCTGCGATAAAGTTTGCAAAACGTCTTCCCTATACTGAAATTCTGCGAAACGGCTCCATTTTGCAGTTATTCCATTTGGTATGTACGACTTCTTAATCCCTTTAACATAATCAGTTACGCGCGTTCCCTAAATACGGAAAAATGTTTAGGAAACTGGGCGTTCGTATTGTTGACTAATTTGACTATGGATTGATGAAACCACATACTGTTACTTACTTGAATAAACAATTTTCTTTACAAGGCCTTTTAAGTAGGGTGACGATTTAAAAATAAGTGGAACTGGCGACATTTACCGATCCCCCTCCTTTGCACGCCTAATGAACTGGTATAATATGAGTATACTACAGATAGATGAAAGTAAATTGGCACATTATAAAAAAAGTAAATGTTTTGTTATTGAGCCAATTTTTGGTTAGGTAACAATCAGTATTGTGAAATACGTACGTTCGTATTATTTGTGCAATTATTTTGATCTAATCAACCTAATAAAAGGCTTTGACTAAGCTCAATTCGTATTTTAAATCGAATTCCAGTGTTCCGAATCCGACTACGATAGTTCAAACCAAAATAATGGTACCAACACCTTTAGCTTTCTATAATAAACATTTAAAATACGATTTGTTTTCGTAGGCAAAATTTGAATGCATAGTAAGTCTTCTCTGTGAGTAAAATTGAATAAAGATTTAGCTACACCTAGGTAATACCAAATATTTTATACATTTTCAAATCGTTTGTTACCATCAGTTGGTATTTAAATAAATATTGAGTAGTTGGACTAAATTCACCTAATTTGCCACTTCATCCGCTTTAGAGTTGTTCTGTGATTGTACTAACTAAAGTAATAAAATTAAAATTTAAACTCGGCTAGCGAGATTAGTTTTAGAACTTGATTCGAACATTTTTAATAGCTGAACTGATTTGTTTAAATTTTAATATTAACGATAAGGGTATAAGAGATTATAGAAAGTAATAATTTTGGGCAATAAAAATCGACGTGACCTAAATAAGTGTTTGACCTTTGGCACTTGGGGGCATCGACATTATTTAGTTGCGAGATCATTAACTGGAGTACCTATCTCTCATGGGAATTTTTATTATGCTGTGCTTATTATTCCCAGCGTTTATTTGCGTGGTAAATAAAATCGCAAGTCTCTCCTTTATATTGTTTGCACTATAGATCCGGGTTGGGTGAAAAATTGCTTTTTGGCTCCTCAGCTATTTTATGCTTGAAGAAAGAAAAATAGTTAAAGGATGGGATGGAGCTGTTTAAGATGTTCAAACAAAAATATGGCCTTGACGTTTTACATTTCCAAGCATACATTATAATGTATATCTTTTTCGTTTTTATTATTAGGGATGACATTTCATTTCAACGAGATTTTAGGCAAAATTGCTTCTTAGGCCGTTTTCGACGAAGCAAATACGAGTACTATCGATCCAATTTTTTCAACATTTGCGGCTATGTGGCTGCCGTGAGCAAACAAAAATAATTCCAGTGTTTTTAAATCGCATGATCTCGGCTTGGTGCTGTCCGTAAATCGCGTGTTCAGTAAGTAAATGGCTTTTATCAATCATGAGCATGAGCAAAGTTGGTTATTGACTGCAATGCAGACAGGTAAAGGCATCAGTTTTGAAAAATTGTGAACGAATGATGCCTCTAGCATGAAGATCACACCAAATAGTGCATTTTTGTGTTTAGAATGGCGTCTAAAAAATCTCCTGTGGAATTGCCTCATTCCAGAAACTGCAATTTAGCTTAGTCACAAGGCCCATTTTCAAAATAAGTTCAATTGATCATCACTCAAGCTCTCGATTAGTAATGGACTAAGGGGATATAAAGCGATATGACTTCTTCAATGTAATGTCAAAAGTCCGAAATCCGATCTTAACATCGACCACCAAGTCGTATAAAGGACTTTCAAATACAAACTGAGAAATGACATCTTAACTGGAATGGCGACCTAATTGAAATTGAAATTGAGTAATTGAAAAGCTTTCCCAGGTTAAAGGTTATACTCACGAATGTCAGATCTCAGGACCTCGCTCAGTAGTTAAGCACGCTTTGGATTAACATTGCCACTAGGTAGGTACTTTTCAGTGAGTACTGTCGAGCCATTCAAATAAGTTACGGACTTAAAGAGCTGATAAAATGCAGTACATTATGTATATTTAAATATACAATTGGCCTAAACCTATAATATTTTTCGCACCGATAAAAATTCCTTTAAACTTCGCAGTCATCAAAAATCGGAATTCAAAATACTTCCCGACATAGGGAAGACAAAACTGAAAACATTAAATATTTAAAATAACAAGCTTATGTACCTAAACACATAAGCACATGAGTTCTTAGAACTCATTATGAATATTTATAGCTGCAGCCCACCTGAAAACAACAACTGCACATTAATTTTAAGAGCTTCTGCGCCTATCATGTAAAAACTGCTCACAAGATTTATATCGTTTTGTGTTTAAATATAACAAAATGCCATACGGAATACCTCAACTTACCTGATCTGAATTTCTCAGACCTTCAATACGTCATTTTCTGCCAGCAGCGGGTTTGCATTTTGATTTAAAATAACTTCATTCAATGATGAAACAAATCTAAATATGTAGCTGATGTGGGCTGAAACGATCATTCACATTGATGATAGCGTAGCGATAGGTCAGATCGAGACTTACATATAAATGGTCACGGTAATAAAATCAACGAACTAAAAACTGTAATCGCGATTGATAAATACATTTATGAACTCATTAAAAAATCATTCTTATGGATCATTCTCTGGTTTATTTTTATTCAGAAAATTTGATTTTTATTGGGTGAACAACACAGTCCGCCCACACGTCGGTCGGGTTAATTTAAACAATATTGTTAAGATCATAGATTAATTTTTTAATTGATTTGTGCGCCTTGTAAACAAATTCAAAAATATACCGCGCGAATGAACGATCGAGATAATGAATTCACACTTTACACTTCCTCTGACGATCGATTTTATGAATGAAACCAATCTGTGCATACTTTTTCTGTGGCTCACTTTGTTTGGGTAACGAAGATAAAAATTTGAAGGTTACACACAAAAGAACACATTTCATCTTAATTCAACTGACAATATTATATATATAATAGTATTTCTGGATGATGTCACTAAATCCAATTTATTACGAATTTTTCTTTTTTCCAATTTCAAAATAACTTAATTTAAATTTCCTGCGATTCAAACGACAAGGCAGTGTGTTCAATATTCGCGATCACATACGGAAACGGGAAACGAGCGCCCCGCTGTCCACTCAATGGGGATTAAAAGCAAACTGAAACCGATTGAAATTGAAAAGTCTATGAAATGTTGGAAGATGAAGATGAAGCATCATGAAGCAAGCATGCATGAACATGAAGCAACAATGAAGCGATGAATGAAATTGAAGAAGAGAATGAACTTCGAATATGAAATGAATTTGCTTAGGGTTCAGCACTGCCAGACCAGAAATTTGATCTCATTTACAAGTAATTCAAGTAATTTCAACAACAAAATAAATTTTGACACTGTAGCTCTGCCTACATGTAAAATACTACGTATTTAGTTCAATCATTATTTATTGATAAAATAAAAAGTTAAGAACAGTTCCATTTCTTGCAAAATAAACGAATAAAGGTAACAAAAGTAATGAAATAAAATAAATCGAATAAAAGACCTTTTATGCGAGCAACTGAAGCACAGAAAAATACAAATCACATTATATTATTTGATTTTATCCATAGCTCATAACAGTGTTTAAAGCAAATATTGAGGCCCGCATTTCATCTATGGATATTAGCTGATAATAGCTCAACAATTAATAACCACATAACTAAATTAATGTATTTCAGTCAGGGTCCAAACGGCTAATTGAGAAGCTCCTTCATGACAGTTTGTCAGACGTTCGCGAGAGGTGGCGCAGCGGAAAAAAACCATAAGTTGGAATTTTGAGTTTTATTCGGGATTCGAACCTCGGACCCCTCGCACAGTATGTTTCCCCTTTACCGCCCGTAATTTGCAACCAATTAAGTTTTTTTTTAAATGTAGGTAATGACGATACAAAAGTTGACAGGCAAAAAAAATATACAAAAACATTAAAACACATTGGGAAAAAATACCGAGCTCAAATTTTTAAGCATTCTTCGGTATTAGTCCGGGACTTTCAGTGCAAAAAGATATCCAAAAGCTATTTCTCTCCACTTAGGGGAATCAACTAATGTTGTTTAATTTAGAACTTTGATAAACAAAGCACTTTGAAGGAAAAAGGCGAGATAGAAATAGGGGAAGTGTCACCTCCCATACAAAAAAAATATTTTAAATTACCTACAAAAAAAAAAAATTATAAACATTATTTCTCTGAGCCAGCGTTGCCATAAGCGCAGATTTTCTACCTAGCTGCACTATTTATATTAAAATAGTTTACAATAAAAAAAGGAAATTCATAAACTTTTTGTTTGAAAACATCTGCCATATTTTACAAACTTGACGCAACTTACTTTTTATCTACATGCAAGTAATTGAGTAAACAGTGCGCGATGCTAGCAATCATTTTTAGAGTTCCGGCTAAATTTTTCGAACTCACAATGGCGAAATTTTCAATACAAAATTCGCAATTGTGAGATGTGAGCTTCCGTAAATTTAATGCCGCATTTACACAGTCACACATTCCTATCACGGAAGATTAAAGGGATGCTAAATACTAGATAGCCGTGTGACTGAAAGGGACGGCATTACCTAACACGCAAAAAAACGTGACACGTTTTTTGGTCGGCCATCTTGTTTACGTGTTAGGAAATATGGGAAAGCTATGCATGTTGATATTTTTATAGCGTTGGCTTACGAAATTTCGCTTTCCTATAAAACAAAATGGCTTCCGGAAGTGATGAACGGACAATTATTTATTTATTTCGTATAACTTATTGATGAATTGTTGGTTTAATTTACTGAAACTAATTACCACTCTTATTTCACATGTTTTAAATCAGAAATAGAAATGTTTTCAAGTGATTGTAGAGATGTTGTTCGCAGGAAATTGTGTTTATTTCCGTTTTCCGTATCCATAATAATGGTTAGAACATCCATGACACTTTAGGCGTCTGATTTGTGATCTCATTCTTATGCCTTTACTAGCATTGACTGCGGACAAACGGATCTCTCTGTCCCGTCTCGTGCAAAAATGCGCGTGCGTGATGGTGTAAATGCACTTTAAGGCTGAAACTTAAATTTATTATTAGTACTGCGCATAAAGTTTTCTTTCTACCAAATATGAAATGAACGAAAAAAAAAAACAGTAAGCTAGTTTAGGTAAGTGAATCGTTGCAGGTGAACCCTTTGGTAACGTACTTCGGGTGCATTATCTTACCTTATTTCTTATTTCGCTTTGAAGACAACGGCCCTAAGAGTAACTTTAAACCTCCGCACTAAAGATTCTGTAGGTCATAATAGCGTATTTTGTATGTAAAACTTCGCCATTGTGATTTCTTTAACTTTGACTTGGGAACTAAAAATGATTATTAGTACGTATACCGTACAAAAACTTTAAGTTGCATACTTAATGGCGAAGAAATGGACTAAGTTTCTGTATGTGCATTGTGCAACTGCAGTTTCGAACACAACACAAAATAATAACGAAAACATTATTCACTATTGTGTACGTATTTATTTTGATGTATAAAAAAGATCTTTCAACAAAAGACTATTGAAAGTTATGCCACATTGGAATTTTCTCATTTCGCGTCCCGTCTACGCTTTGCCAGTGCTCCAATCCAGTTCCCATGGTGGTGCATCCAATAATCACTGTACCTAGCACAATTTTCTTTCCCAACTTATTTTTGGTGGCGAGTGTTGTTTTGATGAGAATGTTCTTCAGGTCTTCATGTTGTTTTAACTGTACACTGATTGCGGATGAATCGTTATCCCATTTGGTGGAAAGAGAGGGAAAGAAATTGCTAGACTTCCATGAGTCCGAGTATATATTGTGCTCAAAAACTGTGGTTTTAATATAAACACTTCCAGCTGAACTCTCGAGTTCATCCTTAACCTTGTTCGAACATCTCATCCGCGATGTGATAACTCTCAAAAGGAGTCCCTTTTCCTGTTTAGCATTGCTGATGCCCATTCGTCGCCTAACCTCAGTTAATCCGGCCCATTGCCGTTTACTTCCATTCGTCTTTTGAACCTTTTGATTAGAGGACTCCGTAGATTCGTCATCTCTTGCATCCTCCTTCAATGAGTCCTGAACCTCCAGGACTATCTCTATCACTCCTTTCGCTGAGTTCGCGAGCTGCAAAGACAAAAGCATATCAAACATACCGCTAACATGAGATTGAGGGTGCACCTAAAATGTACATCGGAGAACATAGTGATGATTTAATTTCGTATGAAACAATTAAAAAAGCTAAGCGCAAGTAGATATTACCAACTTCCGCCGCTATGGGCTGGGTGTGTTACATGAAGGTTAATTAGGTACAATGGATAGCGGAAAATATATAAAAAGTGGTTGCATCATCCAAGAGTTCATGAAAGCAAAAGCCATAACAATAATTTTTCTTATGCATACATATCTGCATATATACCATAATGTTCCATTATGTATGGCAATTAAGCTAATCACGTTGCAAAATATCGTTAATTGTATTGTAATGTAAGCACACTAAAACGTAGGTTTCTAAATTAATTGTTGAAGCTGAGGTGTTATTAATCAACTGAAGCTTCAGTTACAGTGATGACAGAGATGTGTTAGCTGGTTAAACTGGCCTAATGTTCGGCAAAACCAAACGAATCAGTTAATAGTAATGGCCGGTACTTTATATAAATGACCTGGGTTGAACGAGTTTCGGTGAAACCTCGTAAAATATTCCGGGTGGATGCACATTTTCGTTAAGCTTGAGTGAGGATACTTTCAATATCCCGTTAAAAGTGATTTTACTTTCGGTAGGTACATCAAAACTAGACGCTTCGTTCCTTAATTCGACAACTTAGGGATTTTCTTTGCTGTTCTCATTTCTATTAGTTTAATAATTATTTAAATATTTATATGGTACATGATACTTATACAAGAACATTGATTTTGTGTTGACCATAAGAAGGGGCTTCTACCAGGTATAACTTGTCAGGTACCTTCTTCACCCACAAACTGCGTCGTATATCTTAAAATTTGACAGGCGATTATTCATACCTATGTAGCATCTTAACCAATGCCAACTTTATGTGCCATACATACTTTGACAGCTTTGTAAAATGGAGATTTCCAAAAAAAAGAGAGGCAGTAAAGCCTACAGAAAAAAAACGTATTTGGTCATTCTTATTCGTACGATAATACGTACCACAACCTACCCCAAAATCAGAAATTTCCTTGTTGCGAACAAATAACTTCACCAAAGACAGCCACCCGAAAAAAGCTTTTGTGGAAAATGATTAGTTTAGTGTGGCGTAAAAATAGTAGCTAACGTTTCTCATCGAATAGGGCGTGGAATAAAATTTTAGGCGGATCTGGTACTGTAAACATATATTTTCCAGTGAAAGTGATGATAAATTGCAGATTAACGATCACATAACATAAATGTGAGACATTGTGCCTCACTAGCTTTATTTTCCACACAAATTTCGCAATTGTGAGCTTCCGTAAATATGTCGAGACTTAAAATCTATTATTGGTACGGCGCGCTCTAAATAGAGAATAAATAAATTTCTTTATTGCAAATTTAAGGAACTTAATTTAAGGCAAAAGTCGAAACTGCATTGTTTTCCAATAAACAATTTATCCCCGAGTTAGTTCTCAAGTCGCCTACAACTTTCAATCCTGAGAAAGACGTCTACAACCTATTCCTTAGGCTACGCACAGAGTGCACGCGTACTTCTAAGTGAAAGTTAAAGATTTTTAGTTCAAACCAAAGCGAATGGTGTCCACGTCCATCATAGTGAAAGTAAGCACGTGTCAAAAGTGCAAAAAATTAACAAAACTTTTGTGTTATGGAAATATATTCGTCAAAAGAAAACTACTTTTTATTGAAGAATTAATTTCTGAGCTATTTATTGTTTGGGAAAAAGAACCACTCACGGGATTAATAAATCGAGTAATAAATATGGATCACCACCGTTAGAAAGAAATATGAAGGCGACTGAAATATTCGCTGAATACTTCAGAATTCTAGAAAAAATATTCGGAGCTCGGAATCAATTAACAACTGGATTTAAGCTCGAACGTCTTGCTAAATTCTCCAGAGAAGAGTTTATTAGCTTTTAGAACAAAGCTTAGCCATAGCATGTAGGTACTTAGCTTCGCATCTACTTTGGTCAGTCCAACTAAAATGTGCGCAGTTTATTTCTCTTTCAAGCTTCGTACGCTGCTCGAGCTAAACTTAATTATATGTGCTCTCCAACTTTTCTCACCAAACATTATCTAAAATCCTAGCTAAATTTTGAAAAAAAGCACGCCGTGGATAAGTGTCACAGAAAACAGCTGTTCTTTGAAAATAACTTACTGCAAAATTTCAACTTGCTCTGATTTGAACCATTTCCGATTCTAGATACTCCTCGTCGAGGTGTTTATTAAAAAACTCATCCTTGCTTACTTCTTCGCAATAAAAAAACGCAACAGAACCCAACGATCTGTCAAAATTTAGCTTAAGCAAATGTGCGGCCGCCATTGACTTATTATATATGGACTGCTAGTAGACAACTTCGGGTTGGTTCCAACATAAGCGCTAGCTCTCGTGGTTCGGAGCGGAATAAATTGGAAACTCACATCTGACGTTTCCATTTCGTTGCAGATACAAGTAGGTACTTTAAGAAATATAGATGTAAGCAATTTATATGATGAAATAAATTCTCATGTACTTGAATGTGATATTCTTGGCAATCATAGCATTTATTGATCAGAAATGTGATTGAAATATACGCTAAAGTGTTATTCCATCATATTTCTAAAATTAATAATGAAAAACAACATAAATAACTTATTCGCAATAAATATACGAAAATTGTGCAATTTATAGGATAATGAAAAACGATTATTTATTCAAATTTTGTTGGTACCATCTATTACTAATTATTTAAACTAGCACAATTTCGAGATGACATCTATTGTAAACAATGCCGCAACAATTTGAATTTCAACCGTTTCACTTGGCAAATCCACTCACGCCCAATAGGTGGCTCTAGCACTCTATGGAGAAATCCAAGATGGTTGTCATTTTGTTTCACTTATTTTTCGCATAGAACCACGAGCGCTAGTTATGTTGGCGTCATTTTCTGGGCAGAGATTGTATGGAAGTGACATTTCACTAGCAGTCCATATATAATAAGTCCACATCAAATGGGACAAATTTTGATAGATACATGAAGTGCGTACATTCTGTAACAAGAGTTTAAATTTTAAGCTCGAGCTGCGTCCCACTCGGCTAAAGGGGTTCGGAACGCTACCATTGAGCGTGAGCTACGACGGATACAAATTGCTTATTTGGAAAAACTAATATTTTTTATCTATAGTCATATTAATTGCGTGCACAGTTTGTTTATCTTTTATACACCCATTTAAAATTTTATTTATTTTTGTATAGTCAGCTAGAAAAAACGACGAAGAACTAAAAATATTTTTTTTTTTTTGCAAAGCACATCAGGCAATGGGCACATTCAAGAATCTAGTTATCTTTAGTCGACTAGATTGGTCTGGATGAGGTGTAACCTAAACGCAAAAACTAGATTGGTCAGGAACGTCACTTTTTCTACGTCAGCCACATATGCGAACTGTCAACTTAGTACTCAGTCACGAATTTCTCGACTAGATTCGTCGGCTACCCCTCCATAAACGTCAACTGAAACATCTGCTCTCACGACCGATTTCCCCCAATCAGAGCCAAGTTTCATCTAGTGAGAGAGCTGTCAGCCTTACTAAACTATAGATACTAACGTCCCCAATCTTATCCTTCTGCACACTATAGTCAGTTCAATCATCCATGGCTATTATCAGACATACAATTCATCTATGAGACAACAGTAGAGTTGACTTATCACATCTATTCGCGATGAGTGGCTTGCATCGGACGCGGCTTACCCAATGTAAGTTTGTCAAATATTTGAGAGAGTTCTGTGCCCGCGTTGAAACTGAAATCTATCGAGCTACGAGAAATAAATAGCTGTATCAAGATGGCCCTTCCTTTCACAAGAATTGAAAGCCTGAGACTGTACGAAAACCAGTGAAGCAATGTGATCTCACTTTAGCTCTACACTTTAGGTAGCACACTAAAGTGTGGTCAGTGACTCTCTTTTTATGGTGGGAAGGGAAAACGGGATGTTTTTGCCCTTCGGAATTTTTGTGATCCCAATCCTATGTTGAACGATGGCGAATGGAGGATATAAGATGCCAATATGTGATTTAAAAAAATATACCATATATTGTTCTGGGCATCTATCTGGAAGCAATATTCCCGGGATCCATCACATAACATAGAAAGGAAGGCTGCAGTGTCTTGGGCAAAGTATGTTCACTGTTCGAAAGCCCGTTAAATGAATTATATGCTTACGATTGGTGTAACATACCCAACAATTAAAAACTAGTGTCCCGCCCTAAATAAAATATTAGGACTAAGACATATTTTGAACTCACATTATTCGAACTCTTTAATGCTGTGGTATTAATGTCTTTTATCGGCAGCCATAATTCCTCGGTACAAAACTGTCCTGTTCGTGAATTCCTTTTAAATACCTTTGGTTCCAAGTAGCACGTTACAGAACCTGAAATGTGTTTGAGTTTATTTTAAAACTAACTGAGTATATATTAAAAAGCATTGGACTTACCGATATTTCTTTTTGATTCACTAGTTGTTAGCTGTGGCACTTCGGGTGTTTTCGAATTTCCAACTTTCGTTTTTACAAGTGCTTCATCGTCTTTCGGTTTAATACTCGTCTCAACAACCTTTTGTACAAGTGAAGAGCTGCGTTCTCTTAAAGACCTATAAGTCTTATTAAATCTATTAAAGCTCTGGAAGAGAGGGAAACATGTATTATTTAATAAGTCATAACAATATAATTTAAATTTCTGAATGTCTGAGATGCTGAGGCATAAATATTTTGAAAATAAAAAAAGGTGATGCTTAAAAGCAAAGTTTTTCCATCCATTTTCCTTTCCTGATGTGACATTAAAATGCGACAAAAAGCGCTTGAGTCACTGCGAAGGCTACACGCGGTTAATGTCGTGTTCCATTGGTCAAAAGGAAGGGTTCGGGAGAGTCCGGAATCGAAAATAACCCCTGAAACCGTTCCATTGGCACAAAAAATACTCTTCTGGTGATTCTGAGAAGAGGTCAGAATCCACTCGAGAAGCACTCATACAAGTGTAATTTATGTTTTTTATGGCGTTTCACCAAAACTGTTGTGGATTCAATTAGATTTTTTTTGAAATATTGTTTAACAATTTAAACACGTTGTTTTTTCATTTTTACTAACCCCAAGCTGTCAGCTGTCAAACTGGTTGCCACTACTTACGTACGATTGGTGGCAAATTCTTGTGTGAATTTTGGAACACCGTAGCTAGGTAGGTAGAAGGGTGCTCCTGTGGCGTTTGCCACAGCTTCACTTATACAATCAGTTGGGTCCATTGTGAAAGCGTTGGGACACCGTTAAGATTCAATTAAAGGATACACTGGGGACATCACTCTACCAAAGAGGCATAGAGCAAAAGAAACGGAAGCAACACCTGCTCCTCAGGAAATAAAAGAAGAGATGCTGCTCCAGGAACAAAGTAAGCAAGGACGTTTTTCAAAAAGGAAAATAGAATGTACCAGAGCAAATAACGTACAGAAACCTAAAGCGATGACGGAGGAAACGTTGCAGCAGAATTACATTCGGTGCTGAGAATGTGGAAAAGCTTTTTCTGCTAAAGTTCCATTCAATAAAGAAGACTATAGACAGGAATTCCGTTTACGTGATCAAAACAAATTAAGAAGAAAAAAAATAAAAAAACAAATAGATGGCGCAACAGGTCCGTAAGTACCCTAGGCCAAGCTTCTTTCAAACATTCGTTATGTAAGTTTTTCATTTTTGGAACGAATGGAAGGAATCTTCAATTTTATGCAGAATCCAAACGGCTCTTTCATGACAGTTATACCTTCTGTCAGATGCTTGTCAGAAGTTCGCTCTTCCCTATCGGACCTCGGAGTTTGTCCGACGTTCGCGAGAGGTGGTGGAAAAAACCTTATGATGTAATTTATGCTTTTTTCGGTGATCGGACCTGGGACCCTTCAATTAGTAGTCCAACGCACTAAGCCACTGCGCCTACTATAAGAATAGCATGATCCATTATTAAGACAAAGCTGCTACCCGGCGACTTTTTTTTCACAATAGGTGGAGATGACTTCGTTAAAGGAGGTATCAACTTATTTCCAAGATTTGTTCCGATGAATGTGTGCCTGTTGAACGGAATCTCAGCACTGATTGCCCGGTCCACAAGTAAGGAACTCAATTCAACTGCGCCAATTGCAGAGGAACGTTTCTAGTTTCTACATCGCATACAAGATCCTACTTGCCATAATTGTTCCTTAACGAATTGCATCTGCATCTGATAAATACAAAATGTGAATACTCACAGCTGGCGGTAACTCCAAAAGAGCATAGACTGTGAAAACAACAAAATGGCCGGTAAAAATCTCCTCTGGCAAAAACTCCGATACAGGTTTTCCTTTCGTGTAATTTTTTATAGACGGTCTGGTTAACGAAAAAGGATATAAGTTTCAATCACAAGCAAAACTGTAAGACTTACTTTATGTCTGGCGCCAGTGGAAATCTAAAACTCTCGTTAAATTTCGGCCATGAGTTAGTTTGAATGCTGCTATCAAACCTCTTCGTCCCAGGAAACAGTTTTACCTTGCGTATAGAAAAAACAAAAACACATTTGATCTTGCCATCTTATTTTTGCCAAAAGCATTTGCTCAACTTACGAAGCTGTACCTTAATATTATATCCATGCACCATTTTAAAGCCGAACACAGTGGGTAGATGGCGTGCTGCAATCAAAACTACATTCAGTTCAGGCGTCATTTTACTTGCACTGTCGCCGCCGCTGTCACCTGATGATTGCGTCGATTCAATGAAAATTTGAAATCCAATCTCTGGCTCCAAACTTACTGAGTGCCTTTGTTTGTTTATATTCGATGACGAAGAACTCTGCCCCGGAAGGAGCGAGCGTATTTTGTTAAATGACAATGACATTGTAACTAATCGCACGTTACATGTCTTGTTTAAAAACTCGCGCCGTTGTTATATTTACTTGTAAGTTGTAACAAAATCTTAACTCTAAGAAGTTTGCATTTTTATTTCACCTACATTGACCTATCTACATTCACTTCAGAAAAACAAAGTTCTCTGCGGTTCGCCAGCAATATCACGATTACCTGGCCTAAACGAGTCGCAGTTTTTTAATACCTAGAATGAACAAGCTTACTGCTGAGCAAAAGTCTCGCACACAGTGAAGTATCGAATTTATTATACGATTTGAATGAAAAATATTAACAAATCCACATGCACTTTTTGCCTTAAACACGATATAGAAAATTGTATCGGTATTTGTATTTTTGTTGTATGTTCAATTAAAATTACTTAAGCCGTGTATTACTGCACACTGCACAGTGCACAATTGTACGAGTATTTTTGCTATTTCAATTTCAACACAGACGCGCTCACAAAAAATGTATCGCCGACACTGATGATGATGACCATGTCATGGGTTGTTTGTAGGGTATAGACTTATGGAATTGGAATAATAATTGTTCTTAATTATTGTCTACTTATTTTGCTTCTATTTTATTCGCCAGCGCTACAGAAAAGAGAAAGAAAGTGGGAAAGGAAAAGCGCGTCGTCGTTGGTGTTGCATGGGTGTGAAATGAATTGTTGAACAAATCAATTCAATTTGAAAATAATAAAGCAGCACTCTCGCGCACGGCACTTGGGAACTTTGGAACTTTGAAGTCGTGTTCGCACCACCACCACATTAAATCGCTTTCATATGATTCATTTATGCACAATGACAAAGAGGTGCCAAATATTTGTTTATGAGTTGACAATTCGCTAAAAAAAAAAACTCGATTGCACTTGCGGGTGAATCGTTCGGGAATTTTTTCCGCTTTTGCAGTTTCACCAAATCGATGTTTTTAACGGTCTTAACAATCACTACCCGAATGATTACTTGCCACACTATAGTATAAGGCTACAAGCTGAGCGTTAAACAACAAATCACAATGTCGGTGCTAGCAATGTCATAATGAAAAATACACAGCGATCAGCTTGGGCGGTTTGTTCAGATTCGTGACTTACAAATTAAACAAGAAATGTGACCGAGATAATACGACTCTTGGAAGACTTCACAAGGGTAGCGCGAGGCATTGTGCGCGTTGGCTACTAATGCCCTAACTAAAGCACATTTTAGAGAGGAGTCTACATCCGGACTTGAGCGAAAATGGAATTTGTTCAATTCGAAATTTCTTATCTGAGAGGTACTGAGATAACGCTTATCACGTTATGTATTACGGTGTTTGTTTTCACTAAAAATTTCTTAGATCACTGACTGAGTGAGATATGTTTTAATAAGAATTGCTTTGTTCGAAAATGCAACCGTGTTTTTGAACAGGCAAAAAAAAATCTGAATAAATGAATGCTCTTTGTGTTCATTAACGTTTTCAAATACGGCAAGCCATTGAATTCATTTCAGCGTTGCCAGTTTGGGGGTTTTCCCCCCAGATCTAGCGGTTTTTTTGGCCGCCGGGGGGGAATCTGGGGTTTTTTTTTGTAATTGCGTTCAACAATTTTTTTCTTCTCACTAAAAAGTATCGAAAGTGTACATTAAAAGCTATAAGGCAACACCAACCAACCAAATAAATTCATGTTCCTTTTATGCCAATTTCATTCCAACGAATTCCAATATTCATTGGCGCCAGGATATTAATAAACCTCAGCTCGTAAGTTCATAAATTTCTGCGGTGCTTTAAGTGAACACCTCTCGGAAATGTCACTGCGTAATTCGCTGCAAATAACGATAAAGCAATAGAATAACAATATATTTAATTAAATTCTTACCATTCATTGCTGAAACTCTAAAAAAAATGACAAGCAATTCGCACGACGCGACGGCTTGTCACAGTTTGACATTTGTGAATTTGCGTAAATTTCCGCAGTCGACTTCCGAGCTTAATTGATCGGGGAAAATTATGGGGCCTGCATGACCTTTTCTCCACACAAAATATGACAGGTTATTTACGAGGTTGTAAACTTCTGCAGTTTACGCAGTTTATAAGGGTTTTACGCGTTGCGGTGAATACCCTTTTTGTCCTTTTACCATATTTCCATTATGTTCTCCATTTGCAATTTTCTTTTTTATTTTTTGACACAAGCTACTTCGTCGAATAAGTTCTCGTCATTTCTAAATGCTACTACGTTCGAAAAAAAATTTTAATTGGGTACCTATCTTAACCAATCAAAAAGTTTCAAACAAACCAAAGTAAAGTAGAAGAAGCTTCAGCAAGCAAATACAACAACTACAAACAACTTGCCACTTCCAAATTTTGCATTTATCCCAGGTAGAATTGACTTGACATTGGCAGTTGCAGTTTATGTTGGCAACTTTCGGGTGTTGTGAGGGTTAAGGCTATGTTATTCATTGCCTTTTGCTGTCCAAGTCCGATTTCGCGAGTTTAATTATAGCTGGTCATTCATTTTATAATGTCGGTTAAAAATTGCCAACCCTATTTTCGACACTCATGGGACCTGGAGTGCGTTCGGTTTTTCCATTTTCGTAAAGAAACGAACGCACTGTTGAAGTTGTTAAATTTGTTACATTGCTGAACATACGATGCCGTTTCATTTCTACGACCGAAGAGCAGGAATTTGAGTCTTTAAATAAATTTGAGAAGTGGTGCCCTGTCATTAGCGAAGCAATAAATTGGATAAGAAGTTGCAAACAAGAGATCATTGATAAATACAAGAAAGAGTCTCGGAACCAAAACAGACTTTTGGGGAACCCTAGAATTTATATGGTAAGTTTCAGACTTGCCAGAATGGTAGTTTCCAATCCATCGAATAAAAGACGCCATAAAACCCTATTCACACCGCACTCGAAAACTCGTCGATGCATTCACACCGAACACCAACTAATTTTCGTTCGACGTTTCAATCAGTTGTGAAACACAATTCGTGAAACTTTTGTGTAAACTATTTTGGTTAGATATATCGATCGCATTAATTAACAAATAAAATCAATTCAGATCAATTAAAAATTGTTTAAGACCATCAATTAAGTGTGGGAAATGATTTTAAGTTGTGAGTTGTGACATCTGTGCAGTACCTAACTGTTCTGCTGAATTTGCTGAATATTGCAAAAGGTGTGTTTGTTTCAACAATCCAACGATTGGAATTGGTTTTCGTGGTGTTTTCGTGGAAAACGTCGTAACCAGTTCGTTTTGAAAACTGAAATACCGATGTATGGGAAAACTTGTGTTTTCGATTAAGTTTTCAAGAGTTTTCGGCTCGGTGTGAATAGGGATAAGGATTGATGACATGCTCTGTTGAAAGCCTCCGAAATACCAAGCGGACCAATCGTCGTTTCACCATAGTGCTGAGGACAATTGTTTCCAATTTCGGTGTGAAACCAGTAGATCTGTTGCTACGAAACCCGTGCTTCGGTCAATAATCAGTTTCCGTGAACCGCGACTCCAGCGTCTCCATAAAAAGGGGATGTAGGTATATTTACCTTTTTAGGGGTCGGTAGTTTAGACGAAGAGACCCGGTGCCACCCCGGACATGTAGTGTCACCTAAGTAAGTTGAGAAGAAGTTTTTTTAAGGACGGGATATTTTCCACCTACTCGCGAAGAGTTCAGGAACTGGAAAATCTTACGCAATGGTTTTGGCAGTTTTGGTGAATGTCTAAAGTGTTATTGTACATGGGGTCGGCAATACAGTTGAAATTTTAATATTTTGTTAAATAGCGGCAACCCAGTTTATGAATGATGAGTCGCTAAGGATATATCCACTTTTTTGTGAAGTGAACAATACTCTAGGCCCAAGTGAACGGACAAAATAAAGACTAAAATCAGTCCTTATAATTTATATTTAATTGAGATTAATTAACTATCGTCATTTGTGTTTCTCTTCGTCGTCGCTTTCGATATGTATCCTCTCTACTAACTCATTAAATGTCACTGTAGCTCGCGGTGGCCGGGACTCATTACAAGAATCGCTTTCATGTCCACCGATCTCATCGTGCATATGGCCATTGAGTTTCTCCAGCTGTCGACGTTTTCCATCGTCTGTGGACTCCTGGGTGGTTGTACCTAATATTTTGACTGATTCTCTTTTCGAATACAGCGAAGGCTCATACGGAGCATCACTTAGGAGCTCTGTCTGTTTTTGTATATTGATTTCGGCACCTTGTTTTAAGTTGAAGTTTTGGTTTATAGGTCCCCGAATTGATAGATTATTTCTTTTCTCATCATGTGCACTGTTCCTCTGTTTGGATATCCAGAGAGTGAGTCCTAAAGTATATACATGACTATGGGTATTTTAAAAAGTGTCAGGAAGACTTATGGTACAAACCAATGCAGGCGACGACCAAAACCGCAAGCACACATAGCCCAGCAATGTAACCAGTTACATTGTGTTGACAGGTTGGCTCCACTCCTTCTGTTATCGAATCCTGAAGGACTTCATCAAGAGTTTGTGCAGAAATCTTCGCGTCATTGCTGTCTTCGGCCAGCTTTCTGAAACAAACACCCTCGTGTGGCTATAAAGGTTTCAAATATCCTTGGAAAGCGCTTACTCTTTTATGGCCTTACTTGTAATAGGATCACCTCCGTCGAAGGCATATACCCAAACTTTTTGAACAAATCGAACAGACCCTGCCCCGACCCTTCCAGCTTCCCGAGAAGACACCTTGTCCATAGAAGACAAAGTTGCGTGCTTCACAGCGATGACATCAATCGCAGTCTTGCTTCGCGCAATTTCTACTAACGCATCGATGCTCTTGATGTCTTCGTTCATGAAAGTAAGAAGGGCAAAGTGTTGGCGCTTTAGCACTTTGACACACAATGCAAACTTAGATCGCAGGCCGTCGCTAGCCCCATTTCGGTCAATAGCATACACAACCAAATCTATTTCATTAATTCCTTTCATTGCATTTGCATAAGGGTGCACCTTACCACTTCTGGGATCGATTTGAAAATGTTCATTCGGCTGAATTGAGTATCGAATTTTTGCGTTGAGGCCCTCATCTCGATCCACCGCCACAACTTGAAGAAGATATTCCGAAAATATTTGGATTGCAATGTCCTGCTCAGGAAAACCGACAACTAAGCGTTCCTGCTTTGGATAGACAAATTCTGGCTGATTGTCATTGATGTCTACGAGCACTATGGACAATACAGTGACATCTTTCGCAAATGATATATCATTGGTGAGAACCATAGATCTGTTTTCCAATTGACTAAAGTCTCTTACAGATCGACTCGCGGGGCTGAAATTTCCCATTTTTGTATTTTTGTCGGAGCAATGCAGTTTTAGTTTCACCTCTACGTGGGGCAGAACCATTTGCGCGAAAGCATCATCTTCCCTGTTCGTTGGAATCATTGTCAACATTTTCGAAACTGGATCAATCTTCACGTAATCTGAAATGTAAAATCATTAAGTGAAACACAAACTTAGACTATGCCAAACTGTCGCACCTCGATCATGGGGCTCCATGGTGAAAACCTGGAACTCACAGTTTTCGAGCTTGGCATTAAAAATGTCGTTATGATCGGTTTCCTCTTCCAAATGCTTTATCAAGAGCGAACTCGAAACGGTCATATGATCCTCGCACTGTGTTATCGCTTCTATGTCCAGTATAGCCTTGGCTTGAGCCTGACCGTGAGTGGCTACATTTTCGGCAACTATATCGAAATAGTATCTTCCAGGACTTGTTATACTACTAAGGGATATTTCTCCAGAACTGCTGTCGATGTTAATTCGCGATCTTAAATGTTCTAGTTTATGTAGATTTATAAAATGTTCGTTTCACTAGTGGGATAAAAGCATACCGTCATCAACATTTAGAGAATATCTAATTTGATCGTTGGAGTCTCTGATGATTGCGTGGACTGATTGCAAGGATCCCACATCGGACGGCTTAGCGTAAAAACTGTAAAATGTTTTCTGAAATTCTGGAACAAACGTTGGCGGATCTGGGGTAGGACAACCATTTGAACCTAAAAAAAAAGGGTTAATCAATTGCACCAGGTAAGCTTTAAAGGGAATTTTATAATAAATTGCGGATCTATTGAATGGCATGGCTGATATGAATTTTACCAAACTAGCGGGTTGACTGTTGAAAAGCGGTCATCTACTGAGCAATTTGAGAGCGAAACTTACACCCTAATTAGGGTTTTTTTTTTATAAAGTATATTTATATAAAGTGTAATACCAATATATTAATAAATTATTGAATAAAATGCGCTAGTAGTTTCGCTATAGCGATAACTTTTTAATGGGCGCTAAAAGTGTTAAAAAAGTGCCAGATGTAGCTTTGAAAGCACTGAACTGACAGAACTAGTGTCATCCCTGAAATTTAATTAAGCCTGGGCTCTCATAGCGTAGCTTTTAATGTCGTTTTCCATTTCGACTACCAAAAATCTTTTTCAGATCTCAGATTTAATGCCGCTCATGGAACATGCAACGGAATTGATCTGCTTTTGTAAATGGATTAGTGCGTTATTTGACAGCTATATCAGCTGTTCAAATTGCACTCGTTTTTGGAATAATCAACTATGGATATCGACTTGAAAAATGTTTCACCTGTTGTAGATATAAATGGAGTAGTTTCGGTGATTCGTAGTCTTCAGATAATGGGGAAGACGATGAAGATAATAATTCCTCCAAAGTTACATCCATTTATGTTTATCTTTATTTTACTTTTCTCGAATTTTGTTTTGAAAGCAAACTTCTTAAGATGACGGAAAACAGCTGTGCAAAGTATATTGGTATTTGTGGTAGTATGTGTAAATCTGAAAAAAATATCGAGATCTGCAAAAAGTGATCCGAATCGAAAAAAAGATTGATTTTTTTCCCCAATGGAACATGAAAAGTGATTTAGATCAAAAAAAAAAAGATTGATTTTTGTCCCAATAGAAAACGACATAAGACTTCGGCCAACAGAAACGCCAATGTCGTTAACAGTCAGCGATTGGTAACCCCCTCAAGCTCAAACTTCCAAAGTAGCACCAAACATTAACATTGTAGGAATATTTATGTTGACTGCGAGCCACTTCTTGGGTTAATACTGCATTTACACCATCACACATTCCTAACATGGAAGATAAATGGAAAGCCCAATTCTAAACAGCCGTGTGACTGAAAGGGACAGCATTACCTAACCCGTAAAAATACGGGACAGGTATTTTGGACGGCCATCCTTATTACGACCTAAGAATTATGGGAAAGTTCAGCATGTTGATATTTTTATAGCTATGGCTAAAAAGAAATCCGCTTTCCTAAAAAACAAAATGACTTCCGGAAGTGATGAACCGACAATCCTTTATTTATTTCGTATAACTGATGAATTATTGGTTTAATTTACTGAAACTAACTACCACTCTCATTTTATGGAAACGTTTTAAAGTAATTGCATTAATGTTGGTCGCCGAAATTTGTGTTTATTTCCGTTTTACGCATCAATAATTATGGGTGAATGATCAATGACACTTTAGGCGTCTGATTTGTGGTTTCATTCTTACGCTTTTATTAGCATTGACTGCGGACCAACGGATCTCTCTGTGCAAAAATGCGCGTTCCTGAGTACGAACATTTTGTGCTTTTGTGCCTCTTTCGATAATCGAAAACGTTAAATAAAACTACAATGCGGAATCCAATTCAGCAATTTATTTGTTCAAAAACAGTTCATAAGTTCATAGTATTTTTACCTTTTCGGTGGAAGTGAAAGAGGTTTTGATCAGGGTTCGGACTTTAGTAGCTCTACTGCTTTTTTATTTAAAAAAAAAATTGCTCTACTGACTCGCCACATCAATCTACTGCACTTTTTGATAGTGATGGGGACTATCGAATAAAAACTATCGACTTATTCGATAGTGCCTAAAAATTCGTTCATTCGATAGCAGATGAAAAATCATTCAGTCGAATTAAAAATAGTAATGAACGAAGAAAAGTTATTCGCCTACGTTTTTTCACTCGATACGATAGTGTCTTTGAACGATTTCATTCGTTTATTCAAATTTTCGTTCAACCTACTATTACTATTTCCTTTCGGTTGCAGGTTTGAATGTATTCATTCATTCAACTTTTCGTTCAACTACTGTTTTCTTTGGGTATATCAGAGAGAGCAGAGAGCGAGAGAGGTCAGAGCAGCCAGCAGAGCAGAGCTTCGATTGAACGATTTGGTTCATTCTGTATTCAGTTACTATTTTTTGCATTTTTGTTCAAATAGGTTTTTATTCGAACGAAGATGAACGAATAGGTATGTAGTAAGCGGAAATAGGAAGAGTGAAGAGTGAAGACTGAACTTGAAATCTGAAAGATTATTTTTCATTTTCATTCATTCGAATCGATAGTTCGTCGTTCGAGGGTGATGCATGTTTTGTTGGCTTATTTTATTTCATTTTTTTGATTTAAAATGATAAAAAATATATGTATATACATAAATACATAAAATTTACGTGTTTTAATGTCATTTTCCTAAAAAAAAATTTAACTAATTTTGTTCAAGTGAATGAATGAATGAATGAAAAAAATCATTCGATAGTCGAAATCATTCAGTTACTAACTATCGATAGGCGAATTCATTCGATAGTGCCCATCACTACTTTTTGAACTACAGTTCAATCGGTGTGAATGAATACACATAAAATTATAGCACAAATGATTTACAAAACATAAAAGCATATTACAAAGAAAATGCAAAAACAACAAAATCTACTGCGCAAAATTTGAGCTCACTGGGTTTTTTTTTTTTTATTTCGAAAAATGAATTCGAATTTCGTAAATGAATTCCCCAAGTCCGAACCCTGGTTTCGCAGTAGTCCGATCGAGTTTTCTCTTTCTCGTCATCGAAAAACAGCACATTTTAATGTCGGAGCATATTTTTATATTCATTTACGATTTTATGACAATAAGAGAACTTAACAGTCAACCAGGAAGTCTAAAACGGTTGTATAGTAACAATCGTTCAATCGTTGTTAGAATTTGAGAGTTGAACAAGTTATACGTTAGTTGAATCGTCTAAACAACGCACGTCGTCTAAAAAACTGATCTTTTTATGTGTTATACGAAGCAAAACAATCGTCGAACGATCGTCGTCTTACGTGATGAGAGCTCAGGTACCCCAGCATAATCTGACACTAAAACGGACGGACGGACTTGAACGACCTGAGGCTCACCCAGACAACGAAGCATACTACGAGTATGAATCCGAGGAGGCAGTTACAATTTATGTACAATCAATTTAAGAAAACAAACATTGTTTACGGTTGGGCCCCTGTTTTTGAGCCAACACATTTTAATATTAATTATTCGCCACCATTTGTTACCCAGCCTTAAGTCAAATTAAGCAATTGTAAATGTCATACAATCTGACAAGGTTCTGCGAATAAAACGTAGCAATTGCTTACTCTAACGAAATGTCAAAAACAACTATTTGCTACGCTTCGTATGAATAGAACCTGAATTGAGCTAACACTGAATTTTGACACATTCGAAAAGCGACACCAATTACCTTTTACTCAGAATAAAACGTAGAATATGCTTCGGAAATCCAAGTCTGCTACTTTGCTGACTCCGACCTTATTTTGTAAGCCTATTTTTAACATAAAGCAATCTGAGCATTGTAAATTTTCGATGTTTTGTTTATAAAAAGTTAAGTTAAATTCTTTTTGTACAGGCATGTTATGAAAAAAAAAACAGCAATTGCTTCATGTCACGCGAAGCATGGACCATAGACCATATCAGTCATCTTGCAACGACACCCTCAATTTTTTTTTTTTAAATTCCGCCATCTTGTCTCACATACGACTATCGTCAATAGAATCCGTGTAACATACAAAAATAAATTAGCTGCCAACCGTGCTGAATGCTACTGGTTAGTTATTATATTTTATACCTTATTATAATGGCGAATAATTTGATTTGTTTGATTAATATATATAGGAGATGTTTTACATATAAGAAACCTTTATAAGTATTTACTTCTTCGATATCATTCACATCGATTTTATGTGCATATTTTTCTAAAAGAAAGTATGCTCAACATGTTATTATTTTCCTACCAACTGGTCTGCATTCTTCATTTTCAAAAAAAATTACTACCAACACGTTACGAGTTATCTCAAATTTAACTGATACAATTCTATAAACGCTGTCAGCAACTTTGCAGACAGCGGAAGCGGCACATATTAGGTGCAATTGTATTGGTGCGTGACACTTGCCAAGACGATTCTCCATGAACCAATTCTAGCGCACCTAACATGTGCCACTTCGCAAAAATATATCCTGTAGGAAAGCAACGGAAAATAGGCCGAAGTTGGTGGTCTATTTGGCTTATATTTCTTTCAAATGATAATGCTTGGACAGAATCATTCCTAGAGTATATAGGAGATCCGGGCGTTTTGGTTGACAGTTCAAAAACCTCTCGGTAATTCACAGTTCTTCTTTAACTAATTGGCTGGTGTTGCCCCATTGTTCCCAGGTATTCTGCCTGAAGGGTTTTTTTTATAGCTAAAATTCATAAAACATACCGTTGCTCCCGGGCAGACTGAGGAAAATGACAGCAGACCCAGCAATTGAGGAATCTTCCTTATTTTGACATTCCAACAAGAAAGTTAAATAAAAATATATTTGCGTGATTTCTTTTGGAAGTTCTGCTGCAAGAATCAGTTTTATAATATTCTTGGGAGCGATCATTGCAAAGTCCAAGTAATTCGATTCATCTGTGGACGAATATATTCTAAAATTAAACAAATTGCCAAGAAATAAAGAAAATTAAAGTTTACCTCCAGAGAGCTTACAGGTAAAATCGGCGACATTATACTCTTTAGCTAGCTCAACGTCGTCTATTTTCAAGACTTGCGTACTTGCACCTTCTAGAATGTTTCCCTTCTGGACAGGTTCCTTGAAAATGTTTGACAAATTGCGACTGTGTGGCAGATTTATAACAACTGTTGAGAAGCCTTTCGTTGCGCTATTGCTAGCGGTAACCACCAGCACAATGGAACCGTGTAGTCTAACTTCATCGGAAAGTTCGGATTTCAATGAAATTGTAATTTCATTTTCGTCGACAGTGTGATCGAAGAATTTTGAATAGCCCCCCGTGACATTGAATATGGTGTACGTTCTCCAAGTGGACACTTTAAGTACAATCTTTTCTAGTTGTAAAACATTTTCCTCGGTGAGTTCTCCGTGGTAGTTCGGTTTCTCAAACTCAGGTACAGGTTCTTGGACGAAGTTAAAAATTACGACTGCCGAAGTCTCAAGTTTCTCCTTGGGGCTTAAAGCTTTCAGCTCTACCCATAGGGCATTCCCGCCAGAATGATCGATCGAGTTGAAATCTTCCTTGAGCGATACAGTAACGATATTTTGGTTGCGCTGGAAACTGAAGTCTTGAGCATTCGGTCCAAGTAGACTAAATTCAATTCCATCGACAAGGCTATTTTTGTCTAAGATAACTTCTTGTGTAATCGATGTAGCTTCACTACTTATCTGAGCTTCGTATATAGTTTTTTCGAACTTTATCTCTGGAATTAAATAGTTGAAAGTTGAAAGATGAAATTTTTGTATTTGAATACTTGTTGTAAGCATCTACTCACCACTTTGTGTCCTTGGCTTTTCTATAAAAACGAAGCAGTTTGCTTTTACCTCGGTTGAAGTTTCCTTGGCTTCAACTTCCAGACTGAGGTAGCTTCTATTCTTCAGATCGCCTGTGCTAAGATTCCCTTCGAGTTTGAGTTCTATTTCGTTGCCAGATTTTACATATGAGAAAAGTTGCTCATCAGCTTGGAGTAGTTTAATGTCAACATCATCTGTCGTGGCAAAATTTGAGAGTAGAACAAGTGGATCCAAGACAAGCTTGCCTTCGGTATTTATGTGTCCTTTATATGCGGGTTTATTGAAGTTAAGGATTGTGTGCACAACGTCAATAACTACATTTGTTGATGCACTCTCATCTGAATTAACCTTGGCCAATAGTTTTAAGGTAACATATTTAATGTCGCTCCAGATGTCTCGCCCCAAACTTGGCTTTAAGGACAATTTCACAACATTGTCGTTGTGAGTTTCATCAAATAAATAACTCTGTTTTCCTTCAAGTTTAAGTTCGAAATTTGTTAGTTCCATTGGATCGACCTCTACAGCAAAATCTTCCACATCCAAGAGATTTGATTTAACGAATAATTTGCCTTCGTATAGTTCTTTTTCAAAACGCAATCCTGAAATATGAAAATGACTACTTTAGTATTATCTGCGAATGGAAACTGCATTTGTACAGATTTTTTTTGTGCTTTATACTGGACTTTTTACAACATCACGCGATCGCATTTTTGGACGAGACGCGACAGAGAGATCCGTTTGTCCTTAGTCAATGCTAACATGTATATAATAATGAGATCACAAATCAGGCGCCTAAAGTGGCATGGATGCTCTACCCATACTTATGGATACGTAAAACGGAAATAAACACGAGTTTCGGCGACCACCATTTCTGCAATTACTTTAAAATATTTTTATCTCTGATTTAAAAAAATGAGAGTGGTACTTAGTTTCAGTAAATTAAACCAACAATTCATCAATCTGTTATACGAAATAAATAATGGATTGTCCGTTCATCACTTTCGGGAGCCATTTTGTTTTATAGGAAAATTAAATTTCGTAATAAAAATCGCTATAAAAATATCAACATGCTGAACTTTCCCATAATTCCTACCACGTACATAAGATGGCCGACCTAAATACGCGTTACGTATTTTTGCGTGTTAGGTAGTGCTGTCCCTTTCAGTCAGACGGCTCTTTAGTATTGGGCAGTTCTTCAATAATCCGTGTTAGAAATGCGTGATGTTGCGAATGCAGCATTAAGATAATGCGAACTTAAAACTATAAACCTCATGGAGTTAGAATCGAAATGATACTCGCACCTCTCTTCTCAGGAAAGAAAATCATAACGGCTATCCGTCCGGACTCTGTCAGTCGCCTGTTGGTTGCCATCACATCAAATGTAAATCGTTCCCTTCCCTTCAAAAAATCCAGGTCGAGCACTTTGTTTAAGTTCACGTAGACAATATTGTTCACATTTTCTATTTTGAAAATATTTTCGTCATCACCAATCTTACTGAAGCTAACATCCGTAGAATATGTTGCCGGTTCTAGAATAATTTCAAGCTCGAAAAGCTGTAAGCTCGCGGTCAAGCTTGCGTACGCAATTGTCTTAACAAACTGAGGAACTGGTGGAAGGCTGCTTGAACTGTCAGCTGTAATTAATATCTTCGATGAGCTATTCCTTGGAGGATTTCCATTATCCTTAAAAGGAAAGAATAATTGAGTTGATTTCTCGGTTTATTGGTAATATGTTATTTATGTTTTCTTACCGTTGCGATGATAGTGAATTCAATTTGTTCTTTTACAGACAAAAGTGCCGCTATAAGTTCCAGAGATGCAAAGGATGTCTTATTATGACTGCGTAGGGTTCTAGTTAATATTTTAAAGTCTTCCGAATCGGTCGATGAAAAATCTATTTCGTTACCCATTAAGTCGAAATCGGTTGCTGATATTTCCTAAATAGTTCTGGGATAAGTTATTTTTCAAAAATAAAACTGAGGCTTAAAGAGGTAAGTGGCAGTAGTGTTATATCGTGGGATTTATCCCTTTTAATGGGAATTTCGATGTCCGAAAAGCCTTCCATGGGATAAAGGGTTAAAGCACAAAATCGTGGGAATTTCACAAATCTGACAAAAAACCTTCAAACTATGAATTTTTGGTGAAATTCTATCAAAACACCTGTATTTCACCATGATAATCAACACACTGATCGTCTTTTATATAAATTTTCTAGTATCAAAAAATAATCATAGCAGTGTTACAAACTGTGGTTTTTATACTAAAGGCTAATTTAACGTGATTTTCTTTCCGTGTAATACAAATTTTACTCTTAAATTTATTGGATTTTGACGCAAAAAAGTATCGTGGAATTTTAAAAGGGAATTTGAGTATGGTGGAAAGGGAAAAATGAGCACGCTTCGTGGGATTATTGAAGAAAGAGTGCTAACAACACTGGTAAGTGGGTATTCTGTTATATGAGTTACAAAATAAAAATTTAAGGAACCGGTTAACACACCGCTTAATTGGGCATGCCACTCCACTTAGGTCACAACTAATTTACTGTAAAGACGTTCATTCATCCATTTCACGAATGAAATCCTTTTTTTTTAAACTCTTTGCTCCTTTTAATTTTTTATTTCACTTTTCTACTTTTCTTATTGCTCGCGTGGCACCCCCTGCGAGCGAAGAAATGTCAATATTATGAAATTGAGTTTTAACCCGAGTCAAAGGATGTACTTAAATTGGTCTCCGGAGTTCAGTTTAAATCCAATCGGATTAAACGCTGTCAAGTTTAAAAACTGGGTGTACTTATGCTCGGTTTAAACGACCAAATATTATTTACTTGGGTTTAATTTTTGGGTTAAACTCACTTAAGCCCGGGTGTATTCTTTAACTCGGATTAAAGGGAGTGAATAAAATGGCCGTAAATGTGGAAATAATAATCTACAAGAAGCACTCATAGAAATACATGGGTAGGGTATATTGTGGTTTGATCTCGTAAAAGCCATGCTAGCAATTTTTTACTATAGATTTGAATATACTTTATTTATATAAAAATTCCGGCCTACACAAGTTTTTGTTTGGCAAGTCTTTTATGACCTGGTTTTAAAAACCTTCGGAATTACAGGCAATTCACTGTAAAGGTAAAAGTGTGTGCCGGAATAATAACATAATGTCCACATAATGTTTTCATTTCGAACTGGCAACCCTAACACTTGTGCTGATTACTATGATTTTTTATCAAAAGGGCCTTACTTATAATTATAATCCTTTTTAATCTTCACCTTAAATATTTTGTAGGTCACAATTGACAATTTTGTATAAAAATGATTATGGGTACCTTGCAATAATTATAAAAGAGTGCGTATGCAATAAGACTCTTGTACAAGTTACTAACTATACACGAAAAAAAAAAGCAACAATAAGTGCCGCAACAGGTCTGTATAGATGAGAATGTAGGTAAGCCTAGTTTCTCACAACCATTTGCTTTGTGCAAGTTTTTATTTTTGGGACGAATGGAAGGATCTACAATTTTATTCCGAGTCCAAACGGCTAATTCAGAAGCTCTTTCAATACAGTTATACTCTTGTACGTTGGTCAGACGTTCAATAAAAGCGGTGGCGCAGTAGAAAAAGATGTAATTTGTGCTTTTCCGGCGATCGAACCTGAGACCCTGGTTCTATTTAACCACTGAACCACAGGTAGATAGATACAAAATAAATTTGTTTTGGATTTAACGACAAACAAATTTGAAAAATAGCTACTTCTTTACGAATTAGAGCACAAATCCTTATGTCGCATCGTGTCATCCAATTCGAAAGGTCCTTCTGGGCGGTTCTAATTTTTATCTAAGCGATCTTGTTTATTTTAAATTGTGCACACATTGTGAGTCTTTAACCCTTAACTTAAGACAGGGCCAGACTGTAAGTGTTTCCGTGTAAGTTATGCCCGTGTTATATTTTTGCAGATATGTAGGTATCGAAAATGTCGGCCAATTTAGCTTCACACTCATCTTAATGTCTAAAGCTCAAGTCCTTTTCATAAGTTGCCTTCGAATTACTAATTTGTTAGTTTTTGGGTGTCAGCATTACCTTCTTCATTTGTATTTGGTATTCCTTGTTCCCCGGGTTCTTGTTATGATATTCTATTCAAAATTTCAAAGTAGACCGGTAAACAAAAGATCAGATTTGCTTTAATTTGGAATGGGTGGCACTCTTCCCTCGCATTGGAGGCTATAAATTTAATTCATATATTTTTTTCGAAGATCATCCTTTAAAACTAGAACAGATTGAAAATTATATAGGTAACTAAATATTTTGCTTCATCATGGTAATGGCTTTTGATTTTCTGGTCTACTGTTTCCATTTCGAAACTCATGTCCATGTAAATCGAACTGACCAGGCCAACAATACTGCCAGTATATGTTTATTGTTCATGTTCGATGTCTGCATCTAGAGCGGTACTAAGGAGCTCACGAACAAGTAAAAACTACTCGCCCAATTTGATTTAAATTTTTAACTTATCTGAACATCAGATTATGCGAATTATCCATTGGTAAATTTAAATATTTTACATTTTGAATTTGTTTGTATTTATAAAACGCCGTACTAATAATAAATTTAAGTCTCGACTTTAAATTTATGGAAGCTCACAATTGCAAAATTTTTAAAGAAAATACAGCCACTGTGAACTATAAAAATCTAAAGTCGAAACTAAAAATGTTTATTGGTAAGGACCAAATTGTTTAATTACCTCAAATGCCGTTAGATCGAATCCCTTATACAAAGGCGTTGGTATATTTAATGTATATACATCTTTGGTGAATTCAGGAGGAAAATAGTTTCCTTCTTTGAGCGGCTGATAAAAAATCTTGAAAAAAGGATTTAATAATTAGTTTCCATTATTGTTAAAGGTCTGTTTCTTTCGACTTAGGCTTGCTTGTAAAAATTGTAAAAATAAAATAATTTACGCTTTGTATACAAACATTAAGTCAAACAAAGTGGGTACAAATTGTCCAATGTGTAAGTAAAGAAACAGATCTATTTCGTAGGTTGCAATATTACAAGGGTTCGTTTCTTTCCATCGGGGCACTCGAATATAACATCAAAAGCTATGTGCATTGATGTCTGTTCATACATGTATCTTTTAAAATGCTCCGTTGTAAATACAATTAGGTCTACATGGCCATCCACCAATTCTAGCCTTGCATCGATGTACACTGCGTTCTTTTGTGGGACGATAGATGTTATTTTAACGTCACTAAACGTTTTTATATCACCATAAAAATTAATATCTAATGGCTCTCGATTGGCGAAGTCTTGAAAATCCTCCAAACTGCCGCAACCTGGAAATATGAATACATTTCTTAGACTCATTTTATTAATATTATGGATAATATAGAGTGTATAATTCAATGAATGGAATATAATATACAGTATGCAGTGAAAATATATGAAAATTTAACAACAGCGATCAACAAATCAGCCACGTTTTGCAGTGGGTAGGTTAGGTCTGTGTCGGATTCTCGCGGCTTAGTTTCGTGAACAGTTCGATTCTCGGTAAGGTACTTAAGAAAAATGGAGAGCAAAAGAGTCAAAATATTTTTTGTAACATTTGCTGGACCAGAAAAAATGTGAATATTAGAAAATCATTTCTGTTTTAAGAAAAAAACCTTTTAATATAGTTTCTTACCTTAAGAACTGTTTTCTTCTAAACAAGATTTTTTTCGCAAATCGTACGTATGTAGGTTTTCTTTACCCAAGAAACTGTCATTTCATTGAAACGATCAAAATTTAACAAAAGTCAACTTCGGCTCGCTATTGTGACTCAATTGTGTTGTTTAACCAATTATTGATTTTTGCACGAGACGGGGCAGAGAAATCCATTTGTCCGCAGTCAATGCTAATAAAGGCGTAAGAATGAGATCACAAATTAGTGTTATTGATGGTCTACCCATAATTATAGATACGTAAAACTGGAATAAACACAAGTTCAGGCGACCAACATTTCTGCCATCACTTAAAAACATTTCTGTTTCTGATAGTGTCAGTAAATTAAGCCAACAATTCATCAATCAATTTTGCGAAATAAATATATTATTGTCCGTTCATAACTTCGGGAAGCCATCTTGTTTTATAGGAAAACGAAATTTCGCAAACAGTGGCAAAACAAATATCAAGATGGCCGACCAAAATATGTGCCCCACATTTTTGCGTGTTAATGAATACGGTCATAATAAGTGCTTAACAAATTCACGGAAACTTTGGAACTTGACCCAGTTCAACTGATTGGATTTGGCAGATTACACTTAAGGTTTGACTTAATCAGCGATCTAACTATTTCCAAACTCAAAATCAAATCGGTACCCATTGTACGTACTACATTTGTATATATTTGAATGTATATACATATTCATAGAATTTCGTATTGCGCAGTGGTCAAATTGAAAGCCGACGCCGCCTTAAAGTATTCAGTCTCTTTATTTTCATTCATTCATTGCCGATTAACTGTTATATGTACTTGCAAATTTTTACAAAATCGTCGGTTTGCTTGTGGTTGCTTCTATCAGAGGTAAGTTCAATAAAGTTTGACCTTTAGTCCCGGGTTGCAACACAAATTCACAAAAATAAAAGCAGTCCAAACTAAAAATAACATAATCTACTTATGTATTTATATGCACAAAGTCAAAGTCACTCATTTAAATCAAGCTATAAACAAAATATTGTTGTAATGAGTAAGTATCTTTTATTATGCATTTTTATTTTGTGCCGGGAGAAAATTTGAAATCCCAGTTCTTTCCATAAATGTCCCGTCGAGTTGCGGACAAAATCTTGCAACGACAGTTCACACCTACTTGGGTGAAAGATTTGTAAGAAGCAGTTAGTTTACTCAATATTTTGATTGTCTGTGATGGCAAATTTTACTTAAAAAAAAAAACAGAATTTATTTAATACCTAACACACCGCTTGTTTTATTTCATTTCTACACAGTCCCCACTGGAAAACCCTTTACAACCCATGCGGCAAATAAACAAGTCATTACAAAATTGGCAGCGTTTCTCGCTATTTCGATGAAAATGAAATCCAAAAGGTAGATACAAAAGCAAACATTGATTTTTTAAGCTTCATGCTGTAGTCACTGAGAATAGGCACAGTTTACAAGAATGAATCCATAGGCATGACCTCTCAAGGCCAGATCTAATTCTCCAACGAAATGTTAGTTTTCAATGCATAATATAAATGTACAGGGAGACAATGAGCCTTCCGAATACACATTTTTAGTTCTGAGTTTAAATTTGAGTAATTCGAATTAGCTATACTTTCCATACAAATTTTGCAATTGTGAGCTTCCGTAAATTTACAGTCGAGACTCAAATTTGTTTTGATCTGCGTGGTAAACATTTTTTTAAATGTGTATCGGCAGATAAAACTGCAGACCAAACATAACAATTAGTCACTGATAAAGAACAAGCGATGGATGTTACGCCAAAAGTTTTTCTTTACAAATAAATGCATTATTATTTTAAATTGGTCTTAAATTCATTTTAACTTTATCAATAATTTACGCAGGTACCAACACCAAGACCAACAATTACCGATTGCATCATTTGACAAACAGGTCTGAAACTTCAAAACAGCAGTAAGTATTAATATGCAAAATGGCTTCAGATGTCCAAACATCGCGTTATAAGAGCTAAATGTGTTCGCGTTACTTTTATCGGTGAATGAGTCGATTTTAGAAAAGAAGGGGTTCCGGTCTGAAAACTATATCTCTACGGACGTGGAAAAACTGAAAGCCTTCACAGTAATATTTCACTGTGGAGCACATCACCATTGTCTTTGAAGTGGTGCCTATCTCATTTTCGAACGATCTAGATCTTATCATTAAATATACCTACAGAAAAAAGCAAATCAAAGTAGGTATTTGGCATTTAATTGCCACCGAATTTGAATGTCGTAACTATAGTTTCTGTCGCATGTACATAGAGAATGGATGAAAAGGTGTGTCATTGAATTAAGTGCAACATCAATGTGGTATCGCAATACTGAAACGTATAGTTCTTAAACTCTAATTTACTAATTTTGTGTCGATTTAATTTGTATTCTCTGCGATTGATTACTCATAAATGAAACACATTCCTTTATAAATTATTATCAATAACGGTTCTTATCAAGAACAAGTGATTTTTATTGATTCCACTGACTGCAGCAAAAATAAAACGAAACAGACAAGCAACATTTTCAAGCCTACGATTCGGCAAAGAATCGGGTGGATGTTGTTGCGGTCGATACGTCATCGGATTGGTTTTCAGTCGTCGAAGTATAAATATGTTTCAAGTATAGATTAAAGTAGTCGGTGTAGTTCATTGGTGATGAAATGCGATGCTTACGAACTGGCAGTCGTGGTGACAGAGACATCATGCTGGCCCACTGACCATCACAGAGATCATCGTAGCGTAGGAGGCCAACTTCGTGGCCACCTAAGTCGCCAGGACCTCGACACATCGGCTGGCCATCCCACAGCTTCGGTCCCGATTCTCGAATCCAACGAGCTAGATAAAGTGCTCGGCAGTCACAATGCCAGGGGTTCTTATCCAGCTTGACAGCTATCAACTTGTGAAGTCCATCTAGCGAGCCATGCGGTAAAAATTGTAATTTATTCGAATCGATTCGTCTGAAAAGCAAAAACTATTTTTTTCTTCTCAATTTCACAAAAGATCAAAGTGAGTGGGACTTACAGCTTCTCCAAATTAACCAGAGGATGGAAGACTGACGGCTCAAAATTTCTCAGCACGTTATTGTTCAGCATGAGGTTTTTTAGGTTCTTCAGGCCTTGCAGGTCACTCTTTTCAAGCGTTGTCAGATTGTTGGAAAAAAATGTTAAGCGAGACAACGAGATCATGTGTAAGAATAGGCCGTCTGGTATACTCGAAAGTGAATTCTGTCCCAAAAATAGCTCCTTCAAGTTGATTAATTCCGTAAAAGCTCCAGAATCAATCTAATAATAAAACGTTAAAAAAAAACTAAAAAGGTTATATAAACATTGTTAAAATAGCTTGAAAAAAACATATATTCGGGACTTGTATGATTAGGAACATTTGCAGCGCTTAAATGTAAATATAATCAAGAGCAAAAGTAGGTACCACCTACAGGACCTCAGGTTTTGAACCAGACAATGTGCTTCAAAACTATTGGCTACGGCTTAAAAGATTGTGCAAAAAACGCTCCGCAATATTTTCAATACTTAAGTGGTTAGTGATACAATTCTAAACTATGGTAACCCATGTACCAGTAATTTGTAGACTCGCATCACCGTTTGGTTGAACTTGCAAGTATGGAAATGGACTGCTCTCTTAAGGTAGTAGCACTACGTTTTGCGGGATTTTTGTCACGACTGGAAATAGGCACCAAAAATATAGACAACATGAAATAAGTTGCTACCAAGGCATTGCCATTGTCACAGGAATCATAAAACATGCTTTTTTATCGCCTAAACCCAATGAAAAATTGCTCATCAAAAAATAATGCTAGTGAAGAATTTCGTGAACAACAAGTAGGATCGAGGAAAAAAACAGGAAAAAAGAAGTAAGTACAGTCCACCTTTAAAAATTATAACCAGAACTGGCCGAGCACTCATCAGCTCGGCTAGATTCGCCAGGCTACCACTTTTGAACCCCCGATAACAAACAAACTTCGCAAACAAATTTGAATAGATCAGGAACGGTTTAGCCCTTTGAAACAGAACAGAAAGCTCTTTCGTTCTAAAGTACATTAAGCCACTGTTTACATTACTCGCTCAGTTACACAAAAATAAAGTATACAATGACTAAAGCATTTTTCCATTTCTTTCTGCACGAACCTCATGAATTTTTCATGAATATTTTAAGCAAATGTACACTTGTTCCTAAAAAAAAATATTATCCACACATAACGAACAATTTCAAATTAAACCAATAAAATTCTATGAACTCTGCCAGCAACTTTGCCCACAGCGGAAGTGTCTCATATCTCCTGGGAGTGTGTTGGTGAGCAGAATTTTTGAAGTTTCGTGGCATTTGTCAATACGATTTTCTATGTAAGAATACTAGCGCACCAAATGTGTACACTCCATTAAAATATAGCTTGTAGGCTAAGTAACGGGAAATCGGTCCGAGTTGGTGGTCTCAGTATTGTCTCTGGTAGCCAACTTCACGCATGCTCCAAAAATGCCGACGCGCAACTGTTTTACTGCGGCAAAAAAAAAATAACTTCAAACGACCAAGTTTACTTTCATTACAAATTTGGATGTGGTGCATGCGTTGAGAGAGTAAGAACTGGTATATATTTTCTAGGTGTTTTTGATTTATTTATTTACCTATAGATATTTGTGTCTTCTATTTTTTATGTACTAAGGAGTATCTATTTAGTTCCGTATTGCATATTGCACTACATATGAACAGCGATATGCCCATAAAAGGAAGAGGATTGGTGGTCGGCCATTAGTAACATGTTCTTTAGTAGCTCACAAGCAGTTACTTACAGGCGTTGAAACTACAAAAACAACAATTTAAGCAAATGGGTTCTGGGGGATAGGCGTATAGTTTTGGAAGATCTCTTTAAATACATGAATCTCTGTCCGAGAGTTTAACTGTCTTGAAAGAGACTCACAATTCAGCCGTTCGGACTAAAATAAGTAATTTGCATAAAATAATTACAGGGCCCTTCCACTTGTCACAAAAATAAAAACACACAACATAATTTTACCTCCTCCGATATAAGTAATAGTAGGATTCGACGGTACATGAAAGATGCCTGTAGGTTTTTTTTTAGTTTTTGGGTCAATAAGTACAGAAATTTTTATTTCGTTTTCTTTGTCAAAATAATAAAATAAAAACATTACAAAATTTATTTCAAATCACTTTTCGTAGCTTTGCTTCTTTTTAATAAATGACGCTCTTTTGTATACACGTAACTATATCAGGCTTGCCAGATTTTTATATGCCTATATCGCAATTTTTAGTTATTTTTTCGCAAAAAACCGCCAAATTACAAAAAAGTCATCGGAAAATGCTTAAAAATAAAAAAATAACACATCAAACTTGATTTTCACTTGATTTTTAATATTTTTGGTTAGGTAACAGAAAACAATAACAAAGAAAAAGGAACAAATTAGTATTAGTATTGCAGCAAGATCAAGTTATGTAACTTAGTTATTTTAAAAGCTGTCGATGTACCTACGCGTTCACGTCTTCTTCATCTACAATGGAATATTGTTCGTACAAATTGGAGTTGAAGGCTTGAAGCATTTCTGGGGTTGGTTCAAAATTATTGCAGCAAATGTTTTTTTACATTTGAATGAATTCTAATGCGCATCAATGGATCTAAAAATTTTACTTGCACCTTAGAACGGCTTTTTGCTTCAATTGCGTAAAAATATGGAGATCCTCCCATTCTTTTTGATACTTACAAAACTTCAACTTGTCTGCACTCATGTTTCAAAATGCAAATTGAAAACACCCTAAGAAAACGTTAGAACAACGAACAAGAATAAACAGTTTTATTTTGCGATTGAACAAAATTGAACGGCAACGTCAAGATAGAAGAAATATGAAAATGAGTGTGTTTAGCATATATTTTTTGATAAAGCAATAATGGTTGTATTCAGTGTTTTCAAATGGGAAGAATTTTATTGAATTAGTATTTTATTTTGTTTTAATGATAAATAAAACAAAATATCGCAAACATCGCGAAAAATAAGAGATATCGCAAATTCTAATTTTACATCGCAAAAAATACAGCGCGTTTTGCGATATATCGCACAGTATGGAAATGAATGAATGTTTACATCAGAGACAATACTGAGACCACCAACTCCGGCTGATTTCCCGTTACTTAGCCTACATGCTATATTTTTTATGGAGTGTACACATCTGGTGCGCTAGTATTGTTACATAGAAAATCGTATTGACAAATGTCACGAAACTTCAAAAATTCTGCTCACCACCACACTCCCAGGAGATATGAGACACTTCCGCTGTGGGCAAAGTTGCTGGCAGAGTTCATAGAATTTTATCCGTTTAATTTGAAATTGTTCGTTACGTGTGGATAATCTTTTTTTTTAGGAATAAGTGCACATTTGCTTAAAATGTTCATAAAAAATTAACAATGTAGATTGGTTGAGGAAAAATGAAAACATTTTGAGCAAATTTTCTTCATTATTTAAGAAAAATTTACACACTAAATCGAAGTTAATGATTTACAAAAGCGGAAAATACACAACCATGTTTGTTCTATTTTAGGTAGTTTAATTAACCAAACAAATCAAATTATTTTCCTTTTAACAATTTATAATAACTAACCAATGGCATTCAGTAATAAAAAAATGTGGAATTCCCGAACTCTTTCACATTTCAACACGGTTGCCGCGGTTGGCAGCATTTATTTTTGTATTTTTTATATGTTTTAGCATGTCACACGGATTCTTTTTTGACATAACACCGATAGGAAAACAAAATGGCGAATTTGAAAAAAAAAAACTGAGGGGGCCAGCGGCAAGAGGATTGTGAGTTGGGGGTCTCAGTATGGTTTGTCTATGGTTTACATGTTTCTATGGAAACGAATTTTTTTTTGACAATTGACGGCGGCGGCATGAGCTTGAGCATTTGCTTCTTTGACAATCCGCTCTAAAACAGTAGCGCCTGTGCTGTCTTGGAACATATTTTCTTGCAGAAGTATTATGAAAATGACATTTCACTAGCAGTCCGTATTTGGTATGTCTATGATTATAGCCAATAGTAAATTTCGTAAAACCCATTCTTTCAAAGATGGGCTACCTCTTTTCTTTAGACGTCAAACAAATTTTAGGATAACAAAGCCGATTTTTTTATGGTCATGCGCCGAGTAGAGATTCGTTTAAATTGGCAGCGGACAGTTTTGAGATTCAGCTCTTTTTTTTAATAAACACTAAATTTCAATTACGCTATATAGTTTCCTATATTTTCCAATTCCTTACAAACTTTCAAGTAATTTTTGAATACAACTGTATTCCAAAAATATAAAATCTGTTTTTTTTTTTCACAAGTTTTGTAGCTGTCACTTGGTTTTGTTTCTTATATTTGATACCGACTTGTAAAACAGAAACAACCATTGTAGACTTAGAAACAATAATTATTCCAGACTTGTTTCCGTTCTGTCGCCAGAAGGCACTTTTGTGTCACTAAATTCTGTTGTTACCAAAAAAAAAAATCTGTTTCAGTTGCAAATGCGTATGGAACTCTGTTTCTATGTGCATCAACGACATTTAAACAAAATTACGCAAGTATAAGCAGTTGTAACCTATGGTTGTGTTTGCGCATTATATTTTAATTTTCGTAATAATATAAGTCTACATATTTTGTGATGTTAATGCATTGTTAGTATTTTAATGGTGATTGGTATTTTAATGTATAGATTTTGTTGGACATGTTGTCACTTACCGAACTTATTCTGTTCATCGTTAGATCTAACGTTAATAATTGTGTCAAATATTCAAAAGTCCTTCTAGATATTGAATTTAAACGGTTGCTGTGCAATATTAATGTTTTTAAACTTTTCACTCCATTGAAAAAGTCATCAGATATATTAGCTGTAATAATAATGAGAATTTAAATAAATAAATCTTCTGCAAAATAAGTCAGCGAGCACTACGCGTATCAGCGCTTTTTAATAAAAACTAAATAGCAACTAAAAATGTTTGAAACACTATTTAATCGGATGAAAAAGCATGGACCCTATTAATAAATGCTTTTGATAGCTATTTGACAACTACACTGAATTTACAACATAGCACATTTCTAGCACGGAATATTAAAGGGATGCCCAATACTAAAACGCAGTATGACTGAAAGGGACAGCACTACAACAACATGCAAAACTACGTGAAACGTGACACATATTTCGATCGGCCATCTTGCTTACGTGGTAGGTATTATGAGAGAAATTTTAGCATGTTGATATTTTTATATTAAAAAACAAAGTGGCTTCTGAGAGTGTTCTCATTCTAACGCCTTTATTGGCATTGACAACAGAAAAATAACTTTTTTTTCAGAGTCAGAGCAATTTTGCGAATCTCAATTTCTGAGCGAGATTTGCACCCACTTACACTAAGTAACTCCAAAACATTTGTCATTTGTCAAACTTTAAAGTGTGTTATTCTACGTTTTTAGAGACTACAAGTCTGTGAAAAATAGAGAAAAATTTACATTTGGCCGCTGCAATCGATATCAACATGAATTGAATAGATTTTTATAAACACGAATTACTCCACTTTTAAAACACGCACCAACACAAATGCAAAGGAAGAAAAATCTCGTTTTATGTTCCATTGAGCACGAAAAATCTGAATTGTTGGAGAAAACTCTGAAAATCCCAAACGGAAAACGACATAAATCCCGTTCACTGAAAGTGAATAACACTGAAAGCAGTATACTAGTCCTGAACACATCTCAGAGAGATTTTAAATGTGAGCTACTGCTGTCATGTCACTTCTACTTGGGATAAATAATATAGATGCTCTTTTAAAAAAAACAATGCGTACATTTGTTTTGTGTGCTCTTAAATGAAATACTTACATATCATATTCCACGACAAATCAAGTATTTTTAGCTGATCAAGGTGATTGAGGCTGCCAGACCTCAAAATCGAAATTTCATTCTTTGACATATCCAACTCCTCCAGAACGATTTGGTCTTTTAACAGTCCCGGGGGGAAATTTTTGATTCGGTTGTCCGACAAATTTATAACCGTCAATCGCTGAACGTGATTGAAAAGACTTTCGGGTAAATCCGACAAAATATTCTTACTAATATCCAGCAAGTTCAAATTGCGAAGCTTCCAAAGTGTTCGATGGTCTAAGTCTTCCAACTGATTGCTTTGAATACGCCTTAGGTAAAAGATATTTGAGCGAAGCTGTTATAACAAATAAGTTACCATACAATTGTGTTAAGCTATCCAAATCCTGAAACAAATCGTACGGCAAGAAGTCCAAAAAATTGTTGGACATATCCAATTCTTGCAATAGGGTCAACCCCCTAAAAGTGTCCTTGTGTAACGTTGAAAGCGCATTTCGGGACAGATCTCTAAAAAAATTTCTTGTTTGAGTTTTCTAAGACACAATTTAAAAAAAAAAAAAACTTACATGAAAACCATGTTCATTGGAATAACCTGGGTTGCTGGTACTGATTTTAGATTTGTGTTCCAGCAGTTAAAACTTTTCGTGTCAGGATTGCAACGACAGATGCCTGATGTACAATGGTTCCACTCGATTCGGCTGCCAGGTGTCAGTCTCCAAACCGGTTGCTCAACAGAACGTAACCGACTTTCTATTTGCCTGATTCGCTTTTGAAGATCACTTTCCAGGGTAAATTTTGGCATGTCCGGAATATGAGAACTTCTCCTATTTGACAAGTTCATATCGCCTTTTGCCTCTTTAGTGATGACAAATAACTGAGCTATAATTTTCAATGCCTCGCAGGCAGATATAGAACAGTTTTTCGATCCAGAAAATATTGCCGGTGAGAAATGACGTTTCCAAAATGTGTCAAACTGATCACTGAAGCCTACGGGTAGTACAAGTACCAATAAAAGTATCGATGCAAGCCTCATACTGAATAGACTGTTCGCGTAGGTGGACTATGTTCAACTGATTTCGCATGCACCCATAATGCATTTGAACGAAATTGGAATGAACTTCCCACTTCTTAAAGAAATCTCCTGCTGATCAGACTAATTTAGTCTAAGCCGAAACAGATGTAATCATTTGTATAAGTAGCCTGTTGTGCCCACATAATGTGAGCTGCATATAAGTCGGGCATTAAATTTAATTAAGAAGTTCTTGACCCTGGCAATTCAAGTACTTAATTTAAGTATTTGAAAACATAAACAGTGGGTTCTGTTCAAAATAAACAAATCACGAATTAGGGAAAGGTGGAGCGGATTGGCAAACTTTTGTAAAATTTAAAGAGAGAGAAGGATGTCAAAAAAACTGATGGCCAGTAGCTAAAAATATTGCTAGATTAATACGCCATTACTAGGTTTGGTTTTAAACAAAACACGTAAAATTTCATTAAGCAGATATTTATTTGTGTTCAATCGAGAGAATATGTTCTGAAATAAGTTTGAAAAAAAAATAGATTCGGGAATATATCCACCACGACAAAGTTTGCTAGGAAGACATCACTTCCATTCCATCGAGGGACAAAAAAGTCATTAATCATGACTATATATTATATCACTCACAAAAGAAACATTTTAATGCCAACAATTTTCGTAGGTTAAAACGAACCCAAATTTCAACATTTTTGATTTAAGGACGAAATTGTTGGCAATGATGTAAGATAATAGTTATGGGGAACATGTCATTCTTACGCTGAAGACTTGATTCTTGAAAACTTATAACGAGTTCTTGTTATTAAAAGTTTTGGTTAAAGCTAGAACTCTTAGCTTATAATTTTTTTTAAATCTCAAAATTTTTATTTTAACAATAATTTTTTTCTGAGTGTAGCGAATTTATTTGATTGTAACACTCTGATAGCCTAATGTGGACCTATCCACCTTCGCTCCAAATGCAACAATTTTTCTTATTGACATGCCCGTTGAGCCAAAAATGAGGCCGACAATGTCAACAAATTTTCAAAGTTTGGTAACGTAACGATAAAATGTCAAATGTCAAAGACAACTGAATAAAAATTAAACCTACGGCTTGCAATCTGACAAATAATTGGCAGATACAACTGTTGGTAGTTATGCCATTTACTATAATAGATGTAGGTCTTGATGGTACGAAATGGCAGGTAAATTGTATTTTATTCATCGTTGCCACTTTAACTATATATGCAGCAAAACTACTTAATTTTGATGTATCATGCTACATTTCATTGTAGAAGATTTTTCCAACAGTTATTTTTCTTTTTGCTTTTAGCCCATGCGTATACAAATAATAAAACCCAGTATTGGCACCAATCCACAAATGTCAGATCTAAAATTTATAACTGTTCACATTCAAAAATCTTGTTATTTAAGTCGACAAGATTGGTCTGGCTAGATGTAACCTGAACGCAAAAACTAGATTTGTTGGTAACGTCACTTTCCCTACGTCAGCCACATATGCGAACTGTCAACTTAGTACTCAGTCAAGGTGTCAACTGAAACAGCTGTTCATATGACCGATCTAACATGAACTGAACATAGTATGTATGTGTTTGTAAAATATGCCACTGATATTTCATTATAGGTTATAGGATTTTACTGTGAAAAATCCTCTTTTTTTAAATACTAAAGGGTCTCCAGACAGCCCATGCTTCCCCTTACCTACATTATGGTTCTGTCTAAGAAACAAGATTTCCAAGGCTTCGCTTTGTTTCGCTATTAGAGTCAACGTTGTTACTTGCACAAGCGAACGAAAATTAGGTCATTATCAGTCAGCAGAAGTAAATACAGTCGTTCTTATTTTCATAAATTTTCCAATTGTCCCAAACTTCGGCAATGCGAATTCCGATCTAGTTGATTTTTTAAATACCGATGTGCTAGAATAGTGAAAACAACACCTCTACATTTAAAACTATATAAGAAAAAAACATCAACACCACTCAGAAATAATAATTTTCATTCATTCATTCATTCATTTTGTAATAATTTGAGTCAATCATTAACAAAAAAATAAAGAAAAAAAGAATGTTCAAGAAAATATCAATATATCATTTTGGCTGAAGATAATTTTGTTAAAAGATATAAGGTACGATGGTGACATTAGCTTGTAAAATACAAAATGTATAGGCCCCACTGCATATAGGTTTATTATTTTGCAAAAGCCTCTAAGCTACAAAGTGGTATTTCGGAACTTTCACCGCTGCAGTTGCAAAAATTTTGTATGTTTCTTGTTGTTCCTCGCACGGATTCTAAGTTTTGAGCGAACACAAAATGAAGAATTTCGTCAATGCGGGTAAAGGATTGCCAGTTTGGGGTCTTAGTACATCTCGCGCGATACTAATAATCATATTTATTGTCCACGGTAGATTACACGAACGCACAATAGCGAAATTTTCCATACAAATTACCCATTGTGACCTACAAAATATTTAGCCTGAAGGTTAAAAATGATTATTTGTAAGTCCACTTGTCTCTGGAGATAAACATAAAGCACGTTAACAATAAACATTTCTAGTTTCGACTTTTAATTTTAGTAGTTCACAGTGGTTTTATTTTCCATGCAAATCTCACAATTGTGAGCTTCCGTAAATTTAAAGCCGACAGTGAAATTTATTATTAGTACGGCGCAGAGGAACTTACTAATAGGTAATCATTTTTAACCTCCACTTTACATATTTTGTAGGTCACAATATGGAATTTCCTATAGAAAATGTGAGTTCGTAAAATATATCCTGGACACTAAAAATGATTATTGGTATCGCGGAATATCTTCTTCAAATCGCACAACGCTCAATCTTGTTAACTTGGGTGTTGTTCTCTGATAGTCTAAGACAGCCAAATATGTGCATCTCTGACTTAGTATTAGGACTATCCTTTGACCAAGATTATTAGATACGTCTTCTTTCATTGTAATTTATTTATGTCTGTTCTTCAAAATCAACAAAAATAAATTAAAAAAAAAATGCAACGCCTATACTTTTCGTCACCAAAATTGAATAATTGTTATACAAATTTGCTTACAGTTGTGATGTTGTGTCAAGAAACTATTACAAAATCAAACGTTATTTAAACTAACTTACATGCTAAGTTATCAATACAATTTAATACATTAAACGCTATAGCTCATTTTTATGCAAATCACTCTCCTAGTCAACTTCCAGCTTTCTGAAACTCCCAACAACTCCAGCATCTATATCACCAATGTCATTGCCGGCAAAGTTCACTGCTTCTTTTGTTACTTCAATTTGCATGTCGTCAAGTGCTAAAATAGCTGCTCTTCTCTGCAAGAGTTTTTCCTTGAATTGCTTGATCATTTCGGATAGTGGAACTGTGCCTCCATACTCCTTGGGTAGTATTGCAGGATTTATTTTAGTTTTCAGTGCATCCACTGACTTGTGCACCTGGTAAAAGATAAATAAAAAAAATTACATAAGTATTTTCATAAATCAAAGAATATTATAAATAATATTAGCCATTATCTTTTCTTATCTTTCCCACTAAGTAATAGGTACTTAAAATTTTAAACTTTAGTATTGGAATATCTTTTAAAAACTGCTTATGGAATGAACAAAAATGGATTCCGCGATACTAATAATCGTTTTTAATGTCGAGTCTTAAATTTTCGAACTCACAATGGCGAAATTATATAGACCAAATTGCATATTGTGACCCATAAAATAATTAGTGGATGGTTAAAAATGATTTTTAGTAAGGCCCATTATATATGTGCTGCTAGTAGCCAACTTCGCGCTGGTTTCAACATTAGCGCCAGCGCTATTGAATCTCAAATTCTTAAGAACAATAACGTAAACATTAAGAAAACCAATATTCAATGAGTGAGCAAGTAATCTAGTACCAAAAATTGTGTTAGATTAAAGTTTTTTTTATCAAATGAAAAAGAATTGAATACTTGAAAATTGTTCTGGAAATTTTGTCTTTTTCTATTGTTCATTATTTGGGATTCTAAGCTCTCACCCACTCCAACTTTCTCAGCCCAAACTTACAATTGTTCTTTTCTTCAATTTCTCACTGAGCATCGAAACTCCAAACTCAATTATTTTGTTTGCGTAATGTGGAATGTTTATGAAGTGTGTTTCCTTATGTCTCATTGGTGTCGAGTTCTGCCAATTACAAAATCGAACAAAATATCAATTTAAATTAAAAGACAATGAAAAATATTATCACGTACCTGTATGCATTTTATAATACTTCTTAAGTCAGTCAGTGACCAGAGACTTACGAACCCCATATTCATTCCAGATTCGTCATTTATGTAAACGTACCCAGCGACTTGAGACTCCTCATCGTCTAATAAAGCCTCGCATATGAGGGAGTGTATACGAGCCATTTGCACCGATGTATACTTGTATGGATCGAATCTGCCACCAACAGAGAAAATGACTTGTCTTCCGAATTCATCGCGTTCTGGAAGTGGTACCAGGTAGCCATTTTCGAAAATTTCACTTAGTGCCGGATCTTCGATATCGAGGCTTGAAAACCATTGAGGAAAGAGTTGCCGGATTGTTAGGTAACGCTCCAGCATTTCACACGCAGCGGGCACAGAGAACTTCTTAGTCCTCAGAAAGCGTAACAGAAAAATAGAATCTGTGCGGCATTTCTTGATGTGAGGATGTTTTGAGATCCATTCTCTGAATTGTGCCAAAGCCTGCCGTCTGATATTGTCGTCCTCGTGAAGTTCCTCCTTTGCAACTGCCTTCAGCATTGGGCTCAATTTACAAACGTAGGGGTCATATTCTTCGGGGGTAGTTGATAAGTTTGTGCTATGAATAACTTCGGTTTCCAGCACTAAAATATATCAATAAAATATATAAAAAGAATAAATAAAAAATGTAAAAAGAAAGCAAAAATATTAGTCTCCCCCAAAATGTGAATAAAGTTCCCCCTTTTTTCCCCCAAGTGATATTTGCATTTATTTTCATAAGAAAAAACTAAAAAAAAACATAAATTCAATAACAAAATTCAGACTTTTCAAAGTGCTTCAAATTTAGTATAATATGTGCGTTCAATATTTGTACATGTACGTAGACGTTCGCTGGGCTGTTTTCCTTTCCTCAAAATTGTTGCGTTTTCCCCCTTTTTTAAGTTTGTCCCTCGTTTTCCCCTCCTTCAATCTGGGATCACTGATCCAACAGTTGTATTAAATTGAAAACGAATTAAATAGCGTTTATATTTTATATTTATGTATGGAAAAATCGCATCGAATTTGTAAGTTGTAACAATCTTTTCTGGCTAAAGCGGTTTTATTATTAAGTGTCTTCAACATATTGTGTTTATTGTCTATCCCGTTTGTCTATTGCTTATTTTTTTTAAGTCAAAGCGCTCTGAAATCTGCCAATACATTTTTTTTTCTGCCAATCCAACAAAAAGGGTGAGCTATTTAGAGCTTTTTGCACTGTTCTCTCCAGTTTAAATGTACTTGACTCACAATATGAGGGCACTTTTGGATGATTCTGAATTTTGTTAATTTATTTTAGATAACGGTGTAGTAAACGTCCAGAAATTAGTAACAGCGATGCAGAATTGCCAGCTGCTATTTGTCAGGTTGTAGCTGACTTTCAACATTTTATTAAAAATTGTATATGAAGACGTACAGGGCACCCGTACCCTTGGTATAAAAGAGCACTTTTCGCTGTGCGAAATGTCTATTTTAGCAGCTACAAATGAACAAGTCGCTTTAATCAATAATAATTAGAGCGGAATGCTGTTGCTGTTATAATAATTAAAAACAACGTAGGTAATAAAAGTATTATTCCAAAATCGATAATTCATTCATAATAGTTTTTCTACGGGATATTTCTGTGGCCACAAGTCATAACCGCCTAAGTTTTTTTTCATACTTTTCAGTAGAGCAGATTAAAGTTTCAAACTATCACTATCAAATCAGCAATATTTGTTTCTAAGCTTATTTTTTTCGTTGGAAAAACTTCTGTTAAAAAAAAGATTATGGTCATAAAAAATTAAGATTTAAATGCTGAACACGATAGTGACTATAATTTCATTGTGTCCTAACTGATTTATTTCAGTTATTATAATATAAAAAGTATGGTAACACAATACAAATTAATTTAGTATACAAAAGTAACAAATAGTGTATGAATGAATGAATTCTATCTTAAATTGGGATACATAAGATGACTATTAGTATGTTACTTGCCCAAATAAAACCAAAAAAAAAATATATAGGCTCAACAATTCCCTCTCAAAAATCTTGGTTTTATTAAATTAATTTTAAGTTTTGAGCAAGTAAGAGGGTCCTTGCTTTTCCCTTACCATTTCTTCTTCTTTAAGTTCTTTTCCGATTCTTCATCCCCCAACAACTCTTCTTTCTTTTATCTTTCCTTGTAGAACAAGTTGCAGAACCTTGGATTTGTGTTTTCTTAAAATGCTTTATGAACTCTCTTTTCATTCCTATTTCTCGTAATCAGTGATGCCAACTACGGCAAAATTATTCCCTTTAGGCATAATTCCGCTGCTGTGGCATTGGGAAGAAGGCATCAGTAATTTTCGTCATCATATTTCCAATTCTCGACTTAACTTACATACTCGTCGAAAAGTAGGAACAAAATCCTCTGTTGGCTTCTTGGTTTACAGAGATCAAGAAAGGTTTAATTAACTAACGATCTACCAACATTTTGTTAACAATTTTTACTCACTTTGTACGATAGGATAGTTTGACTACCATTGCAAAATATGCAATTTTCATCTCTTTCACCAAAAGGCATAATTTTTATGAAAAAGGCATAATTTTTTTTCGGACCTAGGTATAAAAACTTTTGTCCGGGTTCGCATCACTGCTGGTAATACTTGTTCATTTGTTATTCCGTCAACCCGGGAGAGACATGTAATATTTGTCGATATTTCGACAGCGTTTTTTTTATCGTTGCTCAGTTGACATACATGCTTCAATTTTATATAAATCACTCCAACGCAACTTTATACACCAAAACCCCGATTTGCGTCGTTAATTGGGACCAGAAAAAACACGACTCAAATTAAAATAACGATTCTTAACCTTAATTATCTTAATATTTATTTCTCCAAAATGATTGACTTCACGTAAGGTGTAAACTCGTTAGCCTTAATCTTGGGCAATCCCCTTTTTACAAAAAAAAAATTAACAAAAAGGAATAACAAAAAAGCAAACTGAAATAAAATCGTCCCAACGTCGAAACCAGGATCATTTTTAAATGACGCAACTTCGAAAAGACTCAAATCGGAACGACGCAAAGCGAGGTTTTGGTGTATGAATTTTGCAGGCCTAATTCAGTCGGATCCGAATCCGACCTAAATTTTTCGCTGAAACAGAAATCAGTGGAGCGAACAACCTTTAAAAACAAGGCATTAAAAAATCTTGACACTCAAGGGCATTACTAACAATAATTTTTAATCTTCAGCTCATACATTTTGTAGGTCACAATATGCAATTTTGAAAGAAAGATTTAGATTCAGCCTGAACACTAAAAATGACTATTGGTATCGCGGAATAACTTAAAAACCATAAAGTTTCGCAATATCTTGTGACTTCCTTTTATATTTTTCAGAAACAACTTCAGAGCATCCCTAGTTGGTAGATTGAACTTGACCAACAAACGTATATCTACTAATTTTATTTGGGTGGGAAATATGTTAAAAGATCGTGAACAGTGGAATGGATGGAATAAGACATACATAGTATAAACTGGTTCCCGGTCTAGGCCTACAAACAACAGACCTTGAAACTGACATCTTAAAGCTACCTAACTTCATACAAATGCAGATTTTCACTCTCTTTTTTACCAGCCATATAAGTGTGCTATACCGAAGCACATGCCATTTTGACATACCTACATACTGTATACTGTTATACTTGCGTCATGTGCTTAAATAAGCTGAGTCAACTTTGAAAAAGCTCATGGTCTCTCCAAATTAATCTGGTATATACTTATAGCAACACACAAAATATTTCTTCATTTTGTGCGCCCAAAAAATAAATAAAAGTCAACTGACTATAGCCGCAATCAAACCTAAGTCCATACTATCGAAGAAACCTCACATAAAACCTTCCTTCGTTTCGTAATACATATTCCCAGCTGCATTGCTAAACTACATGCAAAATATTAACGAAATACATAGTTCGAAACATTGCCTAATGTCAACCATTATCTATCATAGAGCGCGGTGTGCCTGTGCGCCGAGGCCGTGGGCGAAAACAAATATTCAATAGTAAACACACACTCGCAAAGAATTATACATACACAAGTCAAATGGAAATAATAATCGTGGACTTAGTTGGCACATTGAATTTGATACAATTTTGAGCTGTAAGCAAATTTGAATTGCAGGCAACCAGCGATATAGTTTACATTTTATTTCCAAAACAAAAGGTACCTCAAACCATTTTTTAAGGGACTTGTACCTTTAAAGCTTATGAGCCACATTCATCAAATAAGCTCAATGTCAGGGAAAACCAAACTCATTAGCTTTTCGGGCTGTTTATATTTATAAATACGAGGGTTGGTACTTAAGTTTTGAGATAGAAACGTGAATATTTATAATCGAAAATTGCTCTTTTTGATTTTCAAAATATTCGGCACGAAGATCAATATGCTTTTGCATGTGTTTGGACCAATTTTCGAAGCGCTTTTTTCACTCCGATATACATGTTATTTGAACGCATCAACCGCTTTTATAGTCGTCGAAAAACTGTGACATCGCAATTGATGTTTGATGAGATGACATAATTATTGGTGCCAAATCAGGAGTGTCCCCATGAATTCGATGTTTTGAATGCTCAACAAAGCAGTTGCTTAAAGGACTATGCACATGAGCGCAAATTGCGAACAAATTAAATTGTATTTATGAATTGAAAATTGCTATTAGTTCTACAAAAAAAAACTTTGTATTTAATAATCTAAAGAAAAACCTCAGTCTTGATTGATTTAAATAGCGAAATTTGCAATTACAGCAATTTAACCGCAAATTGAAAATTCCCGCCACCAATCACACACACTTTATTCACAATCGACATAATACAGTCGCGATTAACAAACGTACGAATAAAAACTTCGTTCGAACTTAACCGACTAAAAAAAGTTTTCATGTGAAAGAAATGGCAGAAACTACGAATATTCGCTCGTTCGCAGTTCGCAATTCGCTTAATTCGCTTAATTCCTTAAGAGCTTTTATTATCGTGGTGGAAAATGTTTCGTCTTCTGCAAGTGGTTTCCCGTATTTTCTGAGCACTTCCATCCATTATGGACCAATCTACGTTGCTCTAATGGAACGTTTGTCGACATGTCCAATTATTCCGAAAAAATGGGCGACCATTTGCTTCGAAGGGCTTCGTGCGCGAACAACTTTTGTTGGATATAGCTCATCTCGAAAGACCCACACTACAGTCTTTTTAGTTTCGGGTTCATATGCATAGATCTAGATCCATGATTCGTCACCTGTCGCGATTTTATAAAAGAATTTTAAAGCAGCGCCATTAAATTTTTTTAGTATTTCAATAGGCACGAGGCTTTTTTTGAGCCATTGTCAAATTATGCGGTATCAAACGCGAACAAATCTATCGTTTGTACACGCAGAAAAATGTTGGTTAAAACTACCAGATTTATCAAATTCTTTCCAAATTATCTAGGTCCTAAAAAATAACAAATTACCTCTGTAGAACTTAACCAACTTACTTTGTTTGGTTGATATTAATCTTGAAACTCAGTTGATAAAAATTGCTAAAGTATTTTTTTTAACGGTATGCATTTAGACGTTTTATCTCGGTAGTTTTTAACAACGAATACTCGTTCTTTTTCAACAGAGACTTATTTAATCTTAGACCATTTTTTTAACCTGTCAAAAATCGCACTCTCAATTTTTGAGCTAAAAACAAATCTATGTATAAGCGCTTAAATTTAAAGCAAAAGTTGCAATATATACGCAATAGCACGTGTAAAAATTATTTTATGTTGCCTCTGTAAGGTCATACTTGTAGACATTTTGAATCAATATTCAACAGTCGTAGCTGGTAAGCCACCTTGACAAAGTTTCTCAATTTTGCAGAAAATTAAATTTACACAGCCTTAAAATGCCACTCAATTGAAGAATGATCGCAAATGCTGTACAACTTTTTTATATGTCTTGAAAAAAATCCTAAACTTCAGTTATTCCATGACAACGGCCGTCATTGTGATGGCCAACAAATTCTATTTGGTGAATTTGTCGTGGCTATCCATACAGAAATTCATTGAATTAGACGATACCAAATTATTACGAACAATGACGTTTCATTAAGAATTATGCAGTCAAAACAACACAATCATGCAAATTGATTTCAATTTGCCATTCTGTATTCTGGCTGGAATTATCTTATTAAAGTGGAGATAATAAAATTGCATACTCCTACAAACAAGTTAAAGTCTAATATACTTATTGACAATTTCAAAATGTCTCCACTCGGTTCAGTTACAATACCGATGGCAGCAATGTCCGGAAATGCGAGTAAATTTCATATTCATGTCAGGGAGTTATTATGAACTTGAATATTGCAGGAAAGCATCATTGACAATCCAAATAATGGCATAGTCTAAAAACGTAGTCAAGTACTGGGTGTAAGTTGCATGTACTCGTACGATTTGATTTAAAAATAACTTTGATGTTTGTCGTCTTCTTCCACCTGTCAAATACCATACACATATTTTGATATTCACATGCTAGTGTGTTGGATGAATTAAAATGTGTGTTCTGTATATCCTACCTAATCGTTCAGTACTCAGCCAAACAGGTTTTATGTATTTAATATAAACCATGGTTGTTTATATTGTTGGCAGGTATTCGTCGTTTGGCAAAGAAAATTACTTGGCCATGGCCAGAATGCTTCAAAGTTTCAAAGAAAATAAAGCGTTGGCCTAATGGAGTTGCAAAGAGTTTATTTATTGATTTTAATCAAATGAGTGGGTACATTTACTCTTTTCGCTAGTTAAATACGGCCACCAAAAACAACAACCAAGCTTAGGTTATTCTTTAACCAATCCCTACTTATGAGATTAAATTCGAATAAACTGCTATAATTGGTAGTCCTCAAAGGTATCGAGTATTGGAATGAGTGATGCCAGACTTTTCGGACTGACTTGCCCACGGCTATTATCAAAAATACACTTTTTGCCCATGCCGTTGTTAGAAAAACCCCACGATATTCCCCACGAAAGTATACATACATAAATAGTCACACAACATATTAATTTTAACGAAAAACCAAAACCATTCTTGTCTTTTTATTGAATTCGAATTTTTTACTCAGATTTAGTATTTGAAATGCTTCTTTTGTTCTGAGAGATATAAAAATGTCCTTCCTTCGGCCTTTTAGCTTATTTTGAAATGCAAAATGCCCACGAAATTTGTAATTACCCACGACCTGGCATCACTTTCCTTTAATGCCAAGAACAGTTAATTGTGAAATTAAAACGATTTTCGAGGATTAATGGAGCATAAAATCGAATTCTTTTATAGTAAAAGGTTGAGCAATATAACAGTTTATCAAATTCCAAACAAACACAACTGACAAATATTGCTTGAAGCTTGAAAAAAGGTCAAATACTTTGCAAAGTTATTTCAATATTTCAATGTATCCCACGCAAGACAACTCTAGTAAAACGTGTTTGGATCATTTCAATTCTACTGAGGTGTACAACTGTACGTCATAAGATCAACCGCAAAATCAAAAGTACCCTTAAACATAAGCCAAAAACAATTAGAAGGCTTCCGTTTCAGACTACCCTGTTTGTAAGGATAGTCATGCCAGCTTGTAAGATCATTTCAGAGCGCGATACTAACAATCATGTTTAGCCTCCAGGCTATATTTAACGACCTCACAATTGCGGATTTTCCATAAAAAATTTCCCATTGTGATCTACAAAATATTAAAGGTGAAGGTTAAAAATGATTATTAGTAAGGCCCAGAGATTTCAAGAAAGTGATCAAAAAGCAAGTAAGAAAAATGTAAATTGAATTGCAAGACTGGGATGGGGTTTTTCCTTTTACATATTTTATTTTCTATGTACGTTTCTGGAAGATCAGAGGGATACATAAAACCAAGGAATATTTTTAAATAAAGTCGCTGATTTGCTTAATGTGTACCTAATAATTTCTAATAACCCTTTTAATACCTTCTTATACAGCTAAGCTAAGTTGCGGTTCTCGATAAGAGCTAAACTTCGCAAGTTTTTAAATTTTTCGGTTTAACATTTTTAGGAACTTTATATAAAATTTCGTCATCGACGCATGAATTTATTCTTGGAGGTCACCTGATGAATCTATGACACATCAGCAGAGTCGACATTTCTTTTCTTCGTTAGTCTTCTCGGCTTGAATCTAGCAACACGGGATTTATTGATATATTGAGCGAAACTCTGTCAGCAAAGGCTATGGGCAGTCTCTTTCGATCGCAATCTTTCGACGTCGAACTTTCTCACAGTGCATATTATTTTTTTTGCTGATGACTCTGTTCATCTATGCCAATGGCAAATCCATTACTTCCTGTGGCAATTATAATAATATTTATAAATGTGACAGTAAGACCAATGACGATGCAGGTTTACGATCCAGAAATAATGCCAAAACAACTGACAAAAGAAATATTTAGGTTAAACTCTACGCCTAACAAGATCTTTTAGTATGGTTTGTCAAAAGACCCATTGGGCCGCAATGCCAGAGGCCCTTGAAAGCTCTCCCATCTTACAATTTATGGGTTGTTAATCTTTTGGCGGATGTTCTTGTAATTAATATAACAGATTGGTGATGCTGAAATTAAGTTCCTATGGTTGGATCGAGGGTTTAATATGTTTTTCTTTAATTTGTTGTTCTGGTTTTTGAATTAAAATGCACTTTGAAATGATGTACAAAGTTGTTTGTTTGGTTATACTCGTACTTATACTTAAGCTTAAGCATTAGTTCGTTAATTCCTGAGTCTTATATTTTTGTAATTATTAATGAGAGAACAACATTTATTTGTAAATTAACAGTTTAATTGGAATTATATCTATTTCGAAAAACAGCACCGATCTTCGATATATATATATAATTCAGGGTGAAACTCGATGACCTTATGACTCGATAACCGCTGGGCCGATATTCATGATAATTTTTTTGTTATGTTTGTATTGCTGTATTTCAACTTCAGGCAGAAAGAAAATTCTGAAGAACTGATTTATTCGCAATAATCTGGCAAAACAGCGAGTTTATCATAAAACTTTAAGTGGTTTCCATTTGAATTAAAGCAGTCACTTATCAAACACGCATAAGTAAAATAGTTGTATCATGGTATTCAGTAGGCATTTAAATTTCCCCCTGTCTGAAAGTGAAACACCCAGTGGTGCCTTCCAAATGCGCCAATCAAGCGATAAGCACCAACCGCTTGATATGTAAAAAGGAGGATAACAAAACTGCAATGCATTTTCGATACCTGTCCCAAATTGGTTTACCTTGAATTTTGTCGGTCGTTTAATTATTAACTACAGGATAACACTTGGTTAGCTTTATTTAGATGGCACTTGAAGCTCAAATTTCAAATTTAACTTACACTTTAGCAAAATTCTATTTATTTTTAAAATTCGATTTTAAACATAGGGGATCAATTTTATGTTGCCCTAAGAAAGTGTATTCATTTTTTTTATTCAATTAGATTCGAGTACGTTTACATTTTTTATGTAACCAATGTAAAATTTGCCAACGCCAACGAGCTCAGCTCGATTTTTACTTGAACACATTTTGAATAAAAATGGCTTTTGAAAAGACAATTCTATGACAAGCATGTGTAAGCAATTGTAGCCTTGTGAAAGCTGACAATCCAAACAAAGAACATTTTATTAATTTCTTTTTTAAATGTTGATATCCTGTCAATAGCCGTGTTTTTTTAGCCTCGATCTCTGCAAAGCAAAGTAAAGTAGGATTTTCATCACGCAACTACAACAACTACGCTCTACTTGACACTTCGAGACTCAGTTGTAGTTGTTGTAATCGCGTGCTGAAAATCCTACTTTACTTTGCTTTGCTGAGATCAAAAAAACACGCCTAATGTAGGCACATCGAAGAAGGTTATAAATGGAATATTAGAATATTTATAATACCTCATGTTATTGTGCACAATTGGGAAATAAACCTTTTCTTAACTTGTTCAGCAGGGGAGCTTAGTCCTGAGTGGTTGGCGGGATGGAAAACTGAGGGTTGGCTTATTGCTTCAAATGCGAATTAGCCCTTAAGGTTTTTTTTTCTACCAGAAAAATATTAATCCAGCCGTTCGAATTTGGCTTACAATTGAAGGCCTTTTATTTTATTAGCATCATTAGTAGGTATATAAAGTAATAGCTGGAAAAATATTTTATATTTCTACAGCGCAATGTGTAACGATGAATGCATAGAAAAAAGACTGCTACTTTATCAAAAATTATGAAGCAGCATATGAGAGACTAGTTTTACTATAGCATTGCGGGTAAATGAAGGCGCAGTGGCTAAGTAGTTAGTGTATTGGACTGTACTAAGCATGGGGTCCCCGGTTCGATCCCCAAAAAAACTCAAATTCCATCTTGAGTTTTTTATCCACTGTGCCACTTCTCGAGAGTATAACTGTCATAAAAGTGCGGGATTAAATTCTAGATCCAAATTCATCCCAAAAATTAAAAACTCGCACAAAACGAATGGTTGTGAGGAGCTAGGCCTAGGGTCCTGTTGCTCCAACAATTTATTTATTTTTTAATGCGGGTAAATAATGCAACATTGTTATTTGCATATAGACCCGAAACAATTTTCTAATTTATTCGCGACGGAAGCCATTTTTAACTTCGTTACTAAAAAACCAACTTCAGGTTAATCTTTTTTTGAGACAACGCAATACGTTGCTTATGTGTACACGCAATTTTCTATTTCAAATCAATAAGCTTTAAACCAAATAAATCTGTTTTATTTTGCCCTCATGATCTATATTAATTATTTATTTCCATTGTTTACAACAATAGTACGAGATCCAACTGTCCATGGTTTACAACAAGACGGACTTTGTTGTAAGTAATGGAAATCAATGACTTATATAGATCTTGTGGGTAAAATAAAAAACCCAGACTTACGAAGCTACCCTTATTCCTTTGTCCCTGCAACGTGGGCAGTTATTTTCTTAACAGTTATCTCGTTTCTTAATTATTACCTACCTACTTACTTAACAACTTGTGAAATGTGAGACGAAAAAAATAACCGTTTGCATCTTTGCACTTTCCTCATATTTATCAAAGCCAAGGGCGGTGACTGGTTCTAATTAGCACGACTGGGTGAATAGAAAAACACGCAAATGGTCAGTTCTACGTTTGCAATATAAAATGCAACTTTACTTAAAGCCCTTGAAAATATGTATTTGTCAAAAAATAAAAACCCTTACCAATCTTTAATAAAAAAACATACAAGCTGGGCGTTCCATTGCAACCGACAGTCACACTAAGAACGATGATTTAAAATTGATATCCTGTATTTTAATATTGGTATAATATGTTAATATGTTAACAACTTCTTCTTAAGCGAATATACTTATACATCCCGATTTCTGTAAGCACTAAGTACCTACTCAGATTCAGATCATACTACGATGAGGGAAAAACAATTTTCCGAAATTTAAATAATTAATAACAACAAATATGAAACAAGCAATTAATTACCTACTTCTAAGGCAGGTCTCTGCGACGTGTTCGAAACACATCAAATTTAAAGTTCTTTAGGAAAAGTGGACGAGCTTCTTGGTCTTAGTATCTTGAGTAAGCCAAACCTGCATGTTATATACCTATCTATGCCATTGAAGATCTTCCCACTGTCACTCTGAACAGTATTTTTTTTTCTTTTGTCAAGTTGTCTACCATAAAATTTTAAATTTTCAAGCCAAGTCAATGATCATCTCAAAATTTAACAGCTGGATTGGTAAATTCAAGTTCACATTGCGTAGACTCACAAGATATGTAAAACTACATTTGCATTTATATTTTTTTTTTTTATTACATCATAGCAAGACAGTGAACTTCTTCTACTCTTTGATTCACGATCGCCTCTAAAAAGCCTGTCGGTTTCAGTAAACTGAATACAAAGTGAAAGCGAAAGTTGTCTTGACCGACGTAACTGACAACGGGTCGAATAGGAGTACGAGTAGCGATATGTAGGTACGAGTATTCTATAACTGCAGATATGTACAAGAAAAAAAGCCTCACTTCTGTGCAAACTGCAGACAAAATTCGGTGGTTATACCAATAATTAACTCTTTCCTGTTATCACCGCGCTTTGAATAAATGTTTTATGTAATACAAACGAAAAATAGCCAATCAGCTATAAGAAAGAAGGTACGCGTATTGTTTGATTTGACTTTACATGGAAGGTACACCCGCCAAGCTTAGGCCACCAAATATATCAAATCAAATAACGAATACGAATCCATACAAATTAACGACTGGAAACAAATCATCACTCTGAGTCATATGACACATAATATCTTTATAATTTTGCAACCAACAATCAAAAAAAAAAAAGAAAAATATATCACAACTCACTTTTGTCGAAATTTCGTTGCACTTACGAAACAAAGCAAATAATAATTTCGTAATCGGTTGATCGATAGTTGTATATACCGGAGAGCGAATCGCACCGCGTTGTTAATGTAAAGAAGAATCACGACAAACTGAAGTTGTTAAAGTTGTTGAAAATTTATTTAAAAATGCTTCCCACCACTGAACTCTTAGCCGGGCTTACACGTAGAAACGCGCAATAATTATACGAAAGTGCTCAACGTTAATTCGTTAAATTCGTCTACTATTTCATACCTCGACGGTCGACGCTCATCGGTGGTATTTCAACAATAAAGTCTTAATGGGCTGTGTAGCTACATTATGTACGTCACTGTTGTAAATCGCTAATAGTATCTTACCTACACATTTCTGATGATCCGTGTTCAGTGGGATTATCGAATCGCAATAACCACAAACCAACTTGAGATGAAATGAGTTTCACTCAGTTGCATACATTCACTTGCTATTTCATTATGTTGACTGTATTGTGAATTGTGATTTGTGACGTTGAACTTATTTAGAGCTTGGCTTGGTTGCTATACTGGTAGTGGATAGTTTTTTTTTTTTTTTTTGTATGGCAATACGTGAACTCATTTGAAGTTTTTGTTTTTGGACTCCGCGCCGGTGTTTAAAGTCATTGGTTAGATTAAGCACAGACTGAAAGATCAATTTCAAATCGTTGGTAATGTTGATGTACGCGTACAGATAAAAGAAAAACGCTTTGCGCTCTTTTGTTTTGGGGTATATGTTTGGTAATGATTATTACAAATATCCGTTTTGATAACAAAGCAATTATAATAATTATATTGTTTACCGAACGTTGAAACCAAATGACGGAAAATATGAAACTTAATAGTGGGAATTACTCGAATGGTTACCTATTGCTATTATGTGGTATGCACCCGAAATTTTGTGAACTTAAACTGTCGAATCTGCACTTAATATTCCAACCACCGAATTTTTACTCATGGTTTTGGTTTGATAACGTTTCCGCAGATGTAAATTTCAAACGAAAGAGTTGACCTACAAACTGGATTTTAACTGTCGTTAACAAATTTGACATAAATAGATGATTGTTAAATAAAAAAAAAATTAATTTAAAAAACCAAAAAACCCGACTGACTGTAAAAAAAAGAATTAAAAAGCTTTGAACAAGACGCATTTAAGTACCTATACATAACTAATTGACAATCAGAGATATATACCTACACAGTCTAAAAAATATATGTATGATTATTGAGTACCCTCCGACTGCCAAATAGGCAGTTATAGGGACTTAAATGCGTCTTGTTCAAATCTTTTTAATTCGTTTTTTTACAGTCGTCGGGTTTTTTGGTTTTCTTAAATAAACTTTTTTTTATTTTTATCTTTTTAGCCTATGACACTCCGGGGAAGAATACGAATATTATGACACCTCACTCTTCAAAATCGATCAAGCCGTTTAGGCTACAGGAACTCCCGTAGGAACGTACATAGGATACGCGCGAAACACATAACCCTCCCTGTGTCCAGTCGGGTAAAAAGAAACTCCAAAAACCAAACTCCAATCTTAAAACAGAAAATTTCTCCAATTTCACACTTTTAATCGATTGAAAATCGTTAGACAAGAATAAAAAACTTCAGCAAACTAGCCAACAGTATTTTTTAATGTGTAGCTACCGGATATTTTGTCGGCAGCTGAAAGATGTGTGTCCGATATTATCCGAGGATAACTGTTTAGCTTAGCCCAATTGATACATAACTTAAAGGTGATATGGTTTTAATTTGAAATAAAATACCAATGGTTTGACATATCGCAAAGGCATCTGATCCCATTAGTAATGAGCTCCTGTATATATTTGGCTCAAAAAGTAAGCCCCTGTTTCTCAGAAATGGACAAAAAAATATTTTCTTAACAAAAACTTGCGCTAGCCGTCTTATTTTAGTTAGTTTCGAAGGGTTTTACCTTTGATCGTCCTTAAGGTGCGCAAAATTACGTGCCTCCACTAACAAACATCTCCAGTTATCCGGATCCGGATATAAAAAGCGTATTGCTAACATTGACTGCGTGTTTAGAACGGAAGAAAACCCAGTGCATTTAAGCTTGAAGTTCGATGGTAAAGATTTCGCCTTAATACCATCGTATTTAAATTGCAGTCATTGGCAAAGAGACTTTAAAGAACTGCATGAAGCAACAACGTACTTAAGTGCCAGAGTGGGAATTAAATTCGGAGAGGGAAATTTGTTGGGGGGGACAAGAGGGATATGGTTCAAGGAACCATAGTTTGATCTAGAATCCGAGAGGCTGAGTATGAGTTATATACTGCATTTACAACATCACACAGCACACATGCGCATTTTTGCCGAGAATGAGATCACAAATCAGACGCCTAAAGTGTCATGGATGATCTACTCATAATTATAGGTATGTAAAACGAAAATAATTACAACTTCCGGCGACCATAGCATTTCTGCAATCACTTGAAAACGTTTCCATTTCTGATAGGAAAGAAAGATATGAAATGAGGTAGGTAATTAGTGTCAGTTAGTAAAACCAAATAGTAATTTATCAATTATACGAAATAAACAAATAATTGTCCGTACATCACTTCCGTGAGCCATTTTGTTTTATACGAAAGCAAAATTCCGTAGGTCATCGATATAAAAATATCGGCTTTCCCATAATTCCTACCACGTAAACAAGATGGCCGATCAAAATACGTGGCACGTATTTTCGCGTGTTAGCTAGTGCTGTCCCTTTCAGTCAGATGTTTTCTTAGTATTGGGCAGCCCTTTAATCTTCCGTGTTAGGAATGTGCGATGTTGTAAATCAATCAGATATCAATATAATAACAGAGGAGTGCGTCACTTCAAAATGTTAACTGAGTATGCAGGCGAGATTTTCTTGTAAAAATATTTACTTTCGTTAAATTTACCTGTCGACAGAAGCAACAAAAAATCAGTTTGAAAGATATGAACGACAACGAACTACTTTCAGACGATTTTGTATTGTTGTGAAGTGAGTACCATTTCATATCAAATAGTGTTTACGTTTTTATTATTATTATTAAGAAACTTGTGACTATGAAAGAAAATCACTTTAATAGCTAAAATGTCCACTAATCCCTCGGACATATTAGGTCTGTTCCTTTACTTTTAAATCTTACGAATTTTTACTAATTCTTACGAATTTTTACGAATTTTTACTCAATGCCGTTCCTTAACTCGAAAAATTCGTAAAAGAGAGCGTCATCGAGAGAGCAAGAAACCCCTCCACTGAGAATCTTACGAATTTTTACTCAACAAATTTCTTGGTGTAAGAATTGAAAAAGCTGTCAATTAACAGCTGTATTTATTAAAATGGTAGCAACAGGCGGAAAAATAAAATTGAATGTTCTCCTTAGATTCTTTAGGTGGCGACGAGATTCTTCCTCGCTGTAAGGAGTAAGAAAGGACAATCTCCTCCACGTAATTTTTAATGCTGTGCCGCTTTTTCCTCTTCTCGAATGCTTGTAGTTCAATCAGTACAAACTCTTCCATATACTCGGACTCATGAATTCAATTAATTCCGAATCACTTTCAGCGCTAGGTAGATGAATCAACTAATTTTGTTTGTAAAATTTTGACAGTCTTTTCCATTCTTACTACAAAAGTAAAGGAACAGACCTATTATAATTCGCAGAAAATCCCTCAAAATGGCATCACTGGGTTGTTTCGGGTCGTAACACTGCAATTAGTCCTCTTGTGTTACGATGGAATTTTCTGAATTAAAAGAATAAGAGCAGTCAGTCTGATTTTGCAGAATTGTTGTTGCACTACTGGGCAATTATGTCAAGATGTCAGGCACCCAAATTCATTTTTAGCTTGCTGTGGTTTTAAGAGGCTCATCTCGGATTCTACTAATAATTTTCATTAGTATGTTGTTAAGGCGGCTAAGTGCCAACTAAAGAAAAAAGAAAAGAGAGTCTGTCCGTGTATAAGCTGTACATTGTTTTTTCTACACTACTTTAAGTGTTCTACAAACCGCTGATTTTGAAAGGTATGCCTTGTTGTATAAGCCACGTTTGCTTTTAAATAAACAATTCGTTGCTTTTATTTTAACGATCATGACGTGATCAGGAAACCCTTCAATTATGGGTGACACTTTTGGTACATATTAAAACTCAATATTAAATGGGAAGTATTTATGGTTCTGTTCTTTGATGAGCAAGAATTTCACTTGTCGGGTTCCAGTATTGAATCCATCGATCACAGCTATGTCATCAGCAGTTAATTGAAAGTCGAAGACATCAAAGTTCTCCTTGATTCGATCCTTGTTTGTTGATTTTGGGATTGGAATGGACCCGATATCGATCTACAATTAGTAATTGTTTAATTAGATTTCAGTAAGCATGCTTGAACAAATTTTATTTACCAAATAACGAAGAACAATTTGTGCCGGTGTCTTTTTGTACTTATCGGCGAGGGCTTTGGTTTCTTCAGAGTACAAGAAAGCTGGTGTTTTTTCTGCAGGCTTAGGACGGCCCAGTGGACAGTAGGCTGTTAAAATGATGCCACGCTCCTTGCAGAAACTGTTTAGCTTCTTTTGATTTAAGGAAGGATGACACTCAACCTGGGATTATTTTTGAAGAATCGTTCATATGAATACAGACATATTTAAAAGTAGAAATTTACCTGGTTTGTAACTGGCTTAATTTCACAATTATCTAGAATTCGCTGAATCTGCTCGCTGTTAAAGTTAGAAACCCCAATGCTTCGAACTAAACCCTTCTTCACAAGTTTCTCCATTGCTTTATAAGTGTCTACATAATCTACATCACTGTTGAATTAAGAAACAAAGGCATAAATAATAACAAAAACAAAAGCTCTGAAAGTAACATACCTCAGTTGTAATTTCCCGTCTAAATCTTTTGGTAGTAGAGTGTCTTCATCTACATAAGTATAACCAACAGGAAAGTGCATTAAGTATAAGTCGATGTATCCTAGTCCAAGTCTATCGAGAGACTGTTGGCATCCGGGTTCGACTTTGTCCGGCGAATGATGTATATTCCACAGCTAAAAAAAATATAAATAAGTACATACATGTTCGTCTTATGACCTGTTAAGCAATCTACCTTGGTACAAATGAAGATATCTTCTCTCTTCACTACTCCTTCAGCGATTTTTTCCCGTATGGCTTTTCCTATCTCAGCTTCATTTTGATAAAAGAAGGCAGTATCGAAATGTCGGTATCCGACGTCAATTGCATGCTTAACAGCTATCTCACCTTCGTTTTCTTTAGACTAGAAATTTCAAATAATGCATATGTATATATATGATTCATCATCATCGTGTAAGCTAGGAGTTTTTTTTTTAATAATAATATGTTCCCGAAAGCAAAGTAAAGTAGAATCGCCAGCATTAACAACAACAACGGTCCCTACTTGCCATTCGAGTATAAGTACTTGTCCAAGCTGAGGCAAATTTATAACTCATATTGACACCTTTCTAGTATGGATGTGTTCATGTTTTTTTTCTTTTTATTTTCTTTAATTCTATTATTTATTTTCAAACGTCGCATTTACCCATTCATTTAAAGGTTTTCTGGTTTGTTTAAGTTGACCCTCTTTAAATTTAGATCTTCCGCCAGCGACTCTAAACCATAAGGGGCAATATATGTAGAAAACAGGCGTCAGACATAGACTTGCCAATATACATCTCAAGTAACTGTAATTTTTAATTTTAAATTAATAGGGTAGTTCGCGAAGAAGAAAACATCAAGCAACAGCTAGAAAACTTGTAGGAAAACAAAACAGACTTTTTATCGCTCTACCAAAATTATGTTAAAAGCTTACTAAAAAGTTTATAATAAAGTGGAAAAACAGGATAAAAAACATTGTAAAATGATGTTTATAAAATGTATTTGGTAAAAGCTGAGAAGTTAAAGTAATTGGAATTGTGCGCTTTCTATAAATATTTGAACAAGACACTACTCTAGCCATTATTAATCAGCATTTTCATCCTACAAGCTTGTAGGCAAATTCTCTTAAGTTGGCTGAGCTGACGGTCTATTTAATATTTCTTGACTAGATTCGTCAGCACCAAGTCCATAAACGTCAACTGAAGCAGCTGCTCATATGACCGATTTTAGCCAATCAAAACCGATATACATCTAGTCAGACAGCTGTCAGACTTACTAAACTAGATACTTGAACGTCCTCATACTCTATCCAGCCTAAAAAAAAACGAAAAGTTCATGGCAGTGCCAATAGGCTGCAGACATTTTGGGGCCCACAGGCCACAGTCAGCAAATCTTCACAAGATTCTAATATAATTTTAGTTTGGTATAAAAAAATGTATTTCTAATATTTATGTGTTTAGCCTTGTAGGTATTTAACGTACAAAAATGTCCTTCACTAACATACCTACCTACTGTTAATAAATTATGTAAGAACTTTACCCCTGAGCCGAAAGACTCGATCAGATGCGAAAATTTTTACTTTAAAAAGTTAGATTTTTCCATAAAAATGCATCGTGGAATTAAAATTCGATGAAAAGGGAAAAATAACTACGCATCTTCGAAAAAATTAAGAAGGATTGCTACAACACTACCATACAGCTCTGATATAACACTCAAATCAATATCGATTATTACAGTTTCTTAACGGTGACATGACTAACCTCCAATATATTATCTTCAAACTTCAACAGGTGTCTACATCTACAGCTCATTCAGCTGAAAGGGATTATTTAAAACGCAAGAATTCGATAATTTCCAAAATTTCAAGTCACAAACTACATAAATTGAAAGAGGTTTATCCTTCTTGTCCGGTTCTTATGATTTCTTATCAATCTCTAATTCTTGAGTTTAGATTTCGAAAGGGATTATCTCAGGATTTTAGAAGCAAATAAGAGCAGGTAAAATACAGTCCAAAAGCAGAACTGGATATCGAACAACTACAATACTTTACCCTAAATTAAATAAGCTTTTTAATAAAACTTGACTGACGTTTCAGTCAGCTGTCACGGTCACATCCCCAGCAACTCAAAAGCTCTTAAATGAACTGTCACTGTCATATTTCCAATAAATTAAAATTACCTACAAACAGACTCGATTTGTATGTAATTAATTAGTAAATCAAATAAATTGAATTGAAACACAAAAATGTAAAATTATATTTGGATTCATAACAGTTCGTGTTCATACCTCGTATGTTCCAAGCCCAATTATAGGCATTTCATGCCCGCTGCTTAGTTTAACTTTAGGTACAGCCGTCATTTTATGCAATCCTAAAAACGTCTGGCAAAACTCACTCTGGAAGACGTAAAACTGAATTGCTTTTTAAAAAATTACCACTTTTCGGGGGCTAGAACCGACGCGAATTTCAACGTAGGCTTATCTGAAAAGCTTGTGTAACAACAAGTAGATGAAGTGCAAAATCCACAGCGACTATCGCCAAGTTGACGAGAAAGAAAACTAAAAATATGTCCATATGCGTCCGGTGACGTTCTCTCGAACAGTTTTACTGTTTTGTATATATGCAATGTTTACATAGCTTCATTGAGGCATTTTGCGAAAACTTAGTAGTTAGCACAACTATCTACTGAGAATGGTAGAATGACGTTGCCGCACTTAATAAAATCAGTTAAAGTTTTGTTTTATCAGAATGATTGCATAATGTACCTTATACTTGTACATTGAGGAATAAATAAATATAACCAACTAGGTATAGATAGGTGTCTAACCGGGAAACTATTTTTGGTTAATAATTTGCCTGATAGACAGTAATGATTTCTTAATTATTAAATGTCATAAAAAGGTAGGTAATAGCACGAAACCAACAAATAGAATGAATTGGGTACAACGAAATATTGAGCTATGGAAAACACCACTATACGACATGTTACAAAAAAAGTTTGGGATGTTTTGTGTCTGTGCCTCGATGAAACTAACATTTTGAAATGTTTCTTGAGACTTCTACAACGCTTTAGGTTATGTCATCCACGCCTAATGTCTGGAAGCGTTTTGCCTAAAATGTATTGTTTATTCTTATCGTTTTACCGTCGGTAACTATAATTGATTTTGAAAATGTAGATTTTAATAAAAAAATCGTTGAAATATAGAAAAAATAAGTAAGTCTGACAGCTGTCTGACATCTGACTTGATGTGTTTCATGGCGTTTTCGATTGAAGAAAAAAATTACCCTTATTCCCTTGTTCCTTGCCCTTGTTCTCTTTCTATGGTTTATATTTTTCATTGAAAAAGAAAGTGTTCTTCCAGGTCAATTCTTAACACGACAGAAGTGTACGGAATATTTTTAAAGAATTGCCCTGAACTCACCAATACACAAGGAAAATGTCAGATTGAAATATGTGCTGTGTTGTTAGAGAGAGAAAAGTTTTAAGATATGTGGTCCGAAAATATGGAATTATGCGTGCAACCTGTTGCAATGTTGTCTACCACTATTGCAAAAGAGCTCCAACGAGTTTGAACGACCATTTCTGACTTTCGGGCCAATTCTCTTGGATCTTCAACGAAAAACGCCATCGGTTTTAATTGGACTAAAGATCGGTCAATTAACAGCCATTTCAGTTGACGTTTGTAGAAGGGTAGCTGACAAATTAAAGAAATTCGTGACTAATGTGGTATTCGATTGGGCTTCTTCAGATTTGCTCTCAGATTTTAGATTTTGTGTCTAATCGAACATAAAAACCTTATTTGCTCTTTTTTGTGTTGAAATTTGACCGATTGGAATATGTGTAGCCTTCGACACTTTTCTAGCGTTTTTCATTCACTGGTTAAATTGTATATGAAAACATTCAAAATGCTCGCCCAGATTGATTTCTAAACATTTGTACATAAATAATTAACAAAAAATAGATCAACCCGATGCAATTCATTTCTTTTCAGTTGAAAAATTTCACGAAAATGTAAACAAACTCCACTGTCAACAAATGTGTCAAACTCAAACGTACTTGTATTGGTAAATCTGAAGCAAGTCTGAGAAAAAATCCAGATTCGCAAAAGTGCTCTGAAATCTGAAAAAGATTGCTTTTTTTGTATACCAAAAACCAAACGAACATAAAATCGAATACCACATAAGTACTAAGTTGACAGTTCGCATATTTAGTTAACTAGATTTTTTAATGTGAATGGAACTATAGCGTTGCCGCTGTAAATTTGAAAAAGGGTAAAAATAGGGCCCGAGCAAAATAAGGGGCCTACCTATAAAATAAAGGGTGATTTTTTAAGAGGTTTAGAACTTTTTTTAACGAAAAAACACAAAAAATTCGAAAAAATGAATGAAATATTTATTTGAATCGATAGTTTGAACCTTGCAATTTAATGTTTAAAGATAATTTCATGCAAATGTTGACCGCGGCTGCGTCTCAGGTAGCCCATCCGCTGAGTCCAATTTTGGCATACTCTTTCACACATATCGGCCGGTATCTCACGAATGAATGCATGGATGTTGGCTTCCAGTGCATCAATCGAAGCGGGCTTGTCCCTATACACATTAGCCTTGGCATACCCCCACAAAAAATAATCTAATGGTGTCAAATCGCACGATCTGGGCGGCCAATTGACCGGCCCGAAACGTGAAATTAACTGTTCACCAAACTCGCCTCGCAATTGCGCCATTGTTTCGCGTGCTGTGTGGCATGTGGCACCGTCTTGTTGAAACCACATATCATGCAAGTCAGGAACTTCCATTTCGGGCAAAAAAAGTTTGTTATCATCGCTCGGTAGCGTTCACCATTGACAGTAACGCTGCGATTCGCATCATCTTTGAAGAAATATGGCCCAATAATGCCGCCGGCCCATAAACCGCACCAAACAGTGGCTTTTTCGGGATGCATTGGTAGCTGTTGCAATGCTTCTGGCTGATCTTCACTCCAAATGCGGCAATTTTGCTTATTTACGTACCCATTCAACCAAAAATGAGCCTCATCGCTGAACACAATTTTTCGATAAAAAAGCGAAAAAGAACATTTCGAACCGAGCACGAATTTTGATAGTAAAATTCAATAATTTGCAAGCGTTGTTCATTTGTAAGACGATCCATGGTTAAATTGCAAACCAAACTGAAGCTGTTTGACAGTGACACAAGGTACTAAACACACGTCAGCTGTCAAAACCAGTGTTGCCAAAACCAAACCAGCTAAAAAATCACCCTTTACTAATATTTCCATAACTCGAACTTCTATAACTCGAATTTTCTATAACTCGAATTAAATCGAGTGTCAACAGCATTAAGGTGGCTAATTGCATACAATTCTGCTTCCGTAACTTAACTCGAATTTCTCCATAACTCGAATAAAAATTATTGCACGACCATTCCAAAAGTCAAATTTTTAGGGGAAACCCCCGATTATGCTTGGTTATTTTTGTTTCTGTTTCAATTTTTTTGTCTTGTTTTGAGTATTTTACTGGGTAAATCCCGAAAATGATTGTTTTATGTTCTCCTTTTGTTTTTAATTCTTTTGTGTCAGTCGCGCATAATCAATGTAAAGCCAAGTAAGTTTATATGGTGTACAGTGAGGTTTCCACCAGAGACAATACTATGTATGGTTTGTCTATGGTTTCCACATCACAGTTTCCGACAGATAACGACATTATTGAGTATTATAGCTCTGAAATAGTTGAACCGATTTTAAGCGCAACAGAAAGTGATGAAGAGGGTTCGGTAGGAGGAATTATTCATCATCCTTCCAAGAACGATGTAGAAAACGCTTTCAAAACGTTGAATGTATATTTACAAACGAGTGACACTACCACTGATGACCACTATAAGGCTTTGAACAAACTTGAATCTCTTTTTGTTGAAAATAACAAGATAAAGGGAAATTTTCAGTCACTAATTTCTGATTTCTTTAATACTCTGTAACTTGTGAAAAGTTTTCGTATTTTAAAATAAATATACAAGTATACACAATTGCAGTTTCATTTAACAACCATAAAAAATATAATTTCTGTAAGTCGAACTTTTACCTTGGATAGTGGTGATTCGAGTTAGGGAAGTTTGACTGTATAATATAAAATCTTACTAGAACTTCAGAGGGGGCCATTTTGGTAATTTTTAAAAAACTGGGGACACGGGTCTTGAGTCTCAAAAACGAGTTATTTGGCCTCTTAAAAAGCCATACAGCACCACTAGAACTATACATAAAAATAAAAACTTACAACTTTTTTTAGTCCACAATCCTTCTTATCAGCACTTATTACAAAATATATACCTAATAAAAATGTGTTTAGCAGTGTTTAGACACAATTTTAAAAGTCAAGTGGAGGGGATACATTTTCTCAGGGAGAGAGAGGCTTACGAAAAAGTTATAGAACGCTTTTTTTATATTAATCTATGAAAAATGACATACCTATTCATAATTCAAAAATTCAAAGTGATACAGAAACGTCTTTAAAATGCCTGATAAACACGAGTATATGATTAGCCTCTTCTGCAGAAGCATCTATATGAACATATCTAGGGCTTCTTTTGAAATTTAGATTTATTGCGGATTACAGCTCTTATCACTCTGCCTAAAAGTTCTGACTTCAACATTTCTCACAAAGAATCCGAATCTCTTTAATCCCGACTCGTTTTAGAGATTATTGCGGGGTATCGAGTGTCTGTGTACATTCCAGGTGCATGCTCTCAAATAAAACATATAACACGTCAAGTCAATCAAATTCAAATCAAATCGATTTTTTAATTATTTACGATTATTATAATAACCTTTAACATTTTCTTCAACAAATCATGTAACTAAGAACCAATTAAAATTCAATATTAAAAGGGTAATAGGTGCTCTTCACTGCATGATCCATTGGTATAAGCCTTTCACCGGTGTTGTACGATTCCAATACCACGTGATCACCTGCATCCAATTTAAAGTCGAAGACATCAATATTTTCTACAAGTCGGGATTTTGTCACTGTTTTTGGGATAGGGAGTGCCCCTATTTCAATCTGTAATTCAACAATAGTAGAGATGGAAATTGATCACCTTAGAGCTATGCAAAATCTACCAAGTATCTCAAAACGACTTGCGCCGCAGATTTGTTATATTTCTTTCCGATCTCTTTCACTTTAGTATCAAACAAATATGCTGGGGTCTTCTTTGCCGGGTCCGGCCTACCCAATGGACAATATGCCGTAACAATCACGTCTAACTCTTTGCAGAGAGCTATTAGCTTCTTTTGGTTTAAGCCTGGGTGGCATTCAATCTGATATAAAAATACATCTCGAAAAAGTCAATATTTTTAAAGCAAAGTAAAGTCAAAAATTAGCAATGCGGCTCACCTGATTGTGAATTGGTTTAATTGTGCATTTTGACAGCAATCGCTTTAGTTGTTCCGAGTTAAAGTTCGATACACCAATGCTCCTAGCTAACCCCAAGCCGATTAGCTTCTCCATAGCCTTCCAGGTATCAACATAATCTACATCACTGTCGAGCAAAATATATAAATTATGCATTGCGACCATTGAGTATTATTATCTATGTATACAAAACACACCTCAGTTCAATATCACCATTTGCTTTTGCAGGCATCATCTCATTATCTCCCCTATGGACGTACCCATATGGCCAATGCATGAGATATAGATCGACATAGTCCAGCCCAAAGTTCTTCAGTGATTTCCTGCAAGCGTACTCTACCTTTGCTGGGTCGTGGAAGTGGCACCACAGCTTACAGAGTTCAAAGATGAGGAGTTAAAAAGAACATGGGATATATTTATAAGTCAAAGAGATCAACCTTTGTAACAATGTAAACGTCTTCTCGTTTTATAACGCCTTCCGCTATTTTGTCACGCACCGCTCTTCCAACTTCTTCTTCATTCTCGTAGAAGTATGCAGTATCAATATGACGGTAGCCTGCATCTATAGCATCTTTTACAGAACGTTCGCAATCTCCCCCAAGAGACTTTTGCATGGAAATAAAAAAATAAAAAAAAAATTGCAATGTAACTATCGTTGGTCTTATATCGCGAAAGGTACCTACATGAAAGGAAGAGAGATTTTATGTTAAATATCTTGAGCAGTTTACATAAGTATACCTTAACCATTTTGAAAAGTTGGCTAAGAATATCCTCTGCAATACTGCAATGGCCTCTGGCTCAAATTCAGGCATGCTACTTTTTGTCGCGAAAACAAAACTGTAAGGGGATGAAAGTTTGTATGGGGAACCGTACTTTGGAAAAAATAAACTGAATAGAAAAAAGCGGAGTGTCACTTAAAAAACAGCAAAAATTACATATTTGAATTTTTTTTAAATTATATTACTGAGCGAACTTGGGCGGAACTAAGTTCGCCGGGTCAGCTAGTAATACATATTTTTCCTTGTGCACTGAGCATATCACTCTAGTGAAAACGCAATATTACTTAACTTATGGTTGACAATTTATAATCAACGTGACCGTTGTGCGACTAAAGTTGCAATTTGGCAATGTTTTCAAAAGCCAGCCACAATTTGTTTGCTATTTTGGCCCTTCAGGCGCTTCAAAAATTTTTTAAATGTTGTTATTTCCAAATGGAAACTTTTTAAATGTAACGACGCTATTATAGTGTTTAGCGAATCAATGCTTGTTAGATACCGTTCAAAAATTATAAATAAGCTATTCTGCTTCAGAAAGGGCACTTTTTTTTCTCATCGGGCCCGAAGATATACACTTTTTTCATAAAAAAGTCTAAGCGATATTCATCCTTCCTCATATTCTTGGCCTTAAAAACAATGGAGAATATAAATTCTGAGGACACTCTGGTGCAAGAAATGGATCTCAAAGATAAACACACTAATTATTTTTTTATGATTATCAAGTATGTACTAATAAGGTAAATTTGTCTTAAACAACATTTGCAGCTTAAATAAAAAATAATTTATGTATTTTTTATTACTATCCCTAACATTCAGTTTTTATTTTGAAATTTTGTTTACTTATGCACTTCTTTATGCATCCGCCAATCACAACCAACGCCTTGTATGTACTGTAAATAGAGACACCCTGCGAACAGATCCATCTTATACAAGGGTGGCAACAAAAAATGTTCTCCCTCTGGTGTTCAGAAGTGATCATTTACTCCCAAGTGGCTCTTGCGGGGAATGAATACCTAGTGTGCGTTTTCGAAGTGTCAAGTAAAGCGTAGTTGTTGTAATTGCGTGCTGAAAGTCCTACTTTGCTTTGCTTTGCTGAGTTCGAAGCTCAAAAAAACAGGGCTAATGATAGAATTAAAAATCAGTAGAAATATTTTTTTATGTAATTTTCTCTGCCAAAAATAGGGATTTTTTTTTATAAATAAATATACTTGTTACAAAGCTGACCATCGGTTCTCCGCTACACATCTAGCGTGCAATAGAACGCGGCCATTACCTACTATTTTTTTTCTTATGACATCAAACAGATGTTTTTCATAAATTGTGTTAAAATATTTTGGATGAATATGAATTCGAAACTATAAAAGCCTGAAAAATACAGACGCATTTTAACTAGACAATTAAAAGACGACCAACCCGGTGAAGAAGAATATGGAGGACAGTTTATTTTAAACGATCATTAAGACAAAGATAGCAATATAAATATAAATATAAATATAAATGGGATAGGTGCGCGGGAGCTGACGGTCTATTTAATACTTAATTTATGGCTTAGGAGCAGGCGATTACATTTTCTCAAATGTTAAACGTACGTTCAAAATTTCGAAGCCAGTAACGGATGGCTCCAACGATGAAAAACTCGAAACAACATAAAGTTTAAAACAATTGAAGGGAAAAGAGGAGATGCTGACAGGTTTATGGCAAATGACTGCATCCATAGTACGTTGCCAAATCTAGCTAAAGAATATGCCCCAGGAAACATGTTAAATGCAGACGAGTCCGATTTATACTTTCGTGCACATCCTAGTGCCACAATGGCCTTTAGGGGAGACCATCCCACTGGTAGAAAATGTCAAAAGGGTGACCTCACAAATGAGGAGATTGTACAGGGTGTACCAGTATTCTTCTAGTGACCCTCTGATAACTGGTAGCAACGATGAAAAATCCGAAGCTGAAAATAATATGGCAGCAAGCCATACTGTACCATGGCTGAATTCCAAAACGCAGTACTTCTGCATTACTGTTAATCAAGCGTTCCAAAAGGCAAATGGATTACTATGATGCAGTGCATACTTTTCTAAAACGCATTGTAAACGCATCAACTGCGCAAACAAAAGCAAACACAGCATTGTGAATGACTATGATGCAAATGACATTTGACATTTCGGTTTGAACCGAAATAAAATGGATTCATTGCCGGAGTCGTAAGTAAAATAATATATTTTGAAATGATCTTGCAGTAAAAAATGCATAACAAATGCAAAGCAGAGGAAAATCATTCACAAAATATTTTTAGCTAAATAAACGTTCTTAAAACAATAGAACTATTGCATTAGAATTTTGTTCTTATTTTAAAAATGTTTGTCTGGATAAAGCCACATCCTGCTTATGGCGTGTTCGATTGAAGAAAAGAATTGCCCTTCCTATGAAAAGAGCAAATCTAGAAGTGCTCTTTCGATGTAGGTATTCTGTTTCATTGAAAAAAAAATTCACTTCCAGGTCAATTCTTAACACGACAGAAGTGTCCGGAATATTTTTAGAGAATTGCCCTGAACTCACCAACACATACTAACAAAATGTCAGATTGAAGTGCTTGTTGTGTTATTAGAAACAAATTTTTCGCTATGTGATCCGATAATATACAGTTATGCGTCCAAAATATAAACTTAAATTGAAATAAATTGATTTGGCTATATTTATTACTGCAGAAAACAAAAAAAGGAGCAACAGAAAACCAAATCTCTCATATGGTGTCTACCACTATTACAAAAGTGCTCCGACGAATTTCATTGAAAAGTCACATAATTTTGTTCCCTGTTTGATCTTTGATGTGACACAATTCAGGTACCTATGTATAATGTTCGATACATACGTTTCATCAGTATTCATCAGATCGACAAACCCTCCGTCATGGTTTTGCCTCGAAAGTGCAAGTGCACCCGCATGATAATTTTACACCCTCGCAGAGTTTGTAATGTCGTTTTCCATTGGTTTCACTCGGGGATACACTCATTCTGAAATCCAATGGAACAATAAAACTGCTTCTGAAGGAATCGACTTTTGTATTGGTGAAATGCCAAAAAAATATATACGGCTGCTGTCAGCTGACTTGTATAAAATACATAAATTGTACTTGTGTGAGTGCTTCTTGAGTCGATTCTGACTTCAAATCGAGAAGCGAAATTCTCTCCTCAGAATCACCAGAAGAGTATTTTTTGTGCCAATGGAACGGTTTCAGGAGTGATTTTTTCGATTCCGGACTCTTCCGGACGCTTCTTTTTGCCCAATGGAAAACGACATAATTTATATTCATGACTTTTTTTCATTTTGTTTCTCTTTTGTTGTTCTTCTGGTAAACATTTGAAGATCCAGTAAAGCTCGTGTTTTTAAAAAATATAGACCCTGTAAAGCAACACCGTTTGGTAATTTTATCGTGTTTGTTAAATAAAATAAGATGTGCCCATTCGTATACCGTAAGTCCCATGGCACCCATCCACTCTATCGACTGGTAAAAACTTTCCATTCAATCACTCAAAGTGCAAGTTTAGTTGCTATCTCTTGGAGTTTGCTAACGACGATGACCTTATCGCATACGTTCACTGTTAAATTAACTGAAACGACGATAAGGTGTTAACCTTTCAACATTTTTAGTTATTCGCGATTTTACCAATGGATCAAACGAACTCACCCTATAAAATTTCAAATGCAACTACATCTTCATACATAAATTATGTATGAGTAACTACACGAGCAGGTAACCCATGCATCTTTCACATGGACAAAATTTGACTATCGCTATCAATAAATAATTCATTCAAATAAAGACTGTACCTATTACAAAGTATTTTTTTGAAGTTGGGAATAAATTGTACTTACAGTGTATGTTCCTAGCCCAATTGCCGGTATTTTAGTTCCATTATTTTGTGTAATTAAAGGCACATTCGACATTTTAATTAGTTTAATACCGAAACAAAAATGATTCTAAAATCTACACCGTTCAACAATCACGATGCAAAGACAAGAACGCTCAGAGCTAAATTATTATTATTTTCTTTTATAATTGTGAAGCGGTGTTTTGCGTCTGTTCTGTTCTGATTCTTATTTCTTATTAGGTAGGTAATATGGTTTTGTAAACAGAGATAGAGAATCAGAGAGAGATACTCAGATGATAAAAGCTTTTGAGTTATTTACAAAAAGATAACTAAAATCAGCTTTTGCCTTGCCATAGGCATGCAAAATAGGTTACATTTGTAACATAGAACATACAAAAATTGTGCAAAGATCAAAGTGAAGTAAAAAACACACATTCCATGTATTTGGAATATTTAATTTTAAACCGACAAGGTCAGTGTCAATAATGAGAAGACTTTAAAACAAGCGAGCTTGAATGGTAAGAAAAAACAGATTTCTCAATAAAATAGTTTTCTCGCAATGTATGCCAGTTGTAACCATAGACAAACCATACTGAGACTGAGACCCCCAAGTCACAATCCTCTTGCCGCTGGCCCCCTAAATTTTTTTTCAAATTCGCCATTTTGTTTTCCTATCGGTGTTATGTCAAAAAAGAATCAGTGTGACATGCAAAAGCACACAAAAACTACAAAAATAAATGCTGCCAACCGCGGCAACCATGGGGAAATGTGAAAGAGTTCGGGAATTCCACATTTTTATATTACTGAATGCCATTGGTTAGTTATTATAATATATCGTTAAAAGGCGAATAATTTGATTTAGTTGGTTAGTAAAATTATCTAAAATATATGTTTAATATACTCGAACATATTAGGACAAACATGGTTGTGTATTTACCTTTTTTCGAAATCATTAAGATCGATTTATTGTGTGAATTTTTCTTTAATAACTGAAGAAATCTTGCTCAAAATGTTTTTATTTTCATGCAACCATTCTGCATTGACAATTTCTCATAAATATTTTAAGCAAATGTACACTTGTTCCTAAAAAAAAACACTATCCACACGTATATAAATAATTTCAAATTTTATGAACGCTGTCAACAGCTTTGTCCACAGCGGAAGTGGCATATATGCAAGGTGCGAGCGTGTAGGTGAGCCGGAATTTTTGAAGTTACGTGACATTTGTCAATACGAATTTCTATGTAACAATACTAACGCACTTAGCGTTTGCCACCTCATGAAAGTATAGCTTGTTGGCAAGTAACGGGAAATCGGCCGAAGTTGGTGGTCTCAGTATTGTCTCTGGTTGTAACTTTGAAAATAGTCCCTTCGGTGCGTATCGGTTGTTAAATATCCATAAACGAAGACTTTAAAAGGATTATGTAAAATTGTGTAGCAAAACAAAATAAATGAATAAGAACGAGACAAATATAGAGTCATTATTATTTGAGTTAATTATTCACCACTAATGGACGTACATTCAGTATTATCATTTATGCAATTCTCATTTCGAACGAACAAATGTAAGCGTCTTGATTGCGGTTTTTTCCGCAGAACCGGTGTTGGGAAGAGATTCACGGATGTGCTTTCAAGAATTGACATCTAAAAAAATGATCTGGTCCGAATCGCCACATCTTTCAAGTACCTATATCAACGAGTCTGAGAATTTTGACTTTCAGGAAGTTGTCAATTGAAACTAGTATTGAAGTAAAATTGTATTATCGGAAAGTTGCGCTTCACTTTTGTAAATTGTCCTTGAGGACATAACAGCGATATATTAATGAGAGCCAAGCTTGTTTAAAGAATCGTTGACTTGACAAAACGTACATGAATGCGATACATGAAAGGCTTCTGGATTTTTGTAGCTTTTCTTGTCATTTTCGTTCACATTTCTGCCAACTGTTTTTTCCAATGCCAAAAGTTGTTTTCTTCTTATCTTGTAAACCGCAGATGTATGTATGTATGTATATGCATATAGGAATCTTGCATTTTTCCTATAAAAAATCGCAATAATATTTTTGTAATTTTGTTCAATATTTCAATGTCAAGAACAAAAGAAGCTTAAGATGGAGGAACGGCGTTCACTTTAGTGCGAATTGAAATTATATAATCATTTTGATTAATAGTATAAACTCAGTCGTATCCAAGGTATAGGCAGGGGGCGTGGTAAATTATTCAATAAAAAATACAGCTACAGCCACTAACCAAATTTATAACTTTATTACAGAATACGTAATAGGTATGCACTTATTAACCAGCACTATAGTTCGCAAATCAAAAAATTTATATGTTTTTAGATTTAGCAGTCACAAGACAAAAACAAATCAGTATTCCTTGCGATACCAAACCAATTTATCTATACCTATACGTGAATCGTTTGGAATATCAATGTCAATTAAAGCGTCTGACAACTTAAAAAGAGTAGGTGAGGTGCTAGATTTTGTTTTTGCTTTATGTCCCGCTTAGAAGCACCACACGCAGGCTGGCTATTTAATATTACAAATAGGATGACGGCGTGTAAGTTCAGACCCCGCCAGTATAGTCAGCCTCTGGAATACAAAGTACAGCGCAATAGTAAATCCTTTGGTATTTCTTCCAAGCGAAAAAAATATTACTGTAGGTAATACGGTTGCCTATCACAACACTATTATAGTGTTATGCGAACTAATGGTTGTTAAATATCGTGCGAAAATTCTGAATTTGCAGAGTAGCTTCAGAAATGACACCTTTTCTCTCACCGGACCTTTCTTTTTGAAATGTCAACCGAGTATGCAGGTGGGATTTCTGGACTAAACGCCGTTTCACTTTGTTTCTTATATATACGTTCTCGAATAAAAGAACAACTCTGATATGAAACAATATTTTGGATCTTTGAGGTTTCTTATATCCGTCGTGGACTGTAGTAATACACCGTGATGCAAATGGAGCTCGGCGATAAAATCAATCACTATTTATAGGTACTCCCCTACAGAATAGAATACAACTTACAAACAGTGTTGTGTTTACAGTTTCGGCGTTTGTTAGTTACAACACAACACCAATTCAACAATGTCTACTCATTTCCATGTCTGTACGTGAATTGTTTTGTATACGAGTATCATTAGCATTTCTCTAAAACTACAATAACTCTTAGAAGCTAGATGAGGTGCTAGACTTTGTTGTTCCTTAATGTTCAACTGAATATATTCAAAAGCAACTCAGTACTAAGTATGCTACTTAATATGTATTACAAATATAGGATTAATAGCTGCCAACATCTTCACAGGGGGCCCGAGTCTACAAGTTACAAGTTACGAGCTTGCAAGTAAAAAACGCCTTCGTATCTCCTATTTTCTCACCTAAATTATATATGTGTGCGACAACCCGTGTTCTTTAAAGCTATTTGAGGCCTATTTATGGCATACTAGCTGACCCAGCAAACTTCGTCTCGCCCCAATTTAACGCCTTCAGATAAACTCCAGAGTGATAATAAAACACAGAAACAGTCAAAATCGCTTACAACGACATCGGTTATAACGACCAAATTCTTAGGTCCCGGCTGAGCTCCATTATAAACCCTGAATAACAAATCGCTTACAACGACTGATTTTTTCCTTGTTTTGAAATAAAATATTGGTTATAAAGACTAAGATCGACGCAGCTGTCGGTGCGACTGCATTTTTTCTGAAACGGTAAACTATTTATGGGTCTGTACATGCGATGTATCTGTCTAGACACATGTTACAGCTCACCGTTTATTGAGATATTATTATTCTTTATGTTTTGCGCTTATTATTGGTTTTGAGTTTGTTCAATAGTAGGTGGGGAAATTAATTAGTGTAAATTTTTCTGTGTGACGAGTGGTCGAAGAGTTTTGATGTTACTCGGTTTGCATAAAGTTAATTGGAAAATGAGTCAGAAACGAAAAATCTTTACAATTGAAGAGAAAGCAGGTATCATTTTTAGATTGGAAGCTGGAGAGCAAAATAAAGACCTTGCTAAAGAGTATTCCGTTTCACACAAATTTCGTTTGTACCGTACCTGGTAATAAATAAAAATAAATAAAAAAATTGAAAACAGATTAATTTACGTATGCACCTTGATATCGGTTACAGCGACCTATCGCTTATAACGACCAAAATCGTCAGTCACTTGAAGGTCGTTATAACCGATTTTGACTGTAGTTCAAATTTCAATGTGATTTATTTGAATGGAATCGATATCAGTAGAGAGCGATATGATAAAGAATGTTTTTCGATTTGTTTTCCGGGGCAAAAACAAACAACGATGACGTGCGAAAAACAGGGAATTCGAGATTAATCGCACAGACGGGTAACTGAATCCGTTTGAATTGGAATGGAAGATCAGTTTGAATATTCGGAATTCGTGGGATAAGGACTTCCTCTCCTTTGAATTTGCCCTTGATGATCGTCGCTTGAATCATATTGTTCGTCAGTTTTTTGACGGGCAACCGCGTACCGTTGCACAGTTTTCAAAAAACAAATTTTCGATTTTTCCAATTTCCCGACTTTTCCGGAGGGTTTTCGTAAAAAAAATGTCTATCGTAAAAACCTCTTCCCGGCAATTACGAACAACTGAAACAAATTTTGAGCCAAATCGGCCCCGCTGTTCTGAATTAAGGAATTACTATACATTTTTCACACCATTTTTTATATTTATAGATTAAAATAAAAAATAATCATAAAATAGATATTTTATTACTAAGGTTAATATTACAGTTTTCAAAAAATTGCTTGTCAGTTAATAGTATCTTGGTGACATTCAATTTGTCGCCGCCATATTACGACAGTAACGTACTAAAATATAAATCATCTTAGATTGGAACCTATTTTCGAAGGAATGCATTTATCTCCCCCAAAAGTAAGCATCTGTATGATTTTAATTCAGAGGCATATATCTGCGAGCTGTTGACTTACGTTTCAATGATGTTACTAGGGAAACGAACATTTTTCGAAATAAATTGCGAGACTAGTCCTTTTTTATGTCACACTTCTGTTAAGCGGCAGTTAAACAGCTCGTTACATTGGGCACATTCAAGAATCTAGTTATCTTAAGTCGACTAGATTGGTCTGGATGAGTTGTAACCTAAACGCAAAAACTAGATTGGTCGGGAACGTCACTATTTCTACGTCAGCCACATATGAGAACTGTCAACTTAGTTCTCAGTCACGAATTTCTCGACAAGCATTCGTCGGCTACCCCTCCATAAACGTCAACTGAAACATCTGCTCTCACGACCGATTTCCGAACAAAAAGGTATAAGATGCGCTTAAACTATCCTGCTGCATCTGCCTGATTGCATTAGCAGTCACTGTAAAATCAAAAACTATGAATTTCTGCACAAAACAAACTTCAAACGAACCACAGATCGAAATGCAGCTGCACAGAGCAGCTTTTGCATCTTTATACGAGCACAAGAGAAGATCTCTTTAATCTGTAGCATGTACATGACTGCGAGTATATTTAAAGAGAAACGTTGCATTAAATATTTCTGAATTCGTGGAGACTTTGCCCGACCAGCAATCAGACCAGCATCCAATTGGACTTACACTCCTCAGAGCTCAGACACTTGCGAATCCTCAACGCATATGGGACTTTTTAACATATATTCTTGTTGTCAGCTAAAGATAAAAATAGTCACTCGAAAGTTTAAGGCTTGAATTCGCATTTAAGTCACGTTTAAAAAACGAGCAAATATATATTTTATGAAAACGTAGCTCGCGTTTGTTTTTATCGTCGACAAGTAAATATTTAAAGTGGGGAATATAAATTCTACTGAAGTCCGTATTTGCTATTTATGTGTTTATAAAGTTCGGTTTTCGGCAGTATATCGCGAACTCTGATATCGATAGGGTTGTGAAACGCTTCATTTGAAATTTTTTCTTGAACTAGCACGCTTTTGTCTCGAAATGAATTTAAAATCGCAGAAGACGCCCCACTAAGTGCGAGTTTAATTTTCAAAAATACTTTTAAGAAAAGAGTTTTAATCAGCGTCGAAAACTAAACCGGAAACATCTTGGTGATTGTAAGAAAAACAAACAAATTGCGATAAAAGTGTGAAAATACATGCATGTACGAGTTCATGCATAATAATCATCATAACATATTATTGTTTGTGAAGAAAATCGAGTTGAATAGTCAGAAGTGTATCCGCGAGAGGAAAAGTCAAAATGCGGAATGTCGCAGTGAACTTAATATTGATACTGTTTGTATCAATTCTTGTTACTTATACTGCCGCTGACAGCTGTCCCCAAGGATGTACGTGCTTTCACCGGACAGTGCGATGCATTCGCTTGAAACTCAGCGAAATTCCTAAATTTCCAACTGACACTGCGGTCATGTAAGTAAAATCAAATGAGCTAGTACTCGCACATTATTAAAATGGGTATACTTGGCGGCTTCCACTCAACCTTTTTTAAAGTAAAGGTATTTTTGTAAACCTGGACGTGAAATCTTTTATGAAATATTATTTTGGTGAAGTTGCAGAGTTGCGTGATAAAGATATATGTAATACGAGGTGGCACAAAAATTTGTCACCCCATGCTCTTTGGCTGTAATTTTGTTTATGAATGAAAAACGTTGGTTCTGCTTTTTGATTATTTTTATTCGATGTCTTACATCCATTAAGTCGAAAAATGGATATCGGCTAGGTGGGCGCCTCCAGATTTGATAAAAATTCGGGTCCGATTTCTTCCGGCGATAGATCCTCGCATTCTTGATGGATATTCTCTAAAGACTGAGCGCCGTACTAATATGAAATCTTAGTCTCGACTTTAAATTTACGGATCATCACAATTGAGAAATTTGTATGGAAAATATAGGCACTGTGAGCTACTAAAATTTAGAGTCGAAACTAAAAATGTTTATTGGTAAGGGCCATAGACTTTTCAAAACACCGATGTATCGTTTACATCCTTATTTCTATACCGTTTGTGATTTTGTTGAAGTCTACGCAGAGTAGTATTGTAAACTGGTATAACTCGTTGAACAGTTAGGAGGTACTATAAGTAGATATTTAGATATATAATAAATAATCAAATTTTGTGTCCTGTCTGGTTTTAACGAACTCACAATGGCGAAATTTTCAATTTAAATTAGGTACCCATTGTGACCTAGATATTTTTTTTGTGAAGGTAAAAAATAATTATAAGTTTAAAATATTAATGGTTCGGTAAAGTGTTTAATTGATCAAAGACAAAAAAACTTAAAAACTGGATAGCATTTTTTTATAACTGCTAAAACTATTAATAATATCGGTAAATAAATCACAAATATTTCACTTATCCCCTAGAAAAATCTTTAGCATCACAATTACACAATGTCAATTAAAAATGTCTCCAAACAATGTCATCATCGCATAGTTACACATTGCCACTAATAGAATAATTGCATTGAAAATAATGCAGTCAGTAAATTTAACCTGCAGCGGTCCACTGCATAACATAATAATGTAATATCGCCCACAATATTTGATGTCACTATAAAGCAAAAAATTTTAATCACACATAAGATATAAATAAAAAATGCTAATTCTGTATACGTATTGCTCGGTGCAGGGAAATAAATTCACAGGCAATAACTTCACATGGAAAACTCCATAAAAAAAGTGAAATATTTCCCACTCGAGGTGAAGTTTTTTCCCATGTGAAGTTAATGCCCGTGAAGTTATTTCCCTGCACCGTATTCCTCCTATACTTTCTATACATTCCAAACATTGGACCATATATCCATATGGTTCCTTACAGTTTTCTGAGAGTCTTTCACCGAACATTATGGGGTTAGCTAAAATCGTATTCATCTAGTATGCAGACCTCGGGAAGAGCCCACACCTTGGTCCACATATACGGTTCCCCTGAGGTATCATCCTTTTTACCTTTTGGACAATTATTTATTTATTTCATATAACTGATTGATGAATTGTTGGTTAACTTACTGACACTAATTACCACTCAGAAATAGGAATGTTTTCAGTGATTGCAGAAATGTTGGTCGCCGGAACTTGTGTTTATTTCCGTTTTACATACATCTATAATAATGGGTAGAACCAGAGACAATACTGAGACCACCAACTCCGGCCGATTTCCCGTTACTTAGCTTACAAGCTATATTTTTACTGAGTGGTCACAATTTGGTGCGCTAGTATTGTTACATAGAAAATCGTATTGGCAAACGTCACGAAACTTCAAAAATTCCGGCTCACCAACACACTCACAGGAAATATGAGACACTTCCGCTGTGGGCAAAGTTGCTGGCAGAGTTCATAGAATTTTATCCGTTTAATTTGAAATTGTTCGTTACGTGTGGATAATATTTTTTTTTAGGAATAAGTGCACATTTGCTTAAAATGTTCATGAAAAATTAACAATGTAGATTGGTTGAGGAAAAATGAAAACATTTTGAGCAAATTTTCTTCATTATTTAAGAAAAATTTACACACGAAATCGAAGTTAATGATTTACAAAAGCGGAAAATACACAACCATGTTTGTCCTAATATGTTTCTAGTATATAGAACATCAACTTTATCAAGTTTTACTAACCAACCAAATCAAATTATTCGCCTTTTAACGATATATTATAATAACTAACCAATGGCATTCAGTAATGAAAAAATGTGGTATTCCCGAACTCTTTCACATTTCCCCACGATTGCCGAGGTTGGCAGCATTTATTTTTGCATTTTTTGTATGTTTTTGCATGTCACACGTATACTTTTTTGACATAACACCGATAGGAAAACATAATGGCGAATTTGAAAAAAAACTGAGGGGGCCAGCGGCAAGAGGATTGTGAGTTGGGGGTCTCAGTATGGTTTGTCTATAGCTGTTTTTTATTATCAGCGTGATCTGATTCGGATCAGATCACGAAAATAAAACAGAACGGATCATTGAAAAGTTTAATTTTGGAATTGTGGCAGCAGTTGCTTTCAAAAGCAAAACAGATAATACAGGGTATTTCAAACTTCATATTGCCACCAGCCATATTGCAAATATTCTTCTCAACGTGACGTCACACAAGGCACATGTCATTTCACTTGCAAAGTCGGGGGTGTTACCATATTTGAATCAAATTTGCATGATTTTTCTTTTCAAATATATTTTTGTGAAACAAATTTAGTATTTTATGTTCAAATACGCAACACATGAACAATATTTTGCTGCTAGCACTTAAGTTTGTCTTAGCAAATTAAGGTGTGTTCAGACCAGCGAAACATTTCAGAAATGTTTATGAAATGTTTCTGAAGCAAATCGGACAGATTTTATAAACATTTATAAAAGGTTTCTGAAATTTATTTACTAGCCCCCGTATTAATAAACACTGCGTAAAAGTTATCAACTCGTTACTCAGCAGCTACGTCAAATTTTTGTATACTTATTTGTTTATTAATACGGGTGTAAATGTTTGTGAAATGTTTCAACTTTATCCTGTTTTGGACTAGAAGAAAATAATGTGGTGGGATTATTAGAAGCGAGTTTTTATTTTTGTAATTTTAGTCTGGGCAATCACGCGACACGCCATTTAATTCAAATAATCGTATTAAATGAATCACTTTCTCATTAGGTTTTTAGCTTTTCTGGACATTTTTATAACAGCGCTCACTTTCTGCAGGGATAGTTGTAAAACAAAAATTATTTCCCATCACGATTGGGTAACTGTGAAACATTTCATAAACGTTTTTTTTGGTGTCCAGGAACAAACCAGCAAAACATTTCTAAACATTTCATAAAAATTGTTTAGTTTAATAAGTGTTTTAAAAATAAATATGGAAGATGTAGGTATTTAATTGTTTATCAAATGTTTGGCTGGCCTGGACATAGCTTTATAGAACAAGAAAAAACAAAATAACTCGGAATACGAACAGGGACTTTATTCGAATGCGAAAGAAATCAATTGATTTTTTGTGTTCCATTTTTTAGTCTGGCAACGTGATTGTGTGGCTATCGTTTACAGGCACAGCAACATTTAAAAATAAAACAAGCCACCTAGTCGGAAATAGTAGAAATAATTTTCAGATCATGATTCGTGATCTCGATGAGAAGCAGGATCATGTGCTGTGGAAATCGATGATCTATATGGATCATAGCTGATAATAAAAAACAGCTTATGATACTTATAATGAATTCAGTTAGAATGTGCATGCGATGCGTGCGTCTTCTTACCTGATTACTTACCCTTCAACTGATGTTTATTTTCTTTCAGAGATCTTCGATTCAATAGATTGAATGGCATTGTGTCCAGGGCTTTCGAAGGACTAGATCAATTACACACACTTTTCTTGAGTGAAAATGAAATTGGTTACCTTAAAGAGGATTCCTTCTTTGGACTGGTGGCACTTAAGCATTTATACCTCAACAATAATCGCATCAGTCAAATTTCACAGGGAGCATTCAAAGGACTTAACAATTTGGAGGCCCTGTTAGTATTACAAAACAACCTTTAACAGCTGCATTTAAGCACGTGCCTTCGTTTCTAGGTATCTCGAGAATAACGACATCTGGGACTTAAATGCCCTGACGTTTAGCAACCTTTCCAGGCTGAGCAAACTGTGAGCTGCATATGATGTAAAAAAAAAAAAAAGTTTCCTATTCTAATCATTTTCTTTGCAGTTTTCTATTTGGTAACAAAATAACCACCATCCCCGGCGGATTGTTTGATAATTTGATAAGCTTGCGACGTTTACGGCTCGACAATAATCCAATTAATTGCGATTGCGGTGTAGCTGCGTTACTTTCGATGATTAAAAATTCGGCGAACGAAATATTGATATCGCTGGTTTGCGAGGCTCCTGCAAATTTACACCGAAGATCGTTTGCTACTCTACAGAAAAGTGACTTCCACTGCCGTGAGTTCGAATATAAGTTAGTTCCGAACACATAAAAGCTTTTATTTGAATTTAGAGAAGCCACAAATTATTGAAGAGCCCCACGATATGGAGATATCTATGGGCCAAACGGCTGAACTGCCATGTACAGTAATTGGTGATCCCCAACCCGAAGTCGTCTGGATGCACGATACGAACGAAATTTCGGAACTCGACTCACCACGAATGGAAGTTTTACGTACCGGATCTCTGCGGATATCACCCATAGATAACAATGACATTGGGATTTATGAATGTATAGGGCGAAATGACATGGGAGAAGTCAAATCTCAACCCATTCGGATGAGAGTCAATGGCAATGCCAAAGCATTGCCCGAATTTATTGATAAGCCAAGGGACATGGTGGTCTCCCTTGATGATTTTGCTGTTCTCGACTGTACAGCTTCCGGCTCACCAGAGCCTGCGATACAATGGTTCTTTAATGGTCGGCTCATATCTCACTCAACGCAAGCAACGAGAATCCTTTCGAATGGAAGCCTAGAGATATCGGGCGCTACTCTAATGGCTTCAGGGGTCTACAAATGCGAGGCCAGTAATCCCTTGGGGACTGTACAGGCGAAGGCAAAGGTCGATGTTAAAGGTGAGTGATGTGATGTGCTATGTAATTCTAGATTGACTTCTGGCTTAGCTCATTCTGTTAATATTGGTTGGTTATATTAAACTCGGTGAAGTTGGTCAAACATAAAATATTCCGTGGCTATCCCAAAAACACAAGAATCAAACAGTACTGATCCACGATGAAACCACTGAATGCCTAAGTAAAGTCAAAAAGCTTGCACTCGTCGAAATGGCTTAGCAAAAAATTCTAACAGCTCTGGAACACGTATTTTCCGCAGAGACAGAAGGAGGGATGTTTGTGAGACAAAGGGAACTCGACTCAAATAATTACTTCACCTACGTTTTAAACTTTCCCGAATACGAAGTAAGAGAAAGATATTCTATTCGTGCAAAATTTCGAACTCGAGTTGATAGAGCAACTCAAAAAAGTGGGTCTCGAAACTCTACCCATCTGCCAGTCTGTCGCTCCCGAGGCCTGCAGCCTAATCGGCTGCCCTGATTTGGTTTAAACTTCAGATTTGCAGCTTGTGAGCCTACAGTTCGGAGCCGTTGTTTTTTTGCAATTTCGCAATGTAACCTCAATAAACGGGACCAACAATTTCAACCAGTGATCGAGGTTAAGGCATTTTTTTTTTTTAAATATTTCTCTTCAGTTAACGTAAAGGCTGCACTAAAGATTTTGACCAAAATGCATTCTTAGAGTAAAATTGATGTTTTCAAAATTATTGCGTCCTTAATTTTCAATCCGAATCACCGAAAACGCTTATTTTAGAAACATCTCAAAAACCCCATTTTCGATTTGGATACAACTTTGAAAACCAAGTAATGCAACAATATCTTATGTAGGTACTCTATTTCTCAAACTTAATATTGAAACATTTGTTGCTGTTTTGCCTGCAGAATTTTACAAAACCGCTCTAACGATTTTGATCGAAATACATATTTTGGATAGTAAAATAATTCTAATTAAGATCCCATGTTTGTTTTTTCTCAAAAAAAAAAAACCAATGAATTTGTTTTCTAATTATTTCTCAAAAATGGCTACCCAAATCCTGATCTTTCTTCGTATATTTTTGTAAAACTCAATACCTAATCCCAAGCGATCTGCACTATTACTTGAAAGAGTTTCCATCACAGATTCAAAAAGCTCTTGGGATCTCATTTTAGTGGTTATATAGCAGGAGACTTGTGTTTCTAAAAACACAATTGGGGGAGTATTTGTTATCTTTGGAGCGGGTAAAAATGCTTCACCTCCGAGCTTAACAAACTATAGTGTATACTTAAATTATTCATTTTGGAGTTTTAAAACTTCAAAACTCTTATATTCTATTGCTTCTTCTTCTCTCCTAGTAGCCGATTAACTGCACCTCCTATGATAGAGCGATAATGGCTCTAATGAACCCATCTCTCGATGCTGAGGACGGTTAATTCGATATGTTTCACCATCCCCAGCTTTAATGCTAGATCTGAATGTAAGGGACAAATTTTGGTGGGCCATCTTGTTTTCGTGGAATTATGGGAAAGTTCTGCATTCTGCAAAATTCCTTCCGGAAGTGATGAACAGACAATCATTTATTTATTTCGAATAATTGATTTATGAATTGTTGGTCAAATTTACTGAAACTAATTACCGTTCTCATTTGACATGTTTTAAATCAGAAATGAAAAAGTTTTCAAGTGATTGCAGAAATGTTGGTCGCCGGAACTTGTATTTATTTCCGTTTTACATATTTGTTATTATGTGTAGAACATCCACGATACTTTAGGCGTCTGATTCTTACTCATTCTTATTTCCTTTAAGGTTAGTACGCTGCTCGAGCTCCTATACAAAACTATCTACAAAATTTAGCTGAGCTAAAATTAAATCCCTTTAGCTGAGTGAAAAAATCAAACTTTAATCTCAGAATGTACTTCAATATCTATCAACATTTAGCACATTTTCTCAAGCTAACAGATCGTTGGGCTCTGTTGTTCTGTTGCGTTTTTGTATTGCGAAGGAGTAAGCAAGGATGAGTTTTTTTTTTAACTGGAATCGAAAATTTTTGAAATCAGAGAGAGTTGAATTTTTGAAGTAAGTTATTTTCAAAGCACAGCTGTTTTCTGTGACACTTATGTGCGACGCGCTTCATGTCAAAATTTAGCTAGGATTTTATGTCGTTTTCCATTGGGCAAACAATTCAATCTTTTTTTTGATTCGGAGCACTTTTTGCAGATCTCGATATTTTTGCAAATTTACACATACTACCACAAATACCAATATACTTTGCACAGCTGTTTTACGTCATTTCAAGAATTTTGTTTTAAACCGAATGCGCAAAGTTTCGTGAAAACCAAAATAAAGAAAAATATAAATTGCCATGGATATAATTTTGTTGGAATTATTTTCTTCATTGCCTTCCTCATCATCTGGAAACTACGAATCACCGAAAATACTCCATTTATATCTACAACAGGTGAAACATTCAACATTCATTTCAAATCGATATCCATAGTTGATTTTTCCAAAAACGAGTGCAATTTGAACAGCTGATATTGCTGTCAAATAACGCACTAATCCATTTACAAAAGCAGATCAATTTCGTTGCATGTTCCATGAGCCGCGTTAAATCTGAGATCTGAAAAAGATTTTTGGTGGTCCCAATGGAAAACGACATTAGATTTGGAGAGAAGAGTCGAATAAAGACGACAGCAGATAAAATTCAGCTTAGCTCGAGCAGCGTACTATGCTTTATAAGCATTCGACTTTGTTTTACGAGGCTATAGCACGACTTTAACAACGCAATCCCAAAACGAACTCTCTTCGAATTCATTCGTCGATGTTGGGTTACAAAACACAAACCTAGTTTCTTCGATAATATATTTCCAAATCAAATAGAGCTCAGCTCCCAAGTTTGCATAAAAAATAACACCAGTGAGTTTATAAATAAAGCAAGATTTCGAGAAACAATTTCGAATACCTACATCTCGTGCGAATATGATGTTGTGAATCCAGCATAAGTCTAAGTCAGTTTTTAGACTCCGTTTTAAAAATCGTATTAGTTCTAATTCCTGGTTTTGTGTAGGAAATTAAGATTTTCTTTTTCTTTACTTTTCAACTGTAAATGATGACATTATTTATTGCAATGTGGCACCTTTTTATTTATAGAGCTGCCAGTGTTTATTTTGGCGCCACAGAGTCAGACGGTAAAGAAAGGCCAAACTGTTGTTCTTGAATGTGACGCCGAAGGAAATCCTCTACCGACCATCACTTGGTATTTCAATGACGAAATTGTAACAGCCAACAAACGCCTATATTTAGAAAATGAAAACACCGAATTGGTTATCAAAGACGCTAAGCAATCTGACTCCGGTAAAATAAATGTACATCAAAAATGATAGCAAACAAAATCACACTGAGCTATCGCTCCTTTACTTTAAGGTATATACACATGCATTGCAAAGAACGATAATGGGGAATCCGAATCGCAAGCTTCAGTTTCTGTGGAAAATGGTCAAGGGGCACCTCGTTTGGTTTTCAGCCCATATGATTTGACAGCGATTTCTGGCACAACCATCGAGCTTCCATGTAAGGGCGATGATGAAGCCGTACAGGTAAAAGTTACTAAAGCTTAATTATTTATTTCTTTTTTGAATGCAGTTTGTTTGATTTCTTTTTAGATTAAATGGCAAAAGGATGGAAGGATCGTTTTAAATAGTGCAAGGTTCCAAATAAGCAGCTCCGGGAGTTTGTATGTTAAAAATGTCACACTAGCAGACTCGGGACGCTACGAATGCTCAATTAAGAATGAGCATGGTAGAGCAACCGCATCGGGGCTGGTAACAATCAAGTAAGATATTTACTTTTCGTAAGCCTACAACGTGATTTTTATGTTCCAAGCCGGTTTTTTAAAGAAAACATTTTGGTTTTGTTTTATTGCCTGTGTAGCTGGAACATAAAAAAAAACAATACGCCTATCGCGATCGCCCCCAGTTGCACACTCCAAGTTGGTAGAGGTCTCCTTCCACTTGCGCACGCTACCAAAGGCGAGGTCGATTTCAGTCTGCCCAATAATAGCATAAGAAGAGCAGCGACTTTTAGTTTGTAAATTTAGCCTACTTACCCGAGCTTGTGACTCGTGTATTTTCGATGGATTTCTTAACCATTGCACACGTTTTTGAAAATACTGAGTCAAGAAAAAAAAAATCCTTATCCTTATGCGGTTTTTTTGCCGGCTTCATAGCCTCGTGAGTTTCGAATCGGTGAGGAGGGCGATTGTTTAAATATTTATCCAGCCGAAGAACCCTCCTTCTCCGTTAAACAAAGGGAGTTTCCCATTAGTCATAATTACTAAACATGTCTTATTAATAATGGTTACTCAACACACCTTTCTCTACTTAAACAGGAGTAATGAAGCCCTATCCCCTGGCGACAGATACGTTCGAGTTGCATTTGAAGAAGCCGCCAGAGAAATCGATGCAGCCATCAACAACACAATAGAGACACTATTCTCCGACCGTAAGCCTAGTAATCCGTTGCATCACAGCGAGCTCCTAAGGCTTTTCCGATTTCCGAAGGGAGAAGCCAGACAACTGGCTCGTGCAGCCGAAATTTATGAAAGAACTTTGGTCAATATTCGAAAGCATGTGCAAGAAGGTCGCAATCTCTCTGTCGATAGCAATCAATACGAATTCAAGGATCTTCTATCCCGTGAACATCTTCGTCTAGTAGCCGAACTCTCTGGCTGCCAGGAACATCGCGAAATGCCAAACTGTACTGACATGTGCTATCATTCCAAGTACAGAAGTATCGACGGTACATGCAACAACCTTTACAATCCGACGTGGGGTGCGTCGTTAACAGCATTCCGACGCATCGAAAAGCCGATATATGAGAATGGTTTTAGCATGCCAATAGGCTGGATCAAAGGCAAACTGTACTCGGGATATCCAAAACCAGCCGCAAGATTAGTTTCCACAACACTGATATCTACAAAGGAAATAACACCGGATGAACGCATTACGCACATGGTGATGCAATGGGGTCAGTTCGTAGACCACGATTTAGATCATGCTATTCCAGCGGTCAGCTCGGAAAGCTGGGATGGGATCGATTGCAAAAAAACGTGCGAATTTGCTCCTCCTTGTTATCCTATGGAAGTTCCACCGAACGACCCACGCGTCAAAAACAGGCGATGCATAGATTTAATCCGCTCAAGTGCTATATGTGGTTCTGGGATGACGTCGGTATTTTTCGACGGTGTGCAGCACAGAGAGCAAATAAATCAATTGACGTCATATGTTGATGCATCACAAGTTTACGGATATACCTTCGAATTTTCGCAAGAGCTGCGAAATTTAACATCTGACGATGGACTTCTTAGAACAGGGGTGCAGTTTCCAAAACAAAAAGACATGCTGCCATTTGCAGCGCCCCAGGATGGTATCGACTGTCGAAGGAATTTGAATGAGAATGATATGAATTGTTTTGTGGCTGGCGACATTCGCGCTAATGAGCAATTGGGTCTCTTAGCCATGCACACCATTTGGATGAGAGAGCACAATAGAATTGCACTTAAACTAAAAGAAATAAATCCACACTGGGACGGCGATACTGTATATCAAGAAGCTAGAAAAATTGTCGGAGCTGAAATGCAACATATAACATACAAACAGTGGCTTCCGTTAGTACTTGGCCCCAGTGGAATGGAAAAGCTAGGGGAATACAAGGGTTATGATTCTTCCATCAACCCGTCAATTGCTAACGAATTTGCTACGTCGGCGTTCCGTTTTGGACACACTCTCATTAATCCCATTCTACACCGACTTAACGAGTCCTATCAGCCCATTCCGCAAGGTCATTTACTATTGCACAAAGCATTCTTCTCACCATGGCGGATTGCCTACGAAGGCGGAGTAGATCCACTGATGCGGGGATTCTTTACTACTGCCGCCAAATTGAAAATGCCTGACCAGAACCTAAACACAGAACTCACCGAAAAACTGTTCCTTACATCACATGCAGTAGCCTTAGACTTGGCTGCAATGAACATACAGCGAGGAAGGGACCACGGCATTCCCGGATATAACGTATACAGGAAATTCTGCAATCTGACAGTAGCAGAGACGTTCGACGACCTGTCGACTGAGATAAGCAGTGCAAAAATAAGACAAAAACTCAAAGACCTTTACGGACATCCGGATAACATTGATATATTTGTGGGGGGTGTACTTGAAGATCCCGTTGAAGGTGCGAAAATGGGTCCACTCTTTCAATGCATAATCGTTGATCAATTCAGAAGACTGCGCGATGGAGATCGGTTTTTTTACGAAAATCCCTCAATGTTCCTCCCGGAGCAACTTCAACAGATTAAGGAAGCTAATCTAGCACGGGTTCTATGTGACAACGGGGACAACATCAACGAAGTTCCAGATAATGTTTTCATTCTCCCCAAAGAACAAGGCGGGTATAAGAGCTGCATTGACATTCCGGGTATAAATTTATACTTTTGGCAGGACTGCGGTACTTGCGACTCACTTCCCGGACTGATGAAAACCTATGTACCCGAAACCTATCCAAAACGCACAAAGCGATCAGCAACGCAAACCTCGCATGTCGAAAGCGAGTTTGAACAATTTTTGGAAATAAACGATGAGAGAATAGGAGGCCTCGAAGAGGTCATTAATAGTTTTCAAAAAGAGTTGAGCAAATTTAAGGCAACGGTGCAAAGCCTCGAGGAATCTTGCCACCCTAATAAACAGATGAACCACAAATTAAGTAAAAGAGGTCACTGCACAGATGACTCTGGGACCACGCGTACAAATAACGAAATATGGACCGAGGACGCTTGCACCAACTGCCATTGCAAAAATTCTCAAATTACCTGCATTCAAAAGTCCTGCAGTCTCATAAAATGTAAAGGTGGCGTGGAACCAAAAATTATTTCGACAGAATGTTGTCCCATATGCCCAATTGTAAGTTAATCTCATTGGGACTTCACTTGAAGGGAGTTAAGCTACCAACATGTATTACCTATATGCATGTATTACAATTTTGTACAATAATAAAGATTTGTCAATAAGTTGTACCTATGTCCTTTTTTTATTTCACCAGCGGACATGATTTTTATCGCATGTATCTTTATAATCATAGAGTAACCAAACTAGAGGGCCAACTGAGAGCAGAAACGGTACATTTTCCTACAAGCTGTCTGCCATACATTATATTGCATAAGTATTCGTGCCTGTACAAATCAAAGGAGCGCCATTGCTGCTGCACGAATAGTTATACAATATAATGAATGGCACTTCATGTCATCTTCTGGTGGGATTTCAAGTGGGGGCGACTGTGTTCGGCATATTTTGTGCCCATTAGTTACACGGCGCTCACATCACAGTTGAATTTAATGTCGTTTTCGATTTGACTTTTCAGATTTTGATCTGAGATTTCAGATTTTTGCTGACAAATCGAACATTAAATTCGAATTTTATTGGTTCTTGTGTGTATTGAGTTTTCCATACTGGAAAAATGAATAATTCAGTTAAAAAAGCAATCCTTTCAACGATAAACAATTCGTAACCGACAGCTGTGTGTCATATACATTGGTATTAGTGAAAGTATGTGTGAAATCCGAGAAAAAAATCTAGATTTCTCAGAGTGTCAGATTTTTGGCAAATCGAACATAGAAAGAACAAAAAAAAAATGATCTTTTTGCCAAATCGAAAACGACATAAGAGTTTATAAAGTTTATGAACTTTATAAAATGAACTAACACGTTTTTTTTTTACTTTTGTTAAAAGAGATTTTGTAACTTGAAGCTTTGTTTTTGTATATTTTAAAGAAAATACACTTTTTCTAGTTGATTTTAATGGTTTATGAACAATAACATATCAAATATGCGTTTGTTTAATTCTAAAATTGAATACGATATTTTTATTGCTTATACTATTGCTGTCAAATTTGTATGAATTTGGCTTTTTCTGGTAAAGGCCATAATACAAAAATCTTCGTAGATCGTATATGTATATGTGAAATACTCGGAAAAAAAGGTTTTCATCACATTTTGTATCCCAAAAGAACAATGAGTGCACTTGTTTTTGTCAATTAATAATATATATTTTTTGTTTTTGTTAGGAGTTTAATCCCTTTTTTTTGCTTTCCGATACTACTTATGCCCTAGTGGAAGCTGGGTTTAACTTGCATGTTGCTAACTCATTTTTGGAACAACCCCCTACGGATTTCACATATGCAGCTGCATGAATTTTAATGTCAAAAATAGAATTCATACAAATAAAACTAAAAAACAACTGAAATGTGAATGGATGAATAGTTTTTGGTGCCGAATATGAATAGAGAACAAGTTATGTTATCTAAAAAACCATAATCATAATCATTTTGTGCATTTATTGTTATAATTCCATTTACAAATTGTTTGTAATTGAGAAATAGTGCCACCCGGCGACTAATAATACATACGTATTCACAGACAGGAAAAAAAGAGCGCGCGAGAGAGGGCTATCATTCAAAATTTGCGGGGAAAATCGGGTAGGTGCACGGGAAGTTGGCTCTCTAGTTTGGTTACTCTATGTTTATAATATGCATTTCAACGCGTAAATTCCGCAGACTACGGAAACGGAAGAAATAACCACCTCGTAAATGAAATGTCAGATTTTGAATGGAAATGTGGAGAATAGTTTAGGGTGGTGAGGTGGGCAGGTGCGCGGAAGTTGGCGTTCTATTATGTTGCATTTACACCATCACGCGCGCTCATTTTTGCACGAGACGGGACAGAGAGATCCGTTTGTAGGACTGCAGGTTTGTCAATGCTAATAAAAGCGTAAGAATGAGATGTCATGGATGTTCTATCCATAATTATAGATGCGTAAAACGGAAACAAACACAAGTTCCGGCGAACAGCATCTCTACAATCACTTGAAAACATTTCCATTTCTAATATGAAATGAGGTAGGTAATTAGTTTCAGTAAATTAAACCAACAATTCATCAATCAGTTATATGAAATAAATAAATAATTGTCCGTTCATCACTTCAGGAAGCCATTTTGTTTTATAGGAGAGCGAAATTTCGTAAGCCATCGCTATAAAAATATCAACATACGTAAACAAGATGGCCGAACAAAAACGTGTCACGTTTTTTTTTGCGTGTTAGGTAATGCTGTCCCTTGCAGTCAAACGGCTATTTAGTATTTAGCATCCCTTAAATCTTCCGTGTTAGGAATGTGTGACCGTGTAAATGCGGCATAAGGCTTTTATATTTAGTTAGTTTTATAAAAAAAATCTTATATTGATATAGGTACATCAATCTTTCCTGAAGTTATATTCCCCAACGAGATGATTAAGAGCTTAGTGTAATTACTGTATAGGAATTAGAAGAAGTTATTGCGACGAAGCTTATCCGAATGTCCTGAACCAAGGCGACGATGAATAGTAGAGAAAATATGAAGAATCCGATAACAAGTATATTATTTATTGGTGCTACCACGGCTGTGTCCTCGATCCAAGTGAACGAGACAACATTTTTCTAAATCAAAATACATTACGAATGACAATTAAAGAGGAATACAAGAGAAAGAATTAGCTTATTAGACTCTTATACTAGCGTAGGTATCATCTGAGAACAAATCTAAAATGCATCTGTTTAAAATTAGGGTAAGTTACGTTATGTGATTTACAATTAACAAATAAACAAGCAAAAGGTAACAATATTAAATAGCAAAAGATAGTAAGCGAATAACCAGTTTTTGACAGCATTCTCAAACAAGTACCTACAAAAGAAAAGAATGTTTTATTCGTGACAAAAAATCCCTGAGCCGAGTAGCTATAAAATCAGTTCATGTCTTTTATTAGAGCGACTTGATTACATTCAGGCGATATATTTAGTTTGTCCTCCCGTCGCTATTACAGCACCGTTCTTTTTATGACGCAACTCACATTCAATGTATGATAATGTTTTGCCATCTTTAATTGTAGTGGCATCAACTATAACTTCATCGCCTGCCCTTGCACCTTTTAGATAATTAACGTTTAAAGCAACCGTTACGCCTGGATTACGGTCCTTTGTCATAAGAGCAAATGTTGTAATATTATCCACAATTGTTGCAGTGAAACCGCCATGAAGACCACCGACATGATTTAAATGTTCTTCTGATACAGTAAATTCGGCTATACATTTTCCATTGCCACCGCCGGTTATTTGAAGCTGTAAGAAAATGCATATTTATAAATTAATAATAAGAACAATTACGACAGAATCGTGTGCTAGAGAGTATACAGCAAGAAACAAGAAATAGATGATTTTTTTATGAACCCACGGCTTTTATTTTTATGTTCTTTTTTGTGCAAGTCAGAGCTTTTTTGACTTACAGCCCTATTATGGCTATCATCAACACGATATTTGATAATAATTGATACGTATCAACAAAATGAGTGAATCGGTATTATGGTTATCAACCTGTCAACATTTTTGATGAATTGTGAATTGTATTAGATTTAAGATCTATTGTAAATAGTTTTATCGATAAACTTGGTATTACGGTTGTCAAAAAATTTGATATTCATCAAATTTTCTATCAACCACAAATTTCTTGTTGATACGTATCAAATAATCGGGCGGTTACAAATTTCGATTAACATCAAATCATAAAATGTATTTCCTTGTTTTTATTGTTAAAAAAAACGACCTTAGACCGAAATGCCGTCGGTAGAGTTATTTTTTGAGCCACAAAACAAAAACCAAATACAAATTAGAAACGTCAAACTTCAAAACAGAACCCATTCTCAATGATATTTTGATTAGCGTTCACAATGGGGTAAAAATTATCAATTGATACGCATAATACCAAATTGTCGATGAATTGATAGATGTTATCAAGTATCAAATAATTGATGTGAGTTTCTAAGTATGTAGGTATGTATTTCTCAATTTAGATGATAGGAAATTCTGCTTAAGAATATTCCCTTTGAATAAATAATGAATGTAGGATTGAGGCAATGCTTGGCAACACTGATAATGTAATGACTTGATAACATGCCTGTGTTAACATGCTATATCGTTGGATTTATCCCTTTTTGTGGGAATTTCGATGTCCGAAAAGCCTTCCGTGGGATAAAGGGATAAGGCACCAAATCGTGGGAATTTCAGAAATCTGACAAAAAACATTGAAACTATAAATTTTTGGTGAAATTCTATCAAAACACCTGTATTTCACCATGATTATCAACACACTCTTTTTTATGGACATTCCATAAAAAACACCTCATGTAAATCGTCTTTTATCGAAATTTTCTAGTACAGTAAAAACTCTTTTAACCGGAACTCCAATAACCGGCAACCTCTAATATCCGGAATTTTTTTAAGAAAATATTTGTGAAATTTACACTCTACTATCCGGAGAAACCTCTAATATCCGCAATGCTGTGTGCTGATGATTTTACACAAGCATGTAAATGTTCAAGCATGTTGCGATTTGCACAAGAATGCGTGCCTGAAAAGGAAAACAAATTTGCCGTCTGCGTTTTAGTCTGAAAATAAGTTTACCGTTTGTCGTCTAAACTAAAAGGCAAATTATAGTTTTGTTTTCCTTCACCAAATCTCTTAACCTCTAATATCCGGAAAAATCGATTATCCGGAACACTGTCGGTCCCAAGCATTCCGGATAAAAGAGTTTTTACTGTACCAACAAATAATCATAGCAGAGTTACAAACTGTGGTTTTATACTAAAGGTTAATTTAACGTGATTACAAATTTTATATTAAAAACTGGATTTTGACGCAAAAAAGTATCGTGGGATTTTAAAAGGGAATTTGAGTATGGTGAAAAGGAAAAATTACGAAGCTTCGTGGGATAAATGAAGAGAGATTGCTTAGAACACTGTAACATGCCTTATCGAATACCCATGTAACTCTAGTCTTAGCTTAGCCGTAAGCCATAGCACTGGTAACCAAAGCCGTAATAAAAAACCCTTATTGTGTGTGGACTGAGCATCCGTTACGTAACATTTGAATAACTATATTAACAAAGATAATTATGCAGCGTTAACGCGTTAACTATAAGGCAGGTTGTTTTCCACTGAGCTTACCTTTTTCAGCAAATTATCGTGACCTTTCGATTGAAGGATTATTTTCTCAAAAACTTGTTTTAGAAAGTCTACACCTTTTTTCCCGGACATCTCGAACGAATAAAGTATATTAGTTTGTTAAAAGTAACGAAAACTGCGGAAGAATACAGAACCAACAATGACAAACAGTTTTAATGTACTGATATGAAGTTTCGGTTTGATTGTTGATGGTTGATTACACGCAGCAATGGGCGCAGATATTCCATATCTTACATCTAACCGGTTCGTATGTACACAGGGTGTCTGGAAATAAATAAATAAAATTAACGGCTATAGGCGTGTTATTTTGAGCTTGGATCTCAGCAAAGCAAAGTAAAGTAGGATTTTCAGCACGCGATTACAACAACTACAACCGAGTCTCGAAGTGTCAAGTAGACCGTAGTTGTAGTAATTGCATGATGGAAAATCCTGCTTTACTTTGCTTTGCTGAGATCGAAGCTAAAAAAAACACGGCTTATATTATTCACTCCGGGTGTAACTCAGATTTAATTTAATTTTACACCCGATCATTAATCCGCATTCATCAAACCCGAAAATTTAAACCTATGTCCGTATTGTTCACTGAAAAACATGCATTACACCTTCTGGATTAAAGATGGATTTAAATGCGAATGTCAAATCTCACAAATAATGACATTTGCTTTTTGTTGGTTGTCACTTGGAATTTGATTTGATTTGTAGTATGCGGATTTAAATTTTTAGTGCCTTAGTCGAATCATGGAATGTAGCCTTCAAAATGTCTTCTTTCGAAAATCCACCAGATCATAATCGTCGACACAACCCCGCTTGTTTATTCGATATATTCGGCGACGAGGACGACGTTGATTTATCATCAGCTCTCCGGCAAATTCGTCTTCTTATGAAGAAAACATCAACATTTCATCCATTTCACGTATGAAATCCCTTTTTTTTTAACTCTTTGCTCCTTTTTATTTTCTATTCGACTTTTCTTATTTCTTGCGCCCTGCGAGCGTAGTACTTAAACTTGTCTCCGAAGTGCAAGCCCAGAATATTATGGACTTGGGCTTAATTTTTGGGTTAAACTCACTTAAGCTCGGATGTAACCTTTAACCCGGATTAAAGGGAGTGAATAATATGACCGTGACACTAGGTAGAGCCACCAGCAAAATACATAGGTACGTGAGGATAGGACATTTTTTCCCGGCAGTGAGCTCGGTTTCAAAACTAATGTCGTTTTCGATTTCGCAAAAAGATCAATTTTTTGAGAAAAAATCAATTTTTTTGATTGAGATTGCTTTTCATGTTCAAAAAATCAATCTTTTAAACTCAACAAAGATTTCTTTTATTTTCAACGATTAACCAAGGTTACGCTTACAAAATATTTTACACGTCCTCCTCGTCTCAGCGCCACAAGATGGATGATTCTCTCTTCCGCCTTCTTCGTGTTTTTCCTTTTTTTCTCGCCGCTGTCTCTCGTTCACCTTTTTTCCGCTGAGGGCGCATCACTCGCTAAAGTGTAAAGGTTCTACTACATTGAAAATTGGGAAAAGTATAAAGGTCTTATCACATTACAATACATTATTATATTACAATCTTTTTTTTTTGATCTGACTCTCTTTACAGATTTCACACATACTTTCACTAATACCAATGTGAATGACACACACGAGTGGTTTGTTGGAAGGATTACTTTTTTAACTGAATTATTACCCTACCTGGAAATCCATGGCATAAGAACTTCCCCATTGATGTGTATGTCCATCCAGTTCAAGCCATCCGCCGAGAGAAGATGTAGCTTACTTTACTCCACCCCCTGTAAATTTAGAACCTCAAAAGGACATTACGGATTCATATGCCCCAGGAAAACAGCGAAAATTTCATACCAACAAGCGTGTATTTAGGAATTTCTTTTACAGGAATCTTCGTAAAAAAAATAAATAACCAACTTTAAACGTTAAAAAAAAAACATTAAAGAAATTTATTTGGGGACAATTTGGGAACTTGGACTTTATGAAGGAATATCTTCCTTTTGTTTCTACGCATAAACACTTTTTTGTGATTTTTGCTTACCTTGGTAATCGTTGAGGGATCTCAATTAAAAAAAATCGAGAGGAACCAAATTGTTGCCAGTGTAACCACAAAAAAAAATGTCCTAAAAAAACTAGTCACCTTCAACTCAAACTGCACTCGTTATAATCACTTCGAGTGAATGAATAAAATAAAAGGTACTTATATAAAGCGTTTTTTAACAGGGACGCTGCAAAAGTAGAGTAGCGACGGGGACAGCAAACGACGCCGAATTTCTTACCGTTTTTTTAACATTTCTGTTCAGTAAGGTTTGCCATTTCATGATGGAAAGATATACGAGCCAACAACGAGTCAAAATTAATAAAATTTACTACCGAAATTCGGAGTCAGTGGCCTCAACGTTAAGAGCGCTACGTCCAATTTATGGTCGTCATAATCGTCCTAGCAGATCAACAATTGAGCGTCTAGTGGAAAAATTTGAATCCACAGGCACAGTGATGTTCCCGTGCCAGTGAGACAAAGAAGTGCCCGTAGTGTCGAGAATATTGCTGCCGCTGAGGCTTCAGTTGAAGAAAGCCCAAATATGTCTCTCACACGTCGTTCTCAAGCGTTGGGCATCTCTGTGACGTCGTTGTGGCGAAGAACTGAAGCCGCTTGATCACCAGAAGCGTCGTATGTTCGTGAATTGGGCTGAGCAACAACTTGAAAATGATTCGGATTTTCATCGAAAAATCATCTTCAGCGATGAGGCTCATTTCTGGCTGAATGGCTTCGTCAATAAACAAAATATGCGGTATTGGTCAGGCAGCAATCCACACGTACTCCATGAGTCATCATTGCATCATCCCGAAAAAATTACGGTTTGGTGTGGTTTATGGGCCGGCGGCGTCATTGGGCCGTACTTCTTCCGTGATGATCAAGACCGGCACGTTACTGTGAATGGGAATCGCTACCGTTCAATGATAACCGAATATTTTTGGCCCCAATTGGATGATATGGACTTGGAGGACATGTGGTTCCAACAGGACGGCGCCACAAGCCACACAGCGAATGTCACAATCAATTTATTGGAAACCAAGTTTGGGGAACGTGTTATCTCACGAAATGGTCCAGTCGCTTGGCTGCCTCGGTCGTGCGATTTGACGCCGTTAGACTATTTCCTGTGGGGCTACGTCAAGTCTATGGTCTATGCCAACAAGCCAGCGACGATTGATGAACTTCGTAGGAATATCGAACGTGAAATTGCAGCAGTATCGGCCGATTTATGCTTGAAAACCGTCGAAAATTGGGTTCAGCGTCTGGACTTCTGCAAGCGTTCCCGTGGTGGCCATGCAAAATAAATCGAGTTCCATACATAATGGCATCGAACGTACTTTCACAGAAATAAAGAATTTCATTGATATCCAAAACCGTTTTTGTTTTATTTTGAAAAATTATTTTGTAGCGCTCTTATTGAAAAACCCTTTATATTATAATAACCGATAAAAAAAAACAGAAAAAAAAATTAACTTACTAACTAATGCTTGGTTTTAATTCTAATACAAAACAAAAATCTTGAACTTAATATTAAAGATTATTATATTATATGTATGTATATATATTCTTTCTTTTTTTTCGCAGCAAACAAAAAATTATTTGAGTAATACGCACTCGCACGCTGCTGCCGTACTTTCTCGCAGCGGATGAAAGAATTCCCTTAATCAAGCGGCTTTCGTTATGTGTGCTTGAAACCGATGTATCGGGGACACAAAAAGGCTTGGCGGCCACGACCTCCTATCTAGGCGAGTGGACAATCAATGACCGCCAAATGACCTTACACTGTGCTGATACCTACATACAACAAAAATTTAAAATTACTTATAATAATTTTCTTCTACGGGCCTCCGGAATTTGGGCTTCAGTTTTCCCCTTTTGGTTGCAATTATGTTTAACTACGTTTTTGTTTGTTGGGTACTTTTAGTTCTATCACTGTTTTATTGTATATTTTGTCTTTTATTTTGATGTATTCCTCTTTTTTTTCTTATTTTTGGTTTTGCAATTGCCACTTTTGCTAATTTATTAAACAAATAAAAAAACAATTAATTTGACTTCGGTTTTAATTTATTGCTTATTACCGATCTTACCTACTACGGATTAGGACGTGGTCTTACCGACGACTGTTCGGACAATACCGAGTGTTTCATCCAGCAGAAGCGTCCGAGGTAATGGCAACAACAATCTCGAACACCCGTTAACTGTGAGATCCCCCCAAAATCTTTCGACGGTGGGTTTACCAATCAAAACCCGCCACCGATTCAAAAGTCCCGCTCGTCTCAGCATTTGAAGTTTAGGTTCTAACTCTTGCTACGAGAAACCAATGATACCAACCTGAACTACGCCAGATTGGCCCCTTGTTCCGAATTGTCAAAGTCGACGCCTGAACGTCGATGACACTTTCCTTTCTGTCATTAATTTAAAAATAATCAACAAATAATTACAATCCTGTAAATCACATTATTTATTTGTTTTATTTCCTTCCTCACTAATGTCTTGTTATCTTTCCAGTTACAGCTATCTAATTTACGAGATCCTGGCTCGTGAATCCCTAATGGATATCTGTAGTAGAGTAAGTTTAGCAATCTCTATAATTACTGTAGAATATCAATATATTATTCTCTCGATATTATTCTGTCGAGTGTTCTTTTTTGAATGAATTTAATATCTATTATTTTTATACAATAAAGGAACTACCTACTATAAATATTTTATATTGTAAACTCAAGTAGTATTATACTTCAATATAGTGTGGAATATCTTTGTTTGCAGCTTAAATGATTTTTACCATAAAATAATATAGATTTATACTTTTGGCAGGACTGCAGTACTTGTGACCCACTTCCCGGACTGATGAAGTGAAGTGAAGTACCTATGTATGTATGAAATAAACGATGAGAGAATAGGAGGCCTCGAAGAGGTCATTAATAGTTTTCAAAAAGAGTTGAGCAAATTTAAGGCAACGGTGCAAAGCCTCGAGGAATCTTGTCACCCCAATAAACAGATGAACCACAAATTAAGTAAAAGAGGTCACTGCACAGATGACTCTGGGACCACGCGTACAAATAACGAAATATGGACCGAGGACGCTTGCACCAACTGCCATTGCAAAAATTCTCAAATTACCTGCATTCAAAAGTCCTGCAGTCTCATCAAATGTAAAGGTGGCCTGGAACCAAAAATTATTTCGACAGAATGTTGTCCCATATGCCCAATTGTAAGTTAATCTCATTGGGACTTCACTTGAAGGGAGTTAAGCTACCAACATGTATTACCTGTTTATGTATGTATTACAATTTGTACAATTGTAAGCGGACATGGTTTTTATATCTTATATTGATATTGTACATCAATCTTTTCTGAAGTTATATTCCGCAACGAGATGATTAAGAGCTTAGTATAAGTACAAAAGAAAAGAATGTTTTATTCGTGACAAAAAATCCCTGAGCCGAGTAGCTATAAAATCAGTTCATGTCTTTTATTAGAGCAACTTGATTGCATTCAGGCTAACATATATTTAGTTTGTCCTCCCGTCGCTATTACAGAACCGTTCTTTTTATGACGCAACTCACATTCAATGTATGATAATGTTTTGCCATCTTTAATTGTAGTGGCATCAACTATAACTTCATCGCCTGCCCTTGCACCTTTTAGATAATTTACGTTTAAACAAACCGTTACGCCTGGATTACGGTCCTTTGTCATAAGAGCAAATGTTGTAATATTATCCACAATTGTTGCAGTGAAACCGCCATGAAGACCACCGACATGATTTAAATGTTCTTCTGATACAGTAAATTCGGCTATACATTTTCCATTGCCACCGCCGGTTATTTGAAGCTGTAAGAAAATGTATATTTATAAATTAATAATAAGAACAATTACGACAAAATCGTGTGCTAGAGAGTATACAGCAAGAAATAGATGATTTTTTATGGACCGACAGCTTTTATGTTTATGTTGTTTTTTGTGCAAATCAGAGTCTTTAGAGGCCTTTTGTTCTGACCGAGTTTCTAAATATGTAGGTATGTATTTCTCAATTTAGACGATAAGAAATTCTGCTTAAGAATATTCCCTTTGAATAAATATTGAAAGGAGGATTGAGAGAATGCTTAGCAGCACTGATAATGTAATGACTTGATAACATGCCTTATCGAATACCCATGTAACTCTAGTCTTAGCTTAGCCGTAAGCCATAGCACTGGTAACCAAAGCCGTAATAAAAAGCCCTTATTGTGTGTCGACTGAGCATCCGTTACGTAACATTTGAATAACTATATTAACAAAGATAATTATGCAGCATTAACGCGTTAACTATAAGGCAGGTTGTTTTCCACTGAGCTTACCTTTTTCAGCAAATTATCGTGACCTTTCGATTGAAGGATTATTTTCTCAAAAACTTGTTTTAGAAAGTCTACACCTTTTTTCCCGGACATCTCAAACGAATAAAGTAGGTAAATAAGTTTGTTAAAAGTAACGAAAATTGCGTAAGAATACAAAACCGACAATGACAAACAGTTTTAATGAACTGATATGAAGTGTCAATCAAATTTGTTGTTGGTTGAATACACGTACTAGCAATGTGCGCAGATATTCCATATCTTACATCTAACCGGTTCGTATGTACACAGGGTGTCTGGAAATAAATAAATAAAATTAACGGCTATAGGCGTGTTATTTTGAGCTTGGATCTCAGCAAAGCAAAGTAAAGTACCTAGTATTTTGTGTGTCAAGTAGACCGTAGTTGTAGTAATTGCATGATGGAAAATCCTGCTTTACTTTGCTTTGCTGAGATCGAAGATAAAAAAAAAACACGGCTTATATTATTCACTCCGGGTGTAACTCAGATTTAATTTAATTTTACACCCGATCATTAATCCGCATTCATCAAACCCGAAAATTTAAACCTATGTCCGTATTGTTCACTGAAAAACATGCATTACACCTTCTGGATTAAAGATGGATTTAAATGCGAATGTCAAATCTCACAAATAATGACATTTGCTTTTTGTTGGTTGTCACTTGGAATTTGATTTGATTTGTAGTATGCGGATTTAAATTTTTAGTGCCTTAGTCGAATCATGGAATGTAGCCTTCAAAATGTCTTCTTTCGAAAATCCACCAGATCATAATCGTCGACACAACCCCGCTTGTTTATTCGATATATTCGGCGACGAGGACGACGTTGATTTATCATCAGCTCTCCGGCAAATTCGTCTTCTTATGAAGAAAACATCAACATTTCATCCATTTCACGTATGAAATCCCTTTTTTTTAACTCTTTGCTCCTTTTTATTTTCTATTCGACTTTTCTTATTTCTTGCGCCCTGCGAGCGTAGTACTTAAACTTGTCTCCGGAGTGCAAGCCCAGAATATTATGGACTTGGGCTTAATTTTTGGGTTAAACTCACTTAAGCCCGGATGTAACCTTTAACCCGGATTAAAGGGACTGTATAATATGACCGTGACACTAGGTAGAGCCACCAGCAAAACACATAGGTACGTGAGAATAGGACATTTTTTCCCGGCAGTGAGCTCGGTTTCAAAACTAATGTCGTTTTCGATTTCGCAAAAAGATCAATTTTTTGAGAAAAAATCAATTTTTTTTGATTGAGATTGCTTTTCATGTTCAAAAAATCAATCTTTTTTTTGATCTGACTCTCGATTTTTTCTCAGATTTCACACATACTTTCACTAATACCAATGTGAATGACACACACGAGTGGTTTGTTGGAAGGATTACTTTTTTAACAATTATTAATTTTTCGAGTATGGAAACGATTCTTTATATTAAATCATTTCGAAATGTGTTGTTATAAATGTGTAAGAATCAATTGAAATGGATTTCCAGTGCAAGTGAAAAAAAAAATTGTTTGCGGCAACTAAACACAAACAAGAACCAATACAATTCGGATTTCATGTTCGATTTGGCAGCAGAAATCTGAAATCTCAGATCAAAATCTGAAAAGCCAAATCGAAAACGACATAAGTTTAATATTCGGTGTTTTTTTAGTTTACTCACATAAATAATATCGTGCATTTAGTCATGTTAATGGCTTACAACAATAGAACCTACTTCGTATGAACATTCTGCTATATCTTTCCATTTCTGCATTGCTAGGCGTAGGTACCTACCTAGTTTTTGCGACGTTTTGATTATCGATAACTACCAAAATAATCGACTTATTTTCGACTCTCGATTTATAGCCTCTGGTCTGCGCCTCTGCAGTTTTCTTAAACTTGACAGTTGAGTTGCTGCGGTTTTACGCGTTTTACATTTTACCCAAGTTGAATCCCTTGAAATAGTAAACATACGGGAATGCCGAGAAGAGACTTTATATATTGGTTGTAACTTTGCTGTGCTAAGTGTTAACAACACAAAATAATGATGACTGATGGTGGTAAAAGCGCATCAATATTTGCCTAGGTAGTGCTCACAAACAATAGATCAGTTACCAACATTTCCACTTGTATCTATATACCTATATCTTTCCTCTTGGTGAATGGAATGGTGATATCTAAAAATCAGAAATGGAGTTTAAAGAGCTAGCAACATGTCAATTCGTACAGAATGCAATTCACTCATTCAATTTGGTATCGTCAGGATTTCACGTGGGAATGCTGGGATCTACATCCAAGGCAATTGTTCTTGAAATGAAACATTCCACATTGGCAACTCAATCGTTTCCTTATAGAGTCGAAACTGTGGAACTACCGAAAATACGACCTACCTCGGAAGTAGTAAATAAAATGAATAGGGCAGCAATATACTTAAAGTCAAGTGCGTTAAAGCGTCAATATATTGCCCTAGACCCGGTGTTCGTTTCAGATTTATCAGAAGAACCTATCAAATTACAGCCTGTTGCAATATCATGGGCGCCAAAGGGTTTGTTCAATGAGAGTACATTGGCAATAGTGTCTAGCAACGGTGCGTGTGAACTTCGCAGAAAAGATTCCATAAGTCGCGAATGGAATATCTTTGTTTGCAGCTTAAATGATTTTTACCATAAAATATTCCCTCTTCAAAATCCCGAAACCGTAGACACATTTGAAAAGTTAAAAGAAACTGTTGAGAATTACTGTACAACGGCCTTCTCATGGAATATGTCTCCAACGAATTTACAGCCCCTTTTCCTAGCGGCTAATGCCACCGGTTGGATAATTTTATATGGGGTAAACAAAGACGGCCAAGTCAGTGTTTACAGCAAGAAGAAAACATCCTTGGGACGAATATCTTATGTTTATTTTATAAAAAAATTCATATTTGCTTGCTCGGCAAATGGAGTCATGCAAATGTTTACGCTCAATGGAGATATTATCGAAGAAGTCGGGACACTATGGCACAAGGCTGATCGAATACCCTGTAAAAAGGTATTGATGTGCTTTTCTGACGAACACGACAAGTGGATTATTGTTACTTCAAAAAGCGCCCATGTGCTGGTTTTTATTTTAACCAAACTGGGCAAGGTTGAACTACAGGCCACCAGATATTTGGGGAACATCGAAATAACTGGTACTCTACTTCATTTTCATCACTAAAACCAGTTAGTATATGTATTGTTTCTTTGTTTAAGGTTTTGAGATGCTCTCACCATGCGAATATATATTCGTCACCATCACCGGATTGGTTCAATTGGTATACCTGAGAGTTATAGATAACAAATTGAAAATCAACGTTCAAGATGCGAAGTATGAGTTCGACCACACGAATTACCAAATTTTGGGACTAGTGTCGTCACCCAACAAAGTCGCGTGGACATTTATGCTGTTCCACAATAAGCCCTACACCTATCAATCGGCATATTCTGCCAAGGATGCTATTCTATCCATATGCAGTTTGAACACGAAGGACGCTTTTACAATTTTGAAGGATGACTTATGTTCGAGGGATGATTCTTTGGATTGTGCTGAAATTCTTCAGCTGGAAATTTTTAAAAACAACGTTACTTCGAAATTTGAAAATGTTTCAATTGACGAAGTCAGTATCAACAGACAATTTTTCAAGAAACTACAGTTGAAACTTTTAATTATTAATGCTGGACTAACTTATCAGAGGTAAGCGTCTGAATATTCTTTTGCTGATACTATATTTGTGTCGAATATGCCTAACAATAAGAAATTGGTCGCAACACCGAATGAGCACTTGCCTCGTGCTTATGCTGCCAGCTCGAAGAGGGATGATTAGAGACTGCCTCCCTTCATTCTCTGTGGTCCTCGTGATGGCTCGGTTTTTGAAACAATGATTTCCTCCCTGCCACTCTATGGAGCAGTTTTGTTGTATTTCCAAAAAACAGTCTTAGATCTAGTCATTTCGAACATTCAAGTTTTATTGAAAGATCAGGGAACTACTCAATTATTAATGCTTCACACTCATTCTGTTGTCCAATATTAAAAAAAAAATTGTTTGCTTAATTCTCTTTCAGCTCAAAGTACAATCACATCAAAAAGACGGTGACAAACGAACTAAACTCTCTTACAAGAATAACTGAATGTGTTTTCATCAATTTGAGACTACAGTTTCTTCGCGGTCTGAAGGCGCACACCGCATTTCAATTGCTCTCCGGTAAATGTATGAAATATAAGCTGAAATCGCTTCAAGCTGAACTCATATCCAAGGAAGACATATTTAGGAATGTTCAGGAAAATATAAACACATTAAGTGATTGCCTACTAACGGACTTGGGATCTCTTTTTGACTCTGCCAAGGAGAACTGCAAATACTGTGACCAGCCGATTGACTTTACAACCCTAAAGTGTTCAAGTCTGCACTCTGTTTCCCGGTGTTCCATATCGTATCTTCAGGTAGTAGAGGTCGTCTTAGTTGTCTTTGGTCTGAGTAATGTCTTTCGAACTTTTCAGGTGCCACTATTTTCCAGAGTTTTTTGTACGAGTTGTAACCGGCTTTATTTGGATAACGTTGAGCTTTTGAAGAGTGTTTTCGCGGACTCTGACGAGATGAAGTGCACTTTCTGTGGACTTGTGCTTGATTTTGATATGAAGGAAACATTTAATACAATCGAAATTTAACTTGAGTGTCTTTTTCTTTCAACCAGGTCGATCACGATCTTTGGATATAAAGTGGTGGAACCATCCCTTCCATTTGACTGTTTGAGTTCATTCATTCGTTTCTCTTTTAAAGTGTACAGTTCTTCAGTGTACATTTGAGTATACTGAACAAAAGATTTTGTGCAGCAGTAATGGTATGTAATCTCCCCATGAAAATGAATTAAGGGGTTTAGGACAGGAGGTCTAACCAACCAATTATTGCTGTTTCCAATCGATGTTTCCAAGGTCTTAACCATAAACGATAAACTAAGCAGACGTTGCATAAAACCATGTAAAGAGTGCGGACGTTTTTGTTTTGTGCCGGAAAATTTATTGATTTGGAAAAATATGTGGTTCATATATTTTGACAAATAATTTTGAAACGATTATTCTTCGCATATTAAAATAACTGGGTTGGTTTGCATTAGCAGTATATCTTGTTCCAGTCGTTTTAACTGCTGTTCAAGTTTTGCCTTTCGTTGCTTCTTTGAATTGGTATCAGTAAAAATAGGCAATAATTGATAAGTTTTTTCCAGCTCTAAATGATTGGCTCGCAATCCCTGAAATATTGCAAGAGAAAGAAAGTATGTATGTGACTACCTTACTGGATTTACTGTTATAACTCACCATTAAAATTGCATTGCGCTCCGACTCGCGCAGCACTGCTACACCCTGTGTAGTATCCTTCTGTTTATAACAAATTCTTGTTTCCAATGCTTTTTTAATCTGTTTCAAATAGTTGGGAGGTTTTCCGTATTTTTTAGAGAACACGTACTCGGGAACTAACCCAGTTCCATTTAAATTGTGCCTCTCACCAATGACGGTATCAACAAATCGTTCAGCAATGCTTGGCGGCGCTGCTGTTTTAATTCGTTTGATATTCCTTTTAATGAAATTAACTTTTTGTTGATTTTCTTTTATTTTTAAATCGCCTTTTTTTGGAACTGAAGGTATATCCCTGGTTGGGGGACAGACATGGTCATTGACTTTTTGCCACTTAATACCACCGTTTTTCTTCAGGAATGCAGATGGATTATCCAGAGGAGTTTCAGCATAACCCATAGTCTTATGCAAATACTTGTTTGATGCAGATATTACCGTTTTACCTTGGTTTACGATATTGTTAGGAGGTAAATCTTTCGCGTTTTTTCGATGAATAGACACATATTTGGGAAATTTGTAGTGCTCTTCTGAAACAGCTTGTTTTTCAATATCACAAATATTTTCTTCGTGAAAGGTAATATAAATGAGAGACATGATTTACAATCGTTTTTTCGATTTTTGAACATGACAACCGAAAAATAAATATTGATCAATCAGTAATAAATGTATCGTATCCATAGAGTTGATTGATACATATATTTATTTTAGGAACTTCAAGGAAATGTGTACATATCGGAGTTTTGATGCGTTGGGTTTTTTTCGAGTAGGAATTTATAGAATTATAGAATTTATGTGATTTTCAAAGGACGTTTTAATAAGATGGGTTTTTTTCCACTCGTTTTGTAGGTTTTTTATGCGTTTTTAACATGATTTTTAAAAGCTGTTTTTGATGCGCTTTTTAGGTTTTTTTCGATGTGTTTATTTTTTTTCGAAATGTACACTAAGAAACATTTAATTCTTTAACATATGTTTCAACATTTTAAAACTTATTTATTTATACAGCAACATCGTTTATTTGATAATAAAAAAAATTATAGAGAGGTAATATTTATGAAAGTTTACCCGATTTTATCCAAATTGTATGCAGATAAAAAAACTAAAGAACATACTTTTAAGTGGTTTATTCTGTTCATAGCTTAACGGATCAGCTGAATGCAGCCTTCGAGACTCGATGGTAGAACAGAAATAGTGCAGATTTTTTTTGCCGGGTATCACTGAGCCTATTCACAGTGTTGAATGGTATAAAAGTTAAGTTAAGTTAAGTTGTCGAAGACTGCAAGTGGCTGTGGGAAAATTTTAGTTATAAATTTAATTTCTTCTGAATTACAAAAGATTGTGATCACAGAAAAATTCAAATTTATCATCACCCAAAAAAGATTGTTCCATAGACGGAGTAGTGGAAATCTAAATTCATAGATTAAAAACTAAAATATATTTTCTGAAAATGGCGTCTCAAGTTGCAAACAAAGCTGGTACAGGTTGGCCACGACGAAGCAGCCAGGGACAAATCGAAGGAGCATCAAATAATAAACTCAACCAATCGATGACAATAAATCGAACAATTAATTTGTAAGTAAAAAATATAGCTTTAAATAAAATGACAAATGTATTGTGTATCTACACGAGTTTGGAAAAAGGCGGATTTATCAGAAAATCCGCATTATTATGGTTAATGTGAGGACGGAATCATTGACCCCAAATATTGCTATGTAATACATACCAAGAGTATGTACTTGGTTAGAGAAATTCTCTAATTTATTTAGTTACAACTTGTGTGGCTTTCAACTTAAAAAATATTCAAACAGAATCCTTACTATACAGCTCAGACAAAAATGTGTATTTGGGGCTGTGCTTGTAGCTAGAACTTGGAAGTATTGGCCATGAGGTAATTGTTAAAGATACAAACTATTGGCTGCTTTATGGATTTGTTAATAAAATATTGCGTAATGCTATCAATGATAGGTATACAATGATCTAGTTTTCATAAATCTGATTGTAACTGACAGGAATTGCCAAATTTGCGCAATCGTGGTCAGTCAAGATCGCGTTTTCAGTGGCCAGTTTTGCTATGTGGACAATTAAGCGGTTTCAAATGCGTTAACTGTGTCTGACAAAAGTTTGTTTTGCCAAGATTTTTGGCCTTGTTCGATGCAATGCTGCTGACAAGTTTCATTACTCCGATTTCTGTCTGAAATCTAGCAGTTTTTTTTTGGACTTGTCCACTTAAAGTTGTTTTCATTGCCTCAGCGTGTATCTTCACATATCCATAGGTAGCTTTGAAGATACGATGAGTATAGCATCCTTCGAAACGCACAGGCGAATCCTCAGCTCCTGCAAGAAGTCTGTGAGAGTCTTTCTTGAAGCAAGTTTAAAGCATAGAACAGCGGTCGTGCCTTTTAAAGTAATCGATTCCCAAACTTTTCTACTAAGCACTGCTCTTGTTCTATGATCTGCGAGTTACAAGCCATCTACGTATACAGTTGCAACTGTCTCGATACAATGCGCTATAACAGAATTTCGCTAAACAAAAAGTCCCACCGCAAAGACAAATGCCGAGGCTTGTGACCCACCGCCATTTACTACGTACTATTTCCATTCTCTCTTCATAATTGAAACCATTTCAGGACATACGTCACATAGTTTGTTGCAGTGTTCTTGTATAGGATTATAAAAAAGCTTTCCAGTGTCCAAGTTGCTAATCATATGATTTTTTTGTATTTTAATTTCAATAAACTTTATTTTAATAATGGTAATAACAACTTTTCACTCATAATAGATACCCGTTAACTAACTACACATTTGGTACTAAGGAACCTCTCTTCGAAAAAGACCCATCAGTGCCGGCTCGCTTTCAAAGAATGCGGGACGAGTTCGACAGAATTGGAATGCGTCGCTCCGTCGAAGGTGTTCTGCTGGTTCATGAGCACGGCTTACCCCATGTTTTGCTTCTTCAATTAGGTACGACATTCTTTAAACTGCCTGGAGGCGAACTTAATGCCGGCGAAGACGAGGTGGAAGGTCTGAAAAGACTTCTAACCGAGGTAAGTCAACTCTAATCCAAACACATTCTCTGCCAAATAAACGATGCTATTTTGTTTGTTCGAATCTGTTTATGAACACAAAGAGACACAAATTTTATAAAGGGGACTGTATGCAAAAACAAAAATGTAAACAACTTATTCTATATTTAAGTACAGATGCATATGCACTACGATGCATAGATTTGTAAATGGTTAACATACAACAAAATAGATGTGATGAAAAGTGTAAAAAAAAAATTACAACGTGTAAAAGCATTTAAATTTTGTAATTTATGTTAGATTGTATATGATTGTATGATTTATTTAGACATTAGGCAGACAAGATGGCGTTAAGCAAGAATGGATTGTCGAGGACACGATTGGAAATTGGTGGCGACCCAATTTCGAGCCACCGCAATATCCATACATCCCACCGCACATCACCAAACCAAAGGAACACAAACGACTGTTTTTGGTACAACTTCACGAAAAGGGTAATGTTTCCAAAAAGAAAATTGTAATTTCATATATAAATAAGAATTTATGGAGATCTATTAACCAAAATATTGTTATTTTCTTAGCACTAGAAAATGTAAAGAATATCCACGATTTATTAAAATCAATTGAATTCGTTTTATTATTATTTTTTTTTGATTTGTTTTTTTTTTGTTTTTTTTTTCAAAATATTTCTTTACTCTGTCAATCCTTTCACTATACATATTCCTAGTTACCGACTCTGCGTACCTTTTGAAATGTTACTTGTTCTAAGCCGCGATAATCATCTGTCTCTATAGTATAATATTACACTGATGTAACTCTTGGTACCAATAAACTAATCATAGCGTAACTTAACTTGGTTTTCTTGGAACTTGTTTAAGTTAAGTCAGTACATTGAAATCTCGTTTGCCGCTCTTCGAATTCTTTTTGCCTCCGATTTGTTGTTGAATAAAATTAATGTTTTTGTATATAAATTTGTAAAAGAATTTGTTGTAGCAATACTAATGGCAAAACATTTTGAATTATTGATGTTTCTAGTGACTATGTAAAAATGTATGAAACATCTTTCCGTATTGTATGATATCAAACTCGTTAAACAAATTTCTGTAACAACTATCACCATTGTACTTATGGAAGTTTAACTGATTGAGTTTTTGTTGAATTTAATTATTGTCAGAAGAGAACATTATCTCTTCAATGTTAATTCAGGTTAATTTTTTCATAATATTGTAAATTTAAACTCAGAAACGCTGTTGTGGAAAGTGTGACGCGACTAGGGGTTTTATTTGTAAGCCTTTTAAACCTTTTACAGAGCAAAATCAAACAAAAAGAAAAAAAAAACAGTATCATGGTTTGAACCTAGTTGGCCGATCACTTTACATAAATAGAACCTAGTTACTTTTTGTATACGTAAACAAGTTTTTTTTTTAGTTTTTGAGGTTAATGAGTAGAAAATTCTGTGATATTGTTAATGTTTTAACATAAATGAATAAAAAAAAAACAGAAACAAATTCTTCAAATTTTTAACTGTATTGTAATTGAATTTTTAGCATTATTCGCCGTACCCAAAAACTACAAGCTAGTTGCAGCACCGCTCTTCGAATTGTATGACAACTCACAGGGTTATGGGCCCATTATCTCGTCATTGCCTCAGGCGTTATGCAGGTAATTTGATGCACCTTTCATTAACTGGATGAAATTAAATGTTTTGTTTTCTATTTGTTTTAGATTTAACTTCATATACATGTAAGGGTTGAGAGCAGCCGCATTACGATAGTGTCGCGCATCGAGAGGACTAAGCAAACAAATTAATATAAAAATGGAATTTTACTAAATGCTCACCAGAAAAGTCATTTAACAGCGAGAATTGATCTAAATGATTAATGCACTACACATTAAACATCAATTCTAGTTTTATTCATTGATTGTATTAATCTGTCTTTAGTTATATCAACAAATATAAATATACTTTAGTGTAAAAATATTAAAAAAAATTAAAATAGGCATAAAAACTAAAAATAAAAAATGTGTTTTTATGCTAATCGTACACTACCAACTGTGTTTGTTGTTTATTCGAATTTAAAGTTGAATAATTGTTAGCCTTATTGATCGCTTTCTACAAATCGATGGAGTGTTGAACCTAACCTATTAGCAAAAACGAAAAATTCACATCGAATGCCTTAAGTTTTCAACTATTTCACGGAAGAAAGCTTAATGAGCGAGTACAGAAATAAAATTACGGGAAATCTTAATAAAAATGTTCATCCCGGGTACGAGCGTTTTAATCTCGCTGCACTGATTGAAACTAAACTTAGCCAAAATCTGAGTTGAGTCTGCGGTAGGGTTTCTCTGATTTTTCTAATAAGTTTGCTAAAAATTATAACCCGCAAGGTGGCGTAAATCGACATTCACTGATATTAATTTGTTCTTATATGCGTGTTCGCATAGGTATAAGGAATCAATTTTTTTTTTTTTATTTTAGAGGTCTTTTTATCCGTGCTGGACTGTCGGTTGAGCTTCTGCTTTGAGATTTTAGATTTCGTGTGTCTCATCAAATAAAAACCCGTTTTATTCTCTTTTTTGTTGATATTCGTACGATTGGAATATTATATAGGTAGCCCTCGACACTTTTATACGCGTTTTCCATTCACAGTGTAAAATTTGTATATTTAATAGTTGAAAATTTGTGCACCGATTGATTTCCTAACAGTTCTGCATTAATAAATTACCAAAAGTAGATCCACCCGATGCAATGTGTTTCGTTGCAGTTGAAAAATGTTCCGAAAAAGTAAACAATTTCCACCAGTTGTCAAACTCAAACGCACTTGGCTTGGTAAATCTGAAGCAAATCCGAGAAAAAATCCAGATTCGCAAAAGTGCTCTAAAGTTTGAAATTGGAAGAGTGTTTTTTTTTTTGTTCCAATCTAAACATAAAAAAGATCTATAAGTGGCACAATCGAATACCAGAAAGGATCCAACAAAATGCTCCAGTCAAGTCACTTCCACATGGGATAGATACGTACGTAGTGTGAATCTTATGTCGTTTTCCATTGGGACAAAAAATCAATCTTTTTTTTGATTCGGAGCACTTTTTGCAGATCTCGATATTTTTTCAGATTTACGCCTACTACCACAAATACCAATATACTTTGCACAGCTGTTTTACGTCAGTTTAAGAATTTTGTTTTAAACCAAATGCGCAAAGTTTCGTGAAAAGCAAAATTAAGAAATACATAAATTGCCATGGATATAATTTTGTAGGAATTAGTATCTTCATTGCCTTCATCATCATCTGGAATCTACGAATCACCGAAACTACTCCATTTGTATCTACAACAGGGGAAATATTTTTCAAGTCGTTATCCTTATCCATAGTCGATTTTTCGACAGCTGATATTAGCCGTGTTTTTTTGAGCTTCGATCTCAGCAAAGCAAAGTAAAGTAGGATTTTCATCATGCAATTACAACAACTACGCTCTACTTGACACTTCGAGACTCGGTTGTAGTTGTTGCAATCGCGTGCTGAAAATCCTACTTTGCTTTGCTGAGATCGAAGCTCAAAAAAACACGCCTATTGCTGTCAAATAACGCACTAATCCATTTACAAAAGCAGATCAATTTCGTTGCATGTTCCATGAGCCGCGTTAAATCTGAGATCTGAAAAAGATTTTTGGTGGTCCCAATGGAAAACGACATCAAAAATATCTGTCACATTTTTGATGTCGTTTTCCGTAGTAGTGCGACATTCAAAAATGTCAAGTACGATTTAATATTTCTAATTGTGTGCTGAAGATTCAACTTAACTTTGCTTTGCCCAAAAAAAAACACGCCTGATATTGCAAATTCTAGTCTCATTTTTATGCAATAACTACTCCTTTTGCCCACCTTACCGACTCGATGCATCTACTACTTTCCCTTGGTTTCCACAGGAACCGCCCATCTCTAGTCTAAACTCTTTTAATTGACAGTAGTTGAAAACAAAATTTTTCGTCGAAATACAATTCTCATGAGTGAAATCATAAATTTTAATTTGTTAATCATTTAGGTGCATATTTTTTCATTGGTTCTAACTAAACTCTGATCTTGTAGATACTTCATAAAAACTTTCCTAAGTATTAAAGTATCAAAATAGTGCTCGAATGTGTAATTGACCAATCTATAATGAACAAAGAAGTGCATTACGAAGGCTGGTTGATAAAATCACCACCAACTAAAAGGATATGGAGAGCTGTGAGTCATTTTGTTTTGCTTTTTTTCTTCACAAAATTACATTTTTGCAAACAAATAAAAATTATTTAAGCTAACAGCAATACAAAATAAAATTCGATCCGACTTTGGTTGCTGATAAATTAGTATAGGTACATTCACTTCTTTTTTTTGATCCAACGGGGGGAGGGGGTCACTTCCCATTCATAAATGGGGACATGAATAGAATTCCGATTAACGTGTACATGAAATATATGTAGATATTGATTAAAAGAAGACCAGCTGTTTGCTCTCATATTTTTTCTATACACAGTTTATGGTTACTGTTCCCTTTACTGATCATAATATGAAAAACAAAACCATAGTTTATAATACGCCATACAAACTTTTGCGTTGGTATCAAATAAAGTCTCATGAATCATACCTACATGTTCAAATTCCACTGGACATAAAAAATGCACTCATGTTACATTACAACCATTATTATCGTTCATCTGACAATATCCATACTACATACGTAATGTGTAATAATATTTTCGCATTCATTATTTAAAAAAAAATTCTAGCGGTGGAGACGGCGGTGGTTTACTCTAAAGCAAGGTGAAATTCCAGAGCAATTCTGTCTTGAATATTACACGGATAGAAATTGTCGGAAGTTGAAAGGTGTAATCGATCTGGATCAGTGCGAACAAGTAGATTGCGGACTTCGCTTGGAGAACAGAAAACAAAAATTCCAATTCATGTTTGACATAAAAACCCCTAGACGAACATACTATTTAGCTGCCGACACAGAAGCAGATATGCGTGATTGGGTGAACTGCATTTGTCAAGTGTGCCATTTGCATGATACAAAGCAGTCGAATGAGTTGCAAGGTAAGCTAAAGTGTATCAATAGTTTTGTTTGTAATGCATTCAGCATCCGTCTATTACAGATGAAAAATCACATATCGCCAGTAGTTTAACAGAACAGTATAACCCATCGAATGAAACAACGAGTACAACTGTCAATACGTCTGGCTCTCAAAACGAAACTTCTATGACACGTCAATCTTCATCGAATTCTGATTGCTTGCGACAGTCGATCAGTAGCACATATCCCAACAATGATTGTTCATATGTCAACACAGACTATACAAATAGGGAAACTATGGTCTGTGACAATAAATCGTTATTATTTAAAAAGTCTCAATTCGAACAAAGCGGTCTAAAATCGACTGCAGCAAAAAATGGGGAGACATCTCGATTAGCAGTAAGTTCACAGGGTGTGGTTCGAAAAATCCCCGAGAATTTGATATTGAATACTACAACATTAGTCGAAGGGAACGTCGAGCCCTCGCCAGCTTTAAGCACATCGTCGGGGCCTTACATTCCAATTAGTGAATGCTTTTCCGGAAGTCCAAGGTTTATGGTACGTATGTGCTAGGAAATTCAATTCAAAAGCTGATGCAAACTTCTATGCCGATAGACTGATGGAAATCCTTCTACTCCGCTAAATAATTTGGATCCAAAATTCTATGACACTCCTCGCAGTCATAACAACATAGGTTTAAACTTAACGAACGACCAGTCGTATTCCCCGAAGATCACAAATTGCGGATTGGTAAATTTTAACTCTTTTTCGTTTGTACAACGAATTATGCAATTAAAATGCATTTTGCTTGTACTTTTAGCAAACGGCTTCGAAGGCACGCAGTGGTCGTTCCAGCCCAACAGATTCCGAGAGCGTGTTCACAGACGATGACGAATGGACACATCCTTTGCCATTAAGAGAAAACATTGGTAAGTTTTTGTTGTTCAAGATGTAGTATACTCCTTATTGATTAATGAAGTGACCACTATGTACGCGTGTTTCTCACATGCTGAAATCATCGACATTCAAATTCTTTAACCTTGCACTGTTTAAATATTTGGAAGCCACAAATTGTGAAAATGGTATTCAACATAAGTATAAGTGCTGGTTTTTATTCGATTGCTTTAAATAGAAAGATAATCATGTTTGTCCGGTTAAGAAAAAAAATGCGTAGGTAGAAAATTATTTTTCTAATCCACTTCGTATTCTGTTTTGCTCAAAACTAACAGGCCTTTCTGACAGTTTTACGAAAGAATCCAGATCAAAATTGTTGTGCTCATTTTGGTTTGGTCACCTCGCTCAATAATCAAGCACATTAGTCACTGAACCACTGCAATCACAGTCATAGTGAGTGCAAAAGCTATCACTGTACCAAATTTATAGAGCGCCCTCTCTAATTGTTTCCGATACTTGAATACTGAATGGAAAATGCCTGTTGTTTTATAGACCGAAGCACACGTCCATCGGATAGTTCTGTCGAAAATGAATCGTTCGTCTTTACCTATTCGCAAAGGTTCTCAAAACACCCTGGAGATACTAAAGAAGAAGAAAATTCAGAACTTGAAGCCGAAAATATATCTAAAGTTTTAAAGCGAAAGAAAACTTTAATACTGGATATTACGAACGAACACGAAAAGTAAGTTGAAACAAATTAAATACGCAAATGAAATATCATGATATCTTTGCAGGGTTTTGAGAGAGTTGCCTCAATTTTCCGATACGGAAAATACGTCACCTGCTATCGGACCGAGAGACGCTTCGTCGGTATACACAGACCTTTGTTACTATACGTTCCAAATACTAATTATACGTTTGTCATTTGCAGTGCGTCGAGGAGAGTTACGATATCCCGCGTTCACATAATTTGCCTTATTACAATATGAATCAGTTATTCGATAAAGTGAATAGCCCCGAGAACCCGGTCGCAGCATCAACGCCTAATTTATTACTGGACCCAGAACCACTGTCGGCAACGAGTTCGAATCGCACCCTACCACGACCGCATTGCTATACAAATGCAGCTCCAACTAAAATGGATGGAAACGTGTTTAGCTATGATTTTTTCGATCAGGTAAAGTCGCTAGATGTTCTCTTAAACGATTTTTTTTACATCACGTGCATTTCCGCAGAATGGTGTGCCTCCAGTAAATAGAAAGTTGAAACCAAAAGTCAGCCTTGAGGATAAACCACCAGAAGAGCTGCCAGCTAAACCACCACTACAAAATAATGGACTAGACTCAATGCACAATTTATCCAAGAAATTAATGACGACCAGCATGCATAGCAGTGGTGAAAGCTCCCCATTGCACCCACCATCTGTTGATCGAAAATCGAAGCCAACCGCATTCAAAGTATTTTTTTTTTTTTTTTTAACTTTCGCATTAACATATAACATAATCTCAAAGCAGGCACAAGGAATTTCTTCACCCGGTGGCAACACTCGGCGTTCGGGAATACCAACATCAATGGTTCTTCAAGGCGAAGGTGAAACTTACTTTATGGAAACTCGCACATTGCCCCGCCAACCACGTGGTCATATATCTAGTATTTATAGCAATACAGTCAATAGGGCAATGTCACTCAGTAAAGCAACGCCACCACCACAAAAGAACGAGCACAAGCTGCAATACTTTGACTTGGATGTTTCAAATCCTCCAGCAATTAATCGTGCCAGCATGAGTACTAGTAATTTGACTGCGACAGGGTCTAAACTTGGCATATCGGCCGATCCGTCTGCAAGGGTTCCAATTAAGAGCAGCGTAGTCTACAACTCTGTTGATTTTGTGAAAACAGATGCATTTAAAAAAATCCGCGAAGAAAGGAAGATGGGTATAAAGAAATGAGTCTTTGGATAGCATTTAGATTAATTTATAACATAATCGCATTTACCCCTTTCGTGGAATCCGTCGGACTATGTCCTGTTTTATTTAGTTCAATCCAGCATTGCTAACATTTATCAGAACTGTTTTTTTGGTCTTGAGTGAGGGACCCCACTTTGAATGGATTTACGATCGGGATAATTTAGACAATTTTCCAAATGTTTCAACGAATATATTAAAACACTTATTAATCAAAAATTTGAAAACTATTCAGATTAGACTGTTAGCTCAGTACATAAGGGCCAACACAAGGATGGCCTTATTGCATTTGTAAACGATAGGTTTCTCTCTGTTTTTGTGTACCCAAATTTGTAAAACAAAAGAAGCAAAACATTAGTACAAACGAATAGTTGCAAGAAATAAATCCATATCAAATACTGAACAGAAGGATCGCACATAAAAAAAATTTACTCTATGCATTTTTAGCTTTAGACGCAAGCATGAATATTTTTCTAAGTATGTATTAATCACCAATGCTTATTGTAAATGACACATTAATATGTACACCTCTAATATAATAATCATTTTTTTTAACGCATTAAGGCGAAGAACAATATTTTCGGAGCAAAGCATAGAAACAATTTCAAAAACATAAAATCGTATATATCTGCCAATCATCATTATAGAATATGAAGACTAACTGACAGTTTTATGCTAAAAGAGTATTTATAATTTTTCTGCGCTAGACCATGATGTACCATAACGTTTTTGTACATGGAATTAAATCAATCACATATATATTATATAATATTATACAAATTTTATTAAACCTGATGTTTTGTTTTATTTTCTGTGTATGCTTCCTATGGGTTAGATACTGCGTTGTATTTTTAACTTTCTCCATTACGTAGTAAGAGAAAGATTATTCGTACAAAATTTCGAACTCGAGATGTTAATCAATTCTGACATCACAATGACAGGCGAACTCAAAAAAGTGGGTCGCAAAATTCTGTCTGTCTGTCTGTAAGTCCCGAGGCCTACAGCCTAAGCGGCTGAACGGATTTCGTTTAAACTTCGGATTTAAAGTTTGGGGGCTTACAGTTCTTTTTCTGCATGGTAACCTCAATATTAATGGTAGGTACTTCCCATATAAAATGTTCATACCAGTTTGATTTGTTCGAAAACGGCTCTAACGATTTCAACAAAAATTGATATTTAAGCTTAAGTAGGCGAGGTTAACATAACAGCATACTCAGTTTTCCGCTAAAAAAAAAAAAATCGATTAACGGTACCTACTTTTGAAATTTGGACATATCTCGAAAACGGTCCATACAACTGTAACAAAAATTAATTTCTAAGGTAATATTTTCTTCTTCCTAAGGTTCCTCTCCGCTCCGGAGGTTGAAAATCATCACCTTTATAGTTTGTTTGTTTGTTACTCTTCTCATTATTTCCGAGGTCGAGAGGTTGAGCCATTCCCGCATGTTTGCAAGCCAAGTCATCCTCTGTCTCCCAACCGCTCGCCTTCCTTCTATCTTTCCGTGAAGTATTATTTGCAGAAGTTTATATTTCTCATTTCTTAGAATGTGTCCGAGGTATTCGAGTTTTCGTTTTTTAATTACATACATTAGTTCTCTTTTCGTCTCTATTCGTCGTAGTACTTCTTCGTTTGTTATCCTTTCGACCCAGGAGATGCGCAGAATTCTTCGATAAATCCACATTTCGAGGGCCTCTATTTTTTTGATCGTGGCTCTGTGTAGCGTCCACGTTTCAACTCCATATAAGAGTACCGACCATATATAGCATTTCACTAATCTTAACTTGGTATTTAGATTGATTTCTCTGCTGCAAAATGCTTTTTTCATTTTACAAAATACTGTCCTCGCTTGTTCTATCCTGCATTGTAGGTACTTCTTTACAAGAATTTGCGTTCTTATTTATTATCGTTCCTAAGTATTTAATGGTGTCAACTCTTTCTCTGTTTTTATTGTCAACTTTTAGTTCGAAATTTTGCCGTTGTTGTTTCCTACTTAGAACAATAAATGTTGTTTTTGCTGTGTTTATTCGTAGTCCGTAATTGTTGCTTATATCATTTAGCTTATTCATCATGTTACTTAGCTCGTTCATGTCGTTTGCTATTATGACGGCATCATCTGCGTATCTTATGTTGTTTACGTTGACTCCATTTATTCTTATCCCACCATCGCTTTCTGAGATTGCTTCTTTGAATATTTCTTCCGAATACATGTTGAAAAGGGAAGGCGATAAGATGCATCCCTGTCTTACTCCTCTTCGAATCTCTATTTGGTCTGACTCTTCTCCATCGATTGTTATTTTTGCTTTCTGACCCCAATATAGATTTTCGATCACCCTTATGTCATTCATGTCTATATTTTTATTATTAAGAATCTTAATCATTTTTTTGTGTTGAACTGTATCAAAAGCTTTTTCATAATCTACGAAGCATGCAAAAACATCTTAACTCATCTCTAAGCTTCGTTGAATAATCATATTGAGTGCGAGTTATGCCTCTCTAGTACCAAAGCCGTTTTTAAAACCAAACTGTGAGGAGCCAATGCCCTCTTCGAGTTTATTATATATTCTTTTATATATGATTTTTAGGAAGATCTTTAGCGTGTGGCTCATTAAACTAATTGTCCTATAATCAGCACAATGTGTTGCGTTATTTTTCTTCGGTAATGTTATGAAGACAGTTTGTAGCCAATCATTTGGGATTTTGCCATATCTATAGATGGCATTGAAAAGGTTAACTAGAATTGGTATGTTTTCTTCTTCTATGAGTTTGAGAAGTTCATTTGGTACTCCATCTGGTCCTATCGCTTTTCTATTTTTTGAATCCGTTATAATTTTCATGACTTCCTCTTTCATGATTTCTGGTCCCTCTGTTTCGTGACGAGATTGAGGTTGGTCTCTTTCATCATAAAACAGTTCTTCGATGTATTCTTTCCATCGGGTTATCTTGTTTTTCGTACTCAATAAAATCTTATCTTCTTTGTCTTTTAGCACCTTACTTTTTTGTGTAAATTGAAGTTGTCATGGTTTCTATCATGTCTCTCTAGTTCCTCGCATTGCTGTTGTAGGTATCTATTCTTGGCCTCTCTAATCTTGTTTCTCACGGATCTGTTTATTTCTTTGTATCTACTTTCATTTGACTTATTTTTTCTTCTTTCTTCCATTAGGATAAGTATTTCATCTGTCATCCACTCATTTCTGGGTTGTTGATCTCTGTTGCTTAAGTGTCTTTTACTCGTCTCCAGTAGAATATTCTTAATTTCTATCCATCTGGAATGGTAATATAGTCATTTCTAATTCAGTTTTTGTCTGGATTTTTGAAAAATATAGTTTTCCCTAGTTTACATCAAAACGGCATGATTTTGACCAAAATGCAAACTTAGAGTAAAATTCATGTTTTCAAATTTATTACGTCCTTATTTTTCAATTCGAATCACTGGAAATGCAAACTGCTCATATCTCGAAAACCCCATTTTCGATTTTGATAATCGACGATTACTTGTACTCGGTTTTCAGTTTAATAGTTAAGCAATAGTATTTTTCAAACTAAACTTTGCATATATTTGGTACTGTTTTGTCTGCCAAATTTTACAAAAACCGCTCTAACGATTTTGATCAAAATATACATATATTAAAGATAAAATCAGTATTCGTACTTAGTTTTTCTCAACAAACTCCAATAAATTAGATTACTAATTATTTCTCAAATATGATTGCACAAATCCCGATTTATTTTCCAGAATCTATGGTATATTTTTGTTATAATCTCCCCACTTCCGATAAAAATGCAATAACAGCTACGCAAAACTTCATTTAAGCAAATATTTATTTCCCTTTTTCTCAGCCTTGTTGAATGTTTTTTTTGAAACTTTTGACGAACGAGAAAGTTTTGACGAACCAGCCGTGCACTTAGTCATGCTGCAGCTAACCTAAAAAAAGTAAACGAATTCTTCTTCATCAAAGAGTTTAAACAAAATAAAATGTTTCGTAGGTCCATATTTGCAAACAAATGTTGACATCATATGTATATCTAAACTTGGGAATAGACTACTCGCAGCTTATATATAATATAATATATAATATTTAACCTCGGAATATTTATTGTCGTGAAAGAACGCCAGAGCTTTTGTCCCGGTGGGTCTCCTTAAACCCATTACAAAATACGGGCATAGCATTCCGTGCAGACGATCTGTGCAAACACAGCAAAAAAACAGTTTTGTAACAGAATATGTGTCAGAATTGGCCCAAATGCCTCTATTTTGATTTGAGCTTTCGATCTTTTTACGTATGGTAGCTTGTGACCATGCCTGCGATAATAGTCGTATGTGCATCCTTGCTGACAAATTGGCACTTTTATAAATATGTAGTATGTATTCCGTCTCAAACAGCCTGTGAATGTCAATGCAACTACATTAAAAATAAAAACCCAAACAAAATTTTGAAATGGGTACATGATAACTTACTTCTATTCAAAGCAAACAAGAAGTACCTCACTGCGTTTTGTATGTAGGGAATGTATATTACTAATTAAAATGGGCGCCCAAACCCTTCATACCAACCCAGCGCAAACCAGACGATGGCATTTCGTTCGCATCGAGTGTCCCGGAAGAAGTTCTGAAAATACCAGGCGAACCAAATGTTTAATATAAAATGGTTGAATAATACCAGTAGAAAAGTAAGAACATTTTTTGTTACTAAATCTGTGCCTAAAAGGCAAAACATCTTATGTCAATTTTGTCCACTTTTCAGGAGAGCAATTTTAAACTTATGCAAGGCACTACTGTTGATGACTTAATCCATTTTAAAACAGTTATAACTTCCTCATTATTTGACATTTTTTCAACTGCTTTGGCTTAAGAAATAGAGTAAGGAGAACACAATTCAAATAACGTTAAACAGCTAAAACAACTTAAGTCGACTTAAGATGTTTTAACTTTTAGGCACAGAAATATTCAAAAAAAATTTAACGATCTTAGAGAATGCGTTCGTCCAGTTAAACAACTAAATGTTCACCACTATCTACAGCACCTTCTCACCAAAATGATTTACGTTACAGGCCAAACATATAAACTCACTTACTGGAGATATAATAATGATGATTTTATTTTTACAATAATTTTCATGAGGTTTTAATTTTAAACAATCCTAATGCAGAGATTAAATCTATCTTTTTGTTGTACCGGTTCCGGGGTCATTTCAAAACTGAATTTTATGAAATGTAGGCAAAATAAAGGGTGATGTTTTAAAGAAGGGAAGAATCTATTTCTTTCTTTTTATAAATTTTATTTCAAGTGATAAAAATAAACAAAGCTCAGAGTTGTTGATTTATAAATAGATACCTATATTGGCTGCACTTTTTTTTTCTAGTACATTATATTGTGGTGTGGAAAGTATCATGGAACATAAAATGGTGAAGTATAAGCAAACCGTTAGTCCCCAAACAAGTTGCACTTCTAATTGGAGACTCGAAGCTGTCAAATAAGTGAGCTAGTTCTAGAAGCATCGAGTTTGTTCGGGAAGAACCGGAATTAACTAGAAATTCCCCGATAGATGGCGAAGCGGATATAAAAGCGCAGATTTGTAAACAGGGAGCTACAGTTGATTTTTAAACAGTGATTGGGAAAGTTCGAAATAGTAATCGGTTGTGAAGACAAAGAAGTGTAAAGTAATACATTGAATTAAGTGATTGGTTTAAATCGGTTAAGAATTGTTTTAAGAAATATTGTTTTGAAGTAAATTATTATAATAATAAAAGTGTAATAAAAGTGATTTTATTAGAAAAGTTCAATAGAATAATGTTTTATCTTTTCGAATCCCAGCCCGGATGCAACAATATGTAGACAGTGTGACAGTTGTGGTGCGACTAAAGTTGCAATTTGACACTTTTTTCACAATTTTTTCCTATCTTGGATATTTTTTTAGTTGGAGAAATCGCTTTAAAATTTTTGTAAGTGCTGTTATTTCGAAATAAAAACCTTTAAAATGTAACGCAGTCGCCTACCACCGAGCCAATTCTTGTTAAACATCGTTCGAAAATTCTTAATTTGCAGTATGGCTTCAGAGGTGTTTTTTTCTCATTGGCCCTTTTTCTGCAGCTGTCACCCTGTGTAGAACGGAAGACAAAAATGGCAGCATGTATCGTATAAATTAATGAATGACGATCGAAAGTAGAATGATCAAAAGCCTTGCGTAAGTCTAAAAATGTATACCTAACTTTTCCCTATAATGAGGTTACATTTTGGCCGCTCGGTTTCCATACTTACCCATATTGATCTTATCCATGCGACAAAATAATTTTTAAACACGTTTTTGCAGTAAAATTATTTATTTATTTGCTTTAGCGAAAAAAGGTTCACTGTTCACACTTTTTTGTATAAATCAATGTACTTGTTGATAGCTACTACATATGAATATATTTGAAATATGTTTTTGTATCAAATTTAATAAGTCATATAAAATTGGTAAAATCGAGAAAACAAGTTCGTTTTTGTAACTTTGTGTGACTAATAAAAACATGAATAGCTACATGTTTTTGCCTTTTTAATGGTCTTGCATTGTCGGATAGATATACATAATTATGTAATATAAAGTGGTTTTTGGAAGTTTCCGTGAAAGGGAAGTCTGTGAAATGTTACGTCACAAATGTTTGTATTTGGTCTCTAATATGATATCAAAACTTACTAATTCTCTAAAAATGCATTTATGTATCTTTACTGAAGCATCATTTCCGCTAAGTCATCAAGTTCATATAAGTATTTCTCATATTCTATAGCATTAAGTTTTGGTAATATTTATTAACCGAGGAGCTGTAAAATAACAAGTTCATAAGGTACTTAATTTGTTCGTAATTGTAACTCAATTAACTAAATTAGTGCGTATGTGCAGGTTATAACAAATTGCAAATAATACTATACAAACAATCATAATTGAACAACCAAATAAAAGTAATTGAATAGATAATAGTACATATTATTTAAAGATGAATATCTTGCCATTACTCTTTGTTAGGCCTAAATGCATTTTTTATAACACTTTATGTGTTATTAATAAATATTAGCAGCAGCAATAGGAATTACCAGAGCTTGTTATGATAAAATTTCAAGTCATAATAGCCCTGATCGGTGAAGCCTTCTCCTGATGAAACTGTTGACATTGCATCGGTGTTGTCTGGTGGCGGCGGGGAGACCAATTTACCAGGGGGCCGATTTATTTTTACAATACCGAATTCATCTGTTTGCTCCTGATCGAATTCCATTTTGTTAGTGGGTGTGACCGCCATGCCTACGTTGAAGGAAATATTTTTAAGCCCGGTATGTTGTTTGCTCAGCTGAAATGAAGTTGGTTTCTGTTTTTGCGAAAAGTTTTCAGCAACGCTATTTGCTTCAACTCTCGGCTCATCACCGGCCAGATTCGCTGACATAGTATTCGTATTGTTTATGTTTTCTTCTTGAGCTTCTAATTTGGTTTCATGAATAATCGATTCCGGATAATTCTCGTGTACGATATCTTGTTCAGATTGAGAAGTGTGCAAAGCTTGCAAATCTTCACAAACTGAATTTATTATCGCTTCGTCTTTCACAGCATCATCAGGATTGCTTAATTTGCTGTAAAATATGTGTGGTAGGATATATTTTCTAGGTACTATATATATATATTAATTTAAAGGCGGTATGCGAATCAAAATAAAGCAAAATTACACTACAAAAGGAATAAATGAATGTAAAAACAAGAACAAACATTGCAAAAAGAGTCGTAGTCTTAATGAAATCATGAATGCACTGGACAGCCGGCAAAAACAAAAGTTTCAGAAATTTGTTTCGATAGTTTTATGACCTTTTCTCTTAAAAGGGATTTTTTTCTATACACATTATCCCGAGAAAAAGAAGGTCAATGCACCGGAGAGCAAGGCCTCCCTTGACTGCAGCTAACATATACTGGGGGCATATAAATACTACTGGCTTCAGTGATAGGATTCGTAGCTAGAGTCTTCCAAAAAATGACTCTTTGTCTGGTACCTTGTTGTAAAGGTAAACTTCAAGTTTTCTAAAGGAATTCTTCCCAATAAAGTTAAGATCAAAACATAAATCTCTGAACCCATTTTCTACAAGACTTTTTAAATTTCAGCTTCCTAGGCTCCGATTGATTTTTAATCTGGCAGAGAATTGTATACATAGAGGATTTCATTGTTTATGAAATATACTGAAACTGATTATAACCATCAACATGATTGACATGTTATTGTGATGGCAGGCAAAGGAGAAAGCTCCTATACACACAGGTTTGAGAACCAAGCATCTAGAGCGATCAAACATATTTTCAACTAATCGCGATGCACGCAGCACAAGCCCTTAACTTATGGAAGGGCTACTACCGCGGTAAGCAGTTTAAGCATAACACTGAATTCCAGCTTTGCAGGAGCTTAAAGTTCGGGAACACGCCCAGCGCGCTGCTTCAAGAGCAAGCATGACCTATATAGGCAATTAGGAAGATGTGAGCAAGAAAGTCAAATAGCCAAGACTTGTGCAAATGATCCCGGGGTATCTGGTCTAAGGCAGAGAACGCTGTCATGTAACATACTTAATGTACAGTAGCATAAAGACAAAGAATGCGTTTTTTTTTATATAGTGAGCCGTACTTATTTTTTTTTATATACACATGTTGAAGAATGTACTCGTACAGTATCCTTGGCATGTGTCACAACCATTAGTCGTTCAATATTATTATTTATCGAGTTTATAAAGCTTGTTCAAGTTATTGAGGCTTTATAACCTAACGCCGAGAAGAACTGTGGAGATTATCTGGAAGCATAAGTCATAACTAAATCAAATTCTTATTTGTATATTAAATTTGAATTTTAAATTTGAATGGAGGAAATAGAGTAGTAAATGGGCGGATTTACTTTAAATTTCATATTAGGGATTCTAAATGAGAAACTCAGAGGAATTTTTTGTGTTTGCTACTACTTCTACTTCCCAAAAAACCGTTTTACAGTAATTGATTTTCTCGGAAAAAGGCTCCAATCTCGTTTATACAAACTTTTATATGAATTTAAGTGAAGTTTGAGTTTAATAATTTTTAACGGCCCAAGGATTTTGATATCATAGAATGTGTATGCTAGTAGAGAGAGAGAGATATTCGTCTCTTTTAAAAGCTAGATGAGTTATTAATTAAAAATTGACTTGGAAAAAAATTAAATTTTCAAAAAATTTTTGCATGCTGCATCCGTTCAGGCGAAAATCAATACCTGATCGATTTGGGTTCTGGGAAAGGATTTTAGATAAAATTTCGCATTAATATATAAATACAATACATATATTATATCAAATCAGTAATGTTCGGTGTATAACCAAAGAGGATTTATTTTTTACTTAAATCCAAGATAATGAAAATAGTGTTATTTGTGGATCAGTTTTCCAACGATTAATTTATTTTGCAATAACGCAATCAATTCCAGTCGCAGTCAATCGAGGGTAAACATACAAGCCACAGCTCGCAAAAATATTTACAGGTACGCATAGTATACAATAAATATGTTGAAGCTTTAAGAACTGCATTTAAAAAAAAAAACTACAAGGATGGTTCAAAACACATTTCTGCTTACCTTAAAATGAAACACATAAAAACATTATCTCTTTCGAAAAAAAAAAAATAATAATTGTCTTTTTAATGTTTGTAAAAAATAAAATATCATAACGTGGACGTAACTAACAATTTAACATAACAAAAAATGTAAGAGTGAAATAAGTATACATTAGCAGCACATGATTAAATTTTCATTGTAGGTAATGACGGTGAAAGTTAATTTGCTAATATTATAAAATAAATGATCCAACCACTAAAATCGTGTTGACCGTTACGATATTCTGAAAAAAAAAAAACAAAAACAATAAAAGAGAAACACAAACTGTAAACCAAAAAATAGGAATAAAAAAAAAGCTAAATTAAAAACGGAAAAATGAAATCTATGAGGTGGAAAGTTTCATGTGTAGGTGTACAGTAATATTTATGAAATTTACCTGCTTGCTTCTCCTGTACTCGGCTTTGTACTGCTGTGAATTATCTGCAAAATAAAAAGTCTATGTCAAGTTTGCCATAAACGAGAAGTTATCTGAACAAAGGTAGTTTTATTTACTTTATCGAGCAATAGATAAGATAATGTGGTATAACTAAGCAAACGAATAATACTGGGCATATAAGACATATGCTCCACTTTTCTAACTTCGAATAGTTGAAAACCATAGACTTAATATATATGGACTGCTAGTAGCCAACTTCCAACTTCTAGCGCTCTTGGTTCAGAGCGGAATAAATTGGAAATAAATTATAAGAACCAGAAAAAAAGGCTTAGAATACATTTCGTCTTATAAGTTGATCAAGAGACTAAGTTTATTTAATAGCTCCTCTGTCCTCTATTTGAGAAATTTGAAGGAAATTCCATCTGATAGTGCAGCCCTTCCATCGTTCAGATGATTTGGATCCTCCAGTACATGTTCCAGAGCTATGAATCTATCCAAAATATCATTTTTAAAATTCTGAAACTGTCCAGAAAACTTTGTTGACTGAAATATATGTGGTATTGCATAATATTTCCAAAAAAAAAACAAACACAAGTAAAACAGCAGAAAAACTCATTCGCTTTCAATGTTGTGCAATTTATGCAGCAATAAATGCATAACAATGCGATTTTTTACTCAAATTATGTTGATTCAATCTTGATCTACCACATTTTCGATGCGATATCTAATGTAAAACATTCCGGAACAATTTTAATTTCAACCGTTTAACTCAGCAAATCTACTAACACCCAATAGGTGTCTCTAGCATTCTATGGAGAAATCCAAGATGGTTGGCAATTTGTTACACTTTTTATTCGCTTTGAGCCAAGAGCGCTGGTTATGTTCTCCTCACTTTTTGAGCAGAGCTTGTATGAAACTGACGTTTCACTAGTAGTCCATATAATATAGCAGAGACAAATCATACTGAGACCCCCAACTCGCAATCCTCTTGCCGCTGGCCCCCTCAATTTTTTTTTCAAATTCGCCATTTTGTATTCCTATCGGTGTTGTGTCAATTAAGAATCCTTGTGACATGCAAAAACATTCAAAAAATACAAAAATAAATGCTGCCAACCGCGGCAACCGTGGGGAAATGTGAAAGAGTTCGGGAATACCACATTTTTACATAATTGAATGCCATTGTGGACGTTCAAGTATCTAGTTTAGTAAGTCTGACAGCTCTCTCACTAGATGAAACTCGGCTCTGATTGGGGGAAATCGGTCGTGAGAGCAGATGTTTCAGTTGACGTTTATGGAGGGGTAGCCGACGAATCGAGTCGAGAAATTCGTGACTGAGTACTAAGTTGACAGTTCTTATGTGGCCGACGTAGAAAAAGTGACGTTACATCTCATCCAGACCAATCTAGTCGACTTAAGATAACTAGATTCTTGAATGTGCCCATTGGTTAGTTATTATAAATTGTTAAAAGGCGAATAATTTGATTTGTTTGGTTAGTAAAACTATCCAAAATATATATTTTATATACTAGAAACATACATCATCAACTTCGATTTCGTGTGTAAATTTTTCTTAAATAATGAAGAAAATTTGCTCAAAATGTTTTCATTTTCCCTCAACCAATCTACATTGTTCATTTTTCATAAATATTTTAAGCAAATGTACACTTGTTCCTAAAAAAAAATATTATTCACACGTAACGAACAATTTCAAATTAAACGGATAAAATTCTATGAACTCTGCCAGCAACTTTGCCCACAGCGGAAGTGTCTCATATTTCCTGGGAGTGTGTTGGTGAGTCGGAATTTTTGAAGTTTCGTGACATTTGTCAATACGAATTTCTATGTAACAAACTAGCGCACCAAATCGTGATCACTCCGTAAAAAATAGCTTGTAGGGAAGTAACGTGAAATCGGCCGAAGTTGGTGGTCTCAGTGTTCTCTCTGCTATCAGATAGGTAGATGGGTAAATGGGCGCATATGTGACAGTTGCCACTTGCCACAGTTTCATTTAGGGTTCATAGTGTTCATTACGGGAAACATCCGTGAGATAGGTACCTATGGGAAATAAAATGCAATCGCTGTTTTCTACAAAAATAAGTAGTTTTCGAGAAACACGGCAGGGGGTCAATTCTGGTTCTGTGAAAGAGTGAATCGAATAAATCGTTTTCACATTCGCTTTCATTTTTTCGATTCACTCAGTACTAAAAAGCGATTCTCGTTCAATAAGTGACAATATCGTGGTGAATTTGATGTCGCTCACTGTGTTGTACGACACCAGGTTCTCAATTTTCAATCTCTCACTAAAAACATTCATTTGAAAATGAGTACGTTTCACATTTCCGTAGAACGAGAATCGGAATTGCGGTGAAAAGGTGAAAACATTTTTATTTAACTTTTTCACCAGATGTTTTTTTTTTTTTTTCAAATCTATACCGATTCTATATACAAGGTGGCGCAAAAGTAATCCTCCTATCAGAAAATGCTATAAATTTAGCGATTGGCCCCTAATGTCAGTTCTGTTTTGACATTTGTGCAGTAAACACATGCGAAATACACGTTAATAAACAATGTTACGCTACACTGCTCCAGAACGCGGAATATTGGTGACTATTTATTTGAGCAATAATCGGTCGGTGACTTTGGCACAACGTTTCGTCGCAGATTTCATAGCCGTCCAACGCCTACTGGTGAAACACTGCGACGTTTAGCCGCTCGCCTCGAAGAGACTGGCACAACACGAGATGCTGCCAGGCGTGGCAGACCCCGGAGTATGTATGGTGTGCTGTTTTCGCTGGAGGAGTCATCGGACCTTTTTTCTTCGAAGACGTCGCGGGCCAAACGGTTACTGTGAATGGTGAGCGCTACAGAGCAATGATCAACGAGTTATTTTTGCCGCAACTTGATGAATTTGGATTGGAAAACATGTGGTTCCAACAGGACGGTGCAACGGCACACACTGCACGTGCCACAACCGATATGCTGAAGGATGCATTTCCCGGGCGCCTAATCTCCCGTTTTGGCGATTTGCACTGGCCAGCAAGATCGCCTGATTTGACCGCTCCAGACTTCTTTTTGTGGGGCTTTTTGAAGTCGCGGGTTTATGTCAACAAGCCTCAGACTCTTGCAGCTCTTAAAGACAATATCCGTCAAGAATGTGAGGACCTATCGCCGGAAGTTTTGGCCAAAGTGATGGAAAATGCCATAAAAAGGACTCAAATGACAATCAACTGTGGCGACTTGATGTAAAAAAAAATTAAAAGACGAAATAAAAATAATCCACAAGAAGAATCAAAGTTTTTCATTTTTTTTTTAAATTACAGCCAAAAAACATCGGAAGGTTATTTTTGCGCCACCTTGTACCATTTTCGTTCATGGCGGTCATGTATTAATCGCGCCAATGACGCGAACATGATCTATTTAGATCATTGATTTCCAAGGTCTACAACAATAATATGAGATCCAATTGTTGAGAGCAAAGGCGACAATTGGTGGCGCATTGGCATAGACAGCGCGGATTTAACGTTACCCCAAAGAAAACAGTTTAAGTGTTTGAAATCGCCCGGTTCAATAAACCCCATTTGATGCGCAATTATTTACTATCTAATCCTTCATCATCAACCTAACAACCGGAAACGACCTCTTACATGAAACCACAACAACAAAAAATGTCCCCTACCAATTTGCCGCCACTTTTGCCTCTGTGTTTGAATAATTTTCAACCATTTGACTTTTTCTGGTCAATGTACAAGGAGTTTTCACTTTCGCTACACAGCAGCAGCCAAAGCATTACATTGTTGGCGGCAGGCCAATTTTTCACTACAAATGTGTATACTGCAAAAGGATGTCGTCCTCAATCTAAAAGGCGATTTTAAACAATGGATAGAGCCGCTTTAGACACTTCATTGACGGAATAAGGTCAAGTGAACATTATTTGTTGTCGTGTTTAACATGCGCCAACAACAGCAAACGCCAATGTAGTGATACACTTATGTTGCATTTACATAGCGAGCACATTGCATGCGAATACAAACTGCCAACACACTTTTGTTTGGTCTGAAAAGTGCAATAGTTGACGATCCCTATAGGAGTTTTTTTGGGGCAGTGGAAAAACCACCGCACCTTTGGTGTATACTTTGATATCTAGGTTATCGACCAATGGAAGACCAATTAAGGGTTTTGTCGTGTTTCCGAACATGGACAGTTTATGCGAATAGGAAAACCCTACACAATTATCATTTTCATAAGGTATTTATCAATAAGAGACGATTAGTATGGTTAGTTGTGAGGAGAATATGCCTTTGCCGCTTAACAGAGAAGAGGGATTTATTACCTTAGCTTTGTATCTTCAAAGGCCTAAGGTCAACACAGACAACGATGCATAATACGAGTATGAATCTGAGAAGACAGCTACAATTTATGTAAAATAGATTAAAGAAAACAAACATTGTATACCGCTTGGCCCTAGTTTTTGAGCCAACACATTTAAATAATAAGTCGAATTGTACCAAAAGTTCAATAAAATCCTGACCAGTAGAATTGAAATGCCTGCCTACCTACCTACCCACCAAAGCATAAAAACGGAGCTAGTATAATTCCATTAAGTGGCTGACTATGACCATGAACATAAAATTAATAGAACAATTTACAATTTTCTTTAAAATGAATGGTAGTGTATTTTGGGCCGAAGTTGCGGGTCTCAGTATTTTTTTTCTATGCTGTCAACCATTTATTTGTATTATTTTTGGGAAATATAATAAGTTCATACCGTACACGAACGGGTTTAAGAAGCTTTCTTTAGACATATTTAGGAGAGGGGCATATCGTGTAGTTCTACTGAAGCTATTTAACCAAATCGAATTCAAAGTTTAGCCTTGGACTTGGACATCTCAAAGGCGTTTAATCAGGTTTGGCTAAAAGCCCTACCACTCAAATATCCACTTTTTACCACACTGAAGACACATGCAATTCAGAAAGATCAGCGTCCTTTAAGTTACCTATTTTGAGCAAAGAGCTACCTCTTTGCTGCTTTAAAACAACAACATAAAAACCAAGTTGAAATATACGCACCGAATAGCAACAACATAAACGGTTCTTTTATAAAAGATGACAAAAATGCTTTGAGAATGCAACGTTTGTCCATTTCATTTTACATTTTTGAATTTTGTTTTTATGGCTTGGAATTGATTGTTTTAGGGTTTTTGTCCTGAATTGTTATCTTCGAATTTCGTTTCAGACTCGGGCATAAGAAGTATTCTTGTCGAACAATTGGGACAAGTTGCGCAGAATCCTTGCTCGTCTTGCTTGGATACCTAAGATTCGACATAAGTTACATAGAATTTTCATTGCAGGAAAGCTAAAAATTACATACATTTTTAGGTGCATTTGCCACATCTTCAGGGGTTGGTTCAGGAGTCTGCAACTATCAGATTACCATATTTGCAAAAGAATTTCTTTTATTAAACATACATTGCTTTTTTAATTTATTTTGTGTTTTGAAGGCAGCGTTCTATACTTGTATGTACTATTTGCACTGTTCCCGTACACGATAGATTTTACGAAATATTCCAAAATTTCCCTACACAAAGTAAACCGGCAGTAAAAACGGCAGCCGAATGGACTGTCATAAAAAATTCGACGATGTTTTTACCAACGAAATTTCTGTCAAAAAAAACCGCTTATGTGTTTCCGCCTCAAAACCTTTGGTTAAACAGTTCCCGTAATTTTTAATTGTCTTGTCTCTCGCAGTCAAATTTTAAGCCCTTCCAAATTTGATACGTTTACTGAGCAATGTGCGGGAACAGACTTACGAAGAGGTAAGTAGATCAGACAAAATGTCGCCGTCTCATGAAACTACTCCAACTTTAATTAAGCATTATTTTTTTCTATGGAGACCGCTATACGCACTCGCAGATACAAGTATACAACACGGCCTTACACAAAAATATCAAACTAAATGTTTGTATTACCGTTGCACTATTATCAGGCTTGTTACTGTTCTGCCCTGAATTGTTACTATACGCACGCAACCCTGGTGGCGACAGACCCTTAAAAAAAAGTAAAACAATAAACGTTTATCTACAAACCGCACTTTACTTTATTACTTACCGAATTTTTTTGAGAAAATGGAGATGAACAACAATCTTTTAAATTCTCTTCTACAACATTTTGCAAGCCCTATAGTTCAACAAAGGTAAGTTAACAATATAGCAACAAAACAAGAAACCATTCGGAAATACCGATCTTTTCTCGTGGAGCTCATTTAACTTGGGGGCCCTCGTTATGGCATCCAGGGGATTCTTTTTAAACTAAAACAACACGTTATTTTACAAACAGACTAAAATGCTCTCTATACGTTTTACCGAATTCATCTTCCCGTGCCTCGAGACTTCACTCGGTGTAAGACTAATCTCGCTTTCCCTTTTCATTGCCTTGGCGGTAGAAAAACATTGATAAATATTTTATGTGCTTTTAAACAATAAGAATAACCTTACATTTAAATTATTTGATGGTGCAGAAAATGCAGTCTTCCCTGTGGCGAAGTTCGTATTTTGATCCATTTAATTCGATTGTTTGTTTGGAATGCAGAGAGTCTGTACGAAAAATATTTGACTACCGAATTTGCAAGGCAAATACGATTTGAATACATTCAAGCAAAGTATTTCAAGGGTAAACCAAATTATACCACATTATCATAGCTACTCAAAATACGATCAAAACCATTAAATATATAAATATACATAATAACAATTAATTAATGAATGCATTTGTATGATCGAGTAATAAGAATGTACCTCAGCCATACTGCAAGTCGGACGGGGTGCTGCATAACGTCCGACAGGAGATATTTGTGTTATTTGCGTACTGGGTGAATGGGTGTCCTGATGCCTTGTCCTCTTTTTGTGATCATCACCAATGAAATGTGGTCCAAATAACGCGGTATTCGGGCTATTATATGATGTTAAATAGAAGATATTTAAATAGAGGTGAGGAAAGTTAGTATCATGTATGTATTTGTACACAAAAATGTTCATGTTATTCACTAGTTGTGTGCAAATGGATTCAGAAAGATGTAACCGCAATGCAAAGAAAGCGTAAAATGTAATTTGTTTAATTACGTAAGCAATATTAATCGGTTTTATGTAGGTACACATATTTGCATATCGCGTGTTAAAAACTGATTTTGAAAATAATGTCGCAGCTCGCGTGCTTTTTGGCCTATTTCACTATGTTTATAACCTACATAATGTAGACCGTTTTTACTGTTGACTTACCTGTCGGTTATGTGTAATCCGTTTGCATGTCGATTGTTGCTTTCAGTTCTTGGCGGCCCAAAGAACCCTTCGTAAAGGACAAAATTATTTGACTGCGGTATGGTTTTCTCCATTCCGTAATGTTTTTTGAGAAAACCTAAAAGCTTCTCTGATGGTCTATCAATGGAAAGTTTAATTGGGCTCCAATTCTCCTCTGCGAGCATTGTTTCAAACAAATCCTTGCCCAGTCCAGCTCTTTGACGCGATTCATGAATGTAGAAGTCAAGAATGCATGGAGCTTCATCAACTTTCTTTGTTTCCCCGGATTCATCAAATAAATAAAGCGATTTTGTGCCAACCTTAAGAAGTCCAATAACAGCACCACTACAAATAATAATTGATCAAATTAAAATGCGGTTGTGGGAATTTGAATAGTATTTAAATTGATTTTTAAAAATCACCCAAAGTGATTCAAAAAAAGTAATGCTCATGGGGTCATTAATTCATATTGCCGTCGACATGTCGATTACAGTGTTGTAGGTACCTATCACGCCTCACCTACACACAGGGTACTGGTCTTGTCTATCTGGTCATGGCTTGCTAAACGTATAAGCGCAAGTGAAAGAAAATATCAAAACTAGTCGATAAGTCTTTTAAGTCTAAAATGCGCCTCTTACAAGGAAGAAGATTACTAAAATGAATCAGGATGTCGTGAGTGACTAGAAAGACAGTAAGGTATCTGTCTTGTGAGCTTCAATATTTTTAAGTCTGCGTTTTATTTCATATTTAACAGTCAGTGAGGATTTTAAGGCCTAGGTAAAATGCTAAAGAGGAGAATTGAAGGTAACGGGTTCTTCAACCACTTAAAAACTATTGGTTACCCAGCAACCAAGAGCCTATGATGGATTAACTGTTTTCGAATTATTTCAAATACAATCGAAAAGGATATCCAAGACAACATGAACGTCTGGAAAAAAACTTAGACTAACTAACTTCACTGCAAGACGTAACACTACTGTAACCAGTACACGGTTTTGTCGCCTCAATATTAGTAAAGGAAAATGGCTGTTGCCGGGCCATAAAATTGTCCAACGTTTCGAGTTGCCAAAATTACCTTGTTGTACGCTACTAATGGAAATCTCACAACGCCACAACAACGAAGAAATTTTGTGAGGCGATTTACCATTGAGATTGCTACAAGCTGCCAGAACCCTTGCCGTCAACCATTCAAGAAGTCCTATCCCACCAGTACTAAGTGCCAATAACCTATGGTAGTGGATGCCAACAACTCATCAGAAATCGATGTGCTAAGTGTCCGAAAACTACCCTCACGAACCGTTGGTTAAATGAAGAGTGCCTCCGAGCGCCTATGCAGCAAAAAACTCGCGTACGAAGCAGAATATAAAAAAACTGTTGTGCTCGCCTGTGTAAAGAAAGATATTTTTATTTTATTTTTAAGATTTTAAGGTAAACATATTTCTTTTCTTTCTTTTTTAATTTTTCTTTTAGTTCAGAGAAAAGGTTATGCTACTTAACAAAATTCTACCATGATGCAAAGGATAAAATCGAATATTCTTACTTTCCCAATACAACAAAATATTTTTTAAGAAGTACATAAAAGGAAATAATTGTATCGAGTATTTTGCGATGAGTTAAAGCCATGTGAATGCGGTATGTAGTTATCTCTCTACTGGAAACGAGTAGAGCCACAAATTTAAAATCACTAGAGTTGTAAAAGAATTATCAGCTAAGAAAATGTCACTCACGCAAGAAAATTTGCATACTGTAATAAAAGGAAACATTTGATCAAAGGCGTTTTAAAGTACAAGGCTGTGTCGTATTAGGTCAAGGTAAAGGACTATTGCGTGTCAAGAAGTTCATGAATTGAGTGTAATAAAACAATTCGAAACGAGCCTCTTGTTCAAAGCCGACAACACATAATAAATATAATTAATTACAGCGGGCAACTTCATCTACAATCGAGGTATATGTGGAACAAAATTAGACATAATGTGGAAGCAAGCATGCGAATACTTAAAGGCTTATTTAAATTACATAGAATAAAGTAGTTATAATCCTTAACTATGTAGTATTTTTTGTCCACGACTTTTAAATAAATAAAATAAAAACCTAAAAGCATGCTAAGAATTAATTAAGTTGCAAAATATACCCCAAGTGGGTGGTATGCGTGCAGACGCAAAATCAGCGTAGCAGTGTGGTATATAAAATTTGGAAAATCCACAATCTAGTACTATATAACTATTTCGTATGAGTTAAAATGTCCAGTAGTGAAGTGGTCATAAACAGCTCTTTTTCATACGATGAGGATTAGAAGTGCATGATGGGAGAATTCGATTTGTTCTATTTTTTTTATTAATTGTCGTAAGTTTAGGGTATTACCCAATTGAACATAACCAAAAACATAATCAAATCAAGCATCCGTAGCAACTTAATATGTTTTTAGTATAATTTTAGCCAAAGCGATGCTCATTGTCTAGTGCGCTGTGTTTAGGTTATTGGGGTTATAAAGAAGCGGGAAGATACTGATTTGATTAATATCGTGGAGACTATTCTGGAAGTGTACGTCAAGTGTAATGTTGCATTTACACCATCACGCATTTTTGCACGAGACGAGACAGAGAGATCCGTTTGTCCGCAATCAATGCTAACAAAGTCTTAAGAATGAGATCACAAATCAGACGCCTAAAGTGTCATGGATGTTCTACCCATAATTATAGATACGTAAAACGGAAATAAACACAATTTCCGGCGAACAACATCTCTACAATCACTTGAAAACATTTCTATTTCTGATTTAAAACATGTGAAATAAGAGTTGTAATAAGTCTCAGTAAATTAAACCCACAATTTATCAATCATCAAACAATTATCAATTATCAAACAATACGAAATAAATAAATAATTGTCCCTTCATCTCTTCCGGAAGCCATTTTGTTTTATAGGAAAGCGAAATTTCGTACGCCATCGCTATAAAAATATCAACGTGCATAGCTTCCCCATAATTCCTACCACGTAAACAAGATGGCCGACCAAAAAACGTGCCACGTTTTTTTGCGTGTTAGGTAATGCCTTCCCTTTCAATCACACGGCTATTTAGTATTTAGTATCCCTTTAATCTTAGATGCGGCATAAATCAAATCCTTAATTATGAAAAGAATCTATAAAGAATCACTGAAGACTGAACATTTTCAATCGATCATTGATATACGAAGTCTGCCACCTTGCTTTTTAGGGTGAATAGTTCTTTTCAACCAGAGTTCTTCCAGCGGTAGAAATTCTACCATTTTAGTGACCTAGCTTATACACAATATATTACAAAACAAAATACACACAGCATTATATCTCTGCATAGTCTCCCCAACAAAGAAAAATCAATCGAATAGGTATGTTGTGTTTAAGGCAGTGAAGGTGGTTCTCAACTATTTGCCTTTGCCTATTTAAATACAAGACATGATAATATTTATTACTACAAAAAAAAACGGATAATTGACAAGAAATTCGAAACTATTGTATATAAAAATAGAAAAATTCAATTTCAAAAACTTACTTATGACCTGCCTCTGCGTCTGCTAGCAGATAAATTTTTTGGTTATCAGACATTCTAAGCCTCTGAGCTGAAGTAACAGCTTTGGATAGCTTCTGTGATGAGGCCGAAAGTTCCCCAAGTCTATCTATAATTTCGGACATTTTCGAGGTTGTATCCCTGGAAAATAAATTTACAGCACATCAATTGGACGTTTACAATATAAAAAAAAAATATAAAACTTACAGCGCCATACGCCGGTCACCTCTAAACGTGTGTGGCAAAAGATTCGATGTAATCTTTACGATTGGCTGGGGAAATAAGGGCTTTATATCAAATCGGAATTCCACCATATTCGTGCTTAGATAGTACTTGTAATATGTGGCACCAAATTAGTCAAGTCTCTGAAAATACAACAATTTAAAAGAAAACAATAAAGGTCTGTGTGTATATAAAAATTAGTTTGTTGCTAAAATACATTGATTTATAGAAAAACTTAACTGTACAAAAATGTATGTACATATCTTTTCGTGTGCACGTTTGAAGTTTACGCCACTCGGCGTAACTATCTTCGATTTTATAATTATGCTTTGTAGTAACTGACGTGTCATCGGACTCCTTTGCTATAAACACAGGAGCTCCCCAAGGATTTATAAAGGGTGATTTTTTAAGAGGTTTAGAACTTTTTTTAAAAAAAAAACACAAAAAATTCGAAAAAATGAATGAAATATTTATTTGAATCGATAGTTTGAACCTTGCAATTTAATGTTTAAAGATAATTTCATGCAAATGTTGACCGCGGCTGCGTCTCAGGTAGCCCATCCGCTGAGTCCAATTTTGGCATACTCTTTCACACATATCGGCCGGTATATCACGAATGAATGCATGGATGTTGGCTTCCAGTGCGTCAATCGAAGCGGGCTTGTCCCTATACACATTACCCCCACAAAAAATAATCTAATGGTGTCAAATCGCACGATCTAGGCGGCCAATTGACCGGCCCGGAACGTGAAATTAACTGTTCACCAAACTCGCCTCGCAATTGCGCCATTGTTTCGCGTGCTGTGTGGCATGTGGCACCGTCTTGTTGAAACCACATATCATGCAAGTCAAGAACTTCCATTTCGGGCAAAAAAAAGTTTGTTATCATCGCTCGGTAGCGTTCACCATTGACAGTAACGCTGCGATTCGCATCATCTTTGAAGAAATATGGCCCAATAATGCCGCCGGCCCATAAACCGCACCAAACAGTGGCTTTTTCGGGATGCATTGGTAGCTGTTGCAATGCTTCTGGCTGATCTTCACTCCAAATGCGGCAATTTTGCTTATTTACGTACCCATTCAACCAAAAATGAGCCTCATCGCTGAACACAATTTTTCGATAAAAAAGCGGATCCTCGGCCAGCTTTCCAAGAGCCCATTCACCAAAAATTCGGCGTTGTGGTAGGTCGGCTGGCTTTAGTTCTTGCACCAGCTGTATCTTAAAAGGCTTTACGGCCAAATCCTTCCGCAAAATTTTCCACGTAGTGCTGTAACAAAGGCCTAACTGCTGGGAACGGCGCCGAATCGACATTTCGCGGTCTTCTGTCACACTAGCTGATACGGCCGCAATATTTTCTTCACTACGCACAGTACGTAAACGTGTTGGTGGTTTAATGTCCAACAAAGTAAATTTGGTGCGAAATTTGGTCACAATCTTCCGAATAGACTGCTCAGAAGGTCGAGAATGCCGATCATAAAATGGAAGCAGCGCGCGATGAACATTTCGAACCGAGCACGAATTTTGATAGTAAAATTCAATAATTTGCAAGCGTTGTTCATTTGTAAGACGATCCATGGTTAAATTGCAAACCAAACTGAAGCTGTTTGACAGTGACACAAGGTACTAAACACACGTCAGCTGTCAAAACCAGTGTTGCCAAAACCAAACCAGCTAAAAAATCACCCTTTACATTCCCCAACTCTATGTCTCTATTCATATCAATGGCCTTCTTGGGTCGACAAATAAAAGGTGCATTCGTGTGGATATTTGAATTTGTAGTAGCATATTCTATTACAAAAATTTAGTGTATGCAGCATACTGATGCGCATTTTGGTTCCAAGATGATCAAGGGTTTTATTTTCGCAAGAGAATGCATCATCGTTATTGGTGTCATTAACGGAGGACTGCCTCAAGGCCAAAGTGCCAGAAGATTAAACTTTTCTTACAACTATACCTCTGACCGAGTTGCAGGGATAATGAGGATGGTGAGGCTTCTTCCGCCATCTCAGTAACTGTCCTGCCTAAATTTTTCTACAATCTTGGGAATTCCATATTGCATTTGTAACTTTAATAATAGCGATGGCCTCAAGATCAACCACCGGAAATGACAAACATCTGAGAACTGAGATTATAACTGTCCTGAGAAAGCATCCTGATTCATTCGGTTTATGTGCTGTTAGACTTATTGTAATAAATGTACACTTTATTTATTTTAATGCTGGCAACCCCATCAATATAGCTAGGTATGTATGATTACTTCCAATGACATTTTGTAAATTGAAAAAGTGCAGTTCATGTTTGACCACTGAAGCGAGCAGAGTAATAAAGTGCTTCACATAAACACACGGCATTTATTTATTACAACTATACTAAAATGCATAAAGACATCCGGTCGACAGACAAAAATGTACAAAATCAATCTCTTAAATATGTTTAATAAGACTTCGCATAGCTGAACAATCTGCATGCTTCTAAATAAATTCAACATCACAAGAAAAAGAAGGTACGAGTATAGACAAATAACGATTGTCTATTCACTGTGAAATTACAATATTTTTAATCACGAGACCATCAGAGCATTGAGATAAACAACCATGAACATTTGGATAGCATTTGAACATTTAATTTAAATTGCAATAAAAAAGCTGTGCACAATGCGCAAAGATTTATCTACATATTTACGGTTCCAGGGTTAAGGCAACGGACAAACAACAACTAAATCTAATATAATGGAGGGAAAAGTCCAATTCAACTGAGACACATAACGTGTGTAGACCGTGCATAGTTATCTAAGTAAATAAAGACTTAGCGCGGTACTAATCATCAGTTTAGTGTCCGCGTTCTATTTTACAAACTCACAATGGCGAATTGTTTTATATAAAATTATCTTGTGCACAAATGATTCAACTTTTTGACTGTGGAAACCAGAAAAGGTAAAAAAAATAATTAATAGGCATGGTCGTCATTAGTTTTAGAACTAATGTCAGATCATCCAGAAGAAAATTGAATAACAAGTCCGAGTCCGTACAATCAACAACGAATCGAATATTATGTAGGTAGATGTTTTGGCCGATTCAAATAAAATTACATGGAATTTAGTTTCGGATGCTTATATTTATTACGATTTAACGAAGCTGATTTCTTTGAGGATCCACGAACGTTTTAAGTTCCCGATGATAATAACCAGAGACAATACTGAGACCACCAACTCCGGCCGATTTCCCGTTACTTAGCCTACAAGCTATATTTTTATGGAGTGTTCACGTTTGGTGCGCTAGTATTCTTACATAGAAAATCGTATTGACAAATGTCACGAAACTTCAAAAATTCCGGCTCACCAACACACTCCCAGGAAATATGAGACACTTCCGCTGTGGGCAAAGTTGCTGGCAGAGTTCATAGAATTTTATCCGTTTAATTTGAAATTGTTCGTTACGTGTGGATACAATTTTTTTTTAGGAAGAAGTGCACATTTGCTTAAAATGTTCATGAAAAATTAACAATGTAGATTGGTTGAGGGAAAATGAAAACATTTTGAGCAAATTTTCTTCATTATTTAAGAAAAATTTACGCACGAAAATACACAACCATGTTTGTCCCAATATGTTTCTAGTATATAGAACATCAACTTTAGATAGTTTTTCTAACCAAACAAATCAAATTATTCGCCTTTTAACAATTTATAATAACTAACCAATGGCATTCAGTATAATGTAAAAATTTGGTATTTCCGAACTCTTTCACATTTCCCCACGGTTGCCGAGGTTGGCAGCATTTATTTTTGCATTTTTTGTATGTTTTTGCATGTCACACGGATTCTTTTTTGACATAACACCGATAGAAAAACAAATTGGCGAATTTGAAAAAAACTGAGGGGGCCAGCGGCAAGAGGATTGTGAGTTGGGGGTCTCAGTATGGTTAGTCTATGATAATAACTGTAATTATCGAAATTGTTCGGAACCGTACATCTGATTGATGTCACAGAACAAACAATTTTATTCCTTTATTATTATTATTATTATTTGGGAAAAGGGCATATTGTACAGCGGCCTTTTCTTCTATTGCTCCCTCATAAGAGTTCCTCTCGCAATAAGATTCCATTTAAAATGCATCTTTGAGTGCCTGATGCATTATTTATACGCCTTGGTGGAAGATGTTCCTCCTATATCAGTATCCCTAATCCAATTTTCCTTATATTTCTATATTTTCCTTTAATATTTTTCATATTTTTAATAGTGCAAAAAACACACACAGTGGTATCACTGCTTCAATTTCAACTAAGCAACCCAGCAGCTGCATATATTTGCCATTACCTTGCACCGGATTTTTAAGAAGAAGAAGAGCTGCTCTTCCTGCATAAAAGAAGACAATTAAGACAAGAACTTTAATATTCGTTTGACAGTCAGCACAAGCAAGCCTTGTCTACTCCATTGCAAATAACTAATTTTAAAAATTGTAAGGAAAATATAAAGACCCTTTGTTATTTTTTTAAATATAGAATAAGACTCTTATACTAGCATAAACTTATATGTTGGAACAGGTGACGAAGAGAGTCTCGGGCTCAAAACGCGTGCGCAGAAATTCGAGAGTTAGAATAGGTAGTCATTTTTTAGCTCCTACACATCAGCAGCTAAATTTCAAAATCCGATGCTGCGACGTCTATGTTATTTAAATTCCTGTTGTTGTCGAGCTAATGTCACTTTCGATGGATGCTTAATTTCGATGATAAATGCTTCTTCATCTTCATTTTGTGCTTATCCATCCGGTTTCTTATTAAGTCATTCACAACGAAAACAATTTCCGATACTTGCCTACCACGCAAACAAATACTTTAAACTTAATCTCCTGTGGGTGGACACTGTACACTGTTCTATAGATGATTGATAACTTATCAGACCTTCATAACTAGAATTCTTTTTTAAATACCGGCTTGAGCCAGAAATTTAAAATTGAATTTTTGACCATCTTATCATTTCCTACTGAACTTTGGTGTACTACATTTATGAGAAATATGACATTCACAAAGAAATCTAGAGCAAAAAAAAAAAAACAATGCGGGAATTGCAAAAAGTTAATGGCTGAAATATTTTATTTTTTACTTATTATTATGTGATGTTGTGAAATCGCCATTCGTGAACCTCGATAGATATAGATATTTGGCGCAACAGGTCCATATGGGAGCCTAAGTCTCTCAGCACAACTATTGGTTAATGTGAAGGGAATGGAATACACTTTTAATTTGGAATGCCGACTCTGAACATCCTCGTTATGATGTTTTTCCAGCTTAGCTATACTATCGGCTGTTTGCGAATTTCAAGGCTGTTTGTCCAAATTGCGTTATCGTACGGGACATACTCAGCTATAAATTAAATCAGATTTTTTTCGAAAGCCCGGTGTGCAAACAAAAGGGAAATAAAAGATCGACAAACAAAAGAACGGAATTGTATAAAGCTGGGGTGGATGGCTCATTGAAGTTTCGACACATGCTTTCAACTCCAGTATAGTCTTCTTATTTTTTATTTTGGTTTTGGTGTCTAAATATTTGTTATTAGTAAATATAACCGTCTAAGAAGCACTTGAAGTCCGTCCTAATATTTTTTTACGAACCATTGCTGTCTTTTCCGGTATTGACGAAAATCTAAACCTTTACAAAGGTATCTTTAAAACTGTCAATACAATTTTTGAAACCGGAAAAATTTCATATATTCAACGAAACATCAACTGCCGGCCCACTGCTTGTATAATTCTAGTCCTTAAATTAGCACATGTTATTGAATACCAAAGGACAGAAAAAAAAAACAGCTGAATATCCACCAAAATAGGTATCAAAAAGATGTTCACTAGCAGCTGTCACCTTAAAAAAAGCAAACCGGATAAGACTGTTGCCAATTTGAAGCATAATTATGTAAAATAAAAAATCACATAAAACGATTAGGGAAAACCACATCATTCAAGTATTCTCCATAAATACCACTGCGCGAATACGACTTACACTTCTGAGCCCAGTTTTCTATACCTTATGGTCCTGATGTCTTCCGGATAATAACAGAGAGCATATAGACTTCAAAAAAAGCCAGAGGTTTCAAATCACACAAATGATGGTATTGATCGAACATTAAAATTATGTTTCTGTAATGACGATTCCTGAATGGCATTGAGTTGCTGATTTGACTAAATACGGGAATTAGCGAAACCGTAGTGCCAAAAATGGGCTTCATCGCTGGGGCAGATTTTGCGAACTATAAAAAAAAAAAAAATACGTAACTAGGTGTAGGTACCTACCTGTCCGGCTTTACCCGTGGCCAGGACCTTTCTTGCTTAAATATGTTCTTGTCTGAAGTCCCACTTACATTTCGCAAAGTGCTTTGTTTCGATAGTACAGAATTTAAGCCACCATGAGTGTTTTCAATGTTCTTTAACTCGAGGTTACGTTGAAAATGTGTTGTTCCCTCTAATAATATTAAAAAAATATCAAAAATAAATAATCAAATTTTCACAAGCTCTACCGAAAAATCCTTTCACTTCAAACAATTTTCTCACCGTATGTTCCTTGAGCGGAGACAAACACAACAAACAAATCGGACAATTCGGTTCTCGAGTTATGGGCGGTCTTACGTATGCAACTTGATTTGTTTACCAGTCGGGTAAAAACTAAATTATAGAAGGGTCAATATTTTCAATTGATTTCAATAAACACTTCTTACCAATGAACAACAAGATTTATTTGTTGATAATAACTGCAGCTGTCATTAACTCATAGCAAAACAAAAACAGAATATACCCCCCTGGCAGTATACTTGACGTATGTATCAGCAGATATACGTAACGTATACCTACGTCTAATATCTCGCCGTCCACGCCAATACTAAGCCGACAGTTGATTGCATCGACAGAGTGCACTGCATACGCCAATTTAAGCCTTCAAGAAAAACAACAACATGTTTATCACTTTTCTTACGCTATGCATGGCAACGAGTGGAGTAGGTAGCAATACGTTTTACAGAAAACAGTCGACTTGACCATGAATGCAATAAGCACCTGTTTGATTGGTTCGCACATGCATTTATTGAACGTTGCATTATTAACACACCCACAATGACACTTTGTATTCCAAGCAGGTGGCGAAAATTGCTTCCAAACAAATTAACAGTTTCGTGTTTGACATAAGCCCAATGATTTACAAATTAAAGCGAATAAGCTCCTACGATAAAAAGAAAAATAAATTAAAGAAATACACAATTGGAGAACTGTGTGTGTGATGTCACCGCCGACGGTGGAAAATTGACAAAATGTAATTTCTTATGTTCTCTGAACACGAAAATTAATAATGATGTCAGAGAGCTTTACGTCTTATTTTTGTTTGTAGCGCTTTGCGTTCCCCTCTACATTTCTTTTATCATCTTATGTACATAGTAAATATGCGTCAGATATGTACGAAGGTAAGTATGTGATGTAGGTACCTCCAGAGCAAAATCGCAAAGTAATTTGGTTACTCTAACTAATTCATGTGGGTTTTCGGGATAACTGAACAAAGTAACAGCTGGGTTCATTCTTAATTTACAATGATTTGTAAATTAACTTACGTTTTTATCTGTTAGGTGACATACATATTGGTTTGTATTTTATTTTATTTGACCTTATTCCAAGTCTTTGACTGTTAATCTTTTTATTTTATTGTTTCTATTCGCTCGAGACACGGCTACTTAACGAAATGTTCTGTCAACACAAGCGATTTTTTTTTAATTTTTCGATTAGTTGTATTCTACAGTTTTTGTCTACTTCCTCTAGTTATCTTTCCATAAACTAACATGAAATATTAATTAAACATCTTGTTTCAAAATTGAGGCTAACAATATTTTAACAATGTGCCGATCGAACTTCGTTGACCGTTGGTCATCTTTCAGTTTGCAAGCAAGTTAACAATATCTGTAAACGACTCTCAAACCAAAACCTTACTTATCTTTGAAAAACAATATACACATAGATAACATTAATACTGTCTACAAATTAGTATTAGAAATTAAATTAATCATTTAAAGTACTTTAGATTAGCCGAAAGCCCTGGAAACTGGTGTAATTTATTTACTGATTCATACAATTGTTAAAATAATATTTTTTTAAGACAAAAATTGATTATCTCAGAAACACTTTTTCAAATAAGCTACTATGTCATACTACTCTGTTAGCTGCGTTCGCGCCAAAGACTTCTTTAAAAAAAGGAGAGTGAAAAAATAATTGTCGTCAAAGTCAAAACACATATATGACAAAACATAATGGGCCTTACTAATAATCATTTTTAACCTTCACACTAAATATTTTGTAGGTCACAATATGAAATTTTGTATGTAAAATTTCACCACTGTGAGTTCGAAAAAATTAGCGTGGACACTAAAAATGATTATTAGTATCGCGGGGTCGCTCCGCTTTAATACGCAGTTAGTAGTAGTAGAAGTACTACTTCTTATTTGTTCTCTACAGTATAAGTAAAGGTTTTTTTTAAACCAAAGCAAAATATTTCAATTACAGTATACATTTCGTACGCTTATTTTCATATTTTGGGATCATACAGCTTAAAATTTGTTTGTGACAAAACAAACAAGCATTGCAATCTGACATTTGGCAAGTGTGTGGTGGTAAGTTCAGGGCAAATTTTTAAAAATATTCCGGACTCTGTGAAGTGGAATATAATTTTGTTTCTTTGTGATCTAAAGCTTAGTACGCTGCTCGAGCTAAATTTTGGCTCCCATACAAAATTCTCTGCAAAATTTAGCTGAGTTAAATTTAAGCGAGTCCAGCAGCTTGAACTAAAAAAATTAACTTTTGTTTAAAAATGAACATCAAGTACCTGTCAAAATTCAGCGTGTCCATTTAAAGGGTCGACACGATTTCTCAAGCTAAGTTTTGACAGATCCTTGTGTTCTGTTGCGTTTTTGTGTTGCGGAAAAGTAAGCAAGTATATGAGCTTTTTCAATGACTACCTCGGCGAGAGACACCTAAAATCAGAAATGGTTGAAATAAAAGAGAATTAAATTGTCTAACGAAGTTTTTTCAAAGAAAAGCTGTTTTCTATGGCACGTATCCACAGCGTACTATAGATGTAAAAATGTAGCTAGGATTCCAGCAACTAACTAAGTTTAAATATAGGGAAGACAAAATCCATGTTTATTAATGACATAAGCGAAAACCGAATTATTATATACAATGAAATTGTTGAATTAGTGGATCAAATCAAATATTTAGGTCCTGTGATTGATAATAAATTGAATTTCAAAGATCACATTAATTACGTGTCTAAGAAAATAAGCAAAAAAGTAGGTTTTTCGCTCGTATTAGAAAACGTATGTCAATGTCTTGTGCAATTAATGTATATAATACTTTTATAAAGCCTCACTTTGAGTATTGTTCAACAGTTATTTATATGGGAATTATTTCGATGATAGATAGATTGCAGAAGCTACAAAGTAAAGCGATGAGAATAATCTTGTGTAATAATATTTGTGTAATAAATTAATATATGTTGGTGATGTACATAGATATAATGTAAGGAACAGAAGCGAAATAAGGCTCCCTCTATTCAGAACGCGGTTTGCCCAAAACAGTTTAATGTACAATGGGTTAAAATTATTTAATGAACTCCCCAATGAACTTAAAACTGAAAATAACCTATTTAATTTAAAGGGCAATCTTATTAATTATATAAAGACCAATTATACATAAGTCTTTATTATATATTTACTTTAATTTATATGTAAAAATGTTAAAATAGCTATTTTGTTGCTAAATAAAGTAATGAAATGAAATGAAATGAGAACACCTTAAATTAGTTAAGCTCGAGGTCAACCACCATACTAAGCTTAGGGGAAAATAATACAAAAATCCTCCAGTGAACTATTTCTGCAGTTTAATTTATGCCACAATTGCAATCAGTTGCTCATTTGTAAGTAATTGCAGCCACGACACTCATCAGCGACATGCATAAACAAAAACAAGGCTGCTATAAAAGTTGTCAGCCCATCAGTGTTGTCGTAGAAAGATTTAAAAAGTTAGCACACTAGAAACTATGTGCCAAAATACCAACAAGAAACTAAGCATGTTTAATGAAACATTGGCATTATTATGTTTCGAAAACGGTTTACACGTTTGCTGTTTTAAACCTCAACCCCTTGAAACTGAAAGACGTTTCGTGTAAGTTTTTGGAAACGACCCTCTTTAGAATATTATTTCGGATGAAAAAGGTAGTGGCACGACCTCGTCATGTGAAGTAATTCCAGATCTTTAAATTTGTCAAAAATGTCTTGCCTTATTTGGACGTTTGTGATAATTAATAAATAAATAGCGTAGCTGACTGATTTTCGAACATAAAAGGTCTGTTCCTTTGCTTTTAAATCTTACGAATTTTTACGAATTTTTACTCAATGCCGTTCCTAACTCGAAAAATTCGTAAAAGAGAGCGGCATCGAGAGAGCAAGAAATTACCCCTCCACTGAGAATCTTACGAAAGTAAATAAGTAAGTAAGAGTAAAAACTCAACAAATTTCTTGGTGTAAGAATTGAAAAAGCTGTCAATTAACAGCTGATTCGAAATTTGTTGTCCTATTTGTCATTTGTTTTGATTTCTTGTATATTAAAATGGTATCAACAGGCGGAAAAATAAAATCGAATGTTCTCCTTAGATTCTTTTGGTGGCGACGAAATTCTTTCTCGCTGTAAGGAGTAAGAAAGGACAATCTCCTCCACGTAATTTTTAATGCTGTGCCACTTTTTCCTCTTCTCGAATGCTTGTAGTTTAATAAGTACAAACTCTTCCATATACTCGGATTCATGAATTCGATTAGTTCCGAATCACTTTCATCGCTAGGTAGATCAATCAACTAATTTTGTTCGTAAATTAGCAAATTCTTCGAGTTTATCCGATATTTTAACGACTTTTCGTACAACTTTTTTGAATTTTTGAATTATAAATCTGTCGTTTTTCATAGATTACTACAAAAGCGTTCCCTAACTTTTTCGTAGGTGTCTCTCTCTGTGAGAGAGTCTATCCCCACCACTGCCGTTTTGGCAGTTTTTTCCATTCTTACTACAAAAGTAAAGGAACAGACCCAAAGTGATCAAATGGAAAAAATTCGGGAAAACAAATATGCTGCCATTTGCCATGCAAAGTGCCCGTTAGTTAGTTTTGAGGCAAAGTGAGAACAGAATATGCCAAAATGAGGCAGCCGAAATGGATGTCTTGACAGGGTCAATAGTGGCAATGCATTTATGAAAAGAAGCATCTGTGATTTTACACATATGTTTAGCGCTTGTGAATATATCGATTTATTTATTTATTTGGATTAGGTATAATGAGTTTTAAACAGATGACAACTTTCTATATAATATATCGAAAGTTAAGTTTGGAATAAAAAATTTTATGTATGTACTATTTTTAATGACAGCTTTCCCCAATTCTAGGACAAAGTTGCTTAACCTTTCCAAGGCGAACAGTTTAATAAAAAAATCATATCGTTATCAGAAAATATTACACGACGTGACCCCCATTGTATTAGAAAAAAATTGTTCCGTATATATACGATTACATACTAGAGAAACAAAGGACTAACTACTAAAGATCAATACACTTCTTATCAACAATATTACTCAAATCTGAAAGTAACACAAATATCTGATTCAACAGCTGATGCAATAGTGATGCCATATTGAAAACAAGGTATTTCTTTTACATAAACAACATATTATAGAAACAAAGATAAATTTTCAAACTGCAGAACGGAATCGTTCCCACTAACCTAAAATAAAGTACACGGATTGGTCGTGTCGTGCGTAAAGTGCTAGACATTTAGCGGTCAAAGTGAACCGGTCACTGACTATATGTACTTTTCACTTTAAAATTGTTTTGTAAGTTTTGCAATAAAATAGATGGAACAGGAGAAAAGGAACATTTTGTATGTGCTAGAGCTCTAAAACAAAATCATTTATGTAATTGTTTCATTAGGAAAAAAAGATAATTTTTTTTTCATTTGGATCACTCATTGCACATATTAATATTTTGTTTTCGAGATTAACACCTATCAAATACTCGCATTCTCAAATACGTAATACCTACTCGTTTTATGTTACGTGTGCCACGGTGTCACGAGGTCTGAAATAACAATCTGACAACCTAGAAAACCACAAGCCACATAACCCCAATATACGATCTAATTTTTCGCAAAGTTTTAAATGCAAATGTCTTAAGGAAATTAAAAAAAAAAACAAAAACACAAATTAATGCATAAGGGCTAAGTTATCCCATGGGAATTAGTTTGTTTTTATTAGGAACATAAACAAAACAAATTTATTATGTTTGTTTCCCTGGCACAAAAGCTCTATGCCACGCGCCCGTCAATGGCACGCGATCATTAAATCGCGGGGATCCATGAAATCCACGTTTGGCCGAACTTTATTGATTGAAATACATGCATATCGTCAACGATTGCGCCAATGAATTTACAACCCAATGCCGTAAGATAATAATTGTACCTATCTTCCATTCCCTACAGAGATGTGCATTTGTTGTCTGTCAGGCGGACAGAATTGCGAAAACCATTTTGCGAGTTCCCCCATTATCTGTCTTCAATTTCGGAAATTTCCACGAAAACATTTACATTAAATATATTAACAAAATGACGAAATAAATGCACAACTCGCCCTATCGTAGCGAGTTAACGCATAGGGCTATTATAAACAAAGGGATGATAAGATAATCAAACCAACAAATCGTTCTTAAATCGGTATCATCAACAGTTTCAAATAAAAAAAAACCCTCAGTAATTTTTCCTAGTTAGTTAAAACAATCATACGATTGTAGATTGCAAGTTGCTATGTCTCTCTGCCACGGGAGGAACCAATAGCCAGACAATGATAACGATTTTGGGATTTTTCTTCTTGGTAGGTACATAAAATCACTCTTTGTGCCCCATTCTGTGCACCACTAATCGCTTTTGCTTTCAAAAATAAATCTGAATGTTGAAATGTGCTTCATATATCGGCGCTTCTGTATAGAACTCTAGGGTCTAGGCGATCGCCAGTCGCACGTGAATTCCATACAAAATAAAAACGCCTACCAATACAGTCAGATCAGAAGGCTTTTAATACCTACACGTGCACTGTCCACAGCGTCTATTTGTTGTTCCCCCAAGAAGTGTGTTTCGTTTCCATGGCAAATTATTTTATTCCGTATTACATAACAAAGATCCAGCATGTAGGTTCAAAGATGTGCAAAAAATAAGCACAAAAAAAAACATATATTGCAAACAGTGTCCATTTACATTGTCTATACAAGTCGCCTGGAAACGTTAGCAGCACACAGCAACAAAAACGGAATTGCATGCAAACCGAGCGGAGAAGTATTTACTGACCGCCCTATCACAATCACCAAGCCATTAGCGGTAGTGTCATACAGCAAAGTTTTCGTCGCAATCTTTCAGTGGATTACTCAGTCAGTCTCGCAACACAACTCGATTCGATAAGATCGTACGACAAAAAGCTACACACGCATTCATCGCTTTATTCTAGCATTTGTAGTTGTTTAATAATAGTCTGTCTCGCTTGAGCCAAACAAGTTTTCCGAGGTGTTCTCTTTTACTTAGCCGTTTTATATAGATATAATACAAAAAAGCGAAATGAACCGCTCACCAATTACGATTGTGAGAAATGCAGCAAAAGATTGTCGAATGAACGCCAACGGTTCACTGCTTAGTACGACAGACACATTCGGTGTAGGCAAACGTTCCGCAACAGTCTGTGTTCACGGTCTCACAATGACTAATTATAACGATACCAATATCCATGTGAAAAGACCAGAAATCGCGCGAAACATTATAAAAAATTCTGATATAGTGTGTTTCGACGTCGACTCGACTGTGATAATGGACGAAGGCATCGACGAGCTAGCCGAATTCTGTGGCAAAGGACCTGAAGTATCTCGCCTAACCAAAGAAGCCATGGGGGGATCAATGACATTTCAGGAGGCACTCAAAATGAGACTGGACATCATACAGCCAAGCTGGCAACAGGTTACTGATTTCCTGGAACAACGCCCAAGCAGGCTAACCAAAGGAGTGAAACGATTCGTAAGTCACCTGAAAGCAAATGGAAAACAAGTATTTTTAATCTCTGGTGGATTCCATTGTCTTATTGACCCCGTGGCTGTCAAACTGGACATACCAACGAGTAATGTTTTCGCCAACAGTCTGCATTTCTACACTGAAGGCGATTATGCCCATTTCGATAAAAACGAACCCACCTCCAGATCTGGTGGCAAAAGTGAAGTTGTAGCAATAATCAAAAGAATGAACCCGAACTCCCTTATAACTATGATCGGAGATGGCGCCACAGATCTAGAAGCAGTGCCGCCAGCTGATTTTTTCATTGGATTTGGTGGCAATATCGTGCGACCTGAAGTATTCAACAAAGCCCAGTGTTATGTTACTGCTTTCGATCAACTCTGGTCTAAGTAATTTCAACAATATGAAATTTTTAATCTAAGTGTAGTAGAAATAAATTAATAATTGTCGTATTCGAATGAGTGTTTCCACCCGTCATAAAAAAAGAGTTTGTGTTATGAGTATGTGTTTAGACAAAAACTTAGAATGTATATAATACACAATTCTTGTTTTAGTTTTCCCGATATGTACCACCAACATTTGCATATGAGTAAGACCAAAAACAAATACCGTATTCGTAATTATATGTAGGTAGGTAATTCAATGTATTAGAAAATGTGCATTGCTGTAAAATACCATTAACTGATCATATATTGTAAAACAAAAAAATGTATTTTGTTGGAGACACGTCTGTAATAATTCATTTTATATTATGTATAAATAATAATGGACGATAATAAAGCTATGCCTACAAATTCTACTAGTCTTAATTAATATTCTTGGATCTATCCGTTCCGAAAGTTCCGAAACGAACAACTATGGAAAAAAGCTCAAGCTTGCACAATGATACTGTGTGTGTGTGGGTAGACTAGAAAGCAATATCAATCAACTTCAATTGAAACTGCCCTTTCTCTTTACGTTTTGCGAATGAGGAGATGACAAACAAAAATTGGCACATTTTCTCAATCAAGAACAAAGAAAATATAAAAAACGAAAACAAAACATCCGTACTCGTTATAGCAAGTAAGTAAATTAATAAATGGATGCACGTTGATGGAAAGTGCTAGGAAATGTGTTCAATCCATAGAGCTAATATGAACAGGTACACGTATGTATTTGGACTAGTTTGCCGAGTGATTTTTATAACCTTTGTTTTATGTTGCACAGGAAGCAACACAGAAAAAGCTGTGATCTACTTTCTCTCGATTATGTGCTTGGCAGTGGATTGGGCAAACAACATTTTTTCATTTTTTTTATCTAAGGCTAACTTAAACAGGACCCGTTAACTTAGTGGGTAAGCAAGCTTACAGTATCATCTGTAAATTGTTATATATTTGTGTACTGCTACGAAGGAACATCACTGTCAAACGGTTTAGTAGTATTTGGTCGAATTTGTGGTAGGTTTCTAAAAATGTTACAGTACAATAAATATTTGTCACACGGGGTGCCAAGGGACTCTAGGTCTAGATTCGCACAACCATTTTCATATTTGTTTTTTTTAAGACACCAGGCAATTGTATACGAGTACCTTATCTAAACGGCTGAATGTGGGAGCCTTCTCAAGACAGCGGGGCAGTGCAATTTGTTTTTTGGCGGCACCTCGCCTTAACTTGTTCGACCTTAAATTTCTGTTGATTGACAAGTTTTTCACTATTATGCAACTTGAGCATAGAGATGTCGGTGTTTTACAGAGTTCGACAGGAACTCTTCGGATAATTTATAGCAATGCGCTTAAGTAGGAAGCACAGCACATTGTGACGTGGGAGAAACATAACAATCACACTATAGATCTGGTTATAAAATGGCAGCAAGCAGGTGCGTCATGATTTCGCTCACATATGAACTCATTAAGCAGCAAATTGTCAAGGTTTTGAGTTCCCACAATATTCGCAATTCAAAACGTCCGATTCCCTTAGCTCAAGCTGGTTATCCTGCATATAAATATATTCAACATTTTCCTGTTAAACAAGCGAAATCATATGGAGCGCAAACAGAAAAAAAGAAGAACCAAGCAAGCCCGTCAGTAATTTACTTGCTTAGGTGGCGCTACAGTTCGGGGTTAACATGGGCGTCCACTAACAAGCCCCCTCCAATTAACCCGGTCTTTAACTAACTGTCTCCAGTTGCGCACTCCAAGTCTGTTAAAGTTTTCTTCTACCTATGCGCGCCACCTAATGCGAGGTCTTCCTCTACTGCGTTTACCCTCTGGGATGCAGTCGAGAACTCTTCGAGCTGGAGCACTGTTGTCCATTCTCTCATTCATTTTTGACTAGGTCAATATCGCTGTACAGCTCACTTGCTGCTTATCGAAAAATGTATGTAGCATTGTCAACACATAACATTTTGTTTCTTATTCGAAGAATGGATCTGTGTATTTGGAAGTCTGAGGTGGATTCGACGAGGCTGCATTCGTCTGCCAATACGCGACTGGTAGTTCTTAAAATCTAGCCTGGACATTTCAATGATTATTAGTACATATCGCGCAATGTATAGGAGACAAGAATAAAGACAGTAAACGTAAAATCGGTTGCATACGTTCGGCTCGGTATACGAGTTCCATCATACGCACATCACTGAATTTGTTTTGGCAGTCTCTTCAGGGGCGGAATCATATTATATGTAGTCACTTTTGTGATACTTAAAGGTGACAAATCGTTTTTCTTCTGCGTTATATGATCACAAAATCGATAGTTACTTGGCAAAAAAAGCGTGTTATTTTTCCCATCTTAAATCCGATTACATAAAATCGGATCGAAACCGAAGACAAAAATATCACATTTCCGTTCAAGGTCAGAATGATACAACTTTTGTGACGTCAGCTAGTCGAAATTACTGATTGAATGGCCGTTATAGGAGCTTCAACAAAGCTTTTGGTAAAGTCGGCAAATTGATATACTATGCACTTTATCACTCTGCCGACAATTTTCTTATGAGATTTGACCGGCAAAAAAATACAAAGCGAGGGGTTTTTTTGCTTCGACAGACAAAGCTAAAATTGAAATGGCACTCTAAGCACCTAAAACACGATTAGTAGTTTTTTAAACAAGCATGTATGTAGACAATGCAAATTTATTAACCACCCATAGTTAAATACCAAACTTGTCTTTTAGAAATTATGGCATCAACAAATAACCCTCGGAAATAAATATTTTAATTGACTCTTGCAAGCGCATCCACCAACTACGATGATCAGGTTTTTAGGTGGTGGAAGTGCGTTGAGTAGTTTGTATATTTTCACATACCTCGTGCGTTCACCGTAGTTTTATTTTCCATACAAATTTCGCAGTTGTGAGCTTCCGTAAATTTAAAGTCGAGACTTAAATTTCTTATTAGTACGGCGCGACTTTTTGTGCCTTTATAAAAACCGTAAACAATAGGCAGGCATATATCCGTGACGGCCCGAAAAAAATTGAGTATATTAACTTTTCAGTCAGAGCAATCATTTTAATATCCGCTTTATATAGGTATTGCCAGAATCGTGGCTGAATGATGGTCAAGTGGATTCTCCACAATTTTCGGTGTTTTGCCACACCGACTCTTAATCAGATTAAGTCATTCTATAGGCTCAATTGGAGAACATCTACCTAATGGTACAATGTTTAGGAAGGGCTGGTCGCTGTTTAACGTGATCAAATCTTCGAAGCATGGGCCGATGCATTAGCTTGCATTTGGAAACGCATTTATTCGACGTCAGTACCCACATCTCATAATGTTCGAATAAATTTAGCAATAATTTTTAACACGGCACCTTATTTTGTTTTAAATCTACTACGTAATAGAACGCTTTGGGTGTTATGATTAATGATTCTTAATATATAAAAAAAAAAGATTTAACATGCACATGTATGGCTACCATGTGATAAAAATGTATTTCTTTTTAGTTAAAAGACGATATGCTGAAATTACATGTGTATGACGGTACGTAATACCGAACGAAAAATACGCCTGTAGGCAGGTATGTATCTACTGGAGCATCGGACTGCGGTAGCTATACCTATTCATTACCCACATAATAATTTTGTAAGCCGCATTGGATGACTCAGGGTCGATATCCCAAAGAAGCTGTCTCTCTTTATTTGGTATCATAAATGCAAGCAGCAATTTAAAAACCTACAAAAGACTTCAATGAACGAAATACTGGTTGTATTTATAAAGAAGAGGAAAGATTCGATTTTTGATTTCAAAATATGCAGTTGGTTTGTTATTAGAGTCGATAAATGATATCACAAATCGATGAGATCATCAGGAAATTCTGTAATAAGTAACAGCATCGTTAAATTTTCATACAGAAAATCTTAAGATATTCAAATAAATTACTTGTGGCAATAACTTACTTAAGTTAAGTTTTATTTAGCTTTTATCCTGCGTCACACACTGGTGAAGATAGATAGATAGGTAGATAGCACCTATTTTCTTTTCAATTTTCGTATTTAGGATCAAATGTTTTAAAAATTTCACTTTCATATAAAATGTTTCCCAATATTGATTATCTGATTCCCGGAACTATTTTATTCCAAACGAGAATACACAGACGGATATAAATAAGTATATTAGAAAATATTAGAAATTCAAAATCACATTTACTGAATTTATTTTGTGGAAAACGTTTTTGACAGTGTTTTAAATGCGGTTTAATTATAATAAGCACTCCGAAGTCACACCCGAAAAGTTTGGTAAATTGAAGAAAACTATAATGCGATAAAGAGTGTCGGATTTATTCCCAAGAACTAACAACTTTTGTATCTAAATTTTTCGCTTTTGGTCTGCAAAGGTATGTACAAATGAAATGACGTCTGCGCGGAAGATCGTAGAAAATAATGACAATTCGCAACAGCGATGTATCTACACAAATGCGTAACTATGCGATGTTTCCATTTAAAAGGTATGTTCAGTGATACCAGATTTTTTGGAGCGAATTACTCAAGACGATTACAAAAATATTCAAAATGCCCTACTTGCCATGCCGGCATTAAAAATACACTTCTTTTTTTTGTTCTGAGATAAAAAATGCCCTTTGTTTTTTAGCTTATTTTGAAAGGCAAGAAACCCACGAAATGGGTAATTACCCACGATCTGGTATCACTGGGTATGTTCTGTGAGAACTCGAACAATTTAGGTCAGTTCCTTTAGTTTTAAATCTTACGAATTTTTACTAATTCTTACGAATTTATACTCACTTTTATTTCATTAATGGGCACGCTAAATTTTGACAGACACATGAAGTACATTCTGAAACAAAAGTTTGATTATTTAGCTCGAGCTGCGTACCACTCAGCTAAATGGGTTCGCTTAAATTTAGCTCAGCTAAATTTTGGAGAGAATTTTGTATGCGAGCTAAAATTTAGCTCGAGCAGCGTACTAAGCTTAAAGGAAATTTTTCAACGTGCTCAAGTGTGTTTCATAAATACCTACATCAGAACGATCTGAGCACGCTCGGTTCAGAGCGTTTTACGTTCGTATGGCATTCGCTAAAACGGCTCTAATTGGCTGTCTAGTTGCCTTTTGCAACTTTTAATACACCGTAGCACAACACCTTCCAACCTATTTACATAAGTTTCCCCTAGTGCTTTTGTGTAAAATAAAGTACCTACCGACGAAAGTAAGACGTTTGAATAGATTAAGCAAATGGTTTCTACAGTTGCTTTTGAATTGAAGCCAAACGAATTACGACAAGAAATTATTATTACTTGAACTATTTCAAAATAATAACAACGAGCAGTATCTTTTATATAAATAAAATTGTTAAGAACCACTTTACCTGCCGTAAAACTAACATACTCGCTTGATTTTTTGTTGGGAAGATTGTGCCGAGATGCAATGCTGTGCGCAATTTGTTTGGTAGAATTTCTACCGCTAGGCAAACTTTAGTTAAATAAAATCGATGGCAGATATTGTGAAAGCTTATGAAACCAGAAACAGTAACTATTTGGTGTTAAATAAGGCGCAAGTCAATTAATCCGCGGTTTTTTTTGCCTTACATCCGAACGACAGTTTTTTGTTAACTCCATCCGTTTATGGAATTCCTTGCCGCGGCATGTTAGAAGGACAAGCGGCACTGGGCGGTTTCGGACCGTGCTTAAGTCTTTTTTCCAGAATTAATCCTTTTAAATTCTGTCGGACTATAACGGAGATGTATGATTAAGTCTAATTGTTTAATTCTTTCCTTTTATGATTAAGTTTAATTGTTGAATTCTTTTCTTTTATTTTCTTTTTTTCCCTCTCATAAAGATGTTTATTCTGTGGCTTGTTTCATAATTCTTAATTGAAAATTATAATCTTCACTATTTCATAACACTCTTTTGTTTTACAGTGTAAGTTTTTCAAGAACAAATAAATAAATATATAAAAAAAATAAAAACGTTTATGGAGGGACCATGTTTAAATTGATGACAAATGAAATATCAACTTATGTGATATCCTGAAGCAACCTTTTTCCTCTTCAACGTGAAAATGTAGGAAGCCTCTATTATGGTGATCTTATCGTCCCTACATCTATGCAAACAGTTTTATAATTTTTGAAAATGAAACGCTTTTGCTGGCATATCATGTCGCTTGCATTCCAAAGTTTACGACAGCGTGTAAGATATCCGACTCAATTTAGTTATACTTGTGTACCATGTAGAAAAGAAACCACATTACCCTCGACATTAGCAGTCTCATTTTTAAGGCAGCAATCGCTCCCGAATCCATTTATAAAATTACTTCTATCAACAAAGACAATCTCCAGTACATGTAACCATTTTCCTTCCACAATTATGCAAAATTTCACGAGCTATATTTTAGTAAAGTTGACATTTTCTTAAATAGAAGACCATTGCCCTCGATGCTTCGAAAACAATAATGATTTCGTTTCTACTTGCAAGTACTTGTTTTCAGTCGTGTATGTTGCTTGTTTACAATTGGCACCAGCCGTTAAAGCCTTGAGAGGTGGGTACGGTAAATGTCCGTCACTTTAATCATCTCTACCCACTACTTATTTCAAAATGATCGCACGACTTTGTTAAAAAACATAGAAGCTTCCTTCTAATATGATTTAACAAGACTATTTTTGGATAGTTGTCCAACTATGTTCACGCGATCAAAGTCGACGTTTGCTGTCCCCACTGTTGCACTTCACCAATCATTGATTATAATCACAAGCAAATAACTTTTTAGATTTGTATTTTAGATGATATTCAATACAAAAATAAATAACGAAGGAAGTATTAGTTCCTCCTGTTGAAGTTGTTTGTAGCGGGTTGAGTCAGTTGCAATCCACGAATGTTGTGGAAGTCCAACAACTTCAACATCTCCTTGGTATCAGGGTCAACTTCGATGATATCCTGTTCCAAAGCGGAAACAGCTGGAACGTAGTTATCACGGCGTTCACGCTCCTCTTCTTGAAGCTTAATGGAGATACCACGTACTTGCGAATGTCGCAGACGTCCCATCAAATGTGTAACATAACTGAAAGGAAATAGATATGAGAACCATACCGAAGTTTTAGAGTAAATCATTGTCTTACCCGGCAATCTTGTTTCTCAGTGGCTTGGTTGGAATAATTGCTACCTCCTCGCAGATCCTCTTGTTGGTGTGGAAATCCAAGGTGAGGCGGGTGTAGTATTTCTCAATTATGACCTTAGCGGCCTTCTTGATGGTTTTTGTTCTGACGCGACCCTGTGAAAGATATTACTCGCGGTTAACTTAGATTCAAGAAATGTCACAGACATAATGGAATATTTGCAAAATTCAATAGAAACAACAATCAAAAATAGTTAAGAATCTACTGATGTTAATAGAAATTAAAGATTTTTTTATTGAATTCTAAAAAACGACACCCACCATGGCGGACAATGTTACCGGAAAAGAAAATGGTGATGACTTTTGGAATGGAAGAAATTACAAAAGTTTACTTACAGTCGAGGCTGAAGTGACGATATAACGTGAAAACAACATTTCTATTTCCAGAGTGCGTTCAAAAACTATTTTAACAAAATTGAGTTATAAAAATTATATTTATGCAATTTATGTCGTTTTCGATTTGGCTTTTCAGAATTTGATCTGAGATTTCAGATTTCTGCTGCCAAATCGAATATAAAAACCGAATTTTATTGGTTCTTGAGTGTATTGAGTTGGCCGAAAAGAAAAATATTTTTTCACTTGCACTGGAAATCCATTTCAATTGATTTTAACACATTTATAGCAACGCATTTCGAAATAATTTAATATAAAGAATCGTTTCCATACTCGAAAAATTAATAATTCAGTAAAAAAAAGCAACCCTTCAAACGATAAACAATTTGTAACCGCCATTAATAGGTATGTTTTTTTGAGCTTCCATCTCAGCAAAGCAAAGTAAAGTAGGATTTTCAGCACGCGTTTACAACAACTACAACTGAGTCTCGAAGTGTCAAGTAGAGCGTAGTTGTTGTAATTGCATGTGAAAATCTTACTTTACTTTGCTTTGCTGAGATCGAAGCTCAAAAAAACACGCCTATTGTCGTTTTCGATTTGGCAGAAAGATCAATTTTTTTTGAGAAAAAAATCAATTTTTTTTTTTGATCGAGATTGCTTTTTATGTTCGATTTGCCGAAAAAATCAATCTTTTTTTCGATTTCACTCTCTTTTGAGAAATCTTGATTTTTCATCAGATTCACACATACTTTCACTAATACCAATGTGTATGACACACAACTGGCGGTTACGAATTGTTGATCGTTGGAAGGGTTGCTTTTTTTACTAAATTATTAATTTTTCGAGTATGGAAACGATTTTTTATATTAAATTATTTCGAAATGCGTTGTTATAAATGTGTAAGCATCAATCGAAATGGATTTCCAGTGCAAGTGAAAAAAAATATTTTTTGCGGCCAACCAATCCACACAAGAACCAATAAAATTCGGATTTTATGTTCGATTTGGCAGCAGAAATCTGAAATCTCAGATCAAAATTTTAAAAGCCAAATCGAAAACGACTAAATGCCTGTAAACACCATGGCTTGATTTTTAGCGGTAGTGTCGGAAAATGGTCCACATATAGGTGGCTCCTATAAATAGGGTGGGGTAGTGATTTCGATTCTTTAAAAGTGTCTATAGTTAGTTCTGATTTCGCATTTTCACTGGAAATGTTGAGTACTAGATGTTCCCTCAGCGGGTGCAGTAGGTCCTTCTTTGTAGCAACTAGATACATTTGGCTTTTGGAAAAACATTTTTCATTGAGGTTTTGGACTCGTTTTTGTACTCGTTTTTCGATTCCGATCGATGCTGACTGGTCAAAGTAGATCTAATCAAAGAAACCTAGGTAAACCTGCATCGAATTTGATATTAAAGCCTAGTTTTTCGTCCTTAATCCAGTTCAGCTCGTTCTAACAACAATAGCCGTGTTTTTTTGAGCTTCGATCTCAGCAAAGCAAAGTAAAGTAGGATTTTCATCATGCAATTACAACAACTACGGTCTACTTGACACTTCGAGACTCGCTTGTAGTTGTTGTTATTGCGTGCTGAAAATCCTACTTTACTTTGCTTTGCTGAGATCGGAGCTCAAAAAAACACGCCTAATGTTAGAATAACATCGCAAATGCTAACTGCCGAAGTAAAACTGTGGCACTGTAAATTTTTTAAGTGTGATGGACGCTCTACCCATAATCTGCAAGTAGACCTACAATTACCTTAAAAAATAAAAAACATAATTTTGTAAAAACATCTAGCGACTAATGAAGACCGATTACGATTCCAAAGTAACAAGTGTTAAAGCGCTAGGCTAGACCTCTTTGCATAATGTACATAAGACGAACCTACATACCTTTGCTAGAAAACGCATTTAAAGGTAGGTATCGTCCCCATGAAGACAGAACTTCAATATTAAGCCGGAATTCAATATATAGCGCTGGGAATGCTGGTAATTTTTATTTTGGGTACAACAAGGCAATGAATACGTAAAGTTTGTTGTCGCACGAAGTAACTTGCAAATCGATAAGACAACAAATGCAATGCTTCGAAAACTTTTCAATAAGAAAACGTTGCCATGGATGTGTTATGCTACTAGTGCTCCACTTTTTATGATGAAGGAACATCAGATATTATACAATTGTTCTGTTAGATAAGATTATACAAACGAAAAAATGGAAAATACCGGAGAAGGAGAAATCGAAATAAATGATTTTCTAAAATTTTTAAAAATTGCTTGTCACGTCAACGACTTAATACGAGATAACAAGGAAACAACTTTCAATTTTATTGATTTTGATGAACTAGCTTCAAATAAAATTGTTAATGATCTCTATGGATTTTCTAAATGTGAGCACATGGAAGCCATAGATGCCCACCCAGCTGCAATGAATACTTCAACGGAAAGAACAATCGGCGATTCTCGTCACAGTCGCAAGAAATCATCTTACAGTTTTGCTGCTACACAAAAAGTGAATTCAAAAACGCACAGTAGTGACTGTGTCCAAAATAGGCAAATCCATCCAAAATTGACTGAAAAGCTTGACTATTTGATCAACGAAGGGGTTCTTGATTCCATATTGCCCTTTGTATGCCCCGTGGTACAACAAAATACTCAAGGCCATCATAAAAACAATTTAAAATTGAAACCTCGAGAGATCAGTCCTGTGACAATTGCTTGTCCAAAATCGAATTCATCTTTACAGCCTGACTGCGAAAACGCAATAAATGATGAAAATCGAGAGCTGCCAGTATCTCTGCATTCCACCGAAGAGGATGTATCTTCAGCAGTTGGAAAAGACACGAGAACAATTTCACGGCGGAAATCATCTCTAACATCTCGGCTAAATTTGAGTACAGAAAATAAGAAGCATGAGTATGTATTGTGAAGTTGCTTTTATTTTTTTATACTTAATATACATCTTTAGTTATTTAAAATAAAAATTAACACCACTTTTCCCCGCTGTACAATATCGTAAGCGACTTATTTAATTGCGGTGTTAGGTCGCCATTAGTAACCATTGGTCAAACGATTTGTAACGGAAGTAAGCACATAAAATAGAAATAAAATCATTATTTAAAGTTCGAATAAATTGTTTCGTCTTTGCAGCGATGAGACATTCGTAACTATACAATACACGTCGACGGTAAGGCGTGAAAGCAAATTAATGGTACAACAAATGGCATCGAAATTTACTTGTCATAAACTCTTTTTTTTTTAAGTTATATGATTTAAAGTTTCTTGGGCTTGTACTGGTAGATTAGGCTGGGCTGTGTTCTGTTGGATTTTTTTAAATACAATTTTGGCACTCCCGCCTTAAACCACCAGGGGCTGAATTTGCAAAAAATCACACAACGTCAACGCCCCTCCATGGCAAATTTACAGTTTCTAAGTGCAAGGGTATAGGCTGAGTCGGGATTTCAAGTATTGCAACTTTCTTTTATCGCGAGTTAAGAATACTTACATCACAGCTCGCGTCTCAATAAAAAGGACAAATAAGTTAGAATATTTGTTCAGCATTCCATAAAGTATGGGAAGGGTCTTAGCAACGAATAATGTCTTCACGGTTCATTGGCGTGCCAATTTGAGGATTCCAAGTTTTTGAATTTCTTATTTTGCGTCACCAAAAACGTTATTATTTTTAATACTATATACCATAGTTTAGCTGAGCCTTCCTGAACCTTTAATTTAATGTTTTAGTAATGAAGTCGTGATACACGTGTGCGATGAGATAAAAAACACTTCAAGAGACTTTACTTGCCCGCAAAAACTTCTAGTCAGTAAAATGGGATATTTTGCCGATGTAACGGCTGGACAAAAGCTCGAAGATATGGATATATCTGTACACTGCGATATTCAAATCTTCGAATGGCTTATGAAATGGATTAAGAAAAATCCCGATCAACAGGACTCGTTGCCGCAATTAGATGCTACAAACGTAGTCCCAATTTTGGTATCTGCCAGTTTTCTTCAGGTATGTGCTTCTACGTATTGTTTAAGGATTGTATCATTATTCAAAAACAACAAACTTTTTCGTTTTCAGATGGAGCCGCTTTTGTTGGATTGTTTGTCTTTTTGTCATGCCCGTCTTACAGATGTCGTTCGGTCTTCAACAAATCTAGCGTGCTTAAACGATTCAATTATTACAAGACTGGCTGCAATGTTTACCAACTTAGAACTGGAAGTAGTCAAGGACAAAAAGGAACGTGTCACCCCGAGGCTTTGGACTAAACTTATTCAAAGTCTGAGTGAGCCAGAACCACAAGCACTTCGAGGTCATTATTTCACTTTAGCTGGACTATTTCGTTGTTCTCGGTAAGTGGCAGATACCCATGAAAATTATTATACTCGTATTAACCCACACTTCAATTGAAACTGTTGCAGGTGTTGTAAATGTCTTACTCAGACAATGAGCTCGTACATCAGTTGTTTACCCTCTAATATTCGACTGAACCGATGGGGGCAACTAGTAAGTCAGCATACACGAGAGCTGTCATGGGACTTGTCCAACTTTATTTCGTCATTGTTTAAAGACCTAAAATCCTGGCGTAAAGTCTACTGGAAACTTTGGGGTCATTGCCATTTTCTATATTGTTGTATTTGTGAAACACATTTCCCAATCTATCAAGTAAGAAAAAATATAATTCTACTACAGTTCCTTAACAAGACTTGAAAAACCGTAGATGACTTGGTGCAGATTTCATCCAGATGCAGCTCAATTTTTAGGACCGGTTAGTGAAGGTCGAATAGCCGGTCCTGCCGGTCGATACCCTTGTTGTGGCCAGCAAGCATTTCGTTATGAAACCCTTCCTGGGCCAAATGTATGTTTTCGATTTTTATACGCAAAATTGTGTACTATCGAATTATTTAACTCGGCTGTAAGCTTTGTGCAACTAGAAATGGATTTTCACCATTATATTTTGTATCTAAGTGTAGTTCATAAATTTGTATTGCTTTGCGTTAGGGTAGGTAGGTATACCACTTACGTAGGTACGCCTAAAACTAAGCAGTGCAAATGGACACAACTCGATTTTTAAAATGTATTCTTTGAACTGATATTCATGTCTCGAAGCGCAAAGTTAGTCAAGAGAAAATGTCTTCATTCCGAGACTAAAAGGATGAACCAGAAAGGATTATAATGACTTAAGATATTCACAAAAATGAACGGAAACAGGCCACTAATCGTATTATGGCAACGACATACAATTTTAATGCAATAGCGCAATGACTAAGCTGGATTTTATAATAGAATCCTCTTATTGTCCTCCCTTAGCAAAGAGTTTGTGGCTTTTATTCAATTGATTTTTATTTATAACGTATAGGGGTGCCAATTTAGGGAGCATAGTGTTCTCATAGAAAACGATCGTGATCGTGCTATACTGTCCTTGTTGCAAATTGCTGCTGAGGGTGGGAATCTTTTTGAAAGTCCACCATTAAAGCTGCGAGAAGAAGTGTCTAGCAATTCAATGGAACCAAGGTGGATTGGGTTGTGCTTAATGCCGACCAAGTGTCGACCCGGTCTTCTTCCAACATTGAATCCTGAAGGTGAGAGATCTTTGTGCTATTTATATCAATAACAAAATCACGCACAAAAGCCCTTAAACTTTTTTTAGAATATCATACCAAACTGGCCAGAAGGTTGCGGATGGGAGCTTCATATTTTGCGGAATCAAGTAGCGAAACTGATACCAGTGGCACTCCAGAGAGATCTAAAAAGTTTCCACCTCGTCATTTTTCTACAAGTAGTGATGGCTGCGAGTCAGAAAGCAGCAGCTTAAAAAGAGTTCACAGGCGACGAAATCGCAGGTGAGACAAACGTCATGCTTTATAGAAATGTCATTTGGTGCATCATTCTCTAACAGATTGACGCGGGTAAAAAAATAAATTTCCCAAATCCAACAGTTTGAAAATTCTCGCAAACAGCCTATAATTGCAGAAGCAAGCACCCAACATTTCTGAAATCAAGTAAAAACCTTTCCACTACTGATTTACAACATTTCATATAAGAGTAGTCACATAAAATGACATTACTCCAACAAAATGCAACTTTTTCCGAATAATATGTTTGGCAGGAATAGATTTAAAAATTTCATAATGAAGTCGACTCTGATTCTAACAGTTGCATTGTAAAATGTCGCGATTAATAGATAGGATATGTCACATGTTTTATCTTTATCCGCTGTCCAGAAGCGGAGATGTCACAGCAATTTCCTTTTTATTATACACTGCAATATAAGTTCCTTTCACATAGAACGCGTTTTCAACGTCGCGTTCAACTAGGGGTTCTAAAAAAGTGATGACCCCGAGGTTGTTAAGTATACGTATTGATAAATGATGTGCGTTTATTGTCTGTCGAATAGGGTGATCATATGTCGCATCAAACATTTGCATAAATTTTTATTGATTTTTCCAGACAGACGGAGTTGTCAGGAAGATTTTGGTCTGGAGAACTGTCGGCAAGGAGCAATCAAGACCACCAGCGAGAGTTTGAAGAAAAAGTTATGAAGCAGGTGTCAACAGCTGTTGGCAAGAAAACTAGCTGCGATACTAACGCTACCCAAAACAGCACCGCAAATTCTGGAACGTATATTCGACTAGAAGCGGAATGGAAAGAACAGTTGAAGCAAAAAAATACATGTAAATTAAAATTCAAATGAATTATTGATTTCCATGGTTTACAACAACCAATTAAAAGACAAGTAGTGCACTTAAAATTATTCGTAAAAAAACAAACTATGCACAATAGGAAAGTCAGTGAATACCATTTTAGGAAGAAGACTTGAAATAATCAATTATTTTTATTAATTATTTTACGCTTGTTTTTTTTTTTTTGTTTACAAGTTTTGATTCGCAAAAATTGCTCCGAAATTGTTGTTTTCTTCCAAGATACAACTTAAAGATCTAACAAATAAAACAAGTATTTTTAAAGTTGACGGCAAAAAAAAAACTAAATGCATTTTATGTAATTGTTAAAATGTTCTTATAATAATGTGATCGAAAGCCGACGCACATAGCCATTCAATTTATTTGCAAAACAACAATTAAAAGTCTTTCCATTTCAATATCAGACAGTTCCGTACTCAGTATATTCTTCGTTTTATATATGTGTAATTATGTACTGCATTTTCTAATAGTCTCAACGGGTTAACTGAAGAATAAAAACAAAAATTATAACACTTTTCGTTTTGACCTCTAACTGCCACACAAAATATTCTAGAACTACATTGAAATAGAAAAAATATACAAATTCAAACAACGATAACATTTAAAAATCAATTTAGTAGTTTCAAAACAATCAGTATAGCAATTAAAAAATAAAAAGAAAGTATAATAAATAACAGGACTGCTTCTTAAGTTCCTGTCTAAGGGGAGTTGAAGTTGTTCTCGTTCCGTTGAAGTTTTTGACGTTGAACTTGTGTTAAATGAAGTACTTTATCGAGCTATCTAAATAAATATTCAGTGGCTTTTTCTAGATCCCAGTTTTCTTTTGATAAAACAGCTCGAGCATCATGTTCGTCTATTCCCATGTCTTTGAGACGTTGAATTTTTGCATCGATATCAGAGAATTTATGTGGACCTGCAAATGAAAACATTGTGATCAATTTTGTTTAACCTTAACATAAATAATTACATGACAAAGCATAAAGGTACAGTGCCAGACCAAAATACTCAATCTCACCAAATGGAGTCTTATTAGCAGTGGAAAACGATGTCGGAACGGCTTTTTGTGGTATCAGATGACATAACGAGTCAAATGGCAGACAAAGAAAATAAACCCGTCTTCAACAAAGTCCATTAAGTCATAAATCGGAATAAGTCATGAAACAACATGGGAGCATTTTTGCAGCTATATCGAGAAATAATCACCCCTACCGTGGTATCCGTTCGGAAAAAATTCCGAGAGGAAAGTCAAATCTGAACGGAACACAAAATGCCTTCGAAGTATCCGTTTCGGAAAGATTGGAACTAATCGGATCGTTGTAAAAATGAGTAAAAAAAAATTTATTTCTGCGTCACTTCAAATACTTGAAAAATTCCCAGAAATTTAATTTTTTGACGACTATAGGAGAAATTTAGTGTTCAGGTCAAATATAGTCGACGCGTCTGGGAATAATTGAAACACAGAATATATTTAAGAAATACAATTCAACTGAACTTCAATATGTAGGTAAAAAATTCTTGATTGATTCTTGTAATTTTGCACTCATGCTACAGATCAAATGTGCATGTCTGCATTTAAGTTGCCACTCTTTTGGAGCAAGAGAACATTTTTCATAACCAGTCGCTAAAGTAGTAATAGAAAAACGTATATTTTTACCTCCAGCATATGCATTTGTCCAATGCCTTGCGGTGATTTCGAAAAGTGGGTGGTTTTCTTTATATTGGGAAGCTACAACTGCATCCTGAGGATCGTCCGGCTCAGCCGCAGCCAACAATGCTTGCAATGATAATAAAACCGTTCGTAGTGTCATCGCCGCAGCCCTGAAATTATAAAAAAAAATGCATAGAAGTTAGCCGGCTGCCATCAACGCTGCAGAAGTGCATAAACAAGATTGTCATGTGAAATATTCGAATAAAAAAAAAAACGACTCATCAAACCAATTTTTATCTACGGAAAGGTTAATATAATTTATACAGGATATATTTTACGAAATGGACTAGTTTTTTTCTACCGTTCTCTTTCATTACGGACAAAATATAACTAGTCGCAACGTTTTTTTTTTTTTTGTTTAAATATTGTAGGGACACGTCATGAACTCCCAAAGCCACAGATATTTCGAAAAGCAGTGCCCTACCTACACTCCTAAAAATTAAATTCAACGCATCAAGGTATTGAGTTAAAATAAGGGAACATTTAATTTAAGACCATTTGAAGAATCTACCTTTGACTTTAAACAGGACCGTTTTACATAACTAGGTGTTGCCCATCAGTTTGCTAAACTTCACGTCCCAAATTTCACGTGAAATCCCAGCTACTCATGCTTGAACTACGTATTATTTAGAATGGGTCCAGCACATGCAGCTCGACTGGGTGAAGTTGGTGGATAAGAGTAGATATATTAATTTCATATCGACGGGCTCTCGGTGGAGTTCGCAAGGTGTGCGAATAAAGGTGCAGAGTAAACCAACATTTCCGACAATTTTTTTGACAAATTTTACATCGTTTTTTTGTGTTATCAAGCAACAGATAGGTAGGTAGTAGACCAGCAGTTGGGTCGATTGTGTCGAGATAATATCTAAGATGGGCTGCCCACTCCCAAGTCGGAGCAATTTCCAATTTCCTTTGCTTTCTCTGCACATCGTTTTAGGTTATGTCTTCATATTAGAGCAAACAACATTTTTACTGTGTGAATCAAATTTTAATACTCTTGTGCTGAAAGCCACAAAACACATATAGAAGATCCTGCACTACGCTTAAAGTCCCTGAAATCACATTAGCTGAACAGAGACAAGCTCGACGCCGGTGTACATGCAAAACTCAGGTGTGTATCGCCATCAAAGTCGTTGGAAAACTAGTACAAAAAATGAATGCTGTATACCTAAGTAATATTAAAAATCAAGCAATAATAAAGGCCGATCTGAGGTATTAAGTGTCGAAGGCAAGAGGTCTAGGGAAGTTCTAAAACTAGGTCATCTAGGACATCCTTCTAAGAAAACATGCAAAAAGACTTAGACTAAGAGACACGGACGCTTGCAGACTCTGCAACTGTGCTGATCACACACACACACACACCCATATCTACTGTCTGAATATCTCGCAACCAAAGAAAGTTTCTGCGTAGGTACGTCTTCCAATCTCTAGAGGAGACCTCACTGTTTCATACCCTTTTTACCTAACCTCACCTAATGGGAAAAGTTGTGTTGTGAACTTCTTAAAATAGAAATCGATTGCAAATATGGGTAAAGTAATCGGAAATAAAAACACAAAACGTGGAAGAAATTAAAACAAACGCATAAAAACTAATATTCATCAGATTCGACATTTAAAGGTAAAGAGGTCAAATAAATAAATATAGAGTTGTCCGGCCTAGCTTGTTGCTACTATGCATTTATATAGTTATAGTACAGGTAGACGGGTTAAGCTCGGCTAAGTTCTGATTTGTACAATCTATGCAAAGTGAAAGGGACGACGCATCAGAATTAATGGAGACTATAAATTTTCAATCATAATTTTAGCTTAGAATTAAAATTGGCGGAACAGCCGAGTGTATTCGCACACAAAAACACTTCACTCTTAAACCAATTTAATCAGTTAAGGTGATTAATCAGTCAATAAAAATATTTTTTTGCTTATTTCAAGATTATATTTCTCAAACAAAATATTAAGCTTATTTATATGGGCCAGAAACTTTCAGAAGACCAACTTAAACAACTCCACAATTGGCTGGAGGGATTTCCTATTAACCATGTCGTTGTTAGGAACAAGATGCATAGAGACTTTTCCGATGGAGTCATCGTGGCTATTATCTTAAAGGAGATACATCCGAAATTGATTGATTTGCACAACTACCCAAGAAGCTGTTCCATCAAATTTAAACGGAGCAATTGGGAGACCCTAAATAACAAGGTTTTTAAGAAACTCGGTATTCAACAGAGTTCGGTTATTTTGGATGCGATTTCTAAATCTCAACCAGGTTGTATCGAGCAACTTTTATACGAGATCATGCAATTTGAATGGGCTGCTCAGAAAAAGCTATTAGAATCCCAAACACAGGACAATGAACTAGCCTTTACTATGAACGATGAAATAATAATGGTCAATTTAAATAAGCAAATCGGTGATGCAATAGTAAAAGTGCCACAAAAAATGATTTTATTTTCAATTTATGAACAAACACTTCGCCTATCAAAGGAAAAAGATGACAAAATTGCAGCACTTTGTCAAAAAGTTGTACACTTGGAAAATATAATCGAATTGAAAACAGAACGCATTGAAGAATTGTGTGGCCAATTAACAAAATTATCTGTACATAATAATATGAAAAGCATGTCGGAAAATGACGGCTCTCCAAATTCCATAAACCCCCGCGTTGATCTTCTCTAGAATCTTCTTATGTATATTATTATATTTTTTAGAAAATATAACTCCACAAACTTATTGATAAATGAAATTTTGTGTGTTTTAACTGAGTCTGGGGATATCTGTAACAAGTTTATATTGTAACTAAGTATTTTGTAATTTTTGACAATTCTTTCTTTCGTGTCAATTGAAGGCTACCTTCCTTCCAGTTACTTGACATTTCATATATAATTCTATAACGAATGTTAGTACTTTAATGAAATTGTTTTAATTCTTTGGTTTTTTTTTTTAATTAGGATAAAGCGAAACCTATTATTTTTAACATATGTTATTTTCCATTTAAATTCTTGTAAGCTGTATTTCTATGGAAACATCAAAGAAGTCGTAGATAAGTTAAAAGATATGCCCTCGGGGAAGTAAAGTGGCGAGCCTTTAACGCGTTATGTGTTACATGTACTCGTACACTGTTCGAGAAGGACATTTTAGTAAGTTGTAGTCTTCGAGATCTTGTTTGTGTGCTTGTTTTCTTTTTTGGACATATTTTTTTCTTTTGCAAAGCAACTTGGAGAGATATTTATACTAAGACATTTCACAATATGTTACCCAAGGGAGCCTCCTGTAGTTTTTACTGACTTTAACCTGGCTCTAAAAAACCTCGCGAAGGCTGACCAATATCTATCGTCGGCCTTTTGTTTGGAATAAAATATAGTTTTCCAATATCTTGGTGCAGTCTATTCGCACCATGTTTTTGAATAACTTTGACAATATTGGCGGGGGGATGAGGGATAACCTCACTGATTTTGGGACCATTACTACCTCTGCAACAATTCAAATAAACGGTACATGCCTTCTGAATGCAGAATTTTTAATCTGTGTCAATTTCATCAAGTTATTATTATAAAGCTGCTGACATTTAAAAAGGGTTTCTTAATACATACTGCCCAAAAAAGTTCTAGTTGGTCAGTCTTTTTACCAGTCTTGGGCTGTTTTCTGTCCATACAATTTGATCACCAAGTGTAAAAGTACTTAAGTGTGACTAAAAATGTAGCCCTTCTTCTTTTGTTTGAGTATACAAATTTTGTTATAAAGAAGTCAACAAGATGTGGGGCCTTATTCCAATCTGTTGGTTGTAGGTATTTTAATGGTACTTGCGATAAATCGATTGTTCAATAATGCTGAACTGATGCTTTTAGTCACTTTGTTTAGTCATTTAGCCATAGGAGCAATATATCGATGTTTCTAATATTCGTCCACTTTTTGTTTAAAAATAAATGGAGTCGGAACTATTTACCGCACAGATGTTAGTGATGTTATCATGCTGCATTATGATAAGTTGGAAACACCTTAAATTTGAGTTTTTAAGAAGACAGTAGCCCAATAACACTTTGAAGGCAGCAAAGCAAAGGTTTAGAGACTGTAGCCAGGGTACTTATATGGCCGACGCAAACTGCTGCCTCAACACTTACCGCATGAATATTGTTAAGCGACGTATTGATCGGAATACCGATGCCTCGAAAAGCAATTTTATAGCCAACATTTTTTAAGCATTGCAGTGGGCGATTCGCCTTTTAACATTCACAACAACCAAATTAGTAACTAAAGCAAAGCAAAGTGTGTTTAAATGAAAAGATACGGACAGTTTGGAAACTTCTCTGATGTCAGCAATACAAATTAATGTTAATTCTTGTTTCTTACCAATTGTCCTTCAGAATGTCCAAACATATTGCCCCCGTAACTGACGATATGTTGGGATGCCAAATTTTTGTTATAAATCGAACCTGGAAAGAAAAAATCATTACAACCGTGCACATTATTGTTTTGAGCTGAACATGTTGGCAATCAAAGGCTTACCTTGGGCGGATTAAAGGGATAAGTCTCGGGCACTTTTATTTCAAGAACGAATTTCCCTCCCTCGTACGGTGTGTCTGGCGGTCCTGCAATTTCTCCTTTCAGCTGTGTCCAATCGTCGTGAATCAATTCAATTTTGATCGAGCATTGAACTATCTGTAGGTAAAAATGTAGTTTGCAATTTGTCGACAGAACAACAATACTGTACACTTTATTTACAAAATATTTATGATGCAACTATTGTTAGAGAATACCGAAATGTTTGCATTACTTATCGACAAAACTTGCCAGTAGAGGGTCAGAGTGTAATTTAGTTTGCTACCGCAAAAACGAAAGCAAGAGCAAAACAATATGTCTATTTGTTATACTTAATATGAGCAGTATTTTCCTTACGTATTGATTATTCTAATTTTAGAACCGCCTGTTTTGTCAAACGGTCCAAGAGACAAAAAAGTTGCAGTATACAAATACGAAATAGTGTAATAAACGTAGATTATAGAAGGCAGTGACCGAAATCAATTGTAAAATGAGTGATATTGTGTCTGCAAACGTAGAAGACAATGGATCCGGAGATCCGAGCCATTCAGGCAAGTATAGTCCATTAGCTGATTATATATATTTTTATAATGTTTACGTAAATGTTGAGCATAGCGAAATTTCAACCGAGTATAACTTCGAGGTACAAGTTTAAGGTTAAAATAATTAAGCCGCTTTTTGTGCATAATATTTAGCACAGCGTATTGTTTAAAGAAACAAACTAATGCAAACATGTTATAGTCAGAAATGTAGTTAAAGGATATTTACTTACCTCATCGCTCCGCATAACTTCTTTGAATTCCCTCTTAATACGGGATACCGCCATATCCGCCATTCTTTTAGGTTTCGATGATATTCCCTAAATTATAACAATTTTTTGATAATTGTAGCGAAATGTTGTTTACTTTTTAAGTTTCTTTAGAAAAGCGTGAATTTAAATTATAATTGTCGAAGAGACGGGAAACTACAAGGGAGCAAGTTTCATTTATTTATGCACAATTTTGTCTCATTGTTGCGCGAAACGTCAAACTGAATATCTTGCTTAAAATCCTTTATGAAGAGCAGATAGCTCAATTTAATAATAAAAAATATATAACTGGATATTTTGCTGAGGATTTGTGTTTTAATTCAAAAAAAAAAATACCTACTTTAGAATCAGAATATTAAAAGGCGACAATGTTAAAATCGTAAAATCTTAAAATTTCGCAAAAGTTGTTTTTTAGTTATCTCTTTCTAACTGCAGTGTATAATGTCCTGCCGTACTGTGGTACTTCTGGTATAGGAGAGAGAAGGAAATGTCAAATAATTTTCAGTTCCTTTCATTTTTTCATTCTTGTTAATTCAGACAAATGAAAGAGTTCAGGACTAAATGCATGGGCTGACCATAGGGTAGGTATACATTTATATCAGTTTATGCGCTCAATTAAACTAGATTGAGCAATTACGCATTATTTTCGGGCAAGTAAATAGTAATGTCGTTTTCGATTTGGCTTTTTAGATTTTGAACTGAGATTTCAGATTTCTGCTGCAAAATCGAACATAAAATCTGAATTTTAATGCTTCTTGTGTGTATTCAGTAGGCCGCAAAAAAATATTTGTTTTCACTTGCACTGGAAATCCATTTGAATTGATTTGTACACATTTATAATAACTCATTTCGAAATAATTTAATATAAAGAATCGTTTCCATACTCGAAAAATTAATAATTCAGTTAAAAAAGCAATCCTTCCAACGATAAACAATTCGTAACCGCCAGCTGTGTGTCATACACATTGGTATTAGTGAAAGTATGTGTGAAATCTGAGAAAAAAATCTATATTTCTCTAAAGAGAGTCAAATAAAAAAAAAGATTTTTTTGGCAAATCGAACATGAAAAGCAATCTCAATCAAAAAAAAATTGTTTTTTTCTTCCAAAAATTAATCTTTTTGCCAAATCGGGGCTTCTGAATTCAGCACTTCGGACTCGGTGTAAATTTGTATATCCCTTCCATTCGTTCCAAAAATAACAGTTCACACAAAACGAATGACTGTGAGAAGCTGTTTGAAGTTGTATATCCACCATTCATGAAGCATGAGTCTTCAATCATTTATTTTTAGTGTAAGAAAGGTTCATAACAGGTGTAAATGAAAAAAATAAAAGTGTTCTCGCACGGTAATCGTCTAAATGAGCTGAAAACGTATTTAAAACAAATTTTTGCTGTCTGCTTGCTATTTTGATTCGTCGCTGTCAACGCGAAAATGATCATAATGCTTGATCAAACAGGCAATCAGTAATATGCACTGTCAAGCATTGAGACTCGATTGAGTAAAAATCTAAACGTTTTGATATTGGTTCAAGTTTAAGCAGACACAACGTATACGTGTCTCAAATATAGCTCTCACATGCTTGATGTGTTTTTGAGCGATGTATATGAGGCTTAAAGGATAAGACCTATGTAGGTGTACCTACCCACATCACCCACGTATTTACAATCAAACATACCTTCTACTTAATTGATTCGGTTTTCGACATGAATGATTTCAGGTATAGAAGACAAATCTACTTTTGTCTCTGATTTCAGGCCTACAGAAAAGATGACATTTTGATTTGCAGAGTAGTTGAAAACACTTTGAAATGTTTGATGTAAACGGATGCGCAATTGGCCACTACCTACTATTTTTATTCTCATGCCAAATATATCATACGTTAGACGTGTTTCCACAGCTAAAATTCGTCTGAGATAAATGCGTAGATGAGTAAAAGAATAAATATGGAATAGAAGCTACTACCCGAACAAGCAAAAATATAGAGCTACGTTACTAGAGGTAAATATTTAATTTGTGTCGCATAAATTGTACTTTTTTAAAAATGGCTGATGTTGGATTTGACAACGGAATTCCATTCAGTTTTATTCACGTTACAGCAGAAATAATTGCGCAACTCAAATTTCACCTACGTATTTTGCATTTCTCGACTCTAAAAACTTCATAAACATGCGAAATGCTGTCTGTTCCCTTGCTTTCGAAACTTTTCGAATTCGTACCAACTTCTACTTTAGTAATTTTTGTCCACTCTTAGTGCCGATAGAAACAGCAAGTTTTTAGCATTTCACAAATGTCGTTTTCCATTGGGATCACCAGAAATATTTTTCAGATCTCAGATTTAACGCGGCTCATGGAACATGCAACGAAATTGATCTGCTTTTGTAAATGGATTAGTTTGGCTATTAGGCGAAAAACTGATTTCACTCGCAGCGATTTTCACCACATCTTTAAAGCCGTTTTGAAAATCGTTTGGGCTAAGACCTAAGACCACGAATTCAGTATTTTATATGATTTGTTTCGTAATGGCGTTATGTTCCAGACGGTATTTAAAGCTAAAGCAAACGTCAATAATAATCAGTCCAAAGTAATCAATAAACGGTTGAGAAACACTTCATGCTATTCCAAAATATAAATGCTTTAATTTTTCGATAACGTCAACGATGACCTTCATTGACGCTCCTCTTAATACCGTTAGTCGCAGAGTTTATGTGTAACAACACAGTCATGTCATGACGTTCTACAGCAAGGAATGGGCCGGGCTTTGTGACATCACGAGTTACCATTTATTTCCCCATCCGAATTATAGAGAAGGATTCTAGTCGCAAGATAACTCGGTATCGTAGATAGTGCGATACTTCGTAGTTGTAAAATTTACCGGATCTACCTGTTTTAAGTGGTCTATGACTAGGATAATGTAAGGTTACGTCAAGCAGGGTATGAAGACTCCGAAATGCGTCCGTCTGTATCCAAGGCAATGGACATTAGCATTACTAATAATTGCTTTAAATCGTTATATCAAATTCGTACTGCAGTTTGTAAAATATAAGGCTGCCTAAAAATAATTATACCTATAAAGTATTAAATTTAAACATAAATTTTGTCAGTAATTAGTCGGGCCACATATTATCGTTGTACCTTGCATTTTCAAAATGGTTACAACAATCTAATGCAGTTTCAAACGCTCTGCCACTCGTTCGTGTTCACTTGAAGGCACGTTTATTAGGTCGCTTCGTACAGATTCCAGTACCAGTATGCTCTTCCTCTCCCGATTTTTTTTATGAAAAAAAAGATTCTTTATTTTATTAAATAACGACTTTTCTATTCCAGAAGATAGTAATTTTAGGAGCAATAAAACCCAATGTTTGTTTTCCGTAGGAATTTTGTGTCATCCCATTGACAAACCCAGCAGGTAGTCTTCATATCTATTTCTGTCCGGTATATATTATATAATGTAGGTATATGGGTTTGAAGCGTTGTTTACTGGTTTGTGTGTTCGTACTTATAGTACAACTTACAATTTGCGGCAATAAACTTCAACTCTACACTAGGAAAGAGAAAACAAAAAATAAAATGTTAAACACAAAGCAGAGGGTATTTCAAGGACAATTCTTCGACTAGCAGTGGATTCAATAGATATATAGCTTCAACCTCTTGCAACTAATGGGCTTCTTCATGGCGAATTGAAACCTTACATTTAGTTCATTCAAACTCTTGCTTGGAGTTGTATCTTTACTCCGTTTGTTCTGCTGTTGTGTAGTGTATTCATTTAACAAACGTTTTTGTAAGTAGAAACTAATTGAATCACCAGTTCAAATCATTTCCTAGGGTTTTAGCCAATTTATAAAAAAGCAATGCTTCTTGCATCTTTTCATTAAGATGATTGTTGCAAACAAATTTCAGTTGTTTAACGCGCACGTGGTTTTGCGGTCTCCTTTAAATACAAATACACATAATGTGCCAGATACAAACGATTATAGATCTGAGATTGTGTGGCTTGTTGGACTCTATTTAATTTAATTAACGTGTGTTGTTGTTTTCATCTTGCGACATTTCTTGTAGTGGTTCTTAGTTTCCGTAATTTACTATGGAATGGTATGCATTTGGAGAGTTTGCCAGAGCCTGAGCCCACTTTATCAAAATTCTCCACTGCGTAGCTACCAAACTCAAAAATAGATAAAACGCGTTTACCATGCGGCATTACCAGACCGTCAGTATTAGTAGATTTATCAATAAAACAAATAAAATTTTAATGTCCACAACTGATTATGTACTTTCTTTGATTTTAAGGGCTAGTACGCTGTTCGAGTAAAAGAATGTTCCCAGTATCAGGTAGCTATCTAAATTATTAAATATTACTTTAACATTATTTTAGTTCTGCAATTTGTTGAATATGTACAAATTTCATTGGTAGCAACAGTCACTAGTATCTGGCTTATAGGGAAAATGTTTCGTTAGTACGAGAATAGCAAATCTCTATTTGCACTGAGTGTTTTGCTAGTGAGATATAGTTTTGGGTTATTTATCGTTTTCTTACTACACAGTGGGATTTAGTTTAAAAAAGTGTATATAGCAAAACCTTTTTTAAGGTTCCTATAATTTTTTGCGGACATTAAAGTCAAGATATTAATTTTATTTAAAAAAAATGTACGACACATGTATCCTTTTTTGAAAGACATCAACTTGTAGAGAGATTTTAAAGTCATGCATTATAGATGTATTTCGGTTTATTCCCTCATTAGCTGTACAGAGTTTAAATAAATGCTTCTTTGTTATATTTCTTAATAGATCAGCGCAATGATCAGTGGGTAAGAATTTTTTTCGCCCACCTAAGACGAAATATATTCCTAACTTCAAGGCCTCTGAAGGTAGCCGGCTTCTAATCAATTGTTTTCTTCACATAATCTTAAAGACTGTGGAATAAGCTTGCCTATTTGGTACATTTTATGTGGATGGAGATTTTTTTGTTGTTGTGTGCCTAGTGCTCAAATTACCGAATGTTCAATTGAAAAATGTACTGCAAGAATTTCTTGACATGTTCTTTACACTATGGCAATGCTTTGTTGGCTTATTCAAAATAAACGTACATTATGTTTGTGTTCCTATCTGTGTTTGAATTGAAACACACTGTCACACGCACACATCCGGCAAAATAATACGGTTCTCATTGCGCTCACTCATCAAAAAAATCTCTGTACACTTTACTTGGTGCAGATTGTCGAAACTCTCTGCTGTTCTCTTCTCATCGATTTTGCACATTAGCAAAGGCGAATTCGAATCCAAATAGCATCAGTAGGTAGATAGTCTATTTAACGTTTAATTATGTTGGTGTGGTACTGCCACAAACAACAACACTTCTGAGAGGCAGTCTGACTGCTTGGTGCTTGCGCTTGATGGTTGGTGGGTGTCGCACACATAAACATAAGAAAAACATTTTATTGTGTATAATTTTTTCATTCAATGAAGAACCGAAGGGAAAAATAATAAAAACTTCTACTCGCAGATTGTGTGATGCCAGTTCGATCTGCTAATCCGATACGCGCTAAAAGTTTAATCCGCGACAATTTGGAGAAACAAGCTGGTTCTAGGAACTTATTACACTCCAGAATGCCAAACATAAAAGTGTTTTCGGGTACCTCGCATCCGGATTTGGCCCAGAGGATTGTCGATAGACTAGGCATCGATTTGGGAAAGGTTGTTACGAAAAAGTTCAGTAACTTGGAAACATGGTAAGTTACAGTGAATTTGTGTCTTATTAATTAAATATTTTTGCGTGTTCTTTCTCTTTCTTTGTTTCGTCTTATATTTATATTATCTAAATATCAAACGAAAAAAAAAATAAAAAATAGACAGAGTAAATGTGACATAATTTAATTGCGAAGCAACAACTATTGATTAACGCCGAACATTGTTGGCATGTCAAACAAGTAAAACTTAAATTTAATTTGAGATAGGCTAACGAAATAATGTAGGTTTTGCCTCTTAGCAGCATGTGAGTAAAATTTAAAAATGTAAGGTTATGGACTGCTGAAATGACTGTACAATGTTGTAGCTGTCACGTTTTTCCTGTCCATGAAATTACACCTAAACCATTCCCAAGCGGTTCATAAGGGAGCAAAGATAAAGCAGAAACGCACAAACAAGTGTTCTTTAGTAAAGTTTTTTTTTTATTTATTTTGTTTTAACTCAGTATTCACGTCGATTCGCTTCTCTCATACTTGTATAATTTTACTCATCGTCCGAGACAGCAAAGACCTAAATAATTTAATTTGGGGTGTTTTCCGCATTTGTGTTGTATCATTTTAGCCTTATTGTCCAGTCTCTAGAAACTTAATTTGATCGTAAAGGTACCTACACGGCGAGGTATAAACTGAGGAGAACTCTCCAAACGCTTGAGGCTATTTTAACGTTCATGTATTGGCTCGTGGAGATAGAAACACGACATCAGCTGTTTGGCTGGCTGGTACCTGTGTACCACGAACCACGTGGATGTTAATGTTGTCTTTTGATGTAAACTGATTGACTATCTCCATGCGAATTCGAATTTGTACATTAAAATTCCGTAACTTGAGGCGATACATTTTTTTTAAGTGTTTTAAGAAACGTTTTAATGAATTGAAAATTGTAGCTACTTGAGGTTATCATGTCCATATCTGTTCCTAAATAGCGAATAGAATAAATCAATTTCACTATGGCCGCGCCCCACCAAACGTAATTGCTGCCGCATCAAAACTGTTTCGATGATTTGGATTTTCGTATATGAGTATGATAACCCCCTCAGAGATTAAGTTAGAATGATTTACGTAAATGTTGGTTTTTTAATAATTAAAGTGCATATTACAAACGCCATCCTGCGGTTACCGTGGGTCAGGCTGGCGAGGGGCTTGTCCGGCATAGTTTCAGGTTTAATTGGCAGCCTTAGCCAAATAAATAAAGAAAAGTGCAAAAAGAAAATATTTTGCTTTGTTTCACGAAAGCCGAAAGAGACTGTCATAGGCGGTGGCAGTCTATGCATGTGCTAGAGCAATGACCAACTGTTATCTTTGTAATTGGCTATTTGCCCGAAATGGTTTCTGCTGATCTGTATTTTACTGATGTCGCGTGTAATTTATATTTTAGTTAACGGAAAAACATTTGATAAATTGTCTTAAAAATTCTTCATTTCGTTGTTATGCGTCTTTCGTGTCAAGTCAAATGGAGAATCCATACAAAATCTTCCAATGAATCAGTGAGAAACTAGGCTATTTATAATCTATTTATCGCCTCTTTTTTTGTAAAGAAACTGTTATACAATATTCTCTGTAATTAGGTCAATTGGGAAAAATATCTTATCATGTAAAAACTTGGAAACGTATCAATTCATTTGAAAACAAATTTTGAAGATAGATTACGCTCCGCGGCTATATTGTGGCTTTATACGGGCACCTTCGACATAAAATGTGTTGCTTTGCTAAGACAAACGTGCTAAATTACTTTTGTGTACATAAATACTGTTCGTCAACTAGTTTCTGGTTTCAAATAATAAGTGTTCTTAATGCTCACTTGTATAGATGAATATTTACTATAGATAAGATACCAATTGAAATGTCTAAACAAACTTCCTAAATACGTTCGTCTATGGGGATGCATGTGCAAAATAGCAAAGCAACCGAATCTCGCAAACACACCTTCAAATTGTACTTTGGCTGTGGGGTAGAAATACAATTGGAAAGCTAATGGTTGTGCCTCGGTAGATTTCCTTCAACCCCAGGAAATCCGTTAACAAACAAATTTATTTGAAAAAGACACAAGTATTCGAATATGCAGCGTGTTTTAAAGAATTTTTTTTGCGATCGGTTAGGGTATGTTTAGAAAGTTCTTTAGCTTAGTTTTTTTTTAATTCATGCTAAATAAAAAAAAAATTGCTGCCGCAGTTTGTCTTCTCACAGCCATTCGTTTGTGGCATTTTATATTTACTTTTAGGGCGGGAAAGATGTTGGAAAGTAACAGAAAAGCGTGTTAATTTGCGGTTGCTATCAATCGCTTAAGCAACAGACAAATATCGGAAATTATCTTTCGGTTCAATGAAACGTGACTTTGATTCCCTGCCGAAATTGCTGAATTCCGATCCCTAATAGTGAAAACGTTGCCCAGTTCTAAAAAATAATATAGTGCCCGGATCTCTAGATCTATTGTCGAGCATGCATGAGACCAACTCGGCTTGCAAGTAATGGTATGGAATCCGTAGCATCGGGCAAGTGTCGTCTGGGTAGGCCCGAGGTGATAATATGGTAGGATCAAGTCCGATACCCGTCCTCCACCTGTATAGAGATTGCCCCTGACTATTTAGAGTCGGACGCCAGCGGACAGCACTTTAACTGTTTTTCTCATAAAAAAATCGGAGCTCAAGGATTGTATTTAATCGATTGCTGAATAAGTAAATTTACAATTTCTTCAGAGATATTCGGTTATAATAGCTTCTAAGAACATAATTGTATATAAACGAATTTAAAAAAAACTAAGAACAAATTGATAAGCGAGGGAGTAGGGCCAAACTCTATTTTGGATTAGATTGTTTGCATAAAAAAAAACAAGCTTAGTTTGGTTATCCCATATATAGAGCTAGCTACAATCTTCAAAGTGTACTTTCAAGCTAAATTTGCATTAGCATCGCATGTTGAACATTTATTTAATTTACGTGATTGTGCTTAGTGATTTGCACTTGTATTTTCGCTGTATTAGACAGCGACTATTTAAATTCGATCTACTTTGAGCAAGCACAACTCTCATTTGTGTAGGCGCGGAAGGCCATATGTAGAAGTGCACTATTTCGCTATTGAGATGTTTATATATTTTTTTGTAAATGTTAGCTTCTGACTATCTTCAGGCACGTGAAAGAGAAAATTAAAAAAAAATTATGCAAATGTTATTGAATTTGTGTATTTACCTATATAACTTTGTCAGGAAAAATTTAAAATTTTACTTTTGTGTTTTTAGTACTATTATATTTCTATATATTTTTTCTTAAATTAAATAATTGTGGGGTCTTGCACTGGACTAGTGAATGAAAATTCCAACTTGACACTTCTGAGATTCACACTAGGTTTTTTTTTTTTCAAAGTAAAAGTGAATGGAAAATAAAAGTTCATGTTGACACATTTCCTCTTGTGGATATTGTGGTCATCGCACTGTGCAAAATCTGCTTTAAGCGCCATTCACTTTGAGCGAGCGGGGACTTGGAGAACGCTGCATCAATGGACACACATTAATGTATATATCACTCTGAATTGTTTTATTGAGTACTAGCTGTACCCACCCGGCTTCGCCCGTGTAAATGTGGTTTCAGAACAGTTGATGGAAACAAAATTAAGAAATTTGCTGTCTTGTTGGGGACAAATTTTTTTGGCTGTTTTGTTTCTATCGACTAAGATAGTAATATTTGCTGCATTACTTACCCTGGAGCACTTTACATATAACTGCCCGTGCTTGAAGCAATTCTTGCTTAAATCAACTCCCGCATTTCTTAAAGTTTGATCCTGTGACTTATGGATTGTCATTTCAAAACAAACATTAATAGGCAATCGAATCGGTTTAAACTGAAATGAATAATTACTGTGAATTATTTGTATTCTTGGTATAAACACCGAATCTCCTTTACCACACCCAGTTAAAATTAAAGCCTCATGTCAAGCATTATGTTGCTTATGTTATGGGAACTCCAACTTTTAATACCATTTTATGAGCATTGAGGCCATGGGCTGTTAAAAACGCTATTTAAAAACTCTACTCTATAAAAAACGAAATGGGTAATTACCCACGATCTGGTATCACTGAAAGCTATACCTATCTGATATTTCTTCCATAGAATTTTTTTTTTTTTGTAAGCAAAACAGAGGTAAACATATTTTTCCTACATATTTGACATTTCTTTTATGGGTTTTTTTTTCTTAGCAAACCAAACAGCATACTGCCTCTGTCTGTCTCCCTCTCAGCCACAGGAATAAAATAAGGTTAAAAGAGATGTGAATATATTGCGCGGTTAGTGTGTTTGATTTGAGAATGAAATGCATATCCACTCACCCAGGTGAAAATAGTACAAATGTTTCAAATTTTGCCTATTTATTTAAAAACATTTTAAGTTATTGAATTCATGGATATCCTAAAATGTAACCGCAGATGTCCTCTATAAGCTGGTGTTTACTATATTTAAATGCTCCCAGTATTTTCGAACGGAAAGCGTGACAAAGAAAAAAGCGAAACCAAACGATAAAATAAATTACTCTTGTCAAATTTTTGACAATATTGTGGGCCTATTTATCCTCTATAGGACTGATAATAATGCATCAGAATATATTCAATAGTTTCTAAGATTTTTGCATTTAAAGGCATGCAGTCAAATTCAATCTCGAACAGAACTACACCAATTTTATTTATATGATTTTATTTATATGATGATATCGGTCTAACGTACCCTACTTCCAATTATAGACACCAGCGTTACTAATATATTCCAGTCAAAAATAAAAACATCAGAAAACAGAAAATCCTGCTACACTTTGCCTTGTAAACTCACAAATCTTGTTAAGTATAAGATCTTATAAAATAGTACTGTAGACGCTTTTAACTCTTTAACCATAGCTTGTTCTCAGATCTTTACCTACCTACTTAATAAAATAAGAAAAGAACCAACCAAACTTTTGATTAACGGGAAAGATTCGTTCGACCCATCCGTGCACTTCATTTTTTTTTTGTTCCGAGATAAAAAATGCCCTTCTGCGTTCTTTTAGCTTTTTTTGAAAGGCAAATTGCCCAAAAATGGGTAATTACCCACGATCTGGGATCACTGATAGCTATACCTGTTTGACATTTCTCTTATGGTTTTTTTTTTCTTAGCAAACCAAACAGCATACTGCCTCTGTCTGTCTCCCTCTCCGCCACAGGAATAAAATAAGGTTAAAAGAGATGTGAATATTATTGCGCGGTTAGTGTGTTTGATTTGAGAATGAAGTGCATATCCACTCACCCAGGTGAAAATCGTAGAAATGTTTCAAATTTTGCCTATTTATTTAAAAACCTTTTAAGTTATCGAGTTAATGGATATCCTAAAATGTAGCCGCAGATGTCCCCTATAAGCTGGTGTTTACTATATTTAAATGCTCCCAGTATTTTCGAACGGAAAGCGTGACAAAGAAAAAAGCGAAACGAAACGAAAAAATTAATTACTCTTGTCCAATTTTTTCCGGAATTTGTAAAGATATAGAGTTGAAACAAAGTGGATATTGTGGGCCTATTTATCCTCTATAGGACTGAGAAAAATGCATCAGAATATATTCAGCAGTTTCTAAGATTTTTGCATTTAAAGACATGCAGTCAAATTCAATCTTAGTCGAACAGAACTACACCAATTTTATTTATATGATGATTCGTCTACATACTTACTTCTTACTGGCAAAATGTGTCAATAATTGTTTAAATAATACTGCATATCAAGTTCGCATTAAAGTATAAATTAGAGATATTGCAATATTTTCAATAAAAATTAAAAAAAATAAAAATAAATACTTCTTTATCACAAAATTCTGTTTCCTTTGGTTTTGCGAGATGTTGTGGTTCCGCGCCACAAATGTTCAAAGTTGGCCAATAAGTACTACCGCCACTACTTTATACAACAGCGGCGCGACTCATTATGTAATGCGTGTATTTTAACTTTGGCAGGGCTACATACCTCTACTACCGCGGCCTCATTGTGTTTAGGCAGTTAGCTTTGCTTTTGTTTACTTTGCTGAGATATTTGTTCCTTTGAGCTTCGTAGAAAATTTTTCATTAAAAGACGGCTATTGTTACACATTAGGTCTGCCCTTTACTTTTTCACGAATTTTTGCTCAATACCGTTCCTTAACTGGAACAATTCGTAAAAGAGAGCAACATCGAGAGAGCAAGATGTACCCCTCCACTGAAAATCTTACAAGTTTTTACTCAACAAATTTCTTGGTGTAAGAATTGGAAAAGCTGACATTCAGCTGACTATTGACACATGATTTGAGATTTTTTGTCCTATTTGGCATTATGCGTGCATTTGCTTTCATTTCTTGCGTATTAAATGGTATCAACAGGCGGCAAAATAAAATTGAATGTTCTCTTTAAGATTATTTTCGAAGGTGGCGACGAAATCCATCCTCGCTGTTAGAAGGGACAATCTCCTCCACGTAATTTTTAATGCTGCGTCGCTTTTTCTTCTTTTCGAATGCTTGTAGTTCAATCAGTAGAAACTTTCCCACATACGGATTCATCAAAAATAAGTTCGATTAATTCCGAACCACTTTCATCGGCAGATGAATCAGCTAATATTGTTAATAAATTAGCAAAATCTTCGAGTTTATCAGATATTTCAAACACCTTTCTTTTAACACTTTTTTGAATTTTCGAAATACATATGTACCTGTTGTTTTTCATAGATTACAACAAAAGCGTTCCCTAACTTTTTCGTAAGAGAGAATTCCCCACCGCTCCAATTTGGGCAGTCTTTCAATTCTTTCTACAAAAATAAATTAACAAACCTAATATTTATTTTGTTTATTCTTTGTAACTTTGAAAGGATTCTTATTTGACATACACGTATAGGAAATTTGAGAGAAAACAAAATGGCGGATTTGGATAATTTAGGGGACCAGCGGCAAGAGGATTGCAAGTTGACGGTCTCAGTAAATCTTGCCTCCATTAGAAACTGCAGGAATATTGTAACACTACTATTGCTGTTAATTTTGTTAAAAAATGATTACGATAAAAATTATATAAAGCGAACTAATAGTTTCTTTATGAAATATTTACCTTTGAATTTTTTATTGATTTTAAAAAGGTCTTTTTTTCCGACAGAAAGCAAGAAATAAAAATTCATTTGATAATGAACCGGTTTTCCGTGAAGACACAAAGCCAAACAATTGTGACCAACACAAACCAACAAACGAAAATTGTAAAAGAAATCTTTCAATTTGACCTACCTAGATTTCAACTCGGTTTTCCGATGACAACTGCTGTTCATTAGACCTATTGAATGTCAATTTCTAGATGTGTACGAAAAAGGATTTCACCTTCCGTATAAATAAACAAACATCTAATATCATTTTTCGTTTTTGCGCCGTGTTTGTTAATATGGGCCTAAGTCTTTCTCACTTCCATAAGTTTATTTAACTAACGAGCATTTATGTTAGCACTTCCATATAATTATCACTTAATAAATTTGTTGATCGCGGTTATTAATAAATCGAAACCGTGTTATTTATGGGGTTAGCTCTGCTCTTCTCAAATAGTTTTCTAAATATGTATTTCTGTACTATGCATACTTAAACTTTTTTTGCTAGCCAGATAGGTCAAAAACTAAGACTCATACGTTAGCATTGACACTGAAACGCGAATTTCCATAATTCTTTTCGAAGGCCGGTTCTTGAGCAAATAGCTTTGATAATATAATTTGCACTTGCAATGCGGGTTTTAATTTGTGTTTTGAGTAAGCCGAACATGGTATTGTGTAGGCGATCGATGTTGCGAAAAATTCGAATGATCTTGGGGCCTTAGACATTCCGTGTCTTTTTGACATAAAACACTTGAACGTACGCCATATATCCTCAAGAGTCTGAGTGGAGAAGATTTCTGAAGACAGCCATTCTCGCTAATGTTTGTTTTGAGGATAGTGACATTTTCAATATGTGCTGAGACTAATAATAAAATATTATTTCATTGTTTTCCACTCTACGTTTCGTTGTTATTTTCAAACTTCTTCAAGTGGCACAGTTTTTACTATAGATGCAGTTGTTGTTAAGTGGCTGTTTGCCCGGGGAAAACACAATTAGCGATCGAATGCCGTTTTGGGGAGTTTTTGTTGTACTTAATTACAATTGCATATCAAAAATACAAATTTGAAACTCCGAAACGAGGGATTTAACAGCAAAGTTTGATTCGTGGAAGATAATTTATAAAATCAAGTATCGTTATGGGCCATGACCCGGAAAGACTACTGCAAAAATGCAAAACTGTTAATGAAAGCTGTGGTAATAAGAAGCACCTTACTTTGCCAACCATAAAATCACATTAGAGATAAATAAAACGGCTGAGGCCGGGCCAGTAGTAGGATATGCAAAAGTGCTAACTCGTCATACACAAAACCTTGCACACCATGAACTGATCAAGGGGTTTCAGATCGAATTCTTCCCTGCTGTAGGGTTGGTTCTCATAGCTCTAGTGATACCTAGGCAAGCCATTCTTTGAGTCGCACTATTCAGGCTGGTAGTTTTGCACATCACTTGATGGTAGGTCAAATTACCACTTTTCAGTATACAATGGCGGTGTAGCCACATCTTTCTAGGACTAGGATCCCAGGTTTTTCTGACTATCCTGTTGCAGGCAAATAAATCAATCGTTGTCTTTTTGGTTCTTCACTTCATGTCACGATGAGACATATTCTGTTATGCTGTTATCAGTATTAAATAGAAATTTACCCATCTGTAATATTGCTCGATCAATGCATATTTACCTATTAGAATTTAGCTTCCTTTCCCATGAGAAAGGGAAAGAGAACTGCACCTTGGAGAGTGAATCTAGCCACCAGGTGTTGATACCACCTTAAATTGTACATCTCCTAACTCCGAGTTAATTCTGTCTGTTTCTGAGCGTACAAATTACCTAGTGGATAAAAATGTAGTTCAGGTCTACTAAAGCTCCTTTTATTGCATCTGTTTGGACTTGACTCAATGTCAATGATTAAAAAGACAAAAGGAAGGAGTGTATTGTATTTTTAAGTTTTTTTTTTTTTTTTTTTTTCAACGCTATTAACAAATAATCCAACATGCAAGGCCTTTCTATAAATTGCAGATTTATACACACATTTTCTAAAATGTATGCGTGGAATAACTAGTGTTGCTTGGTTGTCATTTTAGAATTTAGTTCCCATTTGGCGAAAATAAAATATTCTTTCAAACTCATTGCGCAACTTCCCTTTATTTTTTGTACATTTGTACATTTCAAAGTCAACAGTTAATAGATAATAAAAAGAGGAAGAGAAATACAACATGCGCACTTCTTTAAATATACAGACATTTTTATCTAAATCGCTTCGAAAATGTTCGTCATGCATCTTTATTGCATTAAAAAAATGTATTTTTAGGCGTGAGTTAATATTAAAAAGAAAAAGAAAACATATTTTGAGAGTTTTTCCATGCATTAATAGATAAGATAAAGGTAATATTCCTCAGAGACAAGCAACACCATGCTAATAAATAATCAGAAATGCGGAGACGGAACTTTCCACTGCTTTGTTGTTTTATTAAAAAGTCATTGTTTCTCTTGTCCTGAGTGCAATTTTTACATAAATTTATAGCGCTCTCTTAGATGAATTTATTTGATATTACTTAGGTACATTAAATTATCCCTAACCCATGCATATTTTATCTTTAATTTCATTTCTATCAAAGCGTTGAAATCGGGGAATCTGTTCGCGGTGAAGATGTCTACATCGTTCAGTCTGGATCGGGTGAAATAAACGATAATCTTATGGAGCTGCTGATCATGATTAACGCCTGCAAAATTGCTTCAGCATCTCGTGTAACAGCTGTGATTCCTTGTTTCCCCTATGCCCGTCAAGACAAAAAAGATAAGGTAATCAAGAGTAATCTTTGTCGACAGTTTTAACCAGTATTAATTCTAAATGTATATTAAACAAAAAGTTTCAGTTGTTTGTGCAATTTATATAAAAACATTTTAGTTTCGATATTTAACTTTATTTTGTTTGATGTAGTTTTTATTTGTTTATCTAATTTGTTTGAATACAAAACTTACAAAACAAAAAACAACAAAAAAAAAAAATGCTCATAATGTGGAAGCTGTTGGTAAAACAGTTTTTTGTTTTCTTTAAATGCAAATACAGTAATCTATACGAACAGAAAATGTAATTGTTTTTGCCTCCTTACAGACAGGTGGTGAAGAGGCCCCCATGATGAAATTATCAAAGAAAAACTACGATTGGAAATTTAGGGTATACATTTTTTTTATAACTTTATTTTACAATGGGGAAAACTAACTATATCTGTGTTCTCATATTTGTTCATTTTGTACAAAATTTCGAAAGATTTTCTATTTAAACTAAATTAAAAACAAAGTAAAACGTTTTCTTAATTTTATTTTGGAAGTGATTGGCAAAATTGCATGACGTATTTGTAAAACTGCTGTGTCCTTGTCAATCGCACTGGTAATTTTTGTTTTAATAATTTTTGTTTTTCACTATGTGCTATTTGTGATGGAATGTTTTAGGGTAACTGTAATAAAATATGTCGCACCTTATAATGTTGCTGATTGACAATGTGAAAATGCTTTTAGGCTAGAAACTGTTTACTATACCAGTATCTGTAATGCTGTATCAAAAGGCGCCTTTGTAGATCTCTTCAAATGCTTGCAAAAAAGCAAAATCCAAATTTAACCTTTTGGTTTGCATGTTATTGTTCCTTTGTTTTTTATTTCATTTATAGTTGTGTCCCAGACCATAAAGGAAAAAAAAATACAATTTGTTAAAATTAAATTTGAGAAAACAAAAACAGAGCTCCGCAAACAACTTGGTGTATCGTGGAAATTGTCTTCCTAGCCGTTTTCTAATTAGTTTTCTGTAGTTGTGTTGTCCTCTAATGAATAAGGCACTTTTAAAAATATAAAATTGTAACTTTCAATCTGTACAGAAAACCATTGCGTTTAGTACATACAAAATTATTAATATTTGTTTTGATGAACTAAGAAGTACGTAGGGCTATTGATAGTAGGTACCTAAAGTAACGTACCTATTCTGTCTCTGATTTTTCCGTTACATGGTGTTAAAAGCTTTTTGGCGCATTTGTGCTCTTTTCAGTGCACTTTCCATCTGTTTTTGCAATATATCTGCTGTTATGGCACGGATTTTAATGCATATATCGGCTTTCAGTTGCCGGAAATGTGCAACCGGATACTGTGTTGTTGGCCTTCTGGGTCCGATCAGCGCATTAAACTAAATTTAAAATTTTGTTTTTCGTTGTTCTCTTGTGTTCGATAATCCCCATTCTTGGACTTTGGATTACTCTGTGCAAATTGAAGTAGACTGTCAATAATGTTCTGGATGTCATTTTAGTGCATTACACTTTTCTTGTTTTGCGGTATATGAAGTTCAAGGTTTCTAGTTTTGCCTTCTCACCCGAAAGAACCATCAATTAACTATTGGCTATGTGTCCTTTAATTTCTGACTTGTGTTAGCCGTCTTCAGAAGAGCTTCGGGTATTTTTGCAAATATGTATGTACTTGTACATGTAATAATTTCAATAACTAACACAACAGGTAATTTACTCAATACGTGTAATTTCGTAAATTCGTAAATTCCATGCGGCCACACAAAAACAATTCTTAGGTTTTAAATCAAATACGTATATTGTAGTTCCCAGTACAGGATTATGTGTGGATAATTTCGTTACTGTCTTCATTGCAGTAAGTTCCGCTTTTTCTTCAAACAATAACTCCTGATGACATTTGCTTGATAGCTAGTGTCGCCAGTGCACTCTTTTTTGTTGAAGTGAAATTTGTTTCACCTAATATGAAGACCTTTTCTGCGCGATATTCATGAGGGTTTATCTATTTCTGATTTCATTCCAAGAACCCCATTGACCTGCATTTAGACTTCTTAGTTATTTTCTTTAGCGCTGACTCCTGACTCTAATTTGTTTGACACAGAGAGTGACACTTTTTATTTTGTTCTTAAACACTAAGATCCTATCTATCCTACCGTTGATGATGTTCACGTCTCTCTGTGGTCGGTGGCAATGCAGGTATTGTATGACCACCGCATTTCTAATGCAATTGCGCCGTACTAATAATAAATTTAAGTCTCGAATTTAAATGTACGGAAGCTCACGATTGCAAAATTTGTATGAAAAATATAGCAACTGTGAACTACTAACATTTAAAGTCGAAACTAAAAATGTTTATTGGTAAGGCCCATTGTTTATAATATTATCCCTGAGTTAAAAACCAAGATATCCTGGAAATTGGTTTCTAGTTCTAGTTATACTGATTTTATTTGATTCCTATAAAGCAACTCAACTTTTGTTCTATGTCGACTATGCCAAATTCTCCAGTATCAAGACTACTATAATATAAACAAATATGGACTATAAACTATGCACTAGCTTAGTTCTGTGTTCTGACTAATTATGGCTTCATCCTTTTTCACGTGGGCATTGTCGTCCCAGTGGCGTAGTGGTTAGTGTTTTGGACTACTAAGCGAGGGGTCCCAGGTTCAAATCCCGAAAAAAAAAAAACAAATTTCAATTTAAGGGTTTTTCACTGCGCCACCTCTCGCGAACGTCTGACAAATAACCGAGAGTATAACTGGACTCGGAATTAAATTGTAGATCCCTTCCATTAGTCCCAAAAATAAAAAACTCACACAAAACGAATGGTTGTGAGAAGCTAGGCCTAGGGTCCCTACGGACCTGTTGGGCCAACAATTTATTTATTTATTTGTTTTATTGTCGTCCCAAACTAATTCGACGTCGCCACAGTATTATATAGACGCGAATGAGGAAAAATTATGGGGTAGCGAAATCCGATAAACTGGTAAGCGTCGAACGTTTGATACAGCAAACCAAACTTTAAATAAACGCCATAGCCATCTGCGAATTTGCAGCTGTGCTTGGTGCTTGCAAATCATTCCATTCTGTTCAATGCGTGATACTAATAATCAGATTTTGTGTCCAAGATAGATTTTATAATCATGCAATGGCGAAATTCTACATATAAAATTACCCATTGTGACCTACAACATATTTAGTTTGAAGTTTATAAATTATCATTAGTAAGGCCCAATGTCGATAAAGAAGCTTTACTAACATGAGTTTTCTCTTTCGAGATATGAATTAATATATTTTATATTTATATTTTATATTAATATATTTTAGAAAGCGCTATTGCGTTGTCCCGATCTCTGCCCTCCTGTGAATGATATTTTTCTATGTTAAAGTTGTTCGCCCAGATCTGCAATTGGAAACAATCGTCTATCCATTTTGTCCGTCCTATTTGATCAAATAATAATATTAACTGTAACTGCTGCACTCAAACACAAATACAGTTAATATAGACAGAAAACTCCCTGCCTAAGTAAAGGCCTGAATATCGCAGCTCGATGAATGCAAAACGCTTAGAAAAGTGTCGAAGGAAACACATATTCCAATCGCACGAATATCAACACGAAATCTGAAATTTGTGAGCGAATGTGAAGAAGCCCGATCGAATACCACATTAAATTCAGCTATACCTTTGCAACGGAAAATACAACAGAGTAAAGTGTACCCATGTCCTTTTAACAGTTCGCCAAATATCAGTGTTACTGGCTGTCCGTAGCTTTGCTTCAGCGTTGATTAGAAAAAGTGTGTTCACGGTCTCATAAAATTTAAATTAGGTACAAGAATGCATTTTTGTTTAGAACTAATGAAATGTCTGTTGCGAAGTCATTAAGAATTCAAAACTAGTAGGTACCTAGTTTTATATTTAAGAATCAGCGTAACAAAAATCACACATCCGCAACGACAATCCAACTATGCGACGCATAAAACATGTTTTCGTGTGCACCTAATAGACAAAGTGTCTATGTTTGCAATGAACGATCTTCATTTACTGTGAGAGCTAGATGATTTGCATTCAAGTCACGTCCTTTGTATTTGATTGATTTAAGGAAATGTATTTATTCTTGTGATGTACTTCGGGAGCAATGGCTGGGTGGTTAGTACATTGAGCTACTGATCATGGACAAGAGGCTCCTACTTTTTGGGCGACTGGCTTAGGAGCAGTTCGCAGAAGTGAGTGAAGTATTCCCCACCTTAAAAATACCGACAAATTGTAGCTCAACATATTTTTATTTTCTCTCAAACAAAATATACCGAATAGCAAAGAGAGAGAGCGAGAGAGAGAGAGAGATGTGAGTGCGATTATTGAAAAAAATAATAGATTCTTACAATATTTTGTTAGAAAGCAAAGTTTTAGGTTCGAATTTTAATTTTAGTAGCTTAAAATGCGCATATATTTCATACAATTCTTGCAACTGTGAGCTTCCGTTAATTTAAAGTCGATACTAAAATTTGTTATTAGTACGGCGTTTCGAATTTGTTGATTTTTGTACAGCATTGGTCAAACTGTAATTTCAAAAGGCAATCATTTAAATTACATATTTGCATGCAATCTACTTTAATAGCTGTACACGACCAGACTGGCTGGCTGGCTGACTCAATGGCTCCAATTGAGTCAACACAATAATGCCGTGTCGACCAAGCCCTGAGTAGTATTTAGCCCGTTAAAATAAAAGTAATCTCATTTACTCACATTAATATAATTTTTGTTCTTGCAAAACGAAAACTCCGCTACAGCTTTAGGTTATGTTTTGTAGTTCGTTGCTTTTTTCACAAATCTAGGTTTCACAAAAAAGTTATATTTTGTTATTACTTATGCATACTCCGCGATACTAATAATCATTTTAAGTGTCCAGTCCAATTTTTTCGAGCCACAAATGGCGAAATTTTCCATACAAAATTGCATATTGTGACCTACAAAGTATGGTTAAAAATGATTAGTAGTAACGCCCACTGTATTCAAACGAATCTTTGGTAAAGCAACAAAATTAATACCCATAAAAGCTTTTTCATTCATATTATGTGCCATTCAATGTATTTATGTATTTAGAGTTCAAATATCTTTCGAAATTTTGTACACAGAACAATAACTTTTAGACTTCCTAACGATATACAAAATCCTGAACATCTTCCACATTAGGAGTTGTGTAAAATGGTATTGAAACCAAGTAGTGCGAGTTTGACTTTGCAGCTAATTGTGAAATTATTATTCTGGCAGTGGTTAATCAGTCTGCTGGTTTAACCGACTAACATGAAATTATTGCAAGAGTGTTGCGTTGACCTGCTGCTTGGATTGTAATAATAATTTTTTATTTATTTTAGTTTGCTGCTGTGTGTGTCATAACGTATCTGCACTCAAAGCAATACATTTTTCCTTGCAAAATGAAAAGAAAATAATATTTGTGTTTTGATCACCATTTTTGATTTTATCTACCCCATCGGACAGCTATTTCAAATTTGATGTGAATTGAATTCTTACAAAAGGTTTTCCTCTTGACAATCGTGGATGTTGTATATTTATCCTGCGCACCTCGCTCTAAGCAATATAATAGAAAAATCCCAAGAGGTTCTTTGAAAACCACCTATACCCACTTTTGTTAATTTTGTTTTATTCTTCTGTTTTTTTTTTTTTCCAAAATGTGAACACAATCTTTATTTCTACAACTCCAATTCGGACGAAATAAACAGATCTCTCGTGCAAAATGACTAGAATTTTGATTTCCCCTTTTTCTCTCTATATTTGATTTTTATTTTCTTTTCAATATCTTTTTAGGAATTTTCATCGAAACAATATACTGTGAGTAATTAATACGATTCAGTTGCGCTGAAGGAAAATTACGAGTAATTCAGAATGGCGTTAAAATGTTTCTAACAAAGTTACTCTTTATTTAATGTTTCTTTGTATCCTTTTCCCATTTAAACGATTACTACTATTATTTATTAACTTTTGTATAGTTTCGTATTTTTTCTATATACACACTACACAGCCAAGAGTCATCTAAAAATTTTCGTAGCTTTTGAAGGCATGAGATTGAAAAAGTTTTCCCCATTTATTTTGTCGTTCTTACTAATATGTAACCCTTTAAATATTTATTACACTTTCAACCCTCTTTCAAAGATCAATCTACTTTGAACATAACATATCGCAGCTTTTTGAACAAGAGAAGGGAAACCATAACTTATCGTATCCAGAATATTTGTTTTGTGTTAAAACACTTTTTTTTTTTGTTGTAGTAGGATCTTCAGTGTTTATTATTTTTCGAGGAAACCAGGGGGTGCTCCAACAACCGAGAGAGATTCAACATTTACATAGAATTTTATTGAGTTGTTCTCTTCACCTTTTCTCTAAGAACTGTTGGTTTTATTTGCAACATCAAGCTTAGTCCATTTATACACCATCAATATTGTTAGTTTGAGTATTGAAGACTATTATCGAGTGTTTAGAAATACCTTCCTGATTCGGCGTACTGGAAACAAGTTTCACTTATATACCTACATAAATATAGGTATATTTGAAATAAAAGTGTTTATGAAAATTATTAAAAGGTTGCTTTTGTGTTTTGTTTTTGTTATATAACTATAACTAGCATAATTTACTTTTGGCAATTAAATTTGTTAAATTTTCATTCGGTTTGTCTCATCACGCACATTATAATCATGACAATCAATTTGTAGGCAAATTATTAATGGCATCATTTTCGTTTTTTTTTTTTTTTTTATTACAGAGCCGTGCTCCTATTTCGGCGAAATTGGTCGCAAATATGCTATCAGTGGCCGGAGCCGACCACATCATAACAATGGACTTGCATGCATCTCAAATACAGGTAATTATTTATTTGAAAGATGAATATTAGATATTTATAAGAAGTTAACGTTGGCTGAATTTTAAAATGTCAAAATGCATTTGTACTGACTAAATAATATATATGTTTATATTCGAATTTAAACACAAATCTACAAGTTTTATTTATTGGAACTTATGCAATTTGATAAAAAAATATAATCTGTTCGAACATCAAAACCGATTAGTGTGAGTTATGGCGTTTTCGATTGAAGAAGAGAACTGCCCTTTCTATCAAAATATCAAATCTAGATGTGTTCTTTCAATGTTTTCTATGTTTCATTTAAGAACGAAGGGCACTCCCAGGTTAATTCTTAACACGACAAAAGTGGAATATTGTTAAAGAATTATGTTAGTTCGCGACAACGTCAGTGTCAAATAAGAAGAAGAAAAAGGCAAGTGACAGCTAAAAAACTTGTAGGAAAACAGAACAGATTTTACATAGTTTCAGTAAATTTACGTATGTTAAAAAAATACTGAAAAATATATAATGAAGTGCAAAAATTAAGATAGAAGCATTGTAGAATTGAAAAATTATCTTTATCAAACGTATTTGTTAACAACTGCGAAGTAAGTAATGGGAATTGTGCGCTTTTTAACAATATTTGAACAAAAACATTACTCTGGCCATTATAAACCAGCTTTGTTATCCTACAAGTTTTTTTGACGTTTGAACTAAAAAGATAAGCCATCTATTGCGCTGAACTCACCAACAAACACTTACTACCAAACTGTCAGATTGCAATATTTGTTGTGTTGTTGGAAAAAAAAAATTAGCAACAGAAAACCAAATCTCACATAAATGGTGTCTACCACTATTGCAAAAGTGCTCCAACGAATTTCATTGAAAAGAGCAATTCTGAATTTCGGGGCAATTCTCAAAACGCTATTAGTGTTTAGATACTTATTACATAATATTTTTTATATAAGTATGTATGTCATTTATACAGAAATCCGCACATAAATGTGAATTTTTTTGAATCCTTTGTAATCGCCATTATAAAGGGTTTTTCAATAAGAGCGCTACAAACGCTTAAATACAACAAAAACGGTTTTGGGTATCAATGAAATTCTTTATTCCTGTGAAAGTACGTTCGATGCCATTATGTATGGAACTCGATTTCTTTTGCATGGCCACCACGGGCACGCTTGCAGAAGTCCAGACGCTGAACCCAATTTTCGACGGTTTTCAAGCATAAATCGGCCAATACTGCTGCAATTTCACGTTCGATATTCCTACGAAGTTCATCAATCGTCGCTGGTTTGTTGGCATAGACCATAGACTTGACGTAGCCCCACAGGAAATAGTCTAACGGCGTCAAATCGCACGACCGAGGCGGCCAAGCGACTCGACCATTTCGTGAGATAACACGTTCTCCACACTTGGTTTCCAATAAATTGATTGTGACATTCGCTGTGTGGCTTGTGGCGCCTGTTGGAACCACATGTCCTCCAAGTCCATATCATCCAATTGGGGCCAAACATATTCGGTTATCATTGAACGGTAGCGATTCCCATTCACAGTAACGTGCCGGTCTTGATCATCACGGAAGAAGTACGGCCCAATGACGCCGCCGGCCCATAAACTACACCAAACCGTAATTTTTTCGGGATGCAATGATGACTCATGGAGTGCGTGTGGATTGCTGCCTGACCAATACCGCATATTTTGTTTATTGACGAAGCCATTCAGCCAGAAATGAGCCTCATCGCTGAAGATGATTTTTCGATGAAAATCCGAATCATTTTCAAGTTGTTGCTCAGCCCAATTCACGAACATACGACGCTTCTGGTGGTCAAGCGGCTTCAGTTCTTGCGTCAATTTAATCTTGTAAGGATGTAGGCCAAGATCTGTTCTCAAAATTCGCCACAACGACGTCACAGAGATGCCCAACGCTTGAGAACGACGTGTGAGAGACACATTTGGGCTTTCTTCAACTGAAGCCTCAGCGGCAGCAATATTCTCGACACTACGGGCACTTCTTTGTCTCACTGGCACGGGAACATTTTGTACTGTGCCTGTGGATTCAAATTTTTCCACTAAACGCTCAATTGTTGATCTGCTAGGACGATTATGACGACCATAAATTGGACGTAGCGCTCTTAACGTTGAGGTGAAATTGAACGTGAAATTTTAATAATTTCGAGTCGTTGTTGGCTCGTATATCTTTCCATCATGAAATGGCAAACCTTACTGAAGAGAAATGTCAAAAGAGCGGCAAGGAATTCGGCGTCCAACATTGGTGATATCCGCCTTAAAGTGTAGGGCAAGTATTTTGTCGTTTGTAACTGTTACAACACGCAGGTTCATAAGCATTTTTTAGGTTATGTGTAACCTTCACACAAGTTTGCATCGCAGAAAATCGTGTACTTGACAGTTAGAACAGTAAAGGTACCAAGCCAAAGTGACTACATATAAACAGAACAATTAAGGATGACTTTGCTTCAAAATCACCTCAGCTATTTTGCTGATAATGTTGTGTTGACATTATCAGCAAATTTAAATTGCTCATTTACTTTCATTTACTTTTGATGGCGCTGGGAAGGGGAAGTATGCGTACTAAAGTAAATTAGCGACATTCATACACTTGCACAGACACTTGACAGTTCGTTCGTTTTTTTTTTATTACACCTCGCGCATTAAGAAGTTTTTTCTTGCTGCTTCACAGATAGGCAATTTAGGAGAGAATTTTGTTTTCACAATTTGCGGGGAGAATTGGGTTGGTGCGCGGGAGCTGACGGTCTATTTAATACTTGGTTTATGGAAGTGGACCTGTCGACCTGGTACTTAATCAACATGCTAGCTCGATGCATGGCTGGCTGCCCTCGGTTGAACAAACAAAAAGTGTTCCGTGCATAAGTTTGGTTGAAGCATTTCAAACTACGTTCACTTTATCAGCGATCTGTAATTTTGTGGACACCGCTTAACAAGTTTTTCACTGGTATAACAGCGGTGATTGAATTTAGAGTCATATCAAACAATGCATAGAGTGACTAAAGCGACTGCATTGTTGGAGTGGTCATGATTTGGCGCGATAGTATTGTTATATGGAGAATCGTATTGACTTCCGCTGTGGGTAATCCGTTAAATTTGAAATTATTCGCTACGTAAGTTTAAAATATTAAAATATTTTTTAAAAATGAATAGTCCAGAATGGTTGTAAGAAAATAATAACCTTTGGACCAAACCCTTATCAGTTATTTAAGAAAAATGTACACATGAAATCGATCTAAATGATCTCGAAAAGAGGTAAATACATAACCATGTTTGTCCTAATTTGTTTCTTATTTGTAAAACATCACCTGTTGATAGTTTTATTAACCAAAAAAAAAAAATTTACTTTTAACAATATGTAATAACTAATAACTAACGAATTATTAATGTTAAAATGTGGTATTCCCGAACTCTATCACATTCCTCCACGGTTGGAATTTAATTTTTTTTCGTATTTTTCTGCATGTCACACGGATTCTATTTGACATTACACCAATAGAAAAACAAAATGGCGGAATTTAAAATAAAAATAAGGAGGCCAGGGCCAGCGGTAGGGATAGCGGTTTTAACAAAATAACTGGGTCGGCATTCTGTACAATTTTTAATAAAAAATTTTATATAATTTAAAGGATGTTTTCTTCGTAAAAAAATCGGAATTCGGTTTAACCGAAAATTTGATTTGCCCTGTGTAACACAAGCAAATTTATTCGTGCACACGAAAACGTTTGAACGTTTCGCCTTACAGAATGCCGACCCTGGTTTTCGGGTATTCCGGTTTAATTTATAACCAATTTAACCTGGCGGTTTTAAACGCTTAAAATAACCGGTTTTCGGTTAAACCGAATTCCGATTTTTTCACGAAGAAAACATCCTTTAAATTATATAAAATTTTTTATTAAAAATTGTATTTATAAAAAGATTTAATAAATCAACGGGTTGTAGTAGTCCAATATTTTTGTTGAAACCTATTCAAAAAAACCCTTTCAATAATATGTTGGTCTGTGAGTCGACTCCTCTCATCGGAAACAACATGTTTTAATGTTGAAACCATATACAAATTATAATTCGCACAATCCAACATGAAACGAATTTAAATTCATTGGGATTTCGAATTTTCGGTGTACGCTGTAAAGAGCTTCTTGAAACCTGCAAACTGTGGCAGCCAAACTTTGATTATTTTTGGAACATTGTTCAACAATAAAAACACGACGTTCTTTCGCGTAGTGCTTCATTTTTACTAACCCTAAGCTGTCAGATTGCTGTCTGTTTCGGAGTTAGAACAAAATGAAATAGCGTCGTCATTCAATGCAAACATTTTTTTACGATTTCGCAAACTCGTTTAGTTTGCTCCAACATTAAAAAATTTTTTTTAAGTCACATTCTTATATTCTCTTAAATAATCGCTGTCAGTGGCACTTTAGAGGATCCGTTTTTAGGAAATCAAACCATAGTTTGCGAAATGGAAACAATTATTGTGTTTAAAAAAAACATGAAGAATTTTGTTTTCATTGAGAAACAAAGTTCAATATTGTGGTATTTACTCAAAAACTGTGTAGCGGAACACGTTGAAAGCATGAAAATTATAGGTAAAAAACTTTAAACGCTGATTACTTAAATGTTTGAAAATGTCACTTAAGCCGTTATATTCTAAGCGCTTTAATTGCAATACTAAAAATGTGCTCGAAATTTATCTCTACTACTCTATGCACATTTTTCCCAAAATCTGTATGTCCATAATAAATCGGTTAGGTTATAAAAATTCATTATTTTATCAACTTTTGTGCTTTTGATTGGGAAATCTGTTATCACCTTTGCTGTTTGACATTGTTTTCACATAAATATTGTTTTCAATCAATACGCTATCAGCTTCAATAATTAAAGATGTGTTGATCTTCATTAATCCTGTGGTTATCGCAGCCACCCCGCAATGCACGCAGTAGCATTGACCTCCAGTTTAATGTGTTTGAAACAGTATGACGTTAACTGAGCTCAGATTACCACAATCATCGTCATTATTGAACACGTAGGAAAAGAAAAACAACAAACATCAAATAAGAAGTAATGTATCAATTGCAAATGTGATTGACTATTCGTTATCGTTTGGAAAATTACGCAAACAACAACAGGAATCGACTGAAATCAGATCAATGGGGTGAAATATTGTCATGTTAACTTTCTAGAGATATTATTTAATATTCTTTAAAAACTGTCACTCAAACCCTGCGATATCGGTCCAATTAAAAGTTTTTTTTTTTTATCGGTCAGGCCAAGGCGTTTTTTTTTCTTTTAATTTTACTCATTCCGCAATACTTATAAAAGTTTTTAGTGTCCAGGCTTAATTTTTCGAATTCATAGTGACGAAATTTTTCCGACAAAACTGCATATTGTGACCTACAAAATATGTAGTGTGAAGGTTAAACATGATTATTAGCTAGGCCCATTGTTTGGTAGGTATTGTACAATGTACAGTACAATATCAGCATAAACCAGTACATAGTTTAGTCAGGAATAGTTAAGTTTGGCACTCAATGAGAAGTCGCTTAAGCCGACTAGAGTGAGGGAAACGGATACATTGCTCAATGCGCATGCAAACCATTGAAGTTGTCATTATGACTGAGATCACTGAGAAAGTTATTTCGTAGATAACCCCTCCTGTGCAGACAAAGCCTTAAAGGCAAAGCAGATTGTAAGCCAATTGCGTTGGAGTTTGCACTTTATTATCGTATGGCAGAAATTTTACTTCAAAGCCAACAGATTTCACCTGTTCTTCAATCGCCCATGAAAGCTTATATAATGGAGCGCTGCGATAGACCGATAATGTCAACAGAGTTCGCATACCCCAGTAGCTAAACAGGCTGTTAACGATAGCGCCTTCCCTGTCGACACCTAATCTGGTTAGAGCGATATTGAAGTATATAACATAATACTTTAAAAAAAAAAAACTTGATCTATGCCGGGTATTCAGCTAGTTATAATATTGACCTTCACCTTTGTTCGGACACCTACAAAATGTTTGATATTTATTAGCAATTTATCGGCATTATAACTTTACTTTTAAAAGATGTGTAGTATTTTTAATAATTTTACTCAACCATTTGTGTTTTTTTTTGTTTAATTACAGGGATTCTTTGACATACCGGTCGATAATTTGTATGCGGAGCCAGCCGTCCTTAAATGGATCAAGGAAAACATTCCAGAATGGAAAAATTCAATTATTGTGTCTCCAGATGCTGGTGGTGCCAAGCGGTATGTAATTAGTTTTGCCAATATTACAAAATCTTGTGCTGGTCTTACAGAAAGCAGTTTCGAAAGGCTCATACATTTTTCAGAAAGTCTCTAGCAAAACTTGATTGATTTCGCAATATTTTGTTCACAATTGTTTTTGTAATATTTAATACATTTTCTTTAATACTTATTATTTGCGAGCGGCGTATGTTGTACTGATTCCTTTCGATCAAAGTGTACCCCCTACTTACACCTTGGAGAGGTATGCTCACTCATACACTCAACGATTTCTATCGGTATTTTTTTTGAGGGTCTTATATTCTTATTACTCCTTGGCGGAATAATTTCGTTCTATACCACCGTCTCTTATCCAGTTTTCTTTAAGAATCTAACTATGAAAGCTGCTGGCTCCAGTAACGTGTACTTGTCCGAATACTTCACTCTTTTGAGGGTCAACACCCAACATATCTGGGGGGTGTTGATTTCAATGGTAGAATCGCAGAATTTGTTTATTTAAAGTCCGATATTGTGCGTTTTTCAACACACATTTTGTTTAATACCTTAATTTGCTAGTTTAGAACGACTTTACGTAAAACCAGTGATTGCCTTTTATTATAGGTACACATTTTATTAAACTTCTTATTTCTCAAACATTAGTGTTACATCAATTGCTGATCGGTTGAATGTTGAATTTGCTTTGATTCACAAGGAACGAAAGAAAGCCAATGAAGTTGCATCGATGGTTCTCGTTGGTGATGTGAAAGACAAAATCGCTATTCTTGTGGACGATATGGCAGATACTTGTGGAACTATAGTGCACGCTGCTGATCGACTTGTAGAAGCAGGCGCTACAAAGGTAAAACCGCTAAAATACCTTAAAGAATTTTAGATGTCTTAATACGTTTTCTTTAAAGGTTTATGCCATTTTGACTCATGGCATTTTTTCGGGTCCAGCCATTTCCCGAATTAATAATGCTTGCTTTGAAGCTGTTGTAGTCACAAATACTATTCCACAGGATGGTCATATGAGGGATTGCCCAAAAATTCAGGTAAGACTCACACACACATTAAGTAAATAAATTTGTCTAGCTTCTTGGTTTTAGTTCATCATATTTCTTATTACGTAAAAGGCAGCTACAATAAGGAAGTAGGAGGCGGACGGAAACTTACGAAACTATATTTTATTGATCTTTTATTTTTTGAATGTGTGCTTCCTTTTCTCTTAAAATTTGAGCATTTATGAGGATGCTATTCGCGACACCTTTGACCACAACCTTTGCAAAATTAGATTATAAGATCTGAGATCCAACCGGACAAAAAGTTGTTGTTGTATTAGGTCTATGAAAAGCAGACATACGGCTTAAAAGACCTTTTACGGACAATATTTCGTTATGGAATAAGCAACACCTCTATTTTCTAATGAATAGTAGGTAGCTCTCTGGGAAGTATTGTACACCTACTCCACGACAAACATAGCCTCACTCCCATATGTCAACAAAAAAAAACTGCGGCGTATTGCAAGCAGTTTAACATACATTTGAAAAATTGTACCTCTGATGTTGGCTTGAGAGTTTCGTGCAATTGCCCAATAATGATGTTAGAGAAGTTACACGATAGCTCCTCGCCTTGTCTCTAAACCTTTTTCGACATCAAAGGGCTCGGTTATGTTTCCGCCGATTTTTACGGAGCAGCGATATTACTCCATCGTACCGAAACGTGGCATGGCTTTGTATAGCTCGCCGTTAAATACTTAATGCGACCATAAAGTCGATAAAAAGATAGTGTTTTTGGGTATTTTCTAAAATCTTCGGAGTATGAAAATATTGTCGATGGTAGACTTTGCTGGTCTAAAACAAATTTTAAAATATCTTTAATTTCTGTTTATTAATGTTTTGACAACCAACAAAATTAACCGATCTTCTCTTTATTGCAGTGCATCGATGTATCTATGATGTTTGCTGAGGCTGTAAGAAGGACACATAATGGCGAAAGTGTCTCATATCTTTTTTCAAATGTTCCATACTAGTTTTTTTTACACTTTTTTTTTTTATTTTATGGTTATTACATATTTTTCAATAAGTTTTCTTCTTTTTTTTTTTGTATTTCAAAATGCAATGAACAATTAATAATAGTATCAAGTAGCATGAAATTATGAAGTAATAAATATGATCATTATGGATATGTTAGATGCGATTGCATATAAAATAAGATGAGAGTCCTATTTCACGGATTGAATTATGTTAAATTGATTTTGCGTTTGTTAGGGGCAATCAGTGACACTGAATGTTAAATAAATATTAATTGATTAATCACCTCTATTACAGCATAGATTATTTTTTTATATATCACTGACGTAAGCCATAAATAATTGTACTGTAAGAAGCAAATAATAGGAAAAATAAAATCAAATCAAACTCTGATTTTATTGAAGAATGGGTATACGTGTTTTTATTTTGGTTGGAAATAATAACGACAGGCATGTTTTTGTAGTAAGATCTACAAAAATATATTAAAGTCCAAACAATACTTATTTAGAAATATATTTCCTAATCGTAGACTTCCGAATTACATAATATTGGAAGTATTTAAACTAGCACTTCTAATTATAACTATCAACATTGTGAAACTAAAACTAATTCTGTCAGGTAATGCTCGTTCACGGACGACGCGAATCGACCTCTACCGTTTAGCACCAACCAAAACAGAACTTTTATTGTCACGTGATATAGGGCACCATATTTCCACAATTATATCGACAACGTGCATGGGCATTGGTCGAGACCCTTATTCGCAGAGGTTTCTCCCAACTTTCTGCTTACCCTAAACACAAAACTCTGTTCCATTGATTCTCCTTCCTGTTAGCTTTTTTGCGTTTTGGCCATGTTTCAAATATTCGATGAAACCCAATAAATGTAACAGTATTGTTTGATCGTTAATTGCTCATTTGGATTCAACCAGATCATTAAAAGATACTTACTGCTTGTGGATGCCATAGTCTTACAGTGTTGAAAACGCGTAGTGGTAAAGATTTTCTTTCTTTGAAAGGTCTTTTCACATAGTTCATATCATAACTATGTGCATTATAACATTAAGATAACCAACATATAAACACGATTTGATTTTTTAAAAACAATCACTACAAACATTCTTTATTTACTTTCCCATATACTTGTTAATACATACTTTTAGAAAAATAATTACATGCGGCGTTGACTGATTGTAATTTGCACCCATTAAAACTCATAATCATCAGTATCATCAGCCTCACCGTCATTTGTATCCGCGGAAACTTCTTCAAAGTCCCTCTCCAAGCAGGCTAAATCCTCACGTGCTTCGGAAAACTCGCCTTCTTCCATGCCTTCTCCCACATACCAGTGCACAAAAGCACGCTTCTGGTACATAAGGTCATACTTATAATTGAGACGAGTAAAAGCTTCAGAGATTGCTGTTGTATTCGATAGCATGCAGACCGCTCTAGATGTTTTGGCTAGCTCCGAACCTGGCACTACCGTCGGAGCTTGATAGTTAATGCCAATTTTGAATCCAGTTGGGCACCAATCCACAAATGTAATGTTTCTATTTGACTTGATTGCCGACACGCCTGCGTTGATGTCTTTGGGTACTACATCGCCACGGTACAACATGCAGCATGACATATACTTTCCACGCCGTGGATCACACTTAACCATCATATTCCCCGGACTGAAACAACTATTCGTAAGCGAAGAGATTGAAAATTGTTCATGTACAGCTCTGTCGGCCGACATCAGTGGAGCATAGGCCACAAGTGGGAAATGTATCCGGGGATAGGGCACTAAATTCGTTTGGAATTCATTCAGATCCACATTCATAGAACCCTGAAACCTCAACGAAGCCGTTGTTGATGACACGACCTGCGCTATTAACCGATTTAAACTAGTGTAATTCGGCCGGTCTACCGATAGATTTTTTTGACATATTTCGTAGATTGCTTCGTTGTCCACCATGAACACACAATCCGAATGTACGAGAGTCGAATGTGTAGTTAAAACGGAGTTGTATGGCTCGACAACGGCTGTTGATACCTTTGGCGAAGGATAAACGGCAAACTGCAGCTTACATAACTTGGGATATTCACACGCGATTCGCTCCATTAACAATGAAGTGAACCCAGAACCAGTTCCGCCGCCCAGACTGTGAAATATCAAGAAACCTTGCAGCCCCTCGCATTGTTCAGCCAACTTCTGCACTCGCGACATAACTGGATCTATAATTTCTTTGCCAACAGTGTAGTGCCCTCTCGCGTAGTTGTTTGCCGCATCCTCCTTCCCAGAAATCAACTGTTCCGGATGATATAGGCTTCGGCAAGGTCCAGTCTTAATATCATCTACAACAGATGGTTCCAGATCGACGAATATTGCGCGTGGCACGTAACGCCCAGACTCAGTGAGCGAGAAGAACGTGTGGTGACTGTCACCATTGGTTGTATCCACTTTGTTGCTTGATCCATCTGGGTTTATATCATGCTCCAATAAATATAGTTCCCAGCACGAGTTACCGATCTGAACACCAGCCTGTCCAATTTGCAGAGAGATAACTTCGCGCTAAACACAAAAATAATAAAAACAATGTAGTTGATAGCAGTAAAAACATTTAACATTATGTAATACCATTTTTTAAGTCGCCTTCACCCACGAATTTGTTCAGCAAACTGTTCTCAGTTGCAGCAGGACAATGGCTGCTACTACGGGGAGTAACTGTGGTGGCAGATGGTGTACGGTGCAGATTACAAGCAATTGAAACGGACTCTAGTATAATATACAAATGTGAATAGTTTTTTTTTAAATTGTTTTTAAAAAATAAGGGTTTTGTAGTAATATAAGCAACCGCGGATTTTAAGTATGTACTTGAATTTCTTTCTCGATTTTTACAATTTGCACAGGAATAAAAGACAATAATTAGTCGCACGAACTAGAAGGCAATTGTTCTTTTCAACTTACCCGGTGGCTAACGGATTTTTTTTGCTTTCAAAATCGGAAGTTCATCGACAAGTAGCAAAGATGTAGAATTGAATTTAAACGACTTTCTTTTAATAAAGCTTTGTAAGTTGCTAGGGGAGTAGAGATGTGCATTTGTAAAAATTGAAATGTTACTTAAAGTTAAGGGAATTCACTTATAAGGTTGTTTGTTTACAAAAAAAATGACGTAGGTAAAGCTCTATTTGTGATTTTGTCACTTTACCGGTAAGCTAGGCGGACCTAGCTTACCGGTAAAGCTGGATCCCCCACATTGAAATATCACCGATTGGAGAAATGTTAAATACTAAAATGCAAAAAATGGTAGTCCAGTAACACAGTTGGTGCATTCGAGAAGAGAGAATAAACAACAACTGAATCCCACTGAGTTAGGACGTTTTTAGGAGTGCATAGAGTTATTTAGAACTTCAATACTTTTAAAAGCCTCCATAATGTAGTCTTGATTTCCTGGATGTTTCCACTGTAGGTTAGGTTCGGTTTGTGGGCGAGAAGCAATTCGCGCCACCCTCAGCTCAATACTAACCTATTGTGACGTCCGTCCGTTTGTCCATTACCCATATGACCCTATCTTACGTGCTGTAATTAATAATTTACTTACTGTGCTGTTGATTTGTCACAGTTCATGATTTTTTTCTGTGAGTGTGTTAGGTAGCCCCTTCAGGTCTGTAAAGGAATTCGTTTCTAGACTTAATTCGCAAACTCTGAAAAAGTTTTTCTTCTGTCCGTCGTTTGGTATACGCCTCTCCAGTTAGCGCAATCTTTGGCTAACTAGTCCACAATTTTCTATATATGCCCCTGAATGCAAACTGTACAATTGCTTACTTTTAGGGGTAGGTAAATTGCATTACTTTTATCGGTAAATAAGGCGCTCCTTCAAAAACAGGTTCTAATCTAATGTGGTTTTCCAATGGGACAAAAATTAATATCTTTTTGTTTGATCTAAATCATTTTCCATTAGGCAAAAAAATAATTCTTTTTTTTTTTGATTCGGATCACTTTTTGCAGATCTCGATATTTTTTCAGACTTACACGTACTGCCACAACTACTAATATACTTTGCACAGCTGTACGTCATTTCAAGAAGTTTTGCTTTCAAAACAAATACCTACCTACGCAAAGTTTCGTGAATCATTAAATTGTTATTGTCTTCGTCTTCCTCGTCATTCGTGGAAAATTTACACTTTACAGAGCATTTATCCGCGGAAAGAGCAAATCTAGAAGTACTCTTTTTGTGTTTGCTATATTTCATAGAAAAAAAAAGGTGCACTTCGAGGACAATTCTTAACACGACAGAAGTGTCCGGAATATTTTTAAAGAATCGCCCCGAACTCAGCAGCGCACACTAGCAAAATGTCAGATTAACATGTGTGCTATGTTGCTAAACAAAAATGTTGCGCTATGTGATTCGAAAATATGCAATTAAATTGAAATACTCATATTTACTGAAAAAACTAAAAAAAAGTAGCAACAGAAAACCAAATCTCACAAAACGCCATATATCACGAAACTTTGTTTAAACATATGTCATGTCAATTTGATTTGATTTGTATAAATGTGCATTGAACCGGGAGATTTTGTATGAAGTGTTACGAGAAGCTTAACTTTTAGTAGCGCAAATAACCGGGTAACGCATTTAAGCGGTACGCTTTTAAACGGGAAAAGTTCTGTACATTTCTTATGGAATGCTTTATTTGCTCAGTTTTCGGACGAATTAAACGAGGAACGTAGTTAAGCGAGGGTCACCTATCCGGGGATAGCTGTATTTGTAAGGTGACTGACAGTATTTTTCAATTCTTACAAAAAAAGAAAGTTGTTGAGTAAAAATTCGTAAGATTCTCAGTGGAGGGGTAATACCTTGCTCTCTCGATGACTCTCTCTCTTACGAATTGTTCGGGAACGGCTACGGCATTGAGTCAAAATTCGTAAGAATTAGTAAAAAATCGTAAGAATTAAAATTAAAGGAACAGACCTAAATAACTATCTATTTAATTAAATTCTTACCGTCATTGCTGCAACTCTAAAAACATGGCGTTTAAGTGCATACCCTTAATGACTGACTTATCAACAATGCATAAACGTTACTTAAACAAAAATCTACTACCATTATCATTCGTAACAAAAAACTTACCCTAAATCTCCAGTCTGAGCTAAAATATCGATGCACAAAAAATAACCGGCAACTTGTAGACACAATCTTTTATTTTTTAATTAGCAAGTAAAAACATTGTAATTTTAGTAACAAAAATAAACTCATTTTAATATTTATACACACAAGTAAGAAAATATATAAAATCATTTGTTTGTAACTTACAATTAAAACGACCAGAACAGTGGATCTTTGAACTTATATTTTCGCTTAAAAGCTTACAAATGTCATTACGTATATTGTACTGTTCGAAAGTGTCTTTCTTTATGCTTTTATTTATTTATTTTTTGTAATAAATTCATGGGTGGTGCTACTGATTATTGGATGTGTGAGTGTACGTCGCTTAAAGTACCCCATTCAAAATTTAAAATTGAATGCTGAACCTACTTATTGAAAATAGCCATTTTTATTCTGGCTTCTTATACTTTCGAGGTGATTTTATTTGCATTCAACTTTAAATCATGGGGCCCGTATATAGACGATCGCTTGAACGATATCGTTTTTGAAACTTTCATCACCATTAAAAGTTATATGCAGCTAAATTGTTTTGAATATCGTCAGCTTTTATAAAATTTGTGAAAAATCAACTGGGGTTAATCTACCAAACTTTTAATTTTAGCACTTAGTTGCTACTTTTGGAGCTCTATCGTTTTGGTGATAATCGTCTGAAGTTACGGAAAGAGTGTCATGGTAAGCACGCGTCATGCAGGATGCCGGAATTAATAAATTGGTAATTTGTAAATGGTTATATTAACAAATAATAAACAGATGCACAATTATGATTCGATGATCTAGTCAAACAGTTTTGAATGCATCGGCTCAGATGGCTAAGGAATACATAACTAATAGACTTTGCAAAGTAACGTTGAGCTAAAACTTAAGCAGGTACTAATATTAGGAGAATCTTTTAAACGTTGCCAATCGGACGAAATGTAAGCTAATTCCACCACCTCCACCTTTACCTTTAATAAGTTCAGTGCACGTTCCGGCTACGAACAGCGCAGAGGGTGCTTCGTTTTGTTGATTTGTGGTACTTGTACTTTTTGGTAGTTTAGCATCGCGGCGGGAGCTTTCTCTCGCTCAGAAAGAATAATAACATTCAGCCAATGTTTGCCAAGCAGGACCTATGTAATTACATTATTACGTACGGTATTGCAATTATATATAACTGTTTCAAATATCGCATTGTTCTGTTATCTAGCGAGTAATTATTTAAAGGATAACCTTTGAACTAACGGACTGCAACTGATAATCGTTAAATATAATCCACAGGGACAACTCGGTCGTGGAAGTATGAAGTTGGAAGATGTCAGCCAATTTCTTGGCACGCGAAAGTAGAGAGTCAGCTTCGAATTAAACTGGCTAAGGCGCACAAAATGCCAGAGAATAAATTTCTTAGATTAATATTTACTCTAAAGTTAAAAAACAAAACAAAGCACAGCACAATAACTTGGTCAATTTATCATATTGCATGTGTCAGTTCAGAGCAAAAAAAGAAAATGGTCGGAGGGATCATAATAATTTTCAACCTGGGGAAATAGCTATAAAAGCAAATTTTCAAAATTTACCACAGTTGGTGTAAAGGAAACCTTATACCTGTGACACACATATGCTTTCGATACCGTGGTATCAAATACTATGGCATCGTCAATACCAGAGACAATACTGAGACCACCAACTCCGGCCGTTACTTAGCCTACAGGCTATATTTTTACGGAGTGGTCACGATTTAGTGCGCTAGTATTGTTACATAGAAATTCGTATTGACAAATGTCACGAAACTTCAAAAATTCTGGCTCACCAACACACCCCCAAAAAATATGAGCCACTTCCGCGGTGGGCAAAGTTGCTGGCAGAGTTCATAGAATTTTATCCGTTTAATTTGAAATTGTTCGTTACGTGTGTATGGAATTTTTTTTTAGGAATAAGTGTACATTTGCTTAAAATATTCATGAAAAATTAACAATGTAGATTAGTTGAGGAAAAATAAAAACATTTTGAGCAAATTTTCTTCATTATTTAAGAAAAATTTACACACGAAATCCAAGTTAATAATACGCAACCATGTTTGTCCTAAAATGTTTCTAGTATTTAGAACATCTCCTTTAGGTAGTTTTATTAACCAAAAAAATCCAATTATTCGCCTCTTAACAATTTATAATAACTAACCAATGGCATTCAGTAATATAAAAATGTGGAATTCCCGAACTCTTTCACATTTTCACGCTTGCCGCGGTTGCTGCATTTATTTTTGTATTTTTTGTATGTTTTTGCATGTCACACGGATTCTTTTTTGACAAAACACCGATAGGAAAACAAAATGGCGAATTTGAAAAAAAATTGGGGGGGACAGCGGCAAGAGGATGGTGAGTTGGGGGTCCTAGTATGATTTGTCTATTGTCAATACCAGAGACCAACCATACTGAGCCATCCAACTCGCGCAAGACGCAATCCTCTTCCCGCTGGCACCCTATTTTTTTTTTTTTTTAAATTCGCCATTTTGTTTTCCTGCCTGTTTTATGTCAATTAAGACATTTACATAACTGAATGCCAATGGTTAGTTATTAAAAATTGTTAAAAGGCGAATAATTTGATTTGTTTGGTTAGTAAAACTATCTAAAGTTGATGTTCTATATACTAGAAACATATTAGGACAAACATGGTTGTGTATTTTCCGCTTTTGGAAATCATTAACTTGGATTTCGTGTGTAAATTTTTCTTAAATAATGAAGAAAATTTGCTCAAAATGTTTTCATTTTTCCTCAACTAATCTACATTGTTAATTTTTCATGAATATTTTAAGCGAATGTACACTTATTCCTAAAAAAAAATCTATCCACACGTAACGAATAATTTAAAATTTAACGGATAAAATTCTATGATCCGGATCAGATCACGAAAATAAAACAAGACGGATCATTGAAAAGTTTAATTTTTGAATTGTGGCAACAGTTGCTTTCAAAAACAAAACAGATAATACAGGGTATTACAAACTTCATATTCCCACCAGCCATATTGCAAATATTCTGATCAACGTGACGTCACACAAGGCGGATGTCATTTCACTTGAAATGTCGGGGGTGTTACCATATTTGAATAAAATTTGCATTTTTTTTCTTTTCAAATATATTTTTGTGAAACAAATTTAGTATTTTATGTTCAAATATGCAACACATGAATAATATTTTGCTGCTAGCACTTGAGTTTGTCTTAGCAAATTAAGGTGTGTTCAGACCAGCGAAACATTTCAGAAATGTTTATGAAATGTTTCTGAAGCAAATCGAACAGATTTTATAAACATTAATAAAAGATTTCTAAAATTGATTCACTATTTTTATGAAATGTTTCAACTTTATCCTGTTTTGGACTAGAAGAAAATAATGTGGTGGGATTATTAGCAGCGAGTAAAGATAAAACCTTTTGTAATTTTGATCTGTGCAATAACGCGACACGCGATTTAATTCAAATAATCGTATTAAATGAATCAATTTCTCATTAGGTATTCCAAGCTTTTCTGGAAAAAATAATAATCGAAAAAAATCGCTCACTTTCTGCAGGAAAACTTGTAAGACAAAAAATATTTCCCATCACGATTGGGTGACTGTGAAACATTTCATAAATGTTTTTTTTTTTGTGTCCAGATCCAAACCAACAAAACATTTCCTAAGCATTCCATAGAAATTGTTTTGTTTAATACATGTTTTAGAAATAAAGGGTTTTCCCATAAGAGGTGTTATTGTGAATGACCCGCTATTTCGGTAGCTGTCACTTCTGAAGCTTTTATTCTTTGACATTTGACAAGTAGAAACTACGCCATTACTAGAAAATGGAACGATACACGCTTCAACAACGCAAACGCATTGAAGTTATTAAAATTCACTACAAAAATGGTGAAAATCTTGCAGTCACAGTTTGCAAAACTAAATCATTTTTTGGTCGTCGATGATTAATGATTTTTTTTGGTCGGAGTTGGATGGTATTGATCTGGACAACGTTTACTCTCAACAAGATGGCGCTACGTGCCACACAAGCCACGAAACCATTGATCTTTTACGGGAAAAGTTTCCGGACCGTGTTATCTCTCGAAGAGGTGATCACAATTGGCCACCGAGATCTTGTGATTTAACACCTTGCGACTTCTTCCTTTGGGGCCACGTGAAAGATAAGGTCTACGCCAAAAGCCCAGCGTCGATTCAAGACCTCAAAGATAAAATTCGTGAGGCTATCGAGGACATAGGGCAGCCACTTTGCGATTTGGTTATGGAAAATTTCATGAAAAGGATATGGTCCTGTATGCGTGCTCGTGGTGGCCATTTGGCTGATGTTGTTTTTCATTATTACCGGCATAGCTTCCTCTTTATTATGAAATAAACATCCGATCATTTATCTCAAAAAATGGAATTTTTCTTTGAATACCAAAATAACACCTCTTATTGGAAAACCCTTTATTTATGGAACTACATGTTCCATGTATTAAATTGTTTATCAAATGTTTGGCTGGTCTGGAAATTCAAAACTAAATAACTAGGAATGCGAACGAGGGGTTCATTCGAATGCGAAAAAATTGATTGATTAAATAATTGATTTTTTTAGTCTGGCAACGTGATTGTGTGGCTATCTTCTACAGGCACACCAACATTCAAAAATAAAACACGTCACCTAGTCGGAAATAGTAGCATTCATTTTCAGATCATGATTCGTGATCTCGATGAGAAGCAGGATCATGTGCTGTTGCTGTAGGTGCATGTAAATAGATGATGTATATGAATCATAGCTGATAATAAAAAAACAGCTATTGCAAACATTGACTGAACATAGTTGCAGTTATGAGTTTAAGATCACCAGACATAGCGCTGTACATTAATCCTCTGAAAACACTGGACAATGTGCAATGTACATCTAAAAAATTCCACCAATTCCGACACCGTATAGAGATGAAGTAGATCGCTTTTCGTTGAATGAAGTTCATCATACACTTTTAAACCGATCAGCATGAATATTTAGTAAGTATGTCTGTAGGGGTGTCTCGGAAAAGAAACTCTTCCTGTAACATTACCACTGTGCACTTCTGCAAACGCTTGAAGATACAATTAGGGTAAATAGTTACAAACTACCTTAGAGCCATTAATTACACAATTTAACAACGGAGATAAATTTCTACCGATAATAAAAATGCATTTCAGCAGATACATATTTTTTATGAAACAGCTCGAATTTCCTCTCATATCCGTCAAGTATTTCAAATCATAATCATTTCGATCAATAGAAAAACATAGATTATTGCATTATTTAGAACGATTCTTCGAAAATTGATTTTGCACCAGTTTCTTATAACTAGCAATTATATTGCAAAAGTACTTTGTCAGGAAATATCACACAAATTCAATTCTGCATCTGTATTAAAGTTTAACTACTCTATTGACCAGAATATCATATAAATTAAATAAATGATCGTGTCGATCAATATATAGCACATTCTAGAAACAGCTTTCATAGCCAAAACATTTAAAATATTTGCGGATACAAACTTAAAATGATCACAAAACAACAATCTTGTCAGTTAATTGAGGTGCTTTGCAATTTGCTGTAGAGCTAATGCAAATAAATGTACAAAATTCAATTTTAATTAAAATACAAGTTTGTATCGCACGATTCAAAATATATATAATACGCTTGCATGGCACGTTATTAAATAAATAAAATTATATACCTTAAATCACTAATTTAAAGCCTGTTAATAAATCGTTTCTTAAATCACCCTTTAGTCACTACTTTTATAACGGTAATAAGTAATACGTAATATAAAAAATAAAAAATAGAACGCTTACTAGACTGCTGTCATAATTCTTATTCATCTTTGGAGAATCCTTTTGGAAGGGATATATCAAACACAACGGGGGGATTATTTGGCAGGTAGTTTATGTCACAGGTTGAAGCATTGACAAATATTATACGCCCATCCGATGTGATTCCGTATCCTTCGTGAACATGCCCAAAAACATGATACTTTGGTTTGACTCGTACCTGTACCGTTGTCAGTAGTTCTACACATCCGGCTCTGACGCCAGAACAGCATAAATCACCGTGTCCAACAGGTGGCGTATGAGTTATCAACAGATCAATTCCTTCCGGAATTTTATTCCAACGCTCGAGGCATTCTCGCCCACGCGGAACATTAAACGCCCACTTGCAAAACTCTGGCTGCCAAGGGCTACCGTAAATATTAAGACCGTAAATGGTTATTAATTCGTCTTCAATGTAATGACAGTTTGTCAAATATTTTCGAATATTAAGCGTTTGCACTGCGTCTTCAATGTTTTCTTTGGCGTTGCCCAATGTGGGTATATCATCAAGTATCGACATGGCAGAGTGTTTCGTTCTGTAATTAAATTTAAATTGTTTATTACTTTTCGGGAACAGTGAAATAAAACATTTTTTAAAGGCATCGCTTTTGCGATTCTTTTCAAGACGATTTTTTGTTTTAGTATGAAAGAAGAAACAAGTTTCTTACCTTTGCGAAACCGATTTGTTTTGAAAGGGATGTGTGAACGTAGCATCGAAACTGAGTTCATGATTGCCAGCGATAACAATTTTGTGCTTATGAGGTAAAGTCCCGATCCAATTGTTGAACTCGATCACTTCTTCAAGCTGACCGCACTTGGTGAAATCGCCAGCATGTATGAAAATATCCCCATCCGGGATATCAAATTTTATATACGGAGTAAGAGAATGCGTATCGCTCATGCAAACTATGCGCGCTTTGTTAAAAGGCACAGTAGTCTGTGGTGGTTTCATTGTCACCTTTATGACCCTCTGTGTTTTGGAAAGCTCTTTCCATGCTGCTGTTGGATCATGAGTAAGGGCATGAATGGGAACTTCCATAGTAACTGAAAACAAATAAATACATGGGTAAAAGCCAACATTTTATATACACGATGTCACAAATATATAGTATTGAAAAGGCAAGTCACACATCCAAGTAATGTATGTATCGTATTGGAAATTAAAAGTAAGCGATAAGATAAACAATAAACAAATCTCAACGAATAGCTTCCAAGTAGTAAATAAACTTAATTTAAAGTCTTTGGCCGGTGATTATTTTAGGTTCTTAATAAAAACATGTGGAGGCGGTTATCTGTGAACAAGATTGCAGATTGCACGCCTGAATGAATGTAATGAGAATAGAAACACACTACCTAATTACAAATGATTAGGTACTTGAAAAAGCCGAATTGCATTATTGAGGGTGCCTAAATATACTATTTCAAAGGGTTCACCATGCTTGAGCTAAATATTGCGTATTACCTTAGTAAATGCTGGATTTATGTTTTGTGTTTGGTTGCGAATAAATATTAACTGCAATGTAGACTATATTTATTGGAGAATTTCACTGATTTTTCAGGACAACCCCGGCCGAAATTGTAATAAAACCGAAAATGTCTTTTTCTTTCTGACGTTTAGAATTGGAAATTTGACAGTAGAATAACAACCAGTGTTTGCAACCAAATAAAATAACCCATCAAGGGAAATTACCAAGCTGAGTGTGTACACTTAGGTCTACTGCACATCACAGTAAGTATTTATTCGATTTGCCAAAAAATCAATCTTTTATTTGATTTGACGTATCTCGATTTTTTCTCAGATTTACACATACTTTCACTAATACCAATGTGTATGACACACAGTTGGCGGTTACGAATTTTTTATCGTTGGCTAGATTACCTTCTAAACTGAATTATGTGCTTCATAAATGTGTGAAAATTAATTGAAAAGGATTTCCAGTGCAAGAGAAAATAAAATGTTTGCGGCCAACTTAATACAAACAAGAACCAATAAAATTCGGATTTCATGTTCGATTTGGCAGCAGAAATCTGAAATCTCAGGAAAAAATCTGACAGCCGTGTTTTTTTTTGAGCTTTCAACTCAGCAAAGCAAAGTAAAGTAGGATTTTCATCACGCAATGGGGACGTTCAAGTATCTAGTTTAGTAAGTCTGACAGCTCTTTCACTAGATGAAACTCGACTCTGATTGGGGGAAATCGGTCGTGAGAGCAGATGTTTCAGTTGATTTAGCTAAATCATCTCATACATTACGTGTTTTATCATACATTTTCGTGATTAATATAATTACCTAGGTAGGTTTGGTCAAAAAGGAGAATGCTCTCTGCTATGACAGCAGAAGTCAACAAACTTTGACTTAAATGGCGAACAGGTCTAGGAAATTGACAGCACTCCAAATTGACAATTGTGACGGAAGTTTTCAGGCTGTTTATATTATTCAACAGTTGTTTGTTTACCTTATCGGAATTAAAAACAAAAAGTTTACTTATTTAACACCATTTGATAACGTTGAAAGGTATGAAAAAAGATGCACAAAGTTTCAGTCGATTAATATATATCAGCTTTGATCAAATTCGTTTTGTTATTTTTTTTCTAAACTTAATTGAAATCGGTACTAAAATGAACGTTTTTTGTTGAGAGCAATCAGCTGTTTGGTCGAAGTGCTTTTTGCAAATGTCAGTTTATAAATAAAAACATGGCTGCTGTAGGCCTTTTGTTTCTTGAAAAGTAGTAAATTGTTATTAAATATTGCAAAAGAACTTATTTTAACAAACTAAAAATGGAAAACAATGATCCAAATTCAGACGAAGTTCAGTGTGAAGACATTAATGGTAATTATGTATTTATGTACAATAGTTCAATTGAGGTGGGGTCTGCCCATCAATTGTAGTTTTATTTATTGAAATATCCAATTTTGACTGAAAATAGGATACAACTGTGTACAGTTTATAGAGTAATCAGAAATTTACACATTTTATTAAGGGCCGAAGGCTTTTCCTACGTTGTTTCAATTTCAATCGATAATCCGATATGTTGTTGTTGGGTTTGCTTATTTATTGACTTCAATTAACAATTGTTTTGATTTATAGCTGCTATAACTATGGGATGGCTCTATAGCGTCGTTTAATTGTTGATACGCGCATCGCTTATGTTGTTGTATGCAATTATTTTTAGGTACACAGCTTCCTGTGACTCATTTCAATAAAGCCGGGTCATTGTGGATCTTTAATTTTAGGGAGTGTGGTTAGACCTTTTCTATTAAATGCTACTGCGTAAAACTGCAATCGTGGTCTCGCACATCACTCGGAAGCTATTCATATTTTCAGTTAATCTCAATTCAAGGCGGCAGATTGCAGAGTCAAGCATCCATCAAATTTGTTATAAGAAATAAAAAAAAATCGCAAAAGTTCAATTCTATAAAGCAACTAAAAGGGATTATTTACATAAAATTATATAGAACCATAAAACCGAGAATGCATACCTTTTAATATTCCATGTGTAAGGTTACCTAGCGGGCTAATTGCTAGCCAGTAGCTAGTCGTCCTAATAAACTACGGATCAATCCCTTTGGAGAAGTATAGCTGCTCTTATAGCCTGACCGCTGACCCGAACAATTCTTATTTCGACAGTTAATCTCAGTGATGCTGTTTTTTTGGTCGCACCCAAATTTCATGACCAAATCTTAGGGTTGGAAAAAAATCGGATTCAAGGAAAATAACTTCACTTTGACACCAAATTCGGTTCACTTGAAAACAAAATGTACTGTCTCAAAATTGACACAACTTCTCCAGCTGTTTCAAAGGTAGTCCACTTACATACATGCAGAGTGCGCGCTGTCGTTCAGTCTCGGATTACACAAGTCTATAACTCACAATCGAAGAGCAAATTACATGTAACAGTTTACATCGGATGGCAAAACAAAAGCTTCTTGGGTTCGCCCAAATTTGTCATCGACACTGAAATTCGTATCCTGTGAACACGCATGTTGCTTAGCTATTCGAACCCAACAGCTGATGTCGACTTGTGTAATTTAAAAGAAAAATTCATAAGCATAACAAAACTATTCCCACACCATGCAGCAAATAGCAATTGGTATTGTTAAACCACTTTTACTGACATGTGTGATAATGCTTCTTCGATTTTCAACCCCGCTTTTCATTTCTTGGTATTTTAAACAAATTTAATACCATCGGACTGGCGGAAGTAAGTATTTTCGTTTTGAGCCAGTTGAAGGTTCGTTTCAAAGTCGGGCTAGGGTTTGCTAGCAGCAAGTGTTACAACGTCAATTTGGTTCAGATTACAGTTGTTTGTTTGAATAAAAACTACTTGCATTTAAATGTGCATGTTAGTCAATAATTGTGAAAGAAACTTTTCAGTTTAATCGATTAAACTACTATTTGTATAACTGGAACTAATTAAATTGTTTTCGTTTGGCAGACATATGCTTCCGTGAACTGAATTTTCAAGTTCAATGAGGTGCAAATTGGTATCGATTGGATTCGTTCAGTTGAATTTATGTATTTGCTGTTACTGTCTGCATTATAAATGAATTTTATTTAAAAAAGTCCTTGACATCTTTTGTTGAAATAAAGTTGAAAAGATAAAAGCTACCGCGTGAAACACATATTAAAAGGCAAAGGGGAACAACATCGATTGTAAGTGGCGATAAATTGATAAGTTATTTAAAATGTGATACTCTGCTTCCTGTTCTCTGTCGTGCGTGTTGCTTGTGCCCTTAAAGCGCTCGTCTACCACACTTAATAATTGTGTAACGAACCTTCATTTTTGAGGCAATATCCAAAAATATGTACTTATGTGTGCAACCTTGTGGTACATCCCCATTTTTGGAGCAAAAAACCATTTCCATGTCATTAATAGTTTGTATTACGCTTGCACGTACGTGAATCTATTACGTGGAGAATCAAATAAAAGTTGCTCTGAAACTGACGGATCTGAGCACGATGCGAATTGGCCAATCATTTCTTTTGTAGGATATGATCACTGGATTCATTGCGAGCGGCTTTTCAATAGACTTCTTACTAATATTCATTTTTAATATCCACACTAAATATTTTGTGGGCCACAATGGGCAACTTCATATGGACAATTTGGCTACCGTAAGTTCGTGCTATGTGTCTAGCATAGATAGAGAAGGCTAATAAGAAATTCGACTTCGAATATTGAAGAATAATCATTTCAGACAAAGCATAGAAGGTAGAGCCTTTGCTTTTTGCCCACAAACGACCAATTACGGTAACTACGTACTACCCCACTTGATGCCGCTAAACGCCTTGAAATGGGTGCCTTTTACTTTACACAAACATTCTTCTTTATTCTTACAGAACTAGACCTTTCAAATGATACCTTAAGAGAAGTTCAGAGTCACGCCTTGGATGATGGAAGCCAGCAAAACACATCGTCAAATATCGAAAACCCTCAAGGATCCCCATCCAACCGGAGCTCAACAAATTATACTGAAAGTACACCAAACCTAAAACAACTGACAAAAGGTGGTATATCCTTAACAGAGAGATCTCTTACACCAGTTATAACAACAGCAGATACATCTCTGGCTGAAACGCATACCTTGAGCAATGTTACAGAAAATATTCGACAAGTTTCAACATCCACCCGACACGCATTACTACCCTGGGGAGCGCCCTCTCGCATTTCGATTATCAGTACAATACCGTTGAATTCATCTGATCCGCAAACTGTAGGCGACATGGCATTGCGACCGGGTGAAATAGTCATGAGAAATCTTTTCACCGATTTTACAGTTCAGGCTGAAAAGAAAATCGAATTAGTCATGATGGAAAGCGCCGATAAAAATCTGGCAAAGTTACTCCAACGCGGAGAAGATCAACAATTTGATCAATTGCTCTCTGCCCTCGGTTCGGTATCTGAGCACTGTTTGCCATCACTCTTGCATACTATACTCGCGTGGCATAGGCGTCAACTGGCCGATGCCGAGATTAAAAGCGACTTGAGACGCTTCGAGAAGAACACAGCTCCAAAGCCAAGCATTGATATGGATTTTCAATTGCAACGCCGAGAAGCCGCAGTCGAGTTTATATTTTGTTTGGCCCTAATCGAAATATTAAAACAGCTCTCCGTTCATCCCGGACATGAGGATATCATAAGGAATATTGAAAATCTGGCCTTTAAGCATTTCAAATATAAAGACGGACTACAGAACAATCCGAATGCGCACAACATTCACATGATAGCTGATCTCTATGCGGAAGTCATAGGTGCGCTGGCACAGAGTCGTTTTGCTTCGGTACGCAAACGGTTTATGAGCGAATTAAAAGAGCTTCGTACCAAGGAACCGAGTCCGCACACTACACAGAGTATCATAAGTCTATTGATGGGAATGAAGTTCTTTCGGGTTAAGGTGAGTACTTAAATTTTATCCATTTATATATTTTGCTTATTTATCTCTTGCAGATGGTTCCCATCGAAGAGTTTGAAGCGTCGTTTCAGTTCATGCATGAGTGCGGGCAATACTTCTTAGAGGTCAAGGACAAGGACATCAAACATGCACTGGCCGGTCTTTTCGTTGAAATTCTCGTCCCAGTCGCTGCTGTAAGTATTGAAATAGATCTATCAAACGTTTTGCAAATGTGAGGTCATGTGTGTAAAATAGATTAACTTGGCTCATATGCTCCTTTTAGATAGATGTTGACGTTGCAATTTAATAAATTGGTTGGAACTGCTTCAAGGAGAACTATTAGTTACGGACGTTCTTGGAACATATTGCTGGAAACAGGTGGCATATTAACAGACACCCACGTGGTCTGCGGGAATTCGTAGCCACTGTTTCTGATGTATCTGTAAATAAGTGGTTTGATTCTTCACCCTCCCATAATAATCTGTCGCAAAATGTCGAATGTCCAAAGTGCTCCCCTGATTCACAGACAAGCTGTTCTTTGGATTTTACTTAGCTTAATACGATTTATGGCTTGTAACTTGTAGATTCCCCAATTCACTTTCAAACTTGAATTTCGGCAAAACATCTTGTGTGTTTAACGGTGGATCTTTTGATTATCATATTTCACAGAGCATCGCTGATTCTCTGTACAATTTATCACCACATTTCATTGGGCCAATTAGTACCAATTTTTGGCCAAATGGTGTAGTTTATAAAAGCTTGCCAAGACTCATCGCCATCGTATAAAGGTTACAGAAAATACTAGCAAACGGCTCAGAATTTGTACCTTAAACCTTTCTGGTAGGAACAATATCGGTCCTTACCGATGTAAAACAAGACGGTGTCAAATTGCAGTTGCTAATACCAAGCGATGTCACCACTTACTGAATGTATGCTCAAAAGAACGACTGTTTGCCAGCGAAATGAAGCGCGATGTACGAGCACGTCTAATTGCAATTTCTAAGTTTCTTCCCAAAAACGGGTATCGTACCTTTGCAGCGCTCTCTACTTACCGTAACTTTGCTATCTTCCTTTTTAGTAGGAAGACATTACAATAGTTCTAATACAATAATTTTTTGCTTGAAAAAACTTGGTAGAGTGCATACACCAACTTGTCTCCAAGATTTGGTCAGAGGAAAGTGTGCCTGATGAATGGAGACTTAGCATTGTTTACCCGATCTACATCGCATACAAGATCCTGTCTGCCGTACTGTGTGAACGGCTGAAAACATTTCACGATAGACAGCTATGACTTTGAGGTAGTTCAGGACTTTGGCTACATCGGCTCTGCTATTAGCTCTGAAAATTACATCACCTCAGAAATCGAGCGAAGAATCACACTTTCCAACCGCTGTTACTTCGGCCTAAGAAGACAATTGATTAGTAAGTCCTTGTCGAGAAACGCTAAGGAGACCATATAAGACCCTCATCATCCCAGTTCTGCTGTATGGTTCAAAAGCATGGAAGTTATCAAAGGCGGATGAAGATCTCCTTAGGCGCTTCGAACGCAAAATTCTTCGAGTGATTTTCGGTCACGTTCGCGTTGATGGGTTTTCGATGAGGAGATTTAACAGCGAACTCTACGTGCTGTACAGCAGAAAAGAGGCCCAGGTCCACCCCGGACTGCAGCGCCACCTAAGTAAGTAAGTAAGTAAAGAACTTGAAAATGGATGAAAGGCAATCGCTGGTCCTTAAAGAATTGGACTGCTTACGTTTTTGGAAGAAAAGTGTTAATTTCTTAATGTATGTGGTCAACCGGCTTGACATATCAGTGCTACAATAGGTGTCATCACAGGACAATGTCTCATAAGCAGGCATGCAGCAAGGCTTGGCGTATTATCTAACGATTTTTACAGAAGTTCTTTTGCCGAATAGGAGGAAGAAACTATTCTCCATCTTCTCTGTACTTATCCGACTCTCTCACAATGACGAAAACTCCATTTGGGAGCGTTATACTATAGTGATCTAAACGATCTAAAAAACACGGACATTTGAAATCTACTACGCTTCATCAGAAGCTCCAACTGGTTCAACGAGTAGAGGAAGAATAACTTCATAGATCCATGTGGTATAACAAGGGACTTTATAATGGTCTAAGTGTGCCGGCTAGCCACTTAAACCTAACCTAACCTAACCTAATGTTAAAACGCATCAACGAATAATCAGTAGACAACTATAGTCTTTTAGATGCATAGACACCAAATAATCGCCCTGTCGTTTGGAGCAACGACAACGGCAACTGCTTCAATGTACAGACGGAGAAAATGTATGTTTCTGACTTCATTAAAGGTGTTTTTTTAATATCAAACACTTGTTTTAATGTACCTAATTCAAATAAAAATATATACATCGACTACGTTATGCGTTTCACCCTATCGTTATACAATTTATTTATTTGAATTTGCTGAACGTTTTAGGGCGGGCTGCATTTCTTACTTGCATTAGGTTTTAGGGAAGAAATGTATTTAAATGTTTCCTACTTAAAATGGTTATTTTTAACGTATTATTCTTTCCAGGCGGTTAAAAATGAAGTCAATGTTCCCTGTGTGAAGAACTTCGTGGAGCTTTTGTACATGCAGACATTAGATGCTTCAACAAAATCCAAACATCGCTTGGCTCTCTTTCCACTGGTCACATGCTTGCTTTGTGTATCGCAGAAAACATTTTTCCTGACAAACTGGCACTATTTCCTGGCCATGTGCTTAAGTAATTTGAAAAATCGCGATTCTAAGATGAGTCGCGTGGCCCTGGAATCGCTCTACCGCCTCTTATGGGTCTACATGATTCGTATCAAGTGCGAATCGAATTCCGCAACTCATTCTCGTCTGCAGAGCATTGTAAACTCTCTGTTTCCAAAGTAAGTTTTACTCGATTACGTGCAAATGTTGAATCTAACATCAACTTCCTTACAGGGGCTCTAAAGTTGTTATTCCTCGCGACACGCCGTTAAACATTTTCGTAAAAATCATTCAGTTTATTGCACAGGAGCGACTAGATTTCGCAATGCGTGAGATCGTTTACGATTTGCTGTGCGTTGGAAGATCAATAAAGCTTATTCTGAATCCTGAACGCATGAGTATTGGATTGAGGGCTTTTCTGGTTGTCGCCGACTCATTACAACAAAAGGACGGAGAACCACCTATGCCAAGAACTGTTGGCGTTCTTCCTTCAGGCAATACACTCCGTGTTAAAAAGACATACATAAATAAAATGCTTACCGATGACACGGCCCGAAGTATTGGCATGCTGACATATTTCCCGCATGTCCGGCGGGTGTTTGTTGACATTTTACGTGCATTAGACGTACACTATGGCCGGCCGTTGATGATGACCAATACGCAAAACCAGAACAAGGAACCCGACGAAATGTTGACCGGAGAACGTAAACCTCGCATTGACCTATTTCGAACATGTGTTGCGGCTGTTCCTCGTCTTATTCCCGACACCATGACAGCCCAGGAACTGGTAGATTTGCTCTCTAGACTCACAGTACATATGGACGAAGAACTTCGCATGCTAACCCACCAGTCATTGCAGACCTTGGTTATTGACTTCCCCGACTGGAGACAGGACGTTGTACATGGATATACGCAATTTTTGGTGCGCGATGTTCTGGATACCTTTCCGCAGCTCTTGGAGAATTGCACTAGAATGCTTTTCGTCTTCTTGAACATTTGGCGTTGTGCAATAGGCAATGTGAATGCTTCAACAGGGGTCAACAATTTAAAAACACCAACCACTGTAGTGACATTGAATACAGCAAGTGGAAAAGAGACAACCAATAGCCAGATTTCAAGTGCCAGCAATATTAAAAGTACCGGCGCGAACACAACCTCGAGCGGAGCGTCGACCATAACTTCAAGTGGTGTATCAAGCATCACTCAGACAACTTTGATAAACTTAGCTGAAAGCTCAAAGAAGAACGAAGTACCTTTGGTTACGACATTGCATTTCGTGGAAGGATTCGCCTTAGTATTGCTCTGCAACTCTCGACCGTTTTTGCGAAAACTGGCCGCCATGATATTGAAAGAAGTTAAAAATCTGATGAAAGCCTTGGGAATACCAGAGACCGAGCCACCAGTAATCGATGTGATTGACAAATGCTTGCCACAGGTACGTAAATCGGTGAAATCATGTCTGCCTAGGTTGACTAGAGGGACACTCATCCACTTGCACCTAGATTTTTTTGACAGTTTGCAGTGATAAATTTTATAGCTACATAGTTTTTTTATTTTTTGTATGGGGGTTCGCTGAAGGGAAAATCATCGAAAGACATTGCAGAGCTAGAACGCGAGGGATGCTTCTGCAATAGTGAGGGACTTTAACCCATCTAAAAAACCTTCCTGGGGGACTGACTTTCGTCATCCCCAAAGTGATTGCACCTAGATATTCAACTAATCGGCAATTTATTTTTAAATTGTTTGAAAATTTAAAAGATAAATCCGCCGGTTGTCGGATTTCTGAACCTTTTTGGTAGAAAATATAACCTAATTTTTTTTTATCCGCCCCAATCCCCTGATTACATGGTCTGTATTTAATAATTCGGTCATTTCTAAACTAACGTGGTTGAGAAGCCTACGTCTGTGCATTTGAGCAACTTTTTTAATTTCGTCGTCAACCATTTCAATATTTAGGTCTCTATGAAGATCAGCGTTGCCTATGTACCAAGGTGCATTAACTATGTTCCTTAGTACTTTATTTTGAAAGATTTGAATTTTTTGTAAATTTGTTTGGTATGTGCATGCACACAACTGGAGCCCGTAGGTCCATACTGGTTTTAAAACTTGCTTGTATAGCAATAGCTTATTGTAGTTGGACAGGGATGAGTATCTCCCAACAAGCCAATACATTTTACTGTATCGCATGTTCAACTCGTCTTTCTTTTTCTTTACATGCGTTTTCCAACGCAGTTTAGCGTCTAGAGTCATGCCTAGATATTTGGCTGTATTTGAGTATTCTACTACATGGTTGTCTATGTACACTGGAATATGTGGTAAGTTTTTATACGTAAAATTAATATGGACAGACTTTAGATCATTTAATCTAATCTGCCACTTTTTAGTCCATTCTGAGATACGGTTTATTGCTATTTGGAGCTTTTTTGTTGCTATTTCAACAGTTGCTCCGACAGCAATTACTGCAGTGTCATCTGCAAAAGTTGCTATAGTGGTTTCTCCGCTTTCAGGCAGATCGCTAGTAAATAAAATGTAGAACACTGGCCCAAGCACACTGCCTTGTGGTACACCAGCTTTGATTTCTCTTAATGTCTCTTGTTTAATTCTGAAGAATCGATCTGATATTTATATATGACTGCAGAATTGTTGAATACTGATTCGGCAGTTGCCTTTGTAACTTGTGAATTAGTCCTTTATGCCAGACTTTATCGAAAGGCTGTGCTATATCAAGAAATATTGTAGGGCAAACATTTTTCTCTTCAAATGCTTTTTCGATCTTATCTGTGATTCTTTGCACTTGGTCAATTGCAGAGTGCTTATTTCTAAATGCAAATTGGTGATTTGGGACTAGCAACACTGGTAGTACCGATATTGGGCGATATGAGGTTACTTCGCCAGGCGGTTTGCATGATTTTGGTATCATTATTATCTCCGCGACCTTCCACATGCTTGGCACATATCTCAACTTAAATGCAGCATTTATAATCTGCGCGAGTTTTTTTTTAGACCTTTTTGTGGGAATTGTTTTAAAATTTCCCCTGTTATCAAATCAAACCCCGAGGTCTTTTTTATATTTATATTTCCTTTAATTTCTTTGGCAAGTTCTTTAGCTGTTACCGATCGGATTGGTCGATCTTCTTCGCACCTTTCTTCGATTCCTTGGTAACTTTTATCTTCATAGGGTTTGAAGACGTCCTCAAGATACTCTGCAAAAGTGTTTGCTTTCTCTAGGCTGCTTTTTGGCCAGTTACCTTCTTTGGTATTTACTGGAGGAATGTGGGCTATTGGTCGGGTCATTTTCGTTGTTGCCTTCTAGAGCGAGTAGTCGGTACTAGCATCATTTGTAAGACTGCTAAGGTAAGTTTTTAAAGACTCATTCTTGAATTCTTTTACAGAATTTCTGAGCTCATTATTTAAGTTGTTTAGTGTGGCTTTGTCTCTTGGCGCCCTTGTCTGTTGCCAACGCTTTCTAGCTTTCCTCTTTCGTGTAATGATTTCACATATTTCGCGAGGGTAAGAGGTTTGCTTAATCTTTGCTTTCCACCAAAGAAATTTTTGTTTAAGGCAGTGAAAGTGGTTCTTAACTATTTGCCTTTGCCTGTTTATATAAAAATGTGTAGTAATAATTTATTTCTGATGAAGTATAAACGAAACAATATACCCTCCCCATGTTCAACCCTTATCCAAATCTTAGTGCAATAGTTTAATTAGATTTAAAATTATTAAAACTCTTTTTCTCATTTAAAGGTTTTAGAAAAATGCTTACCGCATCTACCACAAGCTGAAAAAACTGCTATTCTCAATGCGAATGCTATTGACTTACAATGGATTGCTGAACGCTCCAGTGGCGTATGGCTGGCGGGACATGCCGATGGTAATACAAAAGCTCAACCATTTAAAATTAAATAACTTTCCCTATTTACCGTAGAATCATCTAAATCCTCAACATCGACACTGAATCTATCGCAGGCAAGTAACCCGCATCAGCAACAGTTTGATCCCTGGGCGATTTGTTTGTTTGGATTTATGGAACGACATCGCATTTTACAACAGTGTCCCTCGGCAGTAGCACAAGCTTGGCCAATATGTTATTCACGAGTTACTACCCTTTACAGTGTCATTGATCCCACGTGAGTATTTATTCTTGTTTCTTGCGTTCAATACATGCCCGCTTTTGTGTATAAAAGACATTTTATTTTTACTGAATTATACGCTTTACAGGCCGGTGAGTGACAACAGAGCGTCCCTTTTACGAAGTTCTGCACCTACTAAAAAGGTCCCCACCGAAGGTCAAAAGGATTTATATCTGAGATTATGGCGAAATCAGGTTGCGTGTGCTATGCGGTTGGTGCCACAGATTCCCAGCGTTGCTGTACGTTGTGCTTCTCCCGATCTCAGTTTAAGGTAAGTGGAAGGATGTGCTCCTTAGTTGTAGTTCATTCGTTTTCGTTCAACATTACATTATTCAGACTTCATTACGTGTTGTGTTAACATACTCAATAGAATACAGATTAGACCATTAGCAGTGCACACACCATATCGTCCTCACCATTTCCATAGTGAATTAAATGACTTTTACGTGTTTTGTAGTCGGATGATGGAATGCTTTGAATTGAATGGTGTCTACGTACTATCAGGTATTTTTTGTTAGTTTTTGTTTTCTGAGTGAAAAGAATACGTGCGAATTTTGCATTTTCTTACAACCGCACATATGTTATGTGGAAGATATACTATCCACGGTTTGATGATTTCTTGGAAAGTTTGAAGTGCTTTTTTGAATCAAATATTTCATCAGTTTTTGCTCCCTGGAGTACTATAAATCGAAGCTTTGGTATTGCAAATAATTTTATTTAATCTCAACAGCACTTGGAAGGAGGCATGGAACTGCCTTCGCCGTTTCGTTTCGATGTTGGGACATTGAATTCACAGGTCAAATCAAATCTTGAAACACTTTTTGGACCTTTGCATGGAGCAGGCAAGATATATTTGCTAAATTTGGCTCTAATATCCTTCACACAGTTGCTGGAACTAATGAAGTAATTGTAAAAGATACAAAAATTGGATCGATTTTTCGACAGCCAGTTTAGTTAGCATCAACATTGAGGGGCTCAGGCTCAGGGTTCTTGTTACCGTACTCTTTCCGATTCCAAGTGCTGGACAACTTTGTGCAAGCCAATGATACTGTGTCAGTAATATTACTGTCCATTGAACATAGTAGCATCGTTATGTCCCTTTTATTATTGAATACATAACATTACGGATGACCATCAGAAACAAGAGTGAGGAAAAGTACGAGGTACAGGGAGGTACGAGGTGACATTCAGGAGTGCATTAACGTCCCTAACTCGTACAGTAAGTACGCCTGGTTTGCGACGACGGGTTGGTGGGGTCATTATCCAACTGTCCGGGAAAACTCTCCCGCGTTTACCCTTTAGATTCGTGGACGGTCCGCGAAGGAGCATACTCTCTATCTATCCTTCCTCCTTGAATTTGTTCACAACAATTGTGAGTGATGTACCTACCCTCTTGGTAACAAGATCATCGTACATCTCTTCTATTCATGTAATGCAATCGATAAATTTTGATCTTCTTCAATACTCCTGAACTCATGCAATATTCTCTTCGGTATGCCCTGTTCTTAAGCGTTAAATTGCCACAGCATCTTGCAAAGAAAATGTTGTGCGAAAACGGTCAATATGACGGCCAATAGCAACACATGTCGGGTGTGTCTTATAAGGTGGAAGTGTTCGTTAAGGTTGGCGCACAAAACCATTATTTTTAAACAGATAAAGTAGATTAAAAAGATAATAACAATAAAATTGCAAAGCCTACTGATTAAAAATGACGGACGGTCGGATACCTAGTTTAAGTTGTATTTACAACACTCACGCGCATTTTTGCACGAACGGGGACAGAGAGATCCGTTTGTCCGCAGTCAATGCTAATACAGGCGTAAGAATGAGATCACAAATCAGACCACTGAACGGCCATGGATGTTCTACCCATATTTATTGATATGTTAAACGGAAATAAACACTAGTTTCGGCTACCAACATTTCTGCAATCACTTTATAACGTTTCTAATTCTGATTTCAAGTTTTTATTCAATGCCGTTCTTAACTCGAAAAAATCGTAATTCGTAGAGAGATATTACTCCTCCACTCCACTGAGAATGATACGAGTTTTTACTCAACAAATTTCCTGGTATATGAATTGAAAAAGCTGTCAGTCACCTGACAAATGACAGATATATAATTTGGAATTTGTTGTCCTATTTGATATACACGTGCATATGATTTCATTTTTCGCATATTAAAATGGTATCAACAGGCAGAATAAAATTGAATCAACATTCTTTTCGAAAGTGGTGACAAAATTCTTCCTCGCTGTAAGAAGGGGAATCTCCTCTACGTAATTTTTAATGCAGTGTCGCTTTTCTTCTTCTCGAATGCTTGTAGTTCAATCAGTAGAAACTGTTCCACATACTCGAATTCATAAAAAAAAAATAAGTTCAACTATTCCGAAACACTTTCATCGTTAGATGAATTAAGAAATATTGTTAATAAATTAGCAGATACTTCGAGTTTATCAGACATTTTAACGGCCTTTCGTAAAACGTTTTGAATTTTCGAGTTTTGTATCTGTCATTTCTCATAGATTACTACAAAAGCGATAGAGAATTTATCCCCACCACTGGCATTTTGACAGGTTTTTCCATTCTTACTACAAAAGTCAATGGCCACATTCAAGAATCTAGTTATCTTAAGTCGATTAGATTGGTCTGGATGATATGTAACCTGAACGCAAAAACTAGATTGGTCGGGAACGTCACGTTTTCGACGTCAGCCACATATGAGAACTGTCAACTTAGTACTCAGTGGGGACGTTCAAGTATCTAGTTTAGTAAGTCTGACAGCTCTCTCACTAGATGAAACTCGGCTCTGATTGGGGGAAATCGGTCGTGAGAGCAGATGTTTCAGTTGACGTTTATGGAGGGGTAGCCGACGAATCTAGTCGAGAAATTCGTGACTGAGTACTAAGTTGACAGTTCTCATATGTGGCTGACGTAGAAAACGTGACGTTCCCGACCAATCTAGTTTTTGCGTTCAGGTTACATCTTATCCAGACCAATCTAGTCGACTTAAGATGACTAGATTCTTGAATGCGGCCAGTCACGAATTTCTCGACTAGATTCGTCGGCTACCCCTCCATAAACGTCAACTGAAACATCTGCTCTCAAGACTGATTTCCCCCAATCAGAGCCGAGTTTCATCTAGTGAGAGAGCTGTCAGACTTACTAAACTAGATACTTGAACGTCCCCAATGAACTAACCTAAAAAGGTACACAACTTCGTAACGATGTTAGGTAGTGCAATGTTCTCCCGATTTTACTGTCAAAGCTGTTATTATGTCAAATGTCAACTGAGTTCATTCAGGCAGAATTCTCTTGACTAGATTGGACTAGTCAACTTGAATTATTGTTAATATTCTTGCGGTTTATTTTGAAATTTGACACTTCTTAATGTTAACTTAGTGTGCAGGTATGATTTTCATAAGATTTGTGTACCCCTCCGCCTGCATAAACGTAAACTGAAAAAAACGCAACCAATCCAGACCAATAAACTGAAACACATCGCCCCGTACTAATGACAATTTTAGTCTCGACTTTAAATTTACGGAAGCTCATAATTGCGAAATTTGTATGGAAATTATAGCAACCGTGAACTACTAAAATTTGGAGTCGAAACTAAAAATGGTTATTGGTTATCAAGTCAGTCAGCTGTCAGACTTACTAAACTAGAAATCCGAACGTTCCCAATTAGTTTGACGGATACAACTGCTTGAAGGTAGTACTGGCTAAAAAAAAAAAAACACGCATTACTGGGCACACTTAGCCACATATGTGACCTGTCAACTTAGTACTCATGTCGTTTTCCATTGGGACAAAAAATCAATCTTTTTTTTTTTTTATCTAAATCACTTTTCATGTTCCATTGGGCAAAAAAAATCTATTTTTTTTTTTGTTTCGGATCACTTTGCAGATCTCGATATTTTTTCGAGAATTACACATACTACCACAAATACCAATATACTTTGCACAGCTGTTTTACGTGATCTTAAGAAGTTGGCTTTCAAAACAAATGCGCAAAGTTTCGTGAAAAGTAAAATAAAGATAAACATAAATAGCAATGGATATAACTTTGGAGGAATTATTATCTTCATTGAAAACTACGAATCACCGAAACCACTCCATTTATATCTACAACAGGAGAAACATTTTTCAAGTCGATATCCATAGTTGATTTTTCCAAAAACGAGTGCAACTTGAACAGCTAATATTGCTGTCAAATAACGCCCTAATCCAGTGGTTCCCAATATTTTTCAGTCCGCGGCGCACCTACAAGTTTAGTATTTTGTCACGACGCCCTACCCTAGCTATTTGGAAAAGAAACAGTCGAATTAAATAAAAGATAGATAGGCACAAAAATTAAAACATGAGTTTTTTATTATATTTATAAGAATTCAGAATTGAAACAGAAAACAACAAGATAGACTTAAGAAAAACAAAATAATAATACAATGATCTCCACACAGTTTTTCCAAGCGGGGAATAAGGCTTGACACTGCTACTCTCATTTCTTGCTCCACATTGATCCTTGAGCGATATATGCTCTTGATTACAGCTACAGCTGAAAATCCAGCTTCACACAAATATGATGTTGCAAACGGAATAAAAATTCTTAAAGCTTTTGAAGTTAAATTTGGATATTCATTTTGAATCGATAACCAAAACTCCACCAAACCGGAACTGGTGAATCTAGTTTTAAGACTGCTGTCACAAGAGAGTTCAATGAGACTCTATTCCTCTTGTGATGTGAATTCTGGTGGAGCTTGTGCATGAAATGAATCTTGGATCCACGCAAACTTTTCGACATCATCATCTGCAAAGTACTTTGAAAACCATTCAATGAGTTTCGAAAGGTGTTCCGTGAAATTGTTGACGAAAAACAAACGACACAATTAAAAGAAAACACGACGACACGTCCGACCCTTCAAACTACTGAATATATTTCCCGTTTTTGGTTTTACTTTTCGCCGCAGTTTATACCTCTTTTTTCAACAAACGATTTTTTTAAGCACAGAAATAACCCGCTTGTCTTCGACTTATTTGAAGAATTTATATTTATCGTTCTCGCAGGACTGCTGTGTCAAATAAAATTCAAAAAAAAAATGCGCAGTCGACTTAGTTTGGCAAAAAAGTTACTGCCATTGCACTATTGCAGTCAAATGTTACAACAGACCAAATAAATTAGGCAAGTGCCAAGTGAGGTATTTTTCAAAATTCAGTTTAGAGCGCGAAGCTTAAATAAATTTGTATTTTTGTTAATAACTCCTCACGGCGTGGCGCCCCTCTTTACTTTCTACGGCGCACACTTTGGGAACCCCTGCCCTAATCCATTTAGAAAAGCAGATCAATTTCGTTGCATGTTTCATGAGCCGCGTTAAATCTGAGATTTGAAAAAGATTTTTGGTGGTCCCAATAGAAAACGACATAAGACACATCAAGTTAGCCAGCTGTCAGATTTACTACACTAGATATTTGAGCGTCGCCACTGTTGTCGCCATCGAATAAGTATCAGCAAATTTACGGGATACAAAACCTAACAAAAACAAAAGCTATTATTGAGTTTTCAAATTGAGTTCGACAATTATTGCGTCATCGCAGAAAAATGCTGATAAATTTGAATTGCCAATGGAATGCAACAAATTATAAAATTATGATTTTGTACAAAATGTATATAGGGCGAGCATTTAATCTCCAGGTAAGGCTAAAACAAGTGACTCTGATTGCATTTTCAGTTTTCACCCACGACAGACGCACTAGTAATGAAAACCATTTCGTTCACTGCTAATAACACGAGTTTTCATAATACGGGTGATATTGTTACCGAGTGATTAATGTTTTGGACTTCCATTTGTTTCATGATCATTTTGTGTTTTTCTATTGATTATTCTTGCCTGTTCGAAAATTTGTTTCCTCATTCATACCATTCGAAGTCAGTTTCGTTCTTCATGCGCTACTGCTCATCTTTTTTACCGACCATTATGCAATATTTGTTTACCTCTTTCATTTATATTTCTTTTATCCCTCTGAATGAACTCCGAACGCCGAATTTATGTGTTATTACGTGAACAAAATGCGATTTGAACAATATCAGTTTGCAAGATCAATCGGACTCACGGTCGTTGTCTGATTCCTTGGACAATATTCCTTCGAATGTTTTCGGGCCAGAGGGAATCGTCACAAGGTTCACACTGCCACTGTCATACGGGCGCAAAGAAGCCAGACAGAAGAGACTGGGGTAATGTGAAATGTCCTTAAGAAAATTGTTTACAACAAACAACTCCAATTCTATTATAATATTTTGTTTATTAGTTTTATTTTTTAATGTTTTGCAATAGAAAAATCGTTCTTGTCTGTCAAATGAGAATTGGCATTGTTATTTAGATAAAACTGATGCTGTAGCTGCGCGCTTAATAGAGATTTGAATTGCTTTTTAAAAAAAAAAAAAGTTTTAAGTAATAAATACACTTTCATAAAATATAAATAAATTATAGTACAAAATAGGTAAGTCAATGGAATAAATTGTAAAATTGTATCGGAGCTCGTTATATAAGTGATTGTCATACGGCATATATGTTATGAGTGTTTCGCGAAGCCCATCCGTTCACAGATGGGCTATCTTTTTCGTTTAAAAGTCAAAAGTACTTGTAGGATCACAAAGCCTGTTTATAATGGACAGAGAAATGTTTTGTTGAAATATTGCTACAAAGCGTGCAATTTGCATTACTTTAACTTGTCAGTTGTCAGCTTTTACCAAATACGTTTATCCTGTTTTGTGCACTTTAACATAAAGTTTATAATTAACTTTTGTGTAATTTTTTAACTCAATCTGAATCTGTTTTGGTTCCCTACAAGTCTTTTAGCTCTTACTTGTTTGTTTCTTCTTCTTATGTGACACTGACGTTGTCGGGAACTACCTCATCGTTGGGCAGAAATGGTACGTGTTATTAGCACACTACATCAAAAGAGTAAATGTTTCCAGATAATTAAATTTTTTTACTGTGATGTGTTCAACTACACAAAAAAAAAAAATCTTCAATCGCATTTTAAATAAAAGTCTTACGAAACTGCAAATATATAATCGGAAAGAACTGCCAAACTGGTTGAAAACCATTTAAAATGCGACTTCCTTTTAAAGATGTTTCTCACACATAATGAACAGAAATCCGTTCATCGGGTGGCAGGAGCATTGCCACTGTTTCGTCGAGCCTTCTCCAGGACGTTTGACTGCACACCAGTAAGTTGTACGGGCTCCACTCAAATACAGGGTTAGGCCCGTCGATATCACCACATTTCGATTGTATTCGCCAGGGAAAATCTTGCTGTGTGTGTTGTGGCACTGTCTCTTTTTACCCGACTGGACACAGGGAGGAGGGAGGGTTATGTGTTTCGCGCGTATCCCATGTACGTTCCTACGTGACGCCCTGTAGCCTAAACGGCTTGACTGATTTTGAAGAGTGAGGTGTCATAATATTCGTATTCTTCAACGGAGTGTCATTGACTAAAAAGATAAAAATAAAAAAAGTTAATTTAAAAAAACCAAAAAACCCGACTGACTTTAAAAAAAAAGAATTAAAAAGATATGAACAAGACCTATAACTAACTATTTGGCAGTCGGAGGGTACTCAATACTCACACATATACAGTACGCCATCGGTAAAAGCAACCGATGGAAATTCGAGCAGTTGCGTTAATTGAGGTTGTTGCTTTAACCGAGTCACAAAAAAAAGTGCCTTGAATTAGAATTGAAGGTGAAAACCGTAGTATAAAAAATAAATGAATATTGTTCGTCGTAAAAGAAAAGAAAAGGAATATAATGTAATTCATTTAAAAAAAATATTTATACATATACAGTTTTTGGTTAAATTGCTTTTAAATATTGGGAAATGTTTGTTTGCTTTTTCTTAGAGGATACATTAATGTCAACGGCCAGCTCTCTCAGTTTTTGAAGAGTCAATGTATCTCTTAGTGGAACCGAGTTTCGGCAATCCAATTGCTTAATAAATTCCTCGGTGACAAAAGTTTCAGTGGCCAATAAATCTTGAAGCAAGTCATTAATGGATGTCATCATTTCGCGGTCACTAATGATTTTATCTGATGCTGATGATTCTCAACGGTAGCTCAGGAGACATCAAAGGCTTCCAGCATTTTTGTATAGCCGAAGACTTAACCTTGTCTCACGCAGTAGCCAGGATGCTATGGCACGCCTTAAGTTGAAGACCATGAACACTGGTAAGAAATACGAAGCATTTTCCCCTCCTTTTCTTTTTATTCTTGCATGATGCAAAAAAAATGCTCCTACGATCTATGTGTGTTTAAAATTCTGAGAGAAGTAGCTGTAAAATAACTGCCCAGTTACATGAAATAAGAGCATGGATGGAAAGTTGCATTTACCGAGTCACAGTTTCTTGAAAAGTTGCAATTACTGAGTCACTAATGGTAAAATTTTAGATGTTGCTTTAACCGAGGTATTGCGTTTATCGAGGGTTGCTTTTACCGAGGGCGTACTGTATTTGTTAGACTGTGTATGTATATAGTCTCCGATTGTCAATTAGTTAGGTATAGGTACTTCAGTGCGTCTTGTTCATATCTTTTTAATTCTTTTTTTTTTACAGTCAGTCGGATTTTTTGGTTTTTTAAATTAACTTTTTATATTGAACTACATTGTACATGTTACTTTTAAAATGTCCCGCTATCGGTCATTCGATTCTATATTATAACGTAAAGGTACATTTTTTTTTGAATAATTTTAACACGTTGCTGCGGCGCAAGCTGATCCATAGTAAATTTTTATCGACCACTCTGTACGACCGTCAACTGCCAACTGAGAAATGTCATCCAAATCAAAATAGCGGCCGAATAAAATCGAGGTAAAACGTAAAAAGTCCTTGTATATAAAAAACAGTGGTAGACTGAAAGATTCGTCGGACGGTTTTAGTTATGTTGTCCTTGCGCTTTCAATGCTCCAGCCACCCCAGTTGTTGTAGTTTAAGTTTTTTCACTGCATTGACGACGCGCTATAGACCCTTAAAGAGGGCGCAAGATTTTCGTCTTCACATCAACCTTATCGATTTACAGTGGAGTATCATCCGTTTTCGATAGGGCTCATGCTTTTGCGTCCTACAAGAGGAACGGGATCTGCTTCTAAATCGTCGCCTTGGTGTTATAAGGGAAGGTTTAACTTCTTGGATGTTTTCTTATAGTGAGAAGAAACATCGATTGGCAGAGTAAGTCTGCGCGGACAGATATAGGTCGACTTTTTTTTAAGTAGGTTCATGTACTTACTAAGTCTTCTTCCGCTGCTTCTATAGGGGAATGTTCAAACAGATACACTTTATCGGTTGATCCTCCTTCAGTTATACTACAAATTGCAGTGGTGGGAAAAGTATTCTTTGGATAAAATGTACATGGAACAACTTTTAAATGGTTTCGTATATAAAATATCCACGAAAACATTTATTATTAACTCGCTGGCGGTTATTGGCATGCAAAATATTGTTGCTGAAGCCTTATATCATTGATTTTATAAACTAATATACCGAATATGAATTATCTGAGCTGGGATCTTAAAAATCATTATTGCATTGAATTAATTTATTTATTTATTTATTTATTTAAATGCATAAAATACCATTATTTCCTTTATCACTATTCTCATATATCTTGTACACCAAATTTATGGATGTCAGAACTGTCTAATTTTTGTCCAACTTTTCAAGTTCGATAATGATTTTATGAAAATATGAAATAATAATTTGATTTTACTATTGTAATAAGAACTTGCATTTTTCCCTTGAAAGTCTATACACAATTTTTAAGGTACCTACAACAAATAGGCACGCCATATGCGACAATAAGCTTTGAAAAAAAAAAATACTTTTATAACATTCCACTTTCCATTAAAAATTTTCTTTAATTGTCAGGTGGTTATTTAAAAAAGTAAGAATATTTGAAGCAAACATTTTGATATACAACTTAATTAATAAAAGAATTTAATATTATTTATATTATTAAATTGCCCGAACTGTGTAGCTTTGCTTCTACTTTCTTAAAATTGAATGAAAACAAATACAATTCTTTAACTCCCGTGAAAAAAAAAGCTCTGGAATAATCCAACCGAATAAGGTACTGGAAAGGACATTTTAAAGACTTCAGATGGTACCGACTATAATGCTCTTAATAAAAACTCATTTCAACACCATTACATTGAATAATGATAATCTCGTTGTCGATTGACTTTATATCAGTGCAGCTGGTAGTATACTTTCGTCTTTGAAGGCCTAGATGTTGAGGACGTTGATGAGGCAAATGTCGAATGCCACTGACCTTTGCGCGATCAATTCTAAATCCGTTAAAATCTCGCTACCATTTATCTTACTCTTCATTACCCACATTTTGAATAGCGTCTGAACTTCTGATTATGCACGAAAATCTCCAAATTTCTTTTTGGATACCTAAATAACTGTTTAAAGGTGATCTTCTTTTATGTCAGTCCAAGGCAACAATGTGTCAACATAAATGGTAATTCGTCAAACTACCTTATTAATCCTACAGAAATACCTTAGGGTGCAATCACTGGACCTATTCTTTTACTCTACATCAACAAACTTCAAATTATAAAATACCTTTCAATTCATGTTTATGTCGAAGATTTGAATCTAACAATTAACCGACCTTTTGATGTCTGGGAGCAAACTTGTGTTATACCGTGGTCTAAAAATAATTTACACCTCCTCAAATCAAATTCAAAGTCGGCTTAGTCGTTAATGTTTTGGACTAGAAAGCTATCTCTGGAAAACCCCAAATTCCATTTTAAGGTTTTTTCCACTGCGTCGCGAACATCTCTCGCGAACGTCTGACAAATTAATTAGCCTTTCGACTCGGCATAAAATTGTATTCCTTAATTCGCCCCAGAAATGTAAAACTCACACAAAGCTAATGGACGGACGGACGCGACGATCCTCTCGCGCCAACTATTTATTTATTTTTTAAGCAATAAACACTTTACGAATTCTACGTTTTTAAACCAAACATTTATTTGTTTGCTTTGTGTGGTGTCAGTTGCTGCAAATCCGACTGGACGTATTTGGTTCATATGTGTTTTTTGGGCTGTTACTTTTGTTGACAGCCCCCAACTGTTTTTTTTCCTTTTCATTTTAGTCTTAGCCTCCGGACATGCCTTACTACTTACGAGTACTTAACGGGTTCCCGACCCGAAAAGAGTTTCTGGCTGAGACACTGCAGCATTCCATCCACTGCGATCCCGGGCACGCTGCTTTTAGTTACCCAGACCAAGCACTCTGACATCCGCAATAGGTTGGTCTTTGAAATGATGAAATGGAGGTTCGGTCTTTATTCTCGTCTCGAACTTGGAGGCTGGGATTCGAAGGTCCTCTTAGCTGGAGCATTATTGTCCATTTGTGCGATGGGGTCGAGCCAATGTAGTCAATGTATTTTGGCTTTTTTGACAACGTCCACATCTTGGTGCAGCTCATAGAGTTCGCGGTTGTATCTTTTAGTCCATTCTGCCTTAGAATTTTTTTTTTTGAAGAAGCCCAGTATTAGCTTTGCCTTCTCGCATATTGTCCAGCGCCCGGCACCAGAACTGTGAGAATTTGGGTTTTGTAGGGCGTACATTTCATACTTTATGTGAAGAGTTTTAACCTTATTCCTTTTGCCAAACGGAGCTCTTATTCTAGACCTAACCAAACGCCCACCCGAAGGCATGGACTCCATGGCACTCCTTGGAAGCCGAGTTGTGGATAGTAAAAAATAATAGAAATGGTTTAGTGCTCTGCCACCTTACATAGTCTATGGATCTTGGAAATGATCGTTCTCTCTTCCAGAGCCACCACGCTAAGCAAGGGTTTTAGGATCTTGCCGCTCGCTTAGTGTTGGCAAGAATGTTCACTTTATGCAGCCCAGTTTCCCTAACGAATCGAAAAATAAGTAGGTTGGTTTATTCTTATCTAGCATTTGGTATTTTCTCCTTTTTTGTTTGTTTGTTTGGTTGAGCCTCTGGGTCTAAAAAAAATAAAAAAAAGATTCGTAAGTAACCTCTGGGACATGAAAGTCCCTGCCTCTAAAAAGTGTCGCGTGTTTTGGCATATCGTTTTATTCGCATGACAAAGTTTGCTGCTGGATAAAATCGAAAATATTTCTATGCATTTAACCTTAGATTGGCCATATTTTTTTATTTATTTGCTTTATATTTACAAGGGAAATATCAGTTTCTACATCATTTCAAGTTTTCTAACGCGATGTTTGTACTACAAGTCGCAACTTATAAATATTGGTAGAAATAGGACTTATTACACAACAAATATATTGGCTTAGAGATTTATGACAAACTTGTTTAATTTTATGAAAGTGTCCGTTACTTAATATAAATAATGAGTTTTGTTTAGTTGTTGACAATTAGTGGATAGCTTTCGGCGGGTTTGAATAAAAATCACAACTATAGACTGTTCTTGAAAATAATTTCAGTTCATCACCTGATTCTTTAAATGCAGACCGAAGTGATAAGTCTGCCCTTGGATCGGCCTCGCCGCAGGCTCTGTACAAGCTCGTCGTACCTCTATTGCGTTGTGAAGTGACTGAAGTCCGGGATGCTGCAGTCAATGCCCTTGGGATGATCAATCACGATGCCTTAAAGTAAGTTATTCTAAATTTTTGTATGTGGATAATACTGCAACTGCGACAAATGTATTTTTTTTTTTTGTACAGGGATTTAATGGAAGAACTCGTCCTATACATACGTGAAGCTGTTGACAGAAAACAAGAGAACATGCGAAGACGACGACGTCGTGATGCATTACGCCTCCAGCTGGTGAGAGTATTAGAAAAGATTGCGGAAAATGGCACCTTTGGCGTCAGGTAATTGCTGTTCAAATAGGAAAACAAAATTACTTTGATAGAGAACTTGATTTATTTATATATTCAGTACGTGTGTTTTGGAGCGAGATACCATGTCGCTGCATCCAACCTTTGTGGAATATATAGAAGGTGCACGTCTCTACCTGGAAGCAGAAACTGACAAGGATAATATTAGTATACGCGAAGTGAAAGCACATTTTTGCAATTTCATCCGCAAAATGATAAAGAACTTCTCATGTGAGTGAATTTTGTCTCTGTAAATTCGATTTTGTATTGAAACGTGTTTGTGAACTTACTTTTAGTGGACGCATGTGTTACTCTGCTCTCTCGGGACCTGAAAAGAAATCTATTCAATCTATTTGCGACATGGTCTGGTTTGTTTGCGAAGCCTCTTGGGATATCATCCCAAATCGGATCAACTACCGATGAGGAGAAACTTCAGTTTAGTGCTCTACAGGTACACAGTCACACTCTGTTAACATGTGAATAATTTGTTTTAAATCAGCCGTCTTTTGGCCAAACAATCAACTTTTCAACTATAGAATGAACCCCGTTCGTATGAAACAAGTTATATTGCTCCAATGCGATGGCGTTCATTAAAGTTATTTGGGAAATAAATTATTTTTGCTCTGTGTAACCTACCTATAAGCTGTAATGTGCATTTTTCATTTGTATTTTAATTTTTATGCAGGCAATGTCCGCATTACTGTGTTGCGGACCAATTTTCCACACCGCATATCTTGGAGACGATGGCATAATATACAAATGGCTGGACCTACTTCTGATCTCTAGGGATGAAAAGGTTAGTACACTTCTGATGTTATTACTAACAGGCGTTTTTCACTGAATAGAGTTCGTAGACTTGGAGCATTTCTCTGGAGTCAGGGCTTTCATTTATGATTTATTTATGAAACCCATTTGAACAGTGATTGTCATAGGATTAGCAATTGAGTTCATTCTTTTATTATTTGATGACGAAACGGAAAAAGTAGAATAAATCAAGATTGTCGAGCTTTTTTGTATCCTGCCTCCAATTTGGAATACTTTACTGCTTATCTGAAGCTTAATTCGTGCAACTGTTTGTTCATAGAAATCATGGGGAAACAATGTGGACGGCCAATGATTAACAACCCGAAAAATAAACGAAAAAAAGTGACTCGTGCTCTAATTCAGAATGATTTCCCAGGCTGCATTGCATGTGTCACGGTCTTGTTGGCATCACATATTGTTCACATCCATATCATACACCAAGGCAAAAAAAAAAACTGGATATCAAACACCATTAACTGTTACTGCCGCACTATCAAAGAAGAATGGCTTGGTGATGCCTCCAGCCTAAAATTCCAAACACACAATGACACATTGTTGTGATATGTTCTTCATCAACCATTTGTGGTATTGCTCAACCCCGAATACGATTAATTTGACAATTATCACACCCATCACGATGAAAAATAGCCTCATTGCTGATGTGCGAAAAGTACGAACTATAGCGGGGAACCCTTTATTATTTATAAAAGAGTGCTCAACATTAAAAACACATTCTTCTATCGTGTAGGCCTCAATTTGTGTAACCCTGAACTGTCAGCTGTCATTCAGGCTGTGATTTTCGTTGCACAGCATTTTACAAACACAACTCTACCAAAATTTCAAACTGTTTTTGTTTGGTATGCGTATTTTTTATTGAAGATTCCCTAAGAATTGAAATATGTCACTAAAATTCATTATGACTAAGAACTATAAACAAAAACTTACATATTACGATTTTTTGCATCTTTCCATTATCGGATTTGTTGTAGGAAATAATTTTGCGCGTTCGAGTGATTTGGACATTCGGAAACGTGTTGCTAGGTACCAAAATTCCACTTTCGGATTTGTAGATCCGAGAGTAGAAGATTTCATTCCGCTTTCGAAACAGATGTACTCTCTGTTCGTTTTCGAAAAAATGTTCATACCTTCGTTCATAGTTTGCCATTCAGATGACATTCGTTACAAGATTGTTTCATGTTCCATTTCTTATACATTGTAATTTATATTCCAGATATATCAACTTGCACGTGACACTGTTGTTCTATTACTCGAAACAAATCCTGACATGGGACAATTGCTTGAATGGGTCATCGATCGATGCTACACGTCGACACCAAGGGAAGCTGATGCGTGTTTCTTGTCGTTAGCTGCTATTTTTAGTGCGAAGTAAGTAACGCAATTTTGTACTCTATGAATTTTTTTGTTTTTGTATTTTATTTTTTTTTATGAAGTCTCTTGCGAAAATCATTGTAAATAATCCGTTTTGTGTGAATGCCTTGAAATTTTCGTTTGCGTCGGATGTACGTTGCGTACATTTTGGGCCCTACTGATAATCATTATTTTTAACCTTCAAATGTTTAAATATTCTGTAGGTCACAATGGGTAGTTTTATATGGAAAATGTGGCCATTGTGAGTTCGTTAAATCTATCCTGAATATGGTATCACGCTTTGGGCTTACTTATTTGTTTAATGGCGCCAAGAGTATTCCCCGTGAACGTTTTTCTTGACAAAGTTCAAAGTTGGGTCTGGGACTCGAAGATCCAATTGGCTGGAGCATTAATGCGTAAAGGGTGCCGCAAAATTCACGCAAGGTTAAAATTAAATCGAAAATGAGATGTTTTCTTTTTAATTTAAACACAAAATGGAGAGGTTAGGGTTAATTATGGAATCACACATCCGGCAAATGACCTCCACGGCTTTGGTGGCACATACGCACTCTTTTGACTTAATTTTTTTTCCATGACCATTTTGTATAAATGTGGCCGAATCTCTAATTTTCCACAATTTTTTTATATATAGAAATAATTTGTTATTTGCCCGATGGTAAAAAGTTCGTAAATCATAAAAATAGATAAAAAATAAAAAACAAGTAAACAAATTGAGATTAACCAATTCTTCTTCTTCACTTTACTGTCACGTCATGGACCCTCCTGAGTTGCGATGGCTAATGTAATTTTCATTTTTATTTTTTTCGGCTTCATAAAATCCTATTCGAAATTGCTTTCCGTTACGCTTTTGTACTTTGTACTTTGTACTATCGAAATGGATCACAATATTAATTCCACTTTCGGACACCACTTATTAGCTCACGTAGGACTTGATTTATTCATTCAAAAAAATTTGAAAAAATATGTACAACTAACAAATTAAATTTAAGGTTGAGCAATTACGTACACAATAATGACTATTGCACAATCGCATAAATCCGCACCAAAAAGTTTTTGCTTAACTTTCCACGCAAATTGTCTAATTATTGGGAATGTGATACCATTGACTATGGAGCGCCTGACGTATTGAAATTCAAAATGAAGATTGTGCAATCAAACTACCAAAATTGTAAAAAATTATTATTATGTATTATAAATCAGATATATGTCCAGCAACTTTGCGTTATTTACCTGACTCTCTACATTTATTTGCGTCTGCATTTATTTGCTGTAAGCAAATTTTGTCTCTGGTTTAGAGTGGTATACCACCCTAATCATCTTACAAGATGCTTTGCGAGTTACTCTTATTAAAGGTTTCTTTTGATCTGCCTTGCCCGAGTTGAACTGAAATAAGCTGACAACTGTTTCAGAAGCTCTCAATTAGGCAATAATGAATTTGGGTTACATGGAAACAGAGGCTGGTTATAATATTACAGTCTGTAACAAATTTGTTAATCACCGTTAAATAGGGTTAGAGAAGCAAAAGTTCTCCATGTAGAATTACCAAATCATATTCAATTCCGAAAACAAACACATTTACTAAATTTAGACACACTCCTCAAAGAACTACACATTCGGCAGTGTTTTCCCAAATCACAATACATTTAAAGGTTAACGGGGATAAATGAGTGCACATTTGGTAAAAAAAGGACTCTATTACAGTTTAAATCGAAACCATAGACAAACCATACTGAGACCCCCAACTCACAATCCTCTTGCCGCTGGCCCCCTCAATTTTTTTTTTAAATTCGCCATTTTGTTTTCCTATCGGTGTTATGTCAAAAAAGAATCCGTGTGACATGCAAAAACATACAAAAAATGCAAAAATAAATGCTGCCAACCGCGGCAACCGTGTTGAAATGTGAATGAGTTCGGGAATACCACATTTTTATATTACTGAATGCCATTGGTTAGTTATTATAAATTGTTAAAAGGCGAATAATTTGATTTGTTTGGTTAGTAAAACTATCTAAAGTTGATGTTCTATATACTAGAAACATATTAGGACAAACATGGTTGTGTATTTTCCGCTTTTGGATATCATTAACTTCGATTTCGTGTGTAAATTTTTCTTAAATGATGAAGAAAATTTGCTCATTTTTTATATTTCCTCAACTAATCTACATTGTTAATTTTTCATGAATATTTTAAGCAAATGTACACTTATTCCTAAAAAAAAAATTCCATACACACGTAACGAACAATTTCAAATTAAACGGATAAAATTCTATGAACTCTGCCAGCAACTTTGCCCACAGCGGAAGTGTCTCATATCTCCTGGGAGTGTGTTGGTGAGCAGAATTTTTGAAGTTTCGTGACATTTCCCAATACGATTTTCTATGTAAGAATACTAGCGCACCAAACGTGAACACTCCATAAAAATATAGCTTGTAGGCTAAGTAACGGGAAATCGGCCGGAGTTGGTGGTCTCAGTATTGTCTCTGATCGAAACACTCCATCATAGGATACCTAATAGTTTGGGCAGCTTGAAAAGTAGTTATTGCATTTTAAATTACGAAATCACATGAGATAGCCACGGGTTGTCGCTTTACACTCGACAAAATAAATAAAATTCCTGAAAATATCGACCTAGATTTTGTTAGTTTAAAATATTTGTTCGTGTACGCTACACCAGTCATGAATCACTAAAACATCAGTTTCTTTAGCGAGATAGCGCTTCATAAAACGCGCGAAAAAACACGCTTCAAAAAAAGCGTCAACAAACGCGTCTAAAAACGCTTCAAAAAACGCGTCGCGCGTGAAGCGTTTTTAGACGCGTTTTTTCGCGTGTTTTTTGACGCGTATTTTGAAGCGTTTTTTGACGCGTTTTTTGATCCTTGTTTTCCGCGTTTTTTCGTGCGTTTTTTAAGCGTTTTTAGACGTTTCAAAAAACGCGCCTAAAACGCGTCAAAAAACGCGTCTAAAAACGCTTCAAAAAACGCGTCGCGCGTGAAGCGTTTTTAGACGCGTTTCTTGACGCGTTTTTTGAAGCGTTTTTAGACGCGTTTTTTCGTGCGTTTTTTGACGCGTTTTTTTAAACGTTTTTAGACGCGTTTGTTGACTTGTTTTTTGAAGCGTTTTTAGTCGCGTTTTTCACGTTTTACTTTGGGGTGTGAGTGACTATCACAGGGCAAATTCTTTTATTTATGTACGTCCAAAAAATGGTACCAAAATCGTCCTCATTAAGAACATTTTGTTAGCAGCAATAAGAGCAATTGAATTAAAATAAACAGTGTTGACTGTGGTACGACTGCCATGTCAAGGGCTTAGTATTTTTATACAGCAATAATAATTCACCCACACCGTGATGATGATGAAGATTCATTTAAAAAGCTAAATTTTTGAGACTTTTAAAAAGTAATGGTTCCTTTCTCTGTTACCATCATTCACCGCATTCCATTCGCTTCAGAACCCTCATTGGATTTTCCCTTTTCAATGCAATCCTTTAATGCGTTGCTAATCCCATGAATTTGAGATTTAATTATTATTTGAAATATGCACAGTTGTTTACAGCGCACAGTAGAGGATTTTTTTTAATTTTTTTTTTTTTACAACGATATGTCGTTTGAGGGAAAATGAACATTCCATATATTTCAAAATAAATGCACGAACGATTCCCATGAAACTTTCTCTGGGTATTCCTTCGAATTATAGTTCACTCGTGTTTGAGAAAGATTGGATTACAATTTGACTGCGGAACTTGTAACGGGATTTAGCGCTAAAAATGGAGCTGTGGGCTGTATCTGTGGCAACAAGGGAAAACAGCATAAGTCATTTTTAGGCACTTTTCAGGAGCGAAGGTTAAAAGTTTGAATTCAGATATGCCTTCCATATCTTATGCGTTTTTTTTCCTGATCCATAACACTGCAACCGTAAAAGATATTTGAATGAAAAAAATATAACGTATAGAACAGGGTACGGTGTATCCGATAGTAACATTAACTCAATTTTGACATAAGTCGACTTATGCTGTTCTTCATTGTTGCCACAGGTATATATAAAAATAGGTTTCTTTGTGTTTGAAATTGATGTTCTCTATAATGCGTTAACCGAAATTTCAGATGAAAGGTGACGTCAATACCAAGGTTTTTATGTATAGACGATACGGTCTTTGTATGTGCATTGGTTCATGAGGTATTTTAGGTATTTTAGTAAAAATACCTCTATTTGTGCGTATGTATGGTGCTGTCCATCTCCAAAACAACTGAACCGATTTCAATGAAATTTTGTGGACGAGTATGGTTGGTAGCAACTATAAGGATAGGACAATTGGACCTGATAGGTGGCGCTATTGTCGAGATAAAAACATTTTTGTTTATAATCTTTCAACTTAATTTTTGAAGTGAATACTTCTATGGGCACCCTGGAGCTAGGGAGTGAACTGGTGAACGTGTTACGGAAATTGTGATCTAGCGAGGCAACGGAAGTAAATTCTCTCGAATTTTAATTCACAAAACTATACATTTTTTGTTTCAACCAGGAATTAAACCTGAGACTGTGAATTTCACAATCTAGGTTTTGGACAAACACACGGCTACTAAATTAAATTAAATCTTAGTTGTTACCACATGAAAACAAAATGCAAACAAAAAACCTTGGATTGGATTGCGTTATGAAGACTTTTTAAACGAATGAATGCACTTATCTACTGCGCTGCATATTAAAATTATAATATTATATAGATATGGGTTTTAAAATAAATTTCTCAATATAATCCAACTGCAACACAAGTAAATTTGACATTATATACCTATGAACATTTAGAGAGAGAAGTTTCACTTCTGGTGTGTGGTCACAAGCACACTCTATTTTTTGTTGTACATCGAACATACGTGAAGTTGCTTTGTCATAAAATCACAACCATAATATGCTATTTTTTCTTTCCTCCAAAAGCGATAGTCTCAATATTCACTCCATTGATCAACCCATTGACATTCAACAAATTCTAGGATTTGGTGTGGTTTTCAAAGAAAATTGGTACAAAAAAGAACTCATTGTAAATAAATTTATATCTTTTATTTTTTCGTTAAAAAACATAAATTTTCGATTTGTTTGTTTTTTTTTGTTGGCCTCTGTTTGAACTTGTTTCGGCAAACCTTAAAATGTTTACCTCATTCTTTAAAATGCGATGGCCCCGTGCAAAAAAAATCTAAGTGTTCTTAGTATAGTTTTGAGTTATGTGTACCTTCAAAACCCCTCGTGCTTATATTTTTAAAATTTTATTTTTCATCCAAATAACCAAAAACCTTGAAAACAGAGCTAAAATTGCAATTATTAAAACACCTAAAGCGATCACTTATCTTTTGTTCAGAAAACTTCAAACGCCTCTCATGCCTCTCGTGCATAAATCCACTTAGTATGTTCTTGCACGGGGCCATCGATGTACTACCTAAATGAAACACTAAATTTTTCTGCAACATCTTTTTTTCTTTTCTCCCCTTTAAACATTTTCAATAATCGGTAATTTCTCTGAAAGTGAAATACCCTTGTGCTTCGAAGATTTTGTATAAACGTAGGGCTGCCACGCCTGTCTAAGCTAAACTAGGATAAAATGTTTTAAAATCCCGGACTTTGGAGGAAATCATCTACCTTAAAAAAAGAGGACAAACTGAAAACAAAAACTAGGTCAATGAACTCAAACACAAATATATTTAATTTTTAAGATAACATAAATTAAACACCAGATAAAATGTTTATTTATTTTTTGGTGAAAGGGGAAAAAAACAAAACAAATTACAATGAAGCTGGACTGCTGAACGATTGGGTGCGTTCAATTAAATTTTGCAGTGTGATATTTAGAGGGTTGGGCCCATGGGAGTCAAAATAAGATCTGTTTCATTTTATGTTTTCTATCAGATTTGTATTGGCTCTGTTTTTCTTTTTAATTCAGAGTTCGATGATTTGTAGCATTTTGAGAATGACTTGTTAGGGGAAAAAAGAGGACAGTTTCTTAAAACGTTGGAGGACGTTCCGCGCGGTGGTAAAAAAGCGGACATGTCGTCCGGAAAGAGGATGCATGGCACCCCTATATAAACGTTTCACGAACTTAAAATGCAAACTCAAACGATTGACCTGTTGATATGCGTAAAATTTCGACTACACATGTAGGTTTACACTTGTTCATACATCCATACATACATACATTCACTTTAAGAAAATTCTTGCCAAAATGGGAGATTTTTGCTTTTGGGCAGAAAAAAAAGTATTTCCTTACAAGAGAATTTCGTTATAAAGAACCTAATTCATATGGGATATTTTTGGAAGGGGAACAATCTGAAATTCGATATAGAGGGAATTACTTTATTAGGAAGTTCGTTATAAAGAAGTTTGACTGTATCATCTTTTGTTGAGAGGCACATAAGAAGTACCCACCAGTGATGTGAATCGACTATTCTCAATTATACTGAAGTAGTACTGACCATAACATAAAAATTGCATTCAAGCAAACAAAAATCATGTTTGATTGAATCTAACTCCGTAGTTATTCACTCCGAGTGTAAATTAGGCTTAAGCTAATTTTACACCCGACATTTATTCCCCGTTTTTTAAACCCGATGATTTTAATCTATATTTATAATATTCACTCAAAAACATGCATTAAACAGGTTGGATAGTTTAAATGCATTTAAACGCGGAGTTTGAACCGATTTTAGCCCGACTTAAACCTACGTATCTGCTGTCAAATTTCACATAAAATGACATTTGTGTGCTGAGTTTTATTTTAATTGTTTTGATTACGAACTTGGCCTCCTAAATGCCTCTTTTTTTAGCCGGAAATATTTCCGAAAATCCACGACATCTTAATCATTGACGCAAGCAAGTTCCATCAGCTCTTCGATACATTCGTCTTCTGACCAGGGTTGGGAGAATTTAGTTTGCTTTAAGCGCTCAACCTTAGCCCAATTAGCCCAAAATCGTTGCCCAGAGAGAAGCCCAAAAATCGTTGAAAATTTTCCCAATCCCTTAAGCAATGTTTTCTTGGTATTTTTCCCATTAACCCATCCCACTTATGCGCGCCGCCAATTAGATTTGGCTTCTATCTTCCGCAATTGGCCTTTGTGGCTTGTGTCAAATCAAAAAGCCTGCAAAATAAATTGGTGTGCCTGCAAGTTAAGCTGTTGACTGTTCGATGTCACTTGACTGCAAGAGTGCTGCCAAGTTTAAAGGTGCGGGCTTGTTCGAAAATATTTCTTTTGCTTACATTTGCGAGGGAATAAAACAAACAAAATTTGCACAAAATTTGTAAAACGATATATAGCCCAAAATTGTACTGGGCGCTTATGGAAGAAATTTCTATCGTTTTTTAGGGAAAAGGATACGACAAAGCACCCAATCTAGCAGCACTGCTTCTAACGACAAAGCCATCAAAATTTCACAAACTTCACAAATGAAATAATTTTTTTTAAGTTTCCTGCTACTTTTTATATTCTCTTTCACTTTTACTTATTTTCTGCCTCCTGCGAACGACGAAATGTCAATCTTATAAAATTCAGTTTTAGCCCGAGTTAAAATTCTTGAACTGGTCCCCGGAGAGCAGCTTAAATTCAATCGGATTAAAGGCCGACAAGTTTAAAAAACTGAGGTTATGTTCGGGTATTATGACTGAATGTATGGTCTTAGGTTTAATTTTTGGAGTAAACAATATGGCAATATTGTAAGTGAAATAACCTCATACACAGGGTGACCGCTGCATAATTCTGAAAAGTCGCAAGAAAAAGGGCCAATGAGAAAAAAGTGCTATTCTGCAAATTAGAATTTTTGAACGATATTTAACAAGCATTGGTTTGCTAAACACTATAATAGAGTTACCTTTTAAAGGTTTTTATTTCTAAAATAAAAAGATTTGAAAAATTTTTGAAGCGCCTTCTCCAACTGAAAAAAGTTGCAAAAATTGCAAAAAATTGTGGCATGCTCTCGAAAAAAGTTCTAAATTGCAACCTTAGTCGCACAACGGTCGCCTAGCGTCATACATAGTCGATTTATTTCAAAAATTAAAAATAGAACAAATAGTACTCAGAATTGAGAAGTGGTACTTGCGTGCTCGGGAAAGTCAAATAGTACTGAAATCGGTACAATAGTAACCCTTTTTCAACAGTACCGCATTCTGTGGGGCCCAGAGGATAAGGTGAAGACCAGTCATGGGAGAGAAAAACACCAAATTTATATTAACATGCCTGGCTTCTCATAGGAAATGAACGCCCTTCCACCTGCAGCATCTAATGATACCTCTATCTCATGGGTGGGCAAGCACAATTCGAATTTCGAAGAACATGAGTTTGTTTCCTGCCCGCCATAACACGAAAGAAAGATTCAAGTTTTACCCTCATCTAACTGTTTGATACCTTTTGAGATGACTTTTGTCATCTGCTTACGCGAGCGGAAAGCTTGCTAGCAACAAAATTGAATTGAACCATTAAATGCCGTTTTGCCTTCATGCATGAGATTCGTTTCCTTGAATCAAAGCTCATAATTACAGTTACAGTGTATCGTATTTTTAAATTTTCCCTAATGGAACAGCTTTATGTAAAGGGTGATTTTTTAGCTGGTTTGGTTTTGGCAACACTGGTTTTGACAGCTGACGTGTGTTTAGTACCTTGTGTCACTGTCAAACAGCTTCAGTTTGGTTTGAAATTTAACCATGGATCGTCTTACAAATGAACAACGCTTGCAAATTATTGAATTTTACTATCAAAATTCGTGCTCGGTTCGAAATGTTCATCGCGCGCTGCTTCCATTTTATGATCGGCATTCTCGACCTTCTGAGCAGTCTATTCGGAAGATTGTGACCAAATTTCGCACCAAATTTACTTTGTTGGACATTAAACCACCAACACGTTTACGTACTGTGCGTAGTGAAGAAAATATTGCGGCCGTATCAGCTAGTGTGACAGAAGACCGCGAAATGTCGATTCGGCGCCGTTCCCAGCAGTTAGGCCTTTGTTACAGCACTACGTGGAAAATTTTGCGGAAGGATTTGGGCGTAAAGCCTTTTAAGATACAGCTGGTGCAAGAACTAAAGCCAGCCGACCTACCACAACGCCGAATTTTTGGTGAATGGGCTCTTGGAAAGCTGGCCGAGGATCCGCTTTTTTATCGAAAAATTGTGTTCAGCGATGAGGCTCATTTTTGGTTGAATGGGTACGTAAATAAGCAAAATTGCCGCATTTGGAGTGAAGATCAGCCAGAAGCATTGCAACAGCTACCAATGCATCCCGAAAAAGCCACTGTTTGGTGCGGTTTATGGGCCGGCGGCATTATTGGGCCATATTTCTTCAAAGATGATGCGAATCGCAGCGTTACTGTCAATGGTGAACGCTACCGAGCGATGATAACAAACTTTTTTTTGCCCGAAATGGAAGTTCTTGACTTGCATGATATGTGGTTTCAACAAGACGGTGCCACATGCCACACAGCACGCGAAACAATGGCGCAATTGCGAGGCGAGTTTGGTGAACAGTTAATTTCACGTTTCGGGCCGGTCAATTGGCCGCCTAGATCGTGCGATTTGACACCATTAGATTATTTTTTGTGGGGGTATGCCAAGGCTAATGTGTATAGGGACAAGCCCGCTTCGATTGACGCACTGGAAGCCAACATCCATGCATTCATTCGTGAGATACCGGCCGATATGTGTGAAAGAGTATGCCAAAATTGGACTCAGCGGATGGGCTACCTGAGACGCAGCCGCGGTCAACATTTGCATGAAATTATCTTTAAACATTAAATTGCAAGGTTCAAACTATCGATTCAAATAAATATTTCATTCATTTTTTCGAATTTTTTGTGTTTTTTTTTTAAAAAAAGTTCTAAACCTCTTAAAAAATCACCCTTTACAAGCACGCAACGTGTTTGGAGGTTTGGAGACGACGGAACGTTCCTTTGACTTTGCTCAACCTTAAATGCCGATGATTTGTCTGTCCTTAACTGCAAATCGAAAACTTATATGTCGGGCTACTCGTATCAAATGCAATTTGTTTAATATTGTGACTGGTGGTCCCCCTCATTTAAATTCACATTACGACCAACAACAATTAACGCACGTTTTATTTTCTTCATTTTTAGGGAATATCCATGCGACCACTATACATCCGTTATCAATGTAACACTTCTCATGACGGGGTGCCCAAGGGTGGAAATACACTCAACAGCACTTCAATTGCTTCAGATTTTGGACAAGCGATTCTTCGGCAGCGTCGGCCCATTACACACGGACAACGAAAAAGGTACGTCCCTCTTTCCTTGATTAAATTCTCGTCAATTGTAAACCGACTAAAATGAATGAAAATAAAAATAGAACCCAAATAGGAGCAAACAAAAAAACAGTGAAATCGATTCTTGCGTATCGTATGCGGAAAATAAACGTTGAACTTGCCTTTGTTTGTTAAGCCGTTTAACCAATTGTTTATGCAATCATTTAGCAGCGTGAGCGCAAACACAAGCAATTTAAAAAATGAAATATTTACCCACAATATCCTTTATTTTGTTGATTTCTTCGTCTAGATACACAATTTCTTTTTAACTGCATTGCAAATGTTTGCTTTAGACAAAATATATAAAAATGGTTTTACATTATTAAATTGATTTATGTACTATAGTAGTGTGACACAATTTTGCTCCTTTTGTCAACTAAAACGACTGAATGGAATAAATATGCGTGGGCAAACAGATATTATGTCATATATATTTTCGGTGACCTTATGCGTTCATTATATTAATAAACAGTTGTGTATTTGAAGACGATGTTTATTGTGAGCTCGTTTACATACAAAAAATCACTCATTTGTTCTGTATTTCTTTTGAATTCTTAAAAACAGTAACGTAATTAACGGCTTTAACAGTAATCAACTTTAGTCTGGCAGCTTACGCAGGGATTCCACGCTTTTGAAATCCCTTTAGCAATAAACAAATATAGCTGCCAGAATCTCGCTAACTGTACGGTCAAACGTTAATGTTGAGAAAGCCATGTTTATCTCGGGAATTAGCTAAATAAATCCTCCCTTAATGGCATTTTGAGGAGGAGTGTTGCCCAACCATCCAAAACGATGGAATTTAATCGCGTAATTGGAGCGAATTCAAATACCTGCTGTTCAGTGTCAGCGCTCATAATTATAAACTAACTTTAGTAAATTAAAAATGTTTTCTGATTTAATTCGTTAGAATACAACAATGCAAATGGTTTTTAAGTCTAGCAAACACATATTTGTCCAAATCTTTGCATAGAATTTAAAAATATTGCATTTTTGTTTAAAAATACAGGGTGTCCGCCGGGAAGGTATACTACTTTGTTTGTTTATAATTTTTGATTAAATGAAAGAGAATGGATCTTATATTGATAAATGTTTTATTTAATGTCGGCAATTATGTATGGAATACAATATCAGGTAGTCTCACAAATGCGAGCCCTTTTGAGCACATTTTTCATTACATTCTCACACATTTCACGCGGTATTTCATTAATTTCATCACGAATATTTTGTTTGAGTTGCTCAAGCGTTTCTGGTTTGTTTGCATAAACCTTGTTTTTTAGATATCCAAACAAAAAGAAGTCCGGAGCAGTCAAATCAGGCGACCGTGGAGGCCAATCAACATCGCCATTTCTTGAAATAACTTGTTGTGGAAAGAGGTCTCGCAGTAATTCCATTGTAATCCTGGCTGTCTTGTTGATACCACATGTTAATCAAGCCCAAAGCATGAAGTTGTGGCGTTAAAAAGTTTTCAATCATATCACGATATCGCTCCCCATTCACAGTTACCGTTACGCCAGTTTCATTTTCAAAGAAGTAAGGTCCAATGATTCCTCCTGACCAAATTGCACACCAGACTGTAACTTTTAATGGATGCAAAGGTGACTGATGAATAATTTGAGGGTTTTCCATTGCCCAGAACCGACTATTCTGTTTATTCACATATCCATTCAAATGAAATGTTTCTCCCAAAAATTTCACGTAACTTTGTCATCGTCACAGTAATCGATGATTGATTTTGATAAAATGTTTTAACGATTAAAACACGTTGGTTTATCGAATATTTTTCCATAATAAATTTGCCACGTGTCTACTTCACGACTGCCAAATATGAACTGCCAAGACTAATGTTTGAATGTTTGCCAAAATGGCGGCAAAACAAAGTAGTATACCTTCCCGACGGACACCCTGTATATAGGTATTTCCGTGCATATGTTGCTTTCAACGCACTTTGGATTAAATGAAATGGTTAAAACACAAACGGAGAGGTTCAAGGACTGTGGTTGATAATTGGCTGCAATCAAACCGTTATCAAACTCTTTGAAAAAGTAGTCCGCTCGCCGAGAATGTAAATCTCTAATGAGACAATGGTTGGTGGGAAAATTTAGACTTTGCTGAAAATCTAGACATCAAAGTCGTCAGCATTCAGCAAAATACGCCCGAAATACTCGTAATAAATTTAGGAACTTCTGGATGAATAACAGGTAGTATGTGCTAATTCATAGAGGAGAAAACATGACAGCTTTCGAGTTGGAAAAAGAACTTCACGGATTTTTATTTACCTGCAAGAATTTATCATTTTGTCGGTTTCTAAGTTTAAGTAATAAAGGGTCTTTCATTATCGACTTGACAACTTCAAACTTTCAGTGTGAACGCAGCCTTAAACCGATTACCGAACTGTTAATGTCAAAATATTCAGTAAAACCAGCATTTTCATCATGATGAAGTTCACGAAGGAGCAACGTTTACAAATAATTAAAATTTACTACCGAAATTCCGAGTCGGTTAAGAGAGTTAAAGCAAATTTTCGGCCGTAATTCATCTTCAGCGATGAAGCGCATTTTTGGTTAAACGGCTTCTTCAATAAGCAAAATATGCGTTACTGGACAGGTGCTCCATGAAACAGCACTTCACTGTTTGGTGGGGTTATCAAGCCGGTGTCCATTGGCCGCCGAGATCGTGTGATTTAACGCCTCTAGACTTTCTTTATGGGTCTACATTAAATCATTGGTCTATGCCAACAAGCGGGCGACGTTAGAGGAGCTCAGACCCAATATTGAACGAGAAATAGCGGCCGTATCGGTTGAAATGTGCGGCCGAGTCATCGAAAATAGGGTTCCACGTATCGACCGCTAAATACGTTCCTGTGGTGGACATATGAACAAAGTCGAATTCCATTCGTAAATGTTTTGATAGTACTTCAATTATTTTTGAGATATCTCAAGTAGTTTGCATTTTATTTAAAAAACAAGCTGTCAAGTCCTTAATGAAAGGCTCTTTATATGCTTTAGCAAGCACTGTTTCGTTGCTGGGCAAATTGAAATCAAAGACGGGAGCTAGGAGGATAGGTTCTTTGAAAGTTTCCCACGTAAGATTTTTATTAATACTGAAGTTAACTGGCAGGCTATTTTCAGAAATATTCATAAGTAATAATAAGTTTTGATTTGCCTACGAATAAATCAACACATTTTAATTAACTTAAAGTGTGTTCCGTTTATTGAATAATTTTTGAAAGGGATCTTATACGACACAAATGCGCCCATAAATCAGTCGTTAAAATTGTGTCCCATCGAATGATATCACAACACTACTGCCTTGCACGTGATATTTGACAGATTAGCGGATATTTTGTGCATTTCCTATTTTGTGTTTTGTTTTTTGCTTTTAAATAAGCTTAAAAAAGCATTTGAAAAATTTCTGTATCGAGCTTAGTAAGTGGCTCACGTAGGCCAAGTGACGTTTCCGACCAATCAAGTATTTGCGTTTTTGTTTCAGGCTACATCTACTCTAGACTAATCTAGTCGACTTAAGATAACCATAGATTTTTGAATGTGCCCATTTATGTATTAATTTTTGTAGAATAAAATCCTCATTGTGAAACAAACCATTGACCATTCAATTCTACGATGACAACAAATGTAGTAGATTCTAAGAAAGTAGTCGCACTAGGAAGTGTGGAGGTCTAATTGTTTATTGGTGGTACCGTTTTACTAATGTACATTTTTGCAAAACCTGGCAGCAAACTTACTGTCGAAATTAGTGAAGAAAAATTCCATCATTAGAACTACAATGCGTACGTGCCCTAACTTGCTGAACGAGCAAACGAGGAATCTATTACTAAAAACACTGCAAAAAAAAGTACCTATAATTAAAAATGGTATTGAAATTTGCTTCTTTCTCTATTGTTCATTATTTGGAATTCTTAAATTTCTTAAATATTGGGCACCGTTCGTGTGTTCACCTTGGGCGTTTTTCATCTTGTTGGCATTTATGTGTATACGAAACTGTCATCCCTATTGCGAGTGTCAAATATCAATCAATTGACGATTGACAAATTTGTCAATCAAACCAATTTTTGGTATTGTGTAACTCATTTGATAAAATGTATGGTTATTGTGAATAAATTGACTGTTGTGAATGCGGCGTGATATTTGACAGTTGTCAAAAGCAAACAATTGTATTTGTTATTCTACCGAAAATGAGTTCCGTAGAATTGTTTTTTGACGATGATGAACAATCCTCTGCTTATTTGGAAATTTTCAGGAGAAGAATGCAGCTAAGGGATGCTTCTAATCCTCTAGAATTAGAGGACAGCATGTAAGTACATAACTTCGCAATTAATATTCATTATTATGAGTATTTTTTTCAGTTTTGTAAGGAATTTTCATTTATCGAAACCAGCGTTTTCCTATTTATTGGGTGAAGTAGAGGGGAAGTTAAAACCAGCAATCAGAACGACATCGATACCGAACATCATAAAGCTTGCTACAGCATTGCGGTTAGGTTAATAACAGCTTCCTCCATATCGCTAAAATGATGTAAACGGTTCGGGCCTCCTCCTGTTGCAGTAAATTCTGTTTTGTTTTCTATTTTATTTTTCTCGATTTTGCATTTCATATCGGCCCATACCTTAAATAATTGCCATTAGAATTAAGAAAAGATGTATTCCTTATATTTTTATACCCGGTGTCTCAGTCGCACTACCGGTTTCGATTTGTCGATCAGTCATTTTTGTCATTCGCGCCGTGGAGGACCTAAGCCGTTCAACTCTAATGAAAAAAGCTCTCATTTTTGTTGCAAGATTGTTTTTGAACAAATCCCTTTTGCAATGTTCTCATTTTCTACCATTAGTTGAACCAAAAGCTCTAATTGTTTTTTATTGCTTACAAATTTTGACCTTAAACCAAAAATCTTACAATTTTCTTTTGGAGCGTCGGATTTTGTCGTCCACAACAATCCAACTGACTAGACAATTGACATTTATCAAAAAAATTTATCACAATAATTGACAATCGCAATACCACTTTGGCTCCATTCAAAATGGAAATTTAACACGATTTGATGACAGGCAATTATTCATTGATAATTGACAATCACAATACCAACGATTACAATTGTTTGACAAGCTTCGTTTATCGTTTATTTTTTGACACTCACAATAGGGGCATTAGTTGGCTAAAACACAGCCTATCTGAAAAGATATTGTGCCATCATTATGATGATGTCTTGGACGTCTCACGTAACTCGATTTTTGTTCACTCAAAAAAAAAAAAATGTCCCCTCATTGACAACTTGTAAAAGAATATCCATCAATTTCCTTTTAAAGTTAGGCAACTCGGATAAAGACAAATGTGTAAATTTACGCTTCCGGATAAAAAATTATCGAAATTTGTAAACATTAACGGGGGGCAGAGGTTTCGCTTTTCGTTTTGTCTAGATCCAAAAGCATTGTAAATGCAGCCGACGAAGCGTACTGATTTGCTTTCGTCCTTCTTATGTCTTTGGCACTAATACGCAATGTTGGGTGCAAAGCGTTTTATATTGGATGGGAATGTTCGCAGGAGGTTATATTTAGCACCCCAATTGCAATGGTATCGGGTGCAATCGAATGTGAGTGTTTTCTCTGTCAATACCAAATAACAAAGTCATTTGTAGATTTGTAAGCTTCCGCTATGTAGTTCAAGCACTCTACTTCACTTCAGGTAGACCGCATCATCGAAATTTGAGTGCGTACATTGACGGGGTGCACTGAGCAAACACACTTTTTTATGGTCTCATTCCGGTTTTAGAGAACGCATGCTATGCATTCTCAACAAAAAGGAACTGAGTTTCGGCCTGAAATTTCCTATGTCTCAATTTTCTTTCGAATAGTTTGCCAGTCGAGGCGAAGACTCCTTGTGTGTGGTAATGGATGTGTTTCCAGTCACATGCGTCTTAATTTACAGGAGTGCGTGAACCTGTCCCCAGGCTGATAGAGGGGCTTATGATTACACTATTTGTGTGGTCATATTTCTTCCTTTCTCTCTTGTAATCACCTGTAGTTTAGTTCATGAATACGTGGGAATATATCCTTTCAATAAAATCGATAAAAATTAATCGGAGGGTACTCAAAAATTGAATGGTTTCTACGGAGAATGTGCCAAGTTCACAATATTTCTAGGGCAAGGAAGTCCATCATTTTCCGATGGCCTTCGTTGCTTCTTAACCAATGTTTTTTTTTTACGTACCATCACCAGGCTTTTGTTTCAATGCTGTTTTTACGCAAGTCAATCGAATAGAAAAACCTTTTATGCGACCCAATCGTACGGTGTTGTATTTTTTTGTTTTTTTTTTGTCATGCCAGGTGTAGAAAGCTCGAGTAAGATCTGAGCTGCAGTTATCTTATAAATTCCTTTAGCCGTCCTCATAATTTTTATGTTGGGAAATACTTACTTCAAAACTTATTTAGTTTAAAGTATGTAGGAGTAACACATGTCGAATTTTCTTCCAACGGATGGTAGCATAATGCCCCACAATACTACTTTAAATTCACATAAAACGATTTCTGTAATTATCACATTGATAGATTTTATTTTATTTAATGAATGCTTAAAAACAGTAAGATATATTATCTTAAGTTTGTCTCAAGCTAATTTTACAATTTTATAATTTTGTCTAAGAGAGAGCTGCGAAAAATAAAATGAGACAATATTTAATTTCATCATTACTACAGTTATATCTCCAGTTAATATACAATTTGTTATGTTAAAATTTACATATTTACTGAAAAGAAATCCTTTAATATTTTTTTAATTCTTGTTATATTATGTGTTTCTTTAATGTAACGCGGTAGAGAATTCAACAGACGGACAGCATTGACAAAAAATTGACGCTCCGATGAAAGACAAGAAAAGCGAGGATGAATTCATTGACGGGACCTCTGCAAAAATGTTATCCCAATTCTTTCAGCATAGTATTGAGGTTGTTTTTGCGATTGATCACAAAATGTTGGAAACAAAATGTTCCGAATGAGTTGTAGAACATGCGCCCAGTGATGTCAGACTTTTCGGACTAACTTGCCCATGACGATTATCAAAAATACCCTTTTGCCGATGACGTTGATAGAAAAAACCCCACGATGTTTCCCATGGAAATATACATACAAACAAAAAGAGTCTCTCTTTTTATTGAATTCGAGTGGTTTTCCTTTAAGTTCAGTATTCGAAATGCTTTTTGTTTTTTGTTCTGAGTGATATAAAAATGCCCTTTCTTCGCCCTTTAGATTATTTTGATATTCAAAATAACCACGGAATGGGTAATTACCCACGATCTGGTATCAATGCATCGGCCCTGAATACTAGTTTCAAATTGATAGCAGTACGATGGAATATGAGCTCATAGCAAAAAAAACTCTGCAAAACACCCGTCGAAGACTCAAATTACATTCGAGGTATCTGTTTTCGGAAAAGAATAATTAAAATGCGATGAAGCATTAAGTTGACATCGGGGTCTATCTGCATTCATTTCGCCAGAAGCTCGCGTACTGTTTGGTGCTTGTTTTTTTCGTTTGAACTTGCCCTGGAAACACAAATTTTGTATTGTTTTTCTTTTAATTTTATTTTTATTAACACTTCACTCCAAATCGTAAATAAATTTCGCGAGTGATTGCTGTCGGAGTATATCGGGAAACAATTATCATGAAGCTCCCTTGCGTTGTCTGTGTACTGAAAGAGTAAGATACAATTTTATTAGTTTTAATTTTTTATAAAAATAAATTGTGTTGTGGACACGTATTAAACGTTTCATTGCAGCCTGCACTTTGATCATCATTGACTCTTTGTTTCTATTGGGTCTTTAAATGTTTTAAAGGCAATAATATTGTAAAGAAAGATAAAACGCATGTAAACAAACGGTATAGGCACGTGTCAAGTATACTATAGTCGAAAAGAAACATGGAAACGTACCTCAGATAGAGACGTAACAAAGTATTTAGCAGTACTGCTATTCTTCAAATTTAAAAAGCGCTAAACACTGTTAAAATTCCGCTAGATTCGAGAGCGGCGGCGTGATCCAAAACTGTCCTATCTTTCAAACTGTACACACCGATAAAATTTCATTGAAATCGGTTGAGTCGGAGTGATTTATGAGATCGACAACAGCGCCACCTATCGGGTTCAAAGCTATCATATCTTTTAAGTCGCATGACAGTGTCATGCCGATTATACTGCCAAGGCGCTAGATGTTTCACATGAAAAATCTTAATTTTAGAATTCTTTCGACCGCAAGATGAGACTACGACTGAGCTGAATCATTTCGGTTGTTGCTAAATCTTAAGGTTTGGGTGACAAACGCACCAATAACGGCTTTTGCTCAAACATTTATTGATTGTTTTGATCAACATTTGTTGCTGGACGTCTGCGATTGCTTAACGAAGTTCGGGCTCTAAATGATCTTAAGTCGACATTTAACACATTCGCTGACATGCCATTTTTGGCAACATTTCTAAAGGTGAAAATGGAAAATTGTTGGACGTATTTTAACCCTAGAAAGATAATCTTATTTTTTAGAACTGAAAAGATAAACATGCGCCTGCGAGGCGTACAATTAAAAAAAAGCCTTTTTATACAAAATTAAATAAATATTTTTTTTTTGTTACTTTATTTTATTGTTACATTATTAGCAATTAAGTAAAACATAAATATAAATTATTAATTTCATTAAGTAAAATAGGCTAAAAAGAGCAAGTTTGTTCGAGCGTCGGTTAAAAGCAGAAAGCGAAAAGCAAAAAGCGGGCGCCTCCGAGGCGCAGTTTATCTTTCTAGAGTTAACCGTTTTACTAAAAAAATTAACATACTTTCGTGCAGGCCACGTCATTCAAATATGAATGACACACAATGTTTCCACAATGGCCGTGTCATTCATATGTGAATGTCGGGACATGGACAAGATAAGGCCGTGACATTCAATAACGCACGACACTATGAACAAACTGAATAGGAATTAAAGAGCCTGGCCTCTGATGGTCATACCGGTGTGCTTGGTTTGAGCTAATCTGGAAAAATGTGGCTGTTATCGGAGGATGAAATTAGAATTGATAATTTTTACTAATTTTACAAGAAATTTTATTTCAGTACCAAAAAACTAAACTTCAGCTGTTTATTAGAAGAAAAATAGTTTTGCATAACAGATGGAACACTTTCTACGACTTTTTTTGCCATCCGGGATTCGGGTTCGTTGAATAAGATGATGTGTGCGTCCAGATGACCTGGGCCGATTCAGCCGTTGATTGAGCGGTATATTCAAGAGATTAGATACCAAGATTTCTCTGAATCGGCGTATACCCATTTTGGTTTTGGTTATGTGCTTGTGCACAACCCATGCGTTAACAACAGCAATTCCCAGAAGCATTTCCACACCAGGTCTTCTATACCACTTTACGCCTTTCCGAATCGTCGTTGCATACGAGGCCATCTGATCAGACAGATCAATGCCAACTTTGCCTGCATTATATGAAAGGACTGCAAGTGGTTTTGTGGTAACCTTTCGATATTTGCGTTTATTGGTTGTCGCCTGAAGTTGGCTGGTTCTGGATAATGGTTGCTTCTTACGCTTTTTACTTGTAGGTACTAATATCGGAGCATGTTTGGTCGATAAGACCCTCACGTCGCGGGGGTCCTTCCATTTTAGGACAACAATTCCATTCCTATCCTCTTTTGAGACAATCTCGCCTTGTTTAATGTTTGCAAGAAGAACTTCTTTCGGAATAACTTTTTTATTTGCTCGCAATGTACCAACGCAATGGGTTTGTTTTTCCAACAAGTATTGTGCTAATTCATAACTTGTGTAAAAATTATCAACATATAAGCACCTTCCCTCATCGATTAGGCTTCCAGTCAACTTCACGCATACATTTCTTGCTAATCCGATTTCTCTTTCACCTGACGCAGATTTTCGAGAGTAGACTCTTATTGCCCAAGTGTAACCATCAATGGAACATAGTTTGAAAAGCTTTATTCCGTATCGATGGGATTTATTTGGAATGTATTGCCTAAAAATTAGACGGCCCCTCCAGCGAATGAGTGTCTCATCGATAACTATGTCTTCACCGGGGTAAAATAATGCTTGGAACTTTTTTTCCAAAAAAAACAAGAAGGGGCTGAATTTTATTTAGGCGGTTTTCTTTATCGCTTGTTTCGTTGTTTTCAAAATGGAGCATTGATAGCAAAATTTGAAAGCGATTTCGCGACATAACATTTCGCGGTATATCCATTTTGTATATGCCATCGGTTGACCAATAGTCTGCAAGTGTACCAATTTTTACAAGACCCATCCACATCATTAATCCAAAAAATGTTGTCATTTCCTTAGCGTCTGTGTTGGTCCACTCATTTATTCTGGCGTGTTTCATTTTTTTATTACCTGCTACTTTTTGCTCTGCAAATCTATTTGTTTCGGTGACAATGTGCTGTATAACCTCATTGTCTATCAGCAGATCAAACACTTCTAAAGGAGTAATATTTGATGAAAGCGTTTGTTGCAATCCCACTTTGCCGGTAAAGGGAAAAGATTTGTGTCTTCCGACATAGTCAGTCCACTGGTCTTCTGCAATATTTTCATCGTTATCGTCCTCCAGAAGGTCGTTAAGATCTTCGTTTTGTTCTTCAATTTCCAGCTGATGTAATATATTACCCATATCGTGCCTCATCATTTCCTTCTTCGTCTAATGATTCTTCTGGAAGCGATCCGGGATCCTCATAAAAATCATCTGAGCTGAAATCCTTCTCGCTTTCGTCATCGTTCTCGCTAGCTTCCTGCCCTACCAAATCCTCTAGTTCCTCACGTGTTAGCCTTCGTCGCTTGCTCATCTTCTACAAATATTCAAGCCTGCAAATCCAAAAATCAAAATCAACGGTCGGAAGAAAGTATTTATTCACCTTTTTGCGGATTGATATTTACCAGAAATGCTTTCACGAAATCGAAAAACTACCGAAATAGGAAACAACTGAACTTGCCAGTTGCTGATTTGCCAAGTCACTTTTGACAATTAGGCGTGTCGTACATATATGAATGTCATGGCCTACTAGGTAAAAATGTACCGTAATTTTCAAACAGGGCTTCGTCGTTCTATGTGAATGACGACAATTTCTCCGGCCTACTGCTTCAATTTTTTCCAAAAAAATACGAAAATACATTGCAAATACGTTTTTATTGCAAAACAACTGAAAAAAAAAACACTCACAACTTTTGTTCACTTTTGATATTTTTTTTGTAATATTCCTATGAAACATTTCATGTCATTCATTTTTGAATGTCATGGCCTTGTAGGGAAACGTACGTGGCCTCCACCAAAACATGAGTGTCATTCATATTTGAATGACGTGGCAGTGAATGTGTTAACCTGTGCTTTGCTTTATCCCCAAAGGAAATCATATAGGGGTGCTGCAACCAATTCAGAAATTCGTCATCTCATGCCTTGAGATGATCCAATCTTGTCGTTTAGCGAATTAAGAGTGGCATTAACCGTATAGCACTTAGGTCGTCTTTTTAAATGGACATATTTTTAGAAAATCTAGTTCAAGGATCTGGCCCTAGGAAGCTGAGTAGTTACCGCGGCTCTACAGCGGTTTGCATCGGAGGTTTTAACGCTTCATTTGAAAAAACAAACAGATCCGATGTTTTAAACCGTTACAGGTAGTAAGTGAGCCTTTCAAGTTGCGAGCATTTATTTATTTATTGCATCGCATCAATAATGACAATGGGCATCCTCTGAGAAATTGGTCTGCACATACTTTAATCCACAACAACTGAGCTCAAATTCTGATAATATTTTTCAATAAACGACCAGGAAGCGTCAAACTCTAAATCACGAAACTGATTGTCCCAGGAACCGACAAATCTCTATTCAAAACGACGGACATTATTATTATTTTTTGCATGCTGCTTAGTGAGCTGATTTTTGTTTTTCTTTTGCATCGGCGTCAGTATGTAATTTTTGCCCTTGCCAAACCGGAAACTGCTTTGGTACGTGGTGCCAAGGAATACATTTTACTGATGTTCAGTCAGAGTGCGAAAAGCTCCACCATTGTTGTGCTTAAGCTGTTAATGGATTTACCAATTTTTTTTCCTATTTTCTTTTATCCTATAATAGTCTGAAGTTGCTGCGAATTTATTAGCCACTAAAAGTACTTATACGACGTCGGTTCATAGACTATAATAAGCTGCGGTGAATTTACTATTTCTTAGAACTAAGAACGTTGCGGGCGTGCTGCTTGATTTGAACTTTAGTTTTTGTTTAATTGGCTTGAGTTGTGTTGAGTGTATGCTATCTTCTTTTTGTAAGGGATTTTAAGAGCCCTACCTGCAATAGGCTGTAGGCATCCATTGTTGGGTTTATATATCTTTCTGCTAAAAGGTTATTCTCGTCGGACAGTTGAGTTTCGGGGAAAGTCGCATGCGATGATTATTGCGCGGACAATATCGATTTTAGAAAGTTATGACACCCACAATAGAGTAGTTTGCGAATGTTTTTCGGAGATTGAACTGAATGCTGTTCTCAAACTCTTAACCTTAGCTCTGATTTTCTAAATTTGGACCGATATATATTTTTTTTTACTGCCGAAAATAGTTTTATATCTTTTCCAAAGTTTCACTGGAACTATGAATCTCTCAAATGTTAAATCTTTCGCTAGTTGTATGAATGAACGCCATAGAAATTATAAAGAGCCTTTCATTAAGGACTTGACAGCTTATTTTTTAAATAAAATGCAAACTACTTGAGATATCTCAAAAATAATTGAATTACTATCAAAACATTTACGAATAGCATTCGACTTTGTTCATATGTCCACCACGGACGTTCGATACGTGGAACCCTATTTTCGATGACTCGGCCGCACATTTCAACCGATACGGCCGCTATTTCTCGTTCAATATTGGGTCTGAGCTCCTCTAACGTCGCCCGCTTGTTGGCATAGACCAATGATTTAATGTAGGCCCATAAAGAAAGTCTAGAGGCCTTAAATCACACGATCTCGGCGGCCAATGGACACCGGCATGATAACCCCACCAAACAGTGAAGTGCTGTTTCATGGAGCACCTGTCCAGTAACGCATATTTTGCTTATTGAAGAAGCCGTTTAACCAAAAACGCGCTTCATCGCTGGAGATGAATTACGGCCGAAAATTTGCTATAACTCTCTTAACCGACTCGGAATTTCGGTAGTAAATTTGAATTATTTGTAAACGTTGCTCCTTCGTCAACTTCATCATGATGAAAATGCTGGTTTTACTGAATATTTTGACATTGACAGTTCGGTAATAAGTTCAAGGGTGCGTTCACACTGAAAGTTTGAAGTTGTCAAGTCGCTAATGAAAGACCCTTTAGAAAACGATTTAAGGTTTTGGAAACTTCGTTTCTTGCTTTAAAAAAAAATAATTGATATAATAGACAGCTCTCAAATTTACAAAATTTAAAGCGAAAAACATTTAAGAAATCAAAAAATACATCTGATTATTTAAAGCTCCGAAAATTTCTTTACCGGGTTTACTTATTGAAAATAACTTTAAACGTAACATGGTAATTTCAAAATTCTAAAATGAAATCGGTGGCAGTTTCTCAGGAGTAATATATCCTCTAATTTGGGTTCCACTCTTGATTTGTTCTCCGACTTCTTTGTCATGTAAATCAGAGGATCTACTGTATATCTAGGGCCGAAAGTAAATTTTTTTCAAAACGTTTTGTTCTCCCTATTTTGAAAGTGGAATGAAATGTACTGGTGTCGCACTTAGAATTCCGAAATTGGAATTAATATTTCCTCCGGTTTCCATTATGCGCACTAAGCACAAAATGTTTGTTTGTGTAAAATGACTTAGATATTCAAAGTATACCCATAGCGGAGCGACGAAGTCGCATTTGCGGCTGAGACCTGCGAAGAAATGGGTTAAAATCCTGTTAGCGAGCGAAGCGGGACACCCACCTCATACTTGAAATGCACAAGACTTAAATTTCCTAAATCAATCACTTAACAAATGTTTAATAAGGAAATATATGAAAAGAAATATTTTCATTTACATTTATTTTGTTGGAGCATTTGAAGGCGAAAAAAAATTAAATTCAAATTTTAGCGCAGTGCACATTAAGGAAACTCTCCCTTTCTGAATTATTGTTGTGACTCCCTCTGTTTCCCTTTGCTCAGTAGTTTAAGCAGACTCTTTCCGAGGGTATCTTTCTTTTTGATTTTATTTCTTGCTCCCAACCACAAGTCTGGACCTAAGTGTCGAGAACTACAGAGGAATATGCAAGTTCTCCGCGATTCACAAGGTGTTTGAAAGTGTTTCCTTTCAAAAACAAACTAGAGATTTTTTTTTTAAAAATATTCCTATCAGTTCATTAAGATGTTTTCATTTCCCGTCTACTGCCACTAATTTGGCACTTTCATCATATTAATTGCGAACAAATATCAAGTCGACACAGTTTATACCGGCTTTCGAAAAACCTTCGATTCAGTAAATCATACAACTTGAAGCTTGAGTTTTCTGGCTTGAGTTTTAAGATTTTGTCTTGGTTATCGTCCTATTTAATTGGCAGAATTAAAAAAGATGCGCCTAGTCTATGTCCGCGCCAGATCAAATAAATACACCTCTCGGGCTCCACAAGGCGGCCGTGTAGGTCCATTGCTCTTCACACTTTTGATCAATTACATTACTTTGGCTATTAAACACTTGTATTCTACGCCGATGAGCTACCGAGTTCAGTGAGATATGAATTCTATTTCAGAATTTTGTATGTCCAATAATTGCAAGCTTAACATTAACAAGTGTAATATGATAACCTTCTCAAGATTGGTTTCAATTTCGTAATTCGACGCTATTGACTTTAGGCTTGGTGAAGTATCACAGATTTAGTAGATATTGTCGATAACTTTTTTGTTTGAAATTTACATTGAATAGTATATTGTTTGAAAAGCAAATTCTGTCACCGGATTAATTAACAGAAGCAGTAAGGATTTTAGGAACCCTCTTCGGTAAGGTCGCTTTTTGAGTATGCCGAAGTCATTTGGAGATCCGCGTTAAATACTCATACCGGTCACATCGAACCAGAACAAGCCGTTTTACAGGACGTGAAATAACGCCGAATTTTCTTGTTCGGTCTTATTTCACTTTGCTAAATTGAAATAAAGTCGGCCTTATCTCGCTTTGAAATTATGAATACATTCAGATGATAATGCACAAATATAGCTTTTATTTTAACTATGAACTATTCGTGCTAATTTTGTACTGTTTTTTTCTACAATTTCTTCATCTAGTTTCAGCATTTAGAATTGGAGAAAATAATATTTTCGAATTTTGAACTATTATTTACTCAAATTTCCCCTCTAGTTATTTCAGCCTTTAGAATTTGGGAAAATCATAGTTCAAAATTCGCGCGAATTTTATATACTAAATATATACAAGGTGGCGCAAAAGTAATCCTCCTATCAGAAAATGCTATAAATTTTGCGATTGGCCCCTAATGTCAGTTCTGTTTTGATATTTGTGTAGTAAACACATGCGAAATACACGTTAATAAACAATGTTACGCTACACTGCTCCAGAACGCTCAAGCTCAAGCCATCCTTAATCACCACCAAGAGGAAGATGATTTTTCATCAAAAATAATCATGAGTGATGAGGCCCATTTCCATCTTAGCGGGCACGTAAATAAGCAAAATTTACGCTTCTGGGGCACTGAAAATCCGCGTGTAACCCACGAAGAGCCATTACACCCGCTCAAAGTCACTGTATGGTGTGCTGTTTTCGCTGGAGGAGTCATCGGACCTTTTTTCTTCGAAGACGTCGCGGGCCAAACGGTTACTGTGAATGGTGAGCGCTACAGAGCAATGATCAACGAGTTCTTTTTGCGGCAACTTGATGAATTGGGATTGGAAAACATGTGGTTCCAACAGGACGGTGCAACGGCACACACTGCACGTGCCACAACCGATATGCTGAAGGATGCATTTCCCGGGCGCCTAATCTCCCGTTTTGGCGATTTGCACTGGCCAGCAAGATCGCCTGATTTGACCGCTCCAGACTTCTTTTTGTGGGGCTTTTTGAAGTCGCGGGCTTATGTCAACAAGCCTCCGACTCTTGCAGCTCTTAAAGACAATATCCGTCAAGAATGTGAGGACCTATCGCCGGAAGTTTTGGCCAAAGTGATGGAAAATGCCATAAAAAGGGCTCAAATGACAATCAACTGTGGCGACTTGATGTAAAAAAAATTAAAAGACGAAATAAAAATAATCCACAAGAAGAATCGAAGTTTTTCATTTTTTTTTTAAATTACAGCCAAAAAACATCGGAAGGTTATTTTTGCGCCACTAAAGTACTAAAGTTCTCGGCCATTCTGAAAACATTTGCTTCGGCTTTATTTCACAAGCAATGTGAAATAACGCCAAATACCAAAATTCGGCTTTATTTCGCTTTCACAAAGTGAAAAAAACGCCGAGTTTTGGAATTCCGCATGAAATATCTGTCAGCTAATTCAATAAAATATAAAAATAAAAATAAATTAAAAAAAATTTCCCATATTTACAACGGCAAGAAAACCAGTGGGGTATTTTTGAATTCTTGACCAGCGATGCCAAAAGAATCAATGTGTTCGTTCGTCACCCATTTCGGCGATGCCATCATGATTACTCATGATTACTGTTCGCGATTTTAGGGTTCTTCGTTTTTTCTTAGTTTTGCTTTGTGAAACTTTGCCACCTTTTTTTAGTCGGAAGTGTCTTTTTATCAGCCAGGAAAGAAGTTCCATTTTAGGCGAGAGGGTGAAAATATTCCTACGATGCAAACACAATCATCACTTAAAAACGGGTTCAGTCTTGCTCTAGGTTTTGTTTATTACAGACAAGTTCTAAGTTTAGGCTCTCAGTTAACTTATACTACGTTTCCACCGGACACTAATCGCGAGATTTAGGGCAAGAGATTACAAACAAATCCTGAGGTGTTAACAAGATTAACTTGACGTTTCAGTTTCACCAGATATTGTCAACTACTGTCAAATCGAACAACCCAAAATTGTGATAATTGAAAACAAAATTAAGAAATTCAAAAGTTTAAAGTAATAAAACATGAGTTCCAGAAATCTTAAAATATTATTGGCAAATTCTACAAAATAAAGTGAAAGTTTTTATGGTTGCATTGGGTCTCCTACCCTCTCTTAGAAATAAATTCGTTTTTTTTTTATGACACAATGTCAAATACAGCTCGTTTGCTTTGTATTTTTGACATCTCGAGCTGTGGAAAGTGTGTTCACAAACCGGACTGTGCAGTGTACATGCAAACCTGGTTGATAATCGAGATTTGTTTGTAATCTCCCTTTTCATGAGATTAACTTTTGTATGACAAATCCCGAGATTTATGCGGGATTTACAGAAATTTTCCTAAATCTCGCAGTTAATCTCCGGTGGAAACGCAGTATTAGACTTCGTTTGTTATTTTTTATTTTTTTTGTAAATCTTACGAAGCAGTTATGCCAGATTCGTACTGACTAAAACCCCATCTCATCCTGCCCTTGTTACTCGCGGGACTGCCGTCAAGCTAGTTGGTCACAGCCTTAAGTGTTCGGCAAATGCATATCTGCATGCAACCGCAGATTCGGCAGATTTATATCTGCAACTTTGACTCTGAGGTAAACACTAACGATGTGTAGAAACAATTAAATCTCCGAAAACGTCTAAGCTGTGTTATGCAGTCTCTAGTTTACAAGTTTGTCGTAAATAATAAAAAAAGAAACAAGTTCTAACATTCATTTTTGGTTAATATGTACTTCCATTTCCAAGAAAAAAAAAGAAATTAAATATCGAACCGGACTTGTCAGTTGTCAGCACTTATCCCCCATGTCCAATTGAATTCCATAGTTTTGCTTACATTATATTTGCTAAAGCACAATCGCTAAAAATCTACAAAAGCTGCCTTTACACGTTCGCGCACGTAACGTGTATACACGTCTTCGTCGGCTCTCTCGGTGGTGCATGACGTGCATACACGTCATTTAAAAATCTCCTTTTTTCAGCAAGACGTGTATACATGTCTTCAATCACACTGAGTTTAAAGGAAACCTAATATTATACGCACCAGCAGCAGTGATCATATCCGTTCTACTGCTGATTTTAGCAATATTATGCCTGTTTGGGTTTGATGGGACATGAACAATCATGTTTAAAAAATGTAACGACATGACGTGTAGACACGTCATAGCCATCATACAAATCGCATTAGTTTCATTTTTAATGTCGTTGTGAGTGCAACGGTTTCCAAAAATAAAAATTAAAAAATTTATTAAAGTAGAATTTTCTTCTTTTTAGTAGTGATCCCGAATAAAAGGTAATATTATGAACTATTTAGTAGGAAGAGCGTTTCTGACATACATTTTGTAGTAAGCTATCATGGATGACAAAAGAACTCGCAAGGTTGAGCAGATGCTGAAAGATTGTGATTCTAATATTGGAGATAGTTCGGATGAAGAGCCGTTCAGTGCAGGAAGTGACCTTGACCCTGACTTCGTTGCTATGTTTTCTCCAAGCCCAATTCAAGGCAGCGAAAATTCGAAATGCATTTTCTAGAAATCCTCTCTACTATTTATAATCCCGTATTTCCAAATGTAATGTCGGGTCGTCGGTTCGAAGAAATATTGAGGTGTTTCAATTCAAACTCCGACAGCCAAGACAAGTATACTCTCAAAGTTATGGGTATTTTGAATTTATTCAACCAGCAATTTCAAAACGTGTATAAGCCAGAAAGAAATTTGTGCATTGATGAATCATTGTTGCTCCATAGAGGTCGCTTGCATTTCCGACAATACATAAAAAACAAAAAAGCAAAGTATGGTATAAAATTTTTCGAGCTGTGCGATCCTGATGGTTACGCCCTAAACATTGAAATTTACCAGGGAAAAGACCTAAATGAAATAGCAAAAGGAGAATCAAAAATAAATAACTTGGTTTTACGTGTTATGAATCCTTACCTTTCCAAAGGTCATTATTTGTTTATGGATAACTATTACAATAGCGTTATTCTCTCCAATAAGCTATTGGCTCTTCGAACCCATACAACTGGGACTTTGCGCTCAAACAGAAAAAACAACCCAAAAGAAGTTATAAATCAAAAACTTAAAAAGGGTGAATATATATGGAGAAGGCAAAATAATGTTTACATATCTAAATGGAGAGATAACAGAGACTTGCATATGATAACCACAGCATATCATCAAGTAGAAGAATATAATGTCAACATGGGCGGAGTCGACAGGCTTGATCAAATGGTTTCATACTACTCCAGTCCTCGTAAAACTGTGCGTTGGTACAAAAAAGTTATATTCCACCTCATAGATGTAGCTGTTTTCAACGCATATTTCATATATAAAAAACATTCGAAAAAAAAATTGAATATTTGGAATTTCGAGAGGATCTTATACGAGATCTTATACAACTTCCGGAAAGCTTTAAAGATGGCCGGGACTTTTTATCTGTCAAAAGCTTTAAACCTGATAACGTAAAGTCACCGCATTTTCCTGAAAAGATACCTGTAATACAGGGGAAGATGAAATCAACCTTCCGAAAATGCCGTCAGTGCTACAAAAAAAATATTCGCCGCGAAACCTCCCTACAGTGTGATTCTTGTGTGGATAACCCACCACTATGCGCAACTTGTTTCCGAGACTTCCACGCTGAGTTACCCGAATTTTTCAACTAAAATAATACTTCTTGTCATTATTATACTTTCTTTTATTTTGAGTTTATTTATGTTCTATACCTTATCCTTTGAGGAAATAAATGAAGTTCTAGTCTACATGTGTTTGTTTGTGTTTCTCTGTCGTTTGCATAATAAAAATATGTAATATATATGTATATCTACTAATAATAATAATAATTATAATCATAATATTATTTTTATCTGGGCACTGGACGAGTAATCACGTTTGACGTTTATAGACGTCATGTGCCTGTGGGTAGTTTTTGTGCATCAATACGCGCAGGACGTTTATACACGTCCCAAAAACCAAACTGTAAAAACTATAAATATTTAACAATATTACTCCAAAAGTCATTTCAGTCCAATCGAAATGTTTCTAAGTACAATAGTTTTTGAAATATTCAAAATGCACCACCGCAAGTCATCAAAAATAAATACCGTGCGCGAACGTGTTAAGAATACTCTGTACCTACTTTGTTTGTTTAATATTCCATTCAAGGCTTTTTTTTGCAAAATAAAACAACTTGCTTCCTAACAAATAACATTTATTTGGATGCTTAACCTTACATACATGTACAGGACATATTACGTATTTTAGTTACTAACGTCTTTAAAAATACATATAACAAAATAACGGTAAAGTGTAGTTTTGTCTAAAGTGCAAATGAAATCATATACGTGAGTTGATATCAATTATTTCTTTGACGTCTCTTCTGGACTTCCTCGTAAATACATTTTCCAAGTAGGTATATCTCTTTGAAAGTAGATTGCTGCACTCCTTATTTCATCTGAATAACGTGCTGCAGCTCGTGCGCTTCGCTCCAGCAATTCTGTGAAGTCAACCGTCTTCTTGCCGACATGCCGGTTCCACTGTTTCGAAAGTATTCTGAAACTAAAAATAAAACAAATAGTAACTAAGCGCTGCAAATCGTTCTAATTTGTGAGAAAAATTTAACACAACCAACAAAACTTCAACTTAAATAAGGAATTTACTGGAAATGTTCAGCCCAAATTTTGGCCCGCAGCTAAGTGAAAGCAAAACTTTTAATGGCTCATTATTTTTGGTGGTGGTGGTCCCGCAACACCTCTTGGTTTCATTGTCGGCAGGATATTCTTTCGAAAAGACTAAGATGCTTTGTGTTTTATTTTTTTCTTCTCCATCAGGTGAATGAATTGCTCATATGTACAGTAGACATACTTCATAACTTCTTGTGGAGCACTCATTTGTTACATGGCGTGCGCCTGATATATGTTGCATCCATTTGGAAGCGTATAATTAAAATTGTTCAAAACATTTATTTTCCAGGAAGGAGCAAACGAAAGAAAGGTTAAACGGAGCGACCATCATTTTTAACATTGTAAGAGGGTATCCGTAATGGCAGTGATTTTTGGGGTTTTTTTTTATTTTTTGTATTCAAGAACATTTCTCCAAAACCACAATAAAAAAGGAATCCACACGTTTCGAAAGTTTTATGTAAAAGCATAGAGCACAACATGAGCAAACATTCAGAGTCCGACCACTTCTCTAATTACTACAGCTCATGGACTATTAGCGAAAGCAAAAGTTAGTTAATTAGGCAAACAGACAGAAAAAAAAGAAGGGGAACGGTCCAAAGTGGACTTTTTTATCTTGTTGTTTCTTTTTAATTAATCAGTTCATGTGCCATTCTGTCTGCTTGGCTACGTAAATTAAATTTGATTAAAGCAAGTTATTCATACAGTCAATCTAATGTTTCATGATGATGATTATTGATGACTTATACATAATTAAATCAAAAAATAGATAAACAAATAAAAGGTTGTTATAACAATAATATCTTCTTATATATAAATAGGCTAAGGCAAATATTTAAGAACCACTTTCTCTGCCTTTAACGCAACATGGTCGCTTGATTTTTTTTCTTTTTTGTTGGGAAGATTGTCCAGAGATGCAAGGCTGTGTGTAATTTGTTTTCCAATATGTTGCGTATAAGCCAGGTCGCTATAATGGTAGAACTTCAACCACTGGGCGAACTCTATAAGCATGAATTGCTGAACTTCTTAAATATCATTTCGAGATGCTGTTGGTATTGCCCCCTATAGTGTTTGCTAATAAATATTCAAATTTTTGACCTTATATACTTCGCTGTCGTTTATCCCCACTAAGTACACAGCATGTCGCATGTCCTCCTTACAGATGTTTAAAATAAAATTTGCATTTTGATATTCCTATAGATGTCAGTTCACTATTCTAGTAAACAGATATTCAAGGTTATTCGAGTATTTTTGTTTAAATATTTAAGAGTCCTTCGATTCATTAGTTAAAAGGACAAAAAGAGAATAACTGATACTTTAATTTTTGCATTACATCCTGCTACATGTCAAGACACATGTTTTTTTTTGCCAAACATTATTTATATATTTTAACATATTGTGGAACTCAGATTTTGCTATTGTTTTCAATTTTCAGTTTAGATCAGTTTTGCTAAACTCTATCGCCAAAGCAGTATAGCAGTGATAGCAGTTTAAGATTCGCTGAAGTTGATTTTCGCATTTCTGGCGCTGAATGCTCTGTCTGGTAAAATCAAAGAGTATTTTCAAAGCATAAAACAATCAAGAAACTCAAAGATTGGATTGGATTGGCGTCTGTGCTGACACTCATTACCGACGTCTTATTAGAAAGCGGCAGTTGCCGCAATTATTTGTTCAAACGGACTACCTCAAATCCTTTCAATTTATGACCTTTAAGACATTCTCAGCCTTATTCCTTAGATACCCTTAATCAGGATCTCCACTATCTGGCAGCACTCGCGCACATCTGTCCCACTTTTGGGTATGGACATCTGCCACTAATTAAAAAAATAACGGAAAACGTATGAGCAGCAGCAAAAGTATTAACGGGAAAATATTGTAAATAATGAAAATGAAAAATTATGAATTAGATAGTTTTTGGTCATTTAATCCGGTTGTATGAAGAGGACTTGTCAACGTTTTCTGTACGATAAAATAAAATAATAATTGAAAATGAAGCGCTAAGTTAGTTTTGTCTTTGGAAAATGTATTTTATTTATTGCTTAACTTGTTGAACTTATTCAAAATTTTCGAAAATGTATAAAATGTATATAAAACAATTAAATTTTGAAATATACAGTTAAAACAAATGTAATGTCAACACTAAATCGGAATTGAGGGATCTAATTTTTTGACATTTCATTAAGTATGAATTATCTTATGAATAAATTGTTCTGCAATTGAAGTAAAATTAGCTCTTAAGGCACCAAGTGACAAAGAACAGAAACTGAAACAGAACAGAAAGTTTTTTCGTTCTGTAATAAATTCTGGTTCTGTTTACGTTGCTCGCTCAGCTACACAAAACTGAAACAGAAACAGACCCATAAAACATGTCGCTGTCGCGAAATATTGGGTGACGGTCATTATACATTATTTGGTGATTTCTCACGAAATCTATTATACTCTCCTCTCCGTCTACTAAAAACTTTTTTTCCATTTTTCGTTTGTTATTCATCACAATATACAATAGTACGATGCGAAACAAATAGCCAGCTGACAGATGCAGAAAAATCGAAACAAAAAAAATCTCCCCCACTATAAATTGGTGTTTCTGTTGCTGCCAGCAACAGAAACAATCAATGCAGACTTGTTTACGTTCTGTGGTCAAACAGCCATTTTTCTGTCGCTAAATTCGGTTGCTGAAAAAAATATGTTCTGATCCTAATTCTGTTTCTGTTGCAAATGTATGGGGTTCTGTTTCTGTTCTTTGTCACTTGGTGCCTTTATTCAGCTTAAATTTAGTGTTATAAATAAGGCAGCCTAACAATAATCCGAAAAACATTTTCCTAGGGTGGAATTCTGTGCTTGCTTGCGCTACGTGATAATCACAGGTGATAGTCGCTTTTTTTCGATCGCTTTTGTGTGACACCCATTTAGGTATAATTTTCATATAAATTTAATTATTATTCGGAGTTTATAGTTATTTTATCAAATAAACAAAATCAATTATAATTGAGCTTACAAATGCAACGTAAGTGTTAGATGTACCTATCTTTTTATTATGGTATCCTTTAATATCTATTCGACTTTTCAAATTAACAAAAAAAAAAAAGTGTGCTTATCAAAAGAAGCATTTCTAAACATCTTAACGTTGCTTGATTTGTCTGAATTTAGATGAGTACAGATCTAAGGCATTTCCACATTTCTTGAACTGGATGAAACCTTAAAACTTTTCGGAGGTGGAGCTTAAAAAGCCAATTTTGCGCTGATTGGAAAGTATTCATAGTCCACCAACAACCTTTTTTTTTTTTTTTTAGGTATACACAGTACACACAAAATACGGTACCTATATAATAAAAACCTATATAATGTTGAAAAATGAAAAATGATTGCACAGCCGTAACATTTACACATGCGGTAGTAATAGGCTGCATCGATGGAAGTCATCTTATGTTTCTTCGCCAGAATAAAAATATAATGGCAACATTTTTTAACCAAAATGGTTGCCATAGTTAAAACTGCACGTTGTAGGTATAATGAAATGAAATACTAGCTGGTACACGCGACTTCGTCTGCGTAGAATTAGTATTTCAATTAAAAAAAAAATGTTTATATCAACAACAGCGCCACTTATCTATCGGTTCCAAAACTATTCCATCTTTCGAGCCAACCAATCAACCGTACACATTTAAATCGATGGGTAAAAAACGCAGCAAATGTCTTTATTTCTTACGAAAAGTATAGATACCTAGATGAATTCTTATATCCCTAACTTGAGAAATAATTGCTTCATCATACAAACTTGCATCCCCTTCACGTTTTGTTTTCACAGTAAAAAGTAGCCTTTGTCCTTCTCAGAGTGCCCTTCTATCCCTATACCAAAATTCATTAAAATTGGTTCGGCGGTCGTGAAAAGGTACAAATCAGACCTACTTTCGCATTCATTTAAAGGGTGATTTTTTAGCTGGTTTGGTTTTGGCAACACTGGTTTTGACAGCTGACGTGTGTTTAGTACCTTGTGTCACTGTCAAACAGCTTCAGTTTGGTTTGCAATTTAACCATGGATCGTCTTACAAATGAACAACGCTTGCAAATTATTGAATTTTACTATCAAAATTCGTGCTCGGTTCGAAATGTTCATCGCGCGCTGCTTCCATTTTATGATCGGCATTCTCGACCTTCTGAGCAGTCTATTCGGAAGATTGTGACCAAATTTCGCACCAAATTTACTTTGTTGGACATTAAACCACCAACACGTTTACGTACTGTGCGTAGTGAAGAAAATATTGCGGCCGTATCAGCTAGTGTGACAGAAGACCGCGAAATGTCGATTCGGCGCCGTTCCCAGCAGTTAGGCCTTTGTTACAGCACTACGTGGAAAATTTTGCGGAAGGATTTGGGCGTAAGATACAGCTGGTGCAAGAACTAAAGCCAGCCGACCTACCACAACGCCGAATTTTTGGTGAATGGGCTCTTGGAAAGCTGGCCGAGGATCCGCTTTTTTATCGAAAAATTGTGTTCAGCGATGAGGCTCATTTTTGGTTGAATGGGTACGTAAATAAGCAAAATTGCCGCATTTGGAGTGAAGATCAGCCAGAAGCATTGCAACAGCTACCAATGCATCCCGAAAAAGCCACTGTTTGGTGCGGTTTATGGGCCGGCGGCATTATTGGGCCATATTTCTTCAAAGATGATGCGAATCGCAGCGTTACTGTCAATGGTGAACGCTACCGAGCGATGATAACAAACTTTTTTTTGCCCGAAATGGAAGTTCTTGACTTGCATGATATGTGGTTTCAACAAGACGGTGCCACATGCCACATGCCACACAGCACGCGAAACAATGGCGCAATTGCGAGGCGAGTTTGGTGAACAGTTAATTTCACGTTTCGGGCCGGTCAATTGGCCGCCTAGATCGTGCGATTTGACACCATTAGATTATTTTTTGTGGGGGTATGCCAAGGGTAATGTGTATAGGGACAAGCCCGCTTCGATTGACGCACTGGAAGCCAACATCCATGCATTCATTCGTGAGATACCGGCCGATATGTGTGAAAGAGTATGCCAAAATTGGACTCAGCGGATGGGCTACCTGAGACGCAGCCGCGGTCAACATTTGCATGAAATTATCTTTAAACATTAAATTGCAAGGTTCAAACTATCGATTCAAATAAATATTTCATTCATTTTTTCGAATTTTTTGTGTTTTTTTTTTTAAAAAAGTTCTAAACCTCTTAAAAAATCACCCTTTATAATCTGACCCCTGCATTTCCGGTAATAAAGTCTAAAAAAAAAACTAGAGATGATTGCTCAACTACCAGAAATTATAAAAAAATAAAACAATTTCATGGTTGCCACTAGACTGGAAAGTCAGAGATATTCAGGAAACGAAAATTTCGTCAGGGAATGTCAGGGAATTTTGAAAACAGTCAGGGAAAATTCACTGTATTTTTTTTTTTATATAATTTAAAAAAATTATTTATGTCGAGCTCTGAAGTCTACCCATACGTTCAGGCAAAAATATAAAAATCAAAGAGCCTGAACATTCCCATTTGTTTCAAACAAATAAATAAACCCTTACTACAAATATAACTTATTGATCTCAAGGACAAGTGTATAAATGCGTTGGTTTTTTTTGGTATACATATTTGCAAAATTTGGTCAGGGAAAACTTCAGAACTGAATTTGTATTTGCAAATTATCGAATATGAATTTGTTGGTAATAGTTACTGTGCTGCTTTCCTCAATTGTTTGGCAACCTATTCCCGAACTTCTGTCTTTTTTGAAATACAATGCCCATCGATATAATTTCCACTGTCAGTTTTCCGAATATGCCAATTCACTTGTTCGTGAATTACGAGTCGTGGAAACTTCATCATGTGTAGGATACCGAATTGTTATAATAATTTTTCTGTGCAAAGGCAATCCAAGCGAGAATCGTTGCTGCTCCAACGTTTTCTATTCCAGGAATTTTATTATGGCTACGTTACACAATTTACGTTTAATCACACAATGGATCAAGTTATCCAATTATGGTTGATTCTTAGGAAAGTTATGAACGGTCGGGTTAACAAGAAATACGTTGAGGTCGATTGGCAAAACATCTGTTGTGTAAAGGGAAGAATAAAAAAAAACAAAATAACTGGCCAAAAGGACCAGTTTCTTTAGGTAGCTTATCCTTTGTGTGAGTTCTTATTTTTAATTTTTTTTTTTTGAAGGAATGGAAGGGACCTAGAATTTTATGTCGAGTCCGAACGGGTGGATGAGAAGCTTTTTGCGAGGAAACTTAAACTGTCGGACGTTTGCGAGGGGAGGCGCAGTGGATAAAACCTTGGGCCTAACTCTGTAATTCGATTCGAAAGTAAAAACTCTTCAAAAGTTGTTTTCGATTCTAATTTCAAATGTCACTCTGTCACTTTCAAATCGAAAGGAAATGTTGTAAATAAACCTTTGCAACTTTCCAATAAATGTTCCGAGAATCGAGCTCTTTTTTTTGTCAAGTATGACATTTTAAATTCATTAAAAAGTCAAATAGTAATTCGTCTTTGATTATTTAAATTTATTCGTTGATAATTGGATTGCACTATGGATATGGATTCAGTTGCATTGTAAGTTGATGAAGAAATTTGTGCTGAAGATAGAATTCAAAGAAAGATATTAAGAGACAATTCTAACATAATGGGTTCATCAAGAAAGAGGTATTGTGATAAACATAAAATTTTATGACGAAATAATTAATTTAACTAGGTATACCTACTAAATATTTTTTCTAGTTTTGTAAATAATTATCGTCTTTCAAAAGATGCATTTGTGTATGTTTTGAATAGCATAAATGATACACTGAGAGAAAGGAAAAGATCATCTTCAATAGGTGCAACGCTTTAATTTCTTGCACAAGGTTGAAACATACAAAATTTTAATATGACAATTAAATTCATTTTATTTTAAAGGAAAATATTTCTTTAAAAGAAATAAATAAAAATAATTCCTAAATTGCACTAGAATCTAAATTTTTTATTAAGTTTAATTTTTTGGCTGGGTCTTCCTCTTCAACTGAAAAACTTGCTCTTTTAACTCTAATTCTAACTTTGGTAGAATTTATTCTGATTTTGTCGACTTAATTTTTTTTTTGTTGAATTCAAACTTTTCTTTTTCTAGCTCAAATTTCCTCTCATCAAGTTCTAGCTGATTTGTTTTGTACATTTTAGCTTCCAGCATAACTTTTCCGGATGGTAACTAGATATCGAATGCAATTTCAGAAATTCGAATGTAGAGTTGTTAAAATTAAATTTTAGAAAGAATAAAACAAGAAGGTATTTTTCTTTTTGGAATATTTGTAATTTGTTAAGTTTAACTGGTGTTTATCTGCAGACGCAGTGGAGTGGTTAGTGTGTTGGACTTCTAAGCGATGGGTCCCATGTTCGATCCCGGAAAAAAACACAAATTCGACTTTAGGATTTTTTCCACTGAACCACCACTCGCGAACTTCTAACAAACATCCGAGATTGGGTCTCTCACGTCTAACTCAATAATTAATGGCCTTTGTACCTTGTACCTACCCGAGGCAGTAGGATAGTGGTCTCCCTTTATAAGTGCTGTCGCTTTCATTTCACTATTATGGCCAAGGAAATCCCTTTCTCTTAACACTTATTTATTCAAGATGGGCAGAATGTGATCACCGCAAAAGTGATCTATACTTAGAAAGGGACAGAAGAGGCTAACTGGGGACACAAATTTTACCTTTCTCAGTTCTACCTAAAATATTAAGAAAGTAATCACACAATCGCTCACTTTATCTGCCCTATCCGATAAGCTACCAGAGAATACAGGCGAGGGTCCAACCGTTACGGTTACCACCCGCCTATCCGAAGGCTAACTGTCGACCAACCTTTTTAACCGTCTAGCAAGGCAACGCAAAATCAGCGTCTAACATCTTAAACAAGCTCATTCAATACAAAATGAATAAATTTTTGTTTTATGTACCATTGGCGCAATTTGAATGTTTTATTGCGCCTTAATTATGGGCGCACACCATTGCTGTAGCCAAATAAATAATTGTAGAAACTCAGACGTCTGATGTTTATTTTATTTCCTATAAGCAATGTAAACATTGTTGTAGGCGGATAATATATTTCCAAGCGGGTGGAATTTCTATTTTCGATTTCATTAAAAGTAATCATATTTATAGAAACATGGATACAACAATGTGGTTAAGTAAATAACCGAGTTAATTGATTGCCAACGTATTTTATTCTCCTTGCGCAATACTAGCAATTTTGTTTAGTGTCGAGGCTGAGTTTAACGAACTCATAATGGCGAAAATTTTGGTATGAAATCACCAATTGTGACCGACAAAATATTTAGTTTGAAGGTTAACAATGACTTTTAGTATTTTTAGTATATAAGACTTGTTTATTTAAAGCCTGCATAACAAAACATCGCGTACTTTATCAATTTTCTGCGTGATCAGTAGAGCGGATTGCTTAAATCATCAACTTTTGCCCTGCACCAGCCTTCGTTATCATAGACGGGCTGTCAAAAGCTTTTAGAGTCAAAGAGCTTTTTCCCGAAAACGTATTTCAAAAAAAGAAACATAACTCGGAAGCGATCTTGGCATCCGCATTGCCAAAAGTTTGATTTTAATAAGGGGCGTTGTTTTATAACTTTTCCAACTGTACGGCTTTAACCTTTCGCTTCTCAAAAACGTATGCTTTATCAAACTCAGCTAATTTTGCCTCAGTTTCGGACTACTCCGAATTTTTAAGTGAGCAAATTGTTGTTTATTTTTATATCTTATTGTTGAGAATGTAGTACATTCCTTTTATATTTATATTGCTTACCGTCATTATATTAATAGTTGAACATGCAATTTATTTATTTATTTATTTATTTGTATTTATTATGACATGAGTAAAATGAAACTGATGTCATTCGAAAGGTACTGTACACACACAAAAAATCGTGACTATCTGCGAGTTGTTGATCAACCAACTTTCGGTTTCACAATTGTCACCTTTTGTTTGTATAGGTGCGTTATTTAAAACTCGGTTTCCTAATTCAGGAAAACTTACTTGGGCATTACTGCAATAATTATAGTAGGAGTATTTTTTTTTATATCTAGATCAAAATATCAAAAACTGAATTACATTCTTATAAAAAGTAGGGTCGATTTTCGATCACAAGCGAGACTAGTATCTACTATAATTGTGCCAAGTTATACAAATCCCAAACACAAGTTAAATGTTTTTGCAAACAATTTTCTTTCGCTACTGCGTTCATTTCACCTGAATCGTTTTTTCGTTATTTTTGTACCACGTCGTAATTTTGCGGATTTTCTTCAGAATTTCTAAATAAAAAGTAATTTATTTATAACGATTACTTTTATTTTTTTTTTTTTTTTTATGAAAATAATATTTCCAATGCGATGAGATTAAAAATGTCTTTTATAAAAATTTATAATTACCGCAGTATTAGAATTTCTTAAAAAAAGATGTCCGATAAAATCTCAAAAATAACTCTCAGGTGTCCTACTTTCTATTTCATATTTAATATAATAAAAACAAAAATAAAATCACTTTACACTGGTCAGACTGTCTTGACTGTTTCGTGTTGTTAAAGACCAACAGCATTTTCTGTTTTACAAAGCAAACAGTTAAGAACAATCACGAAACGAGAGACTACCACTAAAAACTGACGTTTGACCTTAAGTGCTTAACCCTCTCTCTGTTTAACTTCTGAAGGTAGGTACTAGTTATCCCGTACCCGGTCCAATAAATTGCAAATTACTATTTACCATCGTTTCCTTTTGCAGTAGTTACTAGTTCTATGTTTATTCCTTTCCTATTCCCATCGTTGTCGTCACTTTCAGTCCTTCAGTATTCGTCCACATCCATTTATGGACACTTTTTTGTAATGTAATTTGCACGTTCCTTCGCGCTGAATGTGTTTATATACCGCTTGGTAAGCTAATCAAGATTTTCAGTCAAATATTATATATTTGTCAGAGGAGATTTTTAAAAAATGAATGGCCGAAATATAGTTTTACATTTTTTATTTGTTCTTTTAAAAACGCTTAGTCACGACGGCGATGTCTGTTATTTGAACTACTATGCTTTCTCTCTCTCTCTATCTCTCTTCTACAGACATATCCCTCTGTACTCAGGGTTGCCAGAATTTTATTTGCTTTAAGCGCCCAAACCTTAAAAAAATGTAGCCCAAAGTCGTTGCCCAGGAAGAAGCCCAAAAATCGTTGAAAATGTTCCCAATTCCTTAAGCAATTTTTTTTGTATTTTTCCCACTATACCTTCTGCAACTGGCCTTTGTGGCTTGTGTGCTTGTGTCAAATCAAAAGGCCTACAAAATAAATTGGTGTGCCTGCAAGTTCCGACTGTTCGATATCACTTGACTGCAAAAGTGCTGCCGAGTTTTAAAATTTCGGGCTTTTTCGAAAATATATCTTTTTTGTAGTTTTGTGAAGAAATAAAACAAACAAAATTTACACAAAACTTGTTAAACGATATGTAGCCCAAATTTGTGTTGGGCGCTCATTGAAGAAATTTCTATCGTGTTTTAAGAAAAAAGATAGCCCAAAATACGACAAAGCGCCCAATCTGGCAACACTGTCTGTACTGTCGAGATTGATTTGTTTATTCATTTTGTATAGAAGTGTTATCTTCGCTACTTAGTTGAGGATATTTCCAGTTGACTACATTCAATACAAACATTTTTGTTTCACATGGAGCAATCGTTGCAAATATTATATTGATTGTCCTTTCTGTTAGTTAGAACTATTTTAATATTGAAGATCGCAATCATTTTGATGATACTAAGTCCGGTAAAACCATCTCTTTGTGCAGAGTCCTCTTGAAACAAGCGCTATTTGGCCGAAGCGTTTGAAAGAGTAAAACAAAAATTATTCAAACAATACCAGATTGTTTTTGTTACTGATTTATGATTTAATTCAAGTTAAAGGTTTACTTGTTTTTGTTTTATTTCTCTTATTTTTATTTTTTTTTATTAATAAACCTTGTTTTTTATTATTCTCATGAAAAGCTATTGTGCTAAGTTAGCATGGCCGTTAAATGTTATATCAAATGCTATGACTTTCAACTTTTTAAAGGGACTTTCATTGGACTTTTATTGATTAGTTGAAAAACGCCCTTACACAAGTTTATAGAAACAGGCCCGTGAAATATTAAAATATTATGATTTATGTGATTTGAAAAAACGATATTTATTAAAAGGGGAAAGGTTATTTTTTGAATTCACTCAATAGAGAAACTGTGAGTATAGGATACACAATCACACAATAAAAACGAATCACTTACTGGCATTAATGTTGGATTGGTTGTGACAACAACGTCATCTACTCATAAGTTGACCAACACTTTTGTTCGTTGAAATTATAGGCTTCACTAGCAGGACTTTTTGGGACGTCAATCAGAAATGCGAATTAGCCAATTAACTGGATTATTTATTCAAACCTTCCCGTATTCGATTTTTAAACACTTAGATGTTACATTGGAGACTTTGATTTTCCTTTAAATGATTATTTGGCATTCCTAATTAGTTTTTGAGTTCTCCTGCTTGCCGATGATTTATAAGTGTTTCGGTGTAACAATAACGACCTTCACTTCAAAGCTTTTAAATGTCAAAGCCCTTTTTTACCCGACTGGACATAGAATTTTACGTGTTTCGCGCGTAGCTATACAGTGCGGTTCACTTGTTTAGGGGCAACAATTTTTTTTCACTAATTTTATTTCTTTCCTTCGTGTTTGTTTTAATAACAAAGCAAATGCTTTTATCAGAAAGATTATTTAGTTCTCAATGGAAAAAACAGAAATATATGCTTGGTGGGAGACAGTTAACGGATATTTTGTGCTCTTTCTTCTCAGTCATGTAAAAACAAGAGCAATTTTTTCGTTCATTTGATTACACGCATTGATGATTCAGTTAATTGATAATTATCTGTTACCCGAACTTGACTCAATTGCAAATTTTAAACTTTAAAAAGTGTGTTAAAAAAAAATTGGTAAGGGTTGAAGAAAGGGCAAATATTGCACTTATAAATCGGAAGGTCTTTCAATGCGTAGTAATGTCAGACAAATTCGACGGAATGATCATGCAGTTCGAAATTATTTAAAAGATACTGCCTCATATGGAAAAAAAACACAAAGGACGGACCAAGGCAGCTTTGTCACCGCAGGAAAAGCGGAAAATAATAAGAATTTCATCAACTTCTGCCCACTCCACGAGCCAAATTAAGGAATTCGCAGCGGTTAATGCCAGCAAATCAACTGTTCGTTGATTTTGTTATTTTAAATGCTAACCACTTGAAAACCCCCACTTAACAACGCAAAAAGCAACATCGCACGGAATGGGCACTTGCTCACATGGCATTAGATACACAAGTTGGAAGTGCTTTTAAATTGGCGAAGAGTAGGGTTTTCGGACGAAAAGAAATTTAATTTCGATGGCCCTGCTAAAAGAAGGAGGCTTTTTGAACCGTCATCATTCGAGTTAAGGAGGAGTAATGGTTGTGGGCTACCATTTCGTACTATGGTGCGATTGAATTAGTTTTCGTGTCAAATAAAATGACGGCAGTTGCATTTGTAATGCTCTTTTGCAATCCGCTTTTCCTGCAGTAAAAGAGCTGTTTGGACCTCTCCAGTGGATTTTCCAACAGTATAATTCAGCGATTCACAACACCCGGTTGGTAAAAACTTTACTTGCGGGTGAAAATTAGGAATTATTGCCGTGGCCACCATATTCACACGATCTTAATATACAGGGTGTCCGCCGGGAAGGTATACTACTTTGTTTGTTTATAATTTTTGATTAATTGAAAGAGAATGGATCTTATATTGATAAATGTTTTATTTAATGTCGGCAATTATGTATGGAATACAATATCAGGTAAATGTCCGCCTCTGTTAGTCTCACAAATGCGAGCCCTTTTGAGCACATTTTTCATTACATTCTCACACATTTCACGTGGTATTTCATTAATTTCATCACGAATATTTTGTTTGAGTTGCTTAAGCGTTTCTGGTTTGTTTGCGTAAACCTTGCTTTTCAGATATCCCCACAAAAAGAAGAAGAAGGAAAGAGGTCTCTTTGGGAGAAACATTTCATTCCAATGAAATGTTTCTCCCAAAAATTTCACGTAACTTTGTCATCGTCACAGTAATCGATGATTGATTTTGATAAAATGTTTTAACGATTAAAACACGTTGGTTTATCGAATATTTTTCCATAATAAATTTGCCACGTGTCTACTTCACGACTGCCAAATATGAACTGTCAAGACTAATGTTTGAATGTTTGCCAAAATGGCGGCAAAACAAAGTAGTATACCTTCCCGGCGGACACCCTGTAGTTGAAAATATTTGGGAATGGCTGCCTCCGTCAAATTTATGAAGGAGGCAAGCAGTACGGAAGCTGTGAGGAACTGGTTGCCGTAATCGAAGTCGCCTGGTCGAAGATTCCTTTGGCTTGGAAAATTTGTATAATTCATTTAAAAGTAGCATTTTCGATGTAATTTTAAATCGTGGAGGTTGTACAAGTTATTAAAAATAAATTGCAGGTGCGTCTAATCAAATGAACCAAAAAATTGCTCTTGTTTTTACATGACTGACAAGAAAGAGCACAAAATAAGCGTTAACTGTCTCCCACCAAGCATATATATCTGATTTTTCCATTGACAACTAAATAATCTTTCTGATAAAAGCATTTGATTTGCAACTAACACAAACACGAAGGAACAAATTAGAATTTATGGAAAGAAAGTTGTTGCGTCTAATCAAGTGAACTGCACTGTATGTCTGTTTCGACATGATCTCCTGTAGCCTAAACAGTTTGACCGATTTTAAAGAGTGCGGTTTCATTAGATTCGTATTCTTTCCCGGAATGTCATAGGCGAAAGCGATAAAAATAAAAATGTTAACTTAAAAAAAAAAAATCCCTTAACTAAAAATATGTGAGTCATTTTGTGATGCGGCCAATGCCAAACTACCGCAAACCGCTTGCTTCTTGCACACAAGCTCTTCTGGCCACTTTCGCAAAAAGCTTTGCTTTTGCTGTAGTTTTGGTAATTTCTTATTAAATTACGAACATGTATGTAAATGCATTTGTGTTGCACCAAAATAATGTAATGAAATGGATCCGGAACAACTTAATTTGTCTCGTTGTCTGTTAAGAGAATGTTTACAAAATTATTCGAAGTACATTGCATAGTATATTAAGCCTTTTCTAAAAAAAAAATTGTTTCATACTTTTTTAATTGGTCATAATAAGCGATGAAACTCCTTTTTATTTTATTTTAAATAGAACATCTTCAACGTTAACACACCATTTAAAAATCGGATTGCTTTGTTTTTATTTTTTTATTTTTATTTTATTATTATTTGCTCTTTCCAATTGCTTTCGCAAATAGTCCATTTTTCAACATTAACCACTATACGTACAAACCATTGACTTTTGTCTACATACACTCTTTTTTGTCGTACCTGTAACTTGGGTGTTTCCATCTCTTTGTGATGACACATTACGAAATAAACTTATCACCGCTTTTCTGAAAAATTAAATAAAATAAAATTGTTAATATATTTAGTTATTTTTATGAAAATGCATTAAGTTCAAAAATTAAACCACATTTCTGCACTTAAATATTAATTTATTTCAACTGAATAGTAAACATACCTAAAATTTTGTCCGCTTACGCAATAAAGAACGAAATTTATACCAAAATTTGTAACAAAGAGGATCCAGGTAATATATTGTATTACAACAGTAGTCTTTGATGATTCAGTCTGAAAATATATAGTTAAACATGTTAAGGAACCATTTTCCTTTGTAGATATCATTGTGGGTAAACTGAGATAGGTTATGTGTACAGTGTACCTTTTAATGTACCGAAACCTTCCCAAAAACGAAACAAAAAAGGTGTCGGTTTCTTGTCATAATCTATTCATAAATAAGTTTTATAAAGAACTAGCTGAGCCGGCGAACTTCGTACTGCCTAAAATCGATTAAATTGACATCGATAGTTGAACCTCTCTATTGAACGACTTCATAGATTTCTTGATCGTTTTTTCCGCACTAATGATTGAATCGAGTCGAGTTGGTCCGGTCAGATTTTCTCAATCAACCAAATCAACCGAAGCTGAATGTGAGCAGTAAGTAAGAATCACCATTCAGATAGTTTTTTCCACTTCACACTGGAAAAGGTGCTATAGAACATTAAATATCGGTAGTTGCGACTTGTGAACACGGTGGCTCAGTGGCTGGTATGCTGGACTACTTGAGCGAGTGCTCAATTTGTTAAAATGATAGTATACGAATATCCAACACAATATACCTCCCCTTTTTTCTACCAAGCGATATGCGCCGTACGGCCTACGCACACATAGGCCACATGCCACATCACATAATTCTTTAATGCTTGCGATTTGCGCCCACCACCCCAAAGCAGAGCAAGACCAGAACTACCGGGTCAACCATAACCATCCACAAAATTTCATTGAAATCAGTAGAGTGGTCTCGGAGATCGAAAACAGCGCCACCTATCGGGTCCAAAACTATCATATCTTCGTAGCTGGAACCAAACATACGCATCCACAAAATTCCATAGAAATAAATTGAATGTTTCCATAGGTCGACAACACAGGTAGGTATGTTCACTAAAATGTCGATAACTCGTATAACCAATACACATACAAGGTGGCGCAAAAATAACCTTCCGATGTTTTTTGGCTGTAATTTAAAAAAAAAAATGAAAAACTTTGATTCTTCTTGTGGATTATTTTTATTTGGTCTTTTAATTTTTTTTACATCATATTAGTCGAGAATATGATGTCATGTAAATGGCCGCCGCCACAGTTGATTGTCATTTGAGCCCTTTTTATGGCATTTTCCATCACTTTGGCCAAAACTTCCGGCGATAGGTCCTCACATTCTTGACGGATATTGTCTTTAAGAGCTGACATAAACCCGCGACTTCAAAAAGCCCCACAAAAAGAAGTCTGGAGCGGTCAAATCAGGCGATCTTGCTGGCCAGTGCAAATCGCCAAAACGGGAGATTAGGCGCCCGGGAAATGCATCCTTCAGCATATCGGTTGTGGCACGTGCAGTGTGTGCCGTTGCACCGTCCTGTTGGAACCACATGTTTTCCAATCCCAATTCATCAAGTTGCGGCAAAAAGAACTCGTTGATCATTGCTCTGTAGCGCTCACCATTCACAGTAACCGTTTGGCCTGCGACGTCTTCGAAGAAAAAAGGTCCGATGACTCAATAGCAATATTTTCTGCAGAACGGCTACTCCGGGGTCTGCCACGACTGGCAGAATCTCGTGTTGTGCCAGTCTCTTCGAGGCGAGCGGCTAAACGTCGCAGTGTTTCACCAGTAGGCGTTGGACGGCTACGAAATCTGCGACGAAATTCACGTTGTGCCAAAGTCACCGACCGATTATTGCTCAAATAAATAGTCACCAATATTCCGCGTTCTGGAGCAGTGTAGCGTAACATTGTTTATTAACGTGTATTTCGCATGTGTTTACTACACAAATGTCAAAACAGAACTGACATTAGGGGCCAATCGCAAAATTTATAGCATTTTCTGATAGGAGGATTACTTTTGCGCCACCTTGTACAAAGACCTTATATATGTACATAGAAACCTTGGTATTGACGTCACCTTTCGTTTGAATTTCCCAGATATAAAATCGGTTCACACTTACAGCCTACAGCGCCACCTGTTGATAATTTTTCGAATTTTCATTTTTCCGAAACCATCCCTGATTTAAGACGAACAAAATAAAAAAAATCTCTCAAAACACACATACATTTTCCGATTTCAACCAAACTTCACAAAACCCATATATAGACCAATACCAAAGATGTGTGAAAGTTTTGTTAAAATCGGTAAATGCGTTAAAAGGCGTGAATCGGCGACAAACGAACACAATTTTAAGCCTCAATTTTTATATATATAGATTGTGCTCGTATATTCGACTGCACTCTTGGTGCCTCCTAGCTCCAGGAATCACGATCACGTTATGGTGCCTAGAATTCGAACCCTGATAGTCTAACCTAGTGCATCCTTTTTCCGATTCCAGTCATATAACTTCAGATAGTTTTGACTGTTTGGTGCGGTATTGTTTACCCATTCGCTTTGTTGCGAATCTCCGTATAGAACTGCTTGCTGCCATTGGGAGCCGGAGGAAGTTCCCTAAACTATTTCATTAGTTCTGGTTGGTCACTGAGACTTGTTTGTAATAAATAAAATCTTAACTTTACTCACTTCAAAAAATAGTTTTCATCAAAAGTACATAATAATACATGAATGATTATTATATACGCACATTATGAAGAAAACATCCACTTCGTCTCGAACTGCGTTGTTGTCTTTTTGTAGTAAATAGAAAATTATTCGTCCTTCAGTAAGTTTCACAGACTACTTAGCAATGTGTTGACAAAGGTGACACGTTGGTCGCACGTGCGAGAAAGCAATTTCCTGCAGTCTCAAATAAATAAAATACTTTTTTTTACTTAATATCCGATTGCATGAGGCGTTGTGTCGTATCTCAAACTCAAAACGGAATTTCAATTGTAAGTGGCTCGAAGTCGATATCGTAAACGAGTACTTCACTTTTTTCTTTTATTTGCTGATGAACCAGCTTGGCAGCCATTTGACTTGTAATGAGTTAAATGCATTCTGAGACTCAAACAGCACCGAAGGGATTTTTACGAAGGCTGAGCTAAACTATTCGATAATTTAGCACCGCTTGAAAACTGACGATATTTACCGAAGGAATTTTGTTTCACGTGCGTCTAGCAAATATTTTCTGAAGAAACATATTTGCAGCCCATGGTTTTAAAAAGGGTTCAACATAAGCTTTTACTCTTTGGTTCCCATTATATGCAAAAATGGAAATAACGAGTCTGGTGAGAAATGACATGGATTGTTATATGCGAAGTATAAATCTAAAGCATTTGATTCTGATGGTTGTTCTAACAAATTTCAAAATAAAGGATTCATATTCACTTAAATCCCGAATCGTATGTGATTTTTCTCAATCTATTGGGTCGCAACTCTGATAATTTGCCATATTTGGACGAACGGCCCTGTGACACGCCCACGGTTGCGGAGTAGGAAATGTACAAGAAATTTATTCATCTGTAAGAAATAAGCCGGATTTGTCAACAACGCGCAAACTTTCGCGGCCACTTAGAAGTCTAAGTGCCAGGACCTTAAACTGTACCCATACACGAATTAAATGATTCATGGCTTGAAACCAAAGGCTTGAATTCTCGTGTAATATTTCAATCACCTTCAAGCACTTAGCTCCAGGAAAAAAAAACAAACTGTGGTGGGTTAGTGGTCATGAATGAATTAAGGGAAACAAAATAACCGATGAACTGGCTAAAAGAGGTGCCAAAACACCTTTACAGGATATTAGTACTTTTGCTGTACCTACCCTTAAATCGATTGTAAATTCAGCCATAGAGAGTCAAGAACACATGAAATGAATCTCATATTGGGAGAACATCCCCGGTGTAAGACAGACCAAACGAACTATTAAGCTCTTCGACAACAAGGGCTACAAACCTAGGTAAACGTGATTCTAAAGTTAAGTTGGTTATATGACAAGTCACTACTAAAGGGTTTTTCAATAAGAGCGCTACAAAAAAATTTTTTTAAATAAAACAAAAACGGTTTTGGATATCAATGAAATTCTGGCTTGTCCTCCAAGTTCGTATCATCCATTCACGGTAACGTGCCGGTCTTGATCATCACGGAAGAAGTACGGCCCAATGACGCCGCCGGCCCATAAACCACACCAAACCGTAATTTTTTCGGGATGCAATGATGACTCATGGAGTGCGTGTGGATTGCTGCCTGACCAATACCGCATATTTTGTTTATTGACGAAGCCATTCAGCCAGAAATGAGCCTCATCGCTGAAGATGATTTTTCGATGAAAATCCGAATCATTTTCAAGTCGTTGCTCAGCCCAATTCACGAACATACGACGCTTCTGGTGGTCAAGCGGCTTCAGTTCTTGCGTCAATTTAATCTTGTAAGGATGTAGGCCAAGATCTTTTCGCAAAATTCGCCACAACGACGTCACAGAGATGCCCAACGCTTGAGAACGACGTGTGAGAGACACATTTGGGCTTTCTTCAACTGAAGCCTCAGCGGCAGCAATATTCTCGACACTACGGGCACTTCTTGTCTCACTGGCACGGAAACATTTTGTACTGTGCCTGTGGATTCAAATTTTTCCACTAGACGCTCAATTGTTGATCTGCTAGGACGATTATGACGACCATAAATTGGACGTAGCGCTCTTAACGTTGAGGCCACTGACTCCGAATTTCGGTAGTAAATTTTAATGATTTCGACTCGTTGTTGGCTCGTATATCTTTCCATCATGAAATGGCAAACCTTACCGAAGAGAAATGTCAAAAGAGTGGCAAGAAATTCGGCGTCGTTTGCTGTCCCTGTCGCTCTACTTTTGTAGCGTCCCTGTTGAAAAACCCTTTGTATGGAACTTAGCTTTGTATATTCTGTGTGAATGTGGAATCAAAAAGAAGATATTGTTTCCATCTAAAGGATAAACCCTATTCGTCTAAACATCTTTCGGGTCATACGTTATACACGTATTCGAATAACAGAAATCTACAACATCAACAAGACTTTTGTTATCGAAATTTTGTTTCAAAAAGCAAAGTTATGTGCGATGCATTTCGATCAGTTAAAAAGAGTTATAGGGTACCATATGATCAAATCTGAACTCGACCAGCAAACTAATCGCTGAACAACGGGGCCCTATTCTCTATTTCGTCCCATTCGAAATAGCTTTTCCCTTCCTATGTAGGTACTCCGTAATAATTTCAGAATTATAAATGCGACATAAGTACATTTCATTCCACTTTCGAAATACAGAGTGGAAAAAAATCGTTTTCGAAAACTGTTACTTTCGGAAGGAGATACAGAGTAGGGCCGCAGTATTTCCAAACTTCGAAGACTGGTTTTCCCATTTTTTTTTTCTATCAGCAAAAGCACTAGTTTTTCCCTAAATTCGAAATAAAGTTTTCATTTTTTTCCCCTAAGTTTTCATATTAAAAAAAAAATCATAAAATCAATGCTAATAACAAATTTGAGTCTCGACTTTAAAATTAAAGAAATCACGACTGCGAAATTTGTATGGAAAATAATAATAATTCCAACTTTTCAAACTGCTTAAAATTAAGTTGCATTGCATTTTTGTAGGATGTACGTAGACGTTCGATTGGCTGTTGTCTTTCATGTTTAGTATTCCATTCTGAGTAAATTTTAATTTTTTTTTTGTAATTAAAATACGGTTTAAGTTTACTTTTAAATAACTTCAGGGGCCCTACTCTGTATCTCGTTCCGAAATTAGAATTTTTCAAAAACGAACCTTTTATACTCCGTATTTCGAAAGTGTAATGAAATGTACTTATGTCGCATTTATAATTCCGACATTATCACAGTGGACCTACTTAAAAGCGGAAGGGAAAGCCATTTCGAATGAGACGAAATAGAGAGTATAGGGCCCCAGATTTCTACGGAGATTTTTGATTTTTTCCCCTTTATTGAGGTTGTCCCTCGTTTTTCCCGTTTTTCATTACAAAAGCGACAAAATTGGCGCTTGTCCCGTCAATCTGGGATCACTGACTAAGCCACTACTCCGGATAAGTTGGATGTTGGGTAGACATCAAGCATAAAAAAAAAACTAGTGTGCTTTAGACCACACGACTGAAGTAAAACTTCTTTAGCTCCATCCATAATTCTATATGATTGTATGCAGTGTTGTTATATCGTGGGATTTATCCCTTTTTGTGGTAATTTCGATGTCCGAAAAGCCTTCCGTGGGATAAAGGGAAAAAGCACAAAAAAATAACCGCTCTTGTAAATCGTCTTTTATTAAAATTTTCTAGTATCAAAAAATTATCATAGCAGTGTTACAATCTGCGGTTGTCGGTGCCGCTAACACTGATTGTAAAGGGTGATTTTTTAAGAGGTTTAGAACTTTTTTTAAAAAAAAAACACAAAAAATTCGAAAAAATGAATGAAATATTTATTTGAATCGATAGTTTGAACCTTGCAATTTAATGTTTAAAGATAATTTCATGCAAATGTTGACCGCGGCTGCGTCTCAGGTAGCCCATCCGCTGAGTCCAATTTTGGCATACTCTTTCACACATATCGGCCGGTATCTCACGAATGAATGCATGGATGTTGGCTTCCAGTGCGTCAATCGAAGCGGGCTTGTCCCTATACACATTAGCCTTGGCATACCCCCACAAAAAATAATCTAATGGTGTCAAATCGCACGATCTAGGCGGCCAATTGACCGGCCCGAAACGTGAAATTAACTGTTCACCAAACTCGCCTCGCAATTGCGCCATTGTTTCGCGTGCTGTGTGGCATGTGGCACCGTCTTGTTGAAACCACATATCATGCAAGTCAAGAACTTCCATTTCGGGCAAAAAAAAGTTTGTTATCATCGCTCGGTAGCGTTCACCATTGACAGTAACGCTGCGATTCGCATCATCTTTGAAGAAATATGGCCCAATAATGCCGCCGGCCCATAAACCGCACCAAACAGTGGCTTTTTCGGGATGCATTGGTAGCTGTTGCAATGCTTCTGGCTGATCTTCACTCCAAATGCGGCAATTTTGCTTATTTACGTACCCATTCAACCAAAAATGAGCCTCATCGCTGAACACAATTTTTCGATAAAAAAGCGGATCCTCGGCCAGCTTTCCAAGAGCCCATTCACCAAAAATTCGGCGTTGTGGTAGGTCGGCTGGCTTTAGTTCTTGCACCAGCTGTATCTTAAAAGGCTTTACGCCCAAATCCTTCCGCAAAATTTTCCACGTAGTGCTGTAACAAAGGCCTAACTGCTGGGAACGGCGCCGAATCGACATTTCGCGGTCTTCTGTCACACTAGCTGATACGGCCGCAATATTTTCTTCACTACGCACAGTACGTAAACGTGTTGGTGGTTTAATGTCCAACAAAGTAAATTTGGTGCGAAATTTGGTCACAATCTTCCGAATAGACTGCTCAGAAGGTCGAGAATGCCGATCATAAAATGGAAGCAGCGCGCGATGAACATTTCGAACCGAGCACGAATTTTGATAGTAAAATTCAATAATTTGCAAGCGTTGTTCATTTGTAAGACGATCCATGGTTAAATTGCAAACCAAACTGAAGCTGTTTGACAGTGACACAAGGTACTAAACACACGTCAGCTGTCAAAACCAGTGTTGCCAAAACCAAACCAGCTAAAAAATCACCCTTTATGTACTCGCTGGCTATGAGAGGAAGAGAAAATAAAATGTGTGCGCGCACTGCTGTGTGATACAGACAATAGGCCACAAAAAAAACTCAAATTATTATTTTTAATTTTTAAAATAATTGCTTGCTTAAAAAAAAAACTTTTATAAAACACAAGACTTTTCAATTCAATAAGGAACGTAGTAGGAACTTTGTCAGTCTGTAAACAATTAAACAACGTCAACAACGTTCTGCACAAAATTACCAGCTGCTAGAAGTCATGGGATCATCTACCATTTTTGACGCATATGCAAATAATGCAATGCGTTCACTCAGAAACGGTAAGGTAGCATTTAAATGAGTTGATATCGAGTTCGCATTCTTGGTACATCTGCTCAAAAAGTTACCATAACCAGACAAAAATTACCAAATTCCCGAAACTCAAAAAGCAAAAACAAAACATTACCAAATTTGGATGAAAAAAATATCAAAGTGGCAACCGTGCAATAGGCGTGACCTGTGTCTATATATACGAAAAATAACTGGTTATGAAGGAAAGAGAGAAAGAAAATGTGTGAGGTGCGCAGTGGCGGCTCCAGCCAAACTAGCGGGCTGTGCAAGATTTACAGAAAGCGCCCTTTTTTCATATTTGCACACATGAATAAGTCATTTCCACATCACCCAGGAGGTACACTTTCAATGGGGTTTTTTTTATTGAGGTATTTTTTATTTTAAGATTTTTGAACTAGATTCTTTTGTTAAATGTAAGTGGATGTGCAAGGAATATACCTACATGAACAGGGTGGAATATTTTGAGATTATGTAGGTAAGAAGTGAACTTGCATATATATAGTGGGATTTTTTATTTTACTATTTTGAGTAAGATTCTCCTTGAAGTTGCAACATTGCAAGCGATGTGAGTTAATGTGCAAGAAATAATTCAACACAGGTGTGATGGATGTTGTTATTTTGGGCTTTTTTAAAAAAGCTTTTTGTTTAAAATGCAAATGGCAGTATTTGTTCACGCAAGATAAAATTAATTTTTCTTTCCTAACAATGCGCCCCCAGAACTTGGCGCCCTGTGCATTTGCACACCCTACACATATGGTTGGTCGGGCCTTGGCAGTGATACCAGACTTTAGAGGCAGGTTATCCACGGCTATACCCAAAATATCCCTTTTATCCCACGCCAAAATATTAAAAATCCTACATTTATCCCACGAAATATTAAATGAAAAAAAACATGTATCTTATTATGTTCTTTCTTTTTTATTAGTAACAAATTCAAGTTACATTATACATTAACTATACAAGCTAACAAAAATAAATACATATTAAGATACGTTTGTATATACATCTTATACATTTTTAAGACCTTACAAAAAGAAACATAAAATTGCATTCGACATTAAAATGAAAATAATATTCAACATAAAATAAATATCTTATGACTTATTTGAAAATGACTGGTATGAAAGAAACTTTATCTGGTTTTAAGTTTCATTATTATTGATTTTTCAAACAAAAATGACACAGAAATTTGATTTGAGAATGAGGTAAGGCTCTTATACATTCCAATGTTTACAAAATAAATATATTTATTATTTTAAAAAATACTCGTGAATTCATTCACAGATATGTCATTTTATGAAACAGTTTAGGGAAATAAAAAAACGAAAATGAAAGCATTCAGATATTTTGAATGACTTCTTTCTAAACATGAAAATATTTAATTTGATCGTAGGTTGACTAATTTTTTTTTTCTTAATGAACTGAGCAATTAGGAACAAAATTTGACCAAAAAGTAAAATCCCTTTCTTTTTGTACTATGAGGTTTGAAAAATCCCTTTGTCCCTTTTAGCTTATTATAAGTGAGAAAATCCCGCAAAAAGGGATAAATCATCCGATCTGGTATCACTGTGGGCTGTGCTTGGATATACGAATACGAAACGTAACTCCCTTTCTTTCTATCTTCACTAACTTATATCTGCCTCTCAACTCCCGTTCGCAATTTCCGTAACGCTTTCGTGACGCATTCACCAGCTTACCCCCCAAGTCAAGCGTGCCTAAAGAAGTTATACTTCAAAAAAACTAGTTGGCGCAAACGTGTCCGTAGGGACTAGGGACCCTATATCTACATAGCTTCTCACAAGCATTCGTATAATGCCATTTCGGGATGTAAAATAAAAAAACGACAGAACAACATATTAAAAAATTAACTACTCCTAATTATTTGGGCTATGACTAAAGCTTCAATATATAATGTCTCCAGTAAACCGACCTTTTCGACGGGCTTTCAGCTTGTAGGAGAATATCAGCTTAAAGATAATAGGCCGTTTTTATTATGCTCACATGATCTACAACTACATAGATCATTGATTTCCATGGTTTGCAACAAAAGTTGGATTTCGTACTATTGTTGTAAACCGTGGATATCAATGATCTATGTGTCCTATAGTAATAAAAGCTGTCAAGCACATCAACATCAATATACGAGCGGCCATGCACAGCCTTTGCACGAACACAGCATTACAGGTCCTTATTATTAAATCAGGAACAAGTTAATTGAAGCCACAGGCTGGGGTAGTTATAGAATGGCAAATTCAGGTTTTCAGTTTCGTTTTATCTTCTTTTATTTCGCTTTGCCTTTTTTGGACCAGTAACATTCCACTTATTAGCTGCTCCTACTACGCAACGACCATCAACCCGCCACCACACCCGTTGAATACCGTTCAACTGTCTTCCATTTACATTTGATAGCCATAAAATGTCGAATACGATTATGTGCAATGTGGTGTGCGAGATTAACGCTAAGTCACGCATATGATACGTTTCTGCTTCCCATAATAAACTCAGAATTGCTTCAACATCATAATCCTAATTCGAGATAATATTCCACACAAGGATTAATGTGCGTGCGAATTAAAAAGTTTAATTACAGTTAACTTTTCTTGGGAAGCCACAGTTCTGTAAAGTGCATTTGCATAAGACTCGCATCACTTTTTAACGTTTTAGGGAAACAAGAACTCGTATCCTTAGCAATTCCGTGCATAATTAATCCCTTTGTGAATGATTGCAACTTGTAATTAGTGATGTCGACGTATGTATGTACAACATTGCCATATGTTTTAATCCGAAGAAAAAGTAAGCAAATGCCACAGTTGAATCAGACTACATATTGTGCTCGTGGGTGAATTGATCTTAAACGGCTGAAATCCTTTTGCTATTCGGCGGGTCAAATTAATCCTTTGCAGCCAAGCTGTGGGAATTGATTTTTGTCACTTGGCTCCTTTGTCCAATGCATATACGTATGGATACTCGTAATCGAAAATGTGTAGGTATGTCCTTGTAAGATATGAGCAATATGTTGGGCTCTAAGGCGACATCAATTAACTTTTTGATAACTGGCACATGGCTACTAGTACTTGAAACCTAATTTAATGGTTTGCGGTCTGGGGAAAGTTCAAATACAACACGAAGGCTAGGTCACAGGTGCGTTCGCCATTATGTTTTAAAGCATTCAGTTATGCGGTTGTTTTATTTTCGTGAAATTCAATCCGTTTTGCCAAGGTGTGATTAGAGAATGAAATGTGTTTATTGAGGCTGTCGTTAAATCCGTTCTTTTGTTTGGTGATGACTTCATGACACGAATCCCTTTTGTTATTTGGGCTTAGCAATAATGGCCAGACAATGTGCACGATGCTAACCAAGGTATATGTCGAGTGTATCCTAAAAGAAACGTGTTTTAGGTTGTGTTTCAATTTGAAGGAATTGCCTTTCCTCATTCTGATTTAAAAATCCAACTTAGGCTTTCAGAATGTTTTGTTAAACTTCTCTATTTATATATTTTGCTTATGGGAGACATTTCGATGCAGCTTGACGCATTAATAGGGTTGGGTCAAAATTCTTTTTACAAAATTCAGCTTTCAAAATTTTGTTCTCAAAATTCGCCTTTTCTAAATTCTGCTTTACAAAATGTACTAATGTAATGTAATGTAATTTTTTCAAATTCGTTTTTTCGATTCTGTTTTCTTTAAATTTTTAACTTCTCTTAACTTCATAAATTCTTCTTCTTAATTCTTAACTTTTTTTTTTAATTTCCCATTTATCAATATGTTTCTTTTTTATTTTCAATATTCAATTTAATTTTTATTGTTTCGTTTGTTTTGTTTTTTTAATTTAAATTTTGTTTTTGTTTTAACATTTAGTTTTAAGAATAAGCTGAATTTTATTGCTATAAATTTGGAAAGCAGAACTTCGAAAAGCAGAATTTTTGTGTGAAAAGACAGAACTTTGCAAAGCAGTATTTCGACCCACTCCCAAACTTATCTTATATATAAATAGGCGAAGAACCACTTTCACTGCCTTAAACACAACACATTTGTTTGAGTTTTATTTTTGTTGGGAAGATAGTGCAGAGATGAAATGCTGCCTGTAATTTCTTTTCCAATATGTTGTGTTTAAGCCAGGTCCCTCGAGTATTACATTTTTTAAAACCTTTTATGATCTGTCTTTATGTCTGTGTCTATGTAGGGGAGAGGAGTTTTTTTTATTCAGCCTGCTTTTTAGCTCCATCTCAGTTTCAATAGTCAAAGCTAATTTAAAGCCTGATTTGCGAATGCTTTCTTTTGTTTCATTGACAGAGTGAAGTTGGTTTCAGTTTGATTCGTAAAATCGTGAAAACAGTCAGCCAGCCGCCTAAATTCCTGAAAGAAATTATTTTCTACTATATCTTTTAATAGGATTTATAAAAGACAAGGTACAACAATTTTTTTAAAAACACTTTTCATCAAAACATGCTTGTTTGTTTAAAGAAACCCCTTGGGGTGCAAATAGCTTATGCTTTTGAAAATGTGTCTTTCATTTAATTTTTCACATTTCAATATAATTAAGTGCATCTCTGTTTTGTTTTTTCTTATACGGGTCCGCCAAATAACTTTTTTTTTTTTTTGAAAATGCTATAAAAAAAAACTACTGAATATTTTCTCAAATTTATTTTTTTATTTGAAAGTACAATCCTTCCGGTTAATAATGGAAAATAATTTCATTCAAATGGCTGCCTCGGCTGGCCATGCAGTAGCCTACACGAAGATGCTGATTTTGCAAAGTGATGAACTGACATGTTCTGTAATTTATGGTCGTTCTACTTTTAAAATAAAATATTTTCTCAACATCCTCAAAGCAGTCAATGGACCCTATCCACATAATGGCAGAAGTGTCTGGAATTTTTAAATGGAACCCCGTTTAAGTGAACATCTTCAAAACTCGAACAAGGAAATACAGGGTGTACTTTGTACTTTGTTTGGCGCCATTTTGGCAAACATTAGTCTTGACAGTTCATATTTGGCAGTCGTGAAGTAGACACGTGGCAAATTTATTATGGAAAAATATTCGATAAACCAACGTGTTTTAATCGTTAAAACATTTTATCAAAATCAGTCATCGATTACTGTGACGATGACAAAGTTACGTGAAATTTTTGGGAGAAACATTTCATTGGAATGAAATGTTTCTCCCAAAGAGACCTCTTTCCTTCTTCTTCTTTTTGTGGGGATATCTGAAAAGCAAGGTTTATGCAAACAAACCAGAAACGCTTGAGCAACTCAAACAAAATATTCGTGATGAAATTAATGAAATACCACGTGAAATGTGTGAGAATGTAATGAAAAATGTGCTCAAAAGGACTCGCATTTGTGAGACTAACAGAGGCGGACATTTACCTGATATTGTATTCCATACATAATTGCCGACATTAAATAAAACATTTATCAATATAAGATCCATTCTCTTTCATTTAATCAAAAATTATAAACAAACAAAGTAGCATACCTTCCCGGCGGACACCCTGTAGTATCACTGGAGTCAGCTCTCATCCTTAGATTTTAAAAGCAAACTGGCCTAGAGAGAGTGCAATGCGAAGGGAACTCTTATGAGGGAATATACCTCTCTAAGGAGTAAGCAGGGGGTACAATAGAACAAAAGGTCGCAGTACATTAACCCCTTTCACATAATAATAATAATAAGGTCCATTGTTAATCATGTTCAAGCCACTTAAACTAATCAGACCCCATAGCCAGGGGCACGCCATCAAATCGATAAATTTTCGTCCCCAACAGTTGGCAATCTAGACCAACAGATCGAATTGAGTGCAAAATTTTACAATAAAACGTCGAATGTGTTCTCTGAGTCGATTGTGTACACCATTTTTATGTAAAACGGCCAAAGTTCTATGTTACATCCGATTGCTCTCTGCTTTGGAATTCTAATTTGTATTTTTTTTTTTTTTTTTTTTTTCACAAATAGAATTCTTTGCAGGCGTATAATTCCATCCAATAACACTAAGCCATGACCCATGAGTTACATTATGACACATCCCAAGTAACAATTTGACTTCGGTAAGGCGCTATCGAAGCTATTTCACCTCGCGCAATATTAACTGCATAAGGTCTAAAGTAAACACATTTGGGGCATTTTAATGCAAGTATTTACTTATTTAAGACTTCCTGAACAGCTTGGATAGACCTTACCGAAACTTTATGGAAGCTTTATAGAGGCTCAAAAATGAACAAGAAAAATTAATTTTTCATTTTCTTATTCTTTTATTTTTTTTTCTATTATCCAACGACTTTTTGCAATTTTCATGGAGTTTACCATTTACGTACTCGTTATAATTTACATTTTACTTACATGCACCGCACTGAGAATCGAACATGGGTCCTGTTGCGTAGTAGTCCAATACACTACCCCCTAGGCTAATTCGTCATAATGCTGTAGCAGTGATAAATCTGAACTACTTGATACATTTTAGAGTTTCGTTAATATTTGCAATGAACTTGCAGCTTACTCGACCGAAGTTGTAAGCAAGACATTTAGTATTACCTAATTTATTTATGAGTGAAAAATGTTTATTTAGAATCACATTATTGACATATTTTTCACTGTGCTAAAAGTGTTTTATTTTTTGTCATTTTTCCCCGATTAATTAATTGATGTTTCTTTAGACAGCTTATTAATTTCATATGAAATTTATTTTTACCTCTATAAAGCCTCCATATGTAAGTTAGGAGGAAGTACGAGTAAGTGCTTCTGTACAGCTTCCAATCGCAAGCGGTTGACTGCATGACAGTTCATTGCTTCTATAATGCCTTCGGTCAGAAGCTCTAAAGAAGCTTCTAGGAACTTTCCACACATCTCCAGAGACATTTTCAGATGTCTAATAGAGATCTTATCGAAGCTTAATTTCATATCCCTCTATAAAGCCTGTGTATATGCTTCGTAAAGGACTTACTGAAGCTATTATCGAAACAATTGCTTCGAAATAGATCAAATTCGTTTAACAAAGACTATAGAAGCTCTATCGAAGCTGTTGCCTACAGAAATTACAAATTTGAACCTTACCGAAGTAAAATTGTTACTTGGGATGGTTTAGTGGAGTGCGTAGTTGAGTCAAATTAAAATCCCCAACTTTTAATTGATGAGTAATACATAATTGAAGTCGTATCACAAATTTGACTCGAGTGGGTGTATTGAAATTGCTGCTGTGTGATTTGATTTAACCACTTTACTCTTTATAAATGAATTCGTGTTGGTTTCAATGCCTCACATCTCACACCTGAACCAACGAATCAGTTGTAAGCTGTTTTGCTTCAGTGGGTAACCGGCTGATTTGCTTGTTTCACAGAGCATGGAAATATTTCAGAGAGTGTACAACTTTTCTACTGTTTCAAATGCAAAAATAGATCTTGAAAAGAAAAAAAGCAAGTAAAGTGCCGTATCAATTAATATATCGATTTGGTTATTGTTAAATTTTAAATAATACTGCATTAAACTTAAGAAATTGTTCAATGGATGATTTACAAAGAGGATGCAAGTCAAAGTCTTTGCTTTCAATTTTTTAAGTAGAAACAGTTATTTCTTACGTTTTCTTTTGCTTTATTTGTACTTTGACGTGCAACGTCGAGCAATGAATCAATGAAAGCAATAAATACACTGACATATTGGGCTTCAGAAAATGAACTTTCTTACGAAGTCCTACTGATGGTGAGAAAAATGCGTGAAATGTTCGTAGCTATCGAATTTGGATTTAAGGAAACTGTCCAAACAGAAATATCCAACTTTATCAATCGAGTTTAGTTGAAAAACTTAAAAAATAAAGTTCACGACAGGGTCGAACGTAACTTTCTCGTTCATCAAAATGTTGGTGCAACTGAAGTGGGAGTTGCTGATTGTGTAAGCTCAAAGAATTATTATTATTATTATTATGGAATTATTTTCAGGTTGCATATTCAATAGGGTTGAAAATAAAGGAGAAGTATACGTAACTGCCATTGGAAGTGGGGCATTGATATTATTTCAAAAATATACTGTTTGTGAACACAGATCGGGATTGGGGTAGTCATTTTTGAGAAATATTTAAGATATTGATTTGTTCAAAATTTTTTGAGAAAAACGCAGCACAGGATCTTATTGAGAATACTTATACAGCGACTGAGCGGATTGTGTTGATTGTAGTATACCTGCAATATCGTACAACATAAAAGGAGGAATACAACTGACAAAACAAAAAGTAAGTAAAAAGGATCATATTTTTAGATCCTTTTACAAGTATCATAAAAAAAGGAAAGGGCTATAAACTTTTCTAGATATATTTTTTTGGTTGTTGTCCACTTGTATAAAATTATTTAAATCCCTCATTTTGGACCGATATAAAGGTTTTTTCAACAGGGACGCTACAAAAGTGGAGCGACAGGGACAGCAAACGACACCGAATTTCTTGCCGCTCTTTTGACATTTATCTTCAGTAATGTTTGCCATTTCATGACGGAAAGATATACGAGCCATCAACGAGTCGAAATTATTAAAATTTACTACCGGAGTCGGTGGCCTCAACGTTAAGAGCGCTACGTCCAACTTATGGTCGTCATAATCGTCCTAGCAGATCAACAATTGAGCGTCTAGTGGAAAAATTTGAATCCACAGGCACAGTACAAAATGTTCCCGTGCCAGTGAGACAAAGAAGTGCCCGTAGTGTCGAGAATATTGCTGCCGCTGAGGCTTCAGTTGAAGAAAGCCCAAATGTGTCTCTCACACGTCGTTCACAAGCGTTGGGCATCTCTGTGACGTCGTTGTGGCGAATTTTGCGAAAATATCTTGGCCTACATCCTTACAAGATTAAATTGACGCAAGAACTGAAGCCGCTTGACCACCAGAAGCGTCGTATGTTCGTGAATTGGGCTGAGCAACAACTTGAAAATGATTCGGATTTTCATCGAAAAATCATCTTCAGCGATGAGGCTCATTTCTGGCTGAATGGCTTCGTCAATAAACAAAATATGCGGTATTGGTCAGGCAGCAATCCACACGCACTCCATGAGTCATCATTACATCCCGAAAAAATTACGGTTTGGTGTGGTTTATGGGCCGGCGGCGTCATTGAGCCGTACTTCTTCCGTGATGATCAAGACCGGCACGTTACTGTGAATGGATGATATGGACTTGGAGGACATGTGGTTCCAACAGGACGGCGCCACAAGCCAGAATTTCATTGATATCCAAAACCGTTTTTGTTTTATTTAAAAAAATTATTTTGTAGCGCTCTTATTGGAAAACCCTTTACAAAAAAATCCGGAGAATATATGAAAAATATATGTCTGCAAGTAGCAAATGTCCTAAACGTCTGGCAAGTGTCTGACAATGATAAAATTGTGTGTTCAGACGATTGACCGATACCATGAAAATTATCTGACAAATGACTTTTCTGCAAATATTGGTAGACAAAATTGTAAGCTCACACGACTGTCAGACAGTTGGGACAATTCCTACATTGGCAGACCTGACAATATTGTCAGATCTGGCAATCGTCTAAACATAGCTTTAACTTCCCACATCCATCTGTTTTGTGTGCGTGGTTTTTTTTTACGAATTGACGGTACTTACAATTTTATGCTGAATTAAGAAGCTTTGCCGGGACAGTTCTATTCTCGCATGTTTGACAGACACTCGCGAGAGGTGGCGCCCCTCCGTCAGTGCACTAACTAACTGAGCCACGAAGTTCATAATTTCGCACTTGCTTTTCTAAATATCACATAATGCAAATGTGAGGATATTTTTTTTCTAGATCTGGAAGTCCCTCACTATTGCAGAAGCATCCCTCGCGTTCTAGCTCTGCAATGTCTTTCGATGATTTTCCCTTCCAGTGAACCCCCATACAAAAAAAAAAAAATTTCGCTCTGTGAAGTTTCAACTTAAAATACTCTAAAGGTGAACAAAACAGATGAAAAAACGAGATACCAGAGACCGACAAAAACCTTGTAATCAACAGCGAATTGCATTTCGGTTCTCAACTTTCTGTTGTGTTCAATAATTGATAGCCTATGGCTTATAGCTCAGCTGCAGCCAGTTGTAATCGCTCGAACAATTGACTGCGAACTGAACTGTCAGGTCCACTTTCTGAAAAACAAAAATGCCTTTTAATATAAAGGGGCAATTGACTGTCCGAAGTCTACTGTTCCAACAAATCACTTAAGCAATCTGATTATGAGTTTTTGCCAAATATCTACCTATGTACATAATTCGCACCGACTGTTTGTCAACAAGTTCTTGTTGTCTCAATAAATAAATGTTATTTCATTTATGCCTTTTCACAAGCTCGTCTTTTGGGTTATCGATTTTTGAGAAAATTCCCCACAACATTATTTTGTAGGTGTAAGCTCGTTTAACCTTCGCCAGTTCAAATATATGAACAGCCATAACTTCTGTCTGCAAAACACTATAAATATCTCGCAGACGAAAATACTGGTTTATGAAGATTGGAACCAGAAAGATCCTAGCTCCTACTCCACCGAGTCCCATCTGTGATTACCTTTCGGGTGTTGTCGTATAATAAAGTATAATATGTTATGAAAGTAAGCACCCACTGCTGTCGGTTGGTTCAAGGCTTCAAATCATTTTTAAACAAAACTGTCATGTGTTCCAGTTCCATTCGAGTTAAATGGTAAAAATGATCATCTAACTAGTTTCAAAGTGGTTGGAATGTGCTTTCAACCGCTCCTACTTCATTTTACCTTTTTGTTATAGACGAGCGGCCGATTAATTTGCACCGCAAAATACATTTTGTAAATCTTTTAAATATTTTAAACCCGCAATACCTATGCGCCATTTTTGGTTTTTGTCAAGCGAACTAAAGCATTAAATTACCTCTAAGTAGGTCCTCAATCTCATCACGTAGCTGGGTAGGTTTAAACAAACAAATACCGTTGACACTATGAGCAGCATCTTCGTCACCTTTAGCTGCGATGAGTTAGTCATTTTTCGTCTTCCTTTAAAAATATCAAGTAAACACAAGTGAGCTTCATGTGAATGGAATCCTATTTGGAAAATATAAAATATTTATCAGGACAACGTATCTGTAATGAACAAAAATATCACTCCAACCGCACTACAAACCTGATTTCTTTCTCGACTCCTTGCGCGATATAGAATTCTGTCCATTGGGGTGTGAACAGTTTGACACCAGTGAATTTTGTCGTTTGACGGTGCTCGTTCTGTATGTGGATGAAAAGGGACTTCTTGTAATTTGGGTTTTCCTTGAAAAAGAAACAAGATAATCGTACATGACAAGAACTGTAGAGAAATCGTGTAATTTGGATGGCAAATTGATTGGGCAATATGTACACATTCCAAATTAATTTATTTATATGAATGGAATTTCGTTAAAACTGAACCTTACCGCTTTTGTAGAGTCATGGTTCTTCGAACGGTGGCAAACTTCCAAACGGTACATCCAGTGAAAGTGTTTAAAACCACGATAGTGGTGAATGGAACTGCAAATACCACAACCGTATCCACATAATTCAGGATTGTTACAAATTCCTACGAACAAAAATAAAAACAAAGAAATTCCTTTAAATTTTGGGCTTTTCGTGCGGCATGTATAAAAGTAAGGGATGAAATGAAATAATTTGATTTTTCTCTTTTTGCATATGGAACGAAAGATCCCTTATGATACTGCATAAAAGCATTCCATACGTAGCACATTACCTATATGTATATAATTTAAAGGGAATTTGAAAAATGTCAGGTCCCCAACTACCGCGACTTTTTTCTAAGCGAGCTGATTGTGCCTACTACATCTTGTATTAGTTATGTTCGGAATAAGATATCGATCGGAATGATAACATTGCCTCGTCTAAAGCGCACCGCTGCTAATTCGAACAGTGAGTTCTTATTCAAAGATAAAGAGATTTCGCAACTTCGGTTGGAAATTCAACAATAAACGGGATATCCTCGAAATCATTAAAATATCTCGTTTTATATTTTTTTTCCATCCCTCGTTTTTAGAACTTTTGGTATTGCAAATGCACTTGTTTTAAAGAACCTTTGGAAAAAAAATATTTCAAGACAAGAGATTTTAAAACAAGGTACCTATTATTATACGAGGTATTTTTGCAAAAGATTTTAAATCGAGAGATTGATTAATACAAGAGATTACGAAAAATACTATTGGGATTTCAACGCCAAGAAAAGTATGAAACTATTTCAAATGTTCGCTTTGGTGTTAATGGGACACTTACGCAACTTTCCTTGCTTGTGACAAGTGTTCGGAGACTTTGAAGACTGTTTCCCCCCTTATTTAAATATAAGCAAAGCCATTAGTTTTGCACTAATTTCAAAAAAAGTTCTCCTCTTTTCTCCTAGTAAAATTTGCATTTATTTTCCTATGAAAAAGTTAAAAAATATAAGCCAAACTTAAAGTAAAAAAATAACATAAAAATATGCACATTATATTTATAATGATTTCCTTTTCTATGTATTATATACATAATATCAAAACGAGTGAATACATTCCGATGCACACAAATTCTTTCGTAGACCTTCGATGGGCTGTTGTCTTTCATATTGAGTGTGAACTTTTCATTCTGAGTTAACTTTGACATTTGTTTGAAGTGAAGATGCATTTTAATTGTACTTTGAAGCTTCACATAGATTTTCGATTGTTTCCCCTTTTTAACTTTCTCCATTACGTAGTAAGAGAAAGATATTGTATTCGTACAAAATTTCGAACTCGAGTTGTTAATCAATTCTAACATTACGATGATTTAAAAAAGTGGGTCGCAGAATTCTGTCCGTCTGTCCGCCTGTCTGTCTGTCCGCCTGTCTGTCTGTCTGTCTGTCTGTCTGTCTGTCTGTCTGTTTGTCTGTCCGTCTCTCTGTCTGTCTGTATGTCCCGAGGCCTACAGCATAAACGGCTGCCCGCATTTTGTTTAAACTTCGGATTTTTAGTTTGGGGGCTTGCAGTTCGGGGCCGTTTTTTTTTTTGCATGGTAACCTCAATATTAAGGGTACTTAATTTTACAAAATTTTCATACCAGTTTGATTTGTTCGAAAACGGCTTCAACGATTTCAACAAAAATTTATATTTAAGCTAAGGTAGGTGAGGTAAACATAACTGCATGCTCAGTTTTCCCGCTAAAAAATCGAGTAACGGTACTTTTGAAATCTCCATATATCTCGAAAACGGTCCATACGATTCTACCAAAAATTCATTTCTAAGGTAATATGGTCATTTCTAACTTAATAGAAAACTCAGTTTTTCTCTGTATTATCGTAAAATGGATTTTTGAAAAAAGTCATTTTTGAAAAATATAGTTTTCTCTAGTTTACCTCAAAACGGCATGATTTTGACCAATATGCAAACTTAGAGTAAAATTGATGTTATCAAAATTATTGCGTCCTTAATTTTCAATTCGAATCACTGGAAACGCTCACTTTTAAAAACTGCTCATATGTATCTCAAAAACTCTATTTTCGATTTCGATAAAACCCTAAAAGCAAAGTAAAGCTTACATTCCGAACAATAACTTGTACTCTATTTTCAGGTAAATAGTTAAGCAATAGTATTTTTCAAACTAAACATTGCAATATTTGGTACTATTTTGTCTGCGAAATTTTACAAAAAACCGCTCTAACGATTTTGATCCAAATACATATTAAGGATAAAATAAGTATTCTTAGTTAGATCCCGTACTTATTTTTCCTCAAACAACTCTAAAAGTGACGTGTTATAAATATTTCACAAAAATGAGTACCCAAATCTCGATCTGTATTCACATTTCTAAGGTAAATTTTTAAAATAATTACAATGGCGCTTGCAATGGAAGTAAAATAAAATCTATACGCAAAACATCTTTTTAGCTAATATTTAATAGTATTGAATATGCACCCTAAAAATAAATCTAACAACTTGAAATGTTTACAATCAGGCAACTGTCAATTCATTTGCACCCAAAATGTTGATGAACGAGAAAGTTACATTCGACCCAGTCGTGCACTTTATTTTTTATTGAAGACCAACAGATATGCACCAGCGTGGACAAGTGAAACCGTCTTAAAAGAAAGAAATTATCTTGCAGTTGTTGTCAGATTGTTGCCATCATAATCCGATTGTCGGACGTTTGCACTAGTTCAAGTTCGTGACGCTTCTGTCATCCGTTTAAATAGTCGAACACAACCATTATAGTAACTATGGATGATAGAATAGAACCAAAATAGACGACCGACCTTTACATCCGGCTAAACTTCGGGCGCAAGTACTTCTTGTTTGGGACAGTCGCGACGTTTATACATGAACTCATTTAACACTATCATGCTTCCTCATATATTTCTATTTCTGGGCAACAATTCGGACATCAAAAGTCATCGGTTATATCACCTGAACCTTAAACATTATCCTATTGCTCGCATTGAGCGTGGAAGTGTTAGGATTGGCAAATATTTGCCCCACAGCATGTTTAGTTAATGTATAAAGCATAAATAGAAAAGTCGGAGCAATCTGTTTCACAAACAGCCCCCACGACAGGGGCTAGGCAATCCATTAATTAAATTCTCATTCGCTCGTTACGCATAGAGAAAGTACACATACCTAGACCTACACTCTTCGAAACCATGGTAAGTAATAGGCCATGTTGTTCCTCACAGGAGGTAGTTATAATTCGCCCCCGCTGAGCAAGAAAATTTCATAAAAATGGTATAATTGACATTTCGTGATCATAATCTTTCCCTTTATTATTATGGGCGCAATGGAAAAGAGCAAGTATATAAGTTTGGATCAATATTAACACTCATTTTGAAAACCGACCGAATATAGAGTTTCTTGAATTAGTAGTGTTCACTCATACATACATTCCCTATATTCGGAATCCTTTGTGTGAGCTGTCAAGTTTCTGCTGTCATTAATGAATACATTTTTGTTTTTATCTGTTGTTTTCGTTGAGTTATTCGGGTCTATGTGGATTCCTACTCCAAAAAAAATTCCATTGTAAATTTGATTTGATTGATTCAATCGAAACAGAAATACAGGAAGGAAGTGATTTACAGCACCCTCTTGATTCTACCGGAATTCCTCTGGCAATAGTATTTTTTTTTTTTTTTGTAATAACTCTTGGCGTGAGTTCGACCTAACATTCAGTTATAAATTATGAAAAGCACACCATTTTTATATTAAATTCCGATAAAATTTCCAATCAATCATTCAAAACTCTCGGAAAGTATCCTTAATGCCACAAAGGGATTGAAATTTGAGACGTGTTGAAATCCGTATTTCAAAAGAGCTTTTATATGTACAAAGTTTTGAGTAAATTGATCACTAATAAATTAAACAGAACCCCAATCACTTCACTTGTCAGGCGATTTTTTGATATTTTCACTTGCGCCTTATTCCCTCGGGTTGTAACTAGCTTAGTTTTTCATTTTCATTCACACTATCAGACTTTGGAACTCTTGACCCTCTTAAATTCGAAATATTCCAATCCGCCCTTATTTTAAAAGTGCAATCCTACAACATTTTTCCAACCCATTCCACTAAATCTGAACCTTCATTATCACCTCCCTTTCTCAACCGGACCTCTATATCTCACTTCTTAGATGAAGATCCATATTGCTAAGTAGATTTCAGATCTGAGATTATTTTAAGTACTACAAAAGATTGTATTTTAGTGTACAAACCCATTAATTGAAATAAATGAAAAAGATTGCCATCGGAACGTTAGACCTCCGAAATTGGCAACTCAGTGATAACGCTACCATTTTAAGAACAACATCCCGTTGAGTTTTATCAATCAAAATGAAAGCTATCGAAAGAATGATTGTAGCGGTTGTCGAAATAGAAAACATTTTTTTCAAAAAGAATTTCAAGACAATTGGTAAAAACTGTTAACTACGAAATAAAAAATGAAAGTTTTGGAAGTAAAGAGCGCTACAAAAGTATGTTTTTTAAATTAAACAAAAACGGTTTTGGATATCAATGAAATTCTTTATTCCTGTGAAAGTACGTTCGATGCCATTATGTATGGAACTCGATTTCTTTTGCATGGGCACCACGGTCACGCTTGCAGAAGTCCAGACGCTGAACCTAATTTTCGACGGTTTTCAAGCATAAATCGGCCGATACTGCTGCAATTTCACGTTCGATATTTGTACGAAGTTCATCAATCGTCGCTGGCTTGTTGGCATAGACCATAGACTTGACGTAGCCCCACAGGAAATAGTCTAACGGCGTCAAATCGCACGACCGAGGCGGCCAAGCGACTGGACCATTTCGTGAGATAGCACGTTCTCCAAACTTGGTTTCCAATAAATTGATTGTGACATTCGCTGTGTGGCTTGTGGCGCCGCCCTGTTGGAACCACATGTCCTCCAAGTCCATATCATCCAATTGGGGCCAAAAATATTCGGTTATCATTGAACGGTAGCGATTCCCATTCACAGTAACGTGCCGGTCATGATCATCACGGAAGAAGTACGGCCCAATGACGCCGCCGGCCCATGAACCACACCAAACCGTAATTTTTTCGGGATGCAATGATGACTCATGGAGTACGTGTGGATTGCTGCCTGACCAATACCGCATATTTTGTTTATTGACGAAGCCATTCAGCCAGAAATGAGCCTCATCGCTGAAGATGATTTTTCGATGAAAATCCGAATCATTTTCAAGTTGTTGCTCAGCCCAATTCACGAACATACGACGCTTCTGGTGGTCAAGCGGCTTCAGTTCTTGCGTCAATTTAATCTTGTAAGGATGTAGGCCAAGATCTTTTCGCAAAATTCGCCACAACGACGTCACAGAGATGCCCAACGCTTGAGAACGACGTGTGAGAGACATATTTGGGCTTTCTTCAACTGAAGCCTCAGCGGCAGCAATATTCTCGACACTACGGGCACTTCTTGTCTCACTGGCACGGAAACATTTTGTACTGTGCCTGTGGATTCAAATTTTTCCACTAGACGCTCAATTGTTGATCTGCTAGGACGATTATGACGACCATAAATTGGACGTAGTGCTCTTAACGTTGAGGCCACTGACTCCGAATTTCGGTACTAAATTTTAATAATTTCGACTCGACACTTCCTCATTAATCTGGACAAACATACCCTGAAGAAAAATTAGTCGCCATTGTCTCATCAAAGAACACCTGCACCCCATTGTCGTCTCACCGGACCCTACATGCAGACGAATGCCCTCTTTACGTACTCATGGAATGACCGGTACTCTTTACCCTTGAAGAACGAATCGTTACTCTAAAAAATCTTGCTGGCATAAACAACCCCAGAGAATATCATTTTCTTCCAGATTGCCTTCGAAGTGCAAAGATGCCTCTAGGACTTCTTCAAAGGCAGCCTTTTTTTCGAAAGTGCCAGAGGCCCATTAAATCTCTCCTCCGAAGAATAATAATCTATCTATACCAACCTAGATTATTCACCCCCATCGAGGTATTGCGTTCGGAAAGAAATTCCGAAACGAAAGTCAATTCTGTTCGGAACTCAGATTGCGCTCAAAGTATCCGTTTCGGAGTAAAATAAATGAAGCATATAACCGCGTTCACTTTACTTTAAGATATTCTGCTCGTTTGGTTGTCGGAGAGCTTCGGAAAAATGTGTGGTGTAGCTGTCAAAAGTAAGTGACATAACAAGGAGCGCTATATGTCATCGGAAAATTTGTCCGAAAGTTGAATCGGAACGGATATCTCGAATGGTATTTCTCCGATTTCCAACAAAACAGAGAAAATTCCATTCCGATCAGATACCTCGATAGGAAGGGTGATTGTCGCCTTTGCCAAATGCGTTGTAGCTCCATCCTGCTGACACTAGATGGCGGGGCTATTTTGACGTGATGCATTCTGTTGGCTGAACCAAACTACGCATCGGAGTAAGTGCCTTTGCGTATTAATGCAGCACTAATCGTTTGCACATCCTTCAAAATGCAAATCAACATCATCGCATGTTTAAAAATATTTTTGTCCTTATTATGGATATAGCATTGTTTTGGATACCATTATACCAATTAAAAGGTACGAGTATTCACTTAAATTTTTCAAGTCCGTTGACTGCAGCTCCGGAAGTAGCTTGTTGTAATCCCCCATTAAAATTCGGTATAGTAATGTACCTAGACACTTGGGTCATACTGTACACCTGTCATCAGGGTAACTTGGTGTATGTGTAATGTATATATGTATTTTGAATAAAAACCAATTGTAATCTGGCAGCCATCGGGTCAACGTCTTTATTTCATAGCTGATTACAAATTTTTGGAATTTTCCTGCGCAATCTGTCATCCACTTCTCACAGCTTCTTTTTTTTGCAAACGTTTCGGTGAACTTTTGATCGTGGATGATACGCGACTGAATTCAACTCCGAAAAACGGTTGACTGGGGCTCTGACCATAAACTGTATTAAAATATAAAGCGAACTGAGCCGCCGAAAATTCCAAATTCATGGACGAACTCAAATTCTGTTTTGTTGAGCTTAATTCCTAAGCAATATTCGCTTTGGCCATTTAGGCTGAAACACAACGGATCAAACAAAACGTTTTGTTTTTGTTCATAAAACAAGAGAACATTGTTCCTTTCTGTACGTAAATTTGTCGAAACATGGATGGAGAAAAATTGTTACTTTTCAATCGAGACAGGAAGATCTACAATTATTAACATAGAAAATTGGCAATAAATATCCTTTTTGTTTATTTCAACGCACACCACCGGAATCAAGAAAACAAAACGTTTTATTTTGTTACATCCTGTTCCCCTTGTTTGTGTTTAAATAAACAACGTGTTTTTTTTTTTTGTTGGAGGTTGTTTCTATCCGTTGGAGCACTCAGACACAACTACTGGTCCATTGTACTGGCAAACAGACACCTTACTTTTATGTATTTAGTTTTCCCATCTTTCGAAGAAAGAGGAGAAGGAGCTTCAGTGATGAAGAGCTTAGATGTTCGCCACTCACCACATCAGCCCCAAAGATCCGCCACCTGGTGCGAGCAAAGGCAGGACAGATGGTGGTGTCGCTCAAGCCCAATACATTTAAGTGTTTGGCAAAAGCTTGGTGGCCCAAAAGGACGCCCACAAGCAGTCTGCAGTCAATTCTCCTAAGGGGTAGAAGGAAGGACGCCGACCTTTTGCAGATGTCCGGACGCAGTCGTTTAGTCTGCCTGCACCCAGCACAGTCACGCCACCGACACTCGTGTTAACGGGAAACCCAAGTATCAATGGAAGCCCTAACCGCAGATGCAGGCAGACCCAACGCAGGTTCAGGTCCTGAGAAAGATTCTTCTGAACTCAGCCTGGCAAGCTCATCAGCGATCTCATTTCCCTGGATACCAGTGTGACCTGGGACCCAAACAAGATTCACTGTGTTTAGCCTTCCTACCGAGTTCTTCTGAACCCAGCCTGGCAAGCTCATCTACGATCTCATTTCCCTGGATACCAGTGTGACCTGGGACCCAAACAAGATTCACCGTATTTAGCCTTCCTACCGAGTTCAGAGAAAGCTTGAGTTCGAGCACTAACTTAGACGAGGTAAGAGGGTTAAGCAGCGCTTTTAATGCAGCTTGGCTATCACTGCAAACGCAAATGCTTCTAGACCTCCACCTTTTTGTCTCAATATAGCGCATCGCCATAAGGATAGCGAGAATCTCCGCTTGGAAGACAGACGCATGGTTACTAATGTCTAATGTTTTCGCTTTCCACGTGAATACACGAAGGCATTCTTTCCCTGGTTCAGAGTCTGGCCGAAGCCAATCCGTTTCCTGAGCAAAGTTGACGTGGTAGTTTTGTCGCAGTAGGATTTCTGGTGTCATTGCGTCAGACGGCATATCCATAAGACATGGGTCAAAGGATAATTCTCGCACAAGTTCTTCGAAATTCCAATGCGCGTTGTACCAAAAGCCACCTCTCTTCAACCGAGAGATGGTTTTCAGCGTACACCCCATGATAAAAATGTCAAGAGGGGGGAAGAGCAGTCACTTACTTGTTACGTGATAGAATCGGGTTGCCTTCAGATACGTACAATGGTCACGCATTTCAATAATATTTTTTATTCCTAGAACCCAAACATTTTATACAAAATTGCACAACTGTACGGAATAACAACTATGAATACAAACTTATGTACGATTTCTCATCAATCAAGACATGTATCATGACATCAGAGTCTCGTAGGTTCATCCTGTTCCTGTTGCTACAGCGAGAATATCACAAAGCAAATCAATTATATAGATACTCGTATCAATTGAATCAGAAATTGGAGATCAATTCAATAAATGTGTTGTCAGTTTATAAGGCATCTGAGTGCTGCGCATGTTCTAATTTTGACTTGATTCTATGTATAATCATTTTCCACCTTCGCACTAAATATTTAGTAGGTCACAATGGGTAGATTTATGTGGAAAATTTCGCCATTATATGTTCGTAAAAATAGACTTTTGTTTGTTGCACAGTTCTACTTTGGACTTCATCACAACCAAAAACAAAGTTAAATATATACCACAGTTTTTATGTTGAGAAATATTTTAATATAACTTTCGTTTAGGTGTTCCGTCATCAACGACTTTCACTGTAGCTATTTGTACGTGAAACGTTCTATAAGGAGAAACTAAGGAAAATAACATAAAATGTTGGAAGTAATAAATCGCTTCACCATATTTGAACATTGAAAAGGGGTTGCCATCTGTGGCGTATTTGTTTTTTTTTTTATATAAAAAAAAACTTAATACATTTGCAAGCAGGCCCTTCTTGTACACGGGAAGGAATTATTGACTTCCTCGGTTTCTCCTGTGATAATTTCACGGACAGCGGAAATATTCCCGGCCGATCTGGCGTTCCTTTCACGTACTTCTGATTATTTACCGCCAAACGTTGGAGAGTCGACTTTCAAAGGCCACAAAGGTAGAACCGACATGCACTCAGTTTGATAATAAAATTCTATTATTTAAACGTGCTGGTCAATTGTGTAACCATGTGCCATGGTGAATTGGCATCAGTGACTGAATAATAAATACCTACCAGATAATGCAGACTCCAGCAAAACAACATGGCCGCCACAGGCAACTAATATGAAATTACAAAAATCATTTCAATTTGACCACAAAAGGTTTTTAAGTTTTGACTTAAGCTGTGAAATAAAATCTTTAATAAATTTGGACAACCTAATACAATTTTCGAGCTTATGCCCGTTTTTGCCAAGTGCGAAGAGTTTAAAACTGAAAAGGCAAAAACAACTCTCAACATTTTTGTATACTAGTGTGGCGAATCAACATCCAACATTCTTTGCGAACAGAGCCACAACAACACCAAGTTCTCCACTTTGTCAATGAGGGCGTTCAAGTATCTAGTTTAGTAAGTCTGACAGCTGTCGCACTAGTTGTATATCTCGGTTTTGATTGGCTGAATTCAATTGACGTTTATAGAGGGGTAGCTGACGAATCTAGTCAAAAATTCATGACTGAGTACTAAGTTGACAGTTCGCATATGTGGCTGACGTAGAAAAAGTGACGTTCCCGACCAATCTAGATTTTGCGTTCAGGTTACATCTTAACCAGACCAATCTAGTCGACTTAAAATAACTAGAATCTTAATCAGAAAGAAAGATAGCCCAGTTTTCTTATTTTCCAGCTGTCACATTGACCTTTTAAGATAACTGGGCTATCTTATTTTCCAGCTGTCACATTGACCTTTTGCCGGTCTCTTTCTTTCTGACAGCGACGGCGAGTAGAGGTTTTTTAATCCGCACACGTGTTACAAAATTATAATTATGAACTTCAATAAATAGAATAATCGTCAGTTTGAATACTTAATTCTTTTGTTCAATATGACACATATGGCAAACTTTATAGCTGAATATTTATTTTAAACCATCTAAGGTTTTATATATAAAACGCCAGGCATTATTGGCAAAATAACAAAACCTATATTTTTAATATTACTCCCATAAAGAAAAAAAGTAAAGTATGTAGTAATAAATATGGTAATTTTATTTTTTTTTTTTATTGAAATAATTGATCGCAAAAAATATATTCTGACAATGCTGTAATTTGACAACTCGTTCATATCGATGTTTAGAAATAAAAGCAGCGCCCAGCGGGGATACCTTCAACCAATTTTAAATAGTAAATCATGATCCAGATCATTTCCAAGATTTCATACAATTGTTATAAACCATGAACAAAACGGGCCTAACTAATAATCATTTCTGACCTTCCCATTATATATTTTGTAGGTCACAATATGCAATTTTGCATGGAAAATTTAGCCTGGACACTAAAAATGATTATAAGTATCGTGGATCGTCTTCAATCGTCGATTATGCGAATTCCAAATTTATTACACAATTGTTGGTTATGAGTAGGGATCGGATTTCCATGCAAATGCATGTTTTTTTATGAACACCTTGGATGCAAGGCAACTTATTATGTATACGTATCATGAAATTTCCTTTAAAATTACATTTAAACCGTTAGTGCATATTTTACTATAAATGCATATTTTGCAATTTTTGTGCATATTTTACTATATTTGCATATTTTTCATATTTTTTATAATATTAATTCATATTTTTGGAGCATATTGTTCAAAAATTTAACTAGACAGTAAAAATATATCCCCTTTATGTCAGTGCAAACGAAGCTTAATTATCTTTTTCTTTTGTTCATTTCAAAATCTTGAACGATATTCCAACCCCACATTATAATGCACTAGATAAACAAAGCTGCATGTATGAGCTTGATTAGATTGTGGCGGCAAAACATTGAAATAAAAAAAAAAAAAGGCTGTTTGCCTGGGACTGTATGAATGAGATCGAAATTTAAACGATACCCAGAAGCGCCAAAATGGCTATAAAAAGGTTCCGCCGACACAAAGCTAAGCAAAATGAAAGTGTGTAAGTACAACGTGCGTAAATTGTCTGCGCACAATGGGTCGTATGAATAAAAACTAGCATTTGCTTTGATAAAAGATTTTAGCTAAGTAAAAGCCCTTAGCAAATGCTTTGAATGGGTATGAATAATAACCTAGTTTGCTAAAGTAAGTTCGAAAATTCGAACATAGCATTTACTTCGCTGTACATGTCCTTGCCTTGCAATTTCTGTTAATTTATTTTCAAATATTTGTAGGAAAATTATCAAAAGCTATAGCTATAGCTACAATTGCACCTGGAAACATAAATTTTATTTGCCGAATCGCTTTGTGATGTTTGATTTCTTCCTCAGTTGTCGGAAAATGTATCCAATCATCGGCTGGTTGAACTATTTTTTGACACACTTACCAATTAGTTAACGAAACGGCTGACTGATGAACACCAAGATCTTCTCCAACACCAACCTAAACACATAAATTTGTCACTTGTTCATTTGAAACCCCGGATCTCCTAAATACCTTAGGAAAGATTTAATTTTCTGGATATTTGAAAGAGCACCACCACGCGTCTCAAAATCGCCATTTACTAAAAAAGTACTAGCCAAAATGTCCATATTTTCACGCGTGAAACGAAACAATTGTTAGAAGTTATTATCGTCATGTTTATACTGCTTTTTATTAGCACGAACGTTAGCAACAAGAGGTAAAACAGGTATAATGTGAAAACTTATCGCTTCCATGTTTTGTTTGGTTTTCCTGCACGAACAAAACTTAATTTAACTATTTATAAACAAAACATCGAAAACTCACAATGCTTAGATTGTTTTATGTAAAAAACGGTGCGTACAAAATATTTAGCAAAAGGTCTGAGTCAACTAAATAGCACACTCGGAATTTGCATAGCATTTGCTTTGTCTGATACGTTTTATTCATACCGATCTGAATAAAAGGTCAGTGCCGCCGCTTTTCGAGCATGTCAAAAGTTGGAACTAACTCAAATTGGTTTTTTTTTCATACGAAATGTAGCAAATGCTTCTATTTTGACATTTCTCTTGAGTAAAAGCAATTGCTACGTTTTATTCATACGACCCAATGGTGTAGCTGCAGCAGTAGTACGTAGCACTGTTAAAGTAAATGTCAAAAAAGCAGCTCACACTCACGCTTCATACTACTGCTGCACTTACACCATTGTGTGCAGGCATATTAACACGTTTACATGTACAACACTCTACGGTTTCAATGCATGTTTAAATGCATATTTTGCATTTTTAAGCGCATATTTTGAGATCTTTAGTGCATGAAAATCCGAACCCTAGTTATGAGAAAAATTTTGAGTGCTGCTGAAATATTGGATGGGGGCTATTTTCTTCATTGACAAGATGTGCGGGTTGTCCTTTGAAATCAGTATTATGCTAGACAAGGTGCTTCGATAATTGTTGCAATTCTTGTTAAGATTAAAGGACACGACTTCAATAAGTACGAGTATAAACCTTTATTTCAATTAAATTCCAACTTAGAAAAATAGTAAAACAATTATCAAAAAGCGAAAAGCCAATCAGGTTGTGGTGGGAATCAAACTGTTTCTTGTGATAGCCTCTGTTAAGTCAGCTTAACGAGAATACGACATTGATACGCCGCGGCAGTGGTGCCGAATCACATCAATAATCTCTCTTTTGCCGTCTTGTTCTCGTTGCATCGCCTGGCAGAGCCAATCTCGGGCTTCTTACAGCCCACCATAACCATCAACGTCAAATCGGTTGGACGAAATTCAATTTGCTTTTGCTAACAATCGAATCACACAACTGTGCGCTATGTAATCTTTGTTTGCATTATCGAATTGTTGTTTATTTAATGTGTACTGTATCTGGTAATACTTAAGTTGTGAAAACACACTTCAAGCCTATCATTCCCTTTCCAATTGACGCGATTTTGAAGTAAGAAACACTCAACTCCTTTTGACACATCCAGATATGTGACACAATGCCAATTTACACCCCCATTTGTTGGCTACGCCAAATGAATATAAATGTTCCTTCTGTTACATTCAAAGTGAAAATCTAGTGACATGCTGTGTGCAAGTGATTTAAAGTGCCGAGGGCAAAAATACTTGCGTAATCGCCACTGGGTTAGTATTGCTTTGAATCGGAAAAGGGGCAACGAGATTATGTGACGTGGGCTTCCTATGCATGTGGGATTTCTTGGTGAATAGGCGATGACACTGGACAGTCCTTAAGTTGTTTGGGATCCAATTGGTGAATACATTTTTTTTCAATTCAATTGCAATGCTAAATGCTGAGTGCGCAAATATCTCGTTGTGTTTGCAAACAGTAGGTTCATTCGCGTAAGCGGTTTAAATCAAACGCAATCGATATAAATCATTCGCACAAAGTCTACACTCGTTCTCATAAAAAAAATGACAGAAAAAGAGAAAATTAGCAAAATAACGAGTAACGAGCAGTTCGTCTCTTGGCTCGAAATAAAGGGTCCGCCAAATAACTTTTTTTTTTTTTGAAAATGCTATAAAAAAAACTACTGAATATTTTCTCAAATTTCTTTTTTTATTTGAAAGTACAATCCTTCCGGTTAATAATGGAAAATAATTTCATTCAAATGGCTGCCTCGGCTGGCCATGCAGTAGCCTACACGATCGGTCCAATTTTTAAGCACATTATCGATTGTGTGCAGCTGTATTTCACCAATGGCTTCACGAATATTGTCCTTTAAAGCGTCAATTGTCTCTGGCTTGTCGGCGTAACACTTATCTTTTACAGCACCCCACAAATAATAGTCTAACGGTGTCAAATCGCAGCTCCGAGGTGGCCAAACGACATCAGCTCTGCGGCTGATAATGCGATCTTCAAAAACAGGGCGCAAAACATGCGGACCCTGTAGCTCAGAGAATTTTAACCGGCAAGTACTGATAAATATTTATGTCAAATTCACAAAGTTGACAAGAAACGAGCAGACTAAAGCTATATGACTACGAATCTGCAAAATCAAGACCATTTGAATGAGGCTCTCCGACCAACAGACCATTTGAAAAGTTGTGGAGCCAAAAAAATAAAGAATTCCAGTCAAGGGCCCAACCCATAGAAGGAGTCGCATCCGTTGCGGCACCGTATTCGACTGACAGGCTAATCAAATACGCAGCACCAGGGCTGCCGTTTCATCATTTCGTTGAAGAGTATATAAGAAGATTTTTGGGGAGTACCGGGGACGAAGGGGCTGCTGTGCTCGTTCCCTCGAATACGTGAATATTGACGAATCCGTCGATATGACGGATGCAACGGATTCTATGGGCTGGGCCGGGCCCTTTAGTCAGTTCTTCACTCAGCCGAAGAGCCCACAGCTATTTTTTCGTCGAATATAGGACAACGCCGAGAAAATATTGAAAATTAATATTTTGCATGTATTCAAATTAAACAACTAATAAAAGATTTATTCATTTTAAATAATGTCTGGTATTACAAAATATGTCTGAAATATTAAATTTTAATATTGAGGAAGATGAGTTTCAATGCAAAAGTATTTAAATCAAACCCTTATTTATATTTACAAATTTTAATACATTTGTATTCGAATGAAATAAGCTGCAGATTAAAATATAATACTTTCACCTCAAATTCAATATTTCTTTTGCTTTTTATAAACCCATGTAATATTAAAATATAATACAATCTTATTATATTTTTATTTTAATACTTCCTTAGCTTCGATTTAAATATCTATGGGATATATTTTAACACCGAAAATATTTTATTTTAACACTAATTTTTATTGGTTTTAAATGTTACAATACATATAAAAAATTGTCAAGCGTAGGCAAATTCCCTTGGTCTTTTATCACCATTGAAAGTAATCCTATGGAGTGCCGCTGTGCTTCCATTAGAAATTTAAATGAAATAGAACTCATGTAGTCCGAATCATCTTATTAATTATTCAGTCAATTACTTTCTTTTTGGAATGTAATAGCTATATTTCTGATGCAAAGAACTCGAATCTTTAGACCACCATTATCTTCAAAAGCAAAGCGACAAGAAACATCTCTTCTCTTCACAACTTAAGAAAAAAAAAGCAAATATAGAACCTCTTACAAGAATACTTTGAAATTAAAGTAACTTAGAAAATTAATACCGATATATGTATTTGGATGTAATCACTTTGGATCATATTCCGTATTGAAACCAAATGCAAATGTATTGAAGTTGATGGCTTTAATAAGTTCGTACTAAAATGTTATCAGAGTAGATGTTATATTTCAGGTTAACTAGACCAGGGGCCCTACTCTCTATTTTGTTCCGAAAGTCAATCCTATTCGTAATTGCTTTCCGTTCCGCTTTTAAATGGGTACTCTGTAACACTTTCGAAGTATAGAAAATAATACGAAATACTTTTTGCTCCTAAGAATTCTTTTTCTCGAGTCTCTAATTTATTTCGTATGAGATCAAACGAAGTCAAGCAAATATACGTACGTAAAAAAAAAAACTTTAAAAGGAAAAACTATAATTTTTACTGGAAGAATTTCAAAAAAAAAAAAAAAAAAATAGGTAATGGATTCCGTTGCTCTTTGGATGGACGACGAAACTAGGAAAGAACGGTTAGAACGGAAAATTATACGGGACAAATGAAATATTATTATTATTATTGTCCACCAAAATTTCAAACTGTTTTTGTTTGGTATGCATTTTTGTATTAAAGATTCCCTAAAAGTTCAAATGTGTTACTGAAATTCATTATCACTAAGATTATTTATCAAAAACTTACATTTTACGATATTTTTGAATCTTTCCGTTATCGGATTTGTTGTAGCAAAAACAAATTTTCCACATTCGAATGATTTTGACACTCAGAAACGTGTTGCTAGGTACCCAAATTCCACTTTCGGAATTTTAAATCCAAGGGTAGTAGATTTCATTCCGCTTTAAAGAGTACAAAACGTTCGTTTCGTTTTTCGAAAATTTTTATACTTTTAAATCAAAATTTACCGGGTTATATTTTAGAACAAAAATACTGGATTTTAATCTTAAGAGATTAAAGTTCAGAAAATTCGTATTAAAATGAGCATTTTAATTAAAAAACTATTGAATTTTAATATAAATGTATAACAGCAAAAGTGCGATAAATTGGAAATATTGAAGACCAATTTTTGTCACCTTGTAATACTGTGGATGTATTAGAAAACACTCCCATATTTTTAACCGTGTAGTTACTATTAAACGTCTTGGACCTTGCTACGTCCACACCTGCTTTCTTGTATTAAACGCATCCAATGTTATTCATATCTAATGTAATTGAACACCGTGAGACACTTATCCACTAGACTGTGGGAACAGCCGCTACGTCTGTTTATTTTTATCTAAAGTGTGAGACATAATGTTTTCCGTTTCGATTTGTTAGAATCCTGGATACATAATAAATTAGTCGATGTTTGTAAGCAGAAGTGGCCGATTATTTAATTATATATCTACCTACATATTTGCGATGAAATAATAATACTCTTTATAATAAAACTATTGATAATTGACTGGTTATATCAATTACTTCAGTTTTAGAAAAGCATGGGCCTTCAACATAGAATTACTCACTTAAGCTGAGACCATTATCTGCAAGACTTTGGTTTGTAGCATCAGCCTTACATCATCCTTCAACTCATCTATTATTTTTTAGGTTATATATCGCACCAAAATTTTTCTGCGGCTTTTTGTCTTTTATTTCGCTTTGGAAAAATGAAATGTGGCCATCCATTGGTCTTATTTCACAAACTGATTTGGTATTATTATATTTTATCAAATTTTAAATATGGTGAACTTTACAAAAGTGAAATTAAAATTAGCAAAGAAAAAACACAAAACACATCAAAAATATATTTTTTTATGTTTTTTTTGCAAGTATCCACAATGTTCAATTTGAAAACGGCAAGCAATTTGTGAGTTTTCGTGCATTAAAAAGGTAAGGATGAAGATGCAAAGGTTATGAAGATGCGTTGTTATATGACATCTCAGCTTGATTGCCCGCTTTTCCTCACCAGATGTAATTACACAGAATCAAATTGATCAGTAAATCGCACGTATTTCGTTTCTTCAAAATACAGAATCATAAAAGATTACACAAAATGCTTCATAACGAATATTCAAGCTGCGAAAGAGTCAATAATTTCCTCCTTAGCACCAGTCATAAATTTTCATTGACATTCTTCGCAAATGTTCCCATTTAAAAGTGAAGAGGCTTTTAATGTTTTTTTATCGGCCAAATGTTTGTATATTTTTATTTTAGCAGCAGAACCCATCCCATACCATTGGTAAAAAAAATCGTCTGTAAACTGAATAGCTTTGAGAGGATAAAAAGATGATTTCCCAAGCGCACTTGAACTGAGAGAAAATAAGGTTCATTTTTTAAAAACTGATGAGTATGAACATGAACACCTGACCTGCAATGAAAAGGTTTTTTTTTTTTTTAATTTTCGAAATTTTGTTTTATCAAATAATCAGCTTTCAGGTAACTAACTTTTAATTGGCTTAATGAAATTCGGAAGCAAGGTCGTAGCAGTGAGAGTTTTAAATATTTTAATGATGTACTTCGGCACAAAAAGTTCTGTGATCGTTTAAAATCAAAATTACATTATGATAATCCTTTACCAAAAAAAAAAGAAAAAAGAAAAAAACACGTTTAATGTGAAAGCTTCCAACAATGGATTCGTTCGACGAATAGTTGGATAAACAGGGGTGTCACCACGTAACTTGATACAATCGAGTCCAGTCGATACAATCGAGCTCTGGCAGCACCTAATTTGTTTCAATCGATTATCCTCGATTGAGACAAATGATGATTAACTAATTCACCTGTCTCTGAAAGTTATAAACTGCCAGAATAAAACAGTTTTATTGTATGCCTACTTAACAATGTACACTGCTATTCCATTTCTAAGTTATCTCATATTTTATTTGAATGTATGAAATATGCAATATTTAATTTACAAAAAGGATATGCAAAGCCAGGTATCTACAGCCCGGGGGCATTCTCACACACACTTCGTGCGTAAGTCCCACACCCAGTCCGATGTAAATCGGTCTTGTCAAAATGTTCTTATCCATATGGATTATGGGAGGGCTGTGCTTTGTTATTTATAAGCCAGATAACAAGGAACCTTTTGTCTAAGAAACTGTAACCCCGAAGCGGAACTATGTTGGAAAGATTAAGTCGACGCGATGCTCCTTAAAAATGTGTTGAATCAAAAATTCAACAAGTACCCCTATTGAGTAAATTTGAATAAAACCTTATTTATGAATAGAATTTTGCGGACTACGATTCATAGACTCATATCGTATATATATCGAATCATACTGAGACCACCAATTTTGGCCGATTTCCTACAAGCTATATATTTATGGGGTGCGCTAAGTGCGCTAGTATTGTTACATAGAAGTTCGTATTGGCAAACGTCACGTAACTTCAAAAATTCCGGCGCACTTGGGCAGTGTTCGTAGAACTTTATTCTTTTAATTTGAAATTGTTCGTTACGTGTGGATAATATATTTTTTTTAGGAATAAATGTAGATACATTTGCTTTAAATATTCATGAAAAATTAACAATGTAGATTAATTCAGGAAAAATAAAAACATTTTGAGCAAATTTTCATTATTTAAGAAAAAGTACACATGAAATCGAAAAAAATACCCAACCATGTTTGTCCTAAAATATTTCAAGAATATAAAATATTTAGATGTATAATAACTAACCAATAGCATTCAGTAATGCAAAAATGTGATATTCCCGAACTCGATCACATTTCTCCACGGTTGACCGAGGTTGGCAGCATTTTTTTGTTGTATTTTTTGTATGTTTTTGCATGCCACACGGACTCTAATTGGCATGACACCGATATGAAAGCAAAAAGCGGCAAGAGGATTGCGAGTTGGGGGTCTCACTATGATTTGTCTCTGCTACGATTGACATTAAAAGTAAAATCATTCCGCTAAAAAAGGCACTTAAAGTAATATATATGTACGGGTGCCAGTGTGCAGTATGTACACAAAAAAACAAAGAATATTGTTCATATTGAAAAGCACATAATCCTTACTTTTCACTTATTCGATAACTACAAGGTAGTTTTAACATTTAATGTAAGATGTCGCTACTACGCTTGTCGTCTTGGCCGTCAAAATATGCATTTCCTTTTTTTGTACTAAGCTACATTCGTTCTCTTTTATTTCTCACCCTCCACGAGGTAAGACATCAAGCTCCGAAAATAAAGGAAAAACTGAAAGCACAACTCTTTCTTTTTTCATGTAAATTCCTCCACGAGGAAAATTCTACCGACCAGCGCTCAAACCAGGGTCTACCCTAAAGCACCCGCACGAATATTATTCGTTCAAGAATGGGTAATTTTTTAAAACTTAAATAAGTTTTTTTGAATAAACATCAGTTTTACCTCAATGTCAATTAACATCACTTAAGTTATACCCTCATTTACAACATCACGCACGCGCATTTTGGCACGAGGCGGCACAGAGAGATCCGTTTGTCCGCAAACAATGCTAAAAAAGGCTGAGAATGAGATCACAAATCAGACGCCTAAAGTGTCATGGATGTTCTACCCATATTTATAGATACTCGTATGTAAAACGGAAATAGACACAAGTTCCGGCGACCAAAATGTCTGTAATCACTGGAAAACATTTCTATTTCTGATTTAAAACATATGAAATGAGAGTGGTAATTAGTGGCAGTAAGCTAATCAATAAAGTATACGAAAGAAATAAAAAATTGTCCGTTTCGGAAACCATTTTGTTTTATAGGAAAGCGAAATTTCGAAATCCATCGCTATGAAAACCCCAACATGCTGAACTTTCCCATAATTCCTACCACGGAAACAAAATGGCCGACCAAAATATGTGTCACGTATTTTTGCGTGTTAGTTAATGCTGTCCGTTTCAGTCAGACGGGTATTTAGAATTGGGTATCCATGTTAGGAATGTGTGATGTTGTAAATGCAGTATAAAGGGTGACCAGATGGCAATGATACTTTTTCCATTTGTTATGTTTCACCAGCTGCTATTGAGTGAGGTTTGCCATTTCATCATGTATCGCGTCACGCTTGCCGGACGCAAGGAAATTATGAAAAAATGCCTTCGAAACTTCTGCTCAGTTGTAAATACGCAACGTGAATTTTGTCGAGAGGTCGGTCGTCATCATGGCTTCAGTGTACTTCGTCACACCGTGGAAAAGTTTGAGCGTGAATGCACTCTTTTGGAACTTAAGCCACTAACCAGTCAGAGATGGTTGCGAATAAAGAAAACGGACACTATCGAAGAAGATCCAGAAATGTCGTTTGGCGCTGATCAGCTGAATTGGTAAAAGAGTGAAAGAGGTAACCGACTTTCTGTGGCCAGAGCTCGACAACATCGACTTAAATGATGTGCTATTCCATACGTAACTGCTGAATGCAGTTTGAAAATAAGGACAGCATACATTTTTGTTGTTGTTTTATTTAAATTATTTATTAAGTGTTTATATGCAATTTTGGGTTCGATCTAGACGGACATCAAGGTAGTTTGATTTTTAGTGGTATCCGAAAGACCATTCTTTCGACAGGAAGTTATTCAGATTAAACTTAAGTAGAAACATGGTTGCACAAATATATTTTCTGGTAACGGAAATTAGTTTATTAAGGTCCAAATTAAAGAGGGAATTATATTGGTGCGGCGTTAAGATTTGTTTTTGTCTATTAAGAAAGCATCAGCAGATTTTTCCCTGTAATTTATCAACTTTATTACTTTCCTTATATTCGCCTCTAACCATTGTTCCATGTGTTTGTGTAGTATTCTCTTCTTTTTTGCTACATGCTCATTGCTCACATTCCAAGGTCTTTTAAATTTAGTGACAGCTCAAAGATCTTAATCAATTTAATATTCATAGAATTCAACGACACGATAGGAGCTGAGAAACCTTTTGGTGTTTGGAATGAGATTGCGGTCGTTGCTCCTTCAAAAATGTTCATCTCTGATGTACAACTTTTTATTATTAGGGTTCTGCGATTTCTTGCAGATTAAATAATTGAGTTTACTTGGAATACACTCCTTCCGTCAATTGTTCTATCTTAAGTACGTGTAGATGTAAAAGGAACAACCAACAAATTTTTGCAAGTTAAATTCTTATTTGGTTTGGATAACTCAAACGGGGGAGCTATTTTTCAAAATCAACGCACAGATTCATTCAGATTTTAAACAAATGGGTAGGTTTATAAATATTCGTTAAATTTGATTCAGCAATGAAAGCCAGTCAATTGACTTGAAGTATATATTTTTAAGATCCAAGATAAGGACTTTTCTTTGCACCGTCATGGAGATGTCTACGTTCAAAGACAGACCTCAAAAGGCTTTCAATTGGCGATAAGACGTCGTGCTTTTCATGTCATCCACTGGCCAATCTTTTTGCTATTCCTATTGAAGATTAATACAAACAACACACTTTACTTTGAGATGTTTGCAATTGATGGATGTCTTTAAATAGGCGGGAGAATCGTGCCTCAAATGTTGTTTATCAGGAATTACTACACTTGACTAGGCCTTCAGTAAATAAAAAGGGGCGATTCAGCTGTTGGCAAATTTGTATTGGACCCTGATTCCACAGCTACTCTTGGTAGACCGCTAGAGAGGCACATTCATAAACGACAGCTTGGGGGTGAGGTCGTTGCTTCAGAGTATAGGTTAATCAATGTGCTGCCGATTAAACAATTTCCATCCTGCTGTACCTCAGGATTTCGTTCTTGTACCTATTTTATACGATCTGTATATTTCTTTGCTCAAAATCGATGTTAAATAGTGTGAACTATATGCCGTTATCTACTCCATTTTCGTATTAATTCAAAGCTTTACACTGAGAAATATGTGCAAACTATTTGACAAAGGTTTAGCCTGACTAATGCCCGAGATTAGACCTTTTCGTCATTCGGCCTTACTAATAATCAACCAATAATATTGTCGACTATTAGTTAGCTGGCAGTTTAAATTAAAATGTACAGCATTTTTGAAATGGTACCAATAAATAATTTGACCTCCACCTTTACTAGGACGCTGACTTTCCGTTGAATCTATTACATTTGCTGTCAATCGTTGTCAGTTGTCAGTAAGTTTGATTTCACCCTACAGTAAACGATTTCCTGGCAATTAAATTTGTTTATATACCTATACAAGCAGTGTTCCCAGACTTTGAGGACTGTTTTCTCTATTTATATCAGCAAAAGCATTTTTCCTCCTATTTGAAATTTGCACTTGTTTTCATATGGAAAAAATTGAAAAATGTTACCTTTTTTATTAAGAAGCTCAAAATAAGCATATAACAAATAAAAATCACCTATACATATTTCCAATACAATAATATCTATTAGACGAGTGAATGCATTCAGATATGCACAAAAATTCTTACGTAGACGTTCGATGGGCTGTTTTCTTTCATGTTTAACATGAACAATTCATTCTTTGAAATGCTTTCGTAATGAAAACACGTTTTAATTTTATTTTCAAACAATTTACGTTTCACAGAGTTTTTTTTTTTATTTTTTTCCCCTTTTTTTTCAGCTGGTTCTCGCTTTCCCCTTTTTCAAAGGCATTTAAATTGACTCGTTTTCCCTCAATCTGGGATCAGTGGGAGTCTTTGCATTAGCTGCCAGACTTAGGTCGCTTTTTATCAATCTTCCGACCATGGAATATTACTGAGAATAAGTTTGTTAATTTCCTTGGAAGATGATCCTGTTAAAGTATTCGACCTTTTGTTGGGTAGCTGACAATCAGACAAATAAGTGAAATGCTAATCAGACGTGAGACGCCAATTATTATAGGATTGATGGCACATTTTACTTCCTCTAGCTGGTTCGATTAATACATATTGTTCTATCCAGTATACACTTATGTGTTGGCATCCAATACCACCATGGTGTGTAATTTGGCCTTAGCACGCAATAAGCATTACGACACCGAACACATAAAGGAAAATAACTTTCCTGAAGAAAGGAATATAGTTTGATTTGGAATTACTTCATAACTTTTTTCATTATCATTTGTAATAAGGCGTCTCTTGTTGCTGCCGCACCTCCAAGTCGAACGAAGGTTTTCAAATCAAACAAAACGCCTTTCTATTGTAATGAAGACTCAAACCCTCATCGATTCTTGGAAGAAACGTTGATTGGGCAACGAATCGAAGGTTTGCTTCTGCTATCTTTTCCTTTAATATCATTTATCTTCCTGACTTGTAAAGGTCAGTCAATTAAGCTTCACCCGATTTATAAAGGCAATCTTTACGTTTACTTTATCAAGATGTTTCAACGAAGAGATATCGTGAAATAACACTTTGAGTTTGGTTCGTTTTTAATGTATACCCGCGATTGATTAGGAAAGCTTGTCAATGTCACAAAATATCCAAGGACAGTTTAATTACAAGTTACGTAGTAGGAGAACGAGTGTATGAAAGTTCTTTCCAGTCAATCAATATGTCCAATGGGCAGTAATTTGCATTTTAATTAGAATTACATTTCTCTCTTTCTTTGTAGAAAAAACAAGAATAAAAAAGTGTTCTTTTTTTTCGGTATACCTTAATTCGCTTTGTGCAAATATGCTGAAAATAAAAATAAGGCCACTCGCATGTACTTCTAAGTTGAGGAACTTAAGAGCGTTTTGTGTGCGACTAACCCAAATTGACAAGTCATGAAAGATATAGTTATATAGCTACTACGTGTTCTCCAAGGAAGTACTCAAAAGTACGTACTAGCTAAACTCCCAGACATCACTCAATAGTGAATAATATATTTATTTGTGAGTTTTTTATCTGCTTCTGGTGGTTACCTCAAGCGCCATTATACTCGTACCATAACGCAAGTGTTGGCCATATTTAATCTGCCTATTGAATTTCACTGTAAAATGTGCAAATGAAGAATCTTTGAGCCCAAAAGCTCTATCTAGAAAGTGCAGTCTCGCTGTAATTGTAACATCAAAATTGATTGATATCTCCTGTTGGAATAGTTTCCAAAAAACAATACTGGTAGGCTTTAGCTTTCAAACTACTACAGAAAAAGCGCGTGTATTTGTGGAACTCTAAAATTGATTTATTCAATTTTGCTTCAATTCCAAGAAACGAACATTTCTAAAAAACTTCTTTGATAATGGAATCATCCTTTTAATTCTAAGCCTTTGTTTACCCCCATCAAACAGTAAGCAAGTGGAAAACTATGAAAACTATGCACAAAAGTGACCTGCATTTTTTCAGAATTTCAGCTACAACCTAAAATTTCAGAAAAAAAAAAAAATGTTTGTATATCTCAGGTTTGATCCGTCGAAAACAGAAAGGTTTTTTCCACATCGAAAAATATAACCATACCACGTAACTTTTAGAAGACTATCGCGAAACGATAGACCTCCAAAACCAGCAACTAATTGCAAAAAGTACTAGTTTCACAGTTACATATATGTGGGATGGCAAGCCAGACAGACGAACGGGACAGTAGGCTCACATGTACAGTAACCAAACACGACGATCACAACCAAGTCGAGACTAACGATGCCACGCACCAGGTGCAAGCATAACAAAGAACAGAACAGTAGACACATAGTACACAGTTAACACGAGAACAAATACACACGACGAGACGAACGACGCCGCACACCAAGTGCGAACATAAAACACAGGCACACAGACACACGATCACGAGCCATAATTAGTAAAGCTATAAGTAAAGTAAAGAAATTGATATATGTAAAGCAGCAGGGAAGGGAATCATTATTCTACTGGTTTCCATCGAGGGCGGTTGTATGTAATCGAATAATAAAGCTATAAGTAAAGTTGAAGTGTGTATTTTTTTATTTTAAGAGGAACCGGAACTCAGGATACTCAAATCCTACATATAGTTCATTCTTCACAAATGTACTACGATAATAAAAAATAAAAATCGGCCTGAACATAACTTATTTTGATCACCAAAGAACAGAATTTTGAAATAAATGTGATGTTCTGAAATTTCATAAATTTACAAAGACGAAAAAATGTCTATCTGCTAGAAAAGGACCCCAATCGCGTCTACATTCGTTTTGAAACAAAGCAGTGAGTACCCAAACATGTGAAAAAGTAGCGACCGCTGAGGCCACTGTACGACAGATAAATAAACAGATGAAGGTGACAGAGCATCGTTCGGACTTTTCAAGCTAATCGACATTTCGAAACTTCGTCGGCTATAACCCTGTAACGTTCTACAAGAACACCAAACGCCTTGACGATATACTTTGTAAAGGGTGTCCCGTAATTCACGCAAAATGTAGTTTTGATAGAAAATACAGATTTTAAAGCTTAAATTTTTTATTGATTCATAGAGTATACAGATTGGGGTTATGTATGGAATAGCGCATCTGATAAACGGCTGGCAAGCACATACTCTTTTATTGAAATTTTCTATGACCGTTTCGCCTAAATGTGGCTGAATTTCATTAATAAACCTCCCAATTTCCTCTTTCAAGACGTTGGCGGTCGAGAGCTTGTTTGCATATACCTTTGACTTCAAAAAACCCCAAAGAAGAAAGTCCAATGGCGTTAAATCGCAATATCTGGATGGCCAATTTTGATCGCAAAAAACGGCCGATTACACGACCAGGGAATTACTCATACAGCAATTGAATTGTTTCTCCGGCTGCATGGCATGTGGCACCGTCTTGTTGAAACCACATGCTGGTCACATCCATATCTTGTAATTTATCCACTAAAAACTGGGTTATCATGTCACGATAACGAACACCATTAATTGCTACTGCCTGACCAGCCGCGTTTTCGAAGAAGAATGGTCCGATCATGCATCCAGCCCAAAATCCGCTCAAAACAGTCACGCGTCGTGGATGCATTTGTTTCTCAACAAGTACTCGTGGGTTTTTTTGAACCCCAAATGCGACAATTTTGACGATTAACGAAGCCATCAAGATGAAAATGAGCTTCATCACTGAAGATGAAATGGCGGACTGTAGCTGACAAACCTTCATATTTTTAAAATATTGCTCAACAATGAAAATGCGTTGTTCTTTCGTATAGCGCTACATTTTTACTTACCCCGAACTGTCAGCCGTCACATTGTTCTCTTTTTTTTCCGTTGGCATCACTGTATATGAAATGGCGCAAAATTAAAATTTTGCATGAATTATGGGACACCCTTTATATCAGAAACAATACTGAGACCACCAACTCCGGCCGATTTCCCGTTACTTAGCCTACAAGCTATATATTTACGGAGTGGTCACATTTGGTGCGCTAGAATTGTTACATAGAAAATCGTATTGACAAATGTCACGAAACTTCAAAAATTCCGGCTCACCAACACACCCCCAGTAGATATGAGCCACTCCGCTGTGGGCAAAGTTGCTGGCAGAGTTCATAGAATTTTATCAGTTAAATTTGAAATTGTTCGTTACGTGTGTATGGAATTTTTTTTTAGGAATAAGTGTACATTTGCTTAAAATATTCATGAAAAATTAACAATGCAGATTAGTTGAGGAAATAAAAAAAACATTTTGAGCAAATTTTCTTCATTATTTAAGAAAAATTTACACACGAAATCGAAGTTAATGATATCCAAAAGCGGAAAATACACAACCATGTTTGTCATAATATGTTTATAGTAAATATAACATCTCCTTTAGGTAGTTTAATTAACCAAACAAATCAAATTATTCGCCATTTAACAATTTATAATGACTAACCAATGGCATTCAGTAATAAAAAAATGTGGAATTCCCGAACTCTTTCACATTTCGCCACGGTTGCCGCGGTTGGCAGCATTTATTTTTGCATTGTTTGTATGTTTTTGCATGTCACACGGATTCTTTTTTGACATAACACCGATAGCAAAACAAAATGGCGAATTTGAAAAAAAATTACGGGGGGCCAGCGGCAAGAGGATTGTGAGTTGGGGGTCTCAGTATGGTTTGTCTATGCTTTATATAGTATACGAAAACTGTAGGTTTGTGTTGTGCCTCTGCCGCCAATTTTAAAGTTCGGAAAAAAACGTTGCTGCAGAAAGAGCAAACACGTTAAAGATGTTTACGCAACTGAAGATTATTTCCAAATAATGATCATACATTTTCATAAATCATACATTTATATTGATAAACGATATAGCCACAGAATAGGGTCTTCCCTACATAATTTAATAAACACAAGAAGTGTGAACTGACAATTTGTCGTCTGGGATTGAATGTTAACAGGAAAAATTATATGCACGCAAATAAATACAATTTAAATATAACAGGAACTAGTTCCACCTTGCAATTACTTTGGCTGAAATTAAGCGAACCCAAATTCAATTAGTCTTGAACACAAGCCCCTTGAATTTGCAATCGATACATACCTAGAACTTACTACTTACCATTTTACATAAAAAAAAAGAAGATTGTAGGGTAAAACTATACAAAACGCCCCAGTAATGTATTGACATATAACACTCATCAGAAAACATGCAAAAACGAAAAAAAATTGTTGAACAGAAAAAAAAAAATAAAGAAAACGAAAAGTACTGAGAATTACCACAAGACCGTTTCTACAGAAGACTGGATTCAGTGTATATCTTGTCAAAGTTGGTTGCACGAGTTTTGTACTATGTACTACATACCCAATTGCAACAGATTTGGCCGCAAGGCGAAGCGACAGGCCATATTACATATTATCTTATTATAAATATTACAAAACCAAATAATTTAATGTTCATTACTTTATAATATTTGTTCCTACTTTTTCCTTAGGGGCGTTTTGTCACTAACGCGGGGCTTTTTACCCAACGATTAAGTTACAAAACACCCCACTTAAACTTTTTTTTAAAAAATATATAAATAATATATAATAATACATATTTTTCTACAAATGAAATTGCCAAGCCTATGAAAAAAGACTTTCTATTTAATAAAAGAACTATCATCTTTGTTTATTTGAAGATTCTAAACAAGTGGTTCGTATTGTATAGTTTTACCCTATCGTTTTTTAAATCCTACACTAAATTTAATTTTAAAAATGGGAACCAACACAGCGCCAAGACTTTTTTTTTTTTTAAATATTACTGGCTCGCCAACGCGATAAAGCTGCACCTTCGACCTGAGAAGATCTATTATGCCATAGGATCAGAAAAGGTTTGTTTAGGCTATTAGAGTTTCTACTTTCCTAATGTAGCTGATGATGATTTCAGCAGAGGATGTCTTTACTTCTTCTGGGCTTATAATTTCCCCGAGAAAGTTCCTTCTAATACCACAAATTCACACCAAATATGCTCAGTTGTTTCGTCTTCTTCAAGACACTCCGAAGAGTCGGCTACATGTATTTTATTTAGGTGATATCGCAAACCATGGTGCCCTGTTAGGTAGCCAACTTGACTTTTGACATCATGCCTACGTAGATTTAGAATCTTTTTGGCATTATTTCTGAAAGGTTTGATTACTTTTTTGGCCTGTCTTGGGCCTGGGATGCTTTCCCAATGTGACACTTGTTGTGTTCCCAGCTTTTTATGGCAAGGTTCGCCGCTGATTTAGAAATTGCACAGTAAGGTTCCGGTCCTGTAAAAGGTGTTTCCGAACCTCTTCTGGCCAGTTCGTCGGCTTTTTCGTTTCCTTCAATTCCTTCGTGGCCACGAACCCACCATATTTTCGTATTGTTTCTGGTGCAAAGTGTTTGGAGGGTATTGAAGCAGTGTAAGACTGATTTGGAGTCAATGGTGGGTGAGCTAAGGGCATTTATAGCTGCTTGACTATCCGTGAATATATGGATGTTTGCGCCTTTTATACCTGATTTGTAAATGAGGCTTGTGCATTCTTTAATGGCATGGAGCTCTGCTTGAAATACGCTTGGGCTTTTTCCCATTGGTATTGAAATATTTTGGTTTGGTCCGAATATGCCGGCTCCGACCCCTGAGTCCATTTTGGAACCATCCATATACCACTTTATGCCTTTTTGGCAGTTTGGTGAGCTACCACTAACCCACGCCTCTCTATTTGTGATCTCCGTGAAGAATCTTCTGTTAAAACATAGTGTTTTTGGGAGGCGGTAAAACTCCAATTATAAGAAGCTATTCAAAAAATTGCAGAAAACTACAAATAATATAAAGTTTCTTGCTAACAGGGAGTGCGCTTAATTTTTAGCTTGCTCGTATACCTAATAAAAGAAATTTATTGTATTCATACAATTTTTATTTTTATTTATTTTTTGCTCGCCCGACTTGGGGAAACTTTAAATTTAAAAATCAATAATAAACAAATATTTAAGTTGAATTAAAAAAACTCAATATTTGGTTTTAAGTGATTAGTCCAAATAAACTTTTGATACATCCAAAATAATTTATAGAAATTATATATTTTAAACACAGTTTAAAACATGATTTTTTTCTTCTCTTTCAGGTGAGTGCTAGCAAAGATAGTGTGCATAAAATGCATGTAAGTACACATTAACCTATTCCCGTTATACACAAATAATACAAGGAAAATATATAAAATTGGTAAATATTTCACATTTCGTGCTGGATAGTTCTTTCTGAACTTTTATTCAAATGAACTTGAATTTGGTATTGAAATAGCTACTGTGCTGTGCCCAATAAGTTAATTCTCTTTGAATTAATTTCCCCTCCAAAGCTGAGTTTACCTAAGAAATTGAGATAATTGATACATTTACTATACAATACAGTGAACGTTCATTATAACGAATATCCGATATAGCGAATTTGCGATATAACGAACGCTTTTCAGATTTATTTTATTATCTCTATAAAGCGAATGGTTTCCATGATTTTTTAACCGATGTAACGAACGTATATATCAATCGGATTAAAACCATAGGTAGTGAATGACACCAAACATTTGATTCGTTGGACGTCCACGGTAATTAAAAGGGTGAGTTAGAGTTTATGTAACGACTGTTACCACAATATATGAATTTCAAGTTATAGCCAACTTTTCTGACGTGTTGTGATGCCTTTCTAAAAACCTTTTCCCTAACGGCAGTAACGAGTCCCTGAACATTCATGTCACTACACGAAGTGAGCGCTATAAATTTGAAGTGTTTACAAATATCCCTCTTGCGGCAGTACAAAGTGCTGCGTCTTATACATTTTTTTTTTTTTTTTGGCAATATCCTCTTTTGATATTCTATGGTAGTTCGTTCAAATGTAATACAATGTATAGGCGTGAGCTCGTTCGTGTGTGTCATTATTTATGCTATTAGTTCCCAGCGCGTTTACGGACACAAAGAAATGAGGCGAGTCTGCCATTCCTATATATTGGTATTCTCGACCTAGTATCGGCTTTGAAGTGTGAATCCTATTTATGAGTTATGAGGATTGTGTGGGAGCTACAGAAATTCAGTTGTCTATTCTTTGGACCTCATTTCTAAAGCACGTCTTTTTTTTTTTCTTGAACCCACGTTTTAGATTCAATACCTACTATTTAATTGCGGTGACTAATGGATTTCACATGAAACCCCTGATTTGATATGTCAGCTAACGCGGTGCGAAGCAATTCAATGGGGGTATAAAGCAGCGCTGCGAAACATGAACAGAGCTGCGACCTTTATAGACAAAAGAGGCGGAAGAATATGGGAGGAAGGAAAAGAAAAATCACGAAAAGCATGTGGTATTAAATAGATTTCATTTATCTGTCCTCGTTGAATGTTGGATTTATCATTGGCTTAAGGAAAACAAATTGTTCATATAATAAGACGTATTGCAAGTGTTAAGGATGGTGATGTCAATTCATACCGGTATTAGCTTCACTCCTCATGAGGGGGTAATTGGGAGGACCACAAAACACTCATTCATTCAGAGAATCGCTCAGATCAGTCCATTGCTGTGTTACTTTGACATTGGAAACAGAAGTTCAAATACGATTTAACAAGCTTAAACGAATATCTAATCCGAGTCAGTAAACTGAAACTGTAATTTAATTTCCATCTTTCCTTCTTTGTAAACAGGAAAGTGACTGAATGTCATAACTGTTTGTGATGTGATGTGTACACATCACACATTCTTTACGAAATTTCCAAATGGCTTCCTTTTTCTCAAGTAAATCTCTTTGAGCTTAGAGATTTGTGAAGGTACCCCATCGTGTTTCTGTGTAAGGCTATTTATGGTCGAATTACTGCTTTTATTTCCTATGTGCTGGAATAATCTGACTAAAATTCCATTTGCTTTGATGTGAATGAATAAGGTCTTTTTATTAATATTTCGTTTTTAATCAAAGACATTGGGCCTTGATGGGTGGACTCATTTTCGGGAATTCATATATTTGTTGTCATCTGGTGAGTTATTTTTGTCAATAATTGAGTTATATTTATAACTTTCCCGATTACGTAGTAAGAGAAGGATATTGTATTTTTACAAAATTTCGAACTCGAGATGTTAATCAACTCTGTCTGTCCCGTATGTCCCTAGACGGCTGGACAGATTTGTTTCAAACTTTGGATTTGGAGTTTGTGGGCCTACAATTCGGGGTGTTTTTTTCACGTTAACCTCAATATTAATGGCTTCCCATGTTACATTTTTAAGCCCGTTTGATTTGTTCGAAAACGACTCCAACGTTTTCAACGAAAATTAATGTTTGAGCTTAAGTAGATGACTTTAACATGACTGTGTACTCAGTTTTTCGCTAAAAAATCAAATAAGGGTACTTTCGAAATTTGGACATATCTCAAAAACGGTCTATACGATTGTAACAAAAATTCATTCCTAATAATAAGGTAATATGGTCATTTCTAACTTAATGGCAAACTCAGGGCACTCATTCCGTAATTTTTGCGACGATTATCGTCGAAACGATAGACCTCCAAAAGCAGCAACCTAGTGCCAAAATGACGAGTTTGAGACATTAATCCAGTTCATATTCCACAAATGTAATGAAAGCTGACGATAGCGAAACAAGTTCGGACAGAATATAACTTCTAATGGCCATCAAAGGTTCAAAAAACGATATCGTTCCGACGATTATTCTCACACGGAATTATCGTTCAATGGATTTTTCAAAAAAGGATTTTTTTAAAAATTTGGTTTTCTTTAGTTTATTTGAAAACGGCACCAACGATTTTGACTAAAATTCATGCTTAGAGTAAAATTGATCTCAGAATTTCAGAATTATTGCGTCCTTAATTTTAAATTCGAATCACCGAAAACGCTATTTTTTGAAAACTGCTCATATCTCGAAAACTCCCTTTTTCGATTTGGTTAACACTGTGAAAATCAAGTAATGCTTACATCCTGAAAAATATCGAATACTCAGGACACTCATTCCGTAGCGCGATAGAAGTCAACGATCTCGTCATCAATTTGATTTCCACTCATTCCGTAGCGCGATAGAAGTCAACGATCTCGTCATATATTTGATTTCCGTATTCCGTGACTCTATCACTATCGCCTCGTCTATCGTTTATTTTACACGAAGAGAGAGAGAGAGCATTGAATATCTCTCGGAAACTCGCAATTTTAATTGCTCTTATGGATTGCTGTAGCTGTACTATCACTATTAACGTTGTAGTTAAAACAAATATTGTGGATGGCAGCATTTGCTAAAAAAAAACAATTTTTCAGCGGTCGTAACAATTTTTTTCTTTTTTCAAGCAGAATTCTCCGTCGACCTTTCCACAATATTTCTTGCTTTTGAGTGAAATTCATACAAAATAGGTTTAAAATGCAGATAAGTAGTTATTTAAATATTTGGTAGCATTTCAAAAATATCTGAAGTCAATTATTCTTCTTGAAATTCAATAAAAAATCTTCAGCTGTTTGCAAAACATACAAATCAATGCGAAACAATCTCATCGCTCAATTATTGAGTTCCTTGAAGCAAATGTTCAAATGTCAAAACGATATCATCTGGACGATAGAGGATATTGTATTATTGTATATTTTGATCGTAATATACAGTGAGATCGTATTTGTCAAAACATCCGCCTGATTTTGATGATTTCGGAGATTTTTTTTTTACGGAAACCATTTCTGATAATTTTTAATTGGATCTTTTGGTAATTTGCGAAACATTGAACAGATAGATAGATAGATTTATTGACTAAATATCCCATCATGTTTAATTTTGTTTAAACTTATAGTCTAGTGTGTTTGGCATTTTGCCAAACAATCTCCCAGATTGTTGTTTACATTTAAATACAAAATAGATTTATAAATATTGTTGTAGAAATGAATTTAAAAATGTTCAAAAGTATCAAAAGTCGCCTTCAATTATACGTCTTCAATATCGTAATGCATTTAGATCATATTTGTGTAGGACATCCCATCCTCTGAATATTTCTTTATACATAGTAGATTATTCAAGCTGACATTTTGCAGCCCAATCGCGATCTGCATCGTCATGTACATAAGAAAACTATCCGTGAATTTCGAATAACAAGGCTCCGCTTTTGACTGTGACTGGATGATTCACTAGAGCGAACTCCTGTGAGTTACGATTGGTCCCACCATTGATTCAAAATCGTAAATGCTACAAGTTATTTCAATAAAAGATATCAATTTTGGGTGGGACAAAGTGCGCCAGGTCCGCTTGAAAGTATAAAGAACTCATTTCGTAAGCACTGGTTTTGAGAGGTCTTTAGTCTTCATTGACTATGATGTACAACACATAAATTGCCACTGTTCTAAAAATAACATCACCCAATAAACCACAGTGAACCTAACCAGAGTACTCGCAATAATTGTTCCCAGGCACAAAAAGGAAACCTACCTCAGTTACATTCCAAACATGACTACATACAACGAAGAACGAAGTTTGTCTTAAATCTTTAACGCTGCTACTTTCGTCATAGTCACGAAAACTTTTAATCAAATGTGTAGTAATATAGTAGTAGAAATATTTACGTTATTATTCACGTCGTAACTGGGGGAGCCAAATCAAAACACATTTGTCGATGTTAGGAAAAGCATTTCCTTTTTATCCCCAGGAAATTGAACATAACCTCCTCATAATAACAGCATAAAAGCTTGTTTGTTTGGATAGACAAAAGTGTTTCCGAGTGCCTTTGTCTGTATGTCACCATGACAGAGTCGGTTAGAGTTGAGCTTGAAATTCGGTAGAGCAAACTTAAACGAGAACATTTTTCAATGAAGCCCCTGTCAAACTTTTAGTAAATGTAATGTAGTGCTCGCAGTTGAATTTGTGTCATGAGCTAATAGGACTGCGAGTATTTAACTCGAATTGAGTTCGAATAACATATGAAGTGAGAATGGCAATTTCGAAAATTTATCGAAATCTTGACTACCTTAAAGCGAAAATGGACAAGTTACGCTGGGGGCACGATTTTTGCGTGCGATGCGATGCCCGCACGCACCACATTTCTGTGCGGGGAATGCGGAAGTGTCCAACTACAAGACGATAGTGCGTTCATGCGGGTTGCGTTAAAAACTACTTTTTTTTAATATAACTACCTATTCAGTTCTAAATGACTTTATTTTCAGCCCGTAAGCCATCACTCTTGGAAAACAGCTTACAAAAAATAAGAATATTAAGAAAGAAGAGTAATAAATAAAAAACGAATGTTATATACAAAAACAGAGTACCGAGTTTTATCATTTGTACCCACAATTGCGAGCGGATGAGACTGCAATGACGACGAAAACATTTGACAATAAACTTTGAAAAACGTAATAAATATATGATATTTGTTATTATGGTACAACAAACTTTCAGAGACCTATATCTGTTGAAGAAAGGCTTTTTCCTCTTTCAGAATCAGAACCTCATTATTAGTTTCCGCACGATAAATGCGAGAAAAATCAAATCAGTTTGATTTTCAAACAATACGTGCGATGCGGAAACGTCGCAATATCGTGTTTACGCTGGCATCTGTTTGATTTTGACAGCTGGCAGCATTAATCGCATCGCAACGCATGCCGGTGCTTACGCTGGACATAGCGTTAATGGGCTTCATTCTACCGGAAAGTTATTGGCACTCAATTTGAAGTGGCCGACGAAGAATTATTTTCCCACGTCACCATCTCTGCATGTGAGGTTACATGTACAACAAAAATATATAGCATAGACAAACCATACTGAGACCCCCAACTCACAGTCGTCTTGCCGCTGGCCCCCTCAATTTTTTTTTTTCAAATTCGCTGTTTTCTTTTCCCATTTGTGTTATGTCAATTAAGAATCCGTGTGACATGCAAAAACATACAAAAAATGCAAAAATAAATGCTGCCAACCGCGGCAACCGTGGCGAAATGTGAATGAGTTCGGGAATACCACATTTTTATATTACTGAATGCCATTGGTTAGTCATTATAAATTGTTAAATGGCGAATAATTTGATTTGTTTGGTTAATTAAACTACCTAAAGGAGATGTTATATTTACTATAAACATATTATGACAAACATGGTTGTGCATTTTCCGCTTTTGGATATCATTAACTTCGATTTCGTGTGTAAATTTTTCTTAAATAATGAAGAAAATTTGCTAATTTTTTATATTTCCTCAACTAATCTACATTGTTAATTTTTCATGAATATTTTAAGCAAATGTACACTTATTCCTAAAAAAAATTCCATACACACGTAACGAAAAATTTCAAATTAAACGGATAAAATTCTATGAACTCTGCCAGCAACTTTGCCCACAGCGGAAGTGGCTCATTTTTTTTGGGGGTGTGTTGGTGAGCCGGAATTTTTGATGTTTCGTGACATTTGTCAATACGAATTTCTATGCAACAATCCTATCGCACCAAATCGTGACCACTCCGTAAAAATATAGGTTGTAGGCTAAGTAACGGGAAATTGGCCGGAGTGGTCTCAGTATTGTCTCTGATATATAGAAATGGTACCCTTCAGTGAATCTTTTTATCTCGTATGGCGCCTAAACTGGAAACAAAATTCAAATTGTAGATAATTTCCAATTCCACTCTGCATCGATGATAAGCAATGAAGAATTTTGTTTTACGGTCAAAAGTATTCTTTCAAGTATTTTAATAAGGTTACACTTTAGGTGAAAGCGAACGTTTGCATAAGTAAGCCAGTAATATAATGGCACGATTTTAATGTATCTCAAATTTCGGTTGAATGGCAAAATCGCGTTTTACTGAGGTACCCAGACAGATAAATATAAATTGGAGTTGGGAGAATCAATTTAAATGTCTGCAAATCGCGACGAGCTGGACAAATTGAGTTGCGACAGACAATTAGTTTTTATTGAATTCCCCAAAAGTGTCCTGCGGCAAAGTTAGTATTATATAATTGGACACGAGTCAGAGGTGTCTTTAAAATTGTTGCTAAGCCGAAAAAGGAATTTACCAAGTTGCCAATTTGGGATAATACATTTACGACAAGAATTACAAGTAATGAAATTTTAATAGACCAGCAATTGAGTTGAATTTATTGTAAACGATAGCACATTAGAACGATGCCATAAAGAAGCTTGGATAAAGATAACCAATTCGGACCTATAAAATATTACCCCATAAAGTGTCCTTTTCATAATGTGCTACGCATATTTTCATCTATAAGGAGTTACTGCCAATGCGAAATTATTACGTCCAATATAATAAGAACATGCGTTGACAAAGCTAATCGAGCTGGTGTGTATCAATTCTCTGGTAAGTTTAGGATTATTTTTTGACAAAAAAATATTTTTTTGATATTTGATAAACTCCAAGAAGACGATATATATCCAGAATGCAGGTGCAGGTCGAAATGTTTGTGTTTGCTTTTGAATACTTTTGTGATACTCGCATCTTGCATGCTTGTCCAATATCAAAACGACTGCAGTTTTTTTTTTTTAATTTTAAAGCAAATATTTTCCTGATAGAAATTGCGAAATGATGTGTTCGTTGATCGGTATAATTTCCATTTTATCCGGAATTGTTTTGCAACATTTATATGATATTAAAAGTTTCGTTTGATAAAGTGCACGACTGGGTCAAACGAAACTTTCTCGTTCATAAAAAGTTTGGTAAACTAGGTAGGTAAAAAGTTCAGGAGCAACCGTACATAAAATGTAAGACTAGGTAGTGTTAAATAAAATTCCCTTTGGGGTTATTCATCTGGTATGGCTTTATGTACGTGTACATAACAAATAACAATGTGAGTTTTTAAAAGTTTTAGCTCTCTGTAACTGGCAGCTAGAGCGCCTACTGTACTATTTATAAGCTCTTAAACTTTAAAAGGTTTTTGAGGGCAAGGACCGGCTGGACGTGTATATGTGATTGTGAGAGCTCCAAGTGGTTGTAATTATTTTAAAGTGCATATTCAATATGGCTGAACAAATAAAAAGAGCAGTGGGTAATATTTGTAAAATGAAGTTGTGCATGGCTGTTATTGCATTTTTATTGGCAGTGCGGTATTGAGTTCTACAAAAATATGCGAACACAGATCGGGATTTGAGTAGACATTTTCGAGAAATAATTAAAAAACTGATTTATTCGAATTTTTGAGAAAAACTTAGTACGAGATATTATTTAGAATTAAATAGAATATTATCTTTAAAAAACATTTTGGTCAAAAGTTTTGGTTTGGTTGGTTTTTGTAAAATTATTCAGACAAAACAGTAACAAAGGAAATACTATTGCTGAGCTAGGTATTTACCTGAAAACTGAGTTCGGGATGTAAGCATTACTTGGTTTTTAAAGTTTTAGTGAAATCGAAGACGGGGTTTTCGAGATATGATCAGTTTCTAAAATTTGCGTTTTCGGTGCTTCGAATTTAAAACTAGGGACACAAACATTTTGAAAACATAAATTTTACTCTAAGTATGCATTTTGGTCAAAATCGTTCTTACCGTTTTGAGGTAAACTAAGGAAGACCAAATTCTTCGAAAAATGCCTTTTTTCGAAAATTCATTGTACGGTAGTATAGAGAAAAACTGAGTTTGCTATTAAGTTAGAAATGACCATAATAGTTCAGGAATGATTGTTTGTTACAATCGTAAGGACCGTTTTCGAGATATGTTCTAATTTCAAAAGTGTCATTAGGTATTCGATTTTTTAGCAATAAACTGAGTATGCAGTCACCTCAGCTACTAAAGCCAAAATATAAATTTTGGTTGAAACGTTGGAGCCTTTTTCGGACAAATCAAACTGGTATGAACATTTTATATAGGAAGTACAATTAATATTAAGGTTACCGTGGAAAAAAAAAAACGACCCCGAACTGTAAGCATCCAAACTCCAAATCCGAAGTTTGAACGAAATCCGGGCAGCCGTTAAGGCTGCATAGGCCTCAGGAGCATACGGAATAGAATTTGGATACAATTTTTGAGACCCACTTTTTTGAGTTGTGCAAATTAAATTCGTTTGAAATTTTGTGGTTGCTTTGCAAACAATTGGTACGAGTATGTTCGTAATACACTTCTTGTCTATTTTACTCGCAGCTGTGATAAAAATAAGCCAAAAACGGGGGGAAATTTAGTGTCATACGGACATAACGAGTACGTCCCTAAATTCGTCAGAAAAATAAAAACTCCCCCAAACGAATGGATCTTGGTCTTATGTGAACCTCTTGCGCGTCACTTACTTATTTTATGTGGACCTTCCCCTCGTGCCGTGCATTAGTTTTATAAGATAAGAAAAACCTGCTAAGGAATTATAATTCAAATACTTGGTTTCATTTCAATTTCAATCCTTGAAATTAATGCAGTATTGGAAAAAATCCCCAGCCCGATGTGGGGGTGTTTTTTAGAATAACCATCATCCTCATAAACAGTTTAGCGCATAGCTAATTTCCCCCTCGAGGCATGAAACAGTTTTCTTCTTTTTTTAAGAAAACACCCTTCAAATATCGTATTCATCTGGCGGTGGGAACAAACAGAACAACAAAGCTCCCGTTGGCCAAAAAACGGACCGACAACAGTGCAAATAAATGCCCCTGAGATCCAGATAAGACATAACAAATTTCTGGATCTTTTCATGCCTGCTCGTTTGTTCTCTGGAGTGTCGATCTGGTTTTACACTTTTCGTATTATGAATATTTGAACTGTTTATGGAGATTACATTTTCTGCCTTCTAAAGAATGGAAACAAATAAACATCGCACAAATCAAATCAAATACGACTGCCCATGCACAATAAAAACTGGCAGCAATTTACCTTGTACTCAAGTCGTATATCACAAATGGTTGAGTTCAATTTGGATTCGTACTTGGGACTGGAAACAAATAGGAACGGCGTACAATGCAGGCACCCCACCAACGTGAGTCCAACCAGCACAATCTTAGCCCTCTTGACGGTGCACATAGTCTGCCTTTTCAAAGGATACATCACAGCAATGAATCGTTCTACGGTGAACGCTACGACAAACCACACCGAACAGAAGCTGCATAGGCTGCTGAAGAATGTAAAGAATTGGCAAACGAACTCGCGATTATAAAAGTGCACCTCCACAAAATTTAACCATTGCGCGAACAGGCCAAACAAAAAACACGTATCACTAACAGCTAGGGCTGCCAAATAGAAACTCGACGACAGCTTCTTTAACTTTGTTTTGAAAAACACAAACACTGACAGAATGTTGCCTATGCTGCCGCTAAAAACCAGAATCGGCGTATAGTACAGGGATAGGTAGTCGCCGATAAGTTCCACCGTGGATATTATTTTCGAGTACGATTGCTGCTGCTGCAGGTCGACAGTTGAAGTTGCATTCGGTGCGGAATACGTCCTATTAACCTCGGTTTGGTTGCTTATCCAATCTGTGTAGTCCATTGTGTTGGCGTTTGTCAAACTTCGTCTGACTGTTGTTGTTTAGCGGACTCTTTCAAATTTCATTGTTTTTTTTGCGATACCTATTTTTATTCTCTCACCAAGCCGAGCATTCCCAGCATTGTTAGTTTTTATTTATTCTAAACAATCTGCCGATGAAGCTGTAAATGTTCGACAACTTTTGCACGCACACGCACTTTTACGAACATAAAATTTCGCATTCATATTCCTTGTTGCTTTCAGTAAACAAACGCCTTTCTGGCTTTCTCTGAAATACAATTTCGCTGCGAAACTGCGAAACGTTTCGAAATACTTTAAACACCAACAGAGGGAATTTCAAACTCAACAGATGCTAAAAGAATATTCCGAGCAGAACACGACCGAGGACTACCAGATAACGTACTAAAATCCATGAATGAAACTGTTTTATATTAAACGAGCGACTTGGCGCCGAATTCAGAGGATATACAGAGGGAAAAGCTCTTTTCCATTGAGTTTTCCAGTCGGCGCAGGAATATCACATTGCCACCCTTTTTAGGGGCAAAACTCGGATGGAAGTTCTCCGAGTACGACGTCACGGAAATAGGTAAACAGCAACAGGTTGCACCCCGTCGCGGGTAAGGGTATGTGGCAGAAGTGCAATTAAAATGAACTGTCAAGGTCGGATTTGTTTACCAAATCAACATGCAATTTGCGCACCCCCCACACACCTTTACAAATATATCGGGTGGAATTTGAAAAATCGAACCAGCACATGGCTAATGGATTTTAAAAATAGGTGATATTTTTATCTCTCAATTTGTGTTCGACAGCAAGGGAAATTTTAAATCGTTTTCTATACCAGTGAACGCACGAAGAATACAACGCAGTGTGTTTGTTTATAAATATTCAATGTGATTTTATTATTTGCCTCAATAGACCTCAATTCATAATGCATATTTGTTGGTCATGACTTTTAGATGGACAGATCTTCTTTGGGGCCATTTTTCCATGAAGAATAACCATTTCTAGAGACAATATTTGCGATAAAGAAAGGTTTTTCACCCTTTTCTGAGTCATTAAAATTTGTATACTTAGGCGTGTCTGTGTCATGGATGATTTTAAGCACAAGGTAAATTAAATTTTTTCGACGAATCGACACAAACCTTGGGGTTGGTGAAAGCGTTTTACTTTTGCCTATTTATTAGCGAATTTAGATAACCATGTGCAGGGTGAATGTGGATAGTACCTTGACTGCGGAATGAGTTTCTATAAGAGATTGTTGACAATTTGGATGTAAAGGACAATTTCCCTGCATCGAAGAATTGGTTTTAATAAGGTTTATCATGATTTCCCCGAAATTCGGAAGCCAGTTTTCTCTCTTTCAACTAATTGTGCAGTGTGAAAAGGCATCAGCATTTGTTTCAGCGGTTTAAAACTGTTTTACTAGTGCTACCGAATATATTCGATCTAGATGTTATAATAAACGTCCATAGGAGGGAAAAAGCAGGACGAATCACATTTTCTGTCTATTCCATGTCACGACAATGACTCTTTAGTAGTTTACTGGACGGGACTGGGACAAAGTATCACTAAATATACAGTGGACAATTAACAGTACCCTCAATAATAAAGGGTGATTTTTTAGCTGGTTTGGTTTTGGCAACACTGGTTTTGACAGCTGACGTGTGTTTAGTACCTTGTGTCACTGTCAAACAGCTTCAGTTTGGTTTGCAATTTAACCATGGATCGTCTTACAAATGAACAACGCTTGCAAATTATTGAATTTTACTATCAAAATTCGTGCTCGGTTCGAAATGTTCATCGCGCGCTGCTTCCATTTTATGATCGGCATTCTCGACCTTCTGAGCAGTCTATTCGGAAGATTGTGACCAAATTTCGCACCAAATTTACTTTGTTGGACATTAAACCACCAACACGTTTACGTACTGTGCGTAGTGAAGAAAATATTGCGGCCGTATCAGCTAGTGTGACAGAAGACCGCGAAATGTCGATTCGGCGCCGTTCCCAGCAGTTAGGCCTTTGTTACAGCACTACGTGGAAAATTTTGCGGAAGGATTTGGGCGTAAAGCCTTTTAAGATACAGCTGGTGCAAGAACTAAAGCCAGCCGACCTACCACAACGCCGAATTTTTGGTGAATGGGCTCTTGGAAAGCTGGCCGAGGATCCGCTTTTTTATCGAAAAATTGTGTTCAGCGATGAGGCTCATTTTTGGTTGAATGGGTACGTAAATAAGCAAAATTGCCGCATTTGGAGTGAAGATCAGCCAGAAGCATTGCAACAGCTACCAATGCATCCCGAAAAAGCCACTGTTTGGTGCGGTTTATGGGCCGGCGGCATTATTGGGCCATATTTCTTCAAAGATGATGCGAATCGCAGCGTTACTGTCAATGGTGAACGCTACCGAGCGATGATAACAAACTTTTTTTTGCCCGAAATAGAAGTTCTTGACTTGCATGATATGTGGTTTCAACAAGACGGTGCCACATGCCACACAGCACGCGAAACAATGGCGCAATTGCGAGGCGAGTTTGGTGAACAGTTAATTTCACGTTTCGGGCCTGAGACGCAGCCGCGGTCAACATTTGCATGAAATTATCTTTAAACATTAAATTGCAAGGTTCAAACTATCGATTCAAATAAATATTTCATTCATTTTTTCGAATTTTTTGTGTTTTTTTTTTAAAAAAAGTTCTAAACCTCTTAAAAAATCACCCTTTATAAAGGGCTTTTCAACAGGGACGCTACAAAAGTAGAGCGACAGGGACAGCAAACGACGCCGAATTTCTTGCCGCTCTTTTATCATTTATCTTCAGTAACGTTTGCCATTTCATGATGGAAAGATATACGAGCCATCAACGAGTCGAAATTATTAAAATTTACTACCGAAATTCGGAGTCAGTGGCCTCAACGTTAAGAGCGCTACGTCCAATTTATGGTCGTCATAATCGTCCTAGCAGATCAACAATTGAGCGTCTAGTGGAAAAATTTGAATCCACAGGCACAGTACAAAATGTTCCCGTGCCAGTGAGACAAAGAAGTGCCCGTAGTGTCGAGAATATTGCTGCCTCAACGTTAAGAGCGCTACGTCCAATTTATGGTCGTCATAATCGTCCTAGCAGATCAACAATTGAGCGTCTAGTGGAAAAATTTGAATCCACAGGCACAGTACAAAATGTTCCCGTGCCAGTGAGACAAAGAAGTGCCCGTAGTGTCGAGAATATTGCTGCCGCTGAGGCTTCAGTTGAAGAAAGCCCAAATGTGTCTCTCACACGTCGTTCTCAAGCGTTGGGCTGAGCAACAACTTGAAAATGATTCGGATTTTCATCGAAAAATCATCTTCAGCGATGAGGCTCATTTCTGGCTGAATGGCTTCGTCAATAAACAAAATATGCGGTATTGGTCAGGCAGCAATCCACACGCACTCCATGAGTCATCATTGCATCCCGAAAAAATTACGGTTTGGTGTGGTTTATGGGCCGGCCGGCGGCGTCATTGGGCCGTACTTCTTCCGTGATGATCAAGACCGGCACGTTACTGTGAATGGGAATCGCTGCCGTTCAATGATAACCGAATATTTTTGGCCCCAATTGGATGGTTCCAACAGGACGGCGCCACAAGCCACACAGCGAATGTCACAATCAATTTATTGGAAACCAGGTTTGGAGAACGTGTTATCTCACGAAATGGTCCAGTCGCTTGGCCGCCTCGGTCGTGCGATTTGACGCCGTTAGACTATTTCCTGTGGGGCTACGTCAAGTCTACGGTCTATGCCAACAAGCCAGCGACGATTGATGAACTTCGTACGAATATCGAACGTGAAATTGCAGCAGTATCGGCCGATTTATGCTTGAAAACCGTCGAAAATTGGGTTCAGCGTCTGGACTTCTGCAAGCGTGCCCGTGGTGGCCATGCAAAAGAAATCGAGTTCCATACATAATGGCATCGAACGTACTTTCACAGGAATAAAGAATTTCATTGATATCCAAAACCGTTTTTAAAAAAAAAGCTTTTGTAGCGCTCTTATTGAAAAACCCTTTACATAAAAATTGAGCCTTAAAATTTTGTTCGTTTGTCGCCGATTCACGCCTTAACGCATTAACCGATTTTAACCAAACTTTTACACATCTTTGGAATTGGTCTATATATGGTTTTTGTGAAGTTTGGTTAAAATTGGAAAACGTATGTGTGTGTTGTGCGAGTGTGAATATACACATGTATTTCAGTACTATTTGGGTTTTTTCCACACATTAACATCTATATAGTTGGGTTATTCGGAGTTGAATGATTTTGTTTGTCCTGATTCAGGGATGGTGTGGGAAAAATGAAAATCAACAATTTAAATGAAATTTTGTGGATAGGACCCGATAGGTGACGCTCTTGTCCATCTCTGAAGCCACTAAACTGATTTCAAGGGAACTTTGTGGATGTATATGGTTGGTTGCAGCTTGAAAGATACGATAGATTGGGACCTGACTCAGATTGTCGATCTCCAAAACTGCTCAACCAATTTCAGTGAAATTTTGTGAACGGGTATGGTTCACCCGATAGTTCCGTTCTTGCTCTGCATTGGGGTGGTGGGCGCAAATCGCAAGCATTTAAGAATATGTAATGCGGTATATATGGGCGTAGGCCGAACACTCAAGTACACAAGTCGCAACTACTGATATTTATTGTTATAGCACCTATATCGAAAGTGAAATGAAAAAAAATTATCCGAACGGTGATACTTACTTCCCGGACATCTTCCGAACCGGAAATCTATAAAGTCGTTTTTATGCATTGAATTCAATTTAATTCCAGGGTAGTTTCATTCATTCTATATAGAGATTCAACTATCAAAAGCGATGATAATAATTTAATCAATTTTAGGCGGTACGAAGTTTGCCGGGCCAGCTAGTATTTTATAAATTTTCCATAATATCTCCTTAATGTACGAAATAAAATTCAAATATATCTGGTTGCATATGAAGGGCTTAAACGCGCTTAACACATTCTTACACTAAGTTTATTGAATAAGTGGTTGCATGTAACACCTATAGAGAACTTCGCATAAGACAGAAATCCAAGGATCATATAGGACCTTCATCTGGAAGGAAAAAGGCAAATTCCAAAAAAATTTCGCTTAGGTCCTTAATCTCCTAAGCGCCTCATTTATGTTTTCCCTAGAATGCTGTGAAATTTTGGCTTTTTTTTTTTTTTTATAATATAGATCTTCTCCTTTATTGCGTCCAGCAAAAATTTATTGTTACATCCTTTTTGGGTTTTTTTTTCGATTTTTTTAAGTAGAGAAACGAATTTTATCTCTTAAAAGCAATGGCGTAAACTATTTAAATTCATATAGACAAATGACAATTTAAGGTAAGGAATAAAGTTGATGGCACTCAAGGTATTTCTGTCTACTTTCACTATTTCTGGGAATAAATGTACTCAATGGACACGTAGAGGCAGGTAAAATACACAAAATGCCATCAATCACATACTAGGCACTGACATTCCCACGAGTCAATAAGAACAGAACCACATGAGGGACTCTTTCTATATCTACAATCTTGTCAGCATCAATTCATCAAATATATATTCATAGTTCTAGTTTTAGTTTGTCCAGAAAAACCCTACAAGGAGTCGTGCTCATACTCACTGCGAGTTGAACACACGTTTCTCCATTCCAGATACATATTTGTACTTGTACCTCACCCTGCCTCTGAAATTTGTGAATTACGATCAATGGATTCAATAAATATTCGACATATATTCAGTTAAAAAAAATAAATAAAAAATATTGCAGTCTGTTACCAGCAGCGATTGCTCTCCTCGATTTCTTTTGCACGTCATTACAATAAAAACTAAGTGCTCGTAGCAATAATTTTGCGCACACTTCAAGACACAGCGTTTTATTGTGAGCATTTCTCTTTGCTTGTCTCTCATGCAGTTAGACGTCGATTTATATAGGCCTTTCTTTCTAGTGCGGAATGCGTAGTAATTCCCAAAGAGATGGCATGAGATTAGTTTTATGATGGCTTTACGGAGACCATGAACCTTATTAGAATTTAAGACGTTTTTATTTGTTTAGCAACCGTGGTAGTCCTGTCAACACCTACAACAAGGACGTGTCAATCGAAATTCCCATTAAATTGTCAGGACGTAACCTAGGATTCAAGTAAATTTATAGGGTTTGATTCGTGTTTTCGTTGACACTCCGACGATAGTCAAGAAGACACTTTAAGAAATCGAATGCGGGCAGGGATTTTTTTTTTCTTTTATCATTTGATTCATACAATATCCGTCATCCACTGAGCCGCATAAATACAAATTCCCATTCTCACGAGGTAATTAGCTTAGCTTAATAAAAATTGATTGCACATTCTGGGCTATTAGATGGAATCAAAGGAGCACCAAATGACAGCACTTAGTAGCCGACTTCTATACGAAGATAGCAATTGGATTATTATTTTCGTTCTATCGTTTAGACTATGCTTGTTTTTCGGTATATTTATCTTTATAGCTTATTGTTCTCTGCGATGATGCATTGTAACATGCAACAATAGACTTTCACTTTGGGTTTGTGTAAGTTGCCAGAATATTTAAAAAAAAAAAAACTTAAAAGGCAATGGGCCTTGCTAAAATGGTGGTGGAGTTGAACGACTAAAAGTCGACGCATTGAAAGCAATTCTGAGGATGAAAATTCGACATTCTTGCCTTTTTTTGAAAACGATGAATAAATTATGAATTTACCGCGGAAATTTTGTTATTTGGTTTTTCCCGAAATTGCCGAATATATACCATTTTGTGCAAACCGCTTCATCGAAAGTCTAGGGTTTGAATTACCGCATTCGCGATCGAGTACTACGTGACTGAATTTGTTTTTGTATTGCTTGTAATATCCACAAAATTCAGTCACGTATGGCTGACCCACGGATGCGGTAATTCGACCCCAGCATTCTTTTATATTTTACTTCTGAACATTAGGATTGCCCAAAACTAATCGCACCCGATGTTGTTTTCTGCTATATCTTTAAAAAGAAGCGCAATATTTTTTTATGTTTCCTTGGGCCTATGGCCTTACGCTTCGGCAGAAACTTCTTCGAAGAGATCTCGCTTATTTGTCGGATATTCTTAAAAGCTTCCAGAGTCTGTGGCTTGTTCTCATAGACCCCGAAGAAAGAAGTCTGCACCGGTCAAAAGAGACATTAGGCAACCCGTAAATGCATCCTTCAAAGTATTCATTAGCCACTGTCGAGTTCATGAATGTAAAAATGCTGCATTCCTGCAAATTTCGGGTGCATTATCATTGCAGAAGTTTGTCAGTAGGTACTTGTGTTCATAAAAGAAAATTTACAGTCTTCATGCTGCCAATAGTGCATGGCACTGTAGAAAAATGCCAGGAAAGAGAATATATCAAAATTTTTTGCAAATTATTTAATTACTTAATAACTTTTGTTATTTAGAAATGAACAAGAGCAAAAATACAAGTCCGATGATGACGCAAAACTCCTCAAACCATTTTGCCTTGGAATGTGTTATTTCTTTATTTGTCAGAATCACTTAAATGACTAACTTATATGTAACATCAAATAGCTTAGAAAACTAATCTCTGTATAACTAAACAATGAGCCTACTTCCCATTTCTCTTGTGTGCGTACAGAGCTTCAAAAGACCATTCGTACACAACAGAATGGTAATGGAATTAGCATTAAACATCCGAGTTGTCATTGAAAAAATTGTTTTCATTTCTGTCTTTTATGACTTTAATTTATATATGCAATTATGAACTCATTTTCGATAATGCAGGATGGCCGCGTTCAGGCATCTGTATAGTTTGCGTTCAAAACCGTATTCATGCATATTTGTTTACAATTATGAATTTTTAATATGCGGAAATAAAAACTCGTTAATCATGGTCCCGTATTATGCACCAGTCACAGTAACCACAAAAACAAAACTGACAGCTACCGCCATTTGCAAACGTCAATAACAAGTACTTTGCCTGGGTTTTTTACCCGACTGGACGACACAGAGGAGGGTCGCGCGTATGTATGTTTGTTTCGACGTGACCTCCTGCCATACAAATTTTTGGACAAATCTGCAATTATGACAAAAAAAATCAGCAATTCAGATTTCTGTGTAAAAATCTCACTTCACAAATCTTTTTTTTTTATTTAAGTTACAACAACAAAAACCAAAGAACGAAAATGATAGCATACAGCGAAAACGAGTGTGCAAAAAATGTTGAAATTAAGTTTTAAAAAGAACAAAATATATTATTGCGACGGCAGACAAAATCTGAAGCGCAGACTTCTAAAGATTTCTGGTTGTTAAAAGTCTACAGCTAGGTCGAAAATCTGCAAAATGTAGACAAATCTGCACTTATGGCAACGCTGCCTCCTGTAGCCTAAACGTCTTGGACCGATTTTGAAGAGTGAGGTCTGAGGTGTCACCAGATTCGTACTCCTCCCCGGAGTGTCATGGGCTAAAATAATAAAAATAAAAAATCCGTCCGACTGTAAAAAAGAAATGAAAAGATGTGAACAAGCTACATTCAAGTAAAGGGTTTTCCAATAAGAGGTGTTATTGTGAGCCGCTATTTCGGTAGCTGTCACTTTTGAAGCTTTTATTCTTTGACATTTGACAAGTCGAAACTACGCCATTACTAAAAATGGAACGATACACGCTTCAACAACGCATTGAAATTATTAAAATTCACAAAAAAAAATGGTGAAAATCTTCGTCACAGTTCGCAAAACTAAAGCATTTTTTGGTCGTCGTGAAGCACCTTGTCGGACCGCAATACAGAAATTGGTGGGAAAATTCGAGCTATGGGACAAGTTAGTGATGTGAAGAATAAAACCCGTGCACGTCGCTCAAGAACAACTGAGAATATTGCTGCTGTAGCCCAAAGTGTTGAAGAAGGTTGGATCAACAGTTACGGTGAATGGATTGCGCTATCGAGAGATTATTAATGATTTTTTATGGTCGGAGTTGGATGGTATTGATCTGGACAACGTTTACTTTCAACAAGACGGCGCTACGTGCCACACAAGCAACGAAACCATTGATCTTTTACGGGAAAAGGTTCCGGACCGTCCTATCTCTCGAAGAGGTGATCACAATTGGCCACCGAGATCTTGTGATTTAACACCTTGCGACTTCTTCCTTTGGGGCCACGTGAAAGATAATGTCTACGCCAACAGCCCAGCGTCGATTCAAGACCTCAAAGATAAAATTCGTGAAGCTATCGAGGACATAGGGCAGCCACTTTGCGATTTGGATATGGAAAATTTCATGAAAAGGATATGGTCCTGTATGCGTGCTCGTGGTGGCCATTTGGCTGATGTTGTTTTTCATTATTACCGGCATACCTTCCTCTTTATTATGAAATAAACATCCGATAATTTATCTCAAAAAATTGCATTTTTTTTTGAATACCAAAATAGCACCTCTTATTGGAAAACCCTTTATAACAATTTGGCAGGCGAAGGATACGCATATTTTGTCTGTGAAGGTAGTCTTCGATTGTCAGTGCGCCATACTAATAACAAATTTTAGTCGCGACTTTAAATTTACGGAAGCTCACAATTGCGAAATTGGTATAGAAAATATAGCCACTGTGAACTACTAAAATTTAGAGTCGAAACTAACAATGTTTATTGGTAGGGCCCAATTAGTTCCACTTTGTTGTTCATCTTTTTAGTTCTTCTTTAGTCAGTCGGGTTCCTATTTTTTTTAAATAACGTTTTCATTTTTTTATTTTTACAATAAACTCCTTGAAATGTGTGTAAAATTTCTTAAATTCGGTTTTGAGGCAACCGCAAAAATTGAAAACAAATTTAAATAAAATCTTGGCCTTTATAAGCCGAACTCAGATCCTTTTTAACATTCGCCTGTGTTTTTATTTTATTTTTGGAAATTTGCATTTAAAGGCACCAAATAGTTACAGCAGATACTGTCACTATTCGACAGTTGATCAAATCAGCTCGATGTCTGCCATTAGATCATATTCGGAGCAAAAAAAAGCGCTTTACTCTGTTGAGTTTAGAGTTACTTTCGACTCGGTTTTAAAAAAAACTCTTTTAATATTTCACGCGCACGTCAGAATTTAATTCTTGGACTGCCAAAGAGCAGTGGCTGGAAACAAGCACATTAAAGTCTACACTTAGATATTTTGTAACACCCAAGCACCATTTAAAGAACTCTACAGAGCTAAAATAGGTATCGGTTCATTTCTAAGTACATTGACCTACAAATTCGAATTAAAATAACGTTAAATAAATAGTAGCTAGCATTCAAACTAAAAATCTATTTAAATAAAAACAATTTAATTCGGGATTTTCTTACTAAATACAAAATGTTTTATTTATTAAACAAAGTCCCTCAAAAGTGCACTACATATTGCTCACGTTACAGTACAATAACTGTCTAATACGTGACATTTCAACTAAAGTTTTCACGATTGCTGTCTGAAACACCCCACCCCAATTAGGTGCCATTCACTTTAACTATTGATAACAAAAAGTTTTGTGTTTGAATCGGACTACCCAACTGCAATATTTCATATGTATTTCCACGAACTACAGGGGAAAGTTATGTATATAATGTACTCCCAGCAATCGTAACATTGATTTGTTTGGAACTAATTTTAGCATTTCGACGAACCACTCATAAACATAAACATAAACTTAATTCCAATGCCTCGTAAGGACTAAGGACACGGCGCGAATTGATGTAAAATGAAAACTTCCAATTGAGTGACAGTTTCATTGGAAAACTCCACGTTAAAATTTAATGGTAAAAATTAAATTGACGACAGGAAAATTATAGAGAAAATACGCAGCCCACGTCGGTTGTCTACCGGCAAAAAAAGGGAATTTTCAGAATTCGCAAGAGTTTGCTCGACGCGAAAGTAACAAAATCGAACACGAAACCAATTTTAATGGAACATCCCGACAGTAATAGGTAGAGAAATGCAAAGGCAAGTGAAAATAGTTAAATTTGAAATTAAAAATGGGAGTACAATTTGTCTTTGGGGAGTATCGGAGTATGACAGACGAAAAAAAAACCTCCTATTGTAAAGGGTTTTTCAATAAGAGCGCTACAACAAAAACGGTTTTGGATATCAATGAAATTCTTTATTCCTGTGAAAGTACGTTCGATGCCATTATGTATGGAACTCGATTTCTTTTGCATGGCCACCACGGGCACGCTTGCAGAAGTCCAGACGCTGAACCTAATTTTCGACGGTTTTCAAGCATAAATCGGCCGATACTGCTGCAATTTCACTTTCGATATTCGTACGAAGTTCATCAATCGTCGCTGGCTTGTTGGCATAGACCATAGACTTGACGTAGCCCCACAGGAAATAGTCTAACGGCGTCAAATCGCACGACCGAGGCGGCCAAGCGACTGGACCATTTCGTGAGATAACACGTTCTCCAAACTTGGTTTCCAATAAATTCATTGTGACATTCGCTGTGTGGCTTGTGGCGCCGTCCTGTTGGAACCATCCAATTGGGCCCAAAAATATTCGGTTATCATTGAACGGTAGCGATTCCCATTCACAGTAACGTGCCGGTCATGATCATTACGGAAGAAGTACGGCTCAATGACGCCGCCGGCACATAAGCCACACCAAACCGTAATTTTTTCGGGATGCAATGATGACTCATGGAGTACGTGTGGATTGCTGCCTGACCAATACCGCATATTTTGTTTATTGACGAAGCCATTCAGCCAGAAATGAGCCTCATCGCTGAAGATGATTTTTCGATGAAAATCCGAAACATTTTCAAGTTGTTGCTTAGCCCAATTCACGAACATACGACGCTTCTGGTGGTCAAGCGGCTTCAGTTCTTGCGTCAATTAAATCTTGTAAGGATGTAGGCCAAGAACTTTTCGCAAAATTCGCCACAACGACGTCACAGAGATGCACAACGCTTGAGAACGACGTGTGAGAGACACATTTGGGCTTTCTTCAACTGAAGCCTCAGCGGCAGCAATATTCTCGACACTACGGGCACTTCTTGTCTCACTGGCACGGAAACATTTTGTACTGTGCCTGTGGATTCAAATTTTTCCACTAGACGCTCAATTGTTGATCTGCTAGGACGATTATGACGACCATAAATTGGACGTAGCGCTCTTAACGTTGAGGCCACTGACTCCGAATTTTGGTAGTAAATTTTAATAATTTCGACTCGTTGATGGCTCGTATATTTCCATCATGAAATGGCAAACGTTACTGAAGATAAATGTCAAAAGAGCGGCAAGAAATTCGGCGTCGTTTGCTGTCCCTGTCGCTCTACTTTTGTAGCGTCCCTGTTGAAAAACCCTTTAGTACTTTCGGCAGCACTAATTGTAATTTGTAAGTAAAGAATCAATGAGTGACTGCAAAATGTCAATTCGCTAAACGATTTTGGCAAAACGTACCATACCCGATGTTGATGATGGGTTCAACTCTGTTCGTTATTTCCTCGTGTTTTGTGTTGTAGTGGAAATATTGAGTTTTTATTCACTTATTTCGGTAGAACAGAGAGTTCTTGCCAGATAATCCCCTCTATATTATTTCTGCAGTTACTTCACATCTTGCTTTTCTTAGGGGTAGATAAGTTGCTTTCCTTTAAAAATAGGTTTTAATCTAAGATGATTTTTAATCACATACGTTACTATGGCAATTTGGCGGCGACAAATATTGAATGTCACCAAAATGATTTCATTTAACTGAAAGCATTTTGTATGGGGAATTGTTAACTTAATTTTACCGGCCTTAAGGGCGACATATACCCACAATTTTTTGTTTGTCACATCCATGACACAGTACCTTCCTACTCATTTCATAATAAATACTAAAAACGTATACGGAAACTTTGAACATCCAAGATTAAGATAATGATGATGAGGCCGAAATTATGCGCCACACACAATATGCGGTTAGACAGTTCGGTTAAATCTATCTTAATTTAAATTCATAACCGACGCTATAAATTCACTATCCGTTGAATGAAATCGACTATCGTGTGCAATCATGCAGAAAATTTTCATATATAACGTAAATAAATTTTTCCACCAGGCCTTTAAAAAGTGAAACCAAAACCAACAAATAATTTTTTTTTCTTCGCCAAAATTGATTTCCATAACAAAGGGCTATTATTCACATTCACCACACATTGCCGTTATGTGTGTTATGTCCCTAATGGCATACCATTTGCACTAACTGTGCTTTTATCCTTGCAAAGCCGATTATGGATGTACGTACCATGGATGTGTTGACAAAACCTGGCAAACGACCTCCTCTGAACTTCTCAAAGTCTCAACAAATATTTACTATAAGCAAGCCCAAATGTGCTGCGAATTATTAGTAAATTTGTACTAAACGAATTTGTTCGCAATAGATAGATGTTTCTAATAAAATGCGCTCGGGACCCCAAAGCAATCATTATTGTTTGGGCTGGATTAACGAAAATCAGACAAAAAAAAATTAAGTGAGATTTCATTAATGTGGGAAGTTCAAACTGTAATAAAACTGCCTCATCTATAAAAGATCACATTCGTGTTGTTCTGGCTCCTGGATGTTTGATTTCATAATCCTATTTTTTTCCGATTTGTGTCAGATTATCTATCATCATATACGAATTAGTAAGCGCTTCGAAACCAGGTCCGGAATCGGCTAAGGTGATAGTTGATTGTCGCTTTTTTGACTGTCGTTTTTGATTATCAACTCTTCTTTGCTCGGCGTAAAGCGATCACTAAAAAGTGATTGATTATTGGCAGCACTTAGAGTTTTAAACGTCACTTCCTTGCCGACGCTGTCATTCCGAGCAGCTGATGTGTGTTTCTTTTTTATTTTCTGAAAAATGTAAGTGAATTTGAGAATAATAATATGTCCACAAATTAGGTACAATAAAAATTCGCTGAAAAAAAGGCAGTCCCAAAACCAACACAAACACATCTTTTGATAAGCGAAAGTTTCTCAAAAATCTAAAAGAAATACGCAATAATAAATGCTACCAATCAAAAATGAATACATATTTATAAATATGCATTCTTACATCAGGCTTTTGGATTGCTTTATTTCTTAGGTTTCTTCTCAATAGTTGGACATTTTTGTAATTATTTTCTTCATTTGTGTAGAAAAGTTCCAATGAAGTAAACATTGCACTTCTCGAATTTTCAAATTTCACATGAAGTTTTTTTTTTATTTTACTTTATTTAATATATTCATTCATTCAACTACCACCTTAGCCGATTCCACCCCAGATATCGATTTTGTTATCAAAGGGACTGCAATTTTACTGAAATCGAACGTAAAGTTTTTTCCTATGTTTTCTTTGCCCTTCTCTAGGTTTTTTTTTCATAGACGGTCAAGCTTTTTAAGTTATGTTGCGATTTCAGTGCAAAAAAAGTCTTGTGCAATTTGAGTGAAATTAACGGATCAGCCCTTAATAGCCCGAGGAGTGTGGACTACAAAAAAACCTAACCCGCGCACCTACCCGAATCGAAAACAAAACTCTCTCTTAAATTTCCTATCTGTGAAAACATGTCAATCTGTGAAGCAGCAAAAAAAAAGAATTTTGAATGGCGGGAGGTGTAATAAAAAGTAAAGTGCACGACTAAATCGAAAGAAATTTTTCTCGTTGATCAAAATTTTGGTTGGTTGGTTTCTGATTTTATGTGGTGGGTGGGTAAAAATCTGAGAAGCGATGCTAGATAAAAGAAACGACACATAAAATATACGAATAGTATTAAATAAAATCCATTTTTGGGTTATTCATCTGATATGGCAGTGTAATGTGAGTTGTTATAAGATGAAGCCGGCATTGACAGGCCATTGTCGCAAGTTCTGGTTGGAGAGCTATAAGCGCCTATACTGTCCTATGGAATAAGGTCTTACACTTTACAGGATTTCTGAGACGGACCCACCAAGCAGCAGTTTCTGTATTATAATCTACTAGGGAATAGGTGTCTATGATTGGAAGCAGGGTTTCTGATAAACTGATATCGGCACAATTCATAAATGCAAACTTTGCAAAGCAATCGCACTGCAAAGCAGGACATATTGCGCAAACTAAAGTTCAAGTTTCCTGCAAATCATGCGCTTGCAAAGCACACGTCAAATGTTTATGAACGAACAACAATTTAAATTATTTGAAACACGGCAAATCAAAAGCGCAATAACAACGATAATGTAAATGCAATAAGATTCTGACAGGTGCGCGCTCTCAAATTTGCGCAATGAGTGAAACTCAACTACATTTATGAATTCTCTGCTTAGCAGTGATACCAATTCATGCATTTGTGAACTCTCTGCTTAGATGTTACATGTTGCGCAATATTGCATTTATGAATTGTGCCATCTTTACAAACTTCAGAGATTTGTTTTTAAATTTGCATTACGAGTTATAAATTTAATAGCCCGATGGACGAGTGTGAGAGTGCAGATGAAGTGGGAGTTTCTGATTGGTTGGAATAGTTATAATCGAAAACGGGAAAACGGGTTTTTCGAGATATGATCAGTTTCTTAAATTTTGCGTTTTCGGTGATTGAAAACATAAATTTTAGTACTGAGTAAGCATTTTGGTCAAAATCGTTGTTGCCGGTTAAAGGTAAACTAATACATTGTACGATAATGTAAAGAAAAACCGAGCATATTACCTTAGAAATAAATTTTAGTTCCAATCGTATGGATCGTTTTCGGGATATGTCCAAATTTCAAAAGTACCATCATACGATCGTTTTTTTTTTAGCGAAAACCTGAGTTTATACAGTCATGTTAATCCCCCTTGGTTGAGCTCAGATATCAATTTTGGTTGAAATCGTTAAAACCGTTTTCGAACAAATCAAACTGGTATGAACAGTTTATATGGGAAGTACCATTAATATTGAGGTTACCATGCAAACAAAAAAAAAAAAGCGGCCCCGAACTGTAAGCCCCCAAGTTCCAAATCCGAAGTTTGAATGGAATCAGGGATACAATTTCCATAGCTGTTGGCAAAACCTTCTATAATGTAAATCATTACGATACCAAGCTCCATTTAACTCTCAGCAAACTTCTCAATTTGTATTTTATCGTGGACAATTAACGAAATGGCCAGTAGCAGAAACCGCACGTCCTTCAAATAAAACACCAACGTATAATCAAATAGCAACTGGCCTTAGGGTTCCGCTATTAGGTAGGTATTTACGCCAAGTTGAGTCTCTTTAATAGTCGTAAATAAATCCTTTAAAATTGCGCGCAACATCTCCGCCATAGACCCTATTTAAATTCGGATAAAGCAATTGTCCCTCATCTCATTAACCAAATAAAATGCGCTTCGTGCTGGATTTTTAATTATAAAACTTTTTCTCTTGATGGATATATGTTGACAAACGGGTTTTTTCTATATTTTTTGTGCAGAGTGGGTAATTACTCGATGCAAATGTCAATCGGTTTGCTACAGACATAACTTTGTACTACACACAAGGAAAGAGAAACTAAATCTTGATACTTGATAGAGTGAAGACTGTTGTTAACAATTTGTTTATCTATATTTAGTTTTTTTCTTGCATTTCCTTTTTTTTCGTTAAAAATACACCCCTAACCCTTTTTTTGAGATTTTCCACTGCAGCAATCGAATTGCCTCTGCTTCACTATAAATTTTGCAATAAATCATTTATTACGTTTTGAAATTTCTAAACAACTTTGTTACATATACACCCTGTAACCGAGGAGTGACACTGCTACCAACAGCGACACAACGACAGCAGTTGTTGACAGGCTAAAGTGTCCAGGCTAAATTTTTCGAACTCACAATGGCGAAATTTTCCACACAAAATTGCATATTGTGACCTACAAAATATATAAGGTAAATGTTAATAATGATTTTTTAGTAAGGTCCTCTGCTTCAACTGACAAGTTACGCTCTTCTCGAATGCAAAAATGGCCAATATCTCCTAAGTTTATGTACGGTTTTTGTTCTGTTTTACTGTTTGTGAAAGAAGTTTATTGTTTCTCAAAATAACCTTCCAACTTTTTTATTATTTTTATTTTTCTCAGCAGCCTTTCTATTCCGCATAAAAAAAAAAAACCTATTCTTTCGGGTCAACTGGAGCACCATAGTTAGTTGGTCATTCTTCACATTGGTTTAAATAAAATTAAAGTCGAAATCCAGTCTATCAGTCAAATTGATGTATTTTTAAGAGCCTCTTTCGCCAGAAAATGGGAAGAGCAAAGCCATCAGGGTATGGAAGTTAGCATCACCGAAAACAGTTGAGTGCACAAAGTGTGTTCAGTGAGTGGAGAAGCCTTCGTATACATCTGAAGGAGCTATTAAATTGCCCACTAATTACAGAAATAGGTGGATTTCAGATCTGTATCGCCTAATTTGCACTCTACCACTCAATGACCAATTTGGTTGTTTGCTTTTATTAACTAGCATAATCCCCCTTTCGAAAAACTTCTCCGGATAATACTTCAGAACGCGACATCGAACATCGTGGCGCGTTTTAGAGTGTTTGCCAATGCAAAGGATCATCCTTCATTTGCATGACCTTTAACGAAAATAATACTTTTGTACATCCTCTTCGAATATTTACCTTGCAATATATGCCATGAAGATGCATATATAAAACTGACAACAATGAAGAGCTAAACGATTTGAACCGACTTCATGGTTCTTCACGCAGGTAAATATCATTACAGGATAGCTTAGTGCATTTTGCTTTGCATCGTTCAAATAGAACACACGGTCCCTGTTGTGTGTGTTCAGAATATCGAACGATCAAATAATTTACCTGAGCAAAACACTCATGCCATCAGGTTGTTTACTGTATAACAAGCCATCGTCCTTTGGTAAATATAATTTCCAGTCGATTTGAATCGATCGACTTTTGCGTATGTCATACCTACATACACAATCTTATTCATTCCCAGTGAAATATAATCTAACGAAGAAATGCCGAAAGCGATTTTAACAACTTGTTGGACCTATTTCTTGTTTTCAATTGATTATGCAAATCTGTTTGTTATTAAAGCTTGCCCTGTTCTGATGTTGTGTTTTCGTAAAAACCCTTAGGTATAGCATATTTTGAAAAATCGAATGCAACAACATTTATGTGGGTGTTTTATTCAAAACAGTCGGCAGCTTCCAGTTATTCCAGTGGATGACGACATTGAAAAAGCTCTTTTTAGCACCACCAAGTACGAGTGCGATGGACAGAAACCCCAATTGATTCCGCAGTAGCGACGAGCATTCACACAGCACAGATTGAGTTTCCCTGATTTAGCTTAAATTTAATTTTCGAAATGCCGACAGCTGTTGACGTGGTTAAAGGCACGTTACATGTTACATATATATACGTTTCCAATCAAAGTTAAGTAAATCCAATTTGATGTTATTCCTTTTCGTTGCAGAAGATGAAAAGGCGGGGACTCTGGATATCCTTCTGAGTAATGCGTACTGCCGGTCGCAACGATTCCTCTCAAAGCAAATGGCACAGCTTCGACCCGAACTGACCATGTCCATGTTTTCCGGTAAGTATCCCGAACAAAGGAAATCCACACAAAAAGGATGCTACGGCGATGTGCTATTGTTTTATTTTTCTAGAGATTACCCATCGTTTCCAAACGGCACGGGAAGAGGTCCGTGCTCTGCTTTTGCAATGCCTGTTGCCTTGGCTACAAAACATGGAATTAGTTGCAACTGCTGTTCCGCCCGCAACACCCTTGTCATACATTATGGTACGGTATCCTTGCAATTGCTGGCATAAGTCGTTTTTGATGTGAAATGCAATTTCCTTTTCTCTCTTTTAATTTCAGTACTTTCCCGATTCAGGAACACGTGGTCGGCGGGAGGGCACTGGGTCTACAGAGGCCACAGAGATGATATTGAACAATCTTTTCTACATTACGGCAAAGGTAAGACTTAAAGGCATAAGTAAGATGCACAGGAGAACGTGCGTGTTCCCACATGACATATGTCCTTGGAAGCTATATAGATTTACGTGCATTCCTCGTATGTCCAATGGGAGCAGAAGTTGGGTTTTTTTTTTATTTATTTATCAATTTTATCTTGGCAAAATGTTCACTTTGCAATGTAAGTCTTCATAATTCTTAATTTTTTTCAAGACGATATCCATCCCCGAAGGCAAATAGAGCAGAAATGCATTCGAATCCGTTGCGCTGAACAAATATCAATCATTTGTTTCGAGTGTTTCTTTTTAACTTTGTCGTACACCTAGCACGAAGAAAAAGTATTTTCCTCAAAAATGTCGAACTTAAGTTTGAAAAGAGTGGATCTTGCAACTCGCAGTTCTGTCCGACAGTCTGGTTCAGGGAGTTTGTAGCAAGACCACAGAATCTAAAATAACTCGATTGTTACATTTTCTATAAATATCAAGATATAATTTTGTTTTTAAAAAACTTGTTGTTTTTGAGGTGCCTTTTTGTCCAACCCAGTGCTAATTTTTTGACATGCGTTGCTCAAACGATTCACATCAAAGTTACAAATTTTACAACATCAGCTTCCATGCGTGGCCGGAAATAGCGTTTTGAATGTTTGTTTGTATTGAAAATGCCACGCCTCTTTATTGAATAGCGTCGAAAACCCTCACACAACAGCTTAACAAACCAACTCATTGGTCATTACTCATTGTCATTACAATCGGAATAAAGAAGGTTGCTATGCTGTATGCACTTCGTTGTCAAGGAATTCAATAAAAAAACGAAATCAAATTATTTACGGCACCTTCGTTTGGAAGCATGACGGCTACTTGCAACAAACAAGTAAACAAAAAGTAGTTTGGTATGGTTAAATCGCGTCATCTCGTGTTGTCCCATACTCTTCCATCTTCTATTCGAGTGGCTAAACGTCGTTATGTCTTCCCAATATATATCGGTGTCGGACGGCCGGGAAAACTGCGCCGAAATTCACGCTGAGCCAACAACAAACAACCACCACCGACGAGTTATTCCGCAAAAAAAAAAGGAACAATTATCAAAGGGTATATTCAGGTCGTGTTGACGTGTATTTTGTCGTGAATGAATTCCCGAGTGAAGCCACTGGAAAGCCACAAAAAAAGTTAACCAGCAACTCATCAGAAAATGCTTGTTAAGTTGTACAAGTAGTCACAGGGGCATAAGTCCCCTGAACATAACCCCACATTTGTTGGGGCAGTACACCAAAATTGAATTAAAGACCGTCGAAATATTGCATAAAACTGTAGGCTTCTTCAGTGTTCCCAGACTTTGAGGACTGTTTCCCAATTTATTATGAGCCAAACGCATTAGTTTTCCCTTAATTAAAAAAAAAAAAAAATCCGCTAAGTGACATTTGCATTTGTTTTCATATGAAAACTTAAAAAGCTTAAAATATGCATACAACATAAAAATATACATAGACATATTATCAAAACGAGTGAATGGCCATACAACAATCTAGTTATCTAAAGTGGACTAGATTGGTCTGGATAAGATGTAACCTGAACGCAAAAACAAGATTGGTCGGGAATGTCACTTTTTCTACGTCAGCCACATATGCGAACTGTCAATTAAAACTTATGTCGTTTTCGATTTGGCTTTTCACAGTTTGATCTGAGATTTCAGATTTCTGCTGCCAAATCGAACATAAAATCCGAATTTTATTGGTTCTTGTGTGTATTCAGTTGGCCGCAAAAAATATTTTTTTTTCACTTGCACTGGAAATCCATTTCAATTGCTTTTAACACATTTATAACAACGCATTTCGAAATAATTTAATATAAAGAATCGTTTCCATACTCGAAAAATTAATAATTCAGTAAAAAAAGCAACCCTTCTCCAACGATAAACAATTCGTAACCGCCAGCTGTGTGTCATACACATTGGTTTAGTGAAAGTATGTGTGAAGTCTGAGAAAAAATCGGGAGTGTAAGTGTCAGTGTCAGACCAAAAAAAAGATTGATTTTTTGGCAAATCAACCATGAAAAGCAATCTCAATCAAAAAAAAAAATCGAAATCGACATTAGTCACGAATTTCTTTACTACATATATTCGTCGGCTACCCCTCTATAAACGTCAACTGAAACAGCTGCTCATATGACCGAGATACGTCTATTCAGACAGCTGTCAGAGTCAGATTTACTAAACTAGATACTTGAACGTCCCCAATGCATTCGGATACACAAAAATCCTTAAGTAGACGTTCGATGGGCTGTTTTCTTTCATACTAAGAATAAATATTTCATTCTGAGTAAACTCTGGCTTGTAATTAAAATCCGTTTAAATTTTACTTTTAAGCGCATTAAGTTTCACAGAGTTTTCGATTGGCGATTTTCCCCTCAATCTGGGATCACTGGGTCTCTTCCATTAGACTTAAAAAATAAAGCTCACACAGAAAAGGGGTGGTCAGGACATGCTACGCCTACTTATAACTTGTTTATTGGCAGCAATCCAATATTGGTTTTTGGTATTAAAGCAATTGTATTTGTATCTCTCTCTCGCAAACAGCCAACAATGCTACGAAAATTATTGTAGCTTGTAGCAATAAACACATCATCTCACTTCTCATTTAAGAGACGCACATTTGGAGGGAGTTGTATTTTATCGAGTGTGTCGGTTTGGCCGTCCTACTGTGAACATCCAAAAAGAGGATTCGGTGAAGGTGCTAATGAGGTAGCAACAATTGTACCTACGTACTAGACGATGCTGATGGTGCGTGTCTTTGGTTTTTCTTTTTATGTGATTTTTTTTTAATTAACCTTATCATTATTATGAAGCTTTACCCAGTTGTAGGCTAAATTCCTATGTGTAGAAATAAACTTCGTAAATTATCTGCGTAGTGGGATACACAATGCAAAATTATCAGAAAGTTATTTTTAGTTCGTTTTATGATACGAGATTATTTTCTTTTTCATAGGTACGTGAAAGAAAATCAAACGTTTTGCGTCAGTCTTAATTGAAAAGTAATCAGCCCTCCCGAATCATATACATAATAGGAAGGAATGCGAAGGCGCTTGGCAATAATGATAAGGAATTGTGGTTCCTTCTCGTTGGCAGCTATGTTGAGAATACACAAAAATAAATACAAGCGGCCTTGTAGATGGTATTGAGAAAATTTTGTAGACATAAATACCGCATATTTTATAATTCTAGTGAATGACTCTTAGGGTAGGTATAGGCAACGTTCAATTCGGGACCTGGTTTTATTGACTTAATTGCTCAGATTGTTCGAATAGGCAATTCAAAGTATTTTTAAAAGACTGTGGAAGATAAAAACGAAGCGAAAACATTTTTAATAAAACAACAACCAACAACGGTGTGAGAAATATAATTGATTCTGGTTTTATTTTGAAGCTATACATTCATGGCATTTTATGTGGAATAGCACATCATTTAAATGGCCGCCTCGGCAGATCTTCAAGTCGGTTCAGTTTTTGATGATGGTCGTCCGGCTTTAATTCTTGCGTCAGCACAATCGAATATAAATGTAGGCCCAAATCCAACGGCAAAATAAGCCGGGTCGATTCTCCGGCGATGTCCAATTTAGCTGATCGGCGCTAAATCGACATTTCTGGGTCTTCTTCAATACTGGCCGCTACGTTTTCTATGTTTCCTCATTTCGGACAAGACTCTGAGTGGTTGGTGGTTTAAGTACTCACGGTTAAACTTTTCCGCGTTGCGGCGAATTTCCTGCACACTGAAGCCATAATGACGACCGGCCTCACGACGAAGTTCACTACGCGTTTTTAAACTGAGCCGACATTTTATAAGCCCCTGCTATTAGAAAATCAAAAAAACTTAAATTAATAAGAGCTATTGAATACAAGTTCGTTTTTGCGTGATACGTATGAAGACAATAAAAATGAAGCTAAGAGGCTCCCTTAAAAACGAAAATAAAAGATTTATCAGCACGGAATTGATGGTTTTGTTTCTCAGTCTCACGTAATCGGCACTGCGCTCTTACATAACTATTTTGGTCCTGAGAACGGGCAAATCTACGTACAAATAAAAATATCGGCAAAAAAAAAAGAATTCTGTCAGAGCAAATAATGCTTCCGGGCCGACGGCAAATGTGGAATTTAATTAGATTGCGTAGGTATGCGGATCTGTGCCTTGCTTGTCATTGATTTACTCAATGCTAAAGATGTTCTCTAATTTTTTATGTTTCGCATATTGCTGTAGGTCTTTCTGTATACCATATTCAAATTATGAGAATTGTGTTGTGAAATATTTTTAAAATTCTTCAAAAATTCAGGAAAATATTCACCACTTCATTTATATTGGAAAATTGTGATGCGATTGTTTTTCTTTTTGTATATGACTGTTAAAGGCTTGGTAAAGAATAGTTTCAGCAAATCCTTTCTCAGGATCACCAACACACCAAAGGACAAACTCAAACTTACCGCACAAATGGGGGTAAACTCAATGCTCAGACTCAGGCCGAAGCCAGTCTTAAACGCAAGGAAAGGTGACTCTCCGCTGCGTCTCAGTGTTTTTAGCGTCAGATTTTCGAACTGTCTCCGGTTTGGTTCGTTTGCCTCTACTACGAAAACCTTAACCAATCTACTGATTTCACTTAGAGTGTCGATCCTTTCTTTTCTTTCCCTTTGGGAAGAACTTTTCGACAGACGAATTAAGTTCTTGAACTCTTTTTGCTTGAGTGACGGATTAAGAAGTGTTCTCGCTTCCTTTCTAAGTGTCTGCAGCTCTTTGTTCACCAGGGAACTCGCGATCTACAGGAGGTTTTCATAATCAGGCACGTCAGTGTGGAACATCTGCTGATGATACTAGTCAAATTTTGAGTAGCATTCTCGTCCTTCCGTCTTGTTCTGAGTTTAGGCAGACTTTCGACAGACTTGTCAAGGTCTTCTCTAAAGCATATTCAGTTAGTTCTTCGCGGGTTTCTCCTACCCCACAAAATGATGGCTTCGCATTTCTTTTGAAAAGCGATGTACCTATGATCCGACAGTGACACACAGTACGACAAGCGGACGTACAATTAGACAAGCTCTATCAGCTCAATATGGTACTTTCTTACACCTAACACCTCCCAAGCCACAGATGTGTTTGTTTCGCACCAACGGCTGTTATATAAAACCGAAAATCATTTGAAAAAACGAAAGAAGTCATGCGAAAGCGAAAATTTGCAAATGTCAATAAAACAGCTTTCGATTCGAGGTGTTTTTTTTTTTACAAAACACAAATAGGGCAGAAGATGTTCTCTCCGATTCGTAGAAAATATTATTATATCAAAGCTTCAATTTTTTATTGATTCATAGAGTATACAGATTGGGGTTATGTATGGAATAGCACATCTGATAAACGGCTGGCAAGCACATAATCTTTTATTGAAATTTTCTATAACCGTTTCGCCTAAATGTGGCTGAATTTCATTAATAAACCTCCCAATTTCGTCTTCCAAGGCGTTGGCGGTCGTGGGCTTGTTTGCATAGACCTTTGACTTCAAAAAACCCCAAAGAAAAAGGTCTAATGGCAAAAAACTGCCGATTACACGACTAGGAAATTACTCATACTCATACAGAAATTGAATTGTTTCTCCGGCTGCATGGCATGTGGCACCGTCTTGTTGAAACCACATGCTGGTCACATCCATATCTTGTAATTTATCCACTAAAAACTGGGTTATCATGTCACGATAACGAACACCATTAATTGCTACTGCCTGATCAGCCGCGTTTTCGAAGAAGAATGGTCCGATCATGCATCCAGCCCAAAATCCGCTCAAAACAGTCACGCGTCGTGGATGCATTTGTTTCTCAACAAGTACTCGTGGGTTTTTTTGAACCCCAAATGCGACAATTTTGACGATTAACGAAGCCATCAAGATGAAAATGAGCTTCATCACTGAAGATGAAATGGCGGACTGTAGCTGACAAACCTTCATATTTTTAAAATATTGCTCAACAATGAAAATGCGTTGTTCTTTCGTATAGCGCTACATTTTTACTTACCCCGAACTGTCAGCTGTCACATTGTTGTCTTTTTTGGCGTTGGCATCACTGTTCTATTAAATGGCGCATAATTAAAATTTTGCGTGAATTATGGGACACCCGAGATCCAACTATTGTTGTAAACCATCGAAATCAATGATCTATATCTACAGAGATCATCCGCGATACCAATAAACATTTTTAGTGTCCAGGCTAAATTTTTCGAACTCACAATGGCGAAATTTTTCATACAAAATTGCATATTGGGACCTACACAATATTTAGTGGGAAGGTTAAAAATGACTATTAATAAGTAAAATAAAAAAATAAAACACTAAAATTGCTATAAATTGAATTCCAAGTGATTCAGTTTATATACTCGAAGTTGCGGTTTGAAAAGTTTGCCTTGTTCATTTTGCTCTGAAGCAATCTACTTTATGTAACAAACTTAAGTTTAATTTGTTCATAAGGACATAGGAAATAAAATCCCATCAAATGAGGCTAAGCAAAATACATCAAACAAAAAACCCTTCAACTTTTCCCTAGAATGTTGTCAAATGTTCCGGACAACTGAATCAAAACCAGTTGCCCAAAGTCAACCGAGAAAAAAAGTACTAGAATCTTATAAATACTGCATTGTTATTGCACAACTTTGGCATCGCTTGTGTTGTTGTGTATTTGCAACTCGAAAGTTCATAACTTCTCTTTGACTAGCTCATGCTATATAATAAAGGTAAACATATAGTTGTTAAAGTTGTGCAATCGCTTGCTTTTGATTTGATTGCCAAAATTGCCACATCAATGCTAATCAATGTTTATGTCAATTAATGCTATAGAAACCACTACAAATTTATTACGACGATCTAAAGATGAAATGCTACTGTTTATTTCATCGCTATCTTGAATATTTTACGTTGCAGTCGTCGCAATTCGCTAACGGGCGCCGATTGTCTTATTTCAATGGAGATTCAAACCTGGCCGATTTGAACTAGAAAAGAATAAAAATGTTCCAACCATCCCCAAAAAGACGTATTTTGAATATTTTGCACTTCCTCCCAATAACTGTTCGAACACAGATTTATAGTGTTAAATGTCGTCTAGGTAGTAGTACACTATAAACAAAAACTGTTATGAAACGTGCCAAACAAAAGAAACACGAAAAACACATTAACGATTGACATTGGACAAAGGACCTTTTGTAGTTTCACATTCGATGGATTCCCATGGTATTAATTGTACGAATAATTCGAAGTCTTACCCCTTTGTTGCCATAATACGCAAGCATACAGTTCTCGAATTTCAAGTTCAACCAGAGACAATGGTATCCTTTGAACGTAAACGGAAATTAATTAAAGGGTTAGCAAACCTCCAACCTTTTGTTATCAAACTCCATCATATGACATGATGTAGATGAAGATGTTCATTGTAATTTGTAAATCTAAAGGGTCTAAGTGCCAAAAAATTTAAATTTCATATTGTTACGAAAATGCGATCGAAGTGCCAAGCCTAATAATATCCAAATGGATCCAAGTGCTTCTTTCTTTTAAAAGTTTACCCACATACAAACAAATTTTTAACGGGGTCTAAGTGCCAACCAACTTTCGGTCCAAAGGGTCTGTGCTCGTGTGTGTGCCGGGCGTGATTGCGTATGTTGGTGGCTGTTGTTGCGTTGCGTGGTGCTATTATTTATGTGTCAACATTTTCAAAAAAGGCAAGTCTACAAACCAATTAAAAAACTACAATTTACCAGCGTTAGAAAAGCTCAAAATAATATTTCAAAAGAAAAATTTAAAGATTTGAAGGACATGCTACCATACATGTAGGTCAAATAAGATAAGATAAGTTATTATACATCATATAGGTTTTATTTCCTTTATTAATCATTTGTACTTCCAAACCGCCGACGCATCGCGTTCCGAAGTAGTACATCAGCACAGCACAACCCAACGTAAAGACACCGGCACCGAGTCCCATATTGAAATATTTAATATTAAGTGAGCGCACTGACACCCAGTAGCGATAACACGATGACACACGGATCAAATTGCGTTCGGAGATTAGGAACTTTATTTTGTAATAGTACTTGTATTAAATAAAAATCAATTACGATTTTAACTACATACGTTCCCACCGAAAATAAAGCATTCTACGAACATTTAATTAATCAAACCGAAGCTTGAGAACTTTTTTAATATCTTTTATAAAAGCTTTTACCCCATTTTCAAATATCGCTTTATATCCCTAATGCCTAGCTGCTCACAACCATTCGTTTTGTGTGGAGTGAAAAAACCTCAGGAGGTAATTTGTGTTATTTCGGTGATCGAACCAGCGACCCCCTCGCTTAGTAGTCCAACACCCTAAAAACTGGAGCCGTTGCGCCTTTTCCGGTTGCAGCATACAATCCTAGGCACCATACATTCGCTGTGAAATTTAACTTTTGACTTTTGATAACATATACTCGTAGGGTTGGGTTTCTTTTCAAGGGTTGCTATTTCGGTGGCGGCACTTCTAAGGGTGGGAGTGGAATGCAGAGATACAGTGCTCAATTTCATCGTATCAGATACCTAACTCTTTTTTTTTGTGCTTTTTAAGCCGCTCCTCTCTGATTTTTACATAGAAACATTAAAAATTAAGAAATATTCCAAGAGGCACTTCCTTTAATGTGGCCGCCGCAGACATTTGCGGCTCTTTTAATTAGAGAGTCCACTGAATCTATATAGGAAATCGTCAAAATCGACGTTAGCACCTTCTTACAGCGGCAAATCCAATTTTGTTTCGCATTCAAATGTTGCTCCGAAGATAGGAGTAACCATTTGGGAGCTCTTCAAGTTGTATGATAGTATCCGAATAATTTACTTCTTACTTGTGGAAGGTGAAGAATACTTAAAGCATTTCCTATTGCCCTAAATGACGCAACTCACTAAACCTGTATATTTAAAATTAATGCGAACCTTTGTTTAACAAATTTGTCAACAAATTGAAGCAATCTGGAAGAATCGTCAAATCCATTAGACCATAAACTCAACACCCCATAAGCAGAGATAAGGACCAAGTATCAAGTGTATATGTATCGCAGAATAAGAAATTACGTTTATCGCCTCCTATAAGGCCCCTATAAGGAACATAGCTTAAAGTTAATGTGTACACACGGAAGATAACTTTGGGGATATTTAGACAAATCGGTTGTTTATTTTACGAATATTTCCGGAAGAACTTCAAGAGGCGGTCTGTTTTTTATTATCCGCTTTCATTCGTTGATAGAAGCTGATATTTAAATCGTTTGCATGAGACTTAAGCCAGGGGAGATTACAATCGTACTAGTTCGGACTAATTGTCGGTTAAGTGGTTGGTGTGTTGTGCTCGCCAAAATATATACCCTGTCCCACCTTGTTCGAACGTCTGAAAAACTACACAACTATTGAGATAGCTACTCAATGGAGTTTTTGATTTATGAAAAATTTTCCTCTGCATACTGTCGAAAAAAGAAACGACGACTTTAAATGTAGTAAATTGGCAGCAGGAAGTCCAGCAACGTTCAAAGAGGAAGAACAACTTCGGACTCCCACTTTTAACTTTCTCTAATACGTAGTAAGAGAAGGATATTGTATTCGTACAAAATTTCGAACTGGGAATGGTAATCAGTTCTGACATTACGATGATAGAGGAAAAAGTGGGTCGCAAAATTCTGTCTGTCTGTCCGTATGCTCCCGAGGCCTACAGCCTAAGCGACTGTTCGGATTTGGAGTTTGTGGGCCTACAGTGGGGGTCCGTTTTTTTCTTTTTGCACGGTAACCTCAATATGAATGGTACTTCCCATATAACATTTTTAAACTCCAAACAAAATATTTGATATTTGATCATAAGTAGGTGAGTTAAACAGGACTGCATACTCATTTTTTCGCTTAAAACTCTATTAAGGGTACTTTCGAAATTGGGACACCAATATCTCGAAAACGATCCTTACGATTGAAACAAAAACTCACTTCTAAGGTAATATGGTCATTTCTAACTTAATGGAAGCTCAGTTTTTCTTTTTATTATTGTTAAATGGTTTTTTGAAAAAAGTATTTTTTTTAAAATTTAGTTTACCTGAAAACGGTTCTAACGATTTTTGACCAAAATGCATACTTAGAGTAAAATTGATCTTTTCCAAATGATTGCATCCTTAATTTTCAATTCGAATCACCGAAAACGCTAGTTTTAGAAACTGCTCATATATCGGAAACGCCATTTTTGATTCGGATAAAACTTTAAAAACCAAGTAAATCTAACGTCTTGAAAAATATCTAATACACACTATTCAGCAAAATAGATATGCAACAGCATTTTTCAAAACATTGCAACCTTTATTACTGTTTTGCCGGAATAAATTTTACAAACAAAAACGCTTTAACGATTTTGATAAAAATACATACTAAGGATTATAGACAAACCATACTGAGACCCCCAACTCACAATCCTCTTGCCGCTGACCCCCTCAGTCTTTTTTTCAAATTCGCAATTTTGTTTTCCTATTTGTGTTATGTCAATTAAGAATCCGTGTGACATGCAAAAACATACAAAAAATGCAAAAATAAATGCTGCCAACCGCGGCAATCGTGTTGAAATGTGAGAGAGTTCGTGAATTCCACATTTTTTATTAGTGAAAGCCACTGGTTAGTTATTATAAATTGTTAAAAGGCAAATAATTTGATTTGTTTGGTTAATTAAACTACCTAAAATAGATTAGAAACATATTAGGACAAACATGGTTGTGTATTTTCCGCTTTTGGATATCAACTTGGATTTCGTGTGTAAATTTTTCTTAAATAATGAAGAAAATTTGTTCAAAATGTTTTTATTTTCCCTCAACTAATCTACATTGTTAATTTTTCATGAATATTTTAAGCGAATGTAGACTTATTCTTAAAAAAAATAAAAATCTATCCACACGTAACGAATAATTTCAAATTTAACTGATAAAATTCTATGAACTCTGCCAGCAACTTTGCCCACAGCGGAAGTGGCTCATATTTTCTGGGAGTGTGTTGGTGAGCCGGAATTTTTGAAGTTTCGTGACATTATCAATAAGAATTTCTATGTAACAATCGTGACCACTCCGTAAAAATATAGCTTGTAGGCTAAGTAACGGGAAATCGGCCGGAATTGGTGGTGTCAGTATTGTGTCTGCTAAGGATAATACATATAAGTATTTTAAAAAATAATAATTCTCAAAAAATTCGAATAAAACAGTTTTTTAAGTATTTTTCAAAAATGACAACTATCCCCATAATCTCAATTCCCCATATCCAATAAAAACGCAATTAGAGCTACAAAAAACTTCTTTTGAGAAATATTACCCACTGCCCCTCCTCTCTTCAACCATGTTGAATATGCACCTTAAAATAATTCCTACCACTTGGGGCCACAATCAGAAACTCCCACTTCATTTGCACCGCCACACACATCCATCAGTTTATATCTGCTAATGCAAATCGAAAATCAAATCTTTCTACTTCCAATTCCAATCATAGACACCTTAAACCATCAGATCAGAAAACATAAACTCCTGCTACGTGGGACCTTGTACTTAAAAATCTTGTCAAGTGCAAAAACTTATAAATAGTCCATTAGATGCTTATAACTCTCTTTGGAGAACTTGCGTCAATTGCATGTTACTGCAGGCTTTAACTTTTAAAAACTCACATTGTTATTTGATATGTACTGCCATATCAGATGAATAACCCAGAAGTACATTTTTATTTCACACTATTCCTTTTCCTATACCGTTTCTTCTATCTAGCATCGCTCCTTACATTTTGACTACCCAAACTTTTGATGAACGAGAAAATTTCGTGCGACCCAGTCGTGCACACAGGCATCATACCCTTTACTTCGTTTTCCTTTACCACCAACTCTTGAATTAACAATAATTTGAATATTTTACAATATTTTTCAGTTTTCCGATTTGCATCCACGTGATATTGAAGAGCTCTGGGGAACCTTATGTCAGTTTTGGCCAAATAACCTAAAAGTCATCCTCCGATATTTGGTCATAATGTCTGGAATGGCCCCAATAGAACTCCTTCCATATGTAAGTTTTGTTTTCATTTTATACACTTGCTTACATTAGTTCATAACATGTCGTTAACGCGCCAAATTATTTTCTGCAAACAAATCTCTTATTGATGTCAATTAAATTGATTCTCATTATCGCTTATAGGCAAAACGAGTCGCTCTTTACCTCGCCAGGACGTGCGCTGATCGGCTGTTGGATGAATTAATGGCAGAACTGCAAACAGTGGAAACCCTTAATTGCTTAATTGAGCGAACAGAAACACCCCCATTTTATCGACTAACGAGCATGAGGAAGGCCTCAAGTCACTCAGATGGTAACGAAATGAGTTCAAATAAAATGATGGTGCAAACTAACATTGCACAATGGGGGGGATACACTCCTCGTTGAATAACGTTGAAAGCCTCTTGTTAAGACATTTAATGTGTAAAAAAATGTCGCAGGCGATTGCATCCGCTGTTTAGGTCCTTCACTTTTTTTATGCGTTTTTATACAGGCATGATAAAACTCAACTTAACGATTCCTGCCCGGAGAATCGCAAAAAAATCGCGAATGTATGTCCGAAGGCACACCACCCACTGTTCGACTTACAATGAAAAACAACTTAAACATTAAGTTCCTTCTCGGCCAAAAGCGGTATACAAGACGAACGAAGACACAACACTTTTTACATTACAGATTCTGCGAAGTTCTCGCTGTGTCTTTATAATTGAGGAGCTGTGTTAAAAATAGAAATCAGTTTTTGGATCTCTAGTCCAACATTATTTAATCTGAAAGAGGCACAAAGTGAATGAACAATATTGCTTCGTATTAAATTTATAAAGTTTTAAAAGTTTTAAAAATCCCCTTTATATTTATAAGCCTCTTTATCGTATCTCTTAATTTTAAAATGTGTGGTAACAAAACCTTTTATAAATTTATACAACAATATTTACATATCCACAAATTATTTCCCAAATTCACAAGAGATGGCGCAGTGGAAAAAACCTTATGGCGTAGTTGATTTTTTCCGGATTTTGATCCTACGAGACCCCTCGCTGAAAATAGTCCAGGAGTGGGATTCTATAATAAAAACATTCCATCTTTTTTGCATGCACGAACCATGTGTTTCATGTAGCTTCGAGAACTAAAAGTATTTGCTATTAAATTCGTTTATTTATCTTGATTTCACTTCGAAATTGAATGACATCATCGTTTCGTGTGAAAGGAGAACAACGACAGTTTTTTCATGGAGGTTTTTTGTTTGATGTTCTGCAATATAAATCGCATCTGAGTTTTTACAAAGTAACATTCCTGGACCCAGTGATCCCAGATTGAGGGAACATTTCGGGGAAAAATCGAAAATCTCTACGAGACTTAAATTGTTTTAAAATAAAATCAAAACGCATTTTCATTGAAAACTAATTTCTCAGAATGAAATGTTTGTCATAAATATGAAAGAAAACAGCCCATCAAACGTCTACGAAATTATTTATGTGTATCTGAATGCATTCACTTGTTTTGACATTCTGTCAAATTTAAACATTTTTATGGCGTTTTTCATTGAAGATCCAAGAGAATTTCCACGAAATTGAGAATTGCTCTTTTCAATGAAATTCGGTTTGCTAAAGTAGGTACACACCATTTATGCATGCCATATGCCAGATTTAGATTCGCTTTTCTGTTGCTATTTTTTTATTACGTTCGTACATTTCATTTTTGGGGATCACACGGCTCATTTGTTTCTAACAACACAACAAATTTCCGGAACTACTGAACCGATTTCAAAAATTCGTTCACTAATAGAAAGCTACGGCATAGAGTATTGTGATAGGCTACTTTATTCTTTTGATTTTCCATTTTCTATTTTTTTGATATTTTGCACTGAATGTGAATGAAACACTGCGTGATAAAAGCTGTACCTATTCCATTGAAATCATTTTAAAATTTTACTTTAATTCATTCAACTTGCCATTATATTCATAAAAAAATACTTTTCCGAATATTGAGCTATTCACCTTTCTGCTCCAACCATTGAAAGTATTTTAGTTACCTAAACAGGACAACACGCCACAACGCTACGCTGTTTGTTTTGGTATTCGTGTGGTTTTGCTGTGCGGAAGTCCGGGACTTCACAGCACAGATAGGAAATATAGAAGAGAATTTTATTTACAAAATTTGTGGGATATTTGGGTAGGAGCGATGGAGCTGACGGTCTATTAATACTTAGGTAGTTTTTTAGTTTACGAACAAAACATTTGGGATGCACTTAACTTCATTTTGCCTGTGCGTATTACCGATCAGACCAGGGGTGGAGTCCCGTAAGGTGATAGGTGATAGTCACTGTTGTGATAGTCAAATGCGATGGATCGCAAAATAACTACACAAATTTGGCATCACTTTGTTATTTCAAAACATAGTTTTGTTATCAGTTGTCATTTTTTGCACAGAAAATTGAAGGTAGCCTTGATATAAATAATCCTAATATTATAAATTCGAAAGTAAGATTTTTACCTTTAAACGATCACAAAACCAATTTTTATGATTTTTGGTATAGGAGTAGATGGGACCTCTGAGAATGACATTGGCAACTTTTTGTCGCGAAAACCACACGTGAAGGTGATGAAGTTGGGGATGCAAGTATAAATGACGAACCAATTATTTCTCAAGTTAGGAATATTAAAATTCATCTAGGTATCTATACTTTTGCTAAGAAATAAAGACATTTGCTGCGTTTTTTACCAATCGATTTAAATGTGTAGGGTTGATTGGTTGGCTTGAAATATAGGATAGTTTTGGATCCGATATGTGGCGCTGTTGCTGATATAAATATTTTAATTGAGTTACTCTAAGTTCTAATTCTACGCAGACAAAGTCGCGGATACCTGCTAGTATTTAATAAAAAGAGATGAAAGAGACCAGGTTCGCAAAATGTCGTCTGTCGTACATGTCGACGAACTTTCAGCTGTTTTTTTTTTTTATATTTTTATCACTTTTAATTCATAATTGAGTTTAAAAGTGGACTATGTATATTGAGTTTACGTGTGTGAATTATATTTAATGCATTTAAAAAAGTCGCACGTAGAACAATAAATGGGAATATAAATGGTTGAAAAGCATGGCCATTTCATAACAAATAAAGTAAATAAATTTTAAATTAAAAGCTAAAAACATCATAAAGGAGTTATTCAACTCAATATTCTATCTCTAATAATTCAGTGTGCTGGTGGTTGCCAGTTGAAAACAAATCTGTGTCAATTTGAGCAATATGCATCACAGAGAAACCATAAAAAATTTTAATGCAAGGGATAAGTTGAGATAGGTTGTATTCGATCAACCATTTTGGAGTTGATCTGTGGAATTTGTGCACCACTTTTGTTAACAAGATGTAGAAAGCTGTCAGCATTTTTCTGTCCAATCTTTGTTGTATCAAATTTCCGATGTGTATTATTTAATTTTGATTAACATGAACTCTTCGATGTTTCCTTTCTCAGGTCAAACAGTAGGAATAAATGATTCTCGCCTTCAAGACTTAGCCGTGGAAAAGGGGACTATTCACACGAAACGGCATAGCGGAGAGGATCCTATTAAATCCGGGTGAGTACTAAGATAACCATTTTGCCCTTTTGAATGAAAATGGTTGCAAATTGCGCTTTTTAACACAAGTCATATATTAGACTCAATATGGACTAACTAGACTGCAGGTGTTAGACCTGAGAACGTCTCACCTGCAGTTCGTTCGATTTCTACCACTGGCTGTTTGCTGTCATCGATAGTGATTGCTGATACGAGTTACCAGTATTGCTCTTATACTTTCTATTTTTTGTTCTGCGAGGAACCTGGAAAATCCAGGACTTCTTATAAGCAGATCTGACTCTGACGATACCGTGAATTCATAGTGAATTCAATTGCCGTATGTTCCTCTAATAAGGGATGCTTCTTTATTTTAAAAAGAATGGCACTAGCCTGGCGGTGTGCAAATATTGAGGTATAATTTATGTTTTTGTTTTGTTTGTATGGAGTGAATCGTCTTTCACTTGTTTGTAAGAAATAGATCCATATCTAGTGTTCTTTTCAAAAAGACAACCCCATTTATGGAAGCGAAACAAACAGGACAGACTCTTTGTTATCATAACGAACTCGGTCGAGATTTTATATTATTCAATGCCAAAGTGACTAACACTCAAGTGCGATACTCAAGCTCAAGAGCACACAGAAGGACGGAGTTTTTGCAAGCAGTTTCACAAATCACAACTTGATTTCAACTTTGCTTTCATTTGTCTTCTGTTTTCCTTATCCTTCTCTCTCCCCCTGTTCGCTTCATCGCATTTATCCTTCAATACAATTGTTTGCCCAAATTCCTTATGAAATGTGGCTGACTGTCCGAGCACGAAGACCGAAGAGTCGTTCACATCCTTTTCATGAAATATGATTTCAATTGCTTTCACGTTCGTTTAACTGAAAATGGACTATTTGCATAAAATAAAATCAAAGACTGAAGTTCAAGTCTTTAGTCGAACTTAAGAAATTTTCAGAATTATGGACTGGAAGAAGTTGATAGCAATTAAATTATTTTTGCTTCCTTATACAGTACTTGCAAGTCGGACAGCGGAATTCGAGCTTTCACCCAGTCGAGTCGACCGCCAAGGGGAGCTGATAAGATCCGGGCTGCTTCAGGGCCCTCAATAATGCCTCGCCCAGAGGATATTCTCATCAATGACCCAGAGGTAAAGGGGATAATATATTCAGAGTACCGATTGTTATGAGAAATTGTTTCAGTTACGGCAAGAGGAGAACGTCGAACTGCGTACAGAAGCACCAGCAGCCCCACACCCTCTGCCAATGCCGGAATACGGTGGTTATTTTGCACCACTGACAGAGTTTCTGCCGGATGTTAGTTTGCCTATAAGCGGATTCCATCGGTAAGTATTTACATTTTAATGATTCAATAAAACTGAGCTAACGAGGTCGTTGACATAATTCGTTTACATGGCACCCATTATTCTTAATCTAGATGCAACGTGGCTGTAATGCTGCTTACCGATATTGTAGTGGACGGTATTCCGGGAGTAGACTGGACACTTCACCTCCCCCTTATGCTGCATATTCTGTTTCTGGGCTTGGATCACACTCGCATAATTGTTCGGGAGCATTGCAAGCAATTGTGCATCAATTTGTTGGTAAGCTCATTAAATGAATGTGAGATAGAAACGTGTAAAATTTACACCGTTCTCCTTACAGATTGTATTGGCAGAGCATAATGACCACCTGACGGTGGCAAGAATTTTGCTAAATAGTGAAACTTCAAAATTGCAGCTTGGACTATCCGTACCGTCTTTGCCCGTAATTAGTAACAATTTTACAGGTCAGTTAAAACAATTTACTATGAAACATTTGAGGGTTTAAGTTTCACAAATAGGAAATAGGTCTTACCAAGCCGTTTTCGCTAAAAGTCGGTCTCAAAAAATTATTTAAATAATTTCGGAGACAATTCATAATCCAATTCTCATTCAGTTTAACTCAGCTTTGTTACACATTCAGTGGGAACGCCTTACTGTAAGTGCGCCCCTTTACTTTTGCATAATTTGATTATTGTCTTTAAAATTTGAAAAGTAATGGAACCTTATTAATAGCCAACATGTAACTACGCAATGGCGAAGGGGAAGTATTTCCGAGTAACCATCTCGAATGCTAATTTATATATTATGGTAGATTTGGATCCTTAACAGGATGTACATCCCCGCAGGGCAAAATAGATTTATAACCTCGCGCACCATTATGAGTAAATGTTTTTTTTTTTCAACAGCAGTTTTTTTCCATGCAAGAACTTTTTAAGAAGTTTATCGTACTTCCTCTCACTTACAACACTTTAATGGAGCATACCTTTATCTGAAGGCTGCTGTGCTAGTTTTATTTTCGCCGCATTAAATGTGAACTAACAAGAAAAATGTTAAATATCTCAGCATTTCAACACTTTGTCGATTTGCACACTGCTGCTATATAAAGGGTGATTTTTTAGCTGGTTTGGTTTTGGCAACACTGGTTTTGACAGCTGACGTGTGTTTAGTACCTTGTGTCACTGTCAAACAGCTTCAGTTTGGTTTGCAATTTAACCATGGATCATCTTACAAATGAACAACGCTTGCAAATTATTTAATTTTACTATCAAAATTCGTGCTCGGTTCGAAATGTTCATCGCGCGCTGCTTCCATTTTATGATCGGCATTCTCGACCTTCTGAGCAGTCTATTCGGAAGATTGTGACCAAATTTCGCACCAAATTTACTTTGTTGGACATTAAACCACCAACACGTTTACGTACTGTGCGTAGTGAAGAAAATATTGCGGCCGTATCAGCTAGTGTGACAGAAGACCGCGAAATGTCGATTCGGCGCCGTTCCCAGCAGTTAGGCCTTTGTTACAGCACTACGTGGAAAATTTTGCGGAAGGATTTGGGCGTAAAGCCTTTTAAGATACAGCTGGTGCAAGAACTAAAGCCAGCCGACCTACCACAACGCCGAATTTTTGGTGAATGGGCTCTTGGAAAGCTGGCCGAGGATCCGCTTTTTTATCGAAAAATTGTGTTCAGCGATGAGGCTCATTTTTGGTTGAATGGGTACGTAAATAAGCAAAATTGTCGCATTTGGAGTGAAGATCAGCCAGAAGCATTGCAACAGCTACCAATGCATCCCGAAAAAGCCACTGTTTGGTGCGGTTTATGGGCCGGCGGCATTATTGGGCCATATTTCTTCAAAGATGATGCGAATCGCAGCGTTACTGTCAATGGTGAACGCTACCGAGCGATGATAACAAACTTTTTTTTGCCCGAAATGGAAGTTCTTGACTTGCATGATATGTGGTTTCAACAAGACGGTGCCACATGCCACACAGCACGCGAAACAATGGCGCAATTGCGAGGCGAGTTTGGTGAACAGTTAATTTCACGTTTCGGGCCGGTCAATTGGCCGCCTAGATCGTGCGATTTGACACCATTAGATTATTTTTTGTGGGGGTATGCCAAGGCTAATGTGTATAGGGACAAGCCCGCTTCGATTGACGCACTGGAAGCCAACATCCATGCATTCATTCGTGAGATACCGGCCGATATGTGTGAAAGAGTATGCCAAAATTGGACTCAGCGGATGGGCTACCTGAGACGCAGCCGCGGTCAACATTTGCATGAAATTATCTTTAAACATTAAATTGCAAGGTTCAAACTATCGATTCAAATAAATATTTCATTCATTTTTTCGAATTTTTTGTGTTTTTTTTTTAAATAAAGTTCTAAACCTCTTAAAAAATCACCCTTTATTAGTGCGTTTCTTTTTAACTTGTTTTAGAAACTAATCAAGAGTTCGACAGCTACTTATTCGGCCCATGCAACATACCAACTATATCACTCCAACAAGTCTCTAATATGGCAAATTTGCAAATCAACCCCAACACTTCAGAGAATTCTGAAGTTCCACTAATAATAGCCGATGAGAGTGCACCACCACAGCCTGGACCTACAATGCCAATAGCTCATGTTATAAAAAGTTTATTGAAGTTTTTGTCTCAAGGCAGCTGCCAACCTCTATGGAATTACGAAGACATAACTGCTAAAGGTAAACTAACTTTTTCAATACCTAACTTAGTACTTATTCTTGTCAGTATTTTCCCTCTAAGCAGTCTGGTCAATAAAATCATCAGAGCAGTTGACGTCGTTCCTCAAGCACATGGTTAAGGTATTTTCGGACAGCTACCCTCAGGCGCGAATAGCTGAACGTTGGGCACAAACCGCCCTGCAGCTGGGACTAAGCTGCTCGTCCCGACACTACGCTGGAAGGTGTCTACAAATCTTTCGAGCTCTCAACGTTCCAATTAATTCGAGAATGCTGTCTGATATTCTGTCACGTCTTGTTGAAACAGTAGCCGAACAAGGCGAAGATATGCAGGGCTATGTGACTGAGCTGTTATTGACCCTAGAAGCTGCAGTCGATAGCTTAGATTCCGATTTCAGACCTTTAGACGTCATGAAGGACATTTTTAAGAGTACACCAAATCTGAACAATAAGGACGGTGGTCCGAATTCAGTTCTTGCCGGTAAAAAGTCACCATCCGGTGCTACGCCACAATCGCCAAATTTTTCAATGCCAAGTCATGCCCGCAGTACCAGCTATTCAGTATCCTACTGCACCCGTAAAGCAACAAACTCTCCGTGCGACAAGCAAGGTACGTAGTATGTTATGTCAAGTTTTAGTATTTAACCTAAAATATAATTTCAGTTGAGCTACGAAACCGCGCCGCAGGAATAGATATTGAACGCAATGTGTCAAAGTTTGGTTCAGCTCTGTCACGTTCTCGTAGTGCACAAAGTTTGAAAATGCTTGGAGATACAGCAACCCAGGTCAGAGTGGTCTTTCTTTGAATTTTAGTCACAAAGTAATGCTTTTTGTTTCTTTTTGTAGGATGACAAAATGACTATACTGGCTCAACTCTTTTGGCTTTCAGTTTCACTGCTCGAAAGCGACTATGAACATGAATTTCTCCTCGCTCTACGACTTTTGACGCGCGTTCTGCATCGTTTGCCCCTAGATCGACCGGATGCCAGAGATAAAGTCGAGAAACTTCAACAGCAGCTAAAATGGACGGGTTATCCTGGAGTTCATGCTCTGCTTCTAAAAGTAACTATTAATTTCACATTCAAATAAACACTTTTTAAAACGCATTTTTATTTGAATTCCTTTCACAGGGCTGTACACACACAACGACATACGAACCCACCATTACCCTTTTGTCGCAACTTGCTCCACTCTTAAACTTGCCCGTATGCGACCCCACCCAGAGCTGTGCATTCCCCATGAATGTTATTTCCCTCCTGCCGTACATGTTGCTCCACTACGAGGATGCTAACGAGATTTGCATTCGAAGTGCAGAGAATATTGCCCAAGTTTCTTCAGAGCTGGGAGCTAAATTGGAAAATTTGGGCACAGTTATGACGTTGTACAGCAGAAAAACCTTCTGCAAGGAATCATTCCAATGGACAAAGTGTGTGGTTAAATATCTGCACGACACATATGCACACATGGGACTTCATATGCTCGCCTTCCTTATTGAAGTGCTCGAAAAAGCCCCTCAGCAAATTCAAGTTCCTGTTTTAAATGTCATTCATTGTATGCTTCATTATGTGGATCTTTCCGCTCCTCAGGCACAAACAATAAACGCTGACTTATTGAGAGCAATTGGAAAATATCTGGACGTAAGTTACCTTTTCATATATATATTTCCATTTTAGATTTTACTTTAGAAGTGATAAGGGTGTCAAAGGAATAATACGGACTGTGATGTTTGTGTTTATTTTCTTTGAGTGAATTGCATTTTTGACGGGTGAATGGTGACTTGTTATATGAAATACCGAAGAGTATGCCACCTTATTGAATCCGAAATGTAAATGTAAATCTAATAAAACAATATATTAGCATTTTATTGGCATTTTGCGATTTCATTAAATCACAAAAGTTGATCATTGAAGAAGGGAACGCAAATCATACTTGTTTACATTCGAATCGAGACATCAAAGTGTAAATGAATCACATAACGCCTACGTGGACAGCGTTTATTTAATTAAACATTGCGCAGGGTACACAAGTAAGTATAGCTTCAATAGGTTACAGATGACAGTAACAAAGCAAAAACAATTAATTGTTACATATCGGTATTTACTACAATTGTGTACTTAAAATTTTGCAACACAGAGTCTCGAATGATATCTCGTCTCCTTCCTTAAATTGCCTTAAATATTTAAAGAAAATCCATTTTCTATTTCTAATTAGAAACGCAACAAATGTCTTATTTTGCAAAAAGATTGCCATTGACATTTTGTGATAAAACTCTTGCAGATTAAAGATCAACCATTTTGAACGCTGGTGTCAACTTTTTTTCGCGTTAAATCCTGTGTTTTCTTGGGTAATATTCGCAAATAATTACGTTGATAACTTACATTATTTTTAGTTTGTGCAGCAAAGAACTTTATAAGAAGTTTTGTGTAAGTACTTGTGAATTTATGTATTTCTGTTTGAATGCCGTCGTTTTTTAAAATCTTCAAGCTGGCGTGTCCAGTCCCTGGTCTTGTTAGTGGCCATGTATGTACTTTATTTTGCCCACTAGGTTGTCGTACAATTTATTAGCGTTGACTGTTTATTCATAATTTTCTTCGTTGTCAAGTTCGCCCGCAACTCGGATTCAACACATCCGTTCTTATGGTAAAAAGTTAGTCAAAGGATTTTGCATAGATTTTTGAAGTAGATTTGCATGTCTTTTCATCGAAAAGTTAAAGAACATAGTTTAAGAAAAATTCATTTAGTTTAAATGTAAAGAACAAGTAAAGGGTTTTCCATAAGAGGTGTTATTGTGAATGACCCGCTATTTCGGTAGCTGTCACTTTTGAAGCTTTTATTCTTTGACATTTGACAAGTAGAAACTACGCCATTACTAAAAATGGAATGGATACACGCTTCAACAACGCATTGAAATTATTAAAATTCACTAAAAAAATGTTGAAAATCTTCGTCACAGTTCGCAAAACTAAAGCATTTTTTGGTCGTCGTGAAGCACCTTGTCGGACCGCAATACAGAAATTGGTGGGAAAATTCGAGCTATGGGACAAGTTAGTGATGTGAAGAATAAAACCCGTGCACGTCGCTCAAGAACAACTGAGAATATTGCTGCTGTAGCCCAAAGTGTTGAAGAAGGTTGGATCAACAGTTACGGTGAATGGATTGCGCTATCGAGAGATTATTAATGATTTTTTATGGTCGGAGTTGGATGGTATTGATCTGGACAACGTTTACTTTCAACAAGACGGCGCTACGTGCCACACAAGCAACGAAACCATTGATCTTTTACGGGAAAAGTTTCCGGACCGTCCTATCTCTCGAAGAGGTGATCACAATTGGCCACCGAGATCTTGTGATTTAACACCTTGCGACTGCTTCCTTTGGGGCCACGTGAAAGATAAGGTCTACGCCAACAGCCTAGCGTCGATTCAAGACCTCAAAGATAAAATTCGTGAGGCTATTGAGGACATAAGGCAGCCACTTTGCGATTTAAATTTCATGAAAAGGATATGGTCCTGTATGCGTGGAGGCCATTTGGCTGATGTTGTTTTTCATTATTACCGGCATAGCTTCCTCTTTATTATGAAATAAACATCCGATCATTTATCTCAAAAAATGGAATTTTTCTTTGAATACCAAAATAACACCTCTTATTGGAAAACCCTTTAGAAGGACTAACTAAAGTTATTGGTTCGTTGTAAATTGTGTCATCGCTTTCCTTCCTTTTTTTTCTATGTTATCTGTTAAATCCTACCAACATAAATATCTAAAGATAATAAACCATTAGTTGGTTTGAGTTTGTGTATTTAATCTTTATGTCTCTCCCATCAATATGAGTGTGGAAACTTTCATGCTGTTCAATAATCCCCTCCGCTGTATTTAAGTAGGCGAAGGCAAATAGCTAAGAACCACTTTCACTGCCTTAAACGCCTTAAATCATATTCGCTTGGTTTTTTTTTTGTTGGGAAGATTGTGCAGAGATGCCAGCTGTGTGTAATTTGTTTTCCAATGATGTTGTATCAGGTCACTATAATGATACAATTTCTACCACTGGGTGAACTCTAATTTACCAAGTTCCCCACGAATTTGAATGCCACAAAAGCAGTAACGGGTAAGCAACACACATATATCATCCCTATTTGCAAATTTTTGCTTCAAATTGCTGTACCTGGAAACGCCATGAAAACCCCGTGATGCCATATTTTTCTAAGTATTTTCAGTAACGCCTTAAGTGGTTTTGTTCAATAACGATCGTTGGTTAACTTTATCAATAATTTCCGATACAATAGTGATTTCAACCAGTGTTGTCAGTTCGTGGGAAATTCCCCTATTTGAGGGGAATTTCAATCCGAAATTTTATGAAAGGGGAATCTCCCTCTTCTAGAACGAAATGTGGGGAAAATAAAAAAATAAAAAATGTCAATACTTAACTCCAATATTAGGTCTGTTCCTTTACTTCTGTAGTAAGAATGGAAAATACTGTCAAAATGGCAGTGGTGGGGATAAATTCTCTCACAGAGAGAGACACTTACAAAGATAATGGAATACAGAGATACATATAAATATCTTTCCAGTGGAAAGGCGGCTGCCTACAAGCTGTTTTCCCGAAAAATTCATGAAGTCACTCATACATTCTCATTTCTATACTAGTATAAGTGAGTTCATTCATCTCTGGACACTTACGAAAAAGTTAGGGAACGCTTGTAGTAGCTTTGTAGTAATCTACGAAAATGACTGATACATAATTCAAAAATTCAAAAAAGTTGTACGAAAAGTCGTTAAAATATCTGATAAACTCGAAGAATTTGCTAATTAACGAACAAAATTAGTTGATTTATCTACCTAGCGATAAAAGTGTTTCGGAATTAATCGAATTCATGAATCCGAGTATATGGAAGAGTTTGTACTAATTAAACTACAAGCATTCGAGAAGAGGAAAAAGTGGCACAGCATTAAAATTTACGTGGAGGAGATTTTCCTTTCTTACTCCTTACAGCGAGGAAGAATTTCGTCGCCACCAAAAGAATCTAAGGAGAACATTCAATTTTCAATTCAATCTAAATATATAGATCATTGATTTCCACGGTTTACAACAACAGTACGTGATCCAACTGAGTATAGATCATTTGAGCAAAATAGAAAACGCCTAATATTATGACTGTGGGGAATCAATGGGGAATGCCGCCACGCAGAATGGGAAGAAAGAGGAATTTTAAGGTCTGTAATCGGGAATTTCACTTAAAGCGCCTGGCAATATGAGAAGGTTCTTTAAATGCATGCGAAACATGAATATAAACAACATTGCATGCACCCAAAGTCGCACCCACTCCAACCACCAAACAGTAATTCCAAAAAGGGGCATTTGCGAGGGCAGCATGCCCATATACATAATATACATACATCGCACGCATTTTTCAATACGAAAGCGTTTCTTATTAGCTTCTCAAATTCTTAAAAACAAAACTCTTTGGTCTTAAAAATATCTACACATATTTTTTTGAAAAATATGAACTCTATTTGGTCTTCTGTCTCAAAACAATTTTGCCCTATGACGCTTTGGGAAGACGACGTACTAAAATTTGGCTTTATGACGCTTTCCCAAAGAGTCATAAGCCCAAATTCTCAGATTCCGTCTTATGTCGCGGCACCGATCCAGTTCTTCAAGGGCGCGAAGTTTCGTTCGTGACTTAGTCAAGAAATAAATAATACTATATAAAATCTGTAATGAAGCAAGAAAAAAATCTGGAGTCTTTTGCAATTGAGAAAAGTTGACTTAAATCTAAAATGTCATAATTTTAAATTGGAATTAGCCACGCATTCGAAAAAAAATACACAATTTTTATAAACGCTATATGATCTCTCATACCTTGATTGTTGCTATAATCCATAGGAAAACAACTATTTGTTTTCTAACAATTTTATATGCAACAATGCACAAATTAAAAATATATAATTGATATCACTGTCTGTGAAATACTCCTTCAGTATTTACGGCTCTGCAAATGCTGCTCAAATTGACAAATCCAAATAATTTAAATGCAGTTTGCGCTAATGTATGTTTGAGATGACTTTCCATTCACCGATTTAATTATTGTTATCATCCCATCGTTGGTTAACAAAGAGTTTATTAGCCGAGAGAAATAAAATACAACGATTTGTGACTTTGTGGTATTGACGCACAATATTTCATGTACGAATAACATATTACAGTTTAACTTGTTTATAACGAACCTTCAAGGGAACAAAACCTTGCTGCATTATAAGGACGTTTTGTGCAAAATTCGAAAATTTTATTTGTTTAACATTGTAAGTGTTCCTTTAGATTTTCAAAGAAAATTGGTACAAAAAAGAACTCATAGTAAAGAAATGTATATCTTTTTATTTTTTCGTTACAAACATATCAATTCTCGATTGCACATGAACAGTTTTGATCTTTGTTAGTTTGTTTTTGGCTTCCGTTTGAACTTGCTTGGGCAAACTTTAAAATGTTTACCTCATTCTTTAAAATTTTCAACAATGTACTAAATGAAACACTAAATTTTTCTGCAACATATTTATTCTTTTCTCCCCTTTTAACTTTTTCAATAGTCGATTATTTCTCTGAGAGTGAAACAGCCTTGCGCTTTGACATTTTTGTACATTAATTGCAAACTCAAACGATTGACCTATTGATATGCGTAAAACTTCTACTATACATGTGCACTTGTTCATACATCAACCCATGCATACATTCACTTTAAGAAAATTCTTGCCAAAATGGGGAGTTCCCTTTCAAAATTAGGAGTAGTAAGCTTTGTTTTTAGATTTGACCTTTCGTTACCTACAAAGAAACATTTTTGCTTTTGGGTCAAAAAAAAATAGTTCCTTATAAAGAGAATTTCGCTATAGAGAATTTCGTATGGAATATTTTTTGAAGGGGAAGGGGAACAAAATGAAATTCTATATAGAGAGAATTATGTTATAAGGAAGTTCGTTATAAAGAAGTTTGACTGTATTAACAAAAATATGCGGTTCGTAATTTTATATTTCAATTACATTCTTTATAGATAGCAATAGTATGCTTGGACGAAATTAATCAATAAACTTCTCTATCAATAGACACCCAACTGGAAGGAATCTTTGAAAATTTTAAAACTCATCGTAACAAGGAGCTCAAGTCTACAAGTCGTACCACCGACCGAGGGCGGAAGTGGTGGATTATCATTCAGCTTCTATGGTGCTTATCCGGACTCGGAAATGTTTTGTAAGAAGGAACTTGCCGGAAGAACGATGGAGTTTACCTTTGACGTATCGCAAACCCCGCTCATTGGAAGACGAATTCTCTTGAAGTCAGAAGAGCCATCCAGTCATGCAACAGCCAATGTGATAAATTCATCATCGATTGTATCCGTCGTGCAACAGGGTAAGAACGGGCAAGGAAACTATTCCCATCTGCCACATGTCGGCACTCCGAATTCCCCCAGGCGAAGTGCAAGTCTGTCTCCTGCAGACTCAGCGCCATTAAGTGGATGGAAACGGCCATGGATGTCACAGGGTCGTGTACGTGAGTGCCTCGTTAACCTCCTAACAACGTGTGGCCAGAGAGTGGGTCTGCCCAAGAGCCCTTCGGTGAGTAAACATTTTTATCTCATTTATCTCATTGCAAAAGGCATGCATTCATTGAATGCAGGAACCCCGGTCCTTTTAATTGCTGTTTTCAAACCCCCCATCATCCGCCTGCATGCTCTCACCGCGTGTGAGACAGCCAGACCTTATTTCAACATTCGCGTTACTTTAAATTGTTGATAGAGATTCTTTTATTTTCTCATTTCGTTTCATGCTCGTCCTTTCCTCCCTTTAAATTGTTTTAGGATGATTTCATTAACTCTATATGCTCCAAGGTAATAATCCAAGTTACTTTCCTTATTTTCATTTCTAATTTTAATTTTGCTGTAGTTTATGTCGGCTTATTTGTTTTAGGAGAAGTCTGTGTCTCTGTGTGTGGGTGTGTGTGGCATCTGCCCTTTTGTTTTGTTAAGTATGGAAGTGTGGAGCACGCCTAACTAGAAACTATAAAGATGACGGGGTGGATTGTTGTCCGCATGTCTCTGCTATAAAAACTACTTGTGCCAGTTTGTTTATTAAGAATCGAACCATGGTATAAGTGGGATAATGACTTTCTCTAGACAGGATAATTTTTTTTTTTTTTTTTTTCGTATCACGCGGAGCAATTCGAAGGATAGCATTCGCAAAAATGAGACTTCAAGTGAGGGCGCAGTCTAAGATGTGTCTGTCTATTGATTGTTTATAAATGCTTTACTCTCGCACCCAGCAGCGAAAAATGTGTGAATCGTATGAAAAAAAAAAACATACGGAATCGCGAAATTTAAGTACGACAGTAGGATTTAAGTTAAATTTGTCAAGTAAAATTTGCTTGTAGTTTATACTTTATTTTTAATTGGGGCAGTCATAAAAGTCCAATACGATAGTAGCGGCGTTAGGGTATGGCGTGGTGGGGCTTTAAACTGCGAAGGAATTGGCTGAAGAACTTCAAATTGAACCTGTGTTTAGAGCCACAGGAAGAATTCGACGTGTTAAGCGTCAGACTTGTGAAAATGCCCGCGATGCGAATACAACTTGTCGGTTGAATTTTTTAACTGTCTTTTGGACATGACATTAATTTCAGTCAATGAAAGATTCGAACAATCAAATGAGTACTCGAAATCTTGGTCTTTTTTATACAATATAAAACAGATTTAGGAAAACCCGACCTTGTCAAACTCTGTTAACTGTAGACTATAAATCAGGGTCGGCATTCTGTAAGGCGAAACGATCAAACGTTTTCGTATCCACGAAGAAATTTGCTTGTGTAACACAGGGCAAATCTTTCGTGCGGACGAAAACGTTTGATCGTTTCGCCTTACAGAATCTGACCCCAGATATAGATGGCTGTTTGATGAACTCACAAGTCTAAAATCAAAGTCTTTATCAATGATCGCAACTTAGAAGGACTATACCCGGATGCTGCGAATATTATTGACTACTTATACCTGTAATGGTTGCTGGTGGTGAGAGAAGTTTTTAAAGATAAACTTGGCAACTTTGTCAATCGAAAATTAAATTGTTGAAAACATCGACTTTGATAACTTAATAAAAGAGTTCGCCGATAGAAATGCTAGAAAAGTCAAATTTTAATTATTTTCTTTTTATAAATGGTTATTTCATTATATCCTTCCCTTTTTTTGTATAGGTTTAAATTGCAGTTAAAAAATTAAATTAAAAATGAAATTTCGCCCAGGGCGTTGGTAGTGCTAGAACCGGTACTACTACCGTGCAAAATCTTGCACAGACCAAGTCCTGCGTTTAATTAATTTTCAGATCAGGACAGTCTGCGACCGCATGGGTGACTACTTTTATTCCCTTACTTTGGAAGATTATGATGAAAATCGAAAAAAGGACCGAGACAGAGTATTATTCTTGCGATGTTCGCCTTCTTGTCTTCTTTCTCACCAGATCTGGGTCCCATGTCTGAGTTTATGATCTTGCTACGATGTATTGGCTCAGTTGAATATCTTCTGGGGAGATTTTATTTTTTCCGTTTTGAGGTTATTGAAAGATTCCTCAATGATACCTCAAACCTATTTGTGTGGCAGTGAATTTTTAATGGCCTTCACAACGTGAGTCTCTACTGATTCACGCACGTTGAGCTTGGCACATATTTCAGAAGTTGATCGAAAACTCTTACTTGAAAATAAAAAAAACGACCAGAGATCGACTGGACTGGGTGAGGTGTGGTGATGTCTCCTCTACCTCGTATGATAGGTGTACTGAAGACACAAAGCGTTGGCCCAGTTGTTCATACTTTAACACTGTGAGGTCTTCGTTGCTTTAGGGGCTTAAAGGAAGAAAGAAAAATATCTCTAAGCTGCAATATGTTCTCGAATGGTACGATCCGGGTGTGGTGGGTAATATAAACCTTAGTTCGTTTCTTTTTTAGTCTGCAAATCTGTTTTCTCTATGAACCACGGCTAACAACGTTCTTCAACTTTAGATGCATCAGGTCGTCGATAGCTGGTTTAAAGTAACGCTCAGCTTATTTGGCTTGTCGTCTCTGGTCATTCGGCAACCTCACTTTTAGGTGTCCTAGCCCGAGTTCGATGCTGTCATAGATTTGTCCGCCAAGGTGTCGAATGATGTCGAAGTCCCTTCATTCCTCGGTTTTGCTTCTCATTGATGAAACGACTCTTTAGCTATTCGTCACAAGGTCACTATTCAGCCTGACAACAAGTTTCGGCTGTGATTCCCGCCCATTATTATGGATTGCCTCGAAGGGAAAGTCGCAATATAGTCGTAACTGCCGTCTTTAGTGTAGTCAGTAAGTAGTCAGTTCTTGGCCAATATGTTCCCGTTGATAATCATATACCAGCCAGTGACTGTCAGATGAGCTACAGCTTGCCGAAGGCTTCAGTTTTTTCGTTCACATTGAGTCGTTTCTTCCAAACGTCCTGATTGTCTACTAGAGCATCTTGCTCGTGAGGTTTCTCGGATTGATATGTTTCCAAAAAAAAAAGAAGGCAATGAAAATTGTACCTGGGAAAAAAAGCTTAAAACTTTATTGAAATTTGCTGATAGTTTTTTATCTTCTTCAACAATGCTTGGCGAACGGGTTGGAAGTCGTCTCACGAATGAAACGGAATTTTCTCCGATTTGTACGAAATCGGATATCGGAGAAATTCCATTCGAGATAGCACGAGCTTTGGTTGAAAACGTAGTTTTATGTGATATTCGATTGGGTAGATTCTCTCAAAGCACTTTTTTTGCTCTAGGTCACTGTTTATGTTCGATTGGTACAAAAAGTCGCGATCTTTTTCCGATTTCAGAGCACTCGCAAATCTGGATTTTTTTTCAGAGTTGCTTCAGATTTACCAATGCAAGTGCGTTTGAGTTTGATAAATAGTGGAGTTGGTTAACGTTTTCGTGAAACTTTTCAATTGCAAAGCCATCGGGTGGATCTATTTTTGTTAATTATTTATGTACAAATGTTACGAAAGCAAACTGGGTTAATATTTCCAATGTTTTAATATAAAACTTAACCAGTGAATGGAAAAGAAAAGTGTCGAAGGTTAAACATATTCCAATCGCACGAATATCAACAAAAAACAAGAAAAAGCGACGTTTTTATGTTCGATTAGACACACGAAGTCTGAAATCTGAGAGCGAATCTGAAGAAGCCCAATCGAATACCACATTACTAGGATTGCAAGGTGGAAATATCCTTGAGAAGTCGAATTCGTAGTGCAGCATGGTGCCGACAGGATTATGAACATTAATACGAGAAATATAAATCACTTTTAATCAGGTAAATCAGGTTTTTTTAAATCAATGTAGAGAATCAGGTGATTTGACTTCCTCTTCCAGTTAACATAATAATTAGCATCAAAGAAGGTCAACGTTGGCGCTCACGGATCGATAGCAATCCAAAATGGTAAGGGTCACGTTGCCGTATAGGATACCTACATATTCTGTGAAATTAGGCCTTTTTTATTATGCTCACATGATCTATATAGATCATTGATTTCCACGGTTTACAACAATAGTACGAGATCCAACTTTTGTTGTAAACCTTGGAAATCAATGATCTATATAGATCATATGAACATATTATGCTAAGGCCTATTGATAAACAATCGTTCATTAGCCTTTTGAGAAGGCAAGTTTTCTCTTTTTCCTACAGCTAGCCCCGTTCTTCATGTACCTATTACGTACGATGTGCTTTTCGCTTTTCATTCCGATTCCATTGTTTCACATACCAGTAGTGCCAGTTTATCTACCATTGCTTGTTACTTTGATTTGATGAAAGAAAAAAACAAGCCCTCGATTGCACGTTTATAGACACTTTTTAAAAGCAAAATGCATGTCCTTTACTTTTTAGACCTTTAGCATGACTTATTTATCAGGATCAATGAAATCTAAGCAAAGTGTAAGATTTTTATTTGTCTATTTCACTCTTGTAAACATTGCTGTGTCCACAAATTAAGTTAGAAATTTACTTATAATTTGTGTTACCTCTTGAACAGGTTATATTCAGCCAATCTTCTGATCTCATGGAACGGCAATCGTCGGCCGCGTCCAGCACTGAGGAGACATCAGGGCCACAAGGTGACCTTAGCAGTGGATCACGCAGAGATGATGGCCAGCCGGATTTTACCGTATTCAAGGATTTCGATTTCCTCGAATACGAGGACAGCATAGCTGGAGAATCAACGGATAACTTCAACTGGGGCGTTCGTAGACGTCCTCTTTTCGATGGCGACAGTGAAACTGGTGGAAAGGGTCATTCAAATCTCGATGAGAGCTACAGTGACAAGACTCCTATATTAAATAAGCGTAAACGACAAACCGCGGACGACTCATCGGATGAAGAAGTCGAATCGGAATCTCCCATGGACGAGGATCATCGACAGCCGTTCCTTAAATCGCCATTCCACGTGGGTCCTCCTACCTCGCTGAGTTTGCGAGAACGTCACCGTAGGAATTCGGTTTCACGAAGCGATACCAGCGGATCGAGTGCCGGAGACTTGGGAGATATTACGCCGTGCAATGCGTCGCCCCACTTGCCAGGACTGATTCGCTTTGGTGTGCCGATACGCGACGAAGCCGAAGAGAATTGGCGGAAGCAACTCCAGACTATGCTGATCAATCAACCGTCTGCTCATGCTCCGGATTTGTTGCTGCAGCTGCACAAAATGATAAAAGAGCTCACGCTCAAGTCCATCAGCATCACCAGAGAATCTAAGAAGTTTTTCTCCGGCATCGGAGCACAATTGGGTAACCAAATTTCTCAATTTACAGACTTGCTTAGCTCAAGAGCAGATTCTCCGATGATTTGGTGCAATCAGACGCAGCCGACTACTCCGCGTCTCATTGAGACTCTGCGTTTCAATGTTCTGGAAATCCAAGAACATTTGGAAACATTTTTCGATCGCAAGGACCAAGTTCTAGAGGTATGTTGCATTCAATTTGATGACTTTAAGTGCGTATGAAAATGTCGATGTCGATAATTTCAGTGTCTTGACTCTGTGAAAACATCTTGCAAGTTGTCCTTGTTCACCGAAGTCGTCGATCAATCTGGAGCAGAAGGTTCTGGTTCTGGCAGTTTTATGCCATTCGATCCTGCAACCGCGGAAATTGTTTTGGACCTGGGCCGAGCTCTGTACAAGTTGATGTTTCAATTGCTGCTCTTGATCGAATCGAATCACAAAATTGCAATGAATGTCGTGAACAACCTACGCCACAATGAAAAGGTAAAATTAAATTATTTTTTTTTCCTCACAAACGTGTATCACTTGCAATCGTAATCAATTTCACAGATGTTGGACATATCTGAGTTGTTCATTCTAGTTCGTGAGGGATTAGTGCGTTCCATAAACGAGTTCGAACAAGATGCTTTGGATACTTCGACCTCAACGGAAGGAGATCACACACCAACGCCATCGCCAGGGCTACCAATGACAAGTGCTGAATTCGAAACCACTCTACATGAGTTAATGGACAACCAAAAGTGGTCGGATGCAGTTGCACATGTGCGACAATATAAACGAATGTCACATATGTCTGTGTCCAATTCGAACCTCTCGATATTCCCATATACCAGTTTGGATAATCGCCTGAGATACGACGATGTTCTCTTTATACTGAATATCTATTCGCAACGACTTTTAAAGGATCGCACGGGTAAGGGTCAATCTGCTCAGCTCTAAAAATGATCTGCTATAATGTTGCTATTTCTTTTCTTTTTTTGCAGATGCTTTTATTATTTCGAAGACCAGCTCAGAACTATTTGAAGTGTATGCGATTTTATCGGAAAATCTTTATCAAGTGTCCAGTGCTCTGACATCAATGGAAATTAACATGAAAAGTTTTTCTGGAATCTCAACAACGTCCAATCGTGAAGGGAGTGACATTGTGACAAATCTCTGAGAGAAAGATCTTCGCTTGTTACACTTAAGAAATAAGTAGGATAACTACATTAAATATCATGCACAATTACAAATAGTTTGTTGTTTATGAAAACACTCATTCATAGGATTCAAGTTTTTTTTTTTTTTTAGTATTTAGACAATTTAGATACCTAAACATTCAATAAATAACATTTTGATGTGAATTGTTTAATTGTATTCGAGGGCTGCGTATGAGGAGTAGACATTTTTTCCAACTTGAACAGTGGCTGGAGTTGTGCATTGGCTGTGATGTGAATGATTTCGTTAACACCCCTATTGCGAGTGTCAAAAACTAAACGATACACGATGGTTATCAACAAATTTTAGGAGTTGGTATTGCGAATGTCAATTATCAATGAATGATTGACTATCATTCTACTCGTATTTAATTTCCATTTTGAATGGAGTCAAAATGGAATTGAAATAAATTTTTGTCAGTTGGACGACGAGAGCAGGAGCTGCAAAAGAAAATACGTTTTTGTAATATTTAGCTGCATAAATGTGTGTGAAGACGTTGATAAGGTGTCAGCACAAATACCGGGTGATAGGGTTGACAAACAATTTCGGGAATTAGTGGAGAGACAACATCCAAAGAAAATCTGAATACGGAAGAACTAAAAAATCTGTTGGAGGAGCAAACTTTTGCACAAAACACAAACACAAAAGTAAATAAATACAATTTTCTGCTCTCAACAAACCGTCATTATCATGCCGCATTCACCACAGTCAATTTAGTTACGCAATACCAACAATTGTTTTAATTGTCAAGTTTCTTAATCGTCAATTGATTGATAATTGACACTTGCAAAAGGGGTGTTAGCTTAAACCATAGACAAACCATACTATTGTTTCTGCCTTAAACAGTGGCCGGAGGTGCCGTTAGTTGTGTATTGAAATTGCTGGAATTTGTTACCTATGTCCTTGAAATACGTCGCGTCAACGGCTGTAGATTTGATGTAGATTATCCTACCTCTTCCGAGGCGTCACATTTGACAGGAAAAAAAAACAGGATAAGCAAAATAGTTGAAATGGCGAACGAACCTTGTTGTTCTGGAACTGAAAATTAGCCAATTTAATAAATAACAATTAATAAATATTCAATTTATGCATTTATGACAACTATGTGCTCAAGTGTGTTTTATAAATACCTCAGAACATTCAGAGCACGCTCGGCTTAGGCGTTCAGTAACTGTCATTGAATTTTATAATTGGCCAGTTCCATTGGTTTTCGGGTTTCCGCAGAGTGAAAAAGTCACTATTAGGGTAAAAATGTTAAATTGTCTCCAGTATTCTTTCAAAGCTCCTTAAAGCCACAGCCAAAACAAAGTTAATTTGGGTGCCATGTCATGACATTTTGGCAAACCCGGCAATAAAGCAGCCGACATTGCCCCAAACTCAGCCTGCGTCGCCTCCACCTTTTTTTTCAACACATACAGCTAAGTCGACCTTAAACGCTTGATTAAAAGGACAATACGGTCCCATCAGCTTAACGAATTGAAAACTCTACGACCACCACTACACGAAGATCAACCCTACTGAGTCTACCCCTAAGTACCCAGCCTCTGCCACCAAAGCAATGCTTCACTTTGCAATCCCTTTATTATCTCGCTTTACTATTTTAAAATTGAGCAGTGTATTTTAAATCCATTCTTAATAAATTTATTTATTTATTTATTTATTTATTGTATTGAAGTTATACTGAGGTGAATTTTAGTTTGTAAGTTCCAAAGTAAATAATTTCTTGTTCTTTCTACCAAAACTGAGCCATATACTTTGGAATTACACATATGAGTACTTCAGGACTATATACTATGTAGTTCTATTTATTTTTTGATATATTTTCATCGAAATGCAGGTTTTCTGGATGCAAATTTTGCTGCCGTAATATGATTGAAAATGAAAATGTTAATGAAAATATTTTTTTTTTTAAATGCAAATCTCTTATTTGATCTTACAAAGGATTAAAAATCCAATAAAATCAATCATTTCGCTTCTTGTATTCGTTTGGGTCTAAAGAGGTTAAGTCAAATTGCTCGTCCCTGTAGGTATGCCATCAAATAGTTTAATAAGTGCTACATATGTGAGCAATATCTGAGGACTGTGATGGCACGCATTTCATTAAAAAACTGTTTAAACTAATTTTAATTTTCAAGTTACAAATGAAAGTCCCCGTGAAAGTCTCTCTAGTAATCTTTCTTAGTTTACAGAGTTCCTCGTGCCGGCATGGACGCCAGGTATTTTGCTTTTCGGTCATCACGCGAGGCTTTATACGCTGCTCTAGAGAAAAACTTTACTTTTGTATCGAGTCCTGTTGTCAAAGCGGTTTATTCTTATACTGCGACAGCATTGTCGCCTCGTTTTTCGATCAGCAATAACCATTTTTAGTTTCGACTCCAAATATTAGTAGTTCACAGTGGCTATATTTTAGACACACATTTTGCAATTGTGAGCTACCGTACATTTAAAGTCGAGACTAAAATTTGATATTAGGACGGCGCAATGTGTCCAAATGTTTCTGTGCGAAACATCACCAACTAACCAGAGTGGAAACTAGCGATTATTTTAAAAAGGAAATAACTTATAAAGAAAAGAAAAAAAAAAAAAAACTACATGTATTGCGCTGAATATGATTTATTACTTGAAGAAACATAAATTTAAATACAATTTTCTTATTGGTTGTGTTAATAAGCAAATACCGAAAATATTCTTTGCGATAAAATAAAAATACATATTTAAAGCAGTTGGTTGCATTAGTATTGGATTATAGATTATATCTTGAAGTCTGTCTCAGTTACAGTATTAGTATAACATGAATTATTTCCCATTGTAGTTCATACCGGTGGAGAAAACCAGCATCTTCTTGTTTTTCTTGCTTTTCTTGTTGCCACTCTCATTCTTGTTTGTGTTATTGTGTTTTTGAGTGATTGCTTCAGCCAAGACGTCTCCTAAATTCGGTGGAGGGTGAAACTCTATTCCACTGCCATCGCATTCGCTGTATCGATCAGAAGCGATCCTTGAACGCGCAGGGATGGATTCCCTTCCCCAAGTAAACTCCTTAGCAGTGCTTGCCCAGCTTGTGGTCCCTCCGCCCCCTAAATATTCTGCATTCGGAGAACCAAAAGAATTCGCAACCGATGAATAAGTGTTACGCTTCGATGTGCTGGGCTGAGCGGGAACATCAATTGGATCCGTCGAGAATGGATTTGGAGAACCGGCTAGTGTTTCCTCAAAACCGCACTGAAATTAAGGAAAATTGATTTGTATCCTCTGCATGCACTAATGCAGGCGTACACAAACACATGTAGGTAGAATGTTGTACGACCGACCTCTAATCTGTCAATACATACCGTAGGAAATTCATGTGAGGAAGACAAATTAATATTAGCCGTACTTGATATAAGTTTTCCCATTTGCCTATCGTTCAGCGCGTTGATTTTCATTTCACGCTTCTTTTCCTCTCGATCTCTCCTCATGCGTGTCTTTTTACGCTGAAGTATATCATCTGGTAGGGAAGAACAAACAGTATTACAAAGCAAAACTATAACCGCATAAGAAGAAGGTTACCCCTGAAAATGTTCATAACATCCTCCGATACGATTGGTGGTTCCAACTGCACCTCGACAACTTCAAAATGACAAGTAAGCGGTAGGTGTCCCAGACACGTAAACTTCCTTCGATGATCTTCATCCATAGAATGATGTTCTTTTTGAAGTATTTTCGCGTTAATGACCAGGGGGGCTTGGTCCAGCGAACCGTAACATGCTTGCAGCATTTTCACGTTTATTGGATGAAGAAAAATGTTCTGCCCATCGACCGACTGATAGAAATAGTAATATTTAAGATTCTGCTCGCTGGCTTCGCCTGTCTTCGATATCTCAGTTTCTTCATAAATTGGATTCTTTTCTTTTAAATTAAAACTTTCCGCAGTTAAAGCCAATTTATCAGATGCGTGCTCCCCACCCAAATTGATTTCTTTGTTTATATCGTCCTTTCGTTCTTGCAACAAATCTAGAGCTTGCTGAGTGAAAACAAACTCAGGGCAGTTGTCTTCACTGTTGCAGGTTGCCAATTCGCGTTGTTCTCTTTCGATAATTGACAAAACATCAGTCCTGTTGGCCACAAGAAATTTTGAAAATTTCGCTGTGTCGTCATCCGTTGAATATAAGGGAAGCTTCTCGAGTGAACGCAAAGTTGTGTACTTTTCGATGAACAATGAACCCTTCTTGCGCTGCATTAACTGCAGGTCTATATAATTGCCGACACTGAAATTTATCTGCTGAACAATGGTTGTGCTTTTCAGATCATTCGTATGTATGGCCTCGTAGCAAATGGGACATTTGCGCCACGTTTTATCGCTCAAAGCTAGGTAGTGAAGGATACAAGGCCAACAATATGCGTGACCACATCGAGTCAATTTAGCCGCGACCGGCGGATACAAACAAATAGGACATTGTGGTTCCTCCGTTGTTTGAATATTGATCTGTTCTATCAAATTCCAATCGATGAGTGTGTCCGGTGATGATGTTATCTTCGGTTTGGCCTTCCAGTTAACAACAAATTGGAAGCTAAAAAACGAAAAACAAAATGTTAATGGTTCCATAGTGAAGATTGGGGTTTTCAACGACAACCAGTCAGTGCCCCAAGTTGTTCCCTGCCTAGTTTGAGAATTTACTATCACTACTTCCTAGAAGTTTACTATCACAATGAAAACGAAATTGACAAGGTATTCTCAGAATGGTCAAGAGTACTTTTTTTACCAATGGACCGGTTATAGAAGGCTGTTTAAAGACTTTAGCCTATACTTCTCAATTGCGTTCAAACGCAACTATCTAGCTTATGGCATAATCAACGCTTAGGTCTATAGCACTTCGTCCACACACAAAATGAATGAAGTGCGAGTGATCTACTTACTTCGCTTGTAAGAATTGCTCCTTGTTGTACTTCTGCTTTCTCACACTGTTGCGATTATTGCCACTTTTACCAAAGACATTAAATCCACTGTAGTTGTCAGTCTCTCTGGGACTATAGTGAAAATTTAATAGATGGTTAAGATTATGCTTCTTACTGCCAGCTGCATACACAGAATTCAATTCATAATAAAAGTGGTCTTGGATTCCACTGTCCGATATTTCAACAATAGAGTTTTCATCTGATGCTAGTCCGGAGCTGGCAGGAGGCACGTCTTCGAATGGTGAGTAGCCGTTGCCGTTCCCGGGAGGTCCGCCACGGGCCTTAGGCCTTTTGTCAACATTTGGCCGAGTTTTTGCTGGACCAACTTTACCACTGCGTTGATTGTCGTTCTTGGATGCTGCACAATTGGGATTTTCACGGCGGCGAGAGTTTTTAGGCCAAGGTTTATTAGAGTAAAGTTCTGCATTAAATAATTGCAACTGATGAGAAAATACAAATTACTCAAATGTTAATTTCCATACCTGAACTCTTGCGTGAATCAGACGACAGGGCCTTGCTGGAACCCTGTCGAGAATATTGTTGTTGTTGTTTTTTGTCCATAACTTAATTGGTTAAAATTAAAATCAAACGAAATAAAATTCCTGGGGGAAATAGAGACTGATGATGAATCTTGTTGGTGGATTTTTTCTCCACATGGAGTTTTCACTTTAAATTCTTTGAGTTGATACATTTTACTGAGCCATGATTATTACGCAGACAATACAAAAAAATTCTTTGTACTTGAAAAAAAAATATCTTGTTGGCAAATGCTTTGCGAAATAGGATTAGGACTTGTAAAATTGTATGGCGTTTTCACGCTTATCGACGAGCTGTGTCGATTTTGTGAAAATTCTAAGATTTTCAAGGAAATTACTTCGGAAAAACTCTATGAATTCAGCCTCCGTAGCTGACTTAAAAAATGGCTGAAATGGTAAGAAAGCTATATTTGGAACGGCTGCAATGGAACGGAATCGTGCGTCACTTTATATAGCCTTTACATTAATTGTCGGTAGTACAGTATAAATTACAGGAGATATTCAGAGTGACCAAACTAAATAAAAGAACTCCCTCTGTATTAATGATATATCATTTTTTTATTTTATTTCTGACTCGCCAACGCGATAAAGAGGCACTTCGACCTGAGTAGATCTATTGTGCCATATGATATATCATTAGGCGTGTTTTTTTGAGCTTCGATCTCAGCAAAGCAAAGTAAAGTAGGATTTTTACCATGCAATTACAACAACTACGCTCTACTTGACACTTCGAGACTCAGTTGTAGTTGTTGTAATCGCGTGCTGAAAATCCTACTTTACTTTGCTTTGCTGAGATCGAAGCTCAAAAAAACACTCCTATTATATAAGCCGTGTTTTTTTGAGCTTCGATCTCAGCAAAGCAAAGTAAAGTAGGATTTTTATCACGCAATTACAACAACTACGCTCTACTTGACACTTCGAGACTCAGTTGTAGTTGTTGTAATCGCGTGCTGAAAATCCTACTTTACTTTGCTTTGCTGAGATCGAAGCTCAAAAAAACACGCCTATAGTTTATTAATCTGCTACAACTACAACTACAACTGAGTCTCGAAGTGTCAAGTTGTTGTAATTGCGTGATGAAAATCCTACTTTATTTTGCTTTGCTGAGATCGAAGCTCAAAAAAACACGGCTTGTCGTTTTCATTGGGATTTTGAAATTTTGATCTCAGATTTCAGATTTTTCGTGCCGAACATAAAACGAGATTTTTCTTTCTTTGCAATTGTGCTGGTGCTTGTGCTAAAAGTCAGGTGTTCTTAAATTGTATTTTGTGTTTATTATGTTGATATCCATTGCAGCCACTAAATGCAATTTTTTCTCTATTTTTAACAGACTTGTCGTCCAAAAATATATGTAATAACAAATATTAAAGTTTGACATTTTATGACATTTTTTGTTCCAATGTTGTGAATAAGCCCAGTCACTATAATGGTGGAATTTCTTGCATTGGACAAACTGTACTCAAAGTAGTTTATTATTATCGCTAATAGCAAGCATCATTTAAAAATTGATAAGTACCTGAGCGAATTTTTTAATTTGTTTTCATTTTCACCGTGTGTGGTGCCTTGTCGTAGACGTAAGAGAAAATAATGTTTTCAATAGGTTTCGTCTTTGTTAAATCGGGTGCAGCGCCCTAACCCATCATTTTAGCCCTAAACTGCAATACCGACCCGTTTCGTTTTCTCGTCGTATAACTGGGATGAATTGGGTTTGGGTTCATATTCCTCGCTGTCATGATTGTGTTGCTGATAATAAAATTAGAGGATTGGTAGCACAAAGAATATAAGAAAAGTTGTTAAATATGAGTTTTATCCATGCAAAGGCAAGACAACCTGAGACAATCCGAACGGTACAAAAAGACTTAACGTACACAAATGAACTTACTGAGGATTTATCGGACATTCTTCGAATGACTGGTCCGCGCAATTGGATAAAATACAACAATGTCTGTAAATTTATTGCTGAAATTGTATACCATGGATTTGCATCCGCCAATAATCTGCAAACACTAGGTGAAGAGTACACGGGAATTATTCAAATTGATAGCAATTACGTTTCTGTACCATCGAAAGTAGTAAGAATGAGTTGACAATATACCCTATGCTTGTTATGTATGTCTAACCGATTGATTACAGCTCCAATTGTCGGCTATTATCCTAGAATTCGGTGGGGAAGCATTGTACCTGAAAATCCTGCAGAAGTTGGAGAGGGAAATTTACCATAACGAGGAAATCGTCCCGGAAGCCAAAGATAAATTAAAAAAGCTACTACAATTCATGAAAAGTTCTACTTCATATGCGAAGGCTCTGCATAAGACAGTATTTTACTTACAATCGAACAAGTACCAAATTTCGAAAAGGTTGACTGGCATAAATTACACTTTAATAAGACATTGGATGCAGCCTGATCACTCGTTGTATGGGTACAAAATACTTGGATGGATAACTTTACTTCAGCTATCCATTACACTTGCAGTAAATTCATTCGATGCTTGGAAGGAATCAAAAAGAAAAGCAGCTGAAGATAAATGCGGTAGTCGTAGACTCGCTCAAGGAACAGGGAATAGTAATAGCGAAGCACCCCAGTGCATTCTGTGTCTCGAACCTCGGTCGAATACAAGCTTAACGTCGTGTGGACACCTATTCTGTTGGCATTGCATATTGGAGTGGCTAGATGAACGCGACGAGTGTCCTTTATGTAGGGAAACCTTAAAAAAATCGAATGTGATTCAACTTCGCAATTATATTTAAATTTGGAAAATAAAGTAAAGGAAAATAAAATTGTGGCACTAATTAAATCGTTAACGATTGAATATCAAATGACTTTTTTGGAGACAGTACTGTCCGTGTTTATTTACTCCAGCCACTGCAGAAATTGCAACGCTTTCTGATATTTTTGTTAGTTCCAGTGCAAGCACCAACTGCGATTCGTTATTGGCGTAGGCAAAGAAAAGCCTACAAAAATCTTACAAAAACTGCAGGGGGCTAGGCACATTTGACTGTAGTTCGAAAGCCTGTTTCGAGATTGATTACGTCTTGTTACCTTTTTTAATTGTACCGCACAATATCTATACAGTCAACACTGTCATAGTTATACAAATTATAAGTACTTTAGCAAATTTGTAGAGCTTTATATTGCTAAGATGCTATGGACCTATCCAACTGAAGTGGCCCAATTTCTAGGACTTAAAATGAATGTCGAACCAACAGATGACGAATGACGCTGCTACAACAACAACATTAAACCGATGCTGTCATTTGAATACAGGAATTCTAGAAAAGTTATCCGGCTGTTATATACGTTGCTGTCTCTTTACGGAAAATTTCAACTACATAGGTCACCAACCGAACTCAATAATGACAACATAGGCTTCTTACTTGAAGAATGCTCACAGAAAGTATGTCTCCTACAGCGATTACTTTAGGAGCCGTAGGGACGATGAGGAAGAAAAAAACATTGCTAACCTCTATTGCACACAAAATGAAATGGACCTCAACCGATTTGCGCAACTGGTGGCAGTTAGTACGGGACCAAGCAGGAAGACTGCTCTCCTCGAACGGATAAAAATTCGCACATATTATAAACTATGCAATCACAAATATACACTCCAATTTATTCTTTTATTTTTGCTTAACCTTGTGAAATATTTCCTTGATTTTTTATTTGATTTCTTGTAGTTTAATAAGCTTCTATCTGCAAGTTTAAATATGTATTTATCGACTGAATTTGTTAACTGACAACCGACTAAATTCAAATCTTCATATTCGTTCTTGCTTTCCAGGATACTTAAAAGAAACGAACTTCCATGGTGGACTCAGGAATTGTTCTTTACTTCCCCTTAACGTGGCGAATTTACGAAAAATCCGCCATTTTCTTGGTGAATTACGAGTTCACATCTCGCCGCTTTTCCATTGGAAAGTTATCTATCTTTGTGCATTCGCCTATCTGTGCTATGACACTTTTAGCTTAATTGACAGTCCAAGACGTCAAAAAAATAATAACGCAATTTTGTCATAACAAAACTACTCCATCGAACACAAATTTGGAGAAAAATCTTCCTATTTTTCAAAAACCAAATTATTAAATCTTCAAAAATAAACCAAAATGTCTAGTTACTATTTTGTTATTGTTGGACACAATGATAACCCAATTTTTGAAATGGAGTTTTCTAACGTTAGCAAAGAACTAAAGGCAAGTATACGATTACACAGCATTTTTTAGTAAAACAAATTGTGATGTATTTAATTCTAGAAGGAAGATAATAGACATCTAAATCAGTTTATAGCACACGCTGCTCTCGATCTAGTAGATGAACACAAGTGGAAGACACCCAACATGCAGCTCAAGTCCATAGACAAATTCAATCAATGGTTTGTTACATCTTTTGTGACCGCCAGCCAAATTCGATTTATCGTAGTTCATGACAACAAAAATGATGAAGGCATTAAAAACTTTTTCAACGAAATGTATGACACTTATATCAAACATTCCATGAATTCGTTTTACAAAATCAATACTCCAATCAAATCGCCGATGTTTGAGAAAAAGGCACAACTTTTTGGTAGAAAGTTCTTGATTTCGTAGTTATTTGTAAAATTAAAGTGTTAAAATATAAAACTAGTATGTATATAGTAATTGTGTTCTCATTTCAGGATAGTAGGCCAAAAGCCTTTATCAATCCTTCAATGTATGTGCTTACTCAGAAACGTGCCAACTTAAGTAGGTGGATCCGATCCGTAAATCGTAATACATAATATTACGTAGCTTTCATAACTATTATTAACTAAACACGCCCACAATTGCTCTTACGAAGCTTGAAAACACTATAGAGTAGCTTCGGGTAATGTGGAGTACCCTTCTTGTTTTTGGAAATATTTCTCAAACATAAATTTATTTTTTTTAAGAGGGGCTATTGTTTTTATTCATTGGAATATTTACTTTGCTAATAGCTTAATTTTTCATAAAGAAAAAAAAATATTTGCAAAAATTTAGAAGAGTTGCAAGATTGGTCATTTTCAAAAGTGTCGGGTAATGTGGACCCATCTATGCGGGTATTGTGGAGTAATAAATAAATAAATGGATCAAGACAAAGATACATTTTAATAACTTTAGTCAATATTTTAATAATAAATATTGAACGTTAACTTGAATTATGCAAACAAAAATTGAAATTAACATCACAATCAGAGACAATACTGAGACCACCAACTCCGGCCTACAAGCTATATTTTTATGGAGTGTTCACGTTTGGTGCGCTAGTATTCTTACATAGAAAAACGTATTGACAAATGTCACGAAACTTTAAAAATTCCGGCTCACCAACACACTCCCAGGAGGTATGAGATAATTTTTTTTTAGGAATAAGTATACATTTGCTTAAAATATTCATGAATATTCGGAATATTTTTGCCGAACGGATACCTCGATTGGGGTGAATGTTTATAACCTGACAGCGACCGTTTGGCGGTGACATGGTCCATTTTGATTTGTAAATATTTCTATTGGTTAAAGAAAACAACAATACAGCCACTAACCATAACGAGAAACGAATTTGCGATTACAAAAGAGAAACCTTTAATCAAATGGTATAATGTACATATAGCCATACATACATCAAATGTTTATTTCAATATTCAAGTAAATACACAGAACATTGTTGGATAATTGCTACGTTTCTATTACAAAAAACATGTGAATAAAAATAGAATAACAGAAAAAAAAAAAAAATATTTAAAAATAAAAATAAAATTACTTCTTTTAATAAGGAAATTTTACAATCACAAAAATTATTTAACATAAAATAATAGTATACACGGTCTACAAGCAGTGCGTCCAGAGTAAGTCCTTACTCGCATTTTCGTATAGAGATCATCCATAATTTTCTTATGGTATGTACATACAACACGACAACAGATTAATTCGTTTTTTTGTTTTCTATTTCCTTTACACACAATTATATTGAATATGTATACATTTATATACTTGATTAGTAATATCGTTCTTCTCTTACTCTATAGCAATGTTAAAAAAAATGTGTTCACTTCTCTTGCTTCTTTTTCATTTGAAAATCATATTATAGCTCTTAAATATTAGTATACACCCTCTGATGTACGTGTATCGAGAGTGGAACTGTAACAATCTTATGCGTATTTCATACTCTTCTTCTCTACTGTTTTATGGGCAACTGAATCCTATTTGCTTTAAATGTTGATATACATTTCTGCCCCTAGCCTAAAATTTACAGACAAATATAAACAAATATAATCAAACCTATCTCCAAACAGGAGAATCGGGAATGCGGCTTTCTTTTTACCAGGACTTCATAAATTATTTACAAATACTTATCAATACAACATCTACAAGGTTCAATTAGAAAAATAAACTGTTTTTTTTTTGTTTTTGTTTTGTTTAAAAGTAACTATAACTAGAACTTTATATTTACATTTGCAAGCATTAAGCTGTGCATTTAATAGATTTTTCTTTTGACTCGTCTTCGAGTCGCCAAATACTACTTTGATTTTTTATTAGCAGCGGTTCGCTTTTGTACAAGTCGATCCTTTAAAGTTTTGATAAGATTCTCGATATCTTCGATGTTGTAACTGAATATTAGCTTGCACTGTTTGGCTTGAATGTTGCCTTTGTTTAGATTCTTGAGGGCGTGCTGCAAACAGTAGATGTTTGTCTCGTCAGTTTTAACCATCGATATATACAGGTTTGCTCGACACAAGTCGCACTCATTCTGAATAGAAGCAATTGGTTGTTTCTTGGATTTTGACGTCTTCTCTGTTGGAATTTTTTCCGTCGAAGTTACACCAGCAGCCTGAAAATACAAATTTTCAAATTTTAGATATCGCCCTCAAATAAATAGCTTTACCAAAAATAGCAAAAGCCCGAAAGCAAGTAACCGTCGGGAACAAATAATTTCGTTTAAGAAAATAAAACAAATCAGAAACTTTGCCAAACAAAACGGTTTAATCCACTTTGCTCAATAGGTCAAAATGTTTGCTTCAAAACTGTGCGTATTATCAGCACCCTCAACGACAGACGGTCTGTGTGCATAAACGAAATTTCAAGTTTGTCATAACCATAATCTTTCCATATTCAAGTACCCCTCCAGCACGCAGTTTTTTTCATACGGCCAACTGTATGTTGAAAGGAAACTTTGAAAGCTCTAATATAGAACGCAGCACGGGCAACAGTTAAAAAACAAAAAACAATAAAGTTTTCACTGACAATATGCCAACATGTAGTAAACAACAATCCAAACAGTTTTTCAAATAGCATCTAAACAGCTCTACCAATTTCAGAACTTAGCTATGCTGAGTATTTCTTTGTGATACACGTCCGATGAGCTGCAATTCTAACGTAATGTACCCACTGACGAGACAACTGCTGTGTGATTGCCCTAAATGGCAATCTCCTTTGACGCTGCTTTGTGGAAGAAAACCAGAAATAAATAATGATCATTAGATAAATAAAATTCGTGTAGCTCTATTCGAATTTAATTCGATTTGATTGTCGTCTTTAAAGGGAAACATCGAGAAACTGCTGCGCATTTATATATATTTGCACGAGTTTACAGGGGCCATCTACAGTTGCGATAAAATGTCTTTCATCTCTCTAACTGAAGGGGTTTCATTTCAAGGAACTTAATAAGCCAACGTTTGAAATGCATAAGAAAATTTCCAGCTGGGATAGTGAGCGTGCGGATAAAAATTCCCATTAGATTGACATTTCATTTACCTTCTTCCGCTTCCCGTCCTTAAGACAGATGCATGCACAGATTAAACTGAGCGACAATTTGTCAAACGAATAAGCTCGGTTTGCTGATTCAACTCATAGTCATTTCGTACAGCACGTCAAAAATCTCACATTTCGCATATAAATAAAGGGTTTTTCAACAGGGACGCTACAAAAGTAGAGCGACAGGGACAGCAAACGACGCCGAATTTCTTGCCGCTCTTTTGACGTTTCTCTTCAGTAAGGTTTGCCATTTCATGATGGAGAGATATACGACCCAACAACGAGTCGAAATTATTAAAATTAACTACCGAAATTCGCGCTACGTCCAATTTATGGTCGTCATAATCGTCCTAGCAGATCAACAATTGAGCGTCTAGTGGAAAAATTTGAATCCACAGGCACAGTACAAAATGTTTCCGTGCCAGTGAGACAAGAAGTGCCCGTAGTGTCGAGAATATTGCTGCCGCTGAGGCTTCAGTTGAAGAAAGCCCAAATGTGTCTCTCACACGTCGTTCTCAAGCGTTGGGCATCTCTGTGACGTCGTTGTGGCGAATTTTGCGAAAAGATCTTGGCCTACATCCTTACAAGATTAAATTGACGCAAGAACTGAAGCCGCTTGACCACCAGAAGCGTCGTATGTTCGTGAATTGGGCTGAGCAACAACTTAAAAGTGATTCGGATTTTCATCGAAAAATCATCTTCAGCGATCAGGCTCATTTCTGGCTGAATGGCTTCGTCAATAAACAAAATATGCGGTATTGGTCAGGCAGCAATCCACACGCACTCCATGAGTCATCATTACATCCCGAAAAAATTACGCTTATGGCTTATGTGCCGGCGGCGTCATTGAGCCGTACTTCTTCCGTGATGATCATGACCGGCACGTTACTGTGAATGGGAATCGCTACCGTTCAATGATAACCGAATATTTTTGGCCCCAATTGGATGATATGGACTTGGAGGACATGTGGTTCCAACAGGACGGCGCCACAAGCCACACAGCGAATGTCACAATCAATTTATTGGAAACCAAGTTTGGAGAACGTGTTATCTCACGAAATGGTCCAGTCGCTTGGCCGCCTCGGTCGTGCGATTTGACGCCGTTAGACTATTTCCTGTGGGGCTACGTCAAGTCTACGGTCTATGCCAACAAGCCAGCGACGATTGATGAACTTCGTACGAATATCGAACGTGAAATTGCAGCAGTATCGGCCGATTTATGCTTGAAAACCGTCGAAAATTGGGTTCAGCGTCTGGACTTCTGCAAGCGTGCCAATATCCAAAACCCTTTTTGTTTTATTTAAAAAAACTTCTGCAGCCCTCTTATTGAAAAACCCTTTATAAACCCAGCGCCTAAACTATTCCAAAAATAATTCACCCTTACCTTGAGTTGTTCTCTGGCAGCGACTTCTTTTTCAAACACTTCGTTTATCATAGGCAGCATTTGAGAGAGAACATCGACAGTTACACGCTGATCGGAGGCCAGTGCAAAGAGCAGCTGCTCTAGGGAGAACATGGCCGGTTCACAACTGTCGTGAATATCCTGTACACAAAAACATTCCTTAGTTATAGATAATATAAAAATGTAGGCCCTAACTTACCCTGAAATCATCTTTACCAAGTTCTAGCCAAGAACTCGTAGCAAAATACACACTTTCCGAGACCACATATCCAGTAGCAACACTCGATGTGTAAGCCCTCGGGAAGATCACAACGTATTCTCCGGGTTTTTGTTCTATCCGGCACAAGGATACACCACGGTCAGTTAACATGTGGGGGGGAACCATCACCGTATCGCAAGGCAGCCAAATGGTTTTGTTTTGACAATGCGTAGGGATGAGTGAAGTAAGTGCTGCTCGGAAGTTTGCACTTTGATCATCGGGAATTCCGTACCACAATTTACTCGCACCAGTGTGTAAGTATTCAATCCACGAGAGTCCGTGTGGATCACGATACCAGCAGCATGCGCTAAATAGCATACCGACGTGTAGTGTTGGTACGGTTACACCCATTACCGGCCCCAATGACCGCAGCACAGATCCGGGATTATTTGTCAACACCTTCAAGTTCCATGGATGTCGCGCACACACAGAACCTTTTCCCTTTGGTCCGGGTGACGGAAATCCGTATCCCCAGCCACTGGAATCAATCGATCCGGAATGGACACACACATGACTATCACGAACAGCAACATGGCGCCAAAACTCTGCCTCCACCTCAGTCACAGATGGCTCAGTGTTCTTAAACCACAGCGACATCGTGTTGCGAGCGATTCGGAAGAACTGACTCAGTGCCATACTGCGACCTTTCACAATGCACTCCATCGATACCCCGTCGACTTCCTCCTCAGATTCTTCGTCGTCCTCGCTCGATACCTCATCCTCCTCATTGCTCACGCTTTCAGTGTTGACAAAACGATCGGCGTTTCGCCGGGCCCTAGCCTCGCGCTTGGCCCAGTCGGCTTCCACTTCATCGAACAATTTCTGTCTCTCACTTGGCGATAATGTATCGTATGGAAGGAGATATTTACAATAGATATCGTCGAGTTTAGTTACGCGATCCTGCGCTAACTTCGGAATGCACATATCTTCAGCTACACGAGCCCACTTCTTCTTTTCGATGACCTCTTTGAGGCCACCCAGCTCCTGAACGGTGTGGTAGAGTCTAGGGAGGTCCACTTCCATACCACCAATCCATGGCGGGTGATTCATTACGATGCTTTGTGTGGCCAAATATTTCTTAATTGCACTCAGCTCTTTAGTACTGGGACCCCAGCGGTGCAGCATCTTGTGCACATACTGATTGTACGCTGTAAAACGCATGTCATCAGAAACTCTACACTCGGGTTTAAAGCTTGCTGGAGGTATTATCTTACAGATTCCAAAGCGTGCCGCAATCGGTGTGATTCTATCAATAAACTCCATGGGATCTTGAAATTCTTTTTCGGTTGGCCGAAAAATAGGGGCCTCCACCATTTGCGTTGGATCGTCGTGACGAGGGAAAGCTGTATTATTGCACATTTTTATGGGTGTGTCATCCTTGATCTTCTTGCTGGATTGACCGCGAGATTTATTCGAGCCAGAAAAGAGCGATGAGTTCGAATTGACACGCGTTAAAGCACCTCCACCGCCAGAACCCGATGGATGGTTTGACTGTGTTGCTGCAGACTCTGTTGATTTGAATCTGGGCTGAACTGTACCAACGGGTACGCTCTTCGAGGAACCCACTGCTACCGAAGAAGATGTTCCTGCTGTCGCATTCAGTACATTGGATGTATTTTGCTGCGAAACAGCCGCAGCTGCAGTGCTTGTCACTGAAGCAGAGGTTGTCGGAATTATTGTAGGCACTGCAGCAGTTGCTTCTTTGTTATTGGTCAGAGCTGCAGAGTTTAGTAGGTTTTTAACAATCTCGGATACATTCATAGAATCTGGTAGCGGTTTCGAGTTCGATCCCATCTGTGACTTGGTTACCAGAGTAGCGTGCATAACAACTTTCTGATTGGGACCTTCGGGTCCTTCGCGGCCAAGTTTTACGGCGACTCCTTGAATGAGGTCCGTCTTACCTTCGCCACATCCTCCGACGGCAGCCCCTTGAAGTGGTATGTAGAAAGTATGGACGTCCGAATCGGAATCGCCCAAATTAAATTCGTTTGCTTTATCAGTAGCTTGTAGCTGAGCTGTCTTATTTTTCTCCGACTCAAGGCTGACTTTCACAAGTTTATTGCTCTCATCCGGGCTAAGAGTGACTGAAACACTTGTCTTTTTCTTGTCAGCTGTATTCTTCTTGTCGGCCGCGTTAGGCTGTGACAAAAGATCCGGTTGTGACGCTTCTTCTGTGTGCGAATCGCGACGACTTTGCCTCCGGAACGGTTTCGACAAAGGCAACTTGGTGTCGTCCTCCTCCTTATCAAAAGAATAGATACTTTTTTCATTGTCTGCCGAAAAGGCGCCAAACGTGTAGGGAAAAGGCGGCTTTTTCTTATGACTTGTGGTTGTAGATTCCTTTAATTTAGAGTTGTACACAGTTGTCCTTTTCGGTGTTTTAGATGCGCTTGCTGGCGATCCAGTTACGGTTTTTGCCGACTGAGGCGGTGTCGAATTATTTTTGTTCTCATCGGTTTTCTTTTGCTGTCGAGCTGATGATGATGTGGCAACTGTGGTGGCCGTTGAATTTAGCGGCTTTGTACCTTTGTGCGGCCCTGCATCCTTTGGCAACTTCTCCTGCACTTTCTTTGTTTCTTTTTCTTCTTTAGCTTTATCTGCTTTGATTTTCTCCTTAGACTTAGTGACTGTGTCGTTTTTCTTGTTTGCGTTTGATGTCTTTTGTGCCTGGTACTCTTTGGCGGGTTCTTTCAGTTCCTTGTTCGCTACATCAGATGAAAGCGAACATTCTTCTGGTCGTTGATCGTCTTTAGGCACAACCACTGGGGTCGCTTTCAGCGAAGGACCTTTGCCCGACCAGGCGCTTTCACTCTTACCCAAATCTCTGGTGGTCTTCGATGAAGAACTAAATGAAGTGCTTTCCTTGTCGTCTCTCGTCGGCGGAGGTGTTGTTGTGTATATGTTTGGACGCAAGTTGTCATCGAAATCATCATCGAGATCGTCTTGAATCTCATCGGGGTTAGACGAGCATTCGATGAGCCATTTCTGAATCTGTTCATGTGTCATGTTCACTTTGGCTTTTCGCCTCTCCTTGCTGGAAAGCTGTTCGCCTAAATAGGACTCAGTGGGAACAACAGGGCCTAATACTGGCTTGTGAATCGAACCACATTTGCCCAGTGTACACTTGGTGTTATCTGGACCGGAGCTTTGTGCTAGGCTGACGCTGGCGATGCCAAAAATTTTACCAGATTCTTCTTTGCTTGGCATAAGATTGGCGGCTAGAATGCTGCCTATTTCATCTTTAAGCGGATCTGCCGAAGGGGCATTTGTCGATGCTGTGGATGGCATAATAGGAATTTTAGCATTTGGCGTGCTTGGTGTTTTTGGAGTAGACATGTCAAATTTTACTGGGGACGGTGATGGGAAACTGCTGCTGGGTCTCTGCAGTGTTGACAGCGAAGAGGAGCCATCGATACAAACTATGCGACGATCTATATTTCGGTCGAATTTCGGTGTGAGAAAGTTTGGATTGATTTTCGGAGATGGATATGCTTCGATTGGGGGCGGATATGTTGTAGGCGGAGTTTGGTACTTTATAGTTGGAGGCAGCGGGGGAATAACTAATTGCGATTGGGTAGACTTAACAACAGGTTGTCGTGGTATATACGGCGGAGCTGGGGTTGACAGAGGCGTTGGTATTTTTGGTTTATCGTCAAATTTGGATTTATTTTCTGACGTAGATGGACTCAAAAGAGTAGATGTTGGTATATTGCACTGCAACGAACCTGCTGGTGCTGTTAGTGGCAAAAGATTTAACATCTTTGGAACCTGTTTTGGTTCCTCGGCCCGTTCATTTTTTGAGCTTGAGAGTTTTATCAATGGAATTGTACCAGATTTCTTTGAATGTTCGGAGCCCTTTTCACTCGTCTTCGTTAGCTTGATTGCAAGTGGTTCGTCATCTGAATCGCTGAAACTCTTCTCGAGTTTTCTCTTTGTCTCATTTACCTCTTCGTTCAATAAGAAGTCCTCCTCGTCTTCTTTTTCGTCTCTGCTCTCGGGTTTCGGTTCCTCTCTCTTGCGAAGCATTCCTTCTATTTGCTGCGGCGGCTTGACTGGTTTCTGTTTGGCATTTTTGCCAGTAGCATTTTTTGGGGGACGGCCTCGTCTGGCTGGTAGTTTTTCTGTAGCCTTGGGGCTCTGTTTCTCACTGGTGTTTGCTGTGTCTGCTTGCTTGTTTTGATTGCAATTCTTTTTGAGTTCCGTTTCCATTTTCTCCGTCTCCTTAACGTTCGGCAGATCAGGAAAACTGGATAGTGAAAGTCCGTCGTCTTCAAATTCATCTTCCTGCAGTTTCTGGCCTATAATTCCCATGTAAATTGTTGCAGCTTCTTTTGTTTTTCTGGTGGGTCGAATGCTTCTGGTTTCAGGTTCGCAGGCCTCTGAGATTTGGGTATGTGGTGCTGATGGAGCTGTAACTGACTTCTTTTTTTGCTTGGACGATGCACTTGTCGCCTTTGTCTTTACACCATCACTTTCGGTTGTCTTGCCCCCTTTTTCCGCATCGATATTGCATACAACGTCAATTGAGTATTTAATGCTTTTCTCCGAGATGACAGCTTGTTCTTCGGACAACTTTTTCTTCGGCTTTCTTCCAGCCGTCTTTTTTACTTTTTCGGATAGAACCTTTTCTTCTTTTTCTTTCTCTGGGGTCGGAATAGCATCAGATATTTCAATTGGGGCTTCTTGCTCGGGGACTATTTTAGCTGGGGTTTTCCGACCTATTGCATTCCCAGGTGGTTCGGAGTTTGGTACCACATCATCATTTAATTGAAAAGCCGCCTTTGCCTTGCTAATCGGCTTTTGCTGCTTTTTAGGCGATGACTTTTTTGCTGATGTTGGTTTTGTGTTTTTCAATTTGATCGCTTTTGCAAGAGGTTGTTCGTCTTCTGAAGAAAAATCAAACACATCCTTGCCAAATGGCGATTCGTGTTCTTCCTTGTGATCCACAATTGGAGTCGGCTGCTCTTCGTTTCCTTTCTTCTTTCCCGAATCTACAATATTTTCTCTTTTATTTTCAGAATCACCAACATCTTCGGTTTTCTTTTCAGGGGATTGTTCAGTTTCCTCGTGCCTTATTACCTTAACTGGTTCAAAAAAAGCCCTCTGGCGCGTCATACGCCCCGTCGGCTCGGGCGAAGGAACAAATATGGGAGCTTCTTTTTGGCGTGGCCTTTTTATTATGGGCTTTTCTTTGGCCTGTGTCGATTTTGCATGTAGAGCAACTGTCTCTAGTTCTGTATTTTCTGGTGCATCCAGACTTTGAACAGTCTCTGGCGTGGCCGTTGCACTTTTCTTTACCGAATTGGCCGGCTTTCCTCGTTTACCTTTCGGTTGAGGAGTTTTCTCAATTTTCGCAATCTCTTGCCCACTATCTATTGAAACTGTTTCAAAATCATTGTTTTCCGTTTCATTGTCATCGGCCTCTGCAAATGACTTGGTGATGTCTCTGTTGCGAAAAGACCGACGGTTACCTTCTGCTGATTTGTTTAGTTTTTCCTTTGACGGCCTGCCGCGCCGATTACCTTCGGTCAATTGTTCTGCCCTTTTCCGGACAGCGAATGTCATAACTTTTGCCTCGTCATTCTTTTTTCCAATAATTTTTTTGGTTTCAGATTTCTTAACGCTCGCCGCTGATGTAGAACTTTCTTCTACCGTTGCATCTTTTTCTTTCTTTTTGGTGGCCGTTGATCTTGTAGATTTGTGCACACTTGCTTTCGATTGAGACTCTTCGTCTTGCTTTGTTTTCTCATTTGGATTTGCTGGAGATTCATCTTTCGAAGCTTGAGTTGTGTTTTGATTAAGAAAATCTAAATGAGCTGGCAACGCGGTTGTGCCCCGAAAGCAGAGGAATGTTAGGAAGTCTTCAGTTTTCGGCCTTTTATTGGGTAAAATTTCAGTTGGGGGTTCTCGATTCTCTTGCGTCGATGAATTAGCCAAAGACGAACTGCCACCAGCAGCTGCAGTTGAAGATGAAGCTAATGCAGAACTATAGGATGATGTAGGCGCACTCTGTCCTTGAGCGAATTTCCTTTGTGCTTGCACTTTGGTTCTAATAAAGAAAAGAATAAGCAAACACAATTATTTAATTTCAACGTAGTGCGTACAATGAAAAAAATATTTGTATATACGGATTTGAAGCTCTATATTTACATAGGTTGGGAAATAGTAGCTGTTTTTTATTATCAGCTATGATCCATATAGATCATCGATTTACATGCCCTTACAACAACAGCACATGATCCTGCTTCTCATCGAGATCACGAATCATGATCAGAAAATTATTTCTACTATTTCCCACTAGGTGGCTTCTTTTATTTTTAAATGTTGATGTGTCTGCAAGCGATAGCCACGTAATCACGTTGCCAGACTAAAAAATGGAACAAGTCAATTGATATTTTCGCATTCGAATGAATGTCCGTGTTCCGAGTTATATTCTTTTTTCGTTCTACGAATGTAGCCAAACATTTGATAAACAATTAAACACATACATGTTCCATAAATATTTCTAAAACATTTATTAAACAAACGAATTTTTATGAAATGTTTTGCTGGTTTGGATCTGGACACCAAAAAAACATTTATAAAATGTTTCACAGTAGGAAATAATTTTTGTCTTGCTAGTTTCCCTGCTGAACGTGAGCGCTGTTTTCCGATTATTTTTTTTTAAATAAAATAAAAATATCCAGAAAAGCTTGGAAGTTGGAATACCTAATGAGAAAGTGATTCAATTAATACGATTATTTGAATTAAATCGCGAGTCGCGTGATTCCCCAGAACAAAGTTACAAAAATAAAAACTTTACTCGCTGCTATAATCCTACCACATTAAAAATTTAAACATTTAATAAATTAATTTCAGAAATCTTTATAGGTGCTTATGAAATGCGTCCGATTTGCTTCAGAAACATTTCATAAACATTTCTGAAATGTTTCGCTGGTGTGGAAACACCTTAATATGCCAAGATAAACTCAAGTGCTAGCAGCAAAATATTGTTCATGTGTTGCATATCATCATCATCATCATCATATAAATAAAATTGGTGTAGTTCTGTTCGACTAAGATTGAATTTGACTGCATGTCTTTAAATGCAAAAATCTTAGAAACTGCTGAATATATTCTGATGCATTTTTCTCAGTCCTATAGAGGATAAATAGGCCCACAATATCCACTTTTTTCAACTCTATATCTTTACAAATTCCGGAAAAAATTGGACAAGAGTAATTAATTTTTTCGTTTCGTTTCGCTTTTTTCTTTGTCACGCTTTCCGTTCGAAAATACTGGGAGCATTTAAATATAGTAAACACCAGCTTATAGGGGACATCTGCGGCTACATTTTAGGATATCCATTAACTCGATAACTTAAAAGGTTTTTAAATAAATAGGCAAAATTTGAAACATTTCTACGATTTTCACCTGGGTGAGTGGATATGCACTTCATTCTCAAATCAAACACACTAACCGCGCAATATATTGACATCTATTTTAACTTTATTTCATTCCTGTAGCGGAGAGGGAGACAGACAAGGGCAGTATGCTGTTTGGTTTGCTAAGAAAGAAAAAACCATAAGAGAAATGTCAAACAGGTATAGCTATCAGTGATCCCAGATCGTGGGTAATTACCCATTTTTGGGCAATTTTCCTTTCAAAAAAAGCTAAAAGAACGCAGAAGGGCATTTTTTATCTCGGAACAAAAAAAAAATGAAGTGCACGGTCGAACGAATCTTTCCCATTAATCAAAAGTTTGGTTGGTTCTTTTCTTATTTTATTAAGTAGGTAGGTAAAGATCTGAGAACAAGCTATGGTTAAAGAGTTAAAAGCGTCTACAGTACTATTTTATAAGATCTTACACTTAGCAAGATTTGTGAGTACAAGGCAAAGTGTAGCAGGATTTTCTGTTTTCTGATGTTTTTATTTTTGACTGGAATATATTAGTAACGCTGGTGTCTATAATTGGTTAGACCGATATCATCATATAAATAAAATTGGTGTAGTTTTGTTCGACTAAGATTGAATTTGACTGCATGTCTTTAAATGCAAAATTCTTAGAAACTATTGAATATATTCTGATGCATTTTTCTCAGTCCTATAGAGGATAAATAGGCCCACAATATCCACTTTTTTCAACTCTATATCTTTACAAATTCCGGAAAAAATTGGACAAGAGTAATTAATTTTTTCGTTTCGTTTCGCTTTTTTCTTTGTCACGCTTTCCGTTCGAAAATACTGGGAGCATTTAAATATAGTAAACACCAGCTTATAGGGGACATCTGCGGCTACATTTTAGGATATCCATGAATTCAATAACTTAAAAAGTTTTTAAATAAGTAGGTAAAATTTGAAACATTTCTACGATTTTCACCTGGGTGGGTGGATATGCATTTCATTCTCAAATCAAACACACTAACCGCGCAATATATTCACATTAACCTTATTTTATTCCTGTGGCGGAGAGGGAGACAGACAGAGGCAGTATGCTGTTTGGTTTGCTAAGAAAAAAAAACCCATAAAAGAATTGTCAAATACGTAGGAAAAATATGTTTACCTCTTGCTTACAAAAAAAAAATTCTATGAAAGAAATATCAGATAGGTATAGCTTTCAGTGATACCAGATCATGGGTAATTACCCATTTCGTTTTTTATAGAGTAGAGTTTTTAAATAGCGTTTTTAACAGCCCATGGCCTCAATGCTCATAAAATGGTATTAAAAGTTGGAGTTCCCATAACATAAGCAACATAATGCTTGACATGAGGCTTTAATTTTAACTGGGTGTGGTAAAGGAGATGCGGTGTTTATACCAAGAATACAAATAATTCACAGTAATTATTAATTTCAGTTTAAACCGATTCGATTGCCTATTAATGTTTGTTTTGAAATGACAATCCATAAGTCACAGGATCAAACTTTAAGAAATGCGGGAGTTGATTTAAGCAAGAATTGCTTCAAGCACGGGCAGTTATATGTAAAGTGCTCCAGGGTAAGTAATGCAGCAAATATCACTATCTTAGTCGGTAGAAACAAAACAGCCAAACAAATTTGTCCCCAACAAGACAGCAAATTTCTTAATTTTGTTTCCATCAACTGTTCTGAAACCACATTTTACACGGGCGAAGCCGGGTGGGTACAGCTAGTTTGAACATAAAATACTAAATTTGACAAAAATATATTTGAAAAGAAAAATTATGCAAATTTGATTCAAATATGGTTCACCCCCGACATTGCAGGTGAAATTACATGTGCCTCATGTGACGTTACGTTGAGCAGAAAATTCGCAATATGGATGGTGGCAATATGAAGTTTGTAATACCCTGTATTATCTGTTTTGTTTTTGAAAGCAACTGTTGTCAAAATTCAAAAATGAAGCCTTTCAATGGGTGTTTTTCTTTTTTAGCTCAGAGCTCTGAACTGAGCTCGAGCATTATGAGCGCGCTCAGATTGTTCTGAGGTATTTATGAAACACACTTGAGCACATAGTTGTCAATTGAATATTTACTAATTATTATTTATTCAATTGGTTAATTTTCAGTAACAAAACAACAAGGTTCGTCCGCCATTTCAACTATTTTGCTTATCCTGTTTTTTTTTTTTCTGTCAAATGTGACTGGATGTGTCTAATCAGCTTTTCACTCAGCCTGCTCAGTCAGTTTATTCTGAGCTCATAGAGCGCGCTCTGATCGTTCTCTGAACGAAAAAAGAAACACTAACTCTGAGCTCTGATGTATCTGAGCTAAAAAAGAAACACGAACTCTTTGTATAAAAGTTCAGGTTGTGCTCTGAACTAAAAAAGAAAAACGCCTAATGGATCCACCTTGTTTTATGTTCAAGATGTGAACGGTTGCCACTTGCAAAAAATATTAGCTACCAAAATTGGAAAAAAAAATTACCAAACCAAGATAAAATTTACCAAAAATCTGGAGACGTTGATAAAACACAAAGAGAAAAAATAGCATATCTACTTTAAATATACTGCTGATCAAAATCATAGTTTTCTAAACTCAAATTATTTTATTTGATTTTTAGAATTCCTTGTTTAAAAATAAACATTTATGAAACATAAGACTCAGTAAGGAACGTAGTAGGAACTTTGTCAGTCTAAGAAATTAAACAACGCCAACAACGTTGTGCACAAAATTACCAGCTGCTAGAAGGCATGGGATCATCTACCATTTCCGAGCCCTTTTTCTTATAATAAACCTTTAACAAATTAGAGTTTTATGTCCGCAAATAAATATATGTGATTAACTAACCTATCCATAGCTAAATGTAGTTATCAACAGAAAATATTTCGAAGTTCACCATCATTCTGTCAAAAGTTGAAAATTGTGTTTTATTTATTTTATTACTACTGCATCAAGGATTGTTGTAGGAGTATATCTGATCTGAATATATGTATGGCTATGTATAAGTTCAAAAAATAGCGGCTGCTCTTTACGGGACACTAGTTCACAAAGCCAACTGAATCAAATTGTATACCTTTGCCGAAGATATGCAAAAGGCAAGGTTTCCCGGACGTAGTGATATTGATGGGAACGGGAAAGCAGACAAACTAGCTAAAATACGGTTGACACTTTCTGCAACAGATGCAAGAGAAATAGTTACATACAGCAAAAGGCATTTTAATTTATGTGGCTGTGGAAAACGATGACTAAAAATTGAGGGATAAAATTAACAACATCTCGTCCATCAGTCTGCAGGAAACCAAATCCAAAGCCAAATCTTGTAACTTTTCGAGTTCGCTTTCTGGAAGGGAGCGTTTAGATATCCAGCGAAGAGATATGTCAAACTTTAATCGGGAAAAGGAACTCCTAGCTCTTAATGCTTATTTCCATCATTTGCAATACTTTATCAATGTTTAGGTCTACCCCACCTTGCGTCTCCATTGGACCATCGGTAAACCGTTTCCCCATTTATTCAAACAAAATGATGGATACTGAAGGTGACAGAACAGTTCCATTGTTCCATTGCCAATACAGGGTGTCCGCCGGGAAGGTATACTACTTTGTTTTGCCGCCATTTTGGCAAACATTAGTCTTGACAGTTCATATTTGGCAGTCGTGAAGTAGACACGTGGCAAATTTATTATGGAAAAATATTCGATAAAACCAACATGTTTTAATCGTTAAAACATTTTATCAAAATCAATCATCGATTACTGTGACGATGACAAAGTTACGTGAAATTTTTGGGAGAAACATTTCATTTGAATGGATATGTGAATAAACAGAATAGTCGGTTCTGGGCAATGGAAAACCCTCAAATTATTCATCAGTCACCTTTGCATCCATTAAAAGTTACAGTCTGGTGTGCAATTTGGTCAGGAGGAATCATTGGACCTTACTTCTTTGAAAATGAAACTGGCGTAACGGTAACTGTGAATGGGGAGCGATATCGTGATATGATCGAAAACTTTTTAACGCCACAACTTCATGCTTTGGGCTTGATTAACATGTGGTATCAACAAGACGGTGCCACATCGCACACAGCCAGGATTACAATGGAATTACTGCGAGACCTCTTTCCACAACAAGTTATTTCAAGAAATGGTGATGTTGATTGGCCTCCACGGTCGCCTGATTTGACTGCTCCGGCCTTCTTTTTGTGGGGATATCTGAAAAACAAGGTTTATGCATACAAACCAGAAACGCTTGAGCAGAGAAATTAATGAAATACCGCGTGAAATGTGTGAGAATGTAATGAAAAATGTGCTCAAAAGGGCTCGCATTTGTGAGACTAACAGAGGCGGACATTTCCTGATATTGTATTCCATACATAATTGCCGACATTAAATAAAACATTTATCAATATAAGATCCATTCTCTTTCATTTAATCAAAAATTATAAACAAACAAAGTAGTATACCTTCCTGGGGGACTCCCTGTACTTAGGCAGTTTAAACAGTTGAAAGAGCTAATGCTATCAAAAAATGCATGCCTACAGTTATTCTATGAATTTTGCTTTGTCCACGCCAAATGTTTTGGAATGAAAGTACAAGGTGACGCAAAACGAATCGCAATATCGGATTGCAAATGGCGTCGCACGTGAATCATATTTGACATTTGTGAACTAGACAACTCCAGTATAAAACAGACAAGCAATGGACCGCTATACTCCGCAAGAGCGTGGAATAATTGCGTTGATTTTTTTGACCAATAAGCGGTCGGTGGTGTTAGCGCAGCGTGAATTTCGGATCATCGTGAGCGACGAGGCGAATTTCCACTTAAGCGGTTACGTCAATAACCAAAATCTTCCTTTCTGGGGCACTAAAAATCCGTGTGTGATGCACGAAGAGCCATTACATCCACTCAAAGCCACTGTGTGGTGCGGCGTTCACGCGGGGGGAGTGATTGGGCCGTAATTTTTTGATGACGACATCGGCAATGCGGCCACGTTACTGGCGAACGCTACAGGGCCATGATAAAGGACTTCTTACTGCCGGAATTGGATGAGCGGGGCTTGGTAAACATGTGGTTTCGATAATATGATGCGACCGCACACACAGTACGCACAGTAATCCCCCGTTTTGGCATGGCCAGCATGATCGCCCGATTTAACCATCCCAGACTTCTTTCTTTGGGGCTACTTGAAGTCGCGGGATTATGCCAACAAGCCTCAGATAATCGCAGCCCTTACCACCGGAAACCTTGCGGAAAGTCATGGAAAATGCGGCAAAACGGGCACAAATGTGTATCAACACATTTGACGGATATCATCTTTTCCGTTCAACAGAAAAAAATTTAAATGTCCAAATGATCACTCAAAATCAGAATTTTTAATTTTTTTATTAAGTAAAAAAAGGAATTCAAAAACAAAATTGCATGATTAATTTTGAACCACCCTGTACATACGTATATTGTATAGAACAAAAATCCGCAAAAGGGTACATAGCCAAAAATATGCTGCGAAATTATTTTATTACGACTTGATTTGTACAGGGTCGCCCATGCTATAAAAAAAACTACTAAATATTTTCTCAAATTTCTTTTTTTATTTGAAAGTACAATCCTTCCGGTTAATAATGGAAAATAATTTCATTCAAATGGCTGCCTCGGCTGGCCATGCAGTAGCCTACACGATCGGTCCAATTTTTAAGCACATTATCGATTGTGTGCAGCTGTATTTCACCAATGGCTTCACGAATATTGTCCTTTAAAGCGTCAATTGTCTCTGGCTTGTCGGCTTAACACTTATCTTTTACGGCACACCACAAATAATAGTCCAACGGTGTCAAATCGCAGCTCCGAGGTGGCCAAACGACATCAGCTCTGCGGCTGATAATGCGATCTTCAAAAAAAGGGCGCAAAACATCGAGTGTAGCTTCGGCTGTGTGGCACGTAGCGCCGTCCTGTTGAAACCAAATGTTGCCAATATCCTCCTCTTCAATTTTTGTGAAAAAAAATTCGTTCAACATGGCCCGATAACGATCGCCATTGACTGTAACGGCCACTCCTTGCTCATTTTCGAAGAAAAATGGCCCAATTATGCCTCTGGACCAAATTCCGCACCAAACAGTGACTCGTTTTGGGTATATCGGCTTTTCAATGTATGCGTGCGGGTTTTCTGTTAAAATTGTTTAAATTGTTAAAGTTTAAGTTGTGTGATGCACTCCGTACCTCTTGCGAACGTCTGACAAACGCCACAAAGTAAAGGGTCTTTCATTAAAATGCAAACTACTTGGTGGTTGAGTGTTGTATGAATAGGTTAGGCACTGATTGGCGTCAACTTGGCGATGCCCAGGCGTTGTAACTGGTTCATACACATCAATTGTGCTTATTTTACCTCCGCGTGGTAGCCACCGGGTACTGGTCTTGTCCTTCCGGGCATGACTTGCTAAACTTATAAGCGCGAGTATTGAACACGAAGAAAATAGCAACTCTATAATGCTCTGTCGGAATGACTGACTGAACGGGTCTCAGAAGTCTAACATGAGCCCCTCAGAAAGAGGACATATGGCGGATGGGTTCACTAGGTTGAATCAACGGTGTTGTCAACAGTCAATTTGGCAGATACCTTACTTGAGCTACTCCGACATATTTGGAGCTGAGCTCAGTGAGGAATTTTCAGGACTAGTCAGGGTACTGAAAAAGAGATGGTGGCGGATGAACCCTTTATGGGACAACGGCAGCTCTCACATCCCCGAAGTGGGTTACTGACACCGGAAGATCCGGCCCCTTTTGCCCAAGGGGTCCAACAAAGGGCCTGGCCCTCCAGGTTACGCCGGGGTAACTGCCCGCCAAAGTAAAACATTTGTAGTTGCGAAGCATGAACAAGCCTCGGATACGGATGATTTTACTGTTGACAAACTACTTGAGATATCTCAAAAAAAAAAGTATCGACTTGAATTATTATCAAAACATTTATGGATGGAATTCGACTTCGTTCATATGTCCGCCACGGGAACGTATGCAGCGGTCGATACGTTGAACCCAATGTTCGATGACTCGGCCGGAAATTTCGACCGATACGACCGCTATATCTCGTTCAATACTGGCTCTGACCTCCTCTAACGTCGCCGGCTTCTAGCCCCATAAAAATAAGTCTAGAGGCGCTAAATCACACGATCTCGGCGTTCATGTTCACCGAACTGAAACTGCAATGACTCGATTGTTGCACCCTCTGTGTGGCTTGAGGCACCGTCTTGTTACCCCATATCATTGATGTCCAATTCGTGCAATTGCTCAAAGAAATACCTTTTCAACGTGTCTCTGTAGCGAATACCATTTACCGTAACGTGACGGTCATTTTCATCGAAGAAACCGGCATGAAAACCGCACCAAACAGCGACTTTTTGCGGATGAAGTGCTGATTCATAAAGCATATTCTGACTCAATTTTTTTTACTAGACTGTGAATTGCTTGTCTACTGGGACGAGAACTACGGCCAAAAATTGGCGTTAACGCTCTTAAAGTTGCGACCACCGACTCGGATTTTCGGTAGTAAATTGTAATTATTTGTAAACGTGGTTCCTTCGTGTACTTTACCAGTCAAAATGTTGATTTGACTGAATATTTTGTCATTGACAGTTCGGTAATCGGTTTAAAGTCACTCACTCTACCAAACCACCAGTACAACAAAACATCCACGGGAGTAAAAGATACAATCGATCAAGGAAGGCCAGTGTGGACGGACGCCATATAAAATATACAATAAAGAAACATCACATCATCATCGCCATTGTTAATTTTTCGCTACATTTTTCACCTTTTAAACTTTATTAGTTACTTTATAATTAACAAAAAAACATTTGCGAAATAAATCTTTCGTCTGCATAAAAAAGGAGTTAAGTTTCCGTTTTTGCAGCTGCCGCTGTCGCTGGCAGTGCGTTCACACTGAAAGTTAGAAGTTGTCAAGTCGCTAATGAAAGACCCTTTATAATTGTTCTCAGAATGCTTCTCTCTTCAACCGCTCGGTCACTACACTTTACACAGACGAAACTTAATGTTTCAGGATCAAAATTCAGTACAATCGCTCTTGGAGATTTCGAACGCTGTAGTGACACAGTCTGAACCTGTGATACCAGATCGTGGGTAGATAATTACCCATTTCGTATGCATTTTGCATTTCGAAATAAACTAAAAACGCGAATAAAGACCATTTTTATTACTGAATCTAAAGAAAGACCATTCGACTTCAATATCGCATGAAGAAAAAAATTATTTTTGATAATCGTCGTGGGCAAGTCAGCCCGACAAGTCTGGCATCACTGGCTGGACCACTTTCCCTACCAAGCCACCACTTTTATAGAAAAGCCTAGTAAATTTTTTTTTTTAAAGCTCCTGACTCGCCAAGCCGAAAAATAGGCACGTCTACCTTGAAGGTATATTGTGCCTAGTAAAATATAAACAATCACCTTGTGTCTTTGATGGATGCTGGAGGTGTCCCTGATTCAACCCCCGAAAAAGCATTAATGAGCTAATAGATGAAACCATACAGTCAATAGATGTCCCAATAACGCACGTCAGTATTCAAATAAACAAAATACATATATCCAAAACCCCAACGTTTTTTTTTTTTTTTTGCTACACCATTCTAGCTGTGCAAATGTTATAGCTGCCATTTTTCTGAGCGTCCCCGCCCTTTATATAATTTCTCTGAAAAGCTTATCAAAAACAATGATTGATAAGTATGCCTCTGAGAATTAAGTAGATAGGTACATTATGAGGATCTCGTTGGCAATAAGGACGACTCTATTCTGTTGCCAAGAACAACATCGGGCAACATTGGTTTAGCTTACGAAGAGCTGATAATTCATTCAAACAAAAATCATCAACCAATACTAAAGCATTTAGTCATTAGGTATACGGTATACCTATTTCGATTACAGTTTTTGTCATTCTTTGGCGTACACTCAAAGGATTTTTTATGAGTATCCTTATAATGCGGTGCAGAGCGCGACTCATTGACCGTTGACTTAATTTTAATTTAAACTGTCGCCTAAAGGTAGATTTTTATACCCTCCACAGGAAGGTATATTCACTTTGTCATTACATTTGCAACGCCAAGAAGGAGTCACCGGAGACCTCATAAAGTATATATATTCTGAATCAGGATCACATTCTGAATCGATTTAACCATGTCCGTCTGTCTGTCTATTAAGAGCACGATAGCGCCCAAAGGAATTGACTTAGGCGAATGAAATTTGGTGAAAAGACTTGTTTTTATCGTCGTTAGGTTGGTATTAAAAATGGGCTATGTCGGTCAAGTAGTTCTGGTACCTCCCATACAAAACTAATATTAGAAAACAGGTTGGCATTCTGTAAGGCGAAACGATCAAACGTTGTCGTGTGCACGAAGAAATTTGCTTGTGGAACATAGGGAAAATCATTCGTGCGCACGAAAACGTTTGATCGTTTCGCCTTACAGAATGCCGAAAACAAAATTCGCTTCGCCAGTGCAGTTGATGGAAAAAAAAACTTTAAGAAATTTGGGGACACAATTTTTTATTTTTTTTTGATAATCGCTGGCAGGAAAAATCATCTAGCAGTTTTTTTTATTAATGTAACGCTTCTTTGTATACTATATCCTGTGACTTATTGAACTATCTCTATTCTTGGTATAAACACTGTATCTCCTTTACCACACCCAGTCAAAATTAACGCCTTAATAACGTGTTTCTGCAACGAAATCACTCTCAATCAGCTTTCACTACAAAGCTTGGGGGGATTCAAATTGCGAAGCAACATTATGGAAACTCCAACTTTTAATTCAATTTTATGAGCAGGAAGGCCATGGGCTGTAATACTATTTAAGAACTGGACCGTATAATTTACTGCCTCATCTTGAATGCAAATAGCATTTATGGACAGGTACGACGTTGTATTTTCCCTAATATAACATTATTGAGGTAAGAGACTTGGTCATTTGTGGGTGCTAAAATAAAATAGAAAGCCAAGAGTGTTCTTTTGTACTGAGGTTATAATACCCAAAAATGCTTTTTTGCCCATGGCCACGTTAAAAAACAACAAAATACACTCCTTTTTTTTGTTCTGAGATAAAAAAAAAATTCCTTTTTAGCTTTTTTGAAAGGCAAAATACCCACGAAATGGTTAATTACCCACAATTTGGTATCACTGATAGCTATACCTATTTGACATTTCTTCTTCGATAATTTGCAGCGTGGATATTACCAACGAAAAAACTGAGCAGTATGTTCTCTACATTTGTGTGATGAACTCAGTAATAAAGCAGTATATTTAAGAATTTTGTTTTATTGACGTTTAAAAATATAAATTTGCTACAGCTCGTAGGTACTTTTTTTCATTACAAAAACGTCCTTAAGCCGACAAAAAATTGACGCTTCGCAAGTAACCATCGTCGTCATAATCTGTAATATACGGCCACTCATTCCACTTCTTCAAAACTTTAGTGGTCGCAATTTGGATAAAATCTTGGATAAACAAGTACAAACGAGAAGCCTATTACCTGCCTTGACTACTAAATGCCATACACTCATTTTGACCAAAGTAACAAAAGCAAAGGAAATCACTTCCAAACATATCGTATTATTTTATATAATATCAGGACCACGAAAACAAAAGGATCACAATGGATTTAAAAGCCCCCGCAGAAGCATATACAATGTGAACTTCCGTCACTACCTTATCTCTATTATGCTTCATACAAAATACATACAAATTATGATAGAATAACAGAAAAAGGACGTCATGTCAGCTAATAATTATATTAAGGCATGGTCGGAGTGTGTTATTGCCAAAGGTGAATCAGGGTACATTACACAATTTGGTTATGAAATCAATTCCATAGCTAAGATCTCAAATCCACTCTCATAATATATACAAAATACGGTTCACATTTTTTGTTGTTGGCTATACAATGTAAACTACGCGATATCGAGATATCGACTTGAAATAATTCGTACTTCACTTTTCAACTAACGTAGCGTACTGTACCCAAAATAAACTTTATTTTTCCAAACAAAAATGAAAAAAAAACGTTTGTGCACATTTAAAAATCTAGTTATTTTTGGTGGACTAGATTGGTCTGGACTAGATGTAACCTGAACGCAAAAACTAGATTGGTCGGAAACGTCCCTTGTCGTAAGTCAGTAAGATATGCGAACTGTCAACTCAGTACCTACTCAGTCACGAATTTCTTGACTAGATTGGTCGGCTACAAAAAATATGTCAAACGTTTGCCATTTTCCGATTGGACTTCCCAGAAATCTAAAATGATTTCGTGTGAATAATCGAACTTAAAAAACGCGACTTGCTCTCTTTTTGTTAATTTTCGTGCATTTGGAATTTGTGTAGCCTTTGACACTTATCTACGAGTTTGCCATTCTGGGTGATTCTTATGTTAAATCATTCGAAATGTGCGACCAGATTGATTTCTAAACATTTGTACATAAATAATTGCAGCTAAAAAATTTCGAACAAACCCCCCCTTGCTGTCAAACTCAAGCGCACTTGTATTGGTAAATCTCAAGCAACTCTGACAAAAATCCAGATTCGCGGACGTGCTCTGTAATCGGAAAGGGATTGCGTTTTTTTTTTACCAATCGAACATAAAAAGTGATCTACAGCAAACAAAACAAAAATACTGCACAGAAGAGGTTGATTCTGTTCCGCCCAAATACAAATTTGACATTGTGCCATCTTAGAAAAGGTGGACGGTGGACGTTAGAATTGGGACCACTCACCTTTTTAATCGAGCTAAAGGTACAATAAAAGTGATCGCCTGGAATTCTTACAAGGAATCCCTCAACATATTAAAGAAAGAAATAAGGAAATAGAATAATCTTCTACGCAATTTGATTTCTAAACATTTCTACATAAATAATTCACAAAAATAGATCCTCCCGATGGCTTTGCAATTGAAGAATTGCACGAAAACGAAAACGAGAACTTCACTAGTTGCCAAATTCAAACGCACTTATATAGGTAAATCTGAAACAACTCTGAGAAAATATCCAGATTCGCGGACGTGCTCTGTAATCGGAAAAGGATTGCGTTTTTTGTACCCATCGAACATAAAAAGTGACCTAGAGCAAAAAAAAAGGGCTCTGAGAGCTCCCAATCTAATATCACATTAGAGTAAGTAAGATTATAGATGCATTTCTTTATTGTTTGCAGGTCCGAGCATCACTAGATGAGGCCAAACGTCAAACTGTTGTGTCCACCCAAGGTGGAAGTGTTCTTGCCTTGAATCGAAAAACTGTATCTTTTGCGACGGTGATAAAGAAATACAAGGAAATTAATAATCATGGTTTTGAAGGGTCAAAAGAGGTTAAAATAAGGACCAATCAAAATATCAGACTATAGGATATGGTCGCATATTTGCAGTTCGGCATCGTAACATGACATAGATAGATACTTGGTATAGGTACCCTGACATCCTCACATAAGGGCTGTATGATTACAATTTAAAAATAAAATTAATCAAAATTAATCTTACCAAGATAAGAAGAAGAGCGTGTTAATGGGTGGTTGCCGTACTAGTTGAATAGTAGGCAAATATTATGAATATTATAACGCATTTTATATGTAATCAATTCTGAATATAGAAAGGACATCCTGCAATTTAATTAAATGTGTATACCGAAAGAGGAAAGCTAGACATGTACCTCTATCTATTTTTCTACAACAAATCACATACCAAATTATAATTTTGCAGACAAATTATGTACACATTATACTGTACTTCCAATAAAATCTATGCATTTACATAGGTATTATGGCATATGCGTATATTCATTATACAATTAACTACAACACACAGCAATTATTGTTGCAACGGCAAAAGATGAATGTCCTGCAGCTTTCCCGACAATAGATAAACCAACTGCAAGGTACTCTAATTTTGTGTCGCGAAATAATCAAACTCCTAGACACACCCTTGGTAAATATTTTAATATGTTTTTTTTTTAATAAATCAAAAAAAAAAATCTTTTGTAAGTTGTCCATCCATAAAAACGTGTGACGAATGATGAGCTAGTACCGCTTCGCGCTTACGACAAACTTGCGACATTTCCAACGAGAAGGAAAAAAATGGAATGCCTATTCTAGATGGGGGCGCTACACATTTTTGTTCTTTTTTGCAAAGATTTTTTTTACCTTTTTGGCATTTCTGGTGACGATTCAATGAGAGGAGACTCCTTCCGCTTTCTCTTGGAGTCTTTGGAAACCACCATTTTGCTGGGATATATGTTCGAATGATCAAAATAAAAATATTTTCACTGTGGAAAACAAAAAAAGAACTCGCACTTTAATTTTCCTGCAATTTTTTTTTCTTTTTTTAGTTTTTCGTTTACATTTTTACTTGAATTCGCGCACTGATCCACTGAAAAATTATATATGCGGGCGTTGACCCATTTTAAAAAGTGTTTTTTTAAGTCTTTAGACGAATTTTTTGGATAATAAATGCAAAATTTAACATTTATTTTGGAAAATTTTAACACGACGACATCACATCACACGAACTTTTTTCTATTCTTCGCCGCTATCGCTTTGAACTAGCAGCAGCAGTGCTTCTTAAACCGTGCGTTGACAATGTTTGGTTACGTTCATAAGGTATGCTATGAAAATGAATAGGTACCAACTGTTCTTTTTCTTTTATTCGCTCTTTAATGTTCTGGACGGAGCAAAACATAAAATTTTCTTTCACTACAAAAATAAACGAATTTGTGATGAAAAACTGTTATTAAACTTCTATTTAATTTCATTACGAATTTTATTTATGAGCTTTACGTTTGTTTTTTCATTCATTGAATTCATGTTACTGAAATGAACTACCTAATACGGAATTTGATTTTGCTCTAGATCAGTTTTATACTCGTTGGCATTGGCAGGAGAAATATCAATTGAAATCAACAATCCAAATTCTCGAATACCAACAATAAATAATGTAAGTTATATTGGTTTTACACATGCTATGTGAGAGAAGTAGCTCATTTCAGTTAATTTCATAAGCTATGCATTAATATAATAACCAGCTTTTTGCAGACTGCAGTACGTTGGGTTTCTATTTTTTCGATTGACGTGACGCTTAGTTCGGTTTTCTTACATTATGCTCATGAGATATGGATAATGACCAAAAGCACTAGTTCGCAAATATAAGCTGCCGAAATGAGATTAGACTGGAGCGTCTCGGGATAAGGTTAAGGTTACCCCTACAGAACTTTCCCAGATGAATAGCTATTGGCGGAAGATCGAGGATACCAGCATCAGCCTACATGATTCGCTCTCAGACTTCTATTTCTCTTTTTTGAATTCACTGGCTAAATTTTTTACATATTTGTTCGAAATATGTAGGTACCAATATTTTTCACACTACTTTCTTGTTGAAAACGTATAGGTACCTAGAAATTAACCTACCATAAATCGTTCTGAATGTATCATTCAATGTTTCATTTTTTCAACTTTCAATTTCATTTCAGCTACCTTCAATCACATACCAATCGTGCAAAGACAAAAATCGAAGACCAAATGTCATTTTCTGTCAATTCATTCTGCGCTGCGAAGTTTGTGATTTTTGCTCTCGATTTGGTTTGGTTGATTCAATAATTGCATAGTTCTTATTATTAAAAACTTATTTGAAAAATTAAACAATGGGTGAAAACGCAGGCAACTGGTGCTTAATTGAAAGCGATCCTGGGGTGTTTACTGAATTAATTCGGGAGTTTGGTACGTGTACAAAATTTCTTAAGCACACTGCAATGCCGGTTCGGCGCGTCTTTAGAACGACCAATAATTTCATCTTTTCTTGTATTTGTAGGCTGCGAAGGTGTTCAAGTTGAGGAGATCTGGAGCTTGGATTCAGAATCATTTAAAAACTTAGAGCCCATACACGGGCTAATCTTTCTTTTTAAATGGGTACAAGACGATGAACCAGCTGGTTCCATTGTTTCCGACAACAGAACTGAAAAGATTTTCTTCGCGAAACAAGTAATAAACAATGCATGTGCCACTCAAGCTATTTTAAGTATTTTACTGAATTGCAATGACGAGGACGTTAAACTTGGAGAGACTTTGACCAATTTTAAGGTGAGTGTCTACTGCATCAACAAAATATGAAAATAAATGAATTTGAAATGATAAAAATATATAAAAGCATGAATAGATAAAATCTACAAGGAACTTTCGAGCTTGCCCATACCTATCTTGTTATTCGCTGTACATGTAGACGTACAGGTCATGTTATATTGGCTGAACATCTAATAAAGCTGACTAGCAAAATAATTTTTTTTTGTGTAGCCATTGTCCATTATAATTTTTGTACAATCGACATTCATCCTACGATTGATTTCATATATAGGTAATTCCGTATTCCGGTTTGGACCAACAGACTACTATATAAAATTAAATGTGATTTAGATTAAGCTCAAACCATTTCATATATTTTCCTCTATTACTATCTAAAGAAGGATGTGCCTTGCTTTTCTTTTTAATTTCCTTTCGTCAAAGCATTAATTGTATACTTCGGTCTGTCAATTGTGACCGAGTTTATTTCAACCTTCTTTTTGCTACTTTTATGTTTAACGCTTTTATGTTGCATAATCCCAGCTAAACCAATGCAGATAAACTGCATCCAAATCCGTTCATTGCTAGTGGCGATAATCGTGAGCATACAGACACAAGCATTTTGGGGACTTTCTATGTAGTTATTTCCAGGGGAAATGTCAATATTGGCCATGGACTAGACTTTAAGAACCACGTCAATTAAAACAAAATGTGATAAATAAAAGTATTATTTTAGGAGTTCTGTCAATGCTTCGATCCATATAACAAAGGACTTACGCTGAGCAATGCCTCTCAAATTCGCACTGTACATAATTCTTTTGCAAGGCAAACGCTATTTGAACTCGACTCGAAGAATCAAAACAAAGACGAGGATGTGTTTCATTTCATTGGTTACATTCCCATTGATGGTCGTCTCTATGAGTTGGATGGCTTAAAAGAAGGCCCAATCGACTTGGGTGCAGTGGGATCAACGCAAAATTGGATAGATGTGGTCCGTCCCATAATCGAAAAGAGAATGCAAAAGTACAGTGAAGGCGAAATTCACTTCAACCTCATGGCGATTGTTTCGGACAGACAGATGATTTATCAGAAGCAAATTGACAAATTGATGAGTGGTGACGAAGATGCTATGGACACTGATGACAAACAGGTGGAAATCGCCAGACTGAGATCCCTGATTGAAGATGAAATCACTAAACGTAAACGTTACAAGGTACGCTACCAACTTAATGACATTAGTTGCATTTAAATTCTATAATTTCCTTAATTCTTTTTCAGATTGAGAACATTAGGCGTAAACACAACTATTTGCCATTCATTGTTGAACTACTGAAGATGCTCGGCGAGCAAGGTCAATTAACTCCACTTTATGAGAAGGCAAAACAGCGCGCATTGGAAAGAGAAACTTCAACAGCTGCTAAAACAAAATCATAAATTCATTTATTGTTTAGTCGTGTATCGGAATGTATTGCATTGAAATATTGGTATTCACCAATATTTTTTTATTAAACGTTAAAATATTTGAAAATTGGCATTTAATGGTGATTTTAATATGCACAAAGGCAACGGGTCAGAGAATTAGTTATGTTTGTCCTGCCTATGCCTTGTTTTTGTACTTAGTATTACTATTGAAAGTTTCCAAAGCGCACATGGCATGGCGCATGCACCAAATTATAAACCAACTATGGATGGAGGAAAGCATGCCCACAGACTGGATCAGTTCCGGCGATTTGATGTCTTGCGAGAACTATCTCGACACATAACCCTACTTAATGTCGCATATAAGATTCTGTGCCCGAATGTCTCGAACCGTTCTGGCACGTACGAAATACATGGCATCAGGACTGGCAGATCGACTATAGACGGAATCTTGTTCTGTAGCAGGTGTCCACACGAAAGTTCACAGCGTTTCGTGATAGAAGCTTTTACGTTGGTTGAAGAACAAGCGAAATTGAAGTAACTATGGCGTTTTCGATTGAAGAAAAGAAATGCCCTTTCTATGAAAATAGCAAATCTAGATGGGCTCTTTCGATGCATTCTATGTTTCATTGCAAAAAAAAGTGCACTTCCCGGTCAATTCTTTACGACAGAAGTGTCTGGAATATTTTTACAGAATTGCCCTGAACTGACCAACACATTCTAACAAAATGTCAGATTGAAGTGTTTGTTGTGTTATTAGAAACAAATTTTTCGCTATGTGATCCGAAAATATACAATTATGCGTGCAAAATGTAAACTTAAATTGAAATATATTGATTAGGCTGTATTTATTACTGCAGAAAACAAAACAAAAGTAGCAACAGAAAACCAAATCTCTCATATGGTGTCTACCACTATTACAAAAGTGCTCCAACGAATTTCATTGAAAAGAGCAGTTCTGAATTTCGGGGCAATTCTCTCGGATCTTCAATCGAAAACGCCATAAGTACATGCCAGCTCGTGCGATAGGTATAATTTATTTTCAAGGTTATTTTGTTACCAAAACAAGTTTTTAAGTATTTTCAGTTTAATATACAGTAAACTCAATCTTAGCGGGCCCTCTCTTATGTGGACGATTCTGTTAAGCAGAAAAGGTGTAGTGTGATAGTAGGCTTTTACCATTGAGCTGGTTTTTTTTTTCTTCTTGAGTGGACGATTCTGTTTAGTGGACAGGGGTCAGAAGCTGTAAGGCGAAAACCAGAGACAATATATAGTATGGTTTGTCTATGGCGAAAACGTTGAAACCTTTTCGTGCGCACGAATGATTTGACCTAAGTTGCAGCAGTAAATCGTTCGTGTACAAGAAAACATTTTAACGTTTTGCCTTACAGAATCTGGCCCGTTTTTTTTTTTCATTCATTTAATGAAAACATTCTCTTAAGTGGACGACATGAGTTATTATTTACACTAGAGTTCGCCCAGTGGTAGAAATTCTACCATTATAGTGACCTGGCTTGTGCAAAACATATTGGAAAACAAATAACGCACAGCATTGCAACTCTGCGCAATCTTTCCAATAAAAAATCAAGCGAATATGTTGAGTTAAAGGCAGTGAAAGTGGTTCTTAACAATTCGCCTTCGCCTATTTATAGATAAGATGAGATTTTTTTGTTTACACCACACGTTCGTTGTTTTCGCTTCTGTGCGAAATAACATTGCATACTTATGTATGTATGCATTTGTGAAACTGCAACATCGAGCACACGGGTTTTGGTGGTGCCGCCGGTGTACGTACAAAATCTCGTACAAAATATTGTACAGGAATATCAAAACTGTGCCGTGCGCTTCCTCTTTTCTCATTAAGTTAACGGGAGTATTTAATACTTATTAAGCTAAGATTAGACTGTATGCCAAGTGGTCATAAAATGCCAATTTCTGACAGTGCTCCTGTCAAAATATGGTCATACAATGTAATGGGCATATCTCATATGCTCTAATGACCTAAATGCCACATATGACCAGGCTGATTTTGACAGATAAAAATGCCTAAATAGCATATAGTGTAATCGGACAGTAAGCACGAATGCCATCATAAAGTACTATATGCCCATATGCACTTTATTGAAATTTCGTTAAGGCATTGCTGGCATTTTTGATGGAACAAGATTTATTTTGTTGTCATCGGTGTTTGAGTTCGTAGAATTTTGATTTATCTGATATATATATTTATATGATATATATAAATAACAAATGCCTTAAATGACCATCAAGGCAAATATGACCATATTGGTAATTTTGGTCATATAGTCTAATCTACAGTTTTGATAATCCTGACATTTTGGTCATTTGACAGCTTATCTGGTCATTTGCCTGTTGGCATTCATATGCATAATGGGCATACAGTCTAATCTTAGCTTTAGTTTATGGAACTGGCAACCGACACTTTCTGCAACATCTAAAACAATTTATTTTTAAAGCGTTAACTTTTGTTTGTTGACAAAAAGCGGAAAGAATTGGTGTTTTTTTTACTGCGTGAGGTTTTATTCTGATGCTACGTATTATAAATGATAAGGTTTTTTTTACCAAGTCGGGGCTGGTATTCGTATCGTATTAAAAACGGTATTTTTGCTTTGCTTTCATGTGTTTCATATTTTTTGAATTTTTCCTCTTGAGCAGGCACTCCCTTATTTTGACAAAAATGATCTGTCCCGTGGCTGTCCACTTAAAGATTTCACTGTAATTACGAAATCACGAAAATAACCATTGGTTTGGGTTTAGAAAACAATGCATTTAATTATTTGTTGAAACACATACGAGTTGTTACTTGTTAGTATATCATGCAAGTATAGCAAACCTTAAGGTGACTTTCAGCGATCCTGCAAAACAGAAATGTGACTAAAAAATGTTCAGAGCACATAAAAACACTCGTTTATTGATATTGGTTTTCTATTGACATGAATAAATATATTTTATAATTTGTTTGACACTTGTTTATTCGGCTTTTATTCATTTTCTTTTATATAATATATATATAATTTACAATGTTATAATATAATAATCGTATTGTAAAGTAGGAATTATATGTTAATCATTTATTTGTTGCTGTTATTATTGTTAGTGTTGTTATTGCCGTTTAATGCAAGTATGTACAACATTTTCAGTTTAATGATTTGTTTATGGTTCTTGTGAATTTTCTATCATAATATTAATTGTAACTACAATTAAATATATATTGTATATATAGTTTTACCGGTATTTGATTTTTTTTTCCAGTTGCTCTTTTTACATAAAAATGTTCAAATAATTTGATTTTTTTTTCAAATTCCTTTCTGAATACTTAAAGAACTCTAGAAGGTCAAATAAAATAGAGCATTCAACAACAAAAATTACAACACAGTATTAACAGATTTTAATTAATATAATAATATCTAAAAATATAGTCGAGATTTGTGAAATTTTCTAGCTATAGCTTTCTTCCTTTCTTTCTAATGAATCAAGCATAGTAATAAAGAATTACAGCGGAAGCGTATGTATGTATTGTTAGGATTAGATAAATGAGAAAATAAATTAGGTTATAAATAAATTAGCGATAGGGGTTTCGTGGAAGATGATGTAACTTTTGAATGTGGAGTTCATTTTATGAGATCAGATCAGTAATAAAATATGGGGAAAAAAAACTGTATCTTCTGGTTAAGTTCAAGTGTTTTTGGTTTGGAAAACAAAAATAATATTGGTCTGCGTACAAACACACAAAACCAATTAAGGCTATTATGTTATCGGTGAATTTGCTACTATAATAATGCTTTAAACTTACCTGGTTAAAGGAATGCACTATTGCAGTACATCATTTTGTAGAAACTGATAGTTTTATATTTTGGCTTACTTTCCTAACTAACAATTGGTAAAACTATCATTTCCTACAAACACAGAGAGAGAAATACTGATCCGGAAGATTCAAATTGTGAGCAGGTTTCTTCAAATTATTATTTTTTAATTAAAATGATATTATAAACGAAGCGAACATCTTTCGACAAAAGCCGCTCTTTATTTGATAACGTTACATCTGTTTAGATTTGACAATAGCCGGCACTATCTTCTGTTTCTTTACCCATACGGTGTAAAACAGTAACGCCTATGTTGTTTTAAAACATGTGAAAATTAAATTTCACAGGTGGATATGGATATGTTGGCGGTGTCCAATAGTTGCGCATACACATCAATTGTGGTTATTTTACCTCCAAGTGATAGCCAGCGGGTACTGGCCTTGTTTATCCGGACTCGAGTTTATAAACTTGCAAGTGCAAGTGTTGGACACGAAGAAAATAGCAATACCACAATATCCTGTGGGTATTGTCTGCGAATTATGCGCAAAAATACTTTGGCTACGAAGCAAATAAAAACCTTGGATAATGATGGATTTACTGCTGACGATCCCGAAAAACGAAAAGAGCACAACGACACTCGAAGTTGCATGTGAAATGTTTGGACAAGCAGCGGTTTCAATCAAATTAATTTGAGCCCGAAGGCTCATGCTAAGGAGTACTTTTTGAGGCCCATATCCACCGCGGACTGTAACTTCACTCAAATAGGTAAGTGCGAAATGACAAGGACTATGGTTAATCATGCAAGGATTGAAAGATTTCTCAAAAATAAGAATTCAACGTGGAATATGGAAAAGATAAGCGCGATATATTATTGGGTATAATAACTCATGCTAGCTATAATCTCCTCTATGCTTTCGTTTGTCCTTGCTTTTTGCGACATGAATTGTAAATAAATAAATTTGTTAGATATGCATAAAACATAAATATGGATTAAATGATTTAGTTGAAAATGATGCATCCGTTAAAGTTTATAAATACTTTATTTTTAAAATACTATTTACAAGTATTGTTCGGTGATGTTCAAATGTGTGTTGGATGAGAGAATAAACGAAGTGCATTTTAAGAACAAAGTAAAAATCAGTCTAAAACATGTTTATCTAGCGCAATAAAAGAAAATAATAAATTGTGTTTTTTTTTTTTCACCTAAATTAATTTCATAATTTCGCCTAAATATACTAAAAAAGATTCTTGGTATGTGTAAGCAAATCAATGTAAAATTAAAGCCAATTTTCTAGATACAGGTTGCAATTTTGTCAAATTGTCTAAAGTGCTTGAGCATTATTATATTTATTTTCAAGTAAACAGGAAATCAAACTAACATGAAACAAGATCTAAGGTAAGTCGGATTCACCGATCAATCTTTCAATTTGTGTGTCTGTCAATGCCCCTCAGTATTTAAGTAAAATTCGATTAATAATAATTGAACGCTCCATAAGACATACAAATAATAATTAATACAGAGTTCTTTGTAACAAACAATTACTGAAATAATACAACACAATAAACTAAAAAGTGCAAGTACATAATACAGTTGTTCATACAGTGCAATAATAATATAGATTTGTTTTTCTATAATCATATCTTATTTTCGTTTTTAAAACGAAATGATAATCTCCATTGATACCGATGTCATATAAATAAAGTAAAACTCATATTTGCAATTCTAAATATGTGATGAATAAAGGATGTTTGATAAATGATTTAACAAATAAACACTTTAGGTTCAATATAGATAATACAATTAACTAAGGTTCATGGGGGAGGGGCGTGGGCGATGGCAAATACAGATTCAATTTCATTAGTAACGAAAACGAAATTATCCTAATTTAAACAATACAATAATAATACATTCTCAATAAAGTTACATTTTAAACATAAACATAAACATATAATTTTTTTTCTTTGTAAAACCATTCAATACACAAAAAGACCAAAAAACAAACAAAAAACAAACAAATCAATATAATAATATGTGATATAGAATGCCATTAAATGTATAAATTTATAAATTTAGAATAGTGATTGCGTTAGCGCTTAATCAACAATGTCATATTAAAAATAAAAAATACTTTGCGCGCGCCTTTCAGGCCTCTTATTTACTCATGGTGTTATATGTAGCAGTGTAGTGTTATGTTATGTTGAATTTGATAATGATATCGAGTCTGTTTTGCTATTTTTAATGTTTGTTTTTATGACTTACTTAATGTAAAATAAATATCTGTGTTTTGTATATTTTTCATTTTGTCATTTTGCTCGTTTGATTCCTTACAATTTTAGGTTTTTTTTTTTTTTTAGAACTTACAATTAGCATTAATTTCAAAGACACAACAGTTTCTGGTCCAGTCCCAGGAAATACTTTTGGGGCAACATACTATTGGCTACCCTTACTAATTTAGCACACTGCAATCAAATCAACTCGATCATCTGATTCAATTGTTAAGATGCTAGACTTTCTCGGTGCGCCTGTTTTGCAGCCTCAGTACTTTCTCTGTGCACTGTAAGTAGTTAAATTCATATTTTCACTTTTATTTAAAGCTAACAAGTTGATCAAGAGATAGTGTTGAGATGTTTACCTGGAGCATGCATGCGATTATAGAGGTTCTTTTTCTTTTTCTTGAGAATTACATCTAAATTGTATCCATCTGCTGTTATTCTAAAACGAAATGAGAAAATTACTTGCAAGCACGAGTTAATGGTGGAATATTGAGATATAGATGTAGGAATTAAAAGGTGATATAGACATTGGTGAGACGAACGGTGAGCGATATTATGTATAGGCAATCGATTGAAGAGTCATAGCTGGACGCTGCAATTGTGCATAGGCCAGAGGCTCCCGCATAGGTCCCTAAAGTGTGTACTGGGATTCAACGTCGGGGCTGTACGGCTTGTATACATTTTTGTATTCATTTCCTGACAGGGATTGCGGTTGAATTGTTTAAGTGAAGGAATGTAACTGGCAATTTCGTTTGTGAGGTAAGGGCGAATTTATTCACTATACGTTCGTTTTTCCGATTAATTTTAACGCACGACCAAGTACGACAGTTGTACTTCAGTTTAAGCAAATGAACGCCTGTATATTGCAGGCAGATCAGACGATGTAAAATATTTCTTGCAAGTGCCATTTATGCAGATTAGTTGGAGGTTTGTGTTTCGTATAAAGACACCAGACAAGATTGCGTTTTGGAAGCATTGAGTTCAACTCAAAGACCATTTAATAAATCGGAATTGATTGAGCTTGCAACGTTGCCATTCCTTTACACGTCCGAAGAGCAGGGACGGAAGTCCTGCAATGAGTGTGAGAAGCTAAAGTTGCTGTCATCAGTGAAGAAGTGAACTGGAGTAGAAATTCGAGACACATGATCGGGGACAAAACGGAACCTTGGGAAACAAAGCATTTATATGGTCAGTTTTAGATTTGAAGCCATCCAAAATAACTTGAATTTAACAGCCAGAAAGGTAGTTTCTAATCTATTGAACAAGGATTTCATATTCGTTATGAAAATTAGAAGTGTTGCCTTTCCGGTCTTTAAATTCTTCGACAGAGTGTTACACCATATGATGTCTTAAGCATGCACAAAGCTAATGGTCATTTTTGACATGAGCGGTCAAATAAATCGAATCATTAGAAAGTAGAACTGGCATAATTTTAAATTTAAAGATTAGATTATTTCCCCAGGACACAGGTAGAGAATGGTAAGCGCAGTGGCTCACAGTTTTCAACATCAACCTCTCACAACCAATGGTTTGCGTTAGGTTTTGTGTTTAAGGGCGAATGAAGAGATCTCTTTGTTATGGCTAAATTGAAAAGCTCATCCTAGACAGTTACTATCTCGAATACTCTTGGCAATCGTTTTATAATATTCGGGAACCTAAAGCCCTCGCCAAGCAGACCGGCACTACCAGAGAGAAAAAAAATCGGTTGTTAGGTGTTTCGAGGCGATCAAGTGAAATTACTTTTTTAAAGAATATCAATCATATATAATATATGGCCACACTTACTTTTCAATCCGATTAATACCGAGCACGTCCTTGAAAGCCAAATAAATCTTATTCAGTGTGAGGTTCGGTAGCCCCTGCCCCAAATATCTAACAAATTTAAGTTGTTCCGACTTGGGTAGCCCGCTCTCATGGAAATCCAAAAAGGCTCTATGATCGGTGATCTTATATTCCTGTGGATAAAACAAAAATAACTTGTGTTAACAAAATATTCCAAGCTATAGTGGTGTTTGATTTTTTCAATCAATAAAAAATAATTATTAGATTTAACATTTTTAGTGTGACGATAAGACAGATTTGGTTTGATTTATCTTTGCTCACATTGCAAAATTTGATGAAATTTTCGATGACTCTGTATTTTTCGTAATAGGTTACACTTTGATTGCTCTGAATACCGAACTGTTTAAGAAGTTCCTGCTTTTTAGGTGGCAAACGAGTAATGTGCGTACAGACACCGTCTTCGATCCTATGGGTTTCGTGAACGTCAAAGTTTTCAATTATCACTAATCGTTCTAATACTTTAGGCATTTCTGATTTTATAACGATTGCACCGTTGTTGTTGGTTGGGAACTCTACACCATCGTTAGATTGGCTCTGTGTGAGACTCTTAAGATCTGCAAGAATATACGAAAGGAAGAGATGTTTCGCTTAGATTTTGTTGACAAACGCCACTAAATTGATATTCTCAATTTTCGTTATACAAAGCAATTCCATGCAAATTATATTGTCTATTTTACACGATAAAGCTTCTACAACATGCCAAATAAATTGCGCTAAATAAATGAATTAGGTATGTTTATAGTTAAAAGAAAATTTTTGCGAACAATATTTTATTAGAAGAGTGTTGATTAATGGATAATGTACATAGGTATTTATAAAGTAATAAAAGCATTGCAATATCTAATAGAGGGTTTGTATAAAAAAGAATTACCAAAAGTACACTTTCTGTAAAACTAATCAAATACGCATTAAATCGAGCATTTAACGCAGTTCTGTGAGCCAACATGCTTTACCAAATAGGAGTGGTGATCAGTGATTAAATAAATTAAATTACATCCGACTTTAGTGATCGAGCTCATGTTGTTTACGTTTTCTGGCTTTCTAGGATGCATGTGGGTGCAGAATTTGGGTTCTGTGGACAGTGCGTTTCGAGTTAAGTTTTAAAAGCCGAAGTAAAACAGTTGTTATTCGTGGAGTTGATGTTTCCTCCTTAGACTTTCATGTTAGCAAATGCTCTTGCTAAACGATAAAAATATTTTTGCTGAATCTTGCCTTATTAGAATCCAACTAAGCCAAAAACTGAGAAACAAAATTACAACGTCGAGTTGAATTTGTTGATAATTTGGTAGACATTTTCCGACCTCCGTTGTTAGGGGAAAAACAATTTTAAATTGTGTCTAAGATCTAGCCGGTGACCTTTAAAAAAGTTATCGAAACCTATGTAGATACGGTTTGTCTTTATGAACAAATTGTTACTGCTTTTATTACTCTGCGTGTCGACTCACGTATTGTTAAACTTCGCATCAATTAAAAATGTTGTAGCATATAAAGGGTGATTTTTTAGCTGGTTTGGTTTTGGCAACACTGGTTTTGACAGCTGACGTGTGTTTAGTACCTTGTGTCACTGTCAAACAGCTTCAGTTTGGTTTGCAATTTAACCATGGATCGTCTTACAAATGAACAACGCTTGCAAATTATTGAATTTTACTATCAAAATTCGTGCTCGGTTCGAAATGTTCATCGCGCGCTGCTTCCATTTTATGATCGGCATTCTCGACCTTCTGAGCAGTCTATTCGGAAGATTGTGACCAAATTTCGCACCAAATTTACTTTGTTGGACATTAAACCACCAACACGTTTACGTACTGTGCGTAGTGAAGAAAATATTGCGGCCGTATCAGCTAGTGTGACAGAAGACCGCGAAATGTCGATTCGGCGCCGTTCCCAGCAGTTAGGCCTTTGTTACAGCACTACGTGGAAAATTTTGCGGAAGGATTTGGGCGTAAAGCCTTTTAAGATACAGCTGGTGCAAGAACTAAAGCCAGCCGACCTACCACAACGCCGAATTTTTGGTGAATGGGCTCTTGGAAAGCTGGCCGAGGATCCGCTTTTTTATCGAAAAATTGTGTTCAGCGATGAGGCTCATTTTTGGTTGAATGGGTACGTAAATAAGCAAAATTGCCGCATTTGGAGTGAAGATCAGCCAGAAGCATTGCAACAGCTACCAATGCATCCCGAAAAAGCCACTGTTTGGTGCGGTTTATGGGCCGGCGGCATTATTGGGCCATATTTCTTCAAAGATGATGCGAATCGCAGCGTTACTGTCAATGGTGAACGCTACCGAGCGATGATAACAAACTTTTTTTTGCCCGAAATGGAAGTTCTTGACTTGCATGATATGTGGTTTCAACAAGACGGTGCCACATGCCACACAGCACGCGAAACAATGGCGCAATTGCGAGGCGAGTTTGGTGAACAGTTAATTTCACGTTTCGGGCCGGTCAATTGGCCGCCTAGATCGTGCGATTTGACACCATTAGATTATTTTTTGTGGGGGTATGCCAAGGCTAATGTGTATAGGGACAAGCCCGCTTCGATTGACGCACTGGAAGCCAACATCCATGCATTCATTCGTGAGATACCGGCCGATATGTGTGAAAGAGTATGCCAAAATTGGACTCAGCGGATGGGCTACCTGAGACGCAGCCGCGGTCAACATTTGCATGAAATTATCTTTAAACATTAAATTGCAAGGCTCAAACTATCGATTCAAATAAATATTTCATTCATTTTTTCGAATTTTTTGTGTTTTTTTTTTTAAAAAAGTTCTAAACCTCTTAAAAAATCACCCTTTACATGGGCAGTTCATTACCGAATTATAAGTACTTCAAAATTGTCCAATGTTAGTTTAAACTTAAGGCCGCTTGTTTGCAAAGTTTACTTATTTGTTTCTTCATAAAGCTTCTTCATCATTGATTTACGCTCCAAAGGAATTGGGGATGTAGATATCATCTGTATAAGGAAGTCCGTCTACTCAATCGCAATCAGAAATCAGGAATTTCAAAAACACACACACGCCAGGTTCTTTTACGAGGACTTTATTTCGATCGACCCACCTTATGGCATATTTTGATTCTATTGATACTAATTTGGGTTTCTCAGGCATGCTCAAGAGTTGGTTTCGGTTACATGTCAAAGATATTGATTTTTGATTTTGGAAAGTTTTCCGTATAGTTCCGCGTACAATCAAAGATGCTTCCATTTGTGTAGCAACCAAAAAACGATGATATACGTTGCGATTGGACAGTCATCGTTGTCTGTTGCTTCACATTACTAATTGAACTGTCAAATACTGCCGACGAAAGGATTCGATTGAACGATGGCTATTTGGCATTCTGTTCATCGTGCGGCAATACGCACTTCGGAAAGTTTGATATCAATGAATAAGACAACTCTTGGTGATAACCCAGAACAAATCATTTTGTTCTCTAAAATTCCAGAACTAACTTAAACATTAGCTTCAAAAACGTTTCTTTTCTGAGATCTTCAACAGGGGAACATGGGCCAGCGATGGCTTATCAAACTTCCAGGTCGGCTTAAAATGGTATGGCTCTAAAAATAAAATCACGTGTGGGAGGGTTTTTATAATTCAGAACGTCTCAATACCGAAGAAGAAGGGGCACTCAGGCAAAGCTCAACGCGTTTTTTGGAATACGTTAACCATATTTACATTCGCGAACAGTCAGATATAAATGCCCTAAGCTCACAAAGCATTAAATCCAAATCAGTGCTATACTGTTCTAACACCCTCCAAACACTCGGCCTCAGGAATTAAACCAAACTACCAAACTAAAAAAATTCAAAATCTATCTCACATTGGGAATATATACCATAGGTGTAAGGCAGCCAACCGATCTATCCAGCCCTTCAACAAAAATGACAATAAAACATTAAATCCATGTAGGCGTGATTAAAAAAACTAGTAGCATATCTCTAGGGTGCCGGCTGTGTATTGAAACTCAGAAATGTCCGGCCCGAAATTAAAAAGAAGAAGTTTACCAGGGAGCTGTTAAGCCCTCATGAAATAAAGAAATTTTCTGCTGACAGCAATGTTTCCTTTATTAGAAAACGAAAACAAATTCTTCTGACGCAATGGTACAACAAAATCAGTTACTTAGGTCGACGTGGTCCCCTTCATTGTTTTATGTGAGCCAGAAGATTTAAAACTTAAATTTATTTTTTAAGCAAATAGATAACTCTTAGGATTTTGTAAAAAAACGAAACTTACATTTTTTTTCATTTCATTTACTTCGTGTAAGTGCTTTCGTTTTCTTCTCGTTCGCAAGGGCTTAAGGATCGGTGTGACAAAAAAAGTTTAACTTTGAGAAACTGTATACATATATTTATCAAATATGTTGTTTTGACGGCTAACAGCTGACCGCTTTCAAAGCAAATATTTCGTATGTTGATATTTCGTCGTTACAAAAGGTGAACATTCGAATAATAATAGGTCTGTTCCTTTACTTTTAAATCTTACGAATTTTTACTAATTCTTACGAATTTTTACTCAATGCCGTTCCTTAACTCGAAAAATTCGTAAAAGAGAGCGTCATCGAGAGAGCAAGAAATTACCCCTCCACTGAGAATCTTACGAATTTTTACTCAACTAATTTCTTGGTGTAAGAATTGAAAAAGCTGCCAATTAACAGCTGACTCGAAATTTGTTGTCCTATTTGACATTTGTTTTGATTTCTTGTAAATATATTAAAATGGTATCAATAGGCGGAAAAATAAAATGTTCTCCTTAGATTCTTTAGGTGGCGACGAGATTCTTCCTCGCTGTAAGGAGTAAGAAAGGACAATCTCCTCCACGTAATTTTTAATGCTTTGTCGCTTTTTCCTCTTCTCGAATGCTTGTAGTTAATTTAGTACAAACTCTTCCATATACTCGCATTCATGAAGAAGAAGTTCGATTAATTGGGAATCACTTTCATCGCTAGGTAGATAAATCAACTAATGTTGTTCGTAAATTAGCAAATTCTTCGAATTTATGCGATATTTTAACGACTTTTCGTACAACTTTTTTGAATTTGAATCTGTCGTTTTTCATAGATTACTACAAAAGCGTTCCTAACTTTTTCGTAAGCGTCTCTCTCTGTGAGAGAATTTATCCCCACCAATGCCATTTTGACAGTCTTTTTCATTCTTACTACAAAAGTAAAGGAACACACCTAATGTAAGTACAATTAAACAATTACCGACACACAAACTGTTTATTTTAATTAATTCCATTCTTAAGGACTTTAACAACAACCCGAACGCAACAAAATATTATGATCGAGTGGATAAAGAAGTACACCTTTCTAGCAAAAAAATACACCAAGATAAAGCCGCAGAAAAATGGGAACAATTGTGTAAAATATTAAATGAAATTTTATTTCTGAAATAAAAATTAGTCGCAACCACTAATTAAACAACCATAAATAATGAGAAACGTCAAACAATTAGCATTCGCTGTATTCCTGTAACATGAAACGAAAATGTCTTTCGTTTTTGGAGTTACATGAAGCAAAGAAAACGATGAAATAGCTTTCGCGCAAAATGAAATTTCCTTTCGTTTTCCAAGTTACATGAAGCAAAACGTTTGTTTGAACGCAAATGAACATAATCCCACCCCTGTGGTCGTGGTCGTGTCCTTATTATAAAGGGTGATTTTTTAAGAGGTTTAGAACTTTTTTTAAAAAAAAAACACAAAAAATTCGAAAAAATGAATGAAATATTTATTTGAATCGATAGTTTGAACCTTGCAATTTAATGTTTAAAGATAATTTCATGCAAATGTTGACCGCGGCTGCGTCTCAGGTAGCCCATCCGCTGAGTCCAATTTTGGCATACTCTTTCACACATAATGGCCGGTATCTCACGAATGAATGCATGGATGTTGGCTTCCAGTGCGTCAATCGAAGCGGGCTTGTCCCTATACACATTAGCCTTGGCATACCCCCACAAAAAATAATCTAATGGTGTCAAATCGCACGATCTAGGCGGCCAATTGACCGGCCCGAAACGTGAAATTAACTGTTCACCAAACTCGCCTCGCAATTGCGCCATTGTTTCGCGTGCTGTGTGGCATGTGGCACCGTCTTGTTGAAACCACATATCATGCAAGTCAAGAACTTCCATTTCGGGCAAAAAAATGTTTGTTATCATCGCTCGGTAGCGTTCACCATTGACAGTAACGCTGCGATTCGCATCATCTTTGAAGAAATATGGCCCAATAATGCCGCCGGCCCATAAACCGCACCAAACAGTGGCTTTTTCGGGATGCATTGGTAGCTGTTGCAATGCTTCTGGCTGATCTTCACTCCAAATGCGGCAATTTTGCTTATTTACGTACCCATTCAACCAAAAATGAGCCTCATCGCTGAACACAATTTTTCGATAAAAAAGCGGATCCTCGGCCAGCTTTCCAAGAGCCCATTCACCAAAAATTCGGCGTTGTGGTAGGTCGGCTGGCTTTAGTTCTTGCACCAGCTGTATCTTAAAAGGCTTTACGCCCAAATCCTTCCGCAAAATTTTCCACGTAGTGCTGTAACAAAGGCCTAACTGCTGGGAACGGCGCCGAATCGACATTTCGCGGTCTTCTGTCACACTAGCTGATACGGCCGCAATATTTTCTTCACTACGCACAGTACGTAAACGTGTTGGTGGTTTAATGTCCAACAAAGTAAATTTGGTGCGAAATTTGGTCACAATCTTCCGAATAGACTGCTCAGAAGGTCGAGAATGCCGATCATAAAATGGAAGCAGCGCGCGATGAACATTTCGAACCGAGCACGAATTTTGATAGTAAAATTCAATAATTTGCAAGCGTTGTTCATTTGTAAGACGATCCATGGTTAAATTGCAAACCAAACTGAAGCTGTTTGACAGTGACACAAGGTTCCATTCCATTCCATGATTTTATTTAGCAGAACTCTGCTATTTAACTTCAAAGTTTACAATTTTTAACTTAACTTAAGGCATATCACTATATAATAATAATAGTATCAAACTCTAATTTAAATTTAATTATGTGGATAATTGGTTTTAACAAATACAATCACCTTACGCTTAAATATGAGAAAATTCCTTTCATTTTTTATATCTCTTTGTAGTGAGTTAAATAGGCGACAACCTTTATAAACTATGCTATTTTGGGTAATATTATCAACATAGTGCGGTAGTCTAAAATCTGCACGGTTTCTTAATTGATAAGGTTGAGAATCTCCTACGTATCTCAGGTACTTCTGCAGATATTTAGGTAGCATCCCATTTTTAATTTTAAATACAAAACACAATACATTTACAAGAATTCTTTGTTTTACATTTAACCACAGAAGCATATCTAACATTAATTTAATAGAAGTAAAACGATTGCACTTAATAATAATTCTCATAGCTCTATTCTGTAAGCGTTGTAATTTAAGCAACGAGGCATCACTACACAGATACAATATAGACGAGCAGTACTCAAAATGTGGTTTAATCATAATATTATATATATTTATTGCACACAATACCGACATTTTGTTTCTTATTCTTTGAAAAAAACCAATCTTTTTAGCTACTTTCTTAATGATATATTCTAAATGCAAGTTGAACGATAATTTATAATCAATAATTACACCCAGATATTTAATTTGTTGAACCTGTTCTAGCGTTTCATTTTCAATATTTAGATTTAGCTGTACACATCTTTTTAGAGACATACATTTACATTTATTAACATTTAGCTTAAGTTTGTTAGATCTCAACCATATGCTCATTTTTAATAAGTCCTCCTGCATCATTCGTGTACATTCATCAGCATTACTTCCAGAGATAAATAGTAGAGCGTCGTCGGCGAATAGGGCTATCTTGGAATACTTCAGTTCGGCTTCAATGTCGTTTATGTATATGATGAAAAGCAGTGCGCCGAGCATGGATCCCTGTGGAACTCCAAGGGTTGTTTCGATACTACTGGACATCATTCCATTAACACTCGTTTTCTGGGATCGACCATTTAGAAAGGATCGAAACCATTTCGATTCCTGTCCTCTAACACCATATCCCAGCAGTTTCTTCAGAAGAATTTCTCTGTCGATGGTCTCAAATGCCCTTCTAAAGTCCAAGAATACAGCAATCACACAGTTACCTGCTGCTAACTCCTCTTTCCAACTCACTAGTATGTTGTTTAGTGCGGACTCGCATGAGTGTTTCTTGCGGAACCCTGATTGATTTTCAAGGAACAATTCATTAGTTTCAAAGTATTCTTCAAGTTGCATCTGCACGATTTTTTCCAATACTTTTTCGTAGACTGGCAGTGAGTTGACTGGTCGGTAGTCTTCACACTTGTTTGTTCCTTTGACTTTGCTAACCGGAGTGACAACCGATTCTTTCCAAGTGACTGGGAAAGTACCTTCACTCATTGACAGATTGATCAACCGTTCCATGTTAGGCCCTATTACGGATATGGCGTCCAGTAACATTTTAGCGCTCATAAAGTTAAAATCTCTTTTTTGGTTAATCAGACCTATTACTCTTTTTATGTCCTCTATACTAACAGTTTTAAATTTGAAAGTCGTGCTTACATTGATGGGTCTATGACGAAACGGGGTTGGTGGTATCGATTTATTAATATCCGAGACACTTTTGACAAAATACTTATTGATCGGCGATCGTGATAGCATCTTTAACACAGTTGTCATTAAAGTAAATGTCTTCGATTGGTGGTTTTGTTTCCTTCAAAACAGATGATTTTATTACGTTCCACATTGATTTTTGGTCGTGTGCTCTTGCTATACGCTGCTTAATGCTGCTGTTCTTTGCTCTGATAATCGCTGCCCTATATTGGTTTCGTGATACTCTATATCTGTCCCAGGTAGTTTCACAACCTGATATAAGAAACTCGTTATATCTACTTATTTTCTCACGTTTCATCTGTAGTAGGTTATCACTGTACCATATGTTTGCATCATTTTTTCCAGTTTTAATGATAATCATTGAGTTTGGTACTAAACACACGTCAGCTGTCAAAACCAGTGTTGCCAAAACCAAACCAGCTAAAAAATCACCCTTTATATGTAAATTTAAATGCAAAATGCTTGCTAGACAATAGGTTTTAGATTGCAAAAGTAACCCTTTGTCCATTTTTCAAGAGTGCAAAATGTTCGGTTTAGTGCAGTGGTAAAGAAAGTGATATGTTTTTAAAATGCTTATCTCTTGGATTGAGTGAGGACCAAAAAAGAGGGAAAAAAAACAGCCATTGGTCCGAAGAACTTTAAGATATAAATCGAGTCCCTTGGAGTTACAACAGGCGTTTTATGTAAAAAAAAAACAGTGTTTCAATATATTTATAATTATCTAAATGATAATGAATAGCTATGCCCGTTTTTTAGGTAATTCGACCAGTACTACAGGATTCATAAGGAAATGTTTAAATGTAAATGTCAACCAGAGTGCGCATGGTTGCGGCTTTTTGCAGAAGGTACCAGACACGAGTTTTTGACCAGTTTTTGCTGTTTTAATACATACACATTTCGAAATAAAACTGCAAATACAAATTATGCCATGATATCGAATATGAAAACGTTTGTTCTGCTTGAAATTACAGTCCATTTTCTATGGGAGCAAAACCGAACAAATAAAGAGGGACTCCTTGAAATACATGTTTTCAGTATAAAATCTAGAACTCATTTAATGTCACAATAAAAAATCCGTTTCAACGTTCGTGTCAAACCTTGACGCAATACACTTATCGACATTATCAGTATGGCTTTCGGCGTAAATTATTGACTGAGGAGTTAAGTGAGGGCAGCCAATTGCGTTCCACTTTTTGTTACAATTCTTTTTCAACTTACCCCAGAGCGATATAAGGAATTTTACTTCACTAGAGTAGTCATTTGCCGGCGACTTAAGACTTAAGCATGAAGTTGTAGAATCGTTTCATTCCTCTTTTCCAGAGGTGAAGCATTTGCGACTGCAAAATTCGTATCCACTATTTGGTCACCAAAGGTGGATAAAAGAGGTCTCTATATTCATGGTTAGTACATGGACTTGCACTAAAACAGCAGAAGAGGGAATTGAATTTAGAGTTAAGTCTGTAAATAAAAATGTCTGTAAATACGCTGCACCTGGAAGTTTGCATGGATCCGGAATTTCAACTGAAATCTAAACATTAGAAAAGATTAAAAAAGGCAAAGCATGCTATGCCTGCAACAGAATATTCAACCTGAGATCCTATTTCTTATATCGGCTACGATTACACGTGCCCTTTTCATGTCAAATGTTGACATGCCGATGTCATTACGACGTCCTAAATTTGTCATTGCGTGTGATCGCCTATTAAGCGTCTGGTCATCCGGACTACCGAGTGGCCGAATTTTTGTGACGTCTGCATGTCAAAATTTGCCACCAAAAATTGCACGTGTAATCGCAGCTTTGCTAATAAATCATTTTAAATCTTCACGCTAATTATTTTGTAGGTCAAAATGGGTACCTACTGCCAAGTAACAATGGATGAAAAATACCCTCTATGGATTTTTAAAACGTTCTGAAAGCTTGTACACCAAAACCTCGCTTTGCGTCGTTTTTATTCCAGTTTGCGTTTTTGTTATTCCTTTTATTTCATTAATTTTTTTTTTTGTAAGAAGGGAATTCCCCAAGATTAAGACTTACGAGCTTACACTTAACGTAAAGTCAATCAGTTTGGAGAGATACATATTAATATAATTAAGGTTAAGAATCGTTATTTCGATTTGCGTCGTGTTTTTCTGGTCCCAATTGATGACGCAAATCGGGGTTTTCGTGTATATAGATGAGGGATAAACATTTTTAGTTTCGACTCTAAATTTTAGTAGCTCACGGTGGCTACATTTTCCATACAAATTTCGCAATTGTGCTTTTCCGTAAATATAAAGTCGAGACTAAAATTTGTTATTGGTATCGCGCAATGTCTTTTCAAATCTGCACCAAAATCTAAAACACTATTGCAAGAGTTGGCTCTCTCTACTCAGTGAATATTTGAATACTATTCCTTCTTTAAAAAAAAAAGAAGAAAGGAAGACGCCAAGTATACATTCTTTTAAGGTCACAATGCTCAACTTTATTGCCTTCAAAGTACAAGAAACAATGGACATTTTTAGTTTCGACTCTAAATTTTAGTATTTCACAGGGGCTATAGTTTCCATACAAATTTCGCAATTGTGAGCTTCCGAAGATTTAAAGTCGAGACCAAAATGAAAAATATAAAATAAAAAAACCTCATTATCAATTCAATCGATATCAACTACAGGACAAATAGAATTTGATTCGGAAACTGCATTCCCTACACCATAAGTTTTGCATTTGAAATTGACAATGGCTTTGTTCGACATTTCGCTCACAGCCTTTATACAAATTTCATGCAAAAAATTAATTAATTCCGAAAGAATTTGAAATGTTTTCTAAATTTAGCTAACGATGACTCATTCGTATTTATCACATTTATATCGCGGGCAAATATGTATGGCAAACGACAGATACCAGAAATGCATAATTCTATTCTGAAAGGATAAACATTTTCTGCAGACACTAGATATTTCGAAATAAATGAACTTTATGGACAACAACTCGTTGCGTTTAAATTATAATTAGATACTCGCATGTAATCATTTTATTTGTTTAAAGAATTTTAACATTTATAAACGTATGTATATATATATAGCATAACAGACACGTAATGTAAATATTATCATATTTATTGCTTTAAAATATAAAATTATTTAGAATATAGCACGATATACATAGAATGTTGCAGGCTCTGATTGCTGGTGATAAATTCTTTATTGCGTTCACGATTGTGGTGTGTTTGGAGGAATTGGCGATTTGGGGTTGCCTGCATGAGAGAAAGTAATTGCAAATCATATCATCTAGGTATGTACTCAAGGTATTTGACTGCTTCGCTACTAGGTACACCACAACCATTTTTGTTTTTTTTTTTTTTACTTAACGACTACTCTATATCATTACTGAAATCATTTCTGTTCTACACACACCTTATTGTTGGCAAATTCTTGCGGGTTAGGTCTATTTTTAGTATTATCACTAATTAAATGGGAAATATTCAAAATACAGACTATTGGTGCATCACAATTTTCGAGTTTATAAATAAAAATAACAGCAATATGGAGTTACTTCGGCATGGAACATTGAGCTAATCTGTGTACAAATATGAGCCATTTGTTTTGTGGTTTGAGTACCGATTCTTGCTTGACGGGTGTTACACGTTTTAGCTGTGCTTTGTAGATAGGTGACTCTTGTATTTTAAGAAATACGGGGATACTATTTAATGGCTTTACAAATGTGAAGCTATAAAACATTTCTGAACATTGAATTCCAGCGTATTTAATGGAATCAGAATTATTACAGCTGTTTCATCTTGTTGCTGTTCAATGTATCGTAAAATTAAAATGCGCGACCAACCCGCATCCATCCCGCATAGAATCTGTACAGCATCTAGGTGTCACAGTCAATTCGGGAATAGCATGACAGGACCACTTACAAAAATTTGCATGATCAGCGTTCTGAAGTCAGTTTCCTATTTGGAGTAAAGAGGTAGGAATCCGAAACAACTTATAAAGGGTCTTCATTGGCGCCTTGACAACTTCAAACTTTCAGTGTGAACGCACCCTCAAACCGATTACCGAACTGTTAATGACAAAATATTCAGTCAAATCAACATTTTGACTGGTAAGTACACGAAGGAACAACGTTTACAAATAATTATAATTTACTACCGAAATTTGGAGTCGGTGGTCGCAAGTCCACAGAATATGCTTTACTGGACAGGTGAGAACCCTCACGTGCTTCGTGAAACATCCGCCGCAAAAAGTCACTGTTTGGTGGGGCTTTCATGCCGGTGGCGTCATTGGGCCGGTTTTTTTTCGTCGATGAAAATGACTGTCACGTTACGGTAAATGGTATACGCTACAGATACAGAGACACGTTGAAACGTTATTTCTTTGAGCAATAACGAATTCGACATCAGTGATATGGGGTAACAAGACGGTGCCTCAAGCCACACAGAGGGTGACTTCAATCGAGTTACTGAAGTCTCAGTTCGGCGAACGTGTTATCTCGAGAAACGGACCCGTCTATTGACCGCCAAGAACCTGTGACTTAACGCCTCTAGACTTTTTTGTTATGGGGCTACATAAAATTATTGTTTTATGCCAACGGCAACGTTAGAGAAGCTCAGAGCCAATATTGAACTAAAAAAAGCGGTCGTATCGGTCGAAACGTGCGGCCGAGTCATCGAAAATTGGGTTCAACTTATCGACCGCTGCATACGTTCCCGTGGCGGGCGTATGAACGAACTCGAAGTCTATTCATAAATGTTTCGATAGTTGTTCAAGTCAATACAATTTTTTTTGAGATATCTCACGTAGTTTGCATTTTATTTAAAAAAAGAAGTTGTCAAGTTTTTAATGAAAGACCTTTTACTTCTCCATACAGCACAGGTTAGACTAGTTCTCGAATATAACTGCCATATACCTATGGGAATGATGCTTAAAACAATCCCTTAATCAACAGAGACGACCACTTCGACTAATAAACGATCCTCCACTGACCTATTTCGTAGCAAGGAACTTTACCAATTTATTCCTACTCCTTGTTCTAGCAGAAGTAACGCCTATCTGCAAGCTGCTGAAGCGCAACAGGTTCGGCTTTTCCGAGAAAAGTATTTTAAAATTACTAAAACATAATGATGGAAAAGTATTCACCCCTATTGAGGTAGCCATTCGGAAAAAAATTCCGATACGAAAGTCAAATCTGATCGGAACTCAAATGGCGTTTAAAGTATCCGTTTCGGAACAAAACAAATGAAACGCGTTTGTTTCACATTAAAATATTCCGCAGCCATTAGTTGCCGGAGAGCTTCGGAAAAAATGTACCGTGTACGTGTATCTGTCAAAAATGAGTGACGAGGTGCAATATATAAATAAATAAATAAATAAATAGTTGGCGCAACAGGTCTGTAGGGACCCTAGGCCTAGCTTCTGACAACCATTCGTTTGTGTGAGTTTTTCATTTTTGGGACGAATGGAAGGGGTCTACAATTTTATGCCGGGTCCAAACGGCTAATTGAGAAGCCTCTTCATGACAGTTATACTCTCGGATGTTTGGCAGACGTTCGCGAGAGGTGGCGCAGCGGAAAAAAACCATAAGTTGGACTTTGGGTTTTTTCGGGATTCGAACCTGGGACCCCTCGCTTAGTAGTTCAACACACTAACCACTAAGCCACTGCGCAATATAAGCCATCGGAAAATTTTTCCGAAAGTTGTAACGGAACGGATACCGCGAATGGAACTTCTCCGATTTTGTACGAATCGGAGAAAATTCCGTTCCGAACGGATACCTCGAGTTTGTGTGAGTTTTTCATTTATGGTACGAATAAAAGGATCTACAGTTTTTAGCTATGCAGCACTTAAGCAAAGAGCATTGATTTGATTTGTGTGGCAAACATTTTCGCAGTACCTATCCAACATTTGGCGCCACCATTCTTCTTATTCTTATTCTTATTTTAATTTTTTTGACGAATGGAAGGGACCTATGCCGAAACTGCACCGCTGAATACATAACCTCTTTTAGAACAGTTATACTATCGGATGTTTGTCAGACGTTTGCTAAAGGTGGCACATTAGCAAAATAAAACTTATTTATTTTATGTAAGGTAAAACAAATTCGCCCAAACACAAAATTTTCGTACAGAATCTATGTATGGTCTCAATTTGGTTTGAGAAGCCAACCTCTTCCAAATCTTCAAAGAAGTACCTTCCGAGATTTAGACAAACCGTCAGCCATATTTACCACATTGCTCTCGACGCAAGGTGCGCCTCCAGCATGTCCGAAACTTTTGAATGCCCAAAATTGACTCGGGCCACTCCTACCTTGTTGCAGTGCTAGTGCAGAAAAAGGCAACGCTGCCAGGAAGCCATTATTATTCCTGCGACTGAAGTACTGGAGTTAGCTTGACCCCCAACAAAGCCCTCGTTGGATTGATTAGCAAAATCAGCAATTCAAGGCGCCGCTTCGAAAGAGGTCAAAATCTGTTCGCGAGCTGCTACGATCGAAAATGGAAAAGCTATTTTTGTACCCAGAAACTCGCTGTTTGGTAGAGCGCAACACTATGAAGGCGATTAAACTTCCGCCCACTTCATCTAAACAAAGTAGAGATAGCAATATCCAAGATAAAGAGAAACTAAGGTGTTGTTCTTGAAGGTTTACTCACCGAGCTGGAGATGTTTTGGTAGAAAGCAAGCCTGATAAATGTTGTACGCGATTTCATAATTTAATTTAATTTAATTTAATTGAAATAAAGTGGTTTGTACAATTAAGAACCAAGTTCCTTTCCTAGTACATAAGATACAGATTACATTAAGTGAGATAGGGAAACATAAAATTACTTACAATAGGTTCAAAAAGTCACAAGCCTGAAGCCTCTGCATAATTTTAGATCGGGCAAATTATTGTGAAATTCCGTTCTTATATTTCATTTAACCAATTTAAAAAAAAAAAAGCTGATTCATGCTCTGTGGATGCTCGACTGTCTCAGATCTACTTAGGTTGTTTTTATAGTAAAGAAGCTACACAGACGCACAACTCCTAACCTAGAGGATCAGTTTCATTTTGTTACCACTAGGGCGCGAGTCCGAATTATCGGCATATCAACCTGTGCGTTGCCCCTTTAAGGATCTATCCGCCACCAACCCTTTACCAACAAACTGGCTTATAATAAGAGATGCGCAGAGGTAGAAATATGAAATGCGTCGCAAGCAGTTCAATTAGGAGCAATACGTGATAGTTCGACCTGACTAAAACATGGACTCCACCGTTGATTTCATTTTGGGAAACACTTCTTCTCTTTCTCAATCGCTGATATCAAAGACCTTTCAAAGTTGGTTTGATGAAAAAGTAGATTATAGTGATAAATACAACGTGCATTTCAAGTCCAAAGCGATAAATTTAACGATTTGGGATCACATTGAATGCAGGTCGATTCCGAAGTGCGACAAAAATGTGTTCAACATATACAGCATGTTCATATGTGCGCTCTATTTGAACAGTTTGTGACACAAAAGATTACAGTAGCTATTTCAAAAATTACTACTTGTAATTGTAAATACCAGAATTCAAATTGATACATAAAATCTCGATTTTTGATTCATGCACGTAGTTTTCATTTCTCGTTTTCAATAAACAAAATAATATAAGTTATACAAAATAAATGCTATGATTTATTTAAATTTGTCTTCTTTCCGGAGGAACAGCAATTGCTATTAATTTCTTGCAAAAAAAAAAAAAAATTAACCAAAATAGTTTCGCGAATGTTCCTACTGGCGATGGACAATCCATTTGAAAAATTTGAAACAAATTAATGAAAGCACTTATCATAACCATAACTGATTTATTTGATTGCATTATCAAGTTTGCATCGTAATTTTGTAGCTGGATTTTTATATGCGATCGGTGTCAGTTTCAACGCCGTAAAAAAACACATATCACACCTTACGAATTTTTCCTCTTCGCCCGTCGCCACCTCCAGTGAACGTCGTACAAACATCCGAAAGTGTAACTGTCCTGAGAATGAATTGTTCTTTTCAATGAAATCCGTCAGAGCACTCTGGTAATAGTAGCCGTTTTTTGTTTTGCCAATAATCTGTATAGACCATTGATTTCCACGGATTACACCAACAATACGAGATCCAACTGTTGTTATCAAAAATGGAAATCAATGATCTGTATAGATCATGTGGGTAAAAAATCGCCTAGTGTTAGACACCATGTACATCATATGCGATATTTGGCTTTTTGTCACTACTTTTTATTTGTTTTCTGCCGTAAATATGAATGTTTACATAAACCAAATCAAAACATTTGAATTGAAGTCTACAATAGGCCTGTTTTTTGAGCTTCGATATCAGCAAAGCAAAGTAATGTAGGATTTTCAGCACGCAATTACAACAACTACGCCCTACTTGACACTTCGAGGACTCACAGTAATTCCTGACAGTTTCGTAAGGAAAAGTAGTTTTTTTTTAATTTCACGGCTACATTTTTTTTTTTAATTGCTAGATAATTTTAAATCTTAACAAAAAAGTACTGGAAAAAAAACTCGATCAGGTTTTTCTCATAAATATGTCATACATGCGTGTGTTTGTTTGTTGTTTTTTTTGCACTTTTTTGTACCTTTGTTTCGATGTAGTTCAGTTCTAATTAGTATTGTGTAGATGGACTGTGGGAACTGCGACCTCATCTCTTAGTTCTAAGCATATTTTTTTTATCTCTCTTGATTTCACCACACATTTTGTTGCCAGAAAATGTATTCAGGCAGAATGACACCCTTTCATGTGATTCTTTAGACATCATACTTGAGGGATTTGGAGAAAGCTAGCATAAGGCACAATTTGTAAAAAGTTTGCGTATAGGCCTCTATTCTGATTGAGCTATTGTTAGCGGTCGTTTTTATTTTTGTGACCGAATGCCTTTAACTCAATTTTCTAGTTGCCTTTTTCAAATTTGGTTTCAGTAATATAGATCCGAGGTTGGTTTCAAAGCTAAGCTGTCGGTCTTTATTTGGTGTTGGTTCCAATTCCTACCTATGGTCATGAAATTCGGTTAAGATCGCGGCAAAAAACAAGCCTATATTTCATCGTTGTATTGCTGGTGCGACTCGCACAGGTCGTAAAAGAAACACCAGAATACGTGAGCACCATGTGGAGCAGTTACTTTTCCGGAAGGAGCAATCCATGCTCTAGTCGTTTGATCACTTTAAACACAGTATCGCAACTCAACTCGGATTCCAAGAAATGCTTTTAAATCCGTGCCTAGGTCCTTTTTTAGTAGACTCAGGTCCGAAATTGCCTCTCTATTCGCATGGGGATTACCCTTGATGATTTAGAGGCGGTGGCGGAAGATCGAGAGCTGTATGGAGTCCAATTACCATCCAATTAATGTATGAGCGGGAGTTGAAAATTAATGAATTATAAATTGTTTGCTTTCGCTTTTTTGACTTGTTGCTTTTACTGTTTGTTTGTTACAGTGTTACCATGATCGATGCCGGTTATAAATAACGAATGCTTTAAATAACCAGCAAGGCGAATATGGCCATTTAGTCATTTGACATTCAAGTGGATTTTTGGTATGAAGTCTAATCTAAACTTCATACAGATTAAGTAAAAAAGGCTTATTTTTAACAACAGTAAATGTAGTATGGAACGTCAAATGTATTATGACACGAAAATTACTGCTAAAGTCGAAAAGAATGTATGGAATGGATTGAAACCAAAGCAATTCTACTAACATTTCTGTGAACTCGTCGATTAGTTATACGAGTACAATCCCGAACCAAAAATCAATCAACTTAGTTGATATTTTTTTTCAATCTGATGGCCAATCAACACCGTAATCGCAATAACTGGAAGAAATCAATAGTAAAAAGATGACAAAGATGAAAGAGAAAAATAAGTTGCGTGATGAGCACCAGAGAGGCAGATAACATATGTATGCGCATTGGAAAGAACTTCGACATAGAAAGTTGTTATTTGAAGTAATAACCAACGTGTTTTGCGGTAAACTTCACAAAACACAACAACAACAAAATGATACGAATACTATAGAAAAACGATGTGAACTAGTCGCCTAGTCAATGCCCGACCCCAACGCAACGTATCATCATATTTATCATCATATAAATAAAATTGGTGTAGTTCTGTTCGACTAAGATTGAATTTGACTGCATGTCTTTAAATGCAAAAATCTTAGAAACTGCTGAATATATTCTGATGCATTTTTCTCAGTCCTATAGAGGATAAATAGGCCTACAATATCCACTTTGTTTCAACTCTATATATTTACAAATTCCGGAAAAAATTGGACAAGAGTAATTTATTTTATCGTTTGGTTTCGCTTTTTTCTTTGTCACGCTTTCCGTTCGAAAATACTGGGAGCATTTAAATATAGTAAACACCAGCTTATAGGGGACATCTGCGGCTACATTTTAGGATATCCATGAATTCAATAACTTAAAAAGTTTTTAAATAAGTGGGCAAAATTTGAAACATTTGTACTATTTTCACCTGGGTGGGTGGATAAGCATTTCATTCTCAAATCAAACACACTAACCGCGCAATATATTCACATCTCTTTTAACCTTATTTTATTCCTGTGGCGGAGAGGGAGACAGACAGAGGCAGTATGCTGTTTGGTTTGCTAAGAAAAAAAAAACCCATAAAAGAATTGTCAAATACGTAAGAAAAATAGGTTTACCTCTGTTTTGCTTACAAAAAAAAAAAATTCTATGAAAGAAATATCAGATAGGTATAGCTTTCAGTGATACCAGATCATGGGTAATTACCCATTTCGTTTTTTATAGAGTAGAGTTATTAAATAGCGTTTTTAACAGCCCATGGCCTCAATGCTCATAAAATGGTATTAAAAGTTGGAGTTCCCATAACATAAGCAACATAATGCTTGACATGAGGCTTTAATTTTAACTGGGTGTGGTAAAGGAGATGCGGTGTTTATACCAAGAATACAAATAATTCACAGTAATTATTAATTTCAGTTTAAACCGATTCGATTGCCTATTAATGTTTGTTTTGAAATGACAATCCATAAGTCACAGGATCAAACTTTAAGAAATGCGGGAGTTGATTTAAGCAAGAATTGCTTCAAGCACGGGCAGTTATATGTAAAGTGCTCCAGGGTAAGTAATGCAGCAAATATCACTATCTTAGTCGATAGAAACAAAACAGCCAAAAAAATTTGTCCCCAACAAGACAGCAAATTTCTTAATTTTGTTTCCATCAACTGTTCTGAAACCACATTTCACACGGGCGAAGCCGGGTGGGTACAGCTAGTCATATCATAAAACACTAACTTGTGTATTTCAAAAACTAATGAATGTTAATCGCAGAAGGGGGCTTTGTGTTGCAGCTCCAGTGTTCAACAAGGAAAAAGCCAACCTTCGTTTTAACTAATGCCGGATGACAGAGGTCCTCAATGAGTATGAATAACTTTAACGCTCATACAGAGACGATTATTGATAACCACAAAGACTCACCCTAGTTTTTTTTTAGTTCTTCTGAATACAGTTTAAAGAATGTTCCTGAATTGATTGCTTAAGTATAACAAATTAAGGTGATCGTAAATTACGTATAATTTAGTTGCATTTGTGTCGCGACTTTTAAATGTACCTAGCTGCTGAATTGTTAAAATATTATTTTTTATTGGTATTTTACCTATTACTATAGAAACAAAAAAAAAATATATATATAAAAAAAAGTTAAAATGTTTTCGGAAAATGTTACAACTAGCAAGTTTTTAGGGGATATCGCTAAGGGAAACTACTTTACTAGATTATACATTTCAATTGAATCGATTTTTTACTCAATAGACGAGAAAGCCATGCATTAGGAATTTATTTGAAGTGTGAACAAACCGCAGTCCTCAATAAATATCATACTAAGTGCATGCAGAGAGTTTTAATCAACTCACCAGCTGTGGCTTTCGATAGGAAACGTTTGGTCTTATCCAAAATGTATTGCAAATTGTAACCATCTTTTCCGTACCTTAAAATAATAATAAAAAAAAAACAATTAATCAATTGAAATTGTGTGTTTTTTGTGTGATGGTAACATACGTCTCAGTTCGCTTGGTGCAGAAGAGATTTTTGAAATTACTGTAAATGCAAAATAGTGTGAATGATGGCAACCCCTGTCCCAAGTATCTGGCAAATTTAATTTGCTCCGGCTTGTTCATACCACTCTGATTGAGGGCCAAGAACGGTCGATGATCAGTCACATCATACTCCTAAAAGAAAAAGAATCATTAATACGAAAACGATTAAATAAAAAAATAGGCAAAAGTTTCACACTTAAGCCAAAAACGCATTTTCCACATGAGTAGTTTAAAAATCGATATTTTGTGAACATGTATCGTTGCCACTCTCACATGAAATATGAAACATACAAATTTCATATCATGTTTACATAATTCTCAAGACGTATGTATGTAGCAAATGCTTAATGGCTAAAGGGTGAGGTGTGGGGTGGTATGTAGGCAGAAGTTGGGTGAATAGAGGACGTTGGGAAGGGGTGGCGATTATAAGTATATGTATTTCATTATGCATTCCATTTACACGTACTTGGCAGAATTTGATAAAGTTCTCCACCACTATCGATTTGTCGGCCAGCGTCATTTGTCCTGTGAACCGAACTCCGAGCTGTTTCAGGGTATCCTTCTTTTTAACTGGTAGCTTGTTCATGTGCTGGAAAATCCCTTCCTCAACTTTGTGTGCCGGATGAACCTCAAAGTTATCCTTGATACTAAAGTTAACTAATGGTTTGGAAGCATTGCTTTGATTATTGTTGTTCGAATTGTCACTGCCCGCCGACTCCGATGAGATATTCGAGTTGCTGGCGTTGAGATGAACTCCAGCGAATGCGCCCATTGGGTCACAGGAAGACTCATTTGAATTGTTGCTAGTCTGGTGTTGAAGGTCGAACAAATTGTGCTTGGAATCGTGGTCAAAAGTATCGATGTCCAGCGAGGAACGGTTCAATGGGGTTGCAGTGGCTGCAGCCGCAGCTAGAGGTGTACCAGTGCGATGGCTATGTGGCGTCATTGATGTGCTGCTATCTAAGTCAATTAAATTACTATTGGAGCAAGTTGTTGCTGGCGTAGGCGTGGTATTTGATTGCGATTCTTCTCCATAATCGCCAGTATGACGAAGATATTTTAGGAATTCAAAGGACCCGTCAAACTGATGATGGTTGTGGTGATTGGAAGCGTTTTGTGGCTGTTGTTGCTGTTGCGAGTGTGGGGTTTGATGCAGGTGGTGATGATGAGGATTGCTATGATCTGCAGACCCAGAACCAGCAGGTGTACTACAAGAAGCTGTAGGTGCCTGTGTATTGTTCCATCGTGCTGTTGGCTGTTGGCTAAACGATTGCGGGGTAGAAGGGGCGGCACTATGCTGAGGGTGAGCAGGATGCTGCAGCGCTTGATGGTAACTATGTTGATGTTGAGAGTTTAGGCCAGTATATATTTGCGTATGATTGCCTGGGTGCTGGTGCTGATTTTCGCCATTCATATAAATCGAACTATCACCGTTTACACTAACACCACTATTCATAGCAGAGCTGTTGCTATAGCTCCCGTTGCTGCTTCCACCACTACCAAATACGTGAAAATCGTCTAGCGACTGCACCTTGTTCTCGCCATTGCTGAGATATTTTGCAAATTCCGATGGATCGTTCAAGGAGTCGAGAAAAAACGAACTAAAATTGCTCGAAATACACGACATTTTCCCCCGATTACTGGCTATATTTCAAAGCAGCATTAAAACGACAGAAAATATATGTTCACAATGAATACACAGAACACTAGGCAAAGCACTGTACAACACAAATAGGATAGGTGTATCCCTGCAGCAATTTTATTTATTTTTGGTGTTCAAGAAATTTCCCTTTTTCTACTGTTGGTGGAGAGAAATAGAAATCCACTCGTCGCCTTTCTTGATGACCTCTTCTTCTTTCTTCCTTTTATGCGAGTAGCAGTAGCACAGGCAAGTTTCCGATAAATTTCTTGTTCCTTTTTGATCAACAATTTTTTGTTCGCTTTCTTCTTGATTGGCCTTTCTGCCCCCCGATTTATTTTATTTGTTGAGAATTTTATGAATAGAAATTTATTTAAAATTTAACCCCATATGCTTCTCTTCTTTGCTCTCTCAAATGCATTGCCGTTTGTCTTGCAACACTCGCGTACCGAAATTTGATTTGTTTCTGTCGTTTCTTTTCCTTGCCGCTGCTGCTGTTCCTTTCCTTGTGTGGCAGTACTCTTTTCTCTTGTGGCTTCTTCGTAGTTCTCCTTCTTTTCTTTGGCTTTTCTTCGCTTGGTGCTGCTTCCTTCCAAGTATTTTATCTTTCTCTGCGTTTGCTCAAAAAAAATGTTCGCCGAACAGACCACTCTTCCTTGCTACTTCGTGGGTTTTCTTGTTTTGATATTTTCACTACTTTTTTTGTTGCTGTGTGGGAGCTAATACTGAGTGGTTAACATAATTGTAATTCAATTTACACCTAATTTTTCAATTAATCTTAATTATGAACTTAATTAGGAAACAACTCGAGAGCCAAAAAAACAGTTTATTTTCCACCACCCGTCGTAGAAACGTCGCGCACATACACTAAACCAATCGACCAAATTTTCCTTGCATACAACCTCAGAGTATGATGTCGGTGAATAATATCGAATCGGAGGGGAACTGAAATGCCAAAATTTAAGGGGTGTACCAGTGCATCCACAACTATACAACAACGTGCGACTACTCGTAAACAATTGTAGTAGATCTAGTAGGTGTCTCTAAAATTGATTTTTTTATGAAATTTTTTATACAAATCTGATTGATTTGCAAACAATTTGCACCGTGAAAGGAAAAACGTTCATTGGTGAACATATTGGGGACTTTTGGATTTCTAATTTTTTAAGTCTGACAGCTGACTGACTTGATCTATTTTAGTTGTTATTGGCGCAGATTGGTCAAGTGAATCATTTTTTCAGTTGACGTTTGTGGTGTGCAAATCTAGTCAAGAAAATCCTGCCTGCATATTCAGCTGCTGCGATAATGCATAAACAATTCCATTTGAGTTGTCAACGCGTTCGTATTCCTTTTCGTAGTCCAGATAAAACTAGTTAACGTTTTATATGAACTGCGCTGGGTAGGTTTAGGTATTTGATGGTCTCCATAGAGAGAATGCGAGAAACTCATCGACTGTTGTTACCGTGCACTTGTTAACTCAAATAAGTCCATATTGATGGATCCGCCGACACGACAGAAGCATCTGTTTCTAAGGTCGTGTGCATTTTATTTAATTTGAAATCATAACAGCCGATTTAACAATGAACATATTCTATTCATGTAGAGTATCTTTTATTCACTGGAATTCAATTTGACGAAAATAACACTGTTTTTGCTCAAGTTCTTATATTCGATTCATAGAAGTATAGAGCAGTTTTCCTAATCGCCATTTGTTTTCAGAGTTACCTGGCATTTTGAATCCGTTTGAGTTTGACAACTAGTGGAGATTGTTTGTTGATGCTGTAGCAAAAGTTCACAAAAAGCCTAAACAAACTCAATTGAGGTTGATAAATCTAGAGCAAGCCTGAAAAAAAATAGTATTCAGAAAAAGTGATCCTAATAATTTTCGTTGTTTTAAACCAACACAAATTAGTTTCCTGTAGGTAACATCAAAAAGTACTCGTTTTGGAACATGAACCTACCTACCATTTCGATTCCTAATCGAACAATTCCATTTCAAGTGTCATCGTTGAAAATTGTGTTTGACAAATAGACGTCAATAAAACCGGGCAGACGATTTTTACTTGAAACCAATTTTATAAGAAGAAATGAAATTTGTAATTGAAAAGTTAAGTAAATCTTCAGGTCGGATTGGATGTTTATTCCACCAAGACACAGAAAAATCCTTTAAAACGCCACTTCTAATCCAATGCACGAAGGTAACCTTTTATAACATCACCTTCAGTTTGTTTTCAATTTTATTTTTAATTCTAGGGCGGCAGTATTCCACATTTAAGCCATGAGGTTTTTGAATACATTACAGGCGATACTCAAATATTGCTCCTGTCCCTCTCCAGCATAGCTCATATGTCAGAAGCGTTAAAACTGTTCGGAAAGGGAGTTTCGACGTTCGTGGGATATGCAAACTCCCCAAACATCATGACGGTCAGAGACGTATGCGAAACAACACCATCCGGTTATAATGAAAAGGACGTTGTTCCTTTGTTCACACGACGTGGAAAAGAGCAAATGTCCCCTGAAAAGTAAATACATTTTTAGCTTTATAGATATGCGTTTTGATAAATGGACTTCCAGGTATATGGAACTGGTAGAAGCTATTTCGCCTGATATTTACATCGGTCTATCTGATGCGGACACCAATGAGGATAGTTCCAAAAAGAGAGTACAAAAATCTGTAGACAGAACAGAAGAGTTCTTCAAATACTGCTATGACAAGCACCAAACTTCGGAGAAACTTTCGAAAAAGTCTATATTCGGTAAGTCGGCTTTTTAAAATGTTTAATGCACTAAGTACTACGTTTTACTTGTAGCCCCTATTGTCGGCGGATACAATAAATTCGCTAGGTCACTCTCCATTAAAAGTGTAAAAGAAAAGACCGATATTGGGGGTTACCTTCTTGATGGATTTCATAACAATGGTCTCAGCGCAACGACAATAACTCGTGAGGCTCTTGTCGACATCGTATCGCATTGTGTTGCTGAACTTGATACAGATAAACCGAAGCTTATGGTTGGCGCTTATAGCCCTTTAATTGTGGCTGAATTGATACGTTTGGGTGTTGATATCTTTGATACTTCCTATGCCTATGTAGCTGCGGCAAATTTCAAAGCACTAACGTTTAGTTTTGATTTGTTGAATGCAACGCAAAGTACACCTTTTGTCGACATTACAGACGAAAGGTAAATTGTTTGCGATGAAGACGTTATGCTATTAGTAATGTTTATTTTTTGTTTAGATTTAAAGAAGATTTTACTCCATTCCTTGATGGTTGCCAATGCGTTGCATGTAAACAGCACACCAAAGCATACGTCCACCATCTGTACAACACAAGAGAGCTTCTTGGGCCAATACTTGTCATGATGTAAGTAAATAACAGATAGATTTACAAAGATTTTCTAAATTTCTTTTTACAGTCACAACATTCACCACTACTTGGAGTTCTTTGTTGCAATTAGATCGGCTATAGAGAACGATTCATTGGGAAGTTTAATTGACTTGTTGAGGCTCCAAGGTACGCAAGAAGCTGTCGATTACACAATTCCAGAGCTTCCCAAAGTGACCAGTAAACACGATGAAAAAAAGGCCATGTTCAAGGAAATGGCAACTTCATAATGAAAGTAGTATTATTGTTTTTTACATTTTACTATTTAAATCACAAAGCTTGTACAGGTCTATAGATTAATTAAATATTTGTATATTAAATGGTACACACTACCACTTTCTGCCCTAATTTTTTCTACGATTCTCTCCTCCGAAAGGCTGTCGTACAATGCAATATCTATATTGAAAATAGTTTTAACAGAAGTACGAATGAACTGCTATACTAAAAATTACCTCCCACAGGAATGTAACCACTAAATTCACAGAATGCTACATTCAATGCTGTTAAATCCTTTATAACGCTGTGCTTCTCTCTTGCGTAAATGAATAGTTTTAAACTCTTTAGCGATTGTGTCCTATCGGGGGTTATTAATATGTTATGTGGTATGTTGCGCTTGCAAAGGTACTCAATTAATTCAAAAACTAATTTAACGATCGCTTGTTTGCTGTCTTCGTCCAGTACAAAGCATATAGCCTCAGTTGGCATTGTTTTAGCCAAGCGGTAGACACGTCCTTCAATAATAGCTTCAAGTAACTAAAAGAGAAAAATCAAAATCGAAGACGGACTCAACTTCATCCCAAACTTGATACCTACCGCATTGTCTATGTATAAGTCGTAATCCATATACATTAAATGAAGGTGTAGATGATTTACAGATGCTAAAGCTCCAGGACTGTTGTATCCAATGCGGAATCCTTGATCATCAATCGTTAGAAGAAACTCTACACAGAATTTTAGAGCTGTTTCATTAATTCGCTGGGGATGTGCATTTTTCAAATCAGGGCATATCAGTGAGTGATAGGGCGTAAGTGGACTTTGGTTGACAATGAAAGTGACCACAATGTCTTCAAATGGAATATCCAATAGCCATTCGTTTGGCTTGATTTTGTTGAAGTTGAATTTATTGGGGTCGAAACTTGTACTCAATGATGGGATGACTTGTGGGATACGCCTCAATTTTGATCTGTCTGGGTTTAACTAAAAGTGAACAAAACAATTAAATTCATTTGTAACGTTGCCCAATAAACCAATGACATCGACGACTACACTGCACACATCCTAAGCAGATTGGTTTTTAGATATTGACCTTCGATTACACTTTCCATGTTAAATTTTGACATTCTCACGTCATTATGAAGTAAACATTTGTCCTAAATTTGTCACTACGTGTGATCGCCTGTCAAGCGTCTGGCCACGCGGGCTATCGCAGCGAACTCTCACATGAGTGACCACCATGGCCAAATTTTTGTGAAGTCAGTATGTTAAAATTTGCCATGAAAAATGAAACGGGTAATCGTAGCTTTACTCAAGACATTTTATGAAGAGTTTTATGTCACTGTAAATTTAAAAGAAAAAGGAACGGTTTGGCATTATTGTGACACCAAACGCTTTGTGCTTCTAAAAGATTTATCATCGTCATCTTTTAAGCGAAGAATACCTAAGAACTTTTGAAATAAATAACAATTTGTGAAAAACGAAAGGCATTATGTAAACTTTTAACTAAACACATTGGGCCTTGCTAACACTTAAAACGCTTTCTAGTATCAACCTTAAGGAGTTCTCAATGGCTATATTTTCCATACGTAGGGTTTTCGCATAGCAATTTAACCAAATTTATGAAATGTTCGCTTTTTTAAGCCGTAACTATTATGGAGTAATATTTTGGTTTAAATGCAAGTTGTATCGCATTTCAACAACTGAAAAACTAGAGTATCTACCTACAACACATCTGCTATCGTATGAAAAACGAATTAGCCCTATTTTGGTCCGACTGCATTTCTCTGGCGGCTATTTCAACCTCCATTACAACCTACTACCCCACTCAGTTTCCGTTCCATATTATATCTTATTTCAAAATATAATTCACAGACATTCAAACCCACCTCACAGTAAAATTGAAAATTTCCCTGCAAACACTTTCGATTTACTACTTTCAAATTATATTGAAATACATTTGGTTCGTTTTCTAGTTCTTTCCACTTCTCTTTTATCAAATTAAGATTGAACATAGACATTGTTTAAAAATGAATACACTTCACTTGTTAATCGAATGCAGGTGGAAATTTGGCAGTAAACACGAATATGACATTCCATGGAGTACTACGCAATTCAATCTGATAGCGTGTCAGCTGTTCTGTCACCGAGAGTCTTATGAAATGTTGAGTTTGTTTACGTTTATAAGGTTAGTTCGATTGGCCCAAAAAGATTGCGTAAACAGAAAATACAATTCAAACAAAAACAAACGGTGTTCCCGTGCAATATGATGAATCGTATACGTAATACCCTACAGTGACAAACATCCGAGAGTATATGGAACCGTCTTTTCAGAGCTTCGGATTCGGCATTAAAAGCATAGGTCTCTTCCATTCATCCCAAAAACTAAACTTACAAAAGCGAATAGTCTTTCGAACGCAATGTCGGGGCAATTGTTATTAGTTATTAAGGCCCATGTTCTGTAACGCGATAATTTTTCTTAAGAATTTTTTTTTCAATTTATATCGTTTTAGTGATAAATATATCGATGTGATAATTACAGAACAAATCGAAAAAGTCAGTCCGTTTTAGTGGAAAGAATCTATGAGAAACTTTTTTGCAAATGCTTTGATTGCAAAGATCTGCTCTACTACTTTTGATCTTTGGCTAAACGCTCAACAGCTAATTACGATGCATTAGTTTAATTTTTTACAAATTTTCTCATAGCCTTTTTGTCCGTGCAGAGCCATTCTACAATTAAAGAAATTGCAAATGTATCAACCAATTTTCCATTTAACCAAAAAATGTTACGTATACGCCACAGTAGCACCATATGTTTTCTATACCACGTTTTGCAAAGCATCAAATAACCACACAGCTCAAATACGGTCTAATGTTTTGCTGCCAATTGGTAATTCAAAAAATTACGTGGACGAGACTGTCCTTTTTTACAGCGACGAAGAACTTCTTCGCCACTTTCGAAAAGAATCTTGAGGAGAACATTCAATATTTTGTTGCCTCCTGTTGATACAATTTTCATACGCAGGAAATGAAAACATAAATGCACGCGTATGCCAAAAGTTGCAACTTCAGGAAACCCTACAAGAAAAAGTTTAGTGGGGTAAAATCGCCAATACATGTCACCTCTGCTGGAGATAACCATACCCTCAAATCGTTCATGAAGAATGTCCATGGCGGTGTTTGCTGTGTGGCACGTAGCCCGGTTCGGCTGAATCCACATGTCGTTCAATTTTTGCCAAAATCAATTTTTTTGGCACCGTTCTGTAGAGCTCGTCGTTGGGTGATGGACTCACCTACGCCATTTTCGAAAAAAAAAATAAGGACTTATGACGTCGCCTGCCCAAAATCCGCACCAAACAGTCATTTTTGTGGATACATTGCCAGTTGGTGAACCTTGAGTGGACTGGCGTCGTGCCATATACCGCAATTTTGCTTTTTAACATAGCCACTCATCAAATGTGTCTCGTCGCTAAAGCCTAGTATCCTGCTCGCGCTAAATCTTAGGGTCTCTAGCCTCCTCTTCGTTTCTCCACACCAAAGATAAAATGATCAAACATGATATAGATGGGACAAAAACCATATGTTCATATGGCAGATGTCAGTAAACGTAATTTTAATTATACGCATAATTAGAATTTCGAAATTCAGACTGCAAATACATCTTCAAATACATCGCGAAATTATAATATCTCCAAAACAATGGATAGAAGAAAAGTATTATCAATGCTGCAGCAGCTTAAATAATTTTTGTAGTGGCAAGGAGAAGTCGACACGTTCCTTCGTGTCGGGAAAATCCCTATTTGCAATTTCTATATTGCTGATCGTTTTATTTTTTCATCGCATGAAAAGGAATTTTTGTTTTCTCGTTTCCTTTTATTTATAATGCAAATGTTTTCTACGGTTTCCTCAAAAAAAAAAAAACAAATTTATCTTCGATCCGGACATTTATTTCGCGAGCTAATTGAGTTTCGTCGGCCCATCTATATTGCCTGGTATGCTGTTCCAGCAAAGCTAAAATTAAGCGCCTCTTCAATGTTTCTCTCCACCGCTTCGCTTAATTTTGACAGTTTTTGGGTTTTTTTATTTGTACTTCCTCAAAAAACACATCCAGGTACCTACTCCTCGTTAAAAAATTCCGTTTCTAAAAGAAATTAAATTAACAACAACGAATTTTTTTGTGTTGAACTTACCATTCTCCATACTGTTTTTTTGCTTTCGTTTGAAGTACCGATATTTTCCCTGATCTGTCAAAATTTAGCTGTTGACAACTGTATTTTGCATTAATGCGCCTACTTACATTCTGTAGAGATTTTTCGTACCGTGGCTAAATTTAGCTTGAACTGCGTACTGCTTTGCTTAGCTGCTTTGCTTAATTTTATCTTTGGAGACATTTTTGTATAGGAATCCGAATCACAGTCAGCGAAACAAACGTTGTTGTCTATTGTCTTTACCTTTGAGTTCCAGGGTTAGTTCGATGTTGTATGGGTGCAGGCCCAAGTCCCTACGAAAAATTAGCCAACTTGAAGACAACAAAAAGCCGACTTTGTGCATGGATAGGAACTGACAGCCTTGGGTTCTCCCGTACATTATCTCGATCGATTTGGCGTTTCTACGACGTACGGGAGTTGGCTGATTGTTTACCGAGCCGCTTGTCTCGAATTTGGCCACCAATCGTTGGAAAGTCGACTTTGAACGGCCGCCGCGTCTGCCGTAAAGTTTAAAATAGGCGCAACGAACACTCATTTTGATAATAAAGTTTCATCATTTGGACATGCTGCTGATTTGGCTAAATAGTAAACACCGGACAAAAACGCCACCAAAATAGTGTGGCATTTAATTCAATTTTAAATTCTATTAATTCGCATCCAATAAAATAAGAAAAATTTGTGAAATAAATTGATTTGCTTCAATAAGAACATATTTTGATTTTATCTGTCAGGAAATGAACATAATACATAATTTTCGGGCTTTGGCAGGGTAGAAAATGATGAATGGTGAAACGGTTTATAACGCCGAAGTTTTGAGGAACGTCGCGCGAGTTTATGCATGAATTACAAATTGATCCTCGGGTTTTTTCTTTGGAGTATATGGATTGTGGGCTGGATCTGCGTTTAAGCTGAAAAAAAAAAAAATTAAGACTCGTATTATTCCCTTCTGGAACAAACATATTTAGAGCAGTATACATTTCGGTTTTAGGCTTACAACAGAAACAAGAATTGGTTCATTCATTTCGTTTATAACTTTTATTATTCTATACATACTTGTAATAATGTGTTGCCTCTGCACAGTTCACATTGTACCACCAATCGCAAGCAAATTCTTTCTGATTAAATATAGTTCCGTTTGTGCAAAGAAAAGATGCTCCTTGATGGCCTTCTCGCCCATCGTGGCAAACGTGGTAAGCCTAAACAAAAAAACGAAACATTTATTGATTAAGAAAGTAAATTCATGGTGATCCTTATTTGTGGCTTACTTGACATCCGGTTTCTACATTGGCATACATCCCAGGTGTAGCTGGCACATGTGCGCAATCAAAGTTTGTATGTGGTACTTCATGATAAAGAGGATAGTCAACACCCGGCACACCGGGTACTTTACTTAAATCCTGCTTTTCTTCTCTTCTTCTCTCTTCATATGACTTTTCGGGGTGATATAAACTGCCAAAGGCCTATAAAAATAACAATTTAAACATTTCAGCAGTGTAACTCACTGGTAGCTGGAAGGGAGTTCAATTACCAATATTATCATGGACATAAACTTGCAGTAAAAATGAACAGAGGGGAGTAATTAAAAAAAACTTTAGGTTAGGTACAAGTTCCGATTTGTTCCTAACAGTGTTTTTCTAAATAACATCAAAACTTTATTACTTAATTACAAAATAAACAATACTTTTATTGTATTTAAGAGTTTGCTGCGTGACATTTATTATTTTAATACAATTTCGGGTATAGGCCTCCTCGGTATTCGGGAAGCGTAATATTTGAAAGCGACATAAGGCTGTGAATTTGTTCTGTTTAATTTTTTAAGTGATAGCTTCTTTAGGCGCGTTGAGCACTTTTGATATGGGATAAAACCATTGAACTCGCGACACCAATCTTTGCGACACCAGTGTTCGTGAAGACTCTTAAGGCGCGTAGGGCCGTTGTATATTAACATTAGTTGGGCAAAACAATTTTCTTAAGTTGTCTGATCTGGCGGCATCGTTGCCAGCCACTTTTAACGAAAAAATGCAAAACTTGAAAAGAAGATGCCTTTTTCAATTAAAGAATGGCCAAACTATTTTTTTACTGTAAAGTGGAACAGTAAATCAAAAATTAAACAGAAATATAGAAGAATAAAAAAACAATAATAATTTTTATTTATACAACAAACAGTTTTGAAATTTGTTTCCAATTTCATTATCAATGCTTCCAGTAAAATGTAATTTTTTTTTTTGAAACTAGGCATTTTTTCGTTGAAAGTGGTTGGCAACGCTGCAGCCAGCTCTGACAACTTAAGACAATTTGTCTACAAGCTATTTTCCGTGTTACTATGTAGGAAAGTGTGTGTGCCATGTTAAAGTAAATACACCTCCTGCCATTAAGAATTTATTTTTGCTGCTACACATGCATTCACAGATAGGCAATTAAAGAGAGAATTTTATTTTCAATATTTGCGGTGGGAATAATATGCATTATTTTTTATATACAATAGCGCATTAAATGAAATTGAAAATTGTAATATAATTTTTGTAGTAGTAGTTTCTTATACCTAATGAATAAAAAAACACTTCAATTTTCTGCACAATAAAATATTTCCCGACGATTCAAATAAACACAAGCAATTTTTCAAGTTTTCACTTCTGTCGGCACTCCCGGAGTGCCACTGTATTTTTTTATTTATTTTACAGCACGATCATTATTATTATGTAGGTAGCTTCCATTGATGGATTGATGACTACGGGCATGTGAAAGAAGTAAAGTTTTCTTGGACAAATTTCCTTTTAGGGGAAACAAATTGATTGAGTTGTGTCACTCAAATTCAATTAAATGGCAAACTGATTTGGAATATCAAACAAAAGCGGTGCTGGAGCTCGGCAATAAAGTTCGAAAAGTTTTTTTTTTACGTTTTGAGTAAAAAAAACTTCAAATAAAATGAAATGTCAATTTTTTTCCGCTTCCATGGCGGCCATTCCTTCATCTGTCATATTATGTGCTTGATGTCTAGCGCTCAACGAAACCCCGCCAATAGAGAGAAAATTTGCGCGAATTTGAAATAAATGATATATGTCATGCACTATAAAATCAATAATTAAAACTATTACAAATGTCAAAATATTTTTTAAGGCTTTGAAAATGGTAAATAGGGCACTGCTGACATGTTGTGTAACCATATTGAAACTACCATGTTATCGGTGAGATGTCACTCAAATATGGAATCAAATAGTACAAAGCTGATTTTACTTAAATAATCAATCGACTTCGGTACCTCTTGCTTCAAACAGGTAACGGCAGACAATACGACAGCGTAGGTACACTGCTCATTATTGTGGAGGTGCTCGGTTGTGTTATCTTCAATAAAATGCAACAATTCATGTCATGCCATGTTTATTAACCTGAAGTATTCTTCGTCACTGACGAACATTTTTTGATAAAAAACTATTTCTGTCCGACTGTTTTACTTACAATGGAAGTACTAGATTAGTCTGATAAATTACATTCGCCATTTATTTGTATACTGGTGTGTTCCTTTTTCCTTGCGGTTTTGTTTAACAATATTTATTCAGCAAATAAAAAAGTACTCGTTCAAGTATCTACTTTAGTAAGTCTGACACTTGACAGTTGACGTTTATGGAGGAGTAGACGACGAATCTAGTCAAGAAATTCGTGACTGAGTACTAAGTTGACAGTTTGTATATGTTGCTGACTTAGGAAAAGTGACGTTTCACCAGTTCAGTTTTTTGCGTCCAGGCCAATCTAGGCGACTTAAGATAACTAGATTCTTGAATGTGCCCATTGTAGACACACTAAAATATGCTTGTAAACAAATTTTAAAACGAATTAGCGCAAAATTATAGTCACAAAGAGTATTCTTTAATATTATTTTATGAAGTGACATAGCAAGTTATCATCTCGTTATTCAGCAGTTAGGTCAAATTTGAGTAAGTTATCTGACGTCTACTAGCTAGCTAACTTGTGCACATTTGTTTATAGGTACGGGTGTCTTGGTGTTCTGTCAATTATAGTCGACATAGATCCAACTTTATTTTTATTAGCTTGTAATCAAATTTACGTCACCCGAATATGAATATAACGCGGAGTAAGCGTTATATGTCATCTGTCAAGTTAAGCAAAACAAAGCACAATCGTTGTTAATTTTATATGAAATTCCTTCATTTAAGGCGTGTTTGGTCAACATTTTTTCAATGTATGTGGTGTAATAAACCTTATTCATTAGTATATTCAAAAGTTGTTTATAACTGAGCGAAAGTTAGAGCAAGCATTTTAGCCAAAAGCTGCGGTAAAGTTTGAAGTTGCACTATTTAACATAAGTTGATTATCATTTCGGCACATCTGGGGTCGAGTCGTCCCTTCCGCGAACGAGCAATACTTGACGGAATATGTTTTTGATTCATATTTAAATCCGACACAATTCCGTGAACGTATAGCTCGTTCGATCGATCCCTGTTTTTTCCGCATAATTTGATAGTGGGTATGCATATGCAGGCGTAAGGGACAACCCCTTTCCCCCGGCGGGTAACACAATGGATCGGTATAGTATTGACTTGAGTGTAGCAAGGATTACTCCTGAAAAGAACTACCCTAACCAAATGGTGAAGATTTCTTGCCAGATTCCAACAAACTAAACGCGGTAATTAACGTGGTAATCAAAAATGAAACTAATAGCTTTGGTTGTTTAAAGAAGTTCTAGAAAACTCTATGGTTAACGGCTTTCTGGCAGTCATCTGTCAAAATGGGAAAATTTCTCTCGACATAGGTTGGATAAACTATTTTGTTCACTTTGCATATTTTTTTGTTAGTACAGTGCGTAATTGTATTTTAATTTCCAATCAATAATTTATTACTAAATTACTACTCCTAATGCATAGTTTCAACTTCCCTCGTCTGGCGCGCATTCCTACGCGATGTAATGTAAACCAAAACCTCCACCGCTAACCAAGTAAGTAAGTCAACTTAATGGTGAATGAAAAAACTAGCGCAGTCATTTTTCATGAATGAACGATCGAAATAGGAATACGAGTATGGGGAAACAAAAAACCAAACTGTTATTATTATCTAAGCTATTTCCATATCGCGCAGACATAATAAGTCATTATATAATCGAGCTTTGTACTTGCCCCCAACTGAGTCTCTCATGGAAACCGGTTCAAATGAGAATGATAGTAAAAGCACGGTCTTGGTAGGTATATTGTGAAGTCTAATGGGAAAGAGTTCACTAATCTCAATCGAACGAACCAGTTTGATAATATCGGTCTGTTAGTGGTTGAAATACTTTATAACCCATGGCAACATTTGGCGGGAGTTTTAGGTCAGAAGTGAATGTTGGGACAATTCTTTTATTTTGTGAACATGTAGCTCACTTCAAATGCAGTAATGGTCATTAATGGCAGGATTGATAGCGAATTTAGTCCAATTTTTTAGTGAGCTCTAAAAAACTGGGATTAATTGTTAAAATCAGCTTCAAGTAGACGAAACCTTTAAAATTAAACATCTTCCTTCGGTTTCTGAAGAGTGTCCTTTTGTGGTTTCAAAAATAAATAATATATCTTACAACTGACTAATATACTTTTTTCAAAATACAATGCAGGGTATAATACAATTTGGTTTTAGATATCTATTGATTTATTTTTTATTCAGCCAACACAAAAAGTATGTTACAACTTACTTCAATTTCAACACACGCGATAAATCCAAACGCAAGTATAAATCCAAACACGAGTAGTAATAATCTGGAGCACATTGTGATATAAGACAATCGAAGACTTGAAACTTGAAACTAATGCGAACGCAAAGAAGTACTGCGACCAACTGGTGCAACGACAAGATAAGTTTAATTTCTAGTGGGCAGGAATCGTAGATTTTAGTGACAAGGAGGTGGAAACGTACGCAATGTGGGGGAAATAAGTGTGTGCTGGTGCAGATTTTAGTGTAATCACACGACAAGACAATTTTTTTTTTTTAGCAAACAATATAAATACTTTCACTTTCATTTGGGTGAATTGTTAGCTCCTCTACTGTCTATGTATGCCTTTAAAGATTGTTGGTTTAATAATTGTGATTGTAAAAAGATTAACAGCGGATGAATGCAATTAAATGCCTTAAGCAGGTATGTGTGCTGGCCATGATTGTAATTGTAGGAACAAAAAACATATTTCTTGCAATGCCAAATTTTAAACGTTTAGCAAAAACTGGATCCAAGTATGCATTTTGTTTTATTATTATAAAATTATAGTAATCAGCGATACTAATAATCATTTTCGAACTCACAATGGCGAAATTTTCCATACGAATTTGCATATTGTAACCTGCGAAATATTTAGTGTGAATGTTAAAAATGATTATTCGTTCAGATATATTTTAGGTAAGTATGGATGTTTAATGCAATTTTTGTAGATGTTTCCAAAAAGCTTTTAGACAGAAAATGATTACCAATTTAGAATAACCTAATTTCTAACACCAGCAAGCTTTCCTTCATTTTCTACCTATTTGTACATTTAAGGACATTGAATCAAAACTATATTCCGTCTTAAGGAAGTAAGTACAGATTAATTTTCAGCGTTGCAACTTTTAAATTGGTGCCCGTTCGGTTAGGAAAATATCAGACAATTCTCCCCCCTTTTCATGAATATAAGTATTTTTAAATAATGTAGTTTTCAAAAATATCAGAGTCTTTTTAGCATTTAGCATTTTATTCGAATTTCGTATTGACAATGATGCTTGTTGATTTTCCGTGTTTTTTTTTGTTCGCATTTTATGGATTTTCATTCCATTTCTTCAAGTAGTTCTTTCTCATCAGTTGAACTACTTTAATTTTATGTTTTTCTGTATTTTGGCTGTTGATCTGTTGCTTCAACGGTTGGTCGGTTGCAGCTCCTGCTTCAAGCTCTTAATTTTATGAAGAAACCCATCTCTTTCTTTGTAGACTTCTGAATACTATAAGCCTCTTGTGTTTGGCTTACACCCATTTTGGGTGATGATGGGGGTGTTTTCTCTACCCCGTTGCATTTTTGCAGAAGGGTCTTCATGTAAAAAATAATATACCAGTTCCCTTAAGATTTTATTTTGACGCAGGTTGTCTACTGAAATCTAAGCCCGGCAGTGCATATATAAACCTGATTTTGACCGTCAATGGTACTAGCGCTATGTCCTTTAAACCAATAAAAGATTTCCTTCACAAATAGTAGAGTTGACTTGTTTGCGCAAATTTGTGGACCCTCTTTAAATGGACAGCTCCTAAGGAAGTCCGGTGCGATGGTTGCTAGCTTTATGGCCGTAATACCTACTGCCAAAACCTGTATAATTTTAACTATAAACTAAGCATTCAATTGACCGTCAGACCTCGCGCAGCTAACCGATTCTCCCCGCAAACTTTGAAAATAAATTTCTCCATTAAATTTCCTATTTGCGAATACACATAATGAAGCAGCAAAAAAAAATTCTAAATGGCGGGAGGTGTAGTAAGAGAAAAAAACAGAATGAACTGTCAGGCTACTATGTGCTAATGAATGCATGCGCCTAATTTACGTTAACATGGCAATACACATACTTTCCCACATAGTAACACGGTAACTCTACCTTTTGTTTTTACAAAATTGGTCAAATGGATTGCGATATGTAAAACTGCAGTTTGGTTTAAAATTGATTGATTCATCTACCTAGCAATGAAAGTAATTCGGAATTTATCGAACTTCTTTTTGATGGATCAGAGTATTTGCAAGAGTTAGTACTAATTGAACTACATAAGCTTTCGAGAAGAGGAAAAAGCGACACTGCATTAAAAGAAGATTGTCCCTTCTTTCAGTGAGGAAGAATTTCGTCGCCACTTTCGAAAAGAATCTTGAGGAGAACATTCAATATTATTTTGCCGAATGTTGCTACCATTTCAATACGCAGGAAATGAAAACATTATTCACGCGTATGCCAAAGAGGACAATAAATTTCATATCATCTTCCAACAGTCCAGGTGACTGACAACATTCATTCTTAAACCAAGAAATTTATTGAGTAAAAACACGTAATGTGACTTATTATTAGACAACTTCGCGTTGGTTCCAACTTAAGCGCTAGCTCTCGTGGTTCGGAGCGGAATAAATTTGAAACTCACATCTGACGTTTCCATTTCGTTGCAGATAGTTTTGCATAAGACTATGTTATTGCGATTAATTGAATAAAGATTTAAGGTTAAAAAATGAAGTGTTGGTATTTAGAGGAGTTGAAACCAAGTTTTAAACATCCTGATGAACAAAGATGAACAAATTTCATAGACGCCTGCCATTGTCTTAAATAAAATTAATTCGTAGTACATGGGGGGCCCATAAAGTAATTTACGATGAGAATGGGAACGCAATAAAGTGGGAGTATATTGAAAAATTGGCCAATTTTTAACATAAACTTGGGCTTCACTTTGCAAACAAGTTAAATGACAAACATATTAACTGGCATTCTAAAATCATGAATGTCAGTCTTGCTGCCCAGACTTTGAGTGAGAGCACCGCAAATTCTCTGCTTTTCCTCTTGAATAGTGGAGAAACTGAGTTTGTGGGATGTGAAGCAACAATTCTGTTCATTAGAACAATAAACAATATTTTTGATTGCTTGAACACAAAGTCAAAGTTTGGGTGCAACTTTAAAAAAGGGTTAAATAAAGAGAACAAAGAACAAATGTGTTGTTTCTTTGATAACGCAATAAAATATCTTAGCGAATTAAAAATAAATAACCGACAAATCGTAAAAAGCAGAAATAAAGTGGGGTTTATGGACTTTATTATTTGCATGCGGAATTTAGAAATAACTTTTTTACAATTCTCAGGTGTGATATTCTTGACAATCATAAGTATTTATTGATCAGAATATACGCTAAAGTGTTATTACATCGAAAAAAATGTGAAAAACAACATAAATGTACGAAAATTGTGCAATTTATGGGACAATGAAAAACGATTTTTTATTCAAATTTTGTTGGTTCCATCTATTATTAATTATTTAAACGAGCACAATTTCGAGACGACATCTATTGTAAACAATGCCGCAACAATATGAATTTCAACCGTTTCTTTTGGCAAATCCACTCACGCCCAATAGGTGGCTCTAGCATTCTATGGAGAAATCCAAAATGGTTGTCATTTTGTTTCACTTATTTTTCGCATAGAACCACGAGCGCTAGTTATGTTGTCGTCATTTTCTGGGCAGAGATTGTATGGAAGTGACATTTCACTAGCAGTCCATATATAATAAGTCAATGTTCGTAAGATTTTCAGTGGAGGGGTAATATTTTGCTCTCTCGATGAGGCTCTCTTTTCGAATCTTTGGAGTTAAGGAAGGGCATTGAGTAAAAATGCGTAAAAATTCGGAAGAGTTAGTAAGGAACAGGAAAAGGAACAAACCTTAAAATATGAAAGAAAATAGAGACGTTCGCAGACGTCTGGACTAGGTATACGAACGCGTCGACTTATCAACTCGAATTGTTTTTGTTTTCTCGCAGTTTATTTCGAATTTTGACACTTTGAAATGTCAGCTGAGTATGCAAGCAGACTATAGGTCTGTTCCTTTACTTTTGTAATAAGAATGGAAAAGACTGTCAAAATGGCAGTCTCACAGAGAGAGACACTTGCGAAAGAGTTAGGGAACGCTTTTGTAGTAATCTATGAAAAACGACAGATATATAATTAAAAAATTCAAAAAAGTGGTACCAAAAGTCGTTAAAATATCTGATAAACTCGAAGAATTTTCTAATTTACAAAAAAGATTACTTGATTCATCTACCTAGCGATGAAAGTGATTCGGAATTAATCGAATTCATGAATCCGAGTATATGGAAGAGTTTGTACTGATTGAACTAAATATAAGCATTCGAGTTTCGATAAGAGGAAAAAGCGGCACAGCACTAAAATTTACATGGAGGAGATTTTCCTTTCTTACTCCTTACATTTCGTCACCACCAAAAGAATCTAAGGAGAACATTCAATTTTATTTTTCCGCCTGTTAATACCATTTTAATATACAAGAAATCAAAACAATTGTCAAATAAGGCAACAAATTTCGAATCAGCTGTTAATTGACAGCTTTTTCAATTCTTACACCAAGAAAATCGTTGAGTAAAAATTCGTAAGATTCTCAGTGGAGGGGTAATTTCTTGCTCTCTCGATGACGCTCTCTTTTACGAATTTTTCGAGTTAAGGAACTGCATTGAGTAAAAATTCGTAAAAATTCGTAAGAATTAGTAAAAATTTGTAAGATTTAAAAGTAAAGGAAGAGACCTTTATATTAATCGGCTACCCCTTTGTAAACGTCAACTGAAAAAAAAACTATTCATGTGATCAATCTAGGCCAATACAAATTAACAACTTGTCAGTCAGCTGTCAGACTTACTAAACTAGAAATCTGAACGTCCCCAATGGCTTTTCCTTTACGACATATTTACTCAAGATTTCTGTCAAAAAATAGATTTTTTAAGACTTCTCGAAGCGAATTGCTTACAGAATCCACATGTCAGTCAGTTGCCAGTTGGATAAACAAATACCTTGTAGCTTAGCTTGTTTATTAAAAAAACAGAAGTATACACTTTTTATGTACTCAAACTTAATCCTAGATTATTCATCTGTTAATCTACAACACTTTGACGTAACATTAACATTTTTCAACAATGAAGCAATGACAATTATAAATAATTTAATTTTAATAGATAAACTTGGCCGAACAGCTTGGTACTTCAGTTCAGTTTCCCATTTTTCTTCGATGATTTTTTATCCAATTTGGATTTATAAGTCCCACTTGATCCGTCAAATTGGAAGTTGTTGAATAAATTATCGAACTCATTGAAAAGCTGCAAGCAAAAGGTTTATTGATTGATAATAATTATTTTCTTTTTCTTTGTGCATAAGATAAAGCAATATTCACATGTGAGGGGTCATAGTTGTGGTTGAATTGATTGTTAGATATTGTGCTCAAAGGATCATTTAGGAAGTTAAGCGTTTGTGTTTGGGGTTTGATTATTTTAATTTTTTCAGCAGCACTTTCGGTATTTTTGCTGTATGGCGATAAATAGAAAAATGCTGCAATAAAAAGAAAATACAATGAAAAACTGTTGCTTTTAGATTAGACTTAATACATTTTTTCTTAGGCTGTAATTTTGCTTGATTTAAGAGGGGATTTTGTATCTGAATCTGTCTGTACACTGGATAAGCTGGAATATTAGATGGGGCTCGCTCGGGATTGTTGTGTACCTGTGGAACTAGATACGTTGTTTCAACGGCAGGTGACGAGTCATAGTAGTATCTTCCCTCGTCGGGAGTGTATCTTCCGTCAGAGCTTAATGCCACCTTGAACACAGTTCGCATTGGTTTGTTAAAATACTGGTATACCTGAGAGAGAGTTGCATTGGCATTAGTCACCTAAGGGGCTTAGTGGATATATTCATACTTGCGGATTCCTCTGTTCCAAAACTATTCCATCTGGTATCGCAATGCCTTCCTTTTGCAGATGATTTAAAAAGAGTCGATCTGTTTGGAATGCGGTGTCTGGAATTTTTCCACCTGCGTGCGGAAGTACTTGTTCCCGATAAATTTGTCTTTTCTTCAGAAAAAAAAAATAAAAAATAAAAAAGTTTGTAAATAAAAATTTGGTCGATATTAATGTTATATGTATTTCTTTTTAATTTTGAAGGGCTCATCCTCTTAGACGCTTATTTTAAAGTATCCTTTCGATAACTGCTATTAAAAACAAGTTTGCACAATCTTGATCTCAGACCTCTCAGCAGTGTAATGTTGTAAACCAACAACATGGAAAGGAGGAGGTTATTTTTATATCTAAAGCTGGTAGAGTAGATCACACTAACACTAGAGACTTGAGCTAAATTCTCAATAAGCCTCAACATTTTTATTCTGAAAATATTACTGAAGTGGATCAAGATTGAGACCCTTCGCTTAGTAGTCCACCACTAGCCTCTAGGTCATTAAGCTCAATCCGTATCTTGACTCCACGAGTCGACTTATACCTCATATAGTTAGTTTAACCAACGACCCGGCAGATTACATTTGTTGATTAAAAGCTCTGGCAAAAATGATCTGCCCATTTAAAAAAAAACTTTATATTTCTGTGCCTGAAAGGCAAAACATCTTATGTCAATTTTGTCCACTTTTCAGGAGAGCAATTTTAAACTTATGCAAGGCACTACTGTTGATGACTTAATCCATTTTAAAACAGTTATAACTTCCTCATTATTTGACATTTTTTCAACTGCTTTGGCTTAAGAAATAGAGTAAGGAGAACACAATTCAAATAACGTTAAACAGCTAAAACAACTTAAGTCGACTTAAGATGTTTTAACTTTTAGGCACAGATTTATAAAGAGCAGTTTTGTTTATTCTCATCACATAATTTATTTTTGCGTATTTTGTTGAAGGCCGCGTTGCAAGACATTGTTATTATTTTTTTGAACATGTTTTATGTACAATTTAAAAATATGAATTTTTAATTTTTTGCATTCGCAATACTAAATTTACATGTTGCAGTGTAAACGCAGTACTGCGAATGCGTGCAAAAGTTTGTTTTGGCCTCCCTGAAAAGCGGCTAGTAATTTTTAAAATGTTCACTCTTTCCTTTTGAAACCATCTTGTAATACAATTTACAATCTGAGGGGTCCTTAAATACGGAAAAAATTAACAACATATTACAGAAAGTACCGAAATCTACATTTTTTTCCTAGTGAAACAGGTATTCGATTATTTTTAAAGACTGGTTCTGTAAACGAAAATAGGCCAAGGCTATTAGAACAAATCATTTTTACAAGCAAATACGTTTTGGAGAAATATCCGTATCCATATCTATATTCAATACGAAATATATAAAGTCTGGTATCACTTAAATTCAAAATTGAAGGAATGCAGACAGCCGGCATTCAAGAAATGAAATAACCGCAAGTCATACATTCATCAACGACAGTTGAATAAGTGTGAATATATAAACGTAAATTTATAACACAAATGATTTACAAAACATAAAAGCAAAGTTAGAAGGAAAATGCGAAAACAACAAAATTTACAGCGCAAAATTTGCAATTATTGCACTTTTTCGAAAAATCTACCAGTCCTAACTGATTGCTGTCAAATCATTCAAAATCCAGTTTGTGACCGACTTTTTATTTAATTTTATTATTTTGGTTGTTTTTTAACAGGGAAAATAAGTGCGACTTTGGTTATGACTCTAGTCCCAACTTCCCACAACCGTTTGCTTTGCGGTGGGACGAATGAAAGGGATCTGGAATGGAAGCCCCTATCAGGTTCTTTTATAACTATTCGGTTATTGATGATCAATGATGCATTGATTATAATTCGTTTGGTCTTAAAACAAACTTGAAGTTAGCATAGCCATAATTTTAAAACGCAAAACGCCAAATTGCAAATTGAAAAATGCGGGAATAATAATAATAATAAAATGCCAAATTACCAAAAAAGGTTTTGATAAGCTTTGCAACAAAAAATTAGACTGTAGCATATTCCAATGGTCAAAAATAATAATTCAAAAAAGGAGAGAAAAAAAGAGAAGAGGAGATTGTGAAGAGGAACCGTTCCAGTTCGTTTTAAATTCCGTCAAAAAGAGTGATTAATAACAGCGTTCGGGGAGCAGCCCCCGGCAGCTTTTACTAGGAACGCAAATTAGAATTCTAAATATGTCAATAAAATAACAACAACTATCTGTTTGGAATCATACATATTTAAACCAAAATTACCTACAGTAGCACATTCTTCTCTGTGTGTGTAATTTGCTCCTGATAAAGTACATGTAGGTATTCTTGTTCTATTGTACTTTCCTGTAAATCATTATTACTCCTCTATATTTCAGCGTATTGAACTGACCTAAATTCAGCTGAATCGTAACTGAATAATACAGTATACAATGTACAGTCGCCAACAGATATTTTCAAAGCCCTTGGCTTAACTAAAAATGAATCTTAAAAACTTTGTTGGGTCTACCGATATTATATTGTAATAATACAGAGTACAGACTATTTATCAATTTAAACTTTAATAAATTAGCATCAACAACGCGCAGATCAGTTAAAAACACTACTTCGAAAAAAAAGAAAACTGTACTACATAATAACATGGAATATCACCATTATTTGTACTTTCACTTATATTATATCTATTAATAATATGACCGAATTGTAAGCATTGGCCACCGTATTAGTAAATGAAGTAATGTGCACAAGTAAGTTAGCTAGTAGACGTCAAACAGCATACGAAAATATGATGTAACTGCTGAGTTACGGAGTTTATAACTTTTACGCAGTGTTTATTACTTTAAAATTTTAAAATTTTAACAGATCCCCAACATAAACGATTTTATATTATAATTTACACACGTTGGGCCTTACACTAAATATTTTTAGTTTGAACTTTAAATTTTAGCAGTTCAGAAGTGGATATATTTTCCATATAAATTTCGCAATTTAAAGTCGAGACTTAAATTTATTAACACACGGTTAAACATTCAAAAACCTGTGGAAAAGTATTCAAACCTCCTTTTTCTACAACAGGCGTGTCTTTTTTAGCTTCGATCTCAGCAAAGCAAAGTAAAGTAGGACTTTCAGCACGCTCAGTAGGATTTTAGAACTACTGTGAGTCCTCGAAGTGTCAAGTAGAGCGTAGTTGTTGTAATTGCGTTCTGAAAACCCTGCTTTACTTTGCTTTGCTGAGATCAATTCAATTCTCGAGTAATCTCTTTCACACTTCAAAATAAAAAGTTAAACTCTTTCTTTTTCATTTGCCGATGAAAAACAGTAGGAAAGTGAAGGGAAAGGAAAAAATACTTGCTAAATTACTCCTCATTGGAAAAAGTAAATACTATTCCACAACAGCTCATGCAAATTATTAGTTTTTCTCAAAGAATTTCAGCCTTAATCATTTTGAAACTTAGCCCACTTTTTAAGTCAATATTCATAATCATTACTGAAACTAAAAATCTTCTTCGAAAAATGCGGTCTTACTTCGCTTTTTCTTTTGATCTACTTCGAAGTACGATTTCTGAACCATTCAAAATGACTGCAATGTTGCCAGGAAAGTGAAAGCACTTAAAATCGCAGCTAAGAACTTTGTTTGTTGTAAAAGAAATGTTTAATTTGCTGTTCAACTATGAATTTGAGATTAATCGGTCGTCAGAGGTATACCTATACGCTTTCAAAGATAAGGGCAGTGACTTTGGGCCTAATAATCTAATAATCATTTTTTACTTCCACAGTAAATATTTTGTAGGTCACAATATGCAATTTTGTATGAAAAATTTCGCCATTGTGAAATCGAAAAATTTAGACTGGACACTAAAAATGATTATTAGTATCGCGAATTGACTTTGACACGACTGGATCACGCGAAACTATTCCCTTAAAAATGTTCGTTAAAACTGTAAAAATCCTTTTAATGAAAAAGGAAATTATTCGAAATTTCGCTACCTCTGGAACGCGTAACGCTTCCACTCGGTAGACATCGAGCAAAACAATCCGCAATATTTATAATCATGGCGAAATTTCCCATACAAAATTGCTAATTCTGATCTACAAAATATTTAATGTGAGGGCTTAAAATGATTATAAGTAAGGCCGAATGCATATAGATCGTCTGTCATGGAGCTGATGATAGTTTCGAAAAGTTCTTTTTTAGAAATTACTAACAAAGTTTTTACATTTTTTCGAAAGTGCCCTAATTGACGAGAGAGATATTATTAGAATTTTTTTTATTCAATATTCTCAAGCATAAAATATATGCAATTTTGCTTTACAATGGTTAAGTTTGCATTAAAAAGAAGAGAATATAGTCATCAAGTCACTTCAAAACAGACTCAAGTAAGTGTGGCCTGAACAGTTTTTTTTTCGAAACTAAAGAGGATTCTTCAAGTTCTTCAAGTAAAAACAATTAAAATTAAATCGAAAAAATCCATTTTATTTATCTACTTCGAAGTACGATTTCTGATCAATCAAAATCAAAAGATTATTACCCCACTCAACCTAACCTAACCTTATATTTATAAAATCGTAATAATTTTGAGCTAAAAGTAACACGTTCTTAAAGAATCGCTGATAAAAATAAAACTATTAAATTTGGTGTACATGTACTTGAAAAACCTACCTTGATAATCCTGTCTGCCGATGCCGAAACTGAAGCAGCCGCTAATGATATTATCAAAATCTGCATTACCTTCATTGCCATTCTGAATTGAGTAATTGGTGTTTATGTTTATGCTTTCGCTAAATAGTAGCTTTCTAAAGGGAATGTGAATGATTAATTGTTTAAATTTGAGCGTTATATCTTTCACTGAACACCTTCCCTTTCAAATTCAACCTTACTGGTTGTGAAAATCAAAAAAAAAACTGTTTAATCACTGTTATTTTCGTGCTTTAATGCTACCACTTAATAGTTGGTACACACGTGAAAATCTTTCTCAAGTCACCCACTAAAAATGCGGTCGGATGTTGTTGCAACACCAACAGCCAAAGTAAACCATTCAGTTCTGATCTCCCTTCGTTTTTCTCAACTCATGGAGTAGGATTACACTTTACACATGAGACTATTGATCACCGAATTAAAATTTGCAGATGAGTCGTTTATCCACAACCCGTCAGCGCGATAGCAAAACAATAACTGAGCATCGAATCAATTCATCCGATTGGCATACCTGGGGATTGAGCAATGCCATCAACATTACAAAAACCTCTCTAAAACAACGAACGGCACATGATCATGCTTACAATGCTGAACCCAACAAGGGGGTAAAAATTAACGAATAATTTCAAGTGGCAAGCGTTTAGATTCAGTCGGGATTCATCTGAAGCGAAGTGTCTAAGAGCACCAGATATGCAGATCGCAAAAGTGAAGACGCACATGCAACATACATACTCTTACCTGCATTGGTGACGCGAAAAAATCCAAATCGGATTTATAATGGTGCGGTTGCCTGACACAATAACGCAGTTTTGCACCATTTGTATCAAATTACAATAACATATTATCTAATTTCATTCCCATGGCGGTGATGCCAAAAATACCTACACTCACGAGTTAATAAACTGGAGTTTCAATAAATTTGCAATTCAAGTAGCCGGTGGTTTACTGAGGCTCCATGGGTGCGGGAAAAGAGTGTACTTTTTTTAACAGTGCAGATCTCCAATCGCTGGATCTATTTTTTATTAGTTTTTCGAAAACCATAACGTCACAGCCTGCCGTGCTTGACAAATCCGCAATTGAATAGGAATTGAAAGGAAACCATTATTCAATTTTGTGACGAACGTACGTTTTTCGACTGTATTGCTGTTTGTCTGAAAACATTAGGTTTTCTGCATTCCTACTCGCCTTATTTAGTCATTCATCTTTAGTTATGTATAAAGCATATAGTAAAACGAGACAAAATGGCCGCATTCCCAGAGCGGAACAAAAATGAAAAAAAATTGCTTTTCTCTACGTTCTTTTTACTGCCAAAATAAACGATTTAACAATGACAAAAATATAATTTCATTCATCTCAAAATTTAACGACTAACCGTCTCATTTTCGAAATTCGTTAACTTTTAAATGAATTTGATTGACAGCTCAATTTTTCTCTCCATTTTTCTTTAATCTAACAGGTAGTTTTGCGCTACCTACATTGAGAAATGTTTTCTAAAAAGGGAGCTGGAGCTCCATGTGATACAACTTACTTACTTACTTAGGTGGCGCTACAGTTCGGGGTGAACCAGGGCCTCAACCAACCAACAAACCTCTCCAGTTGGCCCGGTCCTTAGCCAACTGCCTCCAGTTGCGCACTCCAAGTTGGTTGAGGTCCTTTTCTACTTGTGCGCGCCACCTAAGGCGAGGTCTTCCTCTACTGCGTTGACCCTCTGGGTTGGAATCGAAAACTCTGCGGGCCGGAGCGTTGATGTCCATTCGCTCTACATGTCCTAGCCATCTCAAACGTCCAATGCGCAGTTTTTTGACTAGGTCGATGTCGCTGTACAGCTCGTATAATTCGTCGTTGAATCGTCTCCTCCAAAACCCGTCAACGCAAACGGGACCGAATATCTTACGAAGAATTTTTCTCTCGAATCGACCAAGGATATCTTCATCCGCTTTGGAAATAGTCCATGCTTCAGATCCATACAGCGGGACTGGGATGATGAGGGTCTTATACAGAGTCTCCTTAGTCTTTCGGGAGAGGGCCTTACTACACAGTTGCCTTCTCAGCCCAAAGAAACAGCGATTGGCAAGAGTTATTCTCCGTTTGATTTCTGATGAGATGTCATTTTCAGATGTTATAGCAGAGCCAAGGTAGACAAAGTCCCTTACTACCTCAAAGTTATAGCTGTCTATTGTGACGTTCTGCCCGATTCGTCGATGTTGGGTGTCCCTTCTTGTTGACAGCATATATTTGGTTTTGCCCTCGTTAACCGCTAAGCCCATTTTAGCCGCTTCTGTGTCTATACTTGCAAACGCGCCAGTGACAGCTCGCTGTGTTCTTCCAATTATGTCAATATCGTCCGCGTATGCAAGTAATTGTACAGACTTTTGAAAGATCGTACCTCGTATGTTGGCTTGTGAGTTTCGTACAATTCGTTCAAGTATGATGTTAAAGAAGTCACATGACAGCGCGTCGCCTTGTCTAAATCCTTTTTTGACATCAAAGGTCTCGGTTAGGTCATTACCGACCTTGATGCAGCAGCGAGATTTCTCCATCGTCATCCTACACAGACGGACGAGTTTGGTAGGGATGCCAAAACTAGACATGGCTCTGTATAGCTCGTCTCTATAGATGCTGTCATAGGCGGCTTTGAAATCGATGAAAAGATGGTGAGTATCGATTTGGACTTCTTGGGTTTTTTCCAGGATCTGCCTTAGTGTGAAAATTTGATCGACGGTGGACTTTCCTGGCCTAAAACCACACTGATAGGGGCCAATCAGTTTGTTGACGAAGGGTTTTAGGCGTTCACACAATATTGCAGATAAGATCTTGTACGCGATGTTAAGGCGACTAATTCCTCTGTAGTTGCCGCAGTTGAGGCGGTCTCCTTTCTTGTGGATCGGGCAAACGATGCTGAGATTCCATTCATCAGGCATACATTCATCTGACCAAATCCTAGAGATGAGTTGGTGCATGCTCTCTACCAAGTCATCTCCAGCTGCTTTAAAAAGCTCGGCGGGTAGACCGTCAGGCCCAGCAGCCTTGTTGGTTTTAAGCTTGGATATTGCTATCTTCACTTCATTTTGATCAGGTGGACGGAAGTTTTGGCTATCATCGTCTAAGTTTAATGGTTCGTTCTGCCTGACAGCGGGATTTTGGTCTTCGTCGCCGTTATACAGTCTGCAGAAGTAGTTTTTCCATATTCTCAGCACCGACTGTGATTCTACCACGAGGTTTCCTTCGTTATCTCTACAATGTGATACAAACTCTATTTTATTTTGTCGAGCCGCCAGTCGTCAATGGAACGCGGCAAATACTTTGAAGTCCAAACTATACTTCCTGGTGTCTTATACCCTATTCGCACCGCAGCGAAAACGGTGTTTTCGTGGACACCTCGTCGATGCATTCACACCGAACACCGACTAGTTTTCGTTTGACGTTTCAATCAGCTGTGACGTCGTGAAACTTCTGTGTAAACTATTTTGGTTACAAATTTCGATCGCATTTATGAACAAATAAAATGAATTCTGAGCATTTAAAAATAATATATCAATTAAGTGTGGAAAATGATTTGAGGTTGTGAGTTGTGACTTTTGTTCGGGTACGGTCAGCTGTTTTGCTGAATTTGCTGAATATTGCAGGTGTGTTTGTTTCACCAATCCAACTCGTAAACAACTCGTTTTGAAAACTGAAATTTGTATGGGAAAACTTCTTTTCGAGTGTTTTCACGAAAACCCAGTTTTCGGCTCGGTGTGAATAGGGAATAATTGCGAAATTTACTTCTTAAAACTTTTCCAAAACTATTATTCTTAAATCGTTTAAATTTGGCATTGCAGTTTGCCGAATTGACAATAGGGGTATTCATGATCCGATGCAACTGGTCTAGTATCATTGCGAAATTGCGTAAGTGCAACTCTTTTTCGCATTCCAACAACAAAATATACTGACTAAAATTACCCTACACTTTTGCACTTTATCTATACCCTGACCCTATTGCAACAGAAAAATACAACGGGGCAAAGTGTACCCTCGTCCTTTTGACAGTTCGCTAAATGTCAGTGTAACTGGCTGTCCGTACCTTTGCTTCACTGTTGCTAGAGATCAGAAAAAGAGTGTTCACAATCTGATAAAATAAAATAAAATTTCGCAATTTTGCTAGACCTTTTGGACCGAATCATGAATACCCCTAATGACTTTTTTTTGTAAAAGATTTTTATTATTTCACACGCAGGATATTTCTGCGTACTCTTTCTGCGTAAATTTAATGGAAATAGGTAGATCTGTACGATGTGGAATGTTTTTTTCTAATTTCTTGCAGTTATGGGTACTTCAATGCGTCTTGTTCACATCTTTTTAACTCTTCTTTTTTACAGTCAGTTGGGTTTTTTGATTTTTTTAATTAATTTTTTTTTTGCATTCTTTACTTGGAGCATATGGGTTCGCAATTTAATACCGAAATTTCAAAACCTATTTTAGATAAGCTCATATTTAAATTTCAGACTTAAGAGTGTCAATAGTACTAATAAAACATTTAAATATTCTTACACGGTCCCATTTGAGATAAGACTGCCACTTAACATTTTTCTAGATCTTAGCATATATTTCTCAATAAGTAGTTAATATTTTGAATATATATATAGTTTTAATAAAACAATGAAAAAAGAGCCTCCATAAAAAACAAAAGTATGTTCACTCTACATAAAATAAAAATGTGAAACAGCTGCTTTCGAAAGCTAAATTCATTTTATGACATTCTCGATAGTGAATATTATTCGTTCGAATCTCAAAATACACAAAGTTCATTCCAACAAATAGAGACATTCGTTAGAATTGACTATTCGTTCGAATCTCAAAATATGCATAATGCTCTTAAGGGCAGCGTTTTTCCAAGAGGAAACACTTACTAAGGGAAACAGCAAAGTGGTTAAAACTATTGAGTTTAACTTTTTTTGTTTAACTTAACTAAAGTAATTTTTACTCGAGTGTTTTGTTCAAAAACCTGGCGAAGTAGTTGCACTCAAATATTTATGCGTCCAGGTATTTTATTTGCCACTCGCGCATTTTATAAGAAAACAATTGTAGCTGTTGATTAAATTTACATGCGATTTGCATACTTCTCTTGCGTTCTGCTTCAACAGAGAAAACGCCCGATATACGAGTAGGCTTTCTTCCCGCCAACCTTCCCAGAGCAGAACAATGACCAAGAGCAATTGTTGATGATATTTTTAGATTTGATGAAAATTTGATCCCGTCAGATTTTTATATGTAGCTCAGCTTCATGATAAAGATAAAGAAAGCTTAAAATATTTAGAACTACCTATTTGAATAATGACAGTGAAGACAGTTTGGCCAAAAAGTAGCTCGGAACGTCACAGATTAAAGCCTTCTTACATTTAAAAACATTTCACAAAACGTTAATTCGAAATTTGTCCAGTAGTTTTCACCGCGAAACCGCGAAACAGATATGAAACCCCTACGACTTGACCGATTTTCAAGATTGAGGTGGTAAATAAAAATATGCATAGCATCCTCCTACCAATGAGTATACCTACTTGAAAGGCTACATATTTGACTTAACGTAATGGTATTGTCATTAAAAATAGTGCTTTAAGAAATAAGTTGGGCTTTAAAATTTAGTATCGTGCCCGAAAATTAATTATTGGAATTTAGAGTAATTTTAGCAAGGGAAGCGAGCCACATTACTCCTATTTGCTGCGATTTAACTTTGACATTTCGTTACGTAGCCGTGTCCCGAACGACGCGTGCGAATAGCAACAGCTTTTTTTTTAATTCTGACAGTCATAGCTCACATCCACGTTTGTTTGCAAGCAGATTGCGTACCCATGTTTTATGCTTCAGATAAAATGTGTTCAACTTACAGGCACATACGTTCAACAACCTACGAGATTCTCTGATGAAAGTGAAATCCAAGGCTGTCTGGCCAAGCTATTACTTGTTTGCAGATGATCCCATGTGGCACATATACGTAGTGCAACAAATACTTGCTCAAAGTGCACTAGAATTTTGTACTTCACGTGATTCACTGAGGTATAACTTTCAATAATGAACCGTATTACCATGACATTTTATGGATACGCAGAAGCATTCTCGATGTTGAATCTACGAAACGTTGAAAAAATTAAATGATATAGGTCAAGGACAGCTAAGTCGTAATTTTTCTGTTCTTAACGACTCACTCAAGTCTACTATTCACTGTCAATTATGTGAATACAACAATCAACCACATTTATCTTCGGAGCTACACGAATATAACTAGTTACCGTAAAATTGACGTTCATAGTCTCAAGAGAGCCCCAAATAACGACTGTTTATTGACCATTTCCCGATGGCTTTCAATATCAGGTACCCGGCAAAGTTGTTACCAATTTAAAGCAAAACGGCCTCAGGGGTCACGTGAGTCAGAGAATGTTCAATCGAGATACAATGGGCCTGCACCATAGACTCTTAGACATTTTGAAGAAGTACGTACTTCTGCTAAGATCATCTCAAACCTGACCTTAAATTTTAATTGATTCGAAGAGGAGTAGGTACTTATTCGTACGCCTTGTAAACAGGAAAAACAATAAATGAATTTCTTTCTCCCAATCGGCGCCAAGGTCCGAATGGAAAGGTGTAAAACAAATCGGAAGCAATTACTGTGATGCGCAATACCTAATGCATTATTGCTAATTTAGTAATTAGTTGCAGAAATAGTCTATTAAAGAATGCGTGGAACGGCCTTGATGTCTACCGATTCCTACCATTGAGTCACAACCAAGATTGATGCGAAACCCGCTCGTAGCCGAAAGTGTTTGCCTTAATTACGTGCTTGAAAATTCAATAAACGAGCTGCCGTCTTCAATATGGGTAAATAGCAATCATTGAAAAGTCAGTTAACCAAAAGGTATACAAATTATATTAAATAACTCATTAAATGGCCATTACAGAAACCATCTGTGGACGAACGTCAGGTGTATAATTGGTATTTGCTATTAACCGAAAGCATTGAACAGTTGAGAGCTTTAATCTCGAGAGGAAGTCAATCGATAACCGGATGAGAATGAGAGGTTTGATACAATTTGGTCTTGTCATAACACAGAGGGTACGCATACATTTCATGGACCAGAAGCGTCTTTGTCGCTGTTAGTGAAGTTCAATCAAATATTTGACAAGTGTTTTCACAGATAACGAATCGTGCTTATTTTGAGATTCGAACTAAAAGTCAACTCTAACGAATGACTCTATTCGTTCGAATGAACTTTGTGTATTTTGAGATTCGAACGAATAATATTCACTATCGAGAATGTCATAAAATGAATTCAAATGAATTTAGCCTTCGAAATCAGCTGTTTCACATTTTTATTTTATGTAGAGTGAACATACTTTTGTTTTTTTTTATGGAGGCTGTTTTTTCATTGTTTTATTAAAACTATATATATATTAAAAATATTAACTACTTATTGAGAAATATATCTACAAAAATGTTAAGTAGCAGTCTTATATCAAATGGGACCAGGTGTAATAATATTAAAATGTGTTATTAGTAATATTTTGACACTCGAAAGTCTGAAATTTATATATGAGCTTATATAAAATATATTTTAAAATTTCGTTATTAAATTGCGAACCCATATTGTTCAAGTAAAAAATTCAAGGAAGAAAAATATTCAAACTCAAGTTTGTGCTGTTATTTATTTAACTCAATTCTGTTCACACTACCTTTCAAATATGGTTACTGTTCAAATCAGAACATAATTTTTCTTGATACAGTTGTTTTTCTGTATATAATCGGTGACAACTAACAACAGACATGGCGATTGTTTTGTTTATGGATGAAAAAAGAGAAAATTCCATACAAGAGCATTAATGGATGCCTCAAATCCATTTCCGAAAAAAAAAAATCCTTAGGAAAATGTGAAAAATACAGACGAATAAAAAATGACATTTGTTGCGAACGATTAGAAAGTCAAAATACACTCAACATTCGAATGAAAAATGAACTTTCGATTGATAGAATGAACTTTCTATATGTTCGAATGTCAAAATAGAAATTCTTCAAATTCGATACACTTTCAAAAGAAAACGAAATTCAAAACGAACGAGATCTTGAAAATCTTTAAAAAAACGGCTGAATGAACAGAATTCAGCTTATCCATAATTTCATAATTTTGTAGATTTTATTGATTTCTTAATTCGTGTAATTTCATTTATTTCGATATACATATACACATTAAGATATAGTATCTTATAAACTAGTGATAGGCTATACATTTGACAGAAAAGAGCTTAAACCTAATATTACAAAAAAAGGTGAAGAGAAAAGATAAATTTAAAAAACAAATTTTTCAGACCTTTGCGAAAAAGAAAAGAAAAGGAAACAGAAAAAGATTCTGTAACTAAAAGTTCATGTTATGTTTTTTTATACATTAAAAATAGCAAAAATATAAATATAACCTAAGTCAGAATAACTACAACAAATTAATTATCACAAAATGAAATTCTTTGCTATTCTTGTAAGATTAGTAATTTGAAATAAGTCCATGCTGATTCTCTTTTAAATCTGCTTGGTTCCTGTCACAATTTTTAGTTTCTCCTTTCCACTTGTGCTCCAGCAAAATTAAAAATAAAGTACGGAACACCCTGCATAAGTCTTACAACGGTACTTTATTTATAATTTTTATTTTCCTTCGAAACTTTGATACAACATTTTTGTAAATGTTAACAACTTTTTTCACTTACTCCAGAATTTAAAAAATAAATCTGAATTAAAAATAAAAATCATTTCAACAGAATTTTGTTTCACTCATAACAAGAACTCATTTGCCAATTAAATGAATTCATTAATTCACCTTTTTAGCTACGAGCGAAAAACATTACCCTTCCTGTGTCCAGTCGGGCAAAAAGTAAAAAGGTTTCTTATACGGATTGCTCCAACTTATGGGTAAAAGAGACAGGCAAAAAAAGGGAATTTAATGTAAAAAAAACATAACATTTATGTCACACACAGCGCCTATTCATTGCCTGTCGAATATTATAAAGTTAGGTTAGGGAGAAAACTAGTTTAGGTTAGGTTTAAAAGGTGACGTAAGGGAAACATGTATTGTTTTTTTTTCGTTTTCATCTTACTTAGAGCATTCTTCACCTTCGGTATAAAAAGTATCACTTATTTTTATCGTGGACCCAACAATGAATAAAAATTGACAAATAAATAAATGCGCACGATATTGTAAGTTCGCTGTGAGTGGCGGCGCGAACAAGTACAAGGTTATGTCTCAAAAATGAGCTAGTACATATCAATCGATCGCAAAGCCTGTCGAAAGTATCTCTGATATTTTCGCATGCGAATACATTTATGAATACATAATACAGAAAATATAGCCGACATATAACGAGAGAAAAGAAACAATTTAGTTAAAATTTCTGGCATTAAGATACAAGGCACTGTCATTTCTTTTGTGTGACTTACGATTTTGTGTGACGCGATTTTCATACCAAATTTTTTTTAGTGTTAAGAAGCTCTTTTCTTTAACATATTGGTCTATAAGATGTTGTGCTGTTAGGACAGTTAAATTATCTTAGATTAGAACCTAAAAATGCAGTTTACCTACCCTTAAAAGTAAGTAACTGGATAATTTTCTTTCAATGATGATACTATGGAAAATGTTTTTTGACAAAAATGTTTTGCGCTAAATTTTCATAGTGAACTATTAAAATGTAAATCATAAGTAAAACTTATTTGCAAAGGGCCACATTTTATCAATATCTAGATGTCACCTCATAAAAAAAACAACTCAAATATTGTGGTACATTTTTTAGTGCTATATACATAATCCACAATCGAAGACGGAAGGATAGGTAAGGAGGCAACGGAATACTCCATATTGGAATGAAGAAAACACACGGAAAGAATTGAAAATCACCAATTGCAAAACTTTGAGTTGCAATTTACGAATTATAGGTATATTTCTCGCAAATCACAACGAAGTTTTCGTGAATTGATACATTGACATTTGACATTGAAAACGGCGGAAAACACAAAATTCTGTTTGTTGCAATTTACGATTAGAAGTATCAATTCGAGCTTCTTTTATTTGTAGTGATTTGCGAGATTGTTTGGCGCAATTTACCACTGTAATAGGTCAATTTCTCAAACACCACTTCACAATCTCAAATTGCGAAAAATATTTGGTGATTTACCAACACTGAGTGATGAATCAATAAAATCTTGTAATAATTTAACACATGAAACTGAAAAAATATGCAAAATATTTTTTTCTAATTTCCATGGAATTAACTACTTAATGTGGATTTTTTTTGGAATATATGTATGTGGTATTGATAGACAGCTGCAATCATGAAGCCAAATCTTCATTGTGCACATTGCGCGTCGTTGCAGAGACAGGCAGTCGGTATTCAATCTTTGCTTAAAGCCACAGACAAACCATACTGAGACCCCCAACTCACAATCCTCTTGCAGCTGGCCCCCTCAGTTTTTTTTTCAAATTCGCCATTTTGTTTTCCTATCGGTGTTATGTCAAAACAGAATCCGTGTGACATGCAAAAACATACAAAAAATACAAACATAAATGCTGGCAACCATGTTGAAATGTGAAAGAGTTCGGGAATTCCACATTTTTTTATTACTGAATTCCATTGGTTAGTTATTATAAATTCTTAAAAGGCGAATAACTTGATTTGGTTGGTTAGTAAAACTATCTAAAGTTGATGTTCTATATACTAGAAACATCTTAGGACAAACATGGTTGTGTATTTTCCGCTTTTGGATATCATTAACTTCGATTTCGTGTGTAAATTTGCCTTAAATAATGAAGAAAATTTGCTCAAAATGTTTTCATTTTCCCTCAACCAATCTACATTGTTAATTTTTCATGAACATTTTAAGCAAATGTGCACCTATTCCTAAAAAAAAAAAAATTATATCCACACGTAACGAACAATTTCAAATTAAACGGATAAAATTCTATGAACTCTGCCAGCAACTTTGCCCACAGCGGAAGTGTCTCATATCTCCTGCGAGTATGTTGGTGAGCAGAATTTTTGAAGTTTCGTGACATTTGTCAAAACGATTTTCTATGTAAGAATACTAGCGCACCAAACGTGAACACTCCATAATAATATAGCTTGTAGGCTAAGTAACGGGAAATCGGCCGGAGTTGGTGGTCTCAGTATTGTCTCTGCTTAAAGCAGTCGAGTTAAAGTTGTTTAAGTACATATAAATAATTCGTATTGATAGGTTGTGTACTTCTAATTATAAAGCATCCTGGAATATATTTTGTAAGTACCTATTGAATAATTCCAAAAACGCTAAAGTATGTATATAAATCTGTATTTTTTTTAGAATGTACATCTCGCTATTCGAAAAGAATTAAATTGGAATGGATTGTAAAATATGTAATCGAAAAGAATTGGAAAGGTTCGTATCAATGTCAAGTTCATCTAAATATTTTGTTTGCATTTTAAATTTCAGCATAGACCAAAAAACCATCCCAGACAAATCCCGTTGTCTCCGGACGATATGGCGCCGTATGATTTTCTTGGATATCAGGAGGAAAAAGAATTATAAAATATGACTCTAAATATGTATTCGAAAATAACCTAATTAATAAAACTATGAATTTTGATTTGTAAATTACAAGGTATAAGTTGCAAATTGAGAATAAAGTTTTCTTATTTCACGATAAAACATTTTCAATTTAATACGGTGATGCCTCAAATCACCACTCGAGAATCGTAAATTGCAAAATGATAAAAATTAGTTGCAATTTACGATTGAAAATTTGTAACTTGCAAATACTGACGTAGTAAATCTACTCCTGTTAGTTCGCAAATCAACACTATTGAGTTGCAATTCAAGACTAAATGGTTGTAATTTGCTAAGGGAGGAAATCGTAATTTACAACAGAGAAGTGGTAATTTACGAATTGTTTTTGCAATTTACAATCCATGTTATATCAAATTGATAATTATTTGTATCAAATTGCGATCGGTTATGGCAATATGTTTTTCTCGTTTGATCGCATTATTGATAATGAAAAGTTTTGATTCACGACTTTTGAGGGTCAATATCTTCACTTCGCACAATTTCTAGAATTGCGAATAAAAAGTCGTGAATTAGTAAATCCTTAGCTAAGCTCTAAAACTAGACAAACTTTTCGTGATTCTGCGCTTATTTTTCTTGATTTGATCCTAAAATTCTTTCCGTGCGCCATACTTCTGGACATAGAGAATATTTCCTTAAATGTTGTTTACTTTGCATGGGCAATGGGAGGTTTTTTTTTTTAATAGTATATTGTTGTGAAAAGGGGTGAAAACAGATAATTTTTTTAAAAGTCGTAGCCGGGGTTTCTGAAGTGAAAAATGTGGCCAAATAGGTAATCCAATGGGGTGTAATCGTCACACCATTCCACAACGCACCACACGTTACAAGTGTGGTTCCGGCTTTACTGAAATGTGTATTTTTAGTTCTTGTTTTAGGCAGTCGGTTTTTCTTTTTTTAAATTAATTAATCTCGTTTTCCATTGGGACCACCAAAAATCTTTTTCAGATCTCAAATTTAACGCGGCTCATGGAACATGCAACGAAATTGATCTGCTTTTGTGAATGGATTAGTGCGTTATTTGACAGCAATTTCAGCTGTCAAATTGCATTCGTTTTTGGAAAAATCAACTATGGATATGGACTTGAAAAATGTTTCCCCTGTTGTAGATACAAATGGAGTAGTTTCGGCGATTCGTAGTTTCCAGATGATGAGGAAGGCAATGGAGATAATAATTCCTACAAAATTATATCCATGGCAATTTATGTATTTCTTTATTTTGCTTTTCACGAAACTTTGCGCATTCGGCTTCAAACAAAATTCTTAAACTAACGTAAAACAGCTGTGCAAAGTGTATTGGTATTTGTGGTAGTATGTGTAAATCTGAAAAAATATCGAGATCTGCAAAAAGTGCTCCGAATCAAAAAAAAAGATTGATTTTTTTGCCCAATGGAACATGAAAAGTGATTTAGATCAAAAAATTGATTGATATTGATTTTTTGTCCCAATGGAAAACGACATAATACTTACACTGATGACATCGGCATGCGGCACCAACTTTAAACTTTCTCTAACATTGACATTATCCCTTGCCTTTTGCAATCATTGTTATTGTTGTGTGTAATGCCGTTTTCGATTGGGGCGGGGCCACCAGATATTTTTTTCAGATCTCAGATTATACGCGGTTCATGGAACATGCACCGATATTGATCTGCATTCGTAAATGGATTAGTGCGTTATTTGACAGCAATAATCAATATCAGCTGTTCAAATTGCATTCGTTCTTGGAAAAATCCCCCTGTTGTAGATACAAATGGAGTTGTTTTTGTGATTCGTAGTCTTCAGATGACGAAAAAGACGAAGAAGATGATTATTCCTCCAAAATTATATCCATTGACTATTGACGTATTTCTTTATTTTGGTTTTCACGAACCTTTTGTTTAAAAACAAACTTCTTAAAAAGACATAAAACAGCTGTGTAAAGTAGGTTGGTATTAGTGGCAGTAGGTATGTGTAAATCTGAAAAAATATCGAGATCTGCAAAAGTGATCCAAATCTAGAAAAAGATTGATTTTTTGTCCCAATCGAATACCACATAAGTTTCTCATGACAGATGACCACAGACGTTGGCATAGTTTAAAATGTTCTTACGAATGAGTTAAGACAATTCGTATGCAAAGATAAAGGGTTTTTCAACAGGGACGCTGAAAAGTAGAGCGACAGTGACAGCAAACGACGCCGAATTTCTTGCCGCTCTTTTGACATTTCTCTTCAGTAAGGTTTGCCATTTCATGACAGAAAGATATACGAGCCAACAACGAGTCGAAATTATTAAAATTTACTACCGAAATTCGGAGTCAGTGGCCTCAATGTTAAGAGCGCTACGTCCAATTTATGGTCGTCATAATCGTCCTAGCAGATCAACAATTGAGCGTCTAGTGGAAAAAATTGAATCCACAGGCACAGTACAAAATGTTCCCGTGCCAGTGAGACAAAGAAGTGTCCGTAGTGTCGAGAATATTGCTGCCGCTGAGGCTTCAGTTGAAGAAAGCCCAAATGTGTCTCTCACACGTCGTTCTCAAGCGTTGGGCATCTCTGTGACGTCGTTGTGGCGAATTTTGCGAAAAGATCTTGGCCTACATCCTTACAAGATTAAATTGACGCAAGAACTGAAGCCGCTTGACCACCAGAAGCGTCGTATGTTCGTGAATTGGGCTGAGCAACAACTTGAAAATGATTCGGATTTTCATCGAAAAATCATCTTCAGCGATGAGGCTCATTTCTGGCTGAATGGCTTCGTCAATAAACAAAATATGCGGTATTGGTCAGGCAGCAATCCACACGCACTCCATGAGTCATCATTGCATCCCGAAAAAATTACGGTTTGGTGTGGTTTATGGGCCGGCCGGCGGCGTCATTGGGCCGTACTTCTTCCGTGATGATCAAGACCGGCACGTTACTGTGAATGGGAATCGCTACCGTTCAATGATAACCGAATATTTTTGGCCCCAATTGGATTATATGGACTTGGAGGACATGTGGTTCCAACAGGACGGCGCCACAAGCCACACAGCGAATGTCACAATCAATTTATTGGAAACCAAGTTTGGAGAACGTGTTATCTCACGAAATGGTCCAGTCGCTTGGCCGCCTCGGTCGTGCGATTTGACGCCGTTAGACTATTTCCTGTGGGGCTACGTCAAGTCTATGGTCTATGCCACCAAGTCAGCGACGATTGATGAACTTCGTACGAATATCGAACGTGAAATTGCAGCAGTATCGGCCGATTTATGCTTGAAAACCGTCGAAAATTGGGTTCAGCGTCTGGACTTCTGCAAGCGTGCCCGTGGTGGCCATGCAAAATAAATCGAGTTCCATACATAATGGCATCGAACGTACTTTCACAGGACTAAAGAATTTCATTGATATCTAAAACCGTTTTTGTTTTATTTAAACTTTTGTAGCGCTCTTATTGAAAAACGCTTTATATACGACCAAGCCATTAATTTGAAAACAAAAGGAGCGGCGACCTAAAACTGTGGAATCAAAAACGATACTATAACACAATATTTTTTTTTCTTTTATTTTTAATCGATTCTTTTTTGTTATTTCAGCATTTTTTGTTTAAACATAAAAATTGGACAGTTAATAGCTCGGTGTTCTGTTACTTGTTTGTCTTTGAGTTCCTAATAGATAAACGCAGCCACATTGCTTACAAAAATATTTTTTTTTATATATGAAACAACTACATATTTTCTTCTTGTAAAATAATAATGATCGCTGTAGTAAAGTTCTAACATGTCTGTTAAATAAATTACGAATGAGTTTCTTTTTTAACGCAAAATCAATAACGATACCAACATCTTATACTATTTGTTTAAATACGATAACAAGTAAACTGTATATCGAACAATTAAAAAAATACGCTACTTTCATTTATTTGATATTTGGTATATCCTTTAAATTAACTATGGTGCATCTGGTAGGGTGCATTAAATATTATACATCAAATGGTTTGAATGGTGCTAATATATTGAGAGGCACTTTAAATAATATCAGACAAGTACATTTTGCATGTAACCAATTCTTCCCATCATATATATGCTTAAGCGTATATCGTTTATATTTAAATTTGTAAATTTAATTGTTCTCCAAACGCTGTCCGCGGGATCTTTTTAAAATTCTGAATATTAATTTTGTGAACGCATATCTAATCGGAGCACAACCGGAAGTTGGTCGCCTGCATAAATGTCCACCTATCTGCGTTAAAATTTTAAAGAATAAACTTTGTTGAGAGGCAATCACATAGTCATCTAGGTGAGAAATCAGGTCCCGTCAACCTCTAGCACGAAGCCAGACAAGAAACTCGTCTGTTTCTGTAGAATAAACGATTTCTTCTTCTGCTTAGTAGCTATAATTTCTTCGGTAGCCATAGCTAATAACCATCTGTTAACCCGATTGATGTCGTTTATAAAATGCTAGGTAAAAGACTAAGATCCGGCGAGTTGTAGGTACGTAATGGAACGATTCGATTAATTTGAAAAACTTACTTTTACTAATAACCAAAATAAGGTAGGAGGTATTTGTGCAAAAATATGTATCCCAAGCATGTGAGAAATCGAATCAACGTTACTGCAATAGAACCAATTCTACCAGTTAGTTGTCCGCTAAAGCGATCAGATGAACGCAGACGTGTACATATTTGTTGACACACTTCAGCACGGCCTTAAAGCAAGCATAAACATAATAGTGGCTTATGTGTTATGTATTAAACAGCGAATGTAACTACGAGTAGATATATTTACTGAATAATAAAACGTATTTTCCAACGTTCATCTTATTGAATTGGTTAATTTTCACAAAATGTCAATAAAGTATAAGTTGAGGTTTCTCAAAAATTCCGAGTCTAAAAACGTCAAAAACATGCATAAAAATGTTTGTTCGTATGCACTTTCCCGATTTGCTGCTTGTATTATTTTTCTTCCAATGATTTCTCTCAATAAAAGAGAAATATTAAAATCTGGGCGGGAACTGTTTGCAAGTTTTGATAGTTTATTTGTCAGACTTTAGCAAGACTTGAAATAGTGAAAAATCGTGCTGAAAACGTAAACGTTTAACAATTAATAACAACTGGAAGAACATTTAACATTTCCATTGATTTATTGAAGCAATTTTAGTATAAAAATACTGAAGACTGAACTTACTATTAGAGCATACTGATTGGAATGATTGGAATTAAATATCTACGAAATTGTAAGTGTTTTTAAAATCATATTATAATGGACAGCGGAGATATAATTTCCCTTAAGAAGTACACACATCGAGAAATATTCTTGCTTCTCACAAAGTTTGTTACCATTCAATTTTTAAAATAATTATTTCCTATAATTTTTTTTTAATTTGGATCACAGTAAAGTGAATCAACATTTTCGACCCAATACTACTTACAACTCGCCTTGCCTATATCAGGTAAAGTATATAGCAATAAATTCTTATACGCTAGTTAAATTATGAAGACGGAACAAATTAAATCCCTTGAAATGAAATAGTGAATGTCTTTTGTTGTTGTAAATAATAAGGCATACATTTGGTATTATTCGTTTATCAATATAAGCTCAAAATATCTGTAATGGCACTTAGCGAACCAAAAACGAGGGCAAAGATTCCGAAGAAGAAAATAAAAATATTTTTCCACAGAACATAGTTGAATGCACCGAAGCCAATCTCTAAACACATAATTGTTTCAATAGCAGCCTGAAACAAATAATATTAATCAGTTAAAAATTGAAACTCCAGTTTAATGATTTTAACTTACGGGCATAATAAGTCCAAGGATGGAGAAGCAGAAGGCACCAATAAGTCCCATGAATGGCGCAATGGTGGGTACACCAATTGCCAGACCGACAGCAGCAACAACTAGCACAGTTCTGAAAATAAATATATAAATCCATTTAAAATTGTGTACTTGTCTTAATAAATTTAATATTGTAAGATTGGCATTGTCAATTTGTTTCAAAGGAACCGAATTTTCAGGTACATATTTGAATTTGGACAACAAAAATAACTTTTAGTAAACAATCGGTCGTTTGGTACAAAGCTCCTTCTGATTGTTTCGAAAATTGACAATTGACCGTTTCCAAACAATAGTTGTCAATTGTCGCTTCCATTGTTTTAGAGGTATTGTTGAATAATTTAAGTTATAGAAACCAAAGCCTTTATGAATGATGATTTTTTAGGACGTTTAATCATCTGTATATTCATTGGTAGCATTTTAAATTCTACGAAGGATGATAGAAGAGAACCAGCAGCTGAACTTCAGTAGGCTATGCCCAAAATATTTAGTGAAAGAAAACAATACATTTAATTTCTATACTTCAATAGATCAATCAATCAAACGGTTTTCCAATAAGAGGTGTTATTGTGAATGACGCGCTTTTATTCTTTGACATTTGACAAGTAGAAACTACGCCATTACTGAAAATGGAACGATACACGCTTCAACAACGCATTGAAATCATTAAAATTCACTACAAAAATCTTGAAAATCTTGCAGTCACAGTTCGCAAAACTAAAGCATTTTTTGGTCGTCGTGAAGCACCTTGTCGGACCGCAATACAGAAATTGGTGGAAAAATTTGAGCTGTTGGGACAAGTTAGTGATGTGAAGAATAAAATCCGTGCCACACAAGCAACGAAACCATTGATCTTTTACGGGAAAAGTTTCCGGACCGTGTTGTCTCTCGAAGAGGTGATCACAAGAGATCTTGTGATTTAACACCTTGCGACTTCTTCCTTTGGGGCCACGTGAAAGATAAGGTCTACGCCAACAGCCCAGCGAGACCTCAAAGATAAAATTCGTGAGGCTGGTTATGGAAAATTTCATGAAAAGAATATGGTCCTGTATGCGTGCTCGTGGTGGCCATTTGGCTGATGTTGTTTTTCATTATTAACGGCATACCTTCCTCTTTATTATAAAAATAAACATTTTTCTTTGAATACCAAAATAACACCTCTTATTGGAAAGCCCTATATAAATATTATGAACTATGTATTTGCACTCTGTCCTCCTCCTCACTGTCATAATTCTTAGTTAGATACCAAAACAATGGCTGCCATTTTAAGGGCATTTTTTTCGAGTCTTTTGTTATATTACAGCTTCTATCTCGGACATGAATAGTTTATGATATGTAACCTTAAAAATGTAAAACTGTTTAATGGGAATCTTGAATCTTATAAGGGGTAATAATATTTGAAAATTTGTTTGCTTCGGTCGAATAGAAGCAATTCGAATAGAAACAATTCGGACAACGACCTGAGTTTGAATTTATAAGAAACACTGTATTGGATTTCCTACGTCTTCATAAACTTTAATGCTTTCGAAAAAGGAACATGCCAAAAGTTAATCAAAAGGTTTTGATAATAGCAAGGTTACTACAGCCAGCTAAGAAAAACTCGGGCCACATGCTATTGCTAACGATCCAATTTATAGATTCACTACGCATACAGCAAAGCACAACAATAGAAACAACTATAGCCTAAAACTACTTTCTATAGCACCCAAAGTGAAAGAGAACTTCCGTAGAAATTATAGGGAAAATAATAGTTTCTCTATAAATAAAAATGAAAAGCCATATTAAGCGGAGGGGATCGAAGCATCCTAATAATAAGTTGTACAAAAGATACTTGGAATTATCGACAGAAAATTTTAAATTATGAAATAAAAGAGGAAACAAATTGCATTCTTTTATGGTACGAATTTGAAGGTACGAATTTATGGTACCTATCTTACTGCAGACCTGTATTGTGCATTGTGATTATAAAATATATACTAACATTTTTTTGTAATGAAAATGTAAATAAACAATTTTCAATAAAGGCACCACATGTAAATCAATGCGAATAAATGAATGAACATTGAAAACTACGAAAATTATGATGATGAATAGAAAAAAATGCATCGAACTGTTAGCCCAAAATCCTATATACAAAGTTTAAAGAAAATCCGTGGCCAATATTCTAAAATATTTGTTCGACTTTACATAAAAATATCTTGGTTTTGTAAACCTCCCGTGTGGCTGCATGTATTGAATGCTTTTTGAAGAATGCATTCATAAATGCCTGATACTTGATTGATAACAAAACCGAGCTGCTCGATATTCTGCACCAACATCGAATCTTTGCTACTGCACAATCTAACTTTTATAACAGCTTTTGGAGATTCATTTTCGGTCGTGTTCCACCGTTGAGTAGTTTCCTGATTCATTTTTTTTTTCTTTTAATTGTGTAAGGAACATCATTTTCTTGGTCGAACTTAATTTGTTTCAACAAGTAACTTTTGAACTTACCTCAAAACATAGTTAGCAAGGAGAGGTCTCTTTTTGAAATTTTCTTTAATACCATCCCATGCGATTTCCAGGCAGACTGTAAACTGAAGTCCAAAAGTGCAATACACACCCAAGGCGATCAACACCTTAACAAGCTGTGCAGCCCTATAAAAAATATTTAACATGAATTTAATTTCGCAAGCAATAGTCGGGACGACTCACAATTTATCCTTTGCTAAGTTCAATGTAATACTTTCTCCGGTCGCGTCGCCATAACGCAGGTAGCCCAGGAATCCCAGCAAAATGTATACTACTGTAACTCCTGCCATTCCCTTGGAGAGCACACCAAACACTCCAACGAAATTACCTGGTGTTTTCATACTATTCTCTAGAGGCATTATCACACCGATAGCTTCCATTGCAAAAATGGTGATGGCAAAGAACGCCGGCAAAGTAGAAACCTGCACATATTCTCTTTCTTGAATCGGTGGCAAATCGCTTACGAGGTAGTAAAAAGTTATGACAAGCCCGCATCCCATAAACACATTGGCCGCCATCGAGATAGGTGCCAAACTCTTCAGATTTGGAATCCATGTTAGCAGAATCAATGGAATGAGTAATCCTGCGATCAGCAGCCGATTACTGATATCTCCTTCGGTGTAGTGATCTATTACCTAAGGAATAAGTCAAAATACATAATTGCAATTCAAGTCGGTGTCGTTCGAATTCTTACCTGTTTAAAATTACTAGCTACAATAACTGCGTATACAGAGCAGGTGCCAAAGTACGTAAGGAACAGGCCGAAACGAATTAAGAAGCTGGAAAATCCCGCCAAACCTTGCAGGCACTTCGGGCCGCTTTTAAATGTAAGTTCTGAAATTTCAGCAAAACTTAACTGGGACTTTTTTTCCTTGTAATATAATCTGTGGCCACATTTCACCTGAAATAAGAAACCAAAATGTAGTTAAAAGCTTTTATTTATTTATTATATATTTATATTTTCATACACGGAGTTGCTAAAGATTAAGAAAGTTTTCCTTGAAAGACAAAAAATGAACACAACTTCTAATAGAAAAGAAAAAACAAGACCGTAAAGGCCGATACAGACTTGTGTCGGTGTCATAAATCAATTATTACGTTGTTATCACTATAAGCTTCCAAAAAGTGAAAACAGAATTAGGTAGTTTTCTTATCAGGCATTGGTATCCCACTTATGAGATAGATGACCAAGCAAAGCAGGCATACTTGTTTTACAATTCAGAACAGTTAATCGCAACAATAAAAATCCGGTGATAATAATAATTGAAACATAAAAGGCCCATAATTTAAGTAGGTACTTCACTAAAAGAAGAATTAGTTATTATTATTTATTAATCTATTTCGATTAACTTTTCTGTGGTATTCGATTGGGCTTCTTCAGATTCGCTCTCAGATTTCGTGTGTCTAATCAGACATAAAACCGTCACTTGCTTTTTATTTGGTTGAGATCTGTGCGATTGGAATATTTGTAGCTCTCGGCACTTTTCAATGCATTTTCCCATTCACTGGTTAAACTTTAAATTAAATCACTCGAAATTTGCGCCCCCATTGATTTCTAGACATTTTGTACATAAAATATTAACAAAAAAAGAGATCAACTCTACGCAATGGCTTTCTTGCAGTAGAAAAAATTCACGAAAACGTAAACAAACTCCACCAGTTGTCAAACACAAACGCAATTGTATTGGTAAATCTGAAGCAACTCTGAGGAAAAATCCAGATTCGCAAAAATGCTCTGAAATCGGAAAAAGGTTGCTTTTTTTTCGTACCAACCGAACATAAAAAGTGACGTAGAGCACATGTGTCCAAAAAAGTGCCCAATCGAATTAATTCATAACCGATAGTTGTGTGAAGTTTGAGCTTTATTTGAAAACTCCCTATTCTGTTAAGTTGGATGGGTTATCAAACATAAAATTACGCATTCGGAAACTGGAAGAACTGGAAACTCAATGACATGCGTTAAATGCAGAACTCTGTTGGCTTGGCAAACCGGATGGAAAAATATCACTGGGCAGGCCTCATTGGCGACAAAAAGACAGTTTTTTAATTGCTCTTTAAAGAGTCGTGCAGATTAGCGGTCTATGAATTGAACTGGCACAGCAATTTAGCGAACATCTGGCAAACATCCGAGGGTGTATCTGTCCTGAAAAAGTTTCTCATAAAAATTGTGGTTCCTATCCATTCATCCCAAAAATTAAATCACAAACAATCGGTTGTGAGAATCCAGGCGTAGGTTGTCTATCTTTATGGAAATTTGTGCAAAATGCCAAGTTTGCAGTTAATGCCGTAAACCAAATTAAATGCGAGTTGGGATCTTGCCTTAGGACAAATGTTTTTCTATGCAGAACTATGTGATGTTGTAACTATAGCGTAACAAGTTCCAAAACATTTTGTTAATGAATAATGACATAAAAATGAGGGTCATTCACAAAACTAATGCTAACTATGAAGCACACAAGATACCACCAGTGGTTGTTTGCCAAACATTTACTATGTTGAGACTCTAACCATAAACTAAGTATAAACTTATTAAGTGTTATATTATTTAATACTTAGTTTATGATTGTCACGTGCGTCGGTGGCGCATAATGGTAAGCAGTTTTCTTCTCTCTTTTTGTTTAAGATAAGAGTTACATAAATGGTGACCTTTGAATACAGAATTAATTAACTCAAAGTTGTCCCTTTATCTGCTGACTGCAATTAATAATTCCTATTAAAAAATTATCTGCAAAAATGTGTCTGTATGTATTTAAATACATTCCAGCAGTGATCGGTGACGTGAAATTAGATAAAAAAAAGGCGTCAATTCAGCGATAACAATCCAGTGTAGGTAGATTTCTCCGGACTTTTGTAGAAAGCAATTAATTACGGTAATTGAAATGACGACCCCCTTGAAAGTGCCAAGAAGATGGTAGTTAAAGTTGTGGTCATAATAAATATTTGCGTTAGTTTATGGAAATGTAACTCCATTCATTCTAAAAATGTTCCAAGTTAAGTTTTACGGAATCACAGTGGCAAAAATGTCCACCTAAAATTATCTTATGTGACTTACAAAATATTTCAGGTGAATATGTTGTGAAGTCCATAGAGTTGGAGCTAGGTCCCTATGTCCCTACGGACCTGTTGCGCCAACTATTTATTTTTTATTTAAATGTTTAAATTTCGAATAAACTTGTTAGGTTAGGTTGAATGGGGTTGTGAGATCGTCACAAAAGACCAGGCACCATAGCGGGCCCATCGCCATCCCCGATAATAAACTTGTTCGTAATAAGGCTGAATACACACTTCAACGTGCACAACTATTTCATTGGTTAGCTATACCGGGTTTTTTACAAACTGTCCCAAACTGTGAATATTTCTTATATTGTCAGACTTCTTGTAACTTCAGTGATGATTGAGCGAATTTTTCGACGTTACGCCTTACAGAATGCCGAGCCTGTTTTTTGAGAAACAGAAATACCTACATAGTTTGAATGAGCGCGGGATTTGCGGACTTTTTAAATAAGCCAGTGATGGCCGAGTTTGTCAATAAAAGAAATCATATGCAGTTGTCGAGGTGAGGACAGTTTTGCTGAAGCGATGGTTTCCACAATTCAAGGAATAATTCTATTTACGAATAACAATTTCATCGCAGATATCGATGTTGTTCAAAATTATATGATTCGTTTTCGCGAAAAACGAAAAAAACGTTTGAGGTGTGGATATCTAACTGAGTATAGCTACTTGAAGCGGAGATCATCCATTTCGGTGAGTTCTAGAGGTTATTTCTAATATGCCTTGGGCATGTGATAAACTAAATAAAACTGAGCAATTAAATCAAATCCATTACAAAATAAGTATATTTATATTAAAAACTTACCAGAACATATGCACAGTGCGTGCAAATTAATGCTGTGAATATTGTTGTGAATATGCCCAGGAAAAGACCAGCGTACATAAACGCAATTGGCATCGAAAGGATTCCAGTACCAAGTGCGGCCTTTAAGAGATGCGTTAGGGTTTGGCTATCACTGAATAAAAATTACGAAAATATGTTACGCATTTTTGTTAAATATTTCAAATTTAAACTTCAAACTTACGTCGTTGCACTTTCCATTGTAAGTCGCTCTGCAAACGGATCATAACCTTTGCCATTTGCCTGTTCGGGGTCGCCCATTTTGTATCTATATGTTGCAATATTTATTTGTTATACAATTTAAAGTCAAAGTAAAATAGCGATAGCTTGTGCGTCAACCTTGCTAGACCGAACCCGACAAAAGCGGCAACGAAGAAAACTTTAAATCGAAGCGTTTATTTTGCTTGCAATGCCTCAAGTGCGCATTGGACAATTTGTAACGTCGTCATTTGTATCAAATTGTGCATATGCAGACAGTTTTGTCAACCAATTTGTTTCTTGCATCAGAATATTTCATAAAGAACTCCACTTCTTGGGGGCTACCATAAGAATTTCATATAAAATGTGATATTTGTCGAATACGTTCGTGTTTAAGCCGCGCGCCGTAACTTTGGTTTCGAATGAAAATACGTGTTAATATAGATATTAAATGCATTCTTGTTGATACACGTATTATATGTTGTGCTTTGTGCAGTTCCAAGCAATTTGTAAAATGATCTTGTTCTGTTCATTTGTCGTATGACGAATATGGGCTATTGTGTTAACTGGTCCTATTTCATTCCATTCCATGGAATTGGATACATTTTTCAGTGACTGATCTATAGCCAAATGCTTTTTATCATTCGCTTGAACTCTAATTAGGGAGTTTGTTGAGTACGTGAAGATACCTCCACCATTTTTGGGAGCTACCGATCACCACAAGTTTGTAGATCGTTTGTGACATTGACGGTGTCCGGCGGCATGTTGTAGCTAAAAAATTTGATTAAAGTTCATGCACCGCCGTTTCAAATAAATCACCGGTAAGGTAATGCTCGTTTGCGGGATGTCAATCAACCGATTGATTTCTTTTTTCCAGCGAAATTATTTCAGTATCGTTTAAAGCATTCGAACTGTCTTTTCGTGTTGTCAATCCTCCTTCTCACTTTTCTATGATGTTTAAAACGGTTCTCATTCTGACCAAAGTCAGTTGATGTTCGTTGTTACATGAAACCAGACACACTTGTAAGCATATTTCCATCCCTAAGGGAAATCGTAGTTTATTAGACGGAAGAACTATACTACGTTTTCTACAGAAGATTCGCATTTGGTCGTTGATAGTTGTTTCCTAGAAACTCATGTCGGGAACTAACTATGCCCTGTCATTCGCACAAAAAATATGTGACACATTACAGAATCTGTATGTGCCTAAAAATCCTTAAGCGGCATATACACTTGTGAAAAACTCATCAAGCATGGGAGAGTGAATTCTTTGAAAACGTATACTACTGTGGTTCCCAAAAATCCGAACAAACGAATCGTTCTGAGAAGTCATATATAGAGCTGTTGCTCCAACGATATATTTCCATTTTTATGGTTTATGTTAAAAGTCTGCAGCAGTGTTTTTAGCACTCTCTATTTATTTATCCCACGAAGCGTGGTCATTTTTCCCTTTTCATCGTAATCAAATCCCTTTTAAAATCCTACAATACTTTTTTGCGTCAAAATCCATTTCTTAAAAGTAAAATTTGTATAAAGCGGAAAGAAAATCACGTTAAATTAACCATTAGTAAAAAAAAACGCAGTTTGCAGCACTGCTATCGTTATTTTTTGGTACTAGAAAATTTGGATAAAAGACGATTTAAAAAAGCTGTTTTTTATGGACATTCAATGTGTTGATAATCATGGTGAAATATATGTGTTTTGAATTTCACTAAAAACGTATAGTTTTAATGTTTTTTTGTTAGATTTCTGAAATTCCCACGATTTGGTGCTTTTTCCCTTTATCCCACGGAAGGCTTTTCTGACATCGAAATACCCACAAAAGGGATAAATCCCACGATATAACAACACTGGTATGTAGCTCCCTCTACCATAGGTTTCAAATGAATAAACTCTATTTCCAACAAATGCGACTTCACTCGGCTAAGTTGGGTTACCAAAATATTTTAAGCTTGCTAATTCTGAAATTGAATGCAGAAAAACTGAAAACTCAAACTAATTGCGGTCGGTTGATTTTTGGAAAAAATGGTAAAGAATACAACTGAACTATTAGTCAAAACATTATTAGGTAAGTAAAAAATGTAGCAACGCACATTTGCTCAATTTCAACTCCCTGAGGCTCTAATTAAATAAATTAAACAAAAACAGTGTATATATAGATATTGGAGTCATCACAAGGCTAGGAATTAAACAACATTGCGTAAAGTTGGCGATAATTACCCAAATTGACACTGTTTTCAATGACAAGGCAGTATTTTAGTTCTTACGTCACTGCCAGGTCTATGTCTCATGCACATAACTCTCTTTTTAGAGCTAACTGTAGTAATTATCATCTGTGCATGGTGGGTACTGTTTTATTATTAATCATAACCAAGTTTTTCGTATGCACAGCCGAATTAACATTTTAGAATTAACATGACTTGATGGTCATGTCTGGTGACCATCTGACGTACGTGTTCGGTACGCGCTTTCCTTTCAACCGATCATAACAATGATTTGTGAAATTTCCTAACCAATATTGTTCTACGTATAATATTCCAAGTTTCAGTATATTATACGCATGGGTTTATCAATTCGTGGGTTATTCTCGTCGGCAACTTTTGCAAGCAGTAACATCTGCCTTGACAATAACAACTCTACGTAAGGGCTTATCTCTGGTGTTGACCCCGTTATCTGTTTATTTTAACTTCGTTAATCACGGGCTTTGTCGCGATTGCAATGCCAAATATTTCCCCATTCAATTCATATCGAGTTCCGTAAAAATATTAAAACAGCCATTCTAAAAATAATGTTGAGTGTATTCAATAAGTTGTACGCATATAAGAGGACTTTTATATTCTAAAGCACTAAAGACTCTTGTATATTTTAAATAGCACATTTGCACATGTCATGTAATGCGTGTGTGCTTTCTTTAATGCATGAACATTACGCTGCGCAGATATGGTTCTTGACATGCATTTCTTTCGGATAGGAAGGATTTCTATGTGACGCAGATGAAATGTAAAAGCGCAAACGGGTTTCTCCCCTGTTGTTGACACACAGCTTAAAGATTTGCAAATTTTCCGCAGTACATACGACACATTACGCGGTACTTATAATCATATTTAGTGCTTAGAGTAGATTTTACGAACTGGCGAAATTTTTCATATAAAATTAGTGTGAAGGTTAAGAATGATTGATGATGATAGCAAGGCCCATTGAAAGTACAGTGTAAACATCGCTGCAATATATTTTAAACTCATTTAAATGTCATAATCATCAGCCACTTTTTAAATAGTTAATGGAACATAATTGTTGCCTGTACTGGTACTCAGCACAGCTTTTGGTAATCATTTCGCTGGGCACATTTAGAGTAGGTATTTAGATTTAGAGTAGTTGTCATGCATTGGAAGTTTTTTACTCTATTTATCTACTTGCTCACTGTCACTGTCCCAAGTTGTGTTTTCAAGCTAGCTGCCGTTTTCATAGTAGAAAAATGTTTGGCTCTCTTTAGGTTCTGATCAATGCTGCCACCCCAACAGAAAATTGCACAGTAGATTCTTAAAAAAAGCGCAGTAACTAGAACTTTTACGCAGTTGATTATTGTTTTCGACAAAAGCAGACATTTTTGTAAGTAAAAGCTAAAGAAAGACAAGATTTTGCGCTATAAGAAGACTTTATTTGAGCTGGCTTAGTGAGCCTTACCAATAAACATTTTTAGTTCCGTCTTTCAATTTAAGTAATTCACAATGGCCATAGTTTCCATACAAATTTTGCAATTGTGAGCCTCCGTAAATTTAGAGTCGAAGCTAAAATTTGTTATTAGTACGTTTGGTTTGGCGAAAAGTGGCTGCGTTCAAAAAAGAATTACAGTCCATTCCGCTTATGCGAACTGTGTTTTACTAACAAAATCGGTTGACTAAAACACAAAATTTATCAGGGACTTCTTTTTCAAAAATTATCCGAAGTTCGCTTAGGAGAAAATACCGCTTAAGAAGAAAAATAATTGAGACAAATTAGTGTGTAAGCGGATTCGACTGTATATTTTTACAGCGGTTTTTCGTTGCGAATGATCTTATAATGTTGTTGCAAGAGTTCTGAAAAAGTCCATTAGAATTGGTTTTGTGGCAGCAGGTTCGACTGCAATTGCAGAAAGTGGCAGCCCTGATTTTGATTTGTTTTTACCGTTGGTAGCTAATGAAATGTTTCGATTTAAAATCGATAAGTACAGCCGGTAAGAAAATAAAATTAAAAACAAATCTAGCATTGTATTATTTGGACGAGGATTGTTGATTTTTTGTCTGTCAAAAGTTCCTGAATTCTAATACTTATTAATGAATGAGCCGTTTATTCATTGCCCTATATTCGCCAAATTAAACACTTGATGCTTTCAGACAGCAAGATGACAACAATTAAAGTTAGTCTGAAGTTAACGCCTTCTGTTTTCGGGGGAATTTTAGACCACGCTTAGTCCTTTAAACTGTTCTTTGGACAAAGTCCGTATGCCTATGTATATACGATTTTGTCTGAGGCGCATGAGATCTGCTAGGGACTATGATATATGAAAACAGATGCATCTTATTTTTCCCTAAATTTTGCTTTTCTGTGAAGGGATTATAATGAAGACTCTCGGTCCTAAATATCAACATAAGAAAATTGAACAATAAGCACTTCACAGAAGCAGAAACAAATTCTGATTCATCATGAATTTTAAGCGAAGTGGAAAAGGTAATAAAGAATCTGACAAACGCATTAAGCTTTGCGAATGTTTCGATAAAAAACTGCCTCTTTTTTCTCTATTAAATCCAACATTCTATAACACTCAGCCAGTAGCTGGTATGATCGACTTCGCAATTATTGACGCTACCGCAGTGCTAAGCTGAAAAGCTCAGTCCACTTTATTCAAGTGCATGGGTGCTAACTTGTAAATGGGGCACCTCGTAATATTGTTTTTGATTGTGCAAAAGGTTAATCGATTAACAAAGAATAAATAAAACGAATCACGGCCAAAAACAATAGGGTCAGTCGATGATAACCTTCATCATGTAACAATTAATTGAAAAAAAATCTTATCTCAAAAATTGATTGCGAAAATTTGCAACATGAATTCCAACTAAAAAGCTGTTGCTTATTTTTGTTGTGTTTGTGCAATCGAAAAAATGTTTAATAACATTACCGAAAGTGACGCTTAGATAAACCCTTTTCATTTTCGAATTTCGCATGAAACCTAGCATCTAAATCAGACATCCAAATAAATCAATTAAATTCAATTCAATTAATTTGCGTGCTCTTGAATGGATTGTACGATGTCGAGACGATGAATGCAATTTAGTAAATTGTTCGCAGTAGCTTTTGAAATCTGTTGTGATGTTTTTCCTTACTCTGCAAAAAAATTAAATCGAATAACTCACTTATTAAATATGCGACTATATGTGCGCTATATCAAAGGATATCTACAAATGTTCAATTAGAAAATAGGCCATGCGTTTCTCGTGTTGACGTTAATTAAAGAAACGCGAACGTGTCAAAAAAGTCACAGTTCTGAATTATCTACAATTTACTCATTAACCTATTTTCTGATAAAATCTTAATTACACAAATTGTCAATTACCTAGCTGGTGGACGCACTTTCTATAGAACAATTAATTTATTATACTCACACAATGACCGGCTTTTTCCCATCGGATGGGATGAATTGCTCCATTTCTTGCGGCACATTTTTGCCGCCATCCTAAACAAAAATAGTAAATAACAAAAAAAAAAACAAGTCAATGAAAAGAATTTAACTTACGGATATGTTCACCATATTGCTGATTTTGTTTAAATTTAATGCTCTAAAAGAAGAAAAAAAAAATAATATTAATCAACATAGTCAAACATGTTAACTTTATATAAATGTACATTGTAAATATATATTTGTGGGTTCGAATTGAACCCAGCGTAAATAATATTGATTTAATTGGGATGTAGACGGGCCCTTATGATGATCTATTAACAACCAATTAAGCAGTGGACGGCAAATTGGACCGTTTAATATTTGACTAAAGAAAACTGTGTGGCTTCGGATAAAAAGGAACAAAACACCAATAACCTTTGGAAACCATTGCTGCAAATGTGAATTAAAGAATTCAGTTTACTTCTACTCGAAGTAGATATAGCATAATATATATGTAATAAATAATAATTTTCAGCGTACATCTGATATTATACATTAACCTAATGAGCTTAGGACATTTGATAGGTATAAACACTTTCCAAAGATATGCAGGGGAAGGCTTAAGTACATTACAACATTACAGCATATAATACAACAGGCTAGGGTTGTGTTTTGACACTAGCAGCGTTGCCACTTTAGAACTATTTTTTCGCAGTAGATTCTCTAAAAAAATGTAGTAGATTGAATTTTTCTGCTGTAGGTTAAAATTTCGACAAAAATGCAGTAGATCTACTGCAATTACAGCAAAGTGGCAACGCTGGAATATTTGATGTTACTCGAGAACTTTAAAAGCAACATTCAAAAAGCATTATAATTGTGGCATTAAATGTTATTATATTTTTAGGACGCATATAGGGTTAAATAACTTGGCAATATTTTTACTAAAACTAGTCATTTGTAGAGTAGTTTTATTTTTAGAAGATTCATATTATACAATTGGTTTTATTTTTTTTTGGGTCACCCAAAAATTAAGTTTCCACGACCGTGCAGTTTGGTTTTCCTATAGATATAAAAATGAAATAATGTTTGTCTCTCGGTTCTCTATGCGCTCCTAAAGGTACCATTTAACTGATTGTGATGCAACTCTGATAAGATGTGGGCGGTATTCAACAAAGGGGCGTGGCATGTCCCATACGATAAAAGACATTAAAAATGCTATTCTTTCTTCGGTACTCGTAGAAGCTTTATTTCTATAAAATCTGAACAAAGCACTTCGGTAAATGTGGGCGGAATTGGAAAATGAGGCGTGGCACTTCCCATACAACAAAGCTATTTAAAACATCATAATATCTTGATATTTTTAAAAGGTTTTTATCTAAGAAATTTGGTAAATGGATATAAATTGGTTGTTCAAACTAATTTGAAAAATGTGGCCGAGGACAAGTACCTCTTATACAACAAAAATATTTAAAACGCCATGTTCGGTAATTAAAGTTGCTGAAATTTGGATTATGAATGTGGTCGGAATTGAGTGCGGACCGTGGCACTTTTTGAAGAGCAAAGCTATTAAACTTCTAAAAAAACGGTGGCATTGCTGTGGGCTGTCTACTGAAAGCCACCACGCGATGCAGGATTGGAAAAAAAAATTCAAAGGAGATGTTCTTATTGCCACAGATCCCAATGATCCCGGTCCCGACAGATATGTCATTTGAATCCGGCATACCCTAAAAAGTCCCTCATACCATCACCCATAGCACAGAGACAACTTGGCGGACTTTATTTCGAAAATGCACATGCTAATCGTACTCACATGGACAGCTGCATGTGACTTGAACGCGCGTCGGGAAACCTGATTTATTCGTGTACAAAGAAAAACAAAAACTATCAAAAAGTACTTCAAAAGCACATAAGTCTATTTCCTGCATCAATTTATATTTAATTTCATATTTTAGGTAACGAACATGGACCTACTGCATATAAAAAAAAATAGTTGGCTGTTGGCGCAACAGGCTCGCAACCATTCGTTTTCTGCAGGACCACAATTTGATGCCGAGTACAAACTACCTAATGATGCCCCTTTGGACAAGCCTGATGTAATCAATTATAATACTTGCGAGTGGGTCAAAATGACATTAAATCAATACTGCATAATCGACTTCAATTTTCTTAACAATTATTGCCAACGAAGCTTATTTTTTACTTTCTATTTTGGACTTTGACTAAAATACGTAACATTGAATAGTCGACATTTACATATTTATATGTGAATCGATGTGTTTCGCATAATGAATCATCTACATTTATAAGTGTCGTGTCCGTGTTAATTTGAAAGGGCGGCGTTATTAGCACTGTTTTGATTTTGCACGTAATCATAGAGATAGATAATTTTATCTATGAGCCTACTTAAACTTTTAGTGCACATGCTTGCGATTGGGTTTGGCGACAAATTTTCAACGATTTATAATGTCGGCGGAAGTAAACTGAAGTACATCCGACAATAAAAATGGAAGTATAGTGACAACTTTTGGTTGCAATGAGTCACATAAAAACTGTGTCTATTTTTTGCGCGTATATCGAACCCGCTTAGAGTGACTATAAGTCCCATTAATAGTCCTTGCAGTGTGCCTACAAATTTAAAACCAACAGTAAGATCCTTACTTTACGATACCGACAAACCGTATTTATCCAAATTATTTCATGACTTTTCCTGGACAAAAATGTCAGTAATGCAGCAGAATAAACTAAAGTTTGAACATTGGCAGAAGTATTATTTTGAATTGTCATGCATATTGTTGATGATTGGTTAGAAAACAATGATGATGCATGTTTCTCAAAAATAGAACATAATTAGTTTTTGATTATTAGTTAAAAATCAGCCGGTGTACAGAATAACTTGTATTTTTGTTTAAATTTTTTTATAGGTCCTGTTTTTTGTTTTGTTTTCTAACATGTGATTTTTTAGCCCATTACGAACTTTGGTTGTAAAACGAATTTATTATATCAATCGAGTTCGAAATAAGAGGACGCTACTGTATGTATATAGAATACGCGCCGTGGGAATGTACAATCAAATGAAAGTGTTACCTGAGCTCATGTGCTACAAAATAGAACAATTCATAGCACACCCACATGTGAATGACAAGACTGGAGAACAATAATTTAAAACAAAGGCAGGACATACCGTATACTTAACCCCTTATTTAGAATGCGTTACTGCAATTTGTGAATTCGAAAAAAAATACTGCGAAATGCAACACGTCAAAGGAAGTACAGTGAGTCTGCCTGTCAACGAAAGCCCAAGTCCACCTTAATGAGACCTTGAAACAGTTGTTATCAATATCGAGCAACTCTCCCCACGTGTGTGTGTTAATATTCATCACGTGTGAGGTGTGATCATGGTCATTATTCATTTACAAAAACAAGTGTGTGAATAAAATGCGACCTACCTACTTAATTTGCATTCAAATTCGTGTTCATTTGTGGGCCTACGCAGTCATAATGAATTAAGTAACGAGATCATGTTGGCTTGTGTAAGTGAGTGCAAAATGTATTATTTTCATGTGGCTATGGTTGTGCTAATTGTAAATATGTAAACTGTTACAAATTAGACGATGTAATGAGGCACTTCTTAGAGGGGCTCGCTATAAAATTCATTGATATTCAAACACGCAAATTGTTTGATTTTATAATTATTTTACCTCCAAGCTAATATATACAATATTATATAGTACACTCACCGAGTGCTTATGAATAATGCCGAACAAGATATTTATTATCCACATACCGAGTATTTAGTAAAAAAAAAAAACCTCTATTATTTACATACTGAAAACCCAGCACCGGCAGATTGTTTGGGCAGATAGTGTTACCTCTTAAAAAAACCGATTAAACGTCTGCGGTTTCGCCGGTATGTTATGCGTCCGTGCATATCTGATCTACTAAAACAAGAATGGAAAACATTTGAGGTGGTTTTTGGCTCACTTACATTTTGGATTATTTGCGAGTGAATGTTATTGATAATGGGCCTTACCAATAATTATTTTTAACCTTCACCTTATATATTTCGTAAGTCACAATATGCAATTTTGTATGGAAAATGTCGGCATTGTGAGTTCGAAAAATTTAGCCTGAATTCTAAAAATGATTATTAGTACTGCGCTGTGTTATATATGTATTAAATAAAATAATATATCTAAGACTCGATTTTTTATGGAAAATATAGCCACTGCGCCTTACTAATAACAAATTTTTGTATCGACTTTCAATTAACGGAAGCTCACAATTGTAAAATTTGTATAGCAAATATAGCCACTGTGAACTCCTAAAATTTAGAGTCGAGACTAAAAATGTTTAGGCCCAATGTGTTCCAATTTAAATGCTTTTATCTTAATTCGAATATATTTTCCGAACTAGCTACTTCCGAACATAGTTGGAACAATTCGATTGAAAAGTCTTTTATTTCGACCGGCAGTGCGCTCGGTTTCTTAACCATGGCGTGACCGTTCTGCGACGAAAATTTTTTCGACCGTCTGCACCACTTTTTTGCTATTTTGGACCTTTTTTTTGGTTGGAGACATTTTTCAAATGCTGTTATGTCGAAATAAAAAGTAGTAATAGCTGTACTGTACTGATATCCGGGTCAGGTCAGGTGAATATTCGCACTTACATCTCAATGGTATACATATATAATTTACTTTCAACGGATTGGTGATTTATCATTCACTAAATAGCACGCTGACTGCTTGCGGACTTGCAAACTAAATGTAGATTTCAATTATATATCTCTCCAAAACAAAACTGAAATTAATTTCAATTAAATTACTACAACAATAGTACGAGAAAAGAAATAGTTGGACATAAAAGTAGAGCTCAGGCGGCCCAAACAGAAGAAGCTTTCAGAAGCTTTTAAAATGTCAAGGGCGCAATAGTTGTTTCTAAAGGGTGATTTTTTAGCTGGTTTGGTTTTGGCAACACTGGTTTTGACAGCTGACGTGTGTTTAGTACCTTGTGTCACTGTCAAACAGCTTCAGTTTGGTTTGCAATTTAACCATGGATCGTCTTACAAATGAACAACGCTTGCAAATTATTGAATTTTTCTATCAAAATTCGTGCTCGGTTCGAAATGTTCATCGCGCGCTGCTTCCATTTTATGATCGGCATTCTCGACCTTCTGAGCAGTCTATTCGGAAGATTGTGACCAAATTTCGCACCAAATTTACTTTGTTGGACATTAAACCACCAACACGTTTACGTACTGTGCGTAGTGAAGAAAATATTGCGGCCGTATCAGCTAGTGTGACAGAAGACCGCGAAATGTCGATTCGGCGCCGTTCCCAGCAGTTAGGCCTTTGTTACAGCACTACGTGGAAAATTTTGCGGAAGGATTTGGGCGTAAAGCCTTTTAAGATACAGCTGGTGCAAGAACTAAAGCCAGCCGACCTACCACAACGCCGAATTTTTGGTGAATGGGCTCTTGGAAAGCTGGCCGAGGATCCGCTTTTTTATCGAAAAATTGTGCTCAGCGATGAGGCTCATTTTTGGTTGAATGGGTACGTAAATAAGCAAAATTGCCGCATTTGGAATGAAGATCAGCCAGAAGCATTGCAACAGCTACCAATGCATCCCGAAAAAGCCACTGTTTGGTGCGGTTTATGGGCCGGCGGCATTATTGGGCCATATTTCTTCAAAGATGATGCGAATCGCAGCGTTACTGTCAATGGTGAACGCTACCGAGCGATGATAACAAACTTTTTTTTGCCCGAAATGATAGTTCTTGACTTGCATGATATGTGGTTTCAACAAGACGGTGCCACATGCCACACAGCACGCGAAACAATGGCGCAATTGCGAGGCGAGTTTGGTGAACAGTTAATTTCACGTTTCGGGCCGGTCAATTGGCCGCCTAGATCGTGCGATTTGACACCATTAGATTATTTTTTGTGGGGGTATGCCAAGGCTAATGTGTATAGGGACAAGCCCGCTTCGATTGACGCACTGGAAGCCAACATCCATGCATTCATTCGTGAGATACCGGCCGATATGTGTGAAAGAGTATGCCAAAATTGGACTCAGCGGATGGGCTCCCTGAGACGCAGCCGCGGTCAACATTTGCATAAAATTATCTTTAAACATTAAATTGCAAGGTTCAAACTATCGATTCAAATAAATATTTCATTCATTTTTTCGAATTTTTTGTGTTTTTTTTTTTTTAAAAGTTCTAAACCTCTTAAAAAATCACCCCTTATGATAGAGGCATAGAGCATCCTAATGTAAGCCGCTGCAAATTTGTCGAAAACGTCTGACTTAAAATATACAAACATTTTTAATTTGACTGACCAGAGTTAAGTAAACATTACTCTTCACTACTCTACTACGGGATAAACGTGACTTCTTGCTCGGAATAAGTTCTAACTGCACTGATAATTTCAAATATAACAAAAATGGTTCATAAGAACGCTATTTTAAATACCGCCTAATAATTGTGGAACTAATTGTGGAACTTCATAATTCCTATACGTATCAGCTCTGGTTAGCACTGATTAAATATCTATATAGAGCTATAGAGTTAGAGTGTAAATTTATCAAGATCGCAGAATATGTCATTATTACCTACTTCATCTACTAAATAAATGAACACACAGGTGAACAGTCATTTAAATTTTCTTGTTTACATTCTGTGAAATACGACACAGTATCTCCGATAAGAATTTGCACCTAGCATCTGGTTTATCTCAATCTGAATGCCACTGATTAACCGCAGTAGTTTGATACTGATACTGATTGCACTAAATCTCACGTTAATAATAATAAATAAACGTTACAGGAATTGCTGAACAAGATCAAGTCAAGGGCAGATAAAAGAGCAGGATTTATTACAGTAGGGTTTTTAATATATTACTAGTCTCGCTTGGGGTCGAAAGTCGACCCTAGCTTTTATAAGTCTAACAGTCTAACAAATATATTTATGAGTATTGAGTACCATCCGACTGCCAAATAGTTAGTTATAGGTACTTAAATGCGTCTTGTTTATATATTTGTAGTTCTTTTTTTTTACAGTCAGTCGGGTTTTTTTAAATTAACTTTATTTTATTTTTATATTTTTTTAGCCTATGCCACTCCGGGGAAGAATACGAATATTATGATCCCTCACTCTTCAAAATCGGTCAAGCCAATATACTTTGCACAGCTGTTTTACGTCATTTTAGGAAGTTTGTTTTAAGACAAATGCGCAGTTTCGTGAAAACCAAAACAAAGAAATACATAAATAGCAATGGATATAATTGTGGAGAAAATCTTATCTTCGTTGTCTTCCTCGTCATCTGAAAACTACGAATCACCAAAACAAATCCATTTGTATTTACAACAGGGGAAACTCAAGTCGATATCAATAGTTGATTTTTCCAAAAACGAACGCAATTTGAACAGCTGATATTGATTATTGCTGTCAAGTAACGCACTAATCCATTTACAAAAGCAGATCATGAGCCGCGTTAAATCTGAGATCTGAAATGATTTATATTTGAATACGTTACAATGGCAATATGGCGGCTACGAATTGAATGACATTTACATGCTTTCAATTAACTGATATGCGATTTGTATGGGGAATTCATAGCTTTATTTGAAAGGCGAGTCTCGTTTTAAAAGGCACGAATAAACAGATATTTACAATATAGATTTTATGTTTTTTGACTTTTATTGAGCTTGATCGTTCCGACAAATTCTTAAACCATTAACCAGAATAGAAACTGATGAAAAAATACACCATAAAACATTTCGACTTTCGTCGCTAAATTTTTGTAGCTTACAGTGGGCCTTTTCAACCTGACACTAAATATTTTGTAGGTCACAATATGCAATTTTGTATGAAAAATACCGCCATTGTGAGTTCCAAAAATTTAGCCTGGACACTAAAAATGATTATTAGTATCGCAGAGTGGCTATTTTTTCCATAAAAATTTCGCTAATTGTGAGCTTCAAAAAATTTAAAGTCGAGACTATGTTTATAATAAAACAAATTTTCGGATTTGAATGTCAAAACAATTTTGCGACTGTTTGCAAAAAATTCAGTATGTTAAATGAAAATAGCTTAAAATAAACAAATAAAGTTGGCATCAAATACTTAAATTAAATGTGTCAAACATTTTGTAGCATGATCAACATAAGGTACCTCTTCAAAATTGTGCTCTTTTTAAGTGAATTTTAACGAAAGTTGATTTTAGTCCGGCCGGGATACTTTAAGTCACAGTATGCGCCGCAACTAATAGATGAACTCCTCTTTCAAATTTTGATAACAATTGACGCAATCAACGTTGATAAAGCCGAATTAATTCGGGCATCCATTTCAGCTTCGAGGGCTATTTCTTATCATTCATGTATACAATTTGACTACAGTCACTTCTATATCACACGGGAATTTCGTTCATGCGTAGGCTCAAATAAAGCAACAAAGCAATTGGCATAGGCGAATGGCACATGGCGATACATTAGTTAAGCTCAAGTTCAAGAAAAAAAAATGTTTTGTGCGGCTAATAATTTAATTCATACTAAGCAATTTTTTAAGGGATGTTTTGTTAATTGTTTCTATTTTTAGTTTGCAATCTCACTTTAATTTTGCCATTTAATTAACTTAAATAAATATGAGTGTAGATTTCCTATAGCATTTTCGTATCATGAAACAATTAAGAAATAAATAAATTTAGAAGAGTTAAATGATCGCCATCAAATGTTTACACATTTAGTTGTCTCTACTCCACAATACTTTTCGACTTGATGTAATTGTTTAATCAATTCAAATAGACTTTATAAAGAAACAAAAAAATAACATCACTAGAATCCCTTTTAACATTATTCATGAACGTGGAAATTAAGTTTAAAAAAAATGCCGTAGCTATTCGAATTATGCTTGCACCTTTCTCTAAACATAGTCTATAATTCGTATTGTATTGGAAAAACATGCAGCAAAAATCGATTGCCCACGAACAAAAAAGGAATTATTCACCAGTAGTTTGAGGTTTCAACACATTTTATCATTGCATTCGCTTGAGAACAATGTCACATAAATCTCTTTTACCTGATTTCAAAGAAAATGCATTTAACAATTTGTGTTTGGTTGCTTCAAATTCAATTTGAAATCAGTTTTTAAAAGCAAAATTCTAAGAACAGGTAACTGTTTCACAATAACCTATTTTTTTGTTTCTTTCGTTAGAATACTCAACCACTTTTGGCGTTTTATAACGGAATACAATTTCAAAATAAAAATTGGAATAGATTTACAAATATTAAAAACAATGGAGAATTAAACAACAAAAATAATGAGTTCAATATATATGTTATTATTTAAAGTTATAGTTGTATTCTATTTGTGGATTCTATTTAATACTTATTCGCAGTTTTTGACATTTCATTCACATGAAAACTTGACGCATATCGGTTTCATTCTTATGTTTCATTTACACGGTCACACATTCCTAACACGGTATAGTAAAGGAATGCTAAATACTAAATAGCCGTGTGACTGAAAGGGGCGGCACTACCTAACACGTTAAAAAACGTGACACGTTTTTTGGTCGGCCATCTTGTTTACGTGTTAGGAATTATGGGAAAGCTATGTATGTTGATATTTTTATAGCGATGGCTTACGAAATTTCGCTTTCCTATAAAAAAAAATGGCTTCCGGAAGTGATGAACAGACAATTATTTATTTATTTCGTATAACTGATTGATGTATTGTTGGTTTAATTTACTGAAACTAATAACCACTCCTATTTCACATGTTTTAAATCAGAAATAAAAATGTTTTCAAGTGATTGTAGAGATGCTGTTCGCCGGAACTTGAGTTTATTTCCGTTTTACGTATCTATAATTATGGGTAGAACATTTTTGACACTTAAGGCGTCTGATTTGTGATCTCATTCTTACGCCTTTATTAGCATTGACTGCGGACAAACGGATCTCTCTGTCCCGTATCGTGCAAAAACGCGCGTTCGAAAGTTCGAAAGAATTTTTCATTCGTGGGTTTGTGGATCGCGACTGTATTATGTGGATTGTGAATAAAGTGTGACAGTTCTCTGCAAGAATTTTTTATTCGCGGGGAAATTGCTTTAATTGTAAATTTCGCTATTTAAAATAAATTGAGACTCATGTTTTTTTTGGATTATGTTAGATTAATTAAATTTAATGCCTTTGTAGTAGAACTAATAATAATTTTCAATTCACTAATACAGTTCAATTGATTTGTTCGCAGTTCGCCTATTCGCAATTCGCTCTAATGTGAATAGTCCTTTGGTTTATGCTCACAGTCTCAGGTTCAATTGTAGGTTGAAACTGCAGTTTTAATTTTTATTTTAAGAATAAAATTTCGAGAGAATTCACTTCCTTTGCCTCGTTAGATCACAATTTTCGTAGCACGTTTACCAGTTCACTCCCCAGGTCGTGCGTGCTCATAGAAGTATTCACTTCCAAAATTAAGTTAAAAGAACTAAAAAAAATTGTTGTATCTCGACAACAGCGCCACCTATCAGGTCTAAAACTATCCTCTCCTTTAAGCTGTAACGAACCATTCACATCCACAAAATTTCATTGAATCTCCATTCGAAGGCCGTTTATACATAAAATCCTTGGTATTGACGTCCCCTTTCGTGGATCACGCTTTACAGAGAACATCAATTTAAAACACAATTAAACTAATTTTTAACAAAAACACCTTAAACATTAGTAGGTTAAAGAAAAGGTTTGCTCCAGCCTAACAAATACACATTGTATACAGTAATCATTGCAATAACAAAAAACTTCAAATTTTTCTTATGCCTTCGGTTAAAAACTGGAAGACGATGGTAATTAACGTTTGTCCCAAAAATAATAGAAACTTACACAACCAAACGATAGTGAGAAGCAATTTATTTCAATATACAAGAAGGTGAGAATCACTTATCTTTGCTCAGAACATTGCCCCTCTGAACTTGCTATGAATGATTCCATTGTATTTGTCTCTTGAATGTGCCTTACCAACATCGAGACATCATTTGTGACTGAAGATGCTGAATCAGCAGTTTTTTACAATTCATCTATTCTTTGTACCTATTGTTAAAAATGTTCGGTGTTGGTTATTGTTAGACTCGTTTAACTTTTTCGCATTGTGCACATATTTCACAAACAATAGTCTATATTTCAACGCTAATAAATTAAAGGACAAAACTTCTCCACAATCTGCGTCTGCATTACTTAGCAGGTCGTTGAATCCATGTCACACAAAAGCGCGATATTTATAGCTAGGGATCATGAACCTGCGTACGTCCGCACCAATCGTTAAATATCTACCTCCAAGAAGATGTATTGCATATGTGTGAATCTAATTTTAATTTAAAACCGTGATCTGTAAGGTATTTGGTGGCACGAGTATTATCTATGTGCAATAAGTAGATCTGTAAGAAAAGAAAAATCTTAAATCGTTGTAGGTATGTCTCGGTTGAGTGCCCAATGTTCATTGGCGACTAAAAATGGTGCCTTCGGCAGAAAGGCAAACGCATTAGTTCAGGCGCCAAGCATATTTCTGAAACGGATCTAATTTTAGCTATCGTGGTATTCATGGTATGCATGGTATTTAATCTAATCACACCCTCTAATGATAGTTTACAATAAATTTAAATTTTTGACTAATTTCCAATCGATCTTAATTTAATTTAAATAATAGCGTCTTCCCTTTGCTAACCAAATCATTCCCACGAATAGTGTCTTCAGTAAAAAGCCAGACGCATTGCATCAGCCAAAAACCCAAGAGAAGGCATCAAAGTTCATACATACACGTTTTCTATAAACTATAAACTATAAACTACCTATCTTATATGTTATAGCAAATAATAGAGAAAGGTAGGCGCAAAAAAAAACTCTCTGTAAGAGTACCTCTACCACGCGGTACTTTTACGTCCGAGTTGGCGTCATTCTACGTTAGATTGTACCGAAAAAGTGACATACCCGTTTTTTTTTCTTGAAAGAATGAAAGTCAAGACGCAAGAGCAATCAAATCAATGCTCTTAAAAATTCTCTTAGACGTAACAGACACGAAATCCGAGAGATGTTACTGCAAAGTTGGTTGGCAGGGAGTTTAAAGACCCACTAAAAACACACCGTCGTCATCGTCATCCTCTTTCTCATCATACCTCATACGCCATGCGTTGCTTCATTTTAGAACCATATCGAATAGCTCGGAAAATGTGTGTGTATATAAATTAGGAATATGTTGTGTTATGTTTTTTTATGTAGCACTTTGTAGTTGTAGATGTGATGTTCAATTTTAGCACATAGAGTTTCGTACATTATTGCGATATGCTAGCCGTTGCGGTTTGCTACACTCGAATATTATTGGGCATTTCTATTGAATTCAGAAATAACTTACAAGCTGATAATTGCAAACGACATAACTTCCCCCTAGTAAAACGAGTAATGATAACCAAACTTTTATTAAGGGTGCGGCAGTGCGTGTACTTGAGATATTATTCGGAGAAACACCGTACGGGCGTACGGTATCAATTGCAAACAATCTTCAAAGCCCCCTCAACTTGGCCGCATTCAAATGTAATACCTTCGCCGTATTTCGTCATTTCCTTAGGATTCCCTTGCTTTTGCCTTTTCTGTCTTCTGTTACCCGATTCTTTTTCGTCATCAGTGATTTTTTGAAACTTTAAGAGAATATTTCATAAGCCATTTCGCATTTTCAGTGCCACATGTGCACACTCGTTTAGAGTTTGGCAAAATTGCACATGACGAAAAGTTCAAATTTTATTTTTAGCTGTCGTTCGTGTATAGTCGTCATAAATACTTAATTAGTTTATGTTCTCGGTGAGTAATAGGCGACTGCGGAAGTGGGAGAAATGTACCATTCTTGTTGCTAACAATAAGCAATGTCTTAATGGATTTATTTCAAGTAGGTCGTGGAAATGGAACGAAAATGTGGGCGCATAGTGACGAAAATGTTCTAGGCAGTGTTGCCATTTGGCGCCTCTTTTAGCCTCAAGACCAGTCGCCCCAACTATTATAAAAATTATCGAAATGGCGCCTTTTTCGGTGTGAGTAAGGGACTATTCACGTGAGAGCGAATTCCGAACAAGCGAATATTTGTAGCTTCTGACATGAAGTGTCATTTATATACACACACATTTTCACGTGAAAACTTTTGTTGGTGCAGATACAAGCGATTGATTTTCATGTTTAAAGGTTATGTTCGAACGAATTTTCATTCGTGGGCTTGTGGATCGCGACTGAATTATGTACCTATTGGCTAAAGCCATTAAATAATTGTTTAGCGTTGAATTTGGAATGATGTTTCTTTTAAAAATCCGTCCATATTAAATTGCCATTTTACATAAACAAAAAATAAAATGATAAAGCGAAAGATATTTCCATTTATCATGAGATTACCATAAACGATAAACTTCCGCGCGATTAGGAGGTTCACTTGCTAAGTTTGTATTAAATAAGCAAGGTTATCGGCCAGTTACAGTTTCACAATAAATAAATGGGTTTCATCTACTTGACGTTACCAGTTACAATGAATATGTGTTTTTGAACAAAAAGAGGTAAGGTTGATATTTTTTCTAGAAAATACCCACCTCTTTCTTTAACTAGTCCAGTCTACAAAAGTCCTACCCTGTGCTAGTTGCAAAAAAATAAAAAGGGATTCCGTTTCCAGTGTCTATAAAATAGGTTAGGTAGGACATAATGATCTAAGAACGGACACAGGTTTTAAATATATTAAATTGTCGGGATAGGAAGTCTGTGGCAATATAGCAACACACCTAAGACGTTCAAAACCAAAGTCATGCTATACACACGAAGTCGAACATATGACAGGAAAACGAGTGGGCCGAAACCGATGAAATACCTTGCGCAAGACAATAGGAGAGAAACGCCGGCAGTAAATGTGTCTAGCAGAAGGCCAGGAAAACACAACAAGCACTATTATGACGCATGGATTTGTTATTTGCTCTTCGTTGAAGGGCGGCAATTACGTTGGCGTTTGAATTGATTGGTTACGTAAAACTGTTAAAGTATTTTGCACCGTTTTGAAATATGGCACATGGGCCTTGCCAATAAACATTTTTAGTTTCGACTTTAAATTTTATTGATTCACAGTGGCTATATTTTCCATACAAAATTTCGCAATTGTCAGCTTTCGTAAATTTAAAGTTGAGACTTAATTTGTTTATTAGTACGGCGGTATGTGTTAATTATAACTATAACTATTCACGATCATATTTCTTTTCCGTTTATTACATACACAATGTTCATGTACCTACCTACACATATTTCAAAAAGGAGACCCTGTTTAAACACAGTGTACCTATATTACCTAGTAACTTGAATGAGAATTTGGGGGTTATTGAGCTACTTGTTGTGGTTTGAGTTCAATAGCGCGGGCTGACACGGACGGAGCCGGTTGGTATTACTTAATAATGATTTTATTCCATTTTAATGTGCACCCGATTCTTTGATTACTTGTATTGAAGCATTATAGCCTAGATATTAAGTATACGGAAGGAACTTGAGAAATATTCTAACAGCTGTGAAAAAAAACAAAGTCTGACAAATAAAACACGATTTTAAGAATTACTTTTTTAGATATTGAATAAGTATAAGTTTTATTGATAAATTTGGTTCGTAGCAAAACCTTGCTGCAACTTTTTATATTTTTATAAAGTGTCAGTCTGTCAACACTTTTTAATTTCTTCGAATCACATCAGCCAGATAAAGAGTTTTGTGGTTTGACGATTTTCAGAGCTGAACTCAGCCCTTTTTTTACTTTATTGACGCACTTCCACATAAACCATGGAACCATGTTATTCTTACCAAATTGCACCCTAAATGTTATACTGTAGCTCAAAGATAAAAGCATTCCAAATCGATCGATATAGACCAACGTACATCAACATACCCCAGAACCCAGATGTGTTTTAAGCCGCGTCGAGAAGGGTGGAATTGTTTCTAAAGTTTATTCATGATTACGATATGTACATACTTATTATGTCCGTTCAGGTGTGCGCTACTTACAAAAAAGCAAGAAGACAAATTTGATATAAAACGTACGTTGATGCACGAGTACTTATTGCACGATTGCCTAATGGGCAGATGTCACAAACAATATGAAATTGTCTGTTCGGTTCTTATTTTCTTATTTCTTAGTAACAATGTACCTATACATATATGTCCGAGTATATAATCTACCTATAAATGCACACTTAGGCAAACAAATATCTTGTTGGTCTATTTTAAGAAGGGTGACAAAGAAGGAACCAGCTTGCAGCACATGTTTGGAACACAAACTGACAGCATTTTTTCATTCAGTGAAATGAGACAATTCGAAAAAATGTGGTCCCCGCTCACCGATTCTGAGATGCATTGTTAAAGTATTTGTTGTACATTCACATATTACTCGCAAGTATAGAATGTTTAAACACCTATCGAAAGATTTTTAGTGTTTTTTTTTTTAAACAATGTATAGTATACATAATAAGACCGATTCGCATTATACCTTTTCTACGTCTCTCATTAACACTGCGACGAAATTTGAAAGATGGACCTAGAACTAGGTACATTTTTTTGACTAAATCTATGGGCTTTAGTTCAGTAAATGATAGATGATTGCCTGCTTGATTGTAGAGACTAGGTAGCATCAATCAGTAAAATGCAGTCGAAAAACGTGGACCAGTAGAAAATGTAGCATTTCTACTTACTTGTAAGATGTATCAGAGACTCTTCTCCCAAATGGATGGAAAGTTAAAATGTTTTAGTCGAACGATTATATTTCGTTTTGTGGAACTCAGGGCTGACTCAGTGTTCCCAGTCCAAACGTACCCCGATTCTTGTATACGCTGTAATCTGAACTTCAACTAAATAAAAATACCAACGCATTGGCTTTCACTGTAAGATTGATTTTTCATCGTAATATTTTCTATGGATGGATATATTTCGTTTCCTGGGCGAGTGTTTTAGCGACCATAATATTTTGAATGTAGTTATACTCGTACGTATACAAATTCTTAGGTAAAAACGTGCTCAGACGATTACTCAATCCGAATACCGCTTAAAATAATTAAATCGAATTAGAGAGACATGAGATTAAATTTAATAAATATGTAGTTGACTCAACAGGTCCATATAGGACGAGGACATTAAGCCTAGCTTCTCACAGCCATTCGTTTGTGTGAGTTTTTATTTTTGGGACGATTGGAAGGGAGCTACAATTTTATTCTGAGTCCAAGCTCCTACCTAAGTGACAGTTTATTGTCTGGTTTCTTAACTTAAAATGTTAGAAATATTTTTTGTAAAATATTTAAGAGGGGGTGATCTTATGAGAAATTATTTTTATGAATATCCTAGGCCCAGCCCTCTCTGGTTGACTACTGATTTCATTTTTAAATAACTGAGTGTGCAAAATGAATAGAAACTTTTATCTGCATTGATTCTCGCAAAAATTTCGATCAGTTATCTTTCAGACCTCAGCCCAGTGGTCCCAAATTAAGGGCAAAAGTGACAATTTCGGCGCTTTTTAAATGAAAAAGGTCAACAAGAGGGACAAGCGTAAAATAGGGGAAAAATCCAAAATCCCTGTGAAACGCAAAATGTTTAGAAATTGAATTAAAACGTATTATCAAGAATGAATTGTTCATATAAAACATGAAAGACAGCCCATCGAACGACTACTTAAGACTGTTTGTGCTTCTGAATGCATTCAGGGAAAAAGTAAAGCCTTTCCTGATAAAAAAAAGAAAAAGGGGAAAACAGTCTTCAAAGTCTGGGAACACTGAGTCAGCCCCCTGCATATTTACTAGAGAAGTGGGGGCTGACTATAAATATGAAAGACATGGTTTCTTTGAACGTTCTCCAGTTGTCAGCCCCCCTGTTCGTATGGAAATGTGTAAATTAAATTGGGGCTGACTACAGGATACTTGCATGGTCGACTACAACTGGGGACCGACTACTCCAAAATCATACCTACTTTACCTATTTTGTAAATGATTTGCATTCGGTAGCTTAAGCTTGGTATTTTCCAATCCACGCACTCTAGACATTCAGATAAACCAAATACTTGATTAAATAGTTGAACAAGGGATTTCTCAAGACCAATCACACTCAAAATATCATTTAAAATGCTAACTACTGGTGCCGTCACCCTATGAGAGTGCAAATCATCCCACATTCGTTCTAGAATTTTTTAATTAATTCTACAAAAGTATCCGCAGTTATAAAACAACAATATTAAGTAGGCACAGCAGTTAGGTAACGGATACCGATAATGGTACTAAACATTAATGACATTGCAGTCCCGCGCGATTGTAATCAGGTATTCATATCAAATGAAGTTGATATCTATCGTTGGGCAGCTCAATCAGCACACAGTATCAAAGCAGACCCAAAAACTAATTGATATCCGGTTCCGGATCTTCTTGAAAAACGATAAACTTGAAACTACGTACAAAATTTTATATTTGGCATTGGGAATTCAATTACCAAAGATAGGTACTCTTGTATTTGCACTTATCTGGGCACATGTTTACGTAGCAACGTCGCGAAGGTAATGAAAATGATGAGTTGACAGTATTTCGTTGTGAACCTAGATAGGCACATGACTATGACACTATGTATTTCATCAGCAAAAAAGGGATTGCTAATGATTGATAGTATAATTATAGATAGAAACGTAGGTAGGTACCTACCTACTTCACTGTTTGAAAAACCCTTGAAAATACACTCCGTATTCGAAAAAATATCATAACCAGAATGCAGAAATATATATTGGCAGCTGCATAAAGTGCCTATGCCTACGTAAGTACATTTATTTCATATCTTCCCACCCCACCTAGAAAGTACATATTTACATTTGGTAAGCAAACTGCGGCGCGCATTTTTAGCAGTTGCGCTATCTAGCCATAGCTACCGCAAAAACTCACTACGTAATTAGTTTGATAAAACTGAGTGTTTATAATTCGCAAGTATTTACGAGCACACTATCGAATTTACCGAATACTATTCATCTATTAAGCAGAAATCAATAAAGTTGCCCATTGAACTAGCACATTACCCAACCTTGTTGCTTGACGAAATTTTGCGGAACTGCCAAAGTGCCAACGTGTTAGTTTTGCAGGCAGTTTAAACGAAGACGTCTGCATTTACCTGGACTTTATTTAATTTGTAAACTTTCTGCAATACGTAGAACCGTGTATGTTTAAGACACTTTTAATTTATACGATCCACGTATAGCTGTGGACATTTGGGACATGTGGCGATGTTCTTACACGTCTCCCAAAAAAGACACAAAACTAAAGCAGCTACAAAAATGAGTGTAGGTATCGCTTAAAATAGCTCACAGTGCGAATGCACTCTAAATGAAGAGTCGCAAAACCACAAATCAACGTTTCTTTTGCGAAAATAAAGCACACACTTGTCGTGAATTGATTTTTTTAAACCGTGTCGAATAAGGAGGGAATATATTTTCTCAGGGACATTGTCTGTTCCATCACTTTTCATTACAATATTATGTAGGTCTTTTATCAATTCTTTGCAATAAACGGGAATAAATGCAACTTACATGAAGTATACGTTTTTTTTGGATTCTGTTTTCAGTTATATTAATTATATTTAATATGATTATATTGGAATCAATATGAATAAATTGCGGTTCCAAGGCGCGCTCTTCCCATTACCGAACACCGAAAGACACTTTTGCGCAGCACACCAAGCACGACGGACCCAACACTTCAACAAACCGACTAAACGAATGTCTTATTTTCTGCCTAAGTTTCGAGTTTTATATTTCTGCTTCTAACACAATACAGAACAGAATAGGTATCTAACTGTGAAAGCTGAAAGGCGCATGATATGTATTTAAGAGAATTTACCAAAGAGGTGGGATTCTCTTGCAATTTATAGGGTATTATGTGGGGTAGTGTGTGTCTTCTATGTATGGAGTATGGGATGGTGCACTGAACACATATATAAAATCAACGCTGAATATACTTTTCCTGGTGCATGTATATGATTATATTTATATAACAGTTAAAAAGAGTATGACTATGACGTTATTTTAATGCTGCGTGACGTCACTGACAAAAAAGAACAACGATTTAAGAGAAATACTGGTGGAGTTCTTTTAGCATCAAGCCATTCTTGTTTGAATAGGAATACAGTGGCTACCAGAAGTTCTGTAGATAATTGCAATTCGAAATATCATAAACAGGCGTTTTTGATTTTACCCACATGATGTAGATAGATCATTGATTTTAATTTTTTTAAACAATTAGATCGCGCACCATTGTTGTAAACCATGAAAATCAATGATCAATAGAGACAGCGTTGCCAGACGGTTGAAATATTTCCCCGCAGACAAATCTGAAAAACCCCCAGATTTAGCTATTTTCTAAAAAAAAAACCCCAAATTTATTTATCTCAAATTATTGTAAATTTAAGACTAAATACAAAGACACGAATTTAAAGAATTAGAAAGATTTTTTAGTATATACCTATGTATTTTTTTTTTTAAAAAAAAGGAAGTGAATTTAGATTTCAAGAGAAGTAAAAATAATCAACTTTCATAAATAAGTCCTAAAATATAGTTATCGTTTTTTTCATTTTTGTTTTTGAACATCTACTCGTGAACATTTTGATCATTTGATCGGAAGGGGTAAAATTGATACATCCCGATCCAGGAACAATCACAAATTGGTTTTGGCAAGAGACAAAATACAAAAAAAGCCTCGCTCTATTTATTGCTTCTCATTCTTTTGTGACCTTTTCGCAAATGCAATAGTGTGTGATGTATGTAGCTTTAGATAGGGGCTTATTAATATTCTGGCACCAATGAATATCGGAATGCGTTGGAATGGAATTGACATAAATGGAACATGAATTTATTTGGTTTGTTGGTGTTGCTTTATAGCTTTTAATGTTCACTTATGATACTTTTTAGTGAGAAGAAAAAAATAATTGAACACCATTGCAAAATAAAAAACCCCAGATTTTCCCCTAAATAATTTCTCCCCCCCGATTTCCCCCCGTCAGTCAAAAAAACCCCTCGATCTGGGGGGAAAACCCCCAAACTGGCAACGCTGAATAGAGATCATGTGGGCAACATAAAAAAACCCCTAAACGTAAACGTAAACGTAATATTTTCTGATAGTAAATCTTGCAGAGAACGATAGCATTGGGGACGTTCAAGTATCTAGCTTAGTGAAAGCGGTCATATGGGCAACTGTGTCCGTTGACGTTTAGGGAGGGGTACCCGAAGAATCTAGTCAAGAAATTACTTCTGTTCCTTTACTTTTGTAGTAAAAATGGAAAAGACTGTCAAAATGGCAGTGGTGGGGATAAATTCTCTCACAGAGAGAGACACTTGCGAAAGAGTTAGGGAACGCTTTTGTAGTAATCTATGAAAAACGACAGATATATAATTCAAAAATTCTAAAAATTTGTACGAAAAGTCGTTAAAATATCGCATAAACTCGAAGAATTTGCTAATTTACGAACAACATTAGTTGATTTATCTACCTAGCGATGAAAGTGATTCGGAATTAATCGAATTCATGAATCTGAGTATATGTAAGAGCTTGTACTGATTATACTACAAGCATTTGGGAAGAGGAAAAAGCGGCACAGCATTAAAAATTACGTGGAGGAGGTTGCCCTTTCTTACTCCTTAAAACGAGGAAGAATTTCGTCGCTACCAAAAGAATCTAAGGAGAATATTCAATTTTATTTTTCCGCCTATTGATACCATTTTAATATACAAGAAATCAAAACAAATGTCAAATAGGACAACAAATTTCGAGTCAGCTGTTAATTGACAGCTTTTTCAATTCTTACACCAAGAAATTTGTTGAGTAAAAATTCGTAAGATTCTCAGTGGAGGGGTAATTGCTTGCTCTCTCGATGACGCTCACTTTTACGAATTTTTCGAGATAAGGAACGGCATTGAGTAAAAGTTCGTAAAAATTCGTAAGAATTATTAAAACCTATTGTGACTGAGTACTAAGTTGACAGTTCTCATATGTGGCTGACGTAGAAAAAGCGACGTTCCCGACCAATCAAGTTCAAGTTACATCTTAACCAGACCAATCTAGTCGACTTAAGATAACTAGATTCTTGAATGTGTCCATTGGTGCGGCAAAATAATAACGGATTCTATAAGAATATAACAGAAAACTAGCACTTTTTACAATTAAATAACAAAAAAAAAAATGTAACAACAACCAACTTTAGTTTAAGAATAATGCTTATAAAATCCAAATTAAAAAAAGAACTAGGTAATACCGATTTTATTTTTTCAAATTATGTGTGTGATTAAATATTAAATTAACTTTGAGGATCCACTGCCCGAGCTAGTTTTGAATCAAAAACCCAAACCAACCCAGATGGTTTCATGTCTGCTAGCTTTCGAGATTTTTATAATTTATAAGAAATACTCAAATGAAAATTTTGTGATAATTTATCCGTTTGAATTGGATTGAAAAAAAAAAACAAAAAAAACTACATATGGTAGGATTGCTGAGAGCAGCTTTCCATACTTATTCCATGGTGCGATTGCTTAAAAAATTAATATTTATTCAAAATTGTTGGCATTTGAAACAGGTACCTATTTTGTTGTATGAATTTTTGTAAATTCTAAAAAAATGTTTGGGCTTTTATTTTTAAAATTTTGTTTACATTTCCTAGATTATAGTTGCTGATATGGTGCTAGACCGCAGTACAGCGCTATATCGCATAGCTTCAAGGTGGCGCAAAATGTGTCATCCCATCGGAAAATGCTTACATTTTTGTAAATGGCGGCAAATGTCAATTCTAGTTTGACATTTTTAAAGTAAACAGATACAAAATGCCAACAATTCAACAAGACATAATAATCGCTATACAGTTCACGAAAATTCTGAGGGCTGCATTTCAGGGTCGCCCAATCTTTCGTTTTTACGATTTGCACTGGCCAACAAGATAGCCTGATTTGAAGGTTCCAGAATTTTTTTTCTGTGGATTTTGGAAGTGAGTTCTGACAAGAGTGATGGAAAATTTCACAAAACGGGCCCGAAGGGTCATCGGTTCTGTCGGCGGCCACTTTGTCCATATTCTTTTCTCGACTTAATGGAAATAAATTTGACACATAACATGGGCATAATCGAGAAGTATAAAAAAGTTTTTCATTCATAAAAAATTACAGCCAAAGAACATAGAGTGATACTTTTGAGCCACCTTTTATAAATTTTGAGCCACTAGGTATAGATTTTATGATTTTTGGCCGGCATTTGCATATAATGCGCTTGCATAAATTATGCCAAATATCTTTAGCAGTGCCAACTACAGAAAAATAAGTTTCCTCAACATTGCAATGCAAGTTTCGAGCTGGGGCAATTTGTAACGGCCTACAGGCGATCGTATACGTATGATAAATGTCCTTGTCAGCAAAGTTTTAGGCCAAACAACTTAACCAACTTTAATGTCGCATATAAAAACGACCTGTACAAAGACTTGTCTAATTTTGACACTCTAGACTAACTTGTCTGTTTGTGCAGAAAGACATTGAAAACATCTTGCTTATATTGACAATTCGGACATACGAAATAATGGTGAACTGTCAGTATTATAAGTGTCGACACAAAAACGGCAAAGGATGGGCTAAGCGGATAGGAGTGAATAAAAAAAAAACATTTGCACCTTGAACAGAACGTTACAATAGATCGACCTGGTTGAAAAGGAATGATGGACCGTAGTGCGATTATTTAAAAAAAATCTCAACTTATTCTATCTTAAACTTGAAAATGCAATACTTTTGTCAGATCTCATAAAATATTTTATTTGTTTAACTGTTATGTAAGAACAATTTTAAAAGTCCAAGCTAGATCAAGTTTATTTTTATCCACTAAATGCTTTGCTGGAAATTGAATGTGCACGGCTGTCTTTTTTAATCCCCACTGAAATAAGAATAACAAGATGTGATCTTTTGGAAACTATCACAATTTACAAAAATTATGACTTTTACCTTTATGGAAGTATTTGGCATGCCAAGCAGTTCAATTTTGGTTGATTTGTCTACTATCCCTCTTAAGGAATATAAATCAATTTCGTTTTCATCATATGGGTAATCTAGGACAGTTGCATAGACATTGGTGCCACCATTTGGCGCTGGTTTACTTGTGTACCATACTCCCGGAGTAGCGGTGTCGTTTTGAAAAAGCCATGGCTTACTTTCGTATATAGCTTCTCCATTTACCCTCAGCCAATTGCCCATGTCACGAAGTCTTTCTTCGAAGATAGGTTGAATCGTTCCGTACTTTGTAGGTCCAACATTAACAAGGATATTTCCGCCACAGCTCACTGTGGTAACAAGCTCTAATGAAGACAGGAAAATAATTACGATCAAATTTCACTAGCTTATATGTATTTTCTACCTTTAATTAGTTCCTTCGAAGTCATATAGTCAGCGAGTGTAGTATCGAATCTCTGGCCCCAGCTGGTCTTGTCCAGTGTGAATGCGTTTTCCCATTTGTGATCCTGAAGTGTTCCTTAATATAAAATAAAAATCTAAATTTAAATGTCTTCGCATTTGTTAGTGAGGTGTCGTCGTACGTGTGGTGATCTCTTGAATTGACAGATGGATAAAATAAGTATTCAACTGACAGATGGATACAATAGAATAGAAAGTAGTTTTACTTTCTACTTTTCTGTCCGTTTAATCCGTTAACAGTTTTTAATAATTGCAATATATGTAAGCACTCCCATTGGTCGAAATGAGAGATTGAGAACATATGTCATGGTTGATTGGGGCTCAGCGACATCTACGTCTCACCTCTGCAACTGGAAACTTACCTTCTGAGTACTAATCACCCTTATGGTTTGGGTTGTAGTCTATGCCATTTAATGTCAAAAACAAGTGTTACCATATTACAAGACAATTTGTGTTCGAAGTTGGTCGTGCTTTTGTTTTTGAAAACCATTTTGTGAAATAGAGTAGGAGGTACAGAGGCAGGTTATATTCACTTATGAATACGTACACACATGTATTTGGATAAATTTGTCTCTTTATTCCCTAGAGTTAAAACTATAAGTTTATTTTTTCAGCTTGAGATATAAAAAAATTAAATATTTACCGTCTTGAAATCTTATAAATCCATTCAGGTACAACAAACATAAAGCATTTTCCACCCTTATATCTTCCTCCTAGCATTACATAAATTTGGTACCTACCTCCTTCCTTTCCCCATAGATTATTCCAAATTCTACAAAAATATATGTATTTAGACTTCAGAGAAACTTAACCTAACACTCAACATAATACTAGTCTGAGGGTAACACTATCCACTATGGGTTGGGTACTTCGCTTTGTCTGTTACTCCACAAATTGTTAGTTTTACTTAAACGAAATAAAGAAATTACTGGCCATTCATCACTTCCGGAATACATTTAGCTTTGTAGGAAATCTAAATTCCATGGACCATCGCTATAAAAATATCAACCGGCCGAATTTTCACGAGGTGGGACAGAGAGATCCGATTCACCGCAGTTAATGCTAATAAAGGCTTAAGAATGAGATCACAAATCGGACGCAGACGAAGAAGTGTTATGGATGTCCTACCCATAAATTATAGATTTATGTGTAACGGAAATTAACACAAGTTCCGGTGACCAACATTTCTCCAAACACTTGAAAACGTTTAAATTTTTGATTTAAAACGTGTGAAATGAGAGTGGGTAGTTAGTTTCAGTAAATGTACCCAATTTCATGAATCAATTATAAGAAATAAATAAATTAATAATTGTTCACTACTTTCGGAAGCCATTTATTATGTTGGTAAGCAAAATTTCCTATGCCATTGCTTTCAAAATATAAGCATGCAGAACTTTTCCAAAATTTCTTCAATGAAAACAAGATGGATGACCAAAATATGGGTGTGTACTTGTCAGTTTTCTGCAATGCTGTCCCTTTGAGTCAGACGTCTATTAAGTATTATGCGTCCCTTTTATCTTACATGTTATGAATGTGTGGTATTATACATGTACCTACCTTATACCTATCGTTACAGCAAACATGTTTCACTGACAGCGCACTGTACGGGCATGACATTTGAAATGATTTTTATTGCATCTACCACATCATAATTTTGCGGCTATTTTCTTTCTGTTTTCGTACTTACCCGGATTGAATCGATCTGAACAGGTGCGAAAATCGCCATGAAGACAATGCGTTGCGAATCCCCATCTGTCATTGGTGACGACAGTATCACGTACTGGACTGTCATTATATAGCCTGCAATAGAATGCCAATCAAAATAAAAATCTTCTCGATATTCAAAGGCTGATACCAAGCAATAAAGTCAGTTGAATTCCAGTATGGCGGTGGTGCTTCCCAATCACCATCCGACCAAATAACTTCTGGATTATACATGGTAACTAGTTCATGAAGTTCCGGCAACACTTTTTCCTGCACGTATTTGTTCTCCAAGAAGATGTGCAACTTGTCCTGTATATAAAGTCGATTGAACCACTCAAACAACGAGTAGTACAAGCCGAAACGAATTGAAGTCCTTTCACGTATAGCAGTAGAAAGTTCGTCTACAATAATAAAAAGCACTCGATTAGAGATCATCATTTAAAGAAAATAAATGTAAATGCATACCGATTATATCAAGGCGAGGGCCCACATCTTTGGCATTCCAACTAAATGAACGAGTCGATGGCCACAGGGCAAATCCATCGTGATGCTTACTCGTTAGAACCACATATCTGAAATGCACAAGAAAAAAAAATGTAGGTTACAATGCCGGCATTGTAGAGATTTGCTTTAAACCTTGCTCCACTGTCCTGAAACAGCAGTGCCCATTGGGTGGCGTTGAATAGCTCTGCAGTAAAATCCTTAGCAAATTCCTGATACGTGAAACCTGGTCGGTAATTTTTCTTCATGAAATCTATGTACGACGGGATCTTCTGACCTTAAATGGCATCGGGTTATGTGAGTACGCAATTACGCTTTCAAGCGAAACGAAAACAAACCTTGCCAATCTGTCCAAAACCACTCAGAGCCATAACTGGGAACAGAGTACACTCCCCAATGGAGAAAAATTCCCACTTTAGCATCATCGTACCACTGAGGCAGAGGCCTCTTGTCTAAGCTATCCCACGTCGGTTCGTATCTTTGTCTAATTTTATTATCATATTCTACGTCACTGGGATCAATATCAGTATTATAATGCGACGAAATGACAACCTGTAAATACAAATACAGGACTGATAGAACAACGACCGCTGAGCCATGCATGACCACACCAAGAGAAGATTGAATTAAAACTAATAACAGTTGTTGTGGAGTCAATTGTGGAGTGTTTTAGAGTCAATCTCTAGAGTGAGTTTACTCTCGGTTCTTGCTTATCTCATTGTTCATTGACCGCATGCTTCTTTCTAATCTCGTCTCGTCTCTAGTGTTTACTCTTGCTGTGCTTACGGTGTAGGTACTACGCTAGGTATACTGTATTCATACACATCTGTTCTACTCTGCTAACAGTAGGCTCTCATGGAGGGATGCACTATTCAGCTTAACTTGAAATTTATTATTTTTGCTGTGCATGATAATTGTTAGGTTTTTGGTGTTGAATTAGTATTACATTTTCTATATGATGAGGGTGGACATCTTTATTGACAAGACAAAAATTGTAATACACAATTCAAAATATATATCTTTTGAAGCGTAAATAAAACATACCGAAATATATACTCTAATCATATCTACAATAAACCTCGCATGAAAAGGTCTTCGTGAGTTTTATGTGGTATCGGCTATCCAACTGTGCCACTAAATGCGGCCGAGCCTGACCCAAAACATTTTTCGTGCTAAATCAGTTGCAGAAAATATCACACGCTATTTTACAAAAATGATAAGTTCAAGAAAAACTGCTGCGTAAAATAGGGCAAGTTATACAATGTTTGAAGGGAACAAAACGAAATGTTTAATTTACTGTAATTATAAAAAAAAAAAGTAAAGAAACTTGGACATTTATTTGTCTTTACAGGCAAGTAACGAAATCGGTATGTACCTATCCACTTGGCGGTGGTCACCGCAGGAACATTTACCATTGCGGCTCATTCTTTTTGGTCCAATAGCCACATTGGCAGTTGGAAGTTTGAAAGACTTTTAAATGTTGACATTTAGTCTTTTTTAAACACAGTGCAATGGGAATACAACATAAATGAGATAGACAGAGATTGGGTCTGAAATAAGAGGAGCCAGTTTGTCGTTGCTTTATCTGCTTAAAATGCCCCATCATTTGAGACGGACCATACCTTTTTAAAATAACATCCATAGCTCTGCACTTGCCGTTGTTGTACACATTAGATCTGTTCCTCCATTTCCTTCACTTTGGACCAATATCGGAAATAAGTTGTTCGTGTGATAAGGTCTGATAGCCGGATTGCGGGAAAAAATTAACGTCGTCCTTCACACAGATAAAAATAGCTGGATCGCGCAACTTTTGTGGACCCGAGGAACAAGGAAAACTTTCTGGAAACGATTAAGGCTGAGAAAGCCCACCAAAAATTATCTTACAAGTTTTAAAAATGAGTTATACAGAAGTTTTCGTATTCTCGAGCAGCGAAGAAGCTCATCACTAGTGATTTGACCGAACACCGAATATTCGGCCATGCTCTAGGCCGAAGCGCGGAGTTTTCGGCGAAAAAGGTGTATACGCCATACGTGCTTCGGCTTCTTACGTGACAAGTTGCTACCTATCTCATTGCAGTGTAAGAGGTTCGACATTTCGGCAGTATTTTTTATATAGTGGGAGACTGTTTTCGAAAGCTGGCATCGTTTATGTGGAGAAGAACAAATGTTGAAAAAGTTGTTTTCCTTTACCACAATTTATTCTAGACAAATTCGTAGTACTACTTTTTTTATGAATATAATGAATATATTTTGGTCTTTTTGGTTATGAATTGACATTCGGTACCCGGGAGAATACCGAATATTGAAAAAATTTACCGAAGACGGAATATTTGCGCCATCTCTACTCTGAACTCAGGAAGAATAAACATATGGGTGAAGGTGAAACTCGTGCTGTCTTTTTTGGGACTGTTTCAAAAAGGTGGCGGTAACGATTTTAACAAAGTGGTACTGCCTTAGGTGACACGCGCAAGCCGAAGGGGACCTCAACCAAGTTAAAGTGCGCAACTGGAGGCAGTTAGCCAAAGACTGCGCTGACTGGAGAGGCGTATTGGTTAAGTCCCAGGACCACGCTGGACTGTAGCGCCACCTAAATAAGCAAGAAAGTTACTGCCAACGAGCTTGACTTATTCTTCAAAACAGTTAAACAGCCCAAAAATTCCCACAGTTGTGTAAGTTTACAAAGATTTATCTACATCTTTTGATGTTTGTTTTTTTCTTTACTTAACTTTTCTTGCAGTTACAAGTATTACCAGGTAACCAGCCAGAAACCAAGTGACTATCGGTTGATGTGTCGGATACCTAACACTAACAGGATATCCGTTACATCTCTTGAAAATGTGCCTAACGATGCGATTTTGTTTAAAAGAAACACATGTCAAGCCCGATTGGTGAATTTTTGTAGGTGGGACATACAAGATAATTTATTAAACAATATTAATTTACTTTATTAAAGAGTTAAGGAAAAATCAGACGATGTGTTATTCAGAGAACCAAAAACAAGAGTGAGTTGCGAGAGACAAAATGTCAGCTAACGCATGTGCAGGGGTGGCAGCAGTGAGGACATCTGGTTGTCGATTCACTAAAGCTGATAGTTCTTTTACTCCAACACATATTACACTTTTTTTTTTTTTTTAAATTGTGTTAGGTTTGGGTACCGTATTAGATATCATCCAGAGTCCGCTCCCCAATTGAAGCAAGAAACATTGTTACCTACTCCTCCCCTCACAACTCGAAAACTATTTTCATTTGACGAAATATTATTCGGCCAGTTTTAATAAATTGTACGATTGAAGGAATACCATTCGCATTCATAAAGTTTCTCAAGTCAGTGAGAGTGATTTGTAATGCAGTTTCCAGGGTAAGCACGATTTTTGCAGAATGCAGAAGTTTCCGATAACAACGCAACATTTTGTTCGATTAATTCAATTCGAAATGGCGTTATTTTACCTCGTAAAGTTTTAACTGTTAGAAAACAGTTTACTGAAAATAAACTACCAGTCTAAGAGCCCACATTAAATTAAGGGAGCGAGATACAACCGAAACAAAAGTAGATAAGTTGAAAGATGATGTAAGGCTGATGCTATAAACAAAAATCTTGCAGTTTATGGTTGCAGCTTTAGTGAATAATCTATTCGTGTTAACGATGAACACCTGCCTTTGCTGGCATCTGTTTGATTTTGGCAACGCGTGCATTGGGACCGGGCCACACACAAAACCCTCAACACGTGTTCAATCTTCAATGCGGACTTTGCTGAGAAAGGTGTGAAAACACGCCTAGTTGTATTGTGCACTTCCTTGCTTTTCCTTTGTCTCTACTTTGACGAGTTTAAGTAAAATCTTGATCCGAGTCTGCAGTCTTTAATAACTAAATACGCCAGTTTGTTCATAAACAAATCAAAATTCCACTTGATAGGAGTGAACCAAAGGCATACGAGTGAACAACACATTGTACAAATCCAAATGTGTAAATCAATGTTTATTAATTATTGTAGACAAAATAAATGACTGGTATAATATATCCCGTAACTTAATTACTAAAAGAGAAATGCAAAAACGTGCAGCTAAAATTATTCTTTTTGTTTAAAAAAAAATTGTTATACGTAAAATACTTTGACTTAATAACACTGATAAATGAACTCTATAAAATGAATGAGTAATTCAATATTAAACTGTATTAACTGTATCAACTGGTCTATTGCATGTTAGGCTGTGTGTACTGTTTTATGGAACTTTAATGTTAGAATTGTCTAAATGAAGGTAGTTTGTATGTATGGACGAGATGATGATGAGGTTGCAGTGAATTGAATCTATTTATCGCATTTTATTGTGGGACCATTAAATGGTCCTCCTTTGGATGTGGCTTTTACTAGTTGCGCCTAGAGTTCAAACGTCAATTATGCTGCGGCGGTGTACGAATGTTTTGAATGAAATCCGAAACGCGTAAGCGAAAATACTCTGACTTGGTGAGTATCCAATCGCGATACTGGTGGGGTATAAATTCAACTAGTTTCTCAGCTATTTCCGGATTCTTAAACATAATGATGTAGATGATGAGAATATTGATAGCTAATAGCAGAATGAATGTAAATATTGTCCTTAGAGCTGTACTGGATTTTCGCTGGACACCACTACTAGATCCAGAACATCCCTCAACCTTTGTTTTAGCCAATTTGATGTCGGTATTTGGTTTTGGTGAAGCATTTTCACCTTTAGTCTTTTTCGATTTGTTTTTCGATTTTTTGGCCTTTTTGGATTTTTGAACTTCTTGGTTCTTTGTCGCATCTTCGGCAGCTTCAGCAAGGGCAGTGTTTTCCAGATCTAGTTTCTCTTTGGCTTTTTCTACTTCTTCTTGCATTCGGGCCATACATTTTATCTAAGATGGGTTTGGTTTGTGTTAAAGAAGAAAAAAAAACAGCGACATTTAAATGTATTACCGTGTTTTTCGCTGAAATGTTGCATTCTTTTGCTGTCAAGCACAGTCCAACGATCTTGGCTAAAGCAGGCGTCAGTGGGTTTCCTTTCAAGTCTAAATATCTACAAAAATACAAATACATACGTAGAGAATAGAATGATGGTGGCGTTTACTTGAAACAAAAATCGTTTACCTCAAGTTGGTCAAATTGCCAAAACTAAGTGGCAAGTGCTCTAGTTTATTATTGTACAAGTCCAAGTGTCTCAAGTTTCGAAGATTTCCGAAATCTTCGGGCAAAAACTTAATTTGATTCCTGCTCAAATCAAGCCTAGTTAGATTGGATAGAGTGGGGAAGTTTTTCTGCAAAACCATGCATGCATATTGACATGTTATAAATAATATGAGTTTAAAATATACATTACCCCAAGCGATACCAATTTGTTGTTGGAAAGATCCAAAATAGTGACGCGTTTAAATGAAGCCTAGAAATAAGAAAAAAATTTACATAGAAGATAAAGCGTTGACAAGGTGTCGCCAGTCTTTTCTAACATACCAGATATCTGCTTCAAACACATTTAACGGAAACAACGAAAGAAACTGGGCTACGTTATTTCTGATGCTCTGAACTGCATCAACAGCAAATGCTAACAATGTCAGGATCAATAATGTAAGGAAATACATTTAGACGGACCTCATTCATTTAGAACAGCACCCTCGAAAAATATCGGTCGGTTATATTAGTGCAGGTAAGAAGGATAAAGAGTGAGCGATAGAGTTGCTTATTTGCAATCAAAATCGTTTAAATGCTTGCAACTAAACATCCAAGGATCTAAATGAACTTAGATGTATTGAACTATTTTGAGGTTGTTGTTTTAACTCAAACTTTTAACGGACCAAATAAGCTTAAAAAGTGAAGTCAATTATGTTACCAACTATAAAATGCTGATTGAAAGGGGAAACTACACGGAACATAAATAGCACTACTTTGCTAGGTTAGGTTTGTGAATTCCCTGTTCATCAAAATCCACCAAGTTACTGGGCCACCAAGTACATGGGAACCAGTCGATACTGCAATTGAAGAGCAGGAGAGGCCTGTTAACTGCGCGGTATTCGCAAAGAACCTAGATCACAGAAAACATAGGCGTTGTTGAAAGGGGAAATGGCCTAACAGATTTTGGATTGACTCCACCTCTTCATTTTCGCGGCTTTTGCATAAATCGTTGAACTCTATTCTCCATAAACGGAACACGACTCCAATAGTGCCCAATGATGATGCGGATGCAAGTTTTATTTCAACAGTGAACTGAGGATGAGTTGCGTGTGCAATACGGATCTATAGTACATGACTTAATTGTTCCTATAGCATGTTGTGATGTGCAAAATCGGCTTACATCTTGTAAAATTGTACTTTTTGCTGATGGTTTGTTGTTTTTGTAAGATGATAATTTGTGTGACTATGAGTCGAGATATAACCAATACTAAAGTTTTTGAAATCCATAGGTACAAGCTAAAACTTTATGTAGAAAAAACTCAAAGTGATGTTTCTCAATTGCAATAATAGCGACGTATTGATTCCAGTTTGCAAATATTTTGGAGTAATAATGTATTGTAAACATTTTGTGAAGCATTTTGAGTATTAAATAAGGTGGCAAGCAAATTGGCCACTTTCGCTAATAAGAAAACATGCTTTATTTAAGTCTGCTCCATTTTACTACCAAAATTACAATGAAAATATTAATCGTGGTCTCCAACCAACCAATCCGAAATGGAAAACTAGGTATAACCATTCTAATATTTTTTTTATTTGTAATAATTATTGACAAAAGTGCTTACTATTTCTCTGACGGGGACATCCGTTAGCTCCGACAAGCTCAAATCAATAGAATTGTCCTCAACTCGATCTTTGACATTCACTTTAATTTTCTCAACTTTTGGCATTATTAAACACGGGATATGGATAGGAGTTAAAGAGGAAAAGGTTTAAAGGTAAAGTTTTAATTTAGTTGAATTGGATTGGGATTGTATTTTATTTAATGAAGGATAAAATATAATTGAAGGTCAAGGATTTGTTTGTTTACGCCAAACCAAAGATCATTAAGAAACTAGATATTCATGGAACCACCCGATTTTCTGTGCAAATTTTGTAATAAAGTCTTCTCGCGAGCGTTGTCGCTCTCCAAATTCCTGGCTGTTCTGTAGTAACGTGGACACTACACATGCGTGTAAAAACACAAAAGAAAAAAATGGCCACTTTGCTAAACCAAACTGTTTATCATCCACAATCCACATAATATGATGGCCAAAGGCCAATGTTAAATAGGTGCCACAGATAAATGAGTTTAAAGGTCATCAAAAATAAGGCAGCGGTTATGATTAGAAAGGATAGGAATTTTTTAGACAATACCTAAGGCTAATCAAAAGTTGAAATCAATCCAGGGGTGAATAATACTAATGTGGTATTCGATTTTAATGTTCGTTTGGTCTTTGGTACAAAAAAAAAGAATTCAGAGCACTTTTGCGAATCTGGATTTTGATTTTGTTTATATTCTCGTGCAATTTTTCAACTACCTACAAAGAAAGGCATTTCATCGGGTGGTTCTATTTTTGTTAATTATTTATGTGCAAATGTTTAGAAATCAATCTGGGTTCAAATTTCGAATGTTTTAATATAAAATTTAGCCGGTGAATGGAAAACGCTTAGAAAAGTGTCGAAGGCTACACAAATGCTACACAAAAATGCTGGCCCAGACTGATTTCTAAACATTTGTACATAAATAATTGACAAAAAATAGATCAACCCGATGCAATTCGTTTCTTTTCAGTTGAAAAAATTTAATGAAAATTTAAACAAACTCCACTAGTTGTCAAACTCAAACGGACTTGTATTGGTAAATCTGAAGCAAATCTGAGATAAAATCCAGATTCGCAAAAGTACTCTGAAATCTGTTAAAGATAGCTTTTTTTGTACCAAACGAACATAAAAAGTGTTCTGAGAGCGCCCAATCGAATGTAGAAGTTCGCAGTCTTACTTCCATGTTTTTATTATAAAATCGCCTCCGGTTCTTTCTTCGCCAATCTTCGAATTTCCAATAATTCACACGAAACGTGATTTTTATTTTTACTTGCCGGCAACCAACAGAAATTATTATGCCGTGGAACACGAAGTGAACCAAAATATGAGATCGAAGGTAGGTATTCCTTCCAACTTTTTCTGTCATGATAGAATTATCTTTTTTGTGGACCGAGCGCTGAATGTAGCGTCGCCATTATAGTGAATGATTTGACCCGGTTGACATTTGGTTGCCATTGCCATGTATGTCATACACTTTTGTTTTGATTTGATACCTTTCCTACACATGTTTTAAAACTGAATTTTGCACATAAAACAAAAATAATTAGAAACACATCATGGGAAAACCTAAGCAGAGTTTAGGAAAAACAAATAATACCAACGCCAAGTCAAAAAATGTTCAGATGAAATTTAAACGAAATAAACCACAAGTGAGTAGAAAAAAACTGAAAAAAAATTTCGATTAGGATTTTAAGTTGTTTTATTGTTTTGAAGACTACTGGACTTCCTTAAGATGACCTGAAAATCAGTTATAGAATGTTTGTTACATAAACTAAGCATTAGAGAATTTAGTACTTAGTGTATGGTTTGTTAACTTGGGTACGTGTTGCGTTCTTCTTTCCACAAATTCTTTAGCCAAGTCAGTTTTGTAAGTTCTGCGATCCTATCATTGTTGAAAGGTCCTATTTTCATTGAATTGCTAAATTTATCCCCTGTAGGTACGATCAGCGCGCGACAAAACAGAAAAACTCTGTCATCTCGTCTGTCTCTCTCTCATATTCTTCCGGATTTCCCAACGTGTTAAACTTCTCTGCCTACTTTATTTAATAATAAACTAAGTTTTAGCATGCGATGCAACCATAGCTTCGAGTTAAAACAATAATTCCCCTTTTTATTTTACAGGAAAAACCAAAACCAAAACCGAAGCTAAATAAAGCCGCCGAACTGATAGAACAGAAAAAACAAGCGAAAATAGAGAAGGAACATAAAATTGCACAATACAAAAAGAAACGATTGGAAAAAACAAAGGTCATTAGTAAAAAGACTTCGCGAGGCCAACCCCTTATGAAGGACCGAATAGAGTACTTACTGAAACAAATACAAGAAATGAAACGAAGCTAAATCCCACCTAGAGACTACTGTATTCTAGTAAAAATAAAATCACTATTTATAAAAAATCTAAATAAAACATTTGAATCAAAGCAACCGTATATTTCGTTTTTCAATCGGAAAATAAATTCATCAAAATTTGTTTCATCGATAAATAATATATTTCTAGTCCAACTTCATTCAATAATTTAAGAATCCTTTCCACAAAATGGCCCAAAATTTCCTGTACATGTTTGAATTCGTTGTCGACGATCTTCTCATTACTCGGCCAAATATCTGCGCACCAGAAGAATACCCAACATGTTGCGAAATAACATTTCGATCGCATGTGTTTGTTTCCATTTGCGATAAAGAATTTGGAGGCTGTATAGACACAGCCAGCAAAAGTGGGAAGTGTTGTCTATTTTCCCTGGAGGCACCGATAAAGAAAACGGATCGCTTACACCTTCATGTGTTCAAGAAGCGAACAGAGAAGTGCAAATTCTTGATTGGGGCTACCGAGATTCCCGTACACAAAATCTTTGATAAGGTAACTAGTGACTTTTACACGAAAAATCCCAACTGGGATGCCCATCTAAAGGATGATGCCAATGCTTCGACTTCTAAAAAAAACAAGGAAAAGGTAGTTGTTGACAATGATTGTGGCGCAGGAATATCGACTGAGCGGAAAGAGGATCTCTGTACTACTTACGAGGTTAACAAAAAGCTGTTGGCATTAACGAATATGACAGGAGGAATGCAGACTGGAAACATAGTTTTGATAATGCGACTGGCGTGCATGGGTCCGACAATTGTGACACCATTTCCATTTGGCAACCAATCCACTCCCCCTTGCTGTCCGAAGTTGAGGGTGCCGTGTGAGAAGGAAAAAGTCGCGGATGTAGCCGTTTGCAAGCGTTATTTCAGTTCGAATGCAGAGAAAGGTTGTGTCTGTGGCGAATGTGAAGATGATTCCGACAGGCGTAAGTACTATTATATACGTGAATGTTGTCATAAATATTTTGTTTCAACAAATAAGCTCCGTCGCAATGTGCAAATTCATAAAGACTAGCCCCCGTATTAATAAACACTGTGTAAAAGTTATCAACTCGTTACTCAGCAGTTACGTAAAATTTTTGTATGCTATCCCACGAGTTCTAGCTAACTTAAATGTGCAGATTTGTTTATTAATACGGGGGTAGATGTTTTCTCACGGCGTTAACCGGAAAGACTAGATACAATTATAAATAAATAGAAGTTAAGATGGACATCATGAACAGGAATGTTTTTTAAAAAAGTCCTGGATTTATCTACTGAATTAAAAAAGCATTTATAAGTAGTTTATGTGGTATTTTATGAGGAGTTTTCTAGGGCACTGTATCCAGAGACACTGCATCTCAAACACTAACATTTTTGATAAAGTAACGCAACGTCCTAAATTGAACTACATGAGACATGCATAGAGGCCATTATCGTCCTAAATAGATTTCACTCTTATCTGTTTATTAATCTAACCCAATAGGCCGTAAAGAATCGTCCAAACGAGAAGACAATTACAAGCGACACTCTAATGGAGACAGTAATATGAATGCACCTAGAGGTTGTCCCTGTCCTGATTGTGATGAAGAATGTGAAAGAGGTACGTACCGGATCAATACAATTTTTTTTTTGAAAGAACGTACCCTTGTTTCATAGTTGAAGCGTTCTCTGATATTACCTAGTGAAAAACTTGGATAGATATAAGCGTAAGGTTAACAGCATTTTCATTGAAAATCTAGATGACGCCTTAAAAGACTGAACTCCTTCCAACAAATTTCGTTAAGGACTTCGGGCACTTCAGTAGTTGTAGGTAGTGTACCCTTTCCCTAAGCATGCATTTAACATAGGTATTTTGTTGACAATTATACAAAAGTAATATTTTAATTCGAATTTGTCCCCTTCTCCACGACATATTAAATTTCACCTGGAGAGGCGTATTGGTTAAGGCCCCGGTCCACCCACTGTAGCGCCACCTAAGTAAGTAACCTTCGAGCAATAAATAAAGTCATAAGCTTAGAATCCTTAAATAAATCTTTAAGGATATGGGTCTTATTTTAGAGATAAAATTATCCTCGAGTTGTTGCCATTCAAGAAAGAGTTAAACAAGCTACTGTTGCTTTTTCTCTTGCAAAAAAAAAAGAAGCATATTTAGTGTCCAAGCAATATTTTTCGAACTCACAATGCGAAGTTTTCCATCCAAAATTACCCATCATGACCTACAAAATATTTAGTGTGAAGGAAGTGTCTCCTTCCGTTTCCGGATTAGTTTGGCGTTTTTCACGTATGCTTCGAATCGGTCTCTATAAACACTAGTAGTCGCACACTGTCAGACATTTCTCAGAGAGATGGTGGAGCAGTTCACTCACTGTTGCTTCGCACATTAGTTAACTCACCAACGCTGGGTAAACACGTTTTGCATTGCAAATATTATTTAAAACTTTAAAATGTAGTAGTTCATTTCACATGCTAATACTATGTTTGAAGGCAGTGTAATTATCATTATGTAGTAGTTATTCACCAAATTTGAAGATTATCTAGTCAGTGATGGCTTACACCTATCGCATTCTTTCGATGACAAGGGTATTATTCGACTGAAACACTGACCAAATAGTTACGGATTTTTAGATTTATGATATGCATATACATATTTTTATAATAAATAAAAATTAAATACATGATAAAACCGTTGGTAACCCAACTCAGTCATCAGTCTTCTGAAAGATCATGTTTGTATGACGATGCATTTTAAATGAACTTTGAAATTTGGCGAAGATTTTTTCGCTTTGAATTTCGTCATTTATTATCAGTTTCTTTGTGATTGTAAGGAATAAACAGAAATAAACGCCGCCCTTCAGAAAAATTCATCGAAAAGTGATTAAATTACTTGCGCAAATGTTTAAAAGCAATGACGTATATCGCCCGCTATATTTATATAACTCAACAGACTTTCAGAAAGTTTTTATTTCACAAACACATTAAATTAGTTACACACCAAATTCGCTTCACCGAACTGTGAACATTGAATACGTATATAAGGTGTCTTCTTTTGAGGTATATAATTTTGAAATGATGAGGAGGTGTTACTTTACTAAAAAGATCATTATCCGACAAACCTGGACAAGAGTTTGATAACATTTTGATGTTTGACGTTCGGATGTTCATGTAAAACGTCAACTAGATTTTTCTCGACTAGGTAGATATAGGAACGCGTTGACTAAACACCTTAAATTATTTTTGCATATTCGTTTATTTTGAATTTTGACACTTCGAACTGTGAACTGAGTATGCAGGCAGGATAATCTTGACCAGAGACAATGGCCGCATTCAAGAATCTAGTCATCTTAAGTCGACTAGATTGGTCTGGATAAGATGTAACCTGAACGCAAAAACTAGATTGGTCGGGAACGTTACGTTTTCTACGTCAGCCACATATGAGAACTGTCAACTTAGTACTCAGTCACGAATTTCTCGACTAGATTCGTCGGCTACCCCTCCATAAACGTCAACTGAAACATCTGCTCTCACGACCGATTTCCCCCAATCAGAGCCGAGTTTCATCTAGTGAGAGAGCTGTCAGACTTACTAAACTAGATACTTGAACGTCCCCAATACTTTGTCTATGATCTTGACTAGATTTGTTGGCTACTCCTCCATAAACATCAACTGAAAAAGCTGGCAGCTGTCAGACTTACTAAACTAGAAATCCGAACGTCCCTAGTGACACTACGGACCAATCTAGTTTTTACGTTCAAGTAACATCTAGAATAGATAAATCTAGTCCACTTAACACAACCAAATTTTTTAATAGGTCTGTTCCTTTTCTTTTAAATCTTACGAACTTTTACTAATTCTTACGAATTTTTACTCAATGCCGTTCCTTCACTCGAAAAATTCGTAAAAGACAGCGTCATCGAGAGAGCAAGAAATTACCCCTCCACTGAGAATCTTACTTACTTTTTACTCAACAAATTTCTTGGTCTAAGAATTGAAAAAGCTGTCAATTAACAGCTGATTCGAAATTTGTTGTTCTATTTGACATTTGTTTTGATTTCTTGTATATTAAAATGGTATCAACAGGCGGATAAATAAAATTGAATGATCTTCTTAGATTCTTTTGGTGGCGACGAGATTCTTCCTCGCTGTAAGGAGTAAGAAAGGACAATCTCCTCCGCGTAATTTTTAATGCTGTGCCGCTTTTTCCTCTTCTCGAGTGCTTGTAGTTCAATCAGTACAAACTCTTCCATATACTCGGATTCATGAATTCGATTAATTCCGAATCACATTCATTGCTAGGTAGATAAATCAACTAATGTTGTTCGTAAATTAGCAAATTTTTCGAGTATATCAGATATTTTAACGACTTTTCATACACACAAAAAGTGTCGTTTTTCATAGATTACTACAAAAGCGTTCCCTAACTCTTTCGCAAGTGTCTCTCTCTGTGAGAAAATTTATCCCCACCATTGCCATTTTGACAGTCTTTTCCATTCTTACTACAAAAGTAAGGGAACAGACCTTATGTGTCCATGGCGTGTGGCATGCCATGAACAAGTCATCAGTCAGCTGTCAAATTGACTGTCACCCTGTATAATTCTGGATCGTAATCGTACTTATTTCGCTTGCTTCCATTTTTTCCCGGATATAAGTTGTATGCTCCTGTGAAGTTAAGAAACTTTAACGAAATACTTTTGCTTTTGCATTAATTCTTCTTTTTTGTATTATTTAATTCTTCAACTTTAACTCATATCAGGCGTTTCATATCCGTTTAACATTTATAGCTTTTATGAAATTCTAGTGCGCTCTTTAGGTACTTAATTCACAAGCGAATTACATGCTTTTTGTTTTCGTTTCACATTGAAGTATTAATTGGGCTTTGGGCGATCTAATATTCGCACAGGAGGCAACTGGAACATTAATCGTCTGCTGGGTCAAGTAGAAACCTACTTACCGGGGTTTTAATCAGTACAAATGCCTAGATAACGCGGTATTTAGCTAACCAGCTAGTAGTTGAATTAGGTCGTCCTCCAGCTATGGGCCCAAACTATGGCGAGGTCTTCTTCTACGACATTTAGCCTCATTCACGACTTAACCCATTTTTCATCCGCAGAATGCAAATATTTTTTCAGGCTTGTGCAAAATTGTTAGTTTTGGTGTTAACTTTTGCAAAATCTCCTCAAGTATTGTTTTAAAGAAGCTATATAACAGCGCATCACCTTGTCTTAATCCGTTTTTTATATAAAAGCGATATGTACTGCTTCTGACCTTAATAAAGCAGCAGCTTTTTTTCTCGTCGTTCCACACAACCCGACGAGTTTATCAGGGCCAACAGATCGCTTGTAGACTTACAAATCGGTGCTGGTAGGGGCGAATCAGCATAAACATGAATTGGTATATGGAGTGTTAAGAAGGGAGGCGCCTGTATAATTGGCACTGTTTAGAGGGCCTTTCTTGTGGACCAGGAAAAATATTCTCCGCGACACTTTTAGTGTCCAGGGTCTATACTCTGTATCTCGTTCCGAAAGTAAAATTTTTCGAAAACGAACCTTTTCTACTCTGTATTTCGAAAGTGGAATGAAATGTACTTATGTCGCATTTAGAATTCCAAAATTATTACAGAGTACCTACTAAAAAGCGGAAGGGGAAAGCTATTTTTCGAACTTACAATTTTCTACAAAAAATTTCATATTGTGACCTTCAAAATATAAAGTGCGAAGGTTAGAAATGATTATTAGTAAGGCCCTCTGAGATTTCATTCATCAGGGGTTTGAGTACCTTCTTTTGACAAAACCTTAGATATAGCGTTGACTCATGCTGTCGACCACGTCGTCTCCTTAAACAGATTTGTCCTCTGGTGTCAATAATCATGTTTGACTTTAGCTTAGATGTTCACATTTTTTTTTTTGGTGTGAATGGATAAAACTTCTTATGTTTCACCGTCAATCTTAAATGGTTTATTCTGAATAGAAGCGAAATTTCCCTAGTCTTCGCTGAATAAGAGTCTGCAGTATTTAATTTTTTTTTTCGAAATCCTACCAACTGTGACTCTACTAAAATATTGTAGTCATCTCTGCTCGTCTTCGTTCGGGGTTTTTTGCCTTGACACGATCTTTTTACTTGCCAGCAAAGCTTTACTATACGGCTTCATAGGACTGCTCGCTCACTATACAAATACATATCTAGTGTATTTCTGACAACATATCGGTCACAGAAATATTGCCAAGGTTACACCGAAATGTAAACATGTCTTCCCTTTGTAAGTTAACTAAAAACATAATCGAAACAAAGTAACCTCTACTATGGTTTGTTTGTAGCCACTCCTTTTAGTATTAAATCGAAAACTTCACAAGCGAATACATGAATTTGCTAGTTTATCTTTGATAAAAAGATGTTTTTGATCGAGCGAAGTCAAGTTTGCAACAATCAGTTGCAAATCAGTTTACCGGCTACCTATATCTACCAATACCTATACCGACAACTCATTTTCGTTTTCTCTTTACTTGTTTTCCAAGAACAATGTTGTAAATCATCTGTTTTTATCGTTATAGCAAAGGCCAAGGCTCTTCAAAAATTGAGACATCTTGTGAAAAAATATGGGCCCCCTCAATAAAAAAAGTAATAAAATATGTCTATATAAAAAAAAAAACGAGCACTTTAAATTAAAAACCAATCAACTAAGGGTATGTTCTACGATCTATAAGCCAATTATTATATGAATATCTAGACATACTGTAGTATGTGCCATTTTTTTTCTTTTTGCAGGAGACAAAGACGAAGAAGAGCATTCGGATATAGTCACTAAACCGTGTATTCTCTGCCCCTCAAAACCTGAATATGGACCCGAAAAGTATGACGAATTCGAGGCGAACTTGAATGGTAGCGGTCTTACGATACGTCTTCTTAAGGATAGCCATGTCATTGGGGACGTCTGTGATGTTGAACAAGACGACTTAAGTGAAATATATTCCACGGGCAATATGACTTCCAAAAAAAAAGGTCTCCTATCTCTAATGTGCGAAAATGTTAATGAAAACACCCCTCTGATTCGAAATCACATAGAACGAAAAACGGGCGGCAAGATTTCGAACAACAAAAGTCTTCCATTGGTGCGCGGCAATATTAAGTACTCAGGAAACGATTCATGCTGTGGAGACAGTATCAACATACCGCTGTTGAATAAATTACCGTCACCAAAAACCCTGGACGCGTATCGTAAGACAACGAGCGACATTAGAAATTGCTGCCTCCAAGTGCAACCAAACGATATAGATAGCACATTACGTGGCATAAACGCAACCGCAAAGAAGAAAGGAATCGAGGTAAGTTTGGATCGTTTGTGCTCTATATGTTGTGGTCTTAAGTAGTGCAACAACTTTCATTTTATGCGACTATATGCGTGCAGCGATGCAAGCAAAGAAAATGTATTGGGATTAAAGTTTAGCGGTTGTGTAACTCTATTTCCATTTATAATTTCCATTTGTGATTTGTGTGAAAGAGCAGGCTCATTGGCATATTCAAATCGTTAGTATATATGTGTGGAATGAATACAAACATATTTCTGCCAAACATTTTAACATGCACTGACTCATGCGTCTGCGTCCTGTTATCTGTAGCAGTTGGTCGTAATCGTATTGACATGGAAGTAGCGGTTAATGGGATGGAATAAAACATTTTTTACTTAATAAATGTTTGAAAACATAAGTAGATCAGTTATTTTAACAGTTTCATTAGGGATGTTCAAATATCTAGTGTAATAAGTCTGACACCTTGCTGACTAGATGTATCCAGTCGATTCGATTGAAGAAAAGAATTGCCCTTTTTATCGAAGGAGCAAATCTAGAAGTGCTCTTTCTTTGTTTTCTGTGTTTCATTGAAGAAAAAAAGTGTACTTCCAGGTCAATTATTAACACGACAGAAGTGTCCGTGATGTTTTTAAAGAATTGCCCTGAAAAGCAGATCAATTTCGCTGCATTTTCTGTGAGCCGCGATAAATCTGAGATCTGAAAAAGATTTTTGGTGGGCCCAATGGAAAACACGACATAAGGCGTTTTTCATTGAAATAATGAAGAAAATTTGCTCAAAATGTTTTCATTTTCCCTCAACCAATCTACATTGTTCATTTTTCATGAACATTTTAAACAAATGTACACTTATTCCTAAAAAAAAAATATTATTCACACGTAACGAACAATTTAAAATTAAACGGATAAAATTCTATGAACTCTGCCAGCAACTTTGCCCACAGCGGAAGTGTCTCATATTTCCTGGGAGTGTGTTGGTCAGCCGGAATTTTTGAAGTTTCGTGACATTTGTCAATACGATTTTCTATGTAGCGATACTAGCGCACCAAATCGTGACCACTCGGTAAAAATATAGCTTGTAGGCTAAGTAACGGGAAATCGGCCGGAGTTGGTAGTCTCAGTATTGTCTACTTGTCTTATGTAGGTTTAAGTTCTAGTTTGTTTGTCTTAATTTGAGGCCATTGTTAGTTATAACTTGTATTAGGTAAATCAAAGTAAATTGAATTAAAAATGCAAAATAATGCAAATTGACTCGGTAAAATTTGAGCCCGGGAATAGCTTTTTAGAATAGATAATTTGTTATTTGAATTAGGTTTTTTTTAAGCTATTTTTATTAGATTAGGGTTATTTTACAAGTTAGTAGCGCTTTTAAGGGTTAGGTAACAAAAATCACAAAAAAAATAATAATAACGTTGTGCCGTTGCAAATTCAGAGACAGAAGGCGGCAAAGAGTTAAATAAATCTGCGTTGTTTTGGCTGGGTTTTCCTACCTTTCGAGTGTTGTCAATTCTGGGTGTTGCTACAAGGGCTTTCCGCATCATAAAAAAGTACTCGTAGTTCTTGTTCATACTAGTAACTTGCCCAATTTTAAAAAGCTTTTAAGTGAGTAAGTATTTATTCTATCTTCAATGAAATAACTCAAACAATCTATCACCGGGTATTTCGTATATCAGGAGTCACAACTATTTGTAGATATTTTAATTTTCATTCGAGGATATGCCCCGCCAGTTGCGTTGAGACCAAAATATGTTAATTTCTTTCTGAATTTGAGGAGCTCTCTGATGGAGATTTTGAAGCACTGCACTGTCAATCATAACCGAATAGGCTGATGGGAGTTCATACTCATGATGCGATCCTGAGTAAACCTAAGGCTCACGTTACAGTGCCAAACTTGCAATACAAGTTATAATAAAGTTTGGTGGTACCCACTCGTGCACTTTACTCTTCTTAAAATCTCCTTTTCAATAATGAATTCCCATGTTTTGGCAGGTAGGAGGTTAGACTGCCTTTTTTTATACTGAGCTTGTATCCCAAATTCGATAACGTCACTTGAATATTAATCGGTCTATGCTTTTCAAAAGGTTAATTTCATTTCATGTTCTCTTGCAACGGTTAATTTGTGTACGCATATATTTATTTATAAGTTACGAGTATTTGAAATGTTTGTTTGCATAGTTTGTTCCAGTGGTATGACGTCAATTGAACCGCAATTGCCGCCTTCACGATCAAAATAAAAATAAGCCCGCCTGATTCAGACAATTTTAGGTTAATTTATTCTTTATAGCAATCTCATCTTTCCACCTTTTCGAGAATTTACTTCTGAGAATAAGAAAATAATGGCACGTACCATACATTTTGTTTGACATTTGCCGTATTTGGAATGTTCTGTTTCAAAACAATGAGGGGGACTGCATTAAACATACTGCTATTATCTTTCAACTTTAGGAAAAACAAGTTTAAAACAGTTCTGGTTATAAGTAGCTACTTCAAACAGTTTTTTTTTTTTTTGAAAAAAGGAGAAGAGATTTTATCACTTCTTCATCTTTGACCCCTTCTAGACTGAATGTCAATAGCTGTGAAGTAGCCGTCTCTGTTGCTCTCTTGAAGGTGGGATGAAGGTTAATAATAAAATCTCTAAAGTGGCGGCCATCGCCAGAGAGTCTGTTCATTGCATTCTGCATTTTTGTTTTTATTTGGGAAAAGGGGCAAAAATTGGTCTAATTTACCCCCTACTTATATCTTGGAGAGGTAAAAGCTCTCATAAGAGTTCCCCTTGCATTCAAATACTTTTCAGAATCCTTTCTGAGGGCATACAGTAGTCATAATCGGCTTTGGCGGAGCAACACCGTCCTATAACACTTTCCCCAATTCAGCTTTCTTTAAGAATCTAAGGATGAGACATTATTTCCTTATCCTTAATAAGACTCACAGTCCATCCAATGAACATACTAGGTCCACCTACTTCCATCACGATATCAAAGCAACTTTTCCTTACTTTTTAGGTTTGCTACAAGACTTGTGATGACCCGGACACGGACGTTTTTTTGGTAAAACTTGGAAAGAAAAATCCGTCACAAAATAAAAAGAGTACGATAGAAATAGAATTACGAACTCCAAAGGAGCCTACCACCATCCGTGCACAAAAATGTACAAAGGAAACTCAAGTCGATGAAGCAGTCCTCGATGTCAATTCTAAACGAAAAAAGGGGAAGGGCAAAAAGGGAAAGAAGTTGTAATTAATTATTTCAAACTAATCCACTTTAGAGCCGAATAAATTCATATTTACAAAAGTACTCGTAGTTCGTGTACATACTAGTAACGTGCCCAATTTTAACAAGCTTTTAAGTGAGTGAGTATTTATTCTATCTTCAATGAAATTACTCAAACAATCTATCACCGGGTATTTCGTATATTCAGGAGTCATTTTCATTCGAGGATATGCCCGCCAGTTGCGTTGAGACCAAAATATGTTAATTTCTTTCTGAATTTGAGGAGCTCTCTGATGGAGATTTTGAAGCACTGCACTGTCAATCAAGTTAAGGCTGATGGGAGTTCATACTCATACTCATGGTGCTGCTTGCAGATTATTGAATGATCTGAACGTTTACGACCTTTTTTTTTTTTTGGTGACTTGCAAATTGCATCTTCTTCTCTAGTGTCCATTTTAGATCCAATTAAAGAAAAGAATTGAAACCCTTTGCCGTTGTAGCTCATATTGACAAAGCCTCTAAGAAGATTTTAAATACTCGTGTACTCACCTATAGAATCTAGGAATTTGTAAGCAGATCTGCGATGCTCTGTTCCTGCATCGTGAAGCAAGGTTGAAATCAGCGTTGCCACTAAAATCTTTAGCAAATGTACGTTAGCCAACAATGTAGCATTTTCAAAAAAAATGTAGTACCTGTTTTTTTTTTCTATTGAAATTTAAATTAAGTAGTATAACAAACAAAATATGTTATGTTTCTAAAACAGTCGGACACACTTGGAGTTGTTTTGTACTATTATAATTGGAAATGTGTATGGGCAAGAGTTCTTGTCTGACAAGCAAAGTCATATTGCAAACAAATGACTTCTGACAAGCGCGACAAAAGCGTTTGCCAGACCTACATTCGACCCACGAAAATTGGTTTTCCCAATCCTCGCGATATCTTTGTGTGCGAGTTGAAGATTTGCACTATGCCAAGTTTTTAAATCTATTTATTTAGTTATAAAAGCAAAAGGGGCAAAATTCGAACTGTTGTTCGTAAAAAAGTAAAATGGTTAGACGCGATCTTAAGAAATGTAGTACATTAGGGTAACCATGTAGTATGTAGTACGGCGTGGAAAAATCCAGCAAATATGTAGCACAGTACTACATATGTAGTACTAATGGTAACGCTGGTTGTAATCAAGAAGCACTGTCCGAAAATCGAAAACTGAAGGTTAAAAAGCTTGTGATATCTATAACATATACGATATATAAAGGGTTTTCCAATAAGAGGTGTTATTGTGAATGACCCGCTATTTCGGGAGCTGTCACCTTTGAAGCTTTTATTCTTTGACATTTGACAAGTAGAAACTACGCCATTACTTAAAACGGAACGATACACGCTTCAACAACGCATTGAAATTATTAAAATTCACTACAAAAATGGTGAAAATCTTGCAGTCACAGTTCGCAAAACTAAAGCATTTTTTGGTCGTCGTGAAGCACCTTGTCGGACCGCAATACAGAAATTGGTGGAAAAATTCGAACTGTTGGGACAAGTTAGTGATGTGAAGAATAAAACCCGTGCGACACAAGCAATGAAACCATTGATCTTTTACGGGAAAAGTTTCCGGACCGTGTTATCTCTCGAAGAGGTGATCATAAGAGATCTTGTGATTTAGCACCTTGCGACTTTTTCCTTTGGGGCCACGTGAAAGATAAGGTCTACGCCAACAGCCCAGCGTCGATTCAAGACCTCAAAGATAAAATTCGTGAGGCTAGCGAGAAAATAGGGCAGCCACTTTGCGATTTGGTTATGGAAAATTTCAAAGAAAAGGATATGGTCCTGTATGCGTGCTCGTGGTGGCCATTTGGCTGATGTTGTTTTTCATTGTTAACGGCATACCTTCCTCTTTATTATGAAATAAACATCCGATCATTTATCTCAAAAAATGACATTTTTCTTTGAATACCAAAATAACACCTCTTATTGGAAAGCCCTTTATTTAACAAACGTAGCATCTTTACAAAAAAAATCGTAAACTACTCCATTTGTCATTCTAGAAATTTATTTTTTTGTAATGCAAAATATGTTAAAAAAAATCAAAAAAACTTGCCTGACCAAATTTATAACAGGCCTGCCTAAAGGCACCAAGTGAAAAAGAACAGAAACAGGAACAGAAAGTTTTTTCGTTCTGTAGTAAATTCTGGTTCTGTTTACGTTGCTCGCTCAGCTAGACAAAACTGAAACAGAAACAGACCCATAAAAACATGTCGCTGTAGCAAAATTTTGGGTGACTATTATATTCTCCTCTTCGTCTACTAAAAACTTTTTTTTTTCCATTTTTCGTTTGTTATTCATACGTGGTCATCAAAATATACAATAGTACGATGCGAAACAAACAGCCAGATGACAGATGCAGGAAAATGCAAACAAAAAAAACCTCTCCCCCCACATTAAATTGGTATTCAATGTAGACTTGTTTACGTTCTGTCGTCAAACAGCCATTTTTCTGTCGCTAAATTCTGTTGCTGAACAAATTATGTTCTGTTCCTAATTCTGTTTCTGTTGCAAATGTATGGGATTCTCTTTCTATTCCTGTTTCTGTTCTTTGTCACTTGGTGCTTTAACAGCTGACAATCAATTGAAGCTTTAAGAATGAGAAGGGGTTAAGTGACATTTTTGAAAATTTTGATGTTTTTTTTTTTAGGGAGATTTATGGGCAAACAACTTTAAACTCATTTTAAACGCTTCAATTGGCATATGCTGTAAAAAGTATGACTTCATGAACCACAAACGGCAAAGGGCCCAGACATATGGTGGACTACTAGTGGATGTCAGTTCCATACAAGCTCTGCCCAAAATATGACGCCAACATAGCTAGCACTCTTGGTTCAAAGCGAAAAAAACGTGCAGCAAATTGCCAACCATATTGGATTCTTCCATAAAATGCTAAAGGCACCTATAATTGGGTAATAGTAGATTTCTTCAAACGATTGAAATTCAAATTGTTGCGGAATGTTTTACAATAGATGTCGCATCAAAAATGTGGTAGTTCAAAATTTTTTAAATAGATGGAACCAACAAAATTTGAACTAAAGATAGTTTTGTATTGCATTTATTGCCCCAAAAATTCCACAATTTTCGTATATCTATGGCGAATACGTGTTTTTTGTTGTTTTAAATTTTTTTTTTTTTTGGAAACATCACTTTTGCATATATTTCAATCAACAAGGTTTTCTCGACAGTTTTACACATTTTCAAAATTATACTTTGGATAGATTCAATGTCCTGGAGCCGCTAAATCAATTGAAAGATGGAGAAGCTGCAGGATCGAATGGAATTCCCTCCGAATTTTACAAATATAAGTAGGACAGGGGATCAATTGAATAAATTTTTTTCCTTGATCAACTTATAAGACATGTAGGTATTCAAAGCTGTTTCAGTCTCCCGCATACCAATAATTAAGCCCATAAAACCTACTTTATTTCTGCTTTTTATATTGCTTCCATATTATTCCGCTTTGAACCAACAGCGCTAGCGCTAATGTTGGAACCAACGCGAATTTGGCTACTAGCTGTCCATATGGCCCTGCCTATAGAATCCGTTTGCATCTGTAGCGTCGACGGGTCGGTTAATATTGACGTATATTTGACGGAAGGAGCAGTCATATAGAACCAGTCGCATACGGTGACAGCCAGTGTTTCAAGTACTCTATCCTAATTTTTCCCACGAAAGGAGGTAATTTTTCCCTTTTCACCAATTTTCAATAATTCCCTTGATAGGTATTTTTTTGCGAAAAAATCCAACTCGTAAAAGTAAAATTTATATTATAGTTAAAAAAAATAAAATTACCTCTGGTATAAAAATCGCAGTTTGTTAATAATATTACCTATTATAGGCTTTTTGTCGTAGAACATTTTGGTACTAGAAAATGTTGACAAAAGGCAATGTACGTCAGTTCATTCAGTGTGTTGATAATGGTGAATTGAAGATACATATTTTGATGAAATATCAGCAAAAATTTTCAGTTTGAATAATTTTTGCAGCTTTTTATTTTTTCACACGGAAGGATTTTCTCACAAAAAGAAGGAAAAGTCACGATATAAGAATACTGGTGACAGCCGATGACAGTGTTTCTCATGCTTGCAATATTTCCACCAATGAAAGAGCTTCCTCTCTCACTGTGACAACTGTCAACCGGTACAACTGACAGAAAATTAGAAAGTAAACCTACCTACTTTATCCGTCGCATGCGGCACGTGCGCTGCTTATGGGTCAGCTTCCATGCTGTGTATTCTTTCAACCTGTCATTCGAATACCGCAACGGATGCGAGTGTTATTTGTTATATAAAAAAAAGGGGACCAGCGGCAAAAGGATTGCGAGTTGGGGTCTCAGTATTATTTGTCTAAGTTCTATGGGTTGGTCCCTTAATATGGGTAACAAAGTTTGGTGTACCTACGTTTTGTAGACTCCACTCAAATTCTATTTCTTATTTGTTGTAAAAAAAATTTCTGTTCGAAGTAGAATTGTTATCAGAAATCTTTTCAATTTGAATACAGTATTAAATTCTATACTTCCTTTTCATTTGCTCAAAAATAAAATCTCAGACATATAATGGCCTCGAGTCCTTTATGGACCTTTTAATTTTTCATACAATATATCTAGCATTAACCGGCTATCAATACGAATATCGGTTTTCTGGATTTGGAAAAAGAAGTATTTTCAATGTACTAAGGCTCAATAAAACCACCACCGTCCGCTGCCATAATTCTTTCGCTTTCTTTAATAGGTCTTTTAATTCCTAACTGGCAAATTGACTTTGTTTGCTTTTTGACTTTGATTTGCGTGTAATTTAAGGCGGTTTTTATGTTTTTATGTAGACAGGAAGCAACAAAGATTGCGTAAATATTTTAACAATTTGAATTCATAGTTAAATTTACATATATCATCATTTTCTTGTTCGGTTATTTGAGTAAATAAATGCGAGAATGGTCTTTTATTTTCCACTTAAGTAATTTATTCGAAATCAATCATCTAAAAACTTTCTCCTTGACACAAAATAGTTCGCTCCCTAATTGGTCACTGCAAGAAATATCTTCCACTAATTTTTTTATGTGTGAAAAATAGACGCCATTAAATCATGGAAATGAAATGTCGCCTCGCCTTAAAAGTATACAAACTATGCCATACTGCGCTTTGGTCCCCAACTCCGCATGAAGGTATGCAAAAATATGAACTTCTATGTAGCCCTTAGAGCATAACTTCACAACGTTGTTTGTATCTAAACCTTCAACCTTTTCAAACGCGAGAAAACTTCTTTTAAATTGTAGAAACCGAAACCTTAATCCTTGACAGTAAATAACTGAACCTGCAATACCCAAACAACACTGGATTCCCCCTTCAGAAATAATTTTTCCCAGTAAGAAAGTGACCGGAATTAACGGAGATCGAAAGCTGTAATTTCAAAGATAAGTTTTGTCGAAGGATGTACTCTCTCTCTATATATATAGATTTCCCCACCAGAACGTTTTAGTCCTACATCGCTAATCAACTTGAGCTCATCTGCACCGGGCCTTACTAATAATCATTTTTAAATTTCACACTGGACACTTAAAATGATTATGGTGTCGCGGACAATCATCACAATGAATTCGTTGAGATAAAGCGTTGCAATAGCTCGATATGAAGTTTTGTAACAAAAGCTCTCATATCAAACGACAACATTATAAATCAGTGATCTTGTACACTCTGTGGACAGCTGCCCGTCAGCGAAGATGCTGCATCAATTTCCACAGATACACTCAAGCGATATACACACAATAATTGTTTACATTTGCGTTACTACTGAGCATCGATCGCCACGCGAGACCATTTCACCAACTTAGTGTTCCAACGGCTTTCTGACGTTCAACATGGCGAATGCTATTCCAACCGAAATCTGCTACAAGTGAAACGTCTTTGGGCCAGTTCCAAACGAAGTTCGCTGATATCTCTGGCACGCCAGCAGGTGGCTGTGATATAGAATCCATATATCTGTCGTTGTGTTGGTCGGTTGTTTGCGCCGTGCGTCGGTCGCCGAGATCGTAGTGCATAATGAAAAGTTACTTGGAAAACCGGACCACAGATCTGCAGAGAGAAAAATAAAACATTCCGTTCGCGCATCCGCTCCGCCACAAAGTGAAATAGAGCTTTGCTCAGAGTGTGTCTGAGCTTTTTTCAAATATCTATATTAATTCCACCGGTTAGTATAGTGATAACCAAGATTAATCAATTTGAATGAAAACAAAAATAACGACGTACACAATGAAATTGATTAAAAAAAAATTTGCCTATCACGGAAATTAAGTTTTATTTAGAAAGTGACGGAAGGACTTTCCCAAATACTATTTGCGTATTTAATTTAACTTGATACGAAACAAACCACATTTTTAATTTAGAAATTTGTTTGGCCGCAAGAGCGCTACCCGCACATGGAGAAGATGATTCGTGTATTAATTTACGGTAGCCTACTGTTGATGTGTATTATCGAAGCCAACAGCGGTAGCAATTTGCGGTACAAAGACGGTAAGTTTTTTTTTTTTCTGTAATTGTAACAGGATGCAATTGACGACCCCCACTGTTTTGCTATATTGAGAGATCTGTATAAAGAAAAATCCGGTTAATTTAGGTGAAATGTTGTTGGGCAGCAGAGTTACCAATATTTTCAACAGAAGCCAGTTCCGTACATACTGATACGACTGGCCCTTATCCAGGGTTCACTGAACTGTTGAATGTCGTCGAGTTTGTACGTAAATAGCTTTCATTTTTGCTGCTTATGATTTGAGTGGGGCGATCGAAGCTAATTTTATGGTCTTCAAAGTGTTCGGTTTACATTGAAAAATGTTCGAGCCTGGGTTAGGGTAGTTTTTTATACGAATAAGGAAAATAGTTTGAGAACTGAAATTGGTTTGATTCACCACACAGCGCTTTTAAATAAATGGACAATGTGGCCCTTCGTTCTTAAGCTACGATTACACATGCCACTCTTATTGTCAAATTTTGACATGCCGACGTTATTATGACGTTAATATTTGTCCTAAATTTGTCACTACTGGCGTTTTCGATTGAAGATCCGAGAGAATTGCCCCGAAATTCAGAATTGCACTTTTCAATGAAATTCGTTGGAGCACTTTTGTAATAGTAGTAGACACCATATGAGAGATTTGGTTTTCTGTTGCTACTTTTGTTTTGTTTTCTGCAGTAATAAATACAGCCAAATCAATATATTTCAATTTAAGTTTACATTTCGCACGCATAATTGTATATTTTCGGATCACATAGCGAAAAATCAGTTTCTAATAACACAACAAACACTTCGATCTGACATTTTGTTAGTATGTGTTGGTGAGTTCAGGGCAATTCTCTAAAAATATTCCGGACACTTCTGTCGTGTTAAGAATTAACCTGGAAGTGCACTTTTTTTCAATGAAACATAGAATGTAATTCGAAAGAGCACTTCTAGATTTGCTCTTTTCACAGAAAGGGCAATTCATTTCTTCAATCGAAAACGCCATACGCATAAACTAAGTATTAAATAGACCGTCAGCTCTTACAACTTAAGAGAATTTGCCTACAAGCTGTTTTCCGTGTTTCTATGTGGCAAAGTATGTGTGCCATGTTAAAGTAGATTAGCCGCACGCATACACTCGCACATAGGAACCTGACAGTTGCCAGTTCAATCTGTGGTAACATTGGAATAAATTCAAATAATTCAATAATTCAAGCCCGTTATCGGTGGGTATGGTGTGGTGAATTTAGTACCAAATTATATTAAAACGCATATTAGGATTTCTTTCATTTTACCTAGATAATTGTACGGGATGTTTACATTTTTGTTGTAAACAATGGAAATCAATAAACTATATGAATCATTGACAAAAATAAAAAAAAAACGCTTATTAATATAAAAAATATCTGATTACTAATGATTATGAATCGTATAAATTAAAAGAAAATTGTAAGCAGCAAAACTTAAATGCGTGAGACATATCAGGGTACAAATCAGTAAACATGTTTATTTCCAATTTTGCTTGTATACATTTTGAGTTTCGCTTTTTTCCGGTACATTTTAAAGAAAATAAATTTTCGTTGATTGTGTTTATTCGACTTTTTCGTTATAAATGAACATTATTCATATTCTCGGCTGACGTAATTGATTTCAAATGTGATTTCATTAATTATGTCAATTGTTCCAAATTTTCTAATAAACAATTTTTTTTTTTTTTTAATAAACGGAATCTTCATGAAATGATTATAACTAAAAACTCATATTATTTCAAATCTTAATATTCGCAATCAATTATTCTCTTTGCCGTTTTTCTGTGGACATTCACGGTGAAAAAATATTTCGTCAAAAACAGAAAACGAAAACAGACACAATAATTATAGGAACAAAAATATCTTATTTTATTTCACACATCATTCATTTGTTTATTTATGTTGATTACATTTGCTATTTTACATTTTGGAGAATATCTACATGTTTTCGTGGTGAAATAAAACAACGAGCTTAAACTCTCAGAACGCATCCATCAGCTGACAGAAACTCACCAAATACACTAACTCTCAGTCAGTGCTCTCAGCACTCTCTCTTTATTTTTCACACGAAGCGTGTTAATTTTTCCCTTTTCACTAAACTCAAATTCCCTTAGTTTTGTTTATGGAAAAAAACACACTTTTAAAAGTAAAATTTGTATTGTTCGGAGAGAAAATCATATTAAATATTAATGATAATTTTTTGATAATAGAAATTTTTGCTTAAGGCAAATCTCTTTTTTATGTACATTTAGTGCGTTGATATTCATATTGAAATGTAGTTTGACTGTTTTTCTGCCAGATTATTGATAGTCCCACAATTAAGACATTTTTTCCTCTTACGCAAGAAAGTTTTTCAAAAATTTAAATTCCCACGAAGAGGTAGAGATACCACAATGCAGGAACACTGCTGAGTGTCAGAATTTTATTACTCCTCCCACCTTTTAGAAATTCTTTTTTTGCTGCTTCACATGTATTCACAGATAGGAAATTTAAGAGAGAATTTTATTTTCAAAATTTGCGGCGGGAATCGGGTAGGGCGCGGGAGCTGACCGTCTATTTAATACTAAGTTTATGGCCATACGTGTGATCGCCTGTCAAGTGGACGCAGCGCACTCTCACGAAAGACACACGAGTGACCACCGAATGGCCGAATTTTTGTGACGTCAGCATGTCAAAATTTGCCACAAGAAATGACACGAGCTAAACAAAAGCACCTTGTGTCTGGGACGAGGTGTGGTGGAAAACAAATGTTAAAATCATACTTAACCTGCTGCTTTTTAAAACTCAACTTTGCTGGATGTGCTCAAATAAAGTTAATCAAATTTCCAAAATCTAAATAAACTTACAGTAAGATTATGTCATCAAGTTTTGTGTTTCAAAAACCGATCTTCTACGTCAACGTTGGCGAGCAGTGCGAAGTTAGTTTCGTGAGATTCGGAGATAGCGTGTCTAAAATAATAAATAAACTGTTCGGGAGCAACTGGTCCAATGAGAAAAAGTACCCTTTTCTGAAGCTATTCTGCAAATTTAGAAGGTTCGAAATACTAAAAAAAATTGTGGCAGGCTTTTGAAAAAAGTGCCAAAGTGCAACTTTAGTCGCGCAACGGTCACACTTGTTAGTCCTATTGCCAAAACTATGCGATAACTGATAAATTGCAGTAGGTAACAAAATCTGTTGACGCGTTTTGGGGGACTCCGTGAAAAAAGTACCCCAGGAAATAAGGCCTCAAAAGTAAAATGAGCTGCTTTGTTACAAGCGCATTTTTTTCAGCTATGTGGCTTATTTTTTAATAAAAAGAAAATTGGGTCCCAATAACATTGTTGGAATCTTATTTCATTGGAGCTTTATGCAATATGAAATTAGGCCACACTTGGAAAGAAAATAAGCCCCAAATTGTACAAAAGTATCTAAGCGGACTTTCTAGCTGTTAGATTGATCTCTTAACTAACCGAGGGTATATTGAGAAATGTGTCCATAGCTCCTGCGGTGTACCTCCAAGTGCACTTCACAAGTTTGTTTGTTTCGTCGGATATTAATCGTGTTAATATTGGTTTTATGTAGTTTCAACAGGACGGTGAATAGAACACGGCAGCAACAATTGCCGATTTTAAGAACAAATTTGTTTGCGGCGCATCTTTAGCGAGATTGAGACCAGCTTAATTGCTGCAGCTATACTAAGTTGAACCTCTCGAACGAACTCTAGCCGTCAAACAAAGACGTAGAGGTCGGGCTTACTTGTATTATTTTTAGAACATAACCGTATTGAATTGAAAATACAACTTGTTGTATGCTTTTTATCTACTTACTTTGTTGGCTACATCTTCGGCCCAGGAGTTATCAATTGTCCTTACCTAACTAATAATATCAAGACCTCGCTAGCATCTGCTATGCTGTTGCAAAATTGTTTCCAGAATTTTATTTCTGATTGCCTGATTATGTTTTTGAGTAGCTGTTTCCCTATTCCACCATTTCGCTTGTGTTTTATGTGGCCAATCGAACGTGTTTTTTTCAAGCACGCTGGATAGAAATAAATAAAGACTTACTACTGTTGTCATTTAAATGTGCTTGATCGCAGAGAGGAACCCTAACTCTTTCTATGCACCCAATCCAAATATAGTCTTCCTTGGGCTTCTGACTTTCGGACAAGTTTATACTGTAAAACGAAATGCTTGTAAATAATTTATTGTTTCCGAAAGCGCGTAGCCCACTCAAAAGATCCACCGTAGACTTTTCTTTCCATAGTTAAAAACTCCAACTATTTGAATAAGCTTTATTAGCATATCTATATGACGTTCATGCGGTATCAAACTAGTTGTTGCCTGTCTTGTGGAATTAGCATACCATTTAGAAATTGTTAATAATTTGAATGGGATGCTAAATGACTAAAAAAAAACGAAAAACCTTACCCCCTTGGCGAAAGTTCAGATTAACAGTCTCAATTTGTGGTTTATTCACAAAAATAAATAGATACTCGTAAGTAAATGCTTTCTTCATAATTTATTCAAGTTTTTGTTTTTTTGCAGTCCAATATCAAGGCCAAGGATGAGTAATATCTAAATATGTAACCTAAGAATTATACCAAATTGGTGCAGTGACTTTTATAGAAACATAGTTTATATAAATTATTTGGGATCTTCTAAGAGATATGTTATTACTAATTTAAGGAACGTTTTGCAATACTTCGAGCAAATTTTTACTGCGCCACTCAACTAGAGAGTGCCAAATTCAATTTCTGTGGTATTTATATTATTCATTCCTATTCGTGTTGTGTGGTGGCTGTGCGACGAAAAATTTAACTTTTCTATTTTAACTTCTCAAGTTTAAATTTATAATGTCGTTTTGCCCAAAGTGCAATAACCAAATTATAAACATTGACACTATAAGTGCAAAAATTGAAAACTTGTTTAGTGAATTAAAAGAACTCAAACAATTAGTTTCGCGCTCAATACCATCAACGAAACCACAAAAAATTGTTACCCGCTCTCAGTCCAATGGAACTCGCGGTTCTCCCATTGTCTCAAAGAATTTATCCACTAAATCTCTTTCAACCGTAAGTAAACCGTCGTCGTCAACTATAACGCTTACACCTCGTGCTGCTGCTAAAACAACATCAACCATCGCTGCTGCTTCAGATGCACACAATTTAACTGCTGTTAATGTTGCTGCCGACAACAAGCCCTCCACGGCGGCGTCAGATGCTTCTTTGGAACTAACCACCAGCATTATATCGACGCCTAGTGTTAGTGTTCTGAATGCAAAGATGAAACGCCAAAACCATAATCAATGCATAATTGGAACAAACGCTTCTGTCTCAAATGCACATATACAAGTAGTGAGGCATCTTAAATGGTTGCATTTATCATCATTCAAGCCGTCAACCACTGCTGAAGCTATTGTTAGCTACGTGTCATCAACTTTCAATGTGGATCCCTCTATGTTCTCTTGCCATCGTTTACTAAAGAGTGATGCCGATGAATCCCTGCTTAAACATATAAATTTTAAGCTGGGTATAGCTGAAGAATTGCTACCACCTCTTTTGCAATCGGAAAATTGGCCCCAAGGAGTTCGTGTGCGCACTTTTGTCTTTCATGCAAAAAACGAAAAGAGCCCACATCAACTATTACAAACATAGATCAACACCTTCAAATTAATATTTTGCCCGCATACGCCTCAGCCACCGCCTTTGCAATCAAAAAATCCACCGCTAATGCCGAAACTATTTCCAACAACAAATCAACAGATGCCGACACAGCCTCCACTTTAAATACTGCGCATGCTCATGCCGATGACGTTGCGTTTGCAAATCGTTTTCGTTCTCTCGCCTTGTTCTATCACAATGTTGGTGGAATGAGAACAAAAGTAACAGAATTTCTTCTTGCCGTTGCCGATTGTGCATATGATGTTGTTGCGCTGACTGAAACCTGGTTGCACAATGGTATTTCCTCGTCTGAATTGTTTACAGCTGACTTTGAGGTCTATCGTAAAGATCGGTGTTCGATTCAAACTGGTTGTGAAAGGGGAGGTGGAGTTTTACTAGCTTTTCGTTCGTGTTACAAAACAAAGCAGTTAACACTTCCCACATCTACAAGCGACATCGATCAAATTTGCGTATGTTTGGATTATCATCAAGGTCGTGCTAGTAATGGTTTTATTTCAAATGCATTTCATATTTATTTCTTTTTGTCATACATTCCACCTAAGTCTGATATTGAAATTTATGAAACTCATATATCGAATGTTAAAAGCTTAGTTGATAATTTAGATAAGAACTCTTTTGTAATTACGTTGGGTGATTTCAATTTACCTTATTTAAATTGGATTTTCTTTGAACCAGATAAGTGTATAATGCCATTTAATGTAACTAGCAATGTAGAATTCCAAGTCGTTGATGCTATGGCATCAATTAATTTACAGCAAAGAAATCTTGTTCCTAACTCACTCGGTAGAATATTAGATTTAGTTTTTCTTGATAATGATATTGGTGCTTCTGTTGTTGAATCTGCATTCCCATTGTTAGATAATAATTCACACCATACGGCTTTAGATGTTTCTCTAAGTTTAAATGTTGCATATTCTTGGAATTCAGATGCCAAAAATAATGAATATAAATTTGATTTTATTAATGCTGATTATGAATTAATGTGTAATTTTTTTAATGAATTTGATTGGCAATTATGTTTAAATTCTGACAACTTAAATTCTATTTTTGTGTTATTTAGGAGCATATTAGATAATGCGGTCTCTAGGTATGTACCACTAAAAAAATTAAAGCCTCAAAATAGTAAGCCCATTTGGTTTAACAAAAGTTTATTAAGGCTGAAAAATGCCATGCTTAAAATGCACAAAAAAAGCAAGACAATTCCATCTTTACACGGCAAATTTCGTCAACTAAGGTCTGAATATGAATTTTTGAAAAAATTTATCTTTAGACAATATGTTTGGACAATCGAATCAAAAATTAAACAAAATTCTAAGTCTTTCTGGTCTTATATTAATGAGAAACGTAAATCTTTTGGTATTCCGGCGTATATGGTTCACAATGGTGTTACTGCCAATGATATGCAGCAGATATGTAATATGTTTGCTTCTTATTTTCAGTCAAACTATGAGGACAAATCTCTTGTTTATAAATCTACATTGACTCTTGCGTCAAGTGTTGATTTAGGTTGTCTTAGCATTACTGAAGAAGAAGTTCTTTCAATGTTGTCAACCTTAGATCAAAGTGTTAAATTAGCTCCAGATAATCTGCCACCAATTCTTCTCAAATCCTGCAGAACTAGTTTAGCTAAACCTCTTAGCATAATTTTCAATAAATCATTGGCCAATGGCGAATTTTTAGATCAGTTCTAGTTAGCAAGCTAGAACGCTTCGGTTTTCATTCAAATATTTTGAAATGGATTCGCAGCTATTTAGAAAATCGTATACAATACGTAAAGATTGGTTCTTCTATATCTACTGCTGTCTATAACTACTCTGGTGTTCCTCAAGGCAGCCATCTTGGTCCTCTATTATTCTTACTCTTCATCAATGATCTACCTTCCTTTATTAAACACTCAAATTTTCTTTTGTTCGCAGACGATCTTAAATTATTTAAATGCATTGCTTCTGTATCTGATGCTTATGACCTACAAGATGATATTAATAATATCACACATTGGTGTAATCTTAATGGTCTGCAAATGAATATAAGCAAATGCTCAGTTCTTACATTTTACAGAATTCTCTCGACGGTAAATTTCCAGTATTCGATCCAAAATGAAATTCTAACAAGAGTGGAAAGTCATAAGGATCTTGGTGTAGTCTTTGACCACAAGCTGAATTTTTCAATGCACTATGATTACATCATATCACGTGCAAATTCATTATTTGGTTTCATGCGTCGCAATACCAAAGAATTTCAAGATCCATGCACATTGAAGACCTTGTTTAATTCTTTGATAAGATCAAGGCTTGAATATTGCAGTATTATATGGAATCCATATTGCCAAAATAACATTTCACGTATTGAAAAGATTCAGAAACGGTTTACAAAATTTGCTCTACGAAGGATGAATTGGAACGGTGATTTGCCAGTCTATGAAGCTAGATGCACCTTATTAGGTATTAAGCCCCTATATAAAAGGCGAATTTATTATGCGGTCTTATTTGCGCAGGATGTTCTAACTGGACACACTGATTGTCCACACCTGCTTTCTTTGTTTTATGTTTATGCTCCGTCTCGTACTTTGCGTCCAAGAGACCAGGATTTCTTTTATGTTCCTAGACATTATACAAACTATGGATTAAGCGAACCTATATCTTCTGCATGTATTTTTTATAACCGTTATGATAATTTTATTGATTTTAACATGAACAGATTATATTACAAAAGCTTTATAATGTTTTTGATGTGAGAAATTATGTACATATATTATATTAATAATTTATGCATAATGTTATTGCATTTTATTTTACTTCTGTAAATTAAGTCTATGAAAGATAATGTTCTTGTTAGACGTAAATAAATAAATAAATAAATATCTATACCTTTTTCGGTTCTTTCACTTAACCAATCTTAACAATTTAAGTGTCAAACGAAGGAGATTTTTCTGAAGCATAAAAATATGATTTCTACTTTTCCAAAATATTTGCAATTAAAAATCATTGAATTTTGCAATGCGAGAGTTTTTGCACTGGCCCCCGAGATACTGGGAACGTTCGAATAAAACCTGAATTCCAATAAAACCTGAAATACATCTACTCAGTCAGCTGTCAGACTTACTAAACTAGGAATCCCCAATATTACGGGCGATATGTTTTCAACTGATTGAATTTGACAGATGCCCCTTTGATTTTAGACTTAATGAGGGGTGACTCGAATCTATCTTTTTCCTAATTTAAAATCATATTTAATGCTCTATTTTATATTAATCTAGACTGACAGCCCTATTACGGCTATCAAATATCAATTATTTGCTGCTTGATAACATCTATCAATTCATCGACAATTTGGTATTATTTTGATAATGTTTACCCAATTGTGAACGCTAATCAAAATATCATTGAGAATGGGTTCTGTTTTGAAGTTTGACGTTTCTAATTTGTATTTGGTTTTTGTTTTGTGGCTCAAAAAACAACTACCGACGACATTTCGGTCTAAGGTAGTTTTTTTTAACAATAAAAACAAGGAAATAAATTTTATGATTTGATTTAATAGAAATTTTTAATCGCCCGAATATTTGATACGTATCAACAAGAAATTGATATTCATCAAATTTTTTGACAACCTTAATACCAAGTTTATCGATAAAACTATTTACAATAGATCTTAAATCTAATACAGTTCACAATTCCTCAAAAATGCTGATAGGTTGATAAACATAATACCGATTCATTCATTTTGTTGATACGTATCAATTATTATCAAATATCGTGTTGATATTTGATAGCCATAATAGTACTGTGAGAGTTGATTTTTTTTACAAAAGGACTATTCACATGAGCGCGAATAGGCGACTTACGACTAAATCAATTTCATTGTATTTATGAATTGAAAATTGCTATTTTTTAACAAAAAGAAACATAATATTTAATTAATCATCTAATCATACAAAAAACAGTTTCTAAATTGATTTAAAAAGCGAATATAGAATTCTTGTCTCGAACTGTCACAATTTATTCACAATCCACATAGTACAGTCGCTATCCACAAGCCCACGAATGAAAAATTCGTTCGAACTTAACCTTTAAAAATGAAACTGAATCTGCGACTAAAAAAAGTTTTCATGTGAGTGATGTGTCAGAAACTACGAATATTCGCTTAACCGCAATTCGCTCTCATGTGAATCGATGTAAACACACTTCGACATATACCTACTTAAATAGGAGATGACCGAATTTGGAAACAAATAAACATGCTTCGAGTTTTTAATGACGAGTTTAATGGCACATTTTGACAGCAGCTGTACTACTGCTGCTCCTACTTCTACGGAAGAAAGTTACTTTAAGACTTTAAAAAAATTCGTTTGGAATATCAAGAAGAACTGGTCAAATTTTATTACTAGGCCAACTGTCCATGCAAATTTGTCAACCTAAGAGAAATTAGTTTTAATTTAAAATTAAATTAAAAATATCCTAGCGTGATTTCTAATAATTATGGATTCTAGAACAAATTAAAACATTCATAATACATTAAAAAAATGCATACAAGGTTAGCAAAAAATCCACCGATCACAGCTTTAACCTACGATGACGAGACAGCGAAAAAACATTCGTCTAATATTTCCAGCAGAATGCAAATAAATTCAACCGAAGTGAACATTTTGAAGTAGGTACCTACTTTGTCAGACCAATTAGTATCGGAATAAAAAAGTTGAACATTTTGTCTATCGTTCGATAAGCTTAAGGAAGTATTTACATAAATCCACGTAGAAGTCGAATCTCCACGTATATTATTTTATTTTTGCCTTTTCTTTGTTCTTGATGGCCCATTAGATTATGTATTCCATTTAACAAATTAACAAGCTGTAGATTTTATGTAAAAGGAAATTCTTGATGAACTAAACCAGTTAACGCTGTTTAAGAAACTTTTTTGTTTTCTAATCCGATCAGGTATGTTTTGTTTACATATTTTTTCAGGGCTGTTTATTTCAATGTACGACAGTAGCTGTTTTTTATTATCAGCGTGATCTGATTCGGATCAGATCACGAAAATAAAACAGAACGGATCATTGAAAAGTTTAATTCTGGAATTGTGGCAACAGTTGCTTTCAAAAGCAAAACAGATAATACAGGGTATTTCAAACTTCGTATTGCCAGCAGACATCTTGCAAATATTCTTCTCAACGTGACGTCACACAAGGCACATGTCATTTCACTTGCAAAGTCGGGGGTGTTACCATATTTGAATCAAATTTGCATAATTTTTCTTTTCAAATATATTTTTGTGAAACAAATTTAGTTTTTTTATGTTCAAATATGCAACACATGAACAATATTTTGCTGCTGCCGCTTGAGTTTATCTTGGCATATTAAGGTGTATCCAGACCACCGAAACATTTCAGAAATGTTTATGAAATGTTTCTGAAGCAAATCGGACAGATTTTATGAACATTTATAAAAGATTTCTGAAATTAATTTACTCTCCCCCGTATTAATAAACACTGCGTTAAAGTTATCAACTCGTTACTCAGCAGTTACGTACAATTTTAGCGAGTTAAATTAGCAGCGAGTAAAGTTTTTATTCCTGTAATTTTGGTCTTGGCAATCACGCGACACATCGGACACAATCGGACAGATTTTATAAACATTTATAAAAGATTTCTGAAATTTATTTTTTAGCCCCCGTATTAATAAACACTGCGTAAAAGTTATCAACTCGTTACTCAGCAGTTACGTCAAATTTTTGCATGGTATTTGACGTCTACTAGCTAACTTACATTTTGCATATTTGTTTATTAATACGGGGGTAAAGGCTTATGAAATATTTCAACTTTATCCTGTTTTGGACTAGAAGATTCAAAGCTTTTCTGGGCATTTTTATTTTATTTAAAAAGAAATAGTAATCGAAAAACAGGAAAAACAGCGTTCACTTTCTGCAAGGATACTTGTAAAACAAAAATTATTTCCCCTCATGATTGGGTAACTGTGAAACATTTCATAATATTTTTTTGGTGTCCAGATCCAAACCAGCAAAACATTTTTAAACATTCCATAAAAATTGTTTTGTTTAATAAGTGTTTTAGAAATATTTATGGGACATGTAGGTATTTCATTGTTTATCAAATGTTTGGCTGGTCTGGACATACCTTTATAGAACGAGAAAAAACAACATAACTCGGAATACGGACAGGGAGTTTATTCGAATGCGAAATAAATCAATTGATTTTTTTGTGTTTCATTTTTTAGTCTGGCAACGTGATTGTGTGGCTATCGTTTACAGGCACACCAACATTTAAAAATAAAACAAGCCACCTAGTCGGAAATAGTAGAAATAATTTTCAGATCATGATTCGTGATCTCGATGAGAAGCAGGATCATGGGCTGTTGTTGTAAGTGCATGTAAATCGATGATCTATATGGATCATAGCTGATAATAAAAAACAGCTAGTGTTGCCATAAAAATATTTGGACAAATCTGTAATTACGACAAAAAAAAATTTGAGATTTGGAGATCTGGAGATTTCTGGTTGTTCAAAGTCTGCAGCTAGGTTGAAAATCTGTAAGATTCAGGCCAAATCTGCACTTCTGGCAACGCTGTAATATGGCTATAAATGCGTAATACAACCGGAGTACAGTAGGTCAAAAGGTCGCAATTAAACAATCCCTTTCAAATCATAAAAATAATACTGCATATTGAGGAAACTTTGAATAATTCAATGAGGACTTTATTTAAGTTTGGTCAGAGATTCACTGCTCTCTGTTTTTATTTTATAACGCACTTTTTACACTGAAGATTTTTAAAAGTGAAGTGAAGTGGCCTGCATTTCGAAATGCTTTTGGTGACCTCGTCAGTATACGAACCCGCACGTCCATATCTGCCTACAGGCACTCTTACCTAAGTTTTCTGAGACTTATGGTATGACTTTACACTTAAAAAGTGTGCGTGTGAAACACAAATCTATAATACGAATCTTTGGTCAAAGATCAATCCAAAATTAGTTCAGCTCATGAATATAAAATCAAGAAATGAATGCTTTTTGTATTTCCTAAAAAGCAGTATAAGTGAATGTTTTGGCCCGAGCTCCACTTATGGGAGGAATATTCGAAGTCTCGTCTAACCTAAGCTTCACATGAAATACGGAGCTGCCATGTTTTAAATTCTTTAGTCTGCAGTTGCAAATTTGCAAAAAATGTCTTAAAACCTCCAATTGATTTCTTATTCGCAAAATAAAGTTGTGGCATAGATTCCAAGCAGCCATCAGAAATGCCGCAACTGATATGCTTGGTTTCACCAAACCACCTCCACGAAACCACTGGTTCGATGAAGAGTCCCGGCAGGCACATGCGGCAAAACAACGTGCCTATGAAGCGGCGCTGCACGGAAAGACGAGAGCAGCTCGCTTGCTCTACAAGCAAAAGACGAGGGAAGAACACCGGCTTCTCCGGAAGAAAAAGATAGGACATGAGAAGCGTGCAATCGAGGAAATAGAGAGATGTTACTCCAGGAACAATGTTCGGAAGTTTTACCAAAAGATAAAAAGAACGTGTCATGGCAACAAGACCCGAGCAGAAACTTGTAGAGAAGGGCAAGGAAACCTTTTAGTGGAATTCTATATAAATCGATCGCAATCGCACAAAGTCTATACACGTACTAATCAAAAATGACAGAAAAAGAGAAAATTAGCAAAATAACGAGTAACGAGCAGTTCCTCTCTTGGCTCGAAACAGCTCAGAGAATTTCATCCGGCAAGTACTGATAAAAATGTCAAATGCGCAAAATTGACAGGAAAAAAAATTCAAAAATCCGTTGTAAAAATCAATTGTACACAAAAATAAAATATCTGAAAATAAAGAAAATTCGGTGGTGGTCGAATGTTCTCCTCGAACGTTTCTTATGCTGCAAAAAGGTAAGTTATAAATTTTTTCGTGATATGGATTAGATTTCAAAGATGCAAAGTGGCTCAAAGTAGCTCGAAGTGTATCCACGTACTTTGGAGTATATTTTCAGCTTTCTGAGAGAGTTTCGGTCAATTTTTCGATTTTGACAAATTTTTAGTGGTTGGCTCGTGAAAGTACGCGAACGGACCTAATGTAAACATCAAGAAAACCAAAATTCAATGATAAATGATAATGCTAACGTGCCCGAACTTCCTGAACGAGCAACCAAGTAATCTACTACTAGAAAATGTGTTCTTTTTAATTTTTTTTTTTTATCAAATAAAGAAAAAGAATTGAATGACAAAAATTGTTGTTGAAACTTGTTTCGATTTTATCAGTTTATTATTTCGAATTCTAAATAAATACCGTACATATAATCCACTCGGAAGGACATTTCTGTCGTGAGATGTTAACGGATTCATAAGAGGACGGGACTTATTATAGGGAATAATTTGTTGGCGGATAAATAATTAATGTTTTTTTTGATCACTGAATTCAGTAAAAATGAAAAACATACATTCAATTAACATTCATTTATGTGAACCAATTTGGATTTTCATTCACATAAATGAAGAAAAATTATTATGAGCCAGTTACCTCCAAATTTATTTATCTATTTATTCACTTAAGTGAATATTGACTCAATCATTTTTAAGTCATCATAAAGATTCATAAATAATATCAAAAAAAAATTTTATTTATCACTAATTAATTATATTCATTTTAGTGAATGTTTCTCCAATCATTTATCAATCATTTAAAAGATTCATAAATGAAGGCCCATTTCTCAGGAAATTGGACTGAAATTGAATCATAAATGATTTATGATTCATTTTTGAAGTCAAATTTTTGCTGGGAAGGCGTCTTTGTAATTTACATTCACTGATCCTCAGAGTTACAGCACTCATTAGTGTTCTGTTTATAAGTAGCTTCTTCTCATAATTGTGATTTTAATTGTTAATAAATTAGAAATGGAGAAAAAAATCGTAAGTTCTTCCACGATTTTTTCAAATCAGCTACACAAGAAAAATGCAATGCAACAAATTGTAAAAAGTAATTAAATTATGTAGCGTAGCATAAGAAATAAGACACTTATGCCAGGCTAAATTTTACGGACTAACAGCGACGAAATTTTCCATATGAAATACCCATTGAGACCTACAAAATATTAAGTGTAAAAATGATGATTAGTAAGGCCCATTGTTTTATGCAGCTATCTGGAAAGTACTAAATTTTTTCTATGAAACCAATACGCAAATTGGTTCGTTTGTTTTCATAGGACTTTTAAACAAATCACCCAAATACAGATATGAACAGTTGATGCGCGCCGTTATTTTGCTAATCTAGCAAACATTGTTCAGCCATTCGGTAAATTTGGCTCAAAATTGGACTCAAATCGAGTTTATTTCCATATTGCTAATTCGAGTGTAGTTATGCCACAAACACCCAACTCTTATTTCATTTGGATCTAGCATAGGGAAGAGACCTTAAAAGTCAAATTAAGAAACCAAAATTATTCAGAACATAAAAATGCAATGCTCGCAAAAATCGGGAAATGAAGGCATCAGTTTTGTAATAAAAGTAGCAAAAATGTAGCAATAATAAATATTACTTCACTACTTTCTTTTTTTTAATCGTTGGTGACGCAATACCAATCCTGCGATCTAATAAGAATTGATGTTGTCCCAAAACGGGCTTCACAAAACATACGGCCTCTATGTCATACTTGTTAGCCAAAACTCTTAAATTGACCGCACAAAATCGTTCCGTCATGGCATTATAACACCGCCAAGCAACAGAATAATCTATTTTTAGAGAACGATGATGATGAAGGTTATACCTGTTGTATTATTCAACATTCTTTCCATAGACTGTAAAGTGTATAGGTCGATATGTATCCGATCGAATTGCTCGATTTATTTGAAACATTTTCAGTGGGTAGCACTCGTTATGTAATTGGTTTCCCGTTATGTTTTGCTGTCAGATGAAGTGATGCGATACCCGTGCCTTCCCCTATCAATACGTGGGCAGGTACTATATATAATTATATTTATTATATTAAATGTTGACTGTGATTTTAATTTTAAATAAAATTGGGTCACGTGAAACTTTCTTTTTCATTGCAAGGTTTGTAGGCTACACTTTGACGCTCAGATCCTGATAAAAATATGACTCACTTGAAATATAAGAAGTTGGGTTTATATTACTCCAATAGGCAGTGCATAGTTCTATATCCATTTGCTTTTCTTAAGAATTTATGTGTTTACCACCAAAAATTTAAGAAGCGGTTCAGTGACTAATTGCAATTAATTGTGAAAATTATAGATTGGTGAATGGTGATGTTGAGATTAGATTTTTGGTTGTGGGCTCATTCACTTTTACCCATGAGGCTACAATTAATTGGTTCAAATTTGCAGCTTTAAATGCGAATACTTTTCTTGAGAATACATTTTTGAGAACGTTAAGAAATAAAAATCTGTAGGAATGGAGTTATAGGAAGCATTTGACCGAAGATAAAGTGTGAGCTCTTAAGTTTTTAAAAGATCCAAGTTTCATTACATGTTTGCTCTAATTCAGATAAAAAGGAGCTCAAAGTGGCATTTGAAAGAAGTGTTAAAAGCAGAGACAATACTGAGACCACCAACTCTGGCCGATTTCCCGTTACTTAGCCTACAAGCTATATTTTTATGGAGTGTTCACGTTTGGTGCACTAGTATTCTTACATAGAAAATCGTATTGACAAATGTCACGAAACTTCAAAAATTCCGGCTCACCAACACACTCCCAGGAGGTATGAGACACTTCCGCTGTGGGCAAAGTTGCTGGCAGAGTTCATAGAATTTTATCCGTTTAATTTGAAATTGTTCGTTACGTGTGGATAATATTTTTTTTTAGGAATAAGTGCACATTTGCTTAAAATATTCATGAAAAATTAACAATGTAGATTGGTTGAGGGAAAATGAAAACATTTTGAGCAAATTTTCTTCATTATTTAAGGCAAATTTACACACGAAATCGAAGTGAATGATATCCAAAAGCGAAAAATACACAACCATGTGTGTTCTAATATATTTCTAGTATATAGAACATCAACTTTAGATAGTTTTACTAACCAACCAAATCAAGTTATTCGCCTTTTAAGAATTTATAATAACTAACCAATGGCGTTCAGTAATGAAAAAATGTGGTATTCCCGAACTCTTTCACATTTTCCCACGGTTGCCGAGGTTGGCAGCATTTATTTTTGCATTTTTTGTATGTTTTTGCATGTCACACGGATTCTGTTTTGACATAACACCGATAGGAAAACAAAATGGCGAATTTGAAAAAAAACTGAGGGGGCCAGCTGCAAGAGGATTGTGAGTTGGGGGTCTCAGTATGGTTTGTCTATGGTTAAAAGTACCTGCTTTTGGATTTGAGTGTGATTTTCTGTGTGAACACAGAGCGGTATTGAGCAGTTATTTTTGATAAAAATGTATAAAATTTATTTATTTATTTGTCACCAAAGAACAAAAATCTTTCATAGACAGAAGGCCACAAAATTAGTACTTAAAGTTACAAAAATATGATACAAAGTAAACGTAGAGCAAACAACTATGACTGTACATTCTCAAGCAATTTTCTTTTTATTGAGGAAACTGGTAAATTAAAATCGATTAAAACGACATTTGCATTATATACTAACATTAAACCATTAATTGAGGAAGAAAGACCGTATTTTGTACGAGAGTGGCCTACACTAAAAATTGGCAAGTTACGTAGGTCGAATGACCTATCCAATCCAATCCAATCCAATGATTCTAATTTAATTTATTTTAGTCTAGATAAATAAGGGGGTAAGTTGCTAATATCAAGCCAAGGAAGTCCTCTAAGAGCGAATCTTAAAAATCTTTTTTGTATAGATTCAATTATATTTATATGAACTCTATAATACGGACACCACACAATAGAGGCATATTCTAATATAGACCGCGCAAAAGCGCTATACAGGGTCTTGAGAACATAAACATCCGAAAACTCACAAGCATATCGCCTTAACATTCCCCGTGTTCTGTTTGCCTTGTTTGTGATGGACTCAACATGAAGAGTAAATGATAGTTTGGTATCTAAAAAAACGCCCAAATTCTGACTAGATAAACACGGGGAATAACAATACCATCAAAGGAATACGTATACATGACAGGGGATTTACAACGAGAAAAAGTTATGACAGAACACTTAGAAATGTTTAAAGAGAGACTGCTTTTAGAGCACCATAGATGAAATTTCTGAAGGTGTGAATTTAACAGGTGGAAAGGGCGATTATCATTTCCCGGCATATAAATCTTAAAGTCATCCGCAAAAATCAACAAAAAGCATTCAGGTATAAATTTAGCGATATCATTCACAAATAATATAAAGAGTAGTGGTCCAATATGACTTCCTTGGGGGACGCCAGAGGTTACCGATATATTTTTTTCGAAATATGACCACGAAACTTAGCATTTTGGAGTCTATCCGAGAGGAAGGAGGAAAGCCAATTTGAAAAGAAGACTGGAAAACCGAGTCTTGTAGGTTTATATAACAAAAGTTTATGGTTAACTCTATCAAACGCTTTGCTAAAATCCGTATAGATGACATCAACCTGGTTACCTTTACTAATTTCAGAAATAACGAAATTCGTGAATACGAAAAATACCCTTGTTTGCATTTCTTTTATCCTGCGTCCATTCGGCTCCATTTTTTTTTTTCTATAATTGTTCTCAAATTTAATTTCTATTCACATATTAGGTCATGTGTACTTTCCCGGGTTAAGTACTAAAGATCTGTCAAAATCCAAAAATATTAATATATCGGTACTCAAAGATACTCAAAATACGCGCCTTTTAAAAATATATAATAACTAAGTAGTATTCCCGAACTCTCAAGGTTGGCAGCATTTATTTGTATTTTTTTATATTTTTACATGTCACACGGATCCTAATTGACATAACAACGATAAAATGACGGAATTTGAAAAAAAAAAAATGAGAGGACGTTAAAAAACAACAAAATACACATTTTTTTTGTTCTGAGAGATAAAAAATGTCCCTCTTCGGCCTTTTAGCTTATTTTGAAAGGCAAAGTGTCCACGAAATTGGTAATTACCCACGATCTGGCATCACTGGTTGGGTGGTCTCAGTCTCAGTATGATTTGTCTATGGAATCAAATGCTATTTCTCAGAGCTAAGGCTGTAAAATTAAGATTATAAATGCGGGAATTAATACGAAATAAAAAACACGGACAAAGCCGGGCGTGTACAGCTACAGCTATTAATCGATTATTTCTACAGCATCTTCCGTCACTTTAAAGTTTGAACAACAAGGCTTCCAATGACATTGTAAGGTATAATGTGGCATCGCTTAAATGCGCACGTCTTTTGGCAGTAAGTATAATAAAGTCTTCGAGCCCTACGACAAGTCGTAAGTTTTGAAGACCCACCCTTGGCAAATATCAAATCAAATATTAAACAACTTCCATGAATTTTATTGCACGCAGCTCTGCTTCTCGAGTTGGGAAACATTTGTTGCATCTGACATGAGCAGAATACCTAACAATCTACAGAAAATCTAATGTTGCATTCTTTTGCAAGACATCCACCCGTCCACAACCAGAAAGAAGCGCATAGCGAGAACTGAACTTATGCAAGACATCAAAAAGTACCCACTACAGAAATGGTATCGCAGCGTCAGTAACTAAAATTAAAAGGCTTTGTTGGATTTGAAATAAACTTGCGTTCATTTTTCATGTCTATGCTCCGGTTTGCCATTTATATTACCCAAACGGTGTTGTACAAATAAAGGAATGTTTTGCAATAGGCAGTTGCTGGTAACTTACGCGAGGGGACTTGCAATTAACTTATGCAGCAAAACAGTAACTGATCTGATTCCTTTGCAAATAATTACACTTACTTTCTGTAGAGTAATGTCCGACGAAGCGATCGACGCGACGCCAGCCGCTACCGTATCATGTACTTGCATTGTTGCGACTCGTGAGGCTGGCTTTTATCATGGCGTTGTTGTTTTATCTTTATGGAAATATGATTATCTCTGGTACAGATTACCCATTACAAAAACTAACTTTCTCCACTCGAGATATAGTCGCATTTACTCTAAATTCCGGTCGAAACAATTTTACACTCAAAACCATGACACGTGCACCTATACCCATCGATGAATTGTGTTGGATTGCTTTTCCCGGGTGAAGATACTTTCACAAAATAGCGCTCAGATTGTGCGCTATGCTTTTAATCGACCCGAGGCTGAAGTGCTCAAATTTTCATTTTTGATTGCCCCATTAGCAGGTGTTTTTAGGCACAAAATTATCTCATCCATAACTGCCTCAACTCTCGAGTGTAATGTGTCTGAAGAGTTTGTAATTTGTGCAAATATTTATCAAATCAGATGTGTGCGGCTGACAGATCGTCCCGTTAAGTGTTATGCACATTCATCATCGATCTTGAACCAATATAATCTTAGTTTGGCTGATATACGTCGTACCTAGTGCACCCACGTATCAATTGCCAGATAAGTGATGCAATTTACGAACAAATTTAATCTGTATGGTATACGTACAATAATCGTGCAGATTCAATGATCCCAATGAGTGCTCTTTCGAAGTATGAATTAATATAATTACTTGATCTCGCGCACTAAATCGGTTTAAGATTGCGACGAAAAAAGAAAAAAAAATGTGTCAAGGATTGAAAGTGAGTCTGGCTTTTTGGTTCTATTATGCAACTTGCTTGTGTGCGTGAATAACGTAAGGAAATTAGTGTCCAAATAGCCTATCTGTGTAAGGTTTATGCTATCTTTAATTGCACACTCATAAATGTGTTTCTCTTTTCTTTTCTTGGTTTAATTTATTTGGTTAATGTCTGCTAATTTGAGTAATGTGGACTTTCTTTGTTGGTTTCCGCATTTTCCCTGTTGACAGAGAAACAGTTTTAGTAATAAATTCAAGCGATTGTTATAACTTTCCATTTTCGTGTGATGTAGTAAAAATGTCCAATGTGTGTGCCAAAACTTAGGACTGAGTAAACCGATTGGTGTGCAATCGTATTCGAAAATAGTAATACTCTTCAAAGTTGACAACAAATTGTTTTTTTTTTTTTTTTTTCAAGGGCAATTCTTTCTAACACTCGGTGGGCAAGGATGGAAAAGTCGATACAATTGTATCGAGTTCGATACAAATGAGTGTGCTCGAGTACAAAAGTACAATTTGCCTTAATTCGATACAATTTATCCATCTGTATCTTTCAAATTCTCTTGCAAAAGCCTTTCCTAAGAAGACAATTAAAATAATAGAGATGATGATGTTTTTATGTCATTTTGGAAGACATAAACAAGAAAACTAATATTCAAAATTCCTTTCTAAATTTTCTGGAGTATTTTACATCAGAAGCAGTTGTATCAGGAAAATCAAATTCTATATTGAAATTTGTTTTTGAATTTGTTCCCTAATGAAAAACAGAATATTCAACAAATAAACAATGAATATAGAGCACTTGTCGACCGCTAAATAATTCAGCAATTTGAATATTATTTCATTTCAGAATTTTGGGCTGAAGTAAATTCAATTAAAAACGAGTGTAATGAGCTGATGTTTGAAAATATTTACAAAATTGCTCAAGCCGTTCTCGCTATTCATCACTCATCAGCAAATGTCGAAACGATTTGTTCTTGCCAGACATTAATAAAGTCCAAATGTCGAAACCGACTTCAAGTCCACACTTGCTGGGCTTTGATTGAAACAAAATAATTTATTAGAAACTCATCCTGTTCTGAGTTTCAGGGCAATATTTTGAAAATGAATGTGCAAATTGAGAGTATAAAGCCTGAAGAGCTCATAGATTAAAAATATAAACTATTTTCTTGTAGGTATGTATAGTTTTGCTACGAAGTCAGTAATGTTTCTTTATGTTATTTTTTTGTTTTTAATTTATTTTTGTTTATGTTTTTGAAAATAAAATATTTGGAATTCATTACTGTATACGAACAAAGTTTTCAATACAACTGGCTCCATTTCAGTACGATCTTACAACAGTTTTCAGTACAAATCGAAAATGGCATTTTCCATTCCTGTCGGTGGGCTTTGCCAATTTATTTATAGGCCCCTTTTCTGTACAGTTGACTGATAAATCAAATTAAGATCATTCATTTAAGTTCGTTCTTTGGGCCACATTGAATTTGCGTTTTGTGTTTTCTCGAAATCCTGGTGGCGCATAAGTAGCTCTTTGATTTATTTATTGAATAACTTTCGTAGTTCACACTTTTATTGAACTTTGGCATTTATTAAACTTTAATAGTTGGGAAATATGTTCACAATAAGTCTGTTTCTCTACTTTTAAGCTTTGCGATGTTTTTCTAACTCTTACGAATTTTTACTCAATGCCTCCTTAACTCGAAAATTTCGTAAAAGAGAGCGTCATCGAGACAGCAAGATATTACCCCACCACTGAAAATCTGACGAGTCTTTACTCAACAAATGTCTGGTTGCAAGAATTGGAAAAAATGTCAGTCACCTGACTATGATTGGACATTGGCCTAAGGTTTTGCATTGTTTTTGGCACATTGGCATACACCTTACCTTTTAGGTAGCCCCAAATCTATCGCTAAGACTTTCCTTCGGGAGAGCCATAGTTTGACATGATGTGTTAGCTGTGGCTCCATCTTGTTGGAACCAAAATTTAAAATTGCTCTCTACTTTTGCCCTTAAAATATTATTAATTATTATTATTAAAGCTTTATTGACAGATTAATGAAATTTAAACTGCTAATAGGTATAAGCTACCAGGGCTTTCGGCTAAAGCCCTTCAAATAAATTTCAATTATTACTCGTTATTGAATGTCGCCCAAATTTACCCCAATTTGTTCATCGGTTTCGAAGAAATATCCTTTCTGAGGATATTCCACATCATACTGTGCATCTAAGTGGGTGCATTTGATGTTAAACATTTTTTTTTCGATTTTGGGTGTCCCATATTTTGCAAATTTGCTTATCCAATGCAGTGTTGCCAATTCGTGGGAATTTTCCTTTTTTGTAGGGGATTTCAGTCAAAAACTTCATGAAAGGGGAAAGCCAAATCTTTCCTTTTCTAGAACAACGTAACAGTAACGTTGTTGTGGAAATGGGCCTCATCGCTCATAATGAGTTTGTCTTTGTGCCTAATTAATAAAATTTAACAACTTTGGTTCTTTGTTCTGCTCTGAGCCTTTCCATCACAAATTTCCCAAGTTTACTTATGCGCCAACCTGTAGGTACCAAGTAGAATCATTTTTTATGTACAGCTGCAGAGAAACTGCGGCAATATAAGATGGTCGCTCTTCATAGTTAGCGGTGGTGTGTGTGTTGCTAACGAGCAAAACAGATCGGTTTCACAAAGAAATACTAAAATACTTTACTTGGAAATTCTCAGACCGCACAGTTCAATCAGAAGCCCTGAATACAGCGGCTTTTTGTAAGGCTGAGGTCTTAGTCGTTTCACTGATTGCTATAAAACTACCATTCAGATATTACCTATTTATTTGGCAACAAGTGGCGATAAAAGCGATTTCTGCCTGTAACAAAAGCGAAGCTTGATAGTCTCCGTCGCGAAGAGCTATGTTCTAGACGCACAGCACAATGGGGAGCCAAGGCAGCAAAGGAAAAGGCGCAGCTGAAAAGGTAACATAAATATATCATTCATTGCACCAGGAAGAAACTACAGCAAGAAATCCTAGCGTTTAATTTGAAACAGCCATTGGGGAAAAATACTTTTAAATAATGTACTTTAAAAAATTCGCTCAGGTCTTTGAAGAATTGTCTGTCAAATCTGCTATGGCTTGCAAAAATTCATAAACGGCATGGCTAAAAAATGTCTTTCATTGTTTTTCACAGGCCCGCACTGAATGAGAGCTATTTTTGTTTTCCCCTGTCAGGAAATGAACCTTGCATTTCGTTTTGCCAAGTGATCAAACGCCGGAAAAGAACAACCTCAGTGTGTTGATGTTGCTACGGTTTAATGCCGTTCTCTCACGTTTCTTCAACTGTTTATTTCTTTAATGATTTGCGTATTATCTTAGATACAGACGGACTTTTTTTTAAATGTTTGTCGAAGTCCAATTGACTATATGGACTTGAGCAGTCTTTCTAATATAATAAATTTGACATACCTTGTGGTCGTCGTTTACACTTATCAGTCTTTTCTAGCAAAACGAGGGTTGCCATTTTGAGGATATTGTTTTTAAGAAATAAATTCCCCAATTGTGTACTTTAACAATTATAATAAACAATTTTTCAATAGTAGGCTTAAGTTTTTTTAATCGATCCACTAAATAATATAAACTTTCTTTTGGGACACCTTGTATGAATATATCCCATATATTTGCTGCGCCACCAATCCCCTTCCCATTGAGACCACTGTACAAAATTAAATATTTCTAAACTTCAGAGAAAAAATGAATTGGTCCGAATTTTATTTATTTTACATAACAATTAGAAAATCTGCACCAAAATAAATTGTTGTAGAGAAAATCAATTAAAAACCACAAATCAGTCGATTGGAGGAAAAATCTAATCCGACGTATATGAGTCTACGACAAACGCGTAAGAAAATATAAAAGACAAATAGGTAAAAACTTTTTCTTCTCCATAGAAAACCGACAAAATAAGTCTCCTAGCAGCGCACCCACTTTTATTATATAAAGAAGACTATGCAAATTTAATGGTCGCGAACAAAAAGCAAATGTATTGTAATTTTATTCATTTTCGATTTGCAGGTGTTGAACTTGACCAATCGGAAATCGAACGGCAAAATAAAATAACAAAGCAAATCTTTGCCAACTATCTTGAGCGGCATTTATTTCCATTTCGAAGAACAAATCAGAGAATACCTACGATTGATGACATACTGCCGAGACCGCATGCAAGGCTGAGACCGCACAGTCATGCAAACCGGAGACAAACGTCGAATGGAAATGCACCTGAATTCGACGAAAGCCTGGAAGAACTACAAGGGGAGGAAAGCGACACCGACGAGGCACCCGACACACGAGACGGAGACGACGAATCATTGCAAAGTGTCGAATCCGAGCAGCTAGATCAATACTACCGGGACCTCTTTGACATTGATCCGAGTGAAAATGAAATCGGTAATGGTAAGAACAAGCATAAACTCAATTTTACTGATTAACTAATTTTCACCGGTGATGGCATTATTTTTTTAAAAAAAACCAGTTCAAATCGGCGCTGCTAAATATTTAGCACTTACAAAAAACTGTCAAGGCCATGCCAAATCAGATACATAGAAATTCTATTTGATGCAGAGTTGGGTGGAGAACGCTGATCTTATGATATCATCAAACATTTATTTATAAAGAGAAAGTCAAATAAATTTTAACTCGGTCTCGTGCCATGGCTTCATCACTTTTTCGCGGCTATTCAATTAGGCATGGAAGCCGCTGTACAGCGTACATAATATTTTGATCACACGCTTGAAGTTCAAGTGTCACAAGCTACATATTTGCATTAATTTCGATGGGGAATCGAAGGTGAAAACAATTTTATGTTTACCACTTAAAATCTGTAAATATCAAATGAGCCAGAAAATGATTTTCGGTCGAGCCAACACCTTTATTTGCGATCGTTTTATCTCGTTATCGCTTCGATGTGAAAACTGTAGTACACGGCCAAAGCAACAACCTTGAATATTATGCATAAGATGTAAGCCAAGTATTTTCGTTGTTTGCACGGCAGTTATGCAATAATGGTACATACCGAGGCGCTGATTTCTCATTGACAATTTCGAAACAGAGGTGCTTGGTGGCGATGAGATGCCTGCTTCAGCTGTGATGAAACCCTGGTACTGGCAAACTGGTAGAATTTTATTATGCAGAAGAATATTAGTGTATCTGTATATAGGTAAAAGAATTAATTATTGCTTTAGTATGCACCTATCATTGCACACAGAAATATGTGAATGGTAATCTTTTATTTATTAATTGAAACTGCTTCTTAGTTCACAGATGGCAAGTGAACAATTTTTAAACTTCGTAGTTGGTTGGTTGATGTGAAGTTATTCAATCTGCGGCTCTTACTAGCGTCACGATTCTGGTATGTGTCAAATGATTTATTTATTTTGTCGGACTCTTTCCAATTCAAAAACATGTCGGATAATGAGTTGGATTTTACTTTGTTTGCAAAACGACTAAATTTTTCTTGTATTTGATCTTTAGGATTTTAAGGACTCTTTTCTAAGTTTTTTTATATCCTTTGGATATTGAAATCATCCAGTGAACTAGGCCCCTGAAATAATTTATTAAAAAATATCTGAGACTCGAAAATCTTGCAGTGTAAAGTTTTACGGTGAATTTTTCAAAAATCATTGGCATGGCTGAGTTACTTCACTTTACAAACTATTACACGATTCATATTACTCCTACCCTTTGAAAGTCTAGAGAAAGAGTTCAGAAGAAGAGTCTCGGCGGTAAAAGGAGTCCTTAAACCATACTTCGCTTTTTGTTCTTGTTTTTTTGACAAAAGCAACTAGTTCGTCTTTGGTTAAAGTCAAAACGGCCTGAGGTGATTTGTGTTTGTAACTGTAAACAAAAAAGGCAAATGACCTTGATACCTATAAAAGCATTGCAGGCTTATCTTGTTTATGCCTTAAGCTTTTAAAAGGACAGTGTATGCTCCTTGGTCATACATATACAACAGTTAGGCTTAGACTAGCTTACTTTATAGCCTATTCACACCGAACCGAAAACTGGGTTGAAAACAGAAGTTTTCCCATACAAATTTCAGTTTTCAAACGAGTTGTTTACGTCGTTTTCCATGAAAACGACTTCCAATCGTTGGATTGTTGAAACAAACACACCTTTTGCAATATTCAGCAAATTCAGCAGAACAGCGGACCGAACAGAAGGTCAGAAGTCACAACTTAAAATCATTTTCCACACTTAATTGATGATATCATTTTTAGAATTAATTTTATTTGTTAATTAATGCGATCGAAATTTGTAACCAAAATAGTTTACACAGACGTTTCACGACTAGTGTCTCACAGCTGATTGAAACGCCAGCTGGTGTTCGGTGTGAATACACTATTCGTGATTTGTTAGAAGCAGGTTAGCTGCAGTCACCTTTGCAAACCAGTGTCATAAATGAGAATATAACTCAAAATGAATTATTGGGTTCTTTCGTGTACTTACTTACACTTACAGCAGAGACCAGTCGAGAAAAAATGAAAAAAGTCAAATATCAAAAATCAAGAGAGAAATCTCTCAATTTCAAGAGAAGCATCTACAAAATAAGTTGAAATTAAATATGTTTATAAGCTAAATACCTATTAAACTTACCGATTACAACTTCTTCCTCCGACATCAACCGTGTTTTTTTTTAGCTTCGATCTCAGCAAAGCAAAGTAAAGTAGGATGTTCATTACGCAATTACAGCAACTACGCTTTACTTGACACTTCGAGTCTCAGTTGTAGTTGTTGTAATCGCGTGCTGAAAATCCTACTTTACTTTGCTTTGCTGTGATCTAAGCTCAAAAAAACACGCCTATCGTTGAAGACGAAAACAAATAGAGTTTTACTTGTCAAACTTTAGAGCTGTCAGTTGTCAGTTTTCATTTTTCAGCAAGTCGAAATTACGAACAAATTAAAAGAGTAGAAATGGATTTCTCTCTCATTTTTTTCGATTTTCTCAGTAGGTACGTGGTCGCATTCGCACAGTTTTTTAACAAATTTTTAATAATTTTACGTCTGCAATTGTTATGTTTAACTACTGCGCATATTGCAGTGTTGGAAATGATTTAGTCTTTTGTAGTATTTCTTATGTTATCTAAACATATTTTATAAAATTTGAAATTTTTTTTTGTTTAAGAATTTCATCTTTGCATTATTTGCGAATAGGTTAATCGTGCCTGTCACTTTGGATTTCAGTTGATTAACGGTGACTAGAATATGACATTTTCCTAACTTAAAGCAAGATTTAATTTAATTTTCTCTCTAATAATTTAGAGTTAGTAAAACATTTCTCAAAAGTCGTCTATACATTTTTTTTTAATTTTCATGCCAAATGTAAGGGGGGATAGACGTAACATCACCTGCCTGACGGGACGCCTAGTGCGGTGATCTTCCTTTCCCCCTTTACCGATGAAGACGAAGAAATCTGCCTAGCGGAACGCTTATCGAGATTGTGAAGGTTTCCTGCGGAAATGGAATTTAATTACAAAAAAACTCTGGTATACCCAGTAAATCGTCTTTATTTTTTTGTGCGAAGCGGAAAAGAATGTACAAAAATGACAAATGATAAAGTGACAGATGACACTTAACTTAACTTTTTTTTACAAATATCATACTGTCGACACTTCTTGCTCGGGTATGATTCAAAGTAAAGTCATTTTTAGGACCAAACAATTTTATATTTTGCCGACTCTCATCAACAGTTCTGCGCATTACATTCGCAGCCTAAAAACATGACTTCAACTGTCATCTTCAGCATGCGTGAAAAAACTACAGTTTTCTATATGCCCCTATATCTGTAGATATTAACATAATTAACAAACTAAGACAAAATTGAATAATAGGAAAACAACTTTTAAACAAAGAACAAGTTTAAATTTGTCCTCACTTCTAGGCAGGTTTTCGGTTTCAAGGCTGAATGTTCAAAAATAGAACAAAGTCACAATTGAAGTTCAAGATAAGTCAATAAACTTCACTTTCATTTCATTGAACTCGAATTCGACGATCCCCCACATTCATATTTAAAACACACATAAACAAACATATTTATAACGGAATTACAAACTGCGCACATTTTTTTAGAATGGAATTTCAATTTCTAAATGCTGTTATTGCCCTTAAAAAAGACTGATACGTAAGATAACTACGTCAATATTGTTTTTTTAGTTGAAAGCTTGTTTTTTTCTGGATTGAACTTGACGTTAGTTGTTCACAATTTGTCGTTGTGCAATAAAAATATTGATGTAGCACCAATAACAATTTTTAGTCTCGACTTTAAATTTACGACAGCAAATGCGAAATTTGTGTAAAAATTAAAGCTACTGGGCCTTACTAATAATAATTTTTAATCTTCACACTAAATATTTTGTAGATCACAATGGGTAACTTTATATGGAAAATTTCGCCATGGTGAGCTCATAAAATTTTGCCTGGACATGGACAGGGACACTAAATATGATTAATTATAAGTATCGCGCACTGTGTACTACTTAAATTTAGAGTCGAAACTTAAAAATGTTTTTTGAATTTAAGGAATTATTTCAATTATATTTCGTCTCAAAAGTCATTATTCAAAATAGTGTAGAGTGTACCTTTGGTTTGAACCACAGACAAACTATACTGATACTGTGATTCCTCGAAGTGTCAACTAGAGCGTAGTTGCTGTAATTGCGTGCTGAAAATCCTACTTTACTTTGCTTTGTTGAGATTAAAGCTAAAAAAACAGGCCTATTTTTGTTACGATTTAACAAAACACGACATTAATTAAAAGTTAAAAAATATAATTTTGATTTCACGTCCGCCGCTGAATCTGATCTGACAATAAATAAATTTTAATCAATTGTCAGCATTCATAAACATTCACATCTGACAACTTCGTATGAGTATAATTCGAATGATAATAATAATGTTCAGACCTCAGACGATTATCAGAATCCTGACAGTTTCCTTTTCAGATAGACGTCTGACAATTACTTGACATTGGCTTTTAAGACAATATTCTATTGAGATATTTGAGAAATATTTTTCTGTGACAGATCTGACAACATTGTAAGATCTGACAACCGACTGTACATACTTAAGCTTAATCTTACGAAATGAAATATGTTCTTCTCCCTCTTTGTCAAATAAGGAGAACATTTTTAATGAATTTTCGCTGACACAAACTTTTTACACTGGGGACATTCAAGTATCAAATTTAGTAAGTCTGACAGCTGCCTGACTTGATGTAGCTCAGTTTTGATTGGCTTAGATCGTTCACATGAACAGCTGTTTCAGTTGACGTTTATGGAGGGGTAGCCGATGAATCTAGTCAAGAAATTTGTGACTGACTACTTATGTCGTTTTCGCTTTGGCAAAAAGATAATTTTGTTTGAGAAAAAATCAATTTTTTTTTTGATTGATATTGCTTTTCATGTTTGATTTGCCAAAAAAAATCTATTTTTGATCAGATTTTTTCTCAGATTTCACACATACTTTCACTAATCCCAATGTGTATGACACACAGCTGGCGTTTACGAATTGTTTATCGTTGGAAGGATTGCTTTTTCAGCTGAATTATTAATTTTTCGAGTATCGAAACGATTCTTTATATTGAATTATTTCGAAATGCGTTGTTATAAATGTGCAAAAATCAATTTAAATGGGTTTCCAGTGCAAATGATTAAACACATTTTTTGCGAAAATCGAAAACGACATAAGTTGACAGTTCGCCTATGTTGCTGACTTAGGAAAAGTGACGTCTAGTCCAGACGAATCTAGTCGACTTAAGATAACTAGATTCTTGAATGTGCCCACTTCAAAATCGGAATTCTCAGCCAGTTTGTCTGGCTCTGAAGCTTCTTTTATTTTTACTGCTACATATTTTAAACTACGATTTTCTACACTAATAGTATGTGCACATTTTAGAAGATAATAAATACTAGTTAGTACCAACAGACTCTCTTTCTTTCTTTCTAAATCGCTGCTATAAAAACTAAAGAGTTGAGCAATTTTTACGTAAGCTTTTCAGATGCTATCATTTCTTCTTGTTGCAGACAAGGACATAAATACGTATACATCTTTACACGTCTGTCGATTTCTCCTTTCGACTTGAATTTAAATGATTCCGACTCATTGTGATCATTAAATTTCTGTGCTTCTCAAGTATATGGTGTTGATTATGGTTAACTTTTATTTAAATATTAAATTTTTTGGTATTAATTTAAAATCCACCCACTTAACAATGTTTAATGGTTTTTCATTATTAAAAAAATAATCCAATAAAACGGCGTTTTAAGGTTATAGCTGAAGAATTTTTTAACCACCTCCACCAACAGATTCGTGTAAGCCGTCCTTGACATTCTCACAGCAGTTGTTCATTCACAAACGCAACCCAGAAACCACATTCGCGTAACAAAAATGAGACAATTGCTCTGTGATAGCTTTTAATTAATATTCCCTAGCCATAATTAACATTGCGCAAAATTTGGCAATTAATTGAAAGGAAAAGGCATTTGGAGTCGCGTCTAAAACAATAAAAAAATAAAAGACCAACATTGAAACCCACTTGTGTCCGTAAATTTGTTGCTATCTCGAGATCAAGACAAACAACAATGGTTGTTGGGTTTTCAGTAATAGTTTCGCAGCAAACAATCGCATCGTGCCACTTTTCACGTTCAACAGTAGCTAGGTGTCTAATGTAATGTAATGGCCCGATATAGTCACCACCGCCGCATTTTTGCGCAGCACACTCTGTTGACCTAGGCTTCAATTTTCTACTTGTGCTTCTGAGTGATCTCGCTTTCATTGGGAGGCTATACACAGATACCCCAGTCGCATGTCATTTGTATTTGCATTTGCATTCGCCATTACGATCGCCATCGCAATTCGATACGCGGGATCGTCCATCCATCACAAGAATTTGCATCCCCCCCGCACACATGCAAACAGTTGCTAGCCAAAGCTATCAAATAAACTCGTATTGCGTGCCTCAGTCATATAAACAGAAGAGCTGCTAATTGCCGAAACTGACGTCTACCATACAATATACCTCGTGTGTGTTGCGTACCGAGCAGCATCCATAACTAAAATAGCAGCACGGCTTCAGGCCTTTAGATTCACAAACCGGATTGCAAAGCAGTTTCCCGCTCGCCAGGTATGTGTTGGCCTTTGGGTGATCTGCTTGACTAGTAGAGTATGGTCTGAGACAGCCGCCAAGGGAACTGTGCTCGCTTGGCCAAGCCAGATGCAGAGCTGCTGTAGTAGCTTTGGCTGGTTGGCGTTGCCAGTGCCCATCTACATACTGTCTCGCTTTGGTCGCATACGGCTGTTTTCTCTCGTACATCGAGACCGAATGCCGCACCGCTCTCGGATGTCGGATGTCCCTCATGCTTACCTGCAGCCACAAGAAGTCAGTTCTTCACTAGCGGTCAATTCAAGCGCACATGCCAACATCAACTTTCGATTTCATTTATAAACTCGTAACGACTTTCGGTTTCACTTTTCTGTTAAAGTTTTAGTCTTTCGTTCGGGCTTTTGATTCATTTCGCTTTCCACAGCCTGAGGCTAGTCACATTTAATTTGGCCGATCATCTAGATCCTGGGCGTACAAGGATTTCGCGGGAAATGAAATATTCATGAAAGTGCGCATTGTCGAACGGTTTTCGTTTTAGTTGACAGATTGTTTATATTTTTTTTTTTTCTTGTTTTGTGTAATCGGCCTTTGATAAAAATAAAAATAAAAATAAAAATGCAAAAGTATCTGCTGGTTGCTGTGATATGTTTACATCTAATGGGAGGATACGCGGTGGCACCTGCTACAAAGGCATCGGGACCCCCGCCAATAGGAGGTAAACGATTGCGCAAGGGTATGACTTCTGTCCACAGATGATGCAAACTGAAGAGATGCACTTGGCTTGGACACGAACACGCTTGTAGTTGTATATTTGCTAACAGTTGGGTGGGAGATTTTATTAAACACATATGCTTCGCTTTCTCTTGGGTTATGCCGATGTGACGACGGTGTCGTTAATAATTATTTTTCGTATTTTTTTTCAAGTTTCCGGTTTGATAGGTTGTTTTAGGAAGACTGTTTATCTTGCACGCAGTGAATCTCCGCTAATTTACGCGATGCTGCTTGTGCAACTGAATAACTTAAAAAGTAGTTACTGCCGACTCGGTGCAGATAACAATTCAATAACAATCAAATCGGGATTAAGTTGCATGGAGAAGTGCGAGCATCATGAAACGCGTTTTTGATTTTTTCAGCCGGAATTTAAATTCGTATCTGTTATTCAATCGTTTTTTTTTTTATCACAAGGTAACTAAATTAGTATTCAACGGAAATAGCATTAGCGAGACTCGTTCTGGTTTTACCATATAAATTGTTCGAATTATTGTAAATCTTTTGTCTGCCCAAAAATATAAGAGAATTGTTTTTAAATTTAACGCTTCGAATCAAGAATATTGTTTACTAATCTGCTTAGGCCTACAAGTTGTCTCCCCACTTAGTTTGTTGACCTAAATATTTGTTTTCCGTAATTTAAAAAAATATCCGCATACGTGTCAACAATAACAAAAAAGGTGATTATGAAATATTGCAATTTATGTATCCAGCGCTAACTAAAATAATACACTTGAGTGACGGACGCAGAACGAAATGACACTAACAACGGTTTTGGCATCGTCAAGATTGTTTATAATTTATTACCCACTGACGTGGTCCGTGGGCAGACACACGAGCCTTGTGCTCGGATACCTAGTCATTGGGTTACAGTCTTCACTGTGCATTTAATCTCGCCGAGTGTGACGCATTATGTCATTCAGAGTCTTGCTAAGAATTAAAAAAAGTTGATAATTATGTAGGTATTCAAATGCAGACACCACATGATCTGCAAAACTGTACAGGTATTTGTTTTATTTTATTTCAAAGCAGTTGTACTGAAACTTTCAATTTTTAACACTTTTAACACTGCATAATTGAAATGCGATCGTATGCGGACTAATGAATTTGTGAAAGCCGATAAAGCTGTTTGTTTTCTCCACCTATCATAAATGTAGTGCAATAAAGTTATAATTGACAGAGGACTGAGCCAATGTCGAAGCAATGTTGTATTTTTATTTCTACATTTTTAACTGGGTGGTACAGTTTTTATTTAAAATTTAACTATAATTTTTATGATATTTGTTGAAGAGTTAAAAAGACTTCCTCTTATTTTCCGCGTTTTAATTGGGAATAACCGCAATTCTCGCATTTTGAGAAATATTTCCGGACCGCGATGGGCCCACCCACTAAGATGCCTAGTATCTTGTGACGGTTCTCCTCAGAGCCCTGCGTCTAGCCTGACCTCTAACCTAGGCAACCCAGGTAATGATGCCACTTTGACCTCTCCGATCGCACAATATAAACCTGGCGGATCGATATATCCGCGACATGATCGACTACTGGATCGTATCATGCAAAATGATTACTTGTCGGTTTGCTGTCGGTTTTTTCGACGTTCCAAACTATTTCGACTATTTTGTGTGTAAGGCCTAACTGAGCGATTCGAACTCGCCTGTGTCCATTGTACCGGAATCATAATGCATCGCGCTTGACAAACTCTAGCTCGTTCTGCCTTCAAACGCTGTCTAATGTAGTGATGGGCGCATTCGAGTGAAATAATCGATTATAATCGATTCTCGCAATATCTCGAGATGTCTCGATTCTTGATTTCAAATCATTCGAATGATTTCATAATTCTCTTTCTCTCAATTTTTATACACAACCCGAACACAAAACACAATACACAACCACTAGAAAACCAACATCCATAAAACAAACGATATCTACTTAGATGCTTGTGACTTGTGAGTCGTGACTTGTGTGCGAAAAGAATACCTGTATGAAGTATGAACATGAAGTATTATGTATGAAGTATGAATAATAATATCTCATTCTCATGGCATGCTTTTGCGTTTTGCCTCTTCTCTTTCCTTGGATGTTTATAGTTTCATTCGAATGATGAGCGATATCTCGTTTCTGGTATGTATACATGATTCGATGCATGAGCTCTCGAGTGAAATAAAACAGTACTACTTTGAAGTTACTAATATTACTACTCTTTGAAAGAATCGAGAACTTTAATTCGAGTTATTCACTCACATGCGTATGCGATGTGTGCATTAGCCGTTTACCTGTTTGAATGAATTTTCGTTTGGCTTAGTATTGCTTCCTTTCCTTTTGGGTTTTTGGATGTTTATGTTCGCTTTTTCGTAGTGTTTTTAACTAAGTTCGGATTTATATTTTTGATGGTAGGTAATTTATTAATTTTCTTATTGTATTTTTTGTAAGCATGAAATAAAAAAAAATCTAAATCTTACTCACCCCAATTTTCAGAGCAAATGTAGAATGGAGTATGGGATATTTCATTCGAATGATCATTCGATTATTCAGATCACTCGAATACTAACATCTCGATTATTGAAATCATTCGATTATGCACATCACTAGTCTAATGTGGTATTCGATTGAACACTCTCGGAGCGCTTCAGGTCACGTTTTATGTTCGATTGGTACGAAAAAAAAATCAATGCGCCGTACTAATAATAAATTTAAGTCTCCACTTTAAATTTACGGAAGCTCAGAATTGCGAATTTTGTAATTAAAATGTAGCCATTGTGAACAACTTAAATTTAAAGTCGAAACTAAAAATGTTTATTGGCAAAGCCCAATATATAGCACTTTTGCGAATCTGGATTTCTTCTTAGAGTTGCTTCAGATTTAACCATACAAGCGCTTCTGAGTTTGACATCTAGCGAGGTTTGTTTACGTTTTCGTGAAATTTTTCAACTGCAAAGAAAGCGTTGCATCGGGTGGCTCTATTTTTGTTAATTATGGGCCCAAATTTCGAATGTTTTAATATAGAATTTAACCATTGATTGGAAAACGCTTGAAAAAGTGCCGAGGATTACACAATACACATCTTCAAATCGCAGAAATATCAAAAAAAAAAAAAAAAAATTTTGACGTTTTTATGTTGGATTGGACACACGAAATCTGAAATCTGAGAGCGAATCTGAAGAAGCCCAATCGAATACCACATAAGTCAACTCTCTTCGTTAGTCTCAGCCAGCAGAACTGTCAAATTGAACGTCACATTTTTTTTTTACTCAGATTTTTATACAAAATATCCAAATTAATTTTGTGGTGAATTTGCCAAAAAAATTCTTCTATACAAACCTTGTCCTGGCGATAACGAGCACAACAAGAAAAATCAGCCAAATCAATCGAGTCGTTCTTCAGTGATGATCTTTTATATATGCGACAATTAAGTTTTATTAACAGAGATTATTAACAATAGAGCTAAACAAAAGAAAACTTAAAGTATTTGAGCAAATTTCAGTAGATTTTGGACCGCCCAAAATTCACGCCGCCATTTTTGTGTGGTAAGTGTTGGAAACCAAAAAAAAAAAATTGATTCAAACAGAGCTGCAAGTGCGTTCAAAAGCTTTCTTGGCCTGTAGACAAAAACGCCGAAGGAAAGTGATCTTAATTACAACTTACAAAGGCCGAGCGGTTCATTCTTTGTTTCCCGATTCTTTGGGGTTAAGTCAAGCTGCAAGTAATCGTGGCGGTGGCCCACAAAGGTTTAGTCAAGGCCTACCATTTTGACCCAATGTGGGTGAGGAAAAACGACTTTCATAGCTCGAAATAGAAAGGCTTTCATTCGAGATCTGACTATCATTCTATGTTTGAATATTTTTTTCTCGTTGACTATAATTTAGAAATAGGAAATACTTAGGTCCATATCTGTTCATGGCTTCGGGCATTCTTTACAAGATGACTGTTTTTTTCCATGCTTTTTATGTGGCTTGCTTCAAAGAAGAACAAGAACTAAAAACTTATTTATTTAAAATAAACTGAATTTTCTAAAACCGACATTTTCGTTCTATTTTTTATTAAAATACTGAAGCGATCATGCATTGCAAAGCGAATCGTAATTAGATTAGGTCGTCAAATGTGACCGTCAGTATTATTATCTTAAAACCTGAGTAAAGTTAAGTAACGACATTTCTTCAAATGTGTTGAACTGTCTCCATTAATAAATCAGTAATTATTGTGAGCTCATTCGATTACTATTTTAAGGTAGTTCCATCGCATACACTCACAAGAGTAACACTGCAGATGTATAATCACCGACAGGTAGTGATTACCTATAACCTTGACTGTGAACCCTGGAAAAAGATTAAGATTTTATAATGGAATGATTTTAACCAGTTTATCCGTATTAGTTATCGAACGTTGAACAAATCGTAGCAGATGCAGACATAGTTTCCATTTTGTGGTCAGATTGTTGTTGTCTCTTTTACTTGGTTTTTAAGAAGATTGCAAATATGGTAGAACCTTTTCAGATAAAAGTTAAAGCTAGGAATAATTTATGCTAAATAAATAAAATACTATATGACCGAAAACGTATTGCATACTCGTACGAAAAATGGAGGGGTCATGATCAGAAATATTTAAAAACAAAAATTTGAATTTCTTAAATGGCACTCCCTCTTAATCTATGGCTGAAACTAAATTGAATTATGACCAAACATTTAAAACTGGTCCCCCTTAAATGGGTGCAAAAATCATTGAATACAGTGATCAAAATCGGTAAAAGTGCACACATTGGATAAAATATGATTGATCGTGCTGAAAAGATTAATTGTCTGCCAATCTAAGACACTGTCGGACCAATTAATCATTTTTTCAGACATTCTTTATTTGAAATAAATATATCGTTCGATTAACGCGAAAATGTATGCGAATATCTACCACCCAATTGATCACGTAGTCTGATCACTTACTAAAGCTGAAATCTATCAAATTGATCCATCTTTTACCGATTAAGAAGTAATTCAAAATCATTACCACCGTCGATAAAAGCAGATACAATTGAAAAGCTAATTAATAGTGATTGGAGTAATCGCAAGTTCCAATCGCATTATTTGTTTGCACCATATTCAAAATCTTGGAAAATAAAATAAAAAAAATGCAAAGTAATTGCTATTGACGAATGAAGGTTACAAATTGACGGCTAAATGAGGAACTAAATGCCAGTTATGAAATTAGTCATAAGGCCCCTTCGGGAACTAAATAATAATAAAGTGCATGACTGGGTCGCACGAAACATTCTTCTTTAGCTGTCTTAATTTCCTTGAAAAGCTCAGAAGCGGTGTCTACTAAATACTCGTAAAAAAACAGCACATAAAATATAAAAATTGTGCTAAAAAAGAGCTCTTTTGGCTCAAAATTATTCTTCTAAAATGGCAATACCGTCATATCTGCGACCATAAACTTTATTTAAGTTTAAGGTCTCAGAAACAGAAAATTTCCGCTAGTTCTATTTAGAAAGTTTTAAGCGTCTAGTGTACATTATACAAAATTTTACATTTTAAACGATTTGCGAGTACAAGTGTAGCAGGAGTTGCTGATATGTTTCACATCTCACAACCCTATGATCTCACAACCTTACATAACCTAACTTTGATTAGATTAGTAACTAACTCGAAGTTACTGCTGACATTTTTTTTTTAAAATCGCTTGGGTGTTGTTGATAGCTTAAAACAAAAAATATTTACGGAAGCATTCACCGGAAAATGTCTCTTTTATTACAAAGTACTTTAGGCATGTGCCAAGCATAAATTGTAAAACTAAATGCACTCTAGCTGAAGAAGTGAAAGTTGAAGTAATATTACTCTAACTGAATAACCGCATCTTAAATCGCACCGAATGGCATTCTTTTACAGAACACGTTACATAATTTTTGCATACTAGCCTCCTGACACATGATCCCATAACGATAATGCTCAACTTGTCTCGAAAACAGATCATGTTACAGTATCTGCGTCAAATGCGAGGCAATATCAGCCGTGTGGTGAAAGGATTTTGCGGGATCATTTTGCATTGGACACAAGACTTGTTAAAATCTGTCAATCATATGCAACGTGAACAGACTCCGGCGGCACGTATTTTAAATGCATTTTTTTTTTGTTTGCGGAAGGGGTAGATATTTGTTGGGAGTTGCCAGTTTTGCTGGAATTCTTACCATTTTATTATTCCACTCTTTTTATCTAGATTATGTGTACAATGTGTAACTGTCTAATAGAAACCAACAAGCGACTGAACTATGCCAAGGCCAAGACAAACGTACGACTATTTTCGCTATAAAATTGCTCTCGAGTACCTATATTACTCACGAAGCGGGCACATTCAAGTTATCGCCAGCTAAAGACAAAGGCATTCCTGCAGTCGTGTCTTAAGCAAAGTGTACCAATTGAATCTACAAACGTTCTTATTGTTCTCCGTTTGACCCACGCGGTGAGTCTGCGCAAAATAATTAGCATATTATGATCTATTTCCTCCAAATCCGTCGTGAGTTTCGGAATATATACTTGTGCACGACACAACACACACACATCCGTACACCAAACATTATAGATTTAATTTGGAGCGAATTCAATTTTTTGCAGTTTCTTTGCCTTATCACGACTGTCGTACTCGTATGTTTGTTTCGTTTTATTTTTCATTTAGTGAGGCCACTTATCTGTTGGATGAAGAAATAACTGGAAAATGTAGGTCAAGCGATTGATTATGACTACCTAATGATTTACTCCTGTCGGCTGGTTTATGAGAAGCTCACCAACGTGCGTTCCTCGCAAAATACTTTCGTTTTTGAATGAGAAATGTTGTCAAACTGGTAGGAGCCTACTTCTCCTGTATGCAAATGCGGCTATGCGTATTTATAATTGGGCTGCATTGCAAAACATGTTGGTACTCAGGACTAAGGAGGTGTAACTGATTAGCAAAATTTGTTTGTGTTAAATTTTAATAGGCCGATAAAGAACCACAGGGATCGAGAATCTGTCACACAACAGTTGGAGTATCCCTTTTGTAGTAATCTATGAAAAATGACAGATAAATGACTTCAAACGAAAAGTCATTAAAATATCTGATAAATAAAGAATTTGCTAATTTATTAACAGCTAACTAGACCCGCACCGAAAACCGTGTTTTCGTCGAACACACCAAACACTAACTAGTTTTCTTTTGACGTTTCAATCAGCTGTGAGTAGTGAAACTTCTGTTGGAGGCACGGCTTCATAATTAAATGTCAGAATTATATATTATATTGCATTAAATTGGGGCACTCGTCGCTTCACTGGCGGACTTCTTTCTTTTCCTGAACTTCCTTAATCTTACAATTGTTTCTTCTACCTCCCAGTATAAGTCCGTCAAAATATGTTGTTTTCAACATATAGACGATGGAAACCTAGTCCCAGTGTGAAGTGAATATCGGAACTGTCAAGTAGAGTGTACGTATTGTGCAAAGGTTTCACTTAATGTTTCATTTACACCATCACGCTCGCACAATAACACATCAGTCAATGCTAATAAAGGTGTAAGAATGAGATCACAAATCAGACGACTTTAGGCGACATGGATGTTCTACCCAAAACTATAGATACGTCAAACGGAAACAAATACAAGTTCCGGCGAACAGCATCTCTACAATCACTTGAAAACATTTTTATTTCTGATTTAAAACATGTGAAATAGGAGTAGTTATTAGTTTCAGTAAAATAAACCAACAATACATCGATCAGTTGTACGAAATAAATAAATAATTGTCTGTTCATCACTTCCGGAAGCCATTTTGTTTTAAAGGAAAGCGAAATTTCGTAAGCCATCGCTATGAAAATATCAACATGCATAGCTTTCCCATAATTCCTAACACATAAACAAAATGGTCGACCAAAGTACGTGTCACGTTTTTTTTGCGTGTTAGGTAGTGCCGTCCCTTTCAGTCACACGGCTATTTAGTATTTAGCATCCCTTTAGTCTTCCGTGTTACTAATGGGTGACCGTGTAAATGCGTCATAACTTTGCTTCGCTGTGGCAGCTGGCAGTTCCATTAAAGCAGTCACAATAACAATCAACACATTTAACAACACAGAACGGTAAAAGCTGGTTATAATTTTGTCATTGTCCGGCAAACTGAAAATTGGATGTAAAAACGTCAAATACTTCTCAATATTCCAGCAGATTATACTACACGCAAACCATGAGTAAGAGAGCCTTTTTTACATGTATCAGCTTTCTCTACTCTACTCTACTCTACTCAAATGCGTCTATTAAGTCTGAGCTAGAGACACGCCTTTTTATTCGTCATCTACACCATTCGCTGCACTAACTTGAATGACTCCAAAACCAGGCACAGACAGACACCTAATTAATGCAAATACTATTATGACTAACTGTTTGACAGAAAAAAAAAACTAATAAACTAAATTAATGTTCTCCTTTTTGCTTGCAGACTGTCCGAACTGTGTAGATGAAACACAGTATTCGAACAAGTGGACGATGCCGTTACTTAAACTGGGCGAAAAACGCTACTATCTGGGAATCTTCTTCAAGGTAAGCAACATTCCGTGCAGCTTTCTTGTATATGTATATTGGTTTGGTTCGATCACATGTTTTGTACGTATGAGTTTCACTTAACAAAGCAGTTCGGATATGTTGGCGGGACCAGTCCAGTGGACCCATCTGACGACGAGGGTATTTTTTTTTTCTCTCTTTCCGGCTGTGTGGTAACAAACGTGTTTTAAAAGCTCATTTCAGTCACCAACAGGCACGTCTGACGTATACACAATTAGTATTGAAATTTTGAGTGCAGTCTTTGCGATTCTTTAGTAAAGTTCACGGCCAATAGTTAAATCATCACCGAGCTGCAGAACTGTTGCACATACTCGACGTACGTGCATATTAAATTTGAATATTCAACTGATTAAGAGGTGGATCGGCATGTCATTGATCGTGTGATCGTTGCGTTAATATCCACAGGTCTTGTACAGTGGCAGCTTCAGTTGGGTATATATCCGTAAATTAAATGTGAACTAGGTACTTTGGGATACTTAACCGATAGACGGCAATTAAATACGGGTTTATGCCATTTTCGAAAAGGTTAAATAAGCAACTACGAGTAGGTGTGCAACTAAGATATACAATTTATTCAAATTTATTGACATAAAACAAAATCATACATTTAGTCATGTTTCTTCGCTTAGATCATGCGATTATCTGCTGAAGATAATTTATTTAGTTCTCGTTCAAGTCATTATATAATAAAACCTTACACAATGAGTTCTATCAGACAACAATGAATTCGCTTGTACCAATGAAAAAAAAAGAAAAAAAAAAAGGAGTTGATTTAAAATTTATTACCTCGATTAGCTTACAATTTTTAAACTGGGATCTCGCTCGTGGGAGTACAGTTGTGAAGGCATGTTATGCAATTTGTTGCATGATTGTCCACGAAAAGCTAAAGTTAAAATGTCTGACAAAGGAAATAAATTTGTGGAATATGTTTTTAGTACAACAAGTTTTAGAAAAATAGTTTCCATTTATTACAAGCTACATGAAAATTCTACCTCTGTAAATGGGGTCAGTTGTACTTTTTCCTTTTGGCTGGTAGATATGGGCTCCAATGGCGACAAACACTCAATAAAATGCCTTTCTTGATGGGTTTACATTGTGCAGTGCATGGGAAGATTGAAAATAGATTTTTTTCGTAAAACTAAAACTACATACAAAATGCTAAAAATGACAAAGTGGTCACATTGGCAATTCATAGATTCTTGTTTAAATCTACTCACTCTTTTAAAGAATATGAATATCACTTTAACCCTAGAAAAGTAGTACTTTCAACTTTTTCGAATACGAGAAAGATATTCGTACAAAATTTCGAACTCGTGATGTTAATCAATTCTGACATTTCGATGATAGAGGAACTCAAAAAAAAAAGTGGGTCGCGAAATTCTACCCGTCTGTCTGTCCTTAAGCTTCTGAGGCCTACAGCAGAAACGGCTGCCCTGATTTGGTTTAAACTTCGGACTTGGAGTTTGTGGGCCTTTTTTTTGCACGGTAACCTTAATATTGATGGTACTTCCGATATAAAATGTTCATACAAGTTTGATTTGTCCGAAAGCGGATTTAAAGATTTCAATCAAAATAGAAATTTGAGCTTAAGTAGATGAGGTTAACATGACTGCATACTCAGTTTTTCGCTAAAAAATCGAATAACAATACTTTAGAAATTTGGACATACATATCTCGAAAACGGTCCATACGATTGGAACAAAAATGCATTTCTAGTTAATATGGTCATTTATAACTCAGTTTTTCTCTATAATATCGTTCAATGGATTTTCGAAAAAAGTATTTGTTTTTTAAAAAATTGGTGTTCTTTAGTTTACCTGAAAACGGCTCCAACGCTTTTGACCAAAATAAATACTTAGAGTAAAATTGATGTTTTCAAAATTCTTGCGTCCTTAGTTTTCATTTTGAATCACCGAAAACGCTAATTTTAAAAACTGCTCATATCTCGAAAACCCCACTTTCGATTTCGATAAAAGTTTAAAAACCATCTTACATCCCGAATATTAACTGATACTCAGTTTTTAGCTAAATGGTGAAGCAATAGTATTTTTCAAACTAAACACTGCAATATTTGTTACTGTTTTGTCTGCATAATTGTTTATAATCTGTAACAGGAAGTGAGTTATTAGTTTTTCGCCGATTCTGAAAATAGTCACATTTTGAGTTGCAACAGTATTGTATTATTAGTGCAAAATACTTCCTTTTACTTTTATTTAACACTACCTATTACTTTTTGTGTATTTTATGAGCCGTTTCTTTTATTTAGCATACATCTTTTAAGATTTTGACCTACCTATCTAATAAAATAAGAAAACAACCAACCAAACTTATGGTGGAAGGGGAAGTTTCATGCGAACCAGTCATGCACTTTATTTTTGAATGCATTAAAGGTTAAATTGTAATGGAATTCTTACGAAAAGTGTGCTCAACGTGCTTGTTAGTTTTACTTAATAATATTTTCGTATATTTTTTTTAACAAACGTTAGTTTTTTGAAATCAATTAATTCTTCTTTTTTTTAATAAAAAACACTGAAAAAATTGTTGCACTCAAACATAGGTACTTAAAAATTACTGTGTTAGCGAATACAAACAAAAATATGGCAAAAAATATCATTTTGAACATTTTTATTGCACAGCTGAACCTTGTGGTCCCCTCATATGACTTGCACTTTTATTATGCAAGTGAGTACAAAGTTTCATCTTTTTAATACTTATTGTTTGTATGTTCTTGTTCATGTTAACAGTTACTTCCTCATTGCTAGACGATAAGAAATAAACCATTTTACCTGGTTTTGGTTTATAAAGCAGTAGTGTCAACTTTTTGTCACTTCGTCAAGCTTTCGATTTGGCCATTGCAACAGAAATTTCCCTTTTGTTTGAGTGCATGGTTTCTAACAGGCGTTACGGCTCACAGAGAAGCACGTTTTCGAGCTGAACTGAAGTATAAACGAATATTTTCCATTGTGAATTTAACTAAAAGATTAGTAAAAAGTTTCCTGATATGAGAAGCTCTTCCTGGGCCCATCTTCTGTAATATAGTAAGCGATAGATTTTCGCATCAAAAACATAGGAATATTTTTTCAATTTATATCGTTTTACTGATAAATATGTATGTCGATGTGATGATTACAGAACATGGGCACAGAATAGGTGACCTCCCGAATGTTTTCCAGATATTCGCAAGAGGTGGCGGGGGCGTAGAAAACCTTTACATTTACGTTCTTCCGGGAATTTAACCTCGCTCCATCGCACGAACCACTGAGCCACTGTAGGCTCTGATGTAGCTGCCTGAATATACACCCACCGTTCGAAAATATCCAAGGATCCAAAAAAAAAATTAATTCCAGGTAAATGGATAACCTCATTTATTGCCTTTTCCATTACCTTGGACAGCATGGAAGACACGCTATTGCCCGCTTGATTTGTGGTAAGCATTTCTTTGTTTTTTTGCGAACCGGTTGAATGCGAGCGATCTTCCAGCAAGGTGATACGACATGTTTAACAGCTTATAGGCAAGTTCTGGTGCTCAGCGTAGAGGGAGACAACCGAGATAGTAGCTCAACGATCTTGAATGGAACTTAACAAAATCAGAGCCTGTTTTTGTTGGATTACATTTTGCAGTTTTACCAACGAAATGAATGAGTGCACCCACGCTCCCTTTGTCCCATACCCATTTCCTATTCTTTTACTTTATATGTACCTATAATAAAAAATAGAAAAATTTTTCTATCTCCTGCTCTTTCTCAACTGAGATAGTTAAATCTTTCAAATAATTTCACGCATTTCCTATACGAATAAGGCATAGCTTAGGCTTCCGGTTAGTTAGTTTTTTTTATACGGAAATCTCGTTTGTGTTTCCGTACCAAGGTTTGACGAACCGAAATAATACTCGTTGGTACAAGTATTTTGCCGGGCTGTATGTGTATATAGGTATTCAACACTCAGTTGGGATTTGTCATTTTTGAATATGATTTTGTGTAAATGTATATTAACTAAGTTGTTGATAAAATATATAAAACACAAAGCTTTACTTTAGTTGAACATGATTGTGGTAAATTTATTTACACTGACATATTTTTGTATAGTATTAGTAAACACTAGAGCTAGAGATGATTTTTATTTCCTTGGTAGCTATCTCAGCCCGCGGCTGGTGACACAAATGACGAGGGACAACGATTTTTTGTTTGTCAAAAATAAAATTTAAAACGCCGAAAAATGTCGTACGGCTAAATCAATCCTAAATAAAATACAATTTCAGAACGATCGGTATAGCATTTAAGGGAACAATAACTGTACATAAAGGATGTAGTTTTAGGCGCTAAAATAATAAAGTTTTCGTTTTAAATAAAATGGACAGGAGTTGAGTTTGAATCAAAAGAGTGGTCTCTATACCTCGAAAACGATTTCGGACATAATGGTCTACAAGGCAGCTTTGGGCTGAAGTACGCCATTGGGTAATTTGGCTCAAGATTTTCAGATATGGCTCAATGCTCCGCGCCAAAGAGAAATGGCTCAGATTTGTCTCAAAATTTGAACGTCATTTTCTTAGAAAAAAATGTTAAAAAAATTAAAAAAATTCCCCAGGTGAACGCACCCATACATTTTGCATGCATTTATCTAAGCAATCACAATATACTCCCCCTCTTTGTTTTCATTTAACTAATGTGACTCAAACTTGTGTGAAATGCAAATGGCTTAATTTTATAATGGCCCAAAAGTGGCCACTCTCTTCGACGTAGTATTGTTATACCGTAGGGCTTCCCCCTTTTATGAAAAGCCTTCCTTCCGTAGGAAAAAGGAAAAAAGCAAAGCAAAGTCGTGTGAATCTGTCAAAAAAAATCATTCAAATTATACATTTTTATTCTGAAATCATCAAAAAATCAACATGTAACCATGATTATCAACACTTAAAGAGCTCATTAATCGCTTTTTAGCTTAATTTTCTAGAACCAACAAATAATCATAATAATGCTAACAAACTGCGATTTTTATTTTAAAAGTTTATTTAATGTGATTTTCTTTCCGTATAAATACAAATTTAACTTTTTTTACCAAAAAGTAACGATGGGAATGGGAATGGGAAAAATAACCACGCTTCGATGAAAAAATTAAGAGAGAGCAATTAATCTTAAGTATGTGCTCTAGTGGACGGTTGGAAAATAGATTATGAAGTAGAAACGGCTGTATTTTTTGAGTCTTTTAACATCTCTAAAAGCTTATGGGCTTGAGAATACCGCCAGCGTTTTTCATGTTGAATAAGTATAACTCCGAGGCAAAAGATGGACAAAATGTGCCTTACCAATAAACACTTTTAGTTTCGACATTAAATTTTATTAGTTCACAGTGGCTATATTTTCCATACAAATTTCGCAATTGTGAGCTTTTGTAAATTTAAAGTCAAGTCTTCAACTTCGTTGAGGGTTTCTCGAAAAATAATATTTTGGAATTATTAGCCTTCTTGAACTCCCCAGGTTGGATCTACACTCTCCTCTTTGGAAAACGTCAACAACAAGGACAAATGATTTTTGACAGCATAATTTTTGATATAACAGCATAAATTGCTACTTTGAACTTTTATTCGCCACCCAGGTCAGGTATATGAGTGGCGAATAAAAGTCCAACGTAGCACCAAGTCAATAGTTTCTTGTAGAATCGTCCGGGTCAATGCCAAGCATAATTATGAAAATAGAATCATTTGCCTACGCAGTAGGCTATTGAAAGTATCGCGAGCTCTGGCCTTAGATTCAAAACAAATAAGGGAGGGACCGTTTATCCAACAATCAGTAGAACCACTACAAACAGTGCTTAATTAAGTTTGCCTCACTCTACTAAATATGACAATTTTGCTTGTTCGCAGTCCGATTAAGCTTTCCTAAAAGAATTTGTTGGTAAAATTAGAGGTCGGGTTTTAATCTGCTCAAGAGCTCAATTCGGAAACTCTCTACGGAATGCAGTAAAAAAAAATGTCTAGATAATAACCTACCACCCAAATTTACTCAAAAATTGTCGGATTCAATCGGATTTCCTCACTACAGCCGAATGTTCCAAGCTGCCGCCCAGGCACTGATAATCCCTGCTAAAAAGGTTGCAACATAATAGTACTACCACACGTTTAAATAACTTTTCTCGTTGCACCGATGAAATCGATATCTGTCAACTGCCCTTATTTTATCAAAGCTTGCTAGTTTCAATCGCGCAGAGGTATACGTAATTGGGGCGCTGCACAACATAAAAGACTGCTAAGTTAAATGGAATTTAAAACGCGCGAATTCTACCTACGCTCGACTTTGTACTAATTTCATCTTCCGATCTGTCTAAATTTACGCGGCTATAATTCACGGAGCACTGGTTCGAAAATTCCGACAAAACTTAGTTTAAAATAAATAAATCAGTTGACGGCTCAGCAGGCTCGTATAGGTATCCTAGGTCCAGCTTCAGTTCCAGTTTTTATTTTTGGGACGAGCGAAAGAGATTTTTATGCCGAGTCCGAACGGCTTATTCATGACAGTTCTACTCGGATGTTAATCTGACGTTCGCAGTGGAATAAACCTTAGGATCAAATATGAGACTCCTCACTCAGTAACCACTGAACAACTGCGCTTACAATAACCAAGGTTAGGTTAGGTTAATAATAAAATTCAGTGTATACCCAGTAAATGTCTACACACAAAAAGAAATTTAATTTTCTTGCAAACGTCAACGGTCGAATTTTATTTATTTTACTTTTGTCGCAGCTATAATTTATACTAGATCCAGCATTTGCCAATTTATAATCCTGGCAACACTTGTCTAGATAAATGATCAAAAGTCAAGCAGTTTATAGATTCACTTAATTTAATTAATCACAATTCAAATGTCACTTTGGTGGAGTCACAATCAATCAGTGTCTAAAACGCAGCATGCTTCTTAGGAGCTATGGAATTGCTTTCAAATATCGAACTCCTTGCGTGAGAACACGTTTTCGGATAATCCAACAGATGTTAAAATGTTATGAGTCGCTTGAATGTGAAACTAATTTCACTGAGTAATGCTGTTATGCAACTGTTTTTTTTTTTTGCGTGTTGCGATTGTGACACAATGCTTGTTAGCAAATGGGAGTAATGGTGTTATTGCAACTCAATTGCAACTAATTAACAGAACAGTTTGTTTATGTAGACATTTTTATCGTACATCGTATATAAGTGGGGTAGGCGAATAGTTTGCACTTGCTGAATCAGGTTTCATTCTAATTCGTACCAGAGCAGCGTTAGGTGCGAATTAGCATTAAAATATGTGGGCATGGCAGCACGTGCTAGAATGTGTGCAGAAGTATGCATTCCTAGGATGCCCGTGCAAAACCAACTTTTTTAATTGAATAATTATTTTAATAATAGAGGAAAATGCTGGATGAACTCCAAAACGGCAGCAAAAAATGTGCATTGTGAATGCACACTGCTTTTTCGCTGCTTTGCACTTGTTATGCATTTGTTACTGCAAATCCAAGTAAAATTGGAAAATTATTACAAAATATATTATTTTACTTACGACTCGGCGATGAACCCATTTTATTTGGCGGTTCAAACTGAAATGTCATTTGCATCATAATCATTCACGATGCTCTGTTTGCTTTTCTTTGCGCAGTCGATGCGTTCACAATGGCTTTTGGAAAAGTACCTATATGCATTGCATTATAGTAGTAATCCGCTTGCGTTTTATAACGCTTGGTTAAGCAGTAATGCAGAAGTGCTGTGTTTTTGAATTCAGACGCACTGCATGCCAGTGTTCCCAAATTGATGGGAAATGAAATAGGGGAAAAAATCAAAAAATCTCTTTGCAAACTTAAATTGCTTCAAAGTAAAATTTTAAAGCATTTCCATTACAAATAAATTTCAAAGTTTTGCTGAAAATGAAATGTTTACACGAAATATGAAAGAAAACAGCCCATCGAACGTCTACGTAAGAATTTTTGTGTATCTGAATCTGAATGCATTCACTTAATGAAGTTTTTATCTTATTTTATGTCATTTTCGATTTGGCTTTTCGGATTTTGATCTGAGATTTCAGATTTGCGCTGCCAAAACGAAAATCCGAATTTTATTGGTTCTTGTGTGTATTCAGTTGGCCGCAAAAAATTGCACTGGAAATCCATTTGAATTGATTTGTATTATAATAACTCATTTCGAAATAATTTAATATAAAAAATCGTTTCCATTCTCGAAAAATTAATAATTCAGTTAAAAAAAGCAATCCTTCCAACGATAAACAATTCGTAGCCGCCAGCTGTGAGTCATACACATTGGTATTAGTGAAAGTGTGTGTGAAATCTGAGAAAAAATCGAGATTTCTCTAAAGAGTGTCAGATCAAAAAAAAGATTGATTTTTTTAGCAAATCGAACATGAAAAACAATCTCAATCAAAAAAAAAAACGATTTTTTTGCCAAATTGAAAACGACATTAGATTTTTATAGAATTAGCTAACTGAGCCTTGCATAATATGTATATTTTTATGTTATAGCTTGTTAATAAAGACAGTTATAAAACGACTTACATTTTTTTTTTTTTTTTGCATATAAAAATAAAGGCAAATTTCATTTAGAGGAAAAAAAGGGGAACTTTTTTCGAGTTTAGGGGAAAGTTATTGCCTTTGCGGATCAAAAAAGGGGAAAACAATCTTCACAGTCTGGGACAATCGCTTTCTGTTATTATTATTTGTTGAGTGTGACAACAGCAAAAATAATAGTGGGAATATGTTTAGAAGTCATCGATTTCCTCACTAATTTCTTGAAAAATTAAATTGACCCAGCAACGCCTTCTGAAAGAATCAAAAAAAAGCGGAAATACTAAAAAATTCAATGGAAATCTCCGGCACTGCATAGTAATTGGCTTATTATTTCCATTTTCAGACGGTTACGAGTTTTTTTTAACCAACTAGAATTCTAGAGATACCTAAAATCGAAGACTACGCATAGTTGTTGCGGGTTCCGCCAAGGATGCTCTTTCATCAGTTTCATTGAACTTGAACATTTTGTTTTGCTTGCACCTTTGTAGTGCATGATATACTTCGCTTTGCTATACAGTACCTTACCTATGTATATGTATTTGTACAGCTCGGTAAAGTATGATATTTCCTTGGTGAATTGTTGCGATCAATTCGCTGCCCTAAGCGTGTCACCCACACCGGTTATACCTGTCACACGAAAAATGCTGTTTTCTGTTTTCTTTTTGTCTTATTTACATCTTTATGTTAAGTGTTTGATGGGTGGTACTCGTACTTACTTACGTTTTCGAAACCCGTCGACCTTACACTAAGTTCGCGCCGATGATTTGCATGATAGGATTTCACGCAAATATGTCGTAAAGTAAATATTCAACAAATCAGTAAATTAAAAAGTTATTGAAAAAAAGAGCTTATAATATTTATGATCATTAAATGAGTAAAAATAAACGGCCTTCCGAATATTTTGTTTTGATATCGGTTTCAGTATATGGGCGAACGAGATCTTTACGACATCCGATAGAGAGTGCGATTTTGTACCTAACGTTATACCACAATTTACATATACAAAATTTACAAAATTTACGAAAACAATGGGCTGTAGATATCAGTAAGATTTTTTTTATTTTGTATAGGTATACATTTATTTTCCCGAAGTCTACATCTGGTCTAATCTTTTCGGACAAAATATTTATTTGGTTTTAATTTCTTCTTTCTTAGGCCAAGTTACTTGAAAGACGTATGAAACTACTTAGTGTAGGAAGGATTTTTGAACATTTAGTGTTTGCATCGCCTAATTCAATCCTATAAACATCTAGGTATATTTAAAAAATTCCTCGACCATATTAATTCAGACAGTAAATCATTAAAAAGAAGCTGCACGACTTTAAAGGCATAAAACTGTTATATAGGTATAATAATAATAAAAGGCGTGAAAAGTCGGAGACTTTAATACAAATTATTATCCAAGCTAACAAGGTCCTTTTAAAAAAGATAGTAGTAGAAGTTTTTTTTCACAAAATAGTCTACTGTTAGTGCTTTAAGTGAGCACGGTTTCAAAAACATCAACTTCCCAAACAAAACGCTAAAGCTTTTGGGCGCTCTTATTTCTCGTTCATTGTAACTGTAAGCTCATCACAATTTAATATTGTATTAGTTATTTGTCAACATCGTAGGAACTGAAAATAGACGGACAATAGCAACACTTAGAGTCCTAGTGTTTGGCAGAAAAAGCGTATATTAATTGTAATACATACTTCAAATGCTTTTAGTTTTAGCACCTATTTTATATATATTTTTTTTTTTTTCTTAAATTAAAAATTAAAAAAAAATGATCATTAAGATCAAGAAGACGTTTCTTATACGTAATGTTTAGCAAAAAATAAGCTTTGGAAATAAAACTAAATTAATATCACAGGTCGCAAAAAGTAGGGAGTCGGAATATTTTTATTTTTAGATGATGTAAATATATTTTTTTTTTTAAATGTGTTTTTTGGGCTATGTGAACTAAATTTGATTTGATGTTAGCCCGCATTAGTGTCCCTACTATATTGTGAGAATAGAAGTGTGGGGGCACAACAAACGAGCACGTCCGCGTCGGTAAGTAGAGCGACAGCAGCACCCATCCATAGAACGGGCAACTCAATTAATTATGCCAGCCAATAGAGTATTTGGCGAAACATATTCTTCCATAGATGGGCTATCTTTTTGATTCAAACGTCAATAAAACTTGTAGGATATCAAACAAATAATAGCCAGAAAAGTGTTTTGTTCAAATATTGTTAAAAAGCGCACAATTTCCATTACTTTGACTTTTCGTTCAATAAAAACCTAATACATTCGATATACATAATTTTTCAATTTCTAAATGTTTTATTTTGTTTTTTCACTTTATTATAAACTTTTAAGCAATTTTTTAGCAAAATTATGCTACAGCCATACAAAATCTGTTTTGTTTTCCTCCAAGTTTTTTAGTTGTCACTTGGTTTTTTCTTCTTTTTATTTGACACTGACGTGTCGCGAACTTCCCTATTTCCGGAGTCATGTTTTTGCCTGAAATGTGTTTCTTTCTTTTTCGATACAGACTCCAGAAGTGATGGTTGCGTCTTAGGTGTGCTTGGGCCGTAAAAATAATTTAGCGAACGAAAAAATTAACATCAAGTTTACATATGTTAAAAGGATTAGGTAATTGTAATGAAGCTAAAATAAAAATAAAACAAGAAAACATAGAATATAATTTGGGTTTTTCAAAAAAGCTAAGATTTCAAAATAATTTTACTAGTACAGTGAAATTTATAAGTAGAAAAGTAAAATGATTGCTCGCTTTTTTAGCATAATAGAAAACCTGTCTGTTCACAGCGATCGCTATACTATCGGACACTTTTTTTAAAATTCAAGGTTTCATTCTACATTTGTCGCAGTTTAAAATTGCATTGCTTTTTTTTATAGCCCTTGAATAATATTATCTAGTTGCGTAAATATGGATCGGGGATTACTACTTCTTTGATATAAAATTTGCGATTTCATTTGGTAATATCTTTTTAGTAGTTGAGACTTGATAGTAAGCTTAAATTACAGTACGGTCGACAAAATGTTTACCGCTCTCTCCAGAAATCTTATATGATTTCTCAATGCCGGCTCAGTTCAAGATCAAAGAAGTACAACTAACCGATACAGTGGCCCGTAAATATTTATATTACCTGTGCTACTGTTGCCGAAGACCATCATAATCAGTCATCGCCTGTAGCAAGTAAATATTTTTTATTCAATATATCCAAAGATGATTGATAACTTTTTATGGGAGGAAATGGAAGCGATGAATGAAGAGAATGTATACTTCCAGCTGCGCGGTACCTTGTTTTATTTAATGAAACACCCGCCGGTTAGAGAAAAAAGAAATCAACACATTGCTTTTTTTGTAAAAGTAAAAAGTAAGGTTTTTACAAGTGATCCGCAAACAACTCAGCAGCTAAAAGGCAATTATAGCAAGCACATCACTGAAGTTGGCCCCGAATCAAGCAATGATGTCAGGGGAAACATTGCTAACAGACTAGCAGAGTGCCGAATTGCGGAGCTATCCACCTACTTTACTTTATATATGTAGGTACATGTAACTTATATCCTTTGGGGGTTGAACCAGAGACCTCCCTTCAGTTGACCTTTACCTACTTACATTAATTTCAAGAGCTCTAAACTGTTGTAATAATTTAAAACAAATGGCTTACTAGTTAGAATTTTAATTGCAGTTGAGTAGAGGTGAAATGTTGGCTTAAGCGTTGTGCAGTAGGTACTTCTGAATTACTGCTTAATCAAGCGTTCTAAAACGCAAGCGTACTACTATGATGCAATGCATACCTTTCCGAAACGCAAGCTATGTGAATGCATCAACTGCGTAAACAAAAGCAAATAGAGCATCGTGAATGATTATGATGAAAATGACATTTGACATTTCAGTTTGAACCACCAAATAAAATGGATTCATCGCCGGAGTCATAAGTAAAATAATATATTTTTTTATAATTTGCCAATTTACTTTTGCAGTATCAAATGCATAACAAATGCAAAGCAGCGTAAAAGCATTCATAACCTGGCAGTGTGCATTCACAATGCTTATATCTTTGACATTTTAGAATTCAGTCAGCTTTGTTTTGGTTACAGTTGGAAAATCTGGAATGTACTTTGTACAGGCTTTGATTACATGCACAGGGTGTTTTTTTTTTTCGAGGTATAGGACTTTAAGTTGGCAACACAATTTTAACTGCCGGCCATTTTGTCAGCTGTCAAGTGATTTATTTTTAGTTTGGTTTGCCATTTCATCATGAACAAGTTGACAAATGAACAACGCTTGGAAATCGTGCAAATTTATTTCGAAAATAATCGTTCAGCTCGCGAAGTTTACCGCAAGCTCCGTTCATTTTATGGTCGACATAATCGTCCATCAGAATAATTCGGTTAACCATGAATCGTTTTCGCACTACGTTTACTCTATGTGATAATACGCATCCGCAGAGACGTCGAACAGTGCGCACCGAACAAACAATTGCCGCTGTAGAGCAAAGTGTTAAGGAGGACCCGGATGAATCGCAATTGGAGCTTTGTCCATCAATTTTATGGAAGATTTTGCGCAAAGATCTTAGCTTACGACCTTACAAGATCCAGCTTGTGCAAGAATTAAAGCCGCGAGACCATGCAGTGCGTCGTGATTTTGGTGTATGGGCCGAAAATGAGATTGATATCGATGCTGATTTTCATCGCAAAATTTTGTTCAGTGATGAGGCTCATTTTTGGTTGCATAGCTACGTCAACAAGCAAAATTGCCGCATTTGGAGTGAAGAGAATCCACATGAGACCCTTGAGACGCCATTACATCCACAAAAACTGACTGTTTGGTGTGCTCTAGGGGCTGGTAGAGTCATTGGGCCATACTTCTTCCGAAATGATGCTGGAGAGTCAGTTACCGTTAATGGAGACCGGTATAGAGCCATGATAACCGACTATTTAGTTCCCGAATAGGATGGCATGAATTTGGATGAGATGTGGTTCCCACAAGACGGCGCTACATGCCACACAGCGCATGTCACAATCGATTTATTGAAGGAAACATTCGATGAGCGCATAATTTCGCGGAATGGACTTGTCAATTGGCCACCAAGATCGTGCGATTTGACACCATTGGATTATTTTCTTTGGGAATATGTGAAGTCGCTCGCCTACGCGGACCTCTAGACTTGGCTTTATTCGAAGCAGCTGCGGCGGCCACATGCCCGAAATCATATTTAAACATTAATGGCATAAAATTATCCTTCCAAAAAAGCCAAATTGATGGACAATTAAACGAATTTTTTGTGTTTTATTTCAATTCGAAGCTCTATACCTCAAAAAAAATCACCCTGTACATAAGTGGAGTTTATATTTTATAGTTCTTTTTTCAAGATGGCCCAGTGACCACAACAAACTTATTAAACAGACCTCCAGCTTCCGTGCTCCTACCCCATTTTAACCCTCAAGCTTTAAGTTAAAATGTTCTCCAATATGCTCTATATTTTCATTCTGTTCCTGTCACAACAAACTACGCTCCTTGACTGAGCTTGTTGAAAGCCGAACATCGAGGAACCCTCTCACTTGACAAAAATGACAATTTATCGCATATAAACCAAATTAGTTACAAATTATTAATTTCCGCCAGTCCAATTGTGTCTCGAACCCAATAATTCATCGGAAGTCCAACCATGTAAAATGCGAATAATAACAATAACTAAGTCTGGCCAGCGCGTGCCATCTTACATATCATTATTGCCATCGCCATGTGTACAAAATTGTCAAATTATGCAAATATTTTTATAAGCCACATTAACATAATCTAAATTAAAAATATTTATTTTTTTCTCATTTTAGGCGAACTGGTTTAAGGCGACGCAGTACTGCAGATACCACGGAATGCACTTAGCAAGCATTGCATCACAAGAAGAGAACGATAGACTTGAAAAATACGTTCGAGATTTCGGTAAGAATATTTTTAACAAAGTCAAGCTCAAGAGAATATCACGATTAAGCTTAATTTAATAGCTGTTTTTAATTATCAGCTATGATCCATATAGATCATCAATTTGCATGCACCTACAACAACAGCACATGATCCTGCTTCTCATCGAGATCACGAATCATGATCTGAAAATTATTTCTACTATTTCCAACTAGGTGGCTTGTTTTATTTTTAAATGTTGGATAGCCACAAAACCACGTTGCCAGACTAAAAAATGGAACACAAAAAAATCAATTGATTTATTTCGCATTCGAATAAACTCCCCGTCCGTATTTCGAGTTAAGTTATTTTTTCTCGTTCTATAAAGGTATGTCCAGACCAGCCAAACATTTGATAAACTATGAAATACCTACATGTTCCATAAATATTTCTAAAACACTTAGTAAACAAAACAATTTTTATGGAATGTTTAAAAATGTTTTGTTGCTTTGGATCTGGACACCAAAAAAACATTTATGAAATGTTTCACAGTTACCCAATCATGAGGGGAAATAATTTTTGTTTTATAAGTATCCTCGCAGAAATTAAGCGCTGTTTTGCGATTATTATTTGTTTTTAAATAAAATAAAAATGTCCAGAAAAGCTTTGAATACCTAAAGAGAAAGTGATGCATTTAATACGATTATTTGAATTAAATCGCTTTACTCGTTGCTAATAATCCCACCACATTATTTTCTTCTAGTCCAAAACAGGATAAAGTTGAAACATTTCATAAACCTTTACCCCCGTATTAATAAACAAATATGCAAAATGTAATTCAGCTAGTAGACGTCACATAGCATACAAAAATTTGACGTAACTGCTGAGTAAAGAGTTGATAACTTTTACGCAGTGTTTATTAATACGAGGGTTAATAAATAAATTTCAGAAATCTTTTATAAATGTTTATAAAATCTGTCCGATTTGCTTCAGAAACATTTCATAAACATTTCTGAAATGTTTCGGTGGTCTGGATACACCTTAATATGCCAAGATAAACTCAAGCGGCAGCAGCAAAATATTGTTCATGTGTTGCATATTTGAACATAAAAAAACTAAATTTGTTTCACAAAAACATATTTGAAAAGAAAAATTATGCAAATTTGATTCAAATATGGTAACACCCCCGACTTTGCAAGTGAAATGACATGTGCCTTGTGTAACGTCACGTTAAGAAGAATTTTTGCAAGATGGCTGGTGGCAATATGAAGTTTGAAATACCCTGTATTATCTGTTTTGCTTTTGAAAGCAACTGTTGCCACAATTCCAAAATTAAACTTTTCAATGATCCGTTTTGTTTTATTTTCGTGATCTGATCCGAATCAGATCACGCTGATAATAAAAAACAGCTAATATCACCGTTGAAGTGTGTTTGACTTTCTCCACTTAATTAATGCCAAAAGCTGCATTTCTTGCAACTATATTCGTTTAAAAATTACGTTTTAGGTAAATGTTTAAACGTCGATGCATTAAATCAAGAAGAACAACAGTAATTATTTATTGACAAAAAACCTTTTCAACCTTCAATGTGTTCCAAAAAGCTAAAAGTCCTTCAAAATCCTATGTTTTTTTGTGATTATTTTGTTTTTAATTATCAATAGCAACATAAACAAAGCTTTAAGAACCGAGAACAAACAAAATAATTTTCTGGAAGCTCGTTTGATTTATAACGGTTATCAAAAGTTGGTCGGTTTTATTTTAGAGTGACAGGGCAAAACAAAAAATACTTTTTTATTTTTGTGCGATCATGGGATATTTAATGAAAGATTTTCATTTTCTTAAGTTAAGTACACATGACACTACAATTTTTCTCTCGTTTTTTTCCTCATTTTTATCACAAATGATTTAAATGTTGAAAAGTCATCTGCGTGTAAAAGAAACAAAAAGTGTATTACGAAAGGTATAGCAATTGTTTGTTTTTGATATGTCTACATTAATAAGGTTGTTGTGTACGCACTCACTCCTATCGGAAATTTTCGTTTTAATTTCTCGTACGGCTCAAGTTTCATTTACCTTAATTAATTGTTAAAACAATCTGCCCACTTCCACACCCCTTTTTGAGTAAATTCATGCTACCCCAAAAGCAAAACAGTTTGGTAAACACGATTTAAGTGTTTAATTTTAATTACAATTCACTCTGATTTTAAATGCACTGCCATACATAGGGTGTTCAGATCCACGCCCAGCAAAAAGAGGAAGAACAAAAACCAACAACCAAAATAACAAACATACATATATATATTTTATATATGTATAAAAAACATCAATTTTAACACATTCAAAAAAATAAATAAAAATAAATAAGCTATACAAATATATTAAATCAATTCTAACTTTAAATACAAAATAAAAATAAAACAATGCCTCTGATTAAATTATTGACTTTAAATATTTTTGTCGCTTGACCGCATTACATTTTGGCATATTGTTTCTTAATTCAGTTATTTTCGCTTTACAGACACAATATTAACTTTAAACAGAAATTGAGCTGTCAAATGAGTGGGTGTGTTCAGACGATTGTTAAAAAAAAAAACAAAAGTTGGTGTTGTGTTCAGAGGTGAATGAGTTCGGGTACAACTATATTTAAGGTCGTGTTCACACCAGAAAAATGTCGAAAATTTCTAAATTAGTTTTGAAAAAACGTTTTGTTGTAGTTTTGTGTTGTCGAAAAATTCCATAAACTAAGAAATTCCAAGAAGAGGACAAACTGCATATTTTTCCAAAAAGATACCGGACTTTTTTTTAGATTAAAATGGGGCTTCTGGTCAGCCTAGCCATACCCATACCCAGTCAGGTGGATACATTTAACGAGTTTACTTTGAACTGTTAAAGCCCAATACAGTCTTATAATCCTGACATCAACTCCTTAAAAATTTATTGACTAGTTGAGAATTTAGGTTATGTTGTGTTGAGATAGTGAGGTCCAATACTAGTGGCCATAGGGCCCGTCGCGATCCATTGTGGAGAACTTATTAGACATTCAATTTCGCCGTTTCCGATTTAATGAATCAATAAGTCAGGACTCCAAGCGATATTTATATCAAATTAATTGTAAATTTTCCCTAAAATGGAAAATTGAAATTTTGTTTGATGTGCCAGCAATATTATCAAACCAAGCTACTTTACCTCGAAGGCACTTCAGATCCCAAAAGAGCTGAAAAATAGTTATTGCCCAGGACTAATAAGGAAGAAAATAGTTGCTGCAACAGGTCCTAATAGGTGTCCTAGGTCTAGCTTCTCACAACCACTCGTTTTGTGTGTGTGTTTTTTTTTTTTTCGAGACTAATGGAAGGGACCTACAATTTAATGCCGACTCCGATGACCGATCGCGTGAATTGGGAATGCTTTTTCAAAACAGTTACACACTCAGATGTTTGTTAGACGTTCACAAGAGGTGACGCAGTGGAAACACCCTTAAGCTGTAACTTGCGTTCTTTCTGAAACCCCTCACTCAGTAGTCCAACACACAACCGCTGAGCCACTGGGTCTTACTCTGCCCCTTTAAATTTATTACATTCAATTACAAAGACACTTAATTGGATTCCCCCATAGCCTCTTGAAGCACACCAGTACCACTGCCGCCTATCCCCACCGAGGCAGAAACATTACACTGTCGGAAATATTTACGTGTGGTTGATTTATGTTCTAGCTACTATAAGCTTTAAACCATTGAGATGGATTCCTTAAGAGTCTTGCAATTGAAATACTCTGATCAAAGAGCATTTCCCAATAAAACCATCGGCCAATAAGCTTTGTTCCACCCCAAATGTGTTCTAATGCAACAGTTTAGTGCACCCCGTTTATCCAGATCCAGTACCAAAACAATATGATATTCGCAAGTCGTATCTACTCCAATTAGGATCATTTCCTGTAGTATCATAGAAAAAAGCCCCGCAGACAGCCCGAGTGTGTCTTTCAGTCACTGACATCGGCTTATTTAACTCATACCTCCGTTCTGCCTAATACGTGTGCTTTCGCCTAACCAAAGCAGCATTTTGTGGTTCACCCGGAAGTGCAAACAAAAATACTCAACGACTCGTCGTGCGTTCCACAATGCACAATGCGACGGCTTTTAGCGCATATAGTGTAGTGAATGACATCAAAGTCTATTTAAATGGTGGCGACTTTATTCCGCCATGTTTTCCATTCGAACGCTGACATGCTCCGTATAGACCCAGCTCGGTGCGGAAAAACTGTCACACATGCCACAGATGTGGCTTTAGGTACAGGTACCCGGCAAACGTGGATTTCATGTCTGAAAGAATCATGTGGCATTGTCTTGCCTTAAAGCCTTTTGTGCTTCGTGTGAATACCCACGGCTATTCGTAGATAATCTCATTTTTACTTTTTTTGTTCTGTTTTTTGTAGTCTTATAAAATGCTTTTGCTTTTCCTTTCAGGTCTGGGACACGAACACTTTTGGACATCGGGAACGGACTTGGCCGACGAAGGTAACTTCTTCTGGATGGCGAACGGAAAACCAATCACATTTACGAATTGGAATGCGGGAGAACCGAATAATTTTCGATACGAAAACGGAGAGGAGGAGAATTGTCTTGAACTCTGGAATCGCGACGGAAAGGGCCTTAAATGGAATGATTCCCCCTGTAGTTTCGAGACATACTTCGTTTGCGAAGTACAACCAAATTAGGAGCGAAAGGATGACGATTTTCACTGCACGCATTTTCACCAATATATTTTCTGATATTAGTTATATTGGTCCTTGTTTTTTGTTGTATTGTATTTTAGTTAGAAATTTCATTTATAATGAAGAATTTTTCAAATTGAATTGTATTTTTGTTTAGTAGAGCGTTGTGTTAAGTCTTGAGGAATGTACGTTGGCCAGCGGCATATTGGGATAGTTTTTGAGTTTACCTTTAAATCCCTTTGTTTGTGGATCGAAATGGGGAAGTACTGCCGATTTTTTTAAGTTAAGTATTTTAGGTAGGTACTTTAAGCACAATTGTTGTTTAGAAATATTCATTTTAGAAATAAATGTAAATGTTTAAGTCGACCGAAGGGGGTTTTTTCATTACCCAGCGATTTTAACTTTCCTACCAGGGCTGATGGCTGTTAGACGCAGACAGTGCTTTGGTGAGTTGACAAATTTGGTATACACGTGGAATAGTACTTGTAAGCGGTCCGAAGTGATGCTCAAGTCACAGGGGCAGTCATAGAACTTACGAGTACATCGTTCACGTTTCGAAACATCACAACATCAGCATACAAAAATTTGTTCGATTTTATTACTTCTTATTACTTCTTGTGTAAATATCAGTTCTAAGCACCGCAAATTGATCAATTAAAAAAATATTTGATTGAAAATACTTAAAGAATGTTCAAATTGTACGATATCAAGAAAAGGAATATTGTTTTAAGTCATTCCATATTGAATTTTGAATACATGGACATCATCTTAATGATATCGATTTCAAAAAACTGTTCGCATGTTCACCATCGAATATCCTTTAAGTCTCGTCTTTTTAACTTTCTCCATTACGTAGTAAGAGAAAGATATTGTATTCGTACAAAATTTCGAACTCGAGATGTTAATCAGTTATGACATTACGATGATAGGCGAACTCAGAAAAGTGGGTCGCAAAATTCTGTCCGTCTGTCTGTCTGTCTGTCTGTATGTCCCGAGGCCTACAGCCTAAGCGGCTGAACGGATTTTGTTCAAACTTCGGATTTAAAGTTTGGGGGCTTACAGTTCGGGGCCGTTTTTTTGCATGGTAACCTCAATATTAATGGTACTTCCCATACAAAATTTGCATGCCAGTCTGATTTGTTCGAAAACGGCTCTAACGACTTCAACAAAAATTGATATGTAAGCTTGAGTAGGTGAGGTAAACATAACTGCATACTCAGTTTTCCGCTAAAAAAATCGACTAATGGTACTTTTGAAATTTGGACATATCTCGAAAACGGTCCATACGATTGTAACAGAAACTCATTTCTAAGGTAATATGGTCATTTCTAACTTAATGGAAAACTCAGTTTTTCTCTGTATTGTCGTAAAATGGATTTTTGAAAAAAGTCATTTTTGAAAAATATAGTTTTCCCTAGTTTACCTCAAAACGGCATGATTTCGACCAAAATGCAAACTTAGAGTAAAATTTATGTTTTTGAAAATGATTGCGTCCTTAATTTTCAATTCGAATCACTGGAAACGCTCACTTTAAAAACTGCTCATATCTCGAAAACCCCATTTTCGATTTCGATAAAACCCTAAGAACCAAGTAATGCTTACATCCCGAACAATAACTTGTACTCTAAAGCTAAATCTTTTCAGCTAAATAGTTAAACAATAGTATTTTTCAAACTAGACAGTATTCGGTACTGTTTTATCTGCCAAATTTTACAAAAACCACTAACCACTAACGATTTTGACCAAAATACATAGTAAAGATAATATAAGTATTCTAAATAAGATCCCGTGCTTAGTTTTTCTCAAAAAAATGCGAACAAATCAATTTCTTAAAAATTATATCAAAAATTACTACCCAAATTCCGATCTGTATTCACATATTTTCGGTACAAATTTTGAAATAATAACAATACCCCAACTTCGAATAACAGCTACGTAAAACTTTTTTGTAGCAACTTGAAATTTTTTTCAACCATATTGAATGTGCACCCTAAAAATGTTTCCAACAATTTGGAGCTTACACAATCAGCAACTCCCACTTCATTTACATTAAAACTTTTGATTTACGAGAAAGTTACGTTCGACCCAGTCCTGCATTTAATTTATTTCACATTCCCATATTTGATATTCGCCAGGGGTTTTTTTCCGACTGTTTTTTTAAATGATCGATTTGTTAATCAATCAAAAACAGCATTAAACAAAACTGACAACTGTACCGTCGCTTAAAAATGTGTAAGAAAGATTACAAAGATTCCTATAATAAAATGTGCAGTCATCATTTTGAATCAAAATTTTGGATGCTTATTTTCTACAATCACAGTGGTAGCTTAAACATACTCCTGTAATTCTCTGTAAAAATTTATATTTGAAACGTCATTATTTTCATTCATAAAATGTTTACCAAAAACATTTCAGTGGTGTTTTTTTGTAGCAAAAATAAAAAAAAAGCCTTATTAATGTAAAATGTCTGACTAAAGATATAAGTTCGTAGGAATTATAAAATTGTTAGGAGCAAAACTTAAATTACCTATATTAGGGTACAAATTAGTAAACATTTTTATTTACAATTTTGCTGATATACATTTTGAGTCTTGTTCTTTTTCGTACATTTTAAGGAAAATAGATTCATGGATACACTACTAGACCATTTTTTTATTAAAAATTAGTATTATCTTTGTATATAGTATTATTCATATTCTCCGCTGCCGCAATTGTGTTCAAATGTAATTTCATTAGGTTTGTCAATTGTTTCAAATTTTCTGCTAAAATTGTGTTTCGTTTTTTGTCGGTGTCCTTTACTAAACGGAATCTTCATGAAAGGATTGTATCTCCAAAATCATATTTCAAATCTTAATATTCTTAATCGAATCTTTTCTTTAATTTCGTTGTCGTTTTTCTGTTTACATTATTTGCCGTCGAAATTATTTTTCACCAAAAACAACAAACCAAACCAGACACAATACTATTGTAGGAACAAACATACCTTATTTTATTCCCACCAATGAATATTTGACAGTTTATTCTTTTATTTTTATGTTGATTTTGCTAAATACGTTTTTTAGTGGCTAAATAAAACAATAATTTTAAACATTTAAGAACGCATCCATCAGCTGAAAAAAAAAACTCACCAAAAACACTACTCTCTGTCAGTGCTTTAAGTACTTTCTCTTTATTTTTCCCTTTTCACCAAACTCAAATTCCCTCTATTTTTTTAAGAAAAAATCTTACTTCAAAGTAAAATTTACATTCTTCGGAAAGAAAATCACATTAAATTAACCTTCAGTAGGAAAATCGCAGTTTGTTAACATTGTAATGATTATTTTTCGGTTGCAGACATTTTTTGCTAACAGGCGATTTAAATGATCACTTTTTTATGGAGATTTAGTGCATTGAAATTCATGTGAAGTGTAGATGTTTGGTAAAATTTCACCAAAAAATGGTAACGAGTTTTGTCAGATTATTGATATTCCCACAATTTTTCTCCTTTTTTGCACAGAAGGTTTTTCGGACATCAAAATTCCCACAAAAAGGTAGAAATACCTCGATGTAGGAACACTGCTGGGTGTCAATATTTTATCACGTCACTTAGAATTTTTTTGTTTTTTGCTGCTTCACACATTTAAAGTAAAATAGAGCGCTTGACGGAGGGGCTATTATTGAAAAATCAGAGGGGGAAATCGAAGAGAGGTAGGAAAAAGCTGTCAGTCTATTTAATACTTATGTCGTTTTCTATTGGGATTTCCAGATTTTGCTCCATATTTCAGTTTTTTCGTGCCCAATGGAACAAGCAATTTTTTTGAATTTGTGTTGGTGCATGATTTCTTAAATTGTAATTTATTTGATCTTTTGATCTAAGATCTCATCACAAATCAAAATAGGAAGACTCTTTATAAACGCTACTTTGGCTGGAAAGGCAACCGCATCTCAAGATCGACTTCGGGAACCTTAAACCAGACATTATTTTGATGGTGGAACTTATCAAAAGCAACTGAAAACAGCATGTAGGATTGCTTGTCCCATTTGCGTTTTGGGTTTTGGACGAGAAGTTTAAACGAAGAACTATATACGGCGACATAGACCTTAGAAAAAAAGTCCGCATTGCTTCTTTCTGATGCCTATTAGGGCAAATGTTCATTAACGCAGAAGACAAAAACCTTGGCTAGTAGAAAATACTCAAACTATCCTGGAGGCGGTTGGTTGAGACCTTGGCTTATCCCAAAACCGCAGAGCTGTATAATTGAGTAAGTGGTCAAGTAAATGCCGTTCCCAAGAAATACTATAACAAGAACCAAGAATCCCTATACTTTTAGCAGTCCTAGTTAGACTAGTAAGCGAGGGGTTCCAGGTTCGATTCCCAAAAAAAAAACCCAAAACCCATCTTAAGGTTTTTTTACACTGTGCCGTCATGTTATGAGCTTTTTAATTTGCCGTTTGGCCTCGGCAAAAATTGTAGATCCTTTCAATTCGTTCCAAAAATGAATGCTTGTCAGAAGCTAGGCCTAGGGTCCTACGGACTATTTATTTTTATTTTAAGTAAGAAAATTCATTGTTGGGCTAGCACTGAAAGCCTTCGAAAAAAGCTCTTGGACCCTACAATATATTATATTTCTGCACCCGTTTTCCGTCATATCTACATATGTTTCAAATTTCCATCTGACAGAGGATGGCTTAGAGAGGACAAACTCTTTATCATAGAGGAATGGTACACTTTTGGTTAACCTAATTTAAAGCCTCGCCTTCGTCTTTTCCCAGTCAAGGATCCAAATCCAGAGACTCAGTAACCTACCAAGCATCACTCAACCTAAATCAAACCGACCCCTCACATTTCAATTCAATGCACCATCAAAAACTGTGTAGTTCTACACAAATAATTAAGTTTCCTGCACAAACAACCAAAGGCTGGATCATTTCGTTAAATAAATTACACCTTCAATACCCAGCGCGTATCTTTTCAATCCCTCGTCAAACAGTAACATTTTCATTCATGCCCAACACAATTATTTCAAAAGATGTACCATGAACCTTCTTATCAACTTCCAAATGAATGCATAAAATATTTGACTAAGAGAATAAAATCTGAAGAGAAACACTCTACCCAGCTGCGGCTGAAAAAAAAACACATGGGGCATCCAAGCCCTAACAGTCAAAACAAGACCACGTTTTCCCTGAAAACAAATCACCGCGTCGTCCCACCCAACAACCCACTTCCTTATCGCCTCGTGCTTAAAACACTCGTGCGTATGCGCACTATGACTAAGAGAGCCTAGAGAGCCTAGTTTCCCTCTCATCAACAAAATCAAATTATAATTAGATTTTTCTCAAAAATATGCCAAAAGCTCCAGGCGGCTTCGCAAAGAGAAATATTGTCCTTTAGCATGAGAATTAGATTTTCCTCCTCCACAATACTGGCAAAGCGCACCAGTCCTCAGTTTTTCACAGCTCACAGAACCTTTCGGTCGCAGTGACATTTTCAACCTTGTCGTCGGTAAAAAAAAAAAAAACACTGCAGAGTGTATAGAAAATAATATATTTTCATCAATTTAAATGTACAAATAATTGTTCCAAATGCCTTAGTGAATGTTTAAAAGTGGTGAAAAAAAAGGTGCGCTGAATACAGATATTCGCGACTAATTCAATTTTGTTTTTTGTGTGCGAAATTGGAAACGAAAAACCACCCTAGTACGAAAAAGTGAAAAAAAGATTCGAGGGTGAAAATATTGCTTCCTAATTGAATTGAAATTGAAATTTTACAAAGGCACGAAAGTGATATATTTCGGCTATTTCGGAAGAAAACCCTTTCCCTGTAGTGATTTAAAAAAAAAATATTTTGTGGATATAACGCCTACCGTGACTCGTTTAGTAAATTTCCACTTATGAGCAGCGAAAACCCATTTCTTTGACACAAATTATGTGTCCAAAATTGAGCAAAAATTACATGAGCAAAATTGGAGCAGAAAAGTATGCTTGCACCTTTAAATTGTCTTTCCTTATAGACCATTTAAAGACTTCTTTGTCTTTCAGAACCACCTTTGCATTCACCCTAATAAAAAGCTCGTTGCGGGAGATTTGAAGGCAAAACGCTGCTGTCCGTAGGTTTTGTTTCCCTGCACCACCCACTCAGTTACATGCGAAATTAGTCGCCTATTAAACAATATTAAACTAAATACATCAACACATTACATAAAAAGGATAAATAGGGAAATCCGCTTGTTCGGAGTCCGCAAAAATAGCATACTCCTTAAATGGTCCGAACTCTAGCATGCGCACTGACTCCGAGCAATCCCTAAGAGCACGACAAAGAGCAGCGTACAAAATGTCAAATGCCAACATAGCAAGTGGAAGTGAATTCTGATGTTCTCATTTAGCGAACTTTAATGTTTACTATTTTTCCTTAAATTTGGCATTGACTGAAGCCCCACACACATATACTTCTCATATTCGTGCGATAAGTGGAGTTAAGTGGGGGATAGAGGAACTTTCTGATAGTTGTGTTTGTATTATGTATGATAGTAGTGACTAGTGACGTCCTCATCATTCGGATAGCGTCACAAGGACGCACGTTTGCTGCTGCTCCTGTCATCGGATTTCTAGCAGACCTATCAGTTTGAGTATTCTATTAGAATCTGATATTAATTCCATTCATTGTTTTAGGAGATTGAAATTGGGTAACCGTTTTTCATGTCAAAATGTCGGCTAATCCAGCTCAGTTGAATGCTTCCACCTGGTCATTTGGCCTTATTCTCGTTTTATTTGCGGCGCATCAAGAAGTAGAACGGTGTGCTTAATGCAGTTGTTGACCTGAAAACCTATAATGTCAGCCCACAACTTGCGCTCTGCATAGTGGAATTGGGGTGGAAGGAAAAAACCTTTTGCGAAGCAGTTTTTCATTGATCTTCTATAATTCGGCATTTTCAGTATTAATTGGAATCAGTTCCAGAAGAGTTAGCAGCTACTGATGCGCACAGAGTTGAGTTCTTAATTAAGATTGATGCATGAGAGATCATTAAAGAGCTGTCGTGTTTAAATGAAAAAAAAAGCCACTACTACGGTAAATGAATGAAAGTCGTGAGTCGATGAGCGAAACTTTGTCGAAACGAAGCATCAATTTTGAAAAGAATGACTTTGGCGGTATGCCCGAGAATCGCTTTAATTGCACACATTGGCCGTGCAACTATGAGAAGCGCATTTTTGATGTCGTCTGATGATTTAGGTGACAATTCGACTTGGGAGGAAAAGTAGTGAAAACCAATTAATTCAAAACAAAAAATAAAAAATCGCATTCTGCCCATAACTACACTGTCTTGATTCACTGACTCATCAACGAGCAACCTGAACAGTGCGTCATAAAATTGTCTTAGAAACCCTCGTAGCATCTACGTTTTTGAAACGGAATGAATAGAAAAATGTTTGTTTCTACTACCATTTTAAATTTATAAAATATTTACTTAAATTGATTAAAAATGTAAGTTTTGTAATAACAACTTTTAAGAGTTCTTAAATTAGGCTTAGCAAAATTATTCAGCTATTTAAAAAACTTTGAAACGGTTTAAGCAAGCTCGGAGGAGCATGGCAAGTGAGTGGATCTGATTTCCTCTGTCGATGGCTTCCGCAGCGGAGCGCAAGTGCACAATGCGAGCTTGGGGGTTTCTCTCCACGGAGTGGACCTGGGACTCAACCAAAACGATCTTTGGTTAACTGACTCCGAGCTAGTTCAAGTCCCCTTTCACCTAAGGCAAGGTCATCCCCTACTGCGTCGTTATGGAATCGAAGACTCTTCCGGCCGGAGCGTTTGTGTACATTCACTCTATCCCAACCATCTTAGACTACTAATGCGCAGTGATGCCAACCCGGATCGAAGTTTTTATGCCTATACCCGAAAAAATTATAACTTTTTGGTAAAAAAAAGATAAAAATTGTATATCTTACAAAGGATTTACAAGATGAATAAATTTCTTAACAGAATGTTGGTCGATCGATAGGTAATTAAACCCTTTATGATCCCTGTAATCCAAGGTTTGGGTTTGATGAGTAAGTAAAGTAGAAAATGGGTAAATAAGCATGACGCGCAGTTGTAAATGAAAATTGTTGATGCTCCCTTGATTAAAGAATGTACCAGATTTACCTTCAAAATTTATTCGTATAAATTGAATGTACAAAACAATTCACAAAAAATTATGCCTTTTTTCTAAAAACTATGCCCCAGTTGGCATCACTGCTGATGCGTACTTTTCCGACCAAGACGATATCGCTGTACAGTTCGTAGACCTCGCTGTTAAATCTCCGCTCCACAAGCCCGACAACCCAAACGGGACCGAAAATCATTCGAAGATCACCGATCATCACTTTTGCGATCGTAGCAAGGAGATCTTCATCCGCCTTTGCAAAATTGTATGCTTCTGTGCAATATAGCAAGACTGCGGTGGTGAGGGTTAAAAGACAAAAGCACAATTTATTCAGGCTTAGGAAAAAAATGCACTGAACCATTTAAGAAAGTAATAAAAACTGCGTTTTATTGAAAAGCAAGCACCAAATATTTCTCGATCTTCAAAAGTTTGGTTGTTTTTTTTTATTTAACTAGTTCATCTGATATAGCATATCACATTATTATGTGAGTTTTGTTTAAATTTAAGCCTCGCAAGTTCCGGTTAAAAAGGGTTAAGCGCCTAGTGTACTATTTATAAGTTCTTACACCTTAGAAGAATTTGGAATACAAAGACAAGGATAGCAAGAATTTCTGTTCTGTTGGGGCATGTTTTTATTTTCCACAAAAATGCATTAGTAATGGTGGTTTTAGGTGCCATGAGGGTTCATGAGGAAAATTTTGCAAGCAATATTGAAACAAATGTTACAATTTTTGGCTCAAAAAGTAAGTTCTTTAACTATTTAGCTAAAACTGAGTTCAGAAAGTAAGTTCTTCAACCATTTAGCTAAAAAGTGCAAGATGTTGCTCAGGATGTAAGCCTTTTACATTTTTATCGAAATAGAAAATAGGGTTTTCGAGATATGAGCTGTTTCTTTTTTTTTTTTTGTTTTAATTGCCGATTTCAGTGTTTCGAAGGGAAAACGAACTACGGATTAATTTGTACACCAATTTAGTTGCTAGAGCCGTTTTTGAAAGAATCAAACTTTTTAAAAATGGGAAAGTATGGGAAGTACCTACCGTCAATTCGGCGCTAGTTTAGGTAAGGTTAGGTTGAATGGGACTGTCACTGCGAGATCGTTACAAAAAGACCAGACACCGGGCCCATCACCATCCCCAGAATAGCGAGGCTAACATGCAAAAAAAAAACATCCCCGAACTGAAAGTCTAAAAAGTGCAAATCCGAAGTTGGAAACAAGTTCGTCCAGCCAGGACGCTCAGCCTCAGGAGCTCCTCTATCAGCGCAACATCTCGAGTTCGAAATTTTGTGCGAATACAATATCTTATGAGACAGCTACAAGTTCACTTTTTGTAACTCAATGTGTTCCTCAACATTTTGGTTATTTGCGTGCGAGAACCAATATTGACCAAGGAACCGGAAAGTATCGGAACAGTCCTTTTTTCCATTTCGAATATTTTGTTTGAACTACGGTGTAGAACGAGGGTGCATGTATTAGATAGATACTCGTAGAAGGCCAAATGGTTCCTTTTGGAGCCTCAAGACCCGTAGCCCCAACTTTTTTAAAAATGATCAAAATGGGCCCTTTTCAGTTTAAGTAAGATTTTATTCTTTATTGACTTATTGAACGAAAAAGAATGCAAAAAATCAAGTAAGTTTTTTGTAATAAGCGCGTTTGCTTTTTTTTTTTTAAATAATTCAATGTTTTTGCAACTTTTTTTATTAGGATTTTATGTGGGGGCCCCTTTCCTTCGCTAGGACCCCATTTTTATATTTCTCGGCGGCAACGCTGCTTAGCATAATGTCCTTTTAAGCAATATTAATAACCAAATAGCGTCCCATTGCAAGGTTCAGCTTGAGTGTGTTCTCACTTGTGGAGTTGAACCTTCCTCAACCCCTATAAATCCTAACAATGACTGTTTACAAACGTGATCACTAAATCCTTTAATCCAGTAACCCTTACTGCGACTATAATAGAACCTCAGAATTGTTGTCTTTACTCGATGGGCGAGGTTTCTTATAATTAAAATCATCAAAAGCCGTTTCTTTTCAATATCAATTAACCTTTACTGTTAAGTGTTTTCTGGCACCATCAGCAACTATTCTTCTTCGATACTTTCTAATTAGATTGTTGTTTCCATTGATTTCTCATAAACAGGGACATTATGACGACCGTTTAGATTGATGTATATTTACATGGTTACGAGGTATAATGAAAACAAAAAAGGTGAGTCACACCTCGATTTCCGTCAGAACTTCAGTATAATCGAATAGTTTTACTTTGGTGCACCCACGACTAAGTTGTAAAAGCCTCTATTTATGATATTATGGAATGTGCTCAAATTGTCGTTTCCCACAAAATGTTTTAGTCGTTTATTCATTCCGGTCTGGAAACGTTCTCCATTTCTCCGTAGGGCTTCATACAACCAATGAGACTTGAACTTGAGTTGAAAGGTTTGAGATAAGGCCTACAAGAATCTCGATTTGAATGCGGTGCATCACATGTAACCGTGCTTGCGATATGGGTCGTGATGAAAAAATGATTTTTGTCCCATCTATATCATGTTTAATAATTTAGCGATGATTTGTTTTTGGTGTGGAGAAACGAAGTAGAGGTAGATATATTATTTCTACCATTTCTGTTGTGCAATGCGCTTTCTTTTTATTTAAAAGTTGTTTTATTTCAAAGTTGTACGGGTCCATTTCGCCTGACCGGCCGGCATTGAAATACTCAATGCTCAGTTCTTTGCCAGGGCACTCATTCCGTAATTTTTCAGACGATTATCGTCGAAACGATATACCCCCAAAAGTAGCATCTAAGTGCCAAAATTACGAGTTAGGAACCTTAATCCAATTAATTTTCCACAAATGTAATGAAAACTGAGGGTAGTCGGGTAGTGAAACAAATTCTTATGGTCATCAAAGTTTCAAAAACGATATCGTCCCGACGGTTATTGTTATCCGGAATCTGCCCCCTCTAAACTATGGTCTATAGGTGCTCCGCATTCAGCGTTCAAATTATTTTGTGATAACTGTCAGATATTGTTAGGGATTTCTTCATGTTGACTTTCATTTCTGCAATTATTCTTATTCCAAAGCAAAAGCAAAAGCGCCTTAATAAAAAAACAAACTGCAATCCTTGATTCATATTTACTTTTCCTGTATCAATTTGCTTGCATGCCACCAGACCATGCTTGCTGTCATTCGAAACGATTTACAATGGTTCTCAAAAATACATCTCTACAGTCATTTTGTTTTTGCTATAACAGCCATGGTGGGATATCCTTTAATAAAAAATATGTCTCCATAAGACCTTTGATAGACGGGATAATCTCTAGCTGCAAAAAGTGATGAATATCATATGAAAATATGAAACTTATACAGTGTTTGTAAAAGTGTGATATAAAAAAATGTGTGCGACAGAAGAAAAAGTTACGCTGTGTGTTCGCCAATAAAACGCTGTGTAAACTCAAGGATTATTATGGGAGACTTGCAAGCAACGATTGAGTTTTCTGTGGAACTTTACAAATTTTACAATGTGGATTTGTTCCAAAGAGGGTGAGTCTGATTTATTTTTTACTGCTTAATATGTGATGTAAATCATATCTACCTCTATGTATTGTGTATATTTTATCAAACGAAACGAGATAATTTGAAGCATACTCTGAATACTAGTTTAGAAAAATATTTGTAAGCACAAGTGAGGAAAACATTCCGACAGAGAGATTCTAAAAATAAATTCTGTCGCGTGAAATTCTGGTATTCATTTATATTTTTCTTTATTTTTGTTTTGATTAGCACTCTCCTAAAGAGACACAAACAAAAAGTCACTTTATTTTGATGTTTGATGTTTTGAAAGACCTAAGAGCTTCACGCAATTTACCCGACGTGACAGAGGAACATGTGACAAAATCAAGACTACAGAGACAAAATTTATCCGTATTTATATAAGAATTTGTGTGCAATATAACAATTAAACTGAATAGGATTTATTCAGATAATAGATTTGTGTTTACCCCGGTGTTGGAACCTGCTCAGGTTTCAACATAGTTATATGAAATCTATGTATTAGTGTAGCTGTAGTTCCGGCGAGTGACATTTTGCCTTGCCTGGCAATTCGCTTGCTAACGCCAACTGACTTATCCGATTGAAAATTTTTGTTTTAGTCATTGGGTTAGTGCTTTTATGGAACTTCGCTTTATTTAATTAGCCGAACTGTGGCGCTCCAGACTTTCTTATTCTTGCTGGATGTAATATGAAAAATTTCATATAAGAAATTACAATCGTGCTCTCAATTTGTGTGTCCAGACAATTGGCATAATTCTGTCTTTTAAATTGAATTGACGGCCGGGTTGTTTTGCTTAAGCCCGTATGACACTTTATTTTTTTTGCATTTTTTCTGCTTTTAAAATGAAACTAGAGCAGTGCGAAAAATTAGAACGAAAGTTCTCAATAGGAGTGAGTGCGTACACACCATTTTTTATTAATGTAGACACATAAAAAAAATGCTTTAAAAATGTATTCAAATTACATTTTTCAGCTCCTGGCAGCTTTTTTTTTTTTTGACATTTCAGGATTATTTGATAACAAATTCGTTTAAAAATTTTTGGTTGCTTTGCAAACATTTGCTACCCCTTTCGCAATACACTTTCAGTCTCTTTTACACACCGCTGACTTTTCAACATGATAAAAATGAGGAAAAAATGGAGTGTCATACGGGCTTTAAGAACAAATCGTTTATAAAAACAATTCGGATATAGGATTTTTTTTTTTGATTTTAAAGGTTTTTCATATCCGTTTGCGGACTGAACATATTGCAATGTATTTTTCCTTTTCACTATCTTTGCAGTCTCTGTACTCTGAGATTATTTATCCTCACTCCTCAAAATTTGAGAAGCTAGTTGAAAAGCTAAGCAACGAATCCACATGCGAAACACTTTTTTTGTGAAAAGATGTATAACAAACAACCATAAACTTAAAAATGCTTCTTCCGTTATGCAACTATAGAATACGCAAAACCATTGTTTGATCTGACATTATTTTAAATGAAATTCATTACCAATCTTTTGTTCGCAAGAGGAATTTCCGCCACTCTCTAAATATTTATAAATTTGAGTTGAGTTCTTTTCTGCGCACGTAATGTCAATGCGAAAAAATAAAACATTGTTTAAACAATAAAAAAGTTCATTGCTTTATTTCACTCTTTGCTTTTCTTATTGTGTTTCTATTTTCAGCCTGTACCAAGTTCGATGCTCTTTGCGGGTTTCTCCCAGACTGCCAGTTCAAGTTGAGACAAGTATCCCCGAACAAGCCCATCAACAACCGGCACAACAGCAACATCAATCTACAGAGGAGCCAGAAGAAGTGCAGCAAAATATACCGCAAAATAATGTCCTACCGGGGTCTGCATGTATAATAAATGGAGCTGGAGCGTCACGAATTTTCCAAATACTCTATCGCAACGAGGAGGTTACTCTACGTGATGTTGTTCTTTTTCGAACGCACCTATTAGGTAAGCACAAATTGTACAACATATCGCCGCCGCCGTAGGGTTGCGCATTTTGTAGGAGCTATCTTTTGTTGATTATGGTGCACCCTGAAAGCGAATTTCCAATAAGCTACACAAAATGTCATGTCGCGATTAATGTTCCGAGTTGTTGCCAACGCATACTAGAAAATATTGTGTGTGTTTATGGCATCCGTCAACGCACCGGTTACATTAACCTTAACTTCGCCATACTGCATGTGTGCAGAAGGGGAGAATCATGCTATTGAGACACTAGACTTCATTACCGGTCGGTGTCTTTTGTTGTGTTTATCCTATATCGCATTATGTCCCAGTGAGGTGCCAAGGTGGATATAATTAAGTTCGGCGCCCTTGTTGTGTGTAACTAATAATGAGCCTGACGACGTAGTGCTTCTAACTTTTAATATAATTTTCTCGTGTTATCCTTATCAACAGCGAAACTAATTAAACCGGCACAAGGTAATAATATGCTCTTCTAAGGTTTAGCATTATTAGGTTGCCTTCATATTCACTTCTCGGGTATATGACGCACGTGAGAAGTGGATGCGAAACGATAATCAATTTTATCTTCTGTACTTCTGTCTTCTGTATTGTAAGGCTAAGTGTGTAAGGACAGCAAATCAGCTATAAGAGGTTGAAGATTGATTGAATTTAGGAATGGTCTTTCAATTTGGAGTTTGCTTCGCTGTAAGTAGTATTTATTAATTGAATACGACTGCCATACTATTTAGATTCGCACTGGACGTGGGCTTCTTTGAATAACTGCCCCTAGTTGCGCACTCCTAGGTCATTGAGGTCCCGTTTCACTTTATAGCGTGCCACCTATATAGAGATTTGAGATATATTCGGATCGGACCACTATGTTCGGTCCCTTTTCGTCTCTCTACCACAGGGACTGTTCTAGATTGCTCCACAGTTCTTTTATGTTTTCGATTCGCATGGTGTCAACAATATTATTTCATTCATTGCTTTCGCTTCAGCCCAGTGATATCCCAAGACCTTCACTTTTCTAACAGCTTCGTATGGTTCTGCCAAGGCACTGACAGTGCCCAAGGACACTGACAAATGTCAAAAAAATAAAGAAAAATAGACCTCAGGCTTAGCTTTTCACAATCATTCGTTTTAGCCAACTTCACGTTGATTCCAACATTAGCGCCAGCGCTCTTGGTTCAAAGCGGAATAAATTGGAAACAAATTGTAAGAAAGAAGCACAGCTAAAGTTGGCTTCATGGGCTTCATTATTAGTATGAGGAATTTAAAAATAACTTTTTTGAAATACATTGAAGACAAAAATAGCTAAGAATATTTTTCGTCTTATACTCGTAAGTCAAACAAGAAGGTAAGTTTATTCAATTGCCCCTCTGTCCTATATTTGTAAAATTCGGAGGGAATTGCATCCGATACTGCAGTCTCTCTATCCTTTAGTGGATTTAGCGTCTCCAGGACATCTTCCAGAGCTATCGAAGTATTATTTTGAAATTTTGTTAAACTGTCCCAGAAAACTTTGTTGATTGAAATATGTATATGCAAAAGCGATAACGCATAGCAGCTATTTCCAAAAAAAAAAAAAAAGTAAAACAACAGGGAAAACTTATAAAACGAATACGAAAATTTTGCAATTTTCGGGGCAAAATTAGAATATGATTTTTTATTGAAAATTTGTTGGTTGCATCTATTATTGACAATAATTTGAACTACCACATTTTTTATGCGACATCTATTGTAAGACAATCCGCAACAACTTGAATTGCAACCGTTTTACTTAGCAAATCTACTAAAACGCAATTGGTGTCTCTAGCATTCTATAAAGAAATCGCAGATGGATAGCAATTTGTTACACTTTTTATTCGCTTTGAAGATTAAACCAAGAGCGCTAGTTGTGAAGACGTAATTTTTCGAGCAGAGCTTGTATGGAACTGACATTTCATTGTCATTGGTGTTGGTGTACCTGCCTTGAAGTTCATTTTCAATTCTCCCTGAGATTCTAACGACTTTTGTGGAAAATTGAAATTGAAAAAAAAAATTCAGAAACATGAAAGCACACTATAGGTATAGCTGCAGTAATTTGTTGATGTTTCATTTCTTCTTCAGGTGCCGGAAAATGTATCCGATCATAGGCTTGTTGCAAATATTTTTTGACACACTAGGTATAGCCAATTAGTTATAGAAGAAAAATTGAAATTACCAAGAGGTTTTTGAAATGTCATTTTGTATATACAATAGAATTGATTCTGTCTAAAAATTTGCATCTGAATGAAATACATATTAGCAAAATTGTCCGCAGTCCATACTTCGCGTGACACGAAACAACTGTTTTTTTTTCCATAGGTATTTGGTTGGTTTTCCTGTACAAAATGAATTCAACTTATGTAACTTTTTATAAACAAAACATGGAAAACTCACAATGCTTAGATTGTTTTATGTTAAAAATGTGCGTTTAAAATATTTATCACAAGGCCTGAGTCAGCTAAATAGTGGATATGGATTTTCTTAGCAATTGCTACGTTTTGTTCATACCGATCTGAGTGAAAAGTAAGTGGCAACACTTACTTGCCGAACATGTCAAAAAAAACTGTCTTTTATGGCGTTTCGTCCCATGCGTCTATCATTCATTCTGTATATACTGACAAAAAAAAAATTCCTTGTTGGACTTGCGTTTAGATAAATTAATTTTTCTCACCTGGATGAAAGCTTTCATAGTTCAGGTTTAATGGCTTGCTCTATCTTACGAGAGCTTTTCAGACATCTTCGCGATTCACCACCTGTTTTTTTGCAAATATCAAACACCGGCTTTGAAGGTATCCTTGCTTTTCTCCATAGGTCTTTACATGGATCTTGTTGCCTTGAGTAAAATTTATTTACTTGTAAGATTTCTTCTCTAAACTTTCTGTCACATCACTAGCAGCTTCGTCGTTCTCTGCAGGAGAGGTCTTACTTTTAAAGAATGGTATCTTATTAGCCAGTACTCCATTACCTATAAATAGTTTAGACCCCTAGGTTTTTTTATTGAGCTCAAGTAACTTTTGCTGACGACTTCGCGTTTGCGTGTGGCTTGAACAATTTGTTCAACTTACTGGTGGAAATCAACCATGATGTACACTTGCTGAGACTATGGTTTGCGCAACATAAGCTAATTGTAAGTAGTAAGACGAAGCTCATGTTCTTCAGCCTTACCGACAAGGAATCTCCGGAAGTCAATGTTGTATTTCATGCTGCTAGTTGCCGCAGATTCAGCTTGCAGAATTGTGGGTGCAATATCCCTTACAATGAGAACATTGGCTGTAATACTAACTGTTTTTCTATTGAAATAGTTAAGAACTATAAGTACTTAGGTGTCGTAATTGACCAAAATCTAAGCTGGTGTGATCACATCTTTATATTAAAACAATATTTGCTTTCCACTCTGCGAAACTTTTATCAGCTGCAAAAGTACTGCTCCTCAAGGATTTTAAAAAACATTTACTTTGGTATTTTCCATTCAAGACTACAATATGGTATAACCTGCTGGGGTGGTACTCACGTCAATAAGATCCAACAACTCACTGTTCTACAAAAATATGTCATTCGAAAAATATGCTTTTCATCCCACTTAGCCCACACTTTTGTCCTTTTTAATAAACTGAAAATTCTGCCAGTTAGACATTTGTACTATTTTAAAGTTTTGAAAATGTTCTTTATTAGATGTGGTTACTTACAGAGCCCCATCAATGATAACCACAACCTTCGAAGTAACTCTAGTTCCTTGGTAAGCATACCAACTTTTCGCACTTCTTGCTTTAGAAGCTTTTATACAATTGTGTCTTGCAAATTATTTAACACCCTCCCAGAAGACATTCGAATCATTGAAACAATGAGAATCTTTTTATGTAAAGTAAAAATGTGGCTTTTAAATATTAACCTAAATGAAATCGAAATCTTGTTGCACTTCATCACTTAACCAACTTTAAAAATTATGTTATCTTGAAACTGTATAATTGTAAATTTTGCTCATCACTTACCTTAGTTTCTTTTCTGCTTTTGATTACTCAATTTTTTTTTTTCATTAAAAATAAAATGTCACTAACTATTCTCTAAATTTATATTATTTTAACTTTAAATTGTAATAACATTTACTACATTTAATATTGAATTTTGAGAATAAAGAAATTAATAATAATAATAATAACCTTTGTGCGTGATTCTGCTTTTCGTCACTATTCATCAAACTAAGGGTCGGGAAAAACCTAGCACGAGTTTTTGATGGCTTCACCGAAGTCACTGGTCTTCGGCACTTAACGCTGGCATTGGTCAACCCTTTTATCAAGTGTCTTGAAGTAATTGCGAATATAGCCATTAGGCGTTAGGTGTTCTGTCGGTATTTTACTGCTTTGCCTGTAGCGACTTAGACATTCAGATCCGTACCTCGGCTACCTTGCTGATGTTCCTCTTTCCCAGATAACTCAATTTTAAGCCGATCTTTCAAAGATAAAAGATATTTGGTCCTGCCGTATTTTCCCTGAAGTTATCGCTAGTCCATTTGGCAGTAATTGTAAATGCAAGCTATGCGGTTAAAGATTTGTTTCATCATTATTACTGTAATCATCGCGCAATATTTCTTTAAAACAGGGCGGTTGTAACTATTTAAATTTTGTCTAAATTATTATGTGTGGAAGAAATATGTTTGCCTTGTTTTTAGAATGGCTACACCAAATATCGTGCTTCACTCCGGGTGTAACTCAGATTTAAGTTAATTTTACACCCGATCATTAATCCGCACCTTTTAAACCCGACAATTAAAACCTTTGTCCATATTATTCACTGAAAAACATGCAATAAACCCGCTGGATTAAAAACACTTTAATCCCACGTAATGTCAAGTATCACAAATAATTACATTGGTTTTTTGTGTTTTTGTCCTTGGAAATTGATTTGATTTGTAGTGTGCCGATTTTAGTTTTCAGTGCATTAGTCGAATCATGGAATGTAGGTATGTAGCCTCCAAAATACTTCTTTCTTCAGTCGGAAATATTTCCGAAAATTCACCACATCGTAATCGAGGACGACGTTGATTTCATGAATGAAATCCATTTTTTTCCAACTCTTTGCTACTTTTCTTATTTCTAGCGCCTTGCGAGAAATAAAATGTCAATATTATAAAATTGCGTTTTAACCCGAGCTAAAGTACTTAAACCGGTCTCCGGAGTACAGTTTAAATCCAATCGGATTAAACGCTGTCAAGTTTAAAAAACTGGGTTTATGCTCGGGTTAAACGACTGAATATTATGAACTTGGGTTTAATTTTTGGGTTAAACTCACTTAAACCCGGGTGTAACCTTTATCCCGGATTAAAAGGAGTGAATAATATGGCCGTTAGTCTACAACTGGAGCCACCCCAAGCAGTATTTAACAAAAACTATGTGATATTAAATTTGTGGCCAATGTTTGTACATGCTGCAGATGAAATATAAATACTTTTCGGGTTCAATAGCCACATCCAAAGTTAAGTCAATAAAACCCATTCACCTCTGTCCTGTACAGAGATTTTTCGGTATGAATCTCATGATTTTGTATGACAATCAAACAAAAGGCTTTATTTTATCTGACAATGAGAACAACTTGGGGAACAATAGTTATCTGGTGCACCTGCATTCAATGCAAACAGCACTTAACCCCCACGTCAAGGATCGATTCTCTTAGCACATCATCGCATAATGACTTTGAGGTGTGACAATGAATCCTTATAGGCGCACTTTTGCTAAATGCAGACATACGAAACACACTCAGAAGCCTCGCGTTGGTTCATTGAACTAATGCTTGAGGAATGTGTTTCTTTAAATTTTAATTTTAAATATCCATTGGTGGTAAATTTTCGTTTGCTTTTCAGTTGACAGCCGACACTTGAAAGAATCAATAGAACGAGCCGAATTCTCCCTGCATCTCGAATTGTGGTTCGGGGAACAAAACAACGGATCGAGCAGCCTTTCTCTGGCATCAACGCGAACACTGCAATTGAACTTTCATCCGGCCCGAGGACTACACTACCACCTGCCTGTGCTGTTTGATTATTTTCATTTAGCTGCAATCAGTATCGGCATCCATGCTAGTCTTGTAGCCTTACATCAGCCGTACATAAAGTAAGTACAATTCAGGCCTTTACCTTAGCATAACCTTACATAATACCATTTGCATATATAATTTTTTTTTTTAATATTAAAACGCACACAACTTCTGACACGTGATTTATTTATAGTTTGCTCTCATTTTCCACATTGACATAATTTTAAAGTGTACTTAACATATGCAGGATGAAGCGCTCGTTTCTCCTTCCGCATATAGCTTTTCCACAAGGGTTCGATGTGTGTGCTCGAGAATGGGGGGTGGTCGTCAAATTTACCCAGATTTGTATGAGCTCAGAGCCCAACTTTAATGTGTTTGAACATAAAGTGGAACAAACTGGAAATAAAAGAATCATATCGTGGTCGCAATCGTTCTGGATTTAAAAATATAATACCTTCATGCATATATAATGCCTGTCTATATATTTTGTGAAAGCCTCAATAAAATGTAACCTTTATGAAAAAGCGCACGCATATATAGGTACACTCCGGGTTACAGTAGAAATAAATAACTCGACATACTCGTGTGGGATGTAAGAATTAAAGCAACTTTGCAGTCAGAAATTTAAGAAAAAAATGTTCATCCTTTATGTCGAACTCACAGTTCGGCGGTTTTAGATATTTATTGTCAAACATAGCGAGTAACAATTTTGTAAAGCTTATTGCTGTTATAAAGCGAATGCTCGTTGAGATTTGAGTGTGGAAGGTTAAGAGTTGGGTTTGTTAATGTCACACTTATGCGAAGCCAGTTGTCTTTTTTTTTTGCTTTGTTATCGGTTAATCGGTTTAAAGTCGCAACCCGATCAAAGTCACATGAGGTCTGTTCCATTTCTTTAACGAATTTTTACTCAATGCCGTTCCTTAACTCGAAAAATTTAAAGAAGAGCCTCATCGAGAAAGCAAGATACTGAGATACTTACGAGTTTACTGAACAAAGTTTGTTTAGTTATACCTAGTATGCTGTTCGAGGAAAGCTAAACCAGATTAAGCGCCTCTCCAATGTTTCTCTCCACCGCTTCGCTTAGTTTTTATAGTGTAGGTTCCGTCAAAAAAAAACAAACTGTGTTGGAATTTTTTTTTTTCGTTTTTTTATTTGTACTTCCTCAAAAACATCTTCCAGGTTGACCTTACCATTCTCCATACTGTTTTTTTGTTTTCGTTTGAAATACCGATATTTCCCCTGATCTGTCAAAATTTAGCTGTGGAAAAATGTATTTTGCATTAATACGCCTACTTAAATTCTGTTGAGATTTTTCGTACTGTGGCTAACAAATTTAGCTTGAACTGCGTACTGTTTTGGTTAACTGCTTTGCTTAATTTTATCTTTGGAGACATTTTTGTATGGGGGCTTAATTTCAGCGCGAGCAGCATACGAAGCTTAAGAATTGGAAATGCTGTCAGTCACCTTAATCTGATTATTGAAAGACGTTTTGAAATTTGTTGTCCTACTTGGTAAATATAAGCGTGCATGTTTTGATTTCTGTGTATTTAAATGGGCAACGGGCGGCAAAATAAAATTCAATGTTCTCCTCAAGATTCTTTTCGAAAGTGGCGACGGAATTCTTCCTCACTGTAAGAAAGAACATTCTCCCCCATGTAATTTTTAATGCAGTGTCACTTTTTCCTCTTTTCGAATGCTTGTAGTTCAATCAGTAGAAACTCTTTTCACATACCCGGATTCATCAAAGAGAAGTTCGATTAATTCCGAATCACTTTTATCGCAAGATGAATCAACTAATATTTTTAATAAATTAGCAAACATAGATTTTCAAACATTTTAATGACTTTTCGTACCACTTTTTTGAATATTTTAATTATGTATAATTTTTCATAGATTACTACAAAAGCATTCCCTAACATTTTCGTAAGTGTCTCTCTCTGAGAGATATGCCATTTTAACTGTATTTTTGATTATTTTGTTGCACGTTTGAAGTAAAACTAAGCAGTTTCGACTGTATACACAAATTCAGCACAGAATTCTATTATTGTAGCTGTAATTTTTGTGCATGCACTTTTATGCAAAAAATATATATAGAACAGTACCTATATTAAAGCAAAAAAACAACCTTTACGGATACAAGGCTATGGATTATTATTTCTTTCCCAAAAACTCCACAATTAATTTGCATTGAAAAAACATCATAATATAGCTCTTTAAAACTTGTTTATAATAAACATTAATAGATCTGTGCTACTCCAAGTATAAACGGCTTCATCGCTCTATAACCTCAAATCGAATCGCTCTATAACCTTTCGAATTTGGAATTTTAAAGCTGCCAAACGCGTGTGATAGTAGAGAGCATAGACAAACCATACTGAGACCCCCAACTCACAATCCTCTTGCCGCTGGCCCCCTCAGTTTTTTTTCAAATTCGCCATTTTGTTTTCCTATCGGTGTTATGTCAAAAAAGAATCCGTGTGACATGCAAAAACATACAAAAAATGCAAAAATAAATGCTGCCAACCTCGGCAACCGTGGGGAAATGTGAAAGAGTTCGGGAATACCACATTTTTTCATTACTGAACGCCATTGGCTAGTTATTATAAATTGTTAAAAGGCGAATAATTTGATTTGTTTGGTTAGTAAAACTATCTAAAGTTGATGTTCTAAATAATAGAAACATATTGGGACAAACATGGTTGTGTATTTTCCGCTTTTGGATATCAGTAACTTCGATTTCGTGTGTAAATTTTTCTTAAATAATGAAGAAAATTTGCTCAAAATATTTTCATTTTCCCTACAGCAATATACATTGTTAATTTTGCATGAACATTTTAAGCAAATGTGCACTTATTCCTAAAAAAAATATTATCCACACGTAAAGAACAATTTCAAATTAAACGGATAAAATTCTATGAACTCTGCCAGCAACTTTGCCCAAGCGGAAGTGTCTCATATCTGCTGGGAGTGTGTTGGTGAGCCGGAATTTTTGAAGTTTCGTGACATTTGTCAATACGATTTTCTATGTAACAATACTAGCGCACCAGATGTGTACAATCCATAAAAAATATAGCTTGTAGGCTAAGTAACGGGAAATCGGCCGGAGTTGGTGGTCTCAGTATTGTCTCTGGTAGAGAGTGGTCTACTTATGTCGTTTTCCATTGGTATCAATTGGGGATCCAGTCATTCTAGAATCCAAAGGAACAAGAAAACTTCGTCTGATTGAATCCACAAAAGTATTATACTGACTTGTATAAAATACATAAATTACACTTGTGTAAGTGATTCTTGAGTGGATTCTATTTCCGAGTTCAAATCAAGAAGCGAAATTCTCTTTTCAGAAACACCAGAAGAGTATTTTTTGTGCCAATGGAACGGTTTCAGATTTTTTCGATTCCAGGCTCTCCCGGACGCTTACATTTGCCAAATGAAAAACGTAATTAGGCATCGCGTTCAGCTCTACGATATTTATGATCTAAATTCCAAAGTCGATCCAACGCCAAAAGTTGTTTTTTGGTTGACAGCATACGAACGCGTTGTTTTTATACAATCTTTCGAACTCACAATTGTAATATTTTCCATACAAAATTTCATATTGTGACCTACAAAATATTTACTGTGTAGGTTAAAAATGATTATTAGTTAGGCCCACTGGCTTTATGTTCCATACAAATTTCGCAATTAGTGCGGCGCAATGTGTATTGGGCATTTAGTTGCACCCTGTAGCTTATCGGTAATGAACTTAAACTACCGAGCAAAGTAATTCAAATTCAATCCCCACCCGAATGAAAGCGAGAGCGGGTCTAATTTCGGCCTTTAAAAAATTTCGTATGACTTAAATCCAACATGGAAGTGACTTGACAGCTGCAGCTTATATTAAAACGTTTTTGATATGTGTGCATAGAAAACTTCACTCAGCCACACTGACTTTCAGGGAACAGAATTTGGTGAATCAATGAATCAAACTGAAAGTGGAGACACTCAACAATTTATGCTACATTTTTCCAAATGTGACACAATTCTAGCTGCCGTTTATTGCGCATTCGTCTACTTTGATTTATTTCTCTGAAATAGATTTTCGATAAAACAGAAGCTTTTAGCTTTTACTTAATTATACTAAATTTCTGGTAAAATAATAACCTTCTGAATAAAAGTTCAACTTACGGCACTTTCTTTAGGGATCTTTTGTGTGTTTGATTTTGTATTCTTTTTATTAAAACAAGACATCACTTTTGGAAATTTCCTAAACACTTGTACCTACATTACTTTGGTGGTCGCCAAAATGTAATTGCGTTAAAGAATTAAACTCATCCTTTATTTTCTGCTGTAGATGCACCCAAAATAGATAAAAAATATAATTCCGTCAACGTAGTTTCTTACGAAATTTAAAATGGGTGAAAAAGCGGAGAAAATCCTATCGCAAAATAGGGAAACACATTTATTTTTACCAATGAAATTGGGAATTCCCACTGAAAGAATCTGGCAACGCTGCCATCAGCAATCAGCAATTTTAATGAACTTCCTATGTAAATTTTATTTAACTCAGTGTTTTCTGTAATAGTTTGTCAAAATTAAGACAGATTTAGACACAAAATGCGATAACAATAATCATTTTAGTGTCACAATGGCGAAATTTTCCATACAAAATTGCACATTGTGACCTATAAAATATATAAGGTGAAGGTTAAAAATGATTTTTAGCAAGGCCCAAACTCGGTTGGAAAAGTTACTGAGGAAAATGTTTATAAATTAAATTTGTACACCACTACATATGAGCTGCATAAAATCTTGTAGCAAAGGTCCGAATAATAAAGCAGTAGTTCAAGTATTAACGTTTATTAAATAAAGACAAAAGGCCTTACTGATAAATAAATAGATTCGTACAAATTGTAAGAAATACAAGACAAAAAAGAAATTGTCGACCGTCAAAAAGCAAACACGTTTTGTTCAAATATTAAACGAAGTGAGGGTCGGCATTCTGTAAGGCGAAACGTTCAAACGTTTTCGCGTGCACGAAAAAAGTTGCTTGTCTGACATAGGGCAAATCATTCGTGCGCACGAAAACGCTTGATCCTTACAGAATGCCGACCCAGGTTTCGTTAAACGAAGATGATCGCGTTCACACTTCACAATGCTTTTGAATAATACCAACAAATCTTACAACGTATATAAAAAATATGACTGTTTATTTTGAAATCTGAAAATCTACACTTCAGTTATTGGTCATTAGGTAAAGTGAACAAAATTCAAAGGGCTTATTATTGAAAAACATAAAAAACCTTTTTATTGTTCTAGTGTCAAAATAATTTGGCCTTATATCGCTTGTTTTTTTGAATTTAATTTTTTAACCACTTAATAGCCATAATCTGTAAAACGAAATAGGTAGAACGAAAGGCTCAGTAAAATGGTTTCGAAACATTGGCTTGTTGTACAGTCGGGCCCTTAGAGTCTTAAACCTTTGCGTCTGCTTAAGATAGGGTTTAAAAATGTACCCATCACCATTTACGAACGAAATTAACAATCAAAATATTCTATTGCTTATATGTACTATACTTGCGGGCTTTCGAAAACACACAAACTTCTCTAAACCGTGTTATATAAATAAATTAACTCGCACTTGAAGGAAAACACTTTACCATTATGTACAACTATGGTAAGCTCCTTATTGAAATGATTTAGTTTGCTTAGATCTTTTTGGTTCTAGACGGAAGATAGAGTAGTGTTGTAAACAGCTAAGCGGCATTTTGCAAATCAAATAGTCTCAAGTTTATTTTTCATTTTATTGTTTTTAATTTATAGTTTGTTACACATTTGGAACTAAATGTGTGTACGCTTTACACATCACTCGTTTTAAGACATAGTTAGACTCGCTAGCGACTCTAGAAATCGATTAACAATTTCTAACCTTTGTACTTTCAAGTGCGCCGAAGAGCTCTAAGCCATGGATGGGCGGAGGAAAACTAAGCTGCCGAGGGAATATGTCCCCAGGACCATTGGAGGCAGTTTTCTTCGGACCGCAAGTGGTAGGCACCACCAAATGCAGCGGCGGAGCTGCTGGCCGGTTGCTGCAATCACGGCAGATTCACAGGGAGATATGTGCGCTCCTTTTGGGCTCCATTGAAACGCTGAAGCTAACTCTGAACGAATTTAGTACGGTCCTAACGCCGCACTTTAACAATCTCATCGGCTCTCCGCCGTTTAGAGAAAATGACGCAGCCGACCGGTTGCAGGAGATAACCGATCAAGCTAAGGCAAGGCATTGCAAGTATTTTTGTAAACACAACTGACTTTACTGCATATTTTTAGCTACACGATGGTGAGGAGGATTTTTCGATTCGGGCCAATTCGGATATAGCGCAACTGTGCGCGGAATGCATAATGTTTTGGCGCCGCATATTACATGCTTCGACCCAGGCATCCATTCACACGCTGCTGGCCAAAAAGCATCACATACTAAGAGTGCGGCGATTTTCGGAAGGATTTTTCGTTATGGAAAACCCTAGGCATTCAGCGGCTGGATGTTACGACAGCAACTACCAGAATTACGTGGCCATATGTGAAATGGCTAGAAGAAGTCGATACATGCAGTCGCTGCCACCGTTGCCTGTTCACTGCACCCCCTTGGACGGCGATGCCAACTCCCTACCGCTTATATTTGAAGATCGTTACTTGGATCCACCAAAATTCTCGCGCAGGCGCACTGGCAGCGATCCCCATCTGAATGTTCTCGACAATGTCCTGAACAAGGCACAGCTTACGCCCAAGTCGTGCAAAACAAATTCCATCAACAGCTTGAATGGTCGCAAGGACTGCTCATGTGGAATAAATTTTGAATACCATAAGCCACCCAATTACCTAGGAGTTCTCACTCCCCGATTCGCACTGGGTGGCGAAATACTGCAAGCCAGTCTGACAATAACCCCGGCTGCAGCTTCGACTGCTCCGCACAGTAGCTTCAATCAGCGCAATCTGTCACGACACTCAGTTTCCACCATTCTGGATGGAGTGGACTGCTCCATCGACCATAGAAATGGCTTCTGCACCATTGGCAGCGGAACTCTGCCAGCCAGGCATAGTAAGTCCTTGGATCAGCTGGATGGGACGGTTCACAGTACGCCTTCGCTGAGACAGAATTGTGCTCAGCAGTCCGACATTTCCTTTAACTACAGACAGGTCCAGCTCAATGGAAATGTGCACATGGTAACTCCTACCCCGCAGAATACCATGAACCGTAAGGGCAAAGTGCAGGCCGAGGATCTTATGAGAAATATAAACGAGTTTCGCGAGAAGTACAAAAAACCCGAAGATCCCTCGAAATGTGCGCAAAACTTCACGAACGGTGATATCAACAGCAATAATCCAAACTGTAAGAACATCGGCGGCATGCTGAGTAGGTTCCCAGACACACCGATCGGGCCAGGAAAATTTGATTACCTCCACGAGATCAAGATGCTAAATCCGCCAAAGCAACAAAACTCTTCTTACTATTCGTTGCCGAAGAGCACGGGCCTTAATGCGCCACCCAGGAACTCGTACCCTCCAGTTAGAAGCAAAAAACACCTTCCCTGCACTGCCAGTACTCCACAGATTCCCGAAGGTCAGTCCACGATTCCGCGCAGCAGCTCATCGCAAGCACTAAGGAACTCCAGGGGCAACATTGTGCAAAGCAACCCGTCGACCATACCACGATCGGTAGAGATAGCTAGGGTTCGTGTTTCTGACCTCAAGGAAATGCTTAAGAACGGCACTCTAAAGAAGGACTCGAGTAGTTCGGAGAGCGATATTCCGACCAAAGTTAAGCGATCACGTGAGCAAAAAATGCTGTCTTCAGCAAGCGTCCCATTCAAGTTGGAAGCCCTCAATTCGGAGCAGAACTCTTGCGGATTTAGTGAAAGTCTGCCGAACCTAGCACCACCCCCGCAATTCGACACATCGCCCATCAAGAAGAAAATCATCAGCAGTTCAACTTCGTCCTTGAGCGAGGAAAGTGGCTGGGTGTCCAGCAGGAGAAGCTCGGGTCCCTCCAGCCCAGAGACACTGACCAATGAGCAGCAGCAACAATCGCACCCGAGCAAGGAAACGATGGTTAACGGAGAGCAACTGAGACTTAAGTTGCAGAAGCTATTAGATCAACAGACCAACAGAGCTCAACGCCATCCACGAACGTCCAATGGCCCCTACAAGCTGCTGAACGGTGATATCCCAGTGCATCGAAAGGTGTCTACTGTCACCATAAAGCCAGAGCGAAACAAGACCGAAGTGGATCTACGACGATTTACACGGAACTTAAACCGGAATGCCTCCGACGTATGTTCGACGTCCAACTCAACTATTGGGCCTTACCCAAGGGTTCACAGAGAGTTTTCCTTATCGAAGAACATAAAGGAAGCCGCTACCAAACGTCAGCGGGCCAAGTATGGGGAAAAATCGAAATCAGACTTCGACTTGGCAAGCATAAAGGACAACCCGTTCGAAAACCTGAGAGTACCACCGCCTCAACAGTTCCAGGACGATCTACTGCCACCCGACGAGTTCCGCGATCCGCCAGCCAATAGTGAGGCAAGAAGAAGTGATAAAAGGGATTCCGTCAAGCCAGATGAAATGTTGCCCTCGGCACCGTTGCATCCACCACCAGCTTTGAAGGAAATCTTTCAGAGCGCTCCAGTCCAACGAAAGCCTATCGGCGCCATTGACAATCCTGTATACCACATCTATGAGTCGCTCAAGCCAACACCATCGTCCATTAATAAGCCTGTGATGAGCCTATCCCAGAGTAGCACAGAAATCAAACGACCCAAGGATCACATGACAAACGGAATTAACGGTCACGCCGCCATTGAAATCGAAGACGAAGACAAGGAGAACAATTGTCACCTCATTGAGCGCAACGACAGTCAGAAGTGGAATCACAAACACAACAAGCGAAAGACACAGGAATCAACTCTGTCCCTGCTTGAGTTTGAAAAGTGCCGCGAGGAATTCCGAAAGCAAATTAAATACAATGGAGGTATATACTCCGACTACCAGAAGCTAGCCTCTGAGCTGCCATACTTCTACATAAGCGATGAATATCGAGCATTTTCTCCTCACGGAATGCATTTAGTGATTTGCGTCCACGGGTTGGATGGCAACTCGGCCGACTTGCGACTAGTGCGGACCTACCTAGAACTGGGCTTACCCGGTGTAAACCTAGAATTTCTTATGTCCGAACGGAACCAGGGGGACACGTTCTCAGACTTTGACACCATGACTGACAGGTAAGTGCTGGATCCGTGTTCCGTGTCTTACAGCGATAATTGACTATGTTCTTGCAGGCTGGTGGCTGAAATACTTTACCATATCGAAACGTGTGGCCTGAACCCAACGAAAATATCATTCGTTGCACATTCGTTAGGTACAATCATTGTCCGTTCTGCACTGTCACGTCCGCAAATGAGGCAGCTGCTGCCTCGGCTCCACACGTTTCTCTCGCTATCTGGTCCGCATTTAGGAACTCTCTACAACTCAAGTGGACTTGTCAATATGGGTAAGCGACTGTATGCATGGTAACCGCTTAAGGAGTTCTCGGTTGCGTTCTTCTCAAGCGGGACACCATGTTCAAGAGTTTCATAGATCGAATTAAATGGATTTTTTTCCAAGCAGGAATGTGGTTCATGCAGAAATGGAAGAAGTCTGGATCTCTGCTCCAGCTCTGTCTAAGAGATACTTCGGATCTGCGAAATAGCTTTTTATATCGCCTTAGTCAACGTAGTACCTTGCATCATTTTAAAAATATATTATTATGTGGGTCCAGCCAGGATCGTTATGTTCCAGCACACTCGGCAAGACTTGAGTTGTGCAAAGCAGCGATTCGTGATAGCTCCAACTTGGGAACTGTTTACAGGTAAGGACAGGCATTGAGTCTATTTATAAAAACAAATGAATTTCCAATAAAAATGGTCCACAGAATACCATCTGCAAGGTAAACAAAAGGTACCGGCACACCATGACCAATTCTTTGGATGGTGACAGCTCTTAAAAATTGCAGCTTCGTGTCGATTTTATTTGAAATTATAGGCTGGAGGTACTCCTGGAAAACGTGGGAGTGGATACCAAAGATAATGGAATTACAGAGATATGTAACTTTCCAGTGGAAAGGCGGATGCCTACAAGCTGTTTTCCCAAAAAATTCAAAAGTCACGCATCATGCTCATTCCCTTTGTTGAATATGTGAGAGTGAGTTCATGAATTGATCTTTAATTCAGAACTTTGTATTCTGTAATTTACTATTTTTGTTAATTCAATCAAAGCATCAGCAATGTCCAAGCAAATTCAATGCGAAACACAAAACAATTGAACAGCGATATATGCCCATTAAAGCAAGTTGAATGGTGGCCGGCCATTTGCAACATGCTTTTTTGTAGCTCACAAGTGTTCACAGGGGGGGATTGCAATTACAGAAAGAACAATGTAAACAAATTGGTTTTGGGGGATAGACTAAGGAAAGATATCCATCTCTTTTAATTAATATATGTCATTCGAGCATTGCATTATTTTTAGCAAGGAAATTCTCAATATACTAAGACAAATTTTAGTCTCGACTTTAAAATTACGGAAGCTCACAATTGCGAAATTTGTATGGAAAATAGAGCCACTCTGCGATAACAATAATCATTTTTAGTGCCCAGGCTAAATTTTTCGAACTCACAATGGCAAAATCTTCCATACAAAATTGCATATTGTGACCTACAAAATATATAAGCTGAAAGTTAAAAATGATTATTGGTAAGGCCCACTGTGAACTACTAAAATGTACAGTCGAAACTGAAAATGTTTTTTAGTAGGGCCCAAGCTGTTGACTTACAAGTGCCAGAAAGCAAGAACAAGGTAAAACCAAAATGGCCGCGGTTGGTATGTTAAAGTACTTGAAATTGCCATTGCAACTTTTTCATTGAACGACAAACGTGCTTAAATTGCAGGCATTTTCGAATATGTCAAAGTGGAGGATTTTATTTGAGGGCTAAGGGCCAACTTCTTCAATGTAATGAAAATAATAATTCCGAGCACGCACATGCTGCTTCATGTACTTCGTATTTCAGTCAATTCAAACTCTTTATTCAAAAGTCAAACTGAAGTACTCGATGTACTTCAATCAAACCGCAATGATTGACGTATCGGCCAACATTTCCAATTTTCATTAAATTGGTTTATGGTATATTTTTCGTTCTATTCTCAGGAGCGTACACGTACAAAAGCGGGATGTTATGTTTGCCGACACGTCTGCAAGCCACATACAATTGACCATGTGAGTAACATGAACAATCAAGGTTGATCCCACAAACATACAGGGATTGTCCTTGCGCCTTACTAATTGTCATAACGAAAGCGAGTCGCACGGTAATTTAAAGACGCTTAAATACGAATGTTAAATCGTGCGGAATGAGAACATATTCGCCATTGAATTTTCCTCTCAAAATCGTCGCCTGAATGACATTTGACAATAATTGATTCTTCACAATCAAACGCGTTCCGTTACAAAGTTTCGGTGCATTGAGGTTGCGCAACAAAATTATAACTGAGCCGAGTTTCAATTTCAAATTGTATGGCTTATTATACAAATCCATTTGTGCAGGAAGGAAATCAAATAAAGTTGGTTAACCTCACTCTCCACAGTGCAATTTTTCGATAGATATTCGACCGCGCGCAAAAGCAAATTAGTCCGATTCAATTTGAATGACGAAACAAAAAGGACAACTGTCAAATCCGGATCTACCACCCCACCTGGCGGTTTTTCGAGTCATCAACAAATTTCAAAGTCGATGTGCAGCGCCTGTTTTCCGACAAATGTAAAAACAGCATGTGCTGTTCTGCAGATTCCGATTGCGTTGTTGTCTATCTCAATCTCCAGTTTGGACGAATGTAGGTTGATCAAATGAGACTTTAAAAACCTTAAATATTTTTTGTTGTATTTGAAGTGAGACTCCCCATTCTTCTATCCAGGTATTTTTTTTAAAGTGCGGTTCCTCATACAAACTTTCATCCTCTATTCCATTCCCTTAAAATTAATTTTTCCAACAAAAAGTAGCCTATATCTTTGGGCGTGTGTCCACACACGGACGTCAATCTCATTTATATATATAGATAATCATTACTTAAAATAATATTGAATGGTCCACTTTTAATGGCGAATTCTATATGGAGGTTCTAGTCTATGAAACAACTCTCAAACTCTTATTCGTGTTTGGTTTACATTATGCATTTATTCAAACGCAAAGTTGAGTAGCAACATACACAATTGCGAAAAAAAGTTGTCATCTGCTCAGCAACAATAGCTGATACTTTGAGTTCACTTTTTACCATAATAAGGACTTACAAGTCCAGTTAAGAACTATTGTGGCGCAATACGGAGTCAATTTAGTCCCATTAGATAAGACCGATGGCAAGCTACAATACTAATAATCTTTTTTAGTGTCAAAGCTAAATTTTTCGAACTCACAATGGCGAAATTTTTCATACAAAATTGCATATTGTGACCTGCAAAATATTTACTGTGGAAGTAAAAAATGATTATTAGATTATTAGGCCCAAAGTCACTGCCCTTATCTTTGAAAACGTATAGGTATACCTCTGACGACCGATTAATCTCAAATTCATAGTTGAACAGCAAATTAAACATTTCTTTTATCATCACTGCTTTACCTTTCATCTCGTAATTGAAATTTAAAAATAGACCTACTTGTAATTTCTAAAATATCAGATAATACGAGTGATTTTCATTGTTTGCAAAGCTTTGAAGGAAAAGGCTAAAGGCAAGAAAGACGCTGGGCCTTACTAATAATCAAATTAAACCTTCACCTTAAATATTTTTTAGGTCACTCGCACCAAGGCAAATGGTCAGTCTGTTTTTAATATTCAGGTTAAATAAAATTAAGTCTGCAAAACTCACAATGGCAAAGTTTTGGATATCTATTGTGATCTACGAACTATGTAAGATGGGGATTGAAAAGTGTGCAATATTCATTCTATATAATAAAACTGATTGTAGATATATATGGTCGAATTTGTAATAATTTTAATTAATTTTTTTGCAGGGAAATGGTCCACAACATAATGGCACCCATTTTGGCTCGTCCCGAACTGACTCTTGCACGATATGACGTACACCATGCCCTCCCTCATACAGCAAATGCGCTCATCGGTAGAGCAGCACATATTGCCGTACTCGACTCGGAACTATTTATTGAAAAATTTTTACTGATAGCCGGCTTAAAATATTTTAGCTAGCCGAAATGCATTATCACCAAAATCAAAATCTAAAAAAATTCAAAATTATTGTTAAATTTTCAGCCCTCAATGTTGGTCTGATAGATAGTAAGACAGAAATTTATTTAAAAAAAGGAAAGTTATTCATAGAGATCTTTTCCAGTTAGTTTAGAACAGTTACAAATAAAGTTACACCCAGGTATAACAACAATGTAACAACTAAACAAAAACAAAAATACTTTATAAGTTTTTACAACGTCTGTTCATAACAACTAAATGAAAAGCTACAGGAGCTCTTCACAAATATTTAGGAACAAGCTAGAATCAGCAAAATCTAGATCCATAGGATAAATGAGATAGCAAATAAAATTAGTGTCAATTACAGTACCGCAATGAAGTAGATACAAATGGAATTAAAATAATTTGCGAATCTCTTTGCTTTACAATATTTTACTATAGTTGTTGAACAATCTATGAAAATCGAAATTAATTCGGTGGAATAAAAGTGATTTTCTATTTGTTATGAATCTACAGGTGGAATGGAATGAGATTCTACAAACAAACAAACCTTCTTAATGTGCAAGGCGCAAATAAGATCCAACGGCGGATCATTTGTGAGTGTGACATTCGTGGAAAGGACTTATTTTTCCATTCGGTCTTTCATTTATACTACTGATAATATTTTTAAGCCCGTTTCTATTGAAGGGATCACACCTTGAATTTACACTCCTATTGAACAGCCGTCTATTTATTTTTGCAACGAGTTGATGTGAACGTGGATGGCAACACTTATGTAGTAAAAACGATTCTTAGGCTAATCTGGGATTATCAAAGCATCGTTAAAAATGTCAATCTTAGTATAGTTTTTTTTGTCAATTAAATAAATAGGTTACTTCGCATTTTACTCTAGTTTTATGCTAAGTCGAATAGTTCTCCTTACAAAACTAAATAAGTGGTGTCACCAAAGAGTATAGCTGTCCTGGGTCCTGGTGAAGCCTCTCAGTTGTGCAGTTTGAGTACAGCATGCAATTGCAGGTCACTTTGATTCCATCTAAAAATTAAAGCTAACCAATCGAATAGTTGTCAAAAGCTAGGCATACATTTAGGAGGCATACATTTAGGAGCTGTTGCGCGGACTAAATATTTTTATTTTATTTATTTCTTACCTTTTATATGCGGCACAAGGCACATGAAGGAACAAACAGGATGGTTAGTCAGTCAACCAATATAATTCGAAAGTGTACTGATTGATCATAAACTTGAACTACAGGAATAATGTGATGGTAGCACGATTCCTACAAAACTCTCATTTTTCACAAAGTTGCAACCTATTGCGTTTTACAATCAAATCGCAATAATGTTATGACAGCATTATTCCATATTTGGTTAAGAATATGCCGAATATTTGGATTCTTTCAGGCTGGATCCCCCTGGCTTGGAAGAATCTACTTAGGACAGTTTAATTCACCGTTTTTTTTAACTTCATTTCGTTTGCCGGAATGGATGCTCAGTAAAAAACTCAGGATCATTCACACGACCAACGGCTACACTGTTCGATTTTCTCAACTTAAACAGTTTTATTGACGATAAGTGCTATATGGGATATATAAATATCAACAGAATAAGACCAGAAGCCGTTTAATGTTGGGGTACCTACGTTCTGTATGTTGGCTTTACCGCTCTTACAAATTGCTGACCAGCGATTACACAGGCATTTCTTGTATAATTGGAAAAAACCTACAAACTCGATTTATAAACAAAAAACTAAATACAAACTTCAAATCAAAATAATCGGATCGAAAATTTTACAAAACCAAAAAGACCTTTAGAAATTTTATATAAATAGTTTAAATTATAGAAAACAAACAAAAAAATGTATAAGCAAAAATGAAAGCAAAGGAACTGCTAGAAAGTTATGTAAAGTAGAAACTTATTATATTTTTTACGAAAAGGAGCTTAATTAGATCTAGATACTTATTCATATACAACATTTAATTGCATTTCATTAAATAAAATAAAATATCTAATGATAACAGATGTCAAATAAAGAAAAGAAAAAAATGTGTTCTCCAATTCAGGTTTATGCATTTAAACCTTTTCGCTAGTTTATTTCCTTAAATCGAGGGAATCGTTTGCATTGAAAATACGTCCAAAAGCCTGTCCAAAAGAACACGCGCTAAGGTTTATAATTTAAATTGAGTGTACAAAAAGATAATATATACATCATAATTGAAAACAAAAAGAAACCTAGTTCTTCTCTTGGTGGAATATTTATACTTAAATAGAAGGGAAATTATCTTTAAAATACTTAAAGTAGCAGCAAAATTGTGATCTTTTAGAAAAACAAAAGTTGGTGTTTATGTATGTATTGTAGGTTCCGGTAACATTTCGATTCGTTACTTGTTTCTATGGACCTCACTTGGGGTTCGGTTAATTTATTGTATTTATGTAAATAAATGTAAAAGACAGACATAATAATAAGGACTACTGCTCGTTCCATTTCACTCTATCATGAACACGTTTACCAAAGAAATTTATGCTTTTTAAATGCATTTGCCAATTTATTCTGCAAAAAAAGGGAAAAACTAAATTTTTAAATCGAATTTTGTTAACTAACTTCACTAATCTAGGATTTATTTCAATGTCAGAACTTAAAAAGTAGCACAAAATAACTATCTAACTGTATTTTGTCAGTTTAGTACATTTGTTGAATATTTTGTTAAAGGCGTTGATTTTGCTTCAATTTTTTGTTTTTCTACAATTAAAATGGACTGTATAGTGGCACTTTAGTAAAATAAATGTACCGATACAAATATTTATGTGTTGATTGTTTGATATACTTTTTGTTAATAGGAAAAAATTTAATCTGTTAACAGGAATTTTTTATTTTAACATCTAACTACGCTATTATTAACAGTTTTCAGAATGTTTTGATTGATCTATGCATACCAGAGACTTTGCACAGGCAATAAATATTTATTATGTTTATTAATTTATTGTCTGAGAAAGCAGCAAAAAATCTTTAGCGCTGGGCAAGAAAATGTTGATTGAGGTCCAATAAGTGGACTTCAATCGTAACCCTAATTAATACCCTTGTACATCAAACAACGTCATAGTCTTTTAAAAAGCAACAAGGACAAGACCAAGATGGTAAGCAAATCTCAAGTCATTGTTATTACCATTCATAAAGTCTTATTCAACGGGCAAAGCATTTCATTCATATCACAAAATGGTTTCTCCATTTATCCCTACAAAGACCACTTCATAGCCTCAGTGCAAATATAACCATCGGATCTTGATGGTTTTCGCCACGACAACGAAACACCTGTAGCCTAGGCCTCAAGGAAACGCACCCATGATCGAAAGAGTCAAGGCAAAACCTCAAGTCAACGGAGCGACGCGGTAAACTATTGCTATCGAAAGGTTGAGCAAATTCGGTGGAAGTAAATATTTAAACCAGGCAAAGCCAAGTTCTTTCGATACTTTCACGAATTAAAGCTTTCAATAGCAATAGCTTACCGGCGCTGGCTTGAGATTTTTGTGCGCGAGGCTTTACTCAGACATTTTACGTACCTACCTCAAATTAGAAGCCTTGAGAAGGGCAGTATCCAGTAGCCAGTATCAGAGAGTCTCAAAAATGAGCTGCGTACACAGTTTAGAGAAACAGGGTTCCGGATCCAGATCACTTCAGGCGATTAGAGAAAGGACGTAACCGAAGCGATTAGGCAAAGAGCAGAAGTGAGTACCTGGACACAGCGTAGGCGTGTAGTACAAAGATTGAGCTGAAAGATGTTGAAAAGATAACGACGAAAAAACCTAAAGAAGTCTGCTAGCTGCTGGATTCACTAAGCTATTTGATAAACAGACATTGAATAAAGCGTTTATCAAAACGTAATGCGTGGTAATAATAATCTTATTTAGTGTCCAGGCTAGTATTACGGACTCACAATGGCGAAATATTCCACATAAAATGACCCATTTTGACGTATCTTGTACGTTAGGGTGAACGTTAAAAATGATTATTAGTAAGGCCAAATGTCATTATGCTGTCAAATTTTATCTTTATAATCATCGCGGCTAGATCTTCATGAATTTAAGCTTTTTACATTCTGCTAAATAAATATCTTTGCCCCATTTTCTGACACTATACTGGGGAGTACACAAACTGTCAAAGAAATGTAGACCGCAATAGGTATATATCTACCTTATTGCTCAAGGGGCCTAGAAATAATAACAAAAGTCGGCTGTTTTTAATTCGTAAGACCTGTGACAGACCCAGTATTTCAAAAATGTATATGTTAAACTTGAGTAATGCAATGATAATTACCACCTGCGTTTTAAAAGTAATTGTTTATATAAAAGCAGGATAAATTCAACTACATTTTGAAATCGAAGCTGAACTCACTGACTAAGAAAATAGAACGACATTACAGAACTGCTCAGCTAAATAGCTTCGTTTAGTTTTATCTTACGAGTCATTTTAATGTCGTTTTCCATTGGGACCACCAAAAATCTTTTTCAGATCTCAGATTTAACGCGGCTCATGGAACATGCAACGAAATTGATCTGATTTTGTAAATGGATTAGTGCATTATTTGACAGGAATATCAGTTGTTCAAATTGCATTCGTTTTTGGAAAAATCAACTATGGATATCGACTTGAGAAATGCTTCCACTGTAGATACAAATGGAGTAGTTTCGGTGAATCGAGTTTCCAGATGATGAGGAATGCAATGAAGATAATAATTCCTACAAAGTTATATCCATTGCTATTAATGTTTATCTTTATTTTACTTTTCACGAAACTTTGCGAATTTGTTCTGAAAGCAAACTTCTTAAGTTGACGTAAAACATCTGTGTGTGACGTATTGATATTTGTGCAAAGATCTGCAAAAAGTGATCCGAATCGAAAAAAAGATTAATTTTTTTTCCCAATTAAACACGAAAAGTGATTTAGATCAAAAAAAAGATTCATTTTTTTGTCCCAATGGAAAACGACATTAATATAAAGGGTACCACGCTCATATTTTGGAACATTTTACTACTTTTTATTAAACATTGTCAGTGCAAACGTAGCATTAAACTATATTACGTAGTTACCCATTTTATAAACGCAGCTATCGATAATATGACAAATTTGAAAGCCAACCGTGAACGGGCCACTATTGATTTGTCACACAAACGTCAAAACTGAATACAGAAAAATAATCGAAATGGTAGTGAAGACATATTTATTAAATAAATTCGCATTGTAATATTTTAAATAAATTAATCTGGGAGATGGCGTTGGCAAAACCACCAGCACTACGTATTGGACAACAAGACCTAAAGTGCCGCAAAGGATGTGGTTTTTATGGAAATGCCCAATTCGATGGTCTTTGCTCGAAGTGCTTCCGCGAACGAAATGAGAAAAGAAAAAGACGTAAAAATTGAAACCCTATCAAAACAATAAAAGAAAGTAACCACACATTCTATTTCATCTTGTAGAAAGTCTTACAACTTTAAAGCATGATCCCTCCCCACAAAAGTCACAAACTGGACGTCTTTCACCAAAACCCAGCCATGGCCATGCCCAGCCGTCACCAACACGGCCTACAAATCAAAACGAGCAAAGTACATCGAAGAAAAAGTTTTCGGTTTTCCAAAAATCGTTTCCTACTCCAAAATGTAATTATCACTACCTAAACACGATAACATTTACTCATTATTTGTTCAATTATTTTAGTGCAAAGCAAAGAAGAACAACGGCCGTATGTCCCCGATCCAACAGAAAGTCAGTTTATATTACAACTAAAACAGCTGAGAATTCCGGACGATGGGAAACGTAAGCTTAAGAACGAAATCCAAAGGCTTGATAATGCAATTCGAACTTATATGAATACGAACAACAAGAACATCGAAGAGTTATCCGAAATCGTTCAAAATGCCTACACTAAACTCGCAGAAGTGGTTAATTCCGATACGCGTTTCGTAATTTCTACTAGCGAAGAGCGCGAGAAAACGATTGATTTCTTCGAAAAAGTGGTGATGACGCAAAATCACAAGTGAGTATTATAAAATCAGAAGGATGCAACACTAGTGCGACTTATTAATATGATAGGTTCCTGTTTTCACCTTACTTCACATCGGATGAGGAAAGCGATGCCAAAATACAAAAACGTATTCGCCAGTTGAGTTGGATAACAGCAAAACATTTAGTCTGCAGTATTGACGAAGTCAATGCGGAATCCAGGGAGCTTGTTTATAACGCAATAACGGGTAAATTTATTTATATTTATTAACGGTAAAATCTCTGTCAGTTTTTTAGGAAGACTTACCAATGTTGATATTATTCCATCTGCTTTTTTCCGAAGCGGTTGTCAGTTGATTTATATATTTATTTATTTTTTTATTTAATACTGCCCTTGTTACTTATCGTATTTGTAACTACTTTCAGAACTAGTCGGCATAGATTCATACTATTCGCCACAAGAGAAACTGGAATGCACGGTGCGCTGTTGTCGGCATATCTTCGCCTTACTAAAACACGCCGTCGGAGGTCCTGCCAGCGCCGATGAGTTTTTACCCGCTTTAATATTTGTGGTACTTAAGGCGAACCCAGTACGACTACATAGCAACATAAACTTTATAACGCGTTTCAGCAATGCCTCGCGGCTGATGAGTGGCGAAGGTGGTTATTACTTTACAAATTTAGTATGTCAATATCATCCAGTGTTTGTTTGAAATATTTATTATAATAACTTACTTTGCAGTGTTGCGCAATTTCTTTTGTTGAGAATTTAAACGCTGAAAGCTTAGCGATGCCCAACGATGAATTTGCTTCCCTAATGTCTGGACAGAAACCGTACAGCACTCCTTGGGAAAGCGCTTTGCTAGCTTGCGAAAGTCTTCATTTGATTTCGGAGAACATGAAACGAATGGATTTACTAAGGAAGAAAAATGCAAACATTCAAAACGGAATCACAAACTTAACGAAAGAAATGAGCGATTTTAAGGTAAGTTTTTCTAATATTTCTTTAATTTTAAATGGATTACAACGTGCAACGACTGATTTATTTTAACTGCAACGAATCTTCAAAAGTTCTACACGAGAAACATTAGTCAACTCAAACATTGGCGGAGGTACGCATGTTCAGCTAGTTCTACAAAACTAAATAAAACTTTCCTTTCGAACTACCTACCCAGCTGAGATAATTCAACGCTGCTTGAATGATTTATCCCTGGAATTTGCAAGAAGTTATTTTTAAAAACTCATAGTTAAACATCATTGCCGTTTCGAAGCTTGGCAAAAACAAATTTGCCAAGATCGTCCATTGGCATTTGCTGCAAACCAAGTGCTGTTAATAGAGGGTTACAAAGTCCGGATCATTAAAAGTCGAATACTGGTCGTTAATCATAAATCTTTAACACATTTTACAAGAATACAAGATATCTTTGAGAGCGGAGTTCACTTACTCCTTGCTTACCCACAATTAAAAATTATATTTTCATTACTCCCGGCCAGATATTAAAGGACTACATTATTTTATTTCTTCTCGGAGGTCTCCTCGAGCAGATCGCCTCGTCTTTCTTCTGCGTGCGATATTAGGGAAGGAAATAAGAATTCCATAGAGGGACGACAAATAATTATGTTTTGTTATTCGTACTAGCTAGACCAGCTTCGTAAGCCCCACGCAATGACCCTTGTGCTAAAATGAACTAAAACGGTCTATTATTATAATAATTACTTTTGTCTTCTTCGCAGGATGAAGTCTTTCAAAAAATTGAAGCTACGCTTGCTCGTGCTCCACTCACAGTGTTACCAATAAGAACACCACCTTTCCTTATTAGTCAAATCCGTTCTCATAACAATAGTATCGATGTTAGTTCAGTATCCAAAACTGAATCTGAGCCTACCGGACATTTTCAAACAAATCTTCTAGCATCGATTGACAACGATCACTCCAAAGCCATATCGAAAAACCAATTACTCCCCATGCCCATTGTACCAATGAAGGAAGTACATCTTTTAGATCTATCAAAGGATGAAGATACGACGGCGGCTATGTCGACACTATCCCTGAAAGACACAACCAAAGATCGTCTGTCACCATCCCAGGCAGCGGGTCCCGCAATACCGCATAGCAATTCGACTGATTTGTTATTCGCTTCACCTATATTTAACTATACACCTTTTGATACCGCATCGTTGGATGGCATAGAAACTCCTGATGATTTGCTCACCACAACTACCACCGAATTTAAAGGTGGATTAACTAATATTAACTATGACTTTGACTTGTCGGACATCAGTGGCGATAATAGCGTTGCAGATGATGCAAAACTGGACTTGGAGGAATTTGATCCGCTTTTAAAGCAAACCAACAACGACGAAAGCCTCGTTGATATCGAACCAAACACGAGGAGTTTGCTTGAAAGTGATTCTCCCCCAAATGGAGTTCTTCTGCCATCGCCAATTAAACCGACTGTGACAGACTATCGGGGATTTTCTAGTTTTAATATTCCATCAATATCGTGCAACACGGGAGATTTTAGTTCTATAAATTCAAAAGTGGATGATGTGTCAACAAAGGATGAGGGAGGATAATGTCGAATTCCTTGTTGTATGTGAGAAAGTTTATTTCTGTGTTATTTTTACCTAGAAATTTTGTCGAAATTATAAATTATCCTAAAACCTGATAAAGATAGTAAATAAAGCTGTTTAACTGCTAATGGACAATTTGTATTCCTGTCATGTACGTTTTGGTTATTTTAATTTACTACTTTGAGATCTCAATGTTGAGAGATACTTACGAGGATTGTACAGCTCTCCTGCTCCGTGACGTAGTCTCGACTTGTAGTTTGATTCTACTAAATGACGCCTGAAAGTAAGTGGCGCTGCTAGCAGTTTCATAGCATAGTCACGGCAACTTAAAAAGTCAAGCTGCTGTCAAGTCACATACACTTGAGATGAATACCAGAGTTTCAAAAGTGAGCAATTATTTCTCACAGTAATTAGAAGAACATTAAATGACGTCTCAAACTTGCAATTCCGTATGCGACAAGCAAACCCACATGGAAAATACAGACAAGTAACATTCGAAGAAGAGCTCTCTTTGGAAATTGGGATCCAGACCAGTATCTTTTTCACTTATGTGGTTTTCCATTGGGACAAAAAATCAATTTTTTTTTTGATCTATGCGTAACGTTTCGTGAAAACCAAAATAAAGAAATACATACATAAATAACCATGGACATAATCTGGAGGAACTATTATCTCTTTCGTCTTCCTCGTCATCTGAAGTAAAATCTGAGATCTAAAAAAATATCTGGTGGTCCGAAATGGAAAACGACATTAGTTACCACTTTAATATTTAATAATAATATGTCGTTTACGATTTGGCTTTTCAGATTTTAATCTGAGATTTCAGATTTCTGCTGCCAAATCGAACAAAAAATCCGAATTTTATTGGTTCTTGTGTGTATTCAGTTGGCCGCAAAAAATATTTTTTTTCACTTGCACTCGAAACCCATTTCAAAACAATTTATTATATAAAATCGTTTACATACTCGAAAAATTAATAATTCAGTTAAAAAAGCAATCCTTCCAACGATAAACAATTCGTAACCGCCAGCTGTGTGTCATGTCGTTTTCGATTTGGCAAAAGATACATTTTTTGGCCAAAAAATCAATATTTTTTTGATTGAGATTGCTTTTCATGTTCGATTTGCCAAAAAAATCAATTTTTTTTTGAACTGCCTCTCTTTTGAGCAACATCGATTTTTTCTCAGATTTCACACATACTTTCACTAATACCAATGTGCTTAGTAACGTAGGATTTTCAGCACGAAATTACAACAACTACGCTCTACTTGACACTTCGAGGACTCACAGTAGTAATTATTAATCTTACCTACTTTACTTTGCTTTACTACTTTCCCAAAATGGTTGCACATTTTTTAGAATTCACCATAATATCAAGTGCGATACGTAGGTATATTTCTTTATTATTAAATAATAATTAGGTAATATATATAAGGTTTTTCTGCCTGGCAATGATGCAACTGACATTTCTTTTTCAGCTGACAATTTTATTCATTCACAGTGAACAAGAAAAATAAATTTTGACAAACGAATAGCAGTCTATCTGATCCAAATGTAAAGCCAGCATAATAAAATGGTTAATAATTGCGATGACAGGTACGTTTACCAAATTAATTCATAAAATTAATAAATTCCAACTATTAATGTTATAGACTACGAAATGGCATTAAAACCTATCAGTTTTTGTGATAATATTATACCAAAATGTAATGTCGAAAAAAATAAATACAGAACACAAAACTTGCTTTTCAACTGTCACTGATTTAGTTATTCTTCTGAATTTGTTTTCCTACGATAATACTCCTTTGTACAAAATTAGCAAGTGAAAACTGATTTCTGCAATGTGGTTATGCATCTTGAAAACTTCTTGCTCGGTTAGCACAATTAACCAATTAAAATTAACAACAGAAACCCCTTGCAGTCCTTAACCTTGAACTCCAGGAATGGTGCTTGTGACTCCTTTCCTATCAAGCTTTCAGTTGTCATCATTACGTGTTAAATACAAAGAGAACGAACAATTCGTACATACCAAAAAAAATATCACTTGATGGAAACAATTGTTTGAAAAGAAATCAGTTTTGTTTTATATTGTGTTTCTGCTTGAAGTACAGTTTATTTTATTTTCTGGTTTCAGTACAGTCCAAAAGCCAACATTTCACATCATCCGAGAGGTATATGATAGCGGAAATGCCCACGAATCTTTCGAGGTGGAGCTGGATAAAGCCCTGGAAGCCAAAGTCGATTACATAATAATTGAACCAACTCGGCTGGGAGATGAAACAAGTCGCTGGATCACTGTGGGCAATTGCTTGCATAAGACAGCAGTTGTCTCCGGATTAACATCAATTATCTCCGGAGTTATTTGGCAGGACAGGCCAATGTTCAGCGCACCAATGTGTGCTGTTTCCGTGTTTTGCACGGGTCTATATACAGTTTCCTGGAACTACGATCCATGTTGCCAGTATCAGGTAAGTTCAGTACATGGTATTTAGCTAAATAATGAATGTCTAAATATAGAAAGCATTGCGTCGTATGATAGCATTACTCTGCTCATATTTTAATAATAAAACTCATACACATAGTAAACTTTTGTTTTGCAGGTGGAGAGCGATAGCGCGAAACTGTCAAAGTTACCACTCGCCGATGTGTCGACGCCTGTCGTTTTAGGATATTCGGAAAATACTAACACCAAGTACTTCCACCGCGGAGTCACATTACTATCGGCAGCATTTTGTGCATGGCAGATTTATAAAGCCTTCAAGTAGCTCAAACAAATATTTTATGATAACACTTTTTTGTCTCCATATTTGTTATTTGTAAGATAAGAGAAGGAACATAGAATTAAAACGATTTTTTTGTACAGCAACCAGTCAGGTACATTCAGGGTTTTGCTAGTTTTAATTTTAATTGCCGGTAAATTCTGTCTTATTCCTACTGCCGATAATACATACCCTGGTAATTTTTGGTTCGTATTTTGAAAATTGATTGTTATGCTGCGTTTCGGTTTCGTTTTAATATCGATTCATATTTGTTTACAGTTCAGCTAATAATTATTAAACTCCTCTTGTTCCTCTTGTTATATTGTTATTTGAATGAAATTGTAGATGCTCCATATTCAAATTAAAATTAAAGTATTTTTAAAACGAGTAACTTGTTATGTATATTTCTGGGTAGTTTCGTTCTGGAGGAATAAGGCGATGGAAACCTTAAATTTAAATGCATTGCTGCAGATGAAGTTAATGCGCACCACTGCACTACTAAATTTGAAGCAAATATCGGGTTGACAAACGCCAAAAAGTTTAGTATCTTGAAATTACTGTGGATCAAATTAATACGAACTTTACTGTGCATGTGCCACAATGCTTTTTATAAAAAAATCTTCTGAAGAAGCTTAAACGCCATAGGAACAGAACTTAAACATATTAAAAACACCATCAATCTTAAATTGTTTCTGCAACCGAATCCAAACGTAACCAAAAAAGCAAAAAGCGCCTTGAACTGGTAAATCTAAAGCATAATAAAAGGGGATTGCATTTGCAATTCTGAAGTTTGAGAATTTGTAGTAAAAGACGTTCGTCAGCATGCACTCATTTTCAATGTTCCGCACGAACACATCCTACATCTAGGATATTAAGTGCTAGACGCCAAAGCGCGGCCAACGTCATGACAAATAAGTATTTTTATGACAAACGACAACTACAATAGAAGTGAATAAAATAATGGATTGTATTATAAATGTTCAGTACTCTTAATTTCCAATTATTTTCTATCCTCCATTACCGTTTGAAAATCGAACATACATAATACGACCAACGTCGTATCCAAAAATCCCTTTTAAGTCCCTTTAAGAGTCTACACAGCCAGCAGACTACAATCTCAAGTATTCATAACTCTTAATATGATTACTCTATCCATCAGTTATGGAACTTTTTTTGTTATTGAGACAAGCGATTTTGGGAAATTGTGAGCTATGGTCTTGCAAAAAAGAGATATTACGATTAAGTTTTAAGTCATTCGACAAAAACAATTTTTTCTTAACCCTTAACTTAATAGGCGTTACTCGTACTGAACAGCGTATTGTTGTGTTTCTTATTCGGAACCAACAAAAGAGAGGATATAAACGTAAGGTATCGTAAGTTAATTCAATTTCTTGAATAGACCTCGGGAATCATGTGAAACATGGAGAGGTGGCGACTAACATGCAGTTGTAAAACGATAGTCAGGAAACAGGTCCCCACAGATTCTTTGTACTTTTATTTAAAAATAAAAATGAAATGAATATATCTTCGAAAAATAAGTTGCGTATACGCGCCGTGATTCACACATAAGAATTAATTTTTTTTATGGTTTTCATCTTCCAATAGCTGACCAGACAGACGTTGCCCTGTCCAAATTTCAACAAATTTGGTTCTAATCATTTGTTAAAATATGTGACCAAAGTAAAAATGAGAAAAAGCCAATGAACCAAATGATTTGTTCGTGTTTTATTAACATTTCGATTTTGATTCATTCGTCATAGCAAACCAACCGAAGCAAAGCATTTGATTGTTTTGTTCGATCATCATCATTTCGTTCATTGCAATACTCTTTGACGCAAATAAGCCGCATGATGGCCTCTTGAAAAACGTTAACGGGTAGAAAGTAAGATATTACAGGGTTCCTAAAAAGTTCTATCCTTCGATACCTTGGTGCCAGCTGTGATTACATCCTTGCTAAGAGTTCCGGACGTGTTGGGATATAGAGGTCACTAAGGCGCATATTTATCAGGGACTAATTGCTTCAAAACTGTAGTACAATTGCCAGTTACGCAGTCGCTTTGCACTTCTCTCGTCTTTAGTTGGATATGGGGACTCTCGGTAGCGAATAGTAGCTACCAAATGTGTTGTTCGAAGCGTTGTTGTCATCAATCGTCTTCGCGATAGCAGCAAACTAGCATGGGCCTATTTTCCATGTGCTAATATCTACCCTTGCGTGGTATTGCCGTCACTGGCACATTATACACTTTTCAGATATGTTAGCATACTGACTTCGTTTGAATTTTATAAAAAAAAACCTAATCCTCAGTTTTTTTGGGTATTCAGCTAGCAATAATAATAGTTATTTGTCCGTTGAAACTAGCCAGAGTTGGTGTCGCTTTTTTACCACTGTATCCTTTATGTCCCTTCATATACTAGCCTTTGCATTTTTGTTATTTTTCTAGGAAACAATATTAATAAAAAGAACTGATTAAAGGAAACAAACAAATAGCAGCTTATAAGGGACCTTCTACTAGATATGTAGAGCGGTAAATTAAGTGTGAAGTGTTTTTGTGAATAAAAATATTGTTTGCTTCAAAAACGTGTCCTTCCCCTTATACGCACAGTTCTCTTATGGTGTTTTCCATTGAAGATCCGAAATTCAGAATTTTTCTTTTCAATGAAACTCGTTGGAGCACTTTTTCAATACTTGTAGACCCCATAATATGAACATCATTATGTGAGATATGGTTTTCCTGTTCTGTTTGCTACTTTTTTTTTGTTTTCCACAGGCCAAATCAACATAATTTAAATTAAAGTTTACATTTGCATTAATAATTCCATATTTTCGGAGCGTAGCGCAAAATTTGTTTCTAACAACGCAACAAATATTTCGATCTGACATTTTTCTAGTGTGTTGTGTTTTGGTGAGTTCAGGGCAATTCTTTACAAATATCCCGGACACATTTGTTCTGTTAAGAATTACAATGAAACATAGAAAATATAGAACATAGATTTGCCCTTCGATGGAAAGGACAACTCTTTACTTCAATCGAAAACACCATCAAACGAACATTGCGTATCACCGTCACTGATTGCCGAAGATAGCTTTTACTTTTGTACAGAAATTGTGGAGAAAATTTTTTTTTTTTTTAATTTCAGTTGATTTGTGCAGGTTGGTTGGGTATCTTTGAAGAATGCTTTGCATTTTTAAGTCTTTTGACAAAAAACGTTCCCTCTCGCCTAATTACGTCAGTCTAACAGAGGATTTAAGTTTTCAAATTTCTGTTGAATTAAACGATTTATGTTTAATACACATCCGGACACTATTATCAGGACGGCTGTACTTGCGTTGATGATGAAGAAGGCGAACGAACTCACTAAATAAATTAAACTATTATAAACTGGTATAATCAACAATATCTAGCTTCCTTTACGAGCGAACTCGGACCTACGTCTTACGTGGCCGCGCGGCGATATTTGGCGTTTTTTTGTTTGACCCACATGATCTATATAGATCATTGATTTCCACGGTTTACAACAACAATACGTGATCCAACTATTGTTGTAAACCATGGAAATCCATGATCTATATATAGATCATTTGAGCATAATAAAAAAGGCCTATTGATATAAACAATCTCAAACATACTACTCGTATGCCCGAAAGTGCTATAGAGTTACCAACTACTTAAGAACTGGGTATATAAATAAATTGGCGAGTCATAATAATTCCGCTTAAAATATAATAATAATAATTACAAAATGCTTATATAACCTGTAATAATACTTACGGCTTCCCCATTTGGCTAAGGCAGCATCTCTTAAACAAACATGAAAAAGCAGGGCGTTATTGGTAGAAAACTCTTAAGGATCTTCATTGAACAGGGCTTTGCTTTGAAAATAAACGTCAAAGGGTCAGAGCTAAGCCACCACTGGACAACTACTTGCTTACACCTTTACAGAAATTACTTGGGAATACATCCATTTATCCCAAGAGACACCGAAAGGGCAACTATTCCCTTTTTTATTAAGGCCGCGTCAGCCCAATATCGATTGTATGAAACACCAAGAAGAACAGCCTTCCCCCAAATTTGAATACCCTGAAGTCAACCCAGACTATCGATGCATGCAACGACACTACGAGTACGAGTCTGAGCTACCATTCGCATTATTGTTTGTAAATATATTTAGGTAAAACAGAAAACAACTAAATGGCAATGTATACAGTTGTTGCGGCTCATCAACACAATAATATGTATTAATTTTTTGTCACTGTGTTGTTTACGATACTTAAGTCAAACTGTACATAATTTTAAGAAATATAATCTACGCACTTATCAAACAAGTCATATCCTATAATATGTTCCATTGTTTTCTCTGATCACAGGTTGGTTCGTAGAATTTTTAGAGTTTCCTATTTATTACCTTGTTTTCCAGTCAAGGATTAGTCGGATTAGTCACCAGTACTTCACTTCACGGCATTCATACACACAAAAAGTGTTTATTCTTAAATGCAAGGTCATTACTGTAGTTAACAGCATCTTCTTCTCTTCGCCACTGTTAAGATCTAGCCAATTCATACATTATTTGTGTGGAGAAAAAACCGTTCTGCCTCCCACAGGCAATTAAGCGTCTGCCTGTAGGTAAATCCCAGACAACGGCATGCCTGCTATCACCAACGCCAACCAGTATGAGTGTGCATTGTATGACTATAGATCTTTGATCAGGTCGGCGAAATGTGCATGGCAGGCGTGTAATGTAAATAAAAGCGTACAGTAGGTATAATTTTGATTAAGCCACACCACATTCGTGTGAACATGCATTATCTTATCATCGTGACAGACATTCACTTTAGATCGTCTACCGCGCGAGTGTCGGAAAGGGAATAAGAGGAGTACAGTGCGTTTGTGCTACAATCCAAATCAATTCATGAACTCAACTCTTGTGATCAGTTGAATTTCCTCAGCGAAGCTACGTGCACTTCCTTTCTGCAAGTGATTGCATTTGTTATGTGTTTTTGTGTTATTGTTAAATTCAACTTTTGGTAACATTTCTCAGTTTCGTTCGGAGATCAAAATATGAGCATCTCTGTCATCGGTTTCGCGGATCACAACTTTGTTGTAAGCGTGTGAAGTGGAAAGCTTGGTGTGGCAGAGCGAGTCCATTTCAGAGATTCCGATATATTAGCTGGCGGTTAGCAATTATTTCCATTGGAGCGGAAACAAGAGCAACATATACCAACTCAATTAAATGGAGATTAACCACATTTACTCGGACTGAAGAGCGGCAATATTAAGGCTTTATTTGTATTTTACCCAAAAATCTACATCTTGTACGAGTGTTTGCTGCCGGGAATTTGCTCATCGATTTTGCTTTAAGACTGCACACAATGAGAGGTACGTTTAACGCTATGCATGTTACATACAACCTTTTTTGTTTATAGATAATTATGTGCAGTATGTGCTGTAATGAGGTCTGTCCTTCATGGTCGTATAGCTGCTTGTCGACAATAATAGCTTTAATTGTGTAAGGTCTCACAAACTCCGTAGAAACACTAACCTTGGCAAAGTTACAGAATTTTAATTTAATTTTAATGCGGAAGAGCGAAGGGTTTCTTCCTTCAAAATGATTGTCCCTCCAGTTGAATTTCCAACGATTCTTCTGTAACTAAGTATACAAACAGTCATAGTTTGAATTGTAAGTTTTCAAACAACAACGCTATTTCACCTTGAGGCTCCTTTAAGAGTGTTAAGTAAAATCAGGTAGTCAATTGTTGATGGTACATTGTCTTCTTGTAAAGACATTTTTGTTGACTCTTTGCCTAGAAGCGTGAAGGTGGTCAGTTTTCTAATCGCCGATCAATGGCTAATTTCCTAATAAAATGCTGTTGTCATAAATTACACTTTTAAATTAGGCATAGCTATATTTTGTTTAATAAAATGGGGCTTAGAATTCTACAATACCGAATACAAACCTCCTATCAAGCAGGAACTTTTTTTTTTTTGTAAGTGGCGTGTATTACCTACTGTAATACGCTGCTGCAGTATTTATTTAAGCAGTTGCAGTATTATTTAAGAATTCTGTAAAGATTGGCCTGGATAAGATGTAAACTGAAAGCAAACACGTCACTTCTTCTATGTCAGCTTAGTACTCAGTCACGAATTTCTTGATTAGATTCATCGGCAACCCTCTATAAATGTCAGGAATTTCTTGACTAGATTCGTCGACACCCCTCAACCAACCAATAAACGTCAACCAAGACAGCTGTTCATTAAACCGATCTAAGCCAGTCAAAACCGAGATATATCTCTAGTCAGACAGCTGTCAGATTAACGAAACTAAAATGTTCCCAATGTCATTTTCAATTTGAAGGATAATTTTTTTTGAGAAAAAATAAATTTTTTCGAGATATCCTTTCATATTCGATTTGCCAAAAAAATATTATTTGTTTTGAAAGGTAGCAAAAGTCCAAATAATAAAGCAGCAGTTACTGAATTAACGTTTATTAAATAAAGACAAAGTTATTTTTATGGTTAATTAATAGATGCGTATAAATTGTTCGAGAAAGAAATACAAAACGAAAAAAAGAAATCAACGACTATCAAAGTGCAAGAACTACACAACAGTTCAAAATTAGACGAAGACAGGTTTCGTTAAATGAAGGTCACTGATTTCGCTTTAAAAATTCACACAAGATCCCACTTTTCGGATTAATATCAACAAAATTATGCGTAGATATATAAAAGAAAACAGATCCAGACAGTGTTAAAACAAACATTGAATCGCTTTCGACTCAAGATAAATTTCTTGAAATGTGCAACATCCCCCCATTGCAAGTATAAATACGGATATGCACTTAAATATGTAACCTCATAGGAGGTTCCCCTTACATCTTTGTAGTACTTCCTCATTGCAACCTTCTTAAGACAACCGAGTTCAAGGTTTTTAGACTAAAGCCACATGACACTGATGCTGGAAACGCATGTGTATTACCCGCATGCGTATTACCCGGGCAACAACAGATAAGACATAGGCGTCTTCGCCGGAGAAAATAAGCAAATATTTTATGATATATAGATAAGAAGAGTTGAGAGAAGATTTCACACCTCAATTAAATAAAAATTTCGGTAGTTTGATAGTAAGCGATGCAACTGATAAAATTCACGCAATGCCTTTTGTTGTGACGAGTCAAAGCGTCAGCTGGTTGATTTCTTATTTCTCTAAAAACAACGTTATAGTACCGTCATTAATAACCTCAATTTTTAAGTTTGCGTATTATTTGAAAGTTTTCAAGAGATTGCAATTTTATCGTTCAAAAGCAGCAGAAGTTGATTTCGAGACCTGTAGCAACGACGACTCCACCATTGTTATAACGATAGAAGCTGATGAGAAGACGCCTCTTCTGGGAAGTTCTTGGACCCGAAAAACTAATCCTTGGATTGGGCTTAAGGATTCAAATACCAAGGGATCGTGTGAAGTAAGATATTGCGATATCCGGGTACTCGGTATAGTAGTGCTTTTGGTTGGAGGTTTCACAATAGCTACCTATCTAATGGTTGCCGAATGTAAGTAAAACACCACGTCAAGTTTGACTTGTAGGTAATTACATTTGTTTGATTTCATTTACAGCTCGTCTTCCAGCAGTGGGTTTCTCTTTGGATCTGGTAAATCGTGATGTTTGGACTCAAATAGGTATCCCTTTGGGAAAGCTACTTAGCGACACTAAAGTCCTGCATATATTGGTGGTACAAACAGGTGGCGGCATTTGCATGGAACTCGACAGTTGTGTGGATCTTATCAGAGGTTTGCAGGTAATTTGAAATATTGCGCATGATTTACTGAACTCATTACAAAGACTATCCTACCTTTTTGCAAAAAAATATTTTCTCGCTTAAATGGATAGCAGTGATGGACAATTTCTCTTGGCAACTCTTGTCCAGTGTTCCTTGGATGTGTTGTTTGAGAGGACAACAACTTTGTTAATTGAAGATATTTCAAACTACACCACCAGATTCCTTTAAGTGATTTGATAAGGTTTGATAAGTGATTAGAACAGCTAAATTTACAGTCAAATCTTACGTCCATTTCTCTTCCAAAGAAGAGAAGCCGAGCTTCAATTGCAAATTGCATGGAAAATTTCCCAAATCCAATTGAATAGGAAGAAAATCAAATAAATTTGATTTACCCTTTCTTCACAATGTCATTTTTTGATAAATATCCGACTGCACGCAATAGCAAGTTCGTCCAATTCAATTGGAAAGACGAAACGAAAAGGGCACCTGTCGTATTGCGCAATGGCAAGTAGTCTCCTACCCCATCTGGCGGTTTTTAAAGTCATCAACAAATTTCAAAGTCGATGTGCAGCACCATCTGTTTTCCAACAAATGTACTAAAAACAGCATGTGCTGCTCTGCAGATTCCTATTCGATTCTTGTCTATCTCGGTCTCCAGTTTGGACTACCGCACGTTGTTCTTATTTAATGTCGTTTTCCATTGGTTTCACTCGGGGATCCAATGAAACAACAAAACTGCTTCTGAAAGAATCCACAAATTTATTGGTGAAATGCCAAAAAATAATTTGCTGACTTGTATAAAATACATAAATTACACTTGTGTGAGTGCTTCTTGATTGGATTCTGACTTCAAATCGCGAAGCGAAATTCTCTTCTCAGAATCACCAGAAGAGTATTTTTTTGTGCCAATGGAACGGTTTCAGAAGTGATTTTTTCGATTCCGGACTCTCCCGGACGATTCTTTTTGCCCAATGGAAAACGACATAAGTCTCTCTCGAAGTGCGATCTGAGCGTTCGTCTGGATTTTTGTTTTCACAAACAGTCGCCATGCGTTGTGCATTACGACTGCGACGTGAACGGTTTGACTTTGTCACTGGCGAGATCATCAAATGAGATTGGGAACCGCCGAGATCGATCAATAATACAATTTTAAAAATTCTAAATAATATTTGTTGTTTTGGGACATTCCCCGTTTTTCTATCTAGTTTTTTTTTTTTAAGTGCGGTTTCCCATACAAACTTTCAACCACTTAACGTTTTTTTATAAAAAGTATCCTTCCTTAGGTCAATGCGAATTTATCAAGCTCAAAATCGTGAAAAAAATGATTTTACTAATGACGTTTCTGATCAAAGAATAGAAGTGCCAACACACACTTGCCAAATGTCAGATTGCAATGTTTGTTCTAGGCTTTGTGCATGCAAAATGTAAACTTTAATTGAAATATTTGTATTTGGTCCACAAAAATCTTCATTAATACTGTAGCAACAAAAAACAACTCACATAATGATGTGCATATGGTGTCAACCACTATTGCAAAAGTTCTCCAGCGAAGTTCATCGAATAGAGCAATTCTGAATTCTATGGAAATTCTCTCGGATCTCCAATGAAAAACACCGTGAAGCGACGCATTCCGTTTACCGCTAGACATCGCTGGAAAACTCTGACTTGAGTTTGAAACTTTAACAAATTAGCAAAAGCCCCTGAAATTGATAATAGAATCATTTCCGAAGTCTTGATTTCTCAAACGAAGCAACTTTTCGGTCGCGTTCCTTTGACGTCTAGCAGAACATAAAATCCCAGGTGAAAGATCGTCCGCAAAAGCTCTCGCATCAGGGGAACAAAATGACACTTATTTGTGTTTACGTTTCTTTTTCATCCAAAAAGAAACGAAAAATATAACATCACCTTTATACTGCATTTACACCATCACGTACGCGCATTTTTCCACGAGGGGGGACAGAGAGATCCGTTTGTCCTCAGTCAACGCCAATAGCTGTTTTAAAGGTGTAAGAATGATGTCACAAATCAGACGCCTAAAGTGTCACCGAGGTTCTACTCATAACTCTGTGGCCACAAGCCATAACCGCCTAAGTTTTTTTTTCATACTTTTCAGGAGAGCAGATTAAAGTGTCAAATCATCACTTCAAATCAGGGATATTTGTTTCTAAGCTTATTTTTTTCATTGGAAAAACTTTTGTTAAAAAAAAGATTATGGTCATAAAAAATTAAGTGGAAGTCGATTTAAATGCTGAACACGATAGTGACTATAACTTCATTTTGTCCTAACTCGAGTTAAGCGGTTATGGCTTGTGGCCACTGAACTATAGATTTATGTGTAACGGCAATAAAAACAAGTTCCGGTGACCAACATTTCTCACTACTTGAAAACGTATCTATTTCTGATTTAAAACATGGTGAAATGAGACTGGTAATCAGTGTCAGTAAATTAAACCAAGAATTCATCAATCAGTTATATGAAATAAATAAATAATTGTCCCTTTATCACTTCCGGAAGCCATTGTGCTTTATAGGAAAAGGAAATTTCGTTCAAAATGCTGATTATTCACATAATTCCCACCACGTAAACAAAATACTTGTCACGTATTTTTGCGTTTTTATTTTTTATTTGACATCCCTTTAATCTTCCAAAATTCGTTTCCTTCCCTTTTTCTCAGTCTAACAGTTAATTTTAGTCGGCGCAGTGGCTTAGTGGTTAGTGTGTTGGACTACTAAGCGAGGTGTCCCAGGTTCGAATCCCGCAAAAACCCAAATTCCAACTTATGGTTTTTTTCCACTGCGCCACCTCTCGCGAACGTCTGACAAACATCCGAGAGTATAACTGTCATGAAGGAGCTTCTCTATTAGCCGTTTGGACCCGGCATAAAATTGTAGATCCCTTCCATTCGTCCCAAAAATGAAAAACTCACACAAACGAATGGTTGTGAGAAGCAGGCCTAGGGTCCCTACAGAGACCTGTTGCGCCAACTATTTATTTATTTATTATTTTTTTTAACAGTTAATTTTGCACTAGCCTAAACATTTCATTACGGGAAGTTTTACAATTAGTGGCAGAACTCCAGCGCAAATAAAGTTATGTAATTTTACATTCGGCAACTCATCCAGCAGTCAATGGAACGTGGCCATTTTTAGTTATAATTTACCTAGAGTAAAAAAAATTAAAATTTTCTTTTTCGTTTAGAAGTCGCAAGGCAGCGGGAATCGTGAGATTCCTTACAACTTCCTCATTGGCGGCAATGGTCAAACTTACGAAGTACGGGGCTGGAATCATGAAAGTGGACTCAATCTCCTGCCGGAGCAGTCGTCATTTGTAATTGGTTTCATCGGTAAGTTTCATGCAACAACTGACGTAAGAGCAATTGAAAGAGCCAGCTCAGGAGATAGACATAAGAAATATAAAAAGTGTCTTTCTTCTGTTGTGCCTTCTGATTTGCCCATTGCTACTCAATCACAGTGAAATTGAATTATAAATTTCCAGGCAATTACACTTCTGTTCCGCCAACCGACGTGCAATGCATCAGTGCTCTGTCGGTGATAAATGAATCTATGCGGAGGAATATACTGCACAGCTCCTACCAAGTGTTTGGCCTGAGGAACCTAACAATCTCGCATTATGATGGCGAGGCGTTGTTCGATCGTATTTCGAGGTGGCAGCGGTTCGATACATTGCTACACGTCCTGTAACCGCTTTGGATTTTGTCAAATAAATTTCGTCTTGTCATTTTAGGATAGAACTGTCTTTTATTTACTTTAAAAAGCGGTTGTGAAATCAAGGATGAACAATGAACAATGTTTATCTTAATTTATTTGGTGAACTGGCTGAAATATACTCGTATTTAAATTTAATAAAATAATAATATCGCAGAATATCAATCGATTTCCAATTTGCGGAAACTGCCGGAAATTGACTCGAAATGGGCAACGAAATTGGTGCCATTTGGATTGGACTTGTCTCCATTTCTGCTAGTAACTATTCCCTGGTCACTAATCAGCTTCATGTCGTCTAATGACAGCAATGTTTCACGTTTTTCGGCAAGCTCCTGTTTCCAGGATTCGATCATTTCGCTCATTGGAATTCTGCCGCCGAGTTCAAGCGGCAGGCAATCGGCATCTACATTCTTGAGCAGTTCCTTTTCGTTGGCGTAGCAGTTTAGACGATTCTTTATTTTTGTACTTACTCGAGTTTTGACAAAATCGATCAACCATCTAAGTGATGTCGGGACATTAACCAAATGTATTTCCTTGTGTCGCAGTGGCAGAGATTGCTCGCCCCATTTGAACACTCTAGCGAATTCTGTGGGATTCCAGTTGGTTACATGCGCTGTAGTTGTGCCTGAAAAGTCGCCAACGTGCGTTAGACCTAGAATTTGGTTTTCGTGATCCTCCATCAGAGCTTCGTAGGTGATAAAGTGCGCCTTCGCCTGTTCCTCACTAGAGAACACTTTCGGATTAAAGTGTTTCGCATTGATTATTACGACGCGTCGTCCAAACTTGTCGCGAATTGGCGAGGTGAAAATATAACCACCCGTAATAATTTCATTCAGCCTTGGCCCCAGGAAATCCAAATCGTTTGTCATGTGGGGAAATGTTTTCCGCAAGTTTAGATACTTCAGCAGAGTTTGCTGGGCCATGGGTATGCTGAACTTTTTTACGCGTAGGAAACGCAGTAGAAAAAAGTCGTCAAACCGTACGTCCTGAATGTCTTTATTCTTCTCTATCCAATTTCTAAGCTGCTGCAGGCATTGGTCTCGGGTACATTTATCCTCACGGAGTTCTTTTCTGGCTATTTGCAATAGACTTTCCGACAGCTGGGACTCGCTGAATCCACCATCGATTGGGGTGAGAGCTTTCAATCCGGTAACCGTCTCGGAAGTATTAGCACGGGTTGACCCCATGGTAAAGTCTGCAAGATAGAAAAGAAAATATTGGATTAAAATGCGGCTAAAGGAAGGATAGTGTGTCCGAGCTGAAAGCCTTGCAGCTAGCGCTCGTATTTTTCGTTCAGTAATAATAGACTCTCATGGATCTTTTTAGGCTACAGTTCCGGATGAACCACGTCCAATAATTTGGTCAGTCGTCAGCTATCAATTTAACCATTCCAGACTTATTTTGGCGGCTTTTTTTTTGAAGTCACGAGTCTATATCAACAAGCCTCAGACTTTTGAAGCCCTTAAAGAAAATGTGCGTCAAGAATACGAGAACCTATCGTCGGAAGTTCTGGCAAACGTGATGGAAAATGGCATAACTCGTGCCCGAATGGTAATCCTTAGCCGGTATCATTTTCTCGACAATCACAGAGGGTTTAAAATTTTAACTGAACTAGAGTTTTGTTATACAAAAATCCACAAGTGGCTGGACATTCACATAGTTACATGTTCAACCCTCTTGTCCAAAGACAGTGACGTCAAATACACAATTTTTGAAATCATGCTTACATAAGTTCAGGGTTCTTTCGGGATTAAGGCTGAAGCGCTAAATGGCGTTAAGCCTTTTTTTTTGCGCTCAGAAATGCAATTTGAGAAGCATTGGAAGATGCGACATGGCGCCCTTAGTGAATGATTTTCTGTGCTCTGGCCTAACTTGTCTAGTCGAAATGGGCCCCTTTTCAAAAGAACAGTTTTTAATAGACAAAACTTGAAATAAAGGTTCGCAAAAAGAGAAAAATCACATGTTTTGTTCAAAATGTCAAAACGGATTAAGAACAAAACAGAATAATTTAACAGAAACGAAGGAAACTTCAAAAAAGTCAAACATAAATAAAGGAGTAGAAACGAATGTTTTTAGATTTTTAGATTTTCTAAATAGTCGAGCAATTAATAAGTTCAAACGTGTATATCTGCCATTAGTTTTCATTACCACATCAAACGCGTGTGACGCTGACAATTATCTTTATAGTGAGACGATAAACATTCACTTCCATGCTAATAAAATAAAGAAATTTGCACAAGTCAGTTAGCTGGCTATGCTATGAAAACATTTGATAACTTTCACGCATCATTATTTACGAGTAATACGGGAGCTATAATTTTCGGACGCGAGATATGCCACATTCGAGTGGCATATCTCGCGGCTTAATTTTTCTTACACAATGTAATTAGTCATCGGCACTCAATTTCTAAAATTTATACACCGCTTTTACAATTTGAATATTTTCTTTGGGGAATTAATTGCTCAGATGCTGTCTCGTTCAATTGAAAAAAATTCAACTAAAACGCCGATAGTGCAAAAGTTGATGTCAAGTCACGTGAAATGTATATGGACAGCAACGCACGAGACGGACGTGTCTTTGACTTCCCCTCTAAGGGATAAGGGATAAGAAAGAACTCACCTCACCTTAGACTAGACGCACATACAAGAAAGCGACCCCAACCAACTGGTCTGGTGGTTCTAGTCTAGGGTTCAGCTTGAGGTTGAGGTTAAAATAAAGGAAAGGAGCTGTAAGGACTGTTTGGAACAAAACAAATAAATAATTTTACTGCATTTACACCATCACGCACGCACATTTTTGCACGAGGCGGGACAGAGAGATCCGTATGTCCTCAGTCAATTCCAATAAAGGCGTAATAATGAGATCACAAATCAGGCGTCTAAAGTATCATGGATGTTCTACCCATAATTATAGATACATAAAACGGAAATAAACACAAGTTCCGGCGAGCAACATTTCTGCAAACATTTGAGAACGTTTCCATTTCTTATTTAAAACATTTTAAATGAGAAATGACAATTCATTAATCAGTTATACGAAATAAATAAATAAATGTATGTTCATCACTGCCATTTTGCATTATAGGAAAGCGAAATCTCGTTGCTTAAAAAACATCAACATGCTGAACTTTTCCATAATTCCTACTACCTGGCCAACCATATGTGACACGTATTTTTGAATGTTAGGTAATGCTGTCCCTTTCAGTTGCATTGCTAGGAATGTGTGATGGTGTAAATGAAGTTTTAATCTTGAAATCTCAATACGGGTCACGGCCCGTAGGCAAAAGAAAGGTGTCATTCAAAAAACTCAAATGTTACTTTGTAAATGTACGATTCTTCGTGATATAATCTATGGGCCTTACCGATAAACATTTTTGGTTTCGACTTTAAATTTTAGTAGTTCACAGTCGCTTTGTTTTTCATACACATTTCGCAATTGTGAGCATACGTAAATTTGAAGTCGAGACTAAAATTTGTTTTTGGTATCGCGCTATGTGTCAACTATATGTGTTTTAGGTTAAGCTGGATATCGTAAACCTTGGTAGGATAGCCTTCGTTTTTGCTGTTGTGACAACGTAGACCGTTAAATTTGTTAAGTCTTGGTTAACTGAATTCAGTGATTTGTAGCTGGAAATTGGTTTGTTTGCCAAAACGGGTAACCAGAGGGCATAAGATATCGATAACCAGCCAATTGTGTGCAGCAACAAATTTTCTAAAATTTTGTTTTCACGCTTTGTTGAAAACTGCGTATCTACCTATTAATTTTGACGTATCTGCTGCACAACAACGAACAACCTTTCGCGAAAGCAAGAAAAAAAAAACACAAGTGATGAATTAAATAAAATTTGTACAGTATACCAGTATGTCCCTCAGAATTTTCATCAAATTTTTCCAAGTGTTCATGTCAAATCAATCAACACTGATTGAGCGCCTATCCGCTAGGGTATTGATCCGACATGACTGCAGTCTGTTTTACAAAGAAGTAGATTGTAGACCGAATGAAATATAACTTAAAACTTCGTTAACTCTCAACCGTAATTCCACTAAAGTCTTGAGTAAAATTAGTATTGGAAGGTTAGGTTAGGTTAGGTTTGGTGACAGCGCGACGCGACACAAAGTGATGGAATCCATTCTTGTACAACGCAGTTACTTTCGATTTTTTTTTCGTGCAGAGTTTTCGCAAATTGAGATAAAGTACAATCATTTGGTGTTAACATTAGATCACCAATGACAGTTCAACCAGAAAACATCCTACCTGTGGATGTAATTTGCATACAAATATTCTACACAATATGCGACGGATTCTATGAGGCTTTTCGCTATTCATTCCGTAAAATACATGAAGGGTTACGTTTTTTGCCAACGCGAAGAATGCGACGTAGAACTTTGCGTTAGTTTTTCTATGTTCTCAAAAATGTATTCAAGTACTGTCTGTTTTGTCTTGTCACTTTCGAAGAATTTTTTCGAACGCCTAGGTTCAGACAATTTGTGCCGAAAATATTTCAGCTAAATTTGCATTCAGCTTGCATTAACTTATAATGTAGCTGAATGCAAATAGTTTCGCCACAAAAATTAATTAACATTTCTAACAAAACCATTTAAAGAAAATAATCAAAATCAACTCAAATGAGGAATCAACATTTGGGAATGAACGATTCAGTCAAGCAAGTAATGTGCAAAAATGGAATGTCTAGGTTAACTGACTGTGGTTCCGTGAGCAAAGTAGAAAACAAGTGTACAAACACTCATCGGTTATCACAGATCAGACAAAACATATTGTAACCTTACCACATATAAAACCAGCGGTCGACAAACCGCCCTTGATTGCCATAAAATATTTTTTTTTTTAAAAAAATCACTAACTTATGAATGAAAAACGAAAAAGAATAAATTGTGACTTCCTTAACGAAAACTACCCTTTCAAAACTTGCATTGGAATTTACATTGTATATAGATACCTGGCTACTTGCATTTTAAATTACCACCATGACCCTGAGCCAACAAAGTCTTAATCACAGAAGAGTGTTTGTAGTCATAATAACAGGCGAGCTATTTCCAAATGTTGATGAAATCCAAAATGCCTCATCAGACAGCAGCGACGTATCTGTTTTATTTCGTTAAGGCTATACCCCTATAGACCTAGCCCTAGAGTTCATACAACGTACACAGTTTCTTTCTCCAAGAGCTGTTTGCTAGCAAATCGCGATGTATTTTAAGGTAGGGAGGTTCACCTGTACCATACACATACCACGTCTGTGGCTCACACTTTTTAAAATAGAAAAAAAAATGTTTTAATTCAACTCACAAAATGCATAGCGGGAAGGCGAAAAACCCGTTTGGACCAATTGAGTTATGTCTGGCGGTCATAAAAACGCTCTTTCATAACTTTCTTCATCTTAAGTTTTTGTTTTGTGTACTATATATAACGACTTCTTTTAGTTCATAGATCAGCTATTTTGTCGGCCTTGTCGTTTCTTCCACTAGGGCATTCGTCGTAATGCAATGCGAAAATTGCAGCAAACTGTGCTTAAAATGTATTTCCTCAAATTCTGCTTAAATAGCTTAATAGATAGATAGTGGGAGAGAAGCTAAATTGCATAAGCTTCACGCTACTAATCTACATTTATACTCAGTGGACCTTATTGAGAAATGTCTCCGCCGAACAACGGATTTTAAAGACTACGGCCATCAGAGGAAGTTGTGCAAAATGTGAGTGATCTTGAACCAATTTGAAAGCGCGCTGCTCAGTGTGACGCTTTGTGGTTGCTTTTGTGTGACTTATTTCGAATTTTGTTTTTGTTATGATTACTAATGCATGCATTATGCTAGTTAATGGAAAATTAACATTGTCACGACCATCGCATACGTTCCACTGGGTAAGGTCAGAAGCGGTCGTTTTTCTTTTTCTTAAATTACACAATGTTGTACCAATGAGATTGAGCCAGCGGCCAATGGGAAATCTCAATGCTTGGGTCGAACCTTTGTCGTTTCGTAACAACGTAGATTTGCATGCGTATTTCTATTAATCGGTTAATTAGAAGTGTTAATATTGTTGAGACTTGAGCGCGTAACTCATTAGAGCTAAATTAAGATTGAGCTTCCTCGTAACACTAATTACTGTTACCAGCATCTATTATACAACATTTTCATTTCCCACTTGGAAAGGCCCCTCCAAAGAAATTCACACAAATGTGCTAATATTTGAATGCTCATGTTGTCAAGGACTGTTAATGTCAGTAACGTTAAAGTTATAACTGACGAGTATATAAAATTGTCAACTTTGAAACAATTAACTATTGGCACACGCGCAATGACGCACGTGGAACCACTTTTAATACAATTCATAAGATAAAAATGAAATGGCCACAAGCGCATGCTAACAAAGCATTTGTCTGTAAAATCTAAGTTGATTAACTCCACACAATCACTTTGCAGCAATAAAACTCAAGCATCCACTGGCAAATTCCGTATCCATTTGTGTGCCAAGCTTTAACCCTTTTTCACTTTCTTTCCACACTCGTTAGAGTGTATTTATGTAACGATTGCAAATTTATTTTTGATGGCTGGCTTTGTATTTACTCATTAATTGCATGCTTTTCCGGTCAACACTTTTTGCTAACTCAACGAAAAATTATCATCCTCTTTGTAATATTTGACTTGCAAATTGCACGTATGTAATATTGCACTTTCTCGCTGAGTAATATACCTACCTGAAAGGAACGTTGTGCGGTTTGTGGCACTTGAAATCACTATCCAGATTTAGAGCTGGGATAAAAACGTCTCTCAGCGAACTGAACTTCTGAACTACTGTTTCTTTGGGAGCCAACTACCGAACTGTTGAAACTACTCGTGCGCGCGACCCAACTGATGAATTTAAAATGAATCTGCAAGCATTCAAATGCCACCTAATGTACAGTCCGTTACTAGTGGTCAATCTATAGTGTATGATTGTTTCCCTTTCAGCAGAAATTTAATAACAAAGATCTGTTAATGCATTCGACAGTATGCCCAGATTAGCTTTTGACTAAATCTCTCAGGCCTATTGCACGATTGAAAGCTTTCGTTTTTAGTTCACCGATGACGATGGGTTTGGGTTGAACGATGGCTGTAGGCTACAGGTAAATGGTAAGGCAGTGGAGTTGCCATTGTATTTACAACTGAACCTTTTTTTATAATTTTGAGTTTAGCAAAAACAATGGGTCTTACCAATAAACATTTTTAGTTTCGACGTTAAGTGGCTTTATTTTCAATAGAAATTTCACAATTGTGAGCACTCGTATATTTAAAGTCGAAACTAAAATTTTTTATTAGTACGACGCTGTGTCTCACTTATAATCAGTGGGTAATTTTGCGTGGAAAATGTCGCCACTGTGAGTTCGTAAAATCCTCCCACAGGAAGGAAATCAAAGAAGGTTGGTTAACCTCACTCTTCACAATGTAATTTTTCGATATACATAGACTGCACGCAATAGCAAATCCGTCCCATTCAATTGGAATGACGAAACGAAAAGGACAACAGTCATATTGCGAAATCGCAAGTAGAGGTTTTTCGAGTCATCAACAAATGAAGCACCGTTAAGAATGAGAAGGTGTTAAGTGGCATTTTTGAAAAAGTTGATGTTTTTTATCCGATAAATGTGACAACTTAAATTTTGGTCTATTCGCCGATACTCTACTGTACTTAATATAGGAGTTGGATATGAGTCGTGTTTTTTTGAGCTTCGATCTCAGCAAAGCAGAGTAAAGTAGGATTTTCATCATGCAATTACAACAACTACGCTCTACTTGACACTTCGAGACTCGGTTGTAGTTGTTGTAATCGCGTGCTGAAAATCATACTTTACTTTGCTTTGCTGAGATCGAAGCTCAAAAAAGCACGCCTATGATAAAAGGTGATAGATAGACAAATGTTTTCAGGTTTCCTAGCGTAAAAAAGTGCTAAAATAAAGGTGTTAAAGGCATTAATTAAAAAAAAAATATTATAACATTAAATAAATGAGGTCACGCTGTCTAAAATAATATTTTCTTTATGCACAGTAAGTGTGCGCTTACATAAGCTGGATGGATGTCATACATAATTGACTTTCATAAGGCGGATGTAAATATTAGCCAGTGTTACCAGGGCAACCAGAACTTGTGTTACTTCCTCTTATCTCTCAAAGTAGTAAATTGCTTTATATTTTATAGGGATTCATTGAGCTGCAGTAGTTTTTTTTACGACTTCATTACTTCCCATCGCCACGGATACATATTATGGTGCATTTTAATTGCTCCGTCTCGATAGCAAAGCAATTGATAGAGAAATCTTTAATAGCACGTTTCTGACGTATGTCAGTGTCCGACGAATGTCGCCAGGGTACTATGCTGCATTATTCCTTCTGCAATAGATGCGAGTACTACATGGACAACTGTTTTAAGATTGGAGTTTGGTGAGCTTCTATTTTCAACATTCATATGTGTGTCAGAAAAAACGACTTCTGTCGTGTTAAGAATTGACCTAGAAATTCACTTTTGTGCTCTGAGAGCGCCCAATCAAATACAAATAAAACGCTTATAAAAGTGCCAAAGGCTACACCTATCCCAATCACACGAATATTAACACACAAAAAGAGCAAGTGACGAAATCTGAGAGCTATAAGTCGTATCAGCAAATGGTCCTTAAGCACTGTGTACTCTTGACCTAAAAAAAACACAGTTCCTTCAAAATTTAGCCAATAAAATATTTATTCTTATTTGCATTCGATTAGCACTACATTGTACATAATGTATTAATTCATTAAATTAAAGCTAAACTTAAATAGAAAACTTTAAAGTCCTGAGAAATTAAATAGTGTAGACCTACTATGTACATTATATGATTTTATTGTAGGATTTCCAGCAGCTGGATATCGGTTTTACTGTCGCCGTTCGTATCGCTATCATCCCGTATATCCATATTATCATCTGATTCCTACAATAATAAAAATAAAAAAACAACGACTTTGAGTTTACTCGTACGAGAAATGGACAACTTTTCTCATTACTCACACTAAATCCAAAACAGTCACCCATGCTTGCAGATTTTGATGATTTCATTATATTAACCCCTTCATCTGTAAATTCTGTAACGAAAAAAAAATTACTTAAATTTATAATTATGAAAAAAAGACGATAAGACGATAAAAAACTTTCTCACTTGCTTAATAATGCAATTAATGACATATGGCATACATGAAGTAGAAGCAATATAAATATCGAAATAATATAAAGTAATGAATGGAGTAATTTCCGCTAGAAGGCGCAAAGGGGTTAGATGGAGTCTTGCAGGTTATCGTTGAGTTATTTATCTCATCTTCACCGGTTTTGAAATTCAATAGGTCAGAAGCTAATACATATAAACAGCGGCCTTACGAAAAGTGCACTTACCGGAAATGATGAATTCATCATCCAATTCATTTTTTATGTGGGACTTCTCATTTCCAATCGATACATCGTGGTCATTGTCATCATCGCATTGAATCACTTCAAGAACCACGTACTGCTGCCCGTCGATACCCTCAAGAGCAACAAGTTCCTTCTCATCTTCCTTCTTTATAACGATCGATTTAATGTCATCTGTGTTATTATCAGTATCTAGCTGACTGTTCATGTTCTCGTAAAAAGAAACCGCCGCTTCCTCTTCTTCTTCGTCGTCCTCTTCAGCATCCATTCGATTTATATATGTTTCTTCTTCCTCTACACCCATTTCGTACTCTTCATCATCCTCGTCAATCTCACTTAAAATCTCTATGGACCCTTCTTCAGCATTTTCAGAAATTTTATTCATTCGACCCAACTTGAGTTGCAATTTTTCCAAATTAATTTTAGATTCTGGATCATGAGAAGCCATATGCCTCATAAGATTTCCCTTTCGGCTAAATGCGCGCTTGCAGTCGGGGCAAGTATGGGTTCTTTCCTGTGGCTCCGGGCGGACATAGTTCTTATCGTGATAGAGGTTTACGTGACGCCTCAGAAGCTGCTTCTGTCTAAACGACTGCTCACAGAACTTGCAATCAAATGGCTTTTGATCCGTATGAATCAATAGATGAGAGTCTAAATGCCTTTGTGATATGGATGCATATGGGCAAAGCTCACACTTAAAGCACTTCTCACCTTCGTGTGTTTTACAGTGCACTTTGTATGTGTACCGATCGGGAAACATTTTTCCACACCTCTTGCAAGATATTGGCCGCTCAGAAGTGTGCAGCTTCTGAACATGAATTCTCAAATCAGTCTTACGGCCGCAAGTCGTTGGACAGAGATGACACTGGAATACAGGCTTGTCACCTACGCTGTGTATCAGCTTGTGCGCTTTCAACGAATTTGACTGAGTGAATTTTGAATGGCATATGTCACACTCATAGGGTTTCTCTCCAGTATGAGTACGCATGTGTCGCTTGAGCTTGAAGGTGTCTGGCGAAGCGTAGGTACAGTGAGGGCATTGATATGGGCGCTCCCCTGTGTGACATCGAATATGTCGTTTAAGTTTGCTCAACTCCACACTGGCATAATCACACTCGAAACATTTATGTGGCTTTTCGTGCGTATGCTTGTAACGAACGTGACGTACCAACTCTCCAGAAGTCGTAAAAGTGCTAGTGCAATGTCTACAGCGATGTGGTTTATTCCCTGTATGAGTATTCGCATGGTTTTGCAGAGATGCGTTTGTTTTGAAGCCACGCTCACAGACAGCACATTTATGAGGACGTTCCTCGGAATGGCATTTCATATGGCGGGCCAGTAAATACCTTTTGCTTGTCACATATTCGCAGTGAGGACACTGATGCGAAGAAACATTGGCAGAACTGGTTTCGGTTTTTAAACGGACAACCTTTGCTGACAAAAGTAAACTAGATATTTTGGACGAAACCTCCTCGTTCTCATCGAACTCATACACTTCTGTATCATCGACGTTATCGCCATCGCCATCATCGTCATTATCGTTTTCGTTACCATTAGATTGACCGTTCTCGTCGTTGGTCTCATCTTCTTTTTCATCACCAAGTATTAATACGTAGTTGGTATCTTCTTCGCTTTTTGGAATTTTAGATTTTTTTACAATTGATGTTTTTGGGCTCCGACGTTTACCAGATGTCTCTTTTGTTACAGTTGTAAGTTCCTCGTTATCACTGTCGTCGATTATTTGATGAATATGATCGGGAGGACTGGTAGGTATTGGCTCCGAATCTTTGGTTGGTTGATAGTAGTAGTTTCCTGCCTGATCAACAAAGTACGTACCGTTTTCTTCGTCATCATCCTCTTCTTCCTCTTTACTTTGCATACTTCCTAAATCAATGGTCTCTACAAGGGTTGTGTTGAGACTCTGATTGCCCTCCTCTATTTCTTTGTTAAAAGTATCCAAGTACGTCTGCAACTCATTGCTTTCGAGCTTAATTTGCAAGTCCGACATTCGCGACATAATTTATTTCTGCAAATACAAAGAAAAAAACATAAAGTAATCATAAAATATAAATTTGAAGATTTATTTTTTGTGTGATCAGATGCTGGATCATTGAACAATTCTATTTTCGAGCTGTGACAGTCATTCCCATTACGAGTAAAATTTTTAGTGAAGACAACGGTAAATTGCAAAAATAATGCATCGCTTATCCGCTTTCCAAAACAACTCTCTTCTTGAGCGAGTGAGCAAAAAAAAAACTCGAAGCTTGGTCATAGCTAGGGAACATATTCAATAAATTCTTTGATAAAGAATACTGATCCCGAAACAGACAAGCGCAGGTAATTAAATATTGAATAGAGTTTCCTAATTGAGTACAACTGTCAGGACTGTCGATAATTTAGTTAAGGAACCGCACGATATAAATCTAAATATTTCTTTAAGAGTCAGCACAAAATCTTTCTTTATGTACATATACGATGTCTTTTAGTTTTGTGTAAAAACCGGGAGATTTGGTGGTGTTCATTGTAACAGAAATTGAGAGCATTCCTGCCTTGTTTCACAAATCTACCGCATCCGCAGCATACATCTGTTTTGGGTTCTCTTTGGCAAGCAGTACTGCCAATGGAACACATTACCCCAGCGAACTTGTTAAAACATCAGCAGCCTAATGTGTGCTGTAAGGCACATAAAGTTCGACACTTTTCATCTATCTGTATAGGGATTGCCCCTGCAGAAGATGGTTGCGAAAGACCGAGTATTGTGGGATCCACTTGCGCATTCTTTACTCCAAACTAAAACAGATATGAAGTTCTCAGGAATGGAATTCAACCGCGTTTCCCAAATATATAAATATAATAATCAACATCTAACAACCTGGTACAAATACACTTTTAAAGTAAATTTTAATATAGATATGTACCACGATTCGCCTCTTTATGGAGTTAAACAACAATTTAGAAGCAAACTAGAAGTTACACATCCGAAGTTGATTTTGCGGTGGTTAAGTAACGCTCCAAGTTTACGCCCTAGGCAACGAAATTTTCCCTGAGATTATGCCAATCATTTTCTAGTTTTGGTCTTGAGCCAGTTTACCAATTTAACAAACAGTCAATAAAATATTATAAGAAAATTAAAAAAATAAAAGACATACCGGAGGAAAATGTAAACAAATAATTAAATTATTGTTATTGAAAGACAGGGGGCTCCACATTGCACTAGAATACTCTGGCGCTTTGAAAAATTATCACCGACTGGCGCTGCCGATGCTGCTGATGTTTGGCAGCCATTTATATTTCTCAGTGGTGCAGAAATCAATCGATTTTTCTTCATACTTACAGCATGTGTATTTCGTCCTTCACTGCACAGTAGCGATGCTATTAATTAACAGAATTTTTGTAAATCTGATCGGAAAGATATCACGTTTGCAAATTTATTTCAATTTACTATCTTCTAAAAATTTGACATAATTCGAAGAATTTCCGACAGAGTGGGAATAGATTTTTTTTTAATCAGGCGCTGACAAGGGCAACTGCGTGTTTTAAGTACAAGATGGCGTCATGTACTGAACCATCTTACAATATGGGAAGAAAAATATAGGGAATTTATTTCCTGCTTTTTCGAATTTAAAAATTAGTAGGGAACCTAAAGAAGTTTTCATTTTAAACACTATGTGCGTGTTTTTTTAGCTTTGAACTCGGCAAAGCAACGTAAAGTAGGATTTTTAGCACGCAATGGCAACAACTAGGTTCTGTGAGTCCTCGAAGTTTCAAGTAAGGCGAAGTTGTTGTAATTGCGTGCTGAAAATCCTTCTTTTTCTTGGCTTTGCTGAGATCGAAGCTCAAAAAAACCGGCCTTATATAAGGTTGGTTTTTTGAGCATCTATCTCTGCAAACAAAAATAAAGTTCTGTCTTCAGCACACAATAATTATTGATGTCAAATATTTGAACTGTTATGAGTCGTAAGTCTGAGAAAAATAATATAAAACAAAGGACAGCAGCCACATTCTCGTCTGTGCGCACCGTACGACGACGGGGACCATGAGTGTTGTCCACTAGCATACCAGTCCCACGAACTTTTTGCACAATCTTGCGTACAGCAGGTGCGGTAAGTGCTTCATTTCGGCCAAAACTTCTCTTCAAAAAATATTTATTAAAGCAAATGCGTTTGTTTGTTAAATGTATATAGAATACAATATTATTAAATTTATATCGGATGTCAACTAATTGTCTCATAAGCGCATTTTCACGTCATCTGTATCGTTTTATGTTTGCCACAATGGTACTGATTGATGTGGTGGAATATATTTGTTGTCAGGTTGGGAAACTAAACTTAATAAAGCTTCGTATGATTATTTATGCTACGTATGGCGGCAATAGCAATAATGGCGGAAATCTTAAACTTAGCTAGCTAAATAGCACTCGGGTGCGAAAAAGTAAAATTATTTTGGTTTCCAAATGATGAATAAATACAAAAAGTGTGATTTTACTAAAGTATTCGAAATAAAAAGGAAAAGAAATATTGAGCCAATTCTCACTGAAAAGTCTATACTACTTTAAAAGGATTTACAAAAAAAATGAAGGAAACTAAACTAAAGAAATAAAAATTAAATAAAAAAACAATACGAATCCCTTTTCTTCAAACACATCGGTTTCAGTTATATCAGTTTAGATATTTAAGAAGCATTTTTAAACTGAAAATGTAGTCATATCCTTATTTCGGATATGCAAGCATAACCTAGGAAAATCTTTGAAATACTGGGAATTTTTAAGTGTAGACCGTACTGAATGCACACTCTGAAATGACATCTGCAAAAGTGACGTTCATTATAAACATCTGCCAAAGCCAGCCGATTTAGCTTTGCTTGAGCCGAGTTTCCCGCGTTGTTCAAATTTGCGACAAACCCGAAACTGAAATAAATCATAATCGTTCATTTATAAAATACTGCAAGAAGTAATAAGTACCGAAGTTACGCTCTTCGCAATACATTTTTAAACAACCATCCCCAAGTCCATAAGGTAGTAAGTATTTTATTAAAACATACAATTTAACCTCAATTGTTTAACATAAAAAATGTTGCACTTGCGCAGTCTAGAAATGCCGCGAGTTGTCAAAACAGCTGTCCGACGGAAATCATCCGCAGCCACGAATAATAATGAGGAGGTTCCAATGAAAAAAAATCAACGCACAGCATCTACCCTCCCGCTCCCAATTATTAATGCAACAACAGGCAAAGTTCTGGTATGTGGTCAGGGCGATATGGGTCAATTGGGGCTGGGAGATGTTGACTCAAACATGGAACGCAAGAGGCCTGCTCTAGTCACTACACTCACAAATATTGTAGATGTACGCGCCGGCGGAATGCATAACCTTTGTTTGGATAAAAATGGGGTGATATATTCATTTGGGTGTAACGATGAAGGAGCTTTGGGTCGCGACAGCTCTGATGAAGGTTCAGAATTTACCCCCGAAAAAGTCGATTTGCCCGGGAAATGCCTTAGAATTTCGGCCGGTGACTCACATTCCGCATGCCTGTTGGACGATGGCAGAGTATTCGCTTGGGGATCATTCCGTGACTCGCATGGAAACATGGGGCTAACGCTCGAAGGCAACAAACGCCTACCAGTTGAAGTCTTACCTGGAATCAAATCGTGTGATATTGCATCAGGCGCAGATCATTTAGTAATACTAACATGTTCTGGTAAGGTGTATACAATGGGTTGTGCAGAGCAAGGACAGCTTGGTCGTGTTTCTTTGCGTTCAGCGTCTGGTGAAAGTCGTCGTGGGAAAACAGAACTTCTTCGCCCTGGCATCGTTACAATGCGTGGAAAACGTGGAAAACTGATTGAAGAAATTTGGGCAACAACGTACTGTACATTTCTTAGGGAAGCTGGCACGTCGACCATTTGGGCATTCGGTCTAAACAACTACAAGCAATTGGGCTACCCTAAGGAGGCTTCAGTTGTCATAAATCCCATTAATCCACAGTTTGAAGATGTAAAAATAATTGCAGGCGGACAACATCATACATTGGTGCTTAAAAACGACGGTTCCTGTTACGCGATTGGCCGCAAAGATTACGGACGCTTGGGATTGGGTAACGTGTCTGAAGATATAACAGAACTGAAACTTATCAAGGCACTGAGTGGTAAAGATGTCGTGAGCCTATCGCGTGGCGAAGCTCAGTCATTTGCAATAACAAAAGACGGACATCTGTATGCTTGGGGAATGGGATCAAGTCTACAGTTGGGTACCGGGGATGAGGATGATGCTCTAGTGCCAACACTTATTGCTAGCAAGCAGACACAAGATAAGAAAATCATTCAGGCATATGGAGGTGGACAGCACAGTATATTCTTAGTAGCAGATGAAAATCAACCGACCAATATTAAGGAGGTTAAGAAAAATGAAGTATCCAAGGCTAAGCCAATTGAAAAGAAGTCTGCAACCGAAGAACAAAAGACAGAAATCGAGACTGGAACGAATGGAAGCGCAGACGGTAAGGAACAAACTGTCTCCAAGGATACCGCACCACCAGCGAAAAAAGGCAGGAAGAAAAACTAACAACTGTACCCTAACACTAGCTTGGACGTTTTTTTTTACTTAATTTTCTATTTATTCTATTCAAAGAACAGGTTTTCTTCTTTCCTAGCTATATTCTGTTAATTTTTTTTTTTTCGAAAAAATGTTTTGTTTTTTTGTTATGTGTTCGAAGTACGTTATTAATAAAACTTACGATTAGCTTACACAATGACGTGTAGTTGAGAAATTATTTTCGCATTGAACTCATGTTTCTTAAATAATAAAAGAATCTTTTTGAAGTTGAATTTGTAGTACCTATACAATTGTTTTTACAAACCATCTGTTAGATACTCTAGTTAATGATTAGGATTACCAGTGGTAGCCAGGTACCTATCATTTGGCGATATCTTAAGATCACTTGCTACTACTAAGAAGGAATTGATGAAATAATGACATATTCGATGTGCAAGTGATATTAAAATGATAAAATATTGCACATAGGGCATATTTTTATCACTTAAAGCGCTTGTCTACTTAATCTCGCATCTTGTCTACAATGATGCTCTATTATGTTACTCTCTGCACGATTCTTGAAAGTATATAGTTCATTGAGAAGTGGAGCTAGGCTTAGGGCCTTTACCAAAGACTACCGATAGTCTTTGGCCTTTACGTGACGTCAGTAATAACAGTAATCATCTCCAGTGTTTGTGTTGTCGGTTATTGCAGTGTGTTTATTAGTATGTATTCCTTTTCGATTTTTACCAGAGAAAAAACTCAGGTAACTATAAAACTGTAAAGGAAAAATTGTTGAATCTGAAAAGATATGCACAAACTCTGAGTTTTCTCTTTGGGTTTTTGTATTCAGGTTCCAGGGTCAAATTTCTCAATAAACAAAACACAAAGTGGTCTCATAAAAGAGATTCATCAAGCATTTCTGCCATAGACAAATCATACTATGATTTCTGATTTGATGTTTGATTTTTTCAAATCGAACGCGTTCATATTTCGAGCGATAGCGAAGCTCGAAGCATGTTTTGATGCTAATCGATTCATTTTACACCGGGAAATTTTATTCTTTTATTATTTTTTGTACTCGGTACGAACCCACAAAGGGGACATTCTTTTTGGCCTTGGGCCTAGGCAATTGCGACCTGGTACACTTCTTTCAGAACGAGAATGAACAAGAGCCACCCTAGATGGAAATTCTTCAATCTGTGGATTCCAAAATGTCCGTTTGGGAAGTTGCCACCGAATCTTATGTCGTTTTCGATTTGGCAAAAAGATCAATTTTTTTGAGAAAAAAACAATTTTTTTTTGATTGAGTATGCTTTTCATGTTTGATTTGGAAAAAAAATCAATCTTTTTTTTGATCTGACTCTCTTTAGAGAAATCTCACATTTTACACATACTTTCACTAATGCCAATGTGTAGGTATGACACGCAGCTGGCGGTTAAGAATTGTTAATCGATGGAAGGATTGCTTTTTTAACAGAATTATTAATTTTTCGAGTATGGAAATGGTTCTTGATATTAAATTATTTAGAAATGCCTTCTTATAAACGTGTAAAAATAAATTGAAAGGGATTTCCAGTGCAGGTGTAAAAAAATTTTATGTTCGATTTGGCAGCAGAAATCTGAAATCTCAGATCAAAATCTGAAAAGCCAAATCGAAAACGACATTAATAACTTTATGGACATGAAAGTCGTGTCGGGCGCCTTCAGGTTAATTTTAAGTGCTTACAAATGAAAATAAATTTACAGTTCAATCTACCATAAATGTATATATTATTTCTTTTATTCTCAATTATGGTCTTCTTTTGGATATTAGAGTAATGTATCGCGTCGCCCGTGTACGCTAAGCACCCCTATTTTTTTTGCTTGCCATTGCAGCAATAATTCCCGTTATTTTGTTTGCAATCTTTTGTAATCTCTTTCATTGTCTAATGTTCAAAACAACATTCGAAATTTAGAAAATTTCAACCCACAGTCCAGTTAGAAAATAAAACAAGCTCATAAAAAGGGCATTTTCTGAACGCACTTGCATTTTGACTACAGCGCGTTTCCTAACGAACACCTTCACAGTACGTCAGTTGTCAAAGCTTTTCAGTGGAATTTTCTATACGGTCTTTGTTGTTCAATCATTCACATTATATTCCGCTTACACAGATTTTTCCTTAAAAATTGTTCCGGTAGGAAGCAGTAAGACAAATCGATAATTTTATAAAAGCCATTTTAGTGTTAAAAACGTTAGCTCATTTTGTTGTTCTAAAAAAACTAATCTGTGTTAAATCACAAAGAAAAATGAATTCCAAAAGTTTTGTTCTTTGCTTATTAGCTGGGCTTTTTATAACTGCAAATTGTGGAGGTATGATAATGACGTTGCAATGAACATTTTATTGCATTTGCGCGTGCATATACGATTTTTTGCTTAATATTTTTTTTCTACGTAGTTACGCCTGAGATTGATAGTAAAATTGCAGTAAGTGAAAAACAACCAACGGAGAAAACTATATTAGCCGAAGCAGTAGATACAGATGAGTCAGACGTAACTACCATTGTTTCTACTGAAATAACAGTTCCGCCAACAACCTTAGCTCCTTCGGATAATACTACCGCTCCTCCGGAGACTACAACCACACCGACTACAACATCTTCGACCACACCAAAAACGACATCTTCGACTACACCACCAACAACTACATCAACCACCCCAGTGCCTCCCCCAGACACTACAACTCCAAATGCGACTACCACTTCCTCAACTACAACTGCTCCAACAACGAGTACAACCGAAATACCAAACAACTCAACAACAACCACCACCACTACAACAACACCAGCTCCACCAGCACCTGTACCATGTAGACGATTCGACGGACCTTCTTTTATCGGAGGCATTGTCCTAACCCTCGGACTCCTAGCCATTTGCCTTGTGGCATATAAGTTTTACAAGGCTCGAAATGAGCGCAATTACCATACGTTGTGAGCTGCTGGCTCTGTGATCTGTAGATAACCCAAGAACAGAGGGAATCCTTCGCTAATTTGTGAGACTGTTGGGCAGATGTAAATTAGAGGGCTCATACATATATCTACAACTATTAAACTAAGAACACAATATTTGTTTCTACTTTATTTCCATTTTTTTGTTTAATTTTTTTACTACAATATTGAATTCCCATATTCAGACCTTTTAAAGACAAAAAGTACATCTACCAAAACAAATAATTTGAGTTGGCTATTGTATATGTAAGGTAATTTTATGAACCTTGGTAACGCTACACTTGAATTATCTTGGTGGGCTGCATTATTGTTGTTTCCGTTATAACGCAATTAAAAAAAATCCTTATCTCAAGCAGCGGAAGTTAATTACTTCTTCCACTTGCATTTGGCAAACCATAATTACAATAATAATGATTATGTTAAACAATGTAAATCAGATGCTTGGTGCATTTACACGTAAGCTTCATACATGTATCAGCAATTTTATTATCCCTCTGTATTTCATTTTATTTTTTGGTTTTAATTTTCAATGTATTTAAAGATTTGCAATCTCAATTTATTTTAAGACTCAAATTTAATTTGAAATAAAGTTCTTTGAAGCAGTACTGTGTATGTATATTTTTTAAATATTTAAGTGTACTACTTGCGAACTATCGCGCAAAATCGAATGTGTAAGTAGGTACTTTCCCCAACATTTGCGAACAATAAGTAGATACCGCTCATAATTTGCGTAATCTGTTTGCTACGACTGGTATCACGCCTGATAAGAAAAAATGATTCATTCAATACTTGAAATGGAAAAGCAGATAAATGGCATGCGCAGTTTATAAAGGCGAGATGCTGATAATTTAAATCAAGAAGTTTTAAGAATGCACAAAATGTTGCTATATGAGCCCATTGCCATGGACTTATTTCAATGTGACATTGCCTGATAGAGCTGTAGCATGAGTGTGCGTGCTTTAAAATTTCGTTAATTAATGGTATCTCTATAATATATGACAGCCTAAATTCTAAAGGGACCACAGTCAATCGTGCTTGGGTATGACCTTTTAAAGTCTAATGTACAAATTAAGAAACTAATGTTATTTGTTCGACACAACATAAACAACAAACAAATACAGAGTTGTTGTGTGGATTCATTTCTCGCTTTGCTTTGTCTAATCGGCTGCTTTTGTTTAGGTTTAGTAGCAGTCCAAACGTGTGTGACGATGATTATAGATCCTTTTTTTCGATGTGGAACTTTTGTTTTCAATGTAAGTATTAATATTGTACTGAACTGCTCTTATCTTTAGTTATTGACTTACAAAAGTGGGAGAATAATTATCATTACTAACAGATAGGTATCCCGCCTATTAATGGCAAGAGCTTGTACTGTCCGCAAGACGGAGACATGCTTAACTGTGCCAACTGCAGAGCCGTCAGTCTCCTTACTAACATCGTGTTTAAATTAAACCTCGGGATTGTGTGAACGGCTAAGACCCTTCGCCTTTTTCAGTGTGATGTAAAGCTACGTAAGTCCACCGTTGATTATATGTTAAAATTTTAGACAGATCCCAGAAAAAAAAACAACATAATAATCGTGAGCCGGTTTCAAAGCATCATTGATTGTATCTACGAGACGAGCTGTAGGTAGCCATCAGCCTTGTCTAGTTTTGTCATCTCTGAATAAGCTCACCCATATGTGCAGAATGACGACGAAGATAGTTTGCTGCTGCATTAAGATATCAGCATAGCAGATCCGTCCCAAGAGCCACGAGATCTGAAATAAAAGTCTGATGATCCCAATTGAAAACCACCTAATTTCACTTTTTACAAATCTAACAATGAACGAACACAAGAAATAAATCTTCATTTGATTTTCTTTAAACGGCTGTTTAATCTGCGTGATGCGGTGATGCCACTCCTACCTTCATTTTTGTAAATAGGCACGGAAAATTACAATGTCTTGGAAAAAGTACTGTTACATCCGGGCTGGGATTCGAAAAGATAAAACACTATTCTGTTTAACTTTTTTAATAAAATCACTTTTCCCTTCACCTTTACGGATTATTCTAATAATTTACTACTAACCATATTTCTTAAAAAACTCTTAACCGATTTTAGCCAATCACTTAATTCACTGTATTACTTCACACTTCTTTACCTTCACAACCGATTTTTCGAACCAATCACTGTTTAAAAATCAACAGTCCCTCCCTGTTCTCAAATCTACCTTTTTATACCCGCTCTGCCATCTACCAGGAAGTTTCTAGATTATTCCAGTTCGTCCAAAACAAACTCGCTGGTTCTAGAATTAGCTCACTTAGCTCTCCACTTATTTGACTGAATATCCAATTGGAAGTGGAACCTGTTTGGTGACTAATGGGTTGCTTACACTTCATTATCCCAGATTCCACGATACATTCCACACCATAGTATTCAACCTAAAATCCAATGACAAGGAAAACAGCTTTTGGGTTGCGAGCTGGAAACCGAGATGGAGAGTCTTCAACTTAGAGTGCTTCTCAGATCTAGCTGGCAAATAAGCTCATGAGCCATGGTCATAAATATACGCAGAAAACTTTTACTCCTATTTTTTTAAATCAACATATTTATATTTAAAACTACCTGAAAACATGTTTCGATGATACAAATCGATTCCATACTTGCGTTCCCAATTTCAAACTGAAGATACCTAGGCATACATTTTTTAATATGGATTTTGTCGTGAAGTTAAATATGTGCTTTTGAACGTACATCGATCAGTGTCATACTGATTACTTGAATGCACCCATTCGCAACAAACGGTTTGAGGGCAATGTATATGGAATTAATTTCTTAGGTTTGAGAACCACTCATGTTATCGATAACATAACTTATTACATAATTTTGACGATGACGTTTATCATAATCTTGGTTCTGTCAAAATTACTTATCACGGTCGCGAATCCCATCAATTGACTCTTCTCTTTACAAACCTCGAGTACTATTCAGAGACAATACTTTAGAAAGTTCATCATTCACATAATAAGCTGTCGTGTAGCGAGAATCACAACCCCCGCTAAGATGCTGCGCACCGCCTTACAAAGAACCAAAGTGTTCAGCACTATTTCTCTCTGCTCTAGATCAATAAGCCTTCCCAAATCCAGTGTTAGTACCACCAATTTCACCAGGCTGTTATCAATTACAGCCCCAAACCTAGAAAAATCGGAGTAAGTTGCAGATAAAATATTATATACGTTGAATTTACAAGAAGCATAAAGTTATCCACTAGGATCCAAATTACATTCTTGAGGGCCAGTGGAGAGAAGATTACAACTAAAGCGAAGGTGGGCGATACTATTCTTGATGTTGTAGTAAATAACAATATCGACTTGGACGGATTTGGAGCATGTGAGGGTACACTTACATGTTCCACTTGTCATTTAATATTTAAACCAGCCGACTTTGAAAAACTTCCTGACAAACCTGGCGATGAAGAACTTGATATGCTTGACTTAGCATATGACCTCACTGATACTTCACGTTTGGGATGCCAGATAACGTTAACGAATGATATGGACGGACTAGAAGTGCAAGTGCCAGCGACTGTAAATGACGCTCGAAGTGCGTAGCATTAAAGAAATCATTCAAACAAATTGGGCAGCCAATATGAATAAATTTTAATAACTTAGAAACAAATTAGTAGATGTATTATTTTTCTATTGTTGTTTGGTTTTTCGTTTCTGTTTTTTATAATGTAAAATAGCTCCAAAGACGAAAATATATAATTATTTGTTGTAAACAATTTGCTTTGTTAATTTTATAATAGATCTCTGTTTACCGCTTACCTACTAGACAAACAAATTAGCATAAACATGTGTGATATACACAATCATACACATACCTATATTATGATTTCCTCTTCTTCTTCTTCTTGGAAGAATTGATTGCCCTGAGAAACCTCTATAAACCATTTACTAGCATGATTAATCAATAATGAATATAAAATATAACGGCGAAGCATCATAAAATAACTACAAACTGCGAATTACTGAACTATCTCATATAGGCCAAAACCAGTAAATAATAATAATACTGTATGATTTGTCTATGTGCAAAAATAAGCATTTGATGGCTTTCAAAAAATTCAGGAACTTTAATCGATTTATGTACCTAGTGGAGATGCCTGCTTCTGGGGTCCTAAGGTCAGTCACGTTTCACGTAATTCGAAAAGAAGAAGATTGCACATTCGTCTTATTTACTTTGCTTTACTTAACTTTGCAGAGATAGGTTCGACCAAAGATAATGGGATTACATTTACATTCATTCATCTATAGGTTTAACAATCAATACACTTTTTCAATAAAAGAGCAAACATTTCATTGTGCATAGGTATTAGGTGTTTTTTATTGAACATTATTAGGCCTATCGCACAGCAAAATAATGTAGGTAACAACAACTACACTCTACTTGACACTTCATATATTAACATTAGGTATTTACTACGAACTAACCTACTATTTATCCACATATCGATCTCAGCAAAGCAAAGTAAAGTAGGATTTTCAGCACGCAATTACAACAACTACGCTCTACTTGACACTTCGAGGACTCACAGTAGTTGTTGTAATTGCATGCTGAAAATCCTACTTTACTTTGCTTTACTGAGATCGAAGCTCAAAAAACACCCCTATTGATGCCCTTGTTTGCTACTACGATTACGATAGTAAAATGTTTGAAGCGCATTCGCCTATTTTCCTTTACTGAGATAAGGTAGGCTTTCAATGAAACCGGCCTAACTCACCAAAGTAAAGCAAAGTAAAGTAGAACTCAATTACCACAACTAGATTCTATTCAACACTTTTGATCTTTAAACTAGGTTTACCCGACGTAAAAGTGACTTGAGAGCACATTTCTGAAACTGATTTAAGGTCCATTCAGTTGTAGCGAGCGGGAATTGGAACAAAAAGTCAAGGTACGCAACTAAAAATTATACCAGTTTATGTCTCTCCAACATCACAAAATTCACTGTGAACTGTTTTATTAAACTATTTTAACTTTATTTGGTTTTACTTTACTTTGATTATCAATAAAATGGGTTTTGGGTGCCGATAAAATTCAAAAGTTATTTATCTCTTTTTGCTACTCATCTATGTCTGTGGGCTAGCGTAAAGGAAAATCATTGAACGCAGCCATGTACATTGTACTTGCGAGGATTTGCGAAAAATTAATTGTTTTTTATTTATTCTGTGATAAAAAAATACTACCGGCAATTTCATATTGGATTATGTAAATATTTGTTACACATCATCATACACAATGTGGGTCATTACTCATATCCATTCAGGTACTGTAATTATATGTGTAAACCTTTCTTAACATTTGAAGACGTAGTGTCTAATAAAAGTAAATTTTATATAGGCAACAAGTTCTACCTTATTTCCGGAGTGAAGAAATACGTGGTAGGCCGAGTTGGATCAGACATCGTTCTTTCAGATGATACATCTATAAGCCGTACCCATGCCGTATTTCACATCACAAATACATGTCTTAAGTTGGAGGACATGGGTTCCAAGTATGGTTCGTTTTATAATGAACATATTGAAACAAAAACAAAGTTACCGAAAGGTAAACTCATAGAACTCGGAGAGGGAGATCGTATTTTGTTTGGAGCTCTTAAAAACGAATGGTTAATATCGAAAAACAACATCAATACAATGGTGTCCTCACTAAATGATTCTCAAATAAATGAAGTTAAGAATCTATTAAGTTCGATAGGAGGTAATATTTTACCTAAATGGGAACCAAAGTGCACACATTTAACGATGTCAGAGATAACTATCACTATTAAAGTGCTGCACGCTTTGCTTGAAAAAATTCCCATTGTTTCGTGTGAATACTGGAAACATTACCTCAAGGATTTGCAAGATACAAAGCAACCACCTAAAGCAAGCCTCTATTTGCCTAAAAAGAGTGCTTCTCTCTCATCGGCTATTAATCTCGATAGCTTTAAATTCAATGATAAACGAAAAACCTTGTTTGTTGGGAAGACGTTTGTTTTTATGTCAAAAAAACATTGTGATATGTATTCACCAATAGTTCTGAAAGCTGGCGGAAAGTGTAAAGATCTTAAAAGTAATATACAGAAGTCGTATCTACTGCAGAAAAATGTCATTGTCGTGCAATATGTCGCGTCAACTCAATCACAGGGATCGCAAACAATAAACGTTATATCAGGTGAGAAATTATGTAACTTTTACAGATCAAATAGAAACCTGGAACTTAAGATATTTTAAAGTAAAGTACTGCTTACAACGTAATTAATAGGTAGTAGAAAAGATGCACTGAACCGCAGGAGTTTAACATATCCAAACATATTTTTTTCAATACTTATATAATATGGATCCTGGGGAAAAAAATATTCCCGCCAACGGCATAAGGTAGTGCACAATAGTCGCAGTGCACTAAACCTCGTCACCAGTATTTTTATTATTAAATTCTGAAAGTTTATTTATTTTCAAATGTTATTAAAATTATTGAGAATATATTTTTTTACAGAGTATCTTGAATCGAGCTCCTTGCGGACCATCCCAGAATACGAAATTGGATTGGCAATCGTGTGTTGTACGACGGAAAAGTATTGCAACCCATCGTATAGCACAGTTTCTCATGTTTTGTCTAAATTAACGCAGACCAATCCAAATATCGGTACGATATTAGCAGAGAACACACGTCCGCAAAAATCTCAGTTCAACACACTGGAACTTTTTACTGTGGAAGTTCCTGATAGTGATTGCATAAATAAAGAAGCTGTAGCGACTAAACCAATACATTCCGAAATATACGAAGAAAATAGATCAGAATCAGATGTAATTACTATTGAAAACTCTGAGTATTCCGATGAAGTCGACTGCATTTTGCAAATTTCTGAAAGCGCTCCAGCAAAGGAAAATAAAAGAAAGCGCTCCTTTTTAAATCAACCCGGGAGGGATACAAAAACTGGAGAGACAGTCAATACATCGAGCCTGGACACTTTTAGTGAAAATCTGGTTATGTCTTCAGATATAATTACAAATGAAAATGAAATACGACTTTCAACAGAGCCTCCTCAATCGAAGATGGCCAGGAAAAGCGGTGTACAAGCCATCGGTGATGATTGCCACCGTACTCAGGTCTCACCATCGGTTAACGCAAATATTGGTATAGTTCCAACTGAGTCTTCTGGTAGAGTTAAAGGAGCCTCTTCTTCAGCTCGAAGTACAGGCCATGACAAATCTATACCATCAAAGCCAACGGAAAACGCATGTAAACCAACCCCCCAGATTTATAAGAAATCAAGTTCCAAGCAAAAGCACAAATATTCGGGATTTCTTGAAACGAGTCAAATTAATTCCATCTATAGAGAAGCAGCTGCGCAAGTACCTATAGAGGGTAAGCCCGAAAGTACATCCGAGACTATGAAACGAGGTCGAATCGCTCGTATTACCGATAACGATAGCGATAATGATGATGATATTTTCAATTTTGGCTCATCTCCCAAAAAACTAAGATCTTCAAATTCGGATGACGAATTGTTTGCATTTGGAAGCAAACCCTCTTATGACACAATTGATCATTCAGTGAAAGGTAGTGAAGACGTTTTGCCACAAACGCAGGCTTTTATTCCTATTAACAAATTGGATACAGCAAAGACAACAAGGCCCAAAATTAAGATATTACCCACGAAATCAACATCTGAGGTTTGGCTTACAAAGTTGAGCGTGCTGCAATTAAAAAGCGATGTATTATTTGTGAAGAAAGAAGAAGATGACATCGAATGTATTAAGCGAAACGAGTGGATAGATTCTATAAGAGGCGGCTTCGAAGTGCGGGTGCGTAAAATGGATTTGTTATCAAAGGCAAGCAATTGCTCGACTGTGCGCGATTTATCAAACTCATCGAATACCGCTAAGAAAAACTTTAAAGCATTTGTAAAGGTAAGATGTTTTGCTCTTTGTACCAAAGTATGCAAATCTATTACGGTGGTTTGGGAATTTAATATTTTATCGTGTGTATTTATAGAAAAAGCCGAAATCAGAAAATCATCTAATAGAGATGAAATCTTAGATATCATTACGGTTTATTGTTGTTTCATCGGAGGGAGATTACATTTTTATTTTGTTCGGCGTGGGAAACTGTCATTCCTTTCTACAAGCTTAAAAGAACAGTTCGTAGTAGTATTTTGTTCGGTTGCCTAAAAAATGCATTAAAGACCCAGATAAAAACTGCACTATTCACAGATGTGAATGTTCTTTAACTTTTGGCGTTTAGTAATTGAATTCCACAAAAACTAGTATGAATTACATTTGAATATGTTTAATGGCTTCCGCCTTAGCTAATTTCTGGAGTGTTGACATTGGAAATATCGAAATGTTAAAGTCGGCGTCATAAAACTCGGTGATTTTTTTTCGTCCCCATCCGATTAACGTTAAAGCTTTTTATCCTGAGTCTGTATGAAATGGTCAGAATTGTCAAATAATATGTATTGACATCATGTTAAGTGGTTTATTTGACACAAAATGTAAAATTGGTATCAGGTGCAGATTGTCCATAAAGGCACTCGGCTTCTTCTAGCTTCTTTCAATAGCCTTTAGGAATAATTGGAAAAGGTTAAGTGTGACCTATATCTCAAAACGTATATCACTTCTGAGTTGAATGGATGGTAAGTTTGCCCACAGCGACTTAATACTATAGACATCCAGTAACTAGATGCACATTGATTACAGTATTATTAAAATAGGAAAAAAAAAAAACTAACACTATTTTCATTATAAGCCTGGATTTTATTTAACCAACATATTTTTTTTTTTTACTTTTTCTCCAGAAACACAACTACAAACCTCAAAGCTATATCGTCCGGACAGTACCAATGGTAGTTCCACCAATAACCACCAATTATCGTTAATTATTGTACATACAACTATATCTTGCTTGTTATAAATTTTCTAAAAATGCTGAGAGCCTTTTTGTGATCGTTGGCAATTATTTTCCTCTCCACCAGCTTTTGTATTGCAAGCCATTCATGTTTAAGAATGTACTTGCTCGCGCAAGAGCTTAAGGACTTTGCTCGCTTGGCGTCTTCCTCCTTGAAGTATCGCCGAATATCATCGATGTTGTGAATGCGACTTATATCGATAAGCGGTTTCATTGAGTCTCTGCTAATAGCCATTCCAATGTCTTGTGATTTTTGACCCTTGGGGAGAACAGTAACTGCAGCAATTGGCGTTGTCCGCGGTACTTCTTTATGGATAGTGATAGCGCTTTTTGAGCTAGAACTAATTTCATCAACGTTTCGCACCGAACATACATCAAGCTGCTTGGGAAAGTTAAACTCTTTCAAATAATTGTTGGAATTAATTTGCGGAAAACAGTTTCTTAAAGGTATCAATTTTGTGTAGATATCACAATACTTATTGCCAAGTTTGTGGCTAAGATCCCAAATCTTAGCAATCACCGCCAGAAAAAGAGTGATGGTTTCCATAAAGAAATTGTTTTTCAATAATTTATTAAAATAATCGGCAGATTCGGTGCAGCAGAAGATGATTCGTTGGTATAACCTGTGGACCGATATTATTCTTAGAAGAATGTAATCGAGACTGTTCCTAGAAGGGACTTCATTGTAAGTGATGGAATCAATGTCTGGGAGTAACTGGAAGAAGTTGTCGAGTGCTTGTTCTATATCAACTTTTAAAAGTCTACCTAGTGCAGCATTCAATTTGCATACGAATTTGAAACCACTCATGTTGTAAAAGGAGTTTTTACGCCGCGCCATTAAACGAGAAAGTAAGGCGGCGGTTTTAGCAAATTCATCGCGTAGGATATCATTTTGAGGAGACTTTCTTCTCAAAAAAATTGGTCGAACCTGCTTAACTGGAAGAAAATTGATGTGTAACAAATATTTCTTTTTGATTTATTATTATTTACCGAAATTACCATCAGGAACTCGTATGGTAACGAGCGGTGGTATTTTTAATTCAATTTCATTCCAATTTGTGTCCATATTTAACATATTATGTTTTAGTTTCAACTTGCTCCTCGGCACAAAATATAAACAATATTTTAGAGCGTGTTTGATGAATTCTAAAAGTTGACATTCGGGCCTGTTCGTTTTATATGCTTTTCAAATACTATCAAGGCAAAGAAAAGGGAAACAACGGAGATAGATAACTCTCCAGTGACACGCTGTATTCCCGAAAAATGCAAAAACTCACGTGCCATACCATGCTTAATTTTTGTCTAGGATATGTAAGTGCAGTTCGTGAATTGTATACTTTAGTGAATCCAACAATTTGGTATTTCGAAATTCTTATTACAACTTTTTTTTCAATTTAATTAAAATCATAAGCACAGAACCAAACAAATGCACAGCGCGATGACAATAAAAGCAAGAAGATTCGTGGCTGGCTATCAGCAAAATCCAGAGATTGAAATTACAAAACCAAAAATGTAAACAAATGGGTTTTTGGGGGGATAGACGTACCTACGAAATTTATCTATTTCTTGAAACTCTGAGAGAAGAGTTACTTCACTGCTCGAGCTGGCAACTACACTAAACTGGGAATGCAACATGGCTCCAAAAGCATTAAGACAGACAGGAACCAACCCTAAAATCGCTATTTGCATACACCGATGGATCCAAAATATGTAAATACCACCACAGAGGTAGGTAGGTATCATACAAACAAAGAAGTTCTACAAAACAAAACTTTTGTAGCGTTTTTAAAGCAGAGATGCTCCCAACCGTATGATAAGCAGCAATGCACATATGAATATGGTATACAGAATACGATCTGCTCTAGAGAGCATTTTGTCCAACGGAGTCAACGTAAAGGTTGGAAGAAGTTGTCGAAGCTCATTTAAGAACATCAGCAACCAAAATCCCAAACAATGCTGGGCTCCTGCCCTGTACGTGAACATAGTCAATAAGAAAGAAAGCGGGTAAGCCACCACGATTGAGCGGTACATCCAAACATACCCCTTTAAACCCTGCCGACTCCGACAGCGTTTGGGAATTTAGACGGCATTATTTAAATAGGGGACCAACATTACCTGGCCCTCAAAATAGTTGCTTAACTGCTCGAACATGGCCAGAGCTAAAAAAAGTAAATAAACGTCTTATGATTTAAGACAATAACTTAATTCGCAGGTGCACGGTAATAATCGGAGATTACTCCACAGGAATTCTTTAGTAATCCAAAATACATGATTTTTGGCGCTGTTTCTGCATGCTATAGAAATCACCGTGACATCTTTTTATCCCATGTCTGCCTTATTGCAGTCGTCTAGAAGTTCTGCTTATTCTTCGGCTGCACGTTGTCTTTTCAGTGAATGAATTTTCCTGTGCAGATTTAAAACTCTTTTCGAGTAACTTGGTAAAGCCGATCAGCGGATGGTGCATAACTAAACGTTATGCTAGTAGTTAGGCAAATCGTATCAAAAACTACGCAAAACAAGCATTTCCAATAAATCCGTTCTAGAATAGATTAGTTACGGATTTATTAAACAAACACATTTCTCTTGTTGACAAGTACATTTCGATTAGAATAACATGTGCAAGCCCAAGGCCAATAAGGTATTCCTATTTATTATTGTTAACTTAATTGTAGTTTACTTTTGGAAAGGATAATAATCCAACCCAGAGTTATAATCATACTTTTTCTTTTGCTTTGTCCTAGCGATTTCCATCATATTCTGAACATCCTTTCTATATGCGGGAGGTTTAAGTTCTTCATGGAGAGTGCATTCCACATGTTCAACTTCTGGCGCTTTGAAAATGTGTCTTCGAATTATGTCAATATCCCGACTGAATTCCTCTTTCAGGTCAATGATTTTATTTGGTGCGGTATCAAACTCAATTGTAAAAAAGCTCCCTTCCTTATGGACTAGTCCATGTTCGCTTATTTTGTGAGGTAGTGCTCGTGAACCCAAGTTTTCCAGTTTCCTTATTATACCGCCCTTGTCGAAAATTGATTCGGCTGTTCGTTTTAATACAGCCACAACTTCTGGCTGTAATTATAAATTATGTAATTACTTATAACAATTTTTACGTATTTCATTAACTTGCCCGACTCATTTGCCGTAGCACTAATGATAATTCATAAGTTGGCATTTTATTTGTTACTTTTAACTTCTTAAAAATGATGAAAATGAAAATATTCCGCTTGCAATATTGGGCAGTGGACACCAATCTCAGAAATGTTTAACCTCAATCTGTCAAATTGGTAAAAGTGCAGCCAAGTTTCTCATGCATAAGAGATTTATTACAGTACTAGCCACCACAAATGAAACATCGATAAAAAGTAGAATTTGGGAATGTGAACTTAAATTCGTTATTTGGACAACAGAAAATAATTTGGAACTTTATTCACAAAACATTAGACTTTAGACCGTCTTCAGAATAAAGGCTTGTTAACGAGCGCAATTGATAGAATTTATGGTTTTAACAAAGCGATTTTTATGGCGTTTTCGATTGAAGAAGAGAATTGCCCTTTCTATGAAAAGAGCAAATCTAGAAGTGCTCTTTCGATGTATTCTATGTTTCATTTAAAAAAAAGGGCACTTCCAGGTCAATTCTTAACACGACAGAAGTGTCCGGGATATTTTTAGAGAATTGCCCTGAACTCACCAACACATACACAACAAAATGTCAGATTGAAGTGTTTGTTGTGTTACTAGAAACAAATTTTTCGCTATGTGATTCGAAAATATACAATTATGCGTGCAAAATGTAAACTTAAATTGAAATCTATTGATTTGGCTGTATTTATTACTGCAGAAAACAAAAAAAAAGTAGCAACAGAAAACCAAATCTCTCATATGGTGTCTACCACTATTACAAAAGTGCTCCAACGAATTTCATTGAAAAGAGCAATTCTGAATTTCGGGGCAATTCTCTCGGATCTTCAATCGAAAACGCCATTAGTTTAGTAAGTCTGACAGTAGATTGACCGCATAACCAATTTATCAATTGACGTTGACGGAGGGGTAGCCGACCACATGTCAAGCAAATCCTGCCTTAATACCTATAATTGTGAAATTTCTAGATTACCTACAAAGAATAATTATAATGTACTTGGTGGCTTTACTGGACATTGAGGGATCGTTTAATAACGTTTAACCAAAGGAAATAATTAGATGCAAATTTAAGTTTGACAAGACTTGGAATTGAGACATTTAATAGAGCACTGAACCAGTTGCAAATCAATAGGTTCATCTCAATGGTGTGTTTTATTGAAGATCCGAGAGAATTGCTCTTTTCAACGAAATTCGTTGGAGCACTTTTGCAATAGTTGTAGATAGACGCCATAGTTGTGATATTTGGTTTTCAATCCCACATTTTGCTAGTGTGTGTTGCGTGTTGGGGAGTTCAGGGCAATTCTTTGAAAATATACTGGAGACTTCTGTCGTGCTTAGAATTGATCTGAAAGTGCCCTTTTTTTCTTCAATGAAACATAAAAAGAAAAGAAAGAGCACTTCTAGATTTGATCTTTTGATAGAAAGGGTTCTTGAAAGATCTATGTTGAAACAAACAAAAATCCTTCTATTTAGCACTTCTTCTGAATTTCAGCAAATTTGAAGTTAATTTCTTTTAGGAACTTGAATACGTTATTTTTTTAATTTAGTCTAATATCTGATCTTTTGGCCATTTGGCGACAGGTCTGTTTTCGTACATTTTCGTCAAACCCCATTCCCGTATACAAAGAGAGACACAAACATTTGAAAATTTAGTGTATACATGAAATATTTTTTTGTTCTCGATGATGATGTGATTGAGCCGCCAGCTCTTAGGATCCAGACCAACTTCGGTCTATCTCCCATATGTTAAAGTATAAAAAGTTTCTTGGGTTAGTTTTTTACAAGTAACAACTGATTCATAATTGGCTGTCAAAACTCTCAAATGCAAATTCAGAAGTTAAGTTCGAAATTTATCTGTCTAAAGCATTTCCGGCACGTCTACTTTTGGTTGGATTGAAATGGATTTTTTTATTGAAATAAACAATATCCAGTATTTAGCGATAAACAACAAAACGGCCAAACGATGCTTGCAAATATAATCAAACAACAATGGATAAATAAAAAAAATTTCAACAATTCTTATAAAAGAAAAATGTATTTATTTTTCATACGGTATTAACAGATAACCAGATTAAATTTATTAAATACATAATTTATTTGATTCAACATTTTAACTTTAAAAAAGACACTTCATTTCAAATTCTTTGTGTAAAAGGCCCTCCAAAAATACTCTCGTAAAGGTAATGTTTGAAACATTTTAAATATACACGTTTTGTAAAGTTAGTAATAATACAAAATAATGCGAGATTGCATTCTTCAGTTAGTTCAGAAAATATAAATGCTTAATGGCACATTATTTATTATCGAGGCTATATTTTGATTATTAATTGGTCTTTTGTTTAAAAATTTCACTGTCTTTGCTACATGCAGAAAAAAATGTGCCAATGATAAAAAAAACTACGCGTAATTAAATTGGAAAGAAAAACAAAATACATAAAAAGAAATTAATCCTTACAATAAAAAAAAATATATAATTATTAACTTTAAATACATATTTTAATGTCTTCACTTAAATTGTTTCTGATTTTTCTTCTCAAACGGAATGTTAAGCGAATGTAAATTGTAATTTATGTAAGTACAGGCGAAAAGTTTTCGAATTTACATATGCCTTGTGTTTCCAAAATTAATACCGCTTTGGTTGGCACCCTTGTTCGAACCGTATTGAAGGGAGATGACATTCTGGCCAGCCTTGAGTTGCTCATCGCTGAAGTTGCGAACGTTCTTGTCAGCTTCCTTTGGTCCAATGGATGGTTTTCCAAAGTTTTGTGCCTATGAATAAATCGATTTTGAATACAATTACGAGTACACACAAATATTAAAATGTGTACTTACTTTTCTTCCAAGCGACTGCAGGCATATGACAACAGAGTTCAGATTTTGCCTCTCCCAGAGATCAACACTTTGGAATGTTTCCTGTGTTGGCACACCGAAGTTCTTTGCGCATGCCAAGAATGCTGTTTATAAAATATTGGAATTCAAAATATCAGTTACTGACTGCAAATAAAGACGATTCAAGTCTAGTTACCTGAAATATTTTCCATGCACTTGAATGCCATTTTGCTTTCATTGATCTTTTTAATTGATCCAGCTTGCAGACAGTTTGCAAGTTTGCATAGTAGTACTCCATCCTTTAAAACTTCAAAGAAGTTGTCCATGTCTCCTGATGTGTTGATGGGCTCATCTGTAATAATCTTGATCCATTCTAGACATTCTTGAGCTAGTTCCTCGCTGTATTTGGAGTTAATCTGTAAAATGAATGATTTTTAAGTTATTCTAGAAAACCAGCAAAGAGCAACGAATACGAAAGAAAAGCCACAATGTTCACGCAAAAATAAACCGATGGTTGAATTAATTAAGTCTGATCTTCGGTGATGTTTTCGGCAGATCTCGTGTTTCGTTAATACAATTCGACAAATGCGTACCTACAAGACGAAGATCTGCTTGTTTACGCAGACGAATCAAAAACTATTGACGGGGTGTAGGTGGCTTCTCAGACGGACTATATTTATCTCTAGTCTTCCTTCGTATTCCCAATAATAGTAACGTATTCCAGTATAGAAAAAGGCGTCTTTTGTCACCCCCTAAATATATATGCATCGCTTTAGATAGTCAAGCGGTTATTGAATCTTCGGAAGTAGCCTCTGTAAACTCATTTGCATTCGACACTTGTTTTTTTTTTTCAAGAGTTGTCAGTTTGCGAAAAAAGAAAACACGCGTACATAAATGTAAATAATTTAATATCAACCTACATAGTTACATAGTTCATTAACATAAGGATGTATTCTTAAAGAACCAAGGGCATGTCAAATCCAATTTTTGCTTAGATTGTATTTTTAATTGTTTAGTTTTGCTGTTATCACGAAAAAGTAGTAAATACAAAATTACTAAATTTAGGTCTGTTTGTTGAACTTCAATCAAACTTAAAAAATGCATGCGATCAAATTCACTATACAAACACGACCAGAGATAACAGCGACTGTTTATGTGCGCCTTAAAAATTTCGCATTTAAATTAGTGTATTACATAACTTCTTAATATAGGCCTTTGTTGTGGCTCCTTTTATGTACTTTTCGTTCATTTCATCCAGCACTGACCCACATATTTAAAGAAAATGATCTACGTGAATTGTATCTTAATAGATGCATGTTCACACTCAATTGAGTAGAGAAGCGCCCACAAATGAAGATTGCAGAGTGTCTGTAGTTTGTACATTTAAGTGTTAAATTGTTGGTGTGACATTTTGTTACGCAATACGGGTAAACTTTCGTTATCGACGACCGGCGACGGTTCGAAATCTTTGATTCTTTCTTTTTTTTGTGTATTTGTGTTTCTTTACCCCATTCTTGGAAATAGCAAAAAATAATTATGCAACCAACAATGGGCTGTATCCAACAGATGGCCTGCATTGGCATTCTCAATTGAATGATCTTATTATATCCTTGTATGGCGGTGCAGTAGTCGGACGAGGTACATTTCGGAACTTTATATGGAAATGTTAATAGATTCAAGATTTCTTTTCAACAAATATGGATAATTTGTCGCCCAAGCTATGTATCGTGTGTTTTCTTTTTATTATTATTATTTTTAGACATAGATATCTACTTTTTTATTGGTGTTCAGACGTGCTTGTAGGGGGAAAAATGTGTGTTTTTATTTTCGATTTCTAAGGCCATTTCCATTATCACAACTGGTGTGATTGCATGAGTTTCCGGCTAATTGCCGTTTGTTATCGACTGAAATTCGTGTTAAACACCAAAAGTAAATTAAATTAAATACATACCGATAGTGTTTGAAAAGCGATTGATGTTTGTTACATATTTTTGAACTTTTTAGTGTTGATAATAATAATAAAAAAAGGGCAGGGCAAATGAGTTATAGTTTAGATGAAAATGTGGGTCAAGGCTTGGAAGTAGAATGGAAATCTTTTGCTCTTGAAATTGGGCCAAATAATTTGTGATAGTAAGAACATACGTAGGTATTTCGAAAGAACAATTCTCTTAAAAATGGCACGTAAAAAATAATTTATCATCAGAATGTAAAATTATATGATGAGCCAGTGTTTAGAGGTTAGAGTTTGAGTACCTACCTACTATGGCATAGCAAGTGGACAGGTCTTTTCTTTAAACAATACAAAACAAAAAATTTAACACTCATATGACAAGCCGGAACTCATTTTATAATTAACTTTATGAATTGCGGTGTGATACAAAATTAAGCAATGTTGATAAGCTTCACTTTTATTTGAATCGTAGAGAAAGCTAAACGGAAAATTTGGTATTCCGAAATTGGAAAAAAAAAAAACACTGATCCATAAAATAAATATTACCTTTAACCTCCTTTCTGGAACGGCAGTTTTATATGAAGGGCTTTTTAATATACAGTGACTGCCAGGAAACAAGAGTACCAGTAAGTACTCAGGCATAATTATGTCCTTTAGGCATAATTCCGATGTTTAAAGCATTGAGGAATAATTTTGAGAAATAAGAGACACATTTTTGTGAGTCGTTTGTACAATCAATTCACACAAATATTTTTTTTTTTCTGTAAAATCCGCTTTGATTAAAGTCGCATCACTAATTTTCATTTACAACAGTACGTCATGCTCATTTCCCAATTGATTACTTTACTTACTCGCCAAACAGAAACCTTGGTTTAAAGATGAAAAGGGTTTAATTATACCTATCGATATTCTGTAAGCAAATTTAAATCACCTTGTAGGTTTGTTGCACTTGCTTTGTAAAAAATGCAATGTTATCTTCTTACCAAAAAGGAATATTTTTTTTTTTTTTTCGGATTTAATCATTAATGTCGTTTTCCATTGGGACAATGATGACAATGATTTTTTGATCTAAATCACTTTTCATGTTCCATTGGTCAAAAAAATCAGTCTTTTTTTCGATTCGGATCACTTTTTGCAGATCTCGATATTTTTTCAGATTTACACATACTTCCACAAATACCAATATACTTAGCACAGCTGTTTTTACGTCATTTTAGGAATTTTGTTTTAAACCGAATGCGCAGTTTCGTGAAAACCAAAATAAAAAAATACATAAATTGCCATGGATAGTAGAAATTATTATCTTCATTGCCTTCCTCATCATCTGGAAACTACGAATCACCGAAACTACTCCATTTGTGTCTACTACAACAGTGGAAACATTTTTCAAGTCGATATCCATAGTTGATTTTTCCAAAAACGAATGCAATTTGAACAGCTGATATTCCTGTCAAATAACGCACTAATCCATTTACAAAAGCAGATCAATTTCGTTGCATGTTCCATCAGCCGCGTTAAATCTGAGATCTGAAAAAGATTTTTGGTGGTCCCAATGGAAAACGACATAAAACTTCCATCCCGTTTGGCACCACTGGAACCAGCAATGAAGTTACACATAAAAACAATCGACCTAAATTTCGTAACGCAATTTTTTTCTTTCTTATGATTGCGTTAAATACAACCCTTCGATTTTTACCCCCAATATCACAACGGATTAGACACAAAAAAAGGGTTACTTCCTGGTATATCGACGATTTGTGAATTTAAACTTTTCTTAACCCTCTTTTCCGTTCCTTGAAATGCATATAAATATATGCATCTGCCTATGTACATAAATCCCAAGTTTAAGGTGTCAAATTAACTTTTTGCGCTTATACCACATTTCAGATCGTATATGTTTACCGAATAAAAGGAAGTTCAGTCATAACCTGAAATTCAGGTTTGTGATGGAATATGCTTATAAAAGGAAGTAGCTACAATTGTTTAACTGCGAAACAGAAATGCTATTGTTTTTAAATGACGTATAGGTGATCTTTGACTAAGATTAATATCTTGTAGAGTCACAAATCACAATCGGTATTAAACTACTTCTACGGTCTGATAAACGGCGATTACTCCGTTGCTGTCAGACAGAACAAAACACTAAATTTTGAGGTTAAAAGTCAAGCTTTTCGTCCACCCAACCGACCAAGTTCAACTGAGAATAACAATATCTTAACTCAAGTACAACAGCTGATTGACCAGACGGCCGTGCGGCGGAACTATTGAGCAGCAACTCATTCCCAAGATTTCGTCGGAAGAAATTATGCCTGAAGAAAGGAATATCAGTTCGATTCACAAAAAAGGTGACCCTCTATGCATTTAGGCATTCAAGATCCTGTCTACTGTGCAAGGCCCTTAGTAAGGTGGATTATTGAGTCTCAGGTTAGGTTAGGTTGATGGGCGGATACGGCAGAGCAAGCCCTGCAGTACCCCACTTAGGTCCATGTGGACCCATTGTGATGCCCTTGTTGCGTTGTGATAGCCGTTGTTTTGGCTATGAGATTTTTTCCCTCTCTTGTTACTTGACCTTGTCCAGCCATCCTGATGTGTTTATGAACCTGTAAAGTTTAAATAATGGGACATCAGAAAGTTCCTGGATGTCATGGAAGTAGTAACTTCCAAGTGTTCTATTCCTCAAGTGTCAGAGACTTTGGCATTGACAGAGAAAGTGAGGTGTTTCCTCGTGTACCTCTTCATCTCCACAGTCTCAGGTTCAAGCTGGGGTTCTCCTTTTCGCCCCATGAATAAAAACTCACAAACGAATGCTTGCGAGAAGCCAGTACTTGGTTTCTGTACTGATCTGTTTTTGTTAAACGAATTAAAGAAATTTGTTTGCGTTCTCTTTTAATTGTATATCTACACAAACACAAGATCTGCCTAATATACGATTATGGAATGCATTCAGGTCTAATAATTCAAAATTATTTAGAGTAGTCCCTTATTTGGGTATACGTCGGTATAACCCTATAGCAACAATGATGATTTTCGGCATAAATCCCATGGATACCAATCACATCAAATCCGTCAAAAACAAAATCCAACCGCAGGAAATGATTCGACGCGAATTAATCCAGGAAGCCACAACGAAATAGATACAGCGTACATATGTGTGAGCATTGAACAATTTAAATACATGACACGAAGCAAGTTGGCTATCCGACTTGATAGGGGCACATCCATGTTTAACCGGGTCTAACTATTCATAAAACTTATGAAACCTAGCCACATTGCAAAACCTCACTTATTCAGTATCAGGTTTTCTATAAAGTTTTGATTCATTAACAATGGCTTGTCACGCAGATTTATTTTTTAGATTTTTGTTCATTCTTTATATATACGTTAAGAAACACAAATTGGTAGATTAGTATGCGTAATCGTATTCTCGTAGTATACGTACATTATTAATGATCTTGACTGTGACTAACAAAACCTTGACACATAAAATTAATAACTTTCCGTTTAAATATTGCAAAAAGTCAATTGTCATAAGAAAATTATGTTAATAAATAACTTTTACCATTGTATTAAATTTCACTAACTGTTCTACTATCTCTTTTGTTTAACATTTTTCAAACTAACGGCTAATAAAATTAATGGCTATTCGGTTAACTTTATTATAGATGATTCTGCCATATGATATTCTTCTTTATTTTTCATTTTCTTTTCTTTTGCGATGGTCTAATCTCAATCTCATCTCATACATGCTACTGTTACTCTCTGGTGCAAATGGAAACGAAAATAAAAACAGACAGATGAGAGTTTATATTTTTGCAGCAGATATTTCCGGAAATGACCTAGACACCTAAAACTGTGCAGTGTGCACATTATGTATGCATGAAAACGAGCTCAACTTGATGAAAAACAGTGGTAGCGGTAGTTAATTGAAAATGAAAGAGGAAGCACTATTCAAAGCTAACAATCTGTACAGTAATTTAACAGTCTGCATGATGATGATGATGATGATGTCAGACAATTTCGTGAAGAGCTAACGTTGTTTATAAGTATACGTGACCTATTTTATTGGTTGGTGCTGTGATGGCATACAAAATAGCAGAAGTTTACAACAGGGGTGTGCTTTATAACAGAATGAAATTTAAACGATTGATTAACTAGCACTTGTATCTGCCCAAGAGGCGTTGGTATGAGCTTTTACTTTTTATTAGCAACTATATATGAAAACACGGACATAAAAATAGGGTTAATTTAATCCGTTACACACGCTTGTCAGAAAAATTGAAAATGTTCTTTGAAATGAGCTTACATTTTGTTTAAATGCTGTAAATCTGTATACATCTTTTGCTACATTACGTGCAAAATAAATATACATATGACAGAAACCGTTTGTATATGCTAATGATACTGCACATTTTGTGAAATGGATTGTTGACCTGTGTTTGGGTTCAACATTTTGAGAATCCATTAGTCGTTTGAGCCGCTTTCAAGTAACTGATCTGAAAAAGAAGTTCTTGACCCAAATGTTTATGGGTTATTAATTCATTTGGCAACCTGCATTTCTCGTGACTTACTTTAAGATGAATATCGAATAGATTAGTGCTAAAATCTATGGCCGCCGAAGTGTTTACATAGAAAAACAATATCAAAATACGCAGCAAACTGTCAAGTGAAGACGTTAGAACGGGTTTAGAAACGATTCAAAACAGAAAAGAAAAAAGTGCACGCCCAGGTCGCACGGAACTTCCTGTTTGTTTTAAAATATTCCTTCGTTTAGAACTGAAATAATAATCCTAGAGTCGTTTTTGAGAAAATTCCACTTTAATTTTTTATTGTGCTTTTGTACAGAAAGTTCCTTAATATTTGGACTAGAATGAGAATTAAGGAAATGACAGAAATTCCTACAAAGCTTTCACGTTTCACATCCATTAAAGGATGTGCTCTCAACAAGTAACTTAACGAAAGACAGTCTTCTAGTAGACAACACATAACGGTGTGGTCAAAAGTTTGATACGGACACATTCAAAAATCTAGTTATTTTAATGTATTCACTGGTTAAATTTTATATGAAAACATTGAAAATGCTCGCCCAGATTGATTTCTAAACATTTGAACATAAGCAAATCTGAGAAAAAATTCAGATTCGTAAGTGCTCTGAAATCTGGAAAAGATTGCTGTTTTGTACCAAACGAACATAAAAAGTGCTCTGAGAGCAAAAAAAGTTCTCCGAGAGCGAATCGAATACCACATAAGTCTACTAGATTGGTCGGGATCGGGACTAGATGTAACCTGATCGGGAAAATTCTATTGGTCGAGAACGTCACTTTTTCTACGTCAGCCACATATGCGAACTGTCATCTAGTACTCAGTCACGAATTTCTTGACTGGATTCGTCGGCTACCCCTCTACAAACGTCAACTGAAGCTGTTCATGTGACCCATATAAGCCAATCAAAACTGAGATACATCAAGTCAGAGGTCAGACAGCTGTCAGACGCACTAAACTAGATTCTTGAACGTCCCCATTACTATTTGAAGCTTTTCTTTTTTTTTTCGTCCTTATCCATCATAAAATTTTCTTATTAAAGTATTATAAACCACACCAAAAAAGAAAGCTTAACAGATATATGCAATCGCTATCGACTAGACGATATTGTTTGACAGCTGAACTTGTTTGTAAGCACAGTATCGTCAAGTCAACATCTTTCGAAAGATACCCGTTTTTTTCTTTGCTTGTGGAAGATATCGAAAACGATGTTGATATCATCGGCCTTACGCTTATGTGATGAGAACCCTGTCAATTTTTGTCCGAGAAGAGCTACACAAATAAATGTACAATCAAAATATAAATTGCTTACATCTATATTTCTCAAAGTACATATATCTGCAACGAAATGGAAACGTCTAATGTGAGTTTCCAATTTATTCCGCTCCGAACCACGAGAGCTAGCGCTTATGTTGGAACCAACGCGAAGTTGTCTACTAGCAGTCCATATATAATAAGTCAATGGGTAGCACAGTCACATAGAGGGTATAGGCCCAAATAATAACTATCCGGGCTAACGTAGGATTGCGTCGTTTCGTTGTATGAAAGGCTTTCGTTAAGTCCATATTTCATCACATAACAGATAAGAGCTTACCGCAGGTTGACAGCTTATGTTGGCACGAGTGCGAAATTACAGCTCTGATCAATTCAGTGATTTGTCAATTTGTGAACCGAGAACCAATAAAAGGAAAAAATGATAATGATTCCGACACATCCGCTTCCGTGGGCACCGTCTTTCCCTTGGTTTACCGTTCTATTGGATTATCAATATGTACCTATTTACTTAAAAACGAGACCGTCAAATTTTTCAATGATATACCTATATGTATTTATAATACACAATATCGCTGCTGACACATACGTCCGCCTTTTTTCCTTACGGTGCAACACCATCTAAGGTTGCAAGCGACATACATATATGCAACTTCAATAATCCAAACATAACACATTCTACGTATGCCTTTTTCCGTTAAAAAAAATATATATATCCACATCAAAGCTATAACAGTGCATTGATGGTATGGTAGGTATACGAATTTTTCGAAAGAGAAAACAATATGCGTCAGTAAACCGAAAAGATAGGAAATTTCCGTTGCGCACCTAAGCAATAAACATATTCAGCTGTAATGTGAAACAAACACACAAGAGAGACAAATAAACCAGCCTAGCTAGAGGTAACCAAATCAACCACCACCACCCACAGTATTGTTTGTTGTGCCGTTGTGCGGCTGTCGGCCGTGGAAAAGAACTTGAAGATCTTTTCTGAGATTTGTCACTGCCGCCCGTTGTTAGCGGCACGATTTCCATTTTATGCTATCTGTCTGTTAAGTGTATATTTCTGCCTCGTCGTATGGTAGGTTCCCGTTGTAATAATAACCCAGAAAGATGATAACAAATTAAAAGGTTTTGAAATCATAAGACAAATGGGTCGCCGCCCCCCTACTCCAACAATAAAATGTCATGAAATGTTGTCGAGAGAAGCGCACACAACTCGCACGAATACATAAACGTTTCATGTATAACCAAAATCACGGTCAAGAACATTTTGACAACAAAATGATTGACTCACACTATGTACTTCACGGACAGCATTATATTCCACATACGGCAACGTGCACCAGAGTGTTTATGAAACATAGAATTTACCCGAGCGTAGCCCATATATGGTAAAGATTGCATGCGAAAACGTTTTTTTTTTTTATTCAGATAGCAAAACACAGAAAGTGACCCAATTTGAAGCTGTAACTAATTGTAGATACGCCGTGCCTAGCTTTAGTAAGCTTTCCAACCAGAGCTTAGAGGCTCAAGTTGGATGTTTTTCAGCATTGTTTTGACCTTGGTGCAAGAAATGCTGCCTAAATCACGCAACAGGGAAGCCACCCCAATTATAATTATTACTTCATAACAAGTATGTATGGACAATATGTATGTTATGCTCATGGTTTATCGCAAAATGCGAGCGTTGCTTTGTTACTGAGTCACATCAGCTAAAGCTGGTGTGTGATGTAACCACCACATCGCTGAGGTCACAAATCAAACAGAAAGCCATACATTCATCATCTGCTTCACAATAGCGAAAAATATGATGTCATTATCGAATAAAGTGTGAGGGAATTTCTTCGAATTGTATATTGGTCGATACCATCGAATGGAATTTTTTGATAGTGAAAATAAAGTGTTTGCTTCACTCCCCAAAAAGTCTCTTAAATTCATAATCGACGTCCGCTCTTTCGATTAGTTCTATCGTCTCAAGTCAATGGAAGGGTTTTGTATGTTTAGCAAAAACCGAAGGCATATCTTTATGTGAAAGCTATGGTTAGATGTAGATAGGCAGTAGTCGATTTTTATTTAGCATCTGGTAAATCTGAGTTTATTTTATTAGCAAGTCGTTCAAACTCTTTAAAATGTAATTTCTGTTCCATTTCAGGCCTCAGTGCGCTGCGTCATTTTGACACACTTTTTGTCTACCTCTAGCAGATTCACCTATATATTTATTTCTGAGAAATTTTACAACTTAAAACATAAGCTCCAATATGTGTTTGATAATGTTTTCAATTCTAGACCGCCAATGGTTCTCTCCACAACCTTGTTCCACAATCGTTTTTGACTGTGTAGAGTTAAGCCCAATATGCAGCTGTTTCTGAACGAAATTTGTTCGGTGGTTTCCAAATGGACAGCGAAACGTCTGCGAAAAGGCAGCGGAAAATAATTTGTAGAGATTGGGGACGTTCAAGTATCTAGTTTAGTAAGTCTGACAGCTCTCTCACTAGATGAAACTCGGCTCTGATTGGGGGAAATCGGTCGTGAGAGCAGATGTTTCAGTTGACGTTTATGGAGGGGTAGCCGACGAATCTAGTCGAGAAATTCGTGACTGAGTACTAAGTTGACAGTTCTCATATGTGGCTGACGTAGAAAACGTGACGTTCCCGACCAATCTAGTTTTTGCGTTCAGGTTACATCTCATCCAGACCAATCTAGTCGACTTAAGATGACTAGATTCTTGAATGTGGCCATTTCCATCAGCTGATACACAAGTACTGTACAAGTGTCAATAGATAAATTTGTGCGAAAAGAGAGTGGAGAAGTATACCAAGCAATCTACTACAATTACATACAAGCTCCGCCCAAAAAATTACTTGGTTAAAAGCAAATGAAAAGTGTAACAAATTGCGAACCATCTTGAATTTCTGCATAGAATGCCAGAGACACCTATTGGGTGTTAGTAGATTCGCTAAGTAAAACGTATGCAATTCAAATTGTTGCGGATGACTTTACAATAGATGTCGCATTAAAAATGTAGTAGTTCGAATTGTTAATATTAGATGGAACCAACAAATTTTAAAAAAAATGATTGCATGGAATTCCCTCCGAATTTTACAAATATAGGACAGAGAAACTATTGAATAAACTTACTTCCTTGTTCAACTCATTAAGCGAAATGTATTCTAAGTATTTTAAAAATGTTATTTTTAAATTCCTCATACTAATAATGAAGCCCATAAAACCTACTTTAATTTGTTTTCAATTTATTCCGCTCTGAACCAAGAGCGCTTCCGCTAATGTTGGAACCAACATGAAGTTAGCTAAAATGGCAGTCTATATTATAATAATTTTGTGGTGTGTTTATATTGACCTCAGCGCCAAAAACGTCTCCAGGTAAAAGGGGTGTTTGGAATTTGGACAACGTCAAAGACAAGATTTTTAGGTTTCTTAAAAAGATCTGCACCCGTTTCGACTTTTGTGAATATTTCACTTGTCAAAAAAGCAATTGGAACAAAATGGTCATTTTGATAGATACATTCCGTAGAGTCTGAAACTGAGGCAGAGTATACTGAGATGGAGATTCCCAACTTTGGGAAAATTACAGTTGTATTGGCAAAATGGCTTGAGCTTAAATGGTTTTCCACACAGTGTCTCTATAAACAATTTGAAAGATTACGGATTTCATTAAAGAAGGCGAAAAAGAGATAAGCGACAAAACTTTGAAAGTAACAAAAGAATTCATTACCCGCTGTTTAATAATTGGGGACCTGATTCTTCTCGCTCAGTTGGCGCAATTGGTAGGCAGCAGGCACTCAATCGAAGAGTGGGTTTAATCCCTGACAAAGTAAATCAGTTATGTCTTTCCAAGAGGCAACGACCACTTAAAGGATCCGATAATGAATTAGTGGAGTAGTTCGAGTTAGCTATAATTCCAATTGACTATGTTTGTTATTAAGTGTGAAAACTGAAAGGAATTTTCCCACAGAAACCGTCACTGCGCCCCAAATTAAGCCAGAAATGTTGCTATTGCAACTATTAGTTGTTATGACTGAATCTTGGATAAGAGGACAAATAGTTTTATGAATCCAGTTGAATAAAAGAGGAAACAACCCACATTGCATTTGTTAACGGATTTTCGTTCAACATTCGTAACGATACGTATTGACTTTCATTTCGATTTTCAATTAACATAATAAGCATTCATACAAATACAGCTGTGACTGTGAGGAGAAGACAACGGACAGAAAAACCCCAGTCATCGATTGTGTAACAAGCAACTCAGACTGACAAATTGAATACAATAGAATCTAAGTAAGTGACAATGGTGTACTCAGCGTACCTACTGCCAACGCCGTTCCTAGTATACTATAAATGGGAACAGATTACGTGCGGAGAATTTTTGCAACGACGAATGCTCGTAATCGCTCTGACGCTCTGACGCATTAGCACACTACAACCAAACCTATAATGCTGTGCTATTTTACTGCGGATACGTTAGATCATCTATCTAACTGTGTAAGAACTCAATTTCCGTAACAAACCTTTAATATGGATTGTTCGGAAGTATCTTTGAAAGTGTGAACATAGATTATGGTGTACTTTAATGTAAACGTGTTTTTAGGCCATTCATCAATCTACTTGTTGTCTTTGTTGTTAGGGCAAATTATACAAACACTTCGGCATGGTTTTTTCCTATAATTAGATTTACGTCTAGAATTATTGCGGTTAAATCCTGGGATCAAACTATGCCCGTCCAAGTAATTACCCTAAATGATCATTCAAATTTAAACACACTATGGTCTATTTCTTTGCGGACAGTCATTTATTGCGAAAATGTTGGCATTTAATTATGTAATTGAAACGAAATATGTAGTTATAGGTAGGTACTCGTAATGATCTTTTTGAGAAGAATTTTATAGCTTTACCCTATACTATATAAATTTAGATGACACAAAAAGTTCATGTCGTGTTTTTGCAAATTCTAATAACGTATTGTGCACGGATCAGTGCGGTCCGACAAATGCCTTAACGAGTTATAGCAAATCGATACCGCTTTTGAATATTTCAACTCAGTATACTGTAGCTGTCAATCATGTCAGACTTATCTAAAGTATTCTTGCATCTACGCGAATTGAATATATGCATGAGCTATTTATTTATTTAGAGTCTGTGATGAAAGGTAAGTGCAAACGTAAGAAGTAGGACCAAAGTGCATAGAACCAAATATAATACGAATATATGAAATATTCAATATATAACTAACACCGGGTCTGCTTAGCAACTTCTTAGTTGCACAGAAAAGTGCAGGTTTTGTGGTGTTTCACTGTTCTTCTTTTTATTTCGTGAAGCAACTGTTGTCGAACACACAATTTTCTGCATACTCACTTCTGAGGTGGAGCAAACACGAGAAAAGTGTCAATTCAGCCGCTTTTTGCTTGCCTACTGTTAAAATAAGTTATAGCTGAGTTTATTTTGCCGCAATTTTCATTTGCACAGACTAGGTACTTTTGAATGCAATCAACTCCAAGCAATGTCCCTGGTAATTCAAACCTTACATTTAGTTAGCTTTTCCATTGAATAACATATGGAAAATGTCAGTGCTACTGTATTTCAACAGCTGAACATCAGGGGTGAGTTCAAAGATGTACCTGTTGTAAACTAATGTGGTGTTCGACTGGGCTTCTTCAGATTCGTCCTCAGATTTTCGATTTCGTGTGTCTAATCGAACATAAAAACGTCACTTGCACTTTTCTGTGTTGATATTGGTGAGATTGGAATATGTGTAACCTTCGACGTTTTTTTAAGCGTTTTCCATTCACTGGTTGAATTTTATATTAAAACATTCGAAATTTGATCCGCGACTGATTTCTAAATATTTATACATAAATAATTTACAAAAATAAATACACCCGATGCAATGCCTTTCTTTGCAGTTTTTCGCCAAATAGGTAAACAAACTCCACTAGTTGTCAAACTCAAACGAACTTGTATTGGTAAATCTGAAGCAAATCTGAGAACAAATCCAGATTCATCAAAAGTGCTCTGGGAGCGCCCAATCGAATGCCACATAGAAGAACCAAAATTGTTAGGATGTGACAGATAAAGGAGACGACATTCTGAAAAAGTAAAATCGGCAGTGAGTTGTTTAACCTTTTGTTGTTAACGCACCAAGTATACTGCACTCGCAAAAAAAAAAATGTTTGGGAACAAATTTCATTGTCATTTATCATAACAATGACATTTGTTCCCAAAACAAGTAAATGAACAATTACTGCCCCTTTACTTAACAATAAACAACTACGAACCCGCTGTTCTGTTTTGACAGTTTTTACTAGGTGCTGTTTAAGTTTTTCTTCATTAAACCAACCTAATTCTGAGAAATTAAACGCATATTTTGAATTAATTATACTATTATTAAAAAAGTTGTAAGTTTGGGATATTTTCAGTCTTACACACTGTTCTTACTTTACTTCTTCGATAATATATCTAATGTTCAATTCAATTTTATTTATTTAATTTGCGCCGTGGGACCTGTGTCGATGCTAATTAAGTGAGCTTTAAAAAAACGTTAATTCATTTTTAAATCGATGCTAGACACGCATGCAACGTCTTTCGAAGGGCAAACCCAGACTCTGGCTTTTATCTTGTTGTTTTATGGCTTGACTCGATTTCATGAACGGGCTACGAGGGCGATGGTTTCATACATGTGCTCTACCAAAATATTACCAAGTATGAACATGCAGTGATCCCAGATTAAGGAGAAAAGCGCAAATTTTGGAGCTTTTATAATGAAAAAGTGGAAAACAAGGGACAAGCTTAAAAAAAGCGAAACTAATAAGGTTACGTTTTTTCCCTTTAGGTACGGAACCTTAAAAAGAGGAAAAAATCAAAAAATCTCTGTGAAACTTGCTTAAAAGTAAAATTTAAACGCTTTTTCATTATAAACTTATGTCAAAGTTTACCTAAAATAAAATGTTCATATACTAGATAATAAAAGAAAACAGCCCATCGGACGTGTATGTAAGAATTTTCGCATATCCGAATGTATTCACTCATTTTGATATTGCCTCGAGTATTGCCTGTACTAATAATAAATTTGTGGTCTCGAAATTTGTATATAGCCATTGTGAGCTACTAAATTTTAAAGTCGAAACTATTATTTTAAGCTTCTTAATAAAATGGCGTAAATTTTTGCAATTTTTCAGACGTATCCCTGCTACATATAACATGTAAAATTCTATCGACGTATTAACGTCTTCAATCGCCACTTACCAGTGCGATTTGGGGCCAAAAGATCGATCATAACCTACACTTTCACTCTGGGTAAAAACGAACGAACTTTGAGTCGAGAAACAGCAATCATTTTAGTCTGACTGGGCAACTGTGTATAGATGAGTTCAGCAGAAAATTCTTTCAAATTATCTCCGACTTTTCCGACGTGTTAAGAACTGTCCTGGAATTTTTCTTATTTGGTTTAAAACATATAAAGGATAATTATTTTCTTCCATTGAAAGCGCCATTGAACGCCATTGAATTGTTTGACGTTCGAGGTGGCAAAGTGGTAAAAACGTTAAGATATATTTTTTATTAAGTTTTATATATTCTCCCGCTCAATAGACCACCACACTAACCACTGATGCAAAGCGAAAAATAAATTAATAGTTGGTGGATGAAAAAAATATTCAAAAATACACTGTGTGGTAAGTTCCGATCCGACTATGACTTCATAGTTCCAACGACATTTTTGCGATTAAAATGCTTCAGTTATTTCCGTTTTTTTTGTAAGTAAATGTAAGTTGAGCGTCGGTTTGAGGGAACACATGATTATAAATAAATATTGTAGACCGATGTATGTAAAAAAAAAAATAGCTTTATAAATGTCGCACCCGTGAGAACACCACACACTGCCCGTATAGAGCATATTATACTCATTAATAATTTAATATATATAATACTTCTGCGACTACAAAATGTGGACAGTGAGCCTGGCCTTACTTAGTCATTCTTAACCTTTACACTAAATATTTTGCAGGTCACAGTTCACAGTTCATAATATCTAGCGTGGACACTAAATACGATTATTATTTATAAATATCGCGCTGTATATAGTATATTATGTAAATAAATAAAATAAATAGTTGACTCAACAGTTGCGTATAGGTACTAATACCTTAAACCACTCGTTTCGTGGGAGTTTTTGGACGAATCGGAGGCAGATACAATTATATGCCAAGTCCGAACGGCTTATTGAGAACCTCTTTCATGACAGTTAGGTATACGCTCTGATGTTGGTCAGACGTTTGCAAGAGCTGGCGCAGTGAAAAAAATCTTAAGATTTAATTTGTGTTTTTCCTAAGATCGAACCTGAGAACCCTGGCCATTTTCCATTCCATTTTTTTGGATAGTCAATTAAAAAAATATATCTCACCCCTATTTGTAGACTCACTAGTTTGTGGATACATTTTATTATCATTCAAGCAATAGTTTGTTTAAAAAAAACTATACATCAAAATGTCACTCAACTTAAAAAAAATCCATTTCACTAATTTTTTATCAGAAAGATACATATCAACAAATGAAAACACTAAATATAGCAGATTACCTAGATGTCCTTATCTAAAGAACATGCAACCATGCATACATACACGAGTATGTGCCTACGCAGAGAACAATTCGAAAACAATTTGAACGATAAGCTAATAAATAGCAGATTATTCATTAACGATCGCTCTGGGAGGCACTGAAAACGAAACACGGTGACTTTTGCAGTTAATTCACCACAAGTTGCCAATTGTTTGACTACGGTGCTGGGTATTATTGCACACTTCAATGCAAAAAAAAAAACAAAAGTTTCTCAGTCACAATAAAAAAATAATAATAAATGTGTCGCCATAACACTGCATCGATGTACATACACCGTCTGTGTCAATTTCATTCTGTTGAAGGGAACTTTTTGCTGATTAAGCCAATTGCCAATATCGGTGAAAACTGATTTATATGTTTTTTTTAATAGGTATGTATATTCTTAGTTGGACATTGGACTTTTGGCTGAAACTAGCCGTGTTCTTGCAAGCCTTAGGGATAGTACAGTAACATTGGGCCTTACCAATAACCATTCATTGTTATTTTCGACTGTAAATTTTAGTAGTGGCTACATTTTCCATACAAATTTCGAAATTGTGAGCTTCCGTAAATTTAAAGTCGAGACTAAAATTTGTTATTATCACCTAGAGGCCAATGGAATGCGGGCAATGTTAGCTTTTTGGAACGATGCTAAAACTTTATCCAGACATTTCATTTAGTTTCAATTGATTTAGCTTGAAACTTTAATACATTTTATAAATACAGAAATTCTGATTTCAAAATGCATTTTTTATTTTCAGGAATTAAAAGAAAATAGACAGAGCGCCGTACTAATAACCAATTTTAGGCTCGACTTTAAATTTACGGAAGCTCACAATTGCAAAATTTGTATGGAAAATATAGCCACTGTGAACTACTAAAATTTTGAGTCGAAACTAAAAATGTTTATTGGTAAGGCCCAGAGTATAGAGTAGTGTTTTCCAGAAATGAAAATAATACCCACTGATCCATTGAAACCGAATACAACGATTTCGCTGTGATTAAAAAGAGGGTTCCATACAATTTTTAATTTTATAAACAAAATATGTACATCTACACTGCAATAACAATTTGTTTCTTTGTTTGCTGCGTGTTAAGTGGAAATTGGAAATGTTTTGTTTAAAACCACTTAACAAATAATACATGTTATTTGATTGGACATAAAACTACAATTTTATTCTAGGCCCAAGTTGTAGCCATAGGTACGTAAAACGAAACCGTAAAAATGTTCTTTTGCTTCTTCGACCCCTTAGACCTAATGGTTGAACTCAATCTTGGTCTTAAAATGCTGCTTTTGAATTATAAAATTAGTTTATAAAAAAAAAAAACAAATAAGCAAATAATCTTTAAATTTTCTAGAAAAATAATTTATTCATTTTCCATACGAAAAACTTTTCCAACCAAATTCACAGTTGATTAAAGAAAAATCCAAATCATTGCACTGAAATATTTCATTCCTTTACTGTTCCATCTGTCAGAAATTGTTTTTCTGATGGCATCCAATCAGTGGTGCTATATTCGTTGAATTGATTTTCATATGGAAAGCGTTTTCTGACGCATTCTTTGCTAGTATGTATGAAAAAAAACTCATTTTCACACTGTTCCAACTGTTTCGGTTGCATTTTACGTATGGCTATAGCTGAGGCCTTATTTTGAATGCTCTAATGCAGCGTTTCCCAAATGGTGTTCCGCGGACCCCTGGGGTTCCGTTGAAGGGTCAAAGGGGTTCCGTAGAAAAAACATAATCGTGCCGTCGCGTCACTTACACAAAAGAAAACAAACACATAAACAGACTGGACGCAGCTCCAGACCTTCGCATTCAGTTGTCGGACATTAAGCCTTATATTTTAAAAAATTGCATTCTTCACATAAAAAAGTTACAACATATTTTTTGTTGTACAATAAATGTTTCATAAAACTTAAAATAATTATTTTTATATCATTTATTCTTTATTTTCTTGTCAAACCTAAAAATATCCAAAACCGCACTCCAAGGAACGATGTTTTCTGTTAACATCAATAAAAAAAGTTGATCATTTAGTGTTCCGTGGCCGAAAAAAATTGGGAACCTCTGCTCTAATGGTAGAACCAAACAGAAACTATCGTTTTAGAACGGTTTGAAAAATGCTGATTTTATTTAGAGCTGCTTGCATATTTTTTTCAATTAAGAGAAATAAGCTTCTGCCATTCCGGTACTAAAAGGTGGAGGACAAGTTTATGAAATTATTTCCGGAACAGATTTGAGAATGGTGCACCCCAGATGACTATACTGGCGTTTTGTTTTTGTTCGCTTTGAAATAACATCCGAATCCGAAAATGTTTGCAATTTAACAGCTGACCCTATACGAAATAAGGCGAGATTTTATTTTCGTCCAAGTTTGACAAACTTTTGCTTTACTGTTTTTTTTTCGTTAAAACCTAGGTTATAGTCGACCGGATTAAGTAAATTAAATGTAGGTACTACAACACAAATGTTTCACCATTTTAAACTGGAAGCCCTAATTTAATTAAAACTTTTCATACTCAAGGTGGGCTCAGTGGTTAGTATATGAATATGACTACTAAGCGAAGAGGTTTCTTGTTCAACCCCGCGATTTCCTTTTATTCGTTTCAAAAATAAAACAACTCACGCACCTAGACAAGTGCCGGTGGTTACGAGAAGCTCGGCGAAGAGTAATATCCTGCCCAAATTTTAAGTTACATTTCAAAATCGGACAAACCTGTATTCTCATATACCTGGGATGGGACCTATCTACCTATCAAGAATAAATACTTTAGGTAATATAGCCAAAGGAAATGAAGGGGACAATGGCAACACAGAAGGTATTTAGATGTGTGTTTATCTAATTTCCACACTAAAGCGCGATCTACTCCTCGAGGAATATGAATATGAATATAAACAAGAAAAAAAAAATTAACCAACAAAATATAGGTACCTACATTCTACATAAATACGATTGTGTGTGCACGAATGAAAAATAAAACATTCCTACCATGGCTGGAGTTATTAAAGCGATGACATCATTCCCGGCTTCTCATCTTCTCTTCCCCACTTAACTACTTCAAGTGCTACTATGAATGGCCGTGCGCCCGTGCCCGTGCAGTGTATACAACAAAAATGAGTATAAGTTTTAACTTTTAAGTATGCGTTTGCGTTAGCGTTCTCCAAATAATAAGTATTGGTAGTTAATTTTTGATCTAGACGGAGACGATACCCTTTTAATTTTGTGTTTTTTTCAACGACAGTTGTAGAAAATAAAAGCAAAACGTGTGCGGAATCCACACAAATAAATAAAGCACTGCATTTTCTTAGTACACAACAGGCAGCACTTTCCAATTAGATTAATCCCTTTCGCTTGACGGGATGATTCGATTTTGAAAAGATTAGGTACCCGAACTATGACAAATGCTTAAAAATACTCAAACAAACAATCCAATGTATTTGGCGGTTTGGACAGGTTTCAAAAACCAGGTCGACCACTTGTGGTTCGGATTGGGATCTCTTTTGTCACCATACGTATAGGGTAGGGAGACATGTTCTTATAATAATACAAAAGAAAATCGAAAAACATTTCGAAGGTAGTGTGTCAGAGGTGGCTCAATAACCCGTCTTGAAGATCACCAAAAGACTTGCTTTCTGATTTGAGACTTTAATTTAGATTTATTGTATGTATAATGTACTTACCTTGCGTTGAGCTTCGGCAGCGAATCCAGACTTTGGGGCACGGTTAGTTGACATTTTGGCGTTGGGGATTATTTGTGTTAAACTTAAGCAAATATAGCAAAACAAAGGTAATTCTTTTTGAACAACTTATCACAGAGCACGTCCTCACACAACGAAAAATTAAAGCTGACTGGTTTGTTCTTCTTTGAAAATCAAAAATGAATGTTAGTTCAGTTTACCAAAGAAAAATAAGCCAAAGCGAGCGAGCGAGAACCGAGAAGCGACACCAAATAAAAACCAAAACAACTTTGAATAAGCTGAACCTGAAAGTTGTGCTTTCCGGTAAAAGTCGTGCGATTTGAGTTGAGTTTGAGTTTCGTTGAGTTAACATTTTGAGAAGTTTTATGTCTCGAATAGTGGTGTGTCTTTTTGGTACGTTTTTTTGTAAAGCTTCGAGATGTGATATAGTGCATTTATCTGGCATCTATCGTATGATTTTTTTAAATTCGCTATGTTTTAAAATGTTTGACATTTAAATTAATGCCTTGTGTCAAACTTTGTTTTTGATATTTGCATAAGCATACATAAATGATATTCATCAATAACTTACTTACATTTTTAGCGTGCGTATTTGTAAATTACATAAACAAAATACTCTCGAGCTATGTAAATAAGTTGGGATTCTGAAAAGTGGTAATCTAACATAAAATGTTATCAACATAAAGAAAGAGAGATTTTTCTTTTCAAAAAAAAAAAATAAATGTAGGTAGGCAACGCATTATAGCCAAGTTGCGCATTCAGAGTTAATTTGTCTGATAATGTTCTTAGGTAATTAAAAAATAATAGTTTTTCTGATTCTATAAACAAAATTTGTACTAGAACGAGCAGATTAAGAGCTGAGTATAGTGGTTATAGTAATAGATGCCGGGTTTTACTGGTAAAATTAAACTGCATGCCAATATGCATATAAATGACCAGAGTCCAATAATCAGAATATTTGTAAAACTGTCAGCATTACCGAGACTGTATATATTTAAGATTAGTGTGACCAAAATATTTATATTGGACTCTTGCTGCTCAATGAAAGTATTTGTTACCTACATATTTTCCAAAGTTGATTGTGGCAAATAAAAAAACCAATTGAATGACTTAACACAAAATTAAATTTACTTAAGCATAAAATAATTCGCACGAGACAAATGGCAGTAAACAGTTTATCGCACAAACAACATACAGAAAAAAAAACACATCAACATATAACAAAAACATTTACGTAAACAAAACTGGAACAACTGGACGAAACCTCAAATTTACACAAACGCAAAAATTAGTACAATACCTAAGATGACCAGACAATTTTTGGTATTACCAAATATATTTATATAGTATTATATATTTAGAAAATCTAACAGTTTTCGGACTTTACGTGTCTCGAGTTTATTTGAGCAGCTGACGTTTATGAAAAGGGAGCCGTAGCCGACAAATCTAGTTTCATGACTTAGTACTAAGGTGACATTTCGTAGGCTAACGTAGGAATAATGGCGTTACCGACCAATCAAGATATTGCGTTCAGGCTACATCTAGTCCAAACCAATCTATTCGTCTTAAGATAACTGGTAACTTTTTGAATGTGCCCAACGCCAACCCAAAACGGTTGGAAAATGTACTACATGAACCCGTTGAAAAAAAAAAAAACTCGAGAGAACGCTTTGAAAACACATTAAGCTCGACCAAAAGCTCGAACCTTTTGAAAAAATATCGTTTGCAATAACTCCCAAAATAGCTTTCGTACGTTTTACTTTGTGATTAGAAAAACAACTTCGCCTGGAACTCCGAGCTCCGATTAAACGAGAAAGCGTTAGCAGACGGAAGTAAGTAACTCGGGCAAAATGAAACAATGGAAAGGACATACTTGGATCTCGGATAAGGGAATAAAAAAAAGGAGATGGGGTAACGAGCGTTGGGGTGAACTAACTCCGATGGAATGCGCGGTAAAGATGTCGTTGGTGGCTGCACAATCCACGCGCCAGATACCAATGATGCATCCCGTGTCCTAACTATAGACCCGAGTGGCGATCATGCAAATAGAATAATGGCAGACTTTGTAAGAGTATGGCATTTTGACAAGAGTTCTCAGTGGAGTTAACTATGCATTAGAGTAGACCTTAACTTTTACCTAACTTAATTTTTTTCATAATCTAAAAGAAATTTCTGATAAAATTCCGCAGAGCAACAGCAAAATAAATTCTTCACCACAATAGATTATCCACCAAAAATGCGCGGTAAAACGGAAAACAGCTTTTCGCCAGTTCGAGTCCGTTTCTCTTAAGTTGTCTGAGCTGACGGTCTTTGGTTTATTTAATTTTTAATACTTACTTTATTACATAGTTTATGGATTATGATGTGGTTGTCTCACCCTCTGCATTACCGTTTTGGAGTAGAGCGTCCTAAGTGTTCAAACATTTGTTATTTATCGAGTTCATGTTGGTATGTCGAAGCCTTTGAGGTAATAAGGAAGTGAAAAGTACTATTTATCGATCTGGAGACTATCTCCAAGTGTAAATCATTTTTGAAAATAGTTATTATCTTACGAATTTATCGAATTCACTTCGGCTAGCTTTCTAGGCTGACCATTTTTTGTTGTTAAAACACTTTGCGAAAAAGTTGTGTCGTTATATTTTGTTTTTATTTATTATAACTTTTAAATACGTTTTTTTTATAATTATGTAAGATTGGGAGAGTTTTAATCATATATAATAATGTTTTACATATGCTTTAACTTAGATATACATATTTTGATTATACATTATATTAAATAACATAAAAGCAATTCTAATTACAATTACCATTGCTTAAACAAATATATTGTAACAGTATTCTTATAAATTAAGATTTGCAAAATAAAATATTTTTAATTTATTTTACTTTATTTTTATGCATATGATGTATCTCTTTTTTCATATCGGATGTGAGGAAAGTACCCATGTATGAAGAAATTCGTGTTTAGTGTTCCAATTAAATTAAACAAATATAAAAGGCATTTGGGTGTAATCTTTTTTTCATCAAATTGTATTTAAAAATAAAAAATAAACTTAGTGCAGACAACATGAAAAAGATGTATTTTATTATTCGCTTTTCTTTTGTTGTTGACAGTATATTTAAACAATTAACAAATTAAACAGTTTATATAAATACATTATACAAGATTATGAACGTTACATTTACTATATACCTTTTGTTTTATATTAAATTAAGACGAATAAAACGTTTGTAGTTTTTTTGTTTTAGAACTTATTCTTATACCACTGAATTAAAACTGGCTAAATTGATTATATTAGTTAAGAGTGGCATAATTGTGTTTATATTTCTATAGGCAAATTTAGTGTGTACGCGGCATTAAGTGCAGATTTTAGCAGTTTTCGTTTGTATATAATAAGTCTAAGAGAGGGCTCTAAACCGAACAAATATTCTTCTGTATACACGTATATTGTTTGTAAAGCATTTCCTCGTATATCTTACTATTGGTATACCTGTTGAATATGATAAGAATAACTAATTAGTACGTTATACGCATAGTTGGTGACGGTACATTTAAAAATAATTTTCATGTTGCCCTTGTATAGTATAGTTAACGTAAAAATTACATACGTAAATATATATAATGTATATATGTAAAAAAAGCTATCAATTTATTATTTTAATCTCGTTCTTTTAGTGTGAAATTATTTCTCAGTTATTATAATTGCAGTAATAATGGAAATATTCAACCAATCAATAACGTGACAAAATTATATTTTTTTTTGTGCTGAATGCTTGAATATTGTAGCAGTTATAATTTTTGCAGGACACTACTTGCAATGGTATCGCAATCACCATCATATCTATCTCATCATTTTCTACGCCATAGAATAATTTTAATAATAGTAATAATATAATAATATTAATAATTTATTGCGTACAATCGAATTAATTAGAGTAGTGAGTAATAATATAAATATATTCTTCTTCTTTTTGTTTTATAATGCAAAAATACATTAGATCTTCCTTCTTGCTGTTTGCCATCTATCTTTTCTTGCTATTTTGCCTTTTGTTTTGTTACTACGCTTTCTTTTTTAATACATACTTTTTTCTCCACATCTCGAGGAGGAACATTTATCATTAATTTAACTATAACTAATTTTTAGCCTTAAGGTCTAGTAACCATCATTTTTACGCACATTTTGAAAACATTCATTCCTCGTCGCTTTAGCCCAAAATATGGTTTTATTTGCTTAGACTCACAGCAACGAAATTTCTGTAAATAAAAAACATTTTTTTTAACGTGTCATTATGAAATTGTAGTTGTATTGTATATTTGTTGCTTTGTCATGCTAGATACATATTTTGTTAGAACTTTAAATAATAGTAGACCCATATGCATGTGTTTACTTGTAATTTTAATGCACGGTACCTATTATCAGACTTATGGTCTAACTTAAGTTCTGCAAACTGACATTCGCGTATTTGTTTATTCATAGCGAACATAGCAAATGATCACTTTTAGAAATGAGAAAATAAGTGTGGACGGTAAATGACAACAACCCTACCTTGATTTTCGTGACTATCAGCATTGACTAGTGTAGTTGTAGTTGCCAATAAGCTATTGTTATTGTTAAAATTCACAGCGTTGTTGATATCTTGTGACTCAATACTAAGATCAATCAGTTGATTCGTTGAGGACACATCTTGCAGAATATTAATGTCACTGAAAACAAACATAATCACAACATTAAAACTGCATTTACTCATGTATATTCAATTACAAACACTTACTTTTTATTATTTATATTCTCAATGTGGCCATTTCCATTCGCCACTGTGTTGTGAAGTATAGCTTCACTACTTGGGAATTCGGGAATTTTACCATTTGTTACGTCAACCAATTGATTTTGCTGCAGGTTTTGCAAATTCTTGGCATTCTCATCAATGATCATAGCGGAAAAACTTTTCATTAATGCGCTTTCTTTGTCAGTGACGGATTGCTCATACATGGCTTGTGAGTTTTGTGGCTCTAATGTGGCGGCACTTTCCAATGACAAATTGGAGTCCACAATGTTTTCCTTAGATTCTGATGTTGCAGTGGGCGTTATTAAAGTTGTCGCAGTCGCTTCGGTTTGGCTTTGGCTGCCATCGTCATTTAATGGTTGGACTTCAGTCACTGGTGTTTGTACTGGAGGGACTACCTTTTCAGCTTTAGAATTATCACTCTCCTGAAATTGTCATCGAATACAAATTTAACAATAAATCATAATAAACTCAAATAAAGCATATACGAGCTAATGACTGTTCTTTTTCAACTAGTTTGTCTTGTCCGCATTCAGTGCTTGCATGGACAAACTACATATCGTCAGGGAACGATGAGTTATGCATGATTACTTGGTCAAACGACAGCGAATTGTTCTTAGAAGAGATGAATCGCTCTGCACTGATGTAGAAAAGTATAGGCGACATTAGTCGAGAACAACTTGCAATTTGGAAAGATCTAACTAGAACATGCAACGTTTACTTGTTGTTAATCCCTCATGGGAGTAGCATCTTTACTGGCATCAACTTAATAATGAAGTTGGAAAACACAATGTTCTTGCTGTACGGGTTTGTACAAACCGTGAACAGCTTCAACCTGGCTATGTCCAGTGTCGTATCAATTACGCCAATCCGGGAAAAGACAAACGAATTTGAAGGTAACTTTTCATGGACTTCATATTATGGTGTTGCCACTCTAATCGCTAAGGATAAGACTGATTTTTAGAGAAAGTTATGTTTGACTTACCTTTACAGGAGTTGAATTGGGCGTATTTGCGGCTCCAGCCTTTCTGGTTCGGGACATAATAGCCTCTACACGCTTTCTTCTTTCTTCACGTTCTTTTTCCTCGCGCTTTAAACGTTCTGCTACCTCAATCTTTTGCTTTTCCGCTTCCTCCTTAGCTTTCTTTTCAGCTTCTTCACGTTCAACCTTTTGCTTTTCTTCTTCCTCACGTTTGAGTCGCTCTTCTTCTTCTCGTTTATTTACTTCCTATAAATAAAATTTAAATTCATAATTTTATTAAAGACTTTGGCATATAAGATAAATCCTACCTCAATAGCTTGTCGCAATCGCTCTTCTTCGGCCTTACGTTGTTCTTGAGCTAAACGAAGAGCTTCTTCCTCAAACTTGCGCTCTCTTTCGGCTTCTTCTTCTTGGCGTTTGATTTCAGCCAAACGCTCAGCTTCAATGCGTTGACGTTCGATCTCAGCTTGGCGTTCAGCTTCCTCTCGGGCAAGTCTGCGTCGTTCAGCCAATGCTGCCTTTGCCTCTTCCTCTGTAGTGATCTTGGATTTGGCAATCATAGACGCTGACATTTCGTTAAGATCTTGCCTTTCGGGCAAAGTCTGTATATCACGCACAACCGATCCCTCTTTGCTGTTGTTTCCTTCTTTCTTGAACTCTTTCTCACTACCTTGGTCGGCCTTTTCGTCAGCTAGTTCGACTTCAATAGGATTGGAAATCACTGTTGTTACATTCGATTTCGTTTCTGTATCCACATCCGAAGGAGAACTGTCCACTGTAAGTTGTTGGTGTTGTTCAGCTGCTTCCTCTGTCTTTACTACATTGAGGGCATTCTTTTCGTCTTTTGTCTTTGGATTTTCAACTATCATAGACTGAGACATTTCTTTGGGTTTATCCTTGAGTTTCTCTGAACTAGGTGCCTTGGACAGTGACGATTTTGGAGTTTGCACTCCTCTCGGCTGAGAAACATCCTAATAAAATGGAGTTAGATGTGATTGTAATTAAATGGCAACATATTGAACAATTTGTGTGAGAATACCTTCTTTGAGGGAGTTTTCCTCTCAACGCTAGACACACGCGATGATGACGTAGAAGTCGTCATAAGACTCGAACGTTTTGGTGTAGTTTGAATGCTATTTTTTACAGGTGTTCTATTTTTCTCTTTTTGCTTGTTGATTTCTAAATATTAATGAAACACATTTAGTACAATTTTCGAATTAAATAATTTCATTACAAAAAAGATATAATTAAAATACTAGATGCTTGCCTAGAAAAAAAAATACGTAAGGAAATACCCCGCAGTAGAAATTCCATAAGCCTAGGGGATGTCGTTTTAAGCAAGCAGAGAGCGTAAATGAGAATAAGATAACCCACTCACCGCTGCTACAGTTTGACACATTTTGTCACATAGATGCAGGAATGTGCAATCGATCGACGGAATAGCATATGAATAGACCATGCACTAAACATTCCATTTTATTCCTTGGAAAGCCGATTTACTTCTGTCTTTTTTTATAAAGTTTTCACATTTTTCTTTTATTTTTTAACTTTGACTTCTCTATAAATAAAGATGTTCTTTCCCAAATTAAGTGGAATGAAGTTGAAATGAGCTAAAGCTTGTTAGCCAATAAATTTGACTTAAAACAACATTTAACGATTTCTCGGATAAATAGTCGATTCCGAATTCGAAGTTTCCATGCTGTTCATAGTGGCGGTAGTCCCAGAAAAACCACGACTCCCCAGCATAAACTGGCATATCAAAAAATTCATTAAATCCAGAAACCTCAATTAGGATGATCTGGCGAAGAGTGTTTAGTGGTGGATTGCAAAAAAAGCGATTTATTGCTCAAAGACATCGACGTCCAACACTCGGATTGCAAAGAAACATTTAAACTTGAATGTGGCAAAATGAAGGCCAGTGATCCTCTCTGATAAGTTTAAACTTAACTAGAAGGCCCTTAACGGTAGTACGAAGGTTAAAAGGGACTAAACGTCCGTTTTGTTTTAGATCTTTGCATTTACCGGAACATCATTTAAAATGAAATGCTTACTCATTCTAAAGAGGATATAAATGACGTTGAAGGATTTTCGTAAATGATAACAACCCTAACACAGTCCAAAACTTAATAGAAATGGTTTAATAAGAGCCAATTAACAGTCATAAAGTGGTCAAAATAACCTCCTGATCTCAACCCCACATAAAATATATAGAAACTTGTAGATCAGTGAACTTGATCGTACGAAATGCTTTAATTTAGACTTTCTACTGGAACCCATTCAAAATGCTGGGAGCAAAATAGCGAACACCATGCCGCAACGGTTTGCAAGCAGTAATTACGGACAAGGGTCATCCTATCTGGCAAACCTCACTGATATCTCACAAGTCACAAAGCCCTCACAAGATAAGGTAAAATTGATTTGTGAGGTTTCCGTTTTCTGGCAGAAAGGAGGGAAGAAATCATCCTCACAAGAGCTTGTGACTTGTGAGGCCTCCCAACGGCAGGTTCGGGCTGTTAGTTTGTCCATCTTTTCAAGCACTGTATTAAACCGACGAAAAAACAATTCATCAAGTGTCTCGACTTTAAAATTTGTGAGCAATAGTACCAACGGCTGTAGCTATAGCTATAGACATAGTAGTCCCAGTTTGTTTATCACTCTCCCATTGACCTGACAATGCGGTCAAACTTAAACAAAGAATACTCTAAATAGACCATACTCAACCAATTAATAGCTGAAAAGCAGTAGAACAAAGAACACGGTAAGAAGATCTAACGAGTTCGTGTCTTAATAATGTACGAATTACCAAATATATCCCTCCAAACTGTCATATAAATGACAAAAAAAAAAAAATTATTTCGTTGCCCATCTCCGTTTCAATTCGCGAAAAAGTATAACGAGCAATTAACTTAACTCTCTCTCTTTCTTTATATCACTTGATTCTAACCCAAAGTGTATGTTGCATTATAGCGTAATAAATTGTTCTAGAAAGCGGTACATGGCGGCTAAAATGATGATACATACATAAGTAGCAAAATAGGTATAATTATACGTGTCAAGTGCTTTGCTGCATAAAGGTATAAAGAAAATAGATAACAAAACTGGAAAGGTTTTTTTTTCTACTTCTAAGTCCTAACGAACCCCACGTTCTCGCAAGACATTAATAAATAAAAATTGAAATTAAAATAAAACTGACCGTCCAACGATACGCCTGTTCCTGCGATACTAGCTGGCCTTGGCTTCCGTGGTGTTGTTGCAGAACGTCTGTGCACGTATCCAGAAATAGACATAGTTGTGGATGTTGACATTGCACTTCCCGGTCTTGAAGTGTTGATGCTTCCGCCTGGTGTAACATCACCAGATCGAGAACCTGTTGAATTTTGTAAAAATATTTAACACATTTTCATAGGCAATCAAACAATCAATCAATCAATCGATAGCTCATAATGATTAACCAACTCCGTATCTTGTCTATGGAACAATGTTAAATGAATTGAAATGAAAAATTAAATAATTTAAAATAAGTGTAAATTACCATCACCTGCAAAAACATGAAAAATAAAAGAAAAAAGAAAAACCAAAAGGTAGCCCAAACGAAGAAGAAAATGCAAATCAATTATCAACAAACAATGAAAATCAGTGGAAAATAACGAAAATAATAATAATTAGCCACATGATAGATGTGTTAGTGGTGAGCGTTGTGCATTTGAAACGTCTGCTCTGATTCCTGGGCGACATAACCTAAGCATTACAGCATTTCTACATTGTAAACATAGCGAGAATAGCCAACAAATCAAATTCATCTAGACTGAAAAGTAAAGCAATTTATCCAACGGAAAAAGTCAGCAAGCAGATGTATTTAAAAAGAAAAGAGACTGCTTTCCCAAAAAATAAAATAAACAAAATGAAAACCAAATGAGTAAATATAAAGTGTATAAATCGATTGTTTGTATCCATGTTTACTTGGAGTTTGTATTCGATTGGATTTTTAAATGGAAAGCACACACACCTGTTGTTGCACTAGTCTGGGTGGCATTTCTGTCATACTTTGAGTGGCGTGTTAGATATTTTTTAGTTGCGGCAGCATTGCGTACAGTTAGTTGAGTCATACTCTTGCAAGCGTCCATTTTGCTCAATGGACGGAAGGTAGATCCAACTGAATCAATATGCTTCGAATGATTTTGCTTCGTTTGTCCAGACGATACTAAGTGGGTCATGCTGCGAGACATATTTTTACGGCTTCCGCTGTTGTGGTGGCCTTTTTTCGCTGCAACGTTGGAAGAATCAAGCGACTCGGTTTCCATCAGCATTTCTAACTGATGCTGTCGTTCGCGTTCGATAATGGCGCGAATATGTTCGCCATTTCGACGAATCGGTTGCGCCAGCTGATCTAAACGATTCATAGAAAAGGCACGTCCTTTTCCACCACATGTATTTACATTTTTTGTTTTGTTTTATATTTGGTTGGTTGTTTCACCGATAGTTGGCCAAGAGGTTTGCGTTGATTTTTGTTTACACAAAGTTGTTATGAATGAATGATAAATGAGGGAAATTTTTGTTTAAAATAATATAATATAAAATAAAATCACTAAGAATAGACAAGCCAAATTGCATTAAAAACTCTAGCAAAAGCATTCAGAACAATTATTATTATTTAGATCATCATCAATATCAATTGGAAATAAAGGAGGTATGCGCTTTTTAGGGAATCTAACAGAGAACAAATAAGTTGCTGATACTACTTCAGATCTGGTTTGATCTTATTGCTATTTTCACCTTTTTATATATAGAAACAAACGAAAATAGTTCGATGATGAGATATAGCTGAAGTAGGGGAAGAGTGTGTGTATTTTTGGATAGCTTACCTGGCGTTCTGGGAGTGTTGCTTAAAGAAGATTTTGATCCGTAGTGAATGTCCCTCGGGCTAGGGATTGTTGGCATAAGATCTGTTTTTCTCCTTGCCACACTTCGAAAGGCAATCTGAGCCGTATCGACGTTATCTTCTGTAATGTGGTTTTGCTTGTGTTATAGTATATTTTGTTCTTATTGTTTACGAAAAATTAATGTCAATTCTTAAAACTTGTAAGAGCTCGAAAAACAAAAACAAAACTAGCTTCATTAGATCGGCATGCGTTTCTTTTCTAGACTGCGCTGTTTAATGCAATTGTATGTTTGTTAATATGTATTTAAGTTAAAGCTAAAGAACTGGTCTGAAATCCTGATTGTCGATGATGCAAATTCTAAAGAGAGAAATGTTCTAAACGATACAGCATCGTATGAAGGTGGGCGTTAAATGTTTAGCTTCAATTGAAAGCAGCATGGAAAACAACTTTCTTATTAAAATGAATCTCATCACAAGAGTCAAAGAGTGTAGGAGCTTCTTTGTTTCTTTTGAATAGGGGTTAAGTTAGGTCATAAAGGTCATAAGTATTTCGCTGGAGTGCTTGTGTTGTGTAGTTTGCGTCGAGCTTAGACTAACATCAGCGATCTAACTCTTTCTATGCCAATTTAAAATTTTTAAAAGTTCAATCATTTAGTTTTATTTTATAAAAGAAGACAGTAAGAATTGACTTTAATCTTATCAAGATTTATGCATTTTTTAACAGCTTAGTTATTTTAGCGTTTGAACTTCCTCCACGACATTTATTTATCGGCCAGAAACAAGTACACTTTTCTTCCCTTGCATGAACTTTAATATGCAACAACACTAATGCACAACGACGTCTTGCATAACAAATTAGTTCTGTCTTCAATCTGAACGCTAAAGCAAAAGTTCGGGTGAAAAACATGCCACCGCTGCTGAACTTCTGTCCCTTTATCTGAAACTGATTCCTCGGTCAAACTTAAGAGGTATAAAAAAAACAAAAGTCACCGAAACATTTTTTACTACTAGATGGGACTACTTTAGAATCACAAACTATTTTTTATATTTTTGACTGACACATATTTAGACGCATTACTTTGGTTGCGGACATAAATGCAACTTATTATTTAATTTGTATTTTGTAAGCCAAGCAAGCGATACAAACAGCTAAGTCATCGAATGTTGCTATCCGAAACAGAAATCCGTATAAAATCCATGTCACTCTGAAGCATAACACTTTCCGCCATGTCCATACATACGAATTTAAAGTATTAACTAAGAAAACTAAGTACAGTAATAAATTTCTTCTTTGTGCCACTAAGATTCTCTTTTTTTAAATAATCGCAAGAACGCCACATCACTCATTGCACACTCATGCACACAAATGCTTAAAAAATCAAAGTTATTTCCATCATGCACTTAGACGAAGATTAATTCAGAATAAAAGATAATCATCACGATGCGGGCAAAAACATAAAGGTATAAATTTGTCATTATTGATTATTTTTTTTGGTTCGATTAGTTTTGAAAACAAAAGAAGTGTCTGGTGTCGCTTTTTACAACACACCACCCTCACCCTTGAAGATATTTTTGGAATACTGTCTACGAGGAGCAGGAGTATGTGTCGTGGCGGTAGTAGTAGGGGGCTCGCCTATGTTTATTTCACTTCCAACAATGGATAAGGAGAACCTTTTGGGAGGCTCATCATTTGAATATCCCCAATTAAAAACTTCGTACATAGATGATGACTTACGACGATGATCTAAATGTGGATAGGTAGTAGTAGTAGTAGAAGTAGAGTATATTTGTTGTGTGCGTGCATTAAATAACATAACAATTAACACTTCATTCAAACAATATTACATATCGTGTTTTTTTTTGTTTTGCTTTTCGCTTATAACCAGTTTACATAATTTTTTTTGTATTTTATCTTCCTTTAAAAAAAAATAAAAATGTGTTCCTTCTTGGTGAAACAAGTGAATTTGCGAATTAAACGAATAAAGACGAAAACGTACTTGAAATAAACATTAAGTATACCAAAAGAAAAATTCAACAAAGGTGTGTAATGAAAATAATTAAATCAAAATTCTGGTAAATAAATTGTTTGAGAAGAACGTATGATTAGGGTATAAACTAATATTGCCGTAAATTAAGTGATACCGAATGTTACTGATTCGCTTACCGTCATGTCGATCTGCTCCACTGGCTGATGTTGCTCGCTTTTTTGAACCGTCCGCAAGCTCCCTCTCGGAACTTCGACGAGAGAGTGAAGCACCAGTATAAGCAACATTTGTTATAGATGTTGACCTGTAATGTGTGTTGTTGACCACAAGTAAATGGAAAAGAATAATGGAAAAAAGAAAAACTAGTATGAGTCTAATGTGAGTGATGCGGTCATTATCTATGTTTGGGAATATGGAAAAAAGGTTGTGTACACCTCAAAGCGAACTTTACGAACTTTAAGAGGAAAAGAAAGACATAAAATAAATAAATTCAAGAATACCGTCGATGGCCCCAATAAATGCTGGGCGAAACCGTTCCAAAATCTGCGGGCTCCAATAGGCGAGGTGTTGACGAACCAAAAGCAAAGCCAATTGAATTTCTTTCGCGTTTCTTCGTCTCCAATCTGGCCTCTCTCTCCTAGTTGTGCAATGAAAGTAAAAGTGAGTTATGAGCACGCAATATTAATGTGCAATTGCTTGGTAATTATCTTTTCTTTTCGGTCTTCTACAAAATCTCTTCGTGAATAATTTACCTGATTTTTTCTTAAGATGTAGTCGCGACGCTCTTTTTCTGCTTCAATGATTGCTTTTTTCCTTTCTTCGACCTGTTGCCGCTTTTCGGTGTCGCGGAGCCTTATCTCCTCAATACGACGTTTCCTTTCTTCTTCTTTTTGCTCCCGATATTTTTGTGCAGCTTCAGCTTGAGCTTTGAGCTCTTCAATTTTCTTTTGTCTTTCTTCATTTTGTCGCTCTTTTGCCAATCGCAGTTTTTCGTCACGGTCTCTGGCAACTGTGGAAAAAGACACATTATTGCTTGGTTAAAGAACTTTATCAGTGTGAATTTTTTTAATTAGGTGAGTTTTCATTTTATGTGAGATGCGAACGAGGAGATACACGAATTAAATGATAGAAACGCGATTAAAGGTAGATTGTGTGCGTTCGGTTACTTGCACATTTGCTTAGTAAATTAAATGATATTTATAATTACATTTGAATCAAGCTTTTTTTAAGCGAAAATAATACATCGACACGCTTTTGTAATAAATTGTTATATTCAAATTAAATGGACAAAAAGCTTTTCACGGTAGCGATAGAAACATTTTATTCTCTCTAAGAAAAAATCATAAAGAAGTTTGTCAGGTTTTCATGTTTCCTCGTAATTAAACGAATGTATACGACGAATGAGTTTTGTAACTATTTAAAGCTAGATTCATGTGGCACTCATATTTATAACCGAATGAAGCAAAATTAATAGCAAAATAGTGTAAACAGAGTGGAAAGTTTTGTTTTTTTTTAAATTGAAAGCTTTCGGCAAATTTTGTTCTGCCAAATTCTCCAGCTACTTTCATTTATTTATAGGAAATCACCCCTATCGAGGTATCCGTACGGAACGGAATTTTCTCCGCTTTGTACGAAATCGGAAAAATACCATTCGAGATATCAGTTCCGATTCAACTTTCGGAAAAATTCTTAGATGGTATATAGCGCACCTTGCCGCATTGCGTGGAACCGCGTTATTCCACTTACTAGTGAACGCGTTTATATGTTTCATTTATTTTGTTTCGAAACGGATACTTCGAACGCAATTTGAGTTCCGATCAGATTTCACTTTTGAATCGGATTTTTTTCCGAACGGATACCTCGATAGGGTTGAATATTTCAGAAAATTTTAACTCCTTCAAAAAAAGATAGACTTCCAAAATATGAAATCCTGTCTTAATACGTAAAAACAAAACCTCAATATCCGTTTCTTTTAAACGGACCTAAAAACAAGTTTCAGCAAAAAATATCGAATGCAAGATCTATCAGTACCTCTACTATAGGTATGTCCTTATATTGCACAAAAAGCATAGATTTTAATAAAATTGTAAGATTAATCCCGGTAAGGGATGAAGATAAACTGAAGTGGGAAGACACCAGATTAGAAGGGGGTAAGACTCAAAACTAACTGTTGTAGTGTTGGTGAAATTATGTAGAATGAATTTGATGCCTGCAATCTGCAATTGTCAAAAGATCATCAAAGAACGATAAAAATAAGCTTTTTGATTAAAAAAATGTTGCCAGGTCGAAGAATGTGGTCTATGAATGTGTCTAATAGAACATGGAAACGTCACTTGCTCTTTTTCGGTTGATATTCGTGCGATTGGAATACACTTTTCTATGGTTAAACTTTAAATTCAATAACTTTAAATTTGCGCCCCAATTGATTTCTAAACATTTGTACATAAATAATTAACAAAAAAGATCCACCCGATGCAATGCGTTTCTTTGCAGTTGACAAATTTCACGAACATGTAAACAAACTCCACAAGCTGTTAAACTCAAACGCATTTGGATTGGTAAATCTGAAGCAACTCTGAGAAAAAATCCAGATTCGTAAAAGTGCTCTGAAATCGAAAAAAGGTTGCTTTTTTCGTACCAAATGGAACATCAAAAGTGACCAAGAGCAAAAAAAGTGCACAATCGAATACCGCCAGTGATGCCAGATTGCAAGATATATCTTCTTTTTTTTAAGATGTTTGAGCTCCAAAATATGTACAAGACTTTTTACCTTGAAATCATCAAATTTCAAATCAAAAAAATTAATTTTTGATATCAAGAACTTTTTAAATCTAGCACATTAAAAGAACATTTTCTATTGCAGAAAACCGTTTTCTATTAATTCAATTATTATATATAATGTTAGTCGAACAAAGCCCATGCACAATTTCTATCTCAATAACGTTTTCATCAACTCTAAGAAAACATGAATTTTAACGAATTTGATAAAATAACTGACGTAACGTGTTTTTGGAAAAATGGTTTCGTATGTACTGAAAAGATTGTTGAAATTTGTATCTTTACAAAGGATTTGTTGAGCTTTATTTAACCAAAATTCTATGATCTTGATATAGGTAAGCAATGCAATTCTAAGTCAATTTAATTCGAATATGTTCCAAAATTTCAAAAAGCATTTACATTAATTTATGACCAAAGTTGGGCCGTGAATTGCAAGCGTATTGGCCAAAGATAATAGAATACAGATTTATATATATAGCTTTCCAGTGGAAAGGCGGCTGCCTACAAGTTTATGAAGTCACGCACATTTGCTCATTTCTTTCCTAGTATATGTGAGTGCAAGAATTCCCTGTTCCGAAATGTGTATTTCACTGTTTTTTTTTTATTCTAATCGAAGTCTTAACAAAAACCAAATAAGTTCAATACGAAACACAAAACAATTGAACAGCGCGATGCCCATAAAACCAAAAGGAATGGTGGCCGTCCATTATCAACATGTTTTCTTTTAAGTCACACGTATTCACAGACAGGGATTGAAATTACAAAAACAACAATGTAAACAAATGTGTTTTGGGGGGACGAAAAATATCCATTTCTTTTAATCATTCATCTCTGTTATTGGCTGTCATCTGTCAAATATGTACTTGTTGGAAAGTGTTGCCAGTGCGAAAAACAAATCTAAAAACGGCTATTATTAACCATCTATTCCTCACTGGCTGTTTATTGTAATCCGTTTAACTTTAATATTTGTTTTTATCAAAGGGATGTTAAAAAAGGATGTCAGAATAAAGTATGTAACAAAAAGCCTGTTGCTAAGCTTTCGTCCGTATATGTTAACTTTTTGAAAGCATAATTTACCATAAAATGTTATCGTATTAAAGCGTCAATAAACTGCACACGTGTTTAGGGAATGTACCGACCAGTGATGGACAGCAAATATATGAAAGCTTCACATTTCAGAATTAGTTGGCATACCAAGCTATTATATGTATATACATACGTACATTTATGTAATAAATGAGCGTGCACTTGCTCAGAGCATAGGTCACTACAGGGCATAGCTATTCTAAAAAAGTTTCTCAATAACCAATCACGAAGTATTGTTTTTTTTGTTTCGCAAGCTTCTACCTGAACGGCATACCGACCTTGACTTGTCGGCTATCCCTCCATAAAAGTCAATTGAAAGAAAACCTGTTCACGTGACCAATCTAGGCCAATAAAAATTGAAGCGCATCAAGTCACCCAGCTGTCAGACTTACAAAACTAGATTCTTGAACGTCCTCAGAGGTACGGTGGTATTCTTCCTAAGAAACACGACCCAAATGTTTAGATTGGGCAACAAAGAAAATAAAGCGGAGTACTTTAAGTGGGGTGACTTCGGAGGAAATTTGTGTTTCCAAATGATTCTGTTTTTTAGATTGAAAAAAAAAAAACACACGGGAGAAAGCGTTCAGAATGCTTTGTGACGATTCTCCGAAGCAAGAAACATGGGAAAACATTTCTGATGCGATTGAACCGTTTAAATGATAAAGTGAAAACCGGCTGATCCGCAACTAAAAAATCCTGCTTACGAGAGTTTTGGGAAGTTAGGAATTGCCTGATTGACTTCATCCTGGCGGTGTCCTGTGAGAAATGAGTTTTAGAAGTCTAGCATGTCCCTTCAAAAGGAGAATTCCCACAAAGAGCTGCTGGATTAAAACAAGGGTATGTCGCTCCAGGTTGAGGGTTGTGTGTGGGGTGAAATGCCAAACAATACGTACAAAAAGGAAGTTGAAATAGGGATTTACTGTTGAGAACCTACCCTAGACTGCTTCAAAGCATAAATAACAGCAGCCCAGGATATGTTCTGTTTCACTTCGCTACCTGATTTCATGCTGAAAGTGTCCAGGCAAATACAGCACCTGACAAAGGAGAACTGCAGCTAAGTTGAGTTTAGTGCTAAAACGTACTAGTTTGTGGTCGAACTAAAAAGCGACGAAAGGCGAATTCCCAAGGGTGTTTAATAATTGTAGCGCGGAGGATCTTCAATTACTGCGAAGCTCAATCGTACCAACATCCAAGGAGCTACGGCAAGATCAAAATCCAACAAGGACGGAGAACATAAAGCAAATCATTCGTCCTTGGCCATTGTTACAGAAGGAAATCGTTCGTGTAAACGAAAGCGTTTGAACGTTTGAATAGTGTGACTCAAAGAGATTTATAAATTAATGAGTCACAAAACCAGAAACTACCAGGTGTTGAGTCCTATTTTTTGGGCAAACGTTTTGTATAAAATTAATTTTTTCAAGATGGAGTAACCCTAACAGCTGTCTGACTTGATGTATCTCAGTTTTGATTGGCTTATGGCGTTTTTCATGGAAGATCCGAGAGAATTGTCCAGTTGGAGCACTTTTACAATAGTGGTAGACACCAGATGCAAAACATATGTGAGATTTGGTTTTCTGTTGCTACATTTCAATCTGATATTTTGCTAGTGTGTGTTAGTGAGTTAAGGGCAATTCTTTAAAAATATTCCGGACACTTTTGTCGTGTTAAGAATTGACCTGAAAGTGCACTCTAGATTTGCTCTTTTCATAGAAAGGGCAATTCTTTTCTTCAATCGAAAACGCCATAAACTTTTGTAAATATAATTGAACGTTTATAACGTAAAGCCTAGTATCCACTTCGTTCCTCCTCATAAAAGATAAATGGTCGCTAAATCACCGCTAGCTGTTTTTTTATTATCAGCTATGATCCATACAGATCATCGATTTACATGCACCTACAAAAACAGCACATGATCCTGCTACTCATCGAGATCACGAATCATGATGTGAAAATTATTTTTACTATTTCCCACTAGGTGGCTTGTTTTATTTTTAAATGTTGGTGTGCCTGTAAACGATAGCTACACAATCACGTTGCCAGACTAAAAAATGGAACACAAAAAATCAATTTATTTTCGAATGAACTCCCCGTCCGTATTCCGAGTTATTTTGTTTTTTCTCGTTCTATAAAGGTATGTCCAGACCAGCCAAAAATTAAAATAAACAATTAAATACCTACATGTTCCAAAAATATTTCTAAAACATTTTGGTTTTTTTTTAATCGATTTAGCCATGTCCGTCTGTCTGTTAAAAGCACGATAGCGCCCAAAGGAATTGACATAGACGAATGAAATTTGGTGAAAGGACTTCTTTTTATCGTCGTCAGGTTGGTATTGAAAGTGGGCTATGTCGTTCAAGTAGTTCTGGTACCTCCCATAAAAAATCAATATTAGGCCCATGTGTCTCTCTGTCTGTTGTTCAATTTTAATTTAGTACTACCTCACATTCCTAAAATTTTGCATGACTTGTTTGCAGTGGAGGGTATCAAAGCATCGGCCAGGCCGATGATAACACTTTTACTTGTTTTATGTAAAAATTGAAGTTAAGAGCTAAACTGCCTCGCTAAATTTTATCTTTGTAGACATTTTTGTATGGGAGATAATATTTAGAGCGAGCAGCATACTAGGCTTAAATAAGACTTTTATTTATGTTTTCCAATAAATACATACAATACATATAGGGTCTTACTAATAAATATATTTAATCACACCAAATATTTTGTACGTCACAGAAAATTTCGCCATTGTGAGTACGTAAAATCTAGCCTGAGCACCAAATACCTACGTATGATTATGAGTATCGCTGATAGAGACAGACTCCGAATACGATCGCGATACTAATGATCATTTGTAGTGTCCAGGCTTAATAATTCGAGCTCACAATGGCGAAATTTTTAATGCAAGATTGCATATTGTGACCTACAAAATATTTAGTGCGAAGGTTAGAAAGCGCTATGTACATTAATTTTAGCAAAATACGGATATCTCCGAAACGGTAAAAAATATCAACAAAATGGTTAAAACATTTTTTGTTTATTTTTCTATGTACAACAGAAAAGGTTTTAACAAAAATTTGCCTAATTTGAAACACAAACAAGTTACAGAGAACGAAATTGGGCTCAAGAAATTATTTGAAATTATTTGACTCATGACACACTATTTGTTCAGACTAGACGAAATATTCACCCTTATTGCGGTTGTCAATTAACAATCGATTGATAGTTGGTAAAATTTATCAATCAATTGATACTTTGGTATTGTATAACTCAATTGATAAAGGTTGTGATTATTGTGACTGAAATTGACTGTTGTGAATAAAATACGCTCTTTGACATTTGCTATCGACAATTATTAGTTTGCTGTGGATATTTTTTGTTTAAATTAGAACAGAATTAAATAAAATTCGGTCGTCTTTATTTGTTTTGTTTTCCTTTAGGCTTGTAATTTGTCCCTCTTGATTTCTATTATTTCGTTTTTTTTGTTTCATATTTTTTCTTTGAATAATATTCAATATTCTTCATGCTTTTTCTTATATTTTGTTGCTAACTATCTTAACCCTGTGTAAAATTGTTCAAATCAGTTAAATTAACTAAAAACTTTACATTAAAACCGTACATTTTATTGCAGTCCTGTACAATTTAATTGTATCAATCAGTTTTTTCCAGTTGAAAGAAATTGATACGAAATGACAGAATAGTCAATGACAATTGACACTCGCAATACCGATTTTTGTATTCACAATCAAAAATTAATAGAAATTGACAATGAATCAACCAATTGACAATCACAATACCGATTTAAGAAATTGGTTGATAAATACCAAATACCAATTGATAATTGACAATTGCAATAGGGGCCATTTACTTAGTCCCCCTGCACTATAACTGTAGATGTTATGGCATGGGACAGCTCGTTTAGGAGGAACGGGGTCTTGCTGTGCAAATGGTATATCCATTAGAAAGACTTCTTTCTAAATAAATATGTCCATAAATACACATCGAAGTCACCAATAGAAGTCTCTGATAACTTTTTTTGTGGTGCCGTTTTGTATTCAAAGCACGGTTTTTGTGCAGGTCTGTAGATAGGCTGAGCTATCAACTGATCGCCGCCTGGTAGTTGTACAACAAACCGTATTTTAACGATGGAAGTATGAATAGTTAAATCAATGCGGTGGGAGGGATAACAGAGCGATGAGATACAGAAGGAAATATAGGACGTTTAAATAAACTCTAACTAACTCATTCCATCGAATGTAGAGGAGAAATGGGGAATGTTTTCAAAAGCCAGTATTGATTCTGTAAGAGATGTTTGTGGAGTGAAAAGGTTTCGTTTGAACAAACTTTACTGGATAAGTTTGGGTAAACTCAGCTAAATCAATTCTTTACTGTACATGGGTGGTGGACGGTATACTGCAGCGCAACCGTGGCGAAGAAAGTTTTGAGAGACCTAAATTGCTCTTGATAATAAGTTGATCATCCTTGGGCCTTCCCAGACTGAACTTTATTAATTTTGTAAGGCCTTTAATGCGGTGACGGAAACAATCAGTTTGCGGATATAACCTGAAAAAATGGGATTCTAGGGTTGTTTTACTGATTTGGCACGCAAAGATGGTACAATGAACATCAGAGCCACATCTCCGAACTCACAGCTCCATGCTCGGGTGGTTAATTCACGTTAAACACATGTCCCCAACTAGGATTACCAGAGGTGCTATTAGACAGGCGTTATTTACGTAGAGTCAGATGGACAACGCTGTATAGAGGAAGGGGACTTCAAACAACTTCGAGTGTGCACTTTGAGAGAGTTGGCCAATGGCCATAGCCCATGATAAAAGGGGCGTTTTGGTCCACCCCGGACTGTAGAGCCACTTGCTGATACGACTCACTCTTTATACCTGCAACTCAGCTTTTTCTTTCGTTGCATCACTCGATCAGTTATAAATCCCTTCTATGTCTGTGTCCTTTTGGGATATTTTTTTAAATAGTGATTTTAAAGTAAAGGACTTTTAACTAGAGCTTCAGGCTAAGTATGGTGAAGAATATAAAACTTAGGGGAGCCAGTGCTGCGGTTGAAGTCGAGTACAGTAAGGTTCGAGTTTACCTTCGCAGCATACAGATTGGTTTATTAGTTACATACGAGGGGCGGTGGACTGGTAGATAGAATAGAAGGGGACACAGTACGATTTCGCGGGCTAATGTTAAAGAAAATAAAGTTGCTTTTTAAGACGACTGGGTGAATGAAACGAGTGCCTGCTGCGTCCCATCATTTCTCACAAAGAATTCAGTTTAATGAGAATTAGACGGTCTCAACAGATGGGTTATATTAGAGGATCCTTCCAAGATAAACCCCGAGAGCAAATTCTGGGTACTTGAACTCGTTGAAAGGGACATTACTTGAGTAGCGTACGCGAGGAGGAATCGAACAAGCGAAAATGTCTCTGAGCAGACGTCACTAAAATAAATATATTTGATCTCCTCTGTACCAATCTCGTGCGATCATTTTTGTTCGCGAATACCCTCCTTAGCTGAGGTCATATTTATATCTACAGAGCAATAGTTGATGTTACAATTTGAAGCAATTTTAGGCATGTGAGGTAGTTTACGTAATTACATTGCACAACCGACAGAGAGACAGATGGGCCTAATATTGATTTTGTATGGGAGGTAGTACCAGAACTACTTGACCGACATAGCCCATTTTCAATACCAACCTGACGACGCTAAAATAAGTCCTTTCACCAAATTTCATTCGCCTATGTCAATTCCCTTCGGCGCTATCGTGCTTTCAACAGACAGACAGACGGACATGGCTAATTCGATTCAGAATGTGATCCTGATTCAGAATATATATACTGTGGCAACACTTAAAAAAGAGTAAAAATGCGATAAAAAATGTTAACGAACGGTGGTGGGGGTGCCGGACGATATTACGAAAGTTAGTTGAGAGTGATCAACGAAAGAAGTAAGACGTATTCAATTTGTAAATTCAAGTGGTTATACTGACTGAGAAATAAAAAAAAACCTGAGAAACGTAAAACGAAGTTCTTGTTTAATTATTTGAGTAGTTTACAATACTTTATGATGTCTCCGGTGACTCCTTCTTGGCGTTACAAATGTAATGACAAAGTGAATATACCTTCCTGTGGAGGTTATACAAATAAAAGGTACGTATAACCAATTAAAACTAAATAAAACGAAGAAGAAAGAAAAAACCGACATGTCGAAACGTCGAGATGACATCAAGTGTCAGCCTGTGAGGGCAGCCTTCGGTAGTTTGTGCAGTTTCTGTAGGTATTTCCATCCAATAGAACATCGAAAATTGCAGCCATCCGGGACAAACTAATCGCAAACTGATATCATCTAAAACTTATATGGGGCTCGCGGCACGTAAACATAACAAGCAACGAAAAAGAAAAGCAGTATCTGAATCTCTAACTAGATTTTTTTTTTTTCGCCAAAATAGTTAAAAAGCAAAAAAGAAATTATTTGGATTCTCAGAAGATGTAAGACCCGATGGCTGGAAATCATTAATCAACGACTAAATAGCACAATAAAAAATATTGGTGTCTCAAATGAATTATTCAAATGTGAAAAACAAATTCTTCTTATGACTTCTTCTGGAACATACGAACACCAGCTTATGATAAGAAGTGAACGGTGAACCCCAAAACGATCACCTCTGTAACAGCAATACAAGGCTTAATATTAAATATATAATTTTTGAATGTCCTACAGTCAAATCGGCAAAAAAAACAACCTGGAACAGCAGATAACCTACCGGAGTTGGTTAGAATCGCCAAGGGAGTAATTATAAATGTGATTGATGAACTCTTATAGCATTATTCTATTTGAATAATATTTATGTAACATTTGAATAGCATTTATTGGCAACTAAAAGCCCTGGTAGCGCTGCTACAAAGTAAAACATTTAGTCCACTTTTGGTTTTAGTTTTATTGTCAATTAATTTTTATTTGTCTCTAGCGTGTAAGGTATCAACTGAATACGACTAAAAACGTCAATCGTGATAGCGCAGCAGAAATACATAGTGAAATCGTATTTCGCCAGTACTAAGTTTCAATATAGGTACATATTCCGACTATCCAATGTAAAGTTTTCTTCCTCCAAAGAAGAATTGGTGCATGCCCAATTAATTTATATCTCTTCCTACCATGTCAAATTGCATAACGCGGGTAGAAAGTAATCCTTCTTTTAACATTTTACCATTCAAAACGGGGTAAGGTATTGGCTTGTCTAATAATTTTTGTTTTAAATTAATACGACGAACGAAATCCTGAGCTATAGTATGAAACGCCACCCCTTACCTAAATGGACAGAGCAATCTTATCCAAAAATCCCACCCTCAAAGTTTTATAACTCTACGATTAGCAGTTTCGACTCTGTGTGTCAGTCAAGAGGACAAACTCTTTTACAGGTCATTAACGAGGATTATATCTGTGGAATGCGTTGCGCAATTATATTTCATTCTGTATATTATGTAGGTTTCTAGTTATTATTTCATAAAATCGATTTACCGAATATGCACAGCATCATTTCGACGGCCTGAAAAAAACAAGCAGTAGAAGGGACCGTACGAAAGTTTTACCTATTATATGTATGTATAAACAAAAACAAAACAAATCGTTACAGAAAAAGCCGGTATCATTATTAATGAGTATTATTTAATATAAAACGGTGTAGGTACATGCTGTATTTTTAGACGTAAACATTTTTTGGCTATCTAGCTATTTATTTGCTTTTATTGTTTGTTTAATATCACAGAAACTGACGTAGTGTGTACTAGTTTTTTTTTCACTACGCTGTTCTACTTCCTCTAATTGAGTCATTTTTTTTTTACTTGAACGCACTAATAGCACTTACGAGAACGACCTTCAGAAGGACATGCGGCGTCTTGAGGTTGTTGTAATGAAATAAATTAAGTAATTTGTTAAGTAGAAACAAATCTCAAACTCAGGTACATCTTGTCTTAATAAAGAACACAAATGTACTCCAGTTGATGTTGTTCATTTATGCAAATAAAAAAAAAATATAATTGAAGTATTTTTCTTAATTCATAGTTAGGCAGGTATACAATTAGCTGCAAGTGCATGCGAGTGGCTTAGTTTGAGTGCACCTGGCACACACACAATATAATGTATACCTTGAATCGAAGTGGAATCGTCTCCAGCTTGAGCAAACCCATGCATTGTCGAACTCGGACATTCCATGGCAGCTACTTAATTGTTTCAGTTGTTGTTTATAGATGTATAAATAGTATATGTATGTGAACAATAAGATAAAAACAAATTTATGCAACAACCATGATACATGATATTACTAAAGCGCTAATCCTTTCGAGCACAATATGATGGAAAGTTTCAGTCACTTACCTTTTCTTTCTACACTCCCTTCGCGGCTTCTATCAGTTGGAGCTATATCTGAAATGAAACCAATTCATATATGCGATTACACACACAAATTACCCCAATAAGGCGTAGTAAAATTGAATTATTATTCATCTGCCCACATAGAAAGCAAATACAATAACTCGTCAGATACAGATATATAGTCAATATGTAAAGCCATACGAAAATTTTCTTGCGCAAAAATTAAAGTAAAATTAAGATTCGAACTAGAACTATAAAGTAACAAAAGCACAAAGAAGATTAATGGAATAACACCTTGAAACACAACTGCGACCCACTACAGAAAACTATCTCGCAATTTTCACCGACTTGGTGCATGGTCGTGTCAAAGTATGCAAACTATGGTAGGAATTGTGCTGCTTTGCCTTCTTCTTTCTTCTTTGCTTTTCAAGTTTCAATGACTTGTAATTGCCGAAAACATGAGACACAATACAATCAATTGAGTTTTCGCGACTTCGATCCGAAACATTTCTCTATGATATGGAAAATTGTTTCAAAAACAGCGATTTACAATCGCAGTTACCATCTATGCGTTAAATATGCTTTTTTTCCATGATAAAAATAATTTTTATACACCTATGTGAAAAAAACGCAAGCAGCAGCGGAGCAGTTTTTTTTTTTCTTTAAGAAATCTGTCAAGGCTGTTTTTCGATCGATTGTTTTCGGGCGATTCGTCTGGGATACGCGCTTTACTTTTGCACCAATATGTTGTGGGAAGATTGAATAATGTTGTTAAGATATAATTGCACCGTTTTTTTTCGTACCTGATTGACTATTTGTAGAAATTAATTGTTCGCCCCCAAGACTCGCCATATTTTCTCACTTTACATCAGTCACTTGGAATTTTTTTAGAACAATATGACGGAGGCACAAGAAAAATCAGCAGTGCAACACCCGTGTACTAAAGATGGTGACGCTACAGTGTCATCTGTGAATGAGCATATGCAATTATTAGTTTAGACCTATTTAAATTGTGGCTGTGTTCAAAGCACGTAATGGCCACGTTACTATTATACAACCTCATTGCTACCTAGTTGAATTCGGAGAAAGTATTTTGCAACTTGTTGGATGACCCTTCCGTGATAGGTTTGCGTATCGTTGGAAATGTACCATAAACCCAAACTGTGTTTCAAACTTGAAGGTGTTTGCGCTTGTTCTGCGCGGCCAAAAAATATTTTTCTTATATAGCGGACGAGTATTTCAATCGCTGTGATATAATTCAGATTTCAGTTGTAATTTGCAAACTATTAATTGAATTGAATGGATTGATGATGATTTATAATCGTCAATAATTATGGCAGAAGGAATCAGCTCATTCTGAAACCTACCGGCGTGCTCGTGGTTTCTCATAAAAAATTAATATGTTATTTGACGTCTAAGACTAAACTGTAATTTTTCTTAAAGCAGTCTTCTTTGCATTTACTTTCGCACTTGTTTCTTTTTTTTAATCGAATTGTATTCAATATTTAATTTGTTTTATTTCTGATCCGACATAGACGTAGTTATTGAAATTTACTACGAGCTTGGCAGCACTGTACTTTTATTTTTAGTCCAGTTTATTTGACATTCTATATAAAACCGCTCATATCATAACAAATTGGCTCACTATATACAGAAAAAGATTTGATTTCTTTACTTTGTAATTATTTTATAATATCTTCATAATGCCTGTCGAACTTGAAAGCATTTCTACAGCTGAAGAACTGAAGCGTAAACATTTGCCATGGTAAATAGATATTTATTTCAACTTAACTTTACTTTATTTATTTTGTAAAACAGGATTGAAAAATACCGGCCTTCGAAATTTGAAGAAATTGTCGGCAACGAGGACACAGTCAGCCGCCTTTCAATATTTGCCACTCAAGGAAATGCACCCAATATTATAATTGCTGTGAGTGAAAAAATTAGGAGAAGAGTTTGTTAGGTTGCTTATACTTAGTATGGGTTCTTTCGATTTCACAGGGTCCACCAGGAGTTGGTAAGACAACAACCATTCAGTGCCTGGCACGCATTCTTCTAGGAGATAGTTACAAGGAAGCTGTGCTTGAGCTGAATGCATCTAATGAGCGAGGTATCGATGTTGTGCGTAACAAAATAAAGATGTTTGCCCAACAGAAGGTCACATTACCTAGAGGTAGACATAAGATTATAATTCTGGACGAGGCAGACAGCATGACTGAAGGAGCACAGCAGGCATTGAGACGCACAATGGAGATCTATAGTAACACGACTCGTTTTGCTTTGGCATGTAACACTAGTGAGAAAATTATTGAGCCGATACAGTCACGTTGTGCCATGCTGCGCTTTAGTAAGCTCTCGGATGCTCAAATTCTAGCCAAGCTGATTGAAGTGTGTCAGAAAGAGAATCTTACATTTGAGGAAGAAGGTTTGGAAGCAATCGTATTTACAGCACAAGGTGACATGCGCCAGGCATTAAACAATCTCCAATCGACCGCCAACGGCTTTGGGAACATAACAGGTCCTAATGTATTCAAAGTGTGCGACGAACCTCATCCTATGCTAATTCAGGATATGCTTGAACACTGCGTACAGAATGACATCCATAAAGCTTACAAAATCCTGGCCAAGTTATGGCGTTTGGGCTACGCTGCTGAAGATGTCATTGGAAATATTTTTCGTGTGTGCAAGCGAATGACATTTGATGAGAAAATTAAATTAGAATTCATCCGCGAAATCGGTATTACACACATGAAAATTGTCGATGGTTTGAATTCTTTGTTGCAACTTACTGGCTTACTGGCCAAACTTTGCGCTGTTTCAGAGAAGAGCTAATTCAGTTTCTTTTTCTAAATACATTGATTAAATTCCTTTAAAAATATTCTACTTCATTTTTGTAATATGGTCTTTTTCGAATGCCTTTTATTTTGGCGTGGTGTGGGATTTGACAGCTAAAATTACTGTATCATGAGAACGTTTTTATTGAAAGAAGGTTGCTACAAGTTTACAAGATCTCTTAATACTCAGTAGCCTTCGCTAGTACACTTGTTCGATATTTCTGGAATCTTAGTACCGTCTAACCTCTAATTCAATGTTCAGTCGTCCTTTTTGCCTCGACCTAACGAAAATCCGGAATTAGAAATCAACGTTAATTTGTTTTCGTGTCGTCATCATCTCATGTCTCCGTTGAACACTGATTTATTTATTGATTACTTTAAATCGATTAAACTAATAATACATTAAGAACACCTAAAACATTGTCCTTTTAATGAAGTCAATTGTAAATGTCTAATTTAGATCGTAGGTGAACGATGATGGTGGCAGTCCTAAATTTCTCTCCAGCTGAAGTATCTGCAATTTATTTCGATGCAATTCCGATTTCAACACTTGCATTTTCAAAAGTTCAATGGAATCACTATGCTCCGGCTTTATACGAGTTTCAGTCATCTCATCATGATTTCTTGCTTGTGGTAGAGTATCCTCATCCTCTAACGGCGGGGTCTTTGGAGTAATCGCAAAATCTTTCATTCGGATTTCATTTCTTTGATCCAGGTATGCTGGTTCCTTTAATGGCGGAGTCTTTGGTGCAAAAGTATTATCATCTAGATCCGAAAGTGTACTCTTCTTTCCTATAGAGTAGGAATCCAGGATTTCAAGAATTGAATTATCGATGACATCAAAAGTAACTGCTTTTCTACCGCATGTGCGGTTCTTATTCCTCTTCGCCTGCGAAAGATAAGTAGAAATATTATTCGCACTTCTTCCTAAGTGTAATTGCACTGACCAGTGTTCGACTTTTCCACAGACCAAAAATATGGTCACGAGCGTAGATCCATCCACGGTCATTTGTTGCTAATCCGACCGATTGTGCCCTTTTCAATACTTTCTTCCACGCTTCCTCTTTCTCCAGTTTTCTTTCTGGATTATTGTGGGAGGAGCTAAGTAACACATTCTAAAAAAGATAAAAAGTGCAAATGAGAGACATTTAAAGAGTAAACACCCAATAAGATTTACTTTATTTTCATTCACCACCCTTAAAATGGATAACTTTTTTTCTTTTATTGCTGCGCGACTCATAGTAAGAGAACAAAAGTAAGAAAGCACAAAAACTGAAAATTGGTTGGTCAGACAGTATACTTATCAATTTAAAAGCAAATATGTAGCTAGGTGCATTAACAAATATCTGATAAATGGCTCATTTATTCTCTTTTGGAGAAATTGTTATCAGATAAATACACTTAGCAAATTTTGGTTTTGGCTATATGGGACTTATCACTTTACATTTGGCATAATCATTGCATTGACATCTTTGAATGAGTTCTGTGTTGTGTTTTGTACACAAACGATACCACGTTTACATTCGGAGTTGAACTCAGGTACCAACGCAGTAGGTATTGAGCTTTTCAGAGTATTATCTTGAGTGTTAGGCAAACGCAGTGGAAAGAACAAATCAATAATTATTGCAATAGGAAAACTGCTTCTGGTTGAATCCGGTCATGTATCCGTTAAAATGTCAAAAAATAATTTACAGTTGCTGTCAGCTGGCTTGTATATTATTTATTATAGGTATTAAGATCCGGAGCGAAATAATTTGTAGTGTTGTTTTTTGCGCATTTGGCACAAATTCATTGGAATTTGGTGAAACATTCATATCAACACTCAGGATAGGTGAGAAAGGCATCATTGAAATAAAAGCCATTTCAGATTTCAGTTTTTTTCATCCTCACACTCTCAACGAAAATATTGAAAATAAAGATTTAAATCGACAGCGCAATGGTGACTTTATTCAATGGCAATTTGGTAGGTGTAACCTTTCTTATTTTTTGAAAATGTTCAACCCAACATATAATTCTCTGTGTCTAAAGTGAAAGCTGCTAAAGCTTCTGCTTCTACTTTTGTGAATAGACATTTTGAAAAAGCTGGCAATTGTTGCTATCGTAATACAAATTGTGTCTGATTCTGAATTATGAATTCATTTCGATGGTCTTTCTGAAATAATTTCTATTTCATTATTTAGTCGAGTTTTTGGTTTTGCCTGTGCCTCAGCTTTCACATTCCTTAGCTCGTTTGCCTTTTGTTTACAAAAATGAGTTTGCAAGATGTGTATATCGTGTCTGCTGCCCGCACTCCGATTGGTATGTATTGAACATTATTTCGTAACCTTTCTTTTTAATTTCGCAAATACCTATTTGCTTTTGATTAGACTTGCAAATTGTCTCAGCCAGAGACACGTTATTAAAAATTATTTCAAAAGGTAATTAGTGCGTTTTTAACATTGAACTTTCTCCTTACGCAGGTAGTTTTAATGGCACAATTTCCAAGTTGAAGGCATCCGACTTAGGCAGCATTGTGATAAAAGAAGTGCTCAAAAGATCTAACGTTCAGCCAAGTGATGTAACCGAAGTGATTGTTGGGCAGGTGAGAAATTGATTAAAATCGTATGAAATCTTTTATTTCATGCATAATTAATATTTTTTTTTTCAGGCGTTAACTGCCGGACAGGGTCAAAATCCAGCTAGACAAGCGTCGATCAAAGCCGGACTACCAGTAGAGGTTCCTTCTTATTGTATTAATATGTTATGTGGATCAGGTTTAAAGTGGGTGCCATAAAATCAATTACCGAGCTGAATAGCATATACCAATGAACTTTACAAATTTTGATTTTCAGGAGCGTTGCATTGGGCTACCAATCAATTCGAACAGGTGATTCATCGGTAGCGGTTTGCGTTGGTCAAGAAAACATGTCATTGGCACCACATCTCATGCACATGCGCCAAGGACTTAAAATGGGGCCGGGCACTTTTCTTGACTCAATGATCCACGATGGTCTCACTGATGCAATATACAATATTCATATGGGTATCACGGCAGAGAACTTAGCTACTCAATATAGTATTAGTCGGGCTGAACAGGATATCTCGGCAGTGAAATCTCAGAATTTGGCTGAGACAGCACAAAAAAATGGTTATTTTCAAAAGGAAATCGTCCCAGTCGAAATCGTCGAACGCAAGGGAACTACAATTTTTGACAAAGATGAATACATTAAACCTGATGTTGCTGTTGAATCATTGCAGAAACTTAGGCCATGTTTTGTAGATGTAAGTATTGGTGTTTTATTGCAAAATCAAGTCCATTATATAAAGCGTGTTGGAGCTGTGTATTTCTCTACAAGTCGAGTAGATTATTATCATAAAATCATTGAGTAAACGAAAGACGGGACCCTTTACAGCTAAAAAAGAAATTAGATTCCATTTAACGATGAGCTCATTAACATTAATTTACAAAAAAAAAACTTGCCCTATTCAGACAAAAAGTTGATTCTAAATGAGATCAAACTACATACTTTATTTACTAGCTCTTTCGATATTATCAGGCATTATAAAAACACAAACAAAACAATTTTTTTTATTACCAGAATGGCACTGTGACACCTGCTAGTGCGTCTGGTATTAATGATTCTGCGTCAGCCGTGCTCTTAATGTCCGGTGCTGAAGTTGAAAAGCGGTCGTTAAAACCTCTCGCAAAAATAATCGCTTGGTCGCAAACGGGTGTTGACCCTAAAGTGATGGGCATTGGACCTGTTACCGCTGTGCAAGCTGTTGTAAGTAAGATTCTATAGCTGCTCGGGAAAATACAAACTATTATATCAAACCAATACTTTTCAGTTGTCCAAAGCTGGCTGGACTACGGATGAAGTGGATCTGTACGAACTAAATGAAGCATTTGCTGCACAGTCGCTTGCTGTATTGAAGTGTCTTCAGATTGACCCGAGTAAAGTAAACGTTAATGGTGGCGCCATCGCCTTAGGCCATCCCATTGGTGCATCGGGCAATCGGATTCTCGTAACATTGCTATATGCTCTGGAACGTACTGGTGGCAAGAAGGGTGTCGCAAGCTTGTGTATTGGTGGGGGTATGGGAATAGCCATGGCTGTTGAATGTATTACTAGTGCGTAACAAAAGAAGGAACACAATACAGTATTTGTAATGCAGTACAGTATTTATAACGTCTGTATGTAAAACAACATATTTATTTACATAACAATCATGCACCATTTTATTTGCATTTTGTACAAAAGTTTTTTCCTTGACTAAAAATTTGTTTATTTATTGAATTTTCTATTTATAAGCGAGTAGCAGAGGCAGAGTTTCAGATAGCATCGTAAACAGTTTTTTTTTTTTTTTAACTTTGCTTAACAGCTGGTGCTGATGGATAGAAGCCGCTCTCATTTTCCATACAAAATTCATGATCGATTGGTTTGCGAGCGGCGTGCTCTAGAGTGGGAACGCACATTTTTGAATATTTAGCTATTATATCTGTCCAGAGAGTCGACTGATTCCCTGTGGAAAAATATGAATTCCAATATGTTGATGCAACCACGTCTTTAAATTCGAAGTTTTCCGGATTATGTGCATCGTCGAGTAAATATTCTGAAAGCATTTCCTCAGACACGGCAACGCTATCAATGTTAGCGAGTGCGACAGGTGCGTATACGTCTTGAATTAAGTTGTCTCCAATGTACAGAGACTTCAATTCGGACGGATCTTTGTACATTTCTCTGGCAAATAGTTTCTGTAGCTGCTCCCAGTTTCCCATTGAGTATACCGAGTTCATCTGAAGATCACCATCGAGTGCGATCGGATTAGTCTCTTTAAAACCTTCAATATTATGAAATGGTCTTGAAGCATGAAAAAACCCCGGTTTCCTGGCAAAACATATGACTACGTCAAACAAATCTCGCCAATTCTCACCCAATGCGTAGGAGGCGGTAAAGTCTGCAAAGTCTACGTGCGATCCGGTCAGCAGAAATAACTTTTTATTTGACGCCTTTAGATCTTTCAACCAGCTGATAACAGTCGGGGGTGTTTTTAGTAAATAACGATCCGGATAGTTCTTCAATTCTTCAAAATATGCACTCTTACCGTTGCTGAAATTTTCCCTTGTGTAAATATTAATTAGGGCCTCTAGGATATCAGGCCAAATTGTATACGGCTGCAACTGGGTATTTTCATTTCGGTTATCTACGTCATCGACAGCACGTGCAAAAACAAGACTAGCGCTGATATCAAAGTAATCCAATAGTGAGCGCATTTTGTCTGCCAACGGACCATTCCAGGCACACAAAGGATCCTCAATAAATTGCATAGACACTGACCACTGTCGTTTCTCACCATAGGTAGCGGAAATCTGTTCGTCACTTAGAGCTTTAGTGCCGTGATTGGCCTTTAAAATCCGTCCATCGCGGCCGAGTTTTAAGATATTTCCACGGTCAGCATCCAGAAAGAGACCCTTCTGTAGAAAGTCTCTATCGATCGAATTTGATAGGGAACCCAATAGCCGATTGGAATATCCTTTACACTCTACTAAATAGCGACTCATCAGCTCATATTCTAAAGGAATCATTTCACCGATATTGTATCTTAAAACAGTCCCGTCAAGGTCAAACCCAATAACATCGTAATCTTTAAAGTTGAATGATTTTGTATTATGCCTCATGATTGTGCTTGCCGAATATCTGGACATATATCTACAAGATGAATTAAACAGATTTGTAAGACTGGTACTGCAAGAATAACTTTTGACGACTGCAGCTGACAGACCACCAAGAGGATACCCTTGAACATTGACAGATTTCCGTAGTGTAGATATAAAGCAGCAGCCGAATAGCCCCTTACGTAATGCGAAGGAACATAAACTTGGCAAAGGAAGGAGAGGAAGTTTGTTTACATGCATGATGTTAAGGAACTGCCTAGAATTACACTACTTTCTGTTGTTTTCGCAAGTGCACTTGATAAACATTTTCAATACTGCTCAATGGATAAAAAAAACAAATCAATTTTGAATGACTTCTTATTACTTTAACAGAGGAGGGATTCGTTTACAAGAGATAGGCAAATTATCAAGTTATTGTACGTCATAAACATCTTAAAATTATTCATAAATATTACGGAGTTCAGCTGGTTCAATAAAACTCCGATTTTTTTCAAATGTCATATGCCAAAAAAAAATACTACGTTTACACGTAGAACTTTTATTTCGGACTCGCACTCTACGTAAATCTTCGCTTACACTCAGCCTAAATATTTATTAAATATTTTCATCCACTTGATTTTTGATAAAAGTGACACGACGTAATCTCTGTCTGGGACATCAATTATTGCTGGCGCGAAGTTGTCAAGTTTTTTTTATTTTTTGATATTGTATTGTAAAAATGTATATAAAAGACAAATAAGTGTGAATAAGTATAAGAGGATATAAAAGAAAAAAAATTTAAAAATAGGTATACTTAAATAATTCAAAAAGTAATTTTGAGCGGACGACATTTTGCTTCTGGATTTGCAAGCTACTTATAGGCTTACGATAAACGCTTTATTTTTACTTTTTCATCTGTTGACTGACAGTACATTGCAATTCCCTATTAGCTTAGGTGGCAATTATCCGAAAGAAAGGATCAGAAAGGAATAATATACTGTTATATAAAATGATTTACATAAAGATAAGACCTCATTTTATTTCGTGACAGAACAGTTTGTGGGTTGATTAAGCGCAATCAACTTTAATAATAAAATCAAAACTTCTCAGGCTGAGAAACCTTAATCCAAATAAAATAAATGAATAACAGGGCTAGCTAAATGAATGTCCTTAAGTTGTCGATATATGGCGTTATTAGTATCGCCCCAAGTTATTAAGAATTGCGTGTTTTATCAGCAGTAAATGAAGCGTACAAGATAAATGCGAACGTGTACACTCCACAGCTATACAGGCGTTTAGGGGCATTTTAGCATTTATAATAAATAAGGCTGCATGCCTGTATTTAATAATCTAAAAAAAAATCGCTTTCAATCTAAAAAAAATACTACGTTAACGCAAATCATCTACAAAGTTTAATGCGGCCTAATATAATTTTAAGAAGATGAGAATTTAAACTTATAGTAACTTAAAACACCAGTTTATTTTTTAAGCGTCTGGTAAAACTCACAACAAATAATTTTCCTCTACCTTTTCGCAGACTAAACTAATAACATCAAAAATACACATCTATTTGACAAAACTAGGTTACCTATTAGTTGATTTGATGTGGCTATGTTGAAAGGTGTCCGAAAGGCTTATAAGGAAATATATAATCCGTATGCACCCTAAAACCGATGTACTCCGATTTTTTTATTTTGGGATTGGTACTATTGCTGCTAAATGTCAGTTGATGGTTTGACATTCGGTTCGCCGCGTTGTTTTCTTTGGTATTAAAGTAAAGTCGAATTAAAAATACAATTTGCTTATTCAAATAAGGACTTTAAAATGTCCCAAACAATTGAAATTCCTCTCCGGGACACCGATGAGGTATTAAAATACATTTGATGTCTTTAAAGTGGTTTATATCCGTAAAATTCCTTAGGTGATTGAGGTGCATCCAGACCAGTTGCCAGAATGTCAAGAAGTACTTGGAATTTTGCGACAAGAAAGATCTCAATTAAATACGTGGGTCAACGTCGCTGTAAGAATAGTAGTATCTACTAATTTTTGTGAAAATTCTATTAATCATACATTCCTAACTAGTTGGCATATTACAAGCAAAAGAAAACTGCGGATTTTATTCGTTTGTTAGAGACAGCAAGGATCGAGGCAAATATAGACTATCGCGACTACGAAAAAGATCAGATGCGAGCCTATGATATGCTTGCTGCACACTACGTGCAGGAAGCAAATCGTGAAAAATCGAAAGATAAAAAGCGGGAGCTTTTTATGAAGGCTACGAATTTGTACACCACCGCCGACAAGATTATCATGTACGACCAAGTATGTATCAATAAAAGTTGAGAAAAAAAATTAAATTTAATTAATAAATATCTTCCATTTTAGAACCATTTACTTGGGAGAGCGTATTTTTGCTTACTAGAAGGTGACAAAATGGAGCAAGCAGATGCTCAATTCAATTTTGTACTAAACCAGTCGCCATCAAATATACCTTCATTGCTGGGAAAAGCATGTATCGCTTTTAATAAAAAAGATTATAGAGGGGCTTTGGCGTTTTACAAAAAAGCCTTGAGAACCAATCCCAACTGTCCAGCCAATGTGAGAATGGGAATGGGACATTGTTTTCTGAAGATGAACAATCAGGATAAAGCCAAGTACGAACATTTTTGTTGGGATAAGGGTCCTACAATTGTATACCTCTTCCGAACAGTCGATTAGAAAAGTTTATTTATGTCAGTTTATACTTTTGGAAAATACCATCAGACTCCTTGTTCATCACAACCCAAAAATGCAAAACTTTCATCTGTAGTAATGACCATCAATGATATTTCAATAATTTATGTTTACAGGTTAGCATTTCAACGTGCTCTGGAGCTCGATCCGAACTGTGTAGGTGCACTGATCGGTCTTGCTATTCTGAAACTAAATCTCCATGAGCCAGACTCAAATAAACTGGGAGTACAGATGCTCTCAAAAGCTTACACTATAGATTCCACCAGCCCGATGGTCCTTAACCATCTCGCTAATCATTTCTTCTTCAAAAAGGACTATCAAAAAGTTCAGCACTTGGCTCTTCATGCCTTTCACAACACTGAAAATGAGGCAATGCGTGCGGAAAGTTGCTACCAGCTAGCAAGATCTTTTCACGCACAAAGAGACTATGATCAGGCTTTCCAATACTATTACCAATCGACGCAAATCGCACCGTCAAATTTTGTACTACCACACTACGGCCTAGGCCAAATGTACATCTATCGAGGTGACACCGAAAATGTAAGTTCCTCTAACAGTGTGAAAGTGTATTTTTTTTTTTTTTTGTAAACGTGTATTTTAATTTTTAGGCAGCTCAATGTTTTGAAAAAGTTCTCAAAGTTCAGCCGGGAAATTATGAAACAATGAAGATTTTGGGATCACTTTATGCCAACTCAAATTCGCAGACAAAACGCGATATGGCCAAGGCTCATTTAAAAAAAGTCACTGAACAGTTTCCAGATGATGTCGAAGCATGGATTGAGTTGGCTCAAATATTAGAGCAACAGGATTTGCAGGCATCACTGAATGCCTATGGCACCGCTACAAGTATACTTAAAGACAAGGTTAAAGCGGATATTCCTGCAGAAATTTTGAATAATGTGGCTGCATTACATTATCGTTTGGCAAATTTGATACTAGCAAAGGAAAAACTCCTAGAGGCCCTAGAGCGGGCGAACACAGAATCAACTAATGATCCGCAATACTATGACTCGATATCTGTAACTATGAAGTATAACTTGGCACGCTTAAATGAAGCTATGTGTAGTTTCGATGTCGCCGACAAACTGTACAAGGATATATTGAAAGAGCACCCCAACTATATCGACTGCTATTTACGTTTGGGATGTATGGCACGAGATAAAGGCTTGATTTTTGTTGCATCCGATTTCTTCAAGGATGCTCTAAATATAAACAATGATAATCCAGATGCCCGGTAAGTTTTACATTTTGAATTTTTGTGATTCCACGTTCAAGCGCAAATGTCGCATTTTTATTATTTAACTTCAGTTCGCTCCTTGGAAATCTTCATTTGGCCAAAATGCAATTTATTTTGGGCCAGAAGAACTTTGAAACGATTCTCAAAAATCCAGCAACATCTAATGACGCTTATTCATTAATCGCGCTGGGGAATTTCTCTTTGCAATCTCTGCACCAGCCGTCGAAGGATAAAGAGAAAGAAAAGAAACACCAAGAGAAGGCTTTAGCTATTTACAAACAAGTAAGTATGACTTATTTTCGAAAACTCCACTTATATTTTAGCATACAAGTAGAACACAACTCTGTCATTACTTTTAATTTATGGTGTTGCGCTCAGCAATATGTCGTCGATTGAGTAATCCATGGACTAATGCTCGCTGTCACTCATTCCGTAAGTTTTCAGACGATTATCGTCGAAACGACAGACCTCCAAAACTAGCATCTAAGTGCTAAAATTACAAGATTGAGATCTTAATCCAGTCCATTTGCCACAAATATAATGAAAGCTGACGTTTGACAAGAAATTTCCAGCAGAATATGGCTTATTTTGGTGATCAAAGTTTCAAAAACGATATCGTTTAGACGGTCGTTGATATACGGTTTCGCAACCAAACTTTTTCAAAATCTATATCCATCTATTCAGGGAATTGTTCACGTGTTGGAATGGCAAACCCACTTTACACAATAAGCAGAATGCATAAGCCTACGTTAAGGGCAATCCCTATATGGTTTGAGACTTTGTTCAAAAATCTTATCCTGAACCTGTCTAGATGTCTGTCTGATGACATAAGGCGAATCGGCGACATGATTTTAAGTTAATCACCGACGGCGACGTAAGAAGAATAACCATTCGACATTCATAGTTATTTTGAGATTCGTTTTCTTTCGAAAGTTCATTCTATTAATCGAAAGTTCATTTTTCATTCGAATGTTGAGTGTATTTGGACTTTCTAATCGTTCGCAACAAATGTCATTTTACAGCGATAATTGTTGTTTCTCCACATTTTCCTAAGGGATTCTTTTTTCGGAAATGGATTTGAGGCATACATTATTATCCTCCTGTATGGAATTTTCTCTTTATTCATCCATAAACAAAACAATCGCCATGGCTGTTGTTATTTGTCTCCGATTGTATACAGAAAAACAACTGTATCAAGAAAAGTTTTGTTTTGATTTGAACAGTAACCATATTTGAAAGGTAGTGTGAACAGAATTGAGTTAAATAAATAACAGCACAAACTTGAGTTTGAATATTTTTCTTCCTTGAATTTTTTACTTGAACAATATGGGTTCGCAATTTAATAACGAAATTTTAAAACCTATTTTAGATAAGCTCATATTTAAATTTCAGACTTTAGAGTGTCAAAATATTACTAACAACACATTTTAATATTCTTACACCTGGTCCCATTTGAGATAAGAACATTTTTGTAGATCTTAGCATATATTTCTCAATAAGTAGTTAAAATTTTAAATATATATAGGTATAGTTTTAATAAAACAATGAAAAAAGAGCCTCCATAAAAAAACAAAAGTATGTACCTATGTTCACTCTGTATAAAATAAAAATGTGAAACAGCTGATTTCGAAAGCTAAATTCATTTGAATTCATTTTATGACATTCTCTATAGTGAATATTATTCGTTCGAATCTCAAAATAAGCATTATTAAGTCCCTTACATATTCTAAAGTTTCTTATACGATCTTTGCGAGTCACCCCATCAACACCTAGGAGCAATCTTCTTTCTGTCCTTAGTTTGACGTTAAAACTGTCATCGATCGTACCAAAACGCTCTAAAGCTAATCAGCTAATCCTTCTAAGATTAGAAACCGTCCCTGCACACCTCACTTTAGTACAACACAATGTGAATGTTATTTTAATGATACCTATCGTCGTAATTAAAATATTCAAAAGCATTAAATATATACCAATTTTTTAAGGTCTTGAGAAATGATCCGCGCAATATCTGGGCGACAAATGGCATTGGCTCGGTTCTCGCCCATAAGGGTTGTGTTATTGAGGCTCGAGATATATTTGCTCAAGTACGTGAAGCTACAGCAGATTTTTGTGACGTTTGGCTGAACATTGCACATGTGTATGTCGAGCAAAAGCAGTACATAAGTGCCATTCAAATGTACGAAAACTGTATGAAGAAGTTTTACAAACATCACAACGTCGAAGTAATGCAGTACCTAGCCCGAGCTCACGTACGCGCAAATAAACTAAAGGAAGCCAAAATGGTTCTACTTAAGGCCAGACGCGTTGCTCCACAAGATACGGTTTGTTGAGATGTTTTTTTTTTTTTTGTTTTTAATTATATGCAACTGCATTATTTTTTTTACGTTGTTTAAGGTTCTTCTGTTCAACATTGCGATTGTTCTTCAAAGGCTGGCTATGGCTATTCTCAAAGACGAGAAGTCAACTCTTGATGTTGTCTTACAAGCTGTGCACGAATTGGGACTGGCACATAAGTAAGCAACACACCTGCTGTGGACAGAAGTTGAATCATTCTAATTGTTTATTTTTTGCTCGAAGGTACTTCCAATATTTGTCTGTGCATGGTGACAAAACTCGTTACAACATAGAGTTGGCGAGTATAGAAGCGAACCAATGCCAAGATCTGCTGTCGCAAGCACAATACCATGTCACTCGGGCCCGACGTATCGACGAAGAGGAAAAGAGCTTGAGACGTAAACAAGAGGATGAGCGTACGGCATTCAAGCGCAAGCAGGAAGAAGATCGTCGATTAAGGGAGGAAGCAAAACATAAATCTAAAGAAGTTATGCTGCAGAAACGTCAAGAGTACGTGGAGAAAACTAAGAACGCTTTATTATTCAGCGAACCTCCTCCGGATAGGAAGAAAGGTCATAAATTATTTGCAAGTAATTACTCTTTGTGTGTAATATGGCTTTTCCAATTTCAGGTGGTGGTCGTCCTCGCAAAGATGAATATGTCTCCGACTCTGGCAGCGATCAGCCAAACGACAACTCTGAACGACCGAAAAAGAAGACAAAAACTGAACGTAAGAAAAAGGCGGGTAGTAAACGTAGGGCTAAGTCTGCTGCAGATAATGATGATAGTGACAGCGATGCTCCCAAAGAGAACAAGCGCAAGCGAAAGGGGGCCAAACCGAAGGAGAAGAAGGAGAAGGCAGAGAAATTAAGCGGAAAACAACGCCTCAAGATAGTTTCCAAGGCTACGATTTCTACCAGCGAATCAGACAGCGATCGTGGGAAAAATAAAAGTGCCAGCGAAAGCGAGAGTGGGAGCGGTGATGGCGGTGGAAAACGTGCCAGAAAACGTATTGTTTCGGATGATGAGAAATCTGGATCACGGTCTGGCAGTGGCAGCCGTTCTAGATCTCGCAGTCGATCCGTTTCTAAGTCTAAGTCTCGATCTGGATCTCGATCAGGTCGAAGCAAGTCGAGATCAGTCAGTGGTAGTCGCAGTCGTAGTCATTCTCGGTCACGCTCAAAGTCAAAAAGTGGTTCACGTTCAAGATCTGGATCAAGATCTGGGTCTGGGTCAAGGTCTAGGTCACGGTCCAATTCAAAGTCAAAGTCACGTTCGCGTTCCCGCAGTAAATCAGGATCAAGATCAAGTAACTAAAATGGATTGCAACAAACAAGAACTGCACTTTGTTTATTTGTATTGTAAAATTGTTCTTTTCTGATAATAAAAAATAAACACTAACTGGTAAGAACCGCACTTAGATTGTGGTTGAACGAATACAAAATGTTTTGCATAAAGTGCCTTGGTTTAATTGAAATTGAATCGATTACTCCAAAACAACCCTCCATTCTTATGTGGGTAAGAAATTTGCAATTACGCATTTTTAAATATTACGCTCGTAACATTCTCGTATATTTTTCTTTCGCTTCCTCCAAAATTAGAGATGAATGAATGAAAGAGATGGATATCCCCCGAAACCCATTTGTTTACATTGTCTTTTTTTTTTAATTTTAATCCCTGTCTGTGAGTCGTGTGACTTAAAAAAAAAATGTTGCTGGCCACCATTCCTTTTGCTTTTATGGGCATCTCGCTGTTCAATTGTTTTGTGTTTCGTATTGAATTTGTTTAATTTGGTTAAGGCTTCGATTAAAATAAGTGTACACATTTCGGAAAAGCGTATTCTTGCATTAAAGAGCAATTCATGAACTCACTTATAGAAGAAATGACATGTGTGCGTGACTTCAAGAATTTTTCGGGAAAACAGCTTCTACGCAGCCGCCTTTTCACTGGAAAGTTATATATCCCTGTATTCTATTATCTTTGTCCAAAATCAAATAAAAACTACCCTCAACTGATATGTTATTGTCATTAGTTATTCACCTCAGGTTGCTGGAAATTAACCGATTCAAGTACTCGTATGTTTGAGTTTGACAACTAGTTGCGTTTGTTCACGACTTTGGGAACATTTTCAACTGCAAGGAAGTGCGGGTGAATCTTTTTATTTCATTTGTTTATGTTAAAATGTTTAAAAATTCGGGCGCAAATTTAGCATGATTTAATATAAAATTTAATGGAAAACGTGTAGAAAAGTGTCGAGGGCTACACACGAATATCAACAAAATTGAGAGCAAGAGACGTTTTTATGTTCGATTAGCCACAGAAACTGAGAAGCCCAAGCAAATCGCACATAACTAAGGGAAGGGTTTTAGTTAAAACGGAACACACGTAAGGAAGCTACCCTATTCACGAGAAGTTGAAGAGTTGAATATCTCTGTAAAGAATTCTCTGATCACCGGCTGCCAGACTGACGTCTGACGTGTCTTTCGGAGGCTTACTTGCTGAGTCCTTTTTTCCTAGTTTAATAAATATCTTAAATGATATTCTTTAAAAGCAAAACTGTTGTTCTTTAAAATTAACTGCGAAAATGCAAGAGGCTTACGTTAATATTTGTGGTGTTCCCACTCACATAATGACATGGGGAAAGTGGATAGAAGAGTCTCTAGACGACGTAAAGGAAATCACAATCTGTATAACAGGAAATCCTGGACTACCTGGATTTTACACAGAATTTTTAGGGAATCTCCATAGGCATCTTAATTGCGAAATGCCTGTCTGGGTAATAGGTGTGTTGTCAATAGTGTATTCCTTATTTTTTTTATTGATTTTTGCCTTGCCGTCCAAAGGTCATGCTGGTCACGACGAACCCCCGGCAACAAGCATTCGTGAAGTCCCTCCTCTGTCTGGCAACGAAACGCTCTTCGATCTAGATGGGCAAGTGAAGCATAAGCTTGAATTCATTAAAAATTATGTTCCGGAAAACGTTAAAATTCATTTAATTGGCCATTCTATTGGAGCTTGGATGATATTACAACTACTGAAGGATGAAAACATAAAGATGCGTTTGCAGAAAGGTTATCTACTTTTCCCCACTGTAGAGCGTATGGTAGAATCTCCGAATGGCTGGGTGTTTACGAATATTGCCCTACCGGCATATATTGTTCTTGGATTTTTTATAACTTTTTTCAACCGGCTGCCGCTCATGGTCAGAATATTCTGTCTCCATATCTACTTTTGGTTATTTTCCATTCCAACACATTTTATTGGCACTGGCTTAAAGTATTCGAAACCAACAGTGACCGAGAAAGTAGTTTTCCTCGCAAAGGATGAAATGGCGAAAGTACGTGGTTTGGACAGAGAATTCGTCAGAGAAAATGTCGGTTCGCTAAAATTTTACTATGGAACAACTGATGGATGGGTTCCGGTGCGATATTATGAGGAACTGCAGCGAGATATTCCAAACATTGATGCCTGCTTGGATACGAACAAAATTTCACACGCATTCGTTCTACGTTCTTCAAGTCAAATGGGAGCAATTGTTGGCGACATGATCATTGAGAATAGAGGAAATGAGCAATAGAAAATATGTAGTATATTGAAACATAAGATAAGTGTAATGCATTCAGATTATATTTGTTTTATTTAATAAAATATGATCTCTCTCTAAATTAAAACAAAATAAAACGATAGGTTGTATTGAACCATCCCCTTATTAGAGTGACGAAATAATTTGTGTACTATGGGTGAGCTCAACTTTGCACATTGCGATAACGTACGGCGCATGGGATCTAACTAAATTTTGAGTTCAACTATAACTTGGACTAAAAGTAAAATTTTATATTAGACTAATCTCATTTGTTCTTTTTGTGTAGTAAATTCCTAGCATGATAATAGATTTTCGTATGTATCGTACCATCTGCCGAACATCGTTCCGTTGTTTGTCGGCAATGGCTTTTAAAATAGTAAACACCTTCGCTTGTGTATAGAACCCTAAAAAAACACGATTTTGCACACCTATATAACAATTTATGAGCATTTACTCAAAATTCTCTGGGAATTTAAACAGCTATTTTTTAAACACTCCCTTTTTTAAAAAAAAAAAGCTCTTTCAGCAGCTCGATTCATGGCTAGCTGCCTTCACTTGTTCCCACCATGTTAGTTGAGGTCCTCTTCTAACTGCGCCCGAATTATAAAAAAAACTAGTGTGCCCGTGCGAGAACTATCGGGGTACCGACCCGTGGAGAGTTTCTGCCTAAAAGATGTATAATACATCATCTTTTCGCCGATATTTGATGAACAGTTGATCAAGGACTATCATAAATAAGGGTGTAGCTCAAGGAATTTTGATTTCAGTCATGCAACAAGTTTATTTATTTAATATCAAAAAGGTTATTTAGATTTCCATCTGTCAAGATAAAATCAATAGATAGTAACTATACTAAGGCCAATTAGTTTATTTAAACAGAAAATATATGTATATTTGTTGAAAGAACCGCAACAAGATCACCATTTGTCTTTTAAACAATGCTAAAGCCCTGAGTTTGTTGTATAGCCTGTGTTAGCTTGAACCGAAGGCGTTCCTTGGTTTTATAACGTGGCAAGTCCAATAAGTTAAAGCATGTATGAGCCACTGGCAGGAACCTCTCGTCCGTCGTCGGTTGAATAATAATCTAAGAAAATATTAAAAAGTCAAATAGTACCTGAAAATAAATTTTGTATTGACTTACATGTATTTTACTCATGCCACCGATTGGAATACGATCACTGCCTGTCAAATAGAGTAGGAATTTCTTCTTTTCCTCATTCGGTAGTTCATGAATTACTTCCCAAAACCAACGAATCTATAAATGTTCAAAAACCAATGCTTAACTGCACGATTCAAGGCACATACCAAGCATACAGTTTCGTCTCCAGAGCTGTATCCATTCTTGTACTCTGTATTTGCTTCTAGTGCATGCCAATCGTAGTCCTCATTCCCCACAACGACAGCCATCAACTCGTGTGGCTTGAAAATTAGTAAAACTCTTCCATAACACACCTGCAGTTGCAAACAAAGGTTAATAAATCATGCTTCTAGTGTATATATAAACTAACCTTCATAAAACCAGTCTGAAATGCGCAGAATTGCTTTTCAACGGATTTGTTGAAAATGAAATTTACATAGAGATCAACAAATTCGGTTCTATATAAGCCAAAACATGAAATGTGTTGTTTAGAAATAATCATGCCACTTACTTATTGTCTTGGGTGACTGGTATTTTGTCTCCACCTGGTTTGAGTTCTTCGACTTTTGATTCTCCGTAGATGTCTCGAGTTATTTCAAAAGTCAAATCGAAGACTTCCTCAAAGTCTGGGTCCTGATAGTCTAAGATATGCTGCATAGAATTAGCTAAGATCGGCGATAGGTCACGCAGATCGCTGAGATCTACGGGCTCATTGAGTAGTTTCTTATACAACGCCAATGGGAAAGGTAAGTTTATTATTGTAAAATTGTATATAGCAAGTCCACATATTATTCCGATGAGGAAGTACATGTCGTCGGTTTCGAAAGAAACATCTGAAAACCAGACGGCACGGGAATCTTCAAAGTCCCTAAACATTCCATACTTTGGGTCTATTAGATCTTTCAGTAGTAGCATGAAGAACTCCTTGCGCACGCCACCAGCGTCTTCGGCTTCCTCATCCTTGAATTTGACCTACAAAGAGAAAATCAACGATGAACATAAGACTGATCAGATCAGTATTGGTTCACAAAAAACTGACTGAACAAATTTCATTCGCCTCACCTTAAGCGGCTTCTTTAAATCACTTTGACTGTACTTCATTACTTCACGCAGAGTATCTTGGACTAAATTTTCACGAGTGACGTTTAGAACAATAAACTGTGAAGGTGGCTCCGCAAGATTAAACATCGCGAATAGACCCTAAAAGATAGAATTCGCATCACAAAAAATAGAGTTGTTAGTCCTGCTCTATAATTACAGAAGCTGCAGCATTCTGCATTGCATTGTGCATTTGAAGTGCTTGGTCAGTTTGAAGAAGAATCGTTTTTACCATGGCATCAAATAAAAACGGATAGTTGCATATATTAAACGACTGCGGCTGAAAATAGATAATAGAAAATAATGTTGATACAAAAATTCAATTTATTGATAAGACGTACATTCTTCTCCATATACCAGTTTATATAGTCCTTCTGGATGTCGATGTGATCCATTAGATCGGGCAGATGAAATATTTCATACGAAGCCTTTTCTGTACGTTGGGAGTGATTTATTCTATGTAAAAACACGAGGATGTTTAACGCATTAACAAGGTTCGGCTCAAATGATACTGCCTGAAATAAATATCAACATCAGTCAATGTTTAGTTTAGTTTTAGGTTTTCAAGTTACCCGTTTCTGAGTTCCTGTGCCGAGTGACAGTTTGAAATTGATTATGTGGCTCACAACATTTTTGAAATTCGAAACTAAATGTTCAAAGTAATCAATAGGGGCTTGGGCCCACCACTGTGCAATGATCTTCTTCGGGATTGCCTGCAATTCCATGACTGCCTGACTGAATTGTGAGTGCAGAGTTGAGTAGTTCTTGGAATTGACGAACTCGTGAAACAGAGGCAAGATCAAGTAAATTCTTAGTGTTTCCACATCGGGTGGCGAGGGCGAAAGAGATTTGATAATATCATTGACAATGGAATTTAATATCTGAAGTTGAGAAGTTGGATAGAGAGTTGTGGATGTTGAAATATTCTACTTACTATTTGCTTCAAACTTTCGTTTTCAATTTTGCTGAGATCTTCAAACGCCTCAGTTGCTTTTGCCAAATCCACTCCATGGTGCTTCGATGTGCAACAGAAGTGGAGATCATCGTCCAAAAGAAATGATCCATTTAAACATTCTAGACTTTTGAATATGGACTCAACCGCACTCAACAAGTCCAAGTCTATCGGCGCATCGCGTTCCACCGATAAGCAACTTTTAGCCAATGCATTTGTAAATGCTAGGATTTGGGTTTCAGGACTGCCAACGGAAACTAATGAAATAATGACAAGCAAAACAAATTACAATAATTACTTGTAAATTCTATAGTCGACCGCCGGTATTTTTTCTGTAAAAAACGTTGCCGTTACTAGCGCATGATCGCCTCCGGAAAATATTTGTTTAATGGTAAGGGCATTTAGCTCCGGGATATCGTTGTCTAATAACGCGGACCCGCTTGGAGAGACCTGTAATATTAGTATATTATAATATATGGCAGAATAATGCTTTATAGCTTACCCAAGGACCACGAACGACTTGAGGCACTGAAGAATTGTTAGTTGATCGCGTTCCCAATTGTCCCGAACATCCCAAACCGAATCCGTAGACCCTTCCTCTGGACGGAACCAAAGACAGAGTGTGCCGATGGCCGCAAGCAATTTGTGTAATTGTGCTCCCCATCAACTCCGTGACTTTTTTCGGCAACACTTCATTGCAGCTGTTTCCATGACCTAGCTGACCATATGTACCGGCACCGCAAGTGAACACACCGCCATCTTTAGTAAGGAACACCGAGAACTCATCGCCACACGCGATGTATCTAACACTAAGACTGCGCAATGTTCTCAACTGGGTTGGTAACATTCGTGATTTTTCGTCATTAAGACCAAGTTGGCCGCAATTATTCCTACCCCAACCGAACACCGCCCCTGATTTTGATATGGCAAACGAGTGGTGTGCTCCACACGATATAAAAGCAAATGGAATTCCCTTCAATGCAGCGACCACTTTCGGTGTGGCAGCATGCTTGCAATCTGAGTTGTCAATGCCCAGTTGTCCGTAAATGTTTGAACCCCAGGAAAATAGTTCTCCACCTTATTTGAGAGGAAATTTAGACAAAGACGTTAGATTTAACTTAAAACGGGTCTTACTATTGGAAAGAGCCAAACAATGATTGTGTCCACATGATATTTGTACAATGTGCGTGGATACTAGGTGTTTGAGGATCTTCGGAAAGGTTTGCCGATTTTCACCTTCTCCAAGGCCTAGTTGGCCGTAGTCATCTAGGCCCCAGCTAAACAAAGTGCCCCATTCATCTAGTGCTAAAGAGTGGTTAGCACCAGAGCTTACCTGTTTTATGACATAATTATCGAGTACACTTATTAGTTCTGCAAAAAATGAATATGTTGGTTAATTTGTTGCAACAATTGTAGCTGCGAAAAGTAGAAGCGGATGAACTAGATGAATAAGCATTAAGAGAATTATAAGATTTGATCAGTTTGGAAATGCAACTACATTAAATGCATAAAATATTCTACTGGCGTTTGTTGTACTGCAATTTTTTTTATCATCATAGATAATTAATGCAGATAATAAACAAAGAGAACGCAATCAATATCAAATCTTCGCTTACCAAGCAAATGGCTTAAGCTTAACACTCTGATTGCACAAACCATTAACTACAATCGTGTTTTTTTTTCTAGTATGCTATATAGTGTAGTTCTTAAGCTAAGTAAGTACGATAAGTTCGAAGTACATTGATGATTCATAAATTATTTGCAGGCATTTTTGATTAAAGAAAGGGTACAAAAAAAAACCTTTCATTAGGGAAAGAAACACTAGCAAGCACAATTGCCTGGGAAATGTGGTACATACTAAAGAGCGACATACGTGGCCTTTTGGTGGGCAATTCATGTCCTAGTTGGCCACTATCGTTGTTGCCGCATGAAAATACCTTCCCGTTTGTTGTTACAAATAATGTATGAGTTGAACCGCAAGACGCTTGCACTACTTCCTGATCTTGGTTCCACGACATTTGCCTCGGGGCCAGTACCTAGAGAATGAAAAAAAAAAAAATTCAATGAAATCGACACAAGCTCCTTAATGCGCTTACAATTTCATCCTCGATGCCACCCAATCCTAATTCCCCGTGAGTTGTTTTTCCCCAACAGAATATTTCCATTTTGAGAGTAGGCACAATTGTTTGTTGTTGTTTCCAATCAGCAATTTATCTTAGCTTCATTCAAAGAAGTTTCTTTTCGTTTCTAGAAGATTGTTTACATATAACTGCATGTACAGCTTTATTTGCCGAATTTGAGGTAGTTCTTGGTTCAACATAACATCCACTTAATTTAGGTTTTAAAGAGTGCTGCCTAATTAGATTACAGCCAAATTGTTTGGCGCAAAGAAAAATCAATTTATATTCAAAATATCGATAATGTTTCGCCTTCAAGAAAGTTAGATAAATTATTAAACATGAGATTTGTACAACAATTTTCCGTTTTTCTTGAGTTCTTTTGACAATTCAAAATATTTGGATTTGTGCAATTACAAAGAGTTACCAGGGCTATCGTTTTTTTTTTTTCTACATATAGAGTGGCATTCACAATGGACATGGCCGCGTTCCTTTCAGCTTTTTATTTTATTAATGTCGTTTTCCATTTATTTTGCGTTTGTGTTGGTGCTTGATTTAAAAGTCAGCTGTTCTTAAATTCAAATTTCTGTTTATAAAAATCCATAAATGAATGTCGATATCCATTGTAGCGCCCAAAAGCATTTTTTTTTTCTATTTTTCACAGACTCGTCGTCTAGAAACGTAAATAATAACCCACTTCAACGTTTGACACATGTCAAATGTTTAAGTGTTAGTGAAAGTAGGTGTAAGTGCGCCTAGAGCCGACTAGCAAAGCACTGCTTTTGTGGAACGACCAATCCCATACAAACACAACAAAATCATAAACGAAAAATTTCGCTCTTCTTTTCGTTTTGCAGTACGCTTCTGCTAAGAAATGATGGCCAAAAGTGAGTAATTGTATAAGATTGTTTTATGCAACTCCTTTAGGCACACAATTTATTGTCCGGGATATAAAATCTATAATTTTTATTAAATTTGCTTTAAATTACAAAATACAAACTGTGGTTGTTGTCCAATGTCATTTTGTACTTACTTAGCAGCTGACTCTTCGCTGGCTATTTGGAGACCACGGGAAAATTTCGTTTCACAACAGCATGTACTCGGATTGAAACAACGCGTACTGGACTTAACTGATTTGCTTTATTCTAATTTTGGAGACAGTTTTGTACCAGCTCGAAAAGCAAAGTAGAATATTGAAATTCATGGTAGTATTTATTTCAAATAGAAGTGACTTACAACTATACATGTTGACACCTTTTTTGTGATGGGTTCATGACATTGCTAGTAAACGGATTTCAGTGCCATCCACTGTTAAATTGCAAATTGTATGAGCATATTACAATACTTCGCGGATTCCAAAATGCCCGCTTGGGGGCTCGTGCAGTATAAGCTCAAATTGTCAGATACATCAGTATTAGTCCTACACTAACACTATTTACTATTGCTTAGGAGGATTTACCTCTCAGGAGGTGTACCTGCTTTACAGGGTAACACAATAAGGAGTGATCGGAAAGTGTGTACCAATTACTGTGAAATTTCCCAATGAAGTTCATACAGACATTATTACATACATTTGCAAACACAAGCATCTCGGGACTCCACAGAATTTTTATAGATAGCTTTTAGTAGAAAAGTGTTTAAAAGAATCTCCAAATGCTAGGCAACTAGAAAACAAGAAGAGTGTAGTAGGTAGCTATAGCAAATTAACCAGCAATAATGTTTAATCAATAAAACCGCTTTAAGGGTTAACCAAAATTTTGAAAACATTTTCTTGGAAGTTACTATTGAAAATATACGTCATGGAGGTAATGGAAGAGGGAAATTTAATGGACAGAGTTCCAATACTTTTGCAAAGAGATCTACAGTACTATCAGGTGACTAAATTCTAGCGAATTCTAGATTGTAAGTATTATCAGTATTATACTTACAATCTGGCCGTCTCATAGGAACATCAGAGTGTACTTCAGGAACCTCTTTGCCTGGGCGTTGTTGGTGGAAAATTGGACTTCCCACGATATGCGTCATTTGCTTCAATTAAAATCGTTATTTGGTAATGACTGCAACATAAAATGAAAGCAGCCATGCACTAAATCTTATAGGTTGTCCCTATTTCTTATTAGGTGGGAAGAGGAATACTATGCAGCGTATCGAAAACATTCGGGACTTTTGCACACTGCAATCGAACCAGGATCAGAGGATGATGTAAGTAAACGCACTCTATGCATTTCATCTGGTTGTTTATTTATACTATAGTCTCACTGGTGCGCAAAACTCGACCCCTCCTTTTATATTTTAATGAATACAAAAAAAAGTACCACAGTTTTATGTTTTTTTCATTTTTAAACGAAAAAGCGACATATAGACATCGAGCAATACGCTCTAATAAAAATAACCTAATTTTGTTTTTTAATAGGCCTCCACTGTGGTTGTCAAGAATTCCGATCCAGATAAGTTTGTGAGCATGGTAACAAAATCAGCCGATTTGTTATTGGAACACCTTCATGTTCTCACCCAGGAGTCGCTGGATCACGCTGATCTCTCGGTATTGACTGCAACAATTGGCGCAGCTGCTTTAATGAAAAACTGTTTAAAAATTTACCTCGGCGCAGCTACTACGAAGCATTGCCCTCCGAGGGGCGATGAAAAAGGCGGATCGCTTAAGGTAGCCAAATATAAGCTTTACAACTGTAAATTTAATTGTCTGACATATATACTACATACCGTACTCTGTCTGTTTCTTTAAAGTTATCCTATAAACAATACTCTCAAATGGCAGAAGCACTGGCTGAACGTCTTCTCGACCTCCATTGCCGACTTCTTTTATTGTACATCGTTCAAGATGCCGATTGTCTGCACTGGGAGGATACACAGCCATTTTTTGAGTCCGAAAGAGGTTCATACACAATTCAGATGTGGTGGCACTACATGAGAGGCACAAAGGACGATCTATGGAACTCTGTACCACCCAAAATGGCACAGCGTGTTTTTGCTGGGATGCTTAATGAGACACTGTCTATTTTAACCGTTCGTTACTCCCATGTACGTACCAATAACGTTTACGCACACATGTATATAATTCATGTTGAAGTATGTTTTTTTTTTTTCAGATAGTAACACATGAAGCTCGTTCTCAATTGCACTTGGTTGACATATGCAACTTGCTATTCTGCATTTCTGAGCTCTTGCCTCATGTTAGCGAAAGTGGAGAGGCGTATGTCGGTAAGTCGTATTCAAATGTACAATATAAAAGGAAATTCATTCAGGAAATTCTTTTAAATTAAACAGGACTACGCATTAATAACCAGAGCGTTATTATACGCGATATCCATGCAAAGTGTCGAGAGCTCTTTTATTGTCTGCTGCTGCGAGGAGCACCGCTTGGAGTGCTGTCGAAGGTTTTTATTTGACATTCATAAATAGAAAACTACTCTACATGCATTGTGGTGTAAAAATTGTTTCCCCAAGGTTTTTCGTAAGGGATTGGAAAACATGGAAATGTTTTCATCGCGCCAAGGTCTACCGAGTGCTTGGATTATATTTGTGCTACCTAGATTATTCCCAAAGGATCACTCGAGTCAATGGGTCACAGAGTTTTCGGATTTGAATGCAAACACAGCGATTGCATTGGAATTAAAAGTGCTATTGGCTTTTCCCGAGGCGGATTGGTCCTTTTTGGTGAAAGTAAGTCAATTCCTTCTGATCGGTAAGAGGATGTCAGTGCAAGTGCAAAAATACATTATAAAAATGTTATAATGTATATTTGATTTTACTGTTTAGGTGTAGATATATACAAATCATTTTCGAGTAACTCTGGCACTGGGTTATTAGATAATGACAATAAAGTACCAACTTTTCCTCTTAAAGAAAACCGGATCTCTAACAAATATCTGTTAAAGATTTCTAACAAATATCTGTTAAAAATATTTGTTGTTGGATCGAACGTTAGTGTATGTTTTGTGGCCAGACCCATTTTCACCACCTCCGTGTTAATACCCATAAACACGCCGCTAACACCTCCGCATTTTTCCAATGATGACCATTTCATCGAGCATATAAAGGGTTTTTCAATAAGAGTTTTTTTAAATAAAACAAAAACGGTTTTGGATATCAATGAAATTCTTTATTCCTGTGAAAGTACGTTCGATGCCATTATGTATGGAACTCGATTTCTTTTGCATGGCCACCACGGGCACGCTTGCAGAAGTCCAGACGCTGAAGCCAATTTTGGACGGTTTTCAAGCATAAATCGGCCGATACTGCTGCAATTTCACGTTCGATATTCGTACGAAGTTCATCAATCGTCGCTGGCTTGTTGGCATAGACCATAGACTTGACGTAGTCCCACAGGAAATAGTCTAAAGGCGTCAAATCGCACGACCGAGGCGGCCAAGCGACTGGACCATTTCGTGAGATAACACGTTCTCCAAACTTGGTTTCCAATAAATTGATTGTGACACTCGCTGTGTGGCTTGTGGCGCCGTCCTGTTGGAACCACATGTCCTCCAAGTCCATATCATCCAATTGGGGCCAAAAATATTCGGTTATCATTGAACGGTAGCGATTCCCATTCACAGTAACGTGCCGGTCTTGATCATCACGGAAGAAGTACGGCCCAATGACGCCGCCGGCCGGCCCATAAACCACACCAAACCGTAATTTTTTCGGGATGCAATGATGACTCATGGAATACGTGTGGATTGCTGCCTGACCAATACCGCATATTTTGTTTATTGACGAAGCCATTCAGCCAGAAATGAGCCTCATCGCTGAAGCTGATTTTTCGATGAAAATCCGAATCATTTTCAAGTTGTTGCTCAGCCCAATACCAATTCACGAACATACGACGCTTCTGGTGGCCAAGCGGCTTCAGTTCTTGCGTCAATTTAATCTTGTAAGGATGTAGGCCAAGATATTTTCGCAAAATTCGCCACAACGACGTCACAGAGATGCCCAACGCTTGAGAACGACGTGTGAGAGACACATTTGGGCTTTCTTCAACTGAAGCCTCAGCGGCAGCAATATTCTCGACACTACGGGCACTTCTTTGTCTCACTGGCACGGGAACATTTTGTACTATGCCTGTGGATTCAAATTTTTCCACTAGACGCTTAATTGTTGATCTGCTAGGACGATTATGACGACCATAAATTGGACGTAGCGCTCTTAACGTTGAGGCCACTGACTCCGAATTTCGGTAGTAAATTTTAATAATTTCCACTCGTTGTTGGCTCGTATATCTTTCCATCATGAAATGGCAAACCTTACTGAAGAGAAATGTCGAAAGAGCGTCAAGAAATTCGGCGTCGTTTGCTGTCCCTGTCGCTCTACTTTTGTAGCGTCCCTGTTGAAAAACCCTTTGCAAAGAAATAAATGGTTGGCGCAATAAGTTCGCGTACCCTTCTCATAATCATTTGTTTTGTGTAAGTTTTTATTTTCTGGGACGAATGGAACTGACCTAGAATTGTATGCCGAGTCCGATCGGGAATGGCATACGTTGGCGAGAGGTTGCGTTGCGGAAAATAAGATGTAATTTGTGATTTTTCGGGGATCAATCCTGAGACCCCTCGGTCAGTAGTCGAAGCACACTAATCACTGAGCCACTGCGCTGAGGGCTTGCTGTGTGTTCGTCTTCGTATTCATATCGACTTTAAGGCCGGATTTACAACAACACGCATTTCTGACAGATTAGATTAAAGCGCTGCCCAATACTAAATAACCGTCTGGCTGAAAGGGTCAGCACTACAAAACATTTGAGACGTGTTTTGGTCGGCCATTTTCTTTTCGTGGTATAAATGATGGGAAAGTTCTGCATGTTGATATTTGTATAGAAATTGCATATGGAATTTCGCTTTTTTATAAAACAAAATGGCTTTCGGAAGGGATAATCGGCCCATAATTTATTTGTTGTTTCGTGTAATTAATCAATGAACTTTTTCTCATTTTACATGTTTTAAATCAGATATGGAAGCGTTTTCAATTGTTGCAGAAGGTCACCGGAGCTTGTGTTGATTTCCTTTTTACATATCTATAATTATGGGTAGAGCATCCATCACAGCATAGGCGCAGTGGCTTAGTGGTTAGTGTGTTGGACTACTAAGCGAGGGGTCCCAGGTTCGAATACCGAAAAAACCCAAAATTCCAACTTATGGTTTTTTTCCGCTGCGCCACCGCTCGCGAACGTCTGACAAACATCCGAGAGTATAACTGTTATGAAGGAGCTTCTCAATTAGCCGTTTGGACCCGGCATAAAATTGTAGATCCCTTCCATTCGTCCCAAAAATGAAAAACTCACACAAACGAATGGTTGTGAGAAGCTAGGCCTCTAGGGTCTCTACAGACCTGTTGCGCAAACTATTTATTTTTTTATCCATCACACCTTAGGCGTCTGATTTGTGATCTTATGCTTACACCTTTATTAGCAATGACTGCCGACAAACTGATCTCTCTATCGCATCTCGTGTTAAAATGCGCATGCCTGATGTTGTAAATCCAGCATAAAGGAGCATCAAGGCGGGCGAGGGTATCATTTTGATCCGACTTAAACTTAAATGTGTGTTGATGCATTTTCCCTACAAAGCCATCTTCCGTTGCTTTAGAAACTCCAACCGGAAGGGCATCAAGTAGTCTTTTTGGACTTGGACTTAGATTTTGATATCGCTTCGTTTGTATTAACAGAACGTTTTTACTATTATCGTCTACGCTTGGCCGCTCATTCTGCCTGACTTTGCGAGTTTTTGGTTGTCTTTTAAGTCACTTGCAATGACTGCAAATTGGTTATAGGATATTCTGCAGCTTTTCGTTTGGAAAACTTTATCTTTGGGTAGAACTTTGAAGTATTTCCAGTGGTAAATTAGTAGTAAGACACATTTTATCAATGCACGTAATTATTTATCAAGAGTTAGTGGATTCAAAATAAACGAGTGAAATTATTCAAGGAAATTCGGTAAAAAATAACCAATTTATCAACTTCCCTTCCAAACTTTTTGTTTAAGTACACTCGTATTTAACCTTTTCACCTCGGTAGTTCTTAGCAACGAATACTCGATTAAATCCACGTAACATCGACCTGAAACACGTGTGCTATCCACGGTATGGCGCACGTTGCCTACTAAACTGTTTTATTTTCCCATCTATTTTTATTTCAAGGTTATACTCATGCGAGACGCCAAATTAGCAGCGATTATCTTACCCCATTTGATAAAGAATCTGCCTTCGGTGGAAAATTTAAAAAATGTGGCCAAGTTTTCATTTATCGAATCGAAAAACTCCGAAAAGTGTGGAGCCTTCATGTGCCGCCGCGAATGCTTCAATGCAGCGGATTTGATTGCTGATGAAGTTGGTATGAAATTCGAATGAAATTCTATTCAAATTAAACTAACTTATTTTTGGAATTTAATTAGACTCCGTTGGGCAGACAAACAGTCACATCGTACTCTCTTTGACCTACATTCTGATTGCAATTGGCAAGTCAACTGACATCAAAACGTGCCTCATGAACGCTTTGGAGAATGGCCCAATAAACTGGTGTGAGTGTCTTGATAAATGTCAGGTAACAGTAACACTTATTCTACACAAATGCATTTGTAAAATATCATAATAACATACCATGCAAGGTGTGGAATCAAAAACGTCCACCCTGGTTGGAAGCCATCATGCACTTGGTTTACCCTGTTCTCGATTGCATTGTTGACATGTTAATAAACGCCGTAGAAACCGGAGCGAGTATGTATCAAGCAATGTCACTAGCCTTAACATGTGTATCCGAGATGTGGGAATGTATACCGGAAGGACTGTATAAAGTCACTGTGCTCTTACAGGACATCATTTCGGTTTCAACAAAGCCATTGGGTAAGTCCATCAGGGTTGCATTTGAAGGGCTGATTTTATAAAGAGTTTCCTCCTTTAAGGTGAATCGGTTCTACTGCAAGTTGTCTTTACTGCCATGTATACGGAATTGATTAAAAAAGCTGAACAATACGAGAAGGGTAAGGTTTATTGTTTTGTACTAACTGGCAGTGTGTAATGTCATCAACATCTCTTAGAGAAAAATGATGCTAAGGCAACGATATGCTATTCGCTTTCGGAGGCAATTTGTTCCATCGACGAGGACGATAAGCATACAGAGCAAATTGACTTATTTTTGATGCAGGCCAAGGATAGCGTTTGCACAGACGGGGATTTTCTATCGGAGGCAGGACTAAGTGGAGCAAGTACTGTGAAAATGGACGAAGCTAACGAGCGATGTGCTTACAGTCCACCGGCCAGTTATCCATTGGAACTTGACGTCGGATCGGCACATTGTTTCGCCGAAGTGCTGGCGAGTGATATCCTCACTTCGAATATTGGAAAGCAGTCCCTAAAGGTGCATACATGTTTTGGATCTATAATCATTTTTCTACTATGTCACAGAAATTGTTTCCCTTTAAATTGTATTTATGTGCGGAAATATTTATAAATATATAAATATTCCTATAGTAGCGCCAATCCAGTAGTACCAATATCCTAATAGGTGTCGCTACTCATACCAAATCGAGAATTAAATTACTGAGAGCTTTGAGCCTTTGATAATTTTATTCCTTATAAAAAAGCTTTCGTTGAAATTTTTTTTCCTTCATTTCCTTCATTCGATAATTGTTCGTCGTTCGGTTTCGGTTTTTGTTTATTATAAATCTCCAGCATTATACAAACATTTATGCTTGACTCTAACTTCTACTTGCCGAGCATCAGGACAATTCAGCGTTGACATACTGAAATAAATTTAACCACTGGTTTTTCGAGACAAGTGTTCAAGCTTCTCTGACTTGGACAACAAATGTGTTATATTATTCGATGAAATGAAAATTACCCCGGAGCTGGAGTCTAGGCGAAGATAATTTAATGACTTTGGTGAGCTTGGTAGAGTGAATGAAGTTAGTACGCATGCATTGGTGCTTACATTACGGGGACTAAATTCTAATTGGACTCAGACTATATCAGCTTATATTGGCGGCAAAAGGTGAATAAATTGCAGAATTAGTCAAAATTAATGTAAGCGAAGTACATGAACTCGGCTTTAACTGTGTAGCTACAACTTGCGACAACAGCAACAACAGAAAAGCATATAGGTTATTAGGTGCATCGGAAATGCGTCCTTTTACGCTAATTAATGAGCGGAAAGTGTTTTTAAAATACCATGTTCCACACCTATTTAAAAGCGTCAGGAATACACTGCTTAAGGCTAATATAAAATCAATGAAAAAATAGTTTCATAGCAATTATTAAGTGAATTATTTAAAGCATGTCAAATATTTCAGTGTTTTCATAAATTAAAAGATTGTCATCTTGCACCTAATCCACTCCAAAAATTAAGTGTTAAGCTAGCAACGAAAATGTTTAGTGGAAATGTTTCATCGAGTATTTAAGTATGCAGAAATTTCACTTAATTGTTTTGAAAAAAATAGGGATGTAGCTACTTCAACAGCAGATTTTATTTCAAGAATGAATTGCTTATTTGAAAATTTAAATAGCATTTCTCTGTATTCAAATCCAAATAAATCTTCAATTGCCACAAATTCGGAAATTTAAAAAAAAATATTCACTCTTGTACATCTTGGATTTCTTTGGGTGCTACGTCGAATCCTCCATGTTTTTCAGGTCGATCATCCTTAAGTTGAATTTTCCATAAGTCGAACAAATGTATTAAAACTTAGACACAAGATTTTAATTTTCCCATATAGTCGACTCTGTCTAAGTCGAAACCCTCCTCAAATCGGACTTTGCGGCATGATTGTCGAGTAACTTTCCGTAGAAAATTCCATCCATCTCTCATGCAAAGAAAGAAATGCACGTGATCTTTGGAATCCACCAAAGACTAAAGTCATCGTAAATTAGTTGGAAAAACAAATACAAGCACAATTTAGTGTTTGCAGTTAAATGCAAAACAAAATATAGGAGTAGCGTCTGCATCTTAAAATTGAATATCTACCTACATGATTAATTATGTTTTATTAACCTACACAATAAGCTCCTTTAAGATAAGAAGCCGCAGTGCCAGAGCCCCTCGAAGGCTCTCCGCTTCATAATCTACCTACTTATATAGCAGCTGAAAATACTGCATTGCTATGTTGACGGATCTAGACATTTGGTAACAAATCAGGGAGGAAAAATTAAATATGGCAACCAGTCCAAAATACAAATTATTTTCTTTGACTACATCCCCAATAAATAGCAGATACGGCAAAAAGTCTAGACTTTCGTTTTCGCTGGTCGGAACAAACAGCAAAAATATTACTGTTGTTTTGTTTATCACATCAATTACTTTCGTTTAAATATAGCTTTGTTTTGACGAAACAGCGACAAAAACTTAAAGCTCCGTCTAAATCAGTTAAGGGCGAAAACCAGTTTTCATTATTGAGCGATTGAAGCGCCAAAGCTTCTGTGGGATACTGGTACAACATATTTATTAGATTTCTTGGCGCTACTATAGGAATGTATATACAAAGATAATACCCAGTTGAGACATAATATCTGATGATATTAATGAACGTCATTGTTAAAGGATGTTCTTCGGTGTCTGGGCCCAACAATACTCTTCCTTTTTAAGAAGATTTAAGAGCAAACAGAATATATAGATAAATCCTCAGCTTAACACTCTATGTTGAAGGAGGACTATAGAGATGCTTAAAAATTGCAAGAAAATTTACTTCTTTACCCATAGATGAATGAAAATGAATGAATTAAAACTAATGTGAATTGGCAGAACAATGATCCCTAATTAAGATACTGCATTGGAAAAAATAGGACGTCAAGTTTTTTTTTAAAACTTACTATGTTTATTGTCAATCATTTTATTTATGTGACTGACAAAGGAAAAAGTGACACAGAAAACTCCTTCTTTTGTACTGATTAATAATTAATTTACCTTAATACACCCCAGCAGGAAACCGTTAACATATTTATATCCCAAAAACCTCTCTTCATAAGTTTTCAAGTCTTGATTGAAACATTCACCATGTTCATTACTTACACTTCCCAAGTGCTCAGGAAAAAAATCCAGGTGCAAATGTAAGAAATACATTTTTAATGACATGACCCCATTACGAGGTAATTCCTAAATAAATTGGAAACAATTTCTTTAGAATTTGTTTTTAGCTAAGAAATTTCGAAAGTACCATCCATGTTTTTCGAAACTGGATAGGTAACCATCAAATTTTTCATCCTTCAATTTTTTTGATTTGGGCCCCACAAAGATTGCTTCTTTGATTTTCGGCATCAGAAATGTTAGGAAAAATGTTTTTTAAATACCTTAAGGCCACGGTTGCCACTTTGGTAATTTTTTACCAAATTTGGTAATTTTTTTTTTGCTTTTTGAGTTTCGGTAATTTGGTAATTTTTATCTGGTTTGGCAGGAGCACCAAAAATACGAACTCGATATCAATTCATTTAAATGCTGGGCTAACTGTTTCTGATTGCATTTGCATATGCGTCAGCTCCACCCATGTAAACCTATTTTGTTCAAAAAATGACTGAATGCACTCATTTTCTTCTTTTGACAGATGGTGAACTTCGAAATATTTTCTGTTTATAACTACATTTAGATATGGATAGGTTAGTTAATTACATTATTTATTTGCAGACATAAAGCTCTAATTTGTTAAAGTTATAAGAAAAAAGGCTCGGAAATGGTAGGTGATCCTATGCCTTCTAACAGCGGTAATTTTGTGCACAACGTTGTTGACGTTGTTTAATTGAGCCCAGTACGCTGCTCGCGCTTAAATTAAGCCCCCATACAAAAATGTCTCCAAATATAAAATTAAGCAAAGCAGTTTAGCAAAGCAGCACGCAGTTCAAGCTAAATTTGTTAGCCACTGTACGAAAAATCGCTACAGAATTTAAGTAGGCGTATTAATGCAAAATACATTTTACCACAGCTAAATTTTGACAGATCAGGGAAAATATTGGTATTTCAACACAAAAGAAAAATTCGTTGTTGTTAATTTAATTTCATTTAGAAATGGAATATTTTAACGAGGAGTACCTGGAAGAGGTTTTTGAGGAAGTATAAATAAAAAACGAAAAAAAAAAATTCCAAATTCCAAAACATTTTTTTTTTACCGAACCTACACTGTTAAAATTAAGCGAAGCGGTGGAGAGAAACATTGGAGAGGCGCTTAATTTTAGCTTTCCTGGAACAGCATACTAGGTATTAGACTGACAAAGTTCCTACTACGTTCTTTACTGAGTCTTATGTTTTATAAATGTTTGTTTTTAAGCAAGCAATTTTAAAAATCAAATAAAATAATTCGAGTTTAGAAAATCACGCTTTTGGTCAGCAAAAGTATTTAAAGTAGATATTACTATTACATTAATAAGTTAAGTCTTAATTTTTTTTAATGTATAAAGTAATCGTTGTTTAACTACTTAAAGACTGACTAATTTCCTATAAACCGAATGTACAAAATTGAATATTTTAAAAGACATATGTTTTTGTATGCTTTTAAAATGTTTTATCAACGTCTTCAGATTTTTGGTAAATTTTATCTTGGTTTGGTAACTTTTTTTTCCAATTTTGGTAGCTATTTTTTTTTGCAAGTGGCAACCGTGCTTAAGGCAGGTCCATCTTTGCCAAGTGCTTGGACAAAATTGTTCATTAACTCCAGTTTGATGTGAAGCGGGCGGCGGTAAGATCATATTTTTTGGGTCAATCAGAGGATTGTTTTTAATAATCATTTTGTTGGGTGTATATTAAGTACGTACAGGACAATCTTTTTTAAGTGATCTTTCCTAGCTCAACTGTGATTTTATACAGCAATATTTGGTATAACCACTTTGCAAACCAATAAGTAGACCCACGACTTTGTGATCTCAACACACTTTCAAATTGTGTTCCTAACATTTTATAAGATGTGTTAATGCTGTCAATAACTCATATGATTCCTAATAATTTACCGCATGTCCTATTGGAATAGATGTTTTTTTTTTTTTGCCATTATGCAATAATACGGCAATAGATGCCCCAAAACTAAGTCTGATACTTTTGGGGAATCTATAAACAAACGACATTCTTCGGGTTCGTATGACTGGCTCATTGACTTGAAAAGAGGATATCATGGCAATACTGCTACACATCCTTTGATTCAAAATACTTCGTGAATTGATCACTCCTACTGCGGTAAAAACTTAAAAAGTCGGGTATCAGAGGTTCTTCAATTCCATTGTTGAATCCGTGAAGCAAGCGATTCGGATTTACTTTTCGAAAGCTTCAAGTCCTTTATAAAGTCGTTTAATTCTCTCTGTGAAATTAAATGTGCTTCACTATCTTTAGATTCAAATTCATAAAGATCATGCAAATTAACCTGGCTCGAAATAGTCCCATCCGCTTCAGACTCCTTGAGCTCTGGTTCATTCTCCTTACTTGTGCTGGGCAAAAGTGGGTAAGGCACTCCTTCAGAATGCAATACAGGTTTTATGACCTACGCAATAACAGGGTAATATACGTATGTTTCTTGTTTTTGTCGTAAAAACCTAAAGGTTTTGTCAGGCAGAAGTAACGACCAGTAGTGTGATTTTTTGGTTCTCTCCATAATACTGGGACGTCAAATGGCAAGTGCTTTATTTTTCCTGCAGCCCAGCTCAATAATAGACTCACATACTACTCCAGGCATCCATTTTTATCAACATTTGTTACCGAGATTTGGAAATATTGAAAATAGTCTCATTTTGCGGCTTCAGTGACTGGTCTCTTCTTCTTTGACAGAATCATTTGACCACAAACATAGCAAAAGTTATTTGGACTTAATTTAAATTGTCTTGAGGACATTTTAAAACAAATTTAATGTTTAAATAATAGCTTAACACAACCCTGACACGACTAACAAGATTGCCTCACCGTGTCGTGCTGGTTTATAAACGGCAAACATCAGCTTTACACTTTTCACTCAGATTATTCAGAGATAACCTGTAACAATGCCATATTGTTGATCCAAAATGCTTCACAAATATCAAAACAGAACTGATAGTTGTCGCCGAAAGCTAAAGTTTCGATAGAGTGATATGTTTTTGGCTACCCTCTAGTATGTAGAACGTTTCCAATACACGGGACCACGTTGTTATGAGGGTCCGGACAACGTCAGCTTATTTATTGAAACAACATAAATTTCCAATCAATAAAATTAATTTTTTGTTATGGTCATTCACAGGTGTTGTATTGCTACCTGAAAAATAACAAAGACTGGCTGTTCGAACAACTAGATGTCACTGACAGCCAACCAAGTGAGTTTCAAGCTGTAAAGGGCCAAAGCTTAACAGAAACAAAAGAATCAATCTTGAAATCAATGTTTTACATAGGAAACACACCATTCGATCAGGTGAGCATACCTAAGGCCAGTCTATGGGATTGGGGATAATCGGAATAACCCATTTATGGATGCATATCTTTGCAGCTGCTGACCGGTTCCCTTAAAATAGACTACTCAATGTGGTTGCAAACGCCCATTTCCTTAAACATCGAACGAGCTAGACTGCACATCGAACGCCGGTGTGATTTTCAAGAGGAGGCAAAACTTGCAATGCCGGAAGTAACAATGGTAGCTGCAATAACTAAACTCATAAAAAAACGAAAGGATAACGACCTTTGAGTATCATTACCAAGTAGCTACGCTATAAACGCACTCCAGCAGCAAGAAAAAAAAATACGTATACGCCCGAGTGATTTTAATTAACGAAGATGTGTAACGTCGAAATGAGATGCTTAAATGTTTCTTTTTCTAATTCTTCTAAACAAGGGTTGCAAAGCTTTAGGCTCTTCAGCGTAGTGAGGATTCAACATGGGTTTTTGCACTCGTTATTAATTTGTGAGTTCCCTCGTTATGTACGAGTATGTTGTAAATTTACAAATGAATACAATTTTTTTTTTCTTATATCGCAATAAAGATAGCCCCATAAGAAGCCAAGACCTATTCACTTCAATAATAGGCCTTACAAGTATTTCGAAATAGGACTACATACGAATGTTCATTTAATGCATGCATCATGCATGTGTACGAACCTATTGCTCTGTTGAAAAAATGGAAATGTAAGTGATAAGCAGAGGACAAACAAGCAATTTAGTAACGTTAGCACTTTGTCAGCGATTTGCGAATGACTGCGGGCATGGTTATTTTTTATATGTGACAATTCAACTTTTAAGCAAGACGGGTGTCTCTCAATCGGAAATGACTTGGACATGAACACTGGCGATATGTGATCTTTCAAAGCAAAACAGTAAAACAGCATTGACAATCACACGACCTGACCACTTTCGAATACGTTAATGCGCTGACATGTAAAAAAAAAATCAAAAAATCACATAGACGTAGACACTTCGGTGGGAATTATATCTGTAAACAAAAGACACCATATAGCAGCAACAATGCAATAATGTTATCGTTGAACTCGTGCAAGGGGTAAGCACTTGATTAATTGACAACGAAGTGGAATCATAATGCCGAATTCACAATGTCGCGTTGAACGCGTGCGTGCGTCGGCGCGCTTTGACACGCTTTAACGAATCTTTACGATTTTAAATGCCAAAGCGCGCGAGCAAGCATTTTGTAAAACGTAAAACCACATTTACAATGTGTGACCCATTCCTAACACGGAAGATTAAAGGGATGCTAAATACTAAATAGCCGTGTGACTGAAAGGGACAGCATTACCTAACACGCAAAAAAACGTGACACGTTTTTTGGCCGGCCATCTTGTTTGCGTGGTAGGAATTATGGGAAAGCTATGCATGTTGATATTTTTGTAGCGATGACTTACGAAATTTCGCTTTCCTATAAAACAAAATGCCTTCCGGAAGTGATGAACGGACAATTATTTATTTATTTCGTATAACTGATTGATGTGTTGTTGGTTTAATTTACTGAAACTAATAACCACTCTTATTTCACTTGTTTTAAATCAGAAATAGAATTGTTCTCAAGTGATTGTAGAGATGTTGTTCGCAGGAACTTGTGTTTGTTTCCGTTTTTCTTATCTATAATTATGGGTAGAACATCCATGACACTCGTCTCGTGCAAAAATGCGCGTGCGTGATGGTGTAAATGCACTATAATGCTGCTTTGAAGCGAATGCGCGTTGAGAGAGTACAGCATGACAGCTAAAAGTTCGGTTTGGTTTTAAATAAAGTACACAAATAGAGAGCAGAATTCAAATTTCATGTCTACTCTCTTTTTGTCTGTAGCTATAGTTTTTGTGCAAGAATTAAAAAAGGATTCTCCAAAATCGATAAAAAAAATCATTCATAAGAATAATCTAAAGAACAACATTACCAAAGATACAAAACCAATGATTAATATTTTTTTGTATCCAAAAAAAATCTGAAGAAATAAGCATTAGCTCCACAAAAAAAAGGTATTCGTCATTTTCACTAACTAAATTAATTAATTTGCATTAAAAAAAATCATATTGCTCTTTAAAATTTGTGTATGATAAACATTAGTGATTCTGTGCCATTCCAACTAAGAACGGCACACCTCATGACATCAAATCAAACAATTCAAAATTCTAAAGTTGTCAAACGCGCGTGAGAGTAGAGAGTAGGTCTATTCATGCGTCGCGTTGAACTTTACGATATTTACGATCTAAAGTCGATCCAACGCCTAAAGTTGTATTTTGTGTGGCAGCATATGAACGCTTTGTTTCTACATTATCTGTCAACGCGACATTGTGAATTGGGCATAATTCTCTAACAGGAAATAATAGAAATGTCTTTCCAAGATCATATACTTAGAATTAACTGTCAAAGGAGTCTGATGGTTTAATCCAAAGTGGTTATAATTCCTTACAAAGTGATAACAATTTTAAAGATTAAATGTATCTCCAACTTCCCAACCGAAATTGTCAGGCAAACTTAATCCAAGCGAGAAATGTTTTCTACTCCGCGTTTTCCATTCCAAACAAATAACCAAAATTTAAATTGTTAATAAAAACCTATTGACCCAACAGCAGTGACGGGGTGAATTTACAAAAAAAAAAGTTACTTACCGCATTGACACCGAAATTCAGGTTAATGATGCTGTTAATGCATTAAAAACGTTTTATGTTGATGACAACCTTCGGACAAAATCTGACGTCTTTGGTATCGGCTCAGAGAGCCAATTTGAAGACACATTTCATTGGCTGTGTAATCGTAGTTTAGCCTTAGACGCAGTCTGTTGATTAAGCGCTCGCAAGTGAGCAGCTTAGGTTAGGGAGAATTAGCTTTGGGTCTCTTTAGATGAGATGGAAAACTTAGCATTGCACTGACTAAACAACAAACTCATCCCTTTACCAGAACTTCTCCTGCCAACATCTGCTCACTTATTTAGCCGATTTACTCGCGTAAAGTAAGATCGGACTTAGCAAATTATCACCGATTCTAGCTCAACTCTAAGCAGTTAAAAGTTCATAGTTGTTGCAGGTAATTTCCATGGACCTTTAAAAGTTACTGGTAGTTAAACCATAGGAATACCTCAACTAATATTTTAAACAAATGCACTTATCAACAATTTGCAAATTTTAATTCTAAAGAAATAGGACTATTTGCGACTCAATCAATGAAGTCGGTGTCCATCTTACTGTCTCTTTTTACACGATCAAAGATGTTCGTAGGTAATCAAAGACCCACAGCCAGTTTTAAAAAAAATTCACTTGTGCAGAAATTTCAGACTGTTTAAGATATAGAATATTTCTACATATGCTGGAGTCTACATCGCGCACGAACATTTTTGCACAAGATGCGACAGAGAGATCCGTTTGTTCGCAGTCAATCCAAATAAAGGCGGAAGAATGAGATTACAAAACAGACTCGAAATGTGTCATGGATGTTCTACCCATAATTATAAATAGATGCGTAGAACGGAAATTAACTCAAGTTCCGGCGACCAACATTTCTGTAATCACTTGAAAATGTTTCCATTTCCGATTTCAAATACATAGTTATATTAAATGAGAGTGACAATTAGTTTTAGTAAAATTTACCAAAAATTCATCAATCAATTTTACGAAATAAAAAAAATATTTTCCCTTCATCAGTTCCGGAAGCCATTTTGTTTTGTAGGGAAGCGAAATTCCCTAAGCCACTTTTATAGAAATATCAACATGCAGTGCTTTCGCATAATTTCTACCAAGTAAACAAGATGGCCGACCAAAATACGTGTTACGTATTTTTGCGTGTTAAGTAGGGCTGTCCATTTCAGTTAGAGGAATATCTAGTATTGGGCATCCATTTAATCTTCCGTGTTAGGAATGTGTGATGCTGGCAAAATCAGACCCACCAGCGGTACCCGCTCTTAGGGCCCTTATGTCGAACACTAACGGGTTACAGCTTTTTTTGGACCGTTTCAATATCCTCGAAGGAGTTGACAATATTGTTATTTTTCGCTGAATACAAGTTTATGATATGGCTTTAAACGAAACGAACCCACGGATTATCTGCTTACGTCTGTAGAGCGGTCCTGAACCTCTAACGCGTGTACACTTAAAATGGGAAGAGGCTTGTTGGACAAAATCGAAGGTCCAGGTATAGGTTAAGAAATTCATCAACCAAGGTCGTACAAAATTTAAAAATTTCAACAGAAAAAAGGAACTTTTAAAAACCAAAACAAAAGATCTATACCTGAGCTCCTTCAATGGTTTGGTTAAGACAGCGTCATGTCTTGAGTTGTCTTTTGGTTCCAAAGCATTTAAAGCAAAACTATATTCACCAAGTATTCCATGTGCACATTCGAGTGCGCGTGAATTTTAAATTTCTCCCTTTGAAAGTGTGCCCGTTGAATACTGATTGCTTACAGGAGTTTATCAGCCCATTTTTGTCAGTCGAAAACACGACTACAGCATGCGGCAAAGAAATATCACATTAATTTAGTGAAACTTTGCTCTATGCATTGTGTACAAGTTACGGTCCGACGAAAGGCAACGAAATGCGTCCTGCTCATGCTGCCGATACTCAGGAAAATGGCTCAGATTTAAATCGTTCTCTTTGGCGCGCCGGAAAACACGAAGCTTTTTTTGTAGCTTTGCTACACAAGAACAAATATTTTCCACAAAGAGAACGAGCGAAAGATGCGCACCACTATGCGAGAACGAGACATAGCGCCAGAATTTACTATGCCAGCAATAAAATTGTTGAGCTACTATGGACCATTATGGCCAAGTGAAAATCATTCGCTTCCCGGCTTCGGATAAGTTAACATGGTTCAGCCAAGTTGCTCGAATTTCACTTCAGTGCCAGTGCTTACGACAACGTCTCGTAGTAGCTACTATAATTAACGCAGTGCCTATTCCGACGGTTTTAATCCGCAATTTTGTCACGTTATTAGTTGTGTAGTTTATAAATAACAATTCAGAGTGTGCGGGCGTGCAAACAAAGGAAACAGAATCGCAAAACTGTACGATTATTCTCTATCTTTGCATGTTTAATGTACAATGTTAAAATGAATGAGTTCAAAGTTAACAGGATACTCGTAGCTTATGATGAAAACTACAAATATATGTGAATTACAAGTTGGACGGGATACAACAAATAACAAAAATATATCCTCGGTGTAACTTGGTGTCCTTTGAGTTCTTGGCTATTGGTTTCGGATGTCGTCGACAACGACACAAACATTCACTTGGATGTCGTCGACTTTGTTCAACTTCTCTCGGTGTTGTCGTAGTCTGGTGCGGAAAACATATTGACTTGGGGGATATCTTGCCGTTTTCCTTTTTCTGCTGATAATTCAAATTATTCAGTTTCGTGTTTGTGTTTGCGGGATAGGGTGCAATTTGGCCGAGAAGCAATATTATATTCTGCTTGTAGTTAAGGATAAAATAAAATGAACCAAATAAATCGACGACGGCGTCAAACTGCAGAGCCATGCGATTGCCTGAGACCAATGATACGATTACTGGGTGTTGTAACTGCTGTTGGTAAGTAGTAGAAGATTGGTTAACTTTAATTTGTTATGTCAATTGATATAGTTGCGTAGGTTTTTTTGTACACCTGCAAATGAGGTAAATTTATATTGAAATGGGTTGGTAATGGTCTGCCGTTTAGGACTCGCAGCAGAAGGAAAGCTCTGCGATCATCGTTGTGCAGATGCTGTGAAACCATCGGATCGATGTTTAAGCTTACGAATGGAAAACGCTTTCAAAACTAACTATTATCAGTGTTATCAGTGGTTTTAGATTTCTCTTTGCTTGCTATTTTTGAATTGTCTGTGCTAATTCACTATGTTGCTAGAAACCTAATCGAATTCGAATCTCATAATAAACGTACCTAAGTAGTTTTAAATTTTGTTGATCGAGCAAGTCCACACTAATGATAGCGGTTCACAGAGATTTAGTACTTATTGTTGTCGGTTGTATACAGAGGCAGTCTGCTTGGGAAGAGAGTGCCAAAAGATTGTAATGGCACTCGTGTAAATGCTTTCGATCCGAGCTCAATTATAAAAAGGCCATTTAGTAGAAATAAAGCAGTCAAATCTCTAACTTTCCTACGTTTTAGCTTTTGCTGATAATATGTCTTTTGAATATATAAAACTATCCTTTTGTGCAATCTGCGACGGTCTTTGAAAAATAACCATGGAAAATTAAATGCTTTCAATGCGTTTAGAGGCTTAAAGTATACCTACTTTTTAATTAAATGACTTCTCTTGTCGCATAGAAATCTGAAGTCACTTCGACTAATTGAACATTCGTCTAATTTGGTTCTGCCCATATGTCTGCATGTAATGTTCACAAATGTATCTTGTAACATTAAGAAACAACTATGACAGATTTTCTACTGACTTGGAAAATGAATAAGAAGTTTTAAATCTACACGCAGATAAGGGATCAACTTAGACTAAGAACACTTCTGTTTTCTTGTAGAACGTACTCGTATATGTCAAACACCACCGCACAATCGAGTAATGCTCTGAGGAAATTTAAATATACAGATTGAACAGCTGCAAGTAATCGCAACAAGTCACCAGAAATGAATGTTTCTCAATGCAGTCAGAGAGCGAGAGTCTAGGTGACAAAACAACAACTCTTGCTTATTGGATTTGCTCAGACAATTTGTGTTGGGAATTTCTTGTCGATTTATAGTCTAGGATTTATTGTTAAGAGAACACTTGGTGGGAATTGGTTCAACATTTGGTCATTCATCATCGGGCTACTTTGAAGTGTTGTTGTTGAATAGTTTTCAATTGCTAGTTGACAGACTTCTCCGTGTGCTGGGGAGCCACTTTTCTTTTTCCTGTTACAAAAAGAGCATTTAGACAACTAACCAAATGCGGGGTAAGAATAAGAAGTTATGTATTTCCAATTAAAGAGAATATAATAAATATCTAGTTTAGTACGTCTGACAGCTGGCAGACTTGATGCATCTCAGTTTTGATTGGCTTAGATCGGTCAAATGAACAGCTGTTTCAGTTGACCTTTATGGAGGGGTAGCCAACGAATTTAGTCAAGAAATTCGTGACTGATTATCAGTACTAAATTGAAAGTTCGTATATGTGGCTGACGTAGGAAAAGTGACGTTCCCGAACAATTTAGTTTTTGCTTCAGGTTACATCTAGTCCAGACCAATCCAGTCGACTAAAGATAATTAGATTTTTGGTTGCTGCATGAGACGTCATCTAGCAAGGCGCAACTATTTCGGAGCATCAAAAGAAACTGGCTTAAGATTTTGAGCCAACGGTGACATTTTATTTGCGCTCAATGTCATTCTCAAGCGCCTTCCAATTGCACTTTCCATACAAGTCTCAATTTGGTGTATGCGTAAAGTGACCATACGTCCCGCTTTTAGCGGGACAGTCCCGTTTTTGAGGTCTCTGTCCCGCGGCCATAACTGTCCCGCTAAATGTCCCGCTTTTCCTACGTTTGTTCAAATGTGTGTCTGTAACTGTAAGTCTCTACAATTCTCAAAATGAAGCAATTATCTAAATATGTACTGTTTTACATCGCTGTGCATACAAATTGGCGCATATAAAACAAACGTAAGAGCTGTTAAAGAAAGAAAATGAGCCTATGTATATTCTCTGTTAATGAATTGTCAGTTTTGCTTCTAGTGTCTAATGCTAATCTGTCATTTTTAAATCGGAAACAGTTTGCTGTGAAGTGAAGTATATTTTTATGAAAAAATTAAAAATAATAATGAAATTCTAAAAGAAATTCATTCTGCATCGAAATATAATAATTAATTTGAAATTTGTAATTAGGTATTTGAAACCTTAATTTTAATTTAGTTTTGTAGAAAACGCTTAGAATATTGAGGCTGATTTTTTTAAGTTTTTTTTTTTTTAAATGTTTGGAGATTATTTCAAACATTTTAACTGATCTCTGTATTGTTATGAAGTCTGATTTTTTATTTTTATTTTTTAAATAAATGTGTTATTTGTCGTTTGTTTTGCGTACTTTTTATGTTTCACTAAAAAAAATCATAATTTCTACTCCCTGCGAAGTTTTAAAAATGTGTCCCGCTTTTACTTCAAATAAATCTGGTCACTTTATGTATGCGTGAGGAAGAAAAAATAGGCCGTCGGACTTGACTATCCATGGAAGTTGTTTGTGATTTTCTGTACCTATCGAAATGTCATTCAAAGAAGGTTTACTCTTGCGAATAGCTCAACCATCCGCGACAATAGGTCGACAATTTGCGAATGTGGTGTAGGTCGAACGCAATCGATATAAATTGATCGCAATCGAACACAGTTTATACAAGTTCTCATAAGAAATTACTAAAAAATAGAAAATTAGCAAACGATAACGACTCCTCTTGGCTCGAAACAGCTCAAGAAATTTCAACCCGCAAACAGTTCGACGTGTTTTATCATAAGAAATCCCTCTTGGCGGACACTAGTTTTCTTTATTTTCCCACATTTTTATTTAATTTAAAAATAGATATATCTTTTTTATGTACAAGTGATTTTTGGGGCGGACTTTTATGTTGTTCGTTGTCAACTTTTTGCACTTGACATATTTGTCAGCAATGCTCATTGATTGTGTGGAAATTTCTCTTTTTGCCTTCGCCTATTTATATATAAGATTCAAAATATGTTGGAAAGTATTTTTTTTTTCATAAAGCTAGTTCAACTAGAAATAATTTAGGTACTAACTGCGAAATATCGTTTCAATTAGAAATTCAAAAAAAGTATCCTAGTTCCGTGTTTAAACTGTTGGTATGTGTGTTACAACAGTTATTTCTTCACTTAGGCTACTGATAAGATAGTTAAGACGTTCTAAATTTGTATTGTACAGTTCAATGCCAAATATTTAAAAAGTAAAACGACGAATTAGACAAATTAAGCAAACCATACATGAAAGAAATGTGATTTCGATTGTCTCAGACTTGTTGTTTAAGAGGTCCCTTCATTCGCTACCAATAATACGAACGAACACGCTCGATTGACGAACGATTTCAAAGCGAGTACGAGGCTGCAGCGTTCCTTACTTCGTCCTTGCCTGTTATCCACCCTTCCTTTAACCTCTCAAGGCATTCATTCAATTGACAACTTATTCGCACTTACACCGGATCTTAGAAAAACCACAAAAATTCTTAATAGATACCCAACACAGGTCGAGTTCATAAATGTACTCGTAAAAATGCTACATTCCTGCAAATTTCGAGCTCATTATTGGGCTTGTTTGTTGAGCTTCGATCTCACCAAAGCAAAGTAGAGTACGATTTTCAGCACGCAATTTCAACAACTACGCTCTGTTTGACACGTCGAGGACTCACAGCTGAAAATCCTCCATTACTTTGCTTTGCTGAGATCGAAGCTCAAAAAAACACGCCTATTGTAAAAGAACTGCATTATCATTGCAGAAGTTTGGCCGTACTTGCGTTCATAAATGACAATTTACAGTCAGCATGCTGTCAATAGGGCATGCGTTTTTGTTTTGCTGCCGCGCTGCAAAAAAATGACAGAAGGAAGTAAAATTTTTGCAAATTACTTAACTATTTAATAATTTGTACTATTTGGAAATGAACAAGAGCAAACAAAAATATTCCGATGATGGCACTAGACTCCTTATATCTTTTAGACTTGGGGGCAGCTTTTATTTTACAAAATATGTTTCCCCCGTATTAATAAACGCCGAGCAGCGGCGAGTTAGTGCTAACACGGATGTTAACTTCAAATCATTATATTAATACGTGAACATCCAAAGTTTCGGTACACATTTTAAGTATTTATAATGAAATGAGTATAATGAAACCTATATCATTCGAAAGGTACTGTGCCATAGATGTGCACAAACAGAATCTTGTGGGTCGCCATTAAGGCTGGTAAAATTAAATTATAAATTCCCCATACAAAGGGGAATTGGTGCCATTCAATTTGTCGTCGCCATATTACCATAGTAACTAACGTATTCAAATAAAGGGGGTTTTTTTTTTAGAGGTATAGAACTTTAAGTTGGCAACACAATTTTAACTGCCGGCCATTTTGTCAGCTGTCAAGTGATTTATTTTTAGTTTGGTTTGCCATTTCATCATGAACAAGTTGACAAATGAACAACGCTTGGAAATCGTGCAAATTTATTTCGAAAATAATCGTTCAGCTCGCGAAGTTTACCGCAAGCTCCGTTCATTTTATGGTTGACATAATCGTCCATCAGAACAATTCGGTTAACCATGAATCGTTTTCGCACTACGTTTACTCTATGTGATAATACGCATCCGCAGAGACGTCGAACAGTGCGCACCGAACAAACAATTGCCGCTGTAGAGCAAAGTGTTGAAGAGAACCCGGATGAATCGCAATTGGAGCTTTGTCCATCAACTTTATGGAAGGCAGCGCACGTCACAATCGATTTATTGAAGGAAACATTCGATGAGCGTATAATTTCGCGGAATGGACCTGTCAATTGGCCACCAAGATCGTGTGATTTGACACCATTGGATTATTTTCTTTGGGGATATGTGAAGTCGCTCGCCTACGCCAGCAAACCAGAAACGTTAGGGGACTTGGAAGCCAACATTTGTGGCGTTATTGCCGACGTACAGCCCCAAATGCTCGAAAAAGTGGTTGAAAATTGGACCTCTAGACATGGCTTTATTCGAAGCAGCTGCAGCGGCCACATGCCCGAAATCATATTTAAAAATTAATGGCATAAAATTATCCTTCCAATAAAGCCAAATTAATGGACATTAAAACGATTTTTTTGTGTTTTTTTCAATTCGAAGTTCTATACCTCTAAAAAAAAACCCTTTATAAATCATCTTAGATTAGAACCTGTTTTTGATGGAGAAGCTCATTTACGTATTTTTTCGATATCTAGATGTCACTCGCTTCGTTTAAAAAAAAAAACATAAATAACGAAAATAATTGTGGTACGTTTTTTAGTATATGAAACTTATAAAAGGTATAGTCGATTTTCGACCACAAGCGATACTAGTTCTTATTAATAAGCGTGTGTTTGGTTTCACTGACATAACGAACGGATAACTTAACTCGCCGAAATCGGCGTTTGGGGAGCGGATAACTCTTTAGCACAGGTATGTACTTGGTTGTCAAAATAGACATTTGGGCAGATATGTCGATAATAGAGCCATTATCGTATCGACTATAAAATTGCCCATAAAATACTATTTTAAAAATTGATACTCCCAAATGTACTCCAATTTCACAGATTTCTTAAATCGGATAGATAGGCTAAATGAAATCGGAAAATTTCACGAATGTCAGTATCGCGGTCAGCTGATCGAATATGACAGATGTACTAGACTATTTAGTACAATTCAGTGTAGTGCTGCCGTGCGTAAGGGGATACAGAGCGAATAGCTAACATGGAGATGGAATATGTTTATTAATAAGAAAAGTTAACAAACGGATAAGGGAATTATCCGTCTGTTAGCTAAAACATGTGTTAGAGAGCGGATATCGTTTTTTTTTTATTAATACGGGGGGGAAAAGTGTATTTGTCTGTAGGTGAAGAACGAATGATTTGAGTGAGAATATAACTGCATGGAAGTGCTGATGTGCTGAAGTTCGCTGAACTGAGTCGAAAATATACCTGCTGACATTGCAGTTGCAAACACAGTTCAGATAAGTTCTGAACTTTCTAGCAGATGGCGCGTATCATTATGTATGCTAAAGGCGTGTACGCATTTCAACAGAATGAAATCAGAATTAATATTAAACATCCAAGTTGTCATTGATAAAATTGTTTTTATTTCTGTCATTTATGACTTTAGTTTATGCATGCAATTATGAACTCATTTTTGTCAATGCATGATGGCCGCATTCACGCAGCTGTAGTTCATAAATGGGCAACATTATTTACAATTGTGAGCTCACACATAGTCTTTAAAAATGAATATACGACAGAGGGTCTTAATAATAATCATTTTTAACCCCAAATATTTTGTAGGCCACAATGTGCAATTTTGAATAGAACATTTCGCCACTCTGAGTTGGCCTGGACACTAAAAATTATTGTTAGTAATGTGGAATATATATAAACCGAGCTATGTTTAGTTTTGTTATCATTGTAAAAGTAGTCTTACTGATTAAAAGTTGGATTGTCATCCATTTGGGATGACACGGAACTGTTATATCTCATCAAAGTCAGCTGTCAATCAGTAGGGAGTTGCCCCAGTAGACAAAACAAATAGAACTATTAGTTTAAGAAAGGGAATAGGGAAGTTCGGACATTAAACAAATATCTACATGTGCACATAAAGGGTTTTCCTAGTAAGAACAACGTGATTCAATTAAAAAAAATACTATTGCTGTTTCAGACAATATTTAAAAACTTGGCATGCTGCCCTAGTTGACAATCTAGCTAAAACCTAGTTGACAAGTTAAGTCGTAAACATACGTTACATATTAAGGGAAATAGTTAAATTAAAATAAATTGCGTACCAATAATCAAGTTATCTTTGACTTTAAGACTGTAACTTTCGATCCGAAGAAAGTCGAGTCTAACCCATTATTAAAGTTTAAACGTCAGTCTTTGTAATAAATAAATATGAAATAACTATGAAATATGAAATGGACAGCAAATAAAGAGAAGCCGCAGCTTAAATTGGACGCAGGCAATGCGAGAACTATTACCTAGTTGACTGTGTCGAACCATTGCTGATATCATTGATAGCAAAATTAACAATGCTGCAATGATACAGTCAACCATATTTTATATTTCACTCAAAATACGACCAACTGCCAATTTCAGCAAATTTGTTGAAAGCTCAGAAACAAATTATAACACTTTTGAGTTGTACACTGTAATAATTTAGCTATAAAGTCAGATGTCGTTAAAGTTCCGATTACTTCGATTGTTGGTACCTTCAAATGAAAAGTCGAAGCTATAGTTAGTTTCGGAATTAGTTAAGCTCGAATTTACGGTTTGGTTGTTGGTAAGGCCCATAGTCTACTACAATCTAGTTGACCAATAATTAAAAACGAGCAGAACTTTTATATAGAAATATAATATTAATTTCATTTATAAAAAAAACTAGTAAACTAACATTTTTATGCACACTTATGCACAAGCACTTAATTACACGTTCAGTCAAATAAGTATTTTTCCCCTTCAGCTGCATTCAATATTTAAATATCAACTTTTATTAGAAAAGCCACAATTTGCAATGTTGAAGCCTCAACCTAGAAATGATTTGTTTTCCGCCTCTTTAAGCAATATTTTAAATCCAACGCGGGGCTTCTTTACAGCATGTTCATATCCAAGTTCACCTTTCAGTTCAGTGCTTTACTGCTTTACCGCTCTAATGGCAGCACTTCTGTACGCACGTACATAGTTTATAGTACGGCAGTCCCAACCATCTGTATTCCCCTATAGAAGATTAGTTAAATCGTTTCCCTTTGAAATACTGTAGGTATCAGTGTCATAAACTAGAACCGTACACACGCAGCTATCAACAAAGTGTAGTCACAAGTGCATTAATCAACACAGCCGCAGGGTACTAAATTAAGGTGGAACTGTATTCAATTAGTGATTGCACTTCGAGTGTAATCTACTGTAGTGCTTCATTACGCATACAAATCATCTTGTTTATTTATGCCCTGCGAAGTGGTTTTCCGTATTTGCGATAATGGACAAGAACGGAATCAAGGGCTTGATGTTGTGTGCCATGTACGGAGTCGGTTTCAGTGATTTATATTTAATACACCCATGGGTGTCTTTATGTCCTTGCAAATTTGTTTGCGGCTGTGGTTTCTTGAGCAAATGCAATCATTAAAAATTCGCCGCATGAAAGCTTTATTTTTATTTAGTTTTACAGGCTCTGTACAATAACGGTTGATGGAGTAGTATTTCTCTGTTCATTTCAAATAAACAAACAAAATAAGGATTTATGGTGAGGTATTATGGACAGTGCAAGAGAGAATATTCAAAACCCAGATACATCATTATGGGTGTAAGTGTGTCAAATATATATACCAGTGGACTTTAAACGGATTTGCTATAGGTAGATAGCTTAAGCTATTTTACGACAATACAATAGGATAAATAGGAAAGTTCGTAAATATGTTTCCATTTCTTCATTAGCCTGGGAATCATTAAACGAACTCATTTTCTACATAAAACAAAAACATCAAAGGACACTCCCCAGGACTTTGTTACTTTTCTCTGATCGCAGAAAGTTATTCCACGGAAGTACAAGCAATACGATTTTTTAATGATTTCGATTATCTAGGCGGAAAATCGCTACACCATCTTCCGCAAACGACCCCTTAGTGTTCAGCTATCATCTTGAAGCGAAAAATTGGATTTCAAGTCTCACGTTTTTGATGCAAATAATTGTATAAACAAATTCCAACTTAAGGCTTTTTCACTGTGCCACCTCTCGCGAACGTCTGACAAACTTCCGAGAGTATAACTGTCATGAAAGAGCTTCTCAATTAGCCGTTTGGACTCAGCATAAAATTGTACATCCTTTCCATTCTTCCGAAAATGAAAAAAACTCACGCAAAATAAATGGTTGTGAGAAGCTAGGCCTTGGGTCCCTACGGAGCTGTTGCGACAACTATTTTTTTTTTAATGTATAAACAACATTTACCTACAAAGGGAGTGTATAGAAACCAGTCTTTTGTTTTTACTCGTGATGCACGACACCGGGAAACACGCTTTGCAATGTGCAATTTGAACAACAACTCCATGAATGGCACCCCAGTGCAGATTGGACGAAAGGAACCGCTGTTTGGCAAAGAAAAAGGCTTCAAAACTCTTGACTAAAACGACGGATGGAATTCTCTACAGAATACATTCCCTTTAGGTTCTGCTTTCAACCACAGAGTGCTAAATAATTGACAGGAAGAGAAATCTGTGATGCGACGAGTATGAATGGAGGACAACGCTAGAACTGATTTCTAGGGCTGTATCAAAACATATTTCCTTTATTTTATTTTCAACTTTGAATGGTTAGGCATAAAGAGTATTCCTGGACATACCTATCGTATGAAGCGACTTATGTCAGACGTCTGCTTGGTTTCGAAAGTAACTTGCCTATCTGAAGCTGGAATAACTCAAAGAAGGATGAAGTAAGTTTGTGCAATACAGCACTCAAGTTTTAAATAAGTTTGCAATATTTCCCAACGTTATTCAAGCGGAAAGGTAATCATTTCGTTTCGCAAAGATACGATACTGATTGAAAAAGAATTGGAAAGAGCTGTCAGTGTCAAAATAACAAGTGAAAAGAAAAGAAACTCTTGTAACGACCTTTATGTACATGGATTACTGGAAAACCCAAAATCTACTACCCTTACAAATCTATATTAGTTTAAAAACTATATTCCTTTGTTTGTAGCTTCGAAACACTTAAATAATTTTGGGATGGAGAAGGTATTTTAATAGTAACAAACAGTCAAAGTATCAATTCGCTGATACGAATTTATACATCAGTGCTGTCACGACAACTTTCCAATAGATCCTTAAAAGTAGTGCGGTAGTTTGAACTTTTACGCAGTAGTTTAAACTTTGATGCAGTATGGCGTTTATTTTATATCAATAGCAACAACAACAACAACAACAACAACAACAACAACAACAACAACAACAACAACAACAACAACAACAACAACAACAACAACAACAACAACAACAACAACAACAACAGCAAAAACAGTATTTCTTTGAGTTGAATTAAAAAAAAAAACTATTTGAGCAGACTTCATTTGTATTAGATGAATGGATCTATTAAGGGGAAAGTGGCTGCGTTCAAAAAACAGGCATACCCACTTTTAAAGCGGTTTTTTATTTGGAATGTATTTAATAATTATGGTTCGAGAGTTCTGGAAAATATGCAGGAGATTTGATTTTGTGCCAGAGTCTGTGCTGTTAATATCCATAATTGCAGTAAGTGGCAACACTGATGTACATCATCATCATATATCGTAAAACTGCGAAGAATTATCACAAATTTGTAGTACTACACCGGTTTCTAATATTAAGCGTTTGAGATCTAAGTACGTTGTAAATATTGTACTAAACGGCTTTATGGCTTTTATAATTAAAGTTTATAGAAAAACTTTATTGTTAATTATGTATTTCAGTTTAATAGAATCGTGTAATCTTTGCAAAAGGTCATCTAATTTCTGTTCAAAAACCTATTAATTCTACTGCCGCTTACTTTGAGCAGTTTTCGTCAATCGAAATTTGCAATTGGAAATTCTATTAAGTGTTTCAAGAATTTAAACACTTATCGTTTATCGTTACCTCTCCAACGAGGTGTAATAACTCTTAGATATAAATAAATCGTATCTGGTCAAAGTGGAGGAGGAAGATATCGACATTGCTGACACAACGCCAGTTTATAGTTAGGGCAAGAGGTACTCGTAAGATACTTAAGGGCCATTATTCAGCAATGGTGAGCTAGCGTCCGCCTCATGTTTGGTAATGAGGATACTTTCCCCTTTTCCACATTTTAATTGATAGACTCTTCCCGTCTATCCTGTGGTTGAATATTTATTATGATAGGTGTTGTGTTTTTTGTAGAATGCATAAATATGTATTTAAATATTAAAATGCCCTAACATTTCGACAGCTGTTAAAGTAGTGTTGACTGCCTAAATTTCCGAAACCGAAATGACTTCATTAACACTTTAGGCTTATTTTTTCAGTTTCTTCCATGGTTGAAATTACTCATAAACCGATGTAATAGTTCACTCCGAAGTTTATATCAGTGACACTGTGCCCTCATGCAAAGCATAATAAATGGCGTATAAAATGCTGCAGAGAATCTTTAGGGCCCACATAAAATATAGATTGTCTAATAGCTGTCACAGGCATAAAATGCGTCACAAAATGTACGCATAAGGGAAACAACAATTAGGCTGGTCGTAGATTTGAAGTTTTACTATGCATGTTGTTCGGTTCATTGAAATGGACGCACAAGAGGTATGTGGATCGAAAAGATGAAAAAAAAAGGAACTTGTTTAGCTGAAGGGAACAGTAATGTTGGACTTCTATACATAGATATAGCGATATATCGCTATTAAAAGGACTCAGAAGTTGGGGTGTGGCACCTCCTATAAAAAAGGTGCTACTCTCGGTACAAAAAAGAAACAATATATCTCGATACCGGTTGCGGACATACTTGAAAATGTTGGTTGAAAATTGTCGCAAAGTTCATAAAAATAAAAAGCAATTGTTTGCTACGAATTATGACCCAAAAACGGTTTTTAGAAGTTCTTTGCGGCGACCTTTTGACATATGTCTAATACATGTCCTGTGACAAATAATGGTTGGTTGCTTAATAAGAATTCGTCATCACTTAAGTCATCAAATGGGTCCGTTGGAAAACGGTTTGATTTACGTATCTTAGGTCATGTGAAATGACAAATAAAGGAAATTCTTAACGATTATGGAAAGCCACGAAGCATTTCAAACGAACAAAGATTTATATTTCTAAGGATCTTCCACCAAATATGCTACCTTTATTTGCAGATGCATATCATTTTCCACGGATTTTTTCACTCTGTGAAAACAGTCATAGGATCACGCGTTGTTTGAGAATCGATTGCTAGTGATAACATTTAAATATTGCTCTAACTCTAGTAAACATCTGATCTTAATATGATTGAAAATGTTTGTGGAAGATTAACACGTAAATATTATTCCTCTATAATCTAAGCAGTTTTAAAGGACTATTCATACGAGAGCGAATTGCGAACTGCGAACTGCGAACAAGCGAATATTCGTAGTTTTTGACGTTTTATTCACATGAAAGCTTTTCTTAGTCGCGTTTCAGTTTAATTTTTAAAGGTTAAGTTCGAACGAAGTTTGTTAGTTTGTGGATCGCGACTGTATTATGTTTCAATCCGCGTTAATTGTAAATTCTGCTATTTAAATCAATTCAGACTCAGGTTTTTTTTTGAATTTATACGTTAGGCTAATCAAATAAAATGCTTTTGTGGTATAACAAATAGCAATTTTTAATTCATAAATGCAGTTAAATTGATTTGTTCGCAGTTCGCCTGTTCGCAATTTGCACTCATGTGAAAAATCCTTAAGAGAATTCAGAGCCGATCGCCGCGATCACGGCTTTTAGGGTTAAGATTTCCTTCAATTGTCTAAAAAGTTAATACGACACTTAGAATTGTTGAGGTTATATACAACCGTTAAGACTTTTTTTGATACATTTTACACGTTTTAAAATATTTTATGTCGAATTAAATCTTACTGTGTTCCACCCTGTGCTTCTATCGAGATTTTTAGTTAAATCTCTTGTCGGCATTCTCTAAGGTAAAATCTTTTAAACGTTTAAATAATTGTGGGTCAGCAATTTAATATTTTATGTTGTTGTTTCTATTGTATTTGTTGTTGATGTATTTTCTACACTTACGTGTACAGTTTATTGTCAGATGTTCCACAAATTACAGCAATGAAGCTCACCGCAATGAACCTTTAAAAAAGCTTTTGCACGGGTTTTCTCTGCTATAGTTTTCTTCCAAAAGATTTATTAGACAATAATGTAGTACGTGCCACGCAAGCCTATCCTCGCCACATTCTATTAAATTAAGTTTCCGAGAAACGTTTAATACACGCGGAATGCCGTTTCGAGGATATAAAACATAACAACAACATTCAATACACTATCGTAGATGTGTAAAGAGCTATTCGGTTGACGTCGGCAGTTTTATCATATACTCACAGATATGCTGTTGCGAGGTGCTGAACTGTACTGAAACTTTTACGAAGTTTGGGAGCTACCAACTAAGTCTTCGAATCAAAAACTAGGTTTCCTTTGACAACGAACCACATAATGAGAAAAGACGATGGCTCGCCGACGTAGAACACGCACTAACTTATGGGATGTACATATACACATTACACGCTACTACATTATGTAGTACACGGAAAAATATATTTGCCATCGTTAGATAAGTTACAGCACAACGAATTAGGCATCACACAAACACAAGACATCCATGAGAATAAAGGACTCTTCAACGTTACGGGGTTAAACGTTCTATGGCTTAACGAAGTGCAGCACAGACACGGTATGACGGCAAACAAAGGCAAAATGCTTTCAATCATGTTTTGATGGTAGGGAATTACATTTGTTGGAGTTAGTACACAAGAGTGTCCGCTTTCAAGGATAAAAATATTTTGATATGGCTTTATCGGGTAACTCGTTTTATATTTCAAAGCAGAGACGACATGTGCCAAAGTACTTAAGTGGAATACAAGTCCAACAAAAGTTGACAGATGAAAATCTTTCTTACTCATAAAAGAGGAACATTATACCGTATGTATAACTCACAAACAGTTCTGAATGATTAGTTAACCTAAATGTCAAAAGGAACACAAATATTATATCTCTATTCTGGATCAAATTATAAGTTCCATTCGCCTATACGATAGAATTCAATCGATTGCAATCACCCTGTCTCAGAGACTTCCTTTCAGTATATCATATTCATTATATTTTTAGACTACCTACAGTTCCTTTGCTTGAACTGATTACGGCGTTATTTTGAACTGGATTGTGATGAAATACGGACCAACTGGAGGGTGAATTTCCATTGGCGAATTCCCGCTTGTACTGTTTTGTCAGTACACAATCTATATAAATATAAAAATTGAGCCTTAAAATTCTGTTCGTTTGTCGCAGATTCACGCCTTAACGCCTTAACCGACTTTAACCAAACTTTCACACATCTTTGGTATTGGTCTTTATTGTATTTGTATTTGAATGATTCCTTTTTATGTTGTTTGTCTTGAATCTGGGATGATTTAGGAAAAATGAAAATTCGGAAAACTCTCAACAGGTGGCGCTGTAGGCAAATTTCGTCTTTCATCTATCTCCTTCTAATATACATAAACATTAAAATAGGTCGCATTGTGTTTGGATTGATGTTCTCTTAATGCGAGAACCGATTTTGTATCTGGAAAATATAGTTTTGGACCCGATAGGTGGCGCTGTTGTCGATCGCCGAAACCACTCTACTGCTTTCAATGAAATTTCGTGGATGGGTATGGTTGACCCGATTAGTCTGGGTTGCTCTACTTTGGGGTGGTGGGCGCGAATCGCAAGCATTAAAAAATTATGTGATGTGGCATGTGGCCTATGTGTACATAAGCCGTACGGCGCATATCGCTTGGTAGAAAGAAGTCGAGGTATATTGTGTTGGTTATTCGTATATTATCATTTTAACAAATTGACCACTTGCCCAAGTAGTCCAGCATACCAACCACAGAGCCATCATCTTCACAAGTCGCAACTACCGATATTTATTGTTCTATACCACATTTATAGAATGTGAAACGGAAAAAAAATATCCGAACGGTGATTCTTACTTCCCGGGCAAACTTCCCAAACTGCTCACATTCTGCTTCGGTTGATTTGGTTGATTGAGAAAATCTGACCGGACCAACTCGATTCAATCATAAGCGCGGACAATCTATGAAGTCGTTCAACTATCAAAAGGGGTTCAACTATCAAAAGGGGTTCAACTATCAAAAGGGATTTTAAGAATTTAATAAATTTTATGGTGTACGAAGTTCGCCGGGTCAGCTAGTAGAATAAGACAAATAAAACTATGAATAAATTTTGTTTGTTTTATACTGAAGTTCGATTGAATCGAAAATTCCCCGAATTAAAAAAAAAATAAAAATTCAGCATAGTTTTTAATTTTTCTTACACTTTTACAGTTCGTAAGTTTTTCTTAAGCTGTTGTTAATTGTTTCACAAATCGATCATAACAGTCTAAAAAGAAACCAGTTGCGGAAATTAAAATAAATTCTATGGCGAATATGCGAATAATTTTGTGATTTCATTACGAAATCCCTTAAAAACAATATTCCCTTTCTTTATATCGCACAATTTGAACATTCATAGCCTAATAAATGTCTAAAACTAATGGCGTCATCGATTTGGCTTTTCAGATTTTGATCTGACATTTCAGACTTCTGCTGCCAAATCGAACAATAAATCCGAATTTTATTGGCTCTTGTTTGTATTTAGTTGGCCGCAAACAATTTTTATTTTTTTTTCACTTGCACTGGAAGTTCATTTCGATTGATTTTCACACATTTATAATAACGCATTTCGAAATAATTTAATATAAAAAAATCATTTCCATACACGAAAAATGAATAATTCAGTTAAAAAAGCAATCCTTCCAACGATAAACAATTCGTAACCGCTAGCTGTGTATCATACACATTGGTATTAGTGAACGTTTGTGTAAATCTGAGAAAAAATTTTTCGAGATTTCTGAAAAGTGCCTCAGATCAAAAAATAGATTGATTTTTTTGGTAAATGAACGGAAAAAGCAATCTCGATAAACAAAATTGATTTTTTCTCAAAAAAATTGATCTATTTGTCAATTCGAAAACGACATAAAGAAAACTGTTATTTGCCCAACACAGCCACTGTCTGCATATTCATATTTGGTTATATGTATGTCGTTTATGTAATTTGAAAACATAGGAACGTTGTTACCAGTTTATAGGAGTAATTTGTACATCAATAAATAAGATTAGATAAGTCAATATTAAAGTAAACAATCAGAAAAACTTAAAGTTCATTCTAAAAAAAAAGTCTTTAAATTTAACTAATCATTTTCAGATGTGTGCAAAAGGAGAAACAGATAATTCATTTTGTTTTGAGAGCTATGTCAAACCAAATGACAATTAAAATTCTTAAAACACTGTTTACATGGGCATTATTTGAAACCACTTTTTACTGAGAGCTTGCATGTGAAACTTTTGCAGTATAATTTTGAAATTTTGTATATTTATAATTTTGCGGGACAAAATCTGTAAATGAGGGACATTTTGCGGGCAGTTTATGGTGTGGGAGAGTGACGTGCCGTAGTGCTTTCAGTAGGGTGTTCACTATAATTTTTATTTGTATTTTTTGTTCTATTCCAGGACCCTACGGAGACGTGACAGACAATAATCTCATTACTAAGTTTTTTTTTATAGACAGATTTATTTTTTGTTTTTTACTGTTCTGTTGGGAAACAAAGTGCTTATTTACAGCAACTCTTAAATGATCAGATAATTTGAAAAAGGCAGACAAGGCCAACAGAAGACTTTGCTTATAGAATGGCAGCCACGCAACCAAAGCTTGAACTCATAATTTTCATGAAAGTTCTTAATAAAGGATATATTAAAATTTGGAGAAAGTAGTGTTGGACTAACATAATAAATAACATACATAAATTTCCAATTTTTCAGCTGAACAGCTGCGAAAATGCAGTTGCAATTTCCAATATTCGAATATTCATATTTTTTGTCAGTTGTTGTCGCTGTGCAACCGACCTCTATGCTCTAAAGTCCATTTGTACACTCAGAGGACCAGAATGGGAATGAATAATTATATAAAATTCCAGGTTCTGCAAAGCATAGCGCACCACAGGAGAACGAAGCACTAGGATTTGAATGGGACAGGGACACTGGCTCTGGCTGTTGAAAGTTGTAGTTGTATGTTGTATCTTGCATGATCTTGCGTTGTGATTTTTCTTGTTTCTGCACACAGTAGGCAGGCAGTAGGCACCAGCGATGCCACTTTACTTCAATAGAAGTAGATTTACTTCAATTTTGGAAAAAAAATTCAAATCTGCTCCCTACTTCACACTATCGTTAAATTCTTTATATCTACTTCACTTTAGAAATCTATTATTTAATCCGTTTCTATTTTAATAAGAAAATCGTAAATCTCCTTCCAAAAAAAAATTATTTAAAAAATGCTTTAAACTCTTTCATTTAAGCACCGACTCACATTTCAAAAGAATAAATTGCTACAAACTTCACTTTAAACACAAAATTTATTTAAATTTTCAGACGTTTATTATTATTTTAATTTTAATTTTTTGTCAAAGATGTGATACGTTTGGTTAGGTTTTGGTCCCTGTCTGTTCCGAAAAGTTTAGCCAAATACGCGAAAGAATTACAATTACAATTACAAACGCGATGAAAAGATATTTTGAAGTAATCAAGAATGTGAATAAAGATTGGTGCGCAAAATTATAATTTAATAAACATATCGCTGTGCACCATTCAAAATACTTTTTTTTAAAAAAATTCCAAAAATTAGTAGAAATGAAGTGAGAAAAAGGAACAAAATTTTGTAGATTTTAAAACATTTTTTTACATCTAATATGGAATTAAATATATTATTAGAACTATGACTTTGAAATCTACTTCCCTTTTCTTGAATCTACTTCACTTTTTGGGTCAAATCTACTTCGCTTTATTTTTTTGAAGTGGTAACGCTGGTAGGCACACCGCACAAGCACAACAGCTCTATGTTTGCCATGGTGGAACGAAAACGATAATGAAACACAAGAAGTGCGAAGCGAACTGCAAAGAGGTGCGCTTGATGCAGGAGAACACCAAGCCAGGTAGATTTATGAGGGAAAAGGGTTTTTACCCGACTGGACCCAGGGAGGGTTATGTGTTTCGCGCGTATTTTAAAATAAAGTTAAGTTTTTCCCTATAATTGTTATTGTTTTTTTATAAAAAAATAAAAACTGAAAAAAAACATTATTCCCCAGTAGTCGAACACTAGCTTCCTAAACCCGAACATAAAGTTTCCTTACGTCGAACGCTAGATCTCGTGTATATTTTCAATTAAGAAAATGAGAAAAATCCATATTTTTGTTTTTATTTAAAACATAAAAAACAGTAACAAAACAACTTAAAAGGAAATAAATAAATAGAATTCACAAACAATTAAAAATAAAAATTGTACGTTAATTCAGTCTTGAACACACTGGTGTTCGAATAGGAAACTCGCAGAAGTCTGGTTCCCTATGATCGAACGGTCAAAAAATAACAAAAGTATTATGTTTTCAGATAAGAACTTTACTAAAAAGACATAAAATAGATATAAACTAACGAAACAAACATTGAAAATAAACATTTACCTGAATTTTCAAACAAAAAAACTCACTTTCCTCCGATAATCGCAACAGTTGTTTTTTTCTACTGAGCCCGCACTCAAACGCATTTCCTAAAGACTCAATTTAAACTGCAATTTTGAAATGTTAACAATAATATTGTACCAGTTGATATTGCAAAAACGATTACAGGTAATACCACAATGTAGCATTTTGCGTTTGTAGGAGTTGAAAATCTTTAAAATATACAGCTGTGTAGCTTTTTACAAAAAGTGTTCGACTACTGGGAGTGTTCGGAATTAGGCGACCCTACCCTACCTAAATGCGTCCTGTTCACATCTTTTGAATTCTTTTTTTTTTACAGTCAGTCGGGTTTTTTGGTTTTTTTAATAAATTTTTTTTCTTATGTTTTATTTTGTCTTTGTTTTTGTATGTGATTTTGTCTGTCCACGGTGCTCTAAAGCGAGATGAACAAACAACCAAGTCGCTTTGACTGTGAATTGGAATCAGCGTTGCCACTAAAATCTTTAGCAAATGTAGTATGTTAGCCAACAAAATGTAGCATTTTCAAACAAAATGTAGTACCTGTTTTTTTTTCCTATTAACAAACAAAATAAACAATTCCAGAACGCAGTTAAGATATGATGCTGTTTTTATTTGTTATGTTTCTAGAACAGTCGGACACTCTTGGGTTTTTTTTTGCACTATTAGGCGTTTTTTATTTTACCCACATGATCTATACAGTATGTGATCCAACTGTTGTTGTAAACCATGGAAATCCATGATCTATATAGATCATTTGAGCATAATAAAAAAGGCCTATTGTAATTGGAAATGTGTATGGGTAAGAGTTCATGTGTAACAAGCAAAGTCATATTGCAAACAAATGACTTCTGACAAGCGCGACAAAAGGATTTGCCAGACCTATATTCGACCAACGAAAATTGGTTTTCCCATTCCTTGCAATATCTTTGTGTGCGAGCTGAAGATTTGCACTTACTTTAGAGTGAAGCCAAGTTTTTAAATCTATTAATTTAATTATAGAAGCAAAAGGGGTAAAATTCGAAATGTTGTTCGCAAAAAAGTAAAATGGTTAGACGGATCTTAAGAAATGTAGTACTTTAGGCTTACGATGGAGTATGTATTTAGTACGGCATTAAAAAATCCAGCAAATATGTAGCATAGTACTACATATGTAGTACAAGTGGTAACGCTGATTTGGAATTATTGATGGTACAGGGAGATTTGGATTTTGGTTCGATACAATTCAAACATCTGTTAGTTGTAAGCACTTGCAGATGAATTATAATAATAATAATAATTCTTTCAACATCTTATGTTGATTTCAAATACTCATTTACAAATACTGATTAGTTAATACATAAATTACTGCAATGAAACAGAAATTGTTTCATAATGAACTTAAGTTCAGTGCATTATAATAATAGATTTGGTTAGGGTGTGCAGAGAACACCTGCGCACCTTTGAATAAACGTCACTGATGTGGGACCAGCCATGTGAAATGGAGGACGTCTGGTAAATATAATTTTGCCGATGCTACATCTCTACATTTTGTACACACAAATGATACAAAAAAAAAAAAAAAACACCCGTTAGGCCAATCACTGTTACCATTCAACATTTATAGCAGCAGTACAAATAGTGCCTTGCATAACTTCATTACATCATTATGAAACCCATCCAGTGTTATGATTAGCTAAGTCATGTCAATAGCATTGTTATTGAAAAAAAAAAACAACAGAGCAGAATAAAGGAATATCTATTTGACAAAGTTGATTTGCTGAATCAGGATGATTCGTGCTAAAGAAAAGGGGCATTAGAAATTCGATGCCGTATCCATATTGGAAGCTGTGAAGAAATAACGAGCATCCCCTTGGCACAAAACATCCATAAAACATGAGATGAATAACCCAATACGAAACCAATAGAAAGCGCCCTGGCATCCGTATCAACGTATCAATTGCATGCGCAACAACTGCTGCCATTCTCTGATATCCGGGTATCCCAACGAACCTCTACCAGAGGTTCATATTTCTCTAAGGAGACGCTAAAGGAATGACTTTTACCTACATGGAGTTCTTTTCTTCAGTTCTGTGAGATGAATAACTTTTCCCACCGTTAGAGGTTACCTAATGTGTCTATATAAATAATGTAGTTATTCAATGAAAATAATTTAACACAACCATAGTTTGTCAGCCCTTATGCACAGCTTTTGGTAGTTTTCCACTTCGTTCGTCTAAAGCGGTCATTTACGTAATTCAATTTATTAAAGTGTATAGTTATACAATTTTCTCATAAACAGTGACACACTGAAAGAGATGCGACATTAAGGGGAAGGCAACAATTGCTTCTCTCTCGAAAGTGTAACATACTGCTAGATGACTGAATATGATCATTCCAGATAAGTACCTTCAATACGATTTGATGGTTTGGGTTTCATTTAAGCTGTGAACAATAAAAATTCACGTCAGAAAGTCGGTTTTTTTTAAGAGCATATATATTACAACCATTCTAAATGAGGCAGGTGGTTGGGGGTTGTATGTCGGTTCACATTTACGGAAACATCAAGTTGTACAAGGTCAAATGGTGACGACCCCTTCAAACGAAATAAGTACTACAAACTTTTAATCTGCACGTGGAATGTCCGGACCGAACAATTATAGTGGAAACCCAGTATAGGTACATAAAGCCTGTCCAGGAAGTGCGATAATGAGAGGATGAAGAAGGCACAAGGATGCTTAAAAACTGTGGCAGTTACGAAAGTCAGCTATTACATGGACGCGAGTTTGTGATTAGAGGCATTAACTTATCTATGGTTTGAGAAAACAAAGAATTTAAGACTAGTAGCTTTTAAACAGGTTTGGTTCCCTTAATTACAGTCATGTGCAGTGTCCGAGCAAAATGAAATGTGGGCGGCATTGCAAGAAGGGGCATGACACTGACCAGCATTGCCGCTAAAAAATCTCAAAAATAGGAATTAAAAGGGCTCTGAGCCAAAAACATTTATTTATAGCAAAAAAGAAAAAAAAACTAATATATTCATTACGAAGCACTCTCTTTTCATATTTTTGCATTCGTTTGCGTGCACTAAAGAATAAAACCTTACTTAAATCGAAAAAGGGCCATTTTTATAATTTTTAAAAAAGTGGACGCCACTGCTCCAAAAGGGGCTGAGCGTGGGAACAAAGCACTTTGCGAAATGTAAGCGGGACATAGTTCGACAGGTAAGTCATGTCCTTTTTCGGATGATGATAGACAACCCAAGTAACAATTTTACTTCGGTAAGGTTCAAATTTGTAATTTCTGTAGGCAACAGTTTCGATAGAGCTTCTATAGTCTTTGTTAAACGAAGTTGATCTATTTCGAAGCAATTGTTTCGATAATAACTTCAGTAAGTCCTTTACGAAGCATATACACAGGCTTTAAGAGGAATATGAAATTAAGCTTCGATAAGATCTCTATTAGACATCTGAAAATGTGTCTGGCTCTGGAGATGTGTGGAAAGTGAATTGCTTCTATAAAGCTTGTGGTTCGAAGCGCTTCCTAGAAGCTTCTTTAGAGCTTCTGACCGAAGGCATTATAGAAGCAATGAACTGTCATTCAGTCAACTGCTTGCGATTGGAAGCTGTACAGAAGCACTTACTCGTACTTCCTCCTAACCTACATATGGAGGCTTTATAGAGCTAAAAATTAATTTCATATGAAATGAATCAAAGCTGTCTAAAGAAACCATAATTAATGAATCGGGGAAAAATGACAAAAATAAAACACTTTTAGCACAGTGGAAAATATGTCCATAATGTGATTCTAAATAAACACTTTTCACTTATAAATAAAGTAGGTAATACTAAATGTCTTGCTTACAACTTCGGTCGAGTAAGCTGCAAGTTTATTGCAAATTTTAACGAAACTCTAAAATGTATCAAGTAGTTCAGATTTATCACTGCTACAGCATTATGACGAATTAGCCTAGGGGGTAGTGTATTGGACTACTACGCAGCAGTGCAGGACCCATGTTCGATTCTCAGTGCGGCGCATCTAAGTAAAATATAAATTATAAAGAGTACGTAAATGTAAACTCCATGAAAATTGCAAAAAGTCGTTGGATAACATTTTAATAATAGGAAAAAAATAAAAAATAAAAGAATAAGAAAATGGAAAATTTATTTTTCTTGTTCATTTTTGAGCCTCTATAAAGCTTCCATAAAGTTTCGGTAGGGTCTATCCAATCTGTTCAGGAAGTCTTAAACAAGTAAATACTTGCATTAAAGTGCGTCAAATGTGTTTCCATTAGACCTTATGCAGTTAATATCGCGGGAGGTGAAATAGCTTCGATAGCACCTTACCGAAGTCAAATTGTTACTTGGGAAGGGCATACTTAAGAAACAGAGTTCCTAGGCATATGTGAAAGGTCCGGTACACCTAGTAAATTATGAAAATGAAACGAGATACAGCTTGAACATTTTGGGTAAAGAGATCGAATGGCTCTTAGGAGAGAACTGTCTGAGCCTTTTCCAGCCTCCAAGTCTACAAAACATATATATCCATCCATTTTATATCCAGGTGTATCATGCTCCGAAAATATATATGTTTAGTTGGTTCTTAGCCCGGATGATAAACGCTCTGCTCATCCATGTAATTCTATAAGTCTAACAACGACTCGTCCCCTCTATATTGTGCAATATCTTTTATCGTCCTTTCTAAAAAATTGGTCATGGTTAGTCGTCAGGATAGTCGTCTTTTTTAAATATTTTTGTGGAAGAAAAGAAAAAAAAAAAAGTGCACGATTTGGTCGAATGTAACTTTCTTATTTTATTAGGTAAGTACATAGGTAAAGATCTGAAAGGCGATGCTAGAAAAAAGAAACGGGTCATAAAATATACGAAAAGTGTTAAATAAAATCCACTTTCGGGTTATTCATCTGATATGGCAGTACATATCAAATAACAATGTAAGTTTTTATAAGTTAAAGCAATTGTCGCAAGTTCTCGTTGGAGAGTTATAAGCGCCTACTGTGCTATTTTATTAGCTTCTGCACTTTACAGGATTTTTGAGTATGAGTACAAGGACAATCGTAGTAGGAGTATCTGTTTACTGATCTATTAGGGAATGTTTTTATTTATGACTTGAATAGATTAGTGACGCTGGTTGAAGATATCTATGATTGGAAGTAGGGTTCGAGATAGACTGAAATCTTTACACATGTATATATGTATAAATTTAGAGACTTGGTTTTGAATTTGCAAAGTTGCAGTTATAACCCGAATATGCTGATGGACGTCTGTGGGGGTGAAACTGAAGTGAGAGTTTCTGATTGTGCAAGGCTGCAAGTCGTTGAAAGTATTTTAAGATGCATATTCAATATGGTTCGAAAAAAGAAGAAGTGGGTAATATTTGCTCAAAAGGAGTTTTGCGTAGAAGTGGGGCATTGAGATTAACAAAAAAAAAAAAACTGTAGAAAAATATAAATAATAAAAAAAAAATTGATTTATTCGAATTTTTGAGAAAAACTATCTACGGAATCTTATTAAGAACTAGAAAATGTGGTTTCAGAACAGTTGATGGAAACAACATTAAGAAATTTGCTGTCTTGTTGGGGACTAATTTGTTTGGTTGTTTTGTTTCTATCGACTAAGATAGTGATATTTGCTGCATTACTTACCCTGGAGCACCTTACATATAACTGCCCGTGCTTGAAGCAATTCTTGCTTAAATCAACTCCCGCATTTCTTAAAGTTTGATCCTGTTACTTATGGATTGTCATTTCAAAACAAACATTAATAGGCAATCGAATCGGTTTAAACTGAAATGAATAATTACTGTGAATTATTTGTATTCTTGGTATAAACACCGCATCTCCTTTACCACACCCAGTTAAAATTAAAGCCTCATGTCAAGCATTATGTTGCTTATGTTATGGGAACTCCAACTTTTAATACCATTTTATGAGCATTGAGGCCATGGGGTGTTAAAAACGCTGTTTAAAAACTCTACTCTATAAAAAACGAAATGGGTAATTACCCACGATCTGGTATCACTGAAAGCTATACCTATCTGATATTTCTTTCATAGAATTTTTTTTTTTTGTAAGCAAAACAGAGGTAAACATATTTTTCCTACATATTTGACATTTCTTTTATGGGTTTTGTTTTTCTTAGCAAACCAAACAGCATACTGCCTCTGTCTGTCTCCCTCTCCGCCACAGGAATAAAATAAGGTTAAAAGAGATGTGAATATTTTGCGCGGTTAGTGTGTTTGATTTGAGAATGAAGTGCATATCCACTCACCCAGGTGAAAATCGTAGAAATGTTTCAAAATTTTGCCTATTTATCTAAAAACTTTTTTAATTTATTGAATTCATGGATATCCTAAAATTTAACCGCAGATGTCCTCTATAAGCTGGTGTTTACTATATTTAAATGCTCCCAGTATTTTCGAACGGAAAGCGTGACAAAGAAAAAAGCGAAACCAAACGATAAAATAAATTACTCTTGTCAATTTTTTTCCGGAATTTATAGCGATATAGAGTTGAAACAAAGTGGATATTGTAGGCCTATTTATCCTCTATAGGACTGAAAAAAATGCATCAGAATATATTCAGCAGCTTAGAAGATTTTTGCATTTAAAGACATGCAGTCAAATTCAATCTTAGTCGAACAGAACTACACCAATTTTATTTATATGATACTTTTATTATCTTAATTATGTATTTTGATAAAATACCTGGAGCGGTTTTAGTAAAATTATGCAGACAAAAAGAAAAAAAATATATTGAAACGTTTAGTTTGAAAAATACTATTGCTATATAGCTATAGCTGAAAACTGAGCATTAGATATTTTTCAGGATGTAAGCATTACCTGGTTTTTGAAAATTTTATCCAAATTGGAAATGAGATATGAGCAGTTTCCAAAATTAGCGTTTTCGGTGATTCGAATAAAAAATCAATTTTACTGTAACTATGCATTTTGGTTAAAATCGTTATTGCCGTTTTCTGGTAAACTAAAGGAAACCCAAGTTTTTAAGAAAAGCCTTTTTTTTTTCAAAAAATCCATTGTAAAATTATATAGAGATAAACTGAGTTCACTGTTAAGTTAAAAATGACCTTCGGAATGAATTTCTGTTACAATCGTTTTCGAGAACCGAGAACAACAATATATCTAAATATCAAAAGTTTCGTTATTCGATTTTTTTAGCAAAAAACTGAGTATGTAGTCATGAAATATCATTTTTGGTTCAAATCGTTACAGCCGTTTTCAATCAAATCAAACTGGTATGAACATTTTATAAGGGAAGCATCATTAATATTGAGGGTGTCGAGCAAAATAAAAAACCGCTCAGAACTGTAGGCCCACAAACTCCAGATCCGATGTTTGAACCAAATCCCGGCAGACGTTTAGGCTGTAGGTCTCAGGCCGTCAGGAGCATGCGAACAGACAGACAGATGGACAGAACTTCGAGACATACTTTTTTGAGTTCCTCCATTATCGTCATGTCAGAATTGAAACATCTCGAGTTCGAAAATTTGTACGAAAACAATAACTTTCACTTGCTACGTATTCGAGCAAGTTAAAATTTGGCGGAGTAACCCACATCGTTAGGTGTTTCATGCCCAGGTAACTTTTCTGACACGTCAGATCCATTGAACGCGCCAAGGTTCTTAAGTGTGTCCTTCCGGAATTCATCCACTCCGCCAGATTCGCCAACTTGAAGCGATTCAATCGGTAAATGTTATAATAGTTGTCTTTTTGAATATTTTTGTGAGAGTGAAGGCGGTGGAAAACAAACTTGAGGCGTAATTTTGTTGTTCTGTTATGATTTGTCTTGACCAAAGACCGTGATAACGGGTGATGGTGAGGCGCCTATCTCAACAAAAGTAAATAAGCAAACATGAATGTTACTTTTCACATTATCGTGTTTGTGCGGACTTTCGTCCAGAGCCAAAAACAAACTTATCTCCAGGCAATATCAACAAAATTTATATATACAATTTTTGGGGCAATAAATTATGGCACTATCCCCATTCCAATCAAATCGAAATCATGCAACCCCAGACAAGACAACAAAACATCTTTGATACGTAATAAGTAATAACCAAAGAAAAACAAAGTCGATAACATCCCCTTATATCGGCCGTAATCCAATCCAATCTACAAGAATAGTTTTTTCTTTCTGCGCCCTAACGAAAATGAATCCACTGCTGTTTTCGTTACGGTTGACTCCATTCGGAGAGTAAGACAAAACGAATGTTTAAAATGAATGGCTGACGATGCTGGTAAACAAGTCAATTTACTGGAAGAGTTTCAGCAAAAATTAATTATAAGTACTCTCTCGCAAGTAGCGCGGGAGGGACAGCGTGTTAATTTCATACACACTGATTGCGCTAAAACATCCTTAAATCCTTACCCTGATTCCTGCGGTCTATAGAATAATACATTATTCCGTTAATGTGCCGAGCTAAATGAGCTCGTCCGTTCTTTGTCTCCGTACTGCCATCGCCATCATTCAACTTGTGAATCAGCCACGGCAAACAGACCCAAAGAAAAAATGCCTCCATTCATTTATGTAGCACTTGTTAGCAGTGTGACCGTTACAGAATTCTGACAAGTCGCAAGAAAAAGGGCCAATCAGAAAAAAAAAGTGCCAATTCTAAAGAGGTTTAACATTTTTAGAATTTTTGAACGATATGTAACAAGTATTGGCTCGCTAAACACTATAATAGTACTGTGATCGGAAAATGCGTTGCACTTAAAAGGTTTTTATCTGGAATTAACAGCATTTGAAAAATTCATAAAGCGCCTTCTCTGACTAAAAAAGAGTAAAAAAATTGTGCCAGGCTCTCGAAAAAAGTGCCAAATCGCACCTTTAGCAGGGATGAAAAATGAATGGTGTGGACTGTAAGCAAATCTTAGTTCCGATTGTATTTTTGTCGGGCTCAGTTATATATTTTTATTTCCGTATACGAGAAATTTATTTTCGTACAAAATTTCGAATGATTTCGCGATGTTCATTAATTTTATGTAATATAGCAAATTCGTCCGTCAGCTTCTGAGGGCTATAGCTAGGCGGATTTGTTTCAAACTTTGTGTTCAGAGTTTGTAGGCTTAAGGTTCGGAGTGTGCGATATGTGAACAAAAATTTATTTTAAAGGTATAATATGGTTAACTTAATTCAATTTTCTACATTGGTTTTCTTAAGGTTATGTACATAAAACAATTTTATCCAAAATGCATGAGCAATTAAATTTGTTAAAATGATGCTGTCTTTCGTTTTCCACACGAATTTAACAATAACAATAGGTAAGTACTTAAACAACTCTCGAACACCAAATTTTCTGTTTTGATAAAAATGTTCGCATGCTCAACAATACGTTGCACTTACTCAATTTTTAGTTTAACAGTTGAAGAAGTGTTCATTGTCAAACCAATTAAATTCTCACACTTTATTTGCGTTGACATTTTTAAAAAAATCAAATTGTAAGTTCACTAAAAGCCCACAATTCTACTTTGAACTTGTTTATCTGCATAATAATGAGCTTTCATGATCACCATTCAATTCCAATTATGCACTTTGAAAGCATTTCCGAAAGGATTAACAATTTCATTATCATTATACACAGGACCTGTAAAACATTCTAACCGAGACTTCCGAATATTGGATAAAAGCACTAATTAAGGATAAAATATAAAAGAAGTGTACTAAATATGCGTTGGCCCTTAGGAATAGAAAAAGAAATCGAATCTAAAGTCCTCTTTTGGTAGGCAGTGAGCTCTTAACCCCACCTAGCATTCCATAGAAATGAAATAAATTCAACAAAAGACAACTTCTGCTAGCTATTTTGACACTGGTCACTGTGTGTATTGAGTTGGCAGCAAAAAAAAAACAGTTTTTGTTTACTTGCACTCATATAAATCCATTGTAATTGAAACTCTTTTCCATACGCGTAAATGTTTTTACTAAAATCATAAATTGAGATTTCTGAAAATTGACGCGGATCGGTTACTCCAATCTAACTATTTCCAAATCTAAGCCAAATTGAATGCTTTATTTCTTATAATTTAGACCTAGAGTTGATTTTTATTTCCAAAAGTCGTAATATATTTTGTTGCTAACGGCCAATGAGTATAAATAAAAAAATAAATAAAATACTCTTTGAGTGTAACTTTTTCAGGGCGATTGTATTGTGTATTTTTCCAAAGTCTATTGTAACTAAAAAGTTACGATTGTATCACGTTTGTCAACCCTGCGCTTGTCACGCTACTTGTAAGAGAGGCGTACGTGCTATAGTACAGTTCGCCACATAATCTCCTTGCAACAGGATTTAAGTGGATACGTTGCACATCCTAATATTTCAGTATGTTCTTCTTTATGTTTAGTGGCGCCACAAGTCCCAGGATCCCCCAAGTGTGTGGGTTTCTTTTGTGTGGAAGCGTGCTTGTCTGGTATTCGACTATCGATTTCTGCGGTATAGTCTATGGCGTTCAATAAATTTAATAAATTATTTCAAATAGCGCTGTGAAGGAGAGAGTCATATACAAGAGGGGATGGGCTCATGACATGGTTTGCATTTTGTTATCTGTTTTAATTTGCCTAATTGGCCGCTTTGCTGGCTGAATAAGTTCTACAGCTTACTGTGCTTCTTCTCGGAGATAAAGTCTTGATCCCTTCTAATAACCATATACAATATACAACATTGTGCAAATTAAACGCCTTTTAGAGAGAGCATATCATTTTTGCTAACGTTTCGTTTCTGGTATACTTGCAGTTGTTTGTGGAGTCGGAGTGGATGTGTTCGTACATGGCCATACGTCGGGTGTCTTCATACTGTGAGTACACAAAGAATCATTTTTAATTGATGGCATTTGGTTATGAAAACGTTTTGATTTGTTTGTATTTTCAGGATGGGATCTGCTTTGGTTCTGGTATTCGAAATAAAGTGGGTCATAACTTTGTTCCTGCAGCTACTCTTTGCTAGGTAAATTCTATAAAACGTATGCTGTAAATATTTTCCTCCAAAACCAGCTGAGCTAGAATATTGATGGCATCTAGGGACTGTAAAGCTTTCTTGGCACTGTGCTAAGAGGTTATGAAATTTAATTAATGAAAACAAAGGCATTCATTATTCATCTACAAAGGACATTGGATAAATTTTAAATTTGGATTTCAACGGGAAATGTCAAGAGGCATGCGATGCTTTGGTATTGCCTAAAGAGTGAATAAAATGAACTACGCGTACACCAATAGGCCTCATAAAGGAATGACTTAATAATTATTATGGATCGATTAGTCCCTCAAAGTTTTAGGGTGTATTAAGACTTTGCGAAGTTTGTTTACACGCGTAATCGATTTGTGTGGCATTCCTTAAACTTTATTGCGAATTTGCGGCTTAAGTGCGTAGCTCTATTTTGAAGGAATCATTCTAGGACATCGCTGAAAAAGCGGACGAAAGTCTTAATACACACGGAAAGAATTCTAAGATCAAATCAAGAAAAATAAGCGCAGAATCACGAAAAGTTTGTCTAGTTTTAGAGCTTAGCTAGGGATTTACTAATTCACGACATTTTATTCGCAATTCTAGAAACTGTACGAAGTAAAGATATTGACCCTCAAAAGTCGTGAACTTTTGTGACTTTTCATTATCAATAATGCGTTTAAACGAGAAATGAGAAATACATACTGCCATAACCGATCGCAATTTGACACAAATAGTTATCAATTTGATATAACATGGATTGTAAATTGCAAAAACAATTCGTAAATTACCACTTTTCTGTTGTAAATAACGACTTCGTCCCTTAGCAAATTACAACCATTTAGTCTTGAATTGCAACTCAGTAGTGTTGATTTGCGAACTAACAGGAGTAGATTTACTACTTCAGAAGTTGCAATTTACAAACTCTTAGTCGTAAATTGAAACTTTTTTTTATCAATTTGCAATTCATATTTTGCAATTTACGTTTCTTGAGTAGTGATTTGAGGAATCGCCGTATTCAATTTTAAATGTTTTTTCGTGAAATTAGATAACTTTATTCTTAATTTACAACTTATATCTCGTAATTTACAAATCAGAATTTATAGCTGTATTGTTTTATAATTTGTTTTCCCTCCTGATATCCGTGAGAATCATACGACGCCATATCGTCCGAAGCGAACGGGATTTGTCTGGGGTAGTTTTTCTGTCTACGCTGCAATTTAAAATACACACAAATTATTTAGAAGAACTTGCCAATAATAAAAACCTTAACAAACCTTTTCGATTATATATTTTAGAACCCATTTGATATTTTAGAGTCCATTTCAATTTAGTGTTCTTTTCTAATTATAGCGAGATTCTGAAAAAAAAAAATACAGATTTATATGGTACCTACTTCAGCTTTTTTTTTATTATTCAATAGGTACTTACAAAATAGATTCCAGAATGCATTATATTCCGTTGGTTAGTATACTGACTATCACTACGAATTAGTTATTCCAAAACCACTTAACCCCGACTGCTTTGAGCAAAGATTGAATACCGACTGCATGTCTCTACACCGACACGCGTTGTGCACAATGGAGATTGGGCTTCATGATTGTAGCTGTCTAGCAATATCACATAAAGGGTTTTTCAATAAGAGCGCTACAAAAGTTTTTTTTAAATAAAACAAAAAATGGATATTTTTTTGTTTTGGATATCAATGAAATTCTTTATTCCTGTGAAAGTACGTTCGATGCCATTATGTATGGAACTCGATTTCTTTTGCATGGCTACCACGGGCACGCTTGCAGAAGTCCAGACGCTGAAGCCAATTTTGGACGGTTTTCAAGCATAAATCGGCCGATACTGCTGCAATTTCACGTTCGATATTCGTACGAAGTTCATCAATCGTCGCTGGCTTGTTGGCTTAGACCATAGACTTGACGTAGCCCCACATTAAATAGTCTAACGGAGTCAAATCGCACGACCGAGGCGGCCAAGCGACTGGACCATTTCGTGAGATAACACGTTCTCCAAACTTGGTTTCCAATAAATTGATTGTGACACTCGCTGTGTGGCTTGTGGCGCCGTCCTGTTGGAACCACATGTCCTCCAAGTCCATATCATCCAATTGGGGTCAAAAATATTCGGTTATCATTGAACGGTAGCGATTCCCATTCACAGTAACGTGCCGGTCTTGATCATCACGGAAGAAGTACGGCCCAATGACGCCGCCGGCCCATAAACCACACCAAACCGTAATTTTTTCGGGATGCAATGATGACTCATGGAGTACGTGTGGATTGCTGCCTGACCAATACCGCATATTTTGTTTATTGACGAAGCCATTCAGCCAGAAATGAGCCTCATCGCTGAAGATGATTTTTCGAAGAAAATCCGAATCATTTTCAAGTTGTTGCTCAGCCCAATACCAATTCACGAACATACGACGCTTCTGGTGGTCAAGCGGCTTCAGTTCTTGTGTCAATTTAATCTTGTAAGGATGTAGGCCAAGATCTTTCATCACCACAACGACGTCACAGAGATGCCCAACGCTTGAGAATGACGTGTGAGAGACACATTTGGGCTTTCTTCAACTGAAGCCTCAGCGGCAGCAATATTCTCGACACTACGGGCACTTCTTGGTCTCACTGGCACGGGAACATTTTGTACTGTGCCTGTGGACTCAAATTTGTACACTAGACGCTCAATTGTTGATCTGCTAGGACGATTATGACGACCATAAATTGGACGTAGCGCTCTTAACTTTGAGGCCACTGACTCCGAATTTCGGTAGTAAATTTTAATAATTTCGACTCGTTGTTGGCTTGTATATCTTTCCATCATGAAATGGCAAACCTTACTGAAGAGAAATGTCGAAAGAGCGTCAAGAAATTCGGCGTTGTTTGCTGTCCCTGTCACTCTACTCTTGTAGCGTCCCTGTTGAAAAACCCTTTACGTACATTCATCCATAAAGAAAAATGATTTAAAAGGATTTGGATAGGTACATGGACTATGAACTGTGCATATAAAAATTCCACACATCAGGTAGTTGATTCCACGGAAATTACAAAAAATATTTTGCAATTTACGACTTCTCTACGTCAATTTATGATTTCAATTCACATGTGTTAAATTATTATAAGGTTTTATTGATTCATCATTCAGTGTTGGTAAATCACCAAATATTTTTTGCAATTTCAGGTTGTAAAGTAGTGTTTGAGAAATTGACCTTTTGGAGTGGTAAATTGCGCCAAACAATCTCGCAAATCACTACAAATAAAAGAAGCTCGAATTGATACTTCTAATCGTAAATTTCAACAAACAGAATTTGCCATTCTCCGCCGTTTTCAATGTCAGATTACCAATTTTTATATCAATCCATGAAAACTTCGCTATGATTTGCGAGAAATATATAATTCGTAGATTGCAACTGAAAATTTTGCAATTGGTGATTTTCAATTCTTTCCATGCACATTACACAGGAGGTGTGTACCCTGGCAGAGAGGATTTGTATAGAAACTTTAATTTCGAGGGAAAGAGAGATATCAGTATATACACAAAAAATAAATAATTGGCGCAACAGGTCCGTGGGGACCCTATAGGCCTAGCCACTCGTTCTGTGTGAGTTTTCCATTTTTGGGACGAATGGAAAGGATCTACCATTTTATGCCGAGTCCAAACGGCCTATTGAGAACCTCCTTCATGACAGTTATATTCTCGGAAGTTTGTCAGACGTTCGCGAGAGGTGGCGCAGTGGAAAAAAGCCTTAAGTTGGAATTTGTTAATTTTTTTTGCGAATCGAACCTATGGGACCCCTCGCTTAGTAGTCCAACAAACTAACCACTAAGCCACTGAGCCGACAATCTCAGTATATACTGACGGTATTACAACCAATGAGGGTACGGGGTCAGGTATATTCTCCAGCGAGGTGGACCTACAGATTGCACAGAGATTACCGGAAACTCGCATTGTGTTCCAGGCAGAGCTTGTGGCCGTAGTAAAAACTTCGGAGGTACTTGATATGAGATCGATATCTAATAAGAATGGCATTGGAAGTCAGGCTGCGTCTAAACGCTAGGATCGTCAAACATCAAGTTTTAAATAGTCAGGAATTGCCGCCCAATGCTAAGGGCACTATGCCTGCAGAGTGTGTTGGGTACAGTGAGTGCAATAATTGAGGGTATACGACCAACTATGGCCGTAGCTAGGAGGATTGTACTTGAAAAAAACCTTCAACAACGGAGCTAGAAAATGGTCACAACTATAGAAGGGCTCAGGGTTACAAATTCAAAGACATTGCGGCCTGTTTTAAATTTAATTAAAATTTAAAAAGTCGAGAATCAATCAATCACAGCAAAATAAAGTTAGGATTAACGACACGGATACTCTCTGAGGAAGCATGTCATGAGACTGCGAGGAGCTACAAGTTGCAGGAGACATATCCCCGTTTCTCTGTGAATGCCAAGTAATTGATCGGGAAGGCAGCACCTCGGCAGGAAGTTCTTTAATAACTTAGAAGAGTTAAGCTGTCAAACAAAATTGAGAGCATAATTAAATTCTGCGGGGAAATTGAGTGCTTGGGTTTTTAACCGCAATGGTTACCTGGCGATGGCGATGGGTCCATTATGGCGCCTGATTTTTTTGTGACGATCTCACAGCCCTACTCAACCTTACCCAACTTAACCTATAGAGTAGTTCAATCAAAGTCGTGTAGGTTTCAATAAAACCATTGCATTCTTTATACATAGAACATGACCTTTCCAATAACGCTTTTGAGATATGCTTAATTTTGTTTCTATAGAAAGTTAAACGAAAAAGCTTTACTCACATATTCTGACAGTTGAGTGTTTACTCAATTTTGGTGTGAATATAAAATAGTCTAAGTTGAGTCGAATAAGAGTCGAAAATGCTTTTCCCGAGGATCGAAAAACCCCAAGAAGATAATTTTGTTGTAATTTTGACAGTGTTAAAAAAACTCATGGCATGAAAATTAGAAAGCAGCGTTAAAAGCTGTGGTAGAAAAAATTTAAAAATACCTTTCAGATAAAAAAAGGAATATGAAAGCGCGCTGCAAATCAAGAGGGAATGCAAATATTCCAATATTCCAATCAGAGACAATACTGAGACCACCAACTCCGGCCGATTTCCCGTTACTTAGCCTACAATCTATATTTTTATGGAGTGTTCACGTTTGGTGCGCTAGTATTCTTACATAGAAAATCGTATTGACAAATGTCACGAAACTTCAAAAATTCCAGCTCACCAACACACTCCCAGGAGATATGAGACACTTCCGCTGTGGGCAAAGTTGCTGGCAGAGTTCATAGAATTTTATCCGGTTAATTTGAAATTGTTCGTTACGTGTGGATAATACTTTTTTTAGGAATAAGTGCACATTTACTTAAAATGTTCATGAAAAATGAACTGTAGATTGGTTGAGGGAAAATAAAAACATTTTGAGCAAATTTTCTTCATTATTTAGGAAAAATTTACACACGAAATCGAAGTTAATGATATCCAAAAGCGGAAAATACACAACCATGTTTGTCCTAATATGTTTCTGGTATATAGAACATCAACTTTAGATAATTTTACTAACCAAACAAATCAAATTATTCGCCTTTTAACAATTTATAATAACTAACCAATGGCGTTCAGTAATGAAAAAATGTGGTATTCCCGAACTCTTTCACATTTCCCCACGGTTGCCGAGGTTGGCAGCATTTATTTTTGCATTTTTTGTATGTTTTTGCATGTCACACGGATTCTTTTTTGAAATAACACCGATAGGAAAACAAAATGGCGAATTTGAAAAAAAAACTGAGGGGGCCAGCGGCAAGAGGATTGTGAGTTGGGGTCTCAGTATGGTTTGTCTATGATTCCAATATTTTTAAAACCTTAAGAGAAGCAGGTACGAATTTAGATGGAGGATAAAACAATTAGTTTTGTAACACGCTCTTGAATTGATCACCTGTGCATCAGTGGATTAGAATATTTTTAAAATATTAAAACAAATGTATTTCCTTGTTTTTATTAGTAAAGTAAAAAATGATATTGACAGATTTCTACTTGTTTTCAAACTTCGACTTGAGTGCGGAACCTATTGTAAGTTCCTGATTTACAGCTAAACTAAGTGCAATACTTCCCTCGAGAATGTTTACTCGGAGTATTTACTTATTCTGTGGCTAACTGAAGTGTGTCATAATGCATAACAAATTTTGCAAAATATTGCATTCCGTGGATTCAAATGGCGCAGCTTTAAAATCATCTAGAAACCCCTAAGTCGTCTTGGTGTGCATAGCTGGAGGAAGCAAGCTATGGGCAAAGCTGGCTGGAGGGGCTTTTTGCTTAATATTGAAAAGAGCTACTAAATATCTGATAAACATCCGTTTCGAGTCACAATAAATCTGTAGAAATCAGGGTTCAGGCTACAAAATTTGTATTTTAAAGTAAAATAAAGTGCACGACTGGGTCGAACGAAACTTTCTCGTTCTAAGGTTGTTTTCTTATTTTATTAAGTAGGTAGGTACAGATCTGAGAACCGATGTTAGATAAAAGAAACGGTGAATAGAATATAGGAAAATGAATAAATGTAGTGTTAAATATTATTATTTTTATTATTATTAAAGATTATAATGTAAGATAAATCGCATTCTAATACTAAGCGCTAGCTACCAGGGCTTTCGGCTACAGTGTTAAATTAAATTCACTTTTGGATTATTCATCTGAGCAGCAGTACATAAATATAAATAACAATGTGAGTTTTTATATGTTGAAGCTCTCAGTAACAGGCAATTGTCCCAAGTTATGGTTTAAGAGTTAGAAGCGTCTAAAGTACTATTTTATGTAAGTTCTTACACTTTACAAGTCAAAGTGTGGCTGTGGTTTCTGTTTTCTGATCTGCTAATCAATATTTTTATTTTTGACGGGAATATATTAGTAACGCTGATTTAAGGTGTCTATGATTGGAAGTAGGGTTCGTGTTAGACCGATATCTTTACATTAGATAATTATGTAAGTTTTCAGAGATATGTTTTTGAGTTTGCATTAGCAGTTTTAAACCGAATATGCCAATGGACTTGCGTGTGGGTGCAGATGAAGTGGGAGTTTCTGCTTGTGTAAGGAAGTGGTTGCAATTATTTGAAGGTACATATTCAACAAGGTTGAAAAAAAGGGAAATATTTGCTAAAAATAAGTTTTGCGTAGCTGTTATTGCATTTTTATCGGAAGTGGGTAGATTATATCAAAAATATAGAATAAATATGTGAAAATAGATCAGGAAACATAAAAAAATTAAAAAATCTGAATTTTCCAATTTTTTGAGAAAAACTAAGTGCGGGATCTTATTTCGAATACTAATTTTATCTATAATATGTATAATAGCGTTTTTGTAAAACTTGGCAGACAAAATAATACCTACCAAATATTTCCAACTATTTAGCTGAAAACCGAGTACAAGTTATTGTTCGGGATGTAAGCATTACTTGGTTTTTTTAAGTTTTATCGAAATCGAAAATAGGGTTTTCGAGGTATGAGCAGTTTTTAAAATTAGTGTTTTCTGTGGTTCGAACTGAAAATTACGGACGCAATAACATCAACTTTACTCTTATTCTGCATTTTGGTCACAATCGTTATTGCCGTTTTAAGGTAAGCCAAAGAAAACTAAATTAAAAAAAAAAATTTTTTCAAAAATTTTATTTACGATAAAACAGAAAAAAAACTGAGTTTGTCATTAAGTTAGAAATGACTATATTGCCTTAGAAATCAATTTTTCTTACAATCGTAGCCGTTTTCGAGATATGTCAAAATTTCAAAAGTACCGTTATTCGATATTTTAGCGCAAAACTGAGGATGCAGTTATGTTAACCTCACCTACTTAAGCTTAAACATCAATTTTGGTTGACATCGTTAGAGCCGTTTTCGAACAAATCAAACTGGTATGAACATTTTGTATGGGAATTACCATTAACATTGAGGTTACCGTGCAAAAAAGAGAAACGGCTCCGAACTGTAAGCCCCCAAACTCCAAATCCGAAGTTTGAATGAAATCCGGGTAGCTGTTTAATCTGTAGGCCTCGGGACATACAGACAGACAGACGGACAGAATTTTGAGACCCACTTTTTGAGTTCCTCTATGTCAGAATTTAATTTAAATTTAAAGTCGGGACTAAAATATGTTATAAGAACGGCGCTAAGTTAATCTTTTATTTGTTGGATCCAGGTTTAAACCTCGTATTATATCAAAAAGACAAATACATTTTACTTCGGTAACTTCGGCAACGATAGCTGAAAGAAATATTCAACTAATCTGAGACCAGATCGCTTACTTGGGGTTAAGATCTAGTTTCTGTGGCTCATCATTGATACTAAATTTTGATGTTTTGATGATTATCAGAACCCAGAATAGATGATTCATTATTATAATCTATAAAATCGGTGTGACTCGAGCTTAAAAAATATATGTATTGGAATTACTAATATAACATCACCTCACTGACAAACTCGTAGCATTCCTTTCGGTCTTGAGACAGTTTCAGTTATTCATTTAACTATTGCCACCACGGCCAATGTAAAAAAAGTGTCATTTCTAAAGCCATTTTGCAAATATACTTTAAACACTTATAAAGGGTTTTCCAATAAGAGGTGTTATTTTGGTATTCAAAAAAAAAATGTAATTTTTTGAGATAAATAATCGGATGTTCATTTCATAATAAAGAGGAAGGTATGCCGTTAATAATGGAAAACAACATCAGCCAAATGGCCACCACGAGCACGCATACAGGACCATATCCTTTTCATGAAATTTTCCATAAGCAAATCGCAAAGTGGCTGCCCTTTGTCCTCGATAGCCTCACGAATTTTATCTTTGAGGTCTTGAATCGACGCTGGGCTGTTGGCGTAGACCTTATCTTTCACGTGTCCCCAAAGGCAGAAGTCGCAAGGTTTAAATCACAAGATCTCGGTGGCCAATTGTGATCACCTCTTCAAGAGATAACACGGTCCGGAAACTTTTCCCGTAAAAGATCAATGGTTTCGTTGCTTGTGTGGCACGTAGCGCCGTCTTGTTGAAAGTAAACGTTGTCCAGATCAATACCATCCAACTCCGACCATAAAAAATCATTTATCATCGACGACCAAAAAATGCTTTAGTTTTGCGAACTGTAGTGAATTTTAATAATTTCAATTCGTTGTTGAAGCGTGTATCGTTCCATTTTTAGTAATGGCGTAGTTTCTACTTGTCAAATGTCAAAGAATAAAACCTTCGAAATAGCGGGCCATTCACAATAACACCTCTTATGTGATGGGAAACTGCGGTACATTTTAAAGGCTTTTATTTGGAAAGAATAGCATTTGGAAAATTTTCGAAGCGCCTTTTCTAACTAAAGAAAGGGCAGTTTTATTACCACAACGGTCACGCTGATTGCCACCCATCGTAATAAAAATGATTTTGAGCCATTCTCCTATTGGCTCCCTTGCCCGATATTCGATTCCATCTTTAAATCAAGTGAGAAACTACTTTTAGTTGATTTCCGAAATTCCCACGATTTGGTGCTTTATCCCACGGAAGGCTTTTCGGACATCGAAATTCCCACAAAAAGGGATAAATCCCACGATAAAACAACACTGGTTGAAACTACTCTATACACTGTATGATGGGTTCAATTATTGTGAAAAGCAATTGAGAAAATACTTTACTCTTATTGAAAAATTCATTCAAATTTAATATAAAACACTTATGCAAATTTTACAATTTATTTCAGCGACAATTACTCAGATTGCGTTCAATGTTGGAGTGTTTGCAAATTGGTCGGAGGTTGGCGGCTGGCTCCTTTCTATATCGCCTTTGGAACAGCATTGATTCTCTGGCCGAATAACTTATGGCTGAGTAATATAGCCGGTATACAATTGCTATTGTTGGCGGCGCTAAGGCTATGCACACTTTTTCGGTTTAGCAATAACATCAAAGACGAAGGACTCTTACCGCAGTGTGAATTTGAAAAGTGAGAATCTGAACATGTGCATATTTCATTACTTTTTACTGTATATACTCCACAGGGTAGATGGTTTCTCCGACATAGCAGATGAGGTGCTGCAAGATGTATGCCAAAATCTGGAAGAAGAAGAACCCATAGACGATGCGTGCTAGCTGTATGATTGAAAAAAAAAAAAAAATAATGTTTTTGTACAAAGTTATCGACTATCAGCTATTTTTATACCACTTCAACGACAATAAAAACGGATAGAATTTAATATGATGTTAAATAGAAAAGGATTAATTTATTGTTCAAGTCGACTAGCAAATTTTGAATTATTTTGATCAAATCTCGATTGGATCTTTTTGTTATTTGTTTTATCCTTTACAGAAATACTTCGTAACATTGAATAACTTTGACATTTATCAACCGATTGACTTGAGTAGTCATGTTCTTGAAACGTCAATTCAGTACAATTTGAACCATGAATCGCTTCACAGCGAAACAACGCGCCGGTGTATATTGAAAATAGTCTTTAAATTGTGTGAATTCAAAGGGCACATCGTCGAAAATATCGTGGACAACAAGCACCGTCTGACAACAGAATTCGTTGTTTTGAGTCGAATTTTGTTGAGCACAAAACAATTAGAGATCGTCGAAATGCCGTTCATCGACGCCCAAGAGCCAAGACGTTTCACTGAACTAGGTGAAGCGTTAAGAGAGAGTGTTGCCACAAAAATTACCTGGAGGTGTGATGTCAAAAATGGCGACATTTACTGGCCAACTATAAACCTCCAGATTTAACTCCTTCACTCGGAAAACAAAAAAAAAAAAATGTTAAGCGAAGAATTTTGAGATTCTTTAAAAATTTCAAGTTAAAAGTTCTTGGTTCAAATATTATTTTTGTCAAGTATTCAGCGTAAGAATAATATACTCTCCATAAGTATTTTATTACATCACTGCCAACAATTTCATTCTTAAATGAAAGATTTTGATATTTGGGTTCATTTTAACCAACGAAAATTGTTGGCATTACAATGTATTTTTCTGTGTGCTCGGACTTCTTTTTGTAATGTTATTTGTAAAGTAAAGTGTACGCCAGCGAGGCACGAGCTTAAGGCAAACGTTCGTGTCCAAATCATCGCTCTACTGAAAAAGTGATGGAAATCGCAGCAAAAAGGGCCCACTTCGCTTTGGTCAAGAGAGGCGGCCACTATTAACGTTGTGTTCAACAAAATAAATTGTAAAGGATCAAATTAAATAAAAATACCTCATATGTATGAAAATTCGCTGCTTTTGTTTAAAGTTATTAAATATTCACATACCTAAATAAAAGATGGCGCACCCGTTAATTCAGCATCATTTGCCAACTGTATATCACCTTTTTAGGCTTTTACGATTTCATACGATTTTCATGGCCGAAAAAGGATCAATAAGCAAAAACTCACAACCTTTGGTATTTGTATCCGACATACGCAATCCTGGCGAATTTTTTTTTTATTTTGATATTTTTTTGGAGATTTTTCGTGTGTAATCATTTCCATGAAATTTCAACTATTAAATTCCAACCGATTCGCTGAACCCTACTTTTATTATGATGATGAAATTGAATGGGTATGCCAAACATTTCAATTCCAAGGCCAAAGACCAGTAACGTAATTTTCGGAATAAATCCGAAACGTTGATGGTGCTGAGATATATTAAGACATTGAAAGTTGAACTCTGCATCGGCAATCAAATCCGGGACGTACTTATCGGTGTAAGGGCAACAATCGAATCTCTCACTTTTCTTGTTGCTTGTAAATTAAGTTCGACTGTCCTATGTGAATGAGGCGCTATGAAAAAAAAACATTTGAATATCGACATTGGACAGGATGTTTATCACAAGGAAAGGGGTCACTGAGAGAATATGAATAAATAAATGAAGAACTTTCCACTATTCAATTGATTCAACTAACCAGCAATCGCAGTTGCCCGACATAAGGTTTGCTTTTTTTAGCTTCGATTCCAGCAAAGCAAAGTAAAGAAGGATTTTCAGCACACAATTACAACAACTACTGTGTGTTCTTCGAATTTTGCCAAGTAGAGCGTAGTTGTTGTAATTGCGTGCTGAAAATCCTACTTTACTTTGCTTTTACAATTAAACCAGCTGTTCCGTCACGACTTTAAATAAAACAAGTACGGCTTTTTTCTGTGGGGAAAATTATATAGAAAACCCCACATTTATTAACTTCTGGTTTCCGTCGAGACAAGAACGTCTCGCCTGCTTCGCGATTGAAGCAAGAAACTCTTTTACAATACAATTTGCAAAGCACTCGAATGGTCGGTGTTGCCGTTCGTAACACCAGCAGTCATAAAAATTGTTTAAAAATTTCTGTAGACTGGGCCTGTTTTCAGATTATATATGGCCAGAGTAAATAACTAGACCGGACAAGCTGGTGGGAACGTTGTTGTTGCCTAATACTGATGGCGATTTGCCCATGGCTAAAATCCTCCTGTGTCACGTCGAGGGTAAACGGGGTGGTTAGTCCTTGGGTCGGGTAAGGGTGCCGATACAGTCTATCCCTTGCCCGTGAACCTCGGACGACCCTGATTGGGCGATATGTCTTCGAATTATATGAGGGGTGACCGAAACAGTGTACCCTTCGTTTATGATTCTTCGACATATCGTCCGAAATGACGTATACCGTTTGATTCAGTATCGTTAGAGCTGCCCTTTCTTTGTGGGGCCCTTGGTAAGGTTGGTCGAGGAGGAGTTGACCTGTCGATAGTTGGCCTTCAGATAGGCGGGTGGTAACCGTAACGGTTGGACCCTCGCCTGAATCCTCTGGTAACTGCTCGGAAAGGGCCGATGGGGCGAGGCGTAGTAGTAGAGGTGATTGGATCAATCGTTCTGACTACTGCGCAAATTGTGAGGTGTCTCAAATTGGTAACAGATTGGGTCTGACCGAGTGACGGGTTGTTTCGGATCAACAACGAGGGGTAACCGAAACAGTTTCCCCTCTATTGCAATCCATAAACAATCTGTCTAAATAGGGGCTAATGGGATCAACTTCTGATAATGTAAGAGTGATCATTGCAGCCATTTGGTCTTGGTAATATATTTGCTGATGCAGCGTGTGTCTGTGAGGGACAAGTCACTGAGATCTACGAAGAAGTATTTACCTAAGTATATTTTGCGCAAGTTTGCGAGAGCTGGGCAGGTGCACAGAAGATGGAGGACGGTTTCCTCTTCCTCCTCATCCATGCAGCTTCTGCAGAAGTCGTTGTAGGGTGCTCCTAGTCTGCGAGCGTGTCTACCTATTAAACAGTGCCCTGTTAGTACTCCTACTACTGAGCTGATTCTATTTCTTCTGATAGAGAGAAGCTTCTGAGTCCTTTTGGCATCCATGTTTGGCCAGATTTGCTTCGATGTGGTGCAGGTATTAATGCTGTTCCACCTATTGTTCGCGATCGTTATTGCCTTCTTAAGTAAGGAGAATTTAATCGTTTGCATAGGAGCGTACGGTTCACTGTTGTTGTTCGAGTGAAGGCCGCTGCCTTGTCTGGCTAGCTCGTCCGCTTTGCAGTTGCCAGGAATGTCACTGTGCCCCGGAACCCAGCACAGGGTTACTGAACATCTGTCCGCAATCTCGTTAAGAGATTCCCGGCATTGTTTTACCAACTTTGATCTAATTGTTGGTGTATTCAGGGCTTTTATTGCTGCCTGACTGTCTATGTATAATACGATAGCTTTTTTGTCTATCGCAAACAAGGCGAGTCTGCAGGCTGCCTCGCGTATAGCCATAATTTCAGCCTGAAAGACGCTACAGTGGTCTGGAAGACGTAAGGCAATACTAATTGCGGGTGATGGAGAATAGACTCCAGCTCCCGTGCCTGTTGCCATTTTAGATCCATCTGTATAGACTTCAAGTGTAAGATTGTTAACTATTGTGCCATTCTCCCATTCGGAACGATCTGGGATTAGTACTTTGTATTTAATGTTGAAGTCCTCAAAAGGTATGGTGTAATCCGTTATATTTGGGATTGCATTAGGGAGAATGCTCGTATGGCCTATTTGATAATTGGTCCATTTCTGCGATTCTCTAAGTCTTAAGGCTGCCATAGACGCGACTAGTTTCCCGTATATATCGACAGGAAGAAGGTGTAGTATTGTGTCTAAGGCGGCCGAAGGGGTGGATCTGAGTGCACCTGTGATGCAAATGCTGGCAGATCTTTGTAGAGAGAGAGAGAGGATGCGACACGTTCCAACTTTGCAAGTCAAATCTCTGGTTTGACAGCAAATAATAGAACAAATCCACACAAATTTGTTGAATGTCAGTAAGTCCAGATGTATGAACTAAAAACCGTTCAAGTTGAGTACTCATAATCTATCTAATATACATATTCATATAAAAGAAACTGAAGTCCGCGTCAGAGACAATACTGAGACCACCAACTCCGGCCGATTTCCCGTTACTTAGCCTACAATCTATATTTTTATGGAGTGTTCACGTTTGGTGCGCTAGTATTCTTACATAGAAATCGTATTGACAAATGTCACGAAACTTCAAAAATTCCGGCTCACCAACACACTCCCAGGAGGTATGAGACACTTCCGCTGTGGGCAAAGTTGCTGGCAGAGTTCATAGAGTTTTATCCGTTAAATTTGAAATTGTTCGTTACGTGTGGATAATATATTTTTTTTTGGAAAAAGTGCACATTTGCTTAAAATGTTCATGAAAAATTAACAATGTAGATTGGTTGAGGGAAAATGAGAACAATGTGAGCAAATTTTCTTCATTATTTAAGAAAAATTTACACACAAAATCGAAGTTAATGATATCCAAAAGCGGAAAATACACAACCATGTTTATTCTTATATGTTTCTAGTATATAGAACATCAACTTTAGATAATTTTACTAACCAACAAAATCAAATTATTCGCCTTTTAACAATTTATAATAACTAACCAATGGCATTCAGTATTATAAAAATGTGGAATTCCCGAACTCTTTCACATTTCCCCACGGTTGCCGCGGTTGGCAGCATTTATTTTTGCATTTTTTGTATGTTTTTGCATGTCACACTGATTCTTTTTTGACATAACACCGATAGGAAAACAAAATGGCGAATTTGAAAAAAAACTGAGGGGGTCAGCGGCAAGAGGATTGTGAGTTGGGGGTCTGAGTATGGTTTGTCTATGGTCCGCGTGTGCACTCTTGACACTTGACACAGCCCACTTGATCGTTCGATTTTAACGATTTTGTGATTGATGGATTCGTATGGGATGAAATATGGGATGAAAGTTTGTGTGGGAACTTGGAAAAAATAAACTGGATAGAAAAACGGGGAGTGTCACTTCAAATACAAAAGATTATTAAATTTTTTTTAAATTATATTATTGTTTGAAGGCCAACCCTTTCACGCGGCAATCGTAATGTACGACGTATATAGTATGGCGACTGTGCGGAAAAAAGGAGCGGATATGTCGCAACCAATGTTGCCGCGGTTTTTTTTAAAAGTGTAACAATTTTTTTCAAAAAGTGTAACAAATGGAAAAAAAAATGTAACAAACTGAAAACAAATTTTAAATTTTATAATTTTACAAAAAAAAGCTCTTTATTGACCTACCTGTCCAATTTGTGTTTAACAAATGAAAAAAAAAACAAAAAAAAGGAAACAAAATTATTGACCATCGAAGTAAATTGCAATTTCTATTTCACAAACTTTATTTACCACGAGATGTAGAACATTGTCAACGCCGACGCGGGGAGACAGAAAAATATTGTTGTATTTTCTCGTTACTTCCCATTCCCATTCCCACTCACAGTTTGACGTTTTGCACAACTTGTGCTCATTGACAAAAATTGGTAGAAGTTTGTTCGAAAGAAAAAAGTGCTGCCAGTTCGACTTTTAATGGGAAAAAGTGTAACAAAGCGAAAAAAAGTAACATTGTAACAAAATTATAAAATAATTAAAAAGTGTAACACTTTTGTTACACTTGTATCATTTTGGCAGCGCTAGTCGCAACTTTCAGAGAGATTATCACAAGAACAACGTACGGTCGACCAAACTCAAACTGGAGACCAAACGCAATCGGAATGAGCAGAACAGCACATGCAGTTTTTAGTACATTGGTTATAAAAAAGATGGTGCTTTACATCGACTTTGACATTTGTTGATGACTCTAAAAACCGCCAGGTGGGGTGGTAGATCCACTTGCCATTGCGCAAGACAGGCGTCCCTTTCGTTTTGTCATTCCAATTGAATTGGACGAGCAAGTATTGCATGCGGTCATATAGCTTTCGAAAAATTGCATTGTGAAGAGTGAGGTGAACCAACTGCATTTGATTTTGTTCCGATACCATTGGATTTGTGCAATTTGGCACACAATTTGAAATTGAAAGTCGGCTCAGTTATTATTTTGATGCGCAACCACCGAAACTTTGAAACGGAACGCGTTTGATTGTTAAATATCTCAAATCAAATGACATTCAAGCAGCTAAGATTTTGAGGCTATAATTCAATGGCGAAGATGTTCTGATTCCGCGGATTCCGTTTATTCCGTAAGATTTCACATTCGTTTTTATATTTAAGCGTCTTTATTTTCCTGTGCGACTCGTTTTCGCTTTCGACAAATAGTAGGTACATAGCAAGGATAGTCCCTGTACGTTTGTGGCATCAATCTGGAATATTGCCACATGTTTCTCACATGGTCAATTGTATGTGGCTTGCTCACGTGTCGGCAAACATCCCGCTTTTGTTCGTGTACCGCGCCTGCGAATAGAACGAAAACTGTACCATAAGCCAATTCAATTAAAAAAATTGGAATCTTCGCCAAAACGTCAATTATTGCGCTATGATTGAACCACATCGATATTGTTATACCTCAGTTTAACTTTGAAGAAATAGCTTGAATTGAACGAATTCCATGAAGCAGCATCCGCATGCCGGAATTATTAGTTTCATTTCATAAACGAATTTTGGCGGAACGAAGTCCACCGGGTCAGCTAGTTTTCTCTAAAAGAAGAGTATGTTTGTCACAAACAAGATTCTTTTTTTAAAACATTGATATGTTTGAAACATTGCTTAGTTCGCAGCGACGAAAAACCCGCCATACAGAGAGGCAAAACAATTCATGAGAACTCTTTCGAAGTACATACATTGGCGGGATGTTATCAAATTTTTAATTACATACAAACCTTATCCGGTTTAATTCAACAACTAAGTTCTGTCGATAACATCGCCTATCCGTTTTCCTCTGGTCGACTGTCTTCAACTCTGTCAGTTCAGCACACTATCCTTGTGCGAACCAATATATTTGAAATAATAGACAAAAATCATTTGAAATATTAAAAGAATTTTATTTAATTTGCATTGCGTCATTGTTTAAACTTGCATTTAACAATCCTCATTTCCAGATATTCATACATAATTACATTTTGCTTGCTTCTAACAAATTCTACTGTAAGCTGTTATGCTTACATGTAACTTTACAATTTCAGTCTAAATTTGTTCACGTTGCCTACAAAACAAATTTTATTTTTTTAAACAAGTTAATGTTGTTAAATAAATGACATTTGCATTTTAAATAACATTTCAAAAATGTTTTTCTTGGTAATAATATGCACATATTTAAATATATATATATTAGTTTTGTAACATTAACAACGCTTATAGTCTAATCTTTAAGATAGTCAGGTTGGTTTTCATATTTTACGAATATAGATTTTCGATTCGATTTTTAACAAATTTGAGGTATTTCGGTATTTTGCACAATAAATGTGTGAAGCAGTTATCGTTCAGTGGGTTGTTTCGTTAAAATCCCTGAAACTTTGACTGGGATTTTGATTTCCAACTTGAAGTCAATTGATATTTGAGTTCCCATTTTTATTTATTTAACTAACTAATGTAACATCCTTAGGATATTTTTTTTATCTTTTATTAAAAAAATAGTTCTAGTTGTGTTTCTATTTTGTGAAGAAAAATAAATCAATAGGATATGAAGACACTATAAGACATTTATCAAATATAACAACATTCTATATTTTTAAAGCTTGTTAGTATTACTTGTTACAAAACTATATTTATTTGTGATGATACCACGAATGGAGTAGTCATTAGTTTTAAGTTGAAGACAATTGTAATGACAATTTCTCTTGAGTTACATACATTTTTATGCTAAACAATGAAAGTATTTTAGAACACACGGCTGCATAGACAACTAAACAACTTATTGGCAATATAAAAGAGAATTTCTTAGTTGTACATTTTCCAAAGAAGGTAATTATGATTAGTATCGCGGAGTATGTTCAAATTTTATATTTTATATTGTTTGTGTAGAATGATGATGATGATGTAATGATGTTGACATAAATTAAGAAAATGAATTTGCTCACTCAATTCAATCGTTTCAGAAACATTATCGATCCAATTTGGAAAAAAATAATTTTCAATCGACCGATAAGTGGAAAAGTGTCAGCCAACGAATATTTGTCAGCCATTGACTTAAAACCGTTTCCTAAATGTTCGTTTCGATGTCCTTATTCGTCATTTGCAGCTTAAACCAGGGAATGTCGACACCACGTTTACCTCTTCATTTGTCAGTTTAGTTCGCATTAATCATTCAATATCCAATTCCGAACAATGCAAGCAACTCGTTGAAATACATTAAAAAATTGCTTTTAGATTAAGTGTTCCCAGATTCTGAGCTAGTAACTATGAGAAAACAGATGAGGCCAGTGATCCCAGATTGAGAAAAAAAATCTAATTTTGGCGATTTTTGAATGAAAAAGGGAAAAACCAGGGAAAGGGGCAAAAGTCTATAACCTCTGCGAAACGTAAATTGCTTAAAAATAAAATTAAAACATATTTTCATTACGAATGAATTTAAAAGAATGCATTTTTCATATGGAACATGAAAGAAAACAGCTCATTGAAAGTCTACGCACAAATTTTTGTGTATCCGAACTCGTGTTGATATTGCGCCGTACTAATAACAAATTTTAGTCTCGACTTTAAATTTACGGAAGCTCACAATTGCAAAATTTGTATGAAAAATATTGCCATTTTGAACTACTAAAATTTAAAGTCGAAGCTAAAAATGTTTATTGGTAAGGCCGATTATCTTTAATAAATAGAAAAGAAAATTATTGTATTATGTTTATATTTGTATGTTATATGCTTCTTTTAAGCTTATTAAAAACGGTTACATTTTATAATTTTTTTTTCAGGGGAAAACTGTTTTCAACGTCTGGAAACACTGAATAAAAGGTCTCACAAATAATAATTACTATTACTTTATATACAGGGTGTCCGCCGGGAAGGTATACTACTTTGTTTTGCCGCCATTTTGGTAAACATTAGTCTTGACAGTTCATATTTGGCAGTCGCGAAGTAGACACGTGGCAAATTTATTATTGAAAAATATTCGATAAACCAACGTGTTTTAATCGTTAAAACATTTTATCAAAATCAATCATCGATTACTGTGACGATGACAAAGTTACGTGAAATTTTTGGGAGAACACATTAGTCGGTTCTGGGCAATGGAAAACCCTCAAATTATTCATCAGTCACCTTTGCATCCATTAAAAGTTACAGTCTGGTGTGCAATTTCGTCAGGAGGAATCATTGGACCTTACTTCTTTGAAAATGAAACGGCGTAACGGTAACTGTGAATGGGGAGCGATATCGTGATATGATTGAAAACTTTTTAACGCCACAACTTCATGATTTGGGCTTGATTAACATGTGGTATCAACAAGACGGGCCACATCGCTTACAGCCAGGATTACATTGGAATTACTGCGAGACCTCTTTCCACAACAAGTTATTTCAAGAAATGGTGATGTTGATTGGCCTCCACGGTCGCCTGATTTGACTGCTCCGGACTTTTTTTTGTGGGCATATCTGAAAAGCAAGGTTTATGCAAACAAACCAGAAACGCTTGAGAAACTCAAACAAAATATTCGTGATGAAATTAATGAAATACCGCGTGAAATGTGTGAGAATGTAATGAAAAATGTGCTCAAAAGGTCTCGCATTTGTGAGACTAATAGAGGCGGACATTTACCTGATATTGTATTCCATACATAATTGCCGACATTAAATAAAACATTTATCAATATAAGATCCATTCTCTTTCATTCAATTAAAAATTATAAACAAACAAAGTAGTATACCTTCCTTTGCATGCGGACACCCTGTATTTTGTAGGTCACAATTGTAAAAATTTTACGGAGAATTTTGCCATCAGGACTTCGAAATATGTAGGCGGGACACCAAAAATGATTATTAGTGTCCAGGCTAAATTTTTCGAAGTAAAAAATGGCCCCCAAACTATAGGTGCACAAACTCGAAATACGAGGTTTGAAAGAAATCAACCCAGCCCCCATTCATCATTACATCAGAATTGCTTAACATTTCGATCTCAAAATTTGGTACTAAAACGAGAGAAATGAAAAGGTACCCAAAATAGAAATTAAAACGCAACCAAACTATTGCACCTAATACAAGCTCACAAAATGAATAAAGAATAGCTTCAAATAAAACAGTAATGTGTAAAATTTATTGATTTTTTTATTTGTAAAAACAAAAAAAGAGGTAACGGTTATTTTACTTAAAAAAAAAAAATGTTCGTAATAATAGCTCTAGTGTATAGTTGCATAATAGGGACTATTAAAGTAAAAAATAAGAATTATAAGATAAAAACAAAACTAAGACACTACTTATATTATCTGAAAACAAAATTTAAATAAAACAATGCTAATAGTAACTATGTAAAATAATAATAAAACAAAGAATAGTCGTAAAAATAAAAACAAATAAATTTATAACAAATAAGCAAACAGACTTTAAATAATTATCTACAAGTTTTTCAATTGCAATAGAAGGTATTGACCTTATTTATGTATAGAGAGATTAAAATATATGATTTTGTGTATAGTCCTTTCTTAAATTAGTTATCAATTGGTATTTGAAGAAAAATTCCATATCTTATAGTGCAAGTTTTTCTAAGCGATACAGTTATTTAACATATAAACATTGATAATTTCGTGTCATGGCGATTTTAATGGCAAGTGAAAAATTGTTAGTTTTCCAGTTGATCTTTAGCTGGCAAAGCTGCCAATCGGCGAGTAAGTCGGCTAGAAAATATGAGTGCACTTTACACCATGATAGACGCAGAAACGTTTATCATATGATATTGTACTTAAAAAGCTGTTGGATCTTCGATATTGGATCGTTGCTGTGTTAATTCTTCAGTTGAACGACATAAAGCCATCCTCTTTTAATAAGAGGATGGCTTTGCATTACATACTGCAGGGGGATTTATTGAAACAAAATTCTACCACATCGCTCTTCGAAGCTGGAAATATCGTAAGCCGAAAGATGAAACCTACCTCTGTCAAAGGTTATATAACCAAACATGGGAAGTAGTTCGCCACAAGTTGGCATGACCAGAACTACAATTGTGGTATGGAGTGTAGCGTGATGTTATTAGGATATGTATCTCAGAATGTCATCAACTCTTTTGCGTTCATGAAATTTTATATTTTTTTGTTGGCGAATTTCTCTCGATTAATGTCAAAAGTGTCAAAAGAGCTGTACTGTGTGGTGGTGGATACCTAGAATTATGTCATGTAATATAAAATCTCTCTCTTTGTCATCCAAATCGTGTCTAAAATAAGAATTATAAAAAAATATCCAAGTTAAAGCTTTTCAAAGTTCTTATTCATATGATTCATGATCGCATTTTAATATTCCCTAATAAAAAATGGAGAGCAAATGGAGAGATCAGTTACAAGACAGCTAGCAGTGAGTTTTATTGTGGTTATTTTATTTTTAGTATTTACAAAACCAGCATTCCATTTAACCGAAAAGCTTTGGATATACCAAATTTGTATTGTAGGTGGATTCTTGGTGTGCGAATTGCTTCCATAATTTAGGCAAACATTTTTGACATTGAACAACTCAGTCGGTTCAGTATTCAATGAAATAACACATATTAAGCCGAGCTCTTATCAGACTGATGGTATTTTTTTTTTAAATTTTATTACCGACCATTTTTCAGCTGATTAGTGAAAGACACAGAACACAGGGTTAGTTGGTGAGCCATGTCGCCGCAAAACTAATATTCCACTTCCGAAAACTGCATTTTTAAAGCTACTTTTCATGCCAAGTTTTGACATGCCGACGTCATTCTGACGTATACATTTGTTCTAAATTTGTCACTGCCTGTCATCGCAAACATCTAAGCTTGTGACGCAAAATGACACGTGTAAACGTAGCTGAAGTCCAGAACTGTGTTGTGACTTGTGCGTACTTAGGTGTATGCCCTTTAGCAATACAATCATTTTTAAATTCGATTAATGGAGGAGATTAAACATGCTTCCAAATAAGCTTATCACTTGTCGCTGATTTTTGTTCTACAGGTTGTAAGCAATTGAAACCATTACCAATCAAAAAAAGGAAAAAGAAATGTATAACAACAGAGATCGATAAAAGCTTTTACCCGAACAGTTCAGGCAGCTACATTTCTTACATAAAATCATAGACACAAAATTTGTCGGTTTGCCAAAAATCTTCTGCGCGGTATTATAGGCAATATCGGCTCTCGTGCTGGTTGGATTAGGTGGGTGGGCTTGAAAATCATTCAAGACATATTTTGTTTAAATTGGTGACAAAACCGTTGAGTATTATGAAATGGATTATGATGACATATTCTGAAATAAATGTTTCCTAAGCGTTGACGTTTGGCCAGAAAACACGTTCTCAAAAGCTATGTCAGTTATTGCTATAGCACATAGTCGATGTGGTAAAGGTATGCAAGACAACCTCTTCGTAATATGGTTTCAATTTGCAGCAGGTTAGGTTCAAATCTGGATGAACTGAATTCCTTTCGCATTGACACATAGGCACAAAGAAATAATAATCTTAAATAATTTAGTTTGCGTGGTATCATCATGAATATATAGTCGAGTTTTCACTAAAATTTAATCTTTGGGCTACGATATTATATACCGGTATGTTCTCATCATTCTGATCATAACTTAGCTTAGTTACTAAATGGTTTATAATGTACGAGTATGCATAATGTAAGTTCTATCTTGAAAAGTGTCTACACTTGCACTAGGAACAGCAGACAATCAATCTGCTTCCATCTGCTCACAATTTGGCTCACAGGATATTTTCAATAGATGAATTAAAACAAAATAATGGTTCACATTGAGAAAGATAACAAAAAAGCATTGCAAGACTAGTAGAATCCACACCAAGTCTCTCCAGCCGGGGGGCTCATTAAGGAGCATTCATTGTTGGAGTGATGTGAGGGTATCACCGGTTGCATCGGTGTGAGATTGGCCTGCGTTGTCGCCGGCAAACATTGGAAGCAATAATTGGCACCGAAATTATTATCCCAGAACTGCTGACCCTTGCATTGGAAGCGTACGGCGAACTCCAGACGCTGTCCCACTTGCATCGAATTGCCAAACAGTACGAAGGTGAATTTATCAGAAAAGCCGTCACATGAGTTCTGCACATATGTGCCCTGCAGATCGGCATATGTGCGCCATTTGTCTATTGTGTACCGGATGTGAACTGATTTATGGAAATCCAAATTCCTGACCCTCACCGAACCACTAATCGTCTGGTTGAGGTTATCCGAAACAGCCGCGTTCTCCAAAGAGACTTGCTTATCGCGCACCAAATCGAGGAATGTTGGCAGACCGCCCGGTTGCTGAAACAGTGGCATTAGCAATTTGTCCGATCTTGGCCCTAACTGTACCGGTGGCTCAGACTCCATTATTTCCAAGTCCTCGAACGCTGATTTCGGTATGGTCGGTATTTCATCAAGGAACGTCTTAACATCGGCCAAATCCAGACCTAGGACATCAGCAAATCGGACGATCTTTTTACGTCCGGGTGTCCCTGGCGGCGTTTTGCCAGTTTTTAGCGAAGAGCAACGTCTAACTCGCTGCGGCCTGCAATCATCCTCATCGTCGGTGTCTAGTATTGATGTAATTTTGCCACGGTCGCTCTGCTTCTCTTTGGGTAGGCTTTCAGGTTCATTTATATCAGGTTTTTCAATTGGATGTTCCTCCTCTCTATCTGAGAGAGGCGATTCTTCTTTGTCGTCGCATTCTTCTGGGAGTTTAACAACTCCAACCTCCTCATCTTGAGGAATCGTAAGCCGCAGTTCAGTTTCTTGACCATCATTGCTACTGTGTCCATTGTGAGTTGAGTTGTATAAATGGCTTTGTTGCTGCAGTTCATCCAACACCAGATTTTGCGCTTCGATTGAGTTTTCAATTTCAGTTACAGCTTCGGTTTCACTACTGTCCTGCGATTGCGCAAGTGATTCGCTTTCGCTGGTATCGGCTGGAAGTTGCTGATGTAGTTCATTGTCCGACGCATCTTCACTGTGATTGCCATGGCCATTCGTGAGACCGATTTCTGATACTTCGCTGACGTCCTTGGTTATTAAATTATTTGTCTTCTCAGCAATACCGCTAAGGCGGGGTTGTTGCATGTGTATTTGTTGCGCATCCCCATTCTCTGTTGTCTCTGGATCGTAGTAGGGTCCGTCAGAAGAGGAACTGTGACTACTGGCGACCGAAGTGCACGCATAGCCAGACTCAGCCGCGGAGTTGTGTGGTGTGTTTGAGGAGGATTCAATAAGTCGCAGATATTCACATTCGTCAACAGGACTCCCGGGACTTTCCAACTCACAGTCGAAATCAAAGAAGGAGTCAGTCTCATGCCGCAACGGCTGCAGATCGGTTACGGTCTGTCCGGTCTCCGGCGATGTAATCCATGTATTAGAGGCGCCACCATTGATGATGGGCTCCTCCTCTGGGGTGTTGTCTTCATTCTTAAAATAAAATTCAATAAAAAAAAATATGAAAATACAAAAAAATCCGTTTTGAGCACGTACTTGTGATCCGAGTGTCCTTAGCTTCGACTGCAGTCTTCGCGCAAAAGCCTCAGCACGTCCCCGGCATGATGACATACCTAGGTCTGGTATTATAGATATTAAGCCACAGGGCCTTTCAGGAGTCGCACCTTGTGTCAGCGGAATATCGCCGGGTCCGTTCATTTACGTCTGCCTTAGCAATTCGAAGAAATTTCCTGTAAAGAAAAAGACCGAAAGAACTCAACAGAGACTTGAATTGATAAACAACGTTATTAGAAATGCAAATGAAAGCAACTCACACAAGTGACACTAATAGACGAGTTTTTGTTCCCTCTATTTTTGTGGGATATTTGCGTCATATGCGACCAACAAAATTAACATCAACCACGACCATGGGACTTCCACAAGAAACCATTTGGCCAATTTAAAACCCAACACATTCAAATGAATTAAATATAGACGAATTTTATGATTAGGTTTATTTTTTTCTTTTTGCTCCCCTAAAAAGTTTCCATTTGCGTTGGAAGCGCTAAAGGATGACTTAAATCGAGAGGAATGGCAATTGGCATTGTTCTGCCAACATCTGTGCCGCCTAATGGGTTGCAATTGATTGCAGATAGAAATATTATCTGACACAGAAAGAGCGAATAACTTAGTAATTTTGGACAGCATATTCCTACGCGGTATTAAACATTTATTTACTCCCGATAAAATAATAGCCTCGTGATGTTTACGTTTAGTATGATTGGTTTTTTCTGTAGAAGAAATATATATAAAACTATGTGAAACTTGTTTATTGTTTATTCTTTTAAAATGCTTTGGGACACTCGTGTTTCCGTTTCCAGTGCATTTAAAACTGAGCAAGAGGTACTGATTTCGAAGCTTGTTGGAGTTCTTAGTTTTGGACCAACGAAATCACGAACTAGTGAACCTAATTACGAACTTTTTGTGCACTTGTCATATAGATAAAAATGTGTTGTCCTGATGATAAAAGATGATAAAAAGAAAAAAAAAAAAAAATTACAGCTTTATGGTTATTGTACTGTACTATTTAGATGCTTGTCTTGTCGAGGAGACTGTTTCGCAGCAGTCAACCTGATTGCATAGTGAAGTGCTACGTGGCCCTAACTACTGTATATAGCCCCCCAATTTAACTGTAAAAAATACTATCCCAACAGGACCCTAAACGATGAGGTTCAAATGAATATTGGATTAGCAATTTCGTTCGTAGCAACATCGCAATTATACCTTGATACCTGACCGTTTTCAGAATGAATGCGGCTTTTTCAAAATGTCAGAGCACAATGTGAATGCTTTCACTTTAAAAAAATCAAACTTAAGATGTCACTCAGTGCAAAGAGAATCATATGGTGCTTTTCGAAATACGGAAGCAGAGCTATTTCTTTCAAACTCAAATTGATACACCATTTGTTGTCAAATAGAATCACCTCTATTCGCAGTTGCAGAAGTCATATAGTCATAGGGCCTTACCAAAAAACATTTTAGTTTCGACTCTTAATTTTAGTAGTTCACAGTGGCTATATTTTCCATACAAATTTCGCAATTGTTATTTTCCGTAAATATAAAATCGGGACTAAAATTTGGTATTGGTATCGTGCATATAGTACATCGACACCCACACATCTAAATTGGCACAAATTTGCGTGCATTTCTCAGTCTGCAAGCTGAATGAGCCTCAGAAGACTTACATGTTGAGTCCGGACGTATGGTGGATGAATTCACTGGATTAAGTCAACGATGTCAGATACCTTACTTACTTTTTAATTTGTTTTGTTTGTTTGATACTTACGATGAGCATGAGGTATTGCTCGCCCTCGAATGTGGTAATTCGACCCCAGATAACTAGTAAGGAGAGTTGAGAATTTACTTCATATGTAGTAGATCTTCCATTAATTTTTTTTTATGAATCTGCTACGCAGCAACATTTTTATAATTTTTACTTAGTTTAACATTGGTTGTCTCTTACATTCAAAATTGTATTTAAGATGCATTGTATTGATACATTTTTGCAATTCGAAAAAGTCACTTGTTTGATCTGAATGCACTCATCGAAAAAATCTACTACATTGAATGGACCTTAGAAATAAAGAAACCAAAGTTCGACTCTAAAGTCCTCTTTTGGTAGTGAACTCTAAATCCCACCTAGCATTTCATAGAAATGAAACAAATTTACCAAAAGTCAACTTCTGCTAGCTATTGTGACTCAATTTTGTTGTTCCACCAGAGGCGAGCTTCGAGTTGTCCTTATGAACAAAAATTTGTATGATTTGACAAATAAAGCAGAAATTTGAAAAAGTAAAAACGTTTGTGATTTGTGTTACGTACTTTAAGTTCTTAATACAAGAACGCGCCACTCTTTAGGCATTCAGAAAAATTTATATGCATGCATATAAAGAGTGACAAGCCCCAAAGTAATAATTACTTTACTGTAGTAATTTACTTGGAACTCGAAACTCACCTCAGTGGAAACTTCAATTAATTGGATTTGACAGATGCCACTTTAGATTTGACTCAGTCAGTAGTGACTCCAATCTAACTATTTCCCTCACTTAAAGTCAAATAAAAAGAGTTGGTTTTTTGTCCCAAAAGTCGGATCTAAAATGTTTTATTGCTATGGGTCATTGCATATTTGCCTTTAACTTTTCAAACGTTATGCGCCATACTAATAATAAATTTAAGTCTTGACTTTGAATTTGCGGAAGCTCAAAATTGCTAATTTGTGGAAAAATAAAGCCATTGGACCTTAGCAATAAACATTTTTGGTCTCGACTTTAAATTTACAAAAGCTCACAATTACAAAATTTGTATGAAAAATATAGCCACAGTGAACTACGAAAATTTAGAGCCGAAACTAAAAATGTTTATTGCTAATTGCCATTGTGAACTACTTAAATTTAAAGTCGAAACTAAAACAGCCTTATTCATTAGATTTCTTTAATCAATAGATCATCAGTCCACTAACTCACGTCAAATGAGTTAATTTGACTTCAATCTTCTTGTCGAAAATGTTTATTATTAAAAATAATTTTTCTATGGAGAAGCTAATTTATTAATTAGGCAGAACTACTCTGAAAATCTGGCAGCACTCGCGCACTTCAGTGCCACTTTTGGTTATAGACATCTGACATTAATTAAAAAAAAATTAAAAAAGTATGACCAGCAGTAAAATTATTAACGAGAAAATGAGTAAATATAAATGGGAAAAAATTATGAATCAGATAGTTTTGGGCATTTTAGCCGGTTGTGTGAAGAGGACTTATCAAAGTTTTATGTACGAAAAAATGATATTGAAAAAGGAAACGCTAACTTCTTTTTGTCGTTGCAAAATATAATTGTTTCTGCATTCACTTTCGTATTATAATAACTTATAAAACTTTAAAATTTTCGCAAACGTATGCACAGTTCTGAAATAAAACCGGAAAACAAGAGTTAATTAACCGCTAAATGCGAATTAAGGCATTTACATTTTTTGGCATTTGATTAAGTGTGAATTATCTTTAAAAAAAATTTATGAATAAGGTTTTTTGAAATTAAACAAAAATTTGTTCTAACTCAGCTTTAATTAAATGTTATTAATAAGGCTGAAAATGTTTATTTATAAGCCCCTATGAAAAAACAACTCATGCAGACAGTTAAACGATTTTTGTGCATCTTTGACGAAAATGAAGTGAGGGTAGCTCAAGTCTAACAAGGCTTGTCAGTCGAACTACTTAAGACTTGGTGGAAATCATACAGCAACTTGTCGGTCAGAAGATAGTATGCCTGATGAGTGAAGCAATAGATTCCTTTGCTCTCTATAAATTACGCCAGTTCATATAGAGACGAGCTACATATAGATCCATGTCTAGTTATTTGCATCCCTGACAAACTCGTAAATTTATTATGGATCAAGAACAATCGCTTGGCATTGGCGCGTTTGCAAATAATGGAACAGAAATCCATTGACATAATATATATGGACACGGTTGCCACTTGCATAAAAAATTAGCTACCAAAATTGGAAAAAAAAGTTACCAATCCAAGATAAAATTTACCAAAAATCTGGAGACGTTGATAAAACATTTTAAAAACATAAAAAAAAACATATGTCTGTTAAAATATTCAATTTGGTACATTAGGTTTGTAGGATCTTAGTCAGTCTTTAAGTAGTTAAACAACGACTACTTTATAAATTAAACAAAATTAAGACTTAACTTATTAATGTAATAGTAATATCTACTTTAAAAAAGCATGATTTTCTAAACTCGAATTATTTTATTTGATTTTTAAAATTGCTTGTTTAAAAACAAACATTTATAAAACATAAGACTCAGTAAGGTACGTAGTAGGAACTTTGTCAGTCTAATACCTAGTATGCTGTTCCAGGAAAGCTAAAATTAAGCGCCTCTCCAATGTTTCTCTCCACCGCTTCGCTTAATTTTAACAGTTCGGTAAAAAAAAAAATGTTTTGGAATTTTTTTTTTCGTTTAGCTGTGGTAAAATGTATTTTGCATTAATACGCCTACTTAAATTCTGTAGCGATTTTTCGTACAGTGGCTAACAAATTTAGCTTGAACTGCGTGCTGCTTTGCTTAATTTTATCTTTGGAGACATTTTTGTATGGGGGCTTAATTTAAGCGCGAGCAGCATACTGGGCTCAATTAAACAACGTCAACAACGTTGTGCAGAAAATTACCGCTGTTAGAAGGCATAGGATCATCTACCATTTCCGAGCCTTTTTTCTTATAACTTTAACAAATTAGAGCTTTATGTCTGCAAATAAATAATGTAATTAACTAACCTATCCATATCTAAATGTAGTTAAAAACAGAAAATAAGTCCACCATCTGTCAAGAGTGCATTCAGTAATTTTTTGAACAAAATAGGTTTACATGGTTGGTGCTGACGCATTTATGCAAATGCAATGCTTTCACTCAGAAACAGTAAGGCAGCGTTTAAATGAATTGATAATGAGTTCGTATTTTTGGTGCTCTTGCTCAAAAAGTTACCAAAACCAGATAAAAATTACCAAATTACCAAAACTCAAAAAGAAAAAAAAAAAATTACCAAAGTGGCAATCGTGTAATATGGACTGTTAGTGAAATGTCAGTTCCACACAAGCTCTGCCAATTGAATTACGATAACATTTTTTGAAGATGAAAAATGTCATCAGATGAAATCAGCAGAGAGGTGGCAGGAACTCGGAACTCCATCCGAATTTTAGAAATATAGGACAGGGGATCTGTTTAATAAACTTATTTCCTTATTAGACGAAATGTAGTCTAAGCTTTTTCAATCGTCAATGTATTTTAAAAAAAAACTTATTTTTAAAGTCCGCATAATATTAATAATTATAATTTGTTTCCAATTTATTCCGCTCTAAACCAAGAGCGCTAGTTTTTGAACCAACGCGAAGTTGGCTGCTAGTAGTCCATATAATAGGCCTATATACGATACAATGGATCAAAGAGATGTTTAAAGTGTAACAAACTGCTTCGGTGGTTGTTCGACAGAACCTGGGTGTTCGCTTCAAAGATCTTGGCACACTGTACAGACGGTGGTGATCAGGACGATACTAGCAAATGGGAAACTGAGCAACATTTCATAGTCATTTCAAAAAATCTTTCACACCAATAAAAAGTTGTCAAAAACATTTGTGAAATATCTGGAAAAAATCCGAAACATTTTATTCAAATGTCTCAAACAACGTTTCGATGGTAAGTTTGTGACGTGGCATGGTTGCATACTCGTAAAACATTGCTCACTTTGGTTAGACAAATGTTTAGTGAAACAAAACCATCCCCGAGATGGTCAAACAATTATACGAATCCAACACAATGTCCCAAATGAACCGAAAAAAAAAGAAAGCTGCTCAAACAGATGTATAGCAATTTGAGCCAAAATATTACACTCTTCATAAAAATTGATCAAATCTTTTTTCTCCTCTAAAAAAAACAACCAATGTACGCGTTGGTAGATACATATGTACCTACGAGTATTTTCTTCCGATTCCTTCATAAACACAGCTATACATTTAGTTGTAAAATTAGAATAACAAAAATGACGTGGGCTAGGTTATTCGCATATACAAACTAATTATATCAGACATATTGAAATTAAGTGCATTTCCGGTTGGCGAAACGCTCTTCCGTTTGACTTGCAGTCGGAATTTTGAACTAACTTGCCTATTGACCCACTAGCGAGTAAGGCAACTAATTTAGTTGCACTCGTAGGTACAACACTCTCAATGATTTCCTGCAGGTATTGCCAACGGATATTGGCAATACGAGTTCATCAAATAGTTAACGGATGCTTTTATGCTTTCGTAATGTCACAGCCCACGGCATTGAACAGATCTTGGTATTCGATCACGTTGATGCCAAATTAAAAATACCAAGCAAAAAATGCTGTTAGAAATACATATTCAATTGTAGGTCAATTGCGATGTAAGTTTAAAATGATTCTCAATTTTACCATCTGTTTATACAACTGGCAGACAACGTAATCCTCACACGTGATTATCCATTTGGGTATGAGTGTGAAAGTAAATATTTATATTTCCAAGTAAATGCATTTTCATTTAGGGGACATTGTTTATGTTTTATTCAATAAGTTAAAATTGGGTTCGTTGTTCTATCGAACACCAATGTGCTGGATCAATAATGGTTCTTCCTTTTCAGTAATATAAATGGAAAGTTGCTTCCGCGTTGGCAGGACATTGTATACTAAGATTGGAAGGATTTCAAGAAAAATCGTTAGCCGCTTCACATTCGATAATTTGCGTGTCTTCATCAATGAAGAAAACATTGATGCAGGCATCATTCAATACCAAGCGTGAGCTTATCTGCAGAAGAACATTCGCTAAAGAGTCAAGACATATTTTTTGTAGGTTTGAAAGGATTTTGGAGGATTGTGGCTGATAATTGGTTTCATACAAACAAAATTCAGTATTGAGAAGCCGTATCTTATTTAAAATTTAATTTATCATGAGGGTCCTTGAAAGATATATATAAAGACATGAATTACTAATTATTTCAAGTTCTAGCTTAGGTATGTTTAATCCTATTTATTTGCAAGGGAATAGATACTCAATTGATTTTCTCCCCATATTCTGTCCCTTTTTCTGCTTTTCACAGGTGAAATTCAAATGACAGCGTATGATACATATACCTCTGAGCTAAATATCGTAAAAAACTAAAGAGCCTACAAATTGCAGCCATTAAGCCTGGTACGCAGTTCACGTGACATCCAATTTTTCATACCTACAAATTGTTCAACACGAAATGTCAAAATTAAGTTTCCACATGAACATTTCACTAGGCAGTACGTCAGTTCGAATGAAAAATAGCAACTTCAAAGACTGAGTTGTAGGTGGCGAAAGTAAAATCTCTCCATAGCTATTTCACTTGGCTTTTATTGTCCGTCACAGAATTTTTTTTGACATTTCAGCATGCAAAATAGAAATGATTTTGAATTTCAGATGTTTCTTTAAGAGAATAACAGGATTTTCACAGTTAATCAAATTTTTTTTTCATTGAATACAGTACGATAATGCAAGGTGAACAGAAAGTGGTATATATTCCTTTTCAATAAGCAGGGTGCCTCAAAAACATTTTTCCATCCAGCTTTCACTGGAGGGACTTTAAACTGATCTAAAATACCTCCCGGGGCACTGACTTTTGTCATCCCGAATTGCATACCTAGTCGTTCGATTAATCGGCAATTAATTTAATTTAAAAGAAACATACGTCGTATGTCGAATTTCTGATCTTTTTTTTTTTTAGCAAATATTACGGGATTTCTTTGGCAAATTTGTATAGATCAAGAGATTTTATCTGCATTAATCTCCTCATTACATTGTCTGTATAAAACAGTTCGGTACTTTCTAAACTATCGTGGTGATGCCTTCTTCTGTACATTTTTTAACTTCTTCTTCAACCATTTCAATATTAAGATCTATGTGCAGATCAGCGTTGTAAGAATGTTCCTACTACGTTCCTTTGTAATTTATTTTGAAAGACCTACGTTTTTTAGAAATTTGTTTGCCAGCTCCATACTGGTTTCAGAGTTTGATTGAGTAAAAATAACTTATTGTAGTTGGACAGAGATGAATATCTTGTTTCCTCCAACTGTTTTCTTATTTTTTAGCATGAAATTAGTGTGAAAGAGTTGAATATTAAAGTATTTTTTTATTTTACAAGTAAAATTGAACTTGCACAAAAAAAAAAAAACTAAGAACTCAGCCACCCTGCATTAATTGCTGCAAGAAAAATCTCAAACAAATTATTTCACTTTCAATTTCACAGCACTCTTAGGAAAGGAGTGAACATTTCACTTCACCAGCCTTTAGAGGTGAATTTAATGCTCTTTTAACGCAATTTCTGATTATCACTTGCTGCGATTAATTCTAAACACTTTTTATCCTAAGCACGCGTTGTATCCCTTAGTTTTGTTGTATAGAAATTCGTATTCACAAAAGTCACGAATCTTTAAAAATTCCCACGCATGGAGTTCAATTGGCATAACGCGGATGACGGATAGGAAAATAAAGTGGCGCCTTCCGTCAGCTCTCCCAGTATTTGAGTTTTTTTTTTTTTTAGAATTTAGTGAGTTTTTAAGCCCAACTTGAAAGTTCCTGTGTATTAAGAAAATTAATTTGGGACCTCGTTTTTTTCAGCGACAAAACCATGAAGATTCGATTAAATTCCTTTCCCTGTTATAGTTCTGGAGTGAGCCCTAAATAATTGTAATTGCCAAATTGAATACTTGCTTCAAATTTGAGCACTACAAGTTCAGCCGCACTTAAGGTGGAACGTGGAATGAGCTCCGTGATTAGTGAGCTGGACTACTTAGCTGGGGTCAGATTCTGTAAGGCAAAACGATCAAACGTTTTCGTGCGCAAGCAAATTTCTTCGTGCACACGAAAACGTTTTAAAGTTCCGCCTTACAGAATGTAGACCATGGGCTTAGGTTCAACCCCAAGAAAAAACACCAGAACTACGTTTAAAACATCTGATAAACATTCAAAGGTTTAGAATCGGCATAAAATAGAAGGTGCCTTCCCTTTGTACCGAAAACAAAAACTCTGGCAACAAAATAAATGGTGAGAAGCTAGGCCTGGGATCCTACTGCGCGTTTATTTTGACCATGCATTTCAATAGATCTTATAACTTTCTCTCAAAATCATATGGGACTGATTACCGATTTTAAATTCAAACCTAAGGATTCTAAATATTTTTATTTATCCGTCAAGGGAACTAGAATCTAAGTCATTGCCAATGTACCACCGCAAATCTGGGGTCAGATTCTGTAAGGCGAAGCGATCAAACGTTTTCGTGCGCACGAACGATTTTCCCTATGTTACACAAGCAAATTTCTTCGTGCACACGATAACGTTTGAACGTTTCGCGTTACAGAATGCCGACCCTGTTTATGAGTTGACGGTATAGCTATCCTTTACCTTTTTGAAGAAGTGCCAGACAAGCCTAAGAAATAGTAGCGTGGAACTAGAAGCGGCTAACAAGTTTTGTACTAGCCTTGCACCTATGTAGCTCATGTAGGCTTATTGCGTTTTGTACAGATCTGTCAAAAAATATCAGTGAAAATGTAATCTGTCATTTGGTAACAGAGCTATGTAGAATGCAACTTCAAGCATTTGTTGAGTCGCAAAGTATTCACCATCGGTAACTGAAGTTCGTATTCAAAATTCCGTGCCAATGACAATCGAAAATATTTACTGATAATCATTTTTTACCTTCACACTAACTATTTTCTACGTCACAATGGGTAATTTTATGTGTTAAAGTTCGCAATTGGGTGTTGGTTAAATCTAGCCTGGAAGAAAAATTTAAAATAATTACCGCGCGAAGGAACTAATTTCTCAAAATTCGTCCCCCGTATAGAGATTAGTGTAGTCACTGTCTGACTGAGATATATTTTCCAATGATAATAATGCCGGCCAAAGAAGACCTACAAGTTATCTACTGGTTCAACGTTACGTTCAGCAAGAAGAATAAATAGAGTGCCTGTTGCAGATGGAAAATAAGAATCTATGTTTCTAAACAAATTTATTTACATCATGAATAGGTACTCAATTTTTCTATTAACATAAAAGCCTTAAAGTTAAGAAAACTATTATGTCAGTTTGACAGCTTGACAGTTGAAGTGTAAATAATGTTCTGTTTTTTTTTGTATATAAGAAACCTTTTGAATAAATCCGCAATTATTACTTTTATAACGTTGGCCGAAAAACTGTGTCGTTTAATTTTTATCCGTTTTAACTGAAGAGAAAGCTTTTGACTTTTGATCAATTCTGATGCATTATTAGATTTTATTCCGAATGGATGAAAAGCCTAAGGGTTCCTTTCAAATTTCGAAAGGCATCTGTATAGTTAAGTTATTTCAGAGGTGCGTGTCGCAGCCCATGCTTAAATAAATATGTCTATCTTTTTTGGACAATTTTAACAAACATACAGTTGTTACACTTTTTTGGCGAAATACTCCGCTCGGTAGGGAGTATATAACATTTTCAGTTTCGAAGCATAAACAGAGCAATGTTTAGGGAAACTAAAAGCACATATATTTCTTAAATGGATTGGAAATACATTAGCAAGGTCGAGGTTTACAACCCTTAATAGAGAAAAAAATGTTTAATTATCACGCGATAGAGTTTGTCACGCGATTCGTTCGCTTTTGCCCGAATTTTTTTAGTACATACAAAGTTATTACTTTACGTACATCACTTCATTTTTTTAATTGCGCCTATTTAATAAAAACACAGAAATGGTCACTTGGGAGAAAGTCCATCTCAAAAACGAGCAAGTTAATAATATGACTATTCTGAATTCTGATTGTTGAAAATGGAAAATTTCACTACGAGGCAAGAATAAAAATGGTTTGGTTTTTATTGTTGTCGAGACCCACCCTTACTTTCCGTGTCCATCATGGTTTACTACTGCAACCGTATTCTTCTCCTTTATAAATAAAGCAATTATTTATGGTTAATGTATTTGCCAAGAAAAAAAAATATTTTCAGGTCATTTAAAAAAAATTTATATCCATATACTATACATTCATTTATTTATTTCGAGAAGTCCACATTTAACGTGGGTGGTCATCCGAAATATATTTTAATAATACACTTGGATTCATATGGCTTTTGTTTGTCATGTGTTTCGCCCATCTTGCATATTGGATTATAACTTTTTTATATTTAGATAAAAAAATAAATAAAACGGAGGACGGAAAAAAAAAATAAGATCCTGCCAACGCGTTTTATAGTTAGCCAGAACAGAGGTTTCCCATTAATCTTTACAATTCACGGCGCGACATTTGAAAAGTGTGCGTGTGCGTTATGTTGACCACACATGCGAGTGATTTAAGACGTGTTTCGACAGCAGAAAACATTTTATAATCATGTGGTTATAATTAATAGAAAGAGAATCGGCAGTAAATATTTTTCGATACTATGGGAGTAATTATTATTGGAACGATACTATTAACCTTTGTCATAGAAGTAATTACTGAGTTTCCCAAACCTTGTGTGGTTTTACATCTGGTCAAATTGTACTTAATTCAGAAATGTGCATTTTTTTTCGCAAGCCATTTTCCAAAGGTGAACGAAAGACATAAGGAAAGTGGAAATATTCATACCTCCCTTTCCTCTTTTCGATCAGCGTTCACTGATTATTTTATTAGTGAATCGGTCGCATCGTTACTAATGCCATCTACTTGTTTTTGAAGCTGCACGTTATATCGTTATATCGAGTTTAAAGTAAATCTGAAGATTAAGTGCTCTAATAAATTTTGTGCTAATTTCAAAGTTAGAACGTTTTTTTTAGACAGTTTTTCGTACACAGCTAAATCTTATAGTATCTAAAATAAGTTTAAGGGAAGGAAAGTTCGACTTAAAACTTATTGCGCGGTACTTATAATGATTTTTAGTTCCCAAGTTAAATTTAAAGAACTCGCAATGGCGAAGTTTTCTACAAAAAATTATCTATTGTGATCTACAAAATATTTAGCATGGTGGTTGAAAATGGTTATTAGTACTCAGCTCTTACACTTTTTTTCATTCTCAAAAGTAGTGCTAAATTCGAGTACTTTTCCAATTTTACGGTACATATAGTTGGTCAAATAAAACTGCAATTGGTACCAACCTATTGGAAGCGCCTTTGACAGCCTTCAAAGGCTGACAAAATGTCATCGCTTTAGATGCCACTGAGAGTCCAAATATATTTGTTTAAGAAAGAAGTTAAATGCGGTTTAGTCTGTCAAATATTCCGGGGAGTTTGTAAAAAGTCTGTGCCCTAAGGCTTTAAAGATTCAGTTCGTGCAGGGCCTAATCGCCCAGTTTCGAAGGACATATTTTCCCTTTAATCTGAAGATAGTCTTTAGTTATGGGCGTATTTCTGGCGACTTGTAATATGGTGTAAGAAGGCAAGCCGGAGAACGCAGTCACGTGGCTGAAAGTACCAAACGCATCTTAAAAGTGAAATATAATGAATGTCATCCTTAAAAGCTTAACCCCTTCTGTGGCACACAAATGAATTCGAAATTCCGCATTGACCTATTTAGTGGACTCAAAAAGGTGTACTGTTCTGGATATAGGGGACGACTCAAGAAAGGCAGTGGTCCAGTGGAAACAACACCCTGAAAAAAGTCAGTGGTCCTTACTACTTCAGTATGGTATGCACTTTGGCATTCACGACCACAAAACACCTGCAGCTGGCGGATGACGTTGTAGTTGACGTGCGAAGAAAGCGAACAATGCTTTCAAAAATTGGTTCTTCGAAACGAAGAACGGTTCCGTCATACACATGACTTTATGCGAAAGATGCAGGTTATAATTTCAGGACCTAGTCCGCCGAGGCTAGTGTTGCCAGATGGTTTTTGATGAAAGTAGTACATAGGGTTCCAAATCCTGGACTTTCTCGGACAAATGACGATCAGAAAAAGAGTACAAAACTAGGACAAAAGAAAACAAAATAGTTTTAATCCAAATTTGTTTACTTTCACATTAAAAACATTTGCTTTAAGAGAGCGCAAGTCCAACACAATTGTTTTGACGTCTCAAAAGTTCTGTTCGTTTTGAATTTGCATTTCTGAATTATTATTTCTGTTCGTTTACTTGATTTAAGTGATCTCCGACTGATTTTTCGATGTAATTATAAATTTAGACAAGCTGCCAAGTAGATAAGTGAAAATATAATACCGGACAATCCCGGACATTTTATTAAAACAATACCGGACGTTCCCCGCAGAGGCAAAAAAGAGTACATGCCCGGGAAAACCCGGACGGATGGCAAGGCTAACCGAGGCAGAAGACGAACTTTTTATAATACTAAAAAGACATGTGAGCAAATTTGAATAAACTATGGATTGCAAGAAAAGAACAGCATAACTCATTTTTAGAATCGCGGGTCTTGTTGCACGGATAAAAAGAATTATGGGAATAACTGACAATTTTTTTTTAAAAGTATCAAATACTTTAATATTTACCGCATACACCGAAAACATTAACGAAACATTGTCGCCAAGGTATTGATAATAATTTGCTTTGTTGGAGCTGCAAAGAAAAAGAAAGTGTAACATTAATATTATTAATAAATATTTAACTGTAATATAACTGTACATATTTGTACATGTTGCGAAAAAAAATAGTAAAATCTTAGCCCAATCGCATATTAAGGAGAATCAGATAAAATCTCTTTAAACCTACCACAGGACAAAACATAATTTTTCTCGTTACCATGACTTCGTTAACGCAAACTTGCGAAAAAAAAGTGAGATTTGAAATTGCAACAAAACGAATTTCAGTGGGTTGAATTAATTGGCGCGGAGTGAAAATTCAGAAATATTCTTATCAGTTCCATGTAAGCAATGCAGCACCTCTGTTAATAAATAAATTTAATCTGTGTTATTTATAGTAAACAAAAAGCCATCATAAATATCAATTAGCAGCTTCCCAACTCCAAATACCAATAAAAAATATTTAAATTTAATTAAATAACATACAACGCAATTGCATTCACATAATATGTATGAAGCTTATTGATTATGAGTTGAATTAAATGCGATACCTTTGCGGAGTCATAACGACAGATCAAGTACCTAATTAGAAAAGCGTGCGAACACAAGCGGAACAGAGCGCCATCTGATAAATGATTCCAAATGAATAGACAAATAGAATTGGCCATGAATTTATTTAAAGATGTGTACTTTTCGCCAAAGCACCACTTAAAGTGTAGTTGGGCAAAAGCGTCAATTTAGAAACGTGAGTCATCTGTCATAGCACGTAAAACATATTCTTAAATATAAAGTGAAGACCACAAAAATGTTTAATGCTCAATATAAAGAGCACTATTCGCCAGCTCCTCTAAGGGTCATTGTATCAATTCCAATCAATTGAGTCCAATCAAGAGCCCAAACAGTAAATCTCATTTTCGGTGAACGAATTGCTTTACCGAAATACATGTTACAACATCGCTAAAATCTCCCATCTTCAAAATAATGTATAGTATACACTATAACTAAAATGCATTTACGTATGACTTCCATCTAATTAGGCAGCTTAATTGACTAATTACTGCGTTTAATAAATGCACTTTGAATGGGTAATAAACAGATTAATGAAAACAATGTATCAACTGGCTAAGCATCCTTTTTTTTATTTTCACATTTGTCTCGTATTTCTCAGCCGAATGTTAGTAAGACGATATATTTACATCGATTTTTCAACACTCTTGTTCATTTCACAAGTCGCAGATTTGTTCTGTAAGCGGGGGTGTGTCGTATATGGGTAATTTAATACGAACATTGAATAAGCTGTTGCCACAAGGCAGGAGGCACGTGCCGCTGGTATCCATCGATTGCAGTACAAAATTGTAATATTTTGATGAAAAGCACTGATGGATGACAAATTATAGTTATATACAAAGACGAGCGGAAAAATACGAACTGTATCGCTAGACTTAGGCCCGGTTTACAAGACGAAAACGCCCATTTAATTCGATTTTTTCCACAATTTCCTTTCACAGAAAGGGGATCTTCATTTTAGCCCAATAGCTCGTATTAGGGGGGTAACATTCGTTTGCTTCTCAAAATTTACTTAAAATTAGTACTCAACCAGACTTATATTAAATTACGTTTGTTTGAATGTACAAGTGAACTTTACCGTTTTCATGGTGCCTTTTGATAATTTGTAAAAACCATAAGTCTTATTAACTTTTCGAAGCCATTTGCGGTTTTGCATCTTCGTGATGTATTTTTTCTACGGCTGAAATTCCAATTCAACGAGATGCAACGCGATTCGTTAATGTGACTTTTCTGACACCAAAAACGATTAATTCTTTCGGTACGTATCTACCAAACAACAAACGACAGGAATATTCTCGTTTGCATGAAGTGCTTTTAAAAGATAATAGGAAAAATGGTTGTTACAGTCGACTCCGATTAGCTGAAACACGAATTTGGAATAATTATTTTTTCACTTAAGAGGTATGTTCGCTTAACCTCAAGCTTAGAATAAAATTGAAAAAAAAAAAGTTGAGTGACAAATTTTGTCAGATAGTTCAGATAAGCGAAATCGACTGTACTGTGGTTGATTGGTAAGTTAAGTGAAAAAAAATATCTATTGAAAAAATATTGTTTCTGACAGATTTTATTACTGGAGCCAGATATGGCTTCGTATGCATTGGCGGCTGTTTCTTTCCATTGCAACTAATTTTTCTTCCTTTGGTGCTGCGTTCAGTAAATAATTTTTGATCAACAATGGATCTTCATCAATTTTATGGTAAATCTTTGCATTTGCATTCAATTCCAGGGAATGGAACTCTTAGTGATGATGACAACAGGAGCAGATTCGGCTATGTCATTTAAGCCCTAGCTAAAAAATTAATGAATTATGGCAGTGCTGTGATGAAACTGGCAGAAAAATTAAAAGCACAAAGATATACGAGCGATTGCACTAGGATCTACACAATTTTGACCACAAATTGAGCAATTTAGTTTCCCTTGCCCATCAAACATCAGTTCATTCGCTTACGCGGTCCAAATCGAAAGCAAAAATTGATCGCTATCGCACAAAGTTTATACACGTTCTTATCAAAAAAGCCAGAAAAAGAGAACATTTTCAAAATAACGAGTAGCGAGTAGTTTCTCTTTTGGTTCGAAACAGTGACGCCAGATGAGCTAAAAGGGCGAAAAGGGCATTTTTTTTATCTCCCAGAACAAGAAAAAACAGTGTATTTTGTTGTTTTTTAACGTCGGCAGGGGCAAAAATGCCATTTTTGGGTGTTGACGTGAGTCGTGGGCAATTCAGTCCGAAAAGTCTGGCATCACTGGTTCGAAACAGATCAGAGAATTTCAACCGGCAAGTACTGATAAGTATTACAAATGCACAAAGTTGACAAGGAACAAGTTCAAAATCCGAGTTAAAAATAATTTGCAAAAAAGAATAAGAGTTAATGAAAATGTATGCACAAAGAAAATTTGGCGATGGTCGAATTTGTTTGTCTTACATTTTTTTTTAAGGTACATGGTTAGAATATGCTGCCCATACAAAATTTTGTTCAACATTTACATAGCTGAGCTAAATTTAAGCGATCCCTTTAGCCGAGTTGTAAGCAGCTCGAGTTAAAATATTAAGCTTTTGTTTCAGAATTTACTTCATGTATCTGTCAAAATTTAGCGTGTCCATTTAATGAGTCGGCACATTTCTTCAAGCTAAATTTTGAAATATCGGCGTGTTCTGTTGCGATTTAGTGTTGTGAAAAAGTAAGCAAGGCTGAGCTTTTTTTTTAGGACTATCTAGACAAGGAGTACTTAAATCTGAAATAGTTGAAATAAAAGAGAATTTAATTTTTGAAAATTTTTTGTTTTCAAAGAACAGCTGTTTTCTGTGGCACTCATCCACAGCGTACTCTATGTCAAAATTTAGCTAGGATTTTAGCAAATTTAGTTTAGCTAGAGCAGCGTACTAAGCTACAACTGAAAATCCGTTGTTTTATTTTTGACCAAGTGGATGTCAAAGATGTAAGTGGCACAAATTATTTGTATATCATCAGCCTTATTTATAAACGGATAACAGGGAGTGTATAAAGTTATGAACTCTCTAAAATTGGTGAACGTTGTATAGAGCTTGTTTTTTTTAAGCTTAAAGCGTTTGGAGGTTGTTAAGTGCCTGTATTACTGAGCTATGACAATTTTATTTGAAATAAAATCGAGGTACCAAGTGTCAACAGATATCAGATATTTTAAATTGTGTTTTAATCTGCATCAAATTACCGTTTTAGAAGTCCCAATTCTCCGAACGCTTCATTTTCCATTTAAATATGCAAACGACAAGCAAAATTCGAAATTCTTTTTTTTTTATTTAAATTTGTGTATTTCAGAAGCTGCAAAGTTTTTTTTTTACCTTTTCGGCCAGATATATCTAATAGAGTGTACGCACTCACTCCCATCGGGAATTTTCGTTCTAATTTTTCGTAATGCTCTAGTTTCATTTTAAAAGCAGAAAAAATGCAAAAAAATAATTAGTGTCATATGGGCTTTACTAATAGTTTTCGGGAGGGTGTGTAAGAGCTGTAAAAATACTTATACCCTGCATTAGTATACAGGTATTTAGGGACGTTGAGCAAATTTCAATAAATAAGGCGCCATATTTTCTGCCCTCTTACTTAGTGGTCGGGAAAATACGCGAATAGACCTATTATTTGAAATTCCATCTATCTCTCTCAAATACAGATTTGACAAGTTGCGTAAACGAAGCGTTTGCCTACAAACATGAATAAAAACCGTCGTGGTGCATAAAATGCTTCAGGAGAATATACGGAAGATTAAAGAGGTGGCAAATACTAAATAGCCGTCTGATTGAAAGGGACAGCATTAGTTAACACGCAAAAATACGTGACTAGTATTTTGGTCGGCAATCTTGTTTACGTGGTAGGAATTATGGGAAAGTTGAGCATTTTGATATTTTTTTTAGCGATGTCTTGGGAAATTTCACTTTCTTATAAAACAAAATGGCTTCCGGAAGTGATGAACGGACAATTATTTATTTATTTCGTAAAACTGATTAATGATTTGTTGGTTTAATTTACTGACACTAATTACCACTCTCATTTCACATATTTTTGATTTTCAAGTGATTGCAGAAATTTTGGTCGCCAGAACTTGTGTTTATTTCCGTTTTACGTATATATACTTATATACTTATGGATAGAACACCCATTGACTTATTATATATGGACTGCTAGTAGACAACTTCGGGTTGGTTCCAACATAAGCGCTAGCTCTCGTGGTTCGGAGCGGAATAAATTGGAAACTCACATCTGACGTTTCCATTTCGTTGCAGATAAATATAAGTACTTTAAGAAATATAGATGTAAGCAATTTATATGATGAATTAAATTCTCATGTACTTGAATGTGATATTCTTGACAATCATAAGTATTTATTGATTAGAAATGTGATTGAAATATACGGTAAAGTGTTATTACATCGTATTTCTAAAATTAAGAATGAAAAACAACATAAAAAAAACTAATTCGCAATAAATATACGAAAATTGTGCAATTTATGGGACAGGGAAAAACGATTTTTTATTCAAATTTTGTTGGTTCCATCTATTATTAATTATTTAAACTAGCACAATTTCGAGATGACATCTATTGTATACAATGCCGCAACAATTTGAATTTCAACCGTTTCACACTCACGCCCAATAGGTGGCTCTAGCATTCTATGGAGAAATCCAAGATGGTTGTCATTTTGTTTCACATATTTTTCGCACAGAACCACGAGCGCTAGTTATGTCGCCGTCATTTTCTGGGTAGAGATTGTATGGAACTGACATTTCACTAGCAGTCCATATAATAATAAGTCAATGAGAACACCCATGACATTTGAAATGTGATCTCATTCTAACGCCTATGTTAGTACTGACTTCGGACAAACGGATCCATCTGTCCCGTGTCGTGCAAAAATGCGAGTACGTGATGACGACAGATGACGTAAACTGACAACCCCACGTTATAAATTTAGAGAAAGGTTCAGGGGACTTTAATTTTATTACGAGCTGATAATGATAAAGTGGGCTTATTATAATAAAAAAACACTAAAATTAGCTTTGTCATACTAACTTAAATAATATTAAAGCCTACTTCTTTTACCATAATTTTAAGTAATTATATTTTTTTATGTAACGAGCAAGCTAATGACGTACCAACCACAATGAATTTGACCTCAACCATTTGCATAATAAATGTCTACTATATATAAAATTTAAAGTTTTATTCTACATCTACACCTGCATCATAATAACTTAGGTCCACAGTTCGTGCAGGTGCAGTTCGAGTTGAATTGAATTTGATTGTTGTTTTAAGTTACAGAAATCATACGGATGCAGTGACTGTTCTGAGTCCTCCTATAAAAACTGTTATTCTTATTCGATAGGACAAACAAGTTTCGCTCAGGAAAAAAGATTGTTAGGGGAAAATATTTGATATTTTTAAACAAATTGGAAGCTAAAAAATGTTGCCTTCCCTAACTATAGTTTTTAAGAATCACGTATATTTTCTTACATACTTGCCAACAATTCCATTCTTAAATCAAAAAAGTTTGATAATTGGGCTACATTTTAACCAACGAAAATAATTGTTGGCATTGACATTTTTTTTTCTTCTGAGTGTTCCGTATATTTACATAAAAATCAAGTAAAAGTATTGCTAAATTACACCATTGGCAATGCAGAAGCTTTGTGCAGATGGTTTGTATTGGAGGCTAAAGTCTGTTGCCACTATTTCACACGAGATTTCACATTTGCAATTCAAAGAAGTGTCCCATAAAAATGTAATTCTGCACTGCTCCGATCGGTAATTTAGCAAGGGAAACCAAGTCGATATTCGAAGATAGTACATATTCTTATCAGTACGTACACACATTGAATCGGCATGCAAACTCTCATTCGCTACATGTTTCTATTTCGATAAGCCATGTGTTTCCATGGAATTGCGGATTATCCCAAGTATTTACTATCTACGAGCACCTCTATGGGGGACCAAATTATTATTTTTATTTTGCTGCTGATCAAACAGGAATCTTTTATAAATGTGACAATAATGCGTGTGGATGCTGTTTGTGGCATTTATGTCACTAGCGAAGCGAGATAAGAACGAAAAGGCGATTAGTCATGTTTTAGTTTCAAGTTGACCAGATAAAAGAAGAGCGCCGGCTATTAACAGATGGCACGCGTTCAAATATTTATTTGCGTCGGGAATGTTTTTGAATTTCCGATCAATATAAGATCATGTCATCTTGGAAATTTCCACGTTAACGACGAGTTCGACAAACTTTTGGATGCATTCGGTCATCGAACCAATGAATGGCATGCATGCCACTGATGGACACCTTCTAGGCAATACGTGGGTGGGTTGCTATTTATTTGCATTATATAGGTATGCACCTATACACATGCCCATCGCCAGTGTGGTTTTACATAGTCGTCTGAAGTTGGGGGCCGGTCATTGTACGTTTATTGTTAAATTGCAATTAGTTATTGTGCAACGATTGAAACGGTTAAACGTTCTTGAATTTCAATTGTTTGATGTATAGTTGTCGTATAAATGGTGCAATTGTGAGATTGAAGGCTTGGCTGCTGTACGGGATATTCAATTAGTCAGCAAATTAAAATTTTCAGCGAAAGTGTACTGGTATGACTGTGAATGTGGTAAAACAAATTTCACGTGCATAATTGATGGCTTTGTCTTAAGGAGTTTCTTTATTAGTGACTATGACAAGTGAGTAGGAGCTTCCTTACTCACATTGTACGACATAAGTGAATCGCTGATGCTTTGAAAAGGTGAGAATGTAATCATACTATTGCAGAGAATTGAAATAAGAATTATTGTTCCCCTTGTGCACAATGTGTACGTGAACATGGCAGCGTAGTCGAAACATGATTTAATTTGTACTTAAGTTGAGGCTAATGGTTATATTTATAGAACTACGTGCAAAAGATAATTATTACACATTTAATCAGGTAGTAAATAATATTTGTTTGAGATTTTGACATTGGGGGTGAGCTACTAGCTGCCGTCGGTGTTGCATGTCCGAATTGCATTCAGAAGATTTCCATTGGGCCCTATACGGTTGGTTTGGTTTACTTAATCTTATTTCAGACAGCCATAAAAATATTAGAGAAGAAAAAACACCTTTTTGTGGTCTCCAGCGAAAAACAAACGTCGATCTAACACTAGTCAGGGCACGATAAGATTTAAAGAATGCGTGGTTTGTTTTAGGGGTAGATATATAAACCTTTAACAAAAAAAAAAATAATTAAAAAAGTCAAAAAACCCGACTGACTGTAAAAAAGAAGAGTTAAAAAGATGTGAACAAGACGCGTTTAAGTACCTATAACTAACTAATTGACAATCGGAGACTATATACCTACACAGTCTAAGAAATATATGTATTGAGTACCCTCCGACTGCCAAATAGTTAGTTATAGGTACTTAAATGCGTCTTGTTCACATCTTTTTAACTCTTCTTTTTTACAGTCAGTCGGTTTTTTTTATTTTTTTAATTAATTTTTTTTTTATTTTTAATTTTTTAGCCTATGACAGTCCTAAAGTTGTATTAGGGAAGAATACGAATATTATGACACCTCACTCTTCAAAATCGGTCAAGCCGTTTAGGCTACAGGGAGTCCCGTAGGAACGTACATAGGATACGCGCGAAACACATAACCCTCCCTGTGTCCCCTCGGGTAAAAATATGACAACCTACGCAAGACATTTAAATGAAGTTGATGGTATTTTTTGCCTTTGTTAGATACGAAAATAACGATATTTTTAAGGAAAGAAACAGATATATGGGAGTTCTGAATAAGAAGCCGTACCTGCTCGGAAAAATAGTATAAACTTACAGTCTTCAAGTACAATATTTTCGAAAGATATTTAACAGGCATTGCCTCGCGTAGCACTATAACATCAACACCCGGACTTGAACACCCTGAGGTCACCCCAGGAAACGATGAGTACTACGAACATGAAAACGAGAAGACTAGAATTTATGTAAAATAAACTTTAACTTAAATTTAAATATTAACTATTCACCAACATTTGTTACAAAAGTCAAATTGTATAAACAAAAACAAATGTACAAATGCTAACGCTAGAATGCAACCGCGTTTCATTTTAAACGTAGCTTGTTGGAAATAACAGTTTTTGAAAATTCGCTACTAAAAAACAACCAAGTAGGAACAAATTGTTGCAGGTTCCTAAAAAAAGTCCCAAATAAGGATTTTAGTCGCACAATGGCCACTCTGCTTACAGTATTTCCTAAGTATGCATTTGTGCACATTGTACACCCTTAAATGCTGCAAGTTATTATTGCCATCTTTCAATAAAAACACTCCGGTCTAACCGCAAATAAAAAAAAGGAGGGAAAACGCCAAATACTTTCGGAAATGTTTTTCGGTTTTATAACAAACTTTATATAATATTATTGATGCCTTAAACATTATCAAATAAAACCCGAGATATAATCCCCGACAGCTATAGCTGTCACTGTCAGCTTCTATAGCGCTTTTACACCAACTGATAGTTACTATTGGATTGGATGGGCCATGCGCTATTTTTTTTTTTTCAGAATTGTTTACTTAATTTCGATTTCAGGTCCACGAAATTTTCAATAAATAAAAATCCCAGAGAGCGAGCAGACAAAATCGCTGAACTTACTTTTTGGGTTGGCTGTACAAGTCCAGCTGTCCAGCAAGTACAAACAAGTGGCTTGGCGTTGCTACCAAAACTACAAATTGCAATACTGTACGGGGTGGAAAATAATTAAAATACCATTGAAAGACATACTGTATTGTAGCCAACTCATTTAGCTAAAACAATTTATTCATTATATCTACTTTGATATGAACTACGAAATGGAAATAAGGGTATTATTTACATTAAACATATTTCAAGAACATGCCAACGAAACACTCCGAGTGAACACCAATGAAAGAAGCGTTATTTGTTAAAGCGAACACTCAAATCTGTACGAATAAAAAGTATCCCTCAAGTAGGTTCAAGTTCAAGTTTAAAAACTCTGTCAAGATTTTTCAAAATTTACTGAAAAAAAAAGTCATAAACTAGGTATGAAAAAAATAATTACTTAGTTTATGACAAAAGTAAACGCAGGAACTACACATCTGTAGTAACATTTCTAAATATAAAACCGGAAAAGTAAAGATTTGTAATACGGTGAAAGAGGATATAATTTCAAGAGCCTGATTCCAAAGTGTGATCTTTTTTAAACCCTTAAATTCAGAAGTTGATTCTTGTGAGATTTTAAAATAGTGTTGAACTTAAAGAAACTTGTTTGTGATCGCACTATGTGCAGTGTTAAGGGAATAATGGCTACATATACCGCAACTGTGCTGTATATTTCTCTAAAATTTTATGTTTCTTAAGAAACGCATAATATTTAATTTTATTTAATTAACAGCAAGCCAGAGATTTTAAGATTCTTTAAAAAGTTTCTTTGTTAGAACGCCAATTTAGAAACTCTAAAACAATTTATTTCTCTGTTAAAAACCGTTTGCTAAGGATATGGCACTATATTTTGTTTAAAAATACCACATTTTTTCGATAAAGTACTATATTAGTTCCCCTATTTTAGTGACAACGCTGGCTACAGACAACCAACCACTCAAAAATATATTTAAAAGGGTTTTCCTATATGAGTTCTAACTAAGTCGCTAATTTGCTATGTAACCACTAGTTCCAAGTTATAATTGCCAAACAGAAAAAAAAAAATTAAACTAAATACATAAAAAAAATGTACCATTGCTTCTACGAATAAAATGAAAGAAAAATGCCAAAATCGAAGCATTTGTTAAGTTCCGAATGAATAAAAACTGACTCCAACTTTTGATATTTTCGAAAAGCGGCGCCACTTACCTTTTAATCAGATTGGTATGAATAAAACGTGTTAGACAAACCAATTGCTACGAAAAGTCCAAGTGTGCTGTTTTGCTGACACATATTGCCAAATATTTTGCATTTTCTACATTAAACAATCTAAACCTTGTGATTTTTTCATAAATAAACTTTGTTTGAGCAGGAAAATCAACAAAATATGGATGCCATAAGTTGGCACATCACAACTATTTTGCCTTTGTGGTTAACGTTAAAAAAACAGGTAAAGAGATTGTTAAAAACAATTAATTTTAAAGATAAAAATGTTTTGACACAATGGATATAGCTGGCCAGGGGCTTTAGGTTAGCATTTCAAAAATTTCAAAAACAACTCGGTAACTCAATTTGTTTTTTACCTATAGCAAATGCTAGTTTTTGTTAATACGACCCATAGTTTGGGGTTTACTGGGAACTAATTTGATTTGAGCTGAATTTCCCAAAATCAAGGAATTCAGAAGTTCACGAGAGGTGGTGCCAAGGAAAAATCCTTCTGTTGTAATTTGAGACTTCAACTGAATCGGATCAAAGACAACTTGCTTAGTACTCCAAAATCAGTCCATAGGTTAAAAAGTTTTTTGTGGTAATTGCCAAATTATAAGGTTAGGTTCTCAACACAGATTCATTTACTTATCTAAGGATAGGTTTTGCAATTACTTAAACAGGATTTCCGCAGTATTAAAAGCTTTTGGTCTCACTTTTAAAGAACTCACATAAAATCTTATGACGGGCGTAAGTGCTTATAAAGGTACTTTAACAATGCTTAATTAGTAACCTTACAAGACATACTGTTACTTCTTTATTATTATAGAAGTAGATAAAATAAAAAAAGTTCTGGAAATATATGAAAAACAATGAAAATCTGTTTTCAGATCCGGAAACCAGCAAAACCTTTAAATGCTAGCAATAATGTGGAACAGAAGCCTACCAGTTAAACTCAAGTACTTGTCAAATTACTATTTTTCGTGGGCGTAGCGCTGAGTGCAAGAGGACTCAGGTTCAACTCCCAAAAAAACCCAATCACATCGCTCACGAAGGTCATTCATCATAAAACTCCTCGACAAAAATTGTAATTTAAACTTGCCGCAACAAATGGCCATGATAAGTAAGCCCAAGGTTCTATTTCAACCGTGGTGCACATTATTGATTTAGGTATATGTACACGTTTTTGACAAGTGCAAAAAAAGACCTACCACCTTAAAAATAAGTAATATCGAATGCAAATTTATATTTCAACGCTGCTTATTGTTGTTATTATAATCGCATTGACAAAATGCAAAGTTTTTCGTTGATATTCCATGCAACAGATAACGATGTGTTTACTGTAATATTTTCCACTCACTGATATCACACATTCGTACGTACCAATTTGTACAAACATTTAATAACGATGGCGACTTCTACTGATCTCAGTTTTTCCTTTTTTTATTTGCACACATTTAACTAAACCGAGTTATATTATTAACAAACAACTCTTTGCACTTTCCGTTAAGTACAACAAAAAAACAGAACTAATAACAACCTCTTCTAACTGAGCGTCAATACCGCGAATCAATGCATCAGTTTTAAAGCCGAAAATGCACTAAATTATTCCTCTGCTGTACGAGTGCAAAGCGACGAAAAAACAAAACGCGACAACGATTGCCAAGATCGAAGAACGAGCACAGACTTACAGAGAGACAGCCGCCGCCAATTGCAAAAAAAAAAAAAAATGTATAGGCACATACATATAAACAGAGGTACGTGCTTCAAAATGAAACAGAAGTATAATTATTTTCTTCTCTGTTGAAAAGTCCGATATCCTCTGGTGTCTCAATCTCAACAGAAACCAAAAAGGTACATTGGTATTTGAACAGTCTAAGCAGCTTCAGCAGTAAATCTACTAAGAGCAGAACTAAGAAATAGCAAATTCGGATTCATTCAGACGAAACAGTGTATTCGCCGATAGACGGCCAGATACCATCGCTGCAGATTTAGATACATTTATATTGCAAATAAAAAAGATTTGATTTATTTTTAGAAGATTGTTTTGTATTTTCATTCGTTCGGAAATCTTTTTATATACATTTGGTTTGTCGCTTCAAAATTCGCCACACTCTTGTGGGAGAAAGAAAGCATATTGGTGGTTTGGTAACAGATTGATCAGATTAATTTGTATTTATCTACTACGTGATCAGAAATTATTGGTTATTTTCGAGGGACATTGAAGTAGTACAGCAGCAGTTGGGTTTGTCTACTTGACATATTCGGCTTCCCTTTGTTTTTTCTTGTGGGAGTGGGTTGGTAAAGTTTAGCACGTGTGTTAATTTGTAAAAACAATGGGCGCGGTATATCAACATTACGTAAGATCCTCATAACCTTATGAGAGGGGATTTTTGCAAGCATTTATTAAAATTAGTTTACTGTCATTGATAAGGTTTAGTTATTTACTCCTTGCTTCCCATAAATACGTCTACGCAGTGTTGTTAGCACTTTCTCTTCATTTATCCCACTAAGCGTGGTCATTTTTCCCTTTTCACCGTACTCAAATTCCCTGTAAAAATCCCACGATACTTTTTTGCGTTAAAATCCAGTTTTTAAAAGTAAAATTTGTATTACACGGAAAGAAAATCACGTTAAATTAACCTTTAGTATAAAAACCACAGTTTGTAACACTGCTATGATTATTTGTTGGTACTAGAAAATTTTGATAAAAGGCGAACTGTTTTTCATAGACATTCAGTATGTTGATAATCATGGTGAAATACATGTGTTTTGATAGAATTTCATTATATCTAATTATAGTTTGAATGTTTATTTGTTAGATTTCTCTTTATCCCATGGAAGGCTTTTCAGAGATCAAAATTCCCACAAAAAGGGATAAATCCGACGATATAACAACACTGCCGTACGATCGTTAAAAAGAGAAGAGAAAATAGAAAATTGAAATATCATATCTAAAAGCAACACATGTGGACATATGAAAGATTTAATTATTCATTAAAAGCGGAACATCAAAGTTATTAAATGTTGTTTATATGATCAGGACCATATGAGTGTATATGTGTACACACAAAAAATGTCTGGCCCTATTTATGACGTGTGTAAATGAATCTACCAGCAGTATTCTTTTCAATGTGCTTTTACTGAGTAAAGCTACGATTATGTCAAATTTGTACGTGCCGACGTCATTTTGACGTAAACGTTTGTCCTAAATTTGTCCCTACGTACGATCGCCTGTCATACGTCTGGTCACGGGGGCTGTCGCAGCGCTCTCTCGCGAAAGACACACGAGTGACCACCGAATGGTCGAATTTTTGTGACGTCAGCATGTCAAAATTTGCCACGAAAAATGATACGTGTAGTCTTGTAATCGTAGCTTAATACACTTTTTCGCAAAATTAAATCGCCCGTTAAAGTGTTTCCCTCGTAAGACACGTAAGCCAAAGAAAAAAAAAAATTTCCAAAATAGATTAATCTAAAAAGAATGTTAGAATTTTTATAAAACCTTCAATTTTATTAGAATATTTTGCAAATACACAAGAGGATTTGTTAAAATGTTTTTTTACATTTGAGGACTTTACAAATCGAAAAATACTCTTGTTTATTACCCAACCAAAATGTCTCTCTAGTTAGCCTGTCTTTGCTCAAGTTGTTTCAGGTTTCCTACCTTTTTTGTAGGCGCACCATGTTAGACGAGGTTTTCTTTCTGCGTCGCTCCTCTGGGGCGGCGTTCTTGGGCCAAGCCACAAAGAGTGACGCGCAATTTTTGGACTATGTAGGTTGAGCCTTTAGGTCACAAGGAATCATTCTCTTTGCGCCTGGAATCACTTCTCAGGTCGCTTTTAAGTTCAAAAAAGCTATAGACTATAGACTTATATGGGCTGCCGATATAATTTAAACCTTTTTAGGATTATCTGGGTAGGTAATGCTTTGAAATAATTCGATTTAAGTTTACGCAGCTCTAAAAATTATGATAAGGGTCTTAAAAAAAATGCCTCTGTCGAAAACGACTTTGAGATTTTCTACAAAAATTGATATTACAAATAGCTTTCAAAATGAGACAATGTCTACCCGGATATTTTTCTTTACAAATACTTGAACAGTGGTACCAACACTCAGTAAAACAAACGTTAAGCGAAGAATATTGAGTTATTAAAAAATCGTTTTTGGTAACAAAAACTTGTCTTTAGATTTTTTAGAAGAACAAACTCTCCATAACTCTTTTCTTAAATAATTGAAAGCACTTGCAATTTTAAATTTCAAATTTGGACCAACGGAAATCGCTGACATTAAAATGTTTTTTCTAAGTGAGCTTACAAATAATGAGATCTTTACTATGATTTCATTGACAATTCGCAGTGCCTCGCGAACCCATATCAATGATCTTTAAAAATAAACTATGAAAATGTTCATTCCTATTGAATGTAGTTTTAAAACGACACAGGCACACAAATATTCAAGATGACCCTTATTCCTAAATACTATGGCGACATCCGATTAAAAAGACCAATCGAACTTGAATTCAACACCGAAAGACGTGCCCACGGCTGATTACAAATATCCAAAGCAACAAGAAAGATGATAAAAGACAGCTTAAACAAAGTTTCCCCACTGCTTGGAATGAATATCCTCAATATGTTAAAAATGTTTCAAGTTGAAAATATAGGAAGAAAGTCATGAAATATTACTCGTTATTTTAAACCTAATAAAACGTAAGAGATAAAAAAAATCTTCCTAATTTGAAATGTTTTTTGAAATGCTACCTTAAGCATTAGGATTTTGCGGAAAATCATAAAAATTGTTGAGTCTTATCGTGCTTTAGGTTTCATTTTATTGTACCTCTGTTTTACTGGAACTTTTTTATTAACACTAAGCCAGCAACCACAGTTCGAAAAATCGCCTTAGAGTCTGCTCAATTCTGATATGTGGCAAAATAAAATCTAACAAAGGTCCAAAATTTGATTGGTCTGTAGCTAAATGTTTTTGTTTTAAAGTCATGTCCTTTATTGTTCAATGAGAATTTCTAATTTTGCTATACCCGGATAAAAGGGTTAGGAAATGTTTGCAGTTGAAGATGCCGCATATATAATGAGGGAAAGACGTAGGACGTTTTTATTGTTTTTATACGATGGTATATTAAGCTAGGTCCCCCCTCCCGTTGAAATCATCAGCAGAATTTAAAAAAAACATTTTTGAAATATGTGTTGTGCTGATTAGATTTGGGATGTGACTCAACAAATAAACTTTGAAATGGTTTTTAAATACAATTATCTGCTTGAAAACGATATATTCAAGTCGCAGTGGGTGCACCCACCCTAAACCTATATTCGAACTCTAACGCGAATTCCTGAAGATGTTTCGGATGCATAGCTACTTAATGCATACGGAAAGATGGACAAAATTGGAAGACCGACTTTTTTAGGTTCCTCTCTTCTTATGATGAAAAATATCCGGGTATTAGTTCTTCAACATTAAAGCCCTGCCCTTATTTCAGGACTCTTAAATGTCAGGGGCAATCCTCTTAATGCTTAATTTAGTTAATTTTCCAGTTTCCAACAAAATATAATGAAAGCTGACGATCGTGAAAAAATATGACTTCTTATGAACATAGAATACTCATCACACAGAATCTGCCCCTGATAAACCGCAATATATACAGGCTTTGACAGCCAGCAATTGGTGAGTAATTAGTGCGATAAGGTCCTAAATGGACCGACAGGATGGGCTTTATTGTTATAAAGACATACTTTTACCTATTCCTAAATCATGTTTAAAAAAAAAAAAAACAAATGTCATAAACTTGAACAAGTATAGAGTTTATAGCTCACTAAAACCACATCCAGTCGATAGACTACGAAAAAATTCAGTTTTGCTTTTGTGAATGAAATCTTAGAGAAAAATTACGAATTGAGTACAAGGTGACCCAACCTTGTGTACCGTTGTAAAGCTCGCTTGTACGGGGTAAATTTGTTTTTTTTTCCACCGCTTACCTACCCAATACTTCTTTGATTGACACAAATATAAATCTTAAGTGACTAGTCCTTAAAACATCCTGCGTACATAAGCTTTATGTAATACGTCACAGTTTGTAATTATAATACGAGTATACCTCTTTCTATTAAAGAATGAGAACCATTCAGTTCCGTAGCATCCTACGAAACACAAGTTGAAATTGTCAATTTTAACGGAAACCAGATTTCAAAATTCACATTTAAATGCCAAAACGCATGTTTACTAGAAATTATGATCCCTACAATTTCGTGACTTTATGTAATAAGGTACACCCCAAAAACACGAGCTCGCATTATAAATACATAATGTTTGTCAAGGATAAAAATATTGTGCTACAGCATTAGGAGTAGGAGTTCCCGCTTCTTTTTTCCCGTTTTTATTCTTCTGAAGATCCTACTCGATTATGTAATTCGGTAAATAAAACTGAATTAATGAAAATGTCCTTCAGGCATTTGTTTTTGTTGCGCTATTTAGCAATATTATTCGACAAAATTGACACACAGATAGCTAATTACCCCGCATCTTGACAGCAAGTGACATAAAGTATCAATGTTCTTTCGTGTCCACATAATAAAAATACACTAACCTACCAACCGAATCTTTTCGGAAACAGTTTCTGAGGACAGACATAACAAACATAAAACTCACTTGTTAGTTTTCAACAGCTCGGCTGGGTTATACTGGTTATCCTTGTGGAAGTTACAAAATATTTATTAAACGCTGCACATAGCATAGACTCTTTGGAGGAACTTTTGGCAATTTTTAGACACCACAGACACACTTTCACTCATAGCAAACGAAGTTAATTTGATTTTTCCGATGCACAGATATTATGAGTAGTACGATAACTTGTCGCATAATTCATTCACATAGCTGGAGTAAGTTCCATAAATAAAAATTAAATTGAAAGCAAACAAAATAAAAACACCGTCTGGTGTGTAGTGTTGGATATATTAAACCAATTCAAGAGTACGAAAATGTGAGCATTCTTCTCTTTTCCATCCGTCGCGCAGTAAGTGTCATTCAAGGGCATTGCAAGGTCGTCGGCACAAGTTTATATTTTCACACACACGCGGAGTAGGCAAAATACGTATCGTGAGCAGCCAAGAACGAAGGAGAACGGCGAAGAATATCAACGATGTTGGGAATTATGTGTATAGGTGATTTTTCACAAAAACAATTTTTTTTTTTTTAAAACTGTAGAGGATACGAGCGGTGAATGCACTACGTGTAGGTAGGTATCCGTACTTTTTTTTTTTTGGCTTTGTCTAGTATTTGGAGTCCTTTCCTTGGGTTATCAGTTTAATCGCTTGCATTTGATGCAGCACAAGATAAATCTGCCAGCAGTTACAGCAGCAGCACAGCAACCAATAAGCGGCGTTAATTTATTAGAGAGAGAGAGAGAGTAGATACTAGGAGTATATTTTGCTAGTTTAGGCTTTAGAGAACATTGTCTCTCGCAATGTCGGGCAGCCCAAAACAAACTGAAAAATGTATCTGATATTATGTGAATTTAACAATTCGGCGAAAGCACTTAGGGACTCCCACCCTTCGTCACCCCCCTGCTAAAGCAGACAATTATGATATGACTATGACCCTGCTTCGGAAAGCTGCACCAAATTTCAGAATGTTAGGTAGAATCTAGAATGTCATAGATATCGCGCAGCTACAGTTTTTAATCTCTCATGAGATAAGCTTTTTTGCGAGCAGTTATGTCTCGTCTCTCAGCGAATAGTCAACACGCGTGCGAGAGACCGGCTTTTTTGTACTGAATACTGGTGCACAGCTGAGGGAACTAAACAAAAGGTCGACTGAGTGCGCTGCGTTGTGCGACAAGCGGTATTGCCGTGCTGTCACTGATAGTAGTTTCTTTTTCTTTCAATTAATACTAAATACAAAAAATAAACGTCTAAATGTCAAATAATACTGAATAAGAATAATATGACAACATCAGTTTATGAGGCCAGTTATACGTGATGTGTCAAAAAAAAAAAACAACCTTTTAAAAAAAACTCTTCTAAATGAATCACCCTATATATGAAATAATTTGTATGCACTACAACTCAATTAGGAATGACAGCGCCCAATCGTCCAATGCACGACGCATTTAATCAAGAGTTAAAGGGCGAAACACAATACATTTCCGAGGCATTGAGAGCCAGTTTCAAAAAAATTCTTCTGTTGCATCAAACATATTAACACGTACGATACATTCATAAAAGAGGTTAAGGATGGAACTTGCAGAATTTTCTTTTTGAAATCTCCTCGTGGAACGTGGAACTGGTTTTTGCTATAATCAATTATGGCAACAATTCGATCGCAAAATGGCATTGCGCTTGCACTTATTGCTTCAGCAATTGCAGCTACGCTGTTGGAAGGTGGTCGTACAGCTCAAGTTGCCGTTGAACATGCAAATGAATGAAACTCCAACATGCAACATTTTCAAGAGCTCTGCGATGGCCAAAGCGTTAGAGCAATGCAAATTGATAGTACTAAAGAAAGATTTACGAAACAATTAAAACCGGTTTGGTAATGTGATGATTTTGTTGGTAATTTCCGTCAAACATTACGAGTACGAGTGATTCCACAATCAACGCTAACCAATGAACTCAATGCATGTCTGCAGTCTTCGGTTTAGTGGAAATACGCCAAATCAAATTAAGTATGAATAGGTGAAGTGTTGCAGAAGTTTTTTTCAAAACATTGGGAATGGCCAATTCCCTGTTGACAACTTATCTGGATATGCTTTCACCGACTCAAAGACCGCACTCATCGAGAATATGTTCCCAAATATTTATAAAAACCGTGTTTTGTTATGCCTGCGTGCTCTATATTGGCTGCAAACAACGAAATTAATTTCCAAATCGGTTGATTCTGTTATTATAGCCAAGGTATTTTCAAACTCATTGGAACTGCGCGGATTACCGCAACATAATCTAATGTGGTATTCGATTGGGCACTCTCAGAGCACCTTTTTTGCTCTACGTAACCTTTTATGTTCGATTGGTACGAAAAAAAACAGTCTTTTGCTTCAGATTTACCATACAAATGCGTTTTAGTTTGACAGTTAGTGGAGTTTGTCTACGTTCTCGTGAAAGTTTTCGACTGCAAAGAAGCGCATTGCATCGGTGGGATCTATTTTTGTTTATTACTCATACACACAAATGTTTAGAAAACGATCTGAGCGCAAATTTGGAATGTTTTAATATAAAATTGAACCAGTGAATGGAAAACGTTTTAGAAAAGAAGTGTCGAAGGCTACAAATATTCCAATCGCACGATATCCACAAAAAAAAGAAGAGCAAATGACGTATTAAAACGAGCGACAAGGCACATGAATTCTGAGATCTGAGAGCGAATTTAGAGAAGCCCAATCGAATACCACCTAAAAGAAGACGTTTCAATCCCACGCATTCCGACCGACAGTCAAATGGAAATGGCTCTTAACGGTTGCAATTCCCAGTGCGTATGTCATGCGTCATCGATATTACCAAGATATTACCACTCCACTGAGAATCTTAAGAATTTTTACTCAACAAATTCTTAGTGTAAGAATTGGAAAAGCTGTCAGTCAGCTCACTAATTGACAGATGATTTAAAATTATTTGTCTTGTTTGGTATACGAGTGCGATGTTTTCATTTCCTGACGGCAAAATAAAATTGAATGTTCTCCTCAAGATTCCTTGCGAAAGTGGAGATTAAATTCGTCTTCGCTGTAAGAAGGGACAATCTCTGCCACGCAATTTTTAATGCAGTGTTGCTTTTTCCTTTTCTGTTGTAGTGAGTACAAACTCTTGCACATTCTCGGATTTATCAAAAAGAAGTTCGATTGATTCTGAATCACATTCATCACTAGATGAATCAACTAATAATGTTGACAAATTAGCAAAATTCTTATCTACAATTTGAATTTTTGAATTATTTTTGAATCTGTCATTACAAAAGCGATCTCTAACTTTTTCGCATCTGTCTCTCCCTGAGAAAGAATTTATAACCCACCACTGTCATCTTGAGAGTCTTTTACATTCTTACTACAAAAGTAAAGGAACACACCTACTATGTGGTTAATATGATATTTTCAAAATTGAGTTCTTTCTATTTATTTTATATATCATACAATTGAACGTGCATGGCCACTACAAGACATTTGTCAGGTTAGTTAGTAATAAAATAAATATATGAGCCAATAGATCGCATTTAATGTATGCAAAACAGTTTCCGCTGACTGTTATTAAATATTATAAATAGCGTCACTTTTACCAAACTTACAACAATCGCGTCATTTAGATAGATAAGGTAGCAAGTGAGTGGCAGCTCAGTATCTAATATGTACATTAAATACCCTTGTCAGCTGTTTAATGCGCTAAAAAATTCTCATGCTTTAAAAAAAGCATTTAAGCTTTTGTGTCAAACTCATTCCACCATACGTACATGTTTAACAGAGAAGTTTATTAACCTAAACCTATATAAATACGATTATACGTCACTACAGTTTAAATTGGTTGCTGGTGGCGTATGCGTGTTATTCATTTGCTTAATAAAATTGTTGGACATTTTGTTTCTGTTCCTTAAAGTTGCTTATTACTTAAGGCATAATACACAAGAGCCAAAGCAAATGGCAAAGAGAATCACTACATGAAGAGTAACGCATTCAATTGGAAGGAAGTATTCTAGTAATTTATCCATTTTGCACTGCTTATCATCATCACTTTTTTTGGTATCCATAAATGAATTTGAGAGAAACATATATCCAACCATTTAGATTTTTCTTTGTCGACGTTCTATCTTGGATGATTATTTCAAGCTAATAATAGTCTAATACAATAAAATATCTAGATATGCCTCATAAATGATGAAAATAAAATATTTTGTATAAAAACAGAATCAACATGATCTATGTGGTCTTATACACCGAATGGGTGTGAGGTGTTTTGATAAACTACCTATGTACACATTACTGTGGCACATGGGATCCATATAACTTTAACAACATTGTTTACAATTTTCCCTTTCATAATGGATTAGAAATTGTAGTATGGTGGTGGTAAAAAAAGCTCTCTCCGACCTACGGAATTTATAAAGGACAACATTTCTTTAGGTTTTGTAGGTCATTTGTGTGTCAGAATTTGGCGTGACAAGCATTCGAGCACTTTCACTTTTGCGACGGAGCGTGCGCATGAATGCGTTTAACAGTAGTCGTGTTGTTAGAATAGGAATACAGGTATGTCGCACCAGTCAGTGGTCAGTCCCTATTATTTGGAAAACAGAGAGAAAGTGGCTTTAGAACTAGAACAAAGGACTCGTGCATTCTCTAAATATGTCTTCTAAATCTTCTCAAAAAAAAAAAATAAATCATGGAAGAAACAAAAAATTGTTGATGTATGTTTCCCTCTACCGCCCGTAATTTTCAACCAATTTAGTTGTTTGTAAATATTTAAGGTACAAAAGGTGATCGCCACACAAAAATTATAAAAAAAATATTGAACATTTTTTTATTTCCTGGCGCGGGCGGATTTTTGACTTTTGAAATAAATTAAGTAAAAAAAAAATTAAAAATAGTTTCAACCTTGTTTTGGCACACTTATTTTAAAACTGTGTGGTTTCAGAAAACTTTCAAAGCAATACTGCAATCACATTGCAAGTTTAAGAAAAAGAAACAGACTACAAGAAATACGCAGTTCTGAAAAGGTTACGTTTGGATTTAATTTTTAACTTTCTCGAATACTTATTAGTAGGGTTCGGATTTTCATGCACTAAAAATGCAAAATATGCATTTAAAATATGCACTTTAAATTAGTTAAACTTAATTTCGGTTCAATTTAAAAACACATTTTCTTCAGTCTATAAGAATACGTTAAATTTTTTATTTTTATTATTTAATAAAATAGTAACTTAAAACGAGATCAACATTTAATAAAAAAAAACCAAAAACACAGTTAACGTAGACATAAACATCTTCCTTTGTTTAATAAAAATAAATAATTCAAAATAAATTAATTAATTCCTTAATTCATTTTGAAATGTTTTATTTGCATAGATCATGAAATTTTTTTTTTAATTTTCGAATTCAAAACGTTGGCGTTTTGGTCAAGCTCATACATGCAGCTTTGTTTATATAGCGCATTATAATGTGGGGTTGGAATATCGTTCAAGATTGTGAAATGAATAAAAGAAAAAGATAATAGTTTTAAGCTTCGTTTGCACTGACATAAAGGGGATATATTTTTACTGTCTAGTTAAATTTTTGAACAATATGCTTAATATTATAAAAAATATGCAAAATATGCAAATATAGTAAAATATGCACAAAAATTGCAAAATATGCATTTATAATAAAATATGCAAAAATATGCACTAACGGTTAAACGCCATTTTAAAGGAAATTTGTTAATCAATTCTGACATAACGATGATAGGAAATCTGTCTGTGTCTGTATGTTCCTTAAACAAACTTCATATTTGCAGTTTGTGAGCCTATAGTTCGCGGTCGTTTTTTCTTCGCAAGGTGACCTCAATAATAATGGTACTTCCCACATAAAATGTTCATACCAGAGTGATTTGTTCCAAGACAGCTCTAAAGATTTCAACTAATATTGATTTTTGAGCTGAAGTACGTAAGGTTAACATGATTGCATAGTCAGTAATTCGAATAAAAATCGAATAACGGTACTTGTGAAATTAGGACATATCTCGAAAACGGTCCATACGATTGTAACAAAAATGCATTCCTATGTTAATATGGTTATTTTTAACTTAATAGAAAAATCTGTTTTTCTTTATATTATTTTTTTTTTGACAAATTTTTGACAAAAAGACATTTTTTAAAATTTGTTCTTTCTTTAGTTTACCTGAAAACAACTTTGACCAAAATACAAACTTAGATTAAAATTGATGTTTTCAAAATGATTGCGTCCATAATTTTCAAATTGAAATCACCACTTTTGATTTGGATAACATTTTATAAACCAAGTAATGCTTATATCCTGAACATCCTCAGTTTTCAGCTAAGCAGTAGTATTCAATATTTGTTACTGTTTTGTACGCATTTTTGCTTAAACCGCTCCAACTACATAATTAAGATAATAAAAGTATTCTAAATAAGATCACGTACTTAGTTTTTCTCAACAAGTTAGAATAAATCAGTTTCTTAATTATTAATAATAATTAGTTCCCGATCTATTTTCAACGGAATACTTTTGTAATAATGTCAATGCCCTCCCCACTTCCAATAAAAATAATAGCTACACAAAACTTCTTTTTAGCAAATATTACCTACTTTTTCTTTTCTTTAAGTATTTAAATTGATTATGTACCTTAAAATAACTTCAACTACTTGGAGCCTTACTTAATCAGAAAATCCCACTTTAGTACATAGGTAGTAGTGACATTATTAACATTTAATATAACTGTATAATCTTTTTGTTCGTATTTACAAACAATGTTAACTAATCTTTGATGGTTTGGCTTATAGCCGTCCACCAGATTGACTCACATTATTATTTGAAATGTACTGTCATACACTCAGAAAAAAAAAAAGATTGTTAAGCCAAGAATTTTGAGATTTTTAAAAAAACTTGTAAGTTAAAAGTTCTTGGTTCAAATATTATTTCTGTTAACAAGAACTCGTTTTTAAGTTTTCAAGAATCAGGCATTCAGCGTAAGAATAATATAATCTCCATAAGTTTTTTATTACATCATTGCCAACAATTTCATTCTTAAATCAAAGATTTTCATATTTGGGTTAATTTTAACCAACGAAAATTGTTGGCATTATTCAGTTCATTTAATTTTATTTATTTCGATATAACTATACACTTTACAATCTTTTTTTCTGAGTGTATCAGATAAATAAACAAAAGGGGTTTTATTTAACTCTAGCTATAAACCTAATAAAATAAAAAAACAACCAACCAAACTTTTGATGAACGAGAAAGTTTTCGTTCGACTCAGTCGTTCACTTTATTTTATTTAGCAAAAAGGAATACAAAAGGAACAGATTTCTGGATTTCAAAAATGCTATAGTCCTTTATTGTGAGTGCCGCCATTGTTGTTTTTAATATTTCTTTCATTTTAATTTTTTATTTTTTTTTAAATTGCCCTTAAACGGAGCGAGATGAACCTTCCGCCCTTAGTAAAAAATGCTTGTACTGAACCCCTCCATATATATTCGTCATTCAGCGTAATCTCTCCGATTAAATCTATTGAAAATATAATCATAAGAAATGAAAACATCCACGTTATCTCAAAGACCAGTCCATAAGTAGCACTTAAGTGCTGAGTGTGAGTGCATTAAATATAAGTAGTCTTTCGACATTTAATTCGTATACGGGAGTTTTATCGTTTCCTTAAGAGCTAGCAGTGATATGCTTATAAATGATGTGATGACAGTAGGTATTAACTAGTAGCTGAAAAATGAAAATAAGAACCAGAGAATACAATGTACGCACATTAAACTTAAACGCAAATATATTTTTTACTATAATTCATTTTCATTTATTTTATTTAATGCTCATTTAATGGCGGGACTAGAGATAAAAGTGCTACAAACAAATAGGCTCCTACGATGTGAATAAAATTCAAAAAATTGTTACAAAACAAAGCATTTTGAGTTCTTCGCTACTAATATAATACTAATTTTTCCAATATCATATACTATATTAAATGGATATTTTTTTGTCGTACTGAAAGGTTAAAATTGTAACAAAGTTATGAAGAGAGATGAACGCGACATTTCTATGCGATCCTGCCGTGCACTTTATTTTGTGTATCGAAATATTTGGTTCAACTAAATGGTGGTAGTGAACAAAGACGCTTCGGCCATTTATTATTGACTGAATTAAAACTCTTCATCATCAATTGAATCGCTCGGCAAGGTTCATATTACTCAAAAGAGTATACACCGAAAAGGTGAATTTAATTATCTGAAAGTAAAGGGTACATCATCGGGACTTAGATTCTCTTAGTTAATTGTTCTAACTCACCGATACAAAGGTGCTTAATGAAATTGTAAATATCTTTCCGGCATAGAAAACAATTGTCTCTTGTGACCGGTGCATGAAGAACAAACACAAGCGCTGAAATTCCAGACTCTGATCCATCCATTGCATATGAAAAATCGCATCGGGTAAACGATCGCCCTCTGCTGCAAGATCATTAGCTAAGTAGCAAATTGGTAAGATTTGAATAATCAAGCATAAAGCATATAAAGCCGATCCGATGACTGCGGCATTTTCGTTGGAAATGTTCAGATTGATTAGCGTAACTACCAGGCACGATGTTGTCGACAGAAACTGAATGAAGTACGTTTTCGACAGTAAAACTTCGAGAGTTTTTCTTAACCTGAAACAGATTGCCACATTATTATAGCAATGTTGCTGTGGGAAACTTACTCGATAATGTTTTTATGGTCATGCAGACACCGAATCAATTCCGTTAGATTGTCCTCCTGCGTACAGCTTGGATCGGTTCCGATCCGCATCAGTCTCATAATGAGGATCTTCAAATGTGACTGCAAAATCGAAGTATAGATGATGCCATACGTATCGTTTATCAACTGATGAACGATGGTGAGGTTAAGAAGAAAGAATTCGATTGCAATGGAAATCGCCAAATTGAATGTGGATTCCCGCCAATTAAAATAGGGAATATACAACGAAAATGCCGGCCTTCGTGTGTAAACCGCTCCAATGAATATGGTCGTTGAGAAAATATAGTAACTGATTATGAATGCTAGACATGTCCGATTGCTAAATCGAACGACTTTCTCAACTTCACGTATCTGCTCCGAGTTTTGGATACGAGCATCAAGCTTTTCGAGAATTGCCTCAATTTTGAACAAACATTTTCGCAGGTAGATTATCGCCGCAAACTTGACTGCACACGAGTTGGTGCCAAAGAATATTTGTATTGATGACAGAAATTCTTGAGTGGCCAAATCGTCCGAGCGCAGCATATAGCTTAGAATGAACATCAGTGGCAAGAGAATCAGCACGAGGACTTTAAGCACGAACGAGTAGATGGCGTAGAGTGTTTTGAATCTTTTCGGCGCTAAGATGCCCGCTATACGATACAAAGCGAAAAGGTATTTAGTACCGTTAATGGTTTTGGGCTTGAAGAAATATTTTGATGAAGTAAGTACTGTTTGGCGCTTTGAAGTCATCGTTTTGACACTCGTATGTTCACCCGAACGGAATAGAAGAGAAAACTAGGAACTTCGGGGAGTTGAATTCCATTTATATAGCAAAAATACAGTGAATTTATTATAAGATTGCGAAGGTTTTGAAAATTTAATGATATGACGGTATATTACGAACCGCCTTAACTGACAAAACGTTGAAGCCAGTTGCCTTTTCCCACCATATCCCTTGTATGACAGATCGTCACTCCTACAATATGTGAGTAGCAGTTATTAGTATCATATTTTCAATTTGACCTACCTTAAATCATTTCGCGGCCGCAATCATTTTTTCCTTTGCAATAATTATATCCTTGGCTTCTGGGAATTTATGCAACGACAGCACAAACTAGTTAGAATTGTCGTCTCAAAGAAAGTACACGCATACTTTGGCATTTATAAGATAGCATTTTTGGTGTTAAAAATTAATATTTTCAATAATTCAATCTTCATTTCCCGAGCAATAATAAATCAGACATATTGTTTGTAGGGCATCATGCAACTGTACACATTCGTCGGTACTTTTGCGCCGAAGATAAGCATTTAGTTGTATGCCACACCCATCTCTTAACAGAGGTATTTAGCCGTGTCAACTTTTTATGGACACTATTTAACTATACTTCCGACCATAAGTGTTTGGTCGCAATAATAAAATCGGATGTGGGTCAAATATGTATGTGTACCTAGTAGGTTATTGTAACTGCATTTTTATTTTAAAACTTGATTAACGCAAACGCAATGCAGTTAATAAATAAATATAATACTACCCAAGGAGCATTTTGCGACTTCATGTGTCATGTGTCATGAGCGACGTCGTTAAGACGGTTTTGATACAAGAAAATATTCCCAACAAGTAACATTTAAGACACATGCTAGGTAACATTTCCTATTTAGGAATATTCCTATCTTGGAGTTATTGTGTCAAAATTGTTTCTTCAATGAAACATTATGTCCGCAGCGTGTAAAATGTGTGGAGATGTGTGTTCGTGCACACAATTCCTAATTAGGAATATTTTACTGTAACCACTATTCCCAAATAGGAATTTGTTAGGTATCCATTTTGTATTAAACAAAAAAAAAGAATATGGAAAATAAGAAATTTTAAATTTACAATTTTGGTGGATTTGGTGTAATTAAATAGATTTTACTATTATGTCTACACAGACATCGTATTTATTTATTTATTTTTTACTGATTTGATAATGCTCCCTTATTTCAAGGCAAAATTATGTTCCCCATAAAATTTCAGTAGCTGCTTTCTGTTTAATAATGAAATGGTTGATGCAGTCAGAATATTATTTTGGTACATAACACAAAATGAATGAATATTACACATCACAGTTATATGGTATACATACACAATAATAGAAATAATAATAAGGCATTTTTCCCAATTTGTGTTGAAAATTGTTATGGCCTCACACTTTGGGCTAAAATCGTGTGTTGAATGATGGTATATAGGATTTGCGTCAAAAACCATTCCTACTTTGTGTTGCGCCACTTCCGAAACAAAAAAGGAACTATTACTTCGTTGTTTCGAAACATAAGTATGACACAAATTTTTGTTCTTGCATTTTTTCTGCTTTTAAAATGAAACTAAAGCAGTACGAAAAATTAGAACGAAAATTCTCGATAGGAGTGAGTGCGTACACACCAACTTTATTAATGTAGAAACATAAAAAAAAGCATTAAAAATGTATTTAAATCACATTTTTCAGCTGGTAGCTTTTTTTTTTGACATTTCAAGATTATTCGATAAATTCAATTGAAAATTTTCGGTTGCTTTGCAAACAATTGCTACCCCTTTGGTAATACACTTTTAGTTTCTTTTACACACCGCTGACTTTTCAACATTATAAAAATGATGAAAAAATGTAGTGTCATACGGGCTTAAATAGGATCACGATTCACGAATTGACACCAGAACGTCGCCAGGCCTAAAATGTGTATTCGAATGCTACTTGGGAATGGAACGAAATGTAGAAGATCTGGGCACTCACTCCTTATCGACGCAAATAGCAACTAAGTGCAAAAATTACGAGTTTGAGACCTTAATCCAGTTAGTTTTCCACAAAATAAACAGATCACACTGAGACGCCCAACTCGCAGTCCCGCTGGCCCCCTCGATTATTTTCAAATTCCGCCCTTTTGTTTTCCTATCGGTTGCGTTAACTTTGTAATGTAAGTGTGTTTTGGTTTAAAGTGCTTATGTTTCGATTTAAATATCGTTTTGTTTGTTCTGAAAGTGATATAATTGTAAAAGACAATGTTTTCTGCTTGAAAGTGTCATAAAAGCCCTAGAATGGACAGCTAACCCTAACTTTAAATGCAAATCCGTGTCATTAACGTCGTGCGAATATCATCGAATGCGCGTCGGAATCTATTATTTTCTTTACGGTTCTGTAATGCCAAGTAGAATCCGTGTGATTGCATGTCACAGACAAAACATACAAAAACTACAAAATAAAATGCTGCCAATTGTAGGGAATGTGATAGATTTCGGGAATACCAGATTTTAACAATAATAGCCGTATTTTATTATCAGTGTGATCTGATCCGGATCAGATAAGAGAATAAAACAAGACGGATCATTGAAAAGTTTTGTATACAGGGTATTACAAATTTCACACATTTCATAAATATTTATACAAGATTTCTGAAATTTATTTATTAAATTTTTATGAAATATTTGAATTTTATCCTTTTTTTGACTCCACGAAAATAATGTGGTAGCTATCATTGTTAGCAGCGAGTAAAGCTTTTATTTTTGTAATTTTGGTCTTGGGAACGCGAGATGTGATTTAAATCAAATAATAGTCGAATTAGGTATTCCAAGCTTTTCTGGACATTTTTATTTTATTAAAAAAAATAAAAATCGAAAACAGAGCTCTATGGAACGGAAAAAAAAATAGCTCGGAATACGGACGGGGAGTTCATTCGAATGCGAAAAAAATCAATTAATTTTTTGTGTTCCATTTTTTAGTCTGGCAACGTGATTGTGTGGCACATCAACATTAAAAATAGGAAATAGTGGTAATAATTTTCAGATCGATTCGTGATTTCGATGAGAAGCATGATCATAGGATGTTGTTTTAAGTGCATGTAAATCCATGATCTATATCATATCATATCATAGACTATATGGATCATAGCTGATAATAAAAAAACAGCTAATGAAGGCTATTGGTTAGGTAGTTATTATATATTTCTAAAAGGCGAATAATTTGATTCGTTTAGTTAATAAAACTATCTAAAGCTACTAGCTTTTGGATGTGTAATTTTTTTTTAAAAACTTAAGAAAGTTTTGCACAATATATTTTTATTTTTTTACCAATCTTCATTGTTCATTTGTCATTGTCATAAATATTTGACGCAAATTTTTACAAAAAATTGCTCTCCACACGTAACGAATAATTCAAAATTTAACGTATAAAGTTCTATGAATACTGCCAACAACTTTGCCCACAGCGGAAGTGTCTCATACCTCCTGGGAGTGTGTTGGTGAGCCGGAATTTTTGAAGTTTCGTGACGTTTGGGGGTCTCAGTATGGTTTGTCTATGCCAGGATCAATTACAAATTGGTTTTGTCAAGAGACAAAATACAAAGAAAGTCTCGCTCTATGCTTCCTTTCACCCATTTGATTGTGAACTTTTCGCAAATGGAAGTGTGTGACATAGACAAACCATACTGAGACCCCCAACTCACAATCTTCTTGCCGGTGGCCCCTTCAATTTTTTTTTTTCAAATTCGCCATTTTGTTTTCCTGTCGGTGTTATGTCAAAAAAGAATACGTGTGACATGCAAAAACATACAAAAAATACAAAAATAAATGCTGCCAACCGCGGCAACCGTGTTGAAATGTGAAAGAGTTATTATAAATTGTTAAAAGGCAAATAATTTGATTTGTTCGGTTAATTAAACTACCTACCTAAAATAAATGTTATATATACTAGAAACCAGATACAATACTGAGACCACCAACTTCGGCCGATTTCCCGTTACTTGCCTACAAGCTATATTTTCATGGGGTGGCAAACGCTAAGTGCATTGTTACATAGAAATTCGTATTGACAAATGTCACGTAACTTAAAAGAGATGGATATCATTCGTACGTCTATCCCCCCAAAGCCCATTTGATTCCATTGCTGTTTTTGTGATTTCAATCCCTGACTGAATAAGTGTGACCTAAAAAAAAGCATGTTGCTAATGTGGCTACCATTCCTGTTGCTTTTATGGGTATCCGTATCGCGCTGTTCAATTATTTTGTATTTCGTATTGAACTTGTTTGGTGTTTGTTAAGGCTTCGATTAATATAAAAAAATAGCAAAATACACATTTCAGAATAGCGAATTCTTGCATTAAAGTCCAATTCATGAACTCACATATGCTAGAAAAGAAATGAGCATATGTGCGTGACTTCATTCATTTTTCGGGAAAACAGCTTTTAGGCAGCCGCCTTTCCACTGGAAAGCTATACATCTCTGTATTCTAATATCTTTGACGTATACGTCAAAAATGCGAAAAAAAGTGTCGTGTTACGATGTCAACAAATGTTTTCCTTGCCATATATTTTTTGATTTATTCAAATTTCGCTACAGTAAGCATAGAAAGCCTCGCATTCATTAAAAATGAATTAAATTTGTTTGAGTTAAAGAATTTTAAATTATTATCTAAAAACATTTGGTTTCCAACAGCAATCGTTATCTACATAATGATTTCATTTTGCTGCACTCGACATCGGAATCAGTTTGTTAAAAGTACTCTCTATTTCGATATCGGTTCAGTTTCTTTCAACTTGCACGGAATTTTCAAGAATCGGTGCAGTACTGCGTTAACTTTGTAATGTAAGTGTGTTTTGGTTTAAAGTGCTTATGTTTCGATTTAAATATCGTTTTGTTTGTTCTGAAAGTGATATAATTGTGAAGACAACGTTTTCTGCTTGAAAGTGTCATAAAAGCCCTAGAATGGACAGCTAACCTTAACTTTAAATGTAAATCCGTGTCCCTAACGTCGTGCGAATAGCATCAGCCTTTAGTATAATCTGTAACTGCACCAACAGCGAATAGCCACTTCGTATACTGAATTGTTGGATAGATTCGTCCAGTATGTAAAACCCATCACACAAGTTAAATGTTGTCTTAATGCTTATTAACGGATGCTTAAAACTTCAAAAAACAAATATTGAACAAACAACGACTTTTTAAAGGCATTCACGTCAGGACTGCCTATCAGTCCACCATATACAGGCTATTCGGAGGTTTTATAAAACATAGAAATTCTTTCAATGCACCGTCATTTAAAATGCGCGTCGGAATCTATTATTTTCTTAATCATAGTTTCCGTAATGCCCACGCTCTGAACATACCACTACACTACATTAGTCATACTCTTTGTTGTTGATTAAACAAAATTGCATAAACAGTCATATTTATAGCTGCACCCGTTCAAATCAGCTTACATTTCTCAAACTGATCTTCCAGATGGAATACAAAGACATCGTACATGGATCTATACAGATCCCAAAACATATTGAGAGCATTATCCAGACACCACAGTTTCAACGACTGCAACGAATCAGACAACTCGGAATAGGTTTCAAATCATATGGAATTGGAACTCACTCTCGATATGAACACTGCATTGGGTAATTATATCTAAAAAAGTATACTCATATTCTCCATCATTAAATAGTGTTGTCGAATTTCAGCACATATTTTTTAGCAAATAAAATGGTTGATTCTCTGGAAAAGAACACTAAAGATCTCAAAATACCGACATTTTACAGGAACGCTGTGACAGTGAGTATACAGAAATGTAACATCTAGTAGGTTTGCATTTATAAATATCTTTCTCAGTAAAGTTATGTAGCTTAAGAATCTTTCAACAACTTGCACTTTACTTCGAGACTCGCACTATGTGGTAATTCAAATCCCAAATAAAGGCAAATTGGGAGCAACACTCAATACTTCGAAACAAGCCACTCCGTATATTTTTCCTTAAACATTTGTCGACTTTACTTTACTTTCATGCGATAGATGTTCAATAAAACGAACCCAGTACATACATATTATCATTAGACAACATTTTTTTTCTAATATATCATTTGGTAAACCCGTATGGTTAAATAAAATAATTTCAATCTTACACTAACAGAAAATAGTATTGAAATCTAAGGTGAAATGGTCGTTGATTTCTCTGCGACGTTAGCCTGATTATTCCTTTCTAGTAGCCTGACTTAACTCAAAGTAATACCTTCTCTCCGCCTATTTAAAAATGCAGAGTCCTACTCTGGCAAGTCTCCGAGCCTTATTTATTACAGTTATTCAGATAATAGTTTTATAATTTTTCGTTTATTTGCAGATAGCCGCTCTACTTCACGATGTTGGCCATGGTCCGTTTTCTCACACATGGGAACTAGTTTGCGGTGGACAATACAATGTACGGTCCTAAATTACTCGTCCTTTTTTAATAATCACATACTCTTCCATACAGCATGAAGAGAACGCTAATGAATGTATAGATGAAATATTCGCGGTGTGCGTTTCGGATTGGACGGTTGATAAAAGTTATGCAGTTGAGCTAATTAAGTCGTTCATAGTTGGCGATACTAGTTGTATTAGGGACCAATGCTTTCGATTTCTATTCGAGGTAAATAACAACAACACTTAATGGCCATTGATCTTTTTCTTAAAATACGCATTTCGACAGATCGTTAGTAATAAGCAATGTAATGTGGATGTAGACAAATGGGACTACCTGAAACGAGATTACTTTCACATAAAAGACACTTTACCTTCTGATGTAAATCTGGACTTCGACGACGTTTTTCTGGGTACTTTTTGCACCGTTTTGCACGTAACAGTTCGCTTAACGTTAGTATATTTTAGAGGCACGTGCCAGCGATGACCGGGCTCATATCGAATATCGCTACTCTGATTTTCATAAGATTTATAATATTTTCCACATGAGGACTACCTTTCATATACACTCGTATAGAATTCCTAGCTTAGTTTGCTTGGAAAATATATGTCACCATATACTATCTAAGTACTATAATGACTTGGAGGATATTGACGGGTAACTATGCATTTTTGAGATGAGAAAACGGTCTGTAATTGAATTTGTTCTTTTTTCACAGGCTTAAAATAAAAGACATTCGAAGTAAGCACAAGGACGCATTCCTTAAACTGTATGATGATGAAGTTTGGAGAATTGTTAAGAACCTCAAGTCGTCGTCGTCGGAAGAAATTGTGAGGCTAGTTACCTGTTTGGAAAACAAAGCCATTGTTCAGATATTCCCTATTACAAATGAAGAGAAGGTAAGTCATGCATGCACATAGTGCATACCAATTTTGACAGCTCAAAAGGAATGAGTGGATCTAACTGAAACTAGGAGATCTCAGGTTAAACGCGTCGATTTTAAATAATAAAAATAAATCTTAATAAATAGTCGTATGACAGAGATCGTTTGCGAGAGAATTGAGTACCTAGGTTTAGCAATTAATGAACTGTACGACAGATAGACAAATAGTTTAATTTATTAATTGTGCTTGGCTAAAGTTCACCATTCCAGCATTTTTTCGGGGTGGAAACGGGTACCAATCTTAGTGCTGTCTAATTACACCTACATTCGGACACCAAGTTAATGCTTGCCAGGCATTCAGGGCAGGCAGGGCAGGGTCTTGGAGACTGCTTTAAACAACTGAGCCAAGCATGGGCGCTGTGGAAAAACGACCGCACCTTGGGTGCATGTTTCGCTACTTAACTTCAGTAACTCCTCTCAACTATCCTATTATACCCACTGTTCTTTCAGATAATTTCATATTTGAAATTTTATAGTTGAGAGTTCGTTAAATTTAGACTGGAGCCCAATTCAGCAATCGTGTGGGTTGCACCACTGTCCACAATTAACCAAACTCACCCAGGCGACCGGTGTTACTACCAATTAACACAACTCCGCAATACGCTGTGCGTTTTTATGTGCTGAATGAATTATACTTTTATCAGCCGATAGAGCTGAATCAAATTTTTCTAATAATTGGTTTTTCGTTTTCTTTTATTTTTGTAAGCCGCTCTATTTTTCGCTTATTTTTTGTTTGTCTGTTGTTACTTTCTTCTCTGAAAACGCTCACACACTCAAGGCTCGGGCTTTTAATTAAGTAATTAATGTCGTTGTCATAACGCAAACATTCAAAAACAAGTCAATCGAGAGCTAAAAACAGGAGTCGAATCGCCACATTCGTAAGAGATCTATATACCTAAGTCCTTGGAGTGAAGTGGATATTTCATAGGAAACAAAAACGAATTTAGTCACGTATAGGGAGTACACAGAGTACACCATTTTCTAAAGATTCATTTGCGCGTTCGAACTGCGAAGGTAGTTTACTAAATTCAACATTTGCGTCGGTTTATATAGAGTCCTCATAGTTTATGTTTTTTTCCATTTTTTTCCAGCTGGCAGTCCCTGAATATTTAAGAGTTCAAATAAAAATAGCCAATGCCGGAGAAGAAATGAAAGAGGAAAATATATTCTTTTATGGTGACGAAACGTAAGCAAAAGACACCAAATACCCAAATGTTAGATACGCATTAACAATAAATTTTATAATTTCAGAGAAAAACCAGAATTCGAACAAAAGAAAGGCTTCTTCGAATCTGTTTCGTACTTTGACATTCAAAACTAGTACCTCCCTACCATTTCAGATACATATATAAGTAATCCGCGGCGAAGAACAAAACTACCTCTGCATATTACCATCACAATATATCTTACCAATTAATTTAACTGAGTGAAATGAAAAAAAAAATCAAATCATTCATGGGTCATTTTGACCCTTCAATAGTTTACACTGTTCTATTTTAGTTATTTTAGTTTGTTGATTGACAACTTTTATTTTCATCATTGTTTTGTTTTAACAATATAATTTATGTTTTCGTTATTTATTGCTTGTACTTATATGAAGTGCCCAGTACAATGTTTTTCGTTTTGTTTTATTAATACGATTTCAAATGTTATGTTTCAGTTTATGTGTATAAATATCTATTGTGCAACAAAATAAAATATTTTTATTGTTTGCTTGCCCCTCTCCTAATCTTTACAAAAAGGCGCACTTAAAGTCTAACTATGCTCTGTGTAAAGGATGAGAAGAGATTTGTTGACCTCGTTCTGCGCTTTGGTCATAAACAGATGCATATCGTTTTATGTTCCACGCAAAATCTCTGATCTGAACTAATCGGGTGGATGGAAAACAACACAAGTCTAAAGTGATGATTTTTTACATTATACATCAATTTCTTAACTGAGTACCTACCTACTCAGTTGACATTTCGATTGAATGCCTTTGACGTAAAAGGGACGTTATATTGCAATCAAGTTTTTGAGTTCATCACTAGGCTATTGATTGTGCCTATAGCTGCATTTATCCTGAAAAGAGAGAGGAGGTTCTCATTCGGCGTTTTGTTTGAAGAAAAAGTGTAATTCCAAGTCAATTCTTAACGCAAAAGGAGGCTGCTCCGAGATTTTTTAAAAGAGTTGCCCTTAACTGAAACAAATTTTGAGCTCTGTGATCCCCAAAAATGGAATGATATGCAAAAATGTAAAAACGTAATAAAAAATAGCAACATAAAACGGAATATAAATCTGACATAATTTATGCCAAAATGCCTAAAGCAAAAGTGTTCCAGTATTGAAGAGAAAAATTCACCATTTGTTGGTCAATACTGCGGCATATTCAATAAAAAAAGGGCCATTATACTAGACTGTGTGTGAGTCTTGGATCAATGCCAGAAGAGAGTTCTTATAAATAATGCACTGTACATGTTATAAAAATAAAAACGTAAAAGGAATAAAAAGTAGGGGTTTATGTTCGTTCTCGGCTGACTCAAAACCTACTGGACCGATTCGAATGCAACTTGTTTTAAATCTAAGACTGCATTCCTACTTTTGGACTCTACCGCCATTAGGTACTAAAATAGTTCTAAATGAATATAAATAAATTATCACAAAACATTGCTAGATTTATATGAAGCTATCACGATTATCGTCGAAACGATAGACCTATAAAACAATATATGTGCATAAATTAAGAGTTTGAGAACCGAATTGAGTTAATTTTCCACAAAATTCGGGCAGAATATAACTTATTATGGTCATCAAAATTGCAGAAACAATGTCGTCCATACGATTATTGTTATGTTGCATTTAAACCATCACGCACGCGCATTTTTGCACGAGACGGGACAGAGAGATCCGTTTGTCCGCAGTCAATGCTAATAAAGGCGTAAGAATGAGATCAAAAATCAGACGCCTAAAGTGTCATGGATGTTCTACCCATAATTATAGATACGTAAAACGGAAACAATCACTTGAAAACATTACTATTTCTGATTTAAAACATGCGAAATAAGAGTGGTTATTAGTTTCAGTAAATTAAACCAACAATACATCAATCAGTTATACGAAATAAATAAATAATTGTCTGTTCATCTCTTCCGGAAGCCATTTTGTTTTATAGGAAAGCGAAATTTCGTATGCCATCGCTATAAAAATATCAACATGCATAGCTTTTCCATAATTCCTAACACGTAAACAAGATGGCCGACCAAAAAACGTGTCACGTTTTTTTGCATGTTAGGTAATGCCGTCCCTTTCAGTCACACAGCTATTTAGTATTTAGCATCATTTTAATCTTCCGTGTTAGGAATGTGTGACCGTGTAAATGAAACATATACGGAATCTTTTTCATTCTACAATTTTAAGGCGAGTAAAAACGGTTATTCGAACATTTTTTTAATGACAGTTCTACTCTCGGATGTCTCTACTATAGGATGTATAGCGAGATGTGGCGCAGTGGAAAAAAACCTTAGGATGTAATCGGACCAATCTAGGTCAATAAAAACTGAAACACATCCAGTCAGCCAGCTAGACGATCCTCTAAAGCTTGTCGAGTTTTAAATTGGGAAGTTCAAATAGAAGATGGGGTTAACTTGCGTGAAAATTTCACATAAATATATCACTGATTGGGACAGTGAAACCGGGTCGGCATTCTGTAAGGCGAAACGTTCAAACGTTTTCGTGTGCACGAATGATTTGCAAATTTCTTCGTGCACACGAAAACGTTTCGGACTGACTATCAAAAATACTCTTTTTGCCCATGCCATGAAAAACCCCAGGATATTCCCCACGAAAATAAACATACATAAATAAGTACACGACATATTAAAAGCACAACAAAAACGAAAAAACGAAAAACAACTAACAATCTTTTCTTTTTATTGATATGTCTATTTTTGGTCCTGAGAGATATATAAATGTCCTTTCTTCGCCCTTTTAGCTTATTTTAAAATGCGAAATACCCACGATCTGGTATCACTGGGATGGGTTTATATGGATGGTGCAGTTCTCGGTGTAGTTATGACTTATGAGATTGAGAAGTGACAGGCAGGCGAAGAAATATCTAATTTTTATCATAACAGCCAAATGCTTTTTAATTAGAGCATGGACTAAAAGGAAAGTCTGGTATCACTGTTGTGAAAGAGCCGTTTGGACTCGGCATAAAATTAAAGGTCTCTTCCATTTTGTAAAAAAAAGGCACCAACGAATGGTACCTATACGTACTTCTAGCTTGAATAACCTATTTTTATATATGTATTCGTAGTTTCTAAATACGTATACGGGAATTCTGAGAACTTCAGTCAATAAAATATCCGACAGAGGTTATAAACTTTAAATTTTGAGCTCTTCTTTGTCATGGTAGCATTTTCAAACCTAGGAGCTAGGACCGTCTATAATTAGTCGAATATCTTTTTATAATACAATTCAAAGGTATGTACTTATGAATTTTATAGAGCTTTATAGAGCTTTAAGCTTACCTACGCAGTATCCCGGTGCGGCTTATTATTTTCCAGCTTCTCAACTCAAAATGACACATCCATCAAGTTATTCACTCAGTTTAACATCAAATTTATTTATTATTGTTTTTTTTTTGCAAGTTTTAACAAATTAAATAGAGATGCATAAATGTAATACTACTAATCATTTTGTGATAATATCAAAACGCTATAACAAATACCTTAATGAATTTAAACTAATGTAATAAATGGAGAATAATTTAGTGATCACAATTTTGTATAAGTAGTATAAGTTTTGTAGTTTCATTATATCCTATAGATGCGGGTAACTCTACATGCATGTTGTAATGAAGATCATTTCTGCACAGTGATTTGTTCATGGAGCATTAATTAATTGAACTACACTCGATGAGTAAACATATCTAAATAATAATTCTCAAGAATGTGGTGGTCCTCACTTTGAGGTTCTATAAAAAGCTCACTTGATTGGGGTCCAGCTCACCTTATATAAGTTCATTTAAATAATCTTTCAGATGAAACTCTTAATATCTAACTTTTAGTATATAAATACAATATCCAAACAAAATGTTACTACCTAGTATTAAATAAAAATGTACATGGTCAACAAGCAGCCTTTAGCGGATCTAAGTATTTATGGTGTCGCAATGATTTTCTGTGGGAGATGCGCAGCCAAGTATTGCTTATGCAGTCTTTGCCGACAGAATTGATAGAACTCAATTTCGTTGGTGAAATTCTTCCTCACAATATCCTTGACTCTCTCGCTTACAGGCGGCTTAAAGTTATTTTTATTGATTTTCGTTAAGTACTCTGCGCTAGCTGTTCGAAAAAGAATTAAGATAAAATTCAGTTTTTTATTTTCTTTTGATACATACTTTCGTAAATATCTCGAACTCCTTGAAAGAACCTCGGTATGAATTTTTCGAATACCGATAGTGTGGTGTTCATATCCTCTAGAACCCCTACCACTGAGTACTGACTTTCAACAGCATATTTTGCCCTTTCGAGTGCACCCACGGTATTGAATGGACTAAAAGGGAACAAAACAACAAAATAACATTTACAGGCATATGAAATTATTGAAAATGTTTGGCAAGACATACGTGCATTCATAGTCATGTCCACAGAAGAATAAACTTTGTCGCCTGTGATCGCCAATACCTTCAACGGTTACTCCTTGTGTGTATGTGCATTCCTGATCGCCAGACAATACACAAGTTTCAAAGTCCTTCTTCAACCATGAGGGGTGTGGCAATGGCAGATCCGGAAAAGCTGCTTTTCTCTCGACAAAGTACCACGGTGCTCGGACATAGTAGAACCAGCTTATGACCCGTTCCACAGGATCGCGTACCACGTTTATATAAATCGGTGTGGGCAAATTGAATTTAGTGAAATTCGTATAACAGACGTGCTTTATAAAAACCGATGGCTCTGGCAGATCGCTGATTACTTCGGCCAATTCCTGCTGTTGATCATCAGCTAAACGAATGGTTTCAACCTTCTGTACTGCATCACGGTGAAACTGGAAGTTGTTGCGTTCGGACAATCGGCGCATCAGCTCCATGAAAGTTTGGCTTCCAACTTTCGGTACACGGTTAAAGAAAACTAGGTTCAATTTCGCTTTTCGTGTGTTATTCAAATCCTTGACGTTGAGCGATTCCATCTGTATGGAAATAAAGTTGGGTGTTAGCACATAATCTTCGAAAGGTTTGTTTACAATTTGATTGAAATATTACCTGGTAGAGTCTGATGCTGGTGACTGATATTAAAAAATGCTAAATTTTACAAATAAACAAATTGAGGAACTTGGCTAGGTATGTTATACATCGCAAAACGCTGTCCTCTCTGAAGTATTTATGTTGCGTTTATGGAAAAAAAGTCATCAAATAGGTAAACAAATCCTTTGTGCGCCGCAACGTTTAGTAAAGAAACAAATGGCCAGATTTATGATCTTCAGAATTTAAGGGACATCATATGATATGCTACAACTGCGATGGATCTAGTTTTGTGTGAAAATATTCCAATGTTTACCCTAACCTTGAATATTGTAAATGGTTTGTTCCTTTACTTTTGTAGTAAGAATGGAAAATACTGTCAAAATGGCAGAGGTGTGGGTATACATAGGGCACATTCAAGAATCTAGTTATAAAGGGTGATTTTTTAAGAGGTTTAGAACTTTTTTTAAAAAAAAAACACAAAAAATTCGAAAAAATGAATGAAATATTTATTTGAATCGATAGTTTGAACCTTGCAATTTAATGTTTAAAGATAATTTCATGCAAATGTTGACCGCGGCTGCGTCTCAGGTAGCCCATCCGCTGAGTCCAATTTTGGCATACTCTTTCACACATATCGGCCGGTATCTCACGAATGAATGCATGGATGTTGGCTTCCAGTGCGTCAATCGAAGCGGGCTTGTCCCTATACACATTAGCCTTGGCATACCCCCACAAAAAATAATCTAATGGTGTCAAATCGCACGATCTAGGCGGCCAATTGACCGGCCCGAAACGTGAAATTAACTGTTCACCAAACTCGCCTCGCAATTGCGCCATTGTTTCGCGTGCTGTGTGGCATGTGGCACCGTCTTGTTGAAACCACATATCATGCAAGTCAAGAACTTCCATTTCGGGCAAAAAAAAGTTTGTTATCATCGCTCGGTAGCGTTCACCATTGACAGTAACGCTGCGATTCGCACCATCTTTGAAGAAATATGGCCCAATAATGCCGCCGGCCCATAAACCGCACCAAACAGTGGCTTTTTCGGGATGCATTGGTAGCTGTTGCAATGCTTCTGGCTGATCTTCACTCCAAATGCGGCAATTTTGCTTATTTACGTACCCATTCAACCAAAAATGAGCCTCATCGCTGAACACAATTTTTCGATAAAAAAGCGGATCCTCGGCCAGCTTTCCAAGAGCCCATTCACCAAAAATTCGGCGTTGTGGTAGGTCGGCTGGCTATCGGAACTATCTTGCACCAGCTGTATCTTAAAAGGCTTTACGCCCAAATCCTTCCGCAAAATTTTCCACGTAGTGCTGTAACAAAGGCCTAACTGCTGGGAACGGCGCCGAATCGACATTTCGCGGTCTTCTGTCACACTAGCTGATACGGCCGCAATATTTTCTTCACTACGCACAGTACGTAAACGTGTTGGTGGTTTAATGTCCAACAAAGTAAATTTCGTGCGAAATTTGGTCACAATCTTCCGAATAGACTGCTCAGAAGGTCGAGAATGCCGATCATAAAATGGAAGCAGCGCGCGATGAACATTTCGAACCGAGCACGAATTTTGATAGTAAAATTCAATAATTTTCAAGCGTTGTTCATTTGTAAGACGATCCATGGTTAAATTGCAAACCAAACTGAAGCTGTTTGACAGTGACACAAGGTACTAAACACACGTCAGCTGTCAAAACCAGTGTTGCCAAAACCAAACCAGCTAAAAAATCACCCTTTATTAAGTCGACTAGATTGGTTTGGATAAGATGTAACCTGAACGCCAAAAACTGATTTGTCGGGAACGTCACTTTTTCTCCGTCAGCCACATATGCGAACTTATGTCAACTTAGTACTCAGTCACGAATTTCTTGACTAGATTCGTCCGCTACCGCTCCATAAACGTCAACTGAAACAGCTGCTCATATGACCGATTTCAGCCAATCAAAACCGATATACGTCTAGTCAGACAGCTGTCAGACTTACTAAACTTGACTAAACTAGATACTTGAATGCATTGACTTATTATATATGGACTGCTAGTGAAATGTCACTTCCATAGCCCAGAAAATGACGCCAACATAACTAGCGCTCGTGGTTCTATGCGAAAAATAAGTGAAACAAAATGACAACCATCTTGGATTTCTCCATAGAATGCTAGAGCCACCTATTGGGCGTGAGTGGATTTGCCAAGTGAAACGGTTGAAATTCAAATTGTTGCGGCATTGTTTACAATAGATGTCATCTCGAAATTGTGCTAGTTTATAATTAATAATAGATGTAACAAACAAAATTTGAATAAAAAATCGTTTTTCATTGTCCCATAAATTGCACAATTTTCGTATATTTATTGCGAATTATTTTTTTTATGTTGTTTTTCTTTATTAATTTTAGAAATATGATGTAATAACACGTTAGCGTATATTTCAATCACATTTCTGATCAATAAATACTTATGATTGTCAAGTCCATGAGAATTTTAAAAAAGTTATTTTTAAATTGCGCATGCAAATAATAAAGCCCATAAAAACCCACATTATTTCTGCTTTTTACGATTTGTCGGCTATTTATTGTTAAGCCGCTAAGATATTTTATTGCGTTGTCAGAGAAACAAAAAATTGTTCTTTGTTCTCTTTATTTAACCCTTTTTTAAATTTGCACCCAAACTTTGACTTTGTGTTTAAGCAATCAAAAATATTGTTTATTGTTCTAATGAACAGAATTGTTGCTTCACATCCCACAAACTCAGTCCCCACTATTCAAGAGGAAAGGCTGAGAATTTGCGGTGCTTTCACTCAAAGTCTGAGCAGCAAGACTGACATTCATGATTTTAGAATGCCAGTTAATATGTTTGTCATTTAAATTGTTTGGAAAGTGAAGCCCAAGTTTATGTTGAAAATTGACCAATTTTTCAATATACTCCCACTTTATTGCCTTCCCATTGTCATCGTAAATTACTTTAGGGGCTCTCCATGTACCCATTACGAATTAATTTAACACAATGGCAAGCGTCTATGAAATTTGTTCATCCTTTTCAGGATGTTTAAAACTTGGTTTCAACTCCTCGAAAGACCAACGCTGCAATCGCTCTCTTCAACGGATTTTTCGAGCTAAGGAACGGCATTTAGTAAAAATTCGTAAGAGTTATTAAAAATTCGTGAGACTTAAAAGTAAAGGAACGGTCCTAAAATCATTCTTTCGAATTGATTGTTAAAATTTATTTAGTAGGCACGAAGACGAGCAGTGCTTGGCTTATTGTTTTGTAATCAAAAACCCACTCGGAAAAGAATCTTCTGTTTGGAAAACTATCGTAAAAAAATGATATATGAAAGTCGGTTTATTACTTTTTAGTTTATGCATGTATGTATTTTCATTTACTCAATACGTCATTGAGTTTGACAGATATATATTGTTTGTACAATCTTTGCTTGCAAAAGTAATAAAAATCGTATTCTTCAGTAAAGTTTTTTCTAAGAATATCTTTTACATCATCGTCGATTTTCGGTTTCCGTTGGTTTTTGTTTTTATTTGTAATTACGTCCTTATGTACTAGAAAGATGAGTTGTTATATGTTTGTACCAAAATGTATCGTTCACGATCTTACTTTCAAACAATAGTTTCGCACCACTAAAGTAGCGCGGGATGAACTTTTCCAGCACAGTCAATGTGACATTAGTGTCCTCCCAGCTTCCAACCACAGCAAAGTGTTTTTCAACATTACGTTTGGCAACCTGTACTGCCGAAGCCGAGTTAAAGGGTCTGAAAGAATCACAGATTCTTGTAACGTGTATTGAATTGAGAAAAAAACGATAAATGCTTACAAGCAATTTGGTTCATTGCCGCAGAAGAACAACACTTGACTTCGGAAGTCAACCTGCTTTATAGAATGTTGCTTAAAGATGCACTCTGGATCACCGGTTCGTACGCATGTACTGAAATCCTTCTTAAACCATTTTTCACCTTGGAGTTCTGCTTTCGAATGATGACGGAAAAAAATTGCATTTTTGTACGACCCGCGGATGTAGAAAAACCAACTGATCACACGTTCCACGGGATCTCGCACCAAGTTTATGTAGATCGGTTGAGGTAAGCCGAATTTTGTAAAATTTATGTAATTAACATGTTCCGTGTAAACGGTTTCATCAGGCAGATTAGCAATACACTCTGCTTTGGTATGTTCTGTACGGAGGGTTAGTATGTTATGGTGGTTTGCGCCACCCTGGAATATCACCTGATATTCATTTAATCGTCCTAGAAGCTTCAATAGTTTTAACATCGATTGGCTACCGGCCTTTGCTACACGATTAAAAATTAAAACGTTCAGTGCAGCGTGCTTTGTATTGTTAAGCTTGTCTGAACTTAAAGATGATAGCTATAAAATTGTAAAATTATTTTAATTCGTTTACGAAATAAACCTTTGAATGCGGTACGCTAGGTTAATGAACACCTCAAAAGGTTTTGAAAGCAAGCACAGTTATAACAAAATGGTAAACAAGCTGATGGGGAATGCAAAACCAAGCTCACAGAAAAACGGTGTTGTACATAATGGAAAAAATCTTTAAATGAAGATAGTATGAAGTCGCATGAAGATAAGTAATGCACCAAACACAAAGGGCCTTAGTGATTATCATTTTCAACCTTCAGCTTGAATCGGTCAACATTGTCTTTTATTGGTATTGTCACTTTTTTGTGTTGGTAGTCTCTTATTTTTTCTTTACATATACATATATTTTGGAGGACATATTTGGCGCAGGTGTCCTTGAAAAAGGGAGGAGAGCTAACGAACAGCAGAGTAGAACCGATTTACATAATGGGTGCTTTTTTTATTTACAGATTTGGTTTTTAAATTGGCAGCACTGTGTCTAGTGACAGTTTTTTTGACAGCTGATTTGTGTTCAATGAAGCGAATCGCCACTGTCCATAGAAATGGGAGCTGCGCCCATTCCATTTTATGTAGTGATGGGGACTATCGAATAAAAACTATCGACTTATTCGATAGTGCCTAAAAATTCGTTCATTCGATAGCAGATGAAAAATCATTCAGTCGAATTAAAAATAGTAATGAACGAAGAAATATATATATATATATATATTTCGAGAGATAATCGAATCAGACCACCATTGTCGGGTCTCTTTTCGTCTCTCTACCACTGTAAATCTTACTCAGAGAGACTCTCTGGATTTCTCCACAGTTCTTCTCTGGGCTCAATTCCTAGTGTTAACGCTAGCATCTGTTTATGGGAGATCCGTTTCATCGACTGGGTCTCGACCCATTGATGTCCCAAGATCCTCATTCTTCTGCCAGCCAATGCCGGGCATTGACACAGTATATGTGCCGCTGTCTCAGATTCCTCCAGGCATAGTCTACAAGTATCATCCTCTATAAGGCCCATTTTCCTTAAGTGATACCTGAAATTACCATGTCCTGTAGACAAAGCCACCACCCATTTCAATGTTCCTCGACTCATGCTTAGAACTCTTCTTTGAGTGGAGCAGGTCGGCCACTTTATTGCCATTTTAGCTTGTCTACATTGTTCCACGGTTGACCACCTTCTCAGGTGTTCTGCCGTGATCCATTTGTGGACAAGCTGTTCAACCATTCCTCTGCCAATTGAAGAGAATGGTTCTGGTCCCAGCAACTTTTCAGTTGACCCCTGTTTTGCAAGGGAGTCCGCCTTTTCATTGCCTTCGATCCCTATGTGTCCTCGTACCCAAGTCAGTGTTACTTCATTTTTAGATGAACACTTATTGAGTTTAAGTACGCATTCCAGTGCCAGTGATGTTGTGATGTTTGTTTGTTCCATGCATCTGATCACCGCCTGATTGTCCAGTGCTATGAGGATATTTCTTCCTTCCACCTGACACTCAAGCAAGTAGTCCAACGCATAAAGCAAGGCAATCATCTCAGCCTGGTATACTGAAGTGTATTTCCCGAGGCTAATGTGACGGGCAAGTTCCAGCTCTTCTGAATAGATACCGGCCCCCGCCCCGCCATCCATCATGGATCCATCCGTGAAAATCACTATTTCACCATTTCTTTTTTCTGGAAGTAATCCGTTCTCAATACGAGTTTTATGATTTCTTTCCATAATACGCACCCTTGTTATTCGATCCATAGGCATGTTTAGCTCCCTAATCTCGTCTTTAACAAGTTCCAGGATCTTCCTATGTCCATAGATCGTACCACGATGGTGCCATTTCGCATCTCGATGCAAGCGAAGTGCCGTTTGGGCCGCTGTTTTCTTAATAAATAAGTCTAGCGGTAATATCCCCATGATGACTTCCAATGCGCATGTTGGGGTTGTACGTATTGCACCTGTAATTCCCATACATGCTAAACGCTGAACCCTATCCAGGTGCTTCCTCACAGTTTTCTGAGAGGCTTTCGCCCACCATACAACCGAGGCGTACGTGATAATGGGTCTAGTTATCATCGTATACATCCAGTATGCTGACCTAGGCGAGAGTCCCCACCTTTGTCCACATACACGTTTGCACTGATGTAGTACCCTCTTTGCCTTCCGGACCTTCTCCTCAACATGGTAATTCCAAGTAAGTCCAGTATCTAGATAGACTCCCAGATACTTAACCTTCTTAGTCATTGTTAGTTCCGATCCGAAAAGTGTTAAGGGCCGAAATTCCAGATTTTTCCTCTTCCTAGTGAAGACTATTAGATCTGTTTTCGCCGCATTAATGGAGAGCCCTTGTTCCAGACACCACCGCTCAACCACTCTGAGTGCATTCCTCATGATATCTGCTGTGACGTCCATGAATTTGCCTCTGGCCATTATTGCTATGTCGTCGGCATATCCCACTGTGTGAATGCCCGTCGCCTCGAGTCTGTCGAGAAGAGAGTCCACAGTGATATTCCACAGTGTAGGTGAGAGAACACCTCCTTGTGGGCAACCTCTGCTAACCCTTCCTCTGAGTTTTGAGGTTCCCGTCTGAATATTAATCGCCCTCGTATTCAACATATTGTCCACCCATCTTACCACCAGTGGGTTAACCCTACGTTTTTCCAAGGCTTGTTTCAGACTTTCAAAGCATATCTTATCGAAGGCACCTTCAATGTCCATTATAGTGGTCATCGCAATGCCCCCGGTATTTAGCTCTTCCTCCGCAACGCGTACTACTTGGTGTAGCGCTGTTTCTGTAGACATACCTACCCTGTATGCATGCTGTCTACTATTTAAAGGATACATCTTAAGCGCAGTACTCTCCATATAGTCCACCATCACCCTTTCCATTATTTTTAACAGGAAGGATGTTAGGCTGACTGGTCTGAATGACTTTGCCTCGGTGTAGTCCTTTTTTCCCGGTTTTGGAAGGAAGACCACATTTGCTTCCCTCCATGTTATCGGGATATAGCCTATTGCTAGGCATGCAACGTATATATTCCTGAGCCTTGGTGCAATTAGGTCTATACCCCATTGCATTAGACCTGGAAATATACCATCCGGCCCCGCAGTTTTGAAGGGTGAGAATGTTGCTATCGCACCCTTGACCGCTTTTGGTGTCACGATCCGTTCTGCTTCCGTCCTATCCATCCTGTTCGCTCCTTGTTTCCTTGGAGCCCAGGGCTGAGCTGACTTATAGCTTCCTGGAAAGTGTACCTCCATTAGGACCTCATTTGTGTGATCCAGTGTTTCCACCATCTCCCCCGCTCTATTACGAATGAGTCCGATCTTAGAAACTGGATCTCTCGAGACAATCTTTTGTAGTCTACTGACTTCAGATGTACTCCTCATACTCGAGCAAAAGTCCCTCCATGACTCCCTTTTACGTCGTCGCAGAGTAACGTTTAGCTCTTTCTTTTTCGCCTTATATTCATCCCATGCTTCGGGTTCTCCCCTCCTCATGGCGTGATTGAAGGCCTTCCTCGCAGCCTTTTTTAGCTTTTCAAGTTCCCGGCACCACCAAGGCGCAGGATCTTGTTTTTCCACTAAAGTAGGTGTACAAGCCACTCGGTACGCAACTTCAACAGCTGATTGCAGATGCTTCAGCTGTGATTCTACATGCCAAGTATTTTTCGGTATTCCGAATGTCATTACATTCAGTTTTTCCTCCAACACTTCAAGGTATTTTATCCTATCTGTGTTCTTCGGAATTCTGATGTATTTCCGATCTTTTTTCCTTTTAGATCCATAGCGAACATCAAATGAAATGGCTCTGTGATCCGACAATGTAGCCTGATCCATTTCCCTCCAATTTGATATTCTTTCAATTATCTGGCTACTGCACAGGGTAACATCGATCACTTCCATTCGTCTCACATCGACGAAGGTTGGCTCTGTTCCCCGGTTTAAGATAGCTAGATCCTTGCATGATACAAATTCGAATAAGGCTTCTCCTCTGTGATTATCGTTGGTGCTGCCCCACACTGTATTATGTGCATTGGCATCACAACCAATTATTAGATCCTCGTTCCTGTTCCTGCATGCATTCACCAAAGACTCTAACTCTCTTGTCGGAGGAGGTTCTGGAGAATCATACGGCAGGTATGCAGATGCTATGACAAAACTTCCCGCACCTGATCCTACTCGTACTGTTGCAAGGTCTGGGGCACACAGATCCGGCAATTTATATGCTTGAACTCCGTGCCTCACCAAGATACAGGACCTAATTCTTCCGCTAGTTTGTGCATAATGCAACTCAGCCATGCTATTTGGGAGTCCTCTAATCTTTCCTCTAAAGATCCAAGGCTCCTGTATCAGGGCTATATCAAACGAATCCTCATCAAAACACTTAGTCATCATTGCCGATGCTGCTTTGCTGTGATGAAGGTTCAATTGAATCACCCTCAGCTTTTCCCGGTACGGAATATAAAATTGTAAAATTATTTTAATTCGTTTACGAAATAAACCTTTGAATGCGGTACGCTAGGTTAATGAACACCTCAAAAGGTTTTGAAAGCAAGCACAGTTATAACAAAATGGTAAACAAGCTGATGGGGAATGCAAAACCAAGCTCACAGAAAAACGGTGTTGTACATAATGGAAAAAATCTTTAAATGAAGATAGTATGAAGTCGCATGAAGATAAGTAATGCACCAAACACAAAGGGCCTTAGTGATTATCATTTTCAACCTTCAGCTTGAATCGGTCAACATTGTCTTTTATTGGTATTGTCACTTTTTTGTGTTGGTAGTCTCTTATTTTTTCTTTACATATACATATATTTTGGAGGACATATTTGGCGCAGGTGTCCTTGAAAAAGGGAGGAGAGCTAACGAACAGCAGAGTAGAACCGATTTACATAATGGGTGCTTTTTTTATTTACAGATTTGGTTTTTAAATTGGCAGCACTGTGTCTAGTGACAGTTTTTTTGACAGCTGATTTGTGTTCAATGAAGCGAATCGCCACTGTCCATAGAAATGGGAGCTGCGCCCATTCCATTTTATGTAGTGATGGGGACTATCGAATAAAAACTATCGACTTATTCGATAGTGCCTAAAAATTCGTTCATTCGATAGCAGATGAAAAATCATTCAGTCGAATTAAAAATAGTAATGAACGAAGAAAAGTTATTCGCCTACGTTTTTTCACTCGATACGATAGTGTCTTTGAACGATTTCATTCGTTTATTCAAATTTTCGTTCAACCTACTATTACTATTTCCTTTCGGTTGCAGGTTTGAATGTATTCATTCATTCAACTTTTCGTTCAACTACTGTTTTCTTTGGGTATATCAGAGAGAGCAGAGAGCGAGAGAGGTCAGAGCAGACAGCAGAGCAGAGCTTCGATTGAACGATTTGGTTCATTCAGTATTCAGTTACTATTTTTTGCATTTTTGTTCAAATAGGTTTTTATTCGAACGAAGATGAACGAATAGGTATGTAGTAAGCGGAAATAGGAAGAGTGAAGAGTGAAGACTGAACTTGAAATCTGAAAGATTATTTTTCATTTTCATTCATTCGAATCGATAGTTCGTCGTTCGAGGGTGATGCATGTTTTGTTGGCTTATTTTATTTAATTTTTTTGATTTAAAATGATAAAAAATATATGTATATACATAAATACATAAAATTTACGTGTTTTAATGTCATTTTCCTAAAAAAAAATTTAACTAATTTTGTTCAAGTGAATGAATGAATGAATGAAAAAAATCATTCGATAGTCGAAATCATTCAGTTACTAACTATCGATAGGCGAATTCATTCGATAGTGCCCATCACTAATTTTATGGAAGATTTTGCGGAAAGACCATGGTTAAAGTTGGTTAAGATCCAGGGTCGCAAAAAACATTTTGTCGGGAAAAATCCCTACATGTAGGTATTTTCGACTAAAAAATTGCTCCGTAGGGGAAAAAGGACAGATTTTTAATATTTAAAACCGTTTGCTGTAAGCGCAGGTATTTTTTTTTCATATTTTATAAAAAATGTCCGATAAACGAGAACGTGTATGTTTCCCAATGTTTTCGTATTTCTATAGAGAAACTAGATTTGAAATCTTGCTACATACCTCTTACCCTGAATTCATAATTTTATTACCACCTGTACGTTTTTCGCCCATGTATACTCTTCTTTAAATGTCATTGTCAAAAGGCATTCGTTTGCGCCTTTTTGTCTCTTCTTTATCTCTTTTCGTGTTTTGTGTAGTGTGTTAACTAACTATTTGGTTGTAGTCTTGTTTCATTGTTTCATTCTAACTTTATATAAATAACGAACTTTTTTAAATAAGAAAATAAAAATTAAATAAAATAAATACAGCATTTGAACACTTTTCTCTTAATTTTTTCAAATATTATGTAGGCAAGCAGATTTGTAGGGGAAATCTTACGTCGGTAGGGAATTTTTGGACCCGGGGTAGGTTTTTTTTTTTTCATGTACATCACTGTCTAGCAGTAGTAGCCCAGCTGTCAGACTTACTAAACTAGTAATCCAAACGTCCCCATTGTTTTTGCACGCTGATAGTGTAGTGGCCTTAACGGAGAAGAGAGTTGTTTCAAATTTCAAATCCGTTCCATAATTTGTTCTCTTCTTCTTCTTTCGAATTAGTATAGGAAATTATGTCCTCCTTATACGAAACATATAATTTTTTATTTTCTCAATAAGTCAAGCTCATTAAGTTTTAAAGAAAGATATTGTTTGTACAATCTTTGCTTGCAAAAGTAATAGAAGTCATATTCGTTAGTGAAATTTTTTCTCAGCATATCCTTCACATCCTTGTCGATCTTTGGTTTCCGAGTATTCTTGTTTTGATTTGTTATTTTTTTGTAGTTTACTATATATTTAAAAAGATAACGAGTGTTAAAATTTCTTTAACATTTTGCCATTTCAAGTCTTACTTTCAAACAATAATTTCGCGCCATTAAAGTAACGTGGAATAAATCTTTCTAGTACAGCCAGGGTGACATTAGTATCTTCCCAGCTGCCCACTACAGCATAATACTTTTCAACGTTGTGTTTAGCAACCTGCACTGCCGAAGCCGAATTAAAAGGTCTGAAAGAATCACAAGTCCTTGTAAACAATTGTACTTACGAAACTGATGAACTTACAAGCAATCTCGATCATTTCCGCAGAAAAACAACGATTGCCTCCTGAAATCTGAATCTGTTATAGAAAATTGCTCGTAGACACACTCCTCGTCTCCAGTTCGAACACATTTGTTGAAATCCTTCTTGAACCATTTGGCACCTCTAACCTTTGCTTGTGGATTTTTTTTGAAGAATATCGCATTTTTATGCGCTCCGCGGATGTAAAAAAACCAACTGATCACGCGTTCCACAGGGTCGCGCACCAAGTTCATGTATATTGGTTGTGGTAAGTTGAATTTCGTAAAATTTATGTAGCTTACATGTTCCACGTGGATATAGTCGTAATCTATTTCAGCAAGCTGTTCTGCCTTGTCACGTTCTTTTGATTCTGGTATTATACGGGGACTTGGACCAGGTTGACTCCACATTTCAAAATCATTGAATCGCTGTAGAACATTTATCAGTTCGATCATAGATTCACTACCAACCTTAGCTGCGCGATTAAAAATTACAATTTGGTGGCTTGCACGTTTTGTGTTGTTAAGCTTGTCAGAACTTAAAGATGAAAGCTATAAAATTGCAAAACGAATCTCATATGTTATGCACTATTTCTTAATGCTCAGTATAAGAAAGTAAGTAGGAAAGCAAATTACCTAAGCCATGAACTCGTGAGATATGGTTGAGCTTAATTATGAAAAATAGATTTTTCAAAAACCCTAAACCTGCACCTAGTACTTTTAGCTCGGGGATAAGTTTTACTGTTGTCAAACCAAATATGTACCTACCCACAATTAAGAAAGGCATTTTTTATTTTTGTGATGATTGCATTAGCCCCGCTGGTCTTGTACTCGCATATTAAATAAATCAGCTAAACTTAATTGCTAGCTACACTGTGGCGTAAAAATTATACATTGGCATCTATGTATTTATAGTTGTTCTTATTAAGTACCTACTTGCTGGAGTTTATGCCATTCGTTGAAAATTTGAACTCTACTCTAAAATGAAAAACCCGACCCTAACATTTATGACGACAGATAATACTCGTATGTTTGTTGTTTCTAGTTCTGTTAAACGTAAAAAATGTGAGAAGAAAAAATAAATTTAAATAAAATCGAATTGTCAATAACTACATAAATAAAATGGAAATATTTTTCTCACTCACAATTATTATAAGAATTTTGATAATTTTTGAAAACAAAATTGTACCACCCAGTGTTTTCATAGTTTTTTTATAAGCAAAAGCATTATAGTTTTCCCCTAACCTCGGAAATAATTCCCCTTTCATTTCTTTCACATTCAGTAAGGGTATTCACTGAATCTCATAATTTTATGCAGCTCGTAAATTCATAAATTTCTGCGGTGCTTTAAGGGAACACCCCTGCAAATAACGAGCACTAGAATAACTATCTATTTAATTAAATTAAATCCATTGCTGCCACTCTAAAAACATGAGAAGCAATTCACACTACCGCTTGTCACAGTTTGACATTTGTAAATTTGCCTTACTTCCCGCAATCGATTTCCTAGCCTTATTGATCACGGAAAATTATGAGGCCTGCGTAAACTATTCTCCATACAAAATCTGACAGCTCACTAACGAGATGGTAAATTTCTGCAGTTCACCCAGTTTATGAGGGATTTATGCGTTGAAGTGAATACCATTAGTGTGAACATTTCATTCTGAGTGAACTTTGACATTATTATCATTGGCGTTTTTCATTGCCCCGAAATACAAAATTGACAAAACTGCTCTAGCATCGAGATTTATTCCGAAAATTCTGTACCAAATCTTGGTTCATTTAACCAATAGGTATAAAGAAAAACGTCATCCAAACTTTTGTCTTAATAAATGACAAAATGAAGGTTCATACTTTTCACAGGAGAAATGTGTAAATCGGAAAGGCTAATTTACAACTTTGATCTAGATCAACTTTTAACGCTAGCAAAAAGTGGCCATTCAAATTCTTTATGTTTACACCAGTTAATTCACATAAATTTAGTTCCGTTAGAACTTCCTTCCATTAGCACGAAATGACATTAAATAGTAAGCTGTGTAAAAAAATTTGAGCATTTAAGATATACCGCTTGGTTTACTTGTCAAAGCCCAGTTCTGCAATATTTCGATTGCCGATTATTCCGATGATCGGCCATATTGCTTTTCATACATGCAAGGTGTACGTAAGGATTTTTGTAAAATTAATTCCTACAATTTAGAGTGAGTTGCCTAGGTCCAACGCTCCGTGAAATTTGCGAAAACTTTCTACTAAACTGGTCTGACATGTATTCCTGTTTGAATTTAAATCAGTTTTAAAAGCACTCCCATTTAAGCACCAATTTAAATTACTAAGCACGCTGCAGCGACGATGTAAGCATATGTGATGAAAAGCACATTAGAGTAGGTAATGCTGAGCAAAAGGATTGGAGAATGCATTATCAATTTGTATCTTTATGTTTGTTTGTCACTTGTAAGCAATTGTCTTAGATAGGTAACTCGAAGACTATTAAGGTTAGGAAGCTGAAATTTTAAATATATTTAGATCTTGTGGAAAATATAGGTTCAGACTGTATATGGGCTTCTAATTTTGTAACGTTCTTTAGAAAGGTCTTTAATTGTTACCTCAGATTGACATTTTTTTTTTTAAAGATTCCTAAAATATGAAATGTTTGTTCTTTTTATGGGGTGGAATTCTTTTTAAAAGCTATGCCCGGTATTCCGATTATATAAATGTAAAATAAACTAAGCTGTAGTTAAGAAAAGTAAGCACTAAAAAATGGTAAATTTTGCCAGACCAATCGTGAATGCCTTCTGCATTGCAATTCTAAATAAACTCGCATAGTTTTCTAGCTAAATATATTTTCTTAAGGAATACAATCCGTAAGAACAAAAAGAAGATTTATCCACATTTGCAACAGTTAAAACTTTGTACGTGATCTGATACTAAATAAAAACTAAATAAGCTTCCTTCCCTCAAAACACAGAATATTTCATTCGATTAATGTTTACAAATCGAGGAGTTTTCGATCCGACCACATAAGTAGCGCGACTAATTTGCATTTATGAAATAATGTTTACATGGATTTGAATAAGCCGAGTCGGTCTAAGATAGATGTGAGGTATGAGTTTGGTTAATGTTCTTTATTTTACGGCCAACATTCCGTTTGCTCCTTGCATGCCCACATAAACCAAAATATACATACAAAGTCAGATATTTTTAAGCCGTTTAGTCGCCGGCTAATAATTCCGAATCTTGATAGCTATATATTGTTTGTAAAGCCTCTGTTTGCAGAACCTGTAAAAATCGTACTCATGGGTGAAGTTTTTCTTCACCAATTCCTTGACGTCGTCGAAGATCTTTGGTTTCCTTTTGTTTTTGTTCCGATTAGTGATGTCGTCCTTGTGCACTGAAATATTTAGTATAGTTTTACAGATTCAGGATTCTGCTTCAATTTTAGTTGTCATACGATCATAGAGAAATCTGGCGCCCTGAAAATATCTCGGAATGTAATGCTCCAATACAGTCAACGTGATATTTGTATCCTCCCATGACCCGACAACGGCATATTCCTTTTCTACGTTTCTCTTAGCCATTTGAACTGCTCTCGGCGAATTGAACGGTCTGAAAAGCAAGACTTTGATACACAAAAAGAGCACACTTTGGAACTGTTCATAATTTACAAGCAATCTGCCATATGTCCACAGAAGAACAGAGACTGCCTTCGGTAATCACCGACAGTATCTTTCACAGCATATGGTGCATACTGGCACTCAGGGTCGCCACTTCGCACACAAGTGTTGTAGTCTTTCTTAAACCAACTTTCTGACTTAATTTTTTGGTTGGGGAACTTTTTGAACTCCAAAGCATTCTTATGCGCTCCGCGTATGTAGAAGAACCAACTAATCACTCGTTCAACAGGATCTCTTACAAGATTAATAAAGATCGGTTTCGGCATGTCGAACTTGGTGAAATTTATAAAATTAACGTGTTCAATATACACGGAACCTGTACCAAGCTCTATAACTGTATGGGCAATATCCTTTTGTTGTGTTGGTGTTCGGACACGTTGCGTGATATTCCGAGCGATGTTTTGCCGTACATTGAGATCGTTAAATTTGGCCAAATGAGCGAAGAGTTCCATAAGTGATTCGCTGCCGACTTTGGCGGCTCGGTTAAAGAATACCGCGTCAAATTCGGCATTCCGTGTGTTGTTAAGCTGAGATGCGCGCAACGTATCAAGCTGAGAAAAAAGAATTAACCATGATAGCTATAACTGTGTACATGCTAGATTTGATTTTACATCAACTACTACTACTTGCAAGCGAAGAGAAAGAATTGAGAAAGAAAATGTTTGAAAAAAAAAAGGAAACGATTTTATTTTATTACATTTATTTATTTATTTTGGTATTTTTCACTAGACTCTTATCAAAACTCATTATTTCGTCAAGTTTTATTGCCAAGTATTGCTTGTGTAGGCGCTGTCGGCAAAATTGATAAAACTCAATTTCGCGCGTGAAGTTCTTCCGGACGATATCCTTGATCTCTTCACTGATATGCGGCTTCATTGGATTACTATTTTGAATTTCATTACTAAGACCCACTAGAATTTTAAAATACTAGATTATTTATTCGCAAGGTACAATGTTCAGTTTTGTAGTCGATTGTTTGCACATAGTTAAGAACGGTTGGTGTGTGTGTTACTTCGTTTTCAATTACAAAAAAGAAGAAAGCGCTTTTGCTTTTTAAACTCATAGTGCTGCCAGCTTTTATGCGAGGTATGGGCCCAAATTTGAAAAATCTTGGAGCAAAAAATAGTCAAACTCAAATGTGCGATTTTTTTTGTATTTCGAATTAAATTGTTTTTAAAGACGACAATGTTAAATTAAAGAAAAAATTAAACAGTTTATAGTTTCCATTTTCCAATGCTAACAAAAAATAAAACATTTTGCTGGATCGGGACGTACATAAAATCAAAATAAACTTGGACAATGCGCGATACTAATAATCATTTTTAAATAGTTTCCAGGCCAACTTTTACGAACTCACAATGGCAACATTTTTCCATACAAAATTGCATATTGTGACCTACAAAATATATAAGGTGTAGGTTAAATATGATTATTAGTAAGGCCCAGTGTGTCTACATTCATGCATAGTGTGTGCGATGATTTTACTGCTAAGATGTAAGAGTCTGTTCAAAAAACTATATGAAAATGGATTTGACTCATTCACAATAAACTGTTTAGAAAGTTTTAGTTATGCAAAATGGGTATGTTCGTAATAGAAGTATTTTTTATTATAAATTTAAAATCGCCAAACGTTAAAGTAAGTGGCCTAAATTGGAATAACTCCCAAATCAAAATTTTATGGAGCCAGTGAAAAGTTCGAGTAGCCAAATCGGCGATAAATAGCCGGTGCTAAAATTGCGCTCTTTAAAAGAGCATCCGTTTAATAGATTTTTTAACTACTAAAGATATTTTTTCTCCATTCTTGATTTAAAGTACGAGAATACTTTACCAGAGTTTCTTTAAACTTTACCAAACTTTACTAAAATTCTTGAGCATTTCTACAGCGCCGGCCTTAGCCTTTCAAAATCCCTGAGCTGTAATTTTTTTACAACCTTCAAAAAAACTAAAAAAATGCGATTCTTCGGTGACTACAGTGCGACCTCAATAAAAGCAACCCTCGATACGTGCAACTCCTCGATAAAAGCAACACCTTAAATCTTACCATTGTTGACTCAGTAATTGCAACTCCTCAAAAAAAGGTGACTCGAGAAAAGCAACTATTGGTTCATGAGCTCTTATTTCGTTCGCTATTTGTAGATATATTTTCCGGCAATGGCTGGCTTTCAAATTTTAAAAGAGCTGTCCCCTATTGACATGTCCGAGGACATAAACGATTGGATTGCCGAAAATGAAACCGATCTGGAACCGACCTGCAGCAATCCGGGAGCAGAAGAGATCGAAAGTGATGACGAAAATGCAGCTGAAGAATCCGCACTGCCAAGAGTTAAAGCAGGGGCTGCAATTCAAGCACTAAACATTTGCCTTCAATGGGCTGAAGAAAATGATGCTTCACTGAGTAACATTTTAGCTCCTCAAAACTTACGAGAGTCAGCTGTGGAAAAGAATTCTGCGTCCAAAAAGACACAAGCAAAAATTTCTCAATTTTTTAAAAACAATTAAAATTTGATTTTTTTTATTTCTAATACCTACGAATTAAATGATCAGTTTTGGTCTCTTTACCAGTGCAAAATACGTTTTTTTTTTTTACTATTCTGAGGTGTTTAACTTGTTGCTTCATTTTTGGCACCTACAATTTTTTGACTCGATTATTGCAACAAACTCAATAAAAGCAACTGCCCAAATTTCTATTAGTTGCTTTTATTGAGGTCGCACTGTATATTATTTATCATGAGTAGAACTCATTTTTACGAACGTGTAGATCGGAAATCGTATAGCGCTTCATGGTAATATGCAGACAATATGACAAAACACAATGCGCTGTACTAATAAAAAATTTAAGTCTCGACTTCAAATCTACAGAAGCTCACAATTGCGAAATTTGTATGTAAAATCCAGAACTTCTTAAATTTAAAGTCATAACTTAAAGTGTTTTTTGGTAAGGCCCAATGAGACAAACTAATAATCACTTTTAACCTTCACACTAAATATTTTGTAGGTCACAATGGGTAATTTCATATGAAACATTTCGCCACTGTGAGTTCGTAAAATCTAGCCTGGATTAAAAAAAAGGCTTTTATTACTCCGAAGGTATATCTGCCACTAATATGATTTTTTTTATTAGTATCGCGCAATGACATCGAAGTATTTTAACTTTTTACCACAGATGTCTATTAAAGTTCTATGACCCAAAATAAAAATAAATGTTGGTCTCGAGTTTAAATGTACGGAAGCTCACACTGTGAACTACTAAAACTTAAAATCGAAACTAAAAATATTTCTTGTAAGTCCCTTTATTAACAATACTGCTGAAGTACAAAATTTATCAAATTAGAATACAGTTGAATTCGTTTATAACGAAGGGACCTTCATCGCTACAACCGATTTCATCATATCATAATATCCGGCAATTTTTATAGTTGTAACCAATTTCAACTTTGAGTTAAGCCTCGTTATGATGGGACTTTAAAAATCAGGTACCTATTGCTACAACCGATTTCTACTGTATTTCCAATTCAATTTTACAGCTTAGCTACTGCACTCTTAGCGGCAATCTTATCGACATCGTTGGAAACCATAAAATATAATCACCCCTATTTCGGTGTTTGCCTAGTCTAAATGGCTAATTTGTCACGTCGTTTTTAAGCGGATGCAAGTAGCTTTTCTTTACAGCTTTGTGCACAACGAAAAATAAATAAAATTGATTACATATCTTGTAATCGTTTTTGCAATGATACGGCACATAGTCATGACAAACGTCTAAGAGCGCACAATAGGTTTTGATAGTGAGAGGTAACCAAAAGAAATTATTTATCCTTACAAGTAAAGCTGGCAAAGTAAAAGTCTAATCGCTTAATAGAGTTCAAAGTCAGAAGTTGCAGAAGAATCATTTATTTAAACTTTCGGTTAAAAATCATTGAGTAACAAAGCTAATACTGGTGCTGTTAACACAGCTCATACAGAGTTATTGGATCTAAACAACGAAGACAATTTGCTTAAGGAAAGTTGGTCAAAAATAACCGATTTAACACTTTCCCCTCCAAATTTTGTCGGTCGTAAATAACAAACAACTTAGTGGAATTTAACCAAAAGCTTGATATTAATCTAGAAAATTGGTTGATAACAACTGATAAAGTGTGTGTGTGTGTGTGTGTGTTTTTTTTAACAGTATGTATTTAGGGTGTTTATCTGGGAAGTTTTTAACACCGAAAGCACTCTTTTTCAACAGAATTTATTTAATTTTAAACCACTTTTTAACGAGCAAAAATCGAACTCGGTTAGGGTCAATTTTTGAGCGTGCAATGGCTGTGACTGGAATGATTGTTTCTGATAAAGTATAATAATGCCATCATAACCGCAAGTTTTTTATGTTTAATCTCTTGAAAAAAAACCCATGTTTTGTTCGTAATGTGCAAACAAATTCGAATAGGCTTAAGCTGAACAAATAAATGCAATGTAAGCTTACTGTAATAAAGCTGCGTTGCTCCCTGAAAATACTTTGGTATGTACTTCTCCAAAACTGCCAAGGTTATGTTTGTATCCTCCCAGGTTCCCACCACAGCATATTGCCTTTCAACATTCCTCTTCGCAATTTGCAGTGGCATTTTTGCATTAAAAGGCCTTTAAAATATTTAAAACATCGTCTTTCATATAAATTCACTAACTACAAGCTGTACTTGCACTCACATGCACTTCTTTGCATTGTGACCACAGAAGAACAATGTCTGCCTTCTGTGGTCGCCAACCTTTTCCAGGTCTGCTCCCTCAATGTACGAACAGACCTTTCTCTGTTCCTTAACGCATTGATCGTAGTCAAGATTTACCCACGTTGGGTGGGGCATTTCCCTGTTTCTATTTTTTCTCTGCGGTACGAATATCCATGGCGAACGAACGTAGTAGAACCAGCTGATCACCCGTTCAACCGGATCACGAACCATATTAATGTATATTGGACGAGGTTGTTCGTATTTAGTAAAGTTTATAAAATTCACGTGGCTGACAAAGGAAATCGGTTCTTGCAGATTAGCAATGTTGTCCGCCCATTCTTCTTCGGCAGACTCATCGAGGATTACCTGAATTCCGCCCTTTTGCTGGTCAACACTGACTTCGTAGTTATGGACCTTTGCAAGTCTTTTCATCAATTCAGTCAGTTGAACGCTACCGGTTTTTGGAACGCGATTGAATACGAGTATATCCATTTCAGCACGTTGGGTATTGTTTAAGTCGTTGGGGCTTAAATTGAATATCTGTTTTGGAAAATTTTGAAAAATAATCGATGCGTATACAAGATGGTGATACAAGTTAAAATGTTCGCGCAAAAAGCATAATAGATTGAACGAAAAATTTGAAGAGTATTTAGACCTCACTGAAGGGAAATACGGAAAAAGTTAATTGCTCTACTCAAAATTTATTATTGCCACATATGGGAGAGAACAAATTTCATAGCGAATAACCTCGCCTTTGAAACCCGGCTGTAAATAATTGCAACTGCTATGGCTTCGAACTGAAAAGAAGTTCTGAAAGATGATAATTATATGCTTAATGGTATTTGTTGGAATATCTCCGAATAAGGTTGATAAAGTAACGAAACGCTCTACAAACTGTCCAGAAGTGGTTCAAAAAACTACCTTCAAGGGACTTAAACCCTTCTACAAAACACAATAATAGTTTTTCAGACACGAATTACACTGAAGGCTTTAAAGATCCCTACAAATTAGTACCAACTGATTTTACTTCGTTTAAGGAATGTATTCAAAAAACTGTCAGGAGATCAGAGTTTGTTAATATTGAGAAGCCATCTTGGGCATTATCTAAATAAATCCTCCCTTAATGTGAATTTAAAGAGAAGCGTTGCCCAACCATCTAAAATGACGGTATTTAATTCCGCAATGGGAGCGAATTTAAAAATTCCGTAAATGTTCTCTGATTTGATTCGTTGGAATACAACAATGTAAATGGGTTTTAGGTCTGGCAACAAACACAAATTTGTACAAATGTATGCACAAAATTGCAAAATATGCAACAAATTAAATCGTTGTTTTATTTCTAAACACTTAAAAATATATATTTCTGTGCATATATTTTGATTTCGCACTTTTGATTTAGTAAAAGGGTTTTCTCTGCTTTATTTTGTTAAACCCCTTGTGCTTGGTTTTTGATTTCCATTAGTTAGCTTTTAATGCTTAATGAACAATTTTTTTTACGATCTTTGCCATACTTTCTTGAGAGTAGTCGCAAAGAAAATAAAATATCTGCTGACTTAAGTTTAGACAGCTTATACCTGAATACCTACTTCTTAACAATTCTGAGTACTTTAGGTAGATATTTGGCTGCATCCAAACCCCTATCAAAGTCTTTGAAAAATGAGTTTGTTCGCCGAGGATGTAAATGGTTGGTGTGAAAGGGTTGACTTCGTAGAAAATATAGATAAAAGAATTGTCAGCTTTTAGCAAAATATCTACCCGGAAAATAACAAATATGGGAACTTCGGGAGACATAACAGGTAGTATTTTGTCGGTTTCAAAGTCTCCCGAATTAAGCAGCAATATAAGCTACACGATTTTTAAAATATCAAATTGCATTCATTTTAAAAAAACGGAACCCATCTGCTCTTTAAACGATTATGGATTCCTACGTGAGATTTTAATTTATTTTGAAATTAATTAACAGGCTATTATTTCTATTTTCTAAAATATTCACTTGCTAACGATTCCATTCTCTAGACCACCATTAGATTTGATTTTCATTATCACCCTACGAACGAATAAATCAAAGCATTCTAATAAACTTTGTTCCGTTTATTGAAAAATTTAAAAGGGATCTTATTACGACACAAATTCACTCATAAATCAATCGTAAAGTATTAGAAAACAAAGGAAGGTGTACTATAAAAAGTACCGAAAATAGTGTCCGATCGAACGGGCATTACTGATTTGATAATGATATTTGACAGATATTTGTGCATTTCCTATTTTGTGTTTCGTTTTTTTTTTTGCAAATAATAAGCTAAAAAAATCCTTTGAAAGATAGAGTAAGTAATGTGGAGTAGGTGGGAATGTGGACCACTGCCATATCTCGTTTTCGCTCAAGGGTAGGAAAATATATCTATCCAGAGAATCAGTTCCGGTCCTATATTCTTTGCTTAAGCTTTCGTTTTTGCGCAATACGGTATTTGTCGTTTTGTAGTGCGGTCGTTAGTTATTTGACGATGAATAAGTCGTGTAAAATGCAATGAACTTAAGTTGCATTCCATTGGCTGTTTTATTATTCCGAGACATTATAAAGTGCTCTTTTGGTATTTAGGGCAAGTTTCACAGCTCCGCTTAGTATTTATTTGCAACATTTTTTTCTTTAAAACACTTATTGAAGTTAATGCTCATTATATATTATTAAAATATTGACTAGTTTATTTATATATCTTTGTCTTGATCCATTTATTTCTGGTAGTGCGGAGTAGTACTCCATAATACTCGCATAGAAGGGTCCACATTACCCGACACTTTTGAAAATGACCAATCTTGCAACTCTTTTAAACTTTTGCAAATATTTTTTTTTGTTTATGAAAAATTAAGCAAAGTAAAAGTTGAAAACAACATTCCAATGAATAAAAACAATAGCCCCTCTTAACAAAATAAGTTTCTATTTCAGAAATATTTCTGAAAACAAGAAGGATACTCCACATTAACCGAAGCAACTCTATATCTGTTGGTCAAATTTCATTCCAATTTATTTATTCTTTTTTTAGAATGAAATCTTTGTTGTGAAATAAAACATTGACCTTGTTTTTTCACGAAAACAAATAATGAAATTTAATTTCTGCGATGACAATAAATGTAATAGATTTAAAAAAAACGTAGCGCACTGGGAAATGTGGAGATCTTATTGTTTTTTGGTAACGTTTCACAAATGCTGTACATTTTTACGAAAGCTGGCAGTCAACTAATTGTCGACATTGATGCTTGATTATTAGTAAGGCCGACTGAGAACAATACCTTCACCGGTGGTCGCATAATCCAGTCAATAATACTGGGCACTCATTCCGTAACTTTTCAAACGATTATCATCGAAACGATAGACCTCCAAAACTAGCAACTAAGTGCTAAAATTACAGGTTTAAGAGCTAAATTCAGTTTTCAGTTAATTTTCCACAAATATAATGAAAGCTGACGTTTGTCAAAAAAATTCGAGCAGAATATGGCTTATTTTGGTGATCAAAGTTTCAAAAACGATATCGTTTAGACGATCGTTGATATATGGAATCTGCGCCCTGGATAAGTGATGGAATAATATGGACCGATTGTTATCTTTTAGCGATGGCAGAACTTTGGCCATATATATCTATGTACCCTTTTCTTTGACACGTTAGAACTTCTCGGGAAAAAAAAACAAAACTTGCAATCGAGTCGAAAACGGATATACAGTCGGTATTTGGGAAAGCAGAGGTATGTGGTATTTATTTGCATCCAGACTAAAACTAAAATACATGAGGATTATTTTTTTTTTGCAGATGTTGATACACGGAATTGTCTCTAACATTTTCGAATCCTAGACCCGCAACTTTAAAGAAATAATTTGTTACATCCCTGAGTCACTTTCCATGCCAGAAATGTATTACTTAACTCAAAACAATTTTACAAAATACACAGGCAAACACCAGAGGTATGATATTTCGAAAGCCTCTTACTTTAGAAAGACGCGGAAAAATTGGACGAGCTGTAAGTGGTTCATTTTTGTGGTGGATTTCTGTGAGTAAAGTATAACAGAAACCTAGGATTGAACTGAATGCAAATTAAATGGAAAGTGTTGTCTTATTGACAAAAAAAAAAAAATCATTTATATCCCCGCTAACAAAACAAATAAAAGCCAAAACGTAGCAACTTTGATGGTTTTTTGAAAAGGGAGTATATAGTATAGGCAAATATGGGTACATTTTCTTATCCAGTTTTTGTTAAGGTATAAATAAAATGTTTCGACCGACAATTTGAAAAATTAAGTTGTGTATGGTCTTGGCTGGTGGGCGCAGTGGTATAAGTGTGATGGACTGCTGAACGAGGGGTCTCAAATTCGATACTGGGAAAAATACAAATTATATTTTAAGTTTTTTTTTCCACTGCGCCACGTATCGCACACGTCTGCCACACATCCAAGGGTAAAACTGTCATGAAAAAGCTTCTGAATTCGCCATTTGGACTCTGCATAAAATTATAGGTCGCTTTGCTTTCATTCATACCAAAAGTAAAAATCAATACAAAACGAATGATTGTTAGAAGCTAAGCACGGGTACATATGCGTACCTGTTGCATCTATATTTATTTATTTTGCGTGGTCTGGTCCTCCGAATTGCTTTTGTATTTTGTGTCTATTCAGTGTTTTGTATCCTACTTGTGTGTTACTCTCTAGTAAGTAGTAAGTAAATTTCTCTTAATCGCACTGTTATTTTAAAAAAAAAAAAAAAAACCATTTCGCGGGTGAATTATTTAATTGTCACTGCAAAAATGTTCAATTGCTTTTAAGTGCATAGTACTGCCTGTACAAACGTTGCTTGCAGAAATTGTAAAACTCAATTTCATTGGTGAAATTTTTGCGAACAAAGTCTTTAATGTTATCTCCGATTTGTGCCTTCCATGGGTTTTTATTGTGAATGTTTGCGCGCAATCCATCTGTTAAATAAATCGAAGTTAATCTTGAGGGAACCTTTAGAACTTATCACTATTACCGTTGTACACGGATAGGGCTCCGTTAAAAAACCGTGGAACATACTTCTCCAGTACTGTCAGCGTTATATTGGCATCTTCCCATGATCCGACCACAGCATATTCACTTTCAACATTTCTCTTGGCCAATTGAAGCGCTCCTTCGCCATTGAAAGGCCTACAAATATTCGCCAACCACTATATAACATCTCACCATTGAGCGAAACCAAACTTAGACTTACTCGCAAACTGGATCGTGTCCGCAAAAGAACAGGCTTTGCCTCCTATGATCAACGCTTTTGGTTTTAAAACCACCGCCTTGCGTATACAAACATTCCTCTTCGCCCGATATGGCACATTTGGCATAGCTTTTCCTATACCAAGACGACTTGCGGAACCCATTATTTGCCTTGTACATTAAAACCGCGGTCCAAGGTGCCCGCCTGTAGTAAAACCAACTAATGACCCTCTCAACGGGATCTCTTACCAGATTAATGTATATCGGTTTGGGAAAATCGTATTTCGTGAAATTTATGTAATTCTCGTGTCTGGTATATGCGCCTGGCTCGGGTATGCCATCTATTGCCGTGGCCAATTCCAATTGCTGCAGTTCAGTTAGACGTGAGTATATCGGTGTAGAAAATGATGCACGAGTAGCGCTGAAATTGTTGTATTTGCTCAGCAGGCGAAGTAGCTCGATCAGTTGTTCACTGCCTACTTTTGGTACTCGGTTGAAAAAAAGTAGATCACGTTCGGCTTTTCTGGTGTTGTTCAGCTTAAAGGCATCCAATCCATCAAGCTAGATGTAATTTAGATAAATTGCTGATAGAAGTTTGTTCTACAAAAGAGTCCGGTCATGTTTTACAAGCCAATGCAAAGCTGTAGAATAATTCATTACTAAAAGAGAAATGCTTCTACTGAGAACTACCTTGGAAGATTTGGTGCCGTTGGCAAACACTCCAATTTTATGTAAGCGCATAAACTTAGTTGTGAATCGACAGCCTACCTAGAATTCTTAAGCTGCTTCCCCATCCCTAACCTTTTCTGGAATTCGAAGTGAGGTGTACTTATTACTTTCGCTAGTGCCAAATATAGCTGTGGCCTGGTGTCTGTAGTGGTTGAAGTAATTGCTTTGCTTCTGACCCAATCGTCCGAGTTTCGAGCACCCTCGGAGGACATTTATACTCTGCCAACCGAGAATGAAAACGAATGATATTAGAGATTCTTTATAACAACTCAAAAAAGGCTAAGCTTTTTGCATTCATTTTAGGTTAATTTTGTCGGAAAAATTAAAGAGACAATAATCATATTCTGTATCCAAGTTGGAACGTTCCAGTACTCGTGCGCACTAAACACCGAATTTATTTTTAAACGATCATTTTGGTCGTAGTGTACATTTTTTGTAAAAAAAAACAGTGTCAAACAAAATTAAAAAGTCCATAACCCAAAACAAACATTTTGAGTTCAACGTTCAACCCAGCAGCGACTTTTGAGAATTCAGGCCCACCTTCATTTTTTCTTCGAGTCCCAAAACTGATTAATATCTGGAGCTCAGAACTTTCAAATGTGAAAGTGGCAAGTTAATTGGAATACAAGGCGGTCATCTGCTTTATGTAGGGCAGCCAGTTGTAGATGAATCGACTTACCGCTAACTGGGTGGGGTGTTCTGTGGAGAAATAGGTAATCACTCTTGGGATTTGTGACCGCTCTTTTATACAAGGTGGTGCAAAATTAATCACCATATCGGAAGATCTTATAAAACAGACCAGCAATGGAGCGCTATACTCCGCAAGAGCGTGGAAAAATTAATGGATATTGTGAAGGAAGCGTTTCCTGGTCGCGTAATCTCCCGTTTGAGCGATTTGGCATGGTCAGCAAGATTGCCCGATTCAACCACCCAAACCTTCTTTCGCGGGCTTATGCCAATAAGCCTCAGACAATCGCAGCCCTTAAGGAAAATGTTCGACAGGAATGCGAACAGTTATTGCCGGAAATCTTGCGGAAAGTCGTGAAAAATGCGAAAACGGGCTCAAATGTCTATCAGAACTGGCGGCAGCCACTTGACGGATATCATATTTTCCACTTAACGGAAACAATTGCAAAGGTCCAAATAAAGATTTCCATCACTCAAAATATTTTTTTATTTAGTAAAAAAGTAACTAAAAAACAAAATTGGATCGTTCATTTTGCGCCACCCTGTACTTGCTACCGTCGTTTGATTTATCACTTTAGTGAGAAACTTTTTCTGTATTTTAAATGCCCCTATTTCAGCCTGATGATAGAAGTCAGACAGCTGACTGAAGACTGAAGACAGTTGCCAACAAAAGCTAACATTTTAGCGAAAAATTAACTCCTAAGGTCCAAAAGAATAGAAATAACTTCTTAGAGTAGGTAAGTTTAAATTCAGTGAAGACAATCCAAAATTCGGTCAATATTATTATTTTTAAAGGGAATCAGATATTTAAAAAAAAAATTGTATCCACATTTGCAACGCCCCTTTGTCAAAATCCCCCACGTTAAAAGCTTCCAACAGGCAATATTAGACCCAACTTTCGAATTTCAAAACAAAGATTGTCAAAAATGTTCCTCCGTTCTATGGAAGGTGCCACGCCCATTTTATTGAATGCACCGTTGTGCCAATGTTACAATCGACCTACTACTTTTAAAACGATTTTCTTAGAAACCACCGTAAATGTGCCATTGGATTTTACTCTGGTAACGTTGTTTAAAGGGTTTTCCAATAAGAGGTGTTATTGTGAATGACCCGCTATTTGGGTAGCTGTCACTTTTGAAGCTTTTATTCTTTGACATTTGACAAGTAGAAACTACGCCATTACTTAAAATGGAACGATACACGCTTCAACAACGCATTGAAATTATTAAAATTCACTACAAAAATGGTGAAAATCTTGCAGTCACAGTTCGCAAAACTAAAGCATTTTTTGGTCGTCGTGAAACACCTTGTCGGACCGCAATACAGAAATTGGTGGAAAAATTCGAGCAGTTGGGACAAGTTAGTGATGTGAAGAATAAAACCCGTGCACGTCGCTCAAGAACAACTGAGAATATTGCTGCTGTAGCCCAAAGAGTTGAAGAAAACCCAGGTTTGTCCATTCCTCGTCGTTCTTTGGAATTGGGCATTCCACAAACGTCATTACACCGTATTTTGCATTAAGACTTGGGTCTTAAGGCTTATAAAGTTCAGTTAACACAAGAACTCAAGCCGGCCGATCATCAACAACGAAACCATTGATCTTTTACGGGAAAAGTTTCCGGACCGTGTTATCTCTCGAAGAGGTGATCACAATTGGCCACCGAGATCCTGTGATTTAACACCTTGCGACTTCTTTCTTTGGGGCCACGTGAAAGATAAGGTCTACGCCAACAGCCCAGCGTCGATTCAAGACCTCAAAGATAAAATTCGTGAGGCTATCGAGGACATAGGGCAGCCACTTTGCGATTTGGTTATGGAAAATTTCATGAAAAGGATATGGTTTTGTATGCGTGCTCGTGGTGGCCATTTGGCTGATGTTGTTTTTCATTATTAACGGCATACCTTCCTCTTTATTATGAAATAAACATCCGATCACTTATCTCAAAAAATGGCATTTTTCTTTGAATACCAAAATAACACCTCTTATTGGAAAACCCTTTACTATAGTTCTACAAATCAGTTGTTATACAATCGCATATAAGAAGATAAATAAATATTTTAGCTTAAGCAATTCTGAAAAATGGTTGTTAAGAAATCATCAGATGAAACCACTGCCTGAATTTCATGTTTTGCTTCAAAAAATATTTTCAAGCTGGCTTAGTGACTAAACATTTATTTCTTTCTACAACTTTCTAATTTTCCAATCATTCGTCAAAAACAAGCAAACCTGAAGTCACTAAAATTGTTGAGCCTATTTTTTTTTTAACAAATAATATTACGTTTTAATGAAAAGATAATTCGATACAAAAATGAGTGCCTTTAAATTAAGCATTTTTTAGTAATAAAAAGGGGTCGACTCTTTTTTATTACAATTTTGTGAGTTCATACAATTTTTTGAAATCCTCTATAACCCAATAACGACTGGATCAAAGTCCATGAAATTTTCTAAAAAAGTTATGCTCCTTGTGAAATTTCGACAAATGGATTTTTTTTCTTGAATAGGGAGGTAGCGCAAGGGTTTGGCATTTGACAATTTGTTTGCGCCGTGCGTCGATTCTATTTTTGTTTAAAAAATTTAACTGCGTTCCTTTAAAAAAAAGTTGTTTCATAAGTTTAACATTAATTATGTTTAAATAAGAACTCGGTTTATCATGTCTGGCGCTAGCTGACTTTTCAAAAGATTGTGCTTTTGATATTCAGATTCAAAAGTCTCAGACCAGAAGATTGCTACTTCAAGTGAAGGAAATTTTGTGGAATCTTGAATGATTTATTATAAATTTGTAATTCATCAACAGTTTTTGAAAAGTTATTGCACTGTTTGTCGTGGCACTATTTTTATAGAAATTAGAGAACTAAATTGTAAATTCCGAGCCCTGGCTGGTGCTTCCAGGACCTCGGTCTGTAAATGGAAGAAGTTTTCGCCGCTAGTTCGCGAATTATGAATTAGAAATTGCTGATCCTTTTCAAGGCATTTTCAATAAACTCTGAACCAGAAGTTAAAGCAGTTCTCAGCGGATTAATAACTACGTGGTTTATAAAGGACATACCTTTAAACTGGTATACAATTATTTGCATCTTAACATGCCCATCTTTTATGGACAAGAATGACCGTGCCTGCAGAGAGCCCACTATCGCACTATCTTCCAGATCCAGCGGGCAACAAACTTTTATATAACCTGTGTCAGCGTTGCCATAAGTGCAGATTTTAAACTTAGCTGCAGACTTGAAAGTCTGACTTTATAACCACCAGAAATCTGCGTTTCGGATTTTTTCTGCACCCGCAATAATAGGGGTGTTCCTTTACTTTTAAATCTAACGAATTTTTATGAATTTTTCCTCAACGCCGTTCCCTAGCTCGAAGAATTTGTAAAAGAGAACAAAGAGAGAGAGAGCTAAATATTACCCCTCCACTGAATTTTCCGAATTTTCCGAATTTTTACTCAACAAATTTCTTGGTGTAGGATCTGAAATTTGCGGTCTTATTTGACATATTAGTGTATTTTTTTTTGATTTCTTGCGTATGAAAATGGTATCAACAGGCGTGAAAATAAAATTGAATTTTCTCGTTAGATTCTTTTCGAAAGTGGCGACAAAATTCTTCCTCTCTGTGAGGAGTGAGAAAAGACAATCTCCTCCATGTAATTTGAATGCCATGTCGCTTTTTCCTCTTTCGAATGCTTGTTCGATCAGTAGAAATTCTTCCATATACTCGGATTCATGAAGAAGTTCGATTAATTCCGAATCACTTTCATCACAACTAATTTTGTTCGTAAATTAGCAAATTATTCGAGTTTATACAACATCTTAACGACTTTTCGTAGCACTTTTTTTTAATTTTTGAATTATGCATCTGCCATTTGCATAGATTACTACAAAAGCGTTCCCCAACTTTTTCGTAAGTATCTCTCTCTCTGTGAGAGAATTCATCCCCACCACTGCCATTTTGACAGTCTTTCCCATTCTTACTACAAAAGTAAAGAAACAGACCTAAATTTTTCTCTTTTTAAAAAATAATATCTACATTTTTTGCAGCTTTCGCTGTATGCTATAATTTTCGGATTTTTTTTTTTATTGGTACTTAAATGAAAACAAATTCTGAAGTAAGATTTTTCTATAGAAATCTGCATTGCAGATTTGTCCAAACATTTTTATGGCAACACTGCCTGTGATAGTTTTTTATATACTCAAACGGGAGAAGGGTCAAGGAAATGTTCTATAAAAAGGGAAAACTCAAATGAGGCAGTCCCTGACACTTAAAAAAAATAAAATTGGTATCTAAATTTTTATATACTAAAAGCTTTAATTTTTGCATTATTTATTTACAAGCCCGCCTTTAACCTACAAAGTTATTCCACTTCAGGCAGCAACATATAGTCGTCGTCTTCGCCAAAGTTACTGTTTAAAGCAGCATACTGTCGGTATAGTCGTTGTTTGCAAAACTCGTAAAACTCAATTTCCATTGTAAAGTTTGCCCTTAGTATTTGACGAGCTTCAGCGCTAACAGACTTTTTCACTGTATTCTTATTGACAACCGACAATCTGTCTTGTCCCACTGAAAATTGAAATAGACGGCTTTTAGTTTCCCTATAGAGCTAGTAAGATGGCTGACTTACGGTAATAGGCGACTTTAGCATTTTTGAAAAACCTCGGTATGTATCCCTCGAAAACACTAAGCGTTATATTTGGGTCCTCCCATGTACCTACTACGGCGTACTCTTGTTCCACAGTTCGCTTGGCCTGCTGTAGAGCCCCCTCCGAATTGAACGGCCTTAACAAACACATTACGATTAACTTGTTCCATTCAAAAGTATAGCCACACACGAACTTACATACATGTGTCCTTATTTTGGCCGCAGAAAAACAACGTCTGCCGGCGGTGATCTCCAATGGGGTTGCCTATGTCACCCTGATTAAACTGGCAGTAAATGCTCTTAGTTTTAATACACGTTTCGAGGTCCATGTCCATAAATTCTTTGCTTGGTAACGGCGGTGCTTTATCGCCCAATTTTCGTTTAAGATCTTCATAATACCAAGGTGCTCGCAGGTAATAGTGCCAACTGATAATCCTTTCAATTGGATCCCTTACTAGATTAATGTAAATCGGTTTTGGAAGTTTCAATTGTGTAAAATTTAAATAAGCTAAATGCTGACTATACGAATACGGTGGAGCTTGATAATAGATTATATCTGTGGCAAGTTTTTCCTGTTGCAATGGACCTAATAGAACAGTCTCATGAGGCTTGCCTTTATCTCGAGTTGCAATGAAATTATTGATTTTCCCAAGGCGTTTCAGTAGTTCCATTAGCGACTGACTACCCACTTTTGCCACGCGGTTGAACAGAAGTATTTCAATGTCAGCTTTTTTAGTGTTATTCATGTTGTCCGGCTTATTTTGAAGTTTCTTAATCAAATGCTGTAGGATTAATGGGATATGATTTTCTTTATAGTACACGTTTATAATAAACTTGCGAAAAGCATCACGAAAGTCGCTTGTTCCAATTATATGCTTGCGAAGCAAACATGCTCTCTTTGTACAAATGAGGAAGGTAGCTATTTATCCTTTGATTGTCGAAAGCAACGCCGGCAGTTCCAAATTGATAGCAGAAGTTCCTTTTAGTTTATGTTCTATTTGCATGATATGAAAAACGTGGTTTGCAAAGAAGTTTTTAAGCAAGTAAGCGTCGCGAAGCCTTGAGTCGTTTGAATGTTTTTTTTTTAAATACCGTAAAATATGTAATTAAACTATGAAGTTCGCTCCGGAGTGAGATTTTGCTTATAGGTACCAATCACCTTCATAATATTATGCGGAATAGTAAAGATAGTGGGCCTACCTAATAATCATTTTAAATCTTCGCACTAAATATTTTCTAGGTCACGATGGGTAATTTTTGTGGAAAATTTCGCCATTGTGAGTTCGTAAAATCTAGCCTGGATACTAAACATGATTAGTAGTATCGCGCAGTGTCAGTAAGATTTTTCTTATTAAATACGATTTTAATTCTTTTAAATAAAGCTTAGTTTAAGAAGAGCAGTATTTTCAGTACCACTTAAGGTCTTCACATAATGTCGTCGTAAAAAGAACGATTGGAGGGATCCGTCACCTACAAAATACAGTTCTCCATAAAATACGCATTTTAGGTTTTTAGTTTTTTTTTTTTTAAAGACGCACTGAAGTCAATTCACGAAAAAAGAAACAAACTTCAGGTACTAAGCCAAACATACGAGACCACCCCCGTCACATGACCATTTTGGCTGATTTATAAATAAGAGCAGGTATATCGAAAGTGTTACACATTTTAATATATACATTATTTGGCGAACCCTTTAGTTTATATAGTTTTAAATACGAGTACACCCCTTGCCTTGGAACTCGCTCCAAACAAAGAACAAAAAAAAAACAATAAAGATAACAACAGTCCACAAACCAAAACCGCTTAACTCGAGCTAGGACAAAATTAAGTTATAGGAATCTCGTATTCAGCATTTAAATCTACTTCCACTTATTTTTTTATGACCATTAAACAGAAGTTTTTCCAAAAATAAATAAGCTTAGAAACAAATATTCCTGATTTGAAGTGATGATTTGAATCTGCTCTCTTGAAAAGTATGAAAAAAAACTTAGGCGGTTATGACTTGTGGCCACAAAATTATTGTAAACCTGATTTTTTTTATATAAGCAAAGTCTATTCTAATCTAAACAAATTTAAAGTAAAGCATGTCTTTTACAAAGTCAACCCATAACAATTTTTATGACTCCTTCTTTTAGATGATTATTGCCACATTTAGTGTTTGCTTTTACGAGATTAATTTTAAAAATGATTTAGAAGTAAGTCAGTTTTCATAAAAATTTAACTGAATGAATGAGTTGTTCTTTATTAAGTCAAATGCTATTCGGTTTCATTGTTTAATATATAGGTCATTCAATTAACTGAAAAATCATTCGTAAAAAGCGTTACTGGCGCAAGTACGATTGAAATCAGTTTCTTCAAGATTTTCAACTCATCGAAAGAGTTCTCGAGAAGGGAGACTGCATTCTGACTGCAGCATCTCGGCAACAGCAGTATAAACCAGAGCCACGAAGGTATATTGAAAGGCAAAACGAATACCATCAAGTCCTATACACTATTCACGCCGCACAGAAAACCGTGTTTTCGGTGAAAGCTCGTCGATGCGGAAATTAATTCAGTGCATTTAAAAATAATATATGGCCATCAATTAAGTGTGGAAAATGATTTTAAGTTGTCAGTTGTTACTTCTGTTCGGTCAGCTGTTCTGCTGAATTTACTGAATATTGCAAAAGTTGTGTTTGTTTCAACAATCCAACGATTCGAAGTAGTTTTCGTGGTGTTTTCGTGAAAAACCCAGTTTTCGGCTCGGTGTGAATAGGGTAGTAGAATACTCGTAAGTTCAAGTGAATTTATTTTTATTATTTACCTGTACTATTTATTAGCAGGAACTAACCTCGAAAAAACAAGAAATTGAAAGTAAATAAAAAACATATGGCCGGGTTTTGGCATTTAAGTGGATGAGGTCAGTCAAATCCAAAAATATGTTTTGAGGAGACCTTTGATCTTTTGACTGGACAAATTATTTTTACCCGTGACTCTGGACGCGGCTAAAAATATTTGCGCAATCCCGGCGAGTCTCGGTCGTCTGGCGACCCTAATAGTGCTCATCCAAATTATCAGTTGACACATTCGAGTTGATCACTTTAAGAATCGTTTATTAACTTTAGTTGATCTTTTCGAGAAGAAAATCACAATAAGCTCTGTTGAGGGTTTTAGACGCTCACACAAATAACGCTGCCCTTTTAAACCGACATAACTTACAAACTTTCTTCCAATTTTGGTTAAGACACAAGAAATCGCACCTCTCGTTGTAATAATCGCTTTTTTAATAATACATTTTGTGACAATTCGTTTTGACATGTAACCTCGAACACAAACAGTGATGCCAAACAATCAAATCTTAACAAAGTATTGATGACATTTCCATCGATTTGGCCCGAACAGTCTTTGATGCTAGCCCAAAAAGACCATAAGAAAGAGTAACTATGTAGAGTAACAAACCAAACCTCAATCAATCAATGTATCAATCAATGGACTGCATAGCAGACGGCAGTGGCGACGCGCGGCGGTAGTAAGAGAACGTCAAAATGGATGTTTAAGACTAAAGTAGATTATCAGATATATAGGACAACTTTTGATAAATTCTCTAATTTATGAGAGGGAGATAAATAAAAATGGTAACAAAAAAAATCAAACAACGCTTTTGTAGTTAATTGTAGAACCAAGCTTCCTAGTTGACTGTCAAATGCAACCCAGTGCAAAACATTAATAATACAAAATTATTCATTTTAATAATATAAATATTTGTTCAGTCATGAACTAAATAATGGTGAGTTGGTTATTTTATTTTATTCATCGAAAAAATAAAAAAATAAAAAAAGCAAGCACAATATTAAAAGCTTTTTCTCGTTTGAGATCAGTTAAGGCCGGGTTTCACTGACTTTTAATTTATGTTGCTTCAAAAAGTAAGGAATCAAACCTTATGCGATTTAAAATCAGCTCGCTACTTTAATAACGTAGAGTTACTATTCTATAGGATGGAATATACTTTGAGAAAGTGACAATAGAACGAATTGGAAGCGGTCCAAAATATTATATTGAAATGGGAAATGATATACGGAAACAACATAACACTTATATCAATTTAATTCAAAGAAGGTAGTCTAAAAATGTCAAACCAATAGCAGAAAAAAATATGCAGCTCATAATAATCATTAATAATTCTGTTCGAAATTTTAAAGGACGAGTGCTTTTTAAATCATTTTTATTATATAGCAAATTGACACATAAATGCATATAAGGATGGCTCTCACTGGGTTTCGTTAGTACGTCGGCATAGACTCACAAGGGCAGATGGGTAGCAATATACTGTTTATACAGTCTCTGCTTGCAAAACTGATAGAACTCGATTTCGTTTGTCAAGTTTCGGCTTAGTAAATCTCGTACGTCCTTGGTGACAGGAGGTCTCGACGAGTTCTGATTCACCTTGGTAGTCTGATTTTCTGCGGAAAGATACAAGTTCAGTTTTGGTCTGCATAAATCAAACTATGCCCAATACGTACTGTAATAGATCTTGGAAGCGTTTTTAAAAAATCTAGGTATGAATTTCTCTAAAACAGCAAGCGTGACATTAGTGTCCTCCCATGAGCCAACGACAGCGTAATCCTTTTCCACGGTTCTCTTTGCGCGTTGCATGGCATAGTACGAATTGAAGGGTCTACATTTTAGAATAACGACTAAGGGAAAACGCATATAATCAGGAAGGCATATACTCACAGACAAACATTGCTCTCCTGTCCACAGAAAAACAACATTTGACGTCGATGATCTCCCAAAAACTTTCGCGTATCCTGCTCGTATGAGCATTCTGGGTCGTTTGTACGCAAACAGGTGGCAAAGTCTTTCTTCAACCATTGAACAGAGGGCAGGTTGTATTCGGGAAAGTGAGTCTTTCGGTCGGCAATGTACCACGGAGCTCGAATGTAATAAAACCAGCTGACAATTCTCTCGATAGGATCGCGAATCAAATTTATATAGATTGGCTTGGGATAGTCCAAACTGGTGAAGTTTAGGTAGGCAATATGCTTTGAGTATGTGGCCGGCTCCTTAAGTTCCATGATTTCGTCGGCAACTTCAAACTTCTTGTTTCCCAATACCAAAATGGTTTCCAATTCCTTTGGCTTGTCGCGATTTGCTGAAAATCCATTGACCTCGCCAAGGCGTTTCATTAGCTCCATTAGACTTTGACTGCCGACTTTGGGTACCCGATTGAAAAAAAGTATGTCCACTTCCGCGTGACGAGTGTTGTTCAACTTTTCGGCGACAAGCGAATTAATCTGTGTTTAGAAAGAGTTCAGTTCATATGTCAGTGTTTGGTGTGAATTGATTCGAATTGGTCGTCGACTTGCAGCTCAGACGGATATGTTGAACCAGTAACCTTTCCTTAGAAAGTATTTTACAAACAGATAGAAACACAGAGTAACATCCAACAAATAATACGCATTGTGATACTTACCCAGTGGGTGTCTGGAAAATCATTTGCTTGTTTATTCCGATTTGCAAAAAGCACTACACACAAAGTTTACGAAACACACACAGTTACGACAAAATGTGACACATATTGAATGAATGTGGAGTACTCATATTTGAACAAATGCTGAAGAACAGTAGTGGCATATGAGTGATTTTTGACACAAATGACATCTTCTTTCAAATTGTGCTAAGCTTTGCCATTCTTTTAAGGAGATACGTAGGTAGGTTTCCCATCGATTGGATATACTTTTCACTGGCCTAATGGAGATCTTCAAATAGTTCTCAGTTCGTAGAGCAATTTTGTTATAAGTAGTTGAGATAAAAGAAGACACCTCTTCGTTGAAGGAAGACAGGAAATAGAGCGGCATAGATAAGCTTTTCTTAATGGTAATTGTATTGATCGATGATAATGTAAACGAAGCTCGTGATAAAGAGGAATGTAAAGGGGCGAGAATATGGTGACAATTTTTATGTAGTTTTTTTTTTTTTTTTAGTGAAAATAACTTTGTAAGATAGTTTTGTCAGGCGACGCTTAGGGAGAAGAGTGTATAAGCAGTAGAATAAAATGAAATATCAATCACCAGCGAAGAATCGGCTACCAGTGCAACATTTCCACAGATGCTTTAGACCAATGTTTGAATGAGTTCGATGAATTCCCACAATAAAGTGTAATACATAAATGTGAACGGGAATTATTGTACATACCTGGCCCGTACTCTTCAGATACTGGTAAGTTCCATGCAGTGTGTTAATATCATTTGAATGTCCTGCGAAAGAATAAAAGAAGAATGTTATAGTGCGACATGCAACGTTAGGGAATGGTAATGGATAAAGTCGGCGGATCTTTTTAACAATTTTTAAAAGGCACCCTTACAATAGTAAATGTGATCTTGAGTGTGATCTATATGTGGCATATTATGATCCGACCGGTATATGACTGTTTTTAATTTTGCCAAATTTTTTTTTGTATTAGCTTAGCTTTTTTTCGGCCAAAATCAACTTTTTTACTTTTTGACGCACTTAGGGGAGAATGACAAATTATTTTATTCTATGGGTTGACGGCTAATGAATACACGTTTTTCTTGAGCAATGTGGCATAATATGATTCGAACCGTATATATGACTTTTTTGATTTTTTTTCCAAATTTTCCTCTAATGGGACATTTTTCGGCAAAATTAACTTTTTACTTTTTGACACATTCTGAGAAAGTCAATAAAAATATTTGATTTAATGCAGTAGAAGCCTTAAAGTATATGCTGATTTTAAAATATTTGGCGTAGTGATATTCGGACGGGTACATTTTTTTCATAATTTTTTGTTCTTTTCCTTGAAAAACAAAAGAGTTTCAGTGCGAATTGTCGGTTGGGAAAAGCCTTCAAAAGGTATTCTGTTTAGCGAAATTTCAACAGAACCCAGCTTAACCCACGTCCCATTGTTCCCTATGCCTATAGTAATTTTTTCATTTTTAACTTTCTCCATTACGTAGTAAGAGAAAGATATTGTATTCGTACAAAATTTCGAACTCGAGATGTTAATCAATTCTGACATTACGATGATAGGCGAACTCAAAAAAGTGGGTCGCAAAATTCTGTCCGTCTGTCTGTCTGTCTGTATGTCCCGAGGCCTACAGCCTAAGCGGCTGAACGGATTTCGTTCAAACTTCGGATTTAAAGTTTGGCGGTAACCTCAATATTAATGGTACTTCCCATACAAAATTTTCATACCAATTTGATTTGTTCGAAAACGGCTCTAACGATTTCAACAAAAATTGATATTTAAGCTTAAGTAGGTGATGTTAACATAACTGCATACTCAGTATTCCGCTAAAAAATCGAAATTTGAAATTTGGACATATCTCGAAAACGGTCAATACGATTGTAACAAAAATAATATTTCTATAATAATTAATTTCTATGGTAATATGGTCATTTCTAACTTAATGGAAAACTCAGTTTTTCTCTGTATTATCGTAAAATGGATTTTTGAAAAGCATAGTTTTCCCTAGTTTACCTCAAAACGGCAAGATTTTGACCAAAATGCAAGTAAAATGTATGTTTTCAAAATTATTGCGTCCTTAATTTTCAATTCAAATCACTGGAAACGCTCACTTTAAAAACTGTTCATATCTCGAAAACCCCATTTTCGATTTTGATAAAACCCTAAAAACCAAGTAATGTTTACATCCCAAAAAAAAGATTTGCTTAAATGACTTTGAATTTCAGTCAGACTCGCACTAAACGAGAAAGTTTCGTGCGACCCAGTCCAACGTACTCCAATTTACTTTTAAAATCATTCTATACTTTTTAAGTAAAATTTGTTTTTCACGGAAAGAATGCCACATTAAATTAACCTTTAGTATAAAAATCTCGAATTGTTAACATTACTAGGAACATTTTTTATATACATTCATATACATTTAGTGCGTTGATTGATAATCATTGTGATGTTTAACTAAAATTTCAGCAAAAAAAAAAAAATTATAGTTTGAATTTTTGTTGACAGATTCCTGCAATTTCTACGATTTTGCTGTTGTTCCCCTTTTCCCCAGAAAGACTGTATAGACATCGAAATTTTCCCACTATATAAGAAGTCTGCCCATCTCTCCAATTATATGGTTGTTTCTGTCAGCGTTTTAAGTTGCAAAAAACAATCATAAGCGGTTTAAAACTGAAGAGAAGCGCATACCTTTAATTTTTGACGCATCAAAAAAGGGGGATGTCCAGGATGTACGATCCTTTTTGGAGACCAACTGCGCAAAATTGTTAGAAGTTTATTTATAAAAATGTTGTGTTTATAGGCACGTGGTACACATTAGACATAAGATGAATATTACTATACTACATGTATTTTATTTATTTATTTTTATATTTAATTTTATTTGAATAGACTGGTTTTGCACAATTAAGAACCAAGTTCTTTTATTAATATGAAGGGTCTTTCATTAGCGACTTGACAACTTCAAATTTTCAGTATGAACGCACCCTTAAACCGATTACCGAACTGTCAATGTCAAAATATTCACCAAAATCAATATTTTCATCATAGTGAGGTACACGAAGGAACAACGTCGACAAATAATTAAAATTTACTACCGAAATTTTGAGTCGGTGGTCGCAACTTTAAGAGCCTTAAAGCCAATTTTCAGGCGCATTTTTTGGTAAACTTCGTCAATAAGCAAAATATGCGAGGTGAGAACCCTCATGTGCTTCATGAAACAGCACTTCATCCGCAAAAAGTCGCTGTTTGGTGCGGCTTTCATGCCGGTGGAGCAATTGGGCCGTTTTTTTCGTCGATGAAAATGAGCTTCACGTTGCGGTAAATGGTAATCGCTACTGAGACATGTTCGAACGTTATTTCTTTGAGCAATTGCATGAATCGGACATTATTGATATGTGATTCCAACAAGATGGTGCCACAACCACACAGAAAATTAGTTTCAACGTTTTGTAGTTTGCCCTTTATTTAAAAAAGAAGTTGTCAAGTCCTTAACGAAATACCTTTTATGAGAGCTCTTTTATTGGTAAGTAAGATACAGAATACTTCCAGCGAGATATAGAAACATAAAATTCCTTAAACAGACTTGGTATTGAAAACACCGATAATGTCCTAGATATGTATGAGTAAAAAAGCATTAACATTTGTAAAGAGTGTAAAGTTCATTTTACAATTTTTTATTTGATTTCATAATTATTGACTACTAGCTGGACCCGGCACAGCTCAGTTTCGTCTGCAAAATCAACTGTCAGATGTTGACAGCCTCAACGCCACCTATCGTAAAATGCGAATAACTCGATTTTTGGGAATTTTCTTTCTGTCTAAACCTGAAATACAGCAATACGAACAAAACGAAAAAAGAATCATGAAAATCAGCCCAGCGGTTATTCGGTGAAAACGTCATCGAATTTCACTCCCAAGAAAGGAAGATATAAGATGGAAGATTTGTGTCCAGTTTGTTTTAGAGATTTTTAAAATGATTGAGCAGAGAAGCACTGAAACTATGGCAACTTATTCCCAACCTAATAGCGATAAAAAAGAAATATTCTGTAATGTAGCTCAATGTGAACTCATTTGACCTAAACATTCAAGTTACTCATTTAGTGTACCTAATGCCGCAAAATAAAAACAATAATTAAACTCTTATTTTTCTCACCGGCATGGCATTTTTTTGATCCATTTACTCCTTAACTGTGGAACGAAAGCGGACACACGGTGGTAGTGTACTAGATTTATAATGACCACAAAAGGAATCCATACTTACGGTCAGAGCCAGTTGCCGCCACTATATTTGATACCGATTCAAATCTGGTTTTGTCGCGAAAGAAAGTAACTGCACCGGTTGTAGGGTGGAGGACTATTTCGTTTATAGCACAATCTCTTTCGCGTCTTGGAAAAACTTTCATAACAAAAGGCGTTTCCGGGTTGCATGCGTAGCGTATACATATAAATATTATCCGTGCATTCACAGCTGAGTTTAATTAAAAATTCGCTTATGTTTGTCTATTTAATGAGAAAAATTGTTTTTGCCCGGATTAATGCAGCTTGATTAATTGTTTGCAGGAGATTCTGGGAAATGATGTATCTTTTTCAATTTCAGCAAAAGTGAAAGGAGCCGATTGTTCATGCAAACAAATGGCCAGCCAATAGTTGTTGATCTTCGTATCGCTTATGTTTCTTCTCTGCTCTCTGGGCTGGCGCATGCAAGCCGAAGATATGATGCACATCTGCTCGTGGTTACAAGGTAGGTCTTATCTTTTTGAAAGTGCGTAACAAGTGAATGGATGGGGAATAATAACAGCAATTGTTGTTTATCGCCCGCAGTGACTCCTTTTGAATGCAGCTCGGAGCGTGTTCAGAAGAAATCCTATTTACTTTGAACTCGTTGCATAACCGAATTCGATTAACTAACTGTGTGCGAGGAGAATATTAATCACTCGCTGCACTAGATAAACAAACACCAAATCTGATTGAACTCAAAGTGGAGTGGTAAAGGATCTGCCTTGATTTATAGATGATTTTCAAACTACAAAGTTGTAGGCGATTTGAAATACTTTCCACACTAATTTATTTAGAAAATACAACTCACTTGCTTATAGATTTTCGGTATATTGGTCAAAGTTAAGCCAGCCAACTTATATCAGAAGCCCGCACATACCGGCTTCTTCCGCCGAAGTAATCGAGAAAACATTTTAACAGTTTGAACAAGTTCTGCATGATGCGGATCGAAAATCAGTAATCCACCATTGTCCTTATGATGTCATCGGATAATGTTTACATCGCATCTTTTTACTTTCATAGTTACACACTCATAATTATTTAGTATATATTTTTTCTCTTATATTATTTTTTTATACATTTTGTTCAAACGAAGTTATGTTGCGGATGAATAAACATTAGCTCCACGTAACACTGCACACGTGAGCAGCAATAATGAATGCATCACCCCGACCTATATGATGTCTCAAGATGTGCACACTATCATTGTCCTCGCATAATTCGTCAAAGTGAAGGTGAAATCAAATAAACACCTGTCTCGAACTTTCATTCCAACCCTCCAGCCCATCGCGCACCGCCGATGAATTTCGAAAGGCGCCTCATCGTTGGACCGCATTATGAAAGGGGCCTGCTTTTGATTGCCGGTTTACACGCAGGGCTTTGTTGGCTTAAAATGCATACCAGAATAACCGTCACCGATCTACTTTCAACAGAAACTGCAATTTGCTTATAGGTATCATTGGCACGATTGTAGCAAACTAGACCCCGACCTTAATGTTGCCACCCGGCACATTACTCTAATGGCAGTGGTCAGGCTAGCACCAGACTATTGTCTGAAGGTTGATTTATGAAAATAACGTCGATGGAATCCGACGAAAAAGCATGCAATCCAAAGACAAAAGCCCCTGGCACGAAAACACTTCAATCAACTTAATCACTAGCACCGCACCGCACCAGGCGACTATTGGTTGCGGGTACGTTTGCGTTCCCTCGGCTGCCAGCAAGCTCCCGTGCACAGATGACGAGCGGTCTTATTACACGAGTACGTACTTCTTGGGGAGCCAACAAAAAGAAATCGTTCAATCGTGCGGAAATCCATTCGATTCGTTATCGCCTTCCCCTGCAAGATGCCACCCATTGTTGTTAATTCATCAGCCTACACACCTGTCTATCATATTTCCCTTTGTTTCGATTGATTCTAAGTTGCAGCCCATATACGAGTGTATCGCATACGTAGCCGGTTTTTTTTTTTTTTTGTTCCTATTCAATTGGAAGGAGAACGCAGCCATCGTCGGCGTGGTGGCGGATGGATGAAGGCTCCCATTGATGGATACTTGAAGCGTAGCGCTGAGCGATTAGATCTGAACGCAGGCGCTGCTGTAGCCCGAATCTTTTCTTTTTTATCTGTTTTCATTAAATTTGAGTTGATATTAAATGGATGTATATATATTCTGCGCAGAATTTAACGATGCTTGTTTTGTGTGTGTTAAGGGTGTCAAGTACGGGAATAAATCACAATTTCCTTTGTTTGATAGGTTTTGTGTAGTGTAGTGGGTTCTTGCTCCATTATAATGAATTGTTGACCTGGTTTATTGTCTGTGCTTAACGGATACATTATTGAGCGCGCAAAGGAACGTTATGCAAATGACATTTGAGACTATAAAGGAGCAGATTTAAGCCCTTTTGATGTCCTTTGGAGGATAACGTGAACGACTAACAGCGACGGATTAGATTTGGGTTTAAAAAAAATCGACGCCATTTGGTAAAACCTGCGAGTTGATCCTTTGAATGAACTAGAGATGGGGGTAGGTACAACATTCACATGAACGAGAGTAATGTAATTAACCAGGTAATTGGTTGCTTCAAGTTAATTTTCGAGTATTTGTTAAGTTTGACAAGTGAAAAGGCGTATGACGTTTTCGATGGTTTTGGTTGAGTTAACTGTAGTCGGTTGATGGGCATTGTATGCATGAAATGCGCAATAGACGAGGACTGTTTCACTTTAACCCCCAAATGGTACTTGATGACTAAAAAATTATATATTATAAATTACTATAGAAAAGCACACTGGTCCTGGAAATTCCTCTGTTTAACTTTGAAAACAAGTTTATCTGTCATAATATTTCTTGTGATTTTAGAGCGACTCAAATAGATTCAGTTAATTTATCCTTTGGGCACAGAAGACAGAACAGTAGATTCTTATCTTATCTTTGGTACAGCCTGTCTCCACTATATAAGCGAATGCTCTGCCCCTTTTACCTGAAGTTTACGTAACTGTCACGAAAGACTTTCTCAATTCAGCCTTTCGGACTTGCATTTGAGATTCTTCATTAGGTCTATTCGCGTACTTTCCCGAGCCAAAATTCTATCAAACTCAAAAAAATCAAGCGAAAATCTCTCAGAGAACTAAAAATACACTCCATAGAACGTGGATGGACTTCGAGCTACTTTGAGCCACTTACATCTGTGACATCCAATCCATATCACAAATAAAGATATAACTGACCTTTTGGCAACATATAAAAGGTTTTTTGAGAACATTCGACAACCCCTGAATTTTCTTTATTTTCACAGATTTTATTTCTGTGGATTTTGAATTTGCTTCTTGTCAACTTTGTGCAAATGTGACATATATATTTATCAGTACTTGCCGGTTAAAATTCTCTGAACTGTTTCGAGCCATGAGAGGAATCCAGTGATGGAGCTTCACAAAAGCGAAGCCACAGATAGCCTTAAAAAAAGGTGGTAGAAAAGTGGTAGAAAGAAAACTTTACTTGTTGTAGGAAACAAGAATGTACGCATTTTCACTTTCTATGGCTCTTGATATTATTTAAAAATTAAAAGTCTTTGAGATAAACTCATCAGTTTAAAAAAGAACTACAGAAAAAGCGCCATGGATTCAACTCATCATTAAATACAAAAAGTCAAAACATAGCAAAGCACCCTCGCACGAATACAGTCAAATAATTAAATATTAGCGCAGTAAGTGGGGTTCTGGACTGGAAGTTTATGCTGATGCAATTGTCAGAGAAAAATACTGATAGCTGAGTGTGTACGGGTAAAAGTAAGGTAAGTATATAAAGGTACAATTTTCAATTTAATACAATGATGAAAAATAAATATTATTAGCGAATAGCGATGAGTAAAAGGTGGTAGATTTCGAGTTCAGGTTGGTAGAATTTCAGAAAGTGTAAAAAGTGGTAGAAATACCACTTAAGTTGAGAAGTCCCATCACTGAGAGGGACTGCTCGTTACTCGTTACTTTGTTTTTTTTGTTTTTTTTTATTTCTGTCGTTTTTGATGGAAACGTGTATAGACTTGTGCAATTGCGGTTGATTTATAAGTGAAGTAAATATATTTGGCTTTTCCAATAATACTTTCAATACCTGACTGACCTGACTGAAGCTCAATTGCCTGTCGCAATTGTCAATTAAGTACACAAAATAAAAATAAATAGAGTCGATAGTTCATCGACATTTCTCGGAAAATTCCTTACTATTCATTGGGAGATTGAAGTATCTAGTTTAGTAAGTCTGAAAGCTGGCCAACTTGATTGGACTAGATCGGTTACATGAACAGCTTTTTCATTTGACGATTACGAAGGGCTAACCGATGAATATGGTCAAGAAATTCGTGACCAACTACTAAGATGACAGTTCGCAAATGTGGCCAACGTAGATAAAGTACCGTTACCGACCAGTCTAGTTTTGGTTACATCTTATCCAGATCAATGTAGTCGATTTAAGATAACTAGATTTTTGAAAATGACCATTTTAATGACGATTTCTTGTGAAATTGTCTAGTTGTCAGTGACAACTATGTCAGTGAAGCAATTGCCAGTTTAAAAAAAGTCCGACGTTATGCTATTTGTATAATATTTAGTTTATTATCTTAAAGTAAGGAAGATATTTGAGATTCGAAAAAAGGACGATTGTTCGAAAACCTAAAAGCTAGACAGCTGAGAGAAGACTGGGACAAATTTTGCTCCTTTGGGATGTCAACGAGGGACGTAAAACTTGAGAACAAAATTAGCTGAAAAAAGTAGATTGTCACATCCTATCGACAAAGATTAAAAGCTGACTGACAATGGGTGGCTTAACCATAAAAACCACTGGTGTATTAATAGTGCTTAACTTTTTTTTCTATACTTTCCTACAATAAATTTCAAGGTTTTCGCTGTTACTTGCTAGAGTATAATTCTGTATACAGTTGTAATAGAATATTAAGCAAAGTTTTGAATATAAAGAGAGGGCAACAGACCCTCTAACCTATCTTTTATTATGTAAACTAAAAAAAATTGCTATCTTGTATGTTTATTTGAATAATAGAAAACATGAACTGGAAAAAATCTATTGAATAGGAAACCGAATCGAAGTTGCATGAAATAACTGTAAAAAGAGCAACTTCAACCTGGTAGCCAGAATCGGATAGATCACCTTTGTATGATTTTCGTTTTAGTAGCTTTTCAAACAAACCAAAGAAATGAAACGCAACAATTTACAATAATTTGATAGGAGGACATGTCCCGAATGGAAATCAATAAAATAAACTCTTGCACCCAATAAATGCGAATGGGCCCGGAATGTAATTGCAATTGAAAAATGGTTTACTACCAGCTGTGGGAAGCATATTTCGGTTTCCACATTCCTTGTGCCATACAATGGTGAATGGTTATAAGCTTACTGCTGCAATTTCAATGACTGGCAATTGAAATTACGTAAACAGTGATGAAATTCGAAATTTAAATGATTCGCATTTATTCTATGCGGTTGAAATGCAGCAAATTGTTTGTGTTATGTTAAGTCAGCTCTCAGGCATCAAGTATCTTTACATAAATACGAACTATACACATTAAGGCTTTTCCATTGTGATTGTGAAGTGAGTAGTATGATAATGTTAACTGAAACTAAAATGATGGATGAGCGTATATACTAAAGGGTGATTTTTTAGCTGGTTTGTTTTTGGCAACACTGGTTTTGACAGCTGACGTGTGTTTAGTACCTTGTGTCACTGTCAAACAGCTTCAGTTTGGTTTGCAATTTAACCATGGATCGTCTTACAAATGAACAACGCTTGCAAATTATTGAATTTTACTATCAAAATTCGTGCTCGGTTCGAAATGTTCATCGCGCGCTGCTTCCATTTTATGATCGGCATTCTCGACATTCTGAGCAGTCTATTCGGAAGATTGTGACCAAATTTCGCACCAAATTTACTTTGTTGGACATTAAACCACCAACACGTTTACGTACTGTGCGTAGTGAAGAAAATATTGCGGCCGTATCAGCTAGTGTGACAGAAGACCGCGAAATGTCGATTCGGCGCCGTTCCCAGCAGTTAGGCCTTTGTTACAGCACTACGTGGAAAATTTTGCGGAAGGATTTGGGCGTAAAGCCTTTTAAGATACAGCTGGTGCAAGATAGTTCCGATAGCCAGCCGACCTACCACAACGCCGAATTTTTGGTGAATGGGCTCTTGGAAAGCTGGCCGAGGATCCGCTTTTTTATCGAAAAATTGTGTTCAGCGATGAGGCTCATTTTTGGTTGAATGGGTACGTAAATAAGCAAAATTGCCGCATTTGGAGTGAAAATCAGCCAGAAGCATTGCAACAGCTACCAATGCATCCCGAAAAAGCCACTGTTTGGTGCGGTTTATGGGCCGGCGGCATTATTGGGCCATATTTCTTCAAAGATGATGCGAATCGCAGCGTTACTGTCAATGGTGAACGCTACCGAGCGATGATAACAAACTTTTTTTTGCCCGAAATGGAAGTTCTTGACTTGCATGATATGTGGTTTCAACAAGACGGTGCCACATGCCACACAGCACGCGAAACAATGGCGCAATTGCGAGGCGAGTTTGGTGAACAGTTAATTTCACGTTTCGGGCCGGTCAATTGGCCGCCTAGATCGTGCGATTTGACACCATTAGATTATTTTTTGTGGGGGTATGCCAAGGCTAATGTGTATAGGGACAAGCCCGCTTCGATTGACGCACTGGAAGCCAACATCCATGCATTCATTCGTGAGATACCGGCCGATATGTGTGAAAGAGTATGCCAAAATTGGACTCAGCGGATGGGCTACCTGAGACGCAGCCGCGGTCAACATTTGCATGAAATTATCTTTAAACATTAAATTGCAAGGTTCAAACTATCGATTCAAATAAATATTTCATTCATTTTTTCGAATTTTTTGTGTTTTTTCGTTAAAAAAAGTTCTAAGCCTCTTAAAAAATCACCCTTTATAACTGAATGAACGAACGTAAATTGCTGGAAAACGGTTTCGGTTTCGTGAAATGCATGATGAAGAGCTTAGGGTCCTTGTGATGCTTAATATTATATAGCATGAATGCCAGAGAGAACAAATTTGTTCTAATTAATGGAAAAAGCTGTAATAATTGCAGTATTGAGCTTAACATTTGAATTGTTTTGATTTTTTACACGAAACATCTGGACATATTTTCCAAAACAACCACCCGGTTAAAAATATGGTGGTGTTTTTTAATACATCCGAAGTATTACAGGTCTATGCAATTCAAGAAAAATTAGTTTTCAATATTTCCAATTTATCACAGTTTTTCAGTATAATACATTTATATTCAAATTTAATTTTTTTCCATTAAAATGCTCATTTTAATACGAATTTTCTGACCATTTTCTTTAGATTAATATCCAGTAATCTAGCCTAATATTAATATAATATTTTAATCAAGAACTTATTACAATTAAATTTTAGTTCACCTGAAAGATAACATATACTCTCATTGCATTTTAATACGAACTAATAAACTTCAATACATTTGTATTTGGTTTTAATACAGAATCTGAACCAAAGTGATTAGATTTAAATATATCGGTATTACTTTTGAACCCATATATATTATTTTGTCGCTTGGTTAAGAATTTAGCGTTGTTTGAGCGTCCTACTCAATGAAGTGGATGATTTGGATAGAGTTTCTTTAAAAGAAAAATGTTTTTAAAATACAAACAAGTGAAAGTCTTGCTGAAAACGGGGTTAAATTGATATCCAGTGAAAATATTCTTCTTTCAAGTAAGTAACTTAAATTTCAATGTATTCTTACAAGAGGTTATATATTTGCTTTCTTTCTTAAGTTGTGAAGCGCAGAAATGTTTATTTGTTTATTTATTTAAGTCTACCATTTTACAATTTACAGACTATATAATTACATAATTAAAAAAAAAAAAAAACAAAAAAACTCTTAACATAAGAGAAAAAATATTTAATAATAAAAAAAAAATAATAATAATAATAAATAACTAAATATATGTATATATAGTAAAAAAAACTCTTCAAGTGAAGAGAAAAAAAATGAAGTTCAAAAATTTATCGAAAAGAAATAAGGAAAAAAAAAAAACTTCGACTTAGTGTGCAAGAAAAAATATAATCAATTACCCTAAGGGAAAAACTTGTGCTTTTAATAATTACATTCGTAAAATTCTAAGCAAAAGTAAAAAAACCCTATGAGCAATTATAACAATTCATTTAATCTTTTTTTAAATGCAATTCTGTTGATCGAAATGTCAACACTGGAATCCTGGTGGATTTGCTTTTGAAGATAAGGGCGGTCTATAGGTTCGAGTTCATTGCATCAGAAATATAGGTATTACATTCCAAAAAGTAAGTAACTAACTGAATAATTAATAAGATAATTCGGGCATACATGAGTTCACCTTCATTTACATTTCTAGAAAAATATACCTACTAAAGGAAGCACGTCGGCACTCTATAGGACTATTTTCAAAGGGGATAAAAGACTACAGGAATTTGCCTACGCTTGTCAATTTTCGATATGTGTTGTCATATTTAAAACCAATAAAAATTAGTATTAAATTAAAATATTTTCGGTGTTGAAATAACCTATAGATATTTAAATCAAGTCTAAACAAGTATTAAAATATAATAAGATTGTATTATATTTTAATATTTTATGAGTTTATGAAAAGCAAAAGCAGTATTATATTTGAGGTGAAAGTATTATATTTTAGTCGAACACGTGTATTAAAATTATTTAATTTTTCAATATAAATAAGGATTTAATTTAAATAATTTTGCATTGAAACCCATCTTCATCTATATTAAAATTTAATATTTCAGACATATTTTGTAATAGCAGACATTATTTTAAATTATTAAATTATTAGTTAGTTAAATTTGAATACATGCAAAATATTAAATCTTAATATTTTCTCGGCGTTGTCCTATACGCAACACCGAATATATTAAATTTAACTTTAGCTTATAGGACGAATAGACTGGTGGGATGTGATGATCGACAGGCAGTGTTTTTAGCACTCACTCTTCATTTATCCCACGAAGTGTGGTCATTTTTCCCTTTTTTCCCTTTTCACCGTACTCAAATTCCCTTTTAAAAACCCACGATACTTTTTTGCGGCCAAATCCAGTTTTTAAGAGTAAAATTTGTATTACACGGAAAGAAAATCACGGTAAATTAACCTTTAGTATAAAAACCGCTGTTTGTAACACTGCTATGATTATTTTTTGGCACTAGAAAATTTTGATAAAAGACGATTTACATGAGCTGTTTTTTATGGACATAAATCGTGGTGAAATACAGGTGTTTTGATAGAATTTCACCAAAAATTCATAGTTTGAATGTTTTTTGTCAGATTTGTTGAAATTCGTACGATTTGGTGCTTTATCCCACGGAAGGCTTTTCAGACATCGAAATTCCCACAAAAAGGTATAAATCCCACGAAATAACAACACTGTCGACAGGTAGCCTTGCCATCCGTCCGGGTTTTCCCGGACATGTACTCTTTTTTGCCTCTGCGGGGAGCGTCCGGTATTGTTTTAATAAAATGTCCGGGGTTGTCCGGGATTATATTTTCACTTATCTACTTGGCAGCTTGTCTAAATTTATAATTACATCGAAAAATCAGTCGGAGATCACTAAAATCAAATAAACGAACAGAAATAATAATTCAGAAATGCAAATTCGAAACGAACAGAACTTTTGAGACGTCAAAACAATTGTGTTGGATTTGCGCTCTCTTAAAGCAAATGTTTTTAATGTGAAAGTAAACAAATTTGGATTAAAACTATTTTGTTTTATTTTGTCCTAGTTTTGTACACTTTTTCTGATCGTCATTTGTCCAAGAAAGTCCAGGATTTGGAACCCTATGTACTACTTTCATCAAAAACCATCTGGCAACACTATCGACAGGTGACTGAGTTGTATTATGGCGAAATGCAACCAATTTCAGCACAGGGTTGTAAAGATTCCTTATACAGATAACTCTTACCTCGATCGGTGTCTAATTCCAATTTACAATAATTTCATCTGACAGCCATCGTTTTAATTTACCAACTTCTACCAACAATATCCGCAAAATGTTTTAAATCCAGCCTTTCGAAAACGCAATCTTATCAAAGTTTTAAGACGACTTCAAATATGAGTAATTTCTAGGTTTAATTATTAATTAGTGAGCAAAGTGCATACTCGTAAAAGTAATATAAAAGAAAATCCTTCTTCTAAAACCTTCTATAAAGATTACAACCTTCTATGGTTTTGTTTTAAATCTGAAATCTGCTTGGAAAAAGTTATGTAAAATTAATTTTTCGTTGCCCAAATAAAGTAATGACAGAGTTTGAAAAAGTTTGCAATCCTTGGCTCATCTCAAACATAACTGACTCAAATTTTTGATTTTTCGTTGAGGCACTAAAACTACAATCTTTTTAAAACTCAATTTTTCATATATATTTTCTATTTATATGTTCCAGGTCGATTTTGTGTGGCTGCCATTTTCGTCTGGATGACACTTGTCAGTTGGTATTTAACTGTCTTTAAAAGTGATCGGGAACAATTTATTATGGAACAGCTAAGGTAGCAATATGTTGTTGAAATTTTTAAGACTTTTTTTTAAATGGTTTCATTGCAATTTTGTTTGATGTAAGTCGAACCTGCCAACTTTTCAGTGCGTAACGGATAATTTTGAAAATGCTGAAAAAGTTTCCATATTAACCCGCTTGGATTCGGCTGAAAATAGCAGGTCGCTTCCCTTGTCTCAAAAATAACACGATTTATGATGCTCGATTTATTTATTTCTTACTTCAAGGAAAATCGGCCAAACAAACTAGTTTCAATTTCAATCTGTAATCCAAAGCGTGTCGTCGGAAGTGCACTCCTTCAAAAGAAACTCTTGCAATGAATATGAATTATTTACTCGATTTACAACGCCAGTTATTATTACGGAACGGATCAGGAAACCGATGGTTGTTGCGCTTAATTGAGCTAAACAGATCAAAAACTATTACTACGGCCATTACCATCAAACTTCAATTGACACTGCAGATTATGGCTTCGACGCGTTTCATTGTATTGTGGCAATTATTTGGTTTAGTTCACAACTGACACGTTTTCGACACGGTCTTGCTTTCATGCCATAGGCAGGTACTTTGCATCGTGCTAAGAAAGTGGAAAATATTCGCAGAGAAATATCAACTTGCTTTCACACTGTACCTCCTCGGTCATTAGTTCTAGATGCAGACTGTTCCATTTGGTGACAGCGAAAGACAGCTAGATCCAAAGAACAACAACCTTTTCTTATACTTAGCTCTGTGCAATTACTGTCATTAGTAAGACTTTCACAGATAGAAAAAAATAGAATCCATCTCCAAGCTATAATCGATTTTCAGACGGACCCGACCAACCATGAAATTCAATTGAAACGTTCAGTCAAGCGAAGAGCCGTTGGTATTCCCGGGGCTACGGCCAAGTACAAAGATATCTATTCCTCTGGTTCACTCTAATTGTTTACAGTTATTTGTGGTCTATGAAGACGCCATTGTAGCCTCAAAGTGGCTTAGCTTTTATTTTCCCTTTAACACCTTCGCGAAAATACACCTCCAGATATATTTGCTGAATGATTAAGATACTCATTAACGAGCATGTGATGAAAATACGAACACTGTACGTACAGCCGTACACTACATAATGAATTCCATTATATTGCCATTTTCGCATTGCCAAGATCATGACGCTGGTAAGTGATCTTGACAATGCACGTACTTCTGAGATTCATTTGCACTGAAGATGCGCAGTCACACTGCAAACATCTCACACATCGCGCCGTGTTTTCATTTTGAGTTTCCATTCATGACACAAGCAGGCTTGTGTTGTGCAGCTTGCAGCAGCTATATACCTTAGAGACTGCAGATCCATTCATCCAAACCGAAGCCAATGGGTCTTGTGCAAGTGCTGGGTTAATGGCTTGTAGTTGTATTGCTGTACAATTTTGCAGGTCGACTAGCGTTGCTTTTTGTTACTTTGGGTAAATTGGCTTTAGTATCCATCTGCTCGTGAGTCGTGACCTGAATGGATGGATCGTCGGCGAAGCAGATGGCTCTTTGCGACTCGGAGATGTTCCACTCATGAGGTTATGGTATTACACAACATTGAACTTGGACTTGAAAAATACAAATCTGCTGCTGCAATACCACACAAGGCCTCTGAAGAGTACAGTTTTTACTTAGCGGTTTGTTTTTATATCATTGTCATTATAAGAGCATTATTCATGCATAGGTTATGGTGATCCAGATTGAGTAATTTTTAGTAACAGGAGGTATAGGTATACAAAAAAAAAAAAAACAGAAATGCAGTTGTACTGTGATGATTATATTGTGTCCTCTTTGATCTGTACTGAAGACGGCATTTTTTTCGAAATCATTGCTGCTGAGGCGTTTCATCATCACACTATTATATAAAGAGGTAATGTGTGTTTGTTAGAGGTAATTTCCGGAACTACTTAACCGATTTTAAAAATTCTTTCACTAATAGAAAGCAACGGGATAAAGTTTTGCGATAGGCCACTTTATTTTTTGGATTTTCCATTTTCCATTTATTTTTTGCACTATGTGAATGAAACACTGCGAAGCAGCTTACGTGGTAAAAGCTGTACCTATTCCAATGAAATCATTTTAAAATTTTACTTTGCTTCATTCAACTTGCCATTATATTCATAAAAAAAGCTTAAAAAGGTATTTTGGTAATACTTCTCCGAATATTGAGATATTCAGCTTTCTGCTCCATCTATTGAAAGCATTTCAGGTATGTACAGGCACACACGACATCACGCCACAACTCTACGCTGTTTGTTTCGGTAGTCGTATGGTTTTGCTGTGCGGAAACGCGGGATAATTGGGGAGCGCTGGAGCTGACGGTCTATTAATACTTAGTTTGTTAGTTTACGAACATGATAATAGACATACCAAATATGGACTGCTAGTGAATTGTCCTTTTTAATACACTACTTCGAAAAAATATGTTCCAATTTAAAAAAGGGTCGTTTCCATGGAAACATGTAAACAAAAGAACGACTTCATTCATAGTAAAGTGTAAACAAAATAGCGCCATCTATTCAAAAGATGCAGGGCTACAAAGAGTGATTTCAAATTAATTTTGTAATTTTTATTATTCTGAAAACTTATATAATAAGTCAATGCCAAATATCGTTTGGGCACTAACGGTCTATTTTATATAGTTTTTGGCACGAACAAACCTGAGACGCAAACAAAATTGTGCCCAGTGTTGCCAGTATATATCTGGCGCTAGTGCACCGTTCTAAGAATTTTCAACGTTTTTTTTGTCCTCTTGGTGCCCGAATTGTCAGATCCAACGAAGAATAAAAAGTAATAAAAGTCAAAGAAAAAAGCAGAATTAATTAGACTCCTAGCATTTGCAAGAACTTTTTTTCAATGTTTTTGTTTTGTGATAATTACTATCACCGTTGTAAACTAATTAAAATACACCAACTAAGTTGGTTGAATAATACGGATATAGAGGGAAATTTACTTGAATAAGCGGCAAGGTTACCGAACAAAAGACATTACATTTCAAGAGAAATGACACAAATAAATTGAAATTTACTTGAATAAGCGGCAAGGTTACCGAACAAAAGACATTACATTTCAAGAGAAATGATACAAATAAATTGAACTGGTTATTTAAGGGGTTACTTGCCATCAGTGAAAGAGAAAAAATGTCGGCGTGCAATTGCAGCTCTAAAAAAGGACTAAAATAATTTTGTAGACACTACAAAAACGACAAAGTGGTAAATCAACTTTGTCGGCACTAAAATTAAATTTTGGCCACTGAAATTAATGCTGAAAACACTGTTTTGGTAACTTGTGCCTCGATGAGTCTTGTTTCTTTATTTTTCTTTCTATCATTCAACGGCTAACATATTAATTTTCATATGCGTTCAAGAATATATTTAAAAAAAAAATGCTAAGGATATTTTACAAATTAAAAAAGAAATTATCCAAAGTGTCCGTACCTTTTTTTGTATTTATCATGAGTTTAGTATTTATTTTTTAGTATTTGCCATTCGAAAGGTATGGTGTCAGAGACGTGCGCAAACAAAAAATTGTGGGTATATGACGCCGCTAAAATTAAGTTAACAATTTCCAATACAAAATGCTTATCAGTTGAATTAAACCATTTTGGTGACTTTCAATATGTCGCCGCCATTTTGCCATGGCAAACGTATTCGTTTTTCGATTGAAACCTATTTTTGAAGGAATGCAATTTGCCTTCCCCTAAACGTCAGCGACAGTACGTATAACGTATTCAGGGGCATAATATCTGCGAGCTGTTGACAACCACTTTTGATATTACTGTGAAAATAATTTTTTCGGCAAATATTTTGTTCTTTATATTAAAACTAGCTGTACCCACCCGGCTTCGCCCGTGTAAAATGTGGTTTCAGAACAGTTGATGGAAACAAAATTAAGAAATTTGCTATCTTGTTGGGGACAAATTTTTTTGGCTGTTTTGTTTCTATCGACTAAGATAGTGATATTTGCTGCATTACTTAGCCTGGAGCACTTTACATATAACTGCCCGTGCTTGAAGCAATTCTTGCTTAAATCAACTCCCGCATTTCTTAAAGTTTGATCCTGTTACTTATGGATTGTCATTTCAAAACAAACATTAATAGGCAATCGAATCGGTTTAAACTGAAATGAATAATTACTGTGAATTATTTGTATTCTTGGTATAAACACCGCATCTCCTTTACCACACCCAGTTAAAATTAAAGCCTCATGTCAAGCATTATGTTGCTTATGTTATGGGAACTCCAACTTTTAATACCATTTTATGAGCATTGAGGCCATGGGCTGTTAAAAACGCTATTTAAAAACTCTACTCTATAAAAAACGAAATGGGTAATTACCCACGATCTGGTATCACTGAAAGCTATACCTATCTGATATTTCTTTCATAGAAGTTTTCTTTTTTTGTAAGCAAAACAGAGGTAAACATATTTTTCCTACATATTTGACATTTCTTTTATGGTTTTTTTTTTCTTAGCAAACCACACAGCATACTGCCTCTGTCTGTCTCCCTCTCCGCCACAGGAATAAAATAAGGTTAAAAGAGATGTGAATATATTGCGCGGTTAGTGTGTTTGATTTGGGAATGAAATGCATATCCACCCACCCAGGTGAAAATAGTACAAATGTTTCAAATTTTGCCTACTTATTTAAAAACTTTTTAAGTTATTGAATTCATGGATATCCTAAAATGTAGCCGCAGATGTCCCCTATAAGCTGGTGTTTACTATATTTAAATGCTCCCAATATTTTCGAACGGAAAGCGTGACAAAGAAAAAAGCGAAACCAAACGATAAAATAAATTACTCTTGTCAATTTTTTTCCGGAATTTATAGCGATATAGAGTTGAAACAAAGTGGATATTGTGGGCCTATTTATCCTCTATAGGACTGAGAAAAATGCATCAGAATATATTCAGCAGTTTCTAAGATTTTTGCATTTAAAGACATGCAGTCAAATTCAATCTTAGTCGAACAGAACTACACCAATTTTATTTATATGATGATATCGGTCTAACGTACCCTACTTCCAATCATAGACACCAGCGTTACTAAAATATCCCAGTCAAAAATAAAAACATCAGAAAACAGAAAATCCTGCTACACTTTGCCTTGTACTCACAAATCTTGTTAAGTGTAAGATCTTATAAAATAGTACTGTAGACGCTTTTAACTCTTTAACCATAGCTTGTTCTCAGATCTTTACCTACCTACTTAATAAAATAAGAAAGAACCAACCAAACTTTTGATTAACGGGAAAGATTCGTTCGACCCATCCGTGCACTTCATTTTTTTTTGTTCCGAGATAAAAAATGCCCTTCTGCGTTCTTTTAGCTTTTTTTGAAAGGCAAATTGCCCAAAAATGGGTAATTACCCACGATCTGGGATCACTGATAGCTATACCTGTTTGACATTTCCCTTATGGTTTTTTTTTTCTTAGCAAACCAAACAGCATACTGCCTCTGTCTGTCTCCCTCTCCGCCACAGGAATAAAATAAGGTTAAAAGAGATGTGAATATATTGCGCGGTTAGTGTGTTTGATTTGGGAATGAAATGCATATCCACCCACCCAGGTGAAAATAGTACAAATGTTTCAAATTTTGCCTACTTATTTAAAAACTTTTTAAGTTATTGAATTCATGGATATCCTAAAATGTAGCCGCAGATGTCCCCTATAAGCTGGTGTTTACTATATTTAAATGCTCCCAGTATTTTCGAACGGAAAGCGTGACAAAGAAAAAAGCGAAATCAAACGATAAAATAAATTACTCTTGTCAAATTTTTTCCGGAATTTGTAAAGATATAGAGTTGAAACAAAGTGGATATTGTGGGCCTATTAATTTATCCTCTATAGGACTGAGAAAAATGCATCAGAATATATTCAGCAGTTTCTAAGATTTTTGCATTTAAAGACATGCAGTCAAATTCAATCTTAGTCGAACAGAACTACACCAATTTTATTTATATGATGATTTTATTTATATGATGATATCGGTCTAACGTACCCTACTTCCAATTATAGACACCAGCGTTACTAATATATTCCAGTCAAAAATAAAAACATCAGAAAACAGAAAATCTTGCTACACTTTGCCTTGTACTCACAAATCTTGTTAAGTGTAAGATCTTATAAAATAGTACTGTAGACGCTTTTAACTCTTTAACCATAGCTTGTTCTCAGATCTTTACCTACCTACTTAATAAAATAAGAAAAGAACCAACCAAACTTTTGATTAACGGGAAAGATTCGTTCGACCGTGCACTTCATTTTTTTTTTGTTCCGAGATAAAAAATGCCCTTCTGCGTTCTTTTAGCTTTTTTTGAAAGGCAAATTGCCCAAAAATGGGTAATTACCCACGATCTGGGATCACTGATAGCTATACCTGTTTGACATTTCTCTTATGGTTTTTTCTTTCTTAGCAAACCAAACAGCATACTGCCCTTGTCTGTCTCCCTCTCCGCTACAGGAATGAAATAAAGTTAAAAGAGATGTCAATATATTGCGCGGTTAGTGTGTTTGATTTGAGAATGAAGTGCATATCCACTCACCCAGGTGAAAATCGTAGAAATGTTTCAAATTTTGCCTATTTATTTAAAAACCTTTTAAGTTATCGAGTTAATGGATATCCTAAAATGTAGCCGCAGATGTCCCCTATAAGCTGGTGTTTACTATATTTAAATGCTCCCAGTATTTTCGAACGGAAAGCGTGACAAAGAAAAAAGCGAAACGAAACGAAAAAATTAATTACTCTTGTCCAATTTTTTCCGGAATTTGTAAAGATATAGAGTTGAAACAAAGTGGATATTGTGGGCCTATTTATCCTCTATAGGACTGAGAAAAATGCATCAGAATATATTCAGCAGTTTCTAAGATTTTTGCATTTAAAGACATGCAGTCAAATTCAATCTTAGTCGAACAGAACTACACCAATTTTATTTATATGATGTAAAAAAAATCATCAGTAAAACTTATTTTCAAAGGGACGTATTTTTTCGATATCTTGATGTCGCTTTTTCGTTTATAAAAAATCCAACTTAAATATGGTTTTTAAGTAGAGCATATGCACTTATAAAAGGTAGAGTCGATTTTTGACCGCAAGCAAAACTAGTATTTGTAATTCGGTGCAATAAAAATTTGTTCTTTTAGTTTTTATGTATAGAAGATTATTGTTGTGCGAGTTTTTTTTTTTTTAATGGTTATGCGAAGAGCAAGGTCTCTCCCAGACGAGAAAAAATAATGTGCGGAGAATTGACTGCCATAATTGAACTGGTTAAATATGTAAATGCTTTAAAGAGTTTAAGTTAGGAAAGTTAAGGTTTTTAAAATACCTTGTTATGTGTAATTCGAACCAAAGTGTTTTCTTAACAAAAATCGTTATCAGCTGGGCAATCAAACAATTATTTTTTCATATAGCTTTGAGGTTGCAAATGACAAAGTCAATCAGCTGGCGCTGACAGATAACAGACAGGTAATTTGCTGTAGGTACTGGCATAAAAGTATTTTTATAACAAATTTATAACGGTGTCAAACATAATTCTTTCAATTTTTGCGAGTACAGAGAAAAAAATTGAAGTGAATTGAGCCGACTTTGCAAAATTGAAAAATAAAAAGAAATTCATTGCCCGACAAAAAAAAAGAGAAGAAAACAAAACAAAAATTGATGCCTTCACTAATGTAAGCTCAACAAATAAATAAATAAATAGTGCAACGGGTCTGCGCAACAGGTCTGCAGGGAACCTAGCCCTAGCTTCTCACAACCATTCGCGAATTTAACATGCAAAACAATAAGAAATTCAGTTACATAGTAGTCGATCACGGATGCGGTCAACCCAAGGTAACATTCACAATTATTTAATTAATTTAATTTAATTCTTTATTTCAATGAAAAAAAAACATTTCCTTGCTTTGTAATTTTTCTTTATTGTTGAAAAACTTATTATTTTGACTAAATTTAACAACTTATATGTTCATTGAAAAATTATGAATTAATGAACTTATTACGGATTTCAGGAAAAATCAGTTCACCCAATATTTTTGTAATTAAGAAACATGAAGAGCAATGTTTTTAAATACAGAATTTATGCAGTTCTGTGTTTACACTGCTAAACACAGGCATGTTATACCCCAGTTAAGAGTTGAACTGCGCCTATGACAGAATTGTACTAACTTCACTTCCCTATGTCAGCAACATAGTATGCGAACTGTGAACTTAGTACTCAGTCACAAATTTCTTGACTAGATACATCGGCTACACCTCCATAAACGTCAACTGAAAAGGCTGTTCATGTGATCGATCTAGGCGAATCATGTCTGCCAGATGTCAAACTTACTAAACTAATTATGGGTACTTGAACGTCCTCAATGTATCAAAGAAACATATCAAAAAGATGGCCGACATTTATTTCCTGGCGAGTGGCGACAGATTTGAATTGTGAAATGGTCATAATTCTGTACGAGTAGTCGTTGAATTCATATTTGAAATATATGATACGTACATTTTTAATACTACAGGGAATTGCATGTATGTGAGATGTGTTTTTTAAGAAGGACTGGCTCAACAATTTCTTTGAAAACTCTTAAGAATTTTGTCGAGCTATTGATATAAACAGTTGAACACAAAAATTCTTAAAGTTGCACTTACCACAAGCACGGAAGTGTAGATCTTGCAATTAAATCGGTCTATGTTACGAGAATTGTAAAAGTATCCGGATTATGTTTTTCTTTTGCTGATTAATTTTTTTTAATGCAGTACCTTCCTAGGATAAGTGAATTTGATTTGGTTGGATGTACCTACCTATGTTCAACTGATGCTGCCCTATGATGTCCGTATATTGTCTTCAACGTACATTCTGCTGGTAATCATGTTAATCTGAGCCCTCGTTAGATGTAGGAGTTGTTTTTTCCTTTTACGGTAATTGTATGGTTTCGCATTTTTTGTCTGCCACCGCATCCATTAATGATGCAAGTTTTTGCAGTCGTACTAAAAGGTGAAATTTGACGCCACGCTCAAATTCTGGGTAGTACGGACGGCTATGTACCTTCGCTGTTTTTATGGTGACTCATGAGCCACTCATGACTGCGGTATGTACCCGTTTGGGTTGAAATATGCTTGAGACCGCCAACATTATGAAATATTGTGCATGCAGCTAATTCGCCTTTAAGTGCCTAGATAAAGGCAGACGGATAATACAAATTAGGAAAGATAACTATCTCCCTAAGGAAACACGAAAAATACAGGTATTTAGTATTTAAAATAAGCTGAGTCTTAATAAAGACATCGTGATGATCAGAAAAAAAGACTACCTAGTTACTATGGGTAAAACGATGTCAATGGTTCAAGGAACCTCCTTAGGCTTTTCTATGTTGTTGTTATTTTGGGCTTATTTGAACAAGCTTTTTGTTTAAAATGCAAATGGAAGTATTTGTTGGCACAAGAAAAAAAAATATTTTTTCATTTCTAGCAATGCGCCCCAGAACTTGGCGCCCTGTGCATTTGCACATCTTGCACATATGGTTGGCCCGGGCTTGCCTCCTGATAACAGAGTGACCTCTGTTTGGATATTGATCCATAGCTTTACAAATACTAAACGAAAACTCAGCAATGATCCCTCAATAGCTCGGGAATATGTCGACGTCATCTACTTGTCCATCTGCTTCAATGGGACTCCCTATATGCAGAAGTGAATTAGGTAGTCTTTGGATATGTCAGCTCAAGAGTTTTTTCTATTCAAGGAGAGCGTTTGCTCAACCCAGATCGACCCAACTCAAAAACCATCATTTCGCCGCTAAAGATCAATACCAATTACAATACATTTCGAAAACGATTCAACAAACACCCTCACTTAACAGAACAAATGTATACATCTACATATTGGAAGTAGACCACATTTAATCGGCCTTTTTATGGTGTTTTTATCGAGAACAAAGTTTGTCTGTGGCATTCATTCTGCAGTGGGTACCTACATCATCTATGAAAAGACACTGCCCAGAAGTCATGCTTTCAACACTAATTAAACATTCCCAATCTCGTGAATAACACTTTTTTGCATTCGGTGTCATTAACTACACGACAGGGAAATCACACAGAGAGAACAAAAAAAATCACAAAACAAAGTTCTACTTACCGGAGTCTCCTCCACTGAGATGGTGTTCTCCTGTTAGACCAAGCGCTGAAAATTCTGAGGGTTGCAGCTTCACTTCCATCTCACGAAGACGTGTATTCAAATTTTTTGTATGCATAAACAGAAAGAACGTACACGAGATTGCAATTAAAGCGATGAGTTCAACGGACCTGAAACAAAACAAAACACACACGCATACGTTCAAAAAGTTACACTTCTACAGAAGGAAAAAAGGAAAAAAACAAAAAATTAAATAAATAATTAAATTTTTAAAAGAACTTGTACACATTCATCAGGACAAGATAAGATGGACAAGAGAGGAAATTTGCATCTTATTTGCCTACAACATCATTACATTAGCAATTGCGCCCCCATTTGGGATCCTCCTCTTATGCGATACCTACAATTGAAATCTTAACTTTAATTTAAGTTAGAAGTGAAAAGCCGACACATTTGTATAATTCTGGGCAGATTACCCAGGGTATTCCAGGTGGAAAACCACTGAGAATGAATGACCCAGTGCGGTAAACATTTCATAAGGAGTAAGTGCTTCTCTTTGAGAGGTAAGCCAGCAACAAGAAATGCAAATGAGATGCAGATATATATAGGTATACCTATATAAATAGATACATATAGCTATGTTTGAAGGCTGAAGCTCTTTTGATGCTTCCTCGAAAGTAATTTAACTTGACGCGGCGCACAGAAAAACAAATAACAGCAATTATTTCAAACTTTTTGAGCCGTCTCACTGATGGATGGGGCTTTTCCTTTTATTATAACCATAGCTTAATCTTGGGAATCTTCTCAGATCTTTCATACGATTTAAACTTGATGATAATGGTTCTAGGTGTCTATAGCGCTTTAAATTAAATCGGATTTCTTTAACATGTATAATTATGAAGAGGGATGCTACATATGGGTGATGAGTCCTTTGAAAAAGATTAAGGAACGGTACAGTTTTACAGAACGAAGCCTGTTGCCATTTGCCTTTCTTAAATGAAAATTTATACTATTTATTGTACTTTCAAAAAGTGTTGCCATTATTTTTGAACTCAAGCAATACATAAAATTCAAAGGAGGCAATGGAGACAACCGTAGTTAGAGTCCTAGCCCTATAACCAATGCCCTCAATCTTTCATTCAAATGGAAGATAGCCTTGGGAAGTGGTCTGCCTAGGCATGGTTACTTTCGTTTAAATTGGATATCGATTTCTCTGTACGGGAATATATTGATTAAATTAATTCAGACTCAGTAACCTACAAAATAGTTTCAAACAATGTTTTTGTGATCTTCTGTTTTAACTTTCTCGAATACGTAACAAGAGAAAGATTTTGTATTCGTAAAAAAATTCGAACTCGTGATGTAAATCATTCAGATGATAGAGGAACTCCAAAAGCGGTTCCCCCAATTCTGTTTGTCTTTCCGTCTGTGTGCCTGTCCTTGTGCTACTGAGGTCTGTAGCTTAAAGGGCTGCCCAGATTTGGTTCAAACTTCGGATTTGGTGTTTGTTGGCCTACAGTTCTGGGCCGTTTTTATCTTCTCAAGGTAACCTCAATATTCATGGTAGTTCCCATATAAAATTTGCATGCCAGTTTGATTTGTTCGAAAACGGCTCAAACGATTTCAACCAAAATTGATATTTGAGCTTAAGTCGGTGAGGTTAACATGACTGCATACTCAGTTTTCCGCTAAAAATATAATAACGGCACTTTTGAAATTTGGATGTATCTCAAAAACGGTTCATACGATTGTAATAAAAACTAATCTCCTCATCTGCTCATGAAAATATCTTGTTTTTGAAAATTTAATTAGTGGGATTGTTGGTGTATATTGACGCCCCGAGATAGCAGAATCCTGTCTCGAAGATGTGAGTTGTATGGTAATATGTATCAGCGTGTGTGTTGTCTTACCCCTCCTTTCTTAAAAGAAATAAAATGAAGAACCCTGAAATTGTTGTATCAAAAGACAATTTTTATCAAGGTTAACCTGATAAGATCCATTCGGTGATAAACGTCACGATTCATCACAACTGTACTCGTAAAAACACTCGCAAAGGAATCGTTGAGAGAAGCCAGGTCTTGGGGAGCTATTGTGCTAGGGTATTGGTTAAAGTGGTTGCCAGCTAACGCCAAAACATTTAGACCATTAGAAAATCCCTTGCGTTATCATCTGGATCATACAATTCGAGTCTCTAATGAAACGTATTAGAAGTCTAGACAAAATCCCAAGGATCATTAAATCTTGTGCTGATGCGGTTTACCAATTATTTTTCAAAAAATCGGTTCCAGTGGACCTTCAAATTTGATTGTACTTTTTTAAGTCGGTCACGTGTCACGTGGTCTTATCTGCAACAGTTTAGGTATTCGTCTGATTTTAAAATACTTCTAAAAAAATAAGTTCAACGTCAAGTTAAACAAATTATTCGTTAAAAATGCATTTCAAAAAGGGAAATCATCCCAGATTCATAACAATACATTGGGCACTGTGCTTATTATACCAGTGTGCAATTGAGTCTCAGTTTTACTAGATGGTAAATATTCTCAGTGCGAACTTGTATTGTGCACTACGTAAAACAAAACTCTCTACAATAACAATAGGCAATCGAAAATATTCGATGCAATCACGTTTTTAATTAACCCCAGAAACGTAAAATTTATATTACCTACTCTGTGTAGTGAGAAACTTTGCTTTTTATATTAGAGAGTGGGAACTAAAATTACAGCGACTCCTCCGTTCGGGATGTTGACGGTTTACGACTTGTATGGTGAAAATTAGAAAGGATATTTCACTTTTTCGATTCACGACATGTTTACTGGTAATAAATCAGTAATGGTAATCTATTTCATCAAAACAGCAACATCAGCAGTAATAATATTACTCGTTAAAGTTGTTTTCTAAATTTGAAATAAATATTTAAAACTCAAAAAATAGAAATGTTTGCATGTGGACTACTATTGCTCTCAAAGTTGAAGTCGAAGCCAAACCACTTGATGATAGTTTAGTTTTTCTTTGGCTTTATCGGGCTACTTGTTTTTGTATATTTTATCTTACTCCAACATTTTCACAACATCATTTTTTCCATTATATTTATAAACTCAGAAAATAATAACAGATTAATTTTAAAACAAAGAATTTTATTTTTATTTAAGATTGAAGTCGGTCATCAGTCTTCAGTAAAAACAAAACAAAACAAAACAAAAAGAAATATTTACGATACCTACTCAAGAATAACAAATTATGCTTTTAATTTGAGAAATCTAACAACGCGATTATTTATCTATATCAGCCCATGTACCTATCTACTTATCTCCACGTACACAATAAACTGGATTTATCGCACTCACACTTCACCCGCTCACATTTGACATTCCATGTCATGGGAAACCAACATTCCATGCTGGGAAACATCTAAAACTTCGATACATTTTATATCAGCACGAATGACCAAAATTTCAGTGAAGAAAAAGAGAAAAAATCGGAAAATACAAAAAATTCCAGAAAATGCAAAAAAAATCATTTGTCATATTTTCTGTTTAAAAAAAATTCTTGCATCACTGATGTAGGTGCACATTTGGGCATGAACATTGATCCAATCAATCCATGGGAATCTATACTCACTTTTCTTTTTCCACATAACAAAATTGTTTTGACTATTTTCTTCTCTCTGATGCGCTCTCGAGACATTTTAAAACGAACATTCAAATGAAGAAAGTGCCGACTGACTTGAATTACTACTCGTGGTCGTGCGTCTGTACATCTAAAACACTGTGCAGCAACCGTGACAGATTGGCTACATTGTTGGAAGACGAATGTACGACCGGCATAAATAGTATCATATCAGCAGCATAACAGAGAAACAAGTGTAATTTTTCAATGAAAAGTATTTTGCTCAACCATTTCGCCAACGTCGAGGGACTTGGCAAATATGGTTTTCTTTCTGCAGTACTACTGGTATAAGCTTTTATCTTTCCAACTTTTCCGAGATTCATCAGGTGCGCAAAAAATTCATCTGCTGAATCGTTTTCTATTTTCCGTTTCAACTGCGTTTCTTCTTGAGGATTTGTTATTATAAAACTACATTTATATCTCGATGTCAAAACCCATATAAGAATTGGGAGAGCAGAAAAAAAAAAAAAATGTCCGGCAGGAGGATAGAACTTTTAGAAATTCAAGAAAATTTCTTACTCAAAGTATGTAGGTATTTTTTGTATGGATTAGTGCACTCATATATCATGTTCAGAGACGTTAGGGGATTCATAATTCTCCGGTTGCTCATTTAGGAGGAAAACTTACGCCAATTTCATTTTTACTTGACAGAATTTCAATCGAAATGAATGAATGCATAGCAAAAGTTTCCTAAGAAAGTTAAGTCCAGCTGAAACAATATCAAGTATTGTGTAGATTTTTTGAATTAATTTGTTCTCATAGTTCGAAGTTTGTATCCTTATAGGTACTTTCTCCGGGCAAAATTTTTTATGGAAAAATGTAACTCTGTGTTGAATAATTTCAGCTATCAGCAATGATTAATAGGCGCTTTCTTCAAATAAATTTGAAGAAGACCGAAGCTACTTGCGGCCACGTCAAAACTTTACAACGAGGAGAATCTTCAAGATCTTCAAGAATACGGATGTTATACATTTTCTGAATTCGTGTATGTTTTTATCAAAGAAGGTAGTAAACTTAAGTTTGAAGAATGAAATAATTTGGGCAATTTTAAGAAAAATGTATGATGCATTTTATATTGAGCGAGTATTTATCCGAGCTGTAGAAGAAGAATGTGCTTCAAGTTTACAACGAACGAGATACCTGGCTTTAGCGACAAATTAAATACTTTGATTGTAGAAAAGCGAAAAACATAAAAACGCTGGACCCACTATCTTCGATCGATAGAATCTCATTAGCATGAGGTGGTCATCCGCAAAAGCAAAAAGCCAAGAAGGCACAAGTGAAGTGACCCGCCAGAACTTGTTCCCAAAAGGAGTACAAGTTTGTAAATGTTTCTCTTGCATGGCATATACGAGAACTTATTTTTTAACTTCACTCCTCAAGTGAATTTAAAAAAAAAAACTTTTGTATAGTAGTAGATCTAACTAAACCTAATTATCAGACAAACCCATTTCATCTTCAGATTAGATATCCATCTGAGAATATACCAATACCGAAGTACAGTCAGCTGTGGAGTACCTCAAGGCTGTCGACTGAGGCCTTTTCTTTTTCTGGTATTAAAGGCGCACATTTTTCTTCAACCCGGAGTCGGACATTCTGAAGTTAAATATTTTGACTGGCATTGTGGTATGCTTCACGGTTGAACATAACTTTAGATAGGTATGCAGAACAGGAAGGCAGTTATTGTTGCACTTTCGTAATCTATGACCAACACGGCAGAACTAAAAAAATGTCTGAATCCAACGAGGGATGGTGGTTGGGTGCTAGTTTACTAGTAAAGTAGTCAGTGCTTGGGCCTGGGCACAAGTTTATTTTTTGCTACAGTTACCGACCAAAGAAACCTGTAAACGGATATAGAAAATTCTCAGTCTTAATATTCAATTCCCCACAAATATAAGCTCCGCATTTCCTCAGGCCCTTAGTAATATTCATAAGCCTTTGACATAATTTTTGACTGAAAAGCGTTCGCGTTCGCGTTCTCTTTACTTTAGAATTAATTTTGACGAGCATTGTTTTTTTTTCTGTTTAAGTATTCCATCTTTATAATTAAGCTATGTAGCATATCTCTACAAGTATGCAACAATTTCGTACTCCGACCCTCGCTGATACGAACGACTTGGACTCCTTCTAGAAACGTCCAAAGATAACACTACTCTACCATCTTCCACGTGCAAAAGAAGATTTTTTTTTCCTAAAATGATTACCTATACCAAAAAAACAAGAATTATTTTCTATAACAAAGATGCCTCAAAGCATAAATTTCACCTAAAGCAGAAAAAAAATATCCTCTCATTAGGGGACCATTCATCTTCAGCAAAGTGAGAGCAATAACATGAAGCCAGCAACTCAAACACCCCGAAGCAATTTATCTAATAAAAATCTTTTCTTATATCGTAGAGGGTTTTAGTCTGGTTTACAATGTTCTTCACCTTTGCAGAATACCCTAGGGCAAGCAACACGATGCCAAATACTTTAACCATCACAAACGCCGCACCTCGCCAATGGCTATTACTTAACACGGATGATGACCCTTCAAGAGGTCTATCAATACAATAAGAAAGCCGGTTATTTGTTTTCCATTGTGCTGCGCGAAATTATGTAAAATTCACGTTAATGAAATTTACAATTTATATTGACCGGGGTCAATGGCCAGTGAATAGTTCTTCGTGTTAACGATCTTTTGATGGAGGAAAATCTTAGTTCATAATTATTGCCACTCCAACTGCTTCGAGCAAGATATTCATTTTAATAATTGATCGAATGTTAGATGAAACCAATTGGCTTGCACACTCATTCCGCACGGCCAATTGCATCACTTTCGGTTTTGTCCATCGTCGACTTGGTCAGTTTTGAATCGAAAATATTATTTTGAGTTCTAATTTTGAGTAAGATCGAAAGTTCGATAACTTGAGATTTTTTTTATGCCAGCAATTAGGTTTTACTGCCGCTCTCTGTGTTGGTGAAATAATTAAAAAAAAACATAACCTCAGAAGTGCGTTAACAAATTCCTAAATTGATTTAATGTTAAAGACGGTAGATGGTGCCTTTTATTTTAATGCCGTACTAGTTCCATGATAATAAAATAAACCCAAATAATGGGCCACTGCCACAAGTTGAGCCTAGTTTGTAACCGAATCATTAACCGAGTCTGCTAAAATGTTCGATAATGACCTGGAAATGCTTTTAATTGTGTAGGAAAGCGCAACATGCTGTACCCTGTGCCTTTGCTGTGGTTGCATTATATACGAGTTCATACGTCCGTAACAAGAGATATCGATTTAGGAAGTATGAACTAATCGTAATGATGTGTGATAGTCTATACTTGTACCTATATATTACATGTTCATTGCGTTGGGTTATGCATTTTGAAAATTATTTGCATATAATTGGGGTATGTTCGTAAATTTTGCTGATGCAATATACTTGTTTTTGATCATGTATATCTTGAATCTGTCCGGTAGGGAAATATTATCTTTCAGCATATACAATCCACGAATGTTGGCTCATTTAAATAGATTTAAATATGAATGTTCAACAAATTACCGAGAATTTTGGTAAGCGTTTCATTGGACTGGTAGAAGCCTAAATTATTATTTACCGAAGCACCCTTTTGCTATTGATGCATAACTTTGCAACTGCTAAAATATCATAGGCGCAGTGATGCCAGACTTTTCGGACTCACTTATCCATGATGATAATTAAAAATGCCGAAAATATTCATACAAAAAAAATTATAATACATATAAAAAGCACAAAAATTAATAAAAAAAAAACAGTATTCTCTTTTTATTGAATTGGAAGGGTTTTTCTTCAGATTCAGTATTTGAAATACCAATTCTTTGTGAGATATAAAAATGTCCTTTCTTCGCCCTTTGAGCTTGTTTTGAAATGCAAAATGCCCACGAAATGGGTAATTATCCTCGATCTGGCATCACTGCGAGGAGCGTTGAACAGCTTGATTACACTTAATCAATTTAAATGCACCTACTAGTCTCGCTTGACCTACCTTTTATAAGTATTATGTAAAACTAAAAAACGTACCAACATTTTCGATATTTATGTTTTTTTTTTTTTTTTGTAAACGAAACAGCGACATCTAGCTATCGAAGTAAGTCCCTTTGAAAAAAATAGTCTTACTCATGATTTACATTTTAATACATTTAGAGCAAAAAATGTGTGTCGAAAAATGTTCGTTTTCAGTGACCTCATTGAAACGAAAGTGGTTGGTCAGCACTTCGCAGATATTTGCACCTGAATCCAAATTATACAATTCCAAAATTTTAGGGTTAGGCATATTGCATTCCTTTTTGGGTTCTAACCTAAGATGGTTAATTTTAAGTACTATGGTATTATAGCGGCTACAAATTGAATTCCACCAAAATGCTTTCAATTAACTGACAAACATTTGGTATGGGAAATTCTTAGCTTGAAGATTTTTTGTTTGATCACACCTATGGCACAGTACCTTACAAATGATAAAAGTTGCATTTTATGTACTCATTTCATAATAAATACTAAAAAAGTCTACCGAAACTTTGAATGTTCAGGTTCACGTATTAATAATTTTATTTGATGATGAGGAATATTGAAAATAATTTCTACAGGGTTGGTAGGTATCGGAAGGAAGCTCATTTCCGATAATAAAAAAGAAGTGGTGCTCTTTTGCAGGCAATGCGATAACGAGGGAACCGAACACTCCGCATTGCAATGAAGCAAAACCATACTTATGGATACAGTACGCAGAGAATATTTCTTTAAATGCTTTCACTTTGTCGGGGCAATGAAGGTTGTTCAACAGTTTTGAATATTTTATGGAAATAGTGGCCCGAAGTCGCCAATGTTGTAAAAAGGGGCGAAAACAGAGAATTTTTGAAAAGTCTTCGCCGAGGGACCTTAGGTGAAAAAAGTGGCCAAATGGCGACTTACGTCGACCATCGGTAACGCTGCATAGATGTCACATACACCACTTAGGCATTAGGAAAGATTAATAATATAGCTATCTCTGTAAATTGATAAGGTAGTCGACTAAAGAGCGATTTTCGATAACAGCCAATTTTTGAAGGTTCCTGCCTTGTTGGTAAGAAAGTTTTAAGGGCTTTGCTATTTAAAAAACGCTTACTTTTACTGTTTTTTTCTTTTTTCTTTTTTTGAACTCACGAACCGATAGTAGAGTTTACTTCAAAAATTATTATGTTAAGTAGGGTTGTGAGATCACCACAAAGTAAAGAATTTAAGTATGGTCTCAATATTATTTAAGAAACCAACCTCATCTAAGTTATTAAAGAAGTGCTTTCTTCTACTCAAAGCAATTGCTTGACATTCACAGAAAAGGTGTTCAAGGTCGTCCTCACAGTAGCTAAATCTAGTCTGATGACATGCTTCCTCAGAAGACACTGCCCCGAGAGTACTCTTAACTTTGTTTGTGCCTTTGAAACCCTGCGTCTTTCTAGTTTCTAGTTGTGACCATCTTGCAGCAGCTTTATTGAAATTTTTTTTTTTTTTTTTAAAACAACCCTTTTAGCAACGGCCATTGGTGGTCTTATACCCTAAATGCCGTGTTCTTGGCGTAGTCTTCCACCAGACAAGAACCCCATATATAAATTTCGTGGTCCCGCTATCATACAGCCTGTACATAATTGACGGCCTCAAGCTCTATTTTATCCTGCTGTCGCCTTACAAATGAAGAAAGCATTGGGAGCATTGCGAACGTTAAGTTTCAAATTTAGATTATTGTCCATGTCCAGTACCGTACCCACTACCAAGTAAAGTTTATTAGAGAAGTAAGAATAACGGGACATGATTGTTTCGCGGTTCTTAAAAATTACATTTCTACCCCTTTTGTGAAGGCAGGAATATTAAAGGTATGCACTTCTCTTAAGGTTCATAACTCGATAACAGCTTTAAATAAAATAAAATTTGACTGAATTCTTGACCCGTTTTCGGAGCAGCAAGAGTTCTTTTTGGGACTTACTTAAAACTTAACATTCATTTTTTATAAAAACATATCTCAAAATTTTTGTCAAAATTTCTTTCCTATAAGGGGTGCAAGATCACATTTTACATTTGGGTGTTCTTTTAGAATTGTGAAAAAAGAATCATTAGTCGTATCCACTTGCCTTACTTAACTAATTTTGCTAAAAAGTTAAGAATGACAGTGTGAAATAAAAAAAAAATGTTTCCCTGCTAAATCCAAGTCCGCACAAAAATAGGGTGCAGTTATTTGATTTATGTTCGTAAAATAATGAATTTTATTAATTTCTGTTCAAGTTGTTAGAGCTGTTTTTTGACATAAGCAAACTATTTAAAACTATCATTAAATATAGGTGCCAACACTGCCCGAATTGGTGTAGTCCTGAGGAGCAGGCGCTACAAGGAAAGGACTTCTTTTTATCGTCGTCAGTTTGGTATTGAAAATGGGCTATGTCGGTCAGGTAGTTCTGGTACCTCCCATACAAAATCAAGATGAGGCCCATGTGTCTCCTTGTCTGTTGTTCAATGTAATTACGTACTACCTCACATGCCTAGAATTTTAAATAACTTGTATGCAGTGGAGGGCATCAAAGCATCAGCCAGGCCGATGCATTTGCAGGCCTAGTAATGAATCTAAGTTAATACATTTTTGATAAATATGTTGGATGGAAGTTTAAAGAGATTTTTTTGGTGATACAGTCAACTCTCGATTATCCGGCATTCTATTAACCGGCAACTCTATTAACCGGGACATTTTTTTTTCAAAAATTTATTAATTTAGAAATCGATTTTCCGGGATTCACTCTATTATCCGTGATCATTTTTTATAAATACTACGTATTTTTTCTATCCACACGTGTAGAAACGTATCTGTAGGTGTTGTCTTTCTTATTATGTTTTTTAGTTTGTTGACTGTTTCAAAGTACAAAATCTTATTACAAATAGCTAAATGGAAAAATATTGTAAAAAGTTGGTTTATTCGTTGATAATATAATTTTCGATTATCCGGGAATTTCGATTTTCCGGTACGAGCTCGGTCCCGAGCACCCCGGTCAATCGAGAGTTGACTGTAACTCAAATTTTGAGTTTTATTTTTTAAAAGCTGATCAAAGTTGGAAAAGAAGTTGTTTCTGTTTCGAAGATGTAGATATGAAGGTACAGGGTCCGCCAAATAACTTTTTTTTTTTTGAAAATGCTATAAAAAAAAACTACTGAATATTTTCTCAAATTTATTTTTTTATTTGAAAGTACAAACCTTCCGGTTAATAATGGAAAATAATTTCATTCAAATGGCTGCCTCGGCTGGCCATGCAGTAGCCTACACGATCGGTCCAATTTTTAAGCACATTATCGATTGTGTGCAGCTGTATTTCACCAATGGCTTCACGAATATTGTCCTTTAAAGCGTCAATTGTCTCTATCTTGTCGGCGTAGCACTTATCTTTTACGGCACCCCACAAATAATAGTCCAACGGTGTCAAATCGCAGCTCCGAGGTGGCCAAACGACATCAGCTCTGCGGCTGATAATGCGATCTTCAAAAACAGGGCGCAAAACATCGAGTGCAGCTTCGGCTGTGTGGCACGTAGCGCCGTCCTGTTGAAACCAAATGTTGCCAATATCCTCCTCTTCAATTTTTGTGAACAAAAATTCGTTCAACATGGCCCGATAACGATCGCCATTGACTGTAACGGCCACTCCTTGCTCATTTTCGAAGAAAAATGGCCCAATTGTGCCTCTGGACCAAATTCCGCAATTTTCTCGGGTGTACGCACTGTTTTTGGCTTTTCACGCTTTGGTTTATCGATGAGGATGCCAGTTTCTTTCACTTTTTTCACAAGATAACGAACATACGGAGCTGACGGTGCTTCTCTTCTTCCAAATTCCGTACGCAATTTTCGCACACATTCTGCAACATTACCATGATTTTCAAAGTAATGTCGCAATATTTCCCAGCGTTGTTCAAGCGTATACACAACCATATTCGTTCAGCGGAAGGATAAAGCTAATTATCTGTCAAATCAGACATGAGCTAAGTGTTACCATTCGCGAAATAAGCACTAGTTGAAAAAAAAAAAAATTTAAATGGCGGACCCTTTATATGCTCTCCTAGCCCCAAGTGCAATTGTGATAACCATTTAAACCATTTAATAAAACTGTCTTTTATACATATTTATCAGCTTTACGTGTGAAATTGTATGATTGCACTTCCACCGACAAACATTCAAATAGTAGCGTTCATGGCAGACATGTGTACAAGCTTTCATCCTAATTATTGGCACATATATTCGATTAATGCGCATCGTCTACAGCTTAGGACATGCTTGAACGTACTTCAGAAACTACATAAAACCTAATTGTAGATCCATCCTCAAGTGTTTCGTATCTCGGTAGCCGTAGTTATAACTTATGTTCATCTACCCAAGCACGTATTCGCTTTAATTATTTTTATTGGCCTAGTTTAGGACCGGGTCGAGAAGTATGCCTATTTTTATGTACACACCCATACACACCTAGCTCCTCTGTACTTGCTGTAGATGTGTGCTATAACGTCAAACTGCTGGCGAAGTTGAATTAGAAATTAATCCCGGACACTAGCGCCATGTGCTGTAATACCTGTTTTTCCAAATCCCTATCAAATAAATGTGATTTATCTTTAACGAGCCGAAACATATTTAAGTGCAAGATTTATGCTAAAGCACAACGTGCAAGCACCGAATGCTTATCATGTCATTATCATGATATATTCCCATCAAATCGATGTTATAGTCATTTGAAAATAACTTATACGGAGTCTGGTGTCTGCACTCAGGCGTCCTGCAGTTGCGCCATTTACACAAAAATTAAATAATAATAATTTTGCAATAAAGAGTGTTCAGCTGATGAGGCAAAATATATGTCCGTAATGTGCACGAGTGAGTGTATTGTCGACTGAAGATATAGGTTCGCAAAAATATACGTGATTCATCACAATTGGTGAAATTTATTGGGGGAGTATTTCCTTCCCGGAAATCCCTTTGTATGTTGCCAACATATACTCGTATTCGTATGCACTATACCCATATTTATGTATGTAACATGGAAAAGGATTTCGGTGGAATGCGACGAAAATTGGAAACACATATGGAAGATTAATGATGTAGTACATGCTTGCGAGAACTACAGCTCAGCTCGTACACGTTACAAAAAAATTTCCGGGTATCAATTAATTTTTTTTTCTCGTTGCTTGTCCTGTGGGTCGTTTGACTGTCGTCCTGCCGCCCCATGATTATTACTTAAGTTGTGATATCAAGAAATGGAATCTGAAATTGTTAATTGAATTATTTGCAGTAATACTCTGAAGATGAGGACGTTGTGGACGTGGATGACAGAAAATATGAGTGCCCCCAGAGAGAGAGCGAGCCAATTAATTATGAGATTGTTGAAATAGTCGGAATGGTTCAGCCCCCCGTACTTTAGTTAACAGAGTGATTGATTTATTCGAGTTTATAGTGTGAATTGTTATGTTAAGTACGGTGTCATTAGTGGGTGACTTCCAGCGTTAACTGATTTCATGAAATTTTAAGTTAACCAACAAAATTTATGTGTCAGATATATATCCAACACGAGCTGAGTGTTTTTAATAGAAAAGCAGTTGCTGGCTTTGTTTGCTTTCTCATGCGACGTGCTGGCTGTGTATCTATAAAGTGACGTCGTAGGTGTGGAAGATGCATTCACCTTAGCAGACTGACACTTTTATTCAGTCACCATGACTCAATGCGAGAGTTGGTTTTATTTTTCGTTCGTTGAAAGTCATGGATAGGTAGCAGCCGCATTAAGGTAATTTTTGTCAATGAACATGAATATTTCGCCGGTAGAAATGATAAAACTGAACGCGCAAGGTTTTGTGTGCTAACTGCTAATGATCACTCATAACATCACTCGAGGCTTTGCGCATTCACAGTCTACCTACCTCTGATGTGTATTATTATGTTCAATTAGTCATGCATCAATTACGGATACATGTAAATAATGATTTTGTGCCAACATAGTTTTGATTAGAGGAGAAATTTGGTAAGTTGCTCTGAAAAGTGTGATTTTTGTGAGCATTTTTATAGACATAAAGCATTCATATTCCAAATACAGGGTGTCGTGTACTTGTTTGCAGTTATTTAAAGTGGAAGTCCTTGGTCATTGCTCGTTATTATCTGACGAGGCTTTTGAACTTTTGAACTTAAAGTAAGGATCATAAATGAATCGGTGATTGCCAAAAAACACAAGTGACATTTATATTTGTTTACAGGAGAAACAAAAACTGGCAGAAGTGATAGGTTGTCTTAGTACAAATAAAGGCGATTTCGCCATCGAATTTCTGTGTGTTTTAGGTATCAAATTATGTTGGTTTTGTTCATAACGCAATGTCTACACATAAGCTATGTAAAAACGTAATAAAACTGACTTGGAAAAATATGTTACTATTCCCATGTTAATGCAAAGCAATCGAATTGGGAATATTAATATTCTATATTTTTATAGTTTTTATTTTTATTTTTTCTGATTGAATATAGCTATATATATTTTTTCATTTAAGCTGTTGCACAATTGACTACTTGCCATACTAATAATCATTTTTAACCTTCACACTAAATATTTTGTCGGTCACAATATGCAATTTTGTATGGAAAATTTCAGTATTTTGACATTGAAAAATTCAGCATGGACACTAAAAATAATTATTAGTATCCCGGAGACACTTTATGACAGAACTTGTTAGGTAAATACCTACAAATAAATAGCTGGCGCAACAGGTCAGTAAGGACCCTAACTCTAGATTCTCACAACCAACCGTTTTGTTTGAGTTTGCTCTTGGCGGCTTACTGCGGACACGCAGCTTAATATTAAACAGTCACCTTAGAAGCGCTGGAAGTTTGGTATTGGAGTGCGACCTTACTTAATATCTATAGTATAGATGATCGGGTTTTTCTGGTTTAAGAAAGTTTATTTGTGACTCTCTACACTTTCTAGGTGGAGCTGAGGTCTCTCGTTTCCAATAGATTTCCTGAGCTGCGACCCTTATCTTAGTCTAGAGAGGTATAAAATTTGTAGTCCGCTTAAGTGCGGCCTTTAGCGGCTATCAACGGGAGTCTTACGTAATCAGTCTCTAATTGATGCTGACCTTGTCTGCGGCTAGAATTTTATCTTTTTTCATGACTTTATCCCTCGATAGAGGTTATGACTACTCTTATAATGTGGTGTGAAATATACAGCGCGGCCATTAGGGAAATGGGACGGATTAGACAGGAGATACCGATGCACATTTGTGTTAAATGCCTGCAAATTGCGTTAACTTTCTATTTACTTTCCTATTAAATCATGAAGCCACAAATACCAACAACTTGCAGTACGTTGCTTGATCTTCAAAATTTGCATGCAGCAATCATCTAAGAGTAGGCTAAGGCTTAGGAAATCTCTCCTTAACCTCTAAATCCATTAAGATCGACACATGGGCATGTTAGCGAGCAATTTTTTAAAAAGAAATCCGTTTCGGCTGGGACAACGCCAATATAAAACGTCGAGACAAATAATATGACCTCAGCTGCCTTAACGACGACGGTTGCTTGAAAAAGACAGCGCGAATCTTTTGGATTGTTAAAGGCCTAGGCATAAGTTCTGAAACTTCTGCCACAGGATAGACCCATCAATCGGATCAATATTGGTCCTGCGGTGACAGCACTGACGAGTCGAACTACCATAATACATAATACATAATAATTCATAATGACCCTCGTCTTCAAATACCAGAACTGTTCATTATTATAATGAATGGATGGTCACGGTAGCTATTTACATCTCCTCTCATACTTTCATAGAGCAGTAATCTCTTTTTAAACTCGCTGATGATATAATTGTCTCGTTAACTTACTGTCGTCAACCAGTTTCTGGAAGTAGTTGTTGCTCAACTAAAGAAAAACCATTAAAAATCTTTTTAAGCTTATGCGCGTTGTATTCTCTTCAATATTACCGCCCAAATCGTTATTCCTACGTCTGTTGTTTTTTTTTTTTGGGGAGAATTAACGTAATCACCAATGAATGCACGGAAACATATATTTTTTCAACAGTCTACAAAAGGAATGGCGTTCAAAAACGTCAAAACGTTTTCATTGAAGAATTTCAAATCAAAGTTTCTGAATTTCAGAATTTCAAAGGGAAACGAAATAAGAAATGAGTGCCCTACAAAACTGTTGGTGTAAGCTATCTTTATTAGAGCAAAAATGGAAGTTGGATGCAAATTGGTTCATACAATCAACTGTCTAAAACTTAACAGAGCTCTGTGTTTGACAACTGATCGTTTTACTTTGGCTTTCATTTTAAATCTTACTACATCCACAAAAAAACAATACTTGTTTTTCATAGCAGTATATGCAAACGTTTCATTCATTCGGTATAGTTTCACCGTCGACAGAAAGCGGTTAAATAGCACGCATGAAGAAATAGCAACAACAATGCAAAACGTACATACGGAAGATGTGAACACCTTCACAAAATTCGATGCCCCAGCTGCGCAGGATTGATTGTATGCACAACGTGTAAGAAGTCGAACCACTTTGCACAAAAATGTGTAAGTTGAGCGAAAAAAAAGTGAATGCTGTTTAACCACATGCAGAGGTAAGAGGAAAGTCTTAAAGCTTGGTCAATTCCAGATCTCTGAGCAGCATGAGTGTACGATGCAACACTTTTCCAACTTAAGATCAGAAGCCAAATACGTTCGTAGTATTGTTTATACTTTTGGCGATATACATGCGAGACAGACAAAAATGATTCGGTTAATTGTAGCAATACCGTGCAAGACTTAACTGAGGCTGGCCCAAAAGCAAGCTGCGTCAATTTAACACCGCATTGTAATAAGGAACCAGAAATTGAAATAAGGCGAAAATATACTTCCTAGACTAGTTCTATATAGACTCAATGAATACCAGCTCGATCTTCGAAAGGTAAGAACATGCAACGCATGAGCTCAGCTGTTCGAGATGATTTTTTAACTAAATTCAGGGAATAAATAAACCGACTTTGAAAAATGCATCGTACTAGAGTAAAAAATATACTTTAGATGAAATTTAGACATTTCTTTGATATGGAGAACTATTTCCTGTTTCAGTTGCAGACCTAGCGTTTCTAGAAATCTTATAAAAATAATAAATAAAATATACATTCAGGACATTTTTCGAAAAATTTGTAGGAGAAACAGAATTATCTACTCAACTTTTGGAATTTATACCAAACCAAGGATATGACGATGGAAAAATCTCGCTGGTCCATCGAAGTCGGAAAGAAAATCGCTTTTGAACGCAACAATTGGTGGTGATAGGTCTGACTGATAACGATGACAAAAAACGCTACTAGCTCGGGCACACTGTTTCAGTGGTTAGTATACTTAAGCGCAAGTGGGTATCGCGTTCAACCCCCGAAATCTCTCTGACCATCCCATAGAGATAAATTGACATCAGAAAAAAACCTCCCAATTCATTCGTTCAGATTCGGCATTCTTGCGGTTCCTCATCAGTTATATTAATAGTAATATTAAAAAAACTGTTTTTCAGTGTTTCCATAAAAATATTTTGGACAAATCTGCAATTATGAGGACAAATAAAATCTGGAATGCAGATTTCTATGGAAATATCCTACTTCACAACATTTTTTTTCATGTTATTATGTTATTAACAATAACAAAAAAAAAGAGCTAAATACGAAAACGATTTTTAAAAAGAAAATATATTTTTTCGAATGCAGACAAAATATATATACATATATTATAATATAATAGCTTGAAAAACTGCAAAATGCAGACAATCTGCATTTATGGCAATGTTTTTTACTTGTATTTTTTTTTACTGCATCACCAATTTTTATTTTAGTAATCTATTTGAATTAATGGATTTATAATTTTTTTTTTCATTTTACTTAAATATTAACTTATCAAACTGTCCCATTACTGTTTCATAGAGAAACATTAAATGGATTTATTTAATCATTACTTTTGGGTGCCAACAACTGTATTTTTGTAGGGAGCCAGCTACGGTACAGGGTGCCAACTATACTGTTGTTTTTGGGAGACGTTTTTTATCTAAATTGAAACCCCTTAAGGCCCTTTTAGATGATCAGTTATCAGTTCAGTTATCAGTTCAGTTGTCAGTTCAGTTAAAAAAGGCATTGTATTTAGACGTCAGTCCGGTATTCAGTTCAGCTTTCATTTTATGAGGGAATTGAGGTTTGAACATGGTGATTGGTCAAACTATTTACGTATGAGTGAAAGCGTATATCTTTAATTTACGGCCAACTGCAATTGAAATGACAACTAAACTGAAACGTATTTACACATCACTTTAACTGATAGCTGAACTGAAAACTTATGGGAATTCCATCAGTTTCAGTCTCAGTTTCAGTTTCAGTTAAACGCTTCAATTTTTGCATTTAAACATCAGTTTAACTGAATGCTTAACTGATAGCTCAACTGAAACTGAAACTGAAATGATCGTCTAAATGGGCCTTTAAGATAATTTTTAGTTAAAAGAAAATTCCTTAAGCAATATATTATGAATGTAGAACATATTAAAATAAAAATAAAAACACTTTTTTCTCCCTATCTTCTAATTTGAATTTAAATAAAATTAAAATTTAAGTAAGCCATTTAAAAAAAAATAGCCCAAATGCTCTTTTTGGCAATGAGACTCTATGGTTCGTATTTTCTTTTGAAAATGTATAAAAATCAACTCAAATAAAACTTTTTAGGTAATTGTACCTACTTTTTCAAAGACCATTATATAATTATAAACTATTCTGCGACAACGAGAAAGTCGCCTCTCATCCGAGGTATAGCACTTTGTACTTCTCGAGCTTTGAATTGTAAAGTCTGCAGGGTCAACAAGTTACGTTTTGTGGGCTGTTGCTGATTGCAGAAAATTACTAGGCTTCAGTGATTTCCACAACCGGAAGGTTACATTTTCGTGTATGTAACTTTTAAATCTACACCCTTATCTGTGTCTAAGCATGGCATTACAATTTGTTGGAACTGCCTAATTTATTGCACATAAACGCGTAGCAATGCCACTGGCACATTGCACTCTGCTTACTTGAGCTTCTTATTACTAGCATACGGCACTATTAAGTTATTAAAGCCACCATTGGGTGCTAATTAATGTCCATTATTCATAGTATACGTATAAATAAACACATGCATTTATAACGTCATGTATCTGAGTGACTGTCCGGAAAGTATCTGTTGGGCAGAGATTCACTTTCACTATTCGCCAAAAGCGGCGAATACACCAAGCATTCGGTTTTGATTTCAAGCCACTCGAACCTGCAGCAGTTGCTGTTCAACTCTTGCTACACTTAAAGTGTGACGAGCTCTTGCATCTTGTAACTTTAAACGCGAAAAAAGTTGCTTGAGTTTCCGCAAATTAAATACAAAAGAAAGAACGGTTGAAGCAATATGTAGACGGTCCTCTGAATGTATGCGGAAATTCGTAACTGATTAATCTTTCAGAAAATCCAGATATAACAGACGAAAGAAGTGTCTTTGGTGGAGCGAAAGTGAGTGTGATTTTGTTTCGCATTCGGTTTCTTGGTCACATTTTTGCCTTTAAATCTGAACCATAACCAGAATAAGAAAAAAAGGAAAACGCCACTCTACTCTGCAGCGGTGCGCTGATGCCCCAAAACGTTGACTTACTTATTGGCGAGTGTGGTCATCATCAGCGAGAGTAGCCGGATACTACTTGTTTATTTGTCTGTTGTATTAAATACGGCAGATCTGAGCATTATGGCATGCACATAGTGTGTATCTTCAACGATAGGAAAGCCCATAAATACATGATGTGGCTGGGCCATGTGGGTGTGTATTCGAAAGTGTTTATTTTTATGTGTTTACTTTAAATGGGGTAGACTAGGTGGCATGTATTTACGCTCCATGAGGTTATTCGTTTAACAGTGAACATGACCCATTATGGGAAGGGAAATTTTAATATTTATTGTTTCATTATAGAGACAGCCAGTCCTTGTGTGAGAGATAAGCGTTCATAATTAAAGTCATCATTTTTCGTTAATTTTAGCAGTACGGTATGCAAATTGTGAAACGAAAGACTGTATGTACGCGCACCGCTTTACTTCAGTTGCCAGAGAACACCTCTGACTGCGTTCGTTGGAGCAATAGCTATTAATTCTCCAACAATTCTTATAAATAGGTAAACGCAATTTTAAACGAGCGGGAGCACTTTTCTTCACTGACTGGTGAATTGAGACATTTGTATGTTTTACTCAAAAATAAGATACTTGTATTTATGACCCCCCAATATGTGCATAATTGTAATCAGCTCCAAGTAACGCGCAACTCCAGTGGCAAATTGCATTGAGTATTGGCTTCATGATATGCGAATTATTAATTTTTTATTATTCATCCACAAGTTATCTTTCAGATTACGAATATAATATAAAGCGCACTTCCATTACCACGAATGTCCGATGTAGTGAATTTGCGATACTAATTTACAAACGCTTTTCAGATTAACATTATTGTCACTTTATAGCTAATGATGCCTATGATTTGGTACCCAATATAACGAACGTATATTTAAATTGGTTTAAAAAGCCGGAAAGTACTTAAATGGCAGGATCATCATCTATTCAATTTAACATTATATAAAAAGCGTTTTAATAAACACAGACTGTTATCAAGCTGTATTTTGTTAAGAATTCCTACAGAAGCAGTAAAACTAAAATACTTTATTAACACATTGACTGCCAAGGCAATTTTGGGTAAATTTCTTGGGGTGCCAACGCAAAATATTCGTTATTTACAATTTTGGACAAATAAAACAATAAATGGATGCAATATTATTTATTGGCAATGCATCCTTGACGTCTAGGACGAATTTAGTCCTGGCTATCAAATATGATAGCTATGGCACATGAAGAAATTTTAGTGCAAATTCTTTCACTATTGCTTACTTTTTTTCTTTTCAAATGTATAAAATCAGCTTGAATTATAAATTACATAAAAAAGTTTAAAAATGAATTACTTTATAAAATTGAGTTCTTTTTCTAAAATTATAATTACTTTTAGTTTTCTCTAAACTGTGGGTATAAAACATTAAATATTCCAAATTTGCTCAAACCACAAATGTTTATCTCATCGTATGGTGCCAAGCAATTTATTCTCATACGGATTTGTTCGTAGTGGCTACCGTTTTTGAATGCCACAGCCTAAAGTGAAAACATATCTGGCTTTCATATTTGATAGCCATGGTGCCCACGGAACTACCACAGGCTATCACATATGATAGCCATGGCAGTCAATGTGTTAATAAAAAATGCTCTTTGTTACAATATGAATTACCTAAAAAAAATTATAATTCGTTCTGGTTTGTTCCGTCTTGTCCTGATAACCATTGATTGAAATTTGAAAAATACAAAAAAAACTAACGAATAAATGAGTTGCGGAAAAACAGTGGATGTTTTGGGTTGCGTTCAGCGCCTCTTTATAATAATAGGTTTGTTTAAATACATCTGTCAACAACACAGACTTTAATGACTTCTTTTTTCTACAAAAAAATAAAAAATAAAAGATCGATCGATATAACGAATGCGCTCGACGTCCACTGTATTATATTAAAATCCAAACCAATTATTTACGAAATAAATAATATTCATGTAAACAAATTGGTTTAAAAGCAATCCGAATAAAATGCTTTAAAAGCGTTCTCTTGAAAATTTGAAATCCATGTGTCTACGCATTTATGAATTAAGAAATCTTAAAATCGCCTCCATCCGACTATAATTTCTTCAATGTCCTAATTGATAAAAGAAGTCTTGTTTCAATAACCCTCTCCGGAGCATTGATTGGAAGCAAAGGCAACAGTTTAGCATAGTTGATATGAGAAAACAGGACGTCTCCCACGAACACTATGTCATGTGAACGTTTTTTTGTTTGCTTTAATTGTCATCAAACCCAATAGTTGACATCTAGCTTTATAAGGGGTCTAAAAATCAATCCCAACGCATTTTAAAGAAAATGTATTTTGTAATAATGTATTCAGGTCCTTTTCAGCTTATTAATTTAAACATTTAATTAAACCCTTAAGAATATTTTGGGATCATCAGCATAGACATAAAACAGTGGCAAAATTGTAACTGTTGATATTGTTCAATAAGTATATATTTATAATAAAAAGGAGCGGACTACCTGGTGGAACTCCAGAGGTACAAGATAATTGATCTTGAATATGACAGGCTTTCGAAATCCTCCAGTCAATAAAGATGAAGTAGACTTCAGAAAAGGATTTACAAAAGTACAACTTATTGAAATCCAGCTTCGGTAGTATTAATTATTAGTTTTGCATTATTCAATTGGCTAGGGCGGGATTTTCGAGAATTTCTCGATTTAACCTTATGGTACATATCAGGTACAGGCGTTGAGTTGACGAAATTGTTCGCACCTATAATTCTGTGGTAATAAGTTAAAACATCTTATGTCAATTTTGTCCACTTTTCAGGAGAGCAATTTTAAACTTATGCAATGCACTACAGTTGATGACTTAATCGATTTTAAAACAGTTATAACTTCCTCATTATGTAAAATTTTTTCACCTGGTTTGGCTTAAGAAATAGAGTAAGGAGAACACAATTCAAATAACGTTAAACAGCTAAAACAACTTAAGTCGACTTAAAATGTCTAAACTTATTGCCACAGATATAATGCATGGGTACGAAGTTTTTTGTTAGCTTTCATACTGAATATCGTAAATACGTCAGTTTGGAACAATTGATTAGGATTTCTGTTTGGTTAGACATAGTTGAAGAGTTCTGTTACGAGTACGTTTAAAGGCGCAGTCACTTAGTGGTTAGTGTGTTGGACTACGAAGCGAGAGGTACCAGGTTTTTTCTCCGAAAACAAAAAAAAGAAACACAAATTTCATCTCAAGGTTTTTGTCTCCGCTGCCCCACGAACGTCTGACAAGCATCCGTAGGTATAAATGTCAGGAAAGAACTTCTCACTTCAACCGTTTGGACTCGGCATAAAATTGTAGATCCTCTTTCATTCGTCTCAGAAAAGAAAAACTCACACAAGACGAATGGTTGTGAGAAGCTAGGCCTAGGGTCTTACTGCCCTATTTATTTAATTTTTATTCTTAAAGATTGCGCACTTTGAACTTGCATTCATTTTTTTATATATATTTTTAAAATATTTTAATTTAAAATTAAGCTGGCTGCTATTTTAGGCAAACAAATACGATAGTCTTATTTAAATAATAAAAATTAATTTCAAATGATTTGAAACGTTTAGATTTTGGTATGTACCTACCGATATCCGCTAATCAAGGACCAAACTAAATTGCCGTCTTATTAGTTATAGGTTGGTGTGAATTATTTTAATTTTTGGTTTAGTTGTTATTTCAGGTGGACGTTTGGAACTTTAAGACTGTGAGTAGTATTTACCTGAGTCGATTATTAGAAGCTTGCTTTTGTGGCTTGAGCGCAGTACAGTATTTGATCAAATAATGTCGATTGGTAGATTTTCATTTAGTTTCTTAATTTAAGAATTTCTTGCCATATATTCGGTATGCTTCAGTCCATGGCTACTCAAGTACTCACATTTTCGATTGTTGTTGCGGAATATATTTAACATCCTGAAAAAGCCTCTCTGTGTAACTATTCGCATTTGTCCCAAAAAAAGACGTTCATTAACGAATTATTGCTGAAGCTAGCCATAAAGTCCTATGTCTACCTGTTGCCTCAACTATACAGATGAAGCAATCAGCATTTGTAAGATATCTTAATCACCATCAATAACAACATTGTTTTGTATATATTTTTTCAAACTTTCTCCCAGAGCGACTTAACTTGGTTATGGGATGTGGATATTCCTTAATAGCAATACTGCTTTGGGTCATCTCTAGTGCAGAAATATAGACCAGTGAAAGTCTATACGCGTAATAATTTATATGGGTATTGATATATCGGCTCTGCATAAGTTGTATCCATAACAAACAGTTTATCGTTGATCACGGCCTTCTTTAAAGGTATATGCCAATGAAAGAAACTAATAATTAAGTGGGAGTCCAGATAGTGAACTGTTATGTTTGTCCCATCGAATTAACTTGTTTGAAGACGTGATGTGAAATGAATCTGATGTACTTTCCAGGTCAAAGTGTTTGTATAGTTAAAAGGACAATATGCATCAATAAACGTTTTTCCACCTATAAAAAAGGGCAAAACATTCACTAATGAATCGATTTAACCCATATCTGGCACAATCCTTTCGTTTGTCTATATATTTGCATGTAAATACAAATTTTTAATTAGCGCATCGAGTGCCATATTTGGCACATACGATAAATACAAGGATACAATTTCTATTTGGGTCCCGTTAGAATATTCCAAGAAAAACACGTATGAGTAATGGTTACTTCAGTTTGAGTAAGTCAGTAGAAATCGGTTGAGTGAAAAGCGCGTTGTAAATTAAGTATTATTAATGTGCTAATTAAGAAATTGTTTTCAGCTTAACAAAAAGTATTTTAGAAAGCAAAAAAAAAAGACTTTTTGGCAGCAAGGTCAACACATAGCTAAATGGGTTTACTTGGAAACAACCTTTCACTCAAAGCCACTTGTTTTTTATTTATAGGGCCCATGGTCGTCTTTTCGGATGAAAACAATTCTAATTTATACGGTGCCGAAGGAAGAAGGATATAACTTGAACAAAGGAATATTAAAATTGAAAAAATATATATTTAAGCAACAAAATCGAATGATTTTGTGAACATATTGCCGACTTCTTAAATCGATTTTCAGTTTCTTTAAGGCTTCGAATTCGATTTAAGAAATATTCCTCTACAAACTCTGCTCCAACTATATCTAATTAAGAAGTACACAGATGATGGGTCGAAAGTCATGGGTGGTAAAACAACGAAAAGGGATGTTCATAAATAAACAAGGAACACGTAAAATGATATTATGCAGGAGAAACATACACATATTGCATGCATGCATTTCTTTTTGTTTGCATTGAAGGGTCGAAAGAAAAGTGGGGTGCTACTGCCACAATTGACAACTATCGAATCAACATAAAAAAAAAGACGAACGTTTAAGATAAAAGAAGATTGTACTGACTCATGCATGGTGGTCCAGTTAAAAAAGTCATTCCGATAAAGGTCGAGTTCTGTTGCTCAAGAAGTTCTATGGAACGTGCGATTTATTTTGATCCCATTTCGAGTTAAAAGCTCAAGCGGAAGGTCTCCGCTTTGGAGGTTTTACTGGGAAAACCTTTTTATCTTTTCAGTCCATTAAGGGTGATATTCCACCTGCTTGATCGTCAAGGAAAATATTTTATAGACCTTTATATAAATATTTATTTATATCGGTGCCATATTTTTTGCACTTCTAAAAGATATTCTTAGCAATCTAAATTAAATATAATAATATGAACAAAATGCCCGTGTACCCATATACTCGTGTCAAGCATTTAGAGAAAACGATGGAAATAACCAAAGCACGGATTAAAAGGGAACAATTTTCTGTGTCAAAGAGGTGTGCATGCGAACGCTTTAGACGCACCTCACGCGTCTACCTGTTAAATTGTTTACATTCATTTCTTATGGACGTTGAAATGTGACGATAAGCAGTGGGATAGTAGATACCACTTAAAAAGTATTGCAGCATCCATGAAATGAATCGTAAGACAGAAAATGCTTTGCTAACGAACGTATGCTTTAAAAATAATTCCCTAATTTTATAAAATAAAATTCAGACATTTCTCGAATTCAGTCAAATAGACTAGCAAAGACTTCCCATTTAAATGGACATTCCACCGATTAGTCGGACTTAGTGGAGGGATTTTTTCACTATTAACTGGGTTAAGGAAAATATTTCATTTTACCTTTTGGATGGACATTCAACAAATAAGTCGGACTTAGTGGACGGATATTTGTTTTAAATATTAACTGGGTTAATACCTCACATCGTTTTGTAAGCAACTTAAAATGGGTATTGCCTATCAAGGTTTTTGTTGCAGCTCTGCAACTAGTTGTGTTAGTGGCATTTTGTGAGTAGTTATGACAATCTAAAGCAAATGTCGGTAAAACGCAATAGAAAAAGAGCCCTACCAAGCAAATCGAGATCTATCCAGAATGCAAAATGAGAAAAACTGAAAGCTGCAATTCAGTAAAAAAGGATTTGTTTCATTTTGTTAAAATGTCAATAAGCTGCTAAAGACAATTAACACCGACACTTAAAATATAATTTAATTGTGTTTTTAAGACAGTTCTGTTCTGTTCTGAATCAACTTGACTATGCTATACATATCATCGCGGTTGTTAAAGCATACATAAGCTGCCACTATAGACCATGCACCCGGCCATTACACGATGGTCTCTGCAGTGCACTTCTGTGAAAGCCTGGAAGATGTTCACTTACAAAACGCAGTCGGTCCATTAGAACCGCTCACGCTGTCCTTCACCTTTACGGCGCATCAGTTTACGATTTTCAATGCAGATTTCCCTTTGAATGGATGCGTATACGGTATACCTAGCTAAGAACAAATGATGCACTTCTATGGCAGTGAGGATCCACGTATCATTCACAAACAGCCATTAAATCCACTCAAAGCGACTGAATGGTGACTGGAGAGTGGTGAGCCATTTACGCCGAAAGGGTATCAGCATTGCTAGTTTTTTTCGAGGACGCTGCCGTGGGAAACACGGTTATTTTGACAAGTGGGCGAAATAAAGCCATGTTCAACGGATTTTACTGCCGAAAGTTGATGACTTCCATAAGTGGTTCCAACAGGACGATACAACTGCGCACACAACTCCCGCAACAATGGACATTTTTATTTTGAATGTATGCCGAATTGACCGCTCCAGACCGGGGTTTTTGAAGTCATAGGTCTGCAAGAACAAGTCACAGAGTCAGGAAGGTTTCTGGTTAAACCGCTGACGCTCTGAGAGAAACTATCAATATGCATGGGAGTTTGACCTTTGACGATCCTGGATTTCACTTAAAAAATTGGATTCTAAGGACTAGATTAGGTTGCAAAATTGTTGTAATATCAGAAAATGAACCAGATTATCCCTAAACTGATTCTGCAGCTAATGGGGTGGACCAAGGTACGGGGTGAACTCTGACGAAATTCAGAAAGTATTCTTAAATAAGAGCAAATGCTAAGACACACGAAAAGAGACCCAACAAACTGATACATTTTTTGTTCAAGAGTTGTTATTTATGAAAGTGTATAAGTAAAATCACAAGCTAAAGTGACAGTTTCCAGCTCTTTACACAACTACATAACTTTATAACAACTACAACAAGGTTCGACCACTGAAACCAAGAAATTATTTCCAATGCAAATGAGCTTTTTTTTAACAGTCTCTCTTATTAATATTCTGATGCCTGTTATCTACTTAATTATTTACTTTGTCCTAAGAATACTCCTTCATCTTATTATAACTTCCTCTTTTAAGGTAACTTTTAACATATTCCAGACACAACAACAGTGCAACTCTTTGTAATTACCTGTTCAAAACCTACCTCAAAGCAGCGCCAGTAAAATAGATTTTAGAATACACTTCTCCATCATCCTCTTTACCGTGCTGCAATCATAAGCTAACAAACAATAAACTAACAAGATCAATCTGAAGCAGAACCTTCACCAAGGTCTGGAGGTGGCTACCGCCGAATAGCTGCCGCTTCCGTGGTGTTTTCCCACCACTCTGATGAGGGCAAACGTGCAAGTTATGTTCGCCGCCTCCCACTCCCAGTTACCAGTATCCATTAAGACTACCACCGATGCAAAGGCACTGGATGGCATGGCACTGTAAAAACAAAACACCACACATCTTGCCCAGCTCCCCTGCATTCTCAGCAAAGTGGGTCATAGACGAAGAACGGGTTCTGTAAATATTCCTTTGGGATTAGTTACCTACTTACCAGGCCGTGCGCCGTAATTTTGCATCTGCCATGTTGACACCAACCGGTATCACTGAATGCAATTGCAATACGAAACTCGCTGTCGAAGATCAAGCCGAGCTAAGTTTATGTTTCCAAAACGAATTCATTTCCACGACACGACACGGCGAGCAACAAAGCCATCAACATCGCATATCGCTGTGACTATGGGATTCCAAGTTCCAACACCTTTATCAAAATTTTGAATGAAAAGAGAGTGCACTGCAGTGTTTACTCGTAACTTGTATTTTAGTTTCATAGTACGCGTTTCCAATACGTAACCATGACACGCGGGTCGCGGGTAAGAGCTGCAGGTTCGACGAACGAAGTTGCTCCGCAATTCTTTAATTATTAGTTTCGTATTATGCATGCGGTAGATGTGAAGTGTACTGGTTGTAAGTTTTCTTGTTTACATGCTTGTAATTAGGCAACAGAAAATAAATAGGTAACTTCTGAGGGAACTTAATAAATCACGGAAATTGCCTCCGTATATTACATTTAGTGAGGATATTTGTTGGGCGCATTTTTGCAAATTGCAATATCCCTCCGAAGAAACAGTAAATCGCTGTTTTTGTCAAGCATTCGAGCATTTGGGTTGTAATCCGGTAAGCATTCAATTATATGATTCTTACGGAAGGTAAGAATTGTTTGCTGATACAACTCACGGGAATTAAAGTTCTACTTAGGCTTTTATGTGACAAAAATGCACGTAAGGATTTTTGCACAAAAAGTTTCAAATATTTGTTATTATGTCAGTCGATCATGTTTTACCTTTATAAGGCGTTTTTCTTTTTTAGTTCAGAGCACAACCTGAATTGTTATACAAAAGTCCGTGTTTCCTTTTTAGGTCAGATACTACATCAGAGCTCAGAATTTGGGTTTCTTTTTTCTTTCAGAGCACCATCAGAGCGCGCTCCATGAGCTCAGAATAAATTGACTGAGCATGCTGAGTGAAAGGCGGATTACACACTTCCAGTCACATTTGACAGAAAACAACAACAAGATAAACAAAATAGTTGAAATGGCGGACGAACCTTGTTGTTCTGGAACTGAATATTAACCAATTTAATAAATAGCAATTAATAAATATTCAATTTATACATATATTCAAAACAAATGACAGCAATGTGCTCAAGTGTGTTTCATAAGTACCTCAGAACAGTCTGAGCACACTCGCTTCAGAGCGCGCTCACAATACTCGAGCTCAGTTCAAAAAAAAAAAAAAACGAAAACACCCATACAACCTTCGATCTTTCACCTCATTAAAATCAGATTATTGATTGAGCACAATCAGTTTATGTGCTGCGTCATCTTAAATTCAAGCCAAGTGTCAACTTTATTTCGAGGTAAATATTTATTCTTTCGAGTCTCGCTTGAGGTCGAATACATACTAAAATACAGAGTCTAAAATGAAAGAGTTTAAATCTAAGTTCAGCCAACACCAATTTCCTGCATGAAACACTACAAATTTAGAAAAAAACTAAAATGCAAAATCGTTTACAATTACCCCCTTTGACCCTACCACAATTTTCGATATATCGAAAAAATTCGCAACTTTGAAAATAAAGTTTTACTCATGGCTTACATTTTAATACGTCCCAGTGAAAATTTAGAGCAAAACATGTAGCTATGTCGAACAATTTTCGTTTTCCGTAACATCATTGAAACGAAAGTGGTTGGTTGAAATTAAAATAATACAATTAAAATTATACAAATGTATGCTTTTAGGGGTAGGTAAATTGCATTCCTTTTGGGATAAATAAGGCGCTCCATCGAAGACAGGTTCTAACCTAAGATGATTTATTTTGAATGCGTTACTACCATTATGGCGGCGGCAAATTGAATGCCACCAAAATGCTTTCAATTACCTGATTAGCATTTTGTATTGGGAATTCTTAGTTTAATTACCATGACGATATTATAGCCACGATTTGTTGTTTGCGCACATTTGTGCAATATTACCTCCTCATTTCATAATAAATACTAAAAAAGTGTACGGAAACTTTGATTGTTCACGTATTAATATAATGATGATGATGATACAACATGCAAAGTTTACTTAATCGTGTACCGATTCTAAAATTTCGTACAACCCACTTGACTAATTTGAAATAAAATACCCCAACCAAAGTTGAAATGAACGAGAAAGTTTCGTTCGAACCAGTCGTTTATGATATAATTGGAGACCTAAAGTGAACCAATTTAAAAAAACATTGCTGGGGCTCAGTGCTTAGTGTGAAAGGTCTCAGGTTTGACAACCAGAAAAACACAAATTACCTGCTTTAAATTTTTAGCACTGCGTCATGTCCCAAAAACGAGAAAGAAGTCACACAAACGAACGGCTGTGAGAAGCTATGTTTAGGGTCCTATTATACACCCCTATTGCGGAAACAATTTATTATTTCAAAATATGAATATGTGCCGCAATGAAATGGTACCTTTCTGACAAAAGTATGTTTCTTCGAATGTTCATATAAGCAGCAAGCTATTTCGTTTCACCCCTCTAGTAGCTAGATCTTTAAGCCACATCTAGAACGCTAACTTTCCCGTTGCACCTATCCCTATACTTAAAATCATATTAAATTTCCTTTGTAGAATGCTGCAAAAGATCCAACTATTGTTGTAGGTCGATGCAAAGTATAATTTTTGGTGTATTTTTTTGCTATTGTTGGCATCATTTGCTTGGTAGCTTTCAGATATTGTACCTCTCGCGCTGCGATATATAGTAATGGATTACCTCTAATAGAGCATTGCAACATGGCGGTCGATTTAAAAGCAATATTTGCCATCAGTTTGTGTATATCTAACGCTCTAGTTTTTATCGCCTGTAAAAATAATAGTCCGCTTACTTACTCAAAAGGCAACAGAAAACTCGAATTTAAGCTGAATGAGCTGCAAAAATCTTAAATTGTGACGGTTTTTGCAAACATAAAACATATATGACAGATCGAAATGCTCGCAGACACGTTTTTATAAGGCAGATAATTCAAGCTGCTCTAACGAAGAATGACGTGTAGAATTTGCCATTAAAATTAATATGCTATTAACGCGTCATGTATTTCGTAAAATGGGTTTCTTGTATGTCGCGAAGGTATTTCTTTGAAAAAAAAATGGCTGAATAAAAAGGTCGATTCTGTGTCTCTTGTAACGGAGATCATACAAAAATATTGTTCACTGACGTCTCTTTGATATTTTGATATGACAGACAATTTAAGTAAAAAAAATAAATTCCAAGTATTGTGCAAAAGCGGGAAGTTCTTCAAATTTATTGCCTGAGCGAGCAGTGTGTAGCGCAAAAAGTTGGGATACATTAACAAAGTGAAGCAGAAAATATTCTAAAACTCTATAGCTTACCAAGTTATAATTTCAAAGCTGGCTTAAAACTAAAACGCACTATCCACTATGTAGATACTACAGGTGAAGTGGTGAGGGTGATAGATAAACAACAAACGTTGACCTGAGTTCATCCCTAAATAAGAACAGAACAACTGAGGAGAAGTCAGATGGCTGATGAGAATCAAGAATGTGGAATAGTAAATAAAAAATGCTAAACGACTCATGATATGTTATAGGAATACTTTGCTAAATAGCTAATTCATATGTAAATACTCATACGACATAGTCATACGGGGCGTTTTTTGCTGTCTTTGGTTTTTAGGTCGCATTTTTCAATACAGAGTTTGTGAATTTTGAAAACGGTTAAGAGAGCTGAAAGGTATTTTTTGAAATGGTTTTTATGCCTTGAGTAGTGCAATTTTTCATCAGGAAACTGCTCAATATTTCATAAATTTTCCATAAATTTTTTAAGATCCCCGACACCACCTTCATGTACGAAAAAGTGGTTGAATATGACACCTTTGCTAAATAAAAATCTAGAGGCGATGAGAGTTTTCATGTAGGACCCTCATCTGTAAGGAAAAAGGCAAATTCCTAAAAAATTCGCTTGGATCCTTCATCTTCTAAGCGCTTCATTTGTAATCTAGCGAAGTAACGTAGTTGACTTTGAACCTTTAATCGATTTTTTTTAGCTCTGTTCACAATTAACAAATTTGTAGTTTTAAATTGAAATAATTAAATGTTAATATTAAAAATAACTTTTATATTAGCCTGCGGAAACTATGATCCGAATAATGTACATATAGGCGGGATCTGGGAATTGAAAAAAAGTGGATCGCGACTCTTAGTAAGAATACGGCTAAGATTCTCCAAGTTATGGCCAAAGGCCTTTTCCTTCCAAAGAAGTTGTTATGAATAATATGTTAAAACTACTTATGTTTAACGAGAAAACAGTCAGTAGTTAGATTCAAGTTACAGCGTTACAGCGAGGACGCTAAAAGGAAAGCTTGACAACTTGAAATCAGAACATTTTCTACCGATCCACAGAGGTAAATTCTTCCGAATTCAAGGCCGAAACTATAAAAAAAAATCTAATTTGTTATTTTTTTAATGCAAAGTTGTTAAGGAACAACATACAGCTTTGCACCTGACTCGCATTTTTGTGAAAATGCAAAAAAAGCCATAAAATTGAATTTGTTCCTATTCAACATTTTTTTATTCGATATTGGTTAGTACAATTAGCTGCAAAAGGATTTAAATCCCAAAATACTTACAATACATAAATTAAAAACAATTCTAGCCCTGATTTGTTTTAGCAAGTAGCAAGCATTTAAATGGAAAATTAACATAAACCAAAAAATACTATGCACCTCAATAGATCGAATTCCGCGATCAGTTACGTATTCATTAAAAATTGCATTGATTTATATAATTAAATAAATAATAATAGCACCAATTAATTTTTGCGTAGGCACCGTAACTGACTTTACGACCATATCTAAAAAAGAGGAATACAAAAACACACATGCGTCTGAGATGTATAAAGTACCTAAACCTATTATTTTCATATTAGATATACGCATATTTATAGGCATTTTGCGAATTTCCGATCTTAGGTAAAGTAATTCTAGAAGCAAAACAAGATTTAACTCTTTTGTAAAAGTGAAAACATCCACTGTAAACAATAAGCACCCGTAAAAAAAATTTCAAAAAATACATTAGCTAGCAGGTTTTATCAAGATTGCCGGCTGCCGGCCGATATACCTTCTCTTTCCTTGCCTGCATCTACACAAGCCATAAGCAGAAAACATTACGAGTACAATAGCTGTATGATTTCTCTCAATCCAACCAAACATAGGCATAGAATTATAAATTTCGAAAAATATGTCACGAATATGACACATGAGTGGTACCCGAGCACAATGCTTTTGGGCGTCTTTTTTGACACATCATGTGATAGGTGTCACCTTCTAAGATAAATAAATAAACTGAATTCGCATTTTCTTCAGTAACACTCACACCAATTTTGGTAACATGTGTGGTTATTGATGAGTACTCTGACTCTCGGTTTAATGCTTGTTAAAGCAGTATGCAATGGGAGATACAGAAATGTGTTCGCTTACCTCTTACGTAATGCGATTAACAACGGCTTATTCGTGGTATTCCAGTATTGTACGACAACATTACAACATTTCACTTCTATGATACTAAATTATCTGATGTGGGTAGACACTTAATAATGGGAACATTTTAATGATTTGCTTGCAGATTTGTAGGTGCAGTTGAATTCAAATGAACAAAAAGTCCTTAACCCTGGATGGTTACCCTTCGTCGTGTCGACGAACACCTCTTTTATTTTTTATGATTTCTCTTTAACTATTCGTCCTATTCTATTTCTTCAACATCAGTTGGCTGTGGTTTCTACCAGTGAGCAGTGGTAGTACACGTAGGGAAAAATCCCTTAGGTATTTTCGACTAAAAAATTGCTCCGTAGGGGAAAAAGGACAGATTTTTAATATTTAAAACCGTTTGCTGTAAACGTAGGTATTTTTTTTCATATTTTATAAAAAAATGTCTGATAAACGAGAACGTGTATGTTTATTTTTTAATTTCCCAATGTTTTCGTATTTCTATAGAAAAACTAGATTTGAAATCTTGCTACTGAATTCCCAATTTTATTTCCACCTGTACGTTTTTCGCCCATGTATACTCTTCTTTAAATGTCATTGTCATTTCGTTTGCGCCTTTTTGTCTCTTCTTTATATCTTTTCGTGTTTTGTGTAGTGTGTTAACTAACTATTTGGTTGTAGATTGTTCAACTTTTGGCGAATCCGGAAATTTCTTGCGATTATTGTCTCATCTCGCTAAATAAAGGGTGATTTTTTAAGAGGTTTAGAACTTTTTTTAAAAAAAAAACACAAAAAATTCGAAAAAATGAATGAAATATTTATTTGAATCGATAGTTTGAACCTTGCAATTTAATGTTTAAAGATAATTTCATGCCAATGTTGACCGCGGCTGCGTCTCAGGTAGCCCATCCGCTGAGTCCAATTTTGGCATACTCTTTCACACATATCGGCCGGTATCTCACGAATGAATGCATGGATGTTGGCTTCCAGTGCGTCAATCGAAGCGGGCTTGTCCCTATACACATTAGCCTTGGCATACCCCCACAAAAAATAATCTAATGGTGTCAAATCGCACGATCTAGGCGGCCAATTGACCGGCCCGAAACGTGAAATTAACTGTTCACCAAACTCGCCTCGCAATTGCGCCATTGTTTCGCGTGCTGTGTGGCATGTGGCACCGTCTTGTTGAAACCACATATCATGCAAGTCAAGAACTTCCATTTCGGGCAAAAAAAAGTTTGTTATCATCGCTCGGTAGCGTTCACCATTGACAGTAACGCTGCGATTCGCATCATCTTTGAAGAAATATGGCCCAATAATGCCGCCGGCCCATAAACCGCACCAAACAGTGGCTTTTTCGGGATGCATTGGTAGCTGTTGCAATGCTTCTGGCTGATCTTCACTCCAAATGCGGCAATTTTGCTTATTTACGTACCCATTCAACCAAAAATGAGCCTCATCGCTGAACACAATTTTTCGATAAAAAAGCGGATCCTCGGCCAGCTTTCCAAGAGCCCATTCACCAAAAATTCGGCGTTGTGGTAGGTCGGCTGGCTTTAGTTCTTGCACCAGCTGTATCTTAAAAGGCTTTACGCCCAAATCCTTCCGCAAAATTTTCCACGTAGTGCTGTAACAAAGGCCTAACTGCTGGGAACGGCGCCGAATCGACATTTCGCGGTCTTCTGTCACACTAGCTGATACGGCCGCAATATTTTCTTCACTACGCACAGTACGTAAACGTGTTGGTGGTTTAATGTCCAACAAACTAAAATTTGGTGCGAAATTTGGTCACAATCTTCCGAATAGACTGCTCAGAAGGTCGAGAATGCCGATCATAAAATGGAAGCAGCGCGCGATGAACATTTCGAACCGAGCACGAATTTTGATAGTAAAATTCAATAATTTGCAAGCGTTGTTCATTTGTAAGACGATCCATGGTTAAATTGCAAACCAAACTGAAGCTGTTTGACAGTGACACAAGGTACTAAACACACGTCAGCTGTCAAAACCAGTGTTGCCAAAACCAAACCAGCTAAAAAATCACCCTTTATGTCTTAGCACTTCCTCATGCAAATGCTGATGCAGAGAGAATATTTTCAATTGTCAATTGTTCCCTTTTTCCCCTAAGTGTAATTTCCACTTTAGTTCGTACGAAAAAATTAAGAAAATCATAGCAAAAATTCAGACTTTTCCAAGTGCTTAAAATGTAGTATAATGCTTTTCATTTTTGTACATATGTACGTATATAGACATTCGATAGACTGTTTTCTTTCATGTTCAATATGAACATTTCGTTCTAAATAAACCATGAAATTTTTTTGTAATGAAAATAAGTTTTATTTTAAAAAATTTATGTTTGAGAAAATTTTTTTGATTTTCTCTTTTTTTAAGTTTCTTCCACGTTTTCCCCTTTTTTATTCAAAAAGCGCCTAAACTGGCCAAAATTGGCGCTATTCCCCTCAATCTGGGCTCATTGCTAAAGGCAATCAGCACGAGGGCGGTAAGGTGGAATCGCAGATATCAATTATGTTGAATGCAATATGTCCTTGTCCATCAGTGACCTAGACTAAGCATTCTGAACTACTTGTTTGTCTCAATCTTCGAACGATAAAATTGAAAGGCTATTTGCCCTCAGATCGGTGTTTCCAATAATTTTAAAAAGTGGCTCAGTGTAAAAAAAGTTTAATTTTCAGTTTCGTTTGGTCGAACTTGAAAGTCCTCGAGTAGTAGGTAATCTAATCCACCAACCATCGCAGGCCGAATCATATTAGACATTTAATCCTGAACAGCATTTTGCCGACAAGCTGCGTGGAGTAGTACGTGATACCTAATCTACTTATCATTATGAGATATGGAATTAGAGCAACTCAATTGCATCCTTGACGTAATCCAATTAGTTATTAAATAAACCAAATCTGCACAGATTGACTATGTATTCGATTCACACCCGCACCTTGTTCAAACCTTCTGACATATTAACATCTTTAATAGCTGCAGGGGAAAGAACGCATCATACAGACCGAATTCGGATGTCAATTGTTATAATATAATATTCAGAACTTGTCAGTAAATTTGCCAACTATTTCCATCAAATATTCTATGGAAAGTGAACATACCACCATTAAATAGAGACCGCCATGACATGACCTTGATTTTTACATTATTTTAAATGCACGGGGCATGACATTACTGTTATTCCCCAATCGTTTCACAACAATCTTATGACTGAACTAATTCAATTTGACCTAGTTCTAACCAAGTCAAAACATAAGTCACAACGTTAAACAGAATATGTACGTGGGCTTTCGTATTTGCTCACCTGATTTGAACTCGTTAAATTCGAATATAAAATTGAAGTGATAAATTTATTTAAGCGCAGTGATGAGATTCTGTCGCTGAAGTTAACAAACCTAATGTGCTTGCCAAAAAATAAGCCCAAACTGATACACTTTCAAATCACTAAATGAAAATCGACTTACAAAGTAGCTCATCTACATCGATAAGCCTGGTAGATAGTTAACTCAATTGAATAGACAACAGCTGTAAGCCACGCTTAAGCAATTAACTAACAGACTGGCCACGGGCCTCCTATTGAATGCTATACTCGGTCAAAGACCGAGATAGGTTGAAAAAAGCCCAAAAAAACAGATATTGATTACTCTAGCAATACAAATGAAACAAATGAAACAAATGCTATGTTTATTCAAGTGAATGTTGCATATGTGTCTGATGAATCAATAAACTAAACTTAACAGTCGTATACAGCGTGCTGTTTCTCATCGGACTGGCAACGACTGTTTTTGATAGCTCTTTTGTTTTTATACAGCTATTGCGTCTTCGTGGTCATGGACCTGCGAGAAAATAGTTCTAACTGATCTTTACAAAATAATTCTGTTAAACTCGTGAACAAGGGCATTAGGGTAATGGAATTATTTTTCATCAAAGCAACTCGCTGAATACGTTACGAAGCAAAATACTGTACTGCTAGAGGTAAATTTCGCTGATTCGGTCACAAATTTGGGTGCAGTAACAGCATCAAACCAGTAGCAGTGCGCAGGTACTCTATGCACAAAATGTCGGCACACATAATACCGAATTCACAATGTCCCGTTGAACGCGTGCGTGCGTCGGCGCGCTTTGGCACGCTTCATCGAATCTTTACGATTTTAAATGCCAAAGCGCGCGAGCAAACATTTTGTACTCTCTTTTTGTCTGTAGCTGTAGTTTTTGTGCAAGAATTAAAAAAGGATTCTCCAAAATCGATAAAAAAAATCATTAATAAGAATAATGTAAAGAACAACCTTAACAAAGATATAAAACCAATGATTAATATTTTTTTTATCCAAGAAAATCTGAAGAAATAAGTATTAGCTCCACAAAAAAAAGGTATTCGTCATTTTCACTAACTAAATTAATTAATTTGCATTAAAAAAACATCATATTGCTTTTTAAAATTTGTGTATGGTAAACATTAGTGATTCTGTTCCAATCCAACTAAAAACGGCACACCCTATGACATAAAATCAAACAATTCAAAATTCTAAAGTTGTCAAACACGCGTGAGAGTAGAGAGTATAGGTCTACTCAGGCGTCGGGTTGAACTTTACGATATTTACGATCTAAAGTCGATCCAACGCCTAAAGTTGTATTTTGTGTGGCAGAATATGAACGCTTTGTTTCTACATAATTTATCAACGCACGCGCGCGTCAACGCGACATTGTGAATTGGGCATAATGCAGTGCAGAGAGCGACTGATTCATCAATAGAGCACTGCACATGTTTCATGCAACATTGGATTATAAAACTGATAGTAATTAATAGCTATATGTACCCAGTCATGTTATTTCAAAGTCAAGATAAAGTAGGACAAGTTGTGAAGATACTTAAGGTACGATTACACGTGTCATTTTTCGTGGCAAAGTCCGACATGCTGACGTCACAAAAATTCGGCCATTTGGTGGTCACTCGTGTGCTGCGGCAGCCCCGTGACCAGACGTTTGACAGGCGATCATACGTAGGGACAAATTTAAGACAAATGTTTGACATGAAAAGTGGCATTTGTAATCGTAGCTTTCGAAATGTGGTGTTTTTTATTTCATTTATGACATAATGTCCTCCAAATTTTCTCGGTCGTAAATAACAAATTAACTCTGTAAAATTTAATCAGCAGCTTGGTTGATAACAACTGATAAAGTGTATTCTTTTTAATTTTCATTTAAGCAGTTCTTGACAGCGAATACCGTTTTTTTTCGACAGAGACTTAGTGAATTTTTAAACATTTTTTTTAACCCACCAAAAATCGCACTCGGTTAGAATCAATTTTTAAGCGTGTAATGCTTATTTACAGCTCTTATATTATGCTAAATCGTACTATTGAAAGGGTCGCTACATCCTTTGCAAAGACTTTCATTCAAAACCGTTGAATGGGTGAAAAATATTTTTATCGCGATTTATAAAATATAAAGAAGCTGCTATCAACGGCTTGAATTTTAATCAAAGTATTTGTTGGAATTCAAGCTGTTGTGAAAGTATGTACTTATTATCAGCTATTTTTTTTAAAAATTTTTTTTAAAATATAGCAGTGTTTTTCAAACTGTGGGTCGCCAAGAGTTCCAAGGGGGGTGGGGGTTGAAAGCCGGTAAGATTAATAATATAATAATGATAAATAAGTACTCTCAGTTGAACAAATTAAATGACAATCCTGATGCGCACTTCAAAATTCAAAAAAATTGATACTATATTATTGCAAGGCCTGCTACATTTTTTTTTTCAACACAAATAAAATCTTCTGTAATTAGACCGGGTTTGGAAGGGGTTCTGTGTATGAAGTTTTTTAAAAAACTAACACATTATAATGCGGGGGTCGCCAACATTTTTTTCTTAACAAAAGGGCCGCGTACTTTAAAAGTACTGGTATATAGGATTGTAATGTATGTAGCTTTAGCGCTTGTTTATTATTATTATTAACAATACCCTTGCTTGGCCGCTACTGTTAGTATTGCTTCTAAAATGACACTTGAAAGTAGTATTTTATATAAATAGGCCAAGGCAAATAGTTAAGAACCACTTTCACTGCCGTAAGCACATGTTCGCTTGATTTTTTTTGTTGGGAAGATTGTGCAGAGAAGCACTGCTGCGTGTAATTTGTTTTCTAATATGTTGTGTAAAAGCCGTTCACTATAATGGTAGAATTTCTACCACTGGGCGAACTCTAGAGAATAAAAAGAGGAAAAGGACGCTTAAGGGAGTCATGTTTGTTGTTTACTATCAATTTGATCTCATTTTTATTCAGAGGTTAATCTGTCTAGCATCATCGAATTAAATTTATTCCATTAAATCGAAAAACATTAGCAACGGCTGTTTCTCGACTGTCGTTTTGCTTTGGGGTGGTGGGTGTAGATGAGATCACAAGCCCATGTACTTGAACAAATACCGTGACCGTGTCTTGTCCTCTTCAATAGAGTGAAAAAAAGAGAAGTAATGGACGCCATGTGAACGAAATCAACAGTTTTTCTGACGAAATGCGAAGATGGCTGATGAGAGTGATGCGACGGGTATGTGTGCCAGAGACCAGAGACAATACTGAGACCACCAACTCCGGCCGATTTCCCGTTACTTAGCCTACAAGCTATATTTTTATGGAGTGTTCACGTTTGGTGCGCTAGTATTCTTACATAGAAAATCGTATTGACAAATGTCACGAAACTTCAAAAATTCCGGCTCACCAACACACTCCCAGGAGATATGAGACACTTCCGCTGTGGGCAAAGTTGCTGGCAGAGTTCATAGAATTTTATCCGTTTAATTTGAAATTGTTCGTTACGTGTGGATAATATTTTTTTTAGGAACAAGTGTACATTTGCTTAAAATATTTATGAAAAATGAACAATGTAGATTGGCTGAGGGAATATAAAAACATTTTGAGCAAATTTTCTTCATTATTTAAGAAAAATTTACACACGAAATCAAAGTTAATGATATCCAAAAGCAGAAAATACACAACAAAGTTTGTCCTAATATGTTTCTAGTATATAGAACATCAACTTTAGATAGTTTTACTAACCAAACAAATCAAATTATTCGCCTTTTAACAATTTATAATAACTAACCAATGGCGTTCAGTAATATAAAAATGTGGAATTCCCGAACTCTTCTACATTTCCCCACGGTTGCCGTGGTTGGCAGCATTTATTTTTGTAGTTTTTGTGTGTTTTTGCATGTCACACTGATTCTTTTTTAACATAACACCGATAGGAATACGAAATGGCGAATTTGAAAAAAAAGTTGAGGGGCCCAGCGGCAAGAGGATTGTGAGTTGGGGGTCTCAGTATGGTTTGTCTATGATCAGTGCCTTAGATTTGAAAAATGTGACAAATTGAAAGAAAAACTGTAAAGTAGATTTGAAAGATGGATGGTGCATTTGAAGTCTATCTGCTCTTCAAAATGAAACAATTCAAATCGCAATGATAACGTGTGTTCAGAAGATTATGGAATGAATTTGTTTATGGACAAACGAAATAGGTATTTAAAAAAAAATCTGTTTAAAGTTCGTCTGGATTTAATTTTTTATTAAGATTGGACATGGGAGGTTTAAAAAAGACAATATAAAAACACTCTAATAAGAGACATTCGGATATTAAAAATTAACTTTCATTCACAAAAGAAATCCCCGCATATAAACTATTTTTCTGAATCTGTTCTTTCCTCATATAAAAAGCTTTGTTTCCTATACGCGCGTTTGCATGTATCCGTTCTTTTCACATAAGAAACTTAGTTACTTGTTTTATATTTTTATGAAACTATTGAAAACATCAATTGCTTGTAATTTGTATCTATAAAAATATTGAGCAATCTCAATGTTTAACTTAATTCAAATAGAAATGACAAAGAATTCATTTGCATCAAAAATATGAGCTACATAAAAGATTAAAAAAATTCTACCGCTCTAGTATGTTCTTAAAAAAAGAATACATTCATATTAGAAGAATTTCTGCAACCGATTTTTATTAAAATAATCAAAGATACAGGCGAGTGTAGGAAATGTAGTTTTATTTCAGTAAAAAACAATAGAGTTTACCTACTTCTACAAGCAATGTCCCTTTTCCATGTGATGTGACAAAATTGTGAAATTACCTTGCTTAAATAAATAATGAACATAATATGTCTACTTGAGTATATTTAACAGCAGTGAAAAGGCAAAAACATTCTATAAATAATTCGTACAGGTCATAAATTAAGCATTTTTCAATGCAATGCAGCAACTTTGCCTGAGGTGGTACATCAGCCTGTTGAGGCCCAGGCCCGATTTATATAGCACCACCAAAAAAGTAAAAGTAAATCCGATTACTTTGTCGATCAACCAAAACACGTTTGTACGGCGATTGAAAAAACTGTCAATCAAATGGGTGGTAATCACTTTTGGACATGCATTTGCAACCCAATTTTCGAAAGCAAAATAATGCCAAGCTGCGCACACAAATTCCATACAGCGTGCGAGGGAAAAATTGCGAAACATCAACAGATTCCGGCCCATGCTACATGACTTTGTCCAGGAGCTATCGTACGCAAGTCCAAACTGCGCGAACGCAAAATAATCTCAAGCAGTCATCAGCCGCAAAAATACATCCAAACATGCTGCGGGCCGCAGATACCAATCTCGGATCGCACATCACCTCCATCCATAGTACACACGTCCATAAAAAAAAAAAAAACACATCACGCTAACCAATTAATACATAAACCTATTAAACAAGAGAACTAGATCAAAGCCTGACCACTTGCACAATCTGCACAATTTCAGAGAGAATCTGTCTCGATCCATAAACGACCTGACTGCGGCCGCACCGTCACTTTAGTACACAGCGCACATCCATATTCGTGGACTATCATTATCTATATTTTTGTTCTTCTTTCTCTCGTTCTCTTCCATTTGAATTGATCGCAAGGAAGGCCTCTATGCTTTACTATATGGGAACTGCGGCTCTGTTTGCTCAGCACTCCCGACGAATCTATTCCCCAATGCAGATCATTTCATACCGGTTTTCAATTAGATCAAGTCAAGGCATAAATTCTTCGATTAACCGGTGCACAAAACACGCCATTGAATCCAATAAACTATCTAATACTCAGTATCCAGTATCTGCGCTGCAAACACATTAGCTAGCCTAGAGATCCCATTGGATGTGTAGCTTGTGACCATGCTCTTCGGTGGCACATATTACGAGCTGGGAATTAAAAACACACTGCCTATGCACTATGGGCTAGAAACTCACCTTTTAGGATAAGGTATCCGTCTGTATCGGAACGCGTTCTCAATATCTCGAATTTTCATCTTCATGGATTTTTTTTCCGCGAGTAAGCTCATACGAAGTAGTGGACAGGATCCTGAAACGCACTGCTGACACAAATTGAATTTAATTGGAAGTAACTTCAGAGCACAATGACAAGTACGAAATAGGCGCGGATGCACACAGTTTCAACCGAGAAACGATTAAAATAAATTATATATGGCGACTATGTTCGGAGCCGAATTTTCAATGAAAAGCACGTCTTAAGCGATTGAGTATCGCGTACCAACTGATTGTTTCGAGTATAGTTTGACCGCCTTTTGGATTGTGGCTGCTTGGCTGGCTTACCTACTGCTTTACAATACGGATGACAAGGCATGGAGTAGTGAGAAGCGCGCCGCTTCTACTGAAATACACACGACGACGACGACGACGACTACGACGACGACGACGGCAGCAACAAAGCAAATGGAAGTGAACGAACTTCACATTAACCGTGGCGCACCTGGTGCTGGTATAGATGTGGATGGCTAAGAAGAAATGCAAGAAGTGGTTATACTTACAACAACCCACCGGCACCATAGACCATAAAATCGGTGGTGACTGAGGAACGGTGCCGGTTTTAAAATAGTGCAAGTATGACTTTTTTTTGAACGTTGCATCGGAGAAATGTGAAATTATGCCGAGCCTACTTTCGAACTTGGTTTGAATCAAACGCGGAAGGTTTTGAGAAGAGATCGTAGGTGTCCGGTTCAAAAACGATGTATGTGGCGTTGTGCGGACTAGCCCAATTTACTAGATTGTATTTCTTCGAGCCGAGATTCGAGGAAGAGGGCGTTCGTTCAGTTACCAGAGATTCTATATGTGTGCGAATGTGGGTGTTTCGTGTCTGAAGACAAATTATCGCTTATAACTTTTACAATAAACTATTTATTTTGCGGCGACAACCTCAAAGTTTTCCTGCTTTTACGATCTACCTGTGCATGGTTTTGGCATTGCAGTCAATCGACGAGGTTGTACTTCACATGGAACCGTTTTCCTTCTTTGGGATTATGAGCATTATTACCCAACAGCTTTTCTTCTATTATTATTTATTTTCGTTTTTCTATTGGTGCATGAAGCGAGGAGGCAATATACTTCATAATAAGTATTACGCACTTCTCTTGAACGGTTGGGAATTGGTTTTAAGATAGGTGTCTTGATAACACTGAGAAGTTATATGAGCTTGATTGTCTTCGAAGAAGCATGCTTTTAGATAGGCTTCACTGAGTTGCATCAATTTCGAGACCTTTTTTTTGAAAGCGAATCTGAACAGAAGTAAATAAAATTCTTCAAGTTGTAGGTTACATGCATACATTTATGTTGCATGTTTTTCGTTCCAAAGTGTTTTGAAGACAAATAATGCTTGCCATATTAAAGCGTTGCTTTTGTTTTAATACCGATTTTACTGTTGGTCTATGTCGCAAAAGTAAGAGCGTTGGATGGATGCTTCAAAAGAGGAACGTTATTGATTCAAAAAAAGTAACAATTTCCTTTTTAACTATCATGACTTACAGATTGTCGCTTGTTCAAATCTATTAAATGATTTCGTTAAGTGAATAAATACCACCTCTCGTCAAGTTTGAATTCTTAAGACTTTTACATAGTAAAATAAGTAGCCAGCCTCTGAAATACAAAGTACAGCGCAGTAGTTTATGCTTTGGACGTTCTTCCGAGCGAAAAATATAACTCGCTTGGCTAACATTTCTTCTATCTGTGTCCAAAAACTTGAAACGATCCTGGTACAGCTTCGCGCTTAAAAAATATTTTTTTGCGTTCAGTTGTAAAGGGTGATTTTTTAAGAGGTTTAGAACTTTTTTTAAAAAAAAAACACAAAAAATTCGAAAAAATGAATGAAATATTTATTTTAATCGATAGTTTGAACCTTGCAATTTAATGTTTAAAGATAATTTCATGCAAATGTTGACCGCGGCTGCGTCTCAGGTAGCCCATCCGCTGAGTCCAATTTTGGCATACTCTTTCACACATATCGGCCGGTATCTCACGAATGAATGCATGGATGTTGGCTTCCAGTGCGTCAATCGAAGCGGGCTTGTCCCTATACACATTAGCCTTGGCATACCCCCACAAAAAATAATCTAATGGTGTCAAATCGCACGATCTAGGCGGCCAATTGACCGGCCCGAAACGTGAAATTAACTGTTCACCAAACTCGCCTCGCAATTGCGCCATTGTTTCGCGTGCTGTGTGGCATGTGGCACCGTCTTGTTGAAACCACATATCATGCAAGTCAAGAACTTCCATTTCGGGCAAAAAAAAGTTTGTAATCATCGCTCGGTAGCGTTCACCATTGACAGTAACGCTGCGATTCGCATCATCTTTGAAGAAATATGGCCCAATAATGCCGCCGGCCCATAAACCGCACCAAACAGTGGCTTTTTCGGGATGCATTGGTAGCTGTTGCAATGCTTCTGGCTGATCTTCACTCCAAATGCGGCAATTTTGCTTATTTACGTACCCATTCAACCAAAAATGAGCCTCATCGCTGAACACAATTTTTCGATAAAAAAGCGGATCCTCGGCCAGCTTTCCAAGAGCCCATTCACCAAAAATTCGGCGTTGTGGTAGGTCGGCTGGCTTTAGTTCTTGCACCAGCTGTATCTTAAAAGGCTTTACGCCCAAATCCTTCCGCAAAATTTTCCACGTAGTGCTGTAACAAAGGCCTAACTGCTGGGAACGGCGCCGAATCGACATTTCGCGGTCTTCTGTCACACTAGCTGATACGGCCGCAATATTTTCTTCACTACGCACAGTACGTAAACGTGTTGGTGGTTTAATGTCCAACAAAGTAAATTTGGTGCGAAATTTGGTCACAATCTTCCGAATAGACTGCTCAGAAGGTCGAGAATGCCGATCATAAAATGGAAGCAGCGCGCGATGAACATTTCGAACCGAGCACGAATTTTGATAGTAAAATTCAATAATTTGCAAGCGTTGTTCATTTGTAAGACGATCCATGGTTAAATTGCAAACCAAACTGAAGCTGTTTGACAGTGACACAAGATACTAAACACACGTCAGCTGTCAAAACCAGTGTTGCCAAAACCAAACCAGCTAAAAAATCACCCTTTATAAGCGAAGAACACGAGCGGTAGTCCAACAAAAATAAGAAATAAAAAATTTGTCAAAGTGAATTTGGAAAAGTGATACTAATCCATTAAATATTTTTGCATTTTGTGATAACTTTTATGTTATTGGAAGTTTATTTTTCTTGTTTCTTAATTTAAAATAAAAAAAATATTTTTTTTCTTTAATAAAAGGGGCTGACTTTATATTATATTATTTTTATGATTATCGTAGGCTAAGAAATTATTTATTCATAACTGAGTATGCAAAATGAATGGGAACTTCAGTCTCTCTTGATTCGCATAGAAGTTTCAATTAATTTTGTTTGTTTTTCAGTGGTCAGCCCCCTCTACTTAAAGTAGGGAAATGGGGGCTGACTATGAAAGACACAGTTCTTTAAAATGTTCTCCCAGTTATAAGCCCTTTGGTTTTATGAAAATTTGTAGTTGAAATTGGGGCTGACTACTGAATGCTTGCGTGGCCGACTACTGGAACTAAGGGGGCCGACTATTCCAAAATCATACCTTCTGCACAAATTTGCCAAATAGTTTTCATTAGGTAGCTTATATCCTTAATAAGCTTTTTATTTTCCAATCTGTGCACCAAATACTTGATTAAATTAAAACTAGCCAAGGGGTTTTTAATGACAAATCAAACACAAAAAGGAAGTTAAATGGCTGACTACTGGTGTCATCATCCTAGGCAGGGTGACCGCTGCAGAATTTTGAAAAAGAGCCAATGAGACAAAGAAAAAACAGTAATTTCTGAAGCTATTCTGCAAATGTAGAATTTTCGAACGATATTTAACAAGCATTGGCTCGTTAAATACTAAAGGGTGATTTTTTAGCTGGTTTGGTTTTGGCAACACTGGTTTTGACAGCTGACGTGTGTTTAGTACCTTGTGTCACTGTCAAACAGCTTCAGTTTGGTTTGCAATTTAACCATGGATCGTCTTACAAATGAACAACGCTTGCAAATTATTGAATTTTACTATCAAAATTCGTGCTCGGTTCGAAATGTTCATCGCGCGCTGCTTCCATTTTATGATCGGCATTCTCGACCTTCTGAGCAGTCTATTCGGAAGATTGTGACCAAATTTCGCACCAAATTTACTTTGTTGGACATTAAACCACCAACACGTTTACGTACTGTGCGTAGTGAAGAAAATATTGCGGCCGTATCAGCTAGTGTGACAGAAGACCGCGAAATGTCGATTCGGCGCCGTTCCCAGCAGTTAGGCCTTTGTTACAGCACTACGTGGAAAATTTTGCGGAAGGATTTGGGCGTAAAGCCTTTTAAGATACAGCTGGTGCAAGAACTAAAGCCAGCCGACCTACCACAACGCCGAATTTTTGGTGAATGGGCTCTTGGAAAGCTGGCCGAGGATCCGCTTTTTTATCGAAAAATTGTGTTCAGCGATGAGGCTCATTTTTGGTTGAATGGGTACGTAAATAAGCAAAATTGCCGCATTTGGAGTGAAGATCAGCCAGAAGCATTGCAACAGCTACCAATGCATCCCGAAAAAGCCACTGTTTGGTGCGGTTTATGGGCCGGCGGCATTATTGGGCCATATTTCTTCAAAGATGATGCGAATCGCAGCGTTACTGTCAATGGTGAACGCTACCGAGCGATGATAACAAACTTTTTTTTGCCCGAAATGGAAGTTCTTGACTTGCATGATATGTGGTTTCAACAAGACGGTGCCACATGCCACACAGCACGCGAAACAATGGCGCAATTGCGAGGCGAGTTTGGTGAACAGTTAATTTCACGTTTCGGGCCGGTCAATTGGCCGCCTAGATCGTGCGATTTGACACCATTAGATTATTTTTTGTGGGGGTATGCCAAGGCTAATGTGTATAGGGACACGCCCGCTTCGATTGACGCACTGGAAGCCAACATCCATGCATTCATTCGTGAGATACCGGCCGATATGTGTGAAAGAGTATGCCAAAATTGGACTCAGCGGATGGGCTACCTGAGACGCAGCCGCGGTCAACATTTGCATGAAATTATCTTTAAACATTAAATTGCAAGGTTCAAACTATCGATTCAAATAAATATTTCATTCATTTTTTCGAATTTTTTGTGTTTTTTTTTTAAAAAAAGTTCTAAACCTCTTAAAAAATCACCCTTATAATAGTGTTGTGATAGGCAACAGCGTTATATTTTAAAACTTTTTATTTGGACATAAAAAAGCGTTTGAATTTTTTTCGAATTTTTGGCAGACGCTCGAAAAAAGTGCCAAATCACAACTGCCTAGGTAGTGGTCTCATAGTTCGGAGGTGGTTCGTTGTTTTGAAAACTCACGATTCGAATGATGACTTTTTTCCACTGCGTCACTTCTCGCGAACGTCTGACAAACATCCGAGAGTATAACTTTCATGAAAGAACTTCTCAATTAGCCATTTGGACTCGTCATCGTAGATCCCTTCCATTTGTCCTAATAATGAAAAACTCACACAAAACGAATGGTTGTAAGAAGCTGGGCCTAGGGTCCATACGGACCTGTTGCGCCAACTATTTATTTTTACTTTTTATATTTAATTTCTGTTAAAAGTAAACGATTTATAAATAAAGATAAATAAAAAGTTGGGCCAACAGCTCAGTAACGGTGTCCTAGGCCTGGCACCAAACATTCGTTCGTGTGAGTTCTCATATTTTGGGAGGAATGTAAGACATCTATCTCCAAGACAGTTGTAGGCCCCTATTGTGAGTGTCAAAAAATAAACGATAAACGATGCTTGTCAAACAATTGTAATAGTTGGTATTGTGATTGTCAATTATCAATGAATAATTGACTGTCATCAACTCGTGTTAAATTTCTATTTTGAATGGAGCCAAAGTGGTATTGCGATTGTCAATTGTGATCAATTTTTTTAATAAATGTCAATTGTCTAGTCAGTTGGATTGTTGTGGACGACAAAATCAGTAGCTCCAAAAGAAAAATGTAAGTTTTTTGTAGCAATTGTAACATATGCCTATATTAATAGTTTTTGGTTTTAGGGCAAAATTTGTAAGCATTAAAAAACAATTAGAGCGGTTGGTTCAACTAATGGTAGAAAATGAGAACATTGCAAAAGGGATTTGTTCAAGAACAATCATTAGAGTTGAGCGGCTTAGGTCCTGCATGGCGCGAATGACAAAAATGGCAAAGGGTATAAAAATATAAGGAATACATATTTTCTTAATTCTAATCGCAATTATTTAAGGTATGGGCCGATATGAAATGCAAAATCAAGAAGAAAATAGGAAACAAAACAGAATTTACTGCAACGGGAGGAGGCCCGAACCGTTTACATCATTTTAGCGACATGGAGGAAGCTGTTATTAACCTAACCGCAATGCTGTAGCAAGCTTTATGAGGTTCGGTATCGATGTCGTTCTGATTACTGGTTTTAACTTCCCCTCTACTTCACCCAATAAATAGGAAAACGCTGGCTTCGATAAACGAAAATTCCTTACAAAACTGAAAAAAATACTCATGAGAATGAATATTAATTGCGAAGTTATGTACTTACATGCTGTCCTCTAATTCTAGAGGATTAGTAGCTGCATTCTTCTCCTTAAAATTTCCAAATAAGCAGAGGATTGTTCCATCATCGTCAAAAAAACTTTCTAAGGAACTCATTTTCGGTAGAATAACAAATAAAATTGTTTGCTCTTGACAACTGTCAAATATCATGCCGCATTCACAACAGTCAATTTATTCACAATAACCATAAATTTTATCAAATGAGTTACACAATACCAAAAATTGGTTTGATTGACAACTTTGTCAATCGTCAATTGATTGATATTTGACACTCGCAATAGGGGTGGTAGTCTCAAATATTTGTCAGGCGGCCGTACGAACTAAGTCCCAACTGGAACTAGTTCCCACTAGCCAAAACGAACTAGGTCCCAGGAAATTGAGAATTGAAACTGACTCCCACGATTTTTAGGAACTAAGGCCCAACTAAGAATGAACAAAGTCCCGATATAAGAATGAATTAAAACACAATAGTGGGAACTTACTCCCAAATTATTTAAAGAAAAACGAAAATTCACGATTTGAAATGAACTAAGTCCCAAAAATGTTTAATCCAGCATAGGTAGGTATATACTTTTGCTACAAAATATAAAATAAGGGTAAATTGTTTGTTTATAATTTTTGATTAAATGAAAGAGAAGGGATCTTATATTGATAAATGTTTTATTTAATGTCGGCAATTATGTATGGAATACAATATCAGGTAAATGTCCGCCTCTGTTAGTCTCACAAATGCGAGCCCTTTTGAGCAAATTTTTCATTACCTTCTCACACATTTCACGCGGTATTTCATTCATTTTATCACGAATATTTTGTTTGAGTTGCTCAAGCGTTTCTGGTTTGTTTGCATAAGCCTGGCTTTTCAGATATCCCCACAAAAAGAAGTCCGGAGCAGTCAAATCAGGCGACCGTGGAGGCCAATCAACATCACCACTTCTTGAAATAACTTGTTGTGGAAAGAGGTCTCGCAGTAATTCCAATGTAATCCTGGCTGTAAGCGATGTGGCACCGTCTTGTTGATACCACATGTTAATCAAGCCCAAAGCATGAAGTTGTGGCGTTAAAAAGTTTTCAATCATATCACGATATCGCTCCCCATTCACAGTTACCGTTACGCCGTTTCATTTTCAAAGAAGTAAGGTCCAATGATTCCTCCTGACGAAATTGCACACCAGACTGTAACTTTTAATGGATGCAAAGGTGCTTGGGTATATCACCTACAGACCCTCTTTCTTCGAAATCATTCATTACACGATAAATAGTGCGTTTTGTTGGCACGTTGTTTCTCCCAAAAATTTCACGTAACTTTGTCATCGTCACAGTAATCGATGATAGATTTTGATAAAATGTTTTAACGATTAAAACACGTTGGTTTATCGAATAATTATCCATAATAAATATGCCACGTGTCTACTTCACGACTGCCAAATATGAACTGTCAAGACTAATGTTTACCAAAATGGCGGCAAAACAAAGTAGTATACCATCCCGGCGGACACCCTGTACAATATAAATATTACGCATGATAAAGAAACTTTACATACACCCAATCTCGCAACTTATCCAAATCCAACAGTGACTCCAAGCAGGGGAGTTGTAGGGGGGAAGCATACCCCCATACATATCCCACGGTTTATGTTCACAGTGCAATCGGTTTCTCCCAGACTGCACACGATTTATTACTTAATAAACGAACTAGCTCCCAATTTCTACAGAATTATTTTTTTTTGGAAACAAGTTAAATTAACTAACTCCCACTTTCTCTAATTGGTACTTAATTCATGGGGAATTTGTTCATAATGAACTGCGAACTATCTCCCAAACACTGCAAAATTGGTGGGACTTAATTCATTTGGCTAGTGGGAGCTAGTTCCTGTTGGGAATTAGTTCGTAGGGCCTTGTCAGACATTTGCGGGACGTTGGGGCAGTGGAAAAATCTAAACATGTAATCTCTTACATGTTATCTACCATCTCGTCTGCGGCATTTATCTCCCCTCTGGGAAAAGTAGGAGTAACTACTTTTTAACGACGAACGAAATAAAATTATTTTAAAATATAAACACTAAGGCGAATGTACGGAAAGGGTAATCTGCATAAATAAAAATTATGTGAGCGCCACTTGTGGCTGAAAGTTTTGCCATTATATTCTATACCTTCGTTCTGATGGATTGCGATTGACCAGACAACGGAGTGTGCTGCTAGGTATTTCGAATCGTTGTCAGAATAAGCAATCGGATGCAGCAGATGTTCAAATGTGCTATCAATGCACTTAAAGATAACAATGCGATAGGTCAACTCCAACTCCCCCAACTCTTACATACAGCGTCAACAACATCATTAGCAGAGCAACGGTCACCTCTATTAACAGCGTGTTGTACCCGAAATTTGTTTAACAAATAATTGTATATATTTCTTCTTAATAGATGTCTAAAACAGAAAAAATGGTCGATGGCTGCTATATTTATTTTGCTGCACCAAAAATCACCGGCTTGCATAAATATGAAGTAAATATTTTTTTTTAAATTTAGTGTTAACATTTATATTAATTTTAATTCATGAAGAAGAGCTATTTTTCAATAAACATTTTTTCATTTTAATTTTATAAATTTATTCGCTTAAATTATTTCTTAAAGAAACAGCAGCATTGAGAAAACATCTCTGTGGAATCAGCATTTGTTATGGTTGATTTAATTACTGAAATAAAAACAAGGAAATCGACAGATATTTTGTTATACCGGGATGTCCAGTGTAACGAATGATAGTAATGTTTGGTGTCATTCACTATATCGAGCGCTTTTGTTATATCGATCGAATTTTTATACTTTACAAAAAAAAGTCATTAAAAAATGTGTTAACCGTTTTAATTTAATGTTAAATTGAATAGATTATGGTGCTGCCATTTAAAGACTTGCATGGTTCTTACCCCAATCGTGGGCACCGTTCTAATGTAAATTTAAAAAGCTTTTGTTATATCGCAAATTCGCTAATTTATATTCCATATATTCGTTATAATGGACGTCCACTATATTACAAAATTTTCTGTTGATTTGACAAAATTGGATAGAGTGTTTCGCGAAGCTCGTCCTTTCACAGATGGGCTATCTTTTTGGTTCAAACGTCAAAAAAACTTGTAGGATAACAAAGTGTTTTGTTGAAATATTGCCAAAAAGCGCACAATTCCCATTACTCTAACCTCTCTTCTTTTGCCTAATACATGTGATAATTCTAAAATGTTTTCATTCTGTTTTTTGGACTTTATTATAAACTTTTTAGTAATTTTTTAACAAAATCATGCTACCATATAAATTGTGCTTTGTTTTCCTACAAGTTTTTTAGCTGTCACTTGGTTTTTTCTTCATTAGATTTGACTCTGACGTCGCGAACTACCCTATTGTGGCACTAATAAAAAATGTTTGCATCTCTGCATTTAACTTCTGTCAATTTGATAAAAGCATTTTGTTGGACGTATGTGTTGATAAAAAAAAACTTTTCAAAATTAAACGCATTTTTATGAAATATACCATAGTTTTGCTTTCAGTAACCACTGTCAATAAAACAGTCTCAAGAAGAAATAGCATTTGATCATTTAACTAACTCAACTTGCGGGTGTTAGGCTAATTTGGAAACAGTCGCGGCAAATATTTTATTCTATGGCCTTTTGTTAGGCAAAAGTATAATAGGCGAATCCAACTGTTGTCGAAATCGTCGCCTTTGAGGCTGCAGAATTAACCGCCAGCAATGCAACTTAGGCTCATACTCTTTTTATGTACATTATACCCTATCAATCTCCTTTATACCGTTTAAATATTTTCGTTATTATTAATAGCCCAGGGTGCAAAAATAATTGACAAAACAAATTTTGCATGCTGTTAAAGGGAAACAAACATGTTTTGAATCTGTTGTGAGGATGAGTCAAGATTTCGCACCTTTCTTCAATTACTTTTACTAATTTCCCCGAAGCGCTAATGAAAGTTTTAAAAAAAGGGTTTCCATTCATCGCTGAGTACTTAATGTGTGTGTGCTTTCAGAGTGGCAACTTTATTCACCGTTATGTTTACTTTTCTAGACTATACGGTCGTAACACCCTCATTATGTTGGAGATATACACGCTACACTTCTACCCTGCTGCATCCGCGGCAATTAATACCGAAACAAGAAATCGAATTAAGACTGTCCTCAAATAATCATGAGAGTCCCGTATTTCCAACATGATTTCATAATCGATTTGTTTAACTTTTATCCATTGATTGAAGAGATTACGCCATGAATGGTTCCGACTTCTCCGATGGCCAGCACGCGTATTGTTGTCAAATGATAGCGAGCGCACGAAGCAATACACTATTACAATGGCCGTACTCGGCTTAGAGTGGATTTATCGTTCGGTGATCGTGGACTGCTAGGTTGCGGTTACACTTAACTAATAGCCCGCCGTATGTCATGGGTTACGAATGCTGGAGATTGATGCCTCAATTATGCACCATTCTCCAGCCGCGGGCTATTAACAATCTACCTTCTCCTCAAATAAGCAAATTTATGCATAAGACTGGCTAGTTGGGAGATTTTGAATGTTTCTTCCAACAGTTGTGGGCCGTGTTAAAAAAAAATCGATATGGAAGTTAAAATGGCCATACAAACTGGTTTTCGTTGAGACAGAGTTCAATAACACTTCGAGTTAGCTTCAAGTCAAAAGTCTGTTCTTTTTCTTTGGATTATGATCTTAAGAGGCGAAGTTCTTTTCGTATTAATTTTATTTTTTGCCCCGACGACAGCTTCAACTTTTGAACTTTATCGCTTAGGTGAATGTGAAAATTGTATAAATATTTATGAATGTGTAAACCACGCATAAAGTCTAGGTTTGCAGGTATAGGTTGTATTGAGTTCTTCAAATGAGTTTTTCAAAGCGAAAACCCGGACTCGGGTGGTGAAATAAAATAGACTCCTGGTCTAAAAAACAAGTTGTATAGAACACCATCGTGCAAAAGAAGGAACTAGAAACCTTTTGTAAGATATTAACGAATTGAAGGCACGCACCACTACTATGTACTCGCAGTGACGACGGTTATTGGTTTGGCTTAAAGTTGAACGAACGACCCTAGTTTTTGAAAAGGGAAATGCTTTATAGCTTATCACATAAGTAGGATAAAGGAGAGAAAGGAATCTGCATGCAAGCCACAAACATTTTTTTGATGATTCAAGAACCGATGAAGGAACTGTGAATCAAATATTCGGAATCAATGGGTAAAAATACCCGCAGTTTTCAGGCTGAAATCCGTACCATATTTAGATGTGACCAAATCAATCTCGCTAGAGGTTGCTAACTGCAATATGTCAGATATTCAAGCTGCTAGCATGACACTTGATTTGCATGTAGGAATGCTTGTAACTTATTTAACTAAAGGGTGTCCCATAATCGCGCAAAATTTGAATTTTCCAACAAACAATGTGACAGCTGACAGTTCGGGGCTAGTAAAAATGGAGCGCTATACGAAAGAACAACGCTTTTTAATTGTTGGGCAATATTTTAAAAATAATGGAGGTTTGTCAGCTACAGTCTGCAATTTTCGTTCAAAATGTGACCGTCATGGTGATTTAAAACCATTAACTGTGAAGGGAATAATTGAAAAATTCAGGGAGGCTGGATCAATTAGTGATCTTAAATACTCTGGGTGCCCTCTCACAAGTTCTTCAACAGAAAACATCGAAACAGTTCGCGAGAGTATTGCTGAAAGGCCAGGACTTCCTAACTAGAACGAAGGCATCAGTGACTATCGTGTCTTTGAACCATTTTGGAGAATAGGAGATCACATTTTCAAAATTGAATTCAGGCGATTAAAGACGTGAAGTGCCGACTTGATCGCACAAAACTTTCACGTTCATTATTAGTTTAAGTTGTATATTTTTTTGTACGTAAAGGTAGGTATCTGTCTTAAAATTATTGAGAAGCGACTTTAAAGAGGCAGTAAATGTATATCTAATACCCATTTAATTTTTTAGATTACATTAGAATAGGGATTGTTTATTTATTTAGCGAAATAGATTAGTGAAGCTGAGAATAGGTTCCTATGGTTGTAAAAACGGTTCGTGATATGGAGATCTTCATATATAGTCAGGCAATTCTGGGAATCGAATTTGTATCTCTTAGTACATTTTCGAAAACAGATTTCTCAGAAGGTCCTCCAATAACGTTTTAGTTTGTGAAAAAAAAAAACGTTTTTTCGAAAAAAGTTAGAACCTACCTAGTTGTAGGAAGCTTTGTTAATGGATTTGTAGTGGAACTTGCGCAATAAGCTGTACTGAAATATGTAAACCTAACATAGACGGGGATTCGATAGTAATTTTTTATAAATATGGAAAAAAACATATTTCCAATATTTAAATTCTATGAGCAAAATATTACAGATAGTACATAACGTTTAACGTATATATCAAATGTTTATTTTAACCAAAAGCGTTAAATTAAATTAAAATTTAAAAAATCATATAATTCTAAATCATACAATAATGAAGAGAAAAACTAAGTAAGCCATGAGGCTTAACATGAAAATAATTCTTTTAAAAATCTTTTCTGTCCCAAATCGTAGGACCGTTCTGGCGAAAAAAAATATTTTTCAAAGTACCTATGTCAAGGATTCGCATTTTTCGAAAACTAGGTATGCCTCAATGTCTACCCTCAACTCAAGAATTAATATATGTTTAAATCGTTAAACGCCATTTTTGAGGTAGAGGAATCCGTTCAACTTGGAAATGGTAGTTGAAACACTCGTCCGATCGGAAACCGCCAAGTGAAAGTAACGACACGGAAGTTAGGTTGGACAATTGTTACGGTTCAAATATCACAAACAATGGTCATCAACGTCCCAGACAATCACCGAGTCTATACCAGAAGGACAATGCGGTCCCTGCAAAAGCCTGTTGGTTGATGCCAATGGAAAAAAGCATGTTGTTGTCAAGTAGGTACGCGGCGCTGTATATGTAAAATGTAAAATGTAAAATGTAAATCCAACCCCTGCTCATTATAACCAACAAAGGTACTTTCAAAGTAAAAATAATATATAAGGCGAAAAATTCAGCCGAAACACGGGAAAAAATTAATTTGTCACATTTCACCACCGCCAATTTACATACTGTACGAGTATATTTACATTCTCCTTCATTTTGTATGAAACTTTCCAAACCGAAAAAGTTGATTTTAACTTTCCTCAATTGCGGCATTTTTCATTTACCTACAGCTCCAACGTTTCTGATGGCTGCATTAAAAAAAAAACTTACTGCAAAATTGTTCACCCTTTATGCATTTTGTTCTGTAAATCAAACGAGTACTTTATGAACTCCATCGTTCCAATTATCGCTGACGGAGCGAACACCGGAAGAACATAATCGAAATAAAATGCGAAACGGTCAAGCGATAACAAAACGAGACACCGCACTTTTGTACTTTTTCACCTTTCCACTCCCGAGACGGACCCCAGCACTTTGTTGATATTTGCTGTGCAAAATTCCATGTAAATATGCATCTACAATCAACCACGACCACGAGCAGTTATAAGCGTGGCGACTGTTGTCACACAAAACAGGGAGCTACATGTGTAAATTCGCGACTATGCACGAGCGATAATGTTTACAAATTATAACATTAAATTTTGTTTGTCATTCTTCGTTTATACGTAGTTCTTTTTTTGCTGTGTACTTCATTTCATTTAGATTGTCTTTTTTTCGATTTTTGAAAATTGCGCTGAATTGGTAGGTAATTTTATTGAAAGCTATCTAACCTACCTAAGCATTGCATTAGCAAATAATTTAATTTGTATCAATTACGCACTAATTCGCGTGTAAGCGAGCTATACAAAATGCAATCCATATAATTATAGAGGAATCGTTTTCCAAATCCGATATTGACATTTAAATTCGGTTTAATGCAAATCAATAAACGAGAGTGAATAGGATGAATGGTAACATGAACTCTAAAGTGCAAATTGGATTAGTTGCTGAAGAAATGCAGATACGATAAGAGAAAAAAAATATTTAGGATTCAACTTTGATCTGATCATGACACTGATCTATCTATGCTGGATTTCCAAACGCGTTGCTAACCAATATCAGTGACCTCTTTACCCAAACTTAAATTTTTACCACTTACTAAATAATTCGAGCTGTTCGGAGCACTGTTTCGATACAATAGGATTGCTCCTTTACTTTTGCCAATGGTGGGGATAAATCCTCGCTAAGAGAGAGACACATACGAAGATGTTAGGAAACGCTTTTGTAGTAATCAATGATAAATGACGGGTTCAAAAATTCAAAAAAGTTGTACGAACAGTCGTTAAAATGTCTGATAAACTTGAAGAAATTGTTAATTTATAAACAATATAAGTCAATTCATCTAGCGATGAAAGTGATTCGGAATTAATTGAACTTATTTTTGATGATTCCGAGTATGTGGAACAGTTTGTACTGATTTAACTACATCACTTGAGAAGAGGGAAAAGCGATAGTGCATTAAAAATTACGTGAAGGACATCGTCCCTTTTTACAGCGAAGAAGAAATTCGTCGTTTCGAAAAGAATGTTGAGGATAAGATTCAATTTTATTTTGGCTCCTGTTTTGCAACAATTTAAATACGAAGGAAATTAAATTACATGCACTCGTATGCCGAATAGGACAGCAAAACGTCTGTCAAAAGTCTGACAGCTTTTTTTTTTTTCAATTCTTACACCAAGAAATTTGTTGAGTAAAAACTCATAAGACAAAGAAAGAAAAAAAAATTGCAATCACAAGAAGTGTTCAAAATTCCATTTGCACAGGATTTGTCACTGACGTCTTGCAATTTGCAAGAGTGTTTCTCATAATTGTGTTGAAGCAAGGAGACGAAGTACCATCTTTGGTGTTTTTATTTTTAGAGCCAACAAATATGTTTGGCTTAAGCCCGTATGACTAGTGTGACCACCTGTACGTAAATGACACGTACAGTACGTAAATTTGGAGTCATGTACCGTGTACCGAAGTGATAACTCAAAATCACGAAATGTCCGGAAATTGAAGCGACAAATTATTGTTGTACGTAAAATGTACACCAACGACAGGAAAAGAACAGAGAAAAAGTTTTGTTTTCTTTTCGAAGCACAACGATAATTTGATTGTTTTTAGTTGATAGTTGCCATCACTAGAAATAGAAAGTTCCCCCATCACTGCGCTCGATTGACATTTGTGGAGTGCTTTTATTGTGTTTGTTCGTATTGCATTCTTTTTTGATAAATTAAACGACATTTTCCTGTTAAAATTTCGAATTTTTAAAGAAGCAGCCTCAAATGTTGAATGAAATTTCATCAGATGGAAAGTATGCTTTAAAAAAAAAACAATCAACAATGAATTGATAACACAGGCCATTTTAAAAAATTGCGTTTAAATTTTTCTAGTGATTGCGATAAAGAAAACTTTTGTGTACGTAAAGAAGCTCTTGGAAAGGTGGTCACACTACGTATGACACTACATTCTTTTTGCAATTTTTCTGCTTTTAAGAAGAAACTAGAGCAGTACGAAAAATTTGAACGAAAATTCGCGATAGTAGTGAGTGCGTACACACCAACTTTATTAATGTAGACACATAAAAAAAATGCATTAAAAATGTATTCAAATTACATTTTTCAGCTGCTGGCAGTTTTTTTTTTTTTGACATTTCAAGATTATTTGAAAATAAATTGGATTGAAAATTTGCGGTTGCTTTGCAAACAATTGCTACCCCTTTCGTAATACACCTTTAGTCTCTTTTACTCACCGCTGACTTTTCAACACGATAAAAATGAGGAATAAATGTAGTTTTATACGGGCTTTAGTAAGTTTTAAAAGCATAAATAATCGATTTTATCGAAAAATAAGTATTTGAAGAGAAAAACTTGAGGACTAAAATATCCTGGATATAGCAGAAGCTTTCGATAAAGTCTGTACAAAAATGTTAAGCCACATAAAAAAGCAACGGCCGAGCAGTATTCTACAGAATTGAACAAGAGACATACTACCCAACATTTAAAGAATTTAAACTTGATGTACCAAAAGGCAGTCTTCTAGGTCCAGTGCTATACTTTTATAGCACCAACCGAAACTTTTGCAGGTTGCACTGCTGTATGCACTTGCAAATAAGCTTCCAACGACAATAAACAGTCAGAATGGAGTAAAAATTACACTTTGATGAAACGACTTTAAGTCCGTTCGTATTAACTTTTGTAATAACTTATCACACAATCCAAGAATGCGCATGTAAAGAAAAAATAGATAAGTTGAGCATGCGATGCAGTAAAGTGTATTGGCTTATTGGAAGAAATCTTCTCTGACCAACTGCAGTAATCTATTGCTATATAAGCAAATTCCAGAATGGACATTCGAGCTGCTCAAGTTGTGGGCAAGCATATAAGCTAAACAAATTTATAAAAACTCCAACTATTCTAAAATAAAGTACTAAGGAACATAGTAAATGCTTGGTACATACGAAACGCTGATCTACATAGAGATCTTTAATGAAATGGTTGAAGATGAAGTAAAAAAAGTCGATCAAATGTGCAGAAGAAGGCTTCTCACCAAGGTTAACTTAGAAAACTATTACGTACAATTTGATCACGAGATTAAAGTAAAGCTAAGGCTAATAAATTAGGTAATATTTTCAAAAATATTGTTTAGAAATCCGACACACGGTGGATTTTTCTCCTCAAACGAACAGGTGATATTCCATTCGGGATGACGAAAGCCAGTCCCTGGAAAGTTTTTTTTTTTTTTTTTAGATCGGATAGGTATTATTGCAGAAGCTTTTCTCGCGTACTAGCTCATTAATGTTTTCCGATGATATTCCCTTCAAGAAAACCACGAAATAAAAATATTTGGGGAACTATTTTGAATTCCCTTGGAATACAATTCTACAATATTGTACATACCTATCTTGGAGACGTTAAGTGGCAAAATATGCACATGCACAAGAACTTTTTATAACACAATGGACAAGTTATCTTACCTAGCTAGGAATACATGTACCTATTTAAGATTACTCACTGGTTGTAAGGGGAACCTAAATTTCATGGCTCCGGAACTGAAGGCATCTCTATAAAGTTAACAGAAATGCCTCTCCCATATAAGTATTTATAAGTATGTCTTGACAAGCAAGCAAAATTGATCAAAGACACGCAGTTTGAAAAGATGTCTATCCAGCACTTTAGTCCATGGATGCTAATGTCTGAAGCTGGATAACACTGTTGATTCCCTTTTACTTTTACAATGAAATAAAAACTTACAGCCAAAAATTACTATTTTAATTAAGGTACGGAACATACGAGTATTAGTCGATACACTAAATTTGAAGTAAAAATACGTGTGCACAATTATAGAAAAATATCAAAATCACAAAATGCACTTACCCCCCTATGAAAAGTCACCCTCAAAATTTGATTGCTTCCAGATGCAGAATTAAACTAACATTCTTAGCATAAAGATTATAGAAATCAGTACTAGGACAACAATCACAACTGTGCATCGAAACATTTCCAGCGTGTCCATTTCCATTTGGCGCAGAGTATTCGATAGGATAAAATGCTTTCCCTTTCAAATAAACAAATAACACGACTTATTTTCGAAATTTAAATAGGAAATTAACGCCGAGGGCTGCTATTCAAATTTGAAGTCAAGTGATTGAGGTTTTTTTTTTGATTTTTTTCCAAAATGAGACCAGTCTCCATTCCCGTATAGCAATATTTCTAATCCTGTATCCAATGACCGGAACCTCCAAGAATAGTGATCTTGAAACGACGACAAGGTCTATCAAGCGTCTTCGGAAATCTCAGCAAGTTTGAATGAGGTCGTTGTTTAATCGAGGGCCTTAATTGCGGCCTAACAGCTGAGGAAGAACTGACAGGACATACTTCCGGGAGTTTAGTTTTGTGTGGGTACTGGGTGTGATTTGGTCTTACAGTTTTCTGTCACAACCTGTAAATCCGTCCAGTCTTACGAACCATCAACCAACCTCCCTACACCACATTTAGGCCAGATCAAGGTGTATAATATTAGTTAACATTGAGAAGACCGGGGTCTGACTACACTACGCATCGAGGTTCCTGTAGTCGAACTGAGTCCGTTCTTTGAAATTTACCAAGTATAGTGGTGTTTAAAGAGCCTTTCATTAAAAATGATTATATATATTTCGAACAACAAATGGTTCGAAGTACATATCGAGTTACTTTTTAATATATGGTGACCATTAGATGGCTGCCCACTTTAACTAAGATATACAACATTATTGAAAGGGTTGCCAGCTTCCATCAATCCCAACAAAGCAAGTAGAATAGAATCTACAACACGCCATTACTTATATGGAAAACTACGCCATTGTGGGATAGGAAAATATAGCCGACACTGAATATAAATATTAGTATCGCTCATCATCTGAGAATTGCTAATGAAGAACCGCTGCCCAGTGACCCTAGTGCTTTTTTAATGAAAAAGTGGAAAACGTGGGATCAGCTTAAAAAATGGGCAAATCTGTGACACGTAAATTGTTTAAAAATAAAATTAAAACGTATTTTCAGTACGAACAAATTTCTTAGAAAGTAAGGCTTTTTTGTCTCTGAATGCATTCACTCGTTTTAAAATTAGGCCTGTTTTGTTGGAGCTTCGATCTCAGCAAAGCAAAGTAAAGCAGGATTTTCAGCATGCAATTCCAACAACTACGTTCTAATTGACACTTCGGAGACTCACAATAATTGTTGTTTTTGGGTGCTGAAAATTCTCTTTTCCTTTGCTTTGCTGAGATCGACGCTAAGGAAAATACGCCTATTATTGTCTAATAGAAAAGGAAGTTATTAAACTTGTTAATAAAAACGGTTATATTTTTTTGTTTTTTTTTCAAATGAAACAAGTGAAAATTTCACAAAGGGAAAAAGGGTATTTTTCCGAATTTAGGGGAAACCTAATGCTTTTGCTGATAAAAAAAAAAAAGGGAAAACTGTCTTCAAAGTTTGAGACACTTTCATTTGATATCAAATCAAGGGCTTCTCCATTTTTTACCAGATCAATAGAAAATATTCGTCTTGCTTGTCCCATTCATAGACAAACCATACTGAGACTCCCAACTCACAATCCTCTTGCCGCTGGTCCCCTCAATTTTTATTCAAATTCGCCATTTTGTGTTCCTATCGGTGTTACGTCAAAAAAGAATCAGTGTGACATGCAAAAACACACAAAAACTACAAAAATAAATGCTGCCAACCGCGGCAACCGTGGGGAAATGTGAAAGAGTTCGGGAACTCCACATTTTTATATTACTGAATGCCATTGGTTGGTTATTATAAATTGTTAAAAGGCGAATAATTTGATTTGTTTGGTTAGTAAAACTATCTAAAGTTGATGTTCTATATACTAGAAACATATTAGGACAAACTTTGTTGTGTATTTTCTGCTTTTGGATATCATTAACTTCGATTTCGTGTGTAAATTTTTCTTAAATAATGAAGAAAATTTGCTCAAAATGTTTTTATATTCCCTCAGCCAATCTACATTGTTCATTTTTCATAAATATTTTAAGCAAATGTACACTTGTTCCTAAAAAAAATATTATCCACACGTAACGAACAATTTCAAATTAAACGGATAAAATTCTATGAACTCTGCCAGCAACTTTGCCCACAGCGGAAGTGTCTCATACCTCCTGGGAGTGTGTTGGTGAGCCGGAATTTTTGAAGTTTCGTGACATTTGTCAATACGATTTTCTATGTAAGAATACTAGCGCACCAAACGTGAACACTCCATAAAAATATAGCTTGTAGGCTAAGTAACGGGAAATCGGCCGGAGTTGGTGGTCTCAGTATTGTCTCTGGTCCCATTCACTTCTTCATAAACCGATGGAGCGTACAACTTTGTTCCCCCGCAGTTACTGCGTTAACAGTCGTTACCTAATGTATAATCGGGACAGTTATATACTTATACCTAATGTTGTCCGCGTTGTCGCATAATTTTTATACCCACTAATCGAAGACATGGCCGATTTTTATTCCATTTCCGAAAATCTTCATCGAACCTCGGTTTCTCTTTATCCGGTTTGCAATACGCTAATTTACTTTCCACCGCTTCTTGTAAGCCGTTTTTTATATTGTCGCCCATATAGGCCGTACTTCGTTGTCGTTTTCCCGCTTTGCTCTGATTGCATAATACACTGAATCAAAGCTCGTTATAGAAGTTATCTCTTTGCCGCGGGTCTTTTAATTATCCACGTTTGGCTCTTTAATTATGCAGATTCATAGACTTTTTACTGAATGCCGGGTATTTATTTTACACCATAGATCATAGTCACAATCTGCCCTCTTTATGTTCTGACCCACAAGATGCTTGTGTGATTTCTTCACAACATGGAATGTTACTCCATTTAATATTGTTTGTTGTAGGTACTTTTAACAACTCACAGTATTTGGTTTTAGTTAAACTATTTGAGATACTCACAAGAATACCATGTTTGCTATTTTAGGAAGTGGTTTGAGTCAATGTTAGCTAGTTGTGTATGTATTTGGAAAGTAAATGCGTCTAAAATACTTCAGCAATGTTTTGATCAGGGGACATGTTGCATTCTTGCGCCCTCCAAAAATATACTTTAGCTTTTTTGTTAGATGTCCGAGGGAGCCGTGGCGGGAAGTAGATCTCTTAGAATTGAACTTGTAGCCCATAGCTCATTGTCCAACTCTGAAAGTACAGAGCTTCATCGCCCATAATTGCTTAATGTATTTTTCGGTTCCTACATACCTTATCTATCTAGGTAAACTGTTATCGTATTATTAGGAAAAAAGCGACCTTCCTTCCTGAAGATCCTTGTTACGTTTGAAGTGGGTATGTACATAGTAATTGAATTCAATAAAATAATAGAAATACAGGACAAAGGTACGCAGATGAAGCTGAACTTTCCGAATGGCGTTACTGTTTCCCATAAAAAACAAATTCAGTTTTAGTATCCGCCTAATAGTATGCAACGCGAATTCTCGGAAAAGCAATTCCATCATGTACAGCAACCACCGAAACTAACACTCAGCTCAACAGAAAACTAACAACTCTGAATAATTTTTATATAATTTATTATTTTTTTTTTACTATTTGATTCAGTGCATCATTTCATAAAATAATAAATATAGTTTTGTTTTGTATTATTTTTAATTTTTGTTTTCTTTCATAAATACATTTCATGTATAAATTGAATTAAAGTGAAATACCCATTTAAATTAATACAAAATACTACTTTACTATTTACATACAAGTTGTTAGAGTATACATAATTATTTAACTTAAAAATAAGTGAAAACAACATTTACGCAACGTAACTAGTTCCTAATTGTCTCATAGTATTTATTTGAAAAACAAAAAAAAAAACATTTTGTTTCGGTTTTGCCTTGTCGATGGTTTACTTTCTTTTGTGGCAGTTTTATTTATTTTTTGGCTTAGGTTTAATTTCTTTTTCGAAACTGCCCACATTTACATCGTCCGGATTGGCAGTGAAATTTGCTATTTCGAAATAACTGAATATTGAAAACAAATTATGCAATTTTTTCTTTGTTCAACTAAAACTTTACCATCAACCGGCAGTGTGTGATTGTTTATCGTCTTAAATTAAATTCATTTCGTTTTCATTTTACTTGGCACCATTTGGCATGTTTCACATTGACCAATACATTTTTTTCTTCAATAAAAAAACAATACAGGATCTTTAGAAATAAATTAGGAAAAATGGAGAAAACCTCTAAGTTTTTATCGATTGCCTTTGTGAATTAAGAGACATTTTTTGGTTTTGTTTGTTACAGTTTGCAAAGTAAACGGAGCGCTCTTGTCGCACAAGGCACTCGCTATGCGGGTGAGTTCGTTTAGTTGAATTGGGGAAGTGAGTAGAGTAAATAAAGCCGTCACTTATTTTACTGGTACCGATTTAACAGAGTCGTCGTTATATATGTGAAGCATATTCATTTATTGACAGTCTATCAGTTAATTGTGTGTCAGCTCCATTAATTCAACTGGTTTGTTGTATAAGTACAAACATCCCGCAGTGGCACAACGAGAATTCGCGGTCTAAATGATCTAAACAGACGATTTAAGGGAAACATTATATTAACTTGCTTTCCAAACACGAAGAGAGACATTCTGTTGGGGGTTTTAGTATTTTTCTTCGAGTGGTGCGATCCATTTTACCCGAATACGACACAACCTAATCTACATCGGTTTATATAAAGTTCAATGTGACTAGCTACGTTTGTTTTGTTCCATTTTTTGTGAAGGGCATTGAAGCCACCAACCGTAAACTTAAATTTTTGAGCATATATTCCGGATTGTCACTGTGAAGTCAAAATCTGACAAGGGGGCCGAAATAAAAAAAAAACCTTACAAACTATATTTTTTGTCGACACTGATAGCTTGGGACATCGGTGTGCGTTATCCGACCAAAGCACTTTTCCAAAGGAAAACGTGACATTGCTTATTGGAACTTCCCATACAACCAAGTGTATCTTAATAGTTATGATAGCTTTGTCCATAGATTTGAAAAATTAGGACTTCTTTTGCCTTGGTGAAGTATTTACCACAATATTGGCGGAATGGGGCAGAATGCAAATGGAAGCTCGTACAAAAAAAAATTACACCAGCTATTTCTCGACCATTTTTTCAGTTTTGTAAAATTTGTAACATTGATCTTCATTGTCCGAACAGGCCAATATTAATATTTATATATTAGCGAACGTTCTTAAATCATTTGCAATTTAATTTTTTTCTGATAAAACTAATGAATAACTGAACTATACTGAACAAAACTACGGTTGTCAAATTAAAAATCGCCGTTGTCAACTGAAAAATGGGGAATACGATCTTTATTCATATTTGATGGTCAGTTTTTTTTTTTAAAAAAGGTAGAAAAGATTTCCCAATTTAGGAACCCCAGAAGTCAATAGAAATATGATCTCTTCCACTTAGCGGTTGTAAAAAATCATTTTGACGAAGACTTGCAAAAAATAAAAGGACAATTTCGCCTTACAATATTGGAGTTGTCAACAATTGCAATCAACAGAGATTTAAAACGGTCGACTTGAACATTTTTTTCGAGCATTTTGGGTGATTTCTGTTTAAAGTTTCGTTTTAATTTTATTTATACAATCTCAAAGAACTGAAAGTTACATAGAATTAAAATACAGGGCCTTTTATTTTTTTACAGAATAGAAAAAAAAAATCATCAGGTGGAAGGGATTTTGGGTTAAAGGCTACCGGGCCCCACTAAATGTTTAAATTTAATTGTGACATAGGTATGGCATTTTCATTTTGCATTTGAAAGTCGTGATTATCATTGCGATAACTTCAATTTTAAATTTGACAATCAATTTATTTGGGATGACAATTGCAAATTTTCATTTAAAATAATGAAAATCATAGCTGCCAATATGCAAAACAAATCATAAATTGTTCATTTCATGATGACAACTACAGTTGTTGTTGGTGGAAAAATAAGAACTTTTCCATCACTTTAGGTCTGTACCCATTCGCATTCTTTCCGGGCCAATATTGGCTAAATGTCACATTTTTCTCATCGGCGGAGCGAAAAGAATGTGAGCTTAAATCAACTAGCCAAAAAATTTATATAGGTACAATTTTTTCATACGGAGACTGAGCTTGACCAAATTTGACAAAAAACTCATTTGAATATATTTGTATAATAAATGCTAACAAAAAAAAAAAAAAAAACAATAACAAAGCTCAATTTGTGTGAAATCGTTTTTGCAACGGGCTCCGCAGAAGATAGGAAGGTTCTTTATCTGGCAACTGCGGCAAATAGGCAAAAAAGGCGATATTGATTTCCAGATATGTTCTATTAAGTAAAAGGCGTGCCCTGATTAAAACTATTTTAACACCACCTTGGGGTGGTGGTGGTGGACTAACATTTGTATAGCCAGGTGCGAAGCAGGAACACACACCTTTACTTTGCAAACTTTGTTTTTGAGAAAAATTAAACACGTTCCATTCGATCGACTATTTCATATTTTTATACATAAAATAAATATAACAAAAAAAAAAAAAAACATCACCTCACTTATATTATAAGTATGTATTTCTATAATAATTGTATAAAGTGCGTTTCTAAACCCGATTAAATTTACAATCTTAATATTACTGTGTTACTTACGTGAGTTAATCTGTATATGGTTCTCATAACAGTTTTCACTTATGCACCCTTACGCCAATAAAATCATCTAAATTTTAAGTAATTCATTATTTTCCTAATTTTACATATAAATGTATATATGCTTTCGATTTTGGTTTCTTCATTTCAACATTTTTGTTATCATTCTAAACGAATTTAGATAATTCTTTACCTAGGTAGGAATTGTTTTTTTTTTATTTTAATTTCGGTTTTTGTATCAGTTTTCCTTTTGAAGTACTTTTAATAAGTAGTTACCTACGCTTATTAAATTAATGAGTTCCTATAATAGGGTTTTTCTTTTATGGGCTTGAATGGTAATTTAATATTTTTTTTTTGTTTCCCCAAATTGCATTTTGGCTATAATGCTTGCATTAATTTATCAACAAGTTTCTCTGCATTCATTCCGAAATAATTTGTTTATGACTCCGAGTAATTGTTATTACCATTGGTTTAATCAAAATAATATTTTCTTTGGGTGAAATAAAACAAAATGAATGTATTTTATTTACATTGTGCAATTAATTTTGTTTGTTTTCAAATGTTTCGTGGGACACAGCTGTAGGTAGTAAAATCTATGTGTTATATGGTAATTTGGATTAAAAATATGCCTCATAAATAAATGGCATACCTGCAAGGGAGAAAGATAGGTCATTGCAAAGTCAAAAGTAAACGATTAAAATAAGAAAACGAACCATTATTAAAAAGACAACTTGTGGGTGTAGGTCTGTATTTTTCTCTGGGTTTTCCCAATTGAGATTTGAGAATTTAGTCCGGTAGGTTGATAACGAAAGCTGCCAAATTTCTATAGGTTTAAAAACAGTGCTCTATACATTTTTATAGAGCTGGTTTGCCACTATAAATATATTTAGCTTCGCTAAAATGTCTTGCAAACAATTTTTCTTCTTTGGAGCGAACAGAGGAAAGTATAGGGGACTTACAGTTGGCAATCTATTACGACGGCTGGCTGGATTGAGAAGCTTTCTTAGAACAGATAATAATAATGTTTGTAAGACCCCTCGCTCAGAAGTCCCAAACACTACTCCCCTGTAGACTGAACTTGTCCTGTTCACGAAGAAAAGAAGGATTCCACACTAATCGTCGAAGCGAAATAAGTGGAAATTGACTGTCAAAAAAAAAAACTGAAAAAAAAAAACACCGAAAGAACGATCCTAAATAGTTTTGCGGGTCCTTATAATAATCTAGTGCCAAGTCCCTAGTAAGTTAACAGATTCTAAATACATATGTGACTAAAATGCAGAGACTATCATGCACAGCAATAAGCAGCAGAATAAGAATGACACCCATAGTACAGCTACCCGTCGACTTACACGCAAGAATGTGTTGCCAAAAGTGCACTTAGGTTAAAAAAAACAAACAGCTGGAAACCATATGAACTTGGACATGTAAAGATGTAGGTTAAATGCGTGAGGAATGCTGTCACTTCTGACTCTATGCCTCCCCACCTGGGCTTTAATAAACCATTCAGGGATGAATGGAAACATATAAACCCACAATGAAAATATAAAATGCAAACACAGGGTCCGAATAGCCACGTTTGTAAAAGCGCTATAGGTACGTTTACGGATTCAATTCGAATTTACATAGGAAACAAAAAAAATAGCCGTTGCCCACCAATGAGCCACTAAGCCAACCAGTGATGCCAGACTTTTCGGACTGAATTGCCCACGACACACGTCAAAAACACCCAAAAATGTCCTTTTTGCCCATGCCGAAGTTAAAAAACAAAAAAATACACTATATTTTCCAAGAGATACAAAAACGACCCTTTTCGCCCTTTTAGCTCATTCTGAAAGGCAAAATGCCCCCGAAATGGGTAATTACCCACGATCTGGCATGACTGAAGCCAACGCCTTTGTATTTCGCAATCATGGAAATGGAGTCTGTCAGCGGCGCTCTCAGTCTCAGTTGCTTGAAGCGAAATGTTTGCGGTATATTTTGCTTTTCTAAATATTTTCATTGACTGTATAGAGTATATGACTAAGCTCTGAACTAAGTGTTGTTTACTCCTGGGGCCCTACTCTTTATTTCGAAAGGAAACAACTTATATCAAACAATATTAATTCTTCTTTCAGAATTCTAAATCCGACAGTAGTACATTTCTTTCCGCTTTCGAAAAAGAGAGTACAAAGCGTTCGTTTTCGAAAAAGTACTTTCGGAGATACAGAGTAGGGCCGCTAGTGTCCGAATACGATTAAGACATCCTGATTACTAAAAGTCATATACAAAATATTAGAACATAGTATATGAGTCTTTTTTATTATTAGCGTGATCTGATTCGGATCAGATCACGAAAATAAAACAGAACGGATCATTGAAAAGCTTAATTTTGGAATTGTGGCAACAGTTGCTTTCAAAAGCAAAACAGATAATACAGGGTATTTCAAACTTCGTATTGCCACCAGCCATCTTGCAAATATTCTTCTCAACGTGACGTCACACAAGGCACATGTCATTTCACTTGCAATGTCGGGGGTGTTACCATATTTGAATCAAATTTGCATAATTTTTCTTTTCAAATATATTTTTGTGAAACAAATTTAGTATTTTATGTTCAAATATGTATATAAAACATGAACAATATTTTTCTGCCAGCACTTGAGTTTATCTTGGCATATTAAGGTGTGTCCCGACCACCGAAACATTTCAGAAATGTTTCTGAAGCAAATCGGACAGATTTTATAAACATTTATAAAAGATTTCTGAACTTTATTTATTAACCCCCGTATTAATAAACACTGCGTAAAAGTTATCAACTCGTTACTCAGCAGTTACGTCAAATTTTTGTATGCTATCTGACGTCTACTAGCTAACTTACATTTTGCATATTTGTTTATTAATACGGGGGTAAAGGTTTATGAAATGTTTCAACTTTATCCTGTTTTGGACTAGAATAAAATAATGTGGTGGGATTATTAGCAACGACTAAAGTTTTTATTTTTGTGATTTTGGTCTCGGCAATCACGCGACACGCGATTTAATTCAAATAATCGTATTAAATGAATCACTTTCTTATTAGGTATTCCAAGCTCTTCTGGACATTTTTTTTTATTTAAAAAAGAATTATAATCGAAAAACAGCGCTCACTTTCAGCAGGGAAACTTGTAAAACAAAAATTATTTCCCATCACTGTGAAACATTTCATAAACGTTTTTTTGGTGTCCAGATCCAAACCAGCAAAACATTTCTAAACATTTCATAAAAATTATTTTGTTTAATAAGTGTTTTAGAAATAAATATGGAACATTAAGGTATTTAATTGTTTATCAAATGTTTGGCTGGTCTGGACATAGCTTTATAGAACGAGAAAAAACTAAATAACTCGGAATACGGGCGGGGAGTTTATTCGAATGCGAAAATTGAATCAATGGATTTTTGTGTTCCATTTTTTAGTCTGGCAACGTGATTGTGTGGCTATCGTTTACAGGCACACCAACATTTAAAAATAAAACAAGCCACCTAGTCGGAAATAGTAGAAATAATTTTCAGATCATGATTCGTGATCTCGATGAGAAGCAGGATCATGTGCTGTTGTTGTAAGCGCATGTAAATCGATGATCTATATGGCTCATAGCTGATAATAAAAAACAGCTAAGGCTGGCTCTTCATTACTGCCCTCTGCTACTTTCTAGAAATCGCTGGTATCACAGGTGAAATGCGTCCCTGTCCATTGAACCTCCTCAGTCTTCAACGACGAATGAATCCCGCGCACTGAAAAATCTCATTTTCTGTAGGGCACATATTAACAAGTCTTTTTTACTTGTGCCAAAAAATGCCAATGACAAACTCTCAAAGGAAATCGCACACAAAAAGTGATGGAACTGTCTTAATACCATCGACCAGATTGCTACCCTCAACTTGTTTGCGGCCTATCAAACAGCATCACTAAGGCAGAGCGCCATACAGAATATCCGCCATGATTTTTAGATTAGATTGAATTTTATTTGACGGTTCAGAAAATAAAATAAGTCATTTTCAATTCGGTCATTTAAAAATTAGCATTTGCTGTTTTTGGCAAATAAAAATTACAATAAACTTATCAGCTGTTATCAGGCTACACATGCCACTTTTCATATCTAATTTCGTTCTTTTCTTTTCATAATCTAATGCCAATGTCATTATGACGTTAACATTTGTCCTGAATTTTTCACTACGTGTGCCTGTCAAACGTCTCGTCACGCTGGCTGTCGCAGTGCACTCTAACGAAAGAAACACGAATGACCACCGTCAAAATTTACTCTTCATGAGCGAAAGTCATGCAAAAATCTATCTCAGAGAGGAACCCGTATGCAACATTAAAATTATTAAATTTCTTACTCCAATGAGATAGGAAAATATTACGATTTACGAGATTCAAATTCACGACTTTAATAAAATTGAAGAACAACAGTTCTCTTTCAAGTTCTTCCAGATAAATTGTGGGAAAAGAGCTCCCAAAAGCAGAAACCATTCTAAAATTGCATTCGGATTTTCTCTGAGATTTGCAAATAGATATGTACACTGCAGAATACCTATCTGTTTCTTTTACGTCTTTTACTTGCAAACTATCGGCCAATATCAGGAGCTGAAAAGACAACTTCAATATAATAGAAACATACTATCAATATCAATACCTACATATTTCGGTTTATAATTCATACCATTTCTGAGAGATAATACATTTTGTTCATGGATATAGATAGATTCAGGAATTCCAGATGATGTATTGTGTTAATTATTAAATACCTAGAAGGCTTGTGCATGGGAAGCAGATACCAACCTTAGATCAAGTACTCGAGCATCTTTTACTCCCATATAAACTATTTTCAAAATAGGTTTGAATTCTATTCTTATGCTGGGACTGTTTTAAAATTTATAACTTATCACTAAGCCATTTTAACAGAAGCACTTTAATAATTGTAGTAATTTTTATCGTCTTCATCACTAAAACCCTATCAATGCGTCAAAATGAGACTCTGTGCCTGCATCACTCCGACCAATTTTTGTCGGAGGATATCGGCAACAAATTAGTACCTAGATGTAAGGCAGACAAAAATACCATTCAATACTGCATCCACCAGCATTAACTTGTTGTGTCTAGTTCCAACCTACAGTTGATTACCCAAAACAAACATTCGATTGGACATTTTTACAACACATTAATAACTCCGTTACAAATTAATAAACACATAACTAGCCAAAACATGTGTGTGTGTCTTATGTATGTAATATTGTTCATTTGTAACAATTTTATGTGAAATTTCATCACAACACTCTCGAGATTTCATAGAACTGTACTATCAATTACATGCGCTTAGTTTTACATTTATACAATTGCATATAATATTTATTTTATTTTATTTTATTCGAAGGTACCTAATTTACAATAGTTTTTTTCTTCTCTCATCTCATTTCGTCTTTCATTCAACATACCTACTCAAGTATAAATTAAAAAACGAAATTCCCACTCTAGTGGGCTTATGGAAGGATCAATAGGTTCCGGGGGTACAAAACACTCCTCAGTTAAGAACAGAAACAGTAAACGGTCTTTAAATAAATAACCACTTTTGGAAATATTTGAATTTAAGGCAGTGATTGTGTCGTTAAAAATCGTCTTCATTGTCAGCTCCTAACTTGTAGTTGGATATCATTTTTTTCGTGTTTTTACTTTATAAAAAAAAAAAAACAAAAATACTTTGAACGAAATCATAAGGACTATATAAAAAGAAATAAGTATAATTCCGTTAAATATAATAATTGATGTAATATTAGTTAAACATTTATACAACATATCACACAGTGGTCTCCCGGTCGACGTGTATGTACTCGACCGGCTGAAGCCCGTGTCAGGAAGCCGGATCAATAAATAGTGAATCCTTTTTAATGTCCTTTTTCAGTGTTCCATTGAGAATTGTTTTTTGCACAACGGATTTTTTACGTTTCCGCAATAGGCCAAATATGCAGAATATTAAGCAGGCGGTTATAGCCGCCGCTATACAGCCGAGGGCAGCGAACACACCACCGGGTAGTTCCAAAAGTTTTCGTGCTGTTCCGCACTCCTCTTCGGATTCATCGAAGCCCGACGGACAGTTCGTTTGACCTGAAAGAAATTTAAAATAAAAACAAATGGGTATATGAATTTATTATTTAAAACCAGTATGCAGGTGTGAAAATGTCATGGAAGTTAGATAAATGTACAATGGTGTGTCGAACTTCTGTTGAGCATTAATAATTTTGAATGATTTTTTTATTTTGACTTTGGTTAAATTGATCTTTTGTATGGAAACTTCGTATATCGATGAAGTGATGAAAGCACTGGCATGCACTTCAATCAACATACAATGCTTGCTTGTGATGTCTCCAAGTATTCTTAAAGTGTTCCGCTCTGACGAAACCCACTAAAAAAAGGATTCTCCATCCGAAAATCGAAAAATCGTATATTGTATTCTAAAAGACTTGAAATCGCTTAAACATTAACAGCCGTATTTATTAAACTCCCCTACGACGCCTCTAGGATGTTTTTTAGTTAAACATCGCGTAAAAATTTACGCAGCCTCTATGTGGCTTTGCTGAAATTATTATTTATAAGAAAATTTCCCCTGACTGTTTACTACGCAAGGTTGGTGTCTAAATAAGTACGAAACTATTACAAAAAATCTAAATCTCTTACTTTTTCCCTGCGGAATGATATCAGCTGTTTCTATGAATAGAAACTGACATCTCTCTTGTGAGATTTATTTTGTTTTTAAACAAAAAGGGAGCAGCAAAAAATAAAAAGAAAACGGTCGGAAAATTGGGGTTGAACCTGGTTTTATATAATTTTCGCCTTCTTGGAATTGAACTTTCATTTATGAAGTCGATCATAAATATCAATGTCGTTAACAAAATTCACGAAGCTGAATGACATTTTTAATTAAATTTTTAGTTTCTTTTTTAATTTTCAAATCTACCCCGAAAAAAATTTAAACAAAATGACATTTCAAAAACGAAAAAAAAAAGATATGCAAGCTTTACGCAACCTCTAAACGCAAATTTTTGCGTTTAAAGTTACACAGTGCTTTTTTTTTATAAATCACGTTTTCCTGCGTAAGGACATTTTAGAGGGTGCGTAAAGATAAGCAGACTCTACGGTGAGTCTATAAATAAGGCTGTAAGTACACGCATTTATGTATCAAGCAACTCGATGAACGATCGTATCAGGGCTACAGCTAGGATATCCATCAAGATTGCCGGGTGAAGCCCCGCGGATGGATGAATTGACAGTCAGGTTGCGGTCAAAGCACATCAATTCTGACACAGTTTTAAGCAATTGCACAATATAAATATATCAAAAACCTTGCAAAATCAACTTCAAAACTGTCCGTGAAAAGTACAACATGTCTTTAAAAAGTGCAAAACAAAAAATCGAACTGGAAAACTATTAAAAGGGATATTTTCGGTCTTTCAGCAAGAACGATATACAGAGAAAATACCAATTAAAAAACCGAGTGGAAACCTTTTTTTTTAATTTTTCTATAAAGGAGGTATAGGTATTATTTTCTTCTGTGCTTTTGCCCAAGCAATTAGGTAAGAGGTTCCAATCGGTTGGAGATTTCTTGAATTATTGAGCCTCCAGGTTACATCCATGCACTCGGACGACAAAACGACAACAATTTTTTTTGTTTTTTATAAACCATCTGTAAAATATTTTCCTGTGATGCTGTTGCCCGCCACAATAATCGGCTTGCACCAGAACCACATCTTCTTCTTGGAATAGGGACTATTTCCGACTTCGGCGGAAAATATAAAACCTCCACAAAGTGTGATCCAACCAACCTCTTAACACTACAAAAATATTCTTTAGTAAACTCATCGAGCTTGCATTCCTTCGGGGCACACAGCCGTACTCAGATCAGAATCGCACGAAAATTGTGCTTATAAAGAATAAATTCAAAAAGAATAAGAATAAAAATAAAAATCGTCCTTCAAGTAACGCAACAGAGATAAAAAAAAGTTAATATAGATATCCTTCAATCGGCCACATCCGGCAGTGGTTGCTGAATTCCTGCCAAAGGAGGAATCTAATTACAATTAGTTCAGTGGTCCTTTTCAAGTCAATTTGTAATTCATCCAACGATTAAGTTGGAAAAAAGTGCACCCCCCCCTCCACTTAATTCCTATCTGCAATGTAGTACTTTTGCGGGTTCATTCATTCCTTTCAATTCGTTTGTATAGTGACGGCGAAAAAACGCGGCTTGCCGCAAACAGAATGCAGAAAAAGTATCTGTCGCTTGGAGGTGGTTTGGCGTCCGTTTCGTCTACACAGACTTCGCACGTACCAAAGCCACTCATCGCTATACCGCAGCACCACAAGGATTCCACCACAAGGATTCCACCACGGGGAAGTGCAATACAAATTAGGCACTTCTTTCTCAAGAACCTGTAGCAGGGATAGAGGGAGAGAGAGAGTGAGAGCTCTGTTGGTTGGTGTTGCTGCAACGATAAAACGAAACCAAAATTCATCTTCATCTACAAGACAAATTTACTCGTCCTTGCTCTGCATAAATACGCGCAACGGCACAAAGGCAGTGCACTTAATATAAGAAGCCCCTATCTAAGGGCGGATATTTACAATTCTGTTGGGGCCCTTAACATTTGTTTCCTTCTGTATATTGTGTATGCTTTTTTGAAGGACGACGTACATTTTTCTAAATTATGTAATCGAGTGTACTATGGATGGACAATTACAAAGGCAACAAAAACAAAAACCATGTAGGTACTTACCATCACACCACAAGTTTGCAGCAATGCATGCATCAATTTCGGGACATTTGTATTCGCAATCCGATTCCTTTGGATAGAGTCCAAATTCCCCGAGTGTGTCATTCCCCGTCGACGAAGTGTTGCCTTGTAGGTCCAGTTGCTGCAGGAGCGCTGTTCGCGTGCGATGTATTTCCAGCCATGTGAATGCAATGTCGCCCGGTTCCTTAAGAATCGGTTCCAGTACAAGAGTCACAGGTCTGTGGTGAATTGTGCGGCGAAAAAATTGGAAGAGGAGAAAAGTTCATAACGAATATAAGCACACACTCTGTGATTATGCAAAAAAGTTTGTCACCGACAGATTTTATGAAACAAAATAAATTGAAGAGTTTGTTGCATACCGCCGCATGAACATGCAAATGTATTGTATAATTTGTTTGTTCTGGAGTTGTTTCAAATATTCAAATATTACTTCGAAACATAGTTTTGAACATGAAAGTGTTCACATAATTTGCACCCCTTTCTAGGGATAGGTGTTACCTGGAGTACGCGGTAAAGTTTTCGCGCACTGGCTTAGTGGTTTGTGTGACGGACTACTAAGCGAGGGTCCAATCCTCGAAAAAACCCAAATATCAATCTTAAGGATTTTCTTCCACTGCTATACCTCTCGTCTGACAAACATTCGAGAGTTTTACTGTCAAAAAATTGAGAAGCTCAATTGGCGAAAAATTGTAGATCCCTTCCATTCGGCCTAAAAATTAAAAACTAGCACGATACGAATGGTTGTGAGAAGCTAAGCCTTGGGTGCCTATACGGACCTGTTGCGGCAACTATTTTTTAAATTTTTTTTTAAGTTTTCTCTGCAACTCTTTTCAATTTTAAAACTCGTAGAAATCTACCTCTGCCCATTTTATACGAGAAGGATACCTCGGATACGCGGACTAGCAACCAATGTTGAAGCGGCATTTTTATAAGCTGCTATAAATGGGCCTCATGTAGAGAGAGAGAGTGATATAGGGCAAGAAGAGAACCCACGTCCAGTCAATGAAGAGCCAGTTACTCCACCCAGTTTAGCCGGTTTAGCTATTAAAAAGCTTAAAAAGAAACAAGGAAGCAGGCTCTGATGGTTAAGCAGCCCGGCAGATCGATTATAGACAAAATTTCCACACTGAGGAAAATCCTGGAAAAGACCAACGAATTTCAAGTCGAAACTCACCATCGTTTTATCGACTTCAAAGACGCATAATGATAGCATTCATCGTCAGAAGCTCTGTTTGACGATGGCCGATTGCACAATTCCGGAAAAACTGATCCAGTTGTGTCGTGTGATGCTGGAAAACACGCACTGCAACCTACAGTTTAGAAGCATAGCTCCTTCGAACTGTTTCAAACATGCACCGGATTTCCGTTTACAAACCCGAACAGATAGTTCGGAGGGCAGGTGCCAACACGGACGGCACTATTTTCAACAGGTCCAGGCAATTGGGCTCAAAGCTCCTAACTTGAAGGACAAAATGTATTCCCTACAAAACCCTACAGGAGATCTAATACTGGGCTCCTTCTTAAGAAAAAATCAAAAAACTTCTTTAGACTCTTCCGTAGGCTCAACCTGCGCAAGTCCCTGCAGAATAAATTAGAAACACAAGTTCACCTCCCTTACTTCAGGGGCCCTACTATGAAACTCGATTCTACTATTGATTCTATTCGAAAGATATTTGCGATTCTACTTTAAAATGGCACTCTCTATGAAAGTAGAATCGAATGCCGGTAATGCCAAACGATTTGCCAACAAATTTGCGATTTTCGAACGACATAACCCAATTGAGTCTCGCATTATGTTTGGCATTTCCCAAAAAAATTGATCGTGAAACAATATAATAATAATAAATAAACATGGACTGTGTCGCAATTAGTTTGGAGTCTGAAGGAAATCGGGAACAAGTTCAACAAGTTGAACGAAGGCGGATTAGAGATAAATTTAATATAATGGAGCTCAGCGAGAAAAGGTTTTTCTATTGAGTGTTTATTTAAAGGTATTTTTATTCCAATAAAATGACTTTATTTCAGCTTTGTTAAAAACTACCGCCTTTCGAAAGATGCCTTTATGTACTCGTTGAACAATATTTCAACAGAACTAAGTGTGCGCAAAAAACAAACTTTTGTTCCCAACATTATAAAGGCTGTTTTAAAATGCCCCTTGGACAAATCTGGATGCCGGGTCATAAATTGCACCTTTTCAAACTGTGACACTTTTGTGTTTAGACTTTTAGATGATTCCCTGGGACAAAAAAAAAAACAAACATTATACAGGGTCCGCCAAATAACTTTTTTTTTTTTGAAAATTCTATAAAAAAATCCTACTGAATATTTTCTCAAATTTCTTTTTTTATTTGAAAGTACAATCCTTCCGGTTAATAATGGAAAATAATTTCATTCAAATGGCTGCCTCGGCTGGCCATGCAGTAGCCTACACGAAGAAACGGAAAAAGTTATTTGGCGGACCCTTTACATATTACTATGTTCATGAAATATTCATGAATTATTAATTTATAAAATTTATTTATTTATTCTGAGAAAAAAAAACTTCTTAAATCGACCTTTTCCGCAAGCACATTTGATGTAGAATGATTATTTGCGAATTCGAACGCATTTGACATTAACTTTCGGAAAAGGTAGTACCAATTTTGTACCAAGAAAACAAAAAAACAGTTGGCATTACTAGAGCTCTTCGAATTTCGCTTTCAAAACTTACTTATAGAATTACAGAGTTGCGATTTTGCGCTTTAGAATCGAGTTTCATAGGGCCCCAGTACTAAATTCTTTAAATTTTTGAAATTCGACATGCTTTTTTTATTTTATGCACCCATAAGCCCCATTGGATCTAAATATAACCTCAACCAAGTTGGGCAGTCCGAAGATACTTGCACTTTGAAAACTATGCCTCGCCCTATCTTCCATTTTTCGATCTCGTCATAAAAGACCTTATAGGTCGACGCGCCTCTACATCGACTTGGCGGGTCATAAGGTTGAAATAAAAAATCTCCCATTTGCCTTAATTTTTTCTTCACTTTGTTCCTTTTTCTCAATGGCAATGGAGGCTAACTAACTGCCTCAGAGGCGTTCTTAAGCTACATGGCCTCACTGCTTGCGCAGCTCAAAAATCTTGCAAGCTCACATCTTTATTGTAGTTTTCGTCACTGGTGCACATATGGAGAAGTGCGATTTGAACTTCCTAAATATCATGCATGTTTGACTTGAGCGACAGACACGTTCATACAACAAGATCTATACTAATAAATACAAGAGATAGAACTCTCTACAGCTTATAGCCTCCTTGCAAAACCTTCCCTCTAATTGTGACGGCCGGCCGGCGGCAGCAACATCCACGTGAACAGGAATTCACTTGACAATAAATTAAAGCAAGTGAAATGCAAATAGGCACACATCGCCTGAAGTTTCAAAGTCCCACCATTGAAAGCTTTACAATATTTTAACAGAAGGACATATTTCGCAACGCATACCTAATTCGATTTGTACGTCACCTACCTTCGCCGAAAAGGTACATCCCCACGAAGAAGCGATAAAAATGTAAAATCGAGTCTGTTTTCAATTTTGTCCTTGGGCCTGTCGTTAAATTAGACGTACCTACTGCACCGCCAGTGAGGAATTATGGATATTTAAATAAATAATAAAATCCCAGCGCGCTCTGGCCTGCTCTGCGGCCTGGTGTGATAACTCCTATCCCCAAGGCTCAGACTAATTTAAAAGGATTTTCTTTTTCTCAGCAAAACGAGTAGGTACGCACAACTGACGAATGGATTCAACTACAGCGACAGCCGCACATATTTGTTCAAATAACGCTCACTCCTATGAAATTCGGTACTATTTTCGATCCCACACAAGCCCTAGCTGCGGCTGCAAGTTAATGCCTCTGTGTGCCCAAAGTCGCAAATGCTGCACTTGGAATGTTAATGAAGCAAGATGAACTTCAGCATAATGAAGAGTGAACACAGGGATAAGGAAAGCCGAAACCATGTGCAACAACACTTAGTCGTTGTAAACCCACCTACATTACTGTTATTAACTGTATCGTGGTGCTCAGTACCCAATAAAGTACGTACACACATCGTGCCAAATTGCCACCAATGTGACAAGCAAAATCGAATCTCATTTGTTAGGATATCACCTGAAGGACTGAAACAAGTTTGAGACCTGTACCTATATGCACACAGGGACACACCACACACATAAGCTGGGAAAACATTAGGAAACTTTAACAGAAAACAACCAAAGGATATTCGGCATCATGAAATTTTATTGTGATCTAAGTCTCCCACAGGACACGAGAGAGGCACTTACTTATTTGGGAATAGCGGTTGACCGTTCGCCCAGTCCTCGGAGAATATGTGAAGGGACGTTGGCCGAGGACCGCTCTGCGCTGGACATATAACTCGCATAACTTTTAATGGTCGGCTGGAGTAAATCATCAGTCGATTTTTGGTGTGGCATCGCATCGCATCCTCTGACGTCGGATCGACAGGCAAATACGAGCCCCAAGTCTGCACAAACAGGCTGTGATCCGTCTGTTGTCCTTCGATGTACCACGACAGGCCTTCACAGCTAGAGTCCTGCGACTTGAGTGGATATTTGATTTCATCCTCTCCGCCGGAGCCTTTAAGTTTCAAACGTTTGCGGCACTCTGGCACCCGCTTGAACTCATACGACGCAAAGAAGTACACATCGGCAAAGTCCTCCGATATGTTTAGCCGGGTGACTGTGAACGACAATTCCATAACTCTCGAGTTCGATATAAACGTTAGGGGGGCGTTGTACAGGGCACTTGTATTATCGCAGAAACAGCCAAGCGGTATCTTCACATCCCGGAATGGCACATCGTAGAGCTTCAGTTCGGTGATTCGGCCGTCTGGGTCATTTTGATTGCATTTCGGCCGTCCGGTGTGCAGGTCGGAGTCGGTTGTGCACGCTGTCCCCTCACCAAACGATACATTGTGCAGTACGAGTTTGACACGCTCTGATACACCAGCCTCGAATCTGTACAGGCATGTTAGGTTTTTCGCTCCACCACGACCGTAGAGAAAGACGTTTCGTGGCACTTGTACGTTACCCTTTCGTTTGCGAAATATCCTCGAGCACAGCGGTGGCACAGAGTCCTCGCCTCGTCGTCCGGGCCACAGCTCACCGCCCTGTTCGGTGTCGACAAACTCATAGTTGAGCGAGAAGGTCGCTGGGAACAGTGCAGTTCCGGTGTGGGTGTGGAATTCAATTTTCTGTAAATAGAATCAGAAAAAAAAAGTAAAATTAGAGCGAGCGCCGTACCATTTGAAGACATACACACATGAGGCAAAGGTAAAGAAAATGTATTTACTGCTGGGAGGTATAGCATCACGAGATAAAGTTAAAGCCAAACGGATACGAAAGCCCCTATACTACATTTGCAGGTACAGTAAAAGTGAGCCGGTGTGTGTAGAACCACTCCGCGTTAAGTGGCAACGGCAAGCGGGAGGACAAGGAGCTAAAGGAAGAGAACGTAAACATTAATTTCCCTAAGGAGCGAATATTTGTCGGTTGACTGCAGCTTTCAAGAATGATTGTGAGGGCAGTTTTAATTAAATTATTTTTTCCACCGTATTTTTCGGTCTTTTCTCGCATACACTTTGTGTGCTCATTCTTTGAATGACGAGATGGAGACGCTGATGGAGACATCCCCGGTCCCCGGATGCATTGCCATAGTCAAGTGTTTAAATTTGACATTAGCACATCGCAGGGTCTTGTTGGCACAAGCGGCAAGAAATAAAATAACAACTTTGAAATGTCCACAGGCTGACGTATAGTGAAACAGAAGAAAAACGACGACGGTTCCGTACACAGCCACTGGATGGGTTCCCTTTGTGAGTGTATGCCAGGGAAAATAAATTGAAATGAAATGTGCAAATATGCATATCCTTTTTAATTTTTCCAAGTCTCAAAGTGCACCACATACTTTTGCCTTGACGATTTGAAATGCGGCCAACTGGATGTAGTTTCTGACCCTGGACTTTACAAATTTGTACCTCAAATAACAAAAGCATATAATTTGCTACAAGGACACTGCAAATTATAGTGCAAAAGTGCGTACGGAAATATTAATTATAAATGCACACATAAGCCCCCTTGGATCTAAATATATCCTTAGCCAAGTTATTTGACCAGTCCGAAGATACTTGCACTTTGAAAACTATGCCTCTCCCTATCTTCCATCTTTCGATCCCGTCATAAAAGCCCTTATAGGTCGACGTGCCTCTACATCGATTTGGCGAGCCAGAAGTCTAGTGCTGCAGCTCACATGGAAAGCAATGGACTGGGATTGGGATAGTCACTGTCTTTCCTTTCATGTACAGAACAGAGTTCCAACTTCCAAGTTGATGCTGTTCTGCCGCCATTTTAATTTGGGTGGCATTTGTCAACAGTTGGCATTTGACAGTCGTAGGGATAAGTCAATGGGGAACATTACAAAGATTTACATCTACAATTATGGACTTATTATTTATATTATAAGTCGATGATTCGCCTTCGTTCCAACATTAGCGTTTTCGCTCTTTGTTCAAAGCGAAGGAAATTCGAAACGGCTATGAGAAGCAGATAAAAAGTATGCTCATTTAAAAACCAATTTTTTTAAAATACATTTAAGACATTTTGTCTTATAAGTTGAACAAGGAACGACTCCAGGACATCATCCCGAGCTATGGATCTATCCTAAATATCATTTGTATAAAACTGTTCAGAAAACGTTGTTGATATGAAACTGCATAATAAAGGGTGATTTTTTAAGAGGTTTAGAACTTTTTTTAAAAAAAAAACACAAAAAATTCGAAAAAATTAATGAAATATTTATTTGAATCGATAGTTTGAACCTTGCAATTTAATGTTTAAAGATAATTTCATGCAAATGTTGACCGCGGCTGCGTCTCAGGTAGCCCATCCGCTGAGTCCAATTTTGGCATACTCTTTCACACATATCGGCCGGTATCTCACGAATGAATGCATGGATGTTGGCTTCCAGTGCGTCAATCGAAGCGGGCTTGTCCCTATACACATTAGCCTTGGCATACCCCCACAAAAAATAATCTAATGGTGTCAAATCGCACGATCTAGGCGGCCAATTGACCGGCCCGAAACGTGAAATTAACTGTTCACCAAACTCGCCTCGCAATTGCGCCATTGTTTCGCGTGCTGTGTGGCATGTGGCACCGTCTTGTTGAAACCACATATCATGCAAGTCAAGAACTTCCATTTCGGGCAAAAAAAAGTTTGTTATCATCGCTCGGTAGCGTTCACCATTGACAGTAACGCTGCGATTCGCATCATCTTTGAAGAAATATGGCCCAATAATGCCGCCGGCCCATAAACCGCACCAAACAGTGGCTTTTTCGGGATGCATTGGTAGCTGTTGCAATGCTTCTGGCTGATCTTCACTCCAAATGCGGCAATTTTGCTTATTTACGTACCCATTCAACCAAAAATGAGCCTCATCGCTGAACACAATTTTTCGATAAAAAAGCGGATCCTCGGCCAGCTTTCCAAGAGCCCATTCACCAAAAATTCGGCGTTGTGGTAGGTCGGCTGGCTTTAGTTCTTGCACCAGCTGTATCTTAAAAGGCTTTACGCCCAAATCCTTCCGCAAAATTTTCCACGTAGTGCTGTAACAAAGGTTACCGCTGGGAACGGCGCCGAATCGACATTTCGCGGTCTTCTGTCACACTAGCTGATACGGCCGCAATATTTTCTTCACTACGCACAGTACGTAAACGTGTTGGTGGTTTAATGTCCAACAAAGTAAATTTGGTGCGAAATTTGGTCACAATCTTCCGAATAGACTGCTCAGAAGGTCGAGAATGCCGATCATAAAATGGAAGCAGCGCGCGATGAACATTTCGAACCGAGCACGAATTTTGATAGTAAAATTCAATAATTTGCAAGCGTTGTTCATTTGTAAGACGATCCATGGTTAAATTGCAAACCAAACTGAAGCTGTTTGACAGTGACACAAGGTACTAAACACACGTCAGCTGTCAAAACCAGTGTTGCCAAAACCAAACCAGCTAAAAAATCACCCTTTATATCCCCTCCAAAAAAAAAAAAAAAAACAAATGTAAAACAACGGAATAACCTTTTTCGCCATATATACCAAAATTGTGCAATTTATCCGACAAAAAATGCATTACAATGGGATTTTTTATTCAAGTTTGGGTGGTTCCATCTTTTGTTAACAATTTTAACTAGCACATTTTCGATGCGACATCTATTGTAAAACATTCCGCAACAATTTGCATTGGAACCGTTTTACCTAGCCAATCTACTAGCACCCAATAGGTGTCTCTAGCATTCTTTGGAAAAATCCAAGATGGTTGGCATTTTGTTACACTCTTTTCTTCGCTTAAGACGATCTAACAAGAGGTGAATAGAAATATTGGTGTTTTGTTAAAACGATTCTTATCACAGTTTTAGGGATCTTGTTTGGAAAATATATCGCTTTGATCAGGATCACATTCTGAATCGATTTAGCCATGTCCGTCTGTCTGTCTGTCTGTCTGTCTGTCTGTCTGTCCGTCTGTCTGTCTGAAAGCACGATAGCGCCCAAAGGAATTGACGTAGGCGAATGAAAGTTGGTGAAAGGACTTATTTCTATCGTCGTCAGGTTGGTATTGAAAACGGGCTATGTCGGTCAAGTTGTTCTGGTACCTCCCATACAAAACCAATATTAGAAAACAGGTTAGGTTAGGTTAGTGAAATTTTGTGAGAGGAATTATTTTTATTGTCGCCAGGTTGGTATTGAAAATGGGCTATGTCGGTCAAGTTGTTCTGGTACCTCCCATACAAAACCAATATTAAAAAACACATGTTGAAAGTACGATAGCGTCGAAAAGAATCTACCTAGGTAAGTGAAATTTTGTGAGAGGAATTATTTTTATTGTCGTCAGGTTGGTATTGAAAATGGGCTATGTTGGTCATGTTGTTCTGGTACCTCCCATACAAAACCAATATTAGAAAACACATGTTGAAAGTACGATAGCGTCGAAAAGAAGCTACCTAGGTTAGTGAAATTTTGTGAGAGGAATTATTTTTATTGTCGCCAGGTTGGTATTGAAAATGGGCTATGTCGGTCAAGTTGTTCTGGTACCTCCCATACAAAACCAATATTAGAAAACACATGTTGAAAGTACGATAGCGTCGAAAAGAATCTACCTAGGTTAGTGAAATTTTGTGAGAGGAATTATTTTTATTGTCGTCAAGTTAGTATTGAAAATGGGCTATGTCGGGCAAGTTGTTCTGGTACCTCCCATACAAAACCAATATTAGAAAACACATGTTGAAAGTACGATAGCGTCGAAAAGAATCTACCTAGGTAAGTGAAATTTTGTGAGAGGAATTATTTTTATTGTCGTTAGGTTGGTATTGAAAATGGGCTATGTCGGGCAAGTTGTTCTGGTACCTCCCATACAAAACCAATATTAAAAAACACATGTTGAAAGTACGATAGCGTCGAAAAGAATCTACCTAGGTAAGTGAAATTTTGTGAGAGGAATTATTTTTATTGTCGTCAGGTTGGTATTGAAAACGGGCTATGTCGGTCAAGTTGTTCTGGTACCTCCCATACAAAACCAATATTAGAAAACACATGTTGAAAGTACGATAGCGTCGAAAAGAATCTACCTAGGTTAGTGAAATTTTGTGAGAGGAATTATTTTTATTGTCGTCAGGTTGGTATTGAAAATGGGCTATGTTGGTCATGTTGTTCTGGTACCTCCCATACAAAACCAATATTAGAAAACACATGTTGAAAGTACGATAGCGTCGAAAAGAAGCTACCTAGGTTAGTGAAATTTTGTGGGAGGAATTATTTTTATTGTCGCCAGGTTGGTATTGAAAATGGGCTATGTCGGTCAAGTTGTTCTGGTACCTCCCATACAAAACCAATATTAGAAAACACATGTTGAAAGTACGATAGCGTCGAAAAGAATCTACCTAGGTTAGTGAAATTTTGTGAGAGGAATTATTTTTATTGTCGTCAGGTTGGTATTGAAAATGGGCTATGTTGGTCATGTTGTTCTGGTACCTCCCATACAAAACCAATATTAGAAAACACATGTTGAAAGTACGATAGCGTCGAAAAGAAGCTACCTAGGTTAGTGAAATTTTGTGGGAGGAATTATTTTTATTGTCGCCAGGTTGGTATTGAAAATGGGCTATGTCGGTCAAGTTGTTCTGGTACCTCCCATACAAAACCAATATTAGAAAACACATGTTGAAAGTACGATAGCGTCGAAAAGAATCTACCTAGGTTAGTGAAATTTTGTGAGAGGAATTATTTTTATTGTCGTCAAGTTAGTATTGAAAATGGGCTATGTCGGTCAAGTTGTTCTGGTACCTCCCATACAAAATCAATATTAGAAAACATATGTTGAAAGTACAATAGCGTCGAAAAGAATCTACCTAGGTTAGTGAAATTTTGTGAGAGGAATTATTTTTATTGTCGTCAGGTTGGTATTGAAAATGGGCTATGTCGGTCAAGTTGTTCTGGTACCTCCCATACAAAACCAATATTAGACCCATGTGTCTCTCTGTCTGTTGTTCAATGTAATTACGTACTGCCTCACATGCCTAAAACTTTGTATGACTTGTATGCAGTGGACGGTATCAAAGCATCGGCCAGGCCGATGATAACACTTTTACTTGTTTTTTAATTGAAAGGTCGACATTTGTAAAAACAAAGTTTGCAATTGTAGTTGCCAAAATCGCTTGGGTGAAGCTGCCTGTCATAAGTCATCTAATATTATCTTCGAAAATGTCAGTACTGTTTCTAATTGACCGGGATTATTCCTATCCTAATAATCTAGAGGTAGGAAACGGTAAGTTGCGAACAAGTGAATGGAAAACACTAGCTACTGCTAGTTCCCGCAGTGAGTACGATCATAGTCCTTCGTTAAGGTAAAATAAAATCGTAAAGTAATTCTTTTCTTAATAGCATCAGCGCATATCCAGTCCGGCAGGTGAGTGGATTACAACTTATATGAACTGCAAGACGTCTGCAATTACAAAAATGAATGGTGGCTTCAGTTACAAAGGCAAAGAAAGTTTTGGAAAGTTTCCTTTGCTGTGAAGTGAGTACCACTTCATTTCACTAGTGTTTGAAAATCGTTATTATATGAAACTTGTAATAATGTCCCTTTATCCCTCGGACATATAGAATTCGCAGAAAATCCCTTAAAAAGGGATAAATCCCTCAAAATGACATTACTGTTCATCTCCCATCAAAATTAACCTTTATCCGTCTCCGTTCAACAAACGAATCCTGCTATTCACTTCAACATAAATAATTAAATATTGATAAGGGTGAATTTTCCTCGAGTGGTAATTTATTGTTCTCGACCAACAGCAGTGTTTACGACCGATAGACAAAACAGCAACAATATACAGCCAATCTCATCGTCATTCAGCTGTGGCGATCAAAGTAGACACAACAAATACCTTTACTACCGAACCTCTTGTAGTCTTGTGGCTTTGTTCTCTGGTGGTTAATTATCGGGATAAAGTGCCCTTCTGACCCTGGCGACCTTATGGACATATTTAAAGCTGCCACTATAAATATGTAGCAGGTCATCGGCTTAATATAGTCAAGGAGAATTTTTGAATCGATTGCCAGAAGAATATTTCCATGTCCAACTATCGATAGATGTATCGAGTTTCGAATCAAAAGAAAAACTACATCTGTACACGGTTTTTGGAAAATCTGCCAACACCCTTCCTGACTAATTTGAGTTATTATCTAATCTCGAAACAGGGAAAAAAGCCATGAGAAAGAAGGAGTCCATTTGCGTTCCTGACCGACGTTCTTGACCGACCGACAATACTCTGCGATACCAAATGACGAAAGTGCGTGAAGACGATAGAAGACGAACTCTGCAGAGGTAGCGGTGATGAAAAAGTTCTTGAATACAAGACAAGACCCACCTTTTATGTCAATGCCCAGGTTTCCGTTTCTTCAGGAGCAAAAAGCTTATATGGATACGCCAAATGACACCATAACCCAATACTCAGGATGGCTTGTATGTGTAGCAGTTTAGTGAGCAATTAATTGCAGCACGTATATATGCATCATGAGTTACTATATGAGTAAGAGACAACCTATCACAGTGGATCAGTATTGACCTATAAGAGGTCTTACTAAAGTAACCTTAACAAACGCCACGCAACAGTGGCCTTCTTTGTGTGACTTTGAAATAGATGCGCCTAAGTTCAGCACTTATTCTGGGCGGCAAATGACAGAACGGACCATACGCAATGCGTAGAAACTCTTTTTGCAATTGTTCTTCCTCTGCTTGCTTTTTAACTCCTAGAGTCTAGACTCTAGACCATTGGTGCCACACTCAACAGAACCTTACCACATCAATCAATCAATTTTTGTGGCAGCCTTACATTTCGAAACACTGCATTTATTAACTAATCCCAATATGAGACAAAAGTCTATACAACTCACAGTTACAACCTTTTACTATTTTTAAACATTAACCGCTGTACTAATAACAAATTTTGGTCTCGACTTTTCATTTACTGAAGCTCACAACTGCGAAATTTGTATGGAAAATATAGCCGCTGTGAAATACTAAAATTTAAAGTCGAAACTAAAAATGTTTATTGGTAAGGCCCTAACAGCTTTACAACTGAAGATTTCATGCCTACAGCTTTAATGATTCCCTGAGGCTTTGAAACCAACCAAGGCATCCACAGACTTGACTTTCATCAAAGTATCCAATGTTTAAAACGTAATTTCCTCATGTACATTAATTTTAGAAGTCAGTTTATATTCAACCTTTCAATTATATTCCCCATTTTACTTTCTTTCCCATAACTGCAGAAATACGGAGAACAACACAGCACCTCCCACACAAACGGCAGCAAAATTTCACCAGCTGTCCATTTTCGCAGAATACAAACATTTAAACAAACGTAAAAAGGTTTTGGCAAGTTTAATAACATCCACTTTTATAAGTCCAGCGAAGAAATAAACTTTTAAGGATTAAATAACTTAGCAGGAGAAAACATAAATTCGCCTATGCATCTACGTAACGCAGTGTATTCCTGAATAATTTATTTTCCTTCCCTTGGACAAACTGTTACTTAATCAGACAACTTCAGCGGAACAAAATAAAAAAAAATCAACAATTAAATCGCCATAAACAAAAACATCAAATTACAATTTTACGAGCATTTATTTTTCAATTAATTCTTAAGGAAGAAGCATTCGGTGCTCTGGTGATGCCGCTGTTCGAATTTCTGCAGGAGCAGATTAAGTTTCACCAGTTTCTTACAACCAGGCGACGCCAACTGTATACAGCGCCTGAAAGCGTTTTTAATTATTTGTTTTTCCTACATTCACTTGCCGAAGAGTGAGTTTGTGGATTCAGGATATTAGAATGGGTAAGTATATAAAAGTAATTTCTGCGCTCGAAAATCCTTTCTTCATGTTCTACAAGCCGTTGTGCTCGTTTCTTCCTCGATATTAGATTGTGCGCTGGAAAAGAATCCTCTTTGCATTGCAGATTTTCATTTATTTGTTGGTTCCAGCAGGAAATTTTCTTGTGCACACTCTGCAGAATTTATATAACATAACCGACATTGGTTTGGTTTTCGACTAGGAGTTGTGCATATAAACACAAAAGCGAACGAATAGCCACGAAACTGCACGGCCAATACAAATCCAACACCTCACAAGTTCGATAGGTAAAATGAAATATTCACGGCAGCAGCCATTTAAAACTGCTCTATAGTATTTTTTGAGTGAAAAATAAATACCTTCTGAAAATTCGCGGGAGATTCAATTTCGGACACAACTATTCATATTATTTTAAGTGCTGTTTTGGACTTTCGTGCTATTTTTGAGCATCTAAATAACCAGCTGGGCGCAGGTTCAGAAGTGCATCATCTTACTTGCACCTAATCTTGGACATAAATAGTTCAAGAAAACTGTATGCCCTAACCTTTTGGAGAGTGTAAGTCACTTTAAGAATTAAATAGCTCAACAAATTTGTATTACCGTGCGCTTTCTTTTCTTGTTTCTATGACTTCTACATTTACCGCGATAATACATTTTTCGTACTCACAATGGCGAAATTTTCGATTCAAAATTGAATATTGTGACCTACAAAATATTTAGTGAGAAGACAAAAAATGATTTAGCAAGGCCCATAGACAAGTTATTTGCAAGAATGGGGCGCACAAAAATCTTTGTGTTATAGTTTAGAGATGACCGGTAGTTCAGCTTGAATCTAATGGATTTATCGTAAGTTTTTTTTAATATTTCGTACAACTTCTTCTGGCACATTTGGAGCAATGGAATAGTTATGAACCTTGTTTCGGTTGGAAACAAGAATTAGTTCAAACAGTCAAGAAAATTGGACTCCCTCTAGAGAGGGGTGTTCAAAGCTCCACAATATCGACCCGAAGATGTGCGACTCCTACTGTTTCTCATCAATCCGGGGACATAGTTCATAGTTTTAAGTTTTTGAAAACATGTTAACTCTAGACTTAAATATGTTGTGCTTACTTTAAAGACTGTTAAATATTAAAAACTGAAGAATTTATTTAGTAAAAGTCGAGTTTTTCATTTGGCGACACCTTTCTAATGTTGCAAGATAAAAAGTAGAACTATTTGTATGTATTGCACAAAGCTTTAAAAAAAATATGTTAGTATATGACGAATCGAAATCGACGAATGACTTATTAGGGGCAGTCAGCAACCTTAGCAACCTAGGGTATATGCAGGTCGTCAAATATTGCATTTATTGTTTCCTGGCAGATAAAGATATGTGGTCAACTAATGGAAAGAAATATAACTACTACAAACAACTCAATGAGACACGCGTATTACGCTGTTTGATCCAACTCAGCCTATGAAATATTTGGGAAAAAGACACCCGATTTGATTAATAAACACCCTTTTTCTTATGAGCCAAGAAATTAATTTCAATATTAACCTGTGCTGCGTACATTTAGAAAAATAATTAAACACTTTCAGTTTAAATAGAAATAGCTGCCTTTTAAAAGGAACATATTTTTTACCTTTCGATTTTTGAAAACTGTTTTAAAATAGGTATTAAAGAAAATGATTTCAAACATTTAAAAAAAAAAATTCGTCAACCAAATGAATAACACAAATCTATAATCAACCTCAAAATCAGTCCTACCGCTGTTCAAATGCTGCATTTCAAAGGCGTAAAGTTAACCTATTTTATTTTTATTCATCAAAGCCCTATTCTTCTACCTATAAATTGTCTTCATTTTCGCTTCCATCTAACGACAACTGATCCAACCAATGTCCCAATTGCTCTTTAAAATCAGATATCTTCAGCAAGATTCGGCAAATAATACGGCCTTACCAATAATCAACTTTAGTCTGGCAGCTCAAGCAAGGACTAACACACTTTCCAAAATCCCTTTACCAATAAACAAATATTGTTGTCAAATTATAGTTAACTGTGGGGTTAAATGTTAATGTTGAGAAACCCATGATATGATTCAAAATAAATATTTTGCAAAGTTTTCCATATAAAATGGTTAATTTTACATGAAAAATTTCGCCATTACGAGTTGGTAAAATTTAACCTGGCCTCTGACCACCTAGCTTTTCAGACGAATGTCATCGAAACGATACCTTAACCTCCAAAACTAGCAACTTGTGGAAAAATTATGGGCTTTAAAGCTTCATCCATGCAATGAAAACTGACGATAATTACAAAAAAAAATAAAGTCGGCCAGAAAATATCTTATTTCGGTCAACAAAATTTCAAAAACCAATCTGCCCGCTGGACACTAAAAATCATTTACTGCCGTCCAATATTTCTTAGTAAATAGAAGAGAACAATAAAGAAAACTGCGTCAAAAAACACGAAAAAATTACCTCAGATATGTACGTTCGCCTGCAATGTGTCCCGATGGTCCGCAAATCAGGAACACAAAATCAGAATCCGGCGGGCGTCCGCACACAATCTCGGACACTACTAAGTTGGCACCAACACCAACTTATGACTTTGTATTAACAAGCGGTCACGGAATATCGCCCAAAACTCGAATATATTTTGCCTCGCAGAGGGATTTTTCCGTTCTTCAGTTCAGTTTAAATAAACCCCTTTTTGTACAAGTCCTTTTTGCAAGTGCTTTCATTACGACTAGTCAGTTCGCTAGAAAACTAACTTGCCTGGCAAACAAATCAAGGAATTTAAAGACAGATATATGTGTTTGCCTTCATCAATTCCATCCGAATCGAAAAAAAAATATTTCTTATTTTACAGACCAATCTCAGTGCATACTGAGAAATGCAAGAAACTGTTGACATCTCAAGCAGTGTTGTATATCATTGATATGGTTTTTCCCTCGGAAAGCTCATTTTTTTCCCAAAATTCCCACAAATTTCCCACTTGGTTAATTAAAAAAAAAACTGTTTATTTTCAATAGTTTTATCAACGGAAAAAATAAGAGAGGGCAAAAAAATATTCTATATTTAGGAATTGAATTGGAAGAATAAGATAAAGTCTTTTCATTACTGGATCACATTCGTTAAATTCATGAAAAAAACAAACATATAATTCATTATAATATCATATTGCAATAGCGCAAAAAAACAGCAACTCAGTTGAAAACATAAGTAAGAAGAAGAAGTTCAAAATGAGTATATGAAAGAGAAAACAAAAATGTTATACCCTTAGCCTCTTACGTGTTTGTAATTTGTAGTAGATATATTTCATAACAAGTCATTTAGAAAGGCTTGTTTTGTGAACACAGAATAAGGTACTAGAAATATGATACTAGGTCGAAGTTTGATGGAATTTTTTTTTTTGTAAGTTGACCAAATTTCCCACAAAATCTTACAGAAATCGTACTTGTTTCTCTTTTTCCCCACGAGATGGTTTCTTACCATCGAAATTCCCACGAAAAGGTAAATTTCCCACGAGTTACTAACACTGAAATTCTCAAGCAACGGATTAACGAAACGGCATCTCAATTAAATGGGCTACTTATTACGTAAAATAAAAAAATAGGGCCTGACAGATATGTAAGCGAGATCAGCGTAGGGATCAGTCAACCACTGACCAAAAATGGTGTTAAAGTTGTAATTTTCTACCCCCTCAATTTAAATAATAGTTTTGGCCTCACAAAAAAAAAATCTCATTGAATATGTGGCCATGTCCCTAATACTGTTTTGGAATATTAGATACATCAAAAATACACACCAGCAAACCATACATCCTTCTTCCTTTCTTATGTGAAGTTCCTCAGGACCATTACCATAAAATTAACGTTCCGTCAAATGAATACTTTCACCCAAATCAATAGGGTTGTTCAAATCGAACCCTTCAGCAGTAGTTCGGGACATAGAAGCCGTCCAATTTGGTTAAACTGTTCCATATATTGACAGCCCACTCTACTCCCCTCAGGAAACATAATAGTTTTGGAAAAAAAGGATTCAATGGACGTAACTCCTATGTACATTGTACTGGGTTATTTTTTCTTATAAATCGGTACTTTGGAAAAAGTAAAATCCGCAAAATCAAAATATCGTATAAAACCAAATTGAGCAAGGGATTCCGCGATTATGTCCGGTCCATTGCGTCTCCCAGTCAGAGGTTAGCCAGGGAAGGGCTGTATATACACGCCCTGATCAGTACCATCAGCAACACATGACCAATGCTTGCCACAAATTGCACTCACAATAAGCGATACAGCCAAATGGTCAATTATTAAATAAAGTGGTAGTTGTGTAGTTGGTACTGGGCGTGGACCATGGACCACGGACCGTGTTTTATTCTAAATCCTATTGGAGCGTAGCCAGTCACCCATAAAAACAAGGACCAAAGTGCGGGCGATATACTGATGATGGTGATGATGATGATGACGATGGTGCCGGGTGACGGCCGCTCATGGAACCCTTCACTCAAAGGCAAAACCAAAACGGTATAAATCAAAGGATTTGCGTTATTAAGTGGTTAGACGCCAACAAGCAGGGCAAACAAAAACACACACGCATACACAGTATACACACGGCCGTCATGCACAAATATGAAATGAATAAAATGGCTCACCAAGTCCCTTGCGGCGCTGACGTAGCTCTCCAGCGGGCTGCACGGTCGGAGTTTATGTCCTCCGACGCTTGTTATGGCAGTGTGATCGCATAATTTTGGTGTTTCGTAGTCATAAATTTCCAGCATAAGCCGTCGTTTATTTTTTCCAATGCCGGAGCCCACCACCGATGTGCCACTGCTGCCAGCGGCAGCCGTAGCCCCACTAATACCACTCGCCGCTCCTGCACCCTTGTCCATTCCCACTGCATCTTTGGAGTTCTTATCGAAGCGAGCATTGGCGATGTAGTTGAAACTCTCCTTGACGCTTGTCAGCCCATTGCCTGCGGCCACTCCGCCACCCGAGAACTTCTGCTGCTGTTGCTGCAAGTAACCGCCATACTTGTTCTCTTGGTTAAATATGCTCGACTGAGTTGGACCGTAAATGTAAGTGTCGACCGGATTCCATGCGTTGTCTATGTTTACGCGGATGTTCTTACCGAGCTTCGGATTCTGCGGACTATAGTAATAGCTTCCGTAATTATTTGTTTGGTTAACGACATTGTTGTTGTTATTGTTGCTAATGCTCTGGTATTTTCCTTGCTGCGATGTCGAGGAATGGGGCGGCCCTGTGGTAGTGGTTGTCATCTTTATTGGTACATATGTCCCATAACTGTCCCACATTCGTAGTCTTGTTATCCATGGCGGCAGATCGGCCTATATTGCCGGACCGGCAAAAGTACATAGAAAAGGGAATAAAAAAACAAAAAAAAGTTTTGTTACTGTTGAAATTATTATTTTGTTTCATATTGTTATGAACAGAGTACAAGTTTTTTTGTTTTGTATCTCATTTCACAATTCACACATTATCTCGCACCATGCGCCAAACACATGCCCACCGCCACCAGTCACATATACGTAGCGAAGGAGTTGGCTCCTACTCAAGTGACAGGCGAGCACAAAACACCAAACAGAACAACAACTTTCCACAGCACACAATGCCAAAGTTGTGTGCGACACAAAGAAAACTGAATAGAAACGGAAAAATGCGAATGAAAAACTGAAAATGTTGCGGAACCGAATAAAAGCATAAAATTCATGCAGCAGAAGCTCTCGCCACATAATGCGGGCACACAACATACACACGAGGAGCGCACAATAAATATATAGCACACAATGTCGTTGCCACATAAGGGTGGCGGCGGCGGCGGGGGATGGGTGGTAGAGTTGTATCTGGAATATACACATAACTTACCCTTCCCAGCGTGTTATTGTCGTGTATTGCTTGCTGGAGTATTTGCAGATTGTAACTTGTAAATGATAACCAAATCAGGTCGCCAGGATATCCATGAAAGTAGTAGGTGCATGTCGTGTTCGGCGGAAGTGTATGACGGGGACTCACAATCCGACCCATCCTACCTCGACGAGAAAATAGCACATCATCTGTGGAGCAAAAGGAAAACATGAATAGTAAATGAAAAGTCGAGATTTCACAGATCATATGTAAGTGGAAAAGTTTTGCAATACTTTATTCTTCGCATCGTTAGTTCATACTCTGCTTTGCTTTGCGCTCAGTATGAGAATTAAATGTGAATGTAGTTTCAATTGAAGCTTTGTACTGTGCAAATTACATGGCGTAATAAAGTATCCACAATGTGTTGTGGTTCTTTGTTGCAACAGTTGTTGCATTCTTTAAGTTTTACCAGTTAAATGGAATAAATGCGGCTTTTACTGAGCGCATAATTATTGGACTAAATTTTGACAAGGAATGTGGATTGGACTGGCTTTTCCCAATTGTCTATCACAAAGAACGAGAGAACATTAGAAGAAAAAAATTTACAAGCGCAATATTTTGCTATGTATTTATCTAATAAATAAATAAAAATAGTAATATTTTGAAAATTTATTGTACAGGGTGCGGCAACATAACTCAATTTTTGCAAAGCGTAATATCCCATTTTATGAATCAATCCTTGCTCTGTCCTTAGAACCAAATTTGCCCCAAGTCCAATTTATCACCGCCATACTCATTTGTGCATGCATATTAAAACCGAGAAGATTGTAAGGATGAAGCTCTCGTTGCATCTATGCTCTTAGGTCACCTGATGGGTCAAGTAATTCCGGTCCATTGTCTTGTCACACTCGCGGTTTGTCTGAACGTAGTCTCTCATAAAAAAATTGATTTCAATCTCGGGACAGGGCCAACCGAGCTAAAGCAAAGCACCCTGGGTTGCGATCGCAAATCAAGCGATGAAAAAGTAAGCCTCAACGGCAAGCGCACACTCCCCACTGTTCCGATGGATGATGGCGATTGGTCTGGAAAGAAAGAAAGTCTTAGAACCACACCCGTGGAATTAGAGTACTCCCACCCTGCTAGCTGCTATGACGCACACAGCCTGAATGGCGCGCTCTTAGAAAAATGCAAGTTATGTTGCCGCACCCACAGATAGGTTGATCCGGTTTCTACTAATTTTTTTTTTATGTAAAGTTGTGGGAAATATATTCACTTCTTTGGGACACAATTGAAACTGAAGAATATCTTCCTCCTAGTACCACAAAGGAAATGTACAAGGAAATACATGGGAAGAAGACCCTATAAATTGGGCCAACCATGAAGGCATCACTGTTTGAAATCTGGAATGCTTGCTGACGAGTCCACGACCCGGGTAAGTCCACAACAGACCAAATATTTACACTAGCGAAAAAACAAAACATTTGTTGCAAGTCTGTCTCCAGTGCCGGCTCCAGCCAAACAAGCGCCCTGTGCAAGATTTACAGAAAGCGCCCTTTTTTCATAATTGCGCATGTATGCATGATGTGCAAGGAATATACCTACATCAACAGGGTGGACTATTTTGAGATTATGTAGGTAAGAAGTGACCTTGCATATGTCTAGTGGGATTTTTTATTCGGCGATATTTTTAATTATACCTATTCTCCTTGAAGACGCAACATTGCAAGCGATGTGAGTTAATGTGAAAGAAGTAATTCAGCACAGGTGTGACGGATGTTGTTATTTTGGGTTTATTTCAACAAGCTTTTTGTTTAAAATGCAAATGGCAGTATTTGTTGGCACAAGAAAAAAATAATTTTTCATTCCTAGCAATGCGCCCTGTGCACTTGCACATCTTGCGCATATGGTTGGTCCCGGCCTGTCTGTATCAGACACAGAGGTTAAAATAAACATATTTGCTGATGAGCAGCATGATTTCCGTCCTAGAAAATAAACTACAACTAATTTAATACAGGGTGTCCGCCGGGTAGGTATACTACTTTGTTTGTTTATAATTTTTGATTAAATGAAAGAGAAGGGATCTTATATTGATAAATGTTTTATTTAATGTCGGCAATTATGTATGGAATACAATATCAGGTAAATGTCCGCCTCTGTTAGTCTCACAAATGCGAGCCCTTTGGACCACATTTTTCATTACCTTCTCACACATTTCACGCGGTATTTCGTTGATTTCATCACGAATATTTTGTTTGAGTTGCTCAAACGTTTCTGGTTTGTTTGCATAAACCTGGCTTTTCAGATATCCCCACAAAAAGAAGTCCGGAGCAGTCAAATCAGGCGACCGTGGAGGCCAATCAACATCACCATTTCTTGAAATAACTTGTTGTGGAAAGAGGTCTCGCAGTAATTCCAATGTAATCCTGGCTGTAAGCGATGTGGCACCGTCTTGTTGATAACACATGTTAATCAAGCCCAAAGCATGAAGTTGTGGCGTTAAAAAGTTTTCAATCATTCACAGTTACCGTTATGCCGTTTCATTTTCAAAGAAGTAAGGTCCAATGATCCCCCATCACCGAGCGCCAAACTTGACGAGTTGTGGGGGCTGAGTAATGGTAAAGATTCTCGAGAGTCTCTCCAGATGAACCATGAAACCAAAGGGTGCTCTCCCCTCCCCTCCCCTTCCTTCCTTTCTTATCCCGCTCCTTCCAACATTTCCTCTCTTATCCCATCCATTTCCGCCTGGGCTGGATAAAGGTGTCATACGACCCGTGCCGATTATCAACCTGGCTGAGGGCCCAGTTTCAAAAATAGCTCGAGCCGAATACGGAGTATCCGGATACCTGGCGACCTCCGGATTAGCTAGCCCTATCTGTGTAATGCGGATCTCTGCACAGACGGACCTCAATTCTCCGCTACTCGTGGGTACATATGCACAAAAACAAAGAAAAAAATTTAAAAAAAACAAAAAAGAATGAGACCGGTTCTCCTTCAAAACCGGGCAGTAGTACGGCGACTTCGCTGACTACTGGTTCAGCTCCTGCGGCAGTGAGCGGTGGAAAAATCGTGACCATTCATGATTCTTCCACTGTGAGCAGCTGTAGCGGGCACAAAAAAGAAGGTGCACATCCTAGCAGTGGTGGGATTGTGCACATACATAATCCTACCACTGCTACCAGTACTAAAGGTTGCAAGATCGCTCAACCGTCTCCCAGTGGGACAGGGCGGCATCGCACTCCGTCAAAAAGAGCGTATAGTAAGCGCCGCTATGCTGTCAATGTCCTAAAGGTCTTCGGAGAAACTTTGAAGGCTGATAGGACCGCGGAGCTTATTAGCAAAGCGAAATGGGCAGAAGACTTTCTTAAGGAGGACGCACTAGCGACTAGCAAGGACTTCACGTCCAAGCGCCAGAGATCGTTGGAGGGGACCGCCCCGGCTCCCAAAAGACCTAAGGTGCATAGCACCGTCGCCCCCAATAGGTCATCCAACGTCACATCTCAAAAGTCGTTTAGTGACGTCCTTAAGGATAAAATTGTGATCGCTGTGATCGATCGTAGCGACGATGACGGCACGATCTCCCCTGAACGGTGGCAGGTGGTCAAGACGAAGCTTTCAGGCAGCTTCTTGAGCGTCATGAGGGACAACCCGGGACCACCTCCTATCACTTGCGATGGTGGATGGCATCAGGGCCATGTGAAGCTTATCGCCTGCGACGATCAAAGATCTAGTGATCTGTACAAGTTTGCTATAAGCAAACTGGGAGAAGTTTGGCCGGGTGCGAAACTCGACGTCGTTGCAAGGGAGGATATCCCAAGCCGACCTAGAACTCGCACCTGGATCCCAGCCGAACCCTCCTCTAGCGAAGAGATCCTCGAAGTCATGAGACTGAGCAATCCGTCACTCCCGACTCACAACTGGAAGGTTGTCAAGTTGGAAGAAAAAAGAGGTCTCTACAGGTGCGCTCTTATAGTGATCAACAAAGAGTCGCTCGCTCCCTTGTCGCTGACCAAAGGGGTGATTAGATTTGGTTTCGAATCTATCACCCTAAAAGTCTATAAAAAAGACGAGCTGGATTCAGGCCAAATGCCTCCTTTCCCCACAGGTTCAGAACCTGAGACCCCAGACCCTGGAGCATCGGTTTCCTTCCCATCGCTAGATGACGATGCCTCCAGCACAATCACTCCCACCATTGACCACACCTTGTCGGACATGGACATGGAGGACTTCAATAAGATCCTTCTCAGCGAGGATGAACTTCTGGGTTCATCTTCGGAAGCGGAGGATCTAAACAACACCGTGGTGGAGGTTCATCCGCCTGATTGTAGCAAGAATGCTGCAATTAGTGCAGATTAATCTCCATCACTCGATAGAGGCTTCGGCCGCACTTATCCTCCGCCTCTCAAAGGGTGGAGAAGACATAGTCTTGATTCAGGAGCCATGGTTTGACAACAGCGTGGTTCGTGGACTCGAGACTCCTGGATACGAAAAGCTGTATGTTACTGATAAAGGTAGACCCAGATCATGTATACTAGCAAAACGTAGCCTTAAATTACTTTTACTCCCTATTTTCAGCGATCAAGACGTAACTGTAGCTAGACTAGTGACTGCGAAAGGCACGTACTGGATAGCATCGGCATATCTGGCCCATGACTACACGGGCCCTCTCCCTGGGGTCAAACTAGAGAGAGTGATCGCTGAGGGGCAAAGGACCAAAACCAACCTCATAATCGGGTGTGATGCAAATGCTCACCACTCGGTATGGGGAAGCACGGACATTAATGATAGAGGTGAGTCACTTTTTGATTACATTTTAAGTACAAACCTCATAATAAGTAATGTAGGAAACGAACCTACCTTTATAACAAAAAACCGACAGGAAGTTTTAGATATAACTCTTGTCTCCGATACTATCAGTCAGTTGATTACCAATTGGAAGGTATCAACCGAGCATTCCTTTTCAGATCATCGGTATATTCAATTCAACGTAGCCGATGACCCTCCTTGCCAACTTCCGTTCAGGAATACTAGGAAGACAAATTGGCTCAAATACAGGGACACTCTGAAACAATCAATTAACTCAGAGCTTTTCAGTCCCCCCTGTAACGCCAACGAGCTTGATCTGAAAGTCAAGAATCTTACGTTGGCTTTAAACAATGCGATGTCCTCCGCCTGTCCTCTTATTATACCAAGGGGAAAGAAGAAGCCACTTTGGTGGACTTCGGACTTGGGCCTGAGGAAGTCAAAGTGCAGAAAACTTTTCAATCGTGCTAAAGACACAAGAAAAGCGACTGACTGGGATTTCTACAAGGAAGCCCTAAAAATGTACAAAAAAGAACTAAGAAAAGCCAAACGAGCATCTTGGAGACTCTTCTGTGGTAAGATAGAAGAAACCTCCGAAGCATCAAGGCTAAGAAAGATACTCTCGACCAACCCAATAATGCCAAGTTGTCTGAAAAAGACAGATGGCTCTTGGACGACTTCTAGCGAAGAATCGCTTAATCTGCTGCTCGATACCCACTTCCCAGGCAGCTCAAATGGTATTGCCCATACAGATCGAAACAGATCAACTTTACAATCTACCAACCTACAAGGTCTGATCACTAAAGACAAAGTGCTTTGGGCGCTACATAGCTTCAAACCATACAAATCCCCGGGACCAGATGGCATAATACCAGCCGAGCTACAAAACACCTCGGATATCATCCTGCCAGTGCTGATGATAATCCTAAGAAGTTGTTTAGATCTGGTATACATCCCATTGTTATGGAGAGAAGTTAAAGTGGTTTTCATACCCAAAGCAGGAAAATGCTCTCACGTGAGTCCAAAAGATCTCAGACCTATTAGTCTTTCATCATTCCTCCTAAAAACTTTAGAACGACTGATTGAAATCCATTTACGCATAAGCATTGACAAAAGACTTCTGTCAACGGCGCAACACGCTTACTCTAAGGGTAAATCAGTAGAAACGGCCCTACACACGCTAACGCGTTCCATAGAAGATTCGCTTCGTCATAAGGAGTATACAATGGTTGCATTCCTAGACATAGAAGGCGCTTTCAACAACGTCGACTCATCTGCGATCGCTGGTGCTCTGACAGCTCTGAACGTGGATGCCTCACTTGGCGAGCTGATCAATTTGATGCTCAATAGCCGAATTATCAACTCAAGTCTGGGTGAGAAATCTATCAGAAGATCTGTCAGTAGAGGAACCCCACAAGGTGGCGTCCTATCTCCCCTTCTTTGGAACTTAGTGGTGAATGAACTGCTGATATGCCTGGAAGCGGGAGGTTACAATGTGATTGCCTATGCGGATGACGTTGCCATTGCTGTGTCAGGAAAGTACCTAAATACTTTAAAAGAACTCCTACAACACGCTCTTAATAAGCTAACAAAATGGGCAAATAAATGTGGGCTGGGAGTAAACCCTCACAAAACTGAACTTGTCCTCTTCTCTAGGAAATACAAGATTCCACACATTGACCCTCCATCTATAAATGGCACTAGTTTGAAATTCACAAACGAAGCTAAATACTTGGGTCTCATTTTTGATAGGAAGTTAACATGGAAACCTAACATCCAAGAAAGAATTAAAAAGGCCACTGTGGCACTTTTCTCTTGCAAAAAAGCCATAGGAAACAAGTGGGGTTTACAGCCTCGTATCACTTACTGGCTATACATCTCTGTCATAAGACCGATACTCACGTACGGTGTTGTTGTCTGGTGGACTGCTTTGGATAAAGCGACTTATCGCGATAAGTTAAGCAAAGTCCAAAGAACAGCTTGCTTGTGCATCGGCGGGGCTCTTCGTACTACCCCTTCCGCTGCCCTCGACATCCTGCTTCATCTGACACCAATTGACATCTTCAGCAGACAAATGGCAGCTTCTGCAGCCGTTCGCCTTAAAGCTACCTCACAATGGACCAGGAAAACAACTGGCCATGCCGCTATTTTGAACAATTTTAAAAACATCCCAGGAAACATCGATTACACTACACCGGAACTACAATTTGATAATAACTTCCAGGTCTCCATCCCTTCTAGATCATTCTGGGAGGAGAAAGCTTTCCTGGATGATGAATCGATCCACTTCTTCACAGATGGTTCGAAAACTGTGGACGGTGTTGGTGGCGGTGTCTTCTCCGACAGACTAGATCTTAGTCTCTCCTTCCGTCTACCTGATCACTGTAGCGTTTTTCAGGCGGAAATAATGGCGATTAAAGAAGTCTTATCCTGGCTGAAAGAGAACGTGATATCTGCTAAAGATATCCGTATCTTCTCGGACAGCCAGGCGGCTATAAAGTGCCTGGAATCAGTTTCTACAAATTCAATAACAGCCCAAGACTGTCGTTCGTCTCTCAGAGAGATGGCGGAGCAGTTTAATATTCACCTCTGTTGGGTGCCGGGGCATAGGGACATCCCAGGTAACTGTAAGGCTGATGAACTCGCCAAACACGGAACAACACTACCTTTGCTTCCAGACAAGGACTCTTTAGGTATCCCAATCGCTACCTGCAAACTAAAAATAAAGCTGGATGCTATCGAAAGAGCAAATCTTAGATGGACAACCGGCTCGACATGTCTAGCGACAAAACAGATCTGGCCAAAGCTGGATCTAAAACGTTCTAGGCATCTGATCTCCCTCGATAGGAAGCACATCAGTGCTACAATAGGTGTCATCACAGGACACTGTCTCATAGGCAGACATGCAAAAAGACTTGGCGTAATACGTAATGATTTTTGCAGAAGCTGTCTCGACGAGGAAGAAGAGGAAACTATTCTTCATCTCCTCTGCACTTGTCCGGCGCTCTCACAAAGAAGGAAACTCCATTTGGGAGAGTTCTACTATAATGATCTTAACGATCTAAAAGACACGGCCATTCGCTGTCTCTTGCGCTTCATTAGAAGCTCCAACTGGTTCAACGAGTAGGAAGAATTTAGAAGATAGATTCATGTGGTATCACAAGGGACCGTATAATGGTCTAAGTGTGTCGGCTAGCCGACAGCCACTTCAACCTAACCTAACCTAAGGTCCAATGATTCCTCCTGACCAAATTGCACACCAGACTGTAACTTTTAATGGATGCAAAGGTGACTGATGAATAATTTGAGGGTTTTCCATTGCCCAGAACCGACTATTCTGTTTATTCACATATCCATTCAAATGAAAATGTGTTCTTCCAAAAATTTCACGTAACTGTCTTGTCCTCGTCACAGTAATCGATGATTGATTTTGATAAAATGTATATAATAAATTTGCCACGTGTCTACTTCACGACTGCCAAATATGAACTGTCAAGACTAATGTTTACCAAAATGGCGGCAAAACAAAGTAGTATACCTTCCCGGCGGACACCCTGTAGAATTTACGAATTTACTTCACATTGCAATGAAAGCATGGTAAATGGATTACAAACAGATGTTTTCTATGCTGATTTTAGTAAAGCATTCGACAAAGTCAATCATGATATCCCGGTAAAAAAACTGGAATATTATGGATTTGCTCAATGAATCCTAAAGTGGATCGGATTGTATCTATCGGATCGTACTCAAAATGTAAAACTAAATGCTTCCTTGTCAAAAAAATATCGTCGTCTGTTCTGGTGTTCCTCGAGGTAGCCAAATTGGTCCAATCCTGTTCCTGTTATTTATCAACGATTTATGTCTTTCTGTTACATACTCAAAGATTTTACTGTTTGCGGATGACTGTAAGCTGATATATTCTTATAGTAGCCCACAAGGTTATATCTTGCTACACCATGATATTGACCGCATGCAGGAATGGTGTAAGGAGAACTATATGCAGCTAAATCTGAAGAAATGTAAATGTGTGTCCTTCACAAGGCGTCCAAATCGAACTACACCGATTTATTTTATTAATGATGAATTTGTTGAATGTGGATCACTTTAATGATCTTGGTGTTATCTTTGACAAGAAGCTCAACTTTAACCTCCATTTGGATTCCATTGTCAGTAAGGCAAAAAGCCGATTGGCACTTATAAAACGTTTTTCAAAAGAATTTAAGGACCCATATATCAATATATCACAGTATAGAAGTTCTATGCTGTTCTCTAGTCCAACCTGTTTTGGAATATTGTAGTACTGTTTGGTCTCCTAGCTAGGAATTTGGAATTTCAAGAATTGTAAGCCTTCAAAAACAATTTCTTTTTTTTGCATTACGCGATTTACACTGGGACCTCGAAGTTCGTCTTCCTTCCTACATAAGTCGATTAAAGTTGCTGAATATGCAGACATTGGAAAAACGAAGAGAAAAATCAAATGCTTTATTTTTATTTAGTGTCCTGACTGGCAACATAAACTCCACCTATATTCTTAGTTCTAAATATAAACATCAATACTAGACCGAGGGCAACAAGGAATCCAATATTTTTATATCAAAGGACGTCTCGATGTAACTATGGAAACAATGGCCCCATCAATAACTTGACGAAGTTCAATAATGTGACTGATTTCAACATAACAAAATTAAATTTAAAACAAATTTTAAAAGAAATGTAACATACGTTTTTTTTTAATTATTAGTAATTGATTAACTGTGGCTTAAATGTTTAGTAGTTAAATAAATAAATTAAATGCAACATTTGCAAGCCTGTTCAACGTACAGACGTTAATTTGAAAAAATATGATTCCACTTATAGAAGTAAAAGAAGTTTCACTTATAGAGCTATTTTAAGATAAATTAGGGTGCTCCTGAAATAGGCCCACTAAGAGACGTTTTCCTCTTAACCAGGTTCAACTGATTTCGTCTTCCTTATGACGAAATTTGGTTGGTATCATAAACCGTCTTGATCTTTCTTAAAACCTACTAAGATGTTGATGTATCGCTACTTAGCTTTAAAACCCACTTTCCATTGCTGCAATAGCTCATTTGGCCTACCATGGATTTGTTTTTTTTTTTTTTTCAAATTTATGTGTTTTCTCAGTTTTTGCCAGCTGTTTTTTTGCTGATATGGCAATACAACAGAAGCGACCTCTACTAGCGCATGGCAAAAAAGAATAATATTTCAAAGACAAACTCGAAGCAAGGAAGACGTTCGCACTTGTCGTTCCACAACATCCTATTTCATCGAATTTTTTCCTAAATTGAATAATATTGAGACATTATTTACTTTTAGAATTTAGACTTATGAACCAGACAGGTTTATGTAAGTAAGTAGACATCAACAAAGATGAAAAACGATACGAACATTTAATAGTTTACGCACAAAATCAACAAACCCCGAATTCGAATCAAAAAATTGATTTTAACTTAATAACTGAGGTATAGGAAATTAAGGAAATATTTTATTTTCTCGAGGAAATACAAAAAAAAAAAATTGTAGATCAGTCAAATATATAAAAATATTTTTAGAACAGCAATAATCTTTTTTAAGAGGTTCCGGACTGTTTATCCCAAATTCTGTCTGCCAGTAACCGGTATTGATTTATCAATAAGCAATCTCCAAGTCTCACTGGTTTGTGGCACAGAAGTGTAGTTTTGGAAATCCGAAGGCCTTTGAATGAAGTTTATTTAAATTGTGAAATTGTCGCATATATACGAGGAGTATATGTAAAGGGTCCGCCATCTAACTTTTTTTTTTCAACTAGTGCTTATTTCGCGAATGGTAACACTTAGCTCATGTCTGATTTGACAGATAATTAGTTTTATCCTTCCGCTGAACGAATATGGTTGTGTTTACGCTTGAACAACGCTGGGAAATATTGCGACATTACTTTGAAAATCATGGTAATGTTGCAGAATGTGTGCGAAAATTGCGTACGGAATTTGGAAGAAGAGAAGCACCGTCAGCTCCGTATGTTCGTTATCTTGTGAAAAAAGTGAAAGAAACTGGCATCCTCATCGATAAACCAAAGCGTGAAAAGCCAAAAACAGTGCGTACACCCGAGAAAATTGCGGAATTTGGTCCAGAGGCACAATTGGGCCATTTTTCTTCGAAAATGAGCAAGGAGTGGCCGTTACAGTCCATGGCGATCGTTACCGGGCCATGTTGAACGAATTTTTGTTCACAAAAATTGAAGAGGAGGATATTGGCAACATTTGGTTTCAACAGGACGGCGCTACGTGCCACACAGCCGAAGCTACACTCGATGTTTTGCGCCCTGTTTTTGAAGATCGCATTATCAGCCGCAGAGCTGATGTCGTTTGGCCACCTCGGAGCTGCGATTTGACACCGTTGGACTATTATTTGTGGCGTGCCGTAAAAGATAAGTGTTACGCCGACAAGCCAGAGACAATTGACGCTTTAAAGGACAATGTTCGTGAAGCCATTGGTGAAATACAGCTGCACACAATCGATAATGTGCTTCAAAATTGGACCGATCGTGTAGGCTACTACATGGCCAGCCGAGGCAGCCATTTGAATGAAATTATTTTCCATTATTAACCGGAAGGATTGTACTTTCAAATAAAAAAATAAATTTGAGAAAATATTCAGTAGTTTTTTTTTTATAGCATTTTCAAAAAAAAAAAAGTTATTTGGCGGACCCTGTAGTTATTTTGTCGTAGCCGACAGTCGCATCTAAATCCAGTTCCATAAAGATTTTGTTAGGTCTTGCTTTGTAAACGACTCTAATTAGTTTACTAAAAACACTTTAAAAAAAGATTAAATTCTTGCTGGACTTGCAACAAGACAGGATGCACTTATGCCTCAAAGTTTAATTATGCCAAACGGATCTCCTTTTTCGGAGAAGATGGTTTAAATTTTCTGTTAAGGCAAATTTTTCTTATAGTAGCTGACCCCCGCCTGGCTTGTTAGGCGTTTCAATGCACACATTATATTGTTACACACATAATTTTGTTGAGCGAAAAATGATGCACGTATTTTAAAAGCAAAAGTAGCCTAAGACTTACATAAATTTATTTTATACATGTAAAATAAGAAATTTGTTAATCGGTGCAATAGTTCGAAAGATTTTTGTGGACATTTGCCATTCAATTTTATATGTAGATGTATTTAAATTTACTGGGGTACCTCTTAGGGACAATGATTTTCGTCCGTAGTCAGCTTAATGTCGACTTATAAAAAGTGGGTTCAGTGGATCCTTCTCGCAAACAATAATAAAGTAAGCACTTGTATTCCAAAGTAGGTATGTATTTAAACAAATTTAAGAATATACCTATATTTTTTCTTTTCAAAGTAAAACCTATTTTTCGTATAATTATATCTGTTGAATTCACCATTTTAGGTATTTTAAACATAAAACGTTATAAGAGCTTAAATGAAATAAATTTTGTTTCTCCACAAAGCAACAAGTTTCGACGTAGTTTCTTTTTTTTTATTATTTAGTTTTTCATCTTATTTAATGAGTAAGTCTTTTGGTAGTGTTTAGACAGAAGGCATTTAGTAGTGGTGGCTGATAACGTCCCGGAAAGGCTGTAGTGGTGAGAAAAAAAGTTATTTTCCTTTTTTTTTTTCGGAAATAGGGAGTTTTTCTTGGGAAAGATATCTCAACACATATATTTCGAAAAAAAGTTGCTAATTTATGAGAAGTAGCGGTGCTTAAGTTCTTCTCATTGTTGCAGACTTACTAAACTTGAGTAATCATACGATATTTATAGATGAAACATGAAAGCCATTTTTATATGAGCTCATTAGAGTGTATAGTTCAAATCTGGTATGTCTGAATCTTTGTTCCAATTTGTTTACAGATTATAAACGTCCGCGAGGCCAAAGGCACCTGCTCAGAAAAGAAACGCGAAACCGCGGTGCCGCCAAAGAAAGGTGGCAATGATGACGTAATTCTGCAGGAGAGTAGATAAAGCCCTAGAAGCTATTTGACAGTCTTTTTTTATGACTACACTATGACCAAGGCAAACAAAGATCAGAGTCTATTGCGGAAAGACTTTATTTTTACGGCAGCGAAACCATTACACACATTTCACTATCAAGATTTAAAATTTTAAAATACCACGCTTTAAGCAAAGTCTTTCAAAGAGAAAAGAAGTTTCTTTCCTTTAGCCGTTCCTTAACTCCGTATGACGTAAGAAGTGACCCTTGCACATGTCTGTCTGATTTGAAACAGGCCACCTATCATAGTAGTCCCTACAAAATGGTGTACTTTACCTTTGTAATCGAACTTAACACCCAGAAGTCCAAATAAATCAGTAACCACTAACCACTGCTGCAACTCTGAGTGGGGAGTGTCGTTTAGTTTTTTTTTTTTTAATTAAAGCTGATTTCAATCCTCTGGCCAACTTCATTGCAGCGTGCTACTTCGACCATATCTTAAACCAGCTAGCAAATTTTTTTTCGGGTCGCTTTATCTGTAGTCACAAGGAAAAACCGCTAAAGTCTGTTTTACTCATTTTTCGGGAGAGCAGTTTAAAGTTTTTGACAAACGCGTGAAATTCCAAGTGACTCTATTGACTTTCGTGACTTAAGCTGTTAGGTTTTTTTGAAATTGTGGCCACTTTTTTAAAGATATAAAGCGGAAAAAAATTTACAAAATAGATTAGAGTACGCTGAATCTAATGACATCAAAATCTCAATTTCGTCTAAAGTCGACTTTAGCGGTTGTGGTTTGTGGCCACAGTTATTTCTCTTCAACATGACTATCGAATGGTTCTGGGATAATTCATTTCACAAGATTTCATTGCATTCTTTCTGCTTTAAGATAATCACGAAGTTACTTAAAGAAAGTGTTTACATAATTTAAACATAATTTTATTTTTTTAAATTCAGTAAAACAACACCTGTGCTTGTGCAGACATACATTTCGATACGAGTTCTAACGAATTGATTAGCAAACGTGTTTGGTGCTCAAACCACCCCAATTTCATGTACTCCCTCTGGTCTCCCATATATGCTGTCACCATCGCATGATTTTACTTGCTGTATTTAGCTGCCGCAAGGGATTTCAAATCAAGTGTCAAGAAACAATTTTGCTGAGAGAAATATTTTCGCTTAAATCCACCCCAAAGGATTTCAATTTGTCGAAAGCCTGTCACGTTTCGAAATGTGATAAAATCAGCGCTCCAGTGCCGCTTTTCAATATAAATCCCCACAACACCTTTGAATTGGTGTCTGATTTTAAAAAAGGCACCTGTATGACATGTGCACCCGACACATCGCGTTCTGTCCCATTGGCGTGTGGTTGCGCTTAAAATAATTCTAGCAAAGGACATGCGGTACCACACCATCGTCGTGATATGCTCGAGGTCGTTTTCGTGTAAATTTCTCGCGTTTCCATCCATAATGCAATTGAAAATCAATACCACGCTACGTTAGCATGTACGGACGTAACTAATGACACATTGCGCTCAGGGGTATGTATCTAATCCCAAAACACCTACGAATCTCGATCGTTCGTATTGAGTTTCAACCGAGACTAATGTCATAATTCAATCGAAGATTTATCATCCCCACTCTGTTCTGTGGTGCACCATGGAAACCTCTGCCTCTATTACAGGATATGCCACAGCCATCCGTCCATGGGTGGGTATGTGTATCTGATGGGCGGGTAACGTAACATCCGCATGGCTCCAAGCCATTCTTCATACTTTCATGTGTGATATGGAGCATTTCCGGTTGGCAGAGCCTCTGAAGCGAAAAATAACGTGGCCCCGTTGAAACAAATACAAATTTATTGAAGTTCGGCCACAATGGCCGCCAGGACTACAACTAATCAAGATAAGATTTCGCGTTATAGAGCGAATTAATTCGCTCTGAAAATTTATAGCTGGTCATGGAATATTGGGATTGCCAATGAGTTGCCTTTGCGGTGTATATAGTTGATAGGTAAGCCGTAAGCCCCACAGGAGTTTTTTTTGTTTTTTTTTTGGTTTTATTGCGACTGATGTTGGTATTGTTTCTTCGTTGTTGTTTTTGGCGCAATCTACAGTAAAGCAAACACACTGGTAGATACTTCGGTTTATCAAACAACTGAAACTGGGAATGGTGTGGCGTGCGGCATTATTCTCTTGTACTCGAGGTCGATAAACAAAAGTTTTCAATGAATTGTGTGTTTCTTTTTTGTGGGAAAGAGCATCTAAACAAACGTTCTCATATTAATTCACACTGTCCCGTCCCGGAAAACGCCAACAAACCGAACGAGTGCTTCGCACCTATTCCCTAGGGATTGGTGGCTGCTGGCAGCGTCAGAGAGGGTAGCGGCACTCGCCGGATGTGGATGTTTCATCAAATTGCGAGGGAATTTCTGCCCGCTGCCCGGATAAGCCGTCGAGCTCATAAATAAATCGTATCAATAAACATGTTCGGAATTATATTGAATGAATGTCAGCCGGAAGCTGGAAATGTGTTTTATGTTTCGTATAGGTACATACGCGTTCTGTACCTACTACGAGTATACGGTATACCTATACGTGTGAATGATGTATTTGTTTGCTGCCCCATTTTATTTGAGTTCCTCATTGTTTTCGTTGCTTATTGTTCCGATGTGATCAATTGTTTGTTCTGTTGAAACTAAGTGACAAACGTCAACAATTTAATTGGCTACATAATCAAACGGAAAGAGTACTTAAAATGGTTGGGTTTAGGTACTTTTTCTGTTTAATGGATTGATAGATGGTATCTACTAATCCCATCTATATAAGTTCAGTTTAAAATTCATTTTAAATTAATTCGAATTTGAAACGATGAATAAATTAGTGAACATACAAATGAATGCATTTACGGCTCCAGTGAACTGCTATCGGGACAGTTTATTTAATTAAATTATGTAAATGTAATTTGGTATGCTAACTAAAACTGATTGGCTTGCCAAAGTTTGTTTAAATGTATTGTTTATTTTGATAAACTATTTTAATTTGGATCTATAATTAATTCCCTAGTAGAAAAAGAGCAGAAACATATTGATTTATGGAACTTTATAGACATAAATGCAATGGAAAGGGATAGCCACTAAGGCGGCTGCATTTGGGAAAACTAGTACGGCACAGGTCAACAAGCTAATGTCAATGTAGAAAGTTGAGTTTTCAGTATTGGCGTAGTAAGAAAATGCTCAACACAAATATTATTAGTATTTTAGCTATTATTATAGTAAAACACAAGTTTCTTCAACTTTATGCAAACTTCAACTGTATAGGGGTTTCGTGTCTGTTCGAAGTTGATGTGGAAACCATAGACAAACCATACTGCGACCCCCAACTCACAATCCTCTTGCCGCTGGCCCCCTCAGTTTTTTTTTCAATTTCGCCATTTTGTTTTCCTATCCGTGTTATGTCAAAAAAGAATCCGTGTGACATGCAAAAACATACAAAAAATGCAAAAATAAATGCTGCCAACCTCGGCAACCGAGGGGAAATGTGAAAGAGTTCGGGAGTACCACATTTTTTCAATACTAAACGCCATTGGTTATTTATTATAAATTGTTAAAAGGCGAATAATTTGATTAGTTTGGTTAGTAAAACTATCTAAAGTTGATGTTCTATATACTAGAAACATATTAGGACAAACTTTGTTGTGTATTTTCTGCTTTTGGATATCATTAACTTTGATTTCGTGTGTAAATTTTTCTTAAATAATGAAGAAAATTTGCTCAAAATGTTTTTATATTCCCTCAGCCAATCTACATTGTTCATTTTTCATAAATATTTTAAGCAAATGTACACTTGTTCCTAAAAAAATATATTATTCACATGTAACGAACAATTTCAAATTAAACGGATAAAATTCTATGAACTCTGCCAGCAACTTTGCCCACAGCGGAAGTGTCTCATATCTCCTGGGAGTGTGTTGGTGAGCAGAATTTTTGAAGTTTCGTGACATTTGTCAATACGATTTTCTACTCCATAAAAATATAGCTTGTAGGCTAAGTAACGGGAAATCGGCCGGAGTTGGTGGTCTCAGTATTGTCTCTGGTGGAAACTGCTAGATTGATTTCGATAAAACATTTTTGGAAATGTTTCGTATAAAAACTTTGTCGGGGGCTACGTCGTACATTGCCTCTTTTACTGCTTTTAACTTATTCTTACTCAAATAATTCTTAAACAATTCAAAGGAATAATTCTTAAGACACCCACTACGCCTTTAAATATTTTGAGCTTTCAATCGGCTTTCTGCTATCGTAGGTATAATATCAACAACGATTGCATCATTTTCTCTATTGGAGCGTGACGAAGACTAGATTAGATTATAAGAGGTAGGTCACCATATTACTGTGGACGCATATGCGTCTACTGTGATTACCTCCGCTAAGAGCCCGGTTATGATGTCCGAGGTAGTGATAAAACAAGTAAATATTTGGATAAGAAAGTGTATGGTATCATTTACCTAAGTACTAAGCTTACTCTGATAAAATAGATATAGCTTCACAAAATGTGTTCTGCTGATTCCTTGTCCTCGTTGCACAATTTGCAAGCCTTACCTTGGGTTCTTTCCCATAGCCATGAGATATTTTTTTTTTAACTTGACAATGTCCATGGAGTAATATACGAAACTGACTTGTAGTAAGACCTAGGACTATCCACAAGATCTATTTTTGTTTTGAATTTCAGCTTCCTAGGCCCAATATTTTCAATCTGACAGATGATTGCGTTTAAAGAGCTTAGGACTGGTTATTAACAGAGCGTAAGTGGTGCTTTGGAAAATATTCGCTGAAAAGGATTAACTCAACAATGTTACATGTTGCAAAAAAATGTGAAAACGATTTAGTGAAGGTCACTAGAAAATAATATTGAGCAGCTGTTTATTAAACACCCATTAATTTAATAGTCTATTAGGCTGAATAACTTGAAATCTTTTTCAAAAACATATAGAACAGTTGCGCGTATTCCTATTCGTAAAATTGTAGTTTTCTTCTTTTTGAATTCGAAATATAAATGGCAATTTTTAGCATACTTACATCTACATCAATAATTTTGCACGAAATATGTCTATGCGAACAAAGACAGGGGTCGAATCTGAGACCCATTAGTTGATCTCACTAACCACTGCGCCCAATGGACATGGAAAATTCATATCAGAGATGGTAAAAGGGATAACCGTATTCTAAAGGAGTTTATTATAAAAACGACCGTGGAGAAAAAGATTTGTTCGTATGCCAATAGTAACTCGTCAAAAATACGCACCACGGGGTTGTATGTTATATCGCATTCAACGGTGATGGAGATTCAGTTTCAATCGATGTAACAATGAACCAGCAACAATATTTAAGTATCTATGCTTTTGCGGTAGAACAAATAGCAATTTTCAATTCATAAATACAGTTAAATGAATTTGTTCGAAATTATCTGTTATTATGCGAATTCAGGTTATTTTTTTTTAAATAATTATATTTTGTTCATTTTAAAATTAAAACTATTTTCTTTTTTTTAGGTAAGTCAAAGTAAAAAGTACTTTTTTCTGTCGTCTTCCATTCGACTTTCACATTACCGATGGACAAAATGATAAATTCGCCGAAGTACAAATACGCAAAAAAAAAGAATTAAACTACAGATCACAAAGAAGGGCTGTGGAATAACAATGGTAATGGTAGTCGTTTTACGTTTTCAGTATTTTTTATTGAAATAGTGGCCGGAAAGTTGCCAATGCTATAAAAAAGCGCGAAAACAGAGAATTTTCTTAAAAGTCGTTGCCGGGGGCCTGATATGAAAAAATGGCCAAATGGCGACTAATGTCCACCATCGGTAACGCTGGTTCCATAATTCTGATGATTTCGAGAAGAGAATCTAGCTCCTCGGTTTCTAATCAGAAACTCCTCTAGAAGCAGCTACGAAAATGCAATTTAATTATTTTATACAAGCCAGCTGGCAGCAGTCATACATCATTTGTTGACACTTCACCTGACCTGTACCTAAATGAGTGGAGTCGACCAGAAGCCATTGGAAATAATCTATAATTTTTCTTTCTTTTCACCAAGAAGTAATTTCCTACATTTCAATGTTCATATCTGCATCTAGTATTGCAGTCACTCAGTTCAACATCTCCATACCTGCATACAATACACATACACTAAAGTGTACGAGTACTTCGATCAAATAACTGAACCAAAATTGTTGAAAGTACGATTAGATGCAGTTTCAACTCTGAGGAGAATTCTGATGAGAAGATCTTCGAACATGCAGATGGCCTACATATATAACAAATCCATTGTTGCCTTAACCACCAATCGAACGGATTCCTTCGGAAAGATTGTAATATATAGCGAATGCTATATACCTATATTAAAATCTGCAGGCTACAATTTAAACATGTATTGGATAAAGCTATCTCGACAGCAGGATACTCCAAATTGCCATATTTCAATGTTAAAGTCCCTGCATTCCTTTAAAATGCCATTTCAATTAAATGCCGTTTCTCAAATATTCCATTATGCATTCAAAACAAAACATTTTCAGATCCAACAAAACAGTTTAATCGGATGCAAGTGGTTGTGTGGGTAGTGTGTGCCTACCGGTAACATCACAGAAGCCGACTCAATTCTGAAATAACTTAGATTCTGCAAATTCACTTCCGTAAACATTTTCACTTAAACATAATACATATCGTGCCATGATAATAGCAATTGTGCATCAGGACAATATACATAATCTGTTCTCACTGCGTGTACTCGGTGTACCTCACAACGTATATGCAACGAAAGACTCAAATGTGTTTGCCATTCAAAAGCAAAATTCAAATGTAATCCATCTAATGGACAATTGTACTCAATATTTAATTTATTTCAATTAGCTCTGTAAATGCAGAGACGTACATAAGGAAGAAATAATTAGTTTTTATTGCAACAACAATTGAATATTTTGTCTGTTTGACCAAACCAATTAAAGTGAGTATATTCGCTTTTCAGGATAATGCTGAAACATAGGTAAATCTTTTCAATGCAAGTGGATAAACAAATTTGGCTTATAACTATGTATCTAGCACCAGTAATGGCGGTAGTGGTTTAATTATTGCAACTGGTTCGCGGTAGCAAATCGTTCATTAATGTAACCATAGATCAGTCCTTGCCAAAGTTCATGCCAAAATCGTAAGTCCGGCATTGAGTACAATTTTATAAACGTAGGTCTGGACCCTTGGAGCTGGAAACATTAACTTGAAATTTGACACGGATGTTCGTTCTCTACTCAAGACGCTTGATAAGAAGATTTTTTTTTTAGATTCATGTATTGAAAAAGACGGCGCAAGCTTTGTTTCTTGAAACAAAAAATGGAACACCAATTAAAGGATCACAGCCAAAACTAAACCATTACGCTTTAGATCTTCAAGCTTGGCATACAATTTTGTTGAAGACGCTCGATAAGAAGGCACTTTAAGAATAGTTTTATTTGTATTATGTAAGTAAGTATAATAAGTTTACCTATCTTATGGCAGAAAACAAGAGGTGCTTGGCACAAAGGTCTTCATGATTATCATCTATGAAATGAAGCTAACGATAAGTCTGCTCTCCGAATGGGTTTATTATTTTTAACAAATGCATAGAACAATAAATAAGTTTTAAAACTGAAAACTATCAGTCAATATAATTTTGAAATATGACTTTTTGTTTTTCATAAAATTTTGTTTATATAAAAAAAATTGATTGCGGTTTTTGTTCAATTTGGAAAATTGTTTTAATTTTGAGTGAATCGGACATCACTTTTGACACACTACCGTATTTTATCCATGTGCAGTGTCAGTGAGTGTCGGAGAGAGGCAACGGCGCGGTCATAACGAAAATGGAATATGATACGTCATGTCGCAACCAGGACATGATTTCGTTGGGCAGTATAATGCAACTTTTTTTTGGGGACTATAGAACGAAAATTTAGAAATTTATTTTTAACTAAGCGTTTTAAACTACGACAGTTTTGATCAAAATAAATGTTCGTCAGTGAAAACGATGCGCCCATTCTACGGCAGGAGTACAAGACTAGTGTTGGGGAGTATCAAATAAAAACTATCGACTTATTCGATAGTTGCTCAAAATTCGTTCATTCGATAGTAGTTGAAAAAATAGTTATGAACGAAAAGGTATTCAACTACTACTCTTTTCATTCGATTGATCACAGGTTTGAACGATTCCATTCGTTCATTCAACTGCTATTTTCATTCGATAGTAGCTTTGAATGAATGATTTTCTCGTTCAATTAAGCCCGTATGACACTACATTTCTTCCTCATTTTTATCGTGTTGAAAAGCCAGCGGTGTGTAAAAGAGACTGACAGTGTATTACGAAAGGGGTAGCAATTGTTTGCAAAGCAACCACAAATTTTCAAAGGAATTTGTTATTAAATAATCTTAAAATATCAAAAAAAGCTGCCAGCTGAAAAATGTAATTTGAATACATTTTTAATGCATTTTTTTGAAAAATGCCCAAAAAAATTTGTGTCATACGGGCTTTACTATTTTCTTTCGATAGTGGGTGCGCTTGCTTGAAAATTTACTTTTTCCTGTCAATATGTAGCTTTTTATGTATAGAAGTGCGTATTATTATAATATACCTATTACAATTATTGCACGTTGTCTTAATTCTTCAGATGTTGTTTTATTATTGGATAGTTGTGTGATTATTTTGTTTTGTGTACTTAATGGTTATATTCTAGAACTTTTAACGTGATTATTCTTGAATTGATTTTTAATTGCAGTGTTTATTCTTGGGTTACAAATGGATTGATGAATGACGTTTGAATTTGACTTTAAGTGGATGTCTGATTTTTTGTGCAAACTTTTCTATTTGAAATTTAGGTACTCGTTTTATTTTATTTATTTGAAATATACTCGTTCCAAAGAAATCCTAAAAAAAAGGTAAGTCGGCTTTACTTATTTTAACTAAATGAATGAATGAAAAAAATCATTTGATAGTCGTCGAAATCATTCAGTTACTAACTATCGATAGTGCCCATCACTAGGTATACAAGACTCCTTTTGTAGTACATACCTACTTTCGGCAGCGCTGATCGTAACCATATTAACCATGGTGGAGAAACCAAACGCACTGCCCTTTACTAGCAGTAAAATATTGTTCATGCATTGCATTGCATACTCGTATTTGAACATCAAAATTTAAATTAGTTTCTAAAAAAAATATTAAGAAATTATGCAATTTTTATTGAAATGGTAACATCCCCGATACTAAATACAAGTGAAATGTCACTGAGATAACAATTGCGTAAACAAAAATAAAGAACGATGGATAAGGCCGCAGATGAGTCGTAAGTTATTCTTTAATAATTAAATTGTTCTGTTTAGAAAATTATATTTTTTCCTAAGCCCACGAAACTGTACGAAGGTAGAAACAAAAGCTCTTGAGGCATGCGGCAGGATTCAAGTCGAATTGCAGCACACACGGAAGAAAAAGTAAGCGATGCAAATTGCGCACTCGTTATGAGTCTGTGCTTTTCTCTTCGAATATTGAAAAGAGTGATGTGCTATTTTTGTTGCTTTATCATCGCTTTAAAAGAGAAACTTAAAAGTAAAGAAATTCATTTTAGAATAAGTAATTAATTTAATAAAACACATGCACCTACGTTTGCAATTGCTTCCATTTCAATGTCTTTCACGTGACGATTTGTCATGTTTTGAAAACAACTACTGTTACCACAACTTAAAAATTCAATTTTTCAATGATCCATCTTGTTTTATTTTCGTGATCAGATACTAAAGTACGGCTAATGATAACAAAAGTCAGCTCGAACCGTTCTGAAATAAAATGTGTGTATTCTTGTCAGTTCGTTGATTTTGGAGTTGTCGGGTCGGCTTAGCTTCTGGGAGCCGGATGCCGGACTAGTCTGGCAAGCATTGTTTTTATATGAAGTGTTATGAGAGGTATGAGATGTTGGCGCATCTGCCTGTCGAAACCGTATTTTGAAACCAAAAAGTTCGGAGTTCTTACTGACCTTTATGAAGCTCGTCAAATACCGTAGCTCAAGTATAGCTAGAATATACAATTTTCTTCAGTACCGACTTTCAAATTTGTGCGTCTTAATGATTGAATTGCTCTGATGTAGGCTTATCCAGGAAATTGTTTTCTCATCGATCATGGCGGTATCATCAGCATCGCTTGCGTTCTCGACTTTGGTGTATATCCATTCCCTCGGTTTTAATTTATTAATTTTTTGAAATCGCTCGGGTCTATCCATTTTAAGGGTAGCTGTTGCAGGTTTATCAAGCGGATCCTCAGATCTTTTGCCACTGAGGCTGACTCTAAATCATCAGGGACGAGCTTTGTATGGGTAGAGGAAAGATCCTTCGCCTGTCTGATAGCACGCCTTGAAGTCCGAAATATGGATACCAATTTGAATAATTTATCAAAAATAATTATACGACCAGCAAAATTAGTTGTAACTTATAGAAACGTTCATCGTTCGTACCAATTTACTTTACGAATTTGACTTTTGCAATTATTTTGACTTTATTTGACAAAACTTTAGCGACATCGAAATTTTATATAGGCGCCACCTACTTGTGAACATTTGTTTATTAATACGGGGGTTAATTTAGTTGACGATTAAATTGAAATTCATCTTCTTTCAAATTAAACCCTTTGGGCAGAGTCCCTCTTTCATATGTAGCTTAGAAGTTTAACATTTTCAAAGAACTAAAGCTCTATTATTGAAAAAATAAAGAAAAAAAGAAATCATTTCTCGTAATTTATACTTTCATCCAAAAGGGCATTTGTGCCTTAATTCGGGATGACAAATCACTTACGCGATAATGAGGTTGACCCCTTTGAATTTGCCACCTCAGGAACTTTCATACAATTTGTACTCGTATTTAAACGGTAACACAAATACACAATAATCAAAATGCAAAGTAAACACACAGAAAGCCGAAGAACAGTGCCCGGTCATTTGCATACAGGAATTTGTATTCCGGGCTCTACAGTCCAATGTACAGGATGCACAAATCTGGGACCGAACTGATTTTGATTACGATTGCATGCAATCGCATTCAAATGAAGTCTTCATTAATAATTCACAATATGTGTAGAAGTGCACTGTATTCTCTGCGAAATATTGATCAGGATGTCACAGTGGCACACAGCATGGGTATGGGGTATAGCGTGGAGGGTTGGTATGAGATCTGAATACAGAGTATGCCCGTGCAATTATTACGTGTCCGTGAGTGCACTGCCACCGGTTCAATTAAGTTTTCGGATAAAATTCCGTCATCGGATTTGCGGTCCTCTGTAAGCGGGTTGAACAATGTTGGCCTTTGTTTCAGCATCGCATTCAAGTCATGGCAGTGTTGAATTTTTAGATATACGTATTAAAGTGTCAGATAATTGCTATCGCGCAAATCATTATTTTGCGTAAATGTATCTTGTATTTGTGAGAGTAATTTACCGCTGCGTTTGGGTGCACGTGGATTGAATTTATTAAATCTCTTTATTAAATTATTCAATGGTTATTAGCTGTGTTCCACATTGATAATGAAAGCGAAGTACTTTGTGAGTGTATAGAGAATCCCTACACATCTCATAACGCTGATTTGAATTAAGGATTCTGATACTATATTTCCTAAAAAAGGAGACAGGTTTGTTGTGTTTAATTGCTGTACCCTTTAAGGAATTAATTTGGATCTTTATGTACGTTTTAGGTAGGTATTCTGCTTTTTAGCCATGTCAAACGTTAATTTAATGAATGACTTCCTCCGAAATGCACAAATACAGTGCCATGCCACGCACGCCTATATTATTATTGATGGTAAATAAGCATCAAATGACAGACAGTGTGGTTGAGTGATGTGAGTTACAAAGTCTTTAAATTTCGTCGAACGATTCTGATTTTTTAAAGGAATGTTATTTATCGCCAATAATTGGAGCTATCAGTGATGTTTTGATGGAAAAACGAGTACCAACGTATTTACATCTTATTTTTGTTTAGAAAGTCAAAAGAATCGTCTCAGTCCTGTAGCATGACGTGTCCTCGTGTCGGACTAAAAGTGGGCAGACATTAAAGAAAAAGGCACACGCTAGTTTAAAATCAACCAAACTTTTTATTGAAAACTACTAAGTAACACTGTTAATATAGTTCCTACAGAGTTAGTGGGTTGAAAATAGCCGATTCAACTTGTTTAAGGAAGCTCGGTTTAAAATAACCGATTTACTAACTTCCCCTACAAATTGTCTCTCTGTAGAATTTTACGAACTCATTTTGTTTGGTTGACATTTATCTAAAAACTTTGTTGATAACAACTACTGATGATGTGTGTTATTTTAACAGTATGGATTTAACCTTTTTAACTCGATAACTTTTACTTGTTTTTTTTTTTTCACCAGAGGCTTACTTAATTTTACCACATTCGTTTTGAACCGATTTTTGAGCGTGTAAATACTTTATAAGCACTCTAGGGACAGTGCAACGCAGTCAAAACAAAAATAAGATATTGCAAACACGTCGGGAGAGGAAAATATAAAGCAACTGTCGAAATAGCGACAAAAAAAAGCTTCAAATGGCGATAAACAGTATTTCAGAATGGACTAAAAAATGACAGATTGGATTAAACGACCTTAAGTCAGTCCTTATTAATTTTACGTTTAAAAACGTACCACACATTCCAAAACACACTAACAACAATGATGTGCAATATTAAAATGCAGCCAAATATCTAGCATTACTCTAGATGCTAAACTGCGTTGGAAAGCGCATGTAAAGAAAAAAAATGGAGAGTTGAACATGCGAAACAGTAAAATGTATTGGCTTATTGGGATATATTCATTCCTTTCCAACTACAAAAAGCTACTGATATACAAGCAAATTCTCAAACCAGTATGGACCTATGGGCTCCAGTTGTGGGCATGCACATGCCAAACAAATTTACAAAAATAAAATAAAAAATTGAGGTCTTCCAAAATAAAGTACTAAGGAATATAGTCAATGCACCTTGGTACATACGTAACGCTAATCTACATAGAGATCTAAATATTGAAAAGGTTGAAGGCGAGGTTAAAAAGTTTGCTGAAATGTACAGACGTAGGCTTCTCAACCACTTTAGCTTGGAAATAACCGAATTATTAAATACAGACAATGTAATCAGGACATTAAGACGGATAAAACCGCTTGATCTATAAAAATTAGCTAAGAATAGAAATAAGGTTATATTTTTAATTAAAAAAGTTCAGAAATGCGACAACCGGCGGATTTTTCTTTTAAAATTTTAATTTTTTTTCATTAGTCGAACGTCGGGATGACGAAAGTCAGTCACCCAAGGAGGTTTTTTAGATGGGTTAACGTTCTTTACTATTGCAGAAGCATCCCTCGCGTTCTAGCTCTGCAATGTCTTTCGATGATTTTCCCTTCAAACGAACCCCAAAAAAAATAAAAATAAATATTAAGCAACTACTTGTAAAAGTTGTTCAAGAACAAGAACAACTTTCTGTGGAATAAACAAAATGGCGGAGGTAATTTGCAGGCTAAAACCCAATAAGTCTGCGAAACCTGATGGTTTTAAAAGGAGTTCCAGATGATAATGACTTATTTCAAAAATTCGTCAGTCGGAGCCCTAACCACGACCGAAGAATCAGAATCCGTGCAGTAAGAAAAGCATTACTCTAGATAGACTTCGCAATTAGAAAAGGATCATAGTCGGTCACTGCCAAATGGAAGAAGCTACACCAACAGTCAAAGCTGTGTTCGGGTAAATGTCGACATGAAATCAACAGTTCTCACCATGGCCCTTTGATTTCATCAGCGGTGCGTTTTGTTTCAATACTTGTACGAACAGAATGTTTTGCTGCAGACCAGACAACTAACGTCTCGAATTGGGAGACCCAAGTTCGTGTCACTTGCTCTTCGCTGATGTCTTGGTCATCCTTGGTCCTTGGTCCAGACTACTGAGCTGGAAAGCGCGATCACTTCATAAATGCCTATTCGATACTTGTCTATTGTCTATTGCATTCATAAATGGAGTTCCATTTAAACGAAATGTCCCCAAATCGAGACTGGACTATATGAAAACCTGTGAGCAGTAACTCGTGATCGATATGCATGCGCAACTTTTTTTCCATAGAGAACGTGCTTCGCTCTTGTTGTATGCAAATGAAGACGACCCCTGGACTAATTACAAATAATCTTGCTAATAAAGTTACAGCTTTGCGATAAGTACGAACGAAATCGAATACCATAAGGAAAACGTTTCAAATTTTCATTTTATCATTGCTAATAATGGCGGACTCATTAAGTAAATTAGTTTAACCTCCCGCGCCCCCCTATTTGCACACAGACCCGTACATAGATACTCTCTTCCGAAAAAGGAGAGATACCAACTAATTGATATATTAATCAAGCTTAATGCAAATATGAATTAATTGCGCAAATAAGTTAAACATGAAGCGACTTGGCCCCGAGGTGGTCTCCACCCTCTTCCACGTCTTAATTCCCATAATGGGCCACCCTGCCTCATATGCTGGTTCATTTAAGTTCCGCCTTGTGCCCTTTCTGCCAGCTAGTATTTTAAACAAACCCTTACCCGGTGCCTCGAATTATCGGTAAGGTAGGCGCACCAGATACGAGTAGTTAAATTAAAATCCACCCTAAAGATCAGCTCCCTCGTCGTCGTCGTCGTCGTCGTCGCCGCAGCACTAGACTAGGACATTGGCGCGGAACGCGACGCAGCACGGAAGGAAAAGCTGTACAAGGTATATGATGGCGGCAGCGTTCCGTATCGTAACTCATTTAAATGGTTTTTCGTTGGCTTCCAGCGGCTGCGAAATGAGTTTTTAATTAAATATCCTTAGCAAGCAAGCAAAATAAAAAAAAGACTGAATTTAATATAATTGTGGTAAATTATACTGGTTCAACGGCGCGGCTGGTTTTAATTGTTCCACGAGATGAGTTTGCTTAGAACTGACTTTTGTCGCTATAGCCCCAATGACGTCGTGTGTCGTTTCAATCACAGTTGTGCGGTCTAATGGTACAGCTCTTGTGTATCGGGACGAAAACCCTTTAAACGGTCACGGTGGTTCAATAACTCTCCCCTAAAGTTTTATACAGCTATGTCCGTTCGAATCCACCCACAGGCTACAAAAAGAAAGGACCATTCATTAGGGGTGGTAATTGGCAATTCCTTGCCCGTTGCTGGCTCTTGTTAACCACGGATTTCGTTCACCGCAATACTGACATGGGCGGAAGCAGCAACAAAAATGAATTGCTACTTTTTCACAGCTTTGTGAGATGATGGACGCAAAGCGTTAGATTGCGGTAAGGATACGCCAGTTGAATTTGATACTATGTACGTTTGTTCGTGTTTACACAACGTTTTTAAGTGGGAGCAGTAGATAAAATAACTCCACGGTTGCTATGGTTAATGTATGTAACCGTTTTAACAGATCCACTTCCTCGAGCGTGAAAAAATGGCTGCGATGGGAGTGATTGCAGGTCAGGTCAGGGGTAAATGTCAGATAAACTGTAATTACATGTTTCAGTGTGTGTCCTTATAATAAAATATTAATCAGCCACTACGCTAGGTCGAGGCGGTTTGTAAATTACGCAGTTATTCAGTAGCCTTCGCATGCGGGGGCAACCGCATATGGTGGAGGTAAGTAAACACTGGCCATTTCGGTAGGCAGCAGGTGCAGAGAATATTTCATGAGCGAGTTGGTTATTTTTCCAACACATGTATAGTCGGGTAAACATAAATTCATGTAAGCCCTGTTGTTTCAGTTATTTACAAGGCTTTAAGCTCAGTTTTTTTCTTAGATTTTGCAGAGCAGTTGGTACATGAGCACCAGTTATGCCAACTCAGGCATAAATATGCATAATTCCGTTTGAATTATGGAATGAATTGAGGAATAATTTTGAGAAAAAAATAATTTCCTAAATCTGTTCTTAAGTCACATCACTAATTTTCATTTTAAACTGTGAGTCATGCAAAAACCGAAACCTCGGATTACAGAAAGTAATAAAGTTTTAATTACCTGTCGATCGACCAACATTTTGTGAACAAATTTTAATCACCTTTTAGGTTTGTTGCACTGCCATTGCAAAATATGCAATTTATATCTTTTTTTGCAAAAAGGCATCATTTTTTGAAAAAGGCACACTTTTTTTTGTCGATAAAAACTTCGATTTGGGTTGGCATCGCTGATGAGCAAGCACACACCTATAGCCAACGAAAACAGCAACGCAACTTTTGAATACCTTAGAGTGAGGAATTAATGTATATTAAAATAGTTAGAGACGAAAGTTCGAATGGTCTTCTAACAAGTTGTTTGAAAGAAAACAAGGTTACATTTGAAAGGCCAAAAGATATTCTATTATTCAGCGGTGCATTGTGGCCAACTTGCAAAAAATATAATCGAAAATCTGTTAGGAAGTAATGTGGAAGCGATTGTTTATAGGACTCTGAACAGGGACGGCTCAAGTATTCTCAGGGGGCAGATTCCGTATAGCAAAAATCGTCGGGACGATAATATAATCGTCTTTGAAACTTTGGTGACCATAATAAGTTATATTCTGACCGAATATTTTTACACTTTCCTCAGATCTCATTATATTTGTGGAAAATGAACAGGATTAAGCTCTGACTCGTAATTTGTGTACTTAGTTCTAGTTTTGTAGGTCTATAGTTTCGACGATAATCATCAGGTTATTATGCAGTTGGAAAAACAAACGACTTTCAGGGGGCTCGACCCAAAAAAAGGTGCCTCCACATGAAATACTAATATACCAGAAAAAGAATATCATTACGAAACACTTTTTTTATATTGTCGCATTTTTTCTGTCCTGAGCTATGCCGAATTCACAATGTCGCGTTGAACGCGTGCGTGCGTCGGCGCGCTTTGACACGTATCGAAACTTTACGATTTGAAATGCCAAAGCGCGCGAGCAACAATTTTGTAAAACGAAATGCTGCTTTGAAGCGAAGTCGCGTTGGGAGAGTAGAGTATGACAAATTAAAAGTTCGGTTTGGTTAAAACTAATGTACACAAATAGAGAGCAGAAGTCAAATTTCAAGTCTACTCTCTTTTTTCTTGTAGCTGTCGTTTTTGTGCAAGAACTAGAAAGGGATTTTCCAAAATAGATAAAAAATCATTCATAACAGTAATACAAAGAACAACCTCAACAAAGATACAATACCAATGATTAATATTTTTTTTATCCAACAAAATCTAAGGAAATAAGTATTAGCTCCACAAATAAAAGCATTCGCCATTTTTACACACTAAATTAATTAATTTGCATTTAAAAAACATCGTATTGCTTTTTAAAACTTGTGTGTGATAAACATTTGCGGTTCTGTGCAACTCCAACTAAGAACGGCACACCCCATGACATCAAGTCGAACAATTCAAAATTCTAAATTCTAAAGAGTAGAGATACGATATTTACGACCTAAAGTCGATTCAACGCCTGAAGTTGTATTTTGTGTGGCAGCATTTGAACGCTTTGTTTCTACATAATCTGTCAACGCACGCGCGCGTCAACGCGACATTGTGAATTCGGCATTAAACTTGAAAAGGGGCCATTTTAACCATTTTTAAAAAAAGTGAGAGCCATGAGTCTTGAGGCCCACAAATTCGTAACACTGCTGGGCGATCCTATCTGCTGGCACTCTTGGCACTTAAAAAAAAAATGTTTCGTTCTTGAGCACCTTGTTAAAAATAAATAAATAAATAAATAGTTGGCGCAACAGGTCCGTATGAGCCCTAGTCCTAGCTTCTCTATACCCTTCGTTTTGTGTGAGTTTTTATTTTTTGGGGCTAATCTAAAATTGTATGCCGAGTCCAAATGGCTAACTGAGAGGCTTATTCATGACTGTTATCCTCTCGGATGTTTGTCAGAAGATCGTGAAAGGCGCAGTGGAAAAAAACCTTTAGTTGGAATTTTTAGTTTTTTTTTAATCAACAAACTTTAGCTAAAACACAAGCAAGACGTTCGGTAATTTCGAACTTAGTTTCCACAGTAACTGTGTCGTCTTATAGAACAAAAAAAAAAATAAAACAAAATTTCAGCTCATTTCGAACATAAAAAAAAAATTAAAATCGAATACGATATTCAAAGCGAAACCAATAAAACCAATTTTTATTTTCAAAAACTATTTAGTTTAAAGGGAAATATGGTAAAAAAGTCTGACTAACAGCTCTTTTATATAATATAGCTGGTACCCGCGACTTCGTCTGCGTAGAATTAGTAGGGTCGGTTGGGGTAAATGTAACCGGCCGTTATTTTGACATTTTAAATATAGTTCTCGGAACCCAGACATAAAAAAAATCTGAATTTGGAGTGTCGCGACAGCGGTAATATGCATATGTGGGGTAAATGTAAACATTAAGGTAATCAATTTTTCAAGCAAATAAATTAACAGAAATTCATGGCTGTTTACTTTAACCCCATAGGCGAGCTCCTAGCTCTAAGAGAACAGAAATTTGTTGTCCCCATTTACCCCAGTATTTTTATAAACAATGGGGGAAATGTAAACACTGCCCTATGTCTTTTTTGGGTTCTTATAAATTTAATATTTTATATATTCCTGAAAAAAATGTGTCTTTGAAAAATGCAAAAATCGTCCCCATTTACCCCAACCGACTACTTCGAATAACTCAAATAAAAGATTTATATCAACAACAGCGCCACATATCGGGTCCAAAAATATCCTATCTTTCAAGCCAACTAATCAGACCCACACATTTAAATTCATTCATAAAATACGCGGCAAATGTATTTATTTCTTACCAAAAGTACAGATGCCTATGATGAATCTTACTATCCCTAACTTAAGAAATAATTGTGTCATTCTCAGAGGTCTCATCTACTCCTATACCAAAATTTATAAATATTGCTTTTGCGGTCGTTAAAAGGTAAAAATCTTACTTTCGCATTTATAATATTAGGTTTATATCAAGGCTACCTTAATATTTCTGTGCAAAAAATAACAACTGACACCAAAACTATGTTTTTTAATAACAAAGTGAAGCCAAATTTGTAAAGTTATTTTGCGATCACCTTACGTAGAAGGAAAATGATGTGACTATCGCATTTGAATATCATAAAAGTGACTATCACCTTACGGGATTCCACCCCTGATCTGATAGGTAATACGCACACACAGAATGATGTTAAGTGAATCCCAAATGTTTTGTTCGTAAACTAAAAAACTAAGTATTAATAGACCGCCAGCTCCAGCGCTCCTACCCAATTATCCCGCAAATTTTGAAAATATTCTCACTTAGTTTTCCTATCTGGGCTGTGAAGTCAGCGGTTCCGCACAGCAAAACCACACGACTACCGAAACAAACAGCATAGAGTTGTGGCGTGATGTGTGTAGGTACCGCAAATGCTTACAATGGACGGAGCAGAAAGCTGAAGCTTTTTTTATGAATATAATGGCAAGTTGAATGAAGGAACGTACAATTTTGAAATGATTTCATTAGAATAGGTACAGCTTTTATCACGTACGCTGCTTCGCAGTGTTTCATTCACATAGTGCAATAAAAAAAAAAAATGGAAAATCAAAAAAATAAAGTAGCCTATCGTAACACTCTACCCCGTAGCTTTCTATTAGTGAAAGAATTTTTGAAATCGGTTCAGTTGTTTGGGAAATTACCTCTAACAAACAAACATTACCTCTTTATAAAAAAGTGTGATAAGAAACAAATTATAGCATAGTGTAACATCAGCATTTAACTTATTTTAATTTATTGATATCTTCTTGCTTAGATTTGAACCAACGATTTAAAGAGGTTTTTGGTCAAGGAGCTACAAAAACGGAGGAATGCCTGCTATTTCGCTTTTCTTTTCCTTGGATAATATAGGTAGATCTTCTACATCTTTTATTTTTTGCCGGCTTAGGTATGGAATCGGGCTTAAACGCTAAGGGCACCAAACTCATTTGACAACCATATTTATTCATTTATTCACTGCTTAGTACTATTCCGCAGATAAGTTAAAAATTTTGAGACACTTATTCATCCATCCATGGATAAACTAGGTATCAAATATTTATGCATTTTCGAAAATCTGGAAGCATCGAATTTACTATTCAAAGTGTGAAATACTCGGTAGTGTAAAACATGAAAATCAAAAAATTTTTAATTTTTATAACAGAGCAACATTGGAAGGAAAAATCATTTTGAAATAATGAGAGAGGTGGATTTCATTAGAAGTTTTCGGCTGACAAAAAACACAGCTTTGCGTTTGCTTAAGCTGGAGGCAGCATATTCAGGCATGCTTTCACTTTCAGCTATCCAAACATAACTCGTCGAGTTCGAGTTGAATTCTTTAAGGATTTTATTGCTGCAGCCGTCGTGAAACTCGGAGGTCGATTTTCCTCTACATCGCTATGGCGAGTCAGAAGCTTAAAAAAATATATATTTATATCTCACATTTCGTCAATATTTTGGTCTCTGTACCTGATTGTCTTAAAATGATTTATGCTTTCAATACAATTTATTTTAATTCACTCAGAATATTTTGAAACTTCCATAGTTTTCTATAAAATTCCAGCCCAGGGGCACGTAAAATGCATTTTATTCAACTTGTTTTCGACAACACACCGTTGTTTGTGTTTAAATCACTATCCATGCAACTTGTTCTTGATTAAATCGATTAAAATGTCAGTCCATCATTTTAAATCAAAAACTGGCAAGCTAGTGCACCGACCTTGAAAATGATCACATTTCACGCAGGAATAAAGAGCTCAGAATAATTATCGCTCCATCTTTTCACTTTTATAAACGCTCTTTAAATAATCTACGTCACTTACCTGGATTTGAGGCGTTTATGTGAAACTCGCAGATATTCTTCGTCCCTTGGGCAAAGTCATACGAATCCGAGTCAGTAAAAAGAATGTCCACGTCCAGCTCAAATCCCCGGTTGGGAATTCCCTGTTGCAATGGCGCTGAAAAAGGACTCGAATGGAATGCCACCAGCATATCAGCACCACTAAATGATATAAAATAAACAAAGACAAAAAAAAAAAATATTAAATTACTCAAGTCAATTCTCGACAGCACAACAGCCGCATGAGTTAATATGCAGATGTAAATAAGTTTAAGTGACCGCATTATACACAAAGCCAATTTCCGAAGAAAGTAGCTCCGGGCTGGCCATGGATGGGAAATGGGGATACGAAGGAGCCAGTGATGGACTCGGTAAATTGTGTTCCTCCAATACTTCTCAGTTCTCACCCTCAATTTAAGGTATTCCTTCGGGTCATGGAACGACCCGAAAAGGAAGAGAAAAACAATAGGACAAACAATTCGAAGGGAAAGTTTTTCTTCTCCAGTTTTTCACTTTTTCCATAGAACAAAACAAAAAAAATGAAATTCCCATGAGTAATCTTTGTGTTTGCGTTTAAGTCAGTTTTTCAAGGAATACGAAACTTATATTAATATATTTGTGTGCTTGGGAACACAGCTACCACTATACATATAGATGTGTACATGTTGAGTACGAGGCGACGCGCCTCTAGCCAGGATAGTCCTCAGCTGCAAAAAGCTGAAGTAAACGAATACATTTATGCGATGAGCAGATTTGTCTTTTCTCCTCGAAGCTAAGATGATAAAAAAGAAAAGAGAAGAAAACACAAAGAAAAGCAAATAGCGTAGAATAAGAGTATGGATGGATAGATGAGCGCAAGGGGCACAAACAACAAACTTTAGATGGGTCTTGACGAATTCAAAATGGAGAGCATTTTCTCTTTCTACGTCCTCTTATTTGCTTTTGAGGCGTCTTTGCGCTTAATCTCAAGCCATTTGATGCTAATTTCCCTAATTGCTTAACGCAATCCACTTACCGGGGGAATTGTAAATTTCCGTCTTTATCTTTTATCATTTATTGGTATCGTTCTCATTCTCGATTTCTGTGGCGGGGATTTAAAGATGCATATCGACTGTAGAGCGAAAACAGCGAAGATTTTGTGTTTCCCATTTCGGGATAAGTCAATAAGGGCAAGGATGCAAAAGTTTGTGCAGCAGGAAAGGCACTGAACAAATCCACAATAGCTGCTGTGAGGAAATTGATTATCTCTAATTAAAAAGTTACATTGCGGATACTTTGGACGATAACATTTTCATTCTGGAGAATAATAACAGGGCATGTGCTGGGAAGATTTAATACACTCTAGCTAATATTGACTTTTTTTGTTTATTTGTTATTCACTTGTTTATTAAAAATAAGAATGCAACAGAGAAACTCTTCTGAAGGGTGGTCGCTGCATATTTCTGAAAAGTCCCACAAAAAAGGGCCAGATGAAATGAATATTCAGAAATTATTAACGATATTTAACAAGTCACGGCTCGTAAAACACTATAATAGTGTTTTGATTGGCAACTGCATTACATTTGATAGGCTTTTATTTGGAAATAACAGCATTTCAAACTAAAAAAAGGACCAAAGTAGCAAAAAATTGTGGCAGGCTTTCGAAAAAGTGCCAAATTGCAACTTAAGTCGCGCAACGGTCACGCTCTTCTCTTCACGTTTTGTGTTTTGCATTTTTGTGGGACAAAATAAGCTTTGAGGCCCAAAAGTGAAAGGTATGGTAACCCTAGTTGTGTTCCAATTTGTGATGTAGAAGTAGGAACTTGGAGGGTCACAGATTTTTATTTTTACCTTTTAGACTGCCGCAGCGTTGCCGTTCGGTCTTTTAGGAGCCAATTGGCTCCTTTTTGAGCCTCAATTGTGGCCCGACTTTTTTTTATAAAATGATCGCCCCTTTTGTGGTTATAAAAATCTCGTGTTACAGTTTTAGTGTTTATACTCCTCTTTTGATTTTGATGAAATTTTATATGTATATTCCGTAGGTCTGATCTGAGAATAGGTTTATAACTAATTTGTATACCCCTAAGTGTTAAGGGTGGCTACCCCAAAAATGTTTTTTTTAATTTTTTGGACAAATTTTTCTTTGGTTATTTTTTTATGGTATGGCATTAAATTAAATTAATTAAATTACATTCAGTCCTAAATTTTCACCCTCCTACCACTAACCCCTACTTTTTAATAGCATTTTATACTTTTGTGCTCATCGAACTAACACTCCTTATTTTTTAATCGCAAAAGTAATTGACGAGAAGTGTCATCACGCGTTTTGTAAATAAAAGAATATAATAAATACCATACAGTTCAACAATAATTTGGTCTATATGGGAAATAGTACATAGAGCAGAAAGAACAGATGAACAATCCAACAAGATAACGAAAATGTGCGTGTGAGCATGTCGCAATTGGCACGGATACAAGCTCGCCGGTTCGTAATTGACACACACAGATCAAATGACCGACAACGACAACAAGTACATCGAGCATTTACTACACCCGCTTTGTTCCTTCGTCTTGCGGGTGAGCTAGTAGTTAAGTAAGATTTCATTCATTTTTTGTTATAAATAAATGTTTTTGTCGCTTGTTTTTTTGCTATATAAGTTTGAAGTCTGTGTGTGGAAACCTTTCTTCGGATCGGGCCCTTTTTTGTTCCACTTTAAAAAAAAAATCAGCGGCAACCCTGGACTGACACACAAGCCAATAATATCAAATGGTCATATCCAAAACACTCCAAAATGAGCTAACCAGCGGATGTTTATAGTAAAATTTCTTTCGGATTTGTTGGCATGGTACACAAACCAAGCAACAATCTGTCTAGCAGAAGCCTTAATTTGCAAGGTCCGAGTTAAAGCAAAACAAAAGTAATGCTGACGAAATTGGTTTGAAGAGAAAGAAAGCATTTTTTCAATTTCTTTTTTTTAGCTACACACTTATTTCCTATATACCTATTTTACAGGACATACAAATTTTTTTTTTAATCTCTTGAAAGCCGAATCCTAAAAAAATATTATTGTTATTTCACATTTAAAATAATTCGTACAAAAAAAGTTTTTGTTTTCTATATTCAAAGCTACTTTACGGAAGTTCCCCGGGTTTAAATTGGATAGGTTTTTTTATAACTGCAAGGTCCACTGTGATTGGAGCCTTTCATCGTCCGTGACTGCGCAAAAGCTTCCAGTTTCCCAGGCTAAGAGTCATCTCCGCTTCTCGCACATAGGACAATATGTCCGCCTAGGATTTACTCGCTGCGGCTAGATAAGATATGTCGAATTCCATGTAACCAACTCATCCTGGGCTTACCAGGAGACATCATCTGCCTGATGACATGGATTGGATAGCCTTAAAAAGTTACTTCTAATACATAGTTTTAGGACAGCCAGTCTCACTAATGGGGCTAATGGAAGGCTCCAGCTTATTCAATGTCATAACGCGATTAGAAGAATAGGGATTAACAAAATGGCGGATGGAAAACGCTGCCAAGAGAACTTCGAGTAGGTATAGGTAGCATATGCAGTCGATCAATAATCATCCAACTGCATACATTGAAACCATCCTTAGATATTTTATTGATCACAAGTTTCCAGTGTATAGTATCACGTCTGCAAATACATTTAACCCTAAGTAGCTAACTAATTTCTTTTCAAATCGACCCGACCCTACACAATATAGAAATGCGCAAAAATAAACAAATTGATAATTTAATTATCCGAAATCCCCCTTAACTGTCGTTCCCCATAAAAAGCTGCACAACTTCTTCTTATCCATTATTGGGTTAAACTTTACCAGAGGAAGTCCTGAATTCCCAATCTAAATTGCAAATTTGTTAAATAAGGATTTTGTGAATTTATAATTATTTGGAGCGAACTTTATTTTATAATGATGGCAAACTTTTTCTCCAGAGCCGCCTACCGCCACCGAACTTTGTATATCTTCTCCGTCTTCAATAATTTTTGTTAATTATACCGAAGGTGCACTGTTGTTGGCTTTAACTTTAAACACACCACTCAAGACTAGAGTTGCTTTCTAATGGTATTCCAAGTTTCTTACAATAGTCATCAATAAACTTTGAAGAATTAGCTAGTGCACGCTGTTCGTTCGAAGAGCAAAATGAATGAATACCTACGGTAGAAGAGGAATGAAATCGCTGATAAGTTTTTGAATGACAAATGAACTCAACTGTCAGTGGGTGAATGACTTTAGGACTTTTCAAAATTGCCATCATCATTATAATGGAAGTTGTTATTCGCAGTCGAAGAGATCGTATTTAATTACATGTAAAATTGTAAAGTGAGCATGAATAGTCCCATTGAGGTTCATTAAGTTGAATTGAACTCTAACTAGGTTTAAGCTTTGTTGAAGGTAGAAAAAATAAAAAGAAAGTATGCGAGAATATTTCTTTGATGCGAAGTCTTGAGCTGACCATTTTGAAGATTTTAATTAAATTTGTCAGTACTTTGAGAAAGTTGACTTCTTTTCTGTCCTTTTTAAAATTTCTGAATAAGGAGATTTATTTCGAGCCTTGTTGGGATTGTTATTGTTCAACCACCGAAAAATTCAATTAATCGTACCGGTGGCTTTTTTTCCGCTACCTAAGTCAAAAGGTGAACAAACTCTCAATGGTTGTGACGCGAAAGGCTGTTTGTGACAAAAAGGGGAATAAAAAGGGCCTATCGAGCCTAAAAAGACGACTGGACATAAAATAGTAATTTATTTTAGCATTCTTTTTCGTTCAGTAAAGAATTGAATCTTACCTAAACTTAAAACTTTTGATCATCATCATTTTGATCAAGGGATCTACAATTTTCGGCCGAGTCCAAACGCGTAATTGAGATGCTAATTCATGACAGTTATACTCTCGGATGTTTGTCAGAAGCTCGTGAGAGGTGGCGCAGTAGAAAAAACCCTAAGTTGGAGTTTTTTTTTTTCGGGACTCGAACCTGGGACCCCTCGCTTAGTAGCCCAACACACTAACCACTAAGCCACTGCGCCGACGGAGCACATTATTACCACCAAAAATATTATGCAAAAAACCTCCGTCAGTAGTATTAGCACTGATCGTTCTCCAGATCCAGATATGTCAATAATTTCAAATATTTTCTATGAAACTATACTGGAAAAAATTCAAAAATGTTTATTGGACGCCAGGTCGAATTTCTTAATAATATCAACTAGTTCGAATGCCATAACCATTTTGTCTTGGTTATGATGTGGTAAATTCATGTATCATCGACGTTTCAATTTCAACTCAATTTAAAAATTTCAATTTCAAGCTTGAGAGGCAGCAAGAGTAATACCCATTGCCAAAAGTCGAACGCAATTGACCGTGGACCCATTACCATTTTGTCATGTTTGTCGAAAGTCATATTCTGGACGACATTCGCAACGAATTTGATAGTGGATGTGTGACGTTCCTACTTGATTTTTATAAGTCTTTTGTCAAAGTAAGTCATACTGTCCTGGTGCTGGTAACTTAGACATTTATTTGGCTTTAGCTGATAAATAGTTCGGTAGGTATACTTCAATGTGTTTTGTTCATATCTTTTAAATTGTTTTTTTTTTTACAGTCAGTCGGGTTTTTTTTTAGCCTATGACACTCCGGGGAAGAATACGAATCTAATGACACCTCACTCTTCAAGCCGTTTAGACTACAAGGCGTCACGTAGGAACGGACATAGTGTACGCGCGAAAAACATGACCCTCCCTGTGTCCAGTGGGGTAAAAAACGGACTGTCCTGTCAAAAAAAGGTCGAATGGTTGCTGTAACGATAAGTGATTGGGCAATGAAAAATAGCTTGCTTTTAAACACCGCTAAATCGCAAGCAATCCCAGATAAATAGCGGGAAGCTTGAACCCAATATTTTTCCAGAAATTATTTTATCAAACGCCAAAGTGATGCCTTCTGATTCTGTCGGTTTTGTCATAAATCGCAATTTAAAATCCTATAATCACATTAGTGGATCGCATCTTTGGCTGTCTGCTTATAGGATGGTTAGTTGCAGGTTTAATCCCTGCAAGAACACGCAGAAGACTCGTTCGAACTCGTGTTTCACCTATTACTACGTATTCCAAAGTTATTTATCCCAGCCTTGATTCTTTCTCCCAACACAGTAGCTTTTAATGACTCAGTAAGATTTACGTGTTCACATGGTCTTAGACAGAATCTCCACGAGAGATGTATGATTCTCATTCAATGTCAATTGATACCAGTTATGTTTCTAAAATACTTATTCATCTTGACGTTCCCAACACGGAAGATTGAAGGGATGTCCAATACTAAATAGCCGTCTGACTGAAAGGGACATAATTACCTAACACGCAAAAAAACATGAATTATGGGAAAGCTCTGCACGTTGATTTTTTTTACAGTGATGGCCCACGAAATTTTGTTTTCCTATAAAACAAAATGGCTTCCAGAAGTGATGAACGGAAAATTATCTATTTATTTCGTGTAACTGATTGATGAATTATTGGTTTATTTTAAAACAGAAATCGAAACATTTTCAAGCGATTGCGAAAATTTTGGTAGCCGGAACTTGTGTTTATTTCTGTTTTACGTCTCTATAATTATGGCTAGAACATCCATGACACTTTATACGTCTGATTTGTGATCTTATTCTTACGCCTTTATTGGCGTTGACTGGGGACAAACAGAAAACTCTGTCTCGTCTCGTGAAAAATTATGCGTGCAAATACAAAATAAAGAAATAAAGAAATTCCATCCGCCAGTTTAATAACACCACGCCATCCCAACTACCAGTGTATTTCAGTTAACCAAATACGTGAAAACAAAAGGAAAATAACGAAAACATCAAAGGATAATAACTCGCATAAATTTAAAAATACAATGGTAATCATACCGGCATGGGAACAACGCCAGAACCTCTTTCAGACCACGTTTTCATTTTCGTAACTAGTGATTCTGACAACGTGAAATAAAGTCCTGAGGACTATTCGCATTGACAGCACTATCACACAGCTAGTGAGCTAGGGGCGAGGCGAATGGCGAACTATTCAAAAGTTTCGATGTGCCCACAAATCAATTCGGTAATTTAAATTTGAAAGCGCACGTACTCCTGGGTTAGTGCATGTTACATACACTCTGCAGAAAGCAAACAAAACCAATTCTCAATGTGATTATAATTTCTGGAATTGAATATTCTCTTGATAGTGCGGTAATTTTGTGCTTTTCTAGCTCGTAAACTATAATAGTTTGGCTGCCGGAAATGTGTCCGCATTCGGTTTTGCATGTTGACTTTGGACATAATGAATACGCAAATTGAGCAGTTTGGTACATCGATTGAGAATTCAGCACATTTTACTGTAACTTGGCTTAATTAGGATTCCATTTATTGGAGGTCCTTTGATAAGGGATAAATATTCAAATGTTGACAAAAAAAGCTGCAGTACTAATAATTTCCATTCACTGCGCTTATTTTTGTTTGTTTCGAGATGTTGTCTGAATAAATTCCAATGAATAAGTCTCCAATGAGTTGCAGACAATGCGCATAGGTTTCCCATAATATTGGCAAACTGAATTTCAAAAAATTTCGAAAGTCGAAATACACGTAATAAGGACACTACCCAATGAATGACAACAGGCAAAGGACGTTATTGTCCACTTTCAGAGACATTTGTGACCATTTGCAATTCGTAGATTACACAAGGTCCGATACCTGTTTAATCACACCTAGACGAGGTGAGTAAAAACACATCCACATTCCAGCCATCGCTTGAAAGAATGCTGTTGAAAACCGGTGGAACCAGATATGTGATATGCACAATGCACATACAGTCGCAGACCTCCGGTGTGGGCTGACGCAATTCCTACCAACTTTGAGGATGGTCTCCGCATGTAAAAGGGCTTTAGGAGATATCCTTGCCCTAGAAATGAAGAGGATGCACCACAAGGAAAATTGGTAGTTACCAACACAGAGCAAACGCTGATTTCCAAAAACAGGCTGGTTCTATGCAGAATCAGGAGAGCCGCTGGTACAACGCTACCTCAGAAAGACGGACACAGACTGACCTAAAACAAAAAAAACAAAAAAACTGAAGACTTGTCAGAGGAATCATAGAGCAAAGTAAGCCATTTTGTGACCACCAATCAGCATGGTTTCGACAAGAAGGGATTGTAAGAATCAGGCCCGTTGAAGGCCACTTTCGATACGCGGATGAAGGTATTCAAAGTGTAATGCGGAGAACGTCACAGAAACGTTAGTAGTCCAGAAACGTCGTTTTGTTGCTGGTAGATCTACTAGCACAAACCTTACAATTTTTGAAAACTTTATACTAAATATACTTGGGAAAGGGTATCAATTTGATGTTTTGTTAACAGACTTTTCCAAAGCATTCGATCGTGTTAGTCATCTTCACCTATTCATGGTACGCCGGGTGTGCTGCAAGGAAGTCATCTTGGCCCGCTCTTTTTCTCGTTATTTATAAATGACATTCCCAACGTATTTTTAATTCTAAGAGCCTTATGTATTCGGATGATTTGAAGGTCTTTCGGTGTGTAAAAACTGAACAAGATTGCATGTTGCAAGAAGATCTTGAGAGATTATAGAATTGGTGTTTGATTAACTCCTTATAGACCTTATATTAAAAAATGTCAAAGTTTAACCTTTTGTCGAAATCGTTCATCTAACAACTTCTCCTATAGAATAAGCGGCACGTTACTTTAGCCTTTAAAAAAGGTCTTGGCGTACCTAATTTTTGATAAGAAACTCGATTTATTAAAACATCTATTTATCTTGCGCAATTCAAAGGAGCTGTGTGATCCCCACACTCTGAAATGTCTGTTTCTTTACTCTTGAATATTGTAGTAGGTACTGTTTCAAGCCGTAGGCGCAGTGGCTTAGTGGTTAGTGTGTTGGACTACTAAGCGAGGGGTCCCAGGTTCGAATCCCGAAAAAAACCCAAATTCCAACTTATGGTTTTTTTCCGCTGCGCCACCTCTCGCGAACGTCTGACAAACATCCGAGAGTATAACTGCCATGAAGGAGCTTCCATTCGTCCGAAAAATGAAAAACTCACACAAACGAATGGTTGTGAGAGGCTAGGCCTATAGGGTCCCTACAGACCTGTTGCGCCAACTATTTATTTATTTATTATTACTGTTTGAAGCCTTTTGTATGAAGTTTACTCTTTTAGAATCGAGAGAATACAAAAACGTTTTACAAGAGTAACAGTTAAAAAGCTTTACTGGCACATAGATATACCAGATATTTGGTATCTTGTCTCTTAACATTCGAAGAAAATTTTCTGAAGTTCATTCGTGATGTATTGACAAATCATATTGATTGTTCCGATTTTTTGGCCTTAATTAGCTTCAAAAATAATGCGAGGATGCCTAGTAACCGATTGTTTTTTAATATTTCATATCACACACAAAATTATGCTGCGATTGTCTAGGTGCTAGTACTATTTGTGATATGATCGACTTTAGTGTAAGTAGATTTTCATTTAAAAATAATTTGCGATAAATTTTAAGTAACTTTAATGGTGGCAATGTTTAATCTTTTTTTATTTCATTTTATTCATTGTATTTGTTATTGTTAAGTTATCATTCAAGTATTTTAACTAAACTAAACTAAACGTTCGATTCAACTGAAGCTATAATGACGGTCCGTTTAGCGTATTTTGACTGCATTGGGCTGAGTTTTCCAAGTTTTTACCCATCACAAGATCAAGACTTGCCGTTTTTTAAGTGAATATAGAAGACTCTTAAGGGAAGTTTCCATAACTGCAGCAAAAGTCTTTTAGTTTAGATCTCTTCCATTTTGGAACACGCTGTATAGAACCAGATAACAAATCCTTAAATTTTAGTTATGAAACTTAACGGGGAGCAAAACAGAAACAAACAATGGCGAAGACCATAACCCGCAAAATGCTAATAAATCCCGACAATGCAGCAAAAAAAAAAAAAATGCCACGTCTTCGGTGGCACCGATTATAAATGACGCCAACCAATTAAAGTCACTTACTTTGAGGCAGCCAGGTAAGGCCAAACTGGCTGGAGGGGGATGTACGTTGAGCCTCTGGTCAATCCCGGAATGTAAGCATCATCCAAAGTGAAATTAATTCAAACCATGAGGATATAGGGAGACTCCAGTAAAAAACAAACTAAGGTAACTATGTAGATACTTACCGGCTCCTGATAATATTAGACAACTAACCTCTCGGATGACAAACTATCAATAGTATAAGCCAAGTTCTATTGCTTACAAAAGAAAATACACATTTCCTTAATTATTCCGCAAACCACTGATCGATTTGTTAAGGATATACGTCTAGTATAGGGATTTTAAGGCGCACAATCTCATATCCACTAATTGCAAGCTTATGTGCAGTGAATAAATATGAAACCCACACAAGAGCTTTTTAATTGAATCGCTCTTGGTTTTGAGTTGTTTCGAATGACTGAACCTATAAACCACCGATGAGTGGATTTTATTTTTTCGGAAGCAATCGAACGGCTTTTAATGCTCATAAATTGAGGTCACAAAATGACAACGTTCATTCCTGTCAAACAAGGCCACTACCGACTGCCAGATATTTCAGCCCGCATCCGCAGCCCACGCCACAGCTTGATGTTGTGGGGAACGGAAGAGAAATTGATTTTCTGACTTTAACCGAAACATCTGGAACACTTTGCTATTGAATTAATCTCCCGGCTAGGACATCAAATGCGAGCGCTCAATTGAGTTTACAGAAAATCCTGATCCCGATGGCAGAATAGTCGGCAAGGTGTTGAATTTTAATTCATGAGACATTTACACGGAGTCAATGTGGCTGTTTGGTATCAGACACTATAACAAAAATAAAAAATAAAACCAACCTCAAATTAAATTCCTCCGCTGATTGGTGATTTACCATGAGAGCATGTGCTATTTACGCTTAATTGCTTGCGCACTTTTGGCTTATCCTGGCTGGAGGACAGAACTTGGAAAACTAAAATTGCAATTCGCACTAAGCGGGCCGGGACATACTTTGCACTGGGAAAATTATTTACAAATTAAATGAAGCGATGGGCAGACTTGCCTCATACATATAAATAGGACTACTAGGCCAACGATGCAAAGCACCGTGGCGCTATTAAGTGGTCGGAATGGTTAGGTGCTGAATCGCGCTCGCGCTCCGCGTAGCAATACACTCTGTCGTATACGCAATCCATTTGCCACGAATTGATTTCGGCGAGTGAAAGACCTCGTAACATGGCACCGTATACCGTAATAGGTAATAATTCAATGAGAACATGTGGCTGGCTTGTGTGTGGCAATGGCAAGTACCATTCCATTGAGAGATAGCATTCAATAATTTCCGCCAAACAAGCAGTTCGCTAGTTCGTTTTGAGCATCTATTTGGTGACTCGTTTTAGGGAGTTAATGCGAATCCTCGCAGAAATGTTTTCGCAGGCGCCACATGGAAACCAGTTACATTTTATGTGGGCGAGCATTTCATCTGTGGTTGGTGCCACCGCCGACGCCAACGCCACCACGCCACCACAGATCACAGTCACCGCCACCGGAGAGGAAGAAATAACAACTGATGCGCTCTTCTTGAGAAGTGTTAAAAAAGGAAAATACTCGTACTTAGCATAATGTTTATGTCCCAAAATGAACTTATTCTCTGTACCACATGAAGGCGGAAGCCGGAGCGGGGTCGCTGTTAAATTTACATTTTTATGTCATACAAGTACTCATAAATTTCACTGTGTGACTGTCGTGTCGTGTGTTTTTATAGATATATTATTATTTTTTTGTTGTGGCAAGCCGTACATAGTTTTGAATGAACTCGGATTTGCATAGGTAATGCCGGAGCGGATGCTACTCGGTTGAGGAGTTTGCCGTGCTCCCTCTGGCGACTTGTATCACAGGATAGCATTCTAAAAAGAGGTAATGCAGAGATATGTCTCAGGTATTACACAATACCCATAGCTAGCATATTGCAAGTATCTTGAAGTGTCGGTACAAATGGTTTGTTTCCCTCTAAGACATGGCGTTATCAGGCAGATGTGGTTTTTCTTTGTATATCATATTTCATAAAACACTCCTTTCTTTATTGCTATTTGATAGCGGTGCGGATAATCAGCAGGCTGTAGAATATTAAAATACAACCTGTGACATATATTTGGAACTGTTCCACTCACTTTAATGAAATCCGAAATAGGATTCAAGTTGCCTTTTAAATGGGTATAAGTACCCAACATTGACTTTGTGAGAGGTTGTGTAAGAAACGTTTTAAATGTTAGTCAGCAGGCTGGTAATCTCAGTAAATGACATGCGGGGATGCAGTTGCTCAGTGTGAGGGTTTTCAATTTGTCTTTCTTTGTGGGTTTGAAAAAAAAAACAGAACAACAAATGTGTTACATCAAATCAGTTAAATTTATATTTCCTAGGGTGTTCCAATAAGTGTGACCGTTTTTTACAAAATAGACTCTCCCCTTTCTGGTATAAGCAGGGCCGTCTTAGGCTATGCCGGGGCCCTTGGGCACACAAGAATTTGAGGCCCTATTTTGGAAAGTAAAAATAGAGAATGTAAGAAACATTTTTTTGCTATATTCTTATAAAGATTCATTCATTTTTCGGTTTCGAAAGTAAAGCTTAATACAACACCCACAGCGATACATTTTTGATGAACATTTTATTTCAATATAAAGTTTGGACTTTGGCATTAAGTGTGAAATACAATTTCAAGATTCACAGCATGCAATTCTTTTGAGGTAGTTTTTAACCACTTTTTCGCACATTTCGGGCGGTATCTCGGCCATAACCTGAGTGATGTTGAGTCTAGAGTTCGGGGATTATTCGCGTAAACACGGTTTTAATAATTTAAACGCCTTGTTCGATTGTTAAGCGATCCATTATCGTAGATGGCAAACATTCAACTAATATTATGACACTTCAAATGACAGCTGAGTTTGACAGGTGTCGAATGCCACCGCTACCAATTTGAAACCCACGAAATAAATGACCCTGTACTAGAATAGTCAACAAAAGTTTTCTAAGAACTCTGAGGAGCAACGCGAGCAAGGATCCACTAGCAACTAGAATTAATTGAATAAAAATAATCCAATCATAAATAACAACTATTATTCATGGACTTAAGTTTAAGATTAAGATTATTTAAATAAAAAACTGTTATAGCAATAATTCGAATCAATTAGTTTTACATATGATATTGAAAATCTAAATCGGGCTTGATACCTAGCAGTTCTCCCAATTCGTAATATATAGAGGCGAAGAAAAAAGTTTATAAATTTTACTTGATTCTATATCGAACAAGTTAAAAGGAACCATCATTTTCTATTAAACTTTAAATACTGGTGTAAGAATATTTAAAAAAAGAAAAAGGTAAACTAAATTTCTAATGAAATTAGAGTTTATAGGTTTAAAAATAATTTTAAAATTTTATTTTTGCTTTCTATGTACTTTTGTGGTATATTTTTATAAGTCTACATAGATTTCCGTCGGCAATTTCATTGGCTTATCACTGATGCCATAAAGTCGCTAACAACGCCCTAATTTTTAATGTCAAGCTATATTTACGAAAATAGAAAAAAATATTTAGTGCTTTAGTGAAAATATAGGTAATTCGCGTCCGTGAGGAGGGGGGCCCTGGGCAAGGTTTCCTTGTGCTATGGTAAAGACGGTACTTCTCGTAAAAATGTATTGTTTGTGGTTTAGTCACGCAGCTTTTAATGCCTTGCAAATGTTTAGAGTTTATTGAAAAAGAACAAATTTTAATTCTAAAATTCGAAAGATGCCCAGCAGCTTGCAGTTCAGTGAGACGGATTGACATTTGCCACTTGGGCTCGGCCACTTTTGTTTTTAAAATACTCTAAATTGATTTTTTTCTCGTAAGCACATTTATTCTCTGTTTTGTATGGTGTTGCCATATTTTGGATTATATATTTTGGAAAATAAATTTATACATTGAAAGAAAATATAAATGGTAGTTTTTTGGGGTGACTTTTTAAATTTAAAAAAAAAAATCAGTTAAACATTTGTTGTCCCCCAATGGGGGACTCTACAGTTTGTCCTTTTGTGACATTTCTTTGAATCTAAGGCTGACCAGATAGCAATGATACTATTTCCATTTGCTATGTTTCAGCGGCTGTCAAAGTTACCAATGACATCCAGGTGTCAAAATATTCAGTAAGGATTGCCATTTCATCATGCATAGTTTCACGCTTGTCGAACGTGTGGAAATTATTAAAAAATACTCAAGCTCAAGGCAACATTCGAGATGTTCTTGTCGGAAAAACGCCGTACATATTGGATCAAGACATCAACAATTGAACCGAGACGAAACCTAAGAAGCGAACGGAAAATATTTAACTAATAATTGAATAAAATCTTCTTCTACAAATAAACCTTCAGAAACTGTTTAGTCTATGAAAAACTCCAGTTCGCTATAGGAATTTTGTCTATTTATTGAACAAGTCTAGATCTTAAAAACATGACACGGTTCTAAGTGGATTTCTTAACAGACACTTTCAATAGTTGCGATTTTTCGACCTTTCTGGTATAGAAATGTGCAACAACAGGGCCATTTTTTGCATCCTAGTGTTTAGGAAACTTTCTTGAAAAACAGAGAATAGTTCATTTCCTAAACAAAAATAAATGCCTAAGTCCTTGGGTTTTCTAAATGAAAATCTGCTGAAGGTGCCGTAACAGTTTTGTGTGCAAATGATGTCCAATCTTGAGGATAAAAAGTGTAGAACTGGCTTGTTCATCGAACTAGACTAGAGGCCTAGGTGACGAAGAAATCTATACACCAAATTTGTGTAGCTTCTACACCCGCTGACATCCGCACTTTTTAATTTTGTTATCTTTCTGACCAAAAAAGATGACCGCAAGCCCTAATGGTACCACAAAGCCTAAAACCTGTAGTAGCTGAAATTGCACAACTTCTACCTTTAACTTCATTTCAACAACGGCATAATCCAAGACTAGGTGTATGTAGGTGCTCTATTGAACTGCGAAACAAGCTTGGAAGTAGACTTCTACAACGCTTGTACAAAAAAAAACCGGTACATACATCTTTGAATATTCCATAAAGTAGAATACCAAAGTCGATAAGATCCATCGCTCTTAATTACATTAATCCCACTTCTCATATCTGCTGCCAATATAAAAAAGATTCATAACTTTGATCATTATGTTTAATCCGTGTAGCAAACAAAGTTTTCCGATCAATAACTCATAAATAATCTTCCCCATTCTGATGAAACATTCTGGCAACGGGGCGCATCTGTGGAACTAATAAAAAATGCTCTGTCAAGAGCAAAAATAAATCTCATTTACACGCGGGACGAACATTTTTTTCTCTATATTTTTGCCACGCAAACAAATTATAAGTAAATTGATTTTGCTCTACCTGAAAAGATAACACACAGCGATAGTAATAAGTAATTCTGCTGGTACTGGTTAGGGTCCGCACCCGTTTCTACCCTAATGACAGGCAGGCCCCGGCAGGAACGGCAATTCGCCAAGTGGTTTCTGCGGGAATCATTGTGTAATTTCGAAGGCACTTTCAATCGTTTTCCTCATGACCGTTTTATGATGGAACAACATCTATTTTATGCACAAAGTGAAACTGGTGGTGGTGCATTGTTATCTCGCGAAGGAATAATTTGGAATATATTTACCAGGATACAATTGAGATCGTTAATTGTAGAGTGTATGAAAATCATGAAAAACTTGGTTTCATAATTTTTTTTTCATTCGCTTTTAGTTAGTTTTATTGCGAGAAAATTTTCCATGCATTAACATCCATCCCTAAGGCTAAAGCATTCGTTTTCTTATCCTTGAAAATTGTAGAGGTTCCAGGCAATAGACAATCTTTTTTTTATGAGTTTCGTACGAAGTATGATCTACATTACTTATATTATGTCTTAAAATTAGCTATCTTATGAGCATTAAAAAAGTTTAGCTAACTTTGCGAACATTTAAAATGACTTGTATCCCTTGTCAAAGATAAGGTGGGTGAAGTGTTTGCCCAGGGGGATAGAAGTTCATAAATGTATGATATTATAATATGATAGAATTTATCAAGTCTTGTCGCTTACCTAATTATTTTAACTTTTCACCTAGGAAGTGAATATCTTTTAAAACATTTGGTATTATTCCCCTACGCATGTGGTAAGATATGCTACATTTTCTGTAAAGCTTACCTCGCTGCGCTAATAGTCAGGAAGAAAGAAAAAAGTCATAACTCGATTTATGATAACATTCCTTGTAAAAAAAGAAAACTCTACTCGCTAGAAAAATTCCATAAGTCCAGTTCATATTGAGACGACTTGGAAGCAGAAGCGTCGCCTTCTTTTACTGGCAAGTGTTCATCGAAACGTCTAGAAAACTGACTCAACTTGGTTGTGTTTCATCCCTCTTTTAGAAATATGATGTTTTTCGTGACAACAAACTCTCAATATAGTACGTTGTTTTGACACAATTTGCGTCACAAATCGAAGTCTTCTGATGGATTTATTTAATCAAAAGTGTATCGTAGGTAGGTAAGTAGATAACAATAATTTCCAAAGAAGATGGATCAAAAGTAAATACCTACTTGTAAATCACAGATAATCCCCAAGCATCAAGGTAGATACGTAATAGGATATTAAACGATTTACAAATCTTTTTTTGGTTGCTTTATGTCACTTTCACAAAGCGACATAAGGCCAAATTCGAGATTTGGCCTTATGACGCTTGGCCTTATGTCACGGCACCTTGCTAAAGTAGGTACCCTTCCCATTTGAATTTATTCCCAGTCTTGCTTCCCATTGGTCGTGTGTTTCAGACTTTTCTGTAAGCCCACATTTTTTGGTGAAGTGCTCTTGGTGTTTTATATAATTTCATGATCTTAATTTCGCAAGAAGCGCCAAGCCCCATTGTCCAATTCAACCTACACTTGCTATAGGTAATGCTTTCAACGGACCACTTACCAAATTTCAAGGCAAAATCTTCCGTGAATGTCAGGTTGCAATATTTTTAAGCTCTTTATTAATTGGACACTCCGTTGTCCAACTCTGACGACAATTTTCGATATGCAATACACATCAATGTTCCAAATTTTACAACATAAGCTCCCAATGAGTATCGAGGAATACAGTTGAGTATATTTTTTTTGTTTATTTGGGATCTGCCGAAAGAAAGTCAGAAACTTTCGCGGCAGTGTTGCAGGGAATTTTAATCACTTGGAGATATACCAAACTAAACAAAAAGCGCTAATTGGTAAATTTAACAAACTTGTTATTTTGGCCCTTTTGCAGTTGAAGAAGGAGCTTCAAAAATTGGCGAACGCTTGTTGAATATTGTTCAGAAATTCTAGATTTGCAGAATAGCTTCCGAAATACAACTTTTTTTCATTGGTCCTTTTTCTTGCAACTTTTCAGAATTCTGCAGCGATCACCCAGCGTGCGTAGAACTAACTCACCAAAGTTTCATGGTGTCATAGCACAAGCACTCATTTTATATATTCCAGTCTAGATTATTTCTGTAGTTAAATTTGCATATAAGACAGCTACATTTTTTATGAAATGATTTTAAATAAAATGCTACTTTTCTTTTCTTATAAAAAGTTAATTTAAACTTTAACTATACTGTAAATCAGAAAAATATTTGGATCTGTATCTTTGTAGCTTTTTTCCGGATAAAGTATGCAATAGAAATTGGTTAATAGTTTTCCCAAAAAGGTGTTAAACAACAAAAGTGGTTGTTTAAGTTTTATAGATCGGTAAAATCGCCAATCGCCATATTAGAACACTTTCAAGAGAAACTGTTTTAAACACAAGTGTATTGAAACAATTGCTTATATCTTAAGCTTGCTCTTACAGTTTGCGCTCTTAATAAAACAAACTGGTTGTTGACTTCGAGTGCTACGAACAGTTGATTTTACAGAAAGATTCCTAAAATGAACACATTATCTTATTTATGTAAATAGGCGAAGGTAAATAGTTAAGAACCACTTTCGATGCTTGCTTTTTTTTTTGTTGGAAAGATTATGCAGAGATGCTGTATGTAATTTGTTATTTAATATGTTGTGTATAAGCCAGGTCAGTATAATGGTAGAATTTCTGCCACTGGGCGAACTTTAGTTAGCTCTGTCAAATTCACTATTATTTTGCCTCTTTTGGCACTTACCCCAATAATCCAACAGATTGTTATATAGGTATGATTTAGCACAAAGAAATCGAATTGAACACCTTATGTTTATCGCTGAAAATCGAGACCCGAACACGTTCAACAGACTGTCGTTTTCGGTGATTTTATAAAACATTTTTTCCTCTGTGTTGTTACCGCCATAAAAATCTTGAATTTTATCTTTAATTTTACTTTGATTCTTTCATTTACATTTGTTAATTAATTTTATACTTAATGTAAAAACTAGAAATGTACAATCACCCTGTACCAGTACGTGTTGTTAGCAAGACACATAAAAATAACTTAAATTCATCTTATATGTGCGTATGTAAAAAGCTTTCGTTTCGAACAATTCGCTCTTACTTAGACAGTCGATGATAGAAATTACAGGCGTTTCAACAACACAACTTATTTTAAAGCGTACCAACTAATATTAACCGAATTAAAAAAATAATACCTCGCTATTGAAGTATTAGATCAACTCTTTGTTTTTGTAAGCAGCTAAAAAGTATACACCTGTAAGAAGTAAAGAATTTGCATTTTCGGCTTCAGTACACTTATGCGTATATATTTTTTAGGTACCTACGCACTGTAGCTACAGTGTTTGGAAAAACTGGATTCAGCTGGTAGAATTCGGCAAATACTGTCGTTTCCGAAAATAAAAACCTCGCGAAAATTATTATAACAAAAATGGTCCGTTGAGCCAACTATTTATTTATTTTATGCGACACTCGCTACTTCCACAGGGTTCGTAATTTATTACTTTCTTAGGACTAAACTGCTTTGTCAACAGAGATGACATGACGTGTAATCCAAAAGCGTTCGCATGTGCTGTAATGAATGGATGCATGCTTAACGGTATCCACATTGTTGAAACACCCAATTAAAACCAAAAATACGAATTCACACAAAATAAAGTAAACTGATCAAGAAGTAGAACGAAATTAATTTTATTTTGCACGCTTTCCATTTTCCGGCTATTGCTATCTGCCAAGCTCGTGAACATCCGCAATTAATATCTCTTGCATTATTAAATACTCCTGCGTCGTCGGTTGCTGCTCCTTACAAATAATGGCAACTTAGTATTCTTTCAGCGAACATAATTGATTTTTCTTTGAAAATTTCATTGCCCGTAAATCGCTACAACCCAGTTACTTGTTTTATGCTAGCAGGGCGAGGAAGTTGCCTGCTACATCTGGAATAACACTCATTGTAGGGCCATACACCCAGCACCTAATCCAAAATTCAGGTGAAGTAAGCTTTTACCGCATTCAAACGTCGGTGAATGGATGCAACTTTGCAACAAGGAATAGCACAGGAAACTCTGGGGAATATAAAGTGAGACCCACCAGCCACCACTATACTCCGTTGATACATAGTAGGCAACTTTGAATTTCGAGGTTAAGGGTCGTTCAGTAGGTACATATATACCCCCATGGCAATATATGGGAAGAATCACTTTTGCCAACATCCTTTGAACACGTATGTATGTAGACAGAGGTATACAAGGTCTGTGCATATAAGTGCAGCGCATTATTTTTATGGATAAAACCTAAGACTACATTTGAAGGAGAACTGCTGGGGCAACACGTGAGCCCATCTACATGGAATAGGAAACAGAATCAGTTGGGACCTTTGCTGTAGTTCTACGGGATACGGGAAAAGGGGGTACCTACATTGAAACATTATACAGTTCTTGAACACTGAGTATACGTACCGGGATACCACTTTAGGTAACCAATCACCGCCGCAGTATTTTGCCAGTACTGGATCATTAGTCGAACTTCCATCGTAGAATATCAAGTGGTCCCGTTCACCGGTGCAATCGGACCAGGCACGTATGAACCGAGATGTTTTGTTGAAACTCGCTATTGACCTGAAATGCGTTCAAAATTAAATTACACGTTAATAAGAGGATTTTACTCGATTTGTAATTGCTACGTTGCATGTGTGTTCAATGGAATGTGTAAACAGTTAAATGTTCTGTGGAATTGGTGAATTGAGAATGTATCTATGTGTGATCTGCTTAACAACATTTGTTGTAGTGAATGGATTTATTTCAATGTATAATGCGTTGTAAAGTCTTTTTATAGAAGATGAAAAGTAGAAATAAAAATAACCACAGACACAATTAGCTGTCATTTAAAATAATTATAAGGGGATATCAAATGGAGGCACGATTTGGTAGACCCCCGTGATTTATGTAGTGCAGCATAACTACATCGTCAAAGTAAAAACGCCATTTTGGGGTTTATAGGTTTTTTTGTCACGGCATGCGAACGTCTGAAAAACATCCGGGAGTTGAAGTATCCAAAGAAGGAGGAATAATCTCGCTAAATTGGTTGGAATATCGCAAGAGAACATCGCCAACGAGGGATATTTTATCGATGGAATATTCAGTACGGGGCTAGGTCAGGGATAAGACCTGTGAGTTCAGATAAATTAATTTTAGTAATAATAAGAGCATTTTTTTTCTCACTGAAGGCAAAAAATTCAATGAAGGTAGTAGATTTTTGCCAGGGTGTATTCAGATCGAGCAAGTGATTTTTTTTTGTATATGCAAAAATTAAACTAAACAATGCATCTAAATGAAATTTTGAGTGTAAAGAATAGTACGCTGCTGTTTCGGAGTGAAATTTTCCTGTGGTCTCCAAATGGAGAGCGAGACGTCTGCGAAAAGGCAGCAGAAAATATCAGCTGAGTACACAAGTAGCAGTGTTACCAGCACTGGCTATTTATCTCTGATTTGGCTACTCGAATTTTTCAATTGCTCCTAAAAATTGTCAGTTGTGATTTATCTTAATTTGGGCTAACATTCACTTTCAAGTTTGGCGATTTTTAGGCTATTTAAGAATTTATAAAAAAAGTAATATTCCTATTGCGAGCGTAACTCTTTTTGTATAAATAAAACTCTCTAAGCAGTTAGTTGCGATTTGCGAATGAGTTGGCTCATTTTCATACAGTTTTTGAACAGACAAGATATGATATAACGCAGCAGCAGCGTATTGCAAAACTAAAAAGAGAGCGAATTTTTTCGCTCATGATTTCGTTCTGTCACTTTTGTATGGGATTTTTCGCTCCGGAACAGGTGCGTCCTAGGTTTAAAGATACAAATAAGTTAAACGAAGTAGAAGTTGCCAGGTAGCAGGTGCATAGAAATAAATTAATGCAGTAGATCTATTAAGTGTGAATTAAATTCTCATCTTTCAGCTATGTGACACTTTGAGGCCAATATAAAACGACCTGCCAAACAGTCGCGCTTTTCTTTTGGACACAATTTAGTAAAAGTTTTTTTGTTGTCACTCGAGCTGTATTCTGCCGCGCAGTAGAATATTACGCTTATTAATCTTGTTAGATTGGTTAGGTCGTTCAAAATTGATGGAGCTCAAATTAATGATGATGGGATGGAAAAGGATTAAAAATATCACAGCAAGAAAAGTTTGGGAATTCTTACAACTGTTTGAAAAATTACGTTTCAAAAGATACGTAAATATTTTTGAAGCTTTGTGTACAATTAATTTTTATACACAGAGTACTCCCCATCGGAAATTATCTAAACAAAACTGTACGCTAACCATTCCAACCATTTAAATTAAGAAAATAAATTTAAAACATAAATTACAAAAAAAAATTGTGTACCTACTTTGTGAAATTTTCAAATTTGTACCCCGAATTTCCCCGTTTTTTAATTTAAAAATTTACGGTGACTAAATATATTTTAGAATTCCAAATAATAAACAATAGAAAAAGACAAAAATGTCAAATGTCTCAATTTGATTTCAATCCCATTCCATTTGATAAATACGTATAATTTAATAAAAAAAATTAAAAAAAAAAATATATAGCACTTTTTTAGTACTAGACTACATGTTCGCTTATTCAGCAAGTTATGGTACCTCAGCATTATCATTTTATTAATTGAATTTAGGTCGTCTTAACGTTTACGTTATTATTTTTAGAAATCCAAATGAAATACAGAACAAGTAGTGAACAACTTCTAAAATACACAGCATTTATATGTTTTTGTATACAAAATAATTCGTAATGAACACCGCCATCAAATACATAACTGCTCATTATTATAATGAACGTATGGCATTGACTGCCTCGAATTTTATGAGTAGAATATAAGTCTGGTACTTAACAATCTTACGGTTGACAGCAGGCGTGCATCACTTTACAGCCTATACGTGTCACTCCACCTTTTGCAAGAAGTCGAAGTCAGGTCACAAGTATCGACCGGAGTCGGTAACAAATAACATATGTAAACACTACCAGTAGAAACAGATGAGGAGAATTATTTAATATTTTGTACGGTTTGTCGAAGGTTTTTGCTTAAAGGCGGGTATCTAACAAAAATGACATAACGTGTAGATATATCTCGCCGTAACTGTTTATAGCCAACAGAGTCGTTTCTGCCGAAGTGATGTGCGCCGTGCGCCTACCAGCTCTGTGTGTTTTGTACTGACATTTTATTTTAAGGTAAGCCTAAGCGTCTAGTAATCCCATTTTTTTTCTTTTTATTGCGATTATTATCGAAGAAACTGTACCTAACGATAAGATCGATGTGGGCTTCCCTAAAATAGCTGAAGATGCCTTAACAGGGGATATCATGTAGGTATTAACCGGGTTTCAAGAGACTAATGCAGCTGTGAGCTTCCCAGATCTCTGAAGTGATTGTACAAGATAGGTATAAAGGTCTAACAAAGCTTCTAAGAGGCTATAATATCCACCAAGCTAGGCTTCCTCAATCTTGGTATAAGAACATTTTTACAAGGCTATGTCAGCCTCCCTTTTAAGGTTACAAGCTCTGCTATGAGGTTCAAACAGCTCTGTGTAAGATTACTACAAATCTTCAGAGGCAGCCTTTGACGTGATCTCATTAGTCTTCGGCTGACTTTGGTTTTATAAAATACTAACGGGCCCGCAACTGCTTTGCTCTAGCCGTTTGAAAAAGTTATACTTCACACATATTTATTTCATACATAAAAAAAAGAAATTTGTAAATCGCAGCAATAGTTCAAATGGTTTTTGCGGACAAACAAGTTTGCCATTCAGTTTTATATAAAGGTTATTTTTTTCTTCCCGTAGCTCTATTGAATGCGCCGTAGCCATATTACTAATGACATCACAGTCTTATTTTGGTTATAGCAGCTACAAAGTTTGAAATTTATATTAAAAGAGAGCTGGTGCCAGCCATACTACAGTTTTCTGAGTGAAAAAGACCCTACGTGTGTACGATTTATACCTAAGCTTCTGACAAAAAGCACATAACAACTTTTCTACTTTGTCATAGATAACATACTAAGAACAACCGTTAATGAGAATGAGCTGGCAGACGTCACACCGTGCGGATGAATATAAATGGGGAGAGGCCAATAATTATTTATCATAAAGTCCTGACTCGTGACAGCATTAAAAGTGAATACATATCATGCTCAATATCGATATTTTTAGTCGCGTATTTCCTATGACTAAATATTCTTCGCACATACTTTATTAATCCCTAAGATTTTAAGAGGGTTTTTGAAAATGCAAAAAATACTGACCTTTTTACTAAAGCTTTATGTTGATTCTCTTGACTAACTGATATCATTGCATGTTTGCATGTAGGAACTTCTTTTTGGCGAATCGTCCAGTAACAAGTGACATTTCTTGGATACATTCCAGGATAATTGGGACTCTGCAGGCGGCACTTTTTTCGGTAGCACTCGTCAAACTGTCTCGTACAATATGTGCCCGGTGTAACACGTCCCAGCTCCAGTAGTTTATCCGGCAGCCCATATCTATAATTTAAACGACAAGAACACACAGGTATAGTACAAGCACACACACACACACACACACCAAAAATAGGAAACCTCCCAAACATTGAGCAATTTCAATTCGGCAATGGGGTTTATCTGGCTTCTGCTTAAAGTGCAGCGGGAAAAAGTTTTTCAATAACAGGAAATGAGGACGAAATAAAAAGCACGAAAAGAAAAATGCAAACTAAAGTGGAAAATATTTAACAAGGGCAGCGCTGCTAGAAATGTCCCACTTACCGAACTACGGCGTCGGACTGACTTATAAATTTGTATCTTATATTAAATTCAAAAGGCTTCTCCTCCTGTATGTTCCTCGGTGGATGGAATACCTGTTGTAGAAAGAAGAAAGAAATAAAAAAAAAAATAATAAATTTATTTACCACTCGGCGAACACCTTTGCATTGTGCATTATTTTAAATTGAAGGCACACACAGATACATCGGCTGGGTGGAGGGGTGGATGTGTGTCTATTAAAAAAGGATGTCAGCATTTTAAAGGACTCTCATTGAAAGACATGTATCTGAAATGCAGTGTGTACCGGGGCAGAGCGCACACCTTTGCTGGCATTTGAAAACGGTGGAGGTGTCCTACTTTCGCGAGGCTAAGGAGCTGAGCCATGAATGAGTAAGGAACGACAGTGTGTCAAATGTCTTTAGAAAGCACCTACGCTAAGATTCGTTTTGTTATTTACCCCATGCACATGCTGGGTATCATACAATTGTGAGCAGCAAAACCAACAACAATGAAAGAAACATTGCAAACAACAAAAACAATGGAAACAATTAACAAAATGCATTTGGAATGGGTTGAGGGTTGAATGTTCTCCACTTGCAGTGCACATTTGCATTGCTCTAAATTTTTTTTTCCCCGCCGGCATTTAAATAGGCAAATTTGCGGTTGTTATTGCTAAATATACATTTTACATAGACAACAATTGGGTGGATATTTTCACATTATGTAGGTATGTAGTAAAGAATTTGCAACGTGTGGCACTATAAATTTAACAACGCATCTAAATAAATAAATGAAATTAGTAGGAGCTTTGTTATATTGTGCTTTGCATATATTTCCAGCCACTGTCTACATACAAAACGGTTCTTTTTTCTCATGAAAATGTGTACAGTGTGAAACAAACCAAGTGGAGTAGAGTATTTTTAACCACACAGGAATATTCTCACAAAATGTGCACAGTTACAAATTGTTAAGAAATGCATAGAAAATATCTGCGGGAATATGAAGTTTTTTTTTGTCCAAATAAGACTGTCCGGGAGTAAAAATGTCCTGAAAGATCTTCTCTTCTCAATTAGCCGTTTGGACTCGGCATAAAATTGTAGATCCCTTCCAATCGTCCCAAGAATGAGAAACTCACACAAAAAGATTAGATTAAATGGACTATGCCTGGGGTCCTTACGGTCCTGTTGCGCCAAATATTTTTTAACTTTCTCGATTACGAAGTAGGAAAAAGATATTGTCGTACAAAATTTAATTTCGAGCTCGAGATGTTAATCAATTCTAACAATACGATGATAGAGGAACTCAAGAAAGTGGGTCGCGAAATTCTGTCCGTCTGTCTGCCTGTCTGTATGTCCCGAGGCCTACAGCCTTAGCGGCTGTCCGGATTTTGTTAAAACTGCGGATTTGGAGCTTGGGGGCTTACAGTTCGGGGCCGTTTTTTTTTTTGCATGGTAACCTCAACATTAATGGTACTTCCCATACAACATTTTCATACCAGTTTGATTTGTTCGAAAGAGGCTCTAACGATTTCAACCATAATTGATATTTAAGCTAAGAAAGTTGAGGTTAACATAACTGCATACTCAGTTTCCCGCTAAAAAAAAAAATAATCGAATAACGGTACTTTTGAAATTCGGACATACAAGTTGGAGTATACCACAGTTATTCTACCTTACTGTATTGTGTATAGGTACTTTTGATATTCACTGCATATGAAAGGAGGGGATATGCAGATGTCCTTCTCTTTTGCTTTTTGTGAGGTGGTGTACGTGACCATTTTTGGGCGAATTGACAGACAGATAGCCAGCCGACGCGAGGGGTAGTGCGCCACAGAATCGTATTGTGTGTGCTCGGTTAATGTTTTCTATTATACATATCTCGAAAACGGTCCATACGATTGTAACAAAATTCATTCATTCTGCTCATTCTAACTTAATAAAGGGTGATTTTTTAGTTGGTTTGGTTTTGGCAACACTGGTTTTGACAGCTGACGTGTGTTTAGTACCTTGTGTCACTGTCAAACAGCTTCAGTTTGGTTTGCAATTTAACCATGGATCGTCTTACAAATGAACAACGCTTGCAAATTATTGAATTTTACTATCAAAATTCGTGCTCGGTTCGAAATGTTCATCGCGCGCTGCTTCCATTTTATGATCGGCATTCTCGACCTTCTGAGCAGTCTATTCGGAAGATTGTGACCAAATTTCGCACCAAATTTACTTTGTTGGACATTAAACCACCAACACGTTTACGTACTGTGCGTAGTGAAGAAAATATTGCGGCCGTATCAGCTAGTGTGACAGAAGACCGCGAAATGTCGATTCGGCGCCGTTCCCAGCAGTTAGGCCTTTGTTACAGCACTACGTGGAAAATTTTGCGGAAGGATTTGGGCGTAAAGCCTTTTAAGATACAGCTGGTGCAAGAACTAAAGCCAGCCGACCTACCACAACGCCGAATTTTTGGTGAATGGGCTCTTGGAAAGCTGGCCGAGGATCCGCTTTTTTATCGAAAAATTGTGTTCAGCGATGAGGCTCATTTTTGGTTGAATGGGTACGTAAATAAGCAAAATTGCCGCATTTGGAGTGAAGATCAGCCAGAAGCATTGCAACAGCTACCAATGCATCCCGAAAAAGCCACTGTTTGGTGCGGTTTATGGGCCGGCGGCATTATTGGGCCATATTTCTTCAAAGATGATGCGAATCGCAGCGTTACTGTCAATGGTGAACGCTACCGAGCGATGATAACAAACTTTTTTTTGCCCGAAATGGAAGTTCTTGACTTGCATGATATGTGGTTTCAACAAGACGGTGCCACATGCCACACAGCACGCGAAACAATGGCGCAATTGCGAGGCGAGTTTGGTGAACAGTTAATTTCACGTTTCGGGCCGGTCAATTGGCCGCCTAGATCGTGCGATTTGACACCATTAGATTATTTTTTGTGGGGGTATGCCAAGGCTAATGTGTATAGGGACAAGCCCGCTTCGATTGACGCACTGGAAGCCAACATCCATGCATTCATTCGTGAGATACCGGCCGATATGTGTGAAAGAGTATGCCAAAATTGGACTCAGCGGATGGGCTACCTGAGACGCAGCCGCGGTCAACATTTGCATGAAATTATCTTTAAACATTAAATTGCAAGGTTCAAACTATCGATTCAAATAAATATTTCATTCATTTTTTCGAATTTTTTGTGTTTTTTTTTTTAAAGAAGTTCTAAACCTCTTAAAAAATCACCCTTTAGTTAACTCATTTTTGAAAAAAGGCATTTCTTAAAATTTGGTTTTCTTTAGTTTAACCGAAAACGGCAATAACGACTTTGACCAAAATGATACATGATGTTTTAAAAATTCTTGAGTCCGTGATTTTGAATTCGAATGACCGAGAACGCTAATTTTAGAAACCGCTCATATCTCGAAAACCCCATTTTCGATTTCGATAAAACTTTAAAAACCAAGTGTAATGCTTAAATCCCCAAAAATAACCTATAAGTACTCGGTTTTCAGCTAAATGGTTAAGCAATAGTATTTTCCAAACTAAACATTGTAATACAGTCGAACCCGCATAATACCACATCAAACGGGCAGCAAAATAATGTGACTTTAAGCGGGCTGTGACTTTAAGCGGGTTGTGACTTTTATACATTCAGGCATTTATAATATACACGGAAGTCCAGCATATGCATATGTATGTATCAATCTCACTGTGAGAAAGTCACAAACAGTAAAAGTCACGACTTCCATACATATTACGTATGAACTGTGAAATGTGACTATAAGCGGGCAAAATTGCATGCAGCTTTTCTTTGTATGCATATTTTTTGTGTGATTTTAAGCGAGTTGTGATATTAAGCGATGTGCTAATAAAAGGTTTTTTGCCAGTACAAATTGTACAAAAAAGACAACTGGCTTCGCATTAGTGTGATATTAAACGAGTTGTGCTATTAAGCGATGTGACATTATCCGGGTTCGACTGTATTTGGTACTGTTTTGTCTGCTCTATCGATTCTTAGCATAGTACACCCAAGTAACAATTTTACTTCGGTAAGGTTCAAATTTGTAATTTCTGTAGGCAACAGCTTCGATAGAGCTTCTATAGTCTTTGTTAAACGAAGTTGATCTATTTCGAAGCCATTGTTTCGATAATAACTTCAGTAAGTCCTTTACGAAGCATATACACAGGCTTTATAGAGGGATATGAAATTAACTTTCGAAACGATCTCCATTAGACTTCTGAAAATGTGTCTGGAGATGTGTGGAAAGTGAATTGCTTCGATAAAGCTTGTGGTTCGAAGCGCTTCCTAGAAGCTTCTTTAGAGCTTCTGACCGAAGGCATTATTTATAAGCAATGAACTGTCATGCAGTCAACCGCTTGCGACTGGAAGCTGTACAGAAGCACTTACTCGTACTTCCTCCTAACTTACATGGAGGCTTTATAGAGGTAAAAATTAATTTCATATGAAATGAATCAAAGCTGTCTAAAGAAACCATAATTAATAAATCGGGGAAAAATAACAAAAAATAAAGCACTTTTAGCACAGTGAAAAATATGTCAATAATGTGATTCTAAATAAACACATTTCACTCATAAATAAATTAGGTAATACTAAATGTCTTGCTTACAACTTCGGTCGAGTGAGCTGCATGTTTATTGCAAGTCTTAAAAAAACTCTAAAATGTATCAAGTAGTTCAGATTTATCAGTGCTACAGCATTATGACCAATTAGCCTAGGGGTTAGTGTATTGGACTACTACGCAGCAGGACCCATGATCGATTCTCAGTGCGACGCATGTAAGTAAAATATGAATTATAACGAGTACGTAAATCAGTGGCCACAAGCCATAACCGCTTAACTCGAGTTAGGACAAAATGAAGTTGTAGTCACTATCGTGTTCAGCATTTAAATTTACTTCCACTTAATTTTTTATGACCATAATCTTATTTTTAACAAAAGTTTTTCCAACGAAAATAATAAGCTTACAAACAAATAATATTCCTCATTTTAAGTGATGATTTGAAACTTTATTCTGCTCTCCTGAAAAGTATGCAAAAAAAACTTAGGCGGTTATGGCTTGTGGCCACAGAAATATAAACTCCATGAAAATTGCAAAAAGTCATTGGATAACATTTATTAATAGGATAAAAAAAATAAAAAAATCAAAAAATGTAAAATTGAAAAATGTAATAAAAAACATAAATATTTTTCTTGTTCATTTTTGAGTCTCTATAAAGTTTCTACCAAAGTAATAACCTACTGCAGATAAATGTAAGATGCTTCCGTGGATGTTAATTGCCTTTCAGACGCAGAAGTTGTGTTTTGAGTAAGGTCTATCCAAACTGTTCAGGAAGTCTTAAACAAGTAAATACTTGCATTAAAGTGCGCCAAATGTGTTTCCATTAGACCTTATTTCCATTAGACCTATTGCGGGAGGTGAAATAGCTTCGATAGCACCTTACCGAAGTCAAATTGTTACTTGGGCATATTGAATATAATATAATTATTTTTAATAAGATCCCGTACTTAGTTTTTCTCGAAAAATTCGAGCAAATAAATTTCTTAAATATTTCTCAAAAATGACTGTCCATATTTGGAATTACAGAATGCCGACCCCGATCTGCGTTCACATACTTCGGTATATTTTTAAAATAATTACAATGCCCCGCTTCCAATGAAAGTCCAATAACCGCTACGTAAATCTTCTTTTTAGCAAATATAACAAACTTCTCATTTTTCAATCAAATTGAATATGTACCCTTAAAAATAAAATTTACACAATCAGGCAACATTTGCACCAACAATTTTGACGAACGGGAAAGTTACGTTGAACCCAATCGTGCCTTTTATTTTAGCTGCGTACAGCAATCGGCAACCATAATTCAAAATACTAAGACGCTCTTTAAGAAACCATCGTGCTATATGGGACGCAGAAAAGTAAACGCTGTCAAAAGCATTCAGTTCCAGTTCAAGTCGTATATTTTCATGAATTTGTTCTTAAGTAAGTAACAAGTGAATCGTCCTTGAAAACAGTGAAAGTCTGTGACTCTTCTATGGTTTTGAATGATTTTGCAGTTAGATTGTCAAATCATCATCAGCAAATCAGGCGTAAAAGCTTGCGTAGTTGAGCGTTGGTTTTACTAGACATCCAACATTGCTTTTGACCAAAAAAATCAACTAACGAATGGGTTGGGAAAATATTTTACATGCAGATTTTATATAAGCATTTGACAAAATAATCGCATTACCATGTTAGAAAAACTGTACCTCAGTGGATCCTGGGATGGGTTTATAAAATTAAATAGTTATTTTTCAACAAATACATATTTTAATCCACTCTGGTATCCCTCAGGGTACCCACCCCTGTTCCTGGTATTTATCAATGATTTATGTCTTTTTGTTAGATACGTGCTTAAAGATTTTTCTGTCTGCGGATGACTGCAACCAGATTTAGTTTTATAGCAGTCCAAACTGCGTAGGTGCAGCTCAATATTTAGACGTGCAATCTTCTTCACTACAAGTCAATATCAGACTGTGCCTATAACTGATTTCATTGACGACGCGCTTTTAAGGAAAGTATTAATCACTTCAGTTACCTTGGGGTCATTTTCGACAGAAAGCTCGATTTCTACTGGGCATTCCATTGCGCAGTTGCTTAAAAAGTCAGTTGAGACTTATTAAATGTTTTTCAAAAAAATTTCAGGACCCATATGTCAACAAACTTCTATATACTGTTGTATCGATAACGAATTTTCTAATACTGTAGTCCTTTCTAATGTTCGGCTGACGAATCTGGAATCTCAACAACTGAAAGCGTGTAAAAGTCGTTTCGTCTTTTCGCATTACGTAGTTTAATTTGGTACCCCGAAAGTTGTATACGACTCGATTGAAGTTGCTAAGTCTTCAGACCTTTGAAAAAAATTAATTTCAACATCAAGTGCGGAATCTTTTTTCTGTGTTCTAAATGGTAACGTCAACTATAGATACTTCGACTCTCTATAAGGTAAATGGGGACGTTTTAGAATCTAGTTTTGCGTCTGACAGTTGCTGGGAAGCTTGATGTGTCTCTGTTTAGATTGATCACATGGACAGCTTTTTTTCAGTTGACATTTATTAAGCGGTTGCTCAGTTGTGAGTTCGTACATATAGCTGACGTTCAGGATGGGTATACATCCAGTGTCCAGACCAATCTATTCAACTTAAGATAACTAGATTTTTTAAAGCGCCAAATATCAATAACAGAACTAGGACAACGAGACACTCTATTTTCTTGATGTAACTAAAGTAGTAATATCCAAATGAATAACCTGACCACGGATTGAAATAAATTCAATTATTAGGAGCTGTAGAGAAATCCTCCCTTGCCACGTTTCGTAGGACCAACTTAGGAGGTGCTCTGTATCTGCAAATACATATACAGCCTGAATGGCTCCAGTGAGCCACAACACGCTTTCGGTGTTAGCAGAAGGGTTTATTTCTTCGATCCCCGCTTCTGCCCAACACTAGTCTCCGTTCATCAGAAGGAATACCTGAGACTTTAGGCGATAGGGAGACTGTTTCGGTCTTCCTTCGCCTTCCCAAAGACAAATCGTCACCATCAACAGGGCTCCTATTAATAATTCGATTTCTACTAGCTCACTGAAAACTTTCCACTAGTAACTACAAGCCTCTAAGTCGAATTGGCTTCAAATTTGTGTGATGAAAGCAATATAATTACAAATATGTGCCTACATAAGGTGTTCCAAATTAGTAACGGGCAATTGAGCTTTAATTCACCGAAAATGATTGCCACCAATTACGAACGACCATGGCTAAGAGGGTAAAATACAACACACTGCATTGACAGCGGTTATCCACATCTAGTTGTCGAAATCTTTCACATTTTCCACCGCAGAATCCATTCCCAGAAGAGAGCAACCGCAAATTGTCAGGGATGACACCTGCTTCGCTGCACACCCACTTTCACATCCCACCAACTACCATCCCTGTTCATAGCTAACGACTGTCGTCGCATCAGCAAAGGATCATAATCACCAAGGAATATCCAATGATCAGCACTGTGTATACGATATGTCGTTGCAAATGGAGTGCACAAAGATTGAAACAGCTGTAAGGCCTCCCAAATGTTGTTCAACATTTCGTAGGAAGTGCACGAAATAGCTGAAAGATACACGGGAAAAATTGTTTCTTATCCAGAACAGCCCAACACAATAGCAAACTCGTTAGGACACAGCACACAGTCTTGCACATGCAGGAGACACGCAAGAGCCCGGTGAACAAACATGCACCCCCCTTTGGTTATCCCCAGTCAGCTGTCCAGCACTAGCATTGAACTATAGAAAATTATATTGCGGTCCAAAGCGTCCACACAAATCGCCGACAAAAGTGGTAAGGGGAAAGACGTACACATTATGTTATACACGTATTCATACATAAGACTAGTGCTAGAACTATCACGTACACACAGAATCATTTACGCTTAGATGTATTCTGCATATCCGGTTTCCGACTCTGTATGCATGGCGAGGCCGACCCGGACACCGAATCTTTTTAAGCTTCACGGCAATGGAGCGAAATCTCTGCTCTTGTTCGCAGCCAGACAAAGCTTTAGTTTGTCGTGAGATAGCCCATTCTCCGGCGATAGCTAACACCAATTCGTCTCCCGCCGACCGAATTTTTGAGTGCCTGTATCAGTGCGAAGCGACTCGCCCTCATCCTCGACAAACAATACACCTCATAATCTTTCCTTGAAAATCTCACAAACGTGCCGAAACAACTGGGAGCCTGACACACATAGAACTTCTGTGGAAAAGCCGCCCACCCCCTGATTTGTTTTTGCCGACAATGAAAACGAATCGAAAACAAGCTCTTGTTCGTGTAGGGTGCAATCATCGCCAGGACATTACGGCGATATGACATCGAATAGCACGTAACCTTATGGCCACGCAAATCCTAGTGTATTTATTGCGATCTTCTATTAGGTGGGATGTGCACGTCAGGAGCACTCTCGGTTGGTACTATGACACTCAAAATGATGCTGCTGTCTTTTTTTGAATTCAGATTCAGCGCTATGTAGAACACAACGCACAGGTGGGCTTACATGCGTGTATACAAATGTACATGGAGCGTTTTGTGTTTTCGAATTCGTGCGAGTTCTGGTTTACAATAGCTTTTTGTTTTTTTCTTTAACAAACTTTGACGATAGCTGCATCCGACTGGCGTTTATCTTTGAGGAGAAAAGGCCCCGGGAGCCCCGGTAGAGAATTTGCGATAAAGTGCTGGAGTATATGAAAGAATTTGTGTAAAACTGAATCCAGTGTCATCAATCAGCACATCAGTCAGAATGCATGAGTGTTTTTTGCTGATGATAGATGTCGCTTGCTGATTGTCTATCAGCTTCTGTGAGGATTATGGAACTTGACGTTTTCCTTTTGTGTCAAATCAGAACTTATTCGAGGTGATTTAGTGATTTTGTTTTTTGTTTTGTTTTGCAGGCAGAAGGTGAACGACTTTGCTCTGTCAGTAAAATCTCTTTGACTTGGTGCGGAGCTCACTTTTTCTGCGTTTCTTGGGATTATGGACGCTATTTCATTATAGCAAGGCTCTAAAGCTACGATTACACCTGTCATTTTCATGTCAAATTTTGACATGCCGAAGTCATTATGACGTAAGCATGTGTCCATAAATTAATCACTACGTGTGTACGCCTGTCAAGCGTCTGGTCACGCGGGCTGTCGCAGGGCACTCTCACGAAAGACCCACGAGTGACCCACGAGTGACCACCGAATGGGCGAATTTTTGTGACGTCAGCATGTCAAAATTTGACACGAAAAATGACACGTATTCGTTACTTTAGAGCCCTTGAAAGAGTACGGTAAAAGGGGTTCTTAATTCAGTGGGTTTCACCATTGCGAATAAATAAAGTGACATGAAACTTTCGCGTTCATTGCAAGATTGTCTGGAATAACCGTATGAATTGGTATAGTGTTACCATAAAGCATTAGTATTTGGCTTGTTAACACATTTTTCAGTTAACCAAGATGTACTATAGATAAACAGAGTAAAGTTGAACATCAACGTATGCGCAACTGAAATTCTGTCCAACTGAAAATAGCATCTCGGTAAAAATTAGTAATCTTTTGCCAATCGGTGTTTCTTTGGGTTCAGAAGGCTATTGACATTGAGCAGTAGAGCCCTATCTCGAATAATAAATGAAATTCTGCATAAGCCCCTTAGAATACCAGTCATGCGTTATAGTGCTTATGATAAAGATTTCGCCGGTTCCTTTCAGAGGAAGATTCGGCGTAAAAATGTTCGGTCGCCTTGTAGTTTGGAAAATTAAATTAAAATTGTGCCCATTCACGGCCGAACCGTTCGACTGTCGGATCGGAATGTTTTATATGTTGCAATAAGGTAAGCTATGGGATATGGATTGGATGTTAAAGATGTTAGTAGCTCAAAGTAGCTCGATGTCCATCCACGTTCTTCGGACTTCGGAGTATATTTTTAGCTCTCTGAGAGAGTTGCGCTCAATTTTTTGAGTTTGACAGATTTTTAGTGCTTGGCTCGAGAAAGCATAGACAAATCATACTGAGACCGCTAACTCGCAATCCTCTTGCCGCTGACCCAGCGTTGCCAGACTTTTGGCATGTGGATTCCCTTTTTTTTCATCCAAAATTATATTTTTTCCCTTTTTTTCCCGTTTTTATTTCCTTTTTTTTGTTCTCAAAAAGAAAAAAAAGAAAAAAAAAAACAATTTTAATAAATAAAAAAAAAGAATTGTACTCATCAAAACAAAAAATATCTTTGAACGCTATACAAATCACTTTTATTTCAAATTATATTAGACTAGCCTCAATAAATTTGTATCAAAAATAATAAGGTATAAGCCCAAATGACAAATCTGTCAAACTCAAAGGCAACTTGACTGGAAACTGGAAATATTTTTTATATATTTATTTCCACTCAGTGTAAAAATTAAGATGGAAGCGTAGGTATGTCAAAACTATGGCCTATGTTCATTAAGTGTCTTTTTTATTGAATTTATCATGATGTTTCTGGTTTCTGAACGTTGTAAAACGTAGTTTTGGTATTGAAACGTGAAAGTTTTTGGGGTGACTATTTTTCCCGTTTTCTGGGTTAGTTTTCCCTTTTTCCCTTTTGGGGCAAGAGATCCCGAAAAACGGGAAAAATCCCTCAATCTGGCATCCCTGCGCTGACCCCCTAAATTTTTTTTTCAAATTCGCCATTTTGTTTTCCTATCGGTCGATTTGAAGTAAATGACTAAGTACTTTTATTTTTTTCTGTAAACTATTTTATATTCGCTTTTCTAAAAGTCTGAAATATAGTCTGATACACATGTAAACCTACGCAGTGTTTAAAAACTGAAGACTTTTGTTTGTTTTTGCCAAGTAAAAAAGTAAAAAAAAAATATAAATATTTCTAGTGTAATTAATTTACAGTTGAGCATATTAAAGTTTTACATATGAAACTGAATGGCAAAATTGTATTTCCGCAAAAATTGTACGAGCCATTGCACCGATTTCCATTTCTTTTTATGTGTGAAATAAACTTGTGGAGGCTTTAGGCTGGTTTTGTTTTAAAATACAGCATTTTTCATTTGACAATTTTATGTTTTTGCGCATATAGTTGCTAGTTAACTATGTTAGTTCACTAAACGTAGGAACATTTTGAAAACCGGTCGAACCAATTTTTAACCAAAACGAAAAAATTCTTTAACCGGAAAAACCTTTTTTGTTTTTTTGACCTGAACAATAATATTGTTCTATGAAAGCATAGATTTCTATAATTTGAATGATTCTTGGACATACTTAACGAACACGGTCACAATTTCACACAGAGAACAATTTATTGCGAATAATCCTAGAATACAGCGGTTTTCAATTGAAACAAACAATTGTGTGCATTCAAAAAAGAATGAAGTGAAGACGATTTAGCACATTTTGCAATTTCGGTGTATGTTTTACCAATTTCAAACGCCGAAGTGGAGTAGAAATTTCCTTTTGCTGCAAAACGGTGTGATGCAAAGTGATGAATATTGTTTTTTGTTTTTTTTTTGTTTTATAAGATTTAAGATTAAGTTAGAAAAAATAAAGAAACTACATTCCTACATATATGTAATATAATACTATTTTTGTTTTCTTTTTTTAGTTAAAATATATTACTCAATTCCATGTTTGACCGGACTTCCGGTCGAAAATTCTTATTTTGTCATTTGACCGGATTTTCTGACTGAATTTAAAAAAATAAAAATCGGTCATGCGGTCCGGCCCGGATTCATTTTTTAACTTTCTCCATTACGTAGTAAGAGAAAGATTTTGTATTCGTACAAAATTTCGAACTCGAGATGTTAATCAATTCTGACATTACGATGATAGAGGAACTCAAAAAGTGGGTCGCGAAATTCTGCCCGTCTGTCTGTCCGTATGTCCCGAGGCCTACAGCCTAAATGGCTGGCAGGATTTCGTTCAAACTTAGGATTTGGAGTTTTGGGGCCTACAGTTCGGGGACGTTTTCTTTTGTACGGTAACCTCGATATTAATGGTAATTTCCATATTAAATTTTCATACCAGTTTGAGTCGTTCGAAAACGGCTCTAATGATTTCAACCAAAATTGATATTTAAGCTTAAGTAGGCGGGGTTAACATGGTTAACGAGATTTTCCGCTAAAAAGTCTGATAATGGTAGTCTTAAAATTAGGACATGTCTCGAAAACGGTCCATACAATTGGAACAAAAATGCATTCCTAAGATTATATGGTCATTTCTAACTTAATAGTTAAACTCAGTTTTTATCTATATTAACGTACAATAGATTTTCGAAAAAAGGCATTTTTTTAAATTTGGTTTTCTTTAGTTTACCCGAAAACGGCAAAAAAGATTTTGACCAAAATGCATAGTTAGAGTAAACCTTATGTTTTCAAAATTCTTGCGTCCTTAATTTTCAACTCGAATCAACGAAAACACTAATTTTAAAAACTGCTCATATCTCGAAAACCCCATTTTCGATTCTGATAAAACTTTAAAAACCACGTAACGCCTACATCCAACAACAGCTGGTACTCGGTTTTCAGCTAAAAAGCTAACCAATAGTATTTTTCAAACTAAACATTGCAATATTTGGTACCGTTTTGTCTGCCAAATTTTACAAAAGCCGCTCTAACGATTTTGAGCAAAATATATATAAAAGATAAAATCAGTATTCGAAATAAGTACTTAGTTTTTCTCAAATTTTTTTAATTATTTATTATATTTCCCGATCTATTTTCACATATCTATGCTATGATTTTTTATAATCTCCCCACTTTCGATAAAAATGCAATAACAGCTACGCAAACTTAATTTTAGCAAATATTAAATTTTTTTAATATTAACCTTATTGAATATGCACCTTAAAATAATTGCAACCAACTCCTTACACCCCCACACACATCCATCGGCATATTCGGTTTATAACTGCTAATGCAAACTCAAAAACAAATCTCTGAAAACTTACATATAAATCTATGTAAAGATATCGGTCTAACACGAGCCCTACTTCCAATCATATAGACACCTTAAACCAGCGTTACTAATATATTCCAGTCAAAAATAAAAATATGCATTAGCAGATAAGAAAACAGAAACTAAACGGAAAAAATTTTAAATCACCAATTGCAAAATTTTGAGTTGCAATTTACGATTTATATATTTGTCGCAAATCACAACGAAGTTTTCATGGATTGATACAGAAATTGGTAATTTGACATTGAAAACGGCGGAGAATACCAAATTCTGTTTGTTGTAATTTACGATTAGAAGTATCAATTCGAGCTTCTTTTATTTGTAGTGATTTGCGAGATTGTTTGGCGCAATTTACCACTCTAATAGGTCAATTTCTCAAACACCACTTCACAATCTCAAATTGCGAAAAATTTTTGGTGATTTACCAACACTGAATGATGAATCAATAAAATCTTGTAATAATTTAACACATGAAACTGAAAACGTATATTGACGTAGAGAAGTCGTAAATTGCAAAATATTTTTTGTAATTTCCATGGAATCAACTACCTGATGTGTGGATTTTTTTTATGCACAGTTCATAGTCCATGTACCTATCGAAATCCTTTAAAGTCCTTTCTTTTTATGGATGAATGTATGTATGTGGTATTGCTAGACAGCTGCAATCATGAAGCCAAATCTTCATTGTGCACATTGCGTTGCGGTGCAGAGACATGCAGTCGGTATTCAATCTTTGCTTAAAGCAGTCGGGTTAAATTTTTTAATTTTAAATATAACTAATTCGTATGGATAGTGAGTGTCCTACTAATTATAAAGCATTCTGGAATACATTTTGTAAGTACCTACCTATTGAATTCCAAAAACCCTGAAGTACCTGTGCATATAAATCTGTATTTTTTTCAGAAGTTACATCTTGCTATTAGAAAAGAAGTATCAATTGGAATGTATTCTAAAACATGTAATCGATAAGATTTGTAAAGGTTCGTATTAATGTCAAGTTCATCTAAATATTTTTTTGTATTTTAAATTTCATCATAGACCGAAAAACCACCCCAGACAAATCCCGTTGCCTCCGGACGATATGGCGCCGTATGATTTTATTGGATATCAGGAGGAATACGAAAATAACCTAATTAATAAAACTATGAATTTTGATTTGTAAATCACAAGATATAAGTTGCAAATTGAGAATAAAGTTTTCTAATTTCACGACAAAACATTTTCAATTTAATACGGCGATGCCTCAAGTCACTACTCAAGAAACGTAAATTGCAAAATATGAATTGCAAATTGATAAAAATAAGTTGCAATTTACGACTAAGAATTTGTAAATTGCAACCACTGAAGTAGTAAATCTCCCCTGTTAGTTTGCAAATCAACACTATTGAGTTACAATTCAAGACTAAATAGTTGTAATTTGCTAAGGGAGGAAATCGTAATTTCCAACAGAAAAGTGGTAATTTACGAATTGTTTTTGCAATTTACAATCCATGTAATATCAAATTGATAACTATTTGTGTCAAATTGCGATCGGTTATGGCAATATCTATTTCTCGTTTGATCGCATTATTGATAATGAAAAGTGTTGATTCACGACTTTTGAGGGTCAATATCTTCACTTCGTACAATTTCTAGAATTGCGAATAAAAAGTCGTGAATTAGTAAATCCTTCGCTAAGCTCTAAAACTAGACAAACTTTTCGTGATTCTGCGCTTATTTTTCTTGATTTGATCTTAAAATTCTTTCCGTGTACTGCTACACCTTGCCATGTACTCAAAAATCTTGTAACGTGTAAAAACTTATAACGTAGTACTGTAGACGCTTTTAACTCTTTAACCATAACTTGGGACAATTACCCGTAACTGAAAGCTTGAACTTATTAAAACTCACATTGTTATTTATATTTATGTACTGCCTATCAGATGAACAACCCAAAAGTGCAAAAGTGAATTTTATTTAACACTACATATTTATTTTCCTATATTCTATGCACCGTTTCTTATACTTTATAAAATAAGAAAACAACCAACCAAACTTTTGATGAACTAGATAGTTTCGTTCGACCCAGTTAAATGCCCCCGCAGCCAAATACTGTAAATATAAAAGAAATAATTATTCTTCACTGTGGAACCGAAAATCCAATCACAAGCGGACCAACTTTTTGTAGACTGTTTTCTAATATTTTTCCAATTTCCACTTACCATCACCAGTCAATGTTTGTGGACAAACAATGCGGTGGCTGGCGGTGGCTGGCGGTGGGGATGGGCAGCCTGTGGTCGGGTCAGGCGAATGCCCTGCCAATGGCTAAACGAACTAAACCTATTCCGAAATTGGAATAAAACCAAACATAACCCCAGAAAAAATTACACGTTACACAATAGAGCACGACCACCCATTTACACCTGCCATTCCCATTTGTTGGGCAAAATAATAAACTCAACACAAACACTCGTATAGACACACAGCCACCTCTGTTTATTCCCGATGAAACGTAGGCACCAGAACAACAACGAACGAGCGTGAACTCCGAAACCATTGTAGTTTAAATTAAGAAAAAGGATATTTGAATGGGACGCGGACACAAGCTTACACGAGGGTCCACGAGTGTTGGTAAATTCCCTCAAGGCCTTCATATTGATGATGCTCTTCGGCACTTGGGTGCTTCATTGCATAGTCATGAGGGGGGGGCAATAGTTTTGGGTTATTATTTGCCAAACAAGTGTAGGCAATGGTAAATTTTGAATGAGGTAGGGCGGTACGACTACAGCACCGCATGTCCATTCTCAAACCACTGTCAAGCATGCGTTTCTGGCGTTGTTGCCAGGAAATGCTTGGGCTGGTTATTTTTGATGCGAAACTCACATTATTTGTCGGATGAATTTATGAGCGTACCTATATACCAAATGGGATGGATCGACCCACATGCGCAAATTGTCCATTGTAGTTGCTATATTTATGGAGGCTTTTTAATAATAAATTTTACCTCCCGAGCAGCATTAAAAATACAGGCTTCATGATTACGTGAACACAAAAGCGAGGACATCACTTTCGGCTTAATATTTAAAGGAGGAGTGTGCATATTTTTCAGTCGCAATTATTGTATTTGTCTCGCAGTAGGTATAGCTACTTATAAATATCTCACCTTAACGGATGCCGTCACAGTTGATGTCTCACTGAAGTACAGCTGCGGTCCCGTGGCCTTCCCGCACCACGAGCCGCCAGTAAAAGGTCGTCCGAGCTCGCTAAGCTGAAAGAAAATAAGAGAAATTAATAAAAATAAAAGCCGACATGCAGATTGCAATTTATGTACTAGATACCGATATTTGCGTTCGCATTTTTTATCATCTCATTCAACATAAATTAAAATCAGACGGGCACTCATTCACGCAGATAAATTGCGGGAGGACATCATTCCTTCGAATATAAGTTTAATTCCAGAAGCAAGGAGCTGGAAGTTTGTTTTTTATTTGATATAATAAATAAATGTGTTCTGCGCCGCCTTCACTTTAAATAAATCTGTGCCCGTTGACAAGAAGAAAGACCAAACGGACAATGGTCAACAGGTATAGGCTCTATAAATTTTTTTTATTTTTTAAATCTAATTTTTTGTTCTCAAGGGACATTGGACCCTCTTACTAAACATAGTGTCAGAGTGGATTCTTAGAACACATAATCTGGGCCCTTGTTCTGTAACTAATGTGATCATTTTTCGCATCGAAAACTTAGGAATATTTTTTTTTCAATTTATGTCGTTTTAGTGATAAATATATGGATGTGACAATTACAGAACATGCGCACAGGGTTCATATCTTGTAGAATCCTTGGTTGGTTGGTTAGATAACATGTTTTTTTTTGTTTGTAGCCTTAGTGATTAATGTGTTGGACTACTAAGTGAGGAGTTCCAGGTTCGATCTCTGGAAAAACACAAAATAATTTTTTTCCTCCGAACTTTGACCTCCGACCTCTTGCGCCCAGTGATGCCAGATTACAAGATATACCTTTTTTTTCAAGATTTTTGAGCTCCAAAATATGTACAAGACTTTTTACCTCAAATTGATCAAATTTCAAGATATTTCATATCTCTTGATATGTTACACTAACAAATTTAAAGAACCTTCTCTATTGAAGTAAACTTTTCACTTACTTTTCCATCAACTCTAAAGAAACATGAATTTTGACGAATTTGATAAAATAACTGATGAAACGTGTTTTTGGAAAAATGTTTAAGGAGTAAAAACAGCGGATCGAAACTTCGCATATCCAGTCTTAAAAGAATTTATTTTCAATATTTTATCACTTCCACATTCCTCTGCAAATATTGAAATAATATTTTCTGGTGTAAATTTAAGCAATTAATTTCTAAGTCAATTTAATTCAAATATGTTTCAATATTTCAAAAACCATTAATATGACCAAAGTTTTTTTTTATAGATATTTAGGTGATTTATGTAGCTAGGTATTCGTAGAAAAGCACTTCAAAATTGTGCTCTTTTATATTTTCAACAAAATCTTGAAAAAAAAATTTTTATTTCGGAAAAACAAGATTTTCGGATTTTTTTATCTGGCAACACTGCTTGCGCCAACTATTTACTTATTTTTATCAACTTTTTATGGTGGCCAACCTTCGCATCATTCCAAGTCTTCTAACATTCGAAAGGCAGTATTATTATTGCGGCTTACTACATCTAAAATTCACTCACACGTAACTTGCGAGAACTAGCTACCTGTTACTTGATCGATTAAAAACGAACTTTAAAATCGTCTTAGATACAACATGCAAACTTGTCTCTGCTCTATCTCCTTCAAGGAAATTCTAATAAAAAATTATGCAAGTAATTGGGTCAGTGAGTACTTTAATATTGAAAAAACGAACAACGAAAAAAGAGAAATTTTATATTTCAACATTTTTCGTGGTGGCATAATTCCCATGGATTTAACACAATCAAAATATTCAGTAAACTGACTGCTTCTTCGAAAATTTTGCACCCAAGTTCTAATGCAGTAATTAATAATGAACACATGCATATTGAATATGGCTCATTCCAATCAGTCATACGTCATACCTTATAACGGGTTTTTCAATAAGAGCGCTACAAAAGTTTTTTAAATAAAACAAAAACGGTTTTGGATATCAATGAAATTCTTTATTCCCGTGAAATCACGTTCGATGCCATTATGTATGGAACTCGATTTCTTTTGCATGGCCACCACGGGCACGCTTGCAGAAGTCCAGACGCTGAACCCAATTTTCGACGGTTTTCAAGCATAAATCGGCCGATACTGCTGCAATTTCACGTTCGATATTCGTACGAAGTTCATCAATCGACGCTGGCTTGTTGGCTTAGACCATAGACTTGACGTTGCCCCACAGGAAATAGTCTAACGGCGTCAAATCGCACGACCGAGGCGGCCAAGCGACTGGACCATTTCGTGAGATAACACGTTCTCCAAACTTGGTTTCCAATAAATTGATTGTGACATTCGCCGTGTGGCTTGTGGCGCCGTCCTGTTGGAACCACATGTCCTCCAAGTCCATATCATCCAATTGGGGCCAAAAATATTCGGTTATCATTGAACGGTAGCGATTCCCATTCACAGTAACGTGCCGGTCTTGATCATCACGGAAGAAGTACGGCCCAATGACGCCGCCGGCCCATAAACCGCACCAAACCGTAATTTTTTCGGGATGCAATGATGACTCATGGAGTACGTGTGGATTGCTGCCTGACCAATACCGCATATTTTGTTTATTGACGAAGCCATTCAGCCAGAAATGAGCCTCATCGCTGAAGATGATTTTTCGATGAAAATCCGAATCATTTTCAAGTTGTTGCTCAGCCCAATTCACGAACATACGACGCTTCTGGTGGTCAAGCGGCTTCAGTTCTTGCGTCAATTTAATCTTGTAAGGATGTAGGCCAAGATCTTTTCGCAAAATTCGCCACAACGACGTCACAGAGATGCCCAACGCTTGAGAACGACGTGTGAGAGACACATTTGGGCTTTCTTCAACTGAAGCCTCAGCGGCAGCAATATTCTCGACACTACGGGCACTTCTTTATCTCACTGGCACGAGAACATTCTGTACTATTTTTTTCCACTAGACGCTCAATTGTTGATTTGCTAGGACGATTATGACGACCATAAATTGGGCGTAGCGCTCTTAACGTTGAGGCCACTGACTCCGAATGACGGTAGTAAATTTTAATAATTTCGACTCGTTGTTGGTTCGTATATCTTTCCATCATGAAATGGCAAACCTTACTGAAGACAAATGTCAAAAGAGCGGCAAGAAATTCGCCGTCGTTTGCTGTCCCTGTCGCTCTACTTTTGTAGCGTCCCTGTTGAAAAACCCTTTACGTCATGTGTCATGTCAATTACGTGAGTGTGCGCAAAAAGGATTTGTTCCGTTAAAAACGGAATATTAGCGTTAATTATTTTGTTATTTTCTCCAGATTTCGATTTAGAGGAGAGAAGATTTTCCCTATGTCCTTTTCATAAATTTTTCGAATGAAATCCCCTCACAAAAAGGGGAGGAGCTGTGTTTTCAACCAGATGGCCTATCATACCATGACACGTCGCATGTGCCATAATCAATTCAAATGATCGATCCTATGGGAAAGACCTTTGAGTTAGTTTTTGTAGGGTCTTCGAGTTATTTTCAGAAGGATTTTCGGACCAACCGGTTAGTAAAATTGATCAAAAATTGGTAGTATTACGAGTTACCGTAATACCATACCATAGAATTTGTGTACCTCTTTTTTTATAAAGGTCTACGTCTTGTGTAAACTCGTTCTTGAAAGATCACGGTTGTGTTTATCGTCCGTCTTCGGGACAAATGGCATACTGCCTCTGCCTGGCCATCCAACAAAGTGTTGGTCTGATCTTTCCTTGGTTAGCTATTGCCTTCAGAAGTTGCCTCGATTTGTTTTATTTTCCAAAGTCACAGACGCATGTTAATGGTGATTCTTATACCCAAGGTAGAAAGAACCTAGCATGTCATCCTGAAAGATCCTAAACCCATTAGTCTGTCACATTTTTGTTTGTCCGGAAACCCTACATATGAAAGAAATTCCCTTCTCTTCATATATTTTCGAAAATGTCCGCCAGTAATCCTTAAAAAAAAAAAAACAAAAAAAGCACCACGAAACAAATTTGGGGCTGCTCGTTAAGCTTGTAGGACGCAAGCGATCCAACAGTCACATAAAACTATATATATCCTTTATCAACACCCTAGTAGGTGTCATTATCGGATACTGCATCACTGGCTACCAAGCACTCAGATTGACTTCCCCTGGACCTGGAAAAGATTTCTGTAGAAGCTGCAGTAGAAGGATGAGACTCCTCATCACCTCCTATCCGGAGAAGACTATCGCTTTAGGAGAACACCGGATACTTCTTCGACATACTCGCTAAAATAAACTTCAGCAGCCACTAGCAAGGGCTTCAAGTCATACATCGTACTAAGATGCAAGATCTTGTATCTTGTAAGATTATCGATACAAATCGCATTTTCCCCAAAAAGGAAATCGAATCGATCCTTGAAAAATAAACTAGCTCTCGCATGTAATGTGAAAGAATTGCGGCAATACTTAACTTTTCAAGTGAAATCCAGATCGACGGACATTTTACCCCAAGAACAACTATCCGCACGGAAATCCCTCCGGCTATAGACCCGGTCGCCAATGATGAATAAAATTTCGAACCAATCATATCACAAGTGTCCACTCGAATTACGTATTCATTTTTCAATAATAAAGCCGGGATAAAACCCTAAATTGGTTATGCCTTTTATAAGCAGGAGAATGCTCCCATTAATGTTATACCGGGGTTTGTTCATACCCAAAGGACAACGTCGTCGGTCGGTATCTGGAAATAGCTCGACTCTTTTTTTGTTGTTGCTATCCATGGCCTCAATATGTAACCATACCTATGGCAAGACTATATGCTTGTGTTTTCCCGGCGATTAACTATATAACTAAAAGCAGCCACATGGATGGACAATACAAAAGGCTGGAAATGTAATACCTAAATAACTATGAAACTATCAGTGTACAGAGAAGCAGATTACCTAAAAAGGAGACGATTAAGTCGACGTCTTCGAGGGAAATGCTCTGCCGTGGACCGTCGAAAGAGTTGTGTGGCTCGAATGTTGGGATGCCGATGCACACTGCGACGGCAACGCATTGAGCGTTCCGGGGAAGGACTCATATTCCTGTTTGCGTCAGCCATCTTTACATAAAAACAAAAAATGTTATCGTCTGTGCAAATAAAAACAAGCCACTCGAGTTCCAATTGACTAAGTTCCGGCTAATGGAAAGTTTGCATCGAGTCCTCGCAGTCACTGGACTAAGGTTTACGAATCGATTCATATTAAATGGTTTGCCGGATATACCCTTGGTTTCATTCACTTTGGGAGCGGATTTTCTGTTCATTTACCATCACAACCCCCACTTGGCCAGGTGAAAGACCGTACCGTACCCATCCATCGCTAAGGGTGTATTTTTGGATATACATCGATTTGGGTCGATGCGATGTAAGATTGCTACTACAGCTTTTCATGTTCCATAGGAATGGTAAGACTTTGCAAAATAAGGCAATACTCAGAGCGGCTCTCGGATGAATCGACTGAAATAACTCTTACGGTTTTCGCAATCCAATAATTGCTATATGTATCTACATGGGTTTGGTTGTTGGTATGGTCGGGCTGACAACTTCGGCATTTGTTTGAGTGTAGGCAAAGCTTATCCGAAATTTCATAAGTCAGTTCGGGTATCATGCAGCCGCAAGATGGGGATTAACCTGTAAACAAAGCAAAGTTATGCAGTGCTTGCATATCAGCAAGGCATGTTTTGGCAAATGCAGGCTACGTACGTGTGCGGGATTCCTGTGCGGCTTTTATCGCTCCATGTGGGTGTGTGGATATTTGGATTAAAATACTTTGAATCATTTTGGGCCCTTTTCGAAATTCCACAAATTTCGTAAACTCTTACTTGGCTGGTACACACGTACGTGGATGGTGATTTCATTTGAATATCTGAGATATGAACTTTGCAAATGCAAATGCAAAGTTCTGCAAGATTACGGATTTCGAGAATCTATTTGTGTTGCATGCCTTCAATGAACTCTCACTGCAAGATGGCAATTGCAAGTCACCTGTGAGTGTTTGCCGATAGATTATGGTTGAAATTTGGCTTTTTGAATACATTTTGCCAGGGGTTGGGAAATACTTTGCCTATTTGGATTCTTGTGGTTACTTTACGAGTATTTTAGTACTAGTGATTCAGTGGGAGGTACGGATTACGCTTTAGAGCCCTTTGAGTTAACTGATCGGAATTCAGTCACGACGCATGAAGCAGTTTTACTTATGCTGGAATACCAATTTTTGGACATTGAGGGCGCTTTTATTAACGCTATTAGAGGCTGTCAATCGTGCCCTGGAAAAGGCAAATGTTTGTCGAGCTATATTAATAGAAATATAAAGCTCTACTGTCGGACACAGTTCAATAAGAAAAATCTGTTTCTAGAGGAACTCCCCAGGGAAGGGTCATCTCTCTCCTTCACTGGGTGCTTGTCACAGTCGACATACTTAAATATCTAAGTAACGATTGTTGGTTGAAGAGCATTTCCAAGCACCCTTAGCGAATTATGGAATCGGCCTAAAGAGTGTAGACTTTTAGTCAACCCCGGCATAAGGGGACTTGTCATACATACAGTAAGATATTCAAGTTGTCTTAAATCGCTAAAGTGAAGCTTTCCCTCTCGGGTAGCCCAAAATGTCTTGGTACGGCACTGGGAGAGGAGCTAATTTGGAACCATATGTCAAAGAAAGAGTTCGAAAGGCTGACGACTCACAATGCTCTCTTCATTTCTAAGAGGACCAGCAGGTTAGGCATATACTCCAGCGAGTTGGACCCACAGGTAGTCCTGAGACGGATGTTCTGTCCATGCTATGCTGATCTACTTAAAATGAAATCGATACCTAAGAGGAAAATCGAACTGATAAATCTCCGCAGAGAAAGGTTAAGATTAGCAATTGGGATACTCTCTCTAGACGGATACAAGTAGAGCGGAGTTACCTTCTTGACGCTTTAGAGTCATTTTGACTCATTTTTGAACGACTGGACTCCGGACTCATCTTTTTGAAAATCTGTGAATTCGGACTCCTTTTAAGAATGCGGAACGTTTTTGCTATAATTCAAAATTGTTTAGCCTATTGAGTTGAATTCGAAGGAATTTGTTTTACCTGAATTTGAATTACAATATAAAAATAATAAATAATAAATAAATAGCAGCGCGTTTCTTTCAAAAAGAAAAGAACATATTTAGATCGGAATGGGATTCCTGTCGTCATTCGGGACTCTTTCAGAGAATACCGGCCAACTTTTGTGTGATGAATGTCATGATTACAGGGAAGCACCGCAGAATGCACTACTTGGACAATTTGAAGGAGGTTGGTTACTAAGCCAAAATTTAAACCAAACTTAGGAACAAATTCCTTGGAAGATTCTTCTTCCATGATCTGAACGAGCTTTCCAGCACACCCACAGACAAAATTGTAATTGATTTAGGTTTCAACTGTGAAGGTTCTCTGATGATCTCACAACACTGCCATTCCTTTGCAAATGAGGCTAAATATCTCGGATTGACTCTCAACGCTAACTTAAAATGGAAGTCGCATGTCAAACAGAAATGCGAAAAAAATTTAAAAAAATATAAAGGGAATGTAATTGGTCACTCGAAAAGTTTTCCAAGCTTAGCAAGATCTTATTATACAGAAGCAATTTCATCTTAAGGTTTACCTTCCACTGCGCCACCTCTCGCGAACGTCTGACCAACATCCGAGAGTATAACTGTCCTGAAAAAGCTTCTCAAATAACTGGACTCGGCATAAAATTGTAGATCCCTTCTATTCGTCCCAAAAATGAAAAACTAACACAACGCGAATGGTTGTGAGAGCTAGGCGTAGGCTTTCCCTACGGACCTGTTGCGCCAACTATTTTTTTTTATTTGTATCAGTGAAATATAAATCTATGCAGGCTCCTTAAAATATTTTCAAAATAAATTATTAATGTCATTTGTGAACGCGCCCTGGAGCATAAGATATGAAGAACTCCATGCAGACCTCAGACTCTCACCCTTTAAGACGAATCGCAAAAACGGGCATATAAAAATCGATTAATAGGACATGCCAAAAACACGGTCCGTCAAATTCGACGACGGATTTTTTAAGTAACTTTGTATAACATGGTCTAAACGTGTTTCTATGCATTTTTGACGGACTGTACAAAATAAATAAATACTTGGAGCAATAGCATCCGTTTCTGTGTTATTTTCTTGAAACTAAAATGTTATAACCTTCTCAGAACGGTCCAACTCTCGAGGTCCGTCAGACTATCGGAGGATGTCACGTTGTAAAAAAAACTAAAGCTTTTAATTGTGTTTTTCTATGTATTGAATCTAAGACAACTGGCTGAATATTTAACACATAACCACTGTACACTGTACAGCGCCCACCACATGCCAGACTGTATTCGCCAAAAAGCAAACTCAACAAAATGGAAATGGGGATAGCTCGGTAAGGGTGTTAGAAGTTCTATCGACAAAAAAAAAAAAAACATTCACACAGAACAAACATGCAGTGAAAGTTTTGCCCACTCTGGATATATATTGTGGATATCCCGAAAAATTATTACGTGAAGGCATAATCCCTAATGAGTTAAATTGACGTAATACTTTTAGTTACCTAATGGAAATCTATCCCAGCATCTGAGCCGAAAGTCTGCTTTGTTCCTCAAACTTTTATATTCGGCAACGAAATCCGCTAGGACTCGTTTTATTAACTGAGTAAGTATAAGTAGGATATTTTCATGGAGATGGAAAAAAAGCCTCACTATAATCTTTCGCGTATAATCGCCTACAACACGCACTCGTACAACATAATCGCATCTCAAAGGAACTAGGATAAGCAGGAAGCATATACGAGCACTTTCGGAGTTTGAAGGGGTCCTTTCTCTTTGTTCTTTCGCTACACAGGATACACGTTCGGGAATTACAATAGTTGAAAGTTTGATGCGTGAATATTTACATCCCTGCCTTCACTCAGAGGACGAAAACCCATAACAGTTTCTCTTGGTGCCACAAATGCATACCTTTAGATACACATACATAAATGATACTATACAATGCAATACCTTACATGCGCTCTTATTTTAAAATATTACTTTGGGTTTCGTAATGGGATACTTTCGCACAGATAACACGCAAAAGAAATGCTCACCAAAGTACAAGGATAATGGCTTTACGGCCGTCGTCTTTTGAACATCTTTGGATAGAGTTAAGGCGGCCAAAAGCAAATATCCTTTTTTCGCTTCGAAACTATCTTGGAAGTAGAAAATAAATTTGTTTTAGTTCGCTTTGACCCGAAATGAGACATTTTTTTTCTCTGTTCATAAAATCGATAGAAACCACTTTGTGTAGCCTTGAATGGGGAGCAGAAACAAACTTTGTCGGTCTGCAAGTCCTTCATGAGCAGTCAGTTCGTTGGCTCGTTGGCTGCTAGTTGTTGGGGGTGGGATAGCAGCAAACACAACAGAGCAAAATAGAGAAAAAAAATTCTCCCATTCCCAGTCATGAGATCTGACATATTCTTCACTTGACACGATTTCCGAAATTTATTTGGGGCTGAGATTTTCGATACTACGACCGATGAACGGGCGGACAGATATTGTGGTGATATAAAAATGAATAATTTATACAAATGCTCCCATAAATGTCAATGGGAGGCTATGCCCCGGACATGCAGGACAAATAAAATCACTCGCCAAGAACACAAAAACAGCATTTACAGTTTTACATTACGAGTATCTCACGAAATAATAATTTTGAGCTTACCATCGGTATAGAGAGACGCATTTAAATGGGACTTGAATTATGTAAGACTTTTGTATTTGGAAACACAATTCTTACAGTTGCTGGCTAAAAAGGAGAAACACATTTCTCATATTATTATTTAGAGATTGTTTTGTAAGGCGAATTTATACAGCAACAATTCGACCCATAAATTCAAAAAGTTTGGTGAGCATTATGGAAACGGTGACAAGCCATCGATTCGAGCACATTACGCTGAGGGTTTACCTACATCATGAGAAAAGCTAAAAAAAAAAAATGCAAAGGGATAGATATACATACTGATTATGGTGCCACATATTTCAATACTAATTTTCGAGAAAAATAGAACAAATGAAAGATTAATTTCGGCAGGTGAATTCCCGCATGGATTGGATACATTTAAAATTCCTGCTATCTTAAGTCGACTTAGATTTATCTGGGCTCGATGTCTTACCTGATCAGTCATGAAAATCTTGACTAGATTTGTCGGCCACGCCTCCATAAAAGTCAACTCAAAAACTGTTCACGTGGCCAATCTATATACCACTAAAAACTGTAATACTTCTAGTCATAGAGGTTACAGACTTACTCATCTAGATTTTTGAACGTCCTATTTGATTTGTCCAAACTTTTCCTCAGAACGCTTTCAAATACTTCCCACTGGATTTATGGAAATGAGAAAACTGTTTTTCTAGGTATATCTATCTATATATAAAAACGGGTTTCACTTTTCTGTGTAACCGGCTCGGTGGGTTTTTATAATTTTTTTTTTATGAAAGGGGACCATTTGTAGATGGCTTAGAAAAAAAATTGTTCCACTGTAAAAGGCGTTCGCAGACATCCAATGCTTTCAATTTAGCAGAGACATGGTTGTACTTTCCAAAACCAAATTATGAAAATGAGAGCATTTGTTCTAGATTTTACAACTAGAAAAATTGTAAATAAAACGGCATTCGTTGTTGAATATACAGCAAATTTTGTAAAATACGCAATACTTATGTGTATAAACTACGGATTTTGGTTGTATTATTCACAAAACCTTGCGGTCAAAATGCAACTTCTGTCGTAAAATCTACATCTCGATTTCCAGAAACGATTACCCTTTGCTTTAATTTTTGCAGCTCTTTGGCGTACACAATTTTTTCTGTAAAATCTATGCTCCAAAATAAAAAAAAAGCATACAACTTCCACCTCTTATGGTAATGTTTTTTCTGTAGCCGCGTTTCCTATGACGGGATTATTCCGAACAGTATCCTTATTTAAATACTCAGCATTTTTAGACAAAAAAAAAAGTCAGAAATCATTTGGAAAAAAAACCTCACAACTTTGCACTAATTCGTCTTGTTGGTTCTAGACTTGATGATTAAAAGAGCAAAGGAATGTGCAGGAATGTATAAACCATGAAAATGTTCTGGCTGGGCGAGTGAGTTACGGTTAATGCAGCTGTCATATTCACAACTCAATGTATAGTATCAACTGAAAATGGTTGTAGATTTGAATACATATGCTGTGCATTTTACAAGTTCGACGTACTTTCTACAGCATTTTGTATGCGCATTTTACATTTTGGTTGTAGATTTCACCAATTCATACATGTACATTTAACAACAAAAATTGAAAACGCGCTGTCAATTTTACAACAAGAAATTGCGATCAATTTAACAAATTTATTGCTGAAATAAAAGCAAACTCTGTGAAAGTTACAATTAATTGTGAATATGAACGCATTTGCTGTTAAATACAAAAATATGCAACTTATTGTAAATTTGACAGCCACATGTTGTATAATTTACAGCGGAAATTTTTTTGGGTGTGCAAAACCAGACACCATGGACTAGGCCAGCCGTTCTTCGATGACCTTTCGGCAATCTTAGGCATCAAATCTATTACATTTTGGGTTTTGAGCTTCACTAACGTTACTCTCCTATTTATCTACAGCACTACAGCCTACAGGTCTAGTGAGTTCTAAGTTGATGTCACAAAACGGCGCTTACGCCGGAAACAGCCACAAACCAATTGTCACCTAGACGTCGGTCGTGTGGTGTATTGATTGAAAAATGAAAGCCTTCAGGACAACTGCTACCTTAACGGAATTTCATTATTTCCTGAATAATGGGCTTGTTGTTAGGGAAACAGAGTGTGGTAGAAACCCTGACTAGCTAGGGCATTGATGCCTACGTGATACCAATGCCTGCGTCAGTGTTGCCAGGTTTTCTAAAGTAAAATAATAGCCAACCCAAGTATGCTATGTTGTTTTTTACTTCCTTGTGACAAAATTAAAAATAAATTTTCTTCGTTTCAATTATGTATATACAAACTCAAATTTTTCCATTATTCAATGTTAACATTGACAGCGTCTGCAACAACATTAAAACTTCGCTCCAATTGCAGAATATGTTTTTTTTTTTTTTTTTAATTTAAACGAAATGTAAATCTAATCCATTGTCATGAAGGAGCTTGTCAATTAGCCGTTTGGACCCGGCATAAAATTGTAGATCTCTTCCATTCGTCCCAAAAATTAAAAACTCACACAAGCGAATGGTTGTGAGAAGCTAGACCTGTTGCGCCAACTATTTATTTATTTTAGGTACATTAATTCGAAGATAAATTTTGACGCATTTAAAACGGGGGAAAAAAGTTTGTGTTGTATTTACTATTGTTTTTTTGGAGAAAATCGCAGAGAACATTTGCGTGATAAATAAAAGAAAAAAATAAAACCAATGAACCCATTTCATGCGATGAAAAGAAAACTTGCGGGGCTTGAATTGAGTTGGTCCACTTGCGAGATATCAAAATATTTATTTATTTACACATACTCTATTACAATAGCGAATTTTTCAAGAGGAAAGTCTCGACTTCTGCTTGCTTACGGAAACTATTTCAGCTGTTGCAGCAATGATAATACTTTCTTCAATTATTCTCATATACATTACTTAAGTCTGAAATTCGAAAATTCTAACTACGCGTACAATTAAAATTACGTTTCCTGATATCTGTCATAAATATTTAACGTTAGTCCCATCTTTATCATGTTTACCTTTAGTGTGGAGAAAAGAAGTGGAGACTATGTACCTAAAGTTCAGCGTAGGCAGTATACAAGACTAATGCGTCAATATAACAACAAATCTTTTTTTAAATATCTAGCAGCGCTATTAATAAAAACGAATAAGCGTCAACCTTATTAATATACATTTCTGAAAGCTATTTTACATTTAAGAAATTAGCAAATAGCTAAACTGCCTCCAGGGGTAGTTCAAAGTGGGGACGTCCAAGTATCTACTTCAGTAAGTCTGACAGCTGTCTGACTTGATGTATCTCCGTTTTCGGTTTTGATTGGCTGAGATCGTTCATATGAGCAGCTGTTTCAGTTGACGCTTATGGAGGGGTATCGGACGAATCTAGTCAAGAAATTCGTGACTGAGTACTAAGTTGACAGTTCGCATATGTAGATGACATAGGAAAAGTGACGTTCCCGATCAATCCAGTTTTTGCGTTTAGTTTACATTTAGTTCAGACCAATCTAGTCGACTTAAGATAACTAGATTTTTGAATGTGCCCAGTGTGAATAGCAAACGACAACAAAATGTAAGCAGGCAATTATTTTTTGTTCGATTTTGGAGCAGTGCTCCCACTTGCATTCGATTTTTCCCACTGAAATATCAAATAACTATTTGATGGAATAAAAGTTCTTATTAAAGTTTAATACTCTGCTCGAGCTCAACTAAATTTTTGCTGCTCTCCAAATTTTTTCTACAAACAATAGCTCAAATACCATATACATTTTTGACTTAGAGTGCTGTGGATAAGTGTGGAAAAAATCATCTGACTTTAAAAAAAACTTTCTTCAAAAATGGAGTTCTCTCTTATTTCAACTATTTAAAATTACGTCGAGTAACTTAACTTATCCTTGCTTACTTTTCCACGACACAAAAACGATCTGTAAAAATTACGCTTCGGAAAATGGGTGCATTCGATTTTGACAGATGCATGAAGTACATTCTGAGGTAAAAATTTGATTTCAGCTCGTGTTAATAATATTGGAGAACATTTTGTATGGGAGCTCCAATTTATCTAAAGGATAGTAGCTACCATAATTTTTTTTTATAAATTCATATTACCAGTTTGCTGACACTGCGGCGTAGAAGATCTATTGTATCAAAGGAGAAAGGTTAATCTAAAAGACTAGTGACGTCCCTAATGAAGGCTAATAAGTCCTTAGTAAGGAGCGTACTAAGATTAATAGGACAAATTTGCTACGTTCTAAATCCTTTACTCACCTAATAGTCAAACGAATGTTTAAAAATTGACTGGATGATTCTTATTAATACCGCGGTAGATTTTCAATTTTTGAAAGTCTCTATTTTGTTTAAAGTTGAAAGCACATAATTCCAATTTACAGCTTACATTTGCTGATTCAGTTTCCATTTTCTACACACACTTGACATTTATGCATTGCCATGCCAGGGAACAAAGTGATTCGCATCTCTCTATTTTACTCGCGTAAAATACGTATCTACATGAATGCATTTCGTAAGGTTTTGTTATTGAAATAAATATTTCATACAAATTGAAGACGAATGTAACATAAAAGCAACCCAAAAAAATTTAACATTTCATTGTGGATGCATTTCCTTTCCGCAGGAGTATGCTCTGTCAAAATGTCCATGGAAGTATGTCACAAAAAAATGTATATGAAATGAAACCATCCTAGATCAACAAATTTATGTACATACCTGCATAAATCCTTCGGGACATCCAGGCAGCTCACCCGACGGACTAAAATTGGAATCGAATCCATCAATATCCGAATCGACCAGGCCCTCATCGAATCGTCCCACTGTAAACCCGTCGAATATAATCTGGAAAAAAAAACACCAAAGAACATACATTTATTTTTACGAATATATATGTAGATGCACGTTTGATACATATATATATATAGCTATATAAATGTAAGGTATTTTAGAATGTTTATCCAAAGGGATAAGGCTTTGCATATAGTTGGCGGTTGTTAGGTGGTTGATTGGTTCCTTTTAGAGGCGGAATGGGCTAAATGCCAATTGATACCGAGGTGCATGGGCACGACTTGCATGTTGAGGGATTCCGTTTTATTTTATTTTTTTATAATAGGATATAATACGGATCAGATGAGAGGATGGTTAGTGCACGGTATTATTTCCATACAGCTGGCGTTTCAATTTCACGTCGATAGTTAACGTGCCGTCGACGTAATTCCAGGTCCCCAGTTCCGGTCGCACTTTAGGATAGCAACTGCTTCTATAAAATATGCCCGGGGGATATCGGAAAAGCCACTGACTTTTATTCCATCGTAATGGATATTTTATTTTATTCAAAGCCAGTACTGTGACGGTATCGACCCGCAGCGATGCCCTGTGTGTCGTGTGACAACGGGCCGTGACAATGAAAGCAATTCGACGAATTAATCCGCTGCAATGTAACTGTAAGGCTAGCTAAATTGTTGCATTGTATACTGAGAGAATTTTAACCATCCAGGATTTGCATTGGGTATTGAAGTATAATTGAAACTGATTGAGATTACTTGTCTGACAGTGGCGGCATACAGCCTGTGTCCACTTATACGGTGAAATGCGAATGGCATCATTAAAGCGAAACATTCTTAAGCACACTCAAAGCTCCACATAAATCCATCCCCATAGATATAACGAGAGTATGCTTGCCGTCTCAAATACCATCATTACAGCCGGGCCCGACCACTTAGAGGCTTCCATATTTGAAAGGCTTCGTCTGCTGGAGGTCCACAACCCTTCGACAAGGTAAACATCATTATGAGGGTAAACATCCTTGATGTTTAGAATAGGAAAAGCTTTCAATAAAATTGTGTGTTGACATTCCTCACCTGAGAACTGCAGTTCGTGTGGACCTCTCCCCTTCAAGGTTAGCGTTCGTTTTGTGTGCAAATAAAAAAAAACGTAGACAGTTTTTAAATGGCGTTATAACTTATAAGTTGATATGGGTACAATGGTAACATGAGCTCTTAAGAGGAAACATGTTTCGCCATCGATCCAAATGGTTTCTTGGTTCAGAGTATAAGGAAGTTTGAAGTTTTTTTTCGAGGACACCATGTTGGTATGTAGTTTACTCTTTTGAAATTAATAAAAATCGGGCAGTATATAACAAGAATGTGTTGTTAGCGGATTATTGCTTCATAGTAGAAAAGTCATGTCTCTTAAGGTAAGAAAGAAGATTATTACAAGCAATTTTTCTTGATTTTAAGTTAGTGGTTATGCCTGCGAGACGAATAAATATTTTTGGAACAGCCAATGGCCGGCGCGCGGGTAACTGCTCGAGAATATTGGTTCGCATGTGCTACATCGGACATCAAGATTAGTTGAACAGACTTTTGTTAGTGGCTCGCGCGTAGTAATTATGGAGACTGGTTGTTTAAAAAAGATTATTTTAAGCGGTAGTGACAAATTTATCCGCACAGTGACCAATTTTAGTCAAAGTATATTTTGAGGAAAAGGGTTCGAAGAGAAGTTCAAATGAGATTCACAACAACGCTCATCTCAGTTCAGTCTGTACACTGTTACCCAATCGGAGAAAGCTTAACGAATTTTGGAAGACTATCGGCTTCAAATAACAACAGAAGGTATAGTAGACGCTCCTTCTTACCCTCTAAAAATCCTTCGTAATTCATCATTTTTTTTTTCTTTACTTGTTCCGCAGAACAGATCTTCTGCGATCTAATTTTTAGAGACTCCTATCTACGTGTAAATAAACAAAGAGTAGGTATACGTAGTTATGCTCTGCTTAAAGAATAATTCACTTAAACAATTTAACGAAAAAGCTAGAAAATTGCAGAAACTCACAAACGTTCTGGTACAATGTTGAGAAACTTGGTGGCCACAGTGGCGGTTCCCTTGTACCGCTGAATGTGGAAAGCTTTGTGACTCATTTTCAGTCACAACCTTTAACTATGCGATTCCAAGCTCAAGAGTAGATAAATTGGACTCTCCAACCTTAGGCCCGGTTTGTTCAATTTTGGTATATTTAATCATCGGTTATTCCAGCGGGTAACCATCGAATGTGTTTGTTCAGCAGAATATTAACCATAGAATCTTCGGTTTGGTTACTTGGTTAGTTAACCCAAGAAATCGATAACCAGCCGATTTTGCGCTGTTAACGAGATTTTACCATTGATTTTCTAGAATTTCGATTATTCAAAATTTTAAAAGGACTTCGTAGGTATCAGTTTTGACGTATCTGCTATACAACATCTTTTTGTAGAACATCGCGAGCAATCTTATGCGAAAGATACAAATAATAAAATAAATAAACTTATATAACGCAAGATGGAGCGAAGGCTCTGACCAATGAAATCTGTTCGGTTAAGTTAACGTTTTCAACTGACAGATGTTTACAATACACTGCACGCCATTCTATGGAAGGTGAGGGTACAGACAGGTTCCCAACTTCAGCCAGATGAAATAAGATTACTTTCAATTTCAACATTTTTGTCCTTTGACTGTTCTCATAAATTGAGCAAATATTGAGAGAATGAGAAAATCATTGCGACGTTCGTAGATAAAATTGAGATGAGGCCCAATAATGGGTTAACAATTTTTATTAGTTGTTGTACTGAATCAGCTTTGTTCTAAAATACTAGCTTTTTGTCTCACACCAACAAGATTTTATTCCTCTGTTTTCAAAAAATTCCTGTATCATTTGATTTATTTATGCTCTCAACAGTGAAAATATATTCATTAATAAATTACCTAGACAAAAGCACCAGGAGCCAGAAATAAAAAAAATGTAACCATAGATTGGGCTAATCACTGAATTGACGAATGAACTGGAAAAATGGAACGCTTTGTCGCAAATCTATGATTTGGTGACCGAAGTGAAAAAACGGTGAACAAACACTCATTGGTTATCACTGATTTGTAATCATCGGTTAAACTAAATCGATGGTAACCTAACCAAGGATTTGACCAGCTGTGAACAGACCGGCCTTTAATGTGTCATTTCGAAAAGGTATTTTCGTAATAAAAAACATAGCAAGCCCGCAGGTTTCGATGTCATCCTTGTGAAGTTTTTCAAAAATGTTAATGAGCAATATAATCAAAATTTATTGGAATCCACGACAAACCTTACAGCTTGCACTAATTTAACAAAGCACTCACAGACACATCTCCACACTTAAAACGGTCAGAAAAAATGTTCGCTCCAATGCTTTACGACAGATCAGCGAGGTGGATTAGCCGTTTGGACCCGGCATAAAATTGTAGATCCCTTCCATTCGTCCCAAAAAATTAAAAACTCACACAAACGAATGGTTGTTTATTTATTTTAACGAGGTGGATAAAGGCTGGCAAACGCTAAATATTTGCCAAGCTGGATTTTGCCTTGGATTCTACACAGTTGAACACATTTTTGCTCTGACCAGTATCGCAAGAAAAGACACATCAAAAAAATTAAAGAATGTGTGCTACCTTTGATACCGTCTATGGACAAGCCCTGATATACAACCTGTCATCGGAATCTTCAATAAATTTCTGTCAATGTAGCTATATTCAGTTCTTGACGTCCACTAGTGCAACCATTTTTAATGGATCAATGATGCCAGAGCGCTATAAAGCGACAGATGTTGTTCTGCATGGCTGTATTCTTAGTCCAATACTTTCTGCACTCTCTATTGATGAAATTTGTGAATATTCTGTATGGAGGCGGGCTTGCATCAGGCATACTTATTAAAGTTCTCTTTAACACTGGCGACTTGGCGAACTGACAATCAGCTTGCTCTTTAACTTCAAATAAGCAGTCTGAGGATTAAAGATGACAAAATAAAAGTTATGATTTTTAAAGGCCGACAACGCAGGAGACTGGCTAAAGAAACTTGGCACCTCGAAGACAAACTTATATAGAGAGTGTCCTTGGACCTTAAAGTGCTGCTAACCGCAGACTTTAATTGTTACATTAAGCAAAAATGACTGAAACCAATATGGGTGAAATTAAATATAATGGCCCTTAACTATTTTTAGTTTCGACATTAAATTTTAGTACTTCAAAAAGCTATATTCAACGTAATGTTTAACACTTTCTGGTACGTTGTACACGTTTAGCTATATTTCCCATACAAATTGTTCAATGGTGAGCTTCCGTAAGTTCAAAGTCGAGACTCAGCACGATTCTGGCAAGCCTCACTGATACCTCACTAGTCACAAAACACTCACAAGGTGAGGTCAAATAGATTTTGTGAGGTTTTCGTATTCTGGCAGCACACTCACAACTTGTGCGGCTCACAAAAGCAATCGAAATTGTGATCTCATATGGAGCAAGTCACAAAATAGACGTCTCTTCAAAATACCGAGTCTTCAACGTAATGTTCAATACTTTCTGCTACGCTGTACAAGTAAAAGGAAAAGCTCCAAAACCCAACGCTCCAAAATGTCCATATGCTTAAATTGTTTTTCTTGTGTTAAAACAGCATTTGGAAAAAAAAATTGGGAGGGCCATCGGTGGGAGGATTGCGAGGTGGGGGTCTCAGTTAGCTTTGTCTGTGTTTCTAAAGGTGTATAGTGAATTTTCTGTCACCTTTTTCCTGTATACGCTTTTTCTCTGGTGCTTCGGCCTTCGGCTTCCTCCTTATTTATGTCGCGATACTGGCACTGATACCGATTGGTGGCGTCTATAGCTGGTGAGTTTAGAGTGAATAGCTTCGAAGTCAGGCGCTCTCTTTAGGCTCTTCAAGCTTCCAGTGCTAAGGCTTCCAACATAGAATTTCATCTGCTGGGCGATTCGCAGCTTCTATACTCGTTCGACAGTCGAGTTCTGCATTTAGCCGCAAGAAGAAAGGTACGTAGTATTGGTTTTCTGCGGCTAGTTTGTTGGACTACTAAGCGAGGGGTCCGAAGTGCGATTCCCAAAAAACACCAAAATTCCGTACTATGGTTTTTTTCACTGCGCCACCTCTCACGAACGTCTGGCAAACATACGAGAGCTTAACTGTCATAAAAGAGCTTCTGAATTGACCGTTTGGACTCGGCATTAGATTGAAGATGCCTTATTTCGTCCCAAAAATGAAAAAAACACACACAAAACGAATGGTCGTGAGAAGCTTTGCCTGGTTGTTATAAGCTAGGGTCCCTAGGGACAACCAACTTTTCAAAAAAAGGTTCAGAGCGAGGTTTTTCCCTCGGAATACGACTTGTTATCTGGCTGAATGTTCTGTAAAACAACATTTCTACGAGTGAGCACAACGACTTTTAACAGTTACTTCTAAGATCGATAAGGTCAACCAAAGCTTTATCTGAACCCATTAACTTTTCACGAAAAGACTGAATAAAAATGCAACTGATGGAAATATGGGAAATTTTTGAAGTAAAACTTCTTTAAGCACACTTGACTTGGGGGGTAAGCTGTTACGGAAATTGCGAGCGAAAGTTGAGAGGGAGATATAAGTTAGTGAAGATAGAATGAGAGAGAGAGAGAGTTACGCTTCGTTTCGTATATTACTGTAGGAGCAAGAGAGAGAGGTGCAAGCACACATTTTCTTTCTCTCTTTCTTTCATAGCCAGTTATTTTTCGTATAAATCTAATGGCGTTTTCGATTGAAGATCCGAGAGAATTGCCCCGAAATTCAGAATTGCTCTTTTCGATGAAATTCGTTGGAACACTTTTATAATAGTGGTAGACATCATATGAGAGATTTGGTTTTCTGTTAATAAATACAGCCAAATCAGTATATTTCAATTTAAGTTTACATTTTGCACGCATAATTGTATATTTTCGGATCTCATACCGAAAAATTTAATTTAATTAACACAACAAACACTTCAATCTGACATTTTGTTGGTAGGTATGTGTTGGTGAGTTCAGGGCAATTGTCTAAAAATATTCCGGACACTTCTGTGTACTGTCGTGTACGTGTTTAGAATTGACCTGGAAGTGCACTTTTTTTTCAATGAAACATAGAAAACATCGAAAGAGCAGTTCCAGATTTGCTCTTTTCATCGAAAGGGCAATTCTTTTCTTTAATCGGAAACGCCATAAGACACAGTGCACGCCTATTGCAGGGTTGCCACTTTCATATTTTTTTTAACAAATTTGTTAATTTTTTTTTTTTGCTTTTTGAGTTTGGGTAATTTGGTAATTTTTATCTGTTTATGGTAACTTTTTGAGCAAATGTACCAAGAATGCGAACACGATATCACCTCATTTAAATGCTACCTTACTGTTTCTGAGTGAACGCATTGCATTATTTGGTAAATGGTAGATGTTCCCATGGTTCTAGCAGCTGGTAATTGTGTGCAGAACCTTGTTGACGTTGTTGAATTGTTTAAAGACTGACAAAGTTCCTACTACGTTCCCTATTGAATTGAAAAGTCTTATGTTTTACAATTTTTTTTTTGTTAAATAAGCAATTATGTTTTTAAAAAAATAATTTGAGGTTTTTTTTTGTAAGTGGCAACTCTGGCCTATTGTCTGTATCACACTGTAGGAGGAAGAGAGAGCAGTGTGCGCGCACATTTTCATTCTCTCTTCCTCTCATAGCCAGTGCATGAAATATTATACATATTTCAGTCAGTAGTTCGTTTGCGAGTACATACATATAAAGGGTGATTTTTTAAGAGGTTTAGAACTTTTTTTAAAAAAAAAACACAAAAAATTCGAAAAAATGAATGAAATATTTATTTGAATCGATAGTTTGAACCTTGCAATTTAATGTTTTAAGATAATTTCATGCAAATGTTGACCGCGGCTGCGTCTCAGGTAGCCCATCCGCTGAGTCCAATTTTGGCATACTCTTTCACACATATCGGCCGGTATCTCACGAATGAATGCATGGATGTTGGCTTCCAGTGCGTCAATCGAAGCGGGCTTGTCCCTATACTAATGCACACGCGTTTTTTATTTTTTATTTAATGCGAACAGACTGATATTTCTGAATTACTCTGACTTTATAGCAATGTCAGCCTAGCGGGGTATTTTGTTATTGTAACAATAAAACTCGATGATAAGTGTAACTACTGTCACATTTATTTCTGGACCAAGTTCCAGAAGAGCTAAATTGAATAGCTCCAGTCCAACCCAAACCTATTCAATAATAAAATCGAATAAACATCTCCCAACGAAATATTTTCGCATCTAACGAACGCCTGACGGCCTGAGCACATCCACCCCAAAGTTGGCCGTAGATATTAAACATTTGCATACATTAAACCGAACAGAACGCATATTCACTTAATGAGCATGAATTCCAAGTAAGTCGTAATGAATTTTAATCCACTCGCACACATCTTCTCGCATTAATTGATGCAGATCATGTCTAATTTGCATCCCTTTAAATTTTCCCACACAAACAGATACAGAAACAGAAATATATTTTGTGGGAGCCCCATCGTCAACAGGAACATAAAAAAAACTGAGAATTAGAACCTATAGCCCGACGCGACGGGTCCATTAAAATGTCATAATACATCTAAGCACCCGGGTATCAGCGGCTTATGAGGGATCACACGTTTATGAAAAATTCAATTATGAAATTCCCCCACCGAAAACAATCTTTGCGGGTCTATTAGAGGCAGAGACGCGGCGGCTGCAGTAGGCCCCATCATTGCCATCTGCCCCCAAAATTGCTGCTGGCGATGCCAGTACCAGAACTAAAACAATTTATTTTAAAGGCAAAACTGACCCCCTTTTCATTAATTTCTTACGACGAGCTCTGTCTCTAATAAAATAAATAGACTGTGGATGCCCTTAAGAGCGACTTAAAATTGATTTTAGGAGAAAAAAAATAAGAGAAGAGGAAAAAGCACACACACTCGTACAACACAGCATCCGGCAGGGGAACTGGCGTCCTCCAGCACTTCTGTTCAGGTCGCCTTGGTTGTTGTGTACATGCATTTATGGCAGAGCGAGTAATCGTACGTTGGCAGGCTAAGGAGCGTTGAGAAATCTTTGCCAAAGTCATGGCAAGTTTTAGCCTTCCATTAATCATGTACGAAACAATATCATCCTCCCGCTTGCTCTTTTTCAAACGTTGGCCATGATGGCTCACACAGGCCAGGATCTGCAAAGAAGAATTATCTTTTCCTCCCGGACGGATTTATAAATCATTATGCTCGTATTTCTTCGCATTCCTTTTGCTCACTTGATGTCGTGGATTCGGCGGAAGTTTTATCAAAGGAGCCTGCGATACCCTCTAGGCGATAATAAGCCACATTTAAGGGTGCAACCCAGTATAACGTTAATTAGAGTAGGACGGTTTTGTTGTGCAGTTGCGGTTGTCAAAGCGTTCCGCTGGTTGCTACTGGCACACGAAAGAGTTGTCGTGAAGCTAGTCTGTGCAAAGCCTTCTATAACAGACTAGTATCGTTTCTTTATGCGTTTAAAATAATAAAAACTCATTTCCTACAATTAAAACATTTTCTTATTCAAACTTGAGTTTTTTTTCCCTACGGGCGTTAATCCTTCCCCATGGCATCGGCTAAAAAAATGTTTGCCTTGTCCTTTAATTAAATTTTGCAAATGAGAAAACTGTAGTGCCACTCGGTAGAGTTTTTCAACTTGGCTACCTATTATTTCCTTTGGGTAAAAAATACAGTTTTTCAAAGTTAAACGACCTTTAGAGTATTTTATGCCAATGGAGATCGTGGAGAATTACTGAATGGGAAAAGCGAAAAAGTTGTTAAGAATTTCGTTTTTTCTTATCCGAAATTATTTCCGTATATTATGACTATAAAAATTTAGGCAAACTATCGATTATTCCAATTTCATAGGACCACGGAAAAGCTTTGAATTACCAAGGTTTCCGATAGAAGAGGTTTCAAAGAAAAAGTAAATTTTACCAAAGCGAAACTTGGTTAAGAAATTGCACAAAAGGATTTTGTTGTCCGTCCTAAAGATAAAGACAGCAAGCAAGCTTGGTGACTGTGATTATAGAAAAAAAAAACCTAATCGGCTTCTTCTATATCCTCTCTGCAAATTGATGGTTGAATAACTTTGGGCATTATTTTGTCATTTACATACTGTAACCATAATAATCGCTGGTCTGCCTAAGAATAAAGGTTTTGGGAGTCGTATACACTTTAAAAAAAATGATTGTGTATTGGCTTCTTTGAACTAATGCATAGAATTGCATGAGCATGAACTGCTGAAACTGCTTTAAGGCGGACTGATGGTAGTTGGTAGAAAGTGGATGTTTTTTGTAACCCATAACACAGAGTTCGGCAAAATAACTCTTTCTATTTTAGAAGCATGGTTGCAACTAGCCAACAAAAATTAGGGACCAAAACTAAAAAAAATAAAGTGCACGACTGGGTCGAACGTAACTTTCTCGTTCATCAAAAGTTTGGTTGGTTGTTTTCTTATTTTATTAAGTAGGTAGGTAAAGATCTGAGAACCGATGCTAGATCAAGGAAATGGGTTCAAATGAAGTGGGAGTTTCTAATTGTGAAAGGAAGTGGCTGCAATTATTTTAAGGTGCATATTCAACAAGGTTGAAAACTGGGTAATATTTGCTAAAATGAAGTTTTGCGTAGCTGTTATTGCATTTTTATCGGAAGTGGGGGAGATTATAACAAAAATTTAACATAGATATGTGAAAATAGATTGCGAAGTATATAAGTAATTAAAAAAAATGTTTTTTTTTCGAATTTTTTTGAGAAAAACTAAGTACGTATCTTATTTTGAATACTGATTTTATCTTTAATGCCGAATTCACAATGTCGCGTTGAACGCGTGCGTGCGTCGGCGCGCTTTGACACGCTTTATCGAAACTTTACGATTTGAAATGCCGAAGGCGCGTTGAGAGAGTAGAGTATGACAAATTAAAAGTTCGGTTTGGTTTAAACTAATCTACACAAATAGAGAGCAGAATTCAAATTTCAAGTCTACTCTCTTTTTTCTTGTAGCTGTAATTTTTGTCTAAGAAATAAATAAGGATTCTCCAAAATAGATAAAAAAAATCATTCATAACAGTAATGCAAAGAACAACCTTAACAAAGATACAAGACCAATGATTAATGTTTTTTTTTTATCCAAGAAAATGTAAGGAAATAAGTATTAGCCCAACAAAAAAAAAAAAACGTTCGTCATTTTCACACACTAAATTAATTAATTTGCATTTAAAAAAAACATCATATTGCTTTATAGAACTTGTGTTGGATAAACATTTGTGGTTCTGTGCGACTGCAACTAAGAACGGCACACCCCATGACATCAAATCGAACAGTTCAAAATTCTAAAGTTGTCAAACGAGCGTGAGAGTAGAGAGCAGGTCTACTCAGGCGTCGCGTTGAACTTTACGATATTTACGACCTAAAGTCGATTCAACGCCTGAAGTTGTATTTTGTGTGGCAGCATTTGAACGCTTTGTTTCTACATAATCTGTCAACGCACGCGCGCGTCAACGCGACATTGTGAATTGGGCATAATATGTTTTTGGATCAAAATCGTTAGAGCGGTTTTTTTAAAATTTCGCAGACAAAATAGTTCCAAATATTGCAATGTTTAGTTTGAACAATACTATTGCTAAACTATTTAGCTGAAAACCGAGTACAAGTTATTGTTCGGGATGTAAGCATTACTTGGTTTTCAGGGTTTTATCGAAATCGAAAATGGGGCTTTCGAGATATGAGCAGTTTTTAAAGTGAGCGTTTTCATTGATTCGAATTGAAAATTAAGGACACAATAATTTTAAAAACATCAATTTTACTCAAAGTTAGCATTTTGGTCAAAATCATGCTGTTTTGAGGTAAGCTAGGGAAACTATATTTTTCAAAAATGACTTTTTTCAAAAATCCATTTTACGATAACACAGAGAAAAACTGAATTTTCCATTAATTAGAAATGACCATATTACCTTAGAAATGAATTTTTGTTACAATCGTATGGAACGTTTTCGAGATATGTCCAAATTTCAAAAGTACCTACCGTTACTCGATTTTTTAGCGGAAAACTGAGTATGCAGTTATGTTTACCTCACCTACTTAAGCTTAAATATCAATTTTTGTTCAAATCGTTAGAGCCGTTTTCGAACAATTCGAACTGGTATGAAAATGTTGTATGGGAAGTACCATTAATATTGAGGTTACCATGCAAAAAAAAAAACAGCTCCTAACTGTAAGCCCCCAAACTTTAAATCCGAAGTTTGAACGAAATCCGTTCCGCCGCTTAGGCTGTAGGCCTCGGGACATACAGACAGACGGACAGAATTTTACGACACACTTTTTTCAGTTCGCCTATCATCGTAATGTCAGAATTGATTAACATCTCGAGTTCGAAATTTTGTACGAATACAATATCTTTCTCTTACTACGTAATGGAGAAAGTTAAAAAGTTAGCAAACCAAGTTAAAAGTTACCAAAAATCTGGAAAGTTGAAAAAACAAGGTCACAATATGCAATTTTGTATGGAAATTTTCGCCATTGTGAGTTCGAACAATTTTGCCTGGACACTCAAAATGATTATTAGTATCGCGGAATATGAATATTACTTATCAATCACTATAGGTATCCTTTGACTTTTCACTGATCTACGAATTTAATAGAAAAAAAAATGTGCCTTGGCGGTGGAAAAATGTAACTCCCTATGTTTAAGTTGTCAAAGTGAACTTTCCACGTAAAAATGTTACTTGGCAATCGATACACAGTTCCAGTGACTAATAGCTGCTTCCCCAACAGATTTGTATGTGGAGACACTAAAATCTCTGCACAGCTATTTCACTTGGCTTTTAATGTACGTCGCTTTAAATTTTTGACATTTCGGCGTGAAAAATTATTTGTACGAACAAATTGTAGACATTAACTCATGTTACATTTATTTTTATAATTCCTTTTTAAAACATAAGTCGTACGCTATGCAAATAACTTTTTCAGTCTTTCTGCAGCTTAACAACGGCTACTATATAAAATAACATAGAAAAAGAATTAACTTCCCTTACCCGATCCTGACCGAACGCAGTGATTTTCCAAAATCAAATAATTTTTTTCTGGCGCTCTTGTTAAATAAATTAACTAAAACCGCAAATAAAAATTACCAAAAATCAACAATCAAAAATAGTCACCAAAATTCAATAGAACAAGCGTGATTCGACAGTTTTGCTTGCTTCGTGGTCAGTCACCACCATGAGTTAAAACAGTGAGAAGCTTACATTTACCCATATATTATCCAACGGATGTTCTGTGATCGCAACCCATCGAGCCTTCCGCTTCTATGTAGCCCAATCACGTGCCCTGTCCTTTGCCAGAATTCAATTGTTATATGGGTCACTGGGATCAGTCAAACCACGACAAGACAAAGAACTGGAGTCCCTCGGCCAACAGCGTTCTGCGCGATTTTTATATGGTCGTCTGGACGATATCATTTTTGAAATTTTGACGACCATAATAAGTTATTTCCTATCCGAATTTTCTGTGATTATCTTCATTACATGTGGTTGATACTTTAAAAATCGTAATTTTGACACTCAGTTGCTAGGTCTGGAGATCTATTGTTTCGACGACAGTCGTCTGAAAATCTGCGTCATTAGGGCCCAACATCCGGTAGAAATTGTCAACATACCCGCTGCTGGGCTGGTAAACGTTACAGGGAACGCTAAAAATTCGCTTTTTCAGTGTTTTCAAGACTATAAAACGTTGGAATGACTAACTATTCCAGATTCTTTACTTCACTTAAAATGCTGCTTACAATCAGGGGCTTACCATAACCCCATCTATCAAGACCATTTATCGAGATCGGTTCTAGTTAGCTGCCTCCAGTTACGCGCACCAAGCCCGTTGGGGTCGCTCTTTTACTGTGCGCTCCACGCTCCACCTGAGGTGGGGGTCTACCTCTGCATAGTTGTCCCTTAGGGTGGACTAAAAGTCTTGTCGGGTTGGCGCTTTTAATCAGGTCAGCGCTGCTGTAAACTTCTCTAGACAGGGCACCGAATACCATCAGAGGAATTTTTCTCTCAAGTAGTCTCAAGGAGTTTTAATTTTCTTTCGATAGGGTCCATTCTTCTGCACTGTAAATATTTGAGAGTCACAGGCATTTTCGCCGTCTCCGTTTCAATATCCATGCAAATTTCCTCCCGATAATTGGACGAGGGGGAAGTAATCAGTGTATTCTAGGAACTTTTAATTTTAATTCACAGTGTATTAATGGGAATTCAAATTAAATTTACAGGAATTCAATGCCACACAGGTATTTACAATGAATTCAATTGAATTCGCGTTAAAAAACATGAATTCGTCTTGTAATCACTGAATTTAGAAAATTTTTACTCCGAATTCGCGAATTCAGGAATTCAAAAGAAACAGAACCTGCCAATCACTGTCAAATTGACGTGTGCAATAAATATATTCCGCGCTTGTTTTGCAGTACCGTTATAGTTTGACGTTTATTTATTATTCTCGAACATGCTTACACAAAAATGGCTTTCAGTAGATTTTATTTTTTCAATTTTAAAAATGGAGAACGAGGTGGAAAGTGTTTGGAATTATTCCAGAAAATATAAAATTGATTCTAAAAATCAACGGGTTTGAACATTTAACTATACAATTTCGCAAATAACACCAGATTTCTTTCCGCAGACGACTACAACACGTTGCTTGGGACCATTTGCCAATCAACCTGAAATGTAAACTGTTTTTTTTTTTTTTTTGATTCGTTCTTAATTCCTATAATAATTTTTTTGTAGGTTTCAGTTTTTCCCGGGACACAAAGCATTAATTTCAAGTGCCAATATGTGTTGGGATCAAGTTAATAAACAATCTATTGCAAAGTTCTTCAATACAAGTCCTCGACAACAGCTTCCGGTTAATAGCAACGAAGTGAGTAACGTACTTGGTAATGGCACTGGCAGAGGAGTTTTCTCGGAAGTTTTTTTACCCTATTGTGAATTCCGATGAGAATTCAACTGAATTCAAATAATTGAGAAGTATTTCGTTGTATTCAAAAAAATTCATTGCAAAAAACATGAATTCACAGCATATTCACTTTTTATTTAGGTGAATTCATAATGAATTCAGTATTCAGTTTTTGAATTCATGTGAATTCTGTATTCAAGGGACATTTATGATTGATATTCATAAAATGTTACCTCTGAAGACACCATGAGAGTTTTGTGCAATTTCTTCAAAAAACGTTATTAAAGGAATTACGTCACTTGTTCTAACCTTTTTACGGTTTGGTGGTGTTCTTTCCTACGTCAATGGAGCAGCGAGATTTCTCTGTAGTCACCAGTCGGGCGAGTTTAGAAGGAATACCTAAACTTGACATGGCCTTGGTGGACTTATCCTCAATGCATTCTGGTCGGGAGAAAAAAATGTTGACTATCATCGTTCAGTTTGAGAATGCACTGCCTTCGCCGTTTTACAATCTTCAGAAGTGGTTTTTCCCTCAACATGGGCTGTGACTATATCATACGCTCATCTGTTCGGGCATTGTAGCTCTAGGACGATCTTTTCGCCCTCTGGTAGAATTTTCAACAAGGCTACCCTCAAGATTCCAATTGACTTTTGTGCTCTTTCTTGGTCGATTTTCCTCCCTTATTTGTTGCTCGTTGCGCTCACAGACAGCTGTGCTTTTTGGCTGCAGCATTGGTAGATAGACTCCGTTTTTGGCTGCATTTGCCAGTCGGCACTCCTCATCGATCCAGGGATTCGATCGGTTGCAGCAACTCTGGATTGCTCGTTGGCGGTGTTGCCTGTTGCCACTGATCCCCTGCACTGGATACTGCGGTGACGTGCTCTCTAAAAGGTAAGGGCATACGCTGTCGGCAAAGTTGAATGTAACTATAAACGGATACTGTTATTATTTTAGAAGTGAACAGCAACAGAGTCTATTTCGTAAAGACTTTTGGTGCTTCTTAACAATCTACAAATTCGTCCAAAACGCCCCAAAATAGTGGAAGTCCAAACTAGCTGTCGGTGGATTATTATGAAGGTCATTGATATAGGAACGCATTTTGGTAAACATTTACTACAGTAAGAAATAAATACATTTTGGCAAAAATGACCCATCAAATGGAGGTGCGAATCATCTTTGTATGATCGAATTATTGGGGGAAAAAAAAAACAACCAATGGCATCACATTACGCAGTGTGCCACAAAAAACAGAAAAACCCGGAGGCGTTTTAACAACACATTTTGAAGGTCAAGCAGCCAACTTAATTCGCCCCACTTAAATACGAAGCCCTCTGCTTATCCGAATTTATTCTTTATGCTGAAAAGCATCTGCTTCGCATATAGAAAGGAGCGCGCTGTGGTTCCGGATTCCTTTGTCAGGAATACCTTCTATAGGCCGATATACATTTACTCGTAATAAACCCGCATAATAAGGAAGCCAATCAAACGCAAGGAAATAAATTCAGGATGATGAACAAATTTTATAAAAAATTATACATATAAAGCTATCAGCGGTCAAACAACAAGGAACACACTAGGTAAAATTTTGATGGCAACAATAAAATTAATGAATACGTCCTTTTTCTCCGTTAAACCTTCTTCGCTGCTTTCGCCGACTTTGACCATCTCCGATGACGCATGACCCAATTTGAAATTCAAATGTTTGTGTCCTTCGGCGAATAGAAATGAATGGCCAGACATTTGATCTGCCCCCCACCCTCCCAACGCGCAGTGGTATGTCAAGAGACTTGACCTATCCTCAAAACGTCGCCTAGCAAATAAAATTCCATTAGTGTATGAGAGAAAAGGAAACAACAACAAAATTCCAAACGAAGAAGAAAACTAAGGCGAACCTCAAGCAGCATTTTTTTCTCCGGATTCTGTTTGCTGGAACGAATTTGCAGGATTCGGTATTCGATTACTAGTCAAGAGTTCTGTATCCTGCGGTAGACTTGCCCCCCAACAAATGTAATTAGGACCACAACTGGTAACCGCATGCAGAAGCTTATCGTCGGTCGTCTCAAATGCGAATTTGCTTTTGCGATTCACCTCAACAGAGCGTGAACGAATGTGCATGAGATTGAGAGCCGATGAAAGAAGCACAAGATTTACCAGATGTCAGCTGATGTGTGTTCCACATATAACTATAAAGCTACCGACATCAATGGGCTCACATCGTCAAAAACAGAACTCAGAAGCAGAAATCTTTCATAGTCGCATTTTAGCACACTTCGGAGCTCACACGCTGGCGCTGGTTTGCATGTACGGGTTCACACCCCGTCTATATGGTGTTCACTTTAGGCGTTTCTCGCATGCACGCCTTTGAAATGAAGCACAAGCCCGTCTATCTTCCCATGAGCGATGGAATAAATCGCACGGGTGGATGGATGAGCGAATGGTGGCAGAGTACAGAACATTTCAAAGGACGAAATTTGGCCAACGGCAATATTGAAATTTATTTTCATTACTTTTTTTTCCATTAAACTCCTTCGGGAATGAACAAAAGAGAAATTATTGCAAAGATAAGCTCCGAAAGCCACTTCATAACTGCAGAAGCAGAACCCCCGTCCCGTATGTCCGAGGATATACAATTCTACATGGACGAAAGCAATGCCAAGATAGTAGGTGCCTACCTCACTCAGATTGTGTGTATGACAAAAAATGTGGATTGGACCGCACAGGGAAAGGGGCAGACGCAGTCCTGCTTTCTGTCGATTCGACAAATTTTTTCCCTTCATCTCTAGAGGAAAGCTGTCGTAAACTTTTATCGAAACATCATTTGTATCTGGAATTACGTCGATACTTGTATATGCGCTTACAGAAGATGACAAGCATGTGTACACTGATGGTTCAGAATTCATATAGCAGAACAAGTGAGAACGAGAGTGCCATATATCACATAAGGTCATAAATTACTTCTGGTCAAGCACTGTTCCCGAGATCATCCTTAAATAAGTTTTATTGACTTTGCGGACGTTTCTGGTGGCTCTTCTGGACATGTAATACGACGTACAACTATAAATTATGTCGCTAATAATTTAGTTTCAGTGTTTATGTGAAAAGTGACTGTCGAGCCTTGTGAATTACACTGTTGATAACTTCAGATTGGATGTATATGGGATGAAAAGGCTTTAGCTGTTGATGACCCTCTTATGTAACTTATGAATCAGAATCATTTACATGTGTCACTTATGCTATGAAAGAGGGATATTTCATTACTCGTTTGTCCAATCAATATATTTTTTGGAGCGCTTCCCAAAGAGGGAGCATTATTGGTCTCAAACTTACATCACATCCTCTACTGCCACTGTTCATATTTGTTGTTAAATGCGCCATCAAATTGATAATTTGTGGGACCTGTGATCAGAAGTGTTGGCCTAAAACGAATTGACTGTTTGATAGTGGATGTATTGGCAGATGTTTTTAATCGTTGCTTATTTGCGGGTGTTTTTCCTGATTAACTCAAATGTCCAGATGTCATTTCTAGGCTCAAACCGAGGTCAAGCTTACACTTTCCAATGTTACCCAACTCAACCAATCAAATGAAGTTATAGAACTTAGTACGCGGTTGAGCTTATTATGTCCTAGCAAGCATTTTTCTTTAAGCATCTTTGGAAGCAATTAAGTAATAACTTTGGCGGTATAGCTTTCAAATCTCAATCAAGAACGCTTGAAGATTACCGAACAATACCTTATTCCTATTCTGAAAACTGGTTATTCAAAGTGTTTCAGATAGTGAGATGTGAATGGATAAAAACGCTGCAGGATTGGCTGATATGTTAAAAAAAAAAGTTAATTCAAAAAGCAGTCAGTCGAACTGTTAAAAAAAAACAAACAAATAGAAATATGTAAACAAGACACATTCAAGTATATGTAACTGACAATCGGAGGCTACCTACACAGACAAAAAAAAAAATATGCGTAGCCTCCGACTGCGAATTAGTTATATACTTCAATCTTCCATCTTTTAAGTTCATTTTTACAGTCAGTCGGGTTTTAGTCAATAAAACTCTGGGCAAGAATGCGAATCTAATGGTACCTCACTCTTCAAAATTGGTCAAACCGTTTAGGCTAGAGGAGCTCACAATGGAACAGACATCTCGAAAAACATCATCCTCCTTCTGGGTCCAATCGGCCCGACTGATTCCCAGAAAGTTAAAATGGAGTCTTGGCGAGACCGCTTTTTGAAGTAAAACTTCTTAAGGCACGCTTGACTTCGGGGGTAAGCTGGTGAATGCGTCACGAAAGCGTTACGGAAATTGCGAACGGGAGTTGAGAGGGATATATAAGTTAGTGAAGATAGAAAGAGAGAGTTTTACGTTTCGTTTCGTATATTACTCTAGGGGCAAGAGAGAGAGGTGTGAGCACACATTTTCTTTCTCTCATAGCCAGTTACGTTTCGTATATCTAAGACACAGCAGACAGTGCAGCAGTGATACCAGATCGGGGGTTTTATCCCTTTTTTTGCGGAATTTTCTCACTTATAATAAGCTAAAAGGGACGAAGAGATTTTTCAGATCTCATAGTACAAAAAGACTTTTTGGTCAATTTTTGTTCCTAATTGTTCATTTCATTAAGAATAACAAAATTAATCAACCTACGATCAAATTAAATATTTTCATGTTTAGAAAAAAGTCATTCAAAATATCTGAATGCTTTCATTTTCTTTTTTTTTATTTCCCTAAACTGTTTCATAAAATGACATATCTGTGAATGAATTCACGAGTATTTCTTTAAATAATAAATTTATTTATTTTGTAAACATTGGAATGTATGTACCTCATTCTCAAATCAAATTTCTGTATGAAAATTTCTGTCATTTTTGTATGAAAAATCAAGAATAATGAAACTTGAAACCGAGATACAGTTTTTTGCATACCAGTCATTTTCAAATAATTCATAAGATATTTATTTTATGTTGAATATTATTTTCATTTTATGCCGAATGCAATTTTATGTTTCTTTTTGTAACGTCTACATTTCTAAATATTTTTGTATTATGTACAAACGTATCTTAATATGTATTTATTTTTTTTAGCCAGCATAATTAATGTATAATGTAACTTCTATTTGTTACTAATAAGAAAGACAGAATTTAATAAAATACATTTTTTTTTAATTTAATATTTCGTAGGATAAATGTAGGATTTTTTATATTTTGGCGTGGGATAAAAGGGATATTTTGCGTGCAGTGCAGGCCTATTGTCTGTATCAGAGACAATACTGAGACCACCAACTCCGGCCGATTTCCCGTTACTTAGCCTACAAGCTATATTTTTATGGAGTGTTCACGTTTGGTACGCTAGTATTCTTACATAGAAAATCGTATTGACAAATGTCACGAAACTTCAAAAATTCTGCTCACCAACACACTCTCAGGAGATATGAGACACTTCCGCTGTGAGCAAAGTTGGTGGCAGAGTTCATAGAATTTTATCCGTTTAATTTGAAATTGTTCGTTACGTGTGGATAATATTTTTTTTAGGAATAAGTGCACATGTGCTCAAAATGTTCATGAAAAATTAACAATGTAGATTGGTTGAGGGAAAATGAAAACATTTTGAGCAAATTTTCTTCATTATTTAAGAAAAATTTACACACGAAATCAAAGTTAATGATATCCAAAAGCGGGAAATACACAACCATGTTTGTCCCAATATGTTTCTAGTATATAGAACATCAACTTTAGATAGTTTTACTAACCAAACAAATCAAATTATTCGCCTTTTAACAATTTATAATAACTAACCAATGGCGTTCAGTAATGAATAAATGTGGTATTCCCGAACTCTTTCACATTTCCCCACGGTTGCCGAGGTTGGCAGCATTTATTTTTGCATTTTTTGTATGTTTTTGCAAGTCACACGGATTCTTTTTTGACATAACACCGATAGGAAAACAAAATGGCGAATTTGAAAAAAAAAACTGAGGGGGCCAGCGGCAAGAGGATTGTGAGTTGGTGGTCTCAGTATGGCTTGTCTATGGTCTGTATCACACTGTAGGAGGAAGAAAGAGACGTGCGAGCACACATTTTCTTTCTCTCTTCCTCTCATAGCCCGTGCATGAAATATATAATATCTCAGTCAGTATTTCGTTTGCGAGTACATACATATAGAATTATAGATGGAGCCATGGAGCTACAAAAATTTTACTTCAGTCGTGTGGTCTAAAACACACTCGTTTTTTTCTGTGCCTGGGACGATTAGATAACTATCGAAAGAAAATAAGAAGTTCAAGCAAACCTATGTGTAGTCGTACTGTGGCATAATAACCTTGATCATGAAATGGCAACAAGCTACGACTTGAAGACAGTCCTCTTCAATGACCCTGACGACGGAATTAAAGCGCTTCGACATGACAACTGGCATAGAAGCATATAAACAAAAATGGGTTGAAATTACGTTTTTAATTTTTTTTTTAAATAAATTCGAATAAAATTGTTTGATTGCTTTGCAAACAATTGCTACTCCTTTCGTATTACACTTTTGCTTTTACACGTAGCTGACTTTTCACAATGATTAAATGTGATAAAAATGAGGAAAACATTGAATTAAAATGTTGTGCCATGCGCGCTAAAAGGGGTTGAATTCAAATAAGTAGAACAAAGTGCAAATTAATATTCAAGAACAAGAGTTTCATTCTGCTTCTATTCCATCTTGCATCCATTCCAATGAATTGAAATAGTCAATTACAAACTGACATTTGAAGGCTTTGGCAACCATATATCAAGCCAACTACCACCAAGAAGTTGAGCTAAAATGTGCAGGTATTTTTTTTAGAGGGAAAGTGCTTTTCTCTCTATTGGTGGTTCTCTTCTACCCAATTTTGCGTACTGGTACTGAGCTTGATTAGTCTCGGAAAATTTGACTAATATATTCGTTCATCAATTTCTTAATTTAATTTAAAACTGCAAAGCTCATTACAAACAGTTTGCAATTTTGAAATCAAATTTGTAGCAAGTGGAACCATTCAAAATATAAAGTTCCAAATAACAAAACAAATGAAGGAGGGATGATAATGATTGTTATCTTCGGAAACCAGCAGAGTTTGACTTCTAGAATACTATCACCGGTTGTACTTGGAAAATCTTGAACCAACAAATGATTTTGGGTTAAGTTGAACAAGTCCAATGGATTAAAAGAAGTCGATGATTTCCGACGCCCTAATATGTATCAATCAATATCCCCAACAGGCCATATTCAACTTCGGTTAAAGTGGGCAAAAGTCGATTACATTTTCATTAAAATGGAGGACTTTAAACACAGCGAATGGTATTCATGTAATCCATCTAATCACTACCGTGAGCTGTGATCTAGCGAGTATAGCCGTACACAATGTAGTGTTGGCAGCATTTATTTATTTTTTTCTATAATACATTGCAACTTGGCAGCACCGTAAAAGAAAATTCGCCAATTCGCCAATCAATGGCGGCTACCTTAGTAGCACGGAAAATATAAAACTACCAAAAATACTGAGTGGCTTGATTTTTATTTTGAAGATTTAATACAATCAACAGAAGACTTTTGCATCAAGTTTACTGCCGCAGACTTCAATTCAACTGTTTATAATCGGCAAGCCGTTGCGGTATTCCTTTTCCTATGTCTCTAAAATAGAAAATTTAAATATTCAAACACTGAATGGCACACGATGCATCTTTCACGCAGCCCTGCTCATAACATAACATAACAAACGCTTGCCGTCAACTCATGATTATTCCACTCCAAAACGTTACGCTACCAAGCATTCCTCACTTCGGCTGCATTTAAAATATATAATTTTAATTCCATTTAACATCCTTTCAAATACGAAGCACAAACATCCTTCAAGACCAATTTTCAATATATTGACTTATACATATTTCGTCATCTTAATAACGACCTTAAGGCATATCATTATCTATTCATAACAAACACATACTAAATTCATCATGACATGGATGTCTTCGGTGTTCGGTTCCTTTCAACAACCCCGAAATCCCTCACTGCTCGCCGCTTTCTATCAAATCAATTATGTTCAAATATAAATTGACATTTTTTCCCAGTCCTTTCCTTTTCCACCACCTCGGCATCGGCATACGCAAACAACAGAGCGTTGAGATATGAAGCACAGCGTTCCTCCAAACGCATATACACGCAGTACATGCGCCCCTTATAAATTGTTAGAATTTCTTTAACAAATTTTGCCGGGTGTGATGCAAAAGAAGAACGAACCAGGAAAAAAAAAACTTACACGAGAGGTGGATCAGGCGAGTATGTTTAATGTTTATCGTAGAATTATATAAAGTTCCTTTTGAATTTGCAAAGAATGGTTATGTATCCACCCCGACCCGACTCCAATGAGTGCTTATCTATGGCATGTATATTATATGTCTGTTCTCGTCGTATGTGTGCTATTGTGAACAGAAACAGGAGCTGCTTTTGCTTTTCAGGTGGTGTTAGTATGCTCTTTTCGCTTTTCAGCTCAATCCCTGTTCCTCGGGCCACCATTTTTCACCGTCAGTCTCGTATCTGCTGCTCCGCATCAAACATCACTCGTTATCCCCTAAATCTAGATCCCGTCTATCCTGCGTGGGTTGTGAAGAGCCACCCGCAAGGTCTGGGCGTGGGCATACCATGTCAAGAGTCTCTATACGTGACATGTTGACGAAAGAGCTGCGAAGACTGACACGAAACCTCTTTCCCCGCTTCTGAATATGCGACTCTATGTAGTGTTAATAAAACATCGATAGTTTAATCGATTAATCGATTTGTTTTTACTATCGAGACTATCGATAGTTTTGAAAAAACATCGATAGTCGCCCAGTTGATGTGTTTATGCCTGTATCACAATCACGCTGGCGCGTTTGACAATTCCCTCAACGTTTGCAAATCATTACGAATGCCATTCAACGCAACGCAGCTTTGTGATAGGTTTCATTGATTTCCTATGGCTGAACTGAAATCGTTTGTTAACGTGAAGCTCCAAAGCGTGGTTGTGTTTTAGGCATTATGTTTTTGGAAAAAAAAGTTAAGAAATGAGTTGTCAACTGAGAATTGTCCTTGGATGACAAAAATCTGAACTAAGCAAAAGTTCAGTTAGTTCTTGAACGTACCCTAGACCCTACTCAATTAACACTGTTCTGTTATTGACAGTTCAGTTCACCTGACCTAACCTTCACTGCTTTAATAGGGGAAGTCCCGCATCCCGCATCGGCATTTCATTGCAATACGGTTTTTTCAAGTTGTTCAACGTTCGTGTTTTCAGTGTTACTGTTTATTTGTAAATAAATATGAATAGAAAAAACAAGTCGTCGGTTTGGAATTGTTTTAACAAAAAAGGGCAATTTTGCACATGCAATTTTTGTGGCCAGGAGTATAAACACTCAGGAAATACGTCCAATTTGCGAGACCACTTAAAAAGAAAGCATGGTGATATTATTAATATAGAAGTAGAAGGTGAGGATTCTTGGGATGCTGATGCTGATGTAGACGTAGATGGAAATCTACTTGCGACCGTGCCAATGCCACCCAAAACATCTAGAAATTCCATCAAAAATTACTTTCAAAGGAGTCAGAAATTCGATGAAAATTCAAAAATGAAAAAGCAACTTGATTCTCTATACGCACAGATGATCGCTATTGATATGCTTCCATACAGGACTTCTGAGCACAAAGGCTTAAAATTATTTATCCAAGCACTTAACAACAGGTATGAGTTACCTGACAAAAAAACACTGAAATGTAATCTTATTCCTCAACAATATGACGAGATAAAAACAAAATTAGACGACGCTTTATTAAGATGTCAATATTTAAGTATTACAACAGATATGTGGACAAGTAATGCAAATGAAGGAGTTTTAGCATTGACTTGCCACTTTATACAGGACGCCAAATTGATTTCAGCGTTTTTGAACGTGACAAAAATTGAAGGTAGTCATACTGCGGAAGCGATGGCAAGTGTAAGTTTTTTACAACACTTTGTCTGTCCTATTATCTTATCACAGCTGTTTATAAAAAAACAATTTTTTTTAGGCAATCGACCAAACGTTAATAGAATACAACATTCGCGAAAAGGTGGTATCTATGGTCACGGACAACGCTGCAGCTATGAAAAAAACTGCCGAAATTCTGAAAATTCGACATTCCTCATGTTTTGCTCACTGCATCAACTTAACAGTACAAGACTGTTTTAAAGTGGAATCATTCTCAGAAGTTTTATCAAAAACAAAGGCTATTGTGGCTTTTTTTCACAGTTCTACACTTGCTAGTGACAAACTTCGCATTGCTCAAAAAACTTCTAATAAACAGGAGTTAAAACTGATACAAGAGGTATCTACACGTTGGAACAGTTCTTACTTCATGTTGAAAAGAATTTTGGAAATTCGAAGTGAGGTCGCAATTGCAATAAGCAAATGTCCAAAAGCACCTTCCTATCTCACGGCAGAAAACTTTACAGCTATAGAGGAGATTGTAGGACTTCTAGAACCTTTCGAAGTCGCAACAACTACAATCTCAGGAGAGTCTTATGTCACCGCATCTTTAGTTATACCTCTTATACGAGGTATTTCTTTAAAATTGATAAGTTTGCAAAATAGTTTGACAACTGTTGAAGGACGAGAGGTCTTGCATTCCTTGAATAATTCAATTAACCAGAGATTGAAACCGTTTAATACCAGGACTATAAATATGCTTTCGACATTAATTGACCCCAGATTTAAAAAAAATGGATTCAGGTCGTCTCAAGAAGCAGACAACGCATCCCAACTTCTACAACGAGAGTATGCTGGTATTATAGCGTCCTTCTCCTCAGCCACTCAAAGAACAGAAGTACCAGCATTAACAACTACAAGATGCTCTTCAACTGACAGGTTGAACTCAAACGATCTCCTCTTTCTGCCTAATCAGCAACAGCATCAAATAGCAACACCAGTAAGTGACTCAATAATTGACCTTCGTCAATATTTTGAAAAACCTGTAATAGGAAATAACCAATGTATATTAGAATACTGGGACAAAAACAACAATAATATGTTACGTGTAATGGCAAAGAAATATTTGTGTTGTCCAGCGACATCTGTTCCTTCTGAAAGGATTTTTTCGAAAGCTGGCCAAATCATGAATGTCAAAAGAAACAGATTGAAAGACAAAAATTTAAATACATTGCTATTTATACATCATAATTATGATATATTCAAGTAAATTTGCTAAATATAAAATGCATATGTACCTACGTATTTAAATGTGCTGTGAATTAAGATATATAACATCTTGTAAAGTGAAATCTAATTTAAAATAAATATAATTAATTATTTAACTTGATTGTGAATTTCATTTAATTTTTTATTTATTAGTGAGTATTGGATTCAGAAAAAAATTGAGCTCGGGGTAACGGTCAAACATGGAAAAACGGCCATGGAATATTTTTTGGGGTTCGCTTTTCTTAAGACTTTTAAACGGCTGAAATGAAATTTGTTTACCAAAACGTTTTATATGCACACTTATATTAAAGACAGCATTTTAAAAAAGAAATATCTAATTAATGTCTTTTTAGTTTTTACAAATTAGGAAAATGTGTAATTTTTTTGTAAATGAAAATGCCATTTAAAAAAATTTAAATTGTGTTATTTGCAAAACCTATTTTATTAATTATTTATATTAATAACACTATCGATTGTTTATCGATCAATCGATTGGTTTTTAAAAAACAATCGATACTATCGAAAACTCCAACAATCGATGTTTTATTAACACTAACTCTATGCGATTTTAGTACTCGTCCGGTGGGAATCATGGTAATGTGCTGCGGCACGGCTTTGCTTTCGGCCGGAACATTGTGAAGCATTTTAATGTCGAATGTACTACGTGTGGACTGCACACGTCCCCACTTAAATGACATTTTTCCAGCAATGTTCACGGAAACAAATCCCGCGTATGGGGTAGTGAGGGGGTGGGTGGGCAAAGAATTTATTTATTTCAGGTGGTTGCCAGCGCTCTTACAAGTGGCAGTATCAACGCTTTCCATCTACCTTTTTTAAGTCCCTTTTAAGTCCCTCTGCTTCTCGAAGAAGTCTTACCAGCAAACAGCTGCAGAGCCACATACCAGCAATTGTGTCTGACAAGCACGAAAGGGACAAGTTAAGTTAATGCCATTCGCAGAGTACATAGCCAGGATGCAGAAATCATTTAAGAGCTGAAAATGTTGCGTTCGGTTACGGGAATCTGCGACAGCAGGCAAATATGTGTTCCAAATGCTTGGCTAGATGCAGTGACATTACGGCCACTCGCCAAAGTGCAAGTGCAACCCTGCAGTGGCTAAAGGTCCTTGGACGCGATTGTGCCTCGGACATGGTGGAATTTACTTGAATCCTTCACAAAAGGGCGGTGAATGAAGACAATGAAGGCTCCTGTTCTATCTGGGGCAACAAACTCAAAATTTATCAAAAGGGTGAAACTCCTGTGTGCTTGATTAGGGCGAAACCTATAATACCATGACTGTGGTACAATGGTGCGACCTGAAGCGCACTTAAAACAATGAGCGGATTATTACCTGAACAATGTCTCCTTGATCATGTCCGGATGCTGTGAATGTCAAGTGGCACAGAAAAGGCAGCTTATTCCATTGTGGAGTCGGCACTTTTATGGAATACGTCCTCCCCACGTCTCCGTAGTATGTTCGATTGCAAACTGAAAAAGAGAAAAACAACGTTGAATAATCGAGTAAAATATAGACAGTTAGTTTATGTACATAAAGGACTGGGACTTTTTACACTCTTGACAATTAAGAAGGTTTTTTTTTTATATGTTTTGAGTAATTTCTCAACGCCAATCTAAGTTTGCTCAGCTCCGTTTGCATTAGCGAACTAAAAGTGTTTGTACATTTCAAATTACATATGCCTATGACCTATATATATGGACAGAGGAAAAAACGAATACTGATTGGGTCCATGTGTGTTGAAGTTGACTAAACTGTCTACTTTGGGCACAAACTTGGGCTTGCCTATCAAGCGAAGAATTAGTCAGCATTTCTTTACGCGGGCCTTGTCAAATTTGGATGCTCGTATGCAGGGCTGCCGTTCCATGATTTCCTTGAGGAGTATATAAGAAGTTTTTTGGGGAGTACCGGGAGTCCAGAACAGAAATTAAGAAATTAATTTTTCGCAACAGGTTTTTCAATTTGGACAGGTTGATGTTTTCAGCCTGTGGCGGCCATGTTGTTTTGGTGGCATCCGCCTAAACTGGTGTTTATTATTCAGTCGCTAATGACAAGTTACAGAATTGAGCAGAACGTCCAAATGATAAAATTTTATTATCAAAATGTGCAAACTTGGCGCGCTTTGCATCCATTTTATGGCAGTAGTGGTGGCCCTTCAAAGTCGACTCTCCAACGTTTGGTGGCCAAATTCGAGAGAAACGGTTCGGTAAAAAATCAGCCATAAATTGGACCAACCGGATCCGTGGCACAGTGAGAAGCCGAGGCAAGTTTGTTAACAAAATTGAACACACAAAATCTTAATGAAACAGCAAGAACGTAACATTTTTGTTTTGTTTTAGAGAAGTGTAAAGACAAGTGCAAATATTTAGGTCCGAAACCAACCAGTAGGGTAAAAATCGGAGTACGGGAGTACGGCGGACGAAAAAGGAGTACAATACTTCTATTGTAGTACTTTCGACAGAGCTGCTCGTATGCTCGCTTCTGTATTATATCGACACGAAAACTTACCTAGTTTTCACTTGTTAGGTTTGTTTTGGAACCAAAATACAGAGGAAATATGAGAGATAAATCGTACTAGTGATAAGTGAACCGAAATAGTTGGTGGCAGTTATTACATTTTGACTCCTTTTTGAGCGCCTGGACTCCGGGCTCATCTTTTTGAATTCGGACTCCTTTTGAAAATGCGGGACGTTTTAACTATTATTCAAATTTATTTAGCCTAGCTATTTAGTTGAAGTTATTCAAATCTTTTTGAGCACATCATTTTGTCAACGACTTTGTGCAAAATGTCCTACACTCTAGGGCTGCGTAACGTTACAATGTCAACATTCAACATTTGAATAAATGATCTGATATTTTTTGTAGTGTATGAAACATAATTTTATTTTACGTTCGCCTTGAAGAGGGTTTCCTTTTACCTCAATTCGAATTTATTAATTAGGTACGTCTCTCTTTAATCAATATAAGCGCTCGTAAAGTATAAAAATAAATAAATGGGAATAGCTGTTTTTTTTTATTATCAGCGTGATCTGATCTGAATCAGATAAAATAAAACAAAACGGATCATTGAAAAGTTCAATTTTGGAATTGTGGCAACAGTTGCTTTCAAAAACAAAACAGATAATACAGGGTATTTCAAACTTGATATTGCCACCAGCCATATTGCAAATATTCTTCTCAACGTGACGTCACACAAGGCAGATGTCATTTCACTTGAAATGTCGGGGGTGTTACCATAATTGAATCAAATTTCCATAATTTTTCTTTTCAAATATATTTTTGTGAGACAAATTTAGTATTTTATGTTCAAATATGCAACACATGCACAATAGATTGCTGTTAGCACTTGAGTCTGTCTTAGCATGATAAGGTGTGTCCAGACCAGGGAAACAGTTCAGAAATATTTATGAAATGTTTCTGAAGCAAATCGGACACATTTCATAAGCACTTATAAATTATTTCTGAAATTTATTTATTTATTTATAATGCTTGTGAAATGTGTCAATTTTATCCTTTTCTGGATTAGAAGAAAATTATTTTGGTAGGATTATTAGCAGCGAGTAAAGTTTTTATTTTTTTAATTTTAGTCTCGGGAATCACGCGACACGCGATTTAATTCAAATAATCGTATTAAATGAATCACTTTCTAATTAGATATTCCAAGCTTTTCTGGACATTTTTATTTTATTTAAAAACAAATAATAATTTAAAAATGCGCTCACTTTCTGCAGGGATACTCTTGTAAAACAAAAATTATTTCCCATCGCTGTGAAACATTTCATAAATGTTTTTTTTTTTTTGGTGTCCAGTTTTAAACCAGCAAAACATTTCTAAACATTTCATAAACATTATTTTGTTTAATAAGTGTTTTAAAGATAAATATGGAACTTGTAGGTATTTAATTGTTTATCAAATGTTTGGCTGGTCTGGACATAGCTTTATAGAACGAGAAAAAACTAAATAACTCGGAATACGGACGGGGAGTTTTTATTCGAATGCGAAAATTGAATCAATGGATTATTGTGTTCCATTTTTTAGTCTGGCAACGTGATTGTGTGGCTATTGTTTACAGGCACACCAGCATTTAAAAATAAAACAAGCCACCTAGTCGGAAATAGTAGAAATAATTTTCAGATCATGATTCGTGATCTCGATGAGAAGCAGGATCCGGTGCTGTTGTTGTAAGTTCATGTAAATCGATGATCTATATGCATAATAGCTAATAAAAAACAGCTAATATTAAGATCGGAATAGGACTTTTTTTTGGACTCTAAGGTAACACTGGTTGGTTATGGTGGCTTGTGGCGCAGCAGTGTGACCAATTTAGCATATTTCCTCCAAAATTTAGCAGAATTATTTTATTTTTAGCATCATTCTTCCAAATCATGACAGCATTTTTTAGCATGATGTAGCAGAAAAAAATTAGCAGGATTTTGGTTCAGCAAAATTATGAATAAAATTTCTAAAATAAAATCAAAGCAGACGAAACGTGGTGTGAGCAAGCCATTACAATTTTCTCATTTGACATAGGAAGTAAGCGTCGCGAAGTAATTTTGAATTAAAGATACTTTTACGAAATATTCTTGAAAAAACATCTTTTTTGTTAATTTGTTTGGGATTACAGGTTTTGATTTCAAAAAGTATTTAGCATGATTTTTAGCACCTTCTTATACAAAAAAATAAATGGAATTTATTTCAAGTTAATCTCTTTGTCGTAGGTATTTGTGTTAGTTAAAAATGCATGACCAACCATTTAATGACATTATCGATTTGAAATAGGTTATAAATATCTATAAAATAAACCCCAAATGTGGATGTGAATGTTGGTTTTTAAATTTTCAAATATGCGAAACGAGATAAAATTAACGGCCTTGGTCTCCGGGTAGCTTTGGTCTTGCGAATTTTAGGTTGCATGGTACCCATATATGTATTTTTAGCACCAGCATAGGTTAGAACTCGGTTGTGGAAGGTATAAGAACTGTTTTGGCTTTCGGGTATTTATAAATTTCCAATAGATACGATTATGAATTAGTTTTTCATGGCTTTGTTAAGTATTTTGGAACGAGTCTGTAGTTAAAAAATAACGTGGGGGAGAGATAAAAAAACGTTAATACCAATTTTACCACTTTCAGAAATAAAGACCTACCCGCCCGTAAATTTTTTAAACTTCAACGTAGTCTTGTAAATGAATGCATATTTCATAAAAAGTTTCATACTTTTTTTTCAAAAAACTATTCAACTGTAACTGATGAGAATTTTGAAATAAATTAGCAATTTTCTCTGTAAATTTGTCCATAAATAATTTAAGTCCCCACAAATTCGACTACCTTAACCAATTAACAAATCGAGTAAAGATTCTGTAAGGCGAAAATGTTTTGTTCCCCATTTTCATAATACGCATCCTTGTAATCCCATCCGTAGGCATGTTAAGCTTCTTAATCTCGATCTGTTGGATTGTAAGATCAGTGTCCGCGTCCGATTTTTCGACTTAATGTAGATCTTTTGATGTTCTTGGATTCTAGTCTGACTAAATTTTTTTTCATTTACAAGGTGCCCCAAAATCGCACACCCGATGCTGTTTGGCTATGTCCTTTAAATGAAACTTCATACTTTTTTTTAAATGTTAACTTGGACCTTTAAGATTTCTTTCCATTACTTTTTGAAGACAATGGATCGTGATGGGACCTTATGGTGCCTAGTGCAGTATCAGACCTTACTATCTCATGCCCCTTTTTACCTAACTTTTCGTGGGCGATATCCGTCGCCTCCATTGTTAATGACCGCTCTCTCAGTGACCGGTCTCTCTTTACAAAAGGTAATGGCCCTTCGTGTGGATTCTCAGTGCGCCAGAAGTGCAAATTTTATTTGTTGACGTATCCGTTTGAAATAGGCATCGTTGCGCGTGATGAACCGAAAATCGTCCGCTGCTTCGTTGATATTAAAGAGAGCGTAGGTGTAGTTTTTGTTATGGGTGTAGCTAACAGCTGACTTATTTTTGTGCACTTTTTGAGGAAAATTTTTCAAGCCGTTCACTAAAATGCAGAGGCGATCAGGAGTATTGGCCAATTACGTAGTTTTTAATGTCTTGAGAAAGAAAAACTTATAAGGACTCATCGGCGCCCAAAGCTTTATTTCGTTAAAAAACGGTAGTAAGACGAATCCAACGATGCACCATCTACTAGACCTGGCATAGATCTGCCAAAGAGAACATTTTGTATCCATTCGCAAAGGTAAGAGGCTAGCTTTCTTGTCTCGATGCCATTCCCGGACAAAATCCTTTAAAATCAAAGCCTCACTGCTTGGGATTCTCTTATCGGCGTTGGTACATAATAAAAAGGCGATAGTAGAGCTCGTCGAGTCAGTTAACGAATTTATATGTAACTCGGGTTCAAACTAGGATGTAGGATGACTTGCGGACATTTTTGTTCACATCAGTAAACGATCGACTTTGTATGTCCCAGTACCCCGAATGCCGCTGACATCTGTTTGCCTCTCTTATTTAAGTGTTATGAATTTTGTCCTTGTTCCTGTCGGTCGCCGTTTGGTGAATAAGCGCATGTTGAACCCACTGAGAAAGCTAAGATTACCCTACGAAGTTCTGTCTCATCCGTTTACCTCCTCATTCCACTTACTCGCAATATGTTCAAATCATATCAAACCAACTCCCGCACACTTTATGTGTAAACGCCCGCATTTATAGCCATATGCTGCACTTTAACACCTCCGTACCGAGCCATTTACCCACACCATTTTTAACTGCAACCCATAATCATGTTAATCGGTTCGGCGACATTATTACAAATTAGCAGCGCACTTATCGAATCTCTCATTTAACGTTACACGCTCTCTAGAACACGTGAGTCCTAATTAAACACTTAACTCTTATTGAACGAAAATTAAACCAATTTCTCAACATTTCTTTTAGTAATCCCGTTACCCGTAATATAGAGCTTCACTATAGAATTACGCGATTTGCATTTATTACGGAGAAGAAAGGAGAAAAAAAAATACTTCAAGAGCCTCTTCAGGTCTCTCTCTCCCGCGCGAACAAATCCCAATCACCCCTTAAGATCTCCATATTCTCAATCTCAATTGTCAATTTGACAACGAAGCATGTACGAAATATTTAATGAAATTTTTGCAAGGACACACCCCACCACCACACGCGTAAAATCTGCTTAATTTGAATATCGAGTGTAAATTACAGGCTCATTACGCAGACCCCAGCAAAAAGGCTAAAACATTTTATTTCCGTATAGACAGGCAATGTCCTTAAATACATCCCTTACTTCCATGATAACCCACTTTACCTCTTAGCGCAATCGTCAAGTTTCACAGCTACAGAGTGAGGATATTAAAGGGGGTGATGGTGTAGGTGTAGTAAGGTACACTTCAGCCATCCGCACTCATCGCTATTAAAGTGTAAAGCAGCAATTTGTAATAGCACACAGTTACGGCCTGTTAGCAGTAAATAAACATATTCATAGGATATATAACGTTACTCGTCCTTTTGTTTCTCGCTTGAAAATTTAAATTTGTTCACTCATCCCTTTAATTTGGCAATTTCATCCATCACATGCACAGTACGTGTACCTGTACATATACGGCAGGAGCACAAGGTGTGTAATCATCCTAGGCGTGCCACCACAATAGCTAAACATATTTTTTCAATTCTTTTCAAATGTGGGATAATTTTATAAAGACAAATGTATGTTTTTTTTTCTGGTTTGGTGTTATTTTTTTTGACAAAAAAGCACATACTCACCGGTACAATATTTTGGCTCGTCGCTGGCATCTCCACAGTCGTCCTTTCCGTCGCAGTACTTATCCAAGGGCACACACACACTGCTGCCACGACAGGGAAACTCCGAAACTCTGCAAGCGTTTCCGATTTTGATTGCCAGAAATACCAAAACCAGGGCTGAGCAAGTAATTTTCGCAAAAGAAATCATCTGGAAATGGAAAGGCGAAAAGAGAGTTGGCATGAGAAGAGGGTGGCTCATTCATGTTGGCTGGGGATGATTTAGTTGAATGAAATGTCAAACGATGGTAATGAAAAGAAAATGTTGCATGGTATGTAATTTTTCGTATCTGAATCCCTGAATCTGTGGGATGTGTTTGGGGATATTTCACCGACGACAATGAGTGGATGAAATTGCTTTGATGCTCCTCGAGTTTTTATTTATTTTTTTTTTTATTTTTTCAGCAAGGGGATGAAAAATGAAATGCACCTGAATTTGTTTTTTTTTTTTTTTGTGTCAAGAGGGCTAGAGTCTAGAGAGACGAACGACTCGTTGGGCGGATAGTAAAAACTGCACCAACAAAAATATGAGAGATTGTGTGCGGATTATGTTAGTACTTATACCATCCTGAACAAGCACAACTGTAGTGGCTGGGTACTCGTAAATTATTTGATCAGGATTTTCATAGGGGAGTTTATTTGGAAGCGTTTTAAAATGAATTGGGTACGTGTATGTGAGCGAATTTATTGTAGATATTGTCATCTTACAATTGACTTGCAGGAGTTCAATATATAGAAACATACCAAATCAAAAAGTTGATAATATAGAAAGCAATTTATTTGGCCATTTGATGTGCAGGTAAAAGAGCAACAGTACCATGTACGCCGTCTCACAATTCAAACCCAATCATCTTGGGAAATCGAAAATAGTTTTATAGGAGACTGTTGGAAATGCTGCTGCACTTATAGTGGTCCGGTTTGCAAGCTTAAGAATTTTGCGCATTCGGAATAAATATATTTGTGACCTGAACTCTTCGACAATTTTAAAACCAATTATTTACATCATATTTTAAAATTGTTTAAAAAAAAACTTGCGTTTTCCATTTATGTCAAATATATATTTTTCCCAAAAGTGCATAATAAAATTAATGTAGCTGTTGCCCCACGAGTCCACCCGCGACTACAGACAGCTAAGCCATTATTTAAAGTCCACTTCTTATCATCCAAGCTATTCTTTGTGATAAATCACGGCTTACGTCTGGGTATATTAAGCATTTGTTTCTTTTTTGTGGCTAAAACTAAGCACGTTGAAATTTCCTTGAAATCGAGCCGCATTTATAGGTAGAAATTATTGAAATGCGTTGGATAAAAATTTAGAGTTGTAAACTGAGACAGAATATGCTAAAGTTTAAAACAACGACTTTAACAAAAAAAAAGTTAAAAAACAATAAGCCGGAAATATACGGATATATTTGCCTGTCCATTTAGGAAGAAACTTAAATTTAATTGAGCAGCAATTCATGGCTCACGGCAGTTGACTTTTACTTAGATTTTTGTTTTTAAGGTTAAACACTTTGACAGCGGATACTTCAAATTGACAAATTGTCATACAAATCTTCAGTAATGCCAAATGCAGAACATTTTGATGAATGCGTTATTTGTATGGTGAAATATACCACCAAAGTCTTTGCGTTTTTATGTAAGATTGCATGTAGCACATTTTATTTATACTTATATGCAATTTAAAGTTTAAATATGCTAGATTTAGCATAAAAAATGCTAAAATGGCACCACTGTTGGCAATGCTCTAGGCCGATCGTTTATGTTTTGAAACACAACTGAGCGCAAGCTGTCATATATGAGTAAGCAAGTACATCTCGTGAACAGTCCTGCTGCATTTGGATTCACTGCGGAACTTGCGATTTTCATTTTGACAGCAAGAATCCAGTGTGGGCAGTATGGATGTGATGAGAATTTTTTGATTTTTATTTTTAAATTTAATTTTGGCTTAATTCAAGTTAAAACTTACACTTAGGCTTAAAGTAAAAACTAAAAACTATGACTGATGGATTAGGATAATAGTGAAGAAGATCGAGTTTCAGGATGGCAGTGCTACAGGTTAAATCGAAACCTGAAAGGTTATAGAATTAACCTTTCGCAGCATACAGAGATTGGTTCATTGGAATCTCGGGGGTATGTTTTAAATAAAATTGAGTTGAGAGAAGACGATAAATGGAAAGTAAATGAAAATAATGTCAAGGGTGTTCATGTTCAGGTTTGGAGAATTCTTTAGATGCCCATTTAACAAAGCCGAGTTGGCTTTAGGAATTATTTCGTCACTATGCGACCGAAAATTTAGCTCTCTGTGGTCCCATATGCGCCAAGGTCACGTAGAGATTGGACGTGAGAGATTGGTTACCCGTGCAGAAGGTAAAGTCGGCGAGGGGACTTTTTGCGCTTGCGTTATAGGGTAATGGATTGACATTTGGTAATACAAATCTTCTTCTTCTTCTTGTCTTGTCCTGGTCTTGTAATATATAAAAATAAGTGGCATTTTTCGTTGTCACTTTATAACTCAAGAACGGGCTCACCTATCCAAACCAAATTTTCAGGGTTTGTTCGGACTATTTAGTAGATGGTTTATGTGAAGTTTGCACAAAATCGGTCGAGTGGTTCTTCATTTATCACATTTTTTTGTAACAAATGAATTCAATAAATGGCGGGTCATTTTGTTAATGGAGATTTTTTAGACGGGGAATTGTGCTGTCAAATTAAAAGTAGAATACTTTAAAAGAAGAGTACTTTAATGAGTTGGGAATAGAGTTCGGTATCCGTTGATAGTGAACGAGTCGAAGCGAAGAAATTTCTTCGGCAGTGTGATTTGAGTCTAAAAATAGCGTGTACTTTTCTCAGTTTTTTGTGCGCTGTCGGTGTTTCATGTAGTTAGCAGGCTTTATTTGAATTAAATTGTCAAACGGATTTACACAAACGGTAAGTTTTGAATTGTTGAAGTGATTACATGTATGTGTGTTTCTTTATTTGAAAAAAAAAAACATATTGGTGTGCATACGGGTATTTTATTATTTTGTAATCGATTATTTTATTGACATTTTTTTTATACATTGACAACGTATGCAGTTATATAGGTACAGGGTGAAATTTTGGTGGTTGTTTTCCTGCAAAAAATTGTAATTTAGTAGTCCTAGTAATACCTACTCCTTTTGTATGAAAAGTTGAATTTTTATTTTTACGCGAAACTGAATCGGTATCTTACGGGAAAACAACCACCAATATTTCATCCCGTATATTTCCAGCACACATGTATAAATACTGATACACCACTATTAATGTAGCAATTTGTTTTTAATTTCATTTATTCTTTTTTATATGAAGGATAAATGGCACGAGCCAGACGAGCAAATATAGGTCGGCGAACGCGTAATACAAATTATGTGACATCACAAAGACGATCACAGACTGCAGATGAACGCACACAAGCTAATGCATCGCAGCGTGAACGTAATGCACGAAATAGATCTGCTGACCCTGTGCCTGTACTGAATCTTCCACGGCGATCACGAATACGTCGTGCTACTTTGACTGAAACGATGTGTGCTGCTTTTAATTATAACAGTCAGATTGATTATAGTACGCACGGATGCATTGGAATGATGGAGGTAATATGTCCACATTGTGATGCGGCAAAATTTTCAGGTGAAACGCCCGGCATGTGTTGTGCTAATGGCAAAGTTAGATTGCCAGCATTAGAAATTCCACCCGAACCATTATATTCATTAATATTTGGGACATCTCAAACATCGAAGCATTTTTTGAGTCATATTCAACAATACAATTCGGATTTTCAAATGACTTCTTTTGGTGCTACTAAAATTATTAGAGATAATTTCATGCCGACGTTTAAGGTAAATACTTCCACTGGATTGTCCCATGTTTATATCAATCTTAATCATAAAGTATTCGTTAGTTTTAAAAATTGCATACATGTTACAGATTCAGGGCCAGATTTATCATCAAATTGGTTCGTTATTGCCGTACCCCGACGCTGATCATAAATTTTTGCAAATCTATTTTATTGGTGATGAAAATCGTGAATTGGATCAACGTTGTGCAATAATAATACAAGACGAAAAATTGTTCGTGAGCTACAATGGTTTTTCCATCAGCATAACGCATTAGTTCAATTGTTTAAAATTGCTATCGATCGTATGCCATCTGATAATCACAAAAGGAGAAGTTTGTTTGATACCGCGTATCCCTATGATTCCAACTGATATGCCATTCGAGTTCAAACGATTACAATATCCTGTTCGTTTATCATTTGCGATGTCCATCAACAAGGCCCAAGGGCAAACACTTCACGTTTGTGGTGTGAATTTGGAAGAATCATGTTTTTCACATGGCCAACTTTATGTTGCCTGTTCCAGAGTCGGTACCCCCCCAGCCGTTTGTTTATTCACACTCAAAATGGAAAAACAAAAAATATTGTTTATCCAAATGTTTTGGATAACGTTTTTAAATAGCTAGCAATTAAGTAATATATATTTTTTAAAAATGAATCGATGTTCTAACTGATTTTTGTATTATTTCACTTCATACGTAGCGAAGCACGTGCCGGGCCGCTGGTACTAAGATAAAAATAACTCGATAAATTATTTGGAGTTGAGTTGAGCACTAGTTTTAGAAATATTCAATGCAAACAAAAACAATAGTGCGGCAAAATAAACTCAGCTTTAACTGTTTTTGACACTTTTCAAGAGTTTTACCCACTTCAGAAGTAGGTGGAGAAAAAAGTATGCTATAGACATACTTACTAGTACAGATTCAAAAAACAAAAAAAGTAGAACAGGCAGCAATACTACTCATGAAACACAAAAACTTGTACTTTTCTGTTAAACTCAGACTCACTAAACAGGTCAAATGAAAATCTTCAAAATAATCTTCTCAAAAAATATACATATATTCAAACTATTTTCTGTTTTGGCGAAATTTGTTAATGCTCTGCGTCAAACGAGCGACTTTCAGAAAATCGTTCTGGAAAGAAAAGGTGCAAATTGAAGATGTCATCTGCCGCGTCTTATTGGACCCCATAAATATAGTTTGCTCTGGAACGGTTTTCTGTATTAATCAAAATCAATTTCAAAAAAACCAACAATGGTACAGGGTGGCGCAAAATGAATCGTCCAATTTTTTTGAATTACCTTTTTACTAAATAAAAAAAAAATGATTTTGAGTGAAGGAAATCCTTGTTTAGACCTTTACAATTTCCTGTTAAGTGCAAAATATGATATCCGTCAAGTGGCTACCGCCAGTGTTGATACACATTTGTGCACGTTCGCATTTTCCATGACTTTCAGCAAAATTTCCGTTGATAACTGTTCGTATTCTTGTCGAATATTGTTATAAAGAAATGTAAATGGCATTGAATACTATTCTTGTAAAATAAATATAAAATGTCAATCCCATTTTCTTTAGTTGAAAATATTTATTGTACAATTATACTAGTATACCAGCTCTGAATGGTTTATATCTAAACTAGTAAAAATAAATAAAAAACAAATTGCGATTGTCTGAGGATTGTTGGCATAAACCCATAAACTTCAAGTAGCCGCAAAGAAAGAAATCTGGGATGGTTAAATCGGGCGATCTTGCTGGCCTTGCCAAATCGCCAAAACGGGAGATTACGCGACCAGGAAACGCCACCTTCACAATAGCCATTAATTATTCCACGCTCTTGCGGAGTATAGCGCTAGATTCCTGGTCTGTTTTATACTGCAGCTGCTTAGTTCGCAAATGTCAAATATGATTGACGTACGACGCCATTTGCAAAAATTATAACATCTTCCGATAGGGTGATTAACTTTGCGTCACCTTGTATGTCGAATTTGAATGTTAAAAATATATTTTCCGGGATTTGAAACCTGACACTCCTCGTTTATAAGTTCACCTTTCACCATACTGAGGTTTCAGAAATGATAAAACAGTTCAATCTCACACCAAAATAAACTCCTATATATAGCTAAGCCCACTGAACATTTTTTCTTTTCTTTTCAAAAGATCAGAAATTTGTAACCGATAAAAATGAGGCTGTAATCAATAAAGACTGTTCAACAGTGTAACGCACACCAATACCGAAATTGGTAACATTTTATTACCATCATTGTATATGAAAGTCTGTATATATCGGAGCAGTTGAACTTTATTGGCACTTAAAATGATTTAATATACGTATACCTACAGAAGAGGGTCTCCATTTACCACATTTTTACCGCGTCGAAGTAGGAGTAAACCAATTATTGTTTCTTTGAATGGCTACCTCAAATTTATTTTTCTGTTATTAAACAAATTAATGTCTTTCCATCCATCTGCCCTTTCGCGTAAAAAAACTCAGACCAATTTGCATTTGTAAATACCCCGCCGAGCATTGGCAAGGGTCACTCGTGGAATTCCCTCTGTTCATCAATCTGAGCTTGGGTCCGTGATAGTCCCATTGCGGATTTAGATTGAAATCCACGCCAGAACGTCTCATTATTTCTATCATCCCCGCCTAAAGATGTCCCTGAGGGTAGAGTTCTCATCTCACCGCATTTCGTTCTATTCTTTAATTTATCCCAAAATAAAAGCACTAATTTCCACAGATTTTCCTCTCGAACGTTTTCCTTATGCAAATTTTCCCGGATTCTCTGCTGCGTCTTTCTTCGCAGCAAACCATTAAAAGGTATATATTTAGTATACCTATGGATGTCTCTGCGTTTTAGTTCCCTTGAAACTGCCCTCACTCAATACTGCGCGCAGTGTTGTTATCATGACTGGATTTGTCGTTCAGCTTTACAGGCTTGGGCTTCACAACCTACCCGAGGGGTGGATCCGGATCTTCTTCGTTCTTCGGCTTGTGACAAAACTCGCACAGTAATAACAGGAACTAGGTGCGATAAGAGAAGGAATTATTTTAAATAATAGAAAACAAATGGCGAGATGGACGCAGATAAAGTTTATGTTGTCTCTTTTGGGGTAGATTACGGAATTACGGAGGTCAAAATTGCTATGATAGGGGTGGGGGGCTGGTAGCCATTGAAATTGGTGTGGTTCTGTGTGTAAGGACGAAGACTGTTGGTATTCATAGCACTGCAGATGTTGTAAGCTTAGCAGTTAGTTTTTTTTTTTTTTTCAAATAAACAAAATGCCAGACGATTTTGTATGCAAATTTATTACTAACAGAAATTTCAATTCCGCTTGGCATGAACGAATTTTTTGCATCCTCAATGCTGTGAAGATCTTAGGTGTCAGCCGTATAGCCGAGTGCGGTGCGGAAAAAGTACCTAAAGGTTTGTTCGGCTGCGGACAGTGTGGGAGTGTGTGTTGCATTCATTACTTCGAGTAAAAGATTATCGCAAATTTATTTACTTACGGGGTTGGCTTTACAATTAGGAACTTTAGATGTCAAAAGTTTTAGATTAATTTTTGGTTTATGGAAATTTTGCACACTGATTTGCAATTTTCAATTTATTACTATTACCCGGCTGACAGTTGTACCTAATTAAATTATTTTCTCATTTGTAGACCGACAAAGCTTACGCGAATGTCATTATTTCATCTGACGACGACGAGATTAAGAAAATGCATTCTATCTCTATATATAAAAAACAAAGTGGCAAAAATTGTATGTTTCCCTCTATAGCCCGTAATTTTCAACCAATTTAGTTGATTTTTTTTGAAAATGTCGGTAATACGGTGATCAATTGATAGGCCAACAAAATTGAAAAAAAAAATAAAAAAACAAAAATGTAAAAAAGCAAAAAAAGAAAGCACTTAATTTCTATCAGTTTCACAACAAAAAGCTCTTTTTTACATTTCACACTACGGTTATATTGTTTCTGGAAATTTGAAAAATAACAAAAAAGCTCCGAGCTTTCTTCGCTACACTTTTTACTTATAAATATAAGCGTTTTTTTGGTGAATGTCTTACGAAAATTGTTATCTGCTGAGGCGACGGAAGTGAATACTCTCAAATCTTAACTCATAAAATTGGAATTGAACCTGAGACTGTGAAACTTATAGGGTGGGTCTTACACAGACACTAGACTACTGAATCAATTGATTAAATTAAATCTGAAAGCAAAATGCAAACAAAAACTCTAAAAAGAGAAAACGGTGGATTGGATTGCGTTATGAAATCTTTTTAATCGAATGGATACATATCTTCTGCGCTGTATCAACATTTTTATGTATATTAAATATAAAGATACAATCCAATTTTAACACAACCCAATTAAACATCCTTTTATCCACATATCACTCCCTTTTTTGTGTTATACCGTACGTGCATCCGTGAAATTGATATTTATCATAAAATTTTTCCTATAGCTTTCTGGAATGTGGTTAGATACAACATACATACGTGATTTTTAACTTGCTCGATTACCTAGTAAAAGAAAGATATTGTATTCGTACAAAATTGCGAACTGAAGATGCTAATCAATTCTGACATTACGATGATAGAGGAACTCAAAAAAGTGTGTCGCAAAATTCTGTCCGCCTGTCCGTCGTCGGTATGCTCCTGAGGACCAGAGACAATACTGAGACCACCAACTACGGCCGATTTCCCGTTACTTAGCCTACAAGCTATATTTTTATGGAGTGTTCACGTTTGGTGCGCTAGTATTCTTACATAGAAAATCGTATTGACAAATGTCACGAAACTTCAAAAATTCTGCTCACCAACACACTCCCAGGAGATATGAGACACTTCCGCTGTGGGCAAAGTTGCTGGCAGAGTTCATAGAATTTTATCCGTTTAATTTGAAATTGTTCGTTACGTGTGGATAATATTTTTTTTTAGGAATAAGTGCACATTTGTTCATGAAAAATTAACAATGTAGATTGGTTGAGGGAAAATAAAAATATTTTGAGCAAATTTTCTTTATTATTTAGAAAAAAATTACACACGAAATCAAAGTTAATGATATCCAAAAGCGGGAAATACACAACCATGTTTGTCCCAATATGTTTCTAGTATATAGAACATCAACTTTAGATAGTTTTACTAACCAAACAAATCAAATTATTCGCCTTTTAACAATTTATAATAACTAACCAATGGCATTCATTTATGTAAAAATGTGGTATTCCCGAACTCTTTCACATTTCCCTACGGCTGCCGAGGTTGGCAGCATTTATTTTTGCATTTTTTGTATGTTTTTGCATGTCACACGGATTCTTTTTTGACATAACACCGATAGGAATACAAAATGGCGAATTTGAAAAAAAATTGAGGGGCCCAGCGGCAAGAGGATTGTGAGTTGGGGGTCTCAGTATGGTTTGTCTATGCTGAGGACTACATCCTTAGCGGTTGCCTCGACTTGGTGGGTTTTTTTGGCAACGTAACCTCAATATTAATGGTAGATTCTATATAAAATGTGCTTACCAGTTTGATAACGGTTCATACGATTGTCACAAAAACTCATTCCTTGGGTAATATGGTAATTTTTACCTTAATAGCAAACTCTGTTTTTCAAAAAAACGGTCTTCTTTAGATCACCAGAAAACGGCACGCATACTTAGAGTAAAACTTTTTTTTAAATTATTGCGTCTTTTATTTTCTATTCGAATCACTGAAAACGCTGATTTATTTTTAATTCAAATTTATCAAGTGATCACAAAGATGAAAATGATTTTGTTTTTATATAAGAAATCTGTATTAAATAAGCTACTCGACTCACCGAAGCAAAATGTGTATAGGTAGTTGTAAATAATTGAAATTTTAACGCATAGCAAAGAAGACGGGGTTCCGCTAGTATTATATCTAATCTACATCTGAATATATGCAAACTAGCATCAACTCAGATAACAAAATATTTTGATGGTAGGTAGAGTGTTCTTGCTGGGTAAAATTTCCTCTACGAGTGTGCTGATGGTCGCTTTTTATGAAAGCCAGATATCAGAAGATCCAGAACTTAATTGGAAGCAGTGTGTCTCTTGTCCACGATCCTTGTAATGGCGAGGGACGTGGGAATGCAAGTAGCATTGAAGCAGCGCCTCTTTTTTAGTCTCAAAACCCTTGGCCCGCACGTTTTAAAAATTATCAAAACGGCCCATTTTTTAGTTTAGAAAGATTTTATTTTTATTGAACATGAACAGAAAAGAATGCAAAAATATGAAAAAGAGTGGTTCGTAATGAATACACTTGTTTTTTTTATAGATAAATGTCTTTGCTGCTGTGTTTTTTTTTCTTTGCTATATTAGTATTTTTTGTGCGCCCCCTTTGCTTGGCTCGGGCACCGATTTATTCGGCTTTCGAAGGATGAAAAATGACACTATCAAATGACAAATGTCAACACTATTTGTTGGTCCTTTGTAATGGCGGATGTGCTCTCGACAACTCGGTTTCCGGAGATTACACTCGATACAGTCCTCACCATCACCACTGAGACAATGATCAAGAAATAGTCAATTCAAACGTAGATATCCATTACTTTTGATCCTTAAAGTTAAAACATCCAGCTGAACCTGCGTACGTGCCGCACTCCCGTATTATTCTTACATTATTCTTACCTCCACCGACGACGTTTAAGGATTTAATCAGATTTTACAACTGAGAAAAGAAGCACACATCCCGAGTAGCTTTCCCTTCCGGCAATTGCAAATAAATTGCTTGGAATTCAAATCCCTTACTGATTTATTGACACCAATTCATCTCCTTTGTTGGCAACAACAGCATAGCATAAAACCAACCATTCGAAGGGCGTAAATCCAGTAGAAAACAAAGATTTGCCAACACAATGAAACTTCTTACACACAATCAAACTGCCACCGCAACGCCCATCAAAAGATAATGTGCATATGAGAAGAAAGGCGAAAGGAATACTATTCCCTAGGGGAATAGCCCATTACCAAGGGGAAGAAAAAAAAACTCAATACCTTTACCTTATTCCTCTCATTGACGGCCCGCGGAAACAATGTAAGCTCTTTGATTCTATCGTACTATTTCAACATTTCTGACTAACGAATGTAAATATCAACACCACCGTCGCGTCGTCGTCCCCACCACCGCAAGCAAGCCCGAGCCTTGGCGCGTAAACACGACTACGGCGTGTTATGCTTCGGCACGTTTAAGATTATTGAAACAAATAAAGCACTTGGTATTTTGAGATCACACTTTCGCAAGTTTCGATTCCTAAAAAGTTCACAAATTCCTGTGTGTGGGGGATGGTTTTTCTGTAAATAAAGTATCCTATCCATCGACACCTTCCCGTTCCAATACCCCAAATGTAAACAGTCCGCCATTTGCGCCAGGCTCGGGTGCAAAGAATTTGGCTACAGAACGTGTCTTTTCACATCATTGGAATCTTACTTTTTGAAATTGAATAGCAATCGACCAGGGATATCAGTTGGAGTGTAGAGTGTCTCAAGAACATGCCATTGGTATGTACAGTGTACACCACCTTGGTTGCGCGGCGGGTGGAGTAAGGTGAATTGTTTTTCAGCGGCGGCTTAGAGTGCTTTTGAAACGTCCATACTCAACTCCTTTGTTTCTTGTTTCTACGTGCGGAATTGTTATTGGCGGTAGGGTGGGTAAATTATTTCCCAGGTTTGAGTCGCATCCTTTGGCGGAGGCGTTGATGAAGTGGCCAGGTACAGCGAACTGCTAGAAGAAGTTCACCATTTTGAAAGTTTAGGGCCGCACTGAAAAGTATACTGAACAAAGCAAGGACAGGTAGCTCATTAGGCACGTGCACAGCCTACGAATGCAGAATCCACCTGGCCATCTATAAGTAATGAGAAAAAAGCCTATCACGATTAAGTGCCTCCACGGGATAGTTACCGTACCGACAGAAAGAAAGGCTGATAGTTTAACTGTGCCTCTTTCGAAAGTGTCGTGCTGTGGTTCACCTACGTGAGTCAGGGCGACAAAGTGCAGTGTTCTGTACATGGTACAGAAAGAATTCTCCTTTGATTGAAAAAAAAAACTCTCGTACGACACGTCAACGACGTGATGCAAAACTGATCCATATACACGTGCACATGTAGGCTAAACAAAAGCGGATTTCGGAAGCCTGTATAGTCGCTGACGAGAGACCCATAAACGCAAATTACAATGCCTCTACAACACTTTTGAGTTTAGCTCTTGTCGTCGCCGTTCTTTTTATCGGCAATTTTCCAGCCTTATGAATCTTTGAACACTTTTTAGCACTTTAGTTCTATGGATCTGTTAATGGGTTTGCAGTATCCTTCTAAGTATATCGCTTTCCTCCTCAAAGCTTCCCAATTCATCCACCCCGCCTGGGACGGAAAACACACACCAATGTACGTTCACGTTCACAAAGGAGAAATGATTCTCTTGAAATCGCCTATTTTATACCATTCGCACAGCGCTGAGTGCGAATGGGTATTTTAGGTTCCTATAAATAACATGGGCTTCCGTTGGTGCGCACTCTTAAAAGCGTACTAATTTAACCGGGATAATTGGGGGCTGTGTGGATGGATTTGAAACGGATCTACCCTCCATCGCTGGCGACCGTTTGAGTTGTTTTCTTCAAATGCCGTAAAGTTTATTTATTTCTGTTCAAATTAATTTGTACTGTTACACTCGGTGAGGAAGTAAGACACGTCTAAAAATATGATGGCCCGGCTTGCAATTTTGAAGAAGGCCATTTCAAGGCGGCGGATGATACTATGATGCAGGATAGATATTCGTGAATATGGTTTCGGGGAACCCTAAAAATACGTAGGTGCCTATGAATTTAAGTAAAAGCCATGTTAAGTGGACAAAACTGATACATGGTGTCCGTCTGTCAGATTTTATAGACCCCTCGAATTATTGGCCAAGTAAAATAAAGGAAAACAATGCAGTCGAATTGAAATAAATAAAAGCAAACAGAACTTTTGTGTTGGCATTGGAACAGCGTTGATAGGGCAGAGTGCTAATAGACTTCTTATGAAATTCCCCATACGTTGTGAGACGAAATTTCCGTCTTCCCTCGGTACTTTTACAAAAAAAAATACCTGGAACTATCTAATATTTTACTGATTTGATTTGCAGCTCTCGGTACTAAAAAAGTATACATATTTGGCGCAACAGGTCCGTAAGACCATAGGCGTAGCTTTTCACAACCATTCGTTTTGGTGTGAGAGAAAGGATCTACAATTTTATGCCGAGTTCTAATGGCAAAGCTCTTTCATGCTGTCGGATGTTTGTCCCATACGTTCGCGAGAGGTGGCGCAGTGGAAATAAAGCCTTCAGATGTAATTTGTGTTTTCCAAGGACCGAATGTGGGGCTCCTCGCTTAGTAGTCCAACACACTAACCACTGCGCCTACTCTTGGTTCTTTTACGGGTACGTATAAAAATTAAGCTCTACGGCTCTTATGGCAGAAAGGTGTAATATCAGACTTTCCCTCATTTTTAGGTGACTGAAGGCTTTGCAAGCCATAAGCCGAGGAATGCACCAACAATTTTATATCAGTTACGGTAGTCCTGGAAATAACAAGTCCACATGTTGGAAAACTTGAAAAACAGCAAGTACATCTCACTTCCTGGAAAATGGCAGTCCTCCTTTCGGTAGTCGTGGAAAACCAAAAGTCCTTCTATTTAAAAGTCAGCGAATTCAACCAGACTGTCGGAAGGTATACGAGTACTCTCGTCAAATGTATACACATTAATACGAAGATTTCTTAGATATAGGGTAGGGCGAGGAGGTTCTGACACCATAACAGATATTGTCAAAAATTAGGTACATCCGTTTACATACAAAACTATATATATGTAAATTTAAGTTTATTAAGGTTTAGTCTATTATAAAAACAACTAAATTATTAACCATCTCAGAGTTTTTGATGAATTTCTAAATAAGGAAAAAGTGACAAAACCTCCTAGTTTGTAGGAGGTTCCGACTTTTAGGAAGGATGTTTCAACATACTATAGGAGGTTACGTCAATCAAAAAATTTTCAAGACTAAAATTAAAAAAAAAAACAGATACCTAAGCTTTTATGGTGCATTTTATTTAATAAAAACAGTAATAAACAAAAAAAAAATAAGGACTTCAGTCTTTTTTTAATTAAAATAAATAAACTTAAATAAAATTTAGTTGCAATTCATTTTAGGTTTTTTTAAATCAGTATTTAACTTTTTATCATTAAAATAGCAGTTAATGAAAAATTATAATAAATTACCGCACATCAAAATTACCAAAATTAAGATCAAAACAAATTTTATTTTTGGCCTGGATGTTCCCGGCAGGTTTTTTGGGTCTCTCAATTTAGCCACCAAGTCGAAACCTCCTTCAATGCATGCATTATATTTACGCTTTAAAAAAGATTATTATTTTATACTTACGTAAAAGGGCCTCAATTAATAAAAACACTATTAATCTGTTTGTTTAATTTTTGTATTGTCACTTTCAAAAACTTAAAACAAAAAAAGTTATAGCTTAAGAATTCACTGAAAAAATGTTCCAAATGTTACCACAAATCAAAACACGACTGAACTTGTTACGCGCTAATCAAAAACTGAACTCAATAAGGGAAAAAGTAAAGGCACATTTAGGCTGTGGACATAAGAAATTATCATATCTGTCATATTTAAAGGAAGTGCAAAATTTGAGTTTGATGAAACCTCCTACATGTCGAAACCTCCTCGCCTTACCCTACTCCGCGATTCTAATATAGTTTTTTGAGCTCAGGCTAAGTTTTTCGCAATGGCGAACTTTTTAAGAAAAAACTACGTATAGTTCACAACCCGCAAATTTTTAAGCGTAAAGGTTTGAAGGAAAAGTCTGGCATCACTGAGGCTCACTGCATTTAAAATAAATTGCAGTTTCATGATAAGTTATATGTCTACTCGGTTAAGGTATTCCTGACGTTGCTTATGGATTTTCGAAAAATCTTTGTGAAATTCAAATTATTTTCTTGGTGGATCAATAAAATTAACTTGTGTTGTTCCTTCTTATCGACGTTCTTATTTCTTCTTCTTCAGTTATTTTTACTTAACTTGCGTACAGCAGGAGCGGTGGGTGCTTCATTCCGGCCAAAACATCTTTTTTTACGCTACACAGCACTCACTTTGGAAATAAATTTTCAATATTTTCCAACTTCGAGCGGGAAACAGCTGTCCCTATCAGTGTCAAAATAACCTATGATTTAAAAAGAAGCCACTAGATGGCCCGCCTTTTATTAATCATCTAAGGTGGGAAACAAAATGTACCCAAAAAAAAAATGCAATTTATGTACACCTAAAAGAATGCAGTTGTACAGGGTGTCCGCCGGGTAGGTATACTACTTTGTTTGTTTATAATTTTTGAGTAAATGAAAGAGAATGGATCTTATGTATATTGATACATTTTTTATTTAATGACGGCAATTATGTATGGAATACAATATCAGGTAAATGTCCGCCTCTCTTAGTCTCACATAAATGCGAGCCCTTTTGACCACATTTTTCATTACCTTCTCACACATTTCACGCGGTATTTCATTGATTTCATCACGAATATTTTGTTTGAGTTGCTGAAGCGTTTCTGGTTTGTTTGCATAAACCTTGCTTTTCAGATATCCCCACAAAAAGAAGTCCGGAGCAGTCGAATCAGGCGACAGTGGAGGCCAATCAGCATCACCATTTCTTGAAATAACTTGTTGTGGAAAGAGGTCTCGCAGTAATTCCATTGTAATCCTGGCTGTATGGGATATGGCACCGTCTTGTTGATACCACATGTTAATCAAGCCCAAAGCATGAAGTTGTGGCGTTAAAAAGTTTTCAATCATTCACAGTTACCGTTATGCCGTTTCATTTTCGAAGAAGTAAGGTCCAATGATTCCTCCTGACCAAATTGCACACCAGACTGTAACTTTTAGTGGATGCAAAGGTGACTGATGAATAATTTGAGGGTTTTCCATTGCCCAGAACCGACTAATGTGTTCTCCCAAAAATTTCACGTAACTTTGACATCGTCACAGTAATCGATGATTGATTTTGATAAAATGTTTTAACGATTAAAACACGTTGGTTTATCGAATAATTATCCATAATAAATATGCCACGTGTCTACTTCACGACTGCCAGATATGAACTGTCAAGACTAATGTTTACCAAAATGGCGGCAAAACAAAGTAGTATACCTTCCCGGCGGACACCCTGTATAATTTTTTTTAAATTCAGGCGGATATACCTGTTGACCAGCCACTTTCGTTTCAAAGAGCTTACATTTATCCATAAATATGATGTCGCTGCCAAAAATTGTGGTACCTTTTTTTGTATTGCATAATCATAAAACGGAGGGTCGATTTTTGACCACAAGCGAGACTAGTTACAATAGATATAAACGAATGGTGCAAATATGGACAGCTATAATTTTGGACATGAGCATAATTATGCCGAAAATCCCAGTACTTTCTGGCCCAGAACTTTCCGGAACTTACCATCTATACACACCAAAATTAGGGCAACATTCCGCGATACTTTAAAGAGCTTCTAACGAGTTATCAGAACATTTTGTTTACCGTTTTTAAAGCTGTATTCTAAATGGAAATCAATAACAAAAGTATAAAATAGGATTTTTAACTTTTGGTATGACTTTTGGCATTTTACGCCACAGGGCAGCAATTCAAATGTCACCTTCAGGTGGCAGACAAATTAATTTGTCTGGCCTTCCTGGTGATACCAAAACAGCGAAACAGATTTTTATTTGTCCCTTCAAAGCTCAAACTCAATTACGAGCGCAACAACAAACTGTGCTCATTAATGAGGGGGCGGATACACCCAGTCAATTTTAACTCCACAATTATTATTTTTCAGCTTTAACCGAACGTGATGATCAAATTCCATTGATTAGTTTAACAGCTCTTTAACATCACGGTGTATATCCCTGGGAGTGGCTGTTAACCACACACTCTGAGGTCTAAACCTTTTAAGCTCCCACTAAGTGTTACTAGTTTTTCTTTCAACCAAAACGCCACAGAGCGTTGCAGAAAAAGGTGTGAATATTTTAAGTTTCCCAGCAGGATGTAGCGATGTAGCAGAAACCATCAAAATTGCTATAAGGATATTCCTAAAAGAACGAAAAGTCTTTAATCGAAGGGGTTTCCATCCACTGATGTATTGTTGTATTTGTATTCTGTATATTGTGCGCGAGTACTTGTAATGTAATGAAAGGAAATTATTTCAATACTCCAAGCACGTTGTGGCAAATACTCGTACATCACTACGACGACACATAAAACAACTCAGAATAAATAAAATACACGACCAATGTATAGTGGCGTTTTCATTTTCAGTTTGGTCAGGTTTCAGGAACCAATCCAACAAAACGGAAACCCACTCTAATTCGGAATTCATGGCTCCATTTGCATTTTTGATTACAAGAACGAAAATCAAACATAGAAAACTTTTCGGATGGCCTCCAAAAAACATCCACAAAAAAAATGTTGAAAGTAAAACAACACTCCTTCGCTCCCTCTGCACCGCTTACGCTGTCATCTCCGATGGTATTACATTTAAGTTTGCCAAAGTTGCTTTGGAAACCTTTTCGGATTAAGAATCCAATTCGACCGCGCCATCCTTGGAAATCCCTAAAAATACGTATTCCTAAAGTTTCAAAGATAAAGTGGGGTGAAAATGTGCTATTCCTCTACTTTGGCAAGGGTCAAACGCACAATCGCATAGAATGGCCCTTTCGCGCCTATCCGGATGTAAATTTAGATTTGTTTACGAAGGAGGCGGCGGCTCGCTCCGAATAGTATGAGGAGAAATAAAAATAAAATCATTGAAAGGAGGTGAGTCCCGTACCCAATGGAAGACAGATAACAATTGATTATTCTTTTGCACGTACCGGATTTGAAAGGTCGGATTTTTCTCTAATTCCTATGTGAGTGCTCACAAACATGAACAGAGCACGTCGAAAGCTGCATTGAATGCGAAGATTTCAGCCCGGATGGATTCGGTAATAGATAACCTTCTGCTTTGTGTATGACCTACATGTATTGGCTTGCAAAGACCCCAAATACAAGCTACGAAATCTGTCCTCGTTTCGTTTAGCAAATACTCTGGCAATACAACTATTTTCACACAAGATGATTGATAACAGCCTTCAACACGAAGGGAGAATCTACCAAGCAATGACCTACTATGAAGTTGGCAAATTTCCCTCTCAGCTCAATCGGATGATTTATGTCTGTCCTTTCACACTTGTACTGCTGCCATTAGTTGCACGAAGCAGTGTGAAAGTGTGTGAAGGAATTTAGGCACTTGCTTCTTTTTACGTGTCGTCCTTTCAAAACTGGTACATTTATTATCTCGGACTTCTTTTGATGTCGGCTCTGGTGAAATATTGCAAATTGATTCGTTTGTTGATTAAGATGAGCGGTTAGTTTACATCCTTTTTTTTTTGGATTTATATACATTATCCTATAAACAAATTTCTTTTAATTTTCGAGGTGTAAGCAAGAAAATAACAAAAATTTAGGACCTTTTACCATCTTGATACCTTCTACGTTGGATACCTAATGAAATTAGGTTCAATAACTGGCTAGCAAACAATTAATTGGATCAGTAAAAAACGTGCTTTAAATTATTTATAGCTTGACAAATGTTTCGTTGTCTCAAGGAAAGTGCATTTATTACTTGCCTTTAACTAACTCCAAAGCTTTTCTCTTTTTTAATGAATACTTTTACATGTTAATCAGCAGAAAACAATGCTGATGCTATTTCCCTTCATATTTTGTACTTCTATAATAAATTTAGCCAACGAAAGCTTATTGCAATTATGATATGAACACTGTGCGAAAACAACTTTTAACTGGAACGAAAAAGTTAGAAGCAAGACTGTTTTTCGGGAAATTTTAGAGAATATTAAACTTTGTTAAAAAATTGATGTATATGCACTAGGACGCAAATATTTTGAACTTTCTGTCTGTCTGATTTGGTTTAAACTTCGGATTTGAAGTTCGCTGCCGTATTTGTTCGAAAACGGCCTTAACGACTGCAACTACAATTGATATTTGAGCTTAAGTAGGTGAGGTTAACATGACTGCTTACTCAGTTTTTCGCTAAAAAAATCGAATAACGGTACTTTTGAAATTTGGACATAATATCTCGAAAACTTTCCAATTCTTCCTATTATATTACCATATTACCGATCATTTCTAACTCAAAACTATCGAAAAATAGATTTTTGAAAAAAAATTTCTTTAGTTTCCCTGAAAACGGCAATAACGATTTTGACCAAAATGCAAACTTAGAGTAAAATTAATGTTCTCAAAATTCTTGCGTACTTAATTTTCAATTGAAAGCACCGAAAACGATAGTTTTAGAAACTTTTCATGTCTCGAAAACCCTATTTTCGATCTGGTTAGAACTTTAAGAACCAAGTAATGCTTACATCCTGAACAATATCGTATACTCAGTTTTCAGCTGAATAGTTCAGAGAAAGTATTATTTATTTTTAAAATATTTGTTACTATTTTGCGGGCATAATTTTATGAAAACCACTATAACGATTTTAATCAAAATGCTAATATAAGCATTCTAAATGAGATCTCATACTTAGTTCTTCTCAAAAAATTCGAATAAATCAGTTTTTTAGCTATTTCTCAAAAATTGCTACGCAAATCTAGATCTGTATTCACATATCTACTATACTTTTGTTATAATCTCAATTCCCCACTTCCAATAAAAATGCAATAACAGCTACGCAAATCTTTTTTTTTAGCAAATATAACCCACTTATTCTTTTTTCAACCATATTGAATACGCACCTTAAAATAATTCCAACCATTTGGGTCACAATCAGAAACTCCCACTTCATTTGCACACCCACACACGTCCATCGAAAAATTAGTTTTAAAACTGCTAATGCAAACTCAAAAACAAATCTCTGAATTCTTACATATAAATCTATGTAAGGATATCGGTCTATCACGAATGCTGCTTAAACCATCGTTACTAATATATTCCAGTCCAAAATAAAAATATGCCCTAAAATATCAGAAAACAGAAACTCCTAACGTTTGTCATGGTAGTCAAAAATCTTGGAAAGTGTAAGAGCTTATAAAACAGTACAGTCGAACTCTCCAACTACAACTTGCGACAATTGCCTGTTACTCAGCGCTACAACATAAAAAGCTCACACTCTTATTAGATATATACTGCCATATAAGATGAAAAATCCATAAATAAATTTTATTTAACACTAGGTATTCGTATATTTTATGAACCGTTTCTAGATTTTGACCTACCTACCTAATAAAATAAGAAAACAACCAACCAAACATTTGATGAACGAGAAAGTTTCGTTCGACCCAGTCGTGAACTTTTTTTTTTTTTGATTTTCTGAATGGTGCCATTCAGCGTTGCCACTAAAATCTTTAGCAAATGTAGTACGTTAGCCAACCAAATGTAGCATTTTCAAACAAAATGTAGTACCTGTTTTTTTTTTTTTTTCTATTAACAAACAAAATAAACAATTCCAGAACGCAGTTAATGATGCTGTTTTTATTTGTTATGTTTTTAGAACAGTCGGACACACTTGGAGTTTTTTTTGCACTATTGTAATTGAATAAGAGTTCATGTCTAACAAGCAAAGTCATATTGCAAACAAATGACTTCTGACCTATATTCGACCAACGAAAATTGGTTTTCCCATTCCTTGCAATATCTTTGTGTGCGAGCTGAAGATTTGCACTTACTTTAGAGTGATGCCAAGTTTTTAAATATATTTATTTAATTATAAAAGCAAAAGGGGTAAAATTCGAAATGTTGCTCGCAAAAACTTTAGGTTTACGATGTAGTATGTAGTACGGCATTAAAAAATCCAGCAATATGTGGCATAGTACTACATAATGTAGTACAAGTGGTAACGCTCTGCCATATTAGTTCTAAAATTCTCACTATTTTATCAGTAATAGTCTTACGAGGCAGCGTTGCCGTTTGGCCACTTTATGAGCCTCAAGAACCATGGCCCTGAATTTAAAAAAAAAAAAAAAATCAAATGCCCCTATTCCAGTTTAAGTAAGTACGAAGCGTAATAAGTTCCGTTTTATTAAATTGAAATTTAATCGAAAATAATTACAAACCACTCTCACTGAAATGAGAAAACTCTTACAAAGGCTACGCATTCTTTCTTTTGTTTTATTCTATTTCGTTCATACGGAATCGGCAGGACAAATTGTGTAGCATATTCATATGCAGTGTACATACCTATTCACCTTTCTGTTTCATTTTTGTCGTGTAGATTACTAATTACTAATTAAGAACTCTGCTGCTTCGTTCATTTTCATGGTTTGTGACAAAGCAATACATGCGGGAATGAGGCAGTTCACCTATCATTTGGCCCATATTGAAAAAAAAAGATTCTTAAAAGACGCCGCAAGACAAAAAAGTGTAACCAACATTAACAAAATGATCAGACACTCTTTTTCCGATAAATGTATTAACTTGGTACTTGGTTAACTAAGGTTTAATTAAGTGACCTTGCTTTCAAATAAAATGTTTGTCAAGGTTAAACTTGATGCTCCTCGCACTCAGTACCCCAGCAAACTAATCGAGCCACTGCGCCACAAGTGAACGAGAAATTGGAAAAAAAAATCGTCCACGTTTTTAATCAAATTCGATGACCAAATTCCAATCCCATAAAGTACTCTACACGCCGTTTAAAATATTGAGCGCACTCAAGACCTCTAAAATAATCAAAGAGACTGGAAGCAAGTCCTGCAATAAGGCATTCACACGCAGTGAGCTATGATTTCATGACACCGGGCAGTTCCATTAATGCAAAGGCGGTATACCGAATCAATTTGAAATATATTTTGCGATTGCCTCAGAAATAAAATTTGGAATTCCAACCAGAATTAATGCGGTACTAAGGCAATATTTAGCCTTCCATACCCTGGTATTGAAGTTGAAGGTATAATCTGCCAGTTGAAAAACAAACGGACCATTTTGTTCAAATATATAAATATTTGATAACGTCCAAATATATTAACATCACTTGAGTTTGAATTCGGCTACAAAGCATAACTCCTCTCCCATCTGCTTACGAAATGGCCAAAGCAATCCGATTAAAAAGTGATGGGGTAAAATAAATGAATCTGTTAAGCAGACCACGTCTTTGGAAGTTGACGGGCTTTGAAAATACGATGGCGGACAAATTAAAAATATGTCTCTTTTATATAGGTAAGTCTATGCATTTCAAATAAGGATCCGCATTTAAAGTCAACAGCAGTTACGTTCAAAGTCAGCGAATTGTGCCGATGATGTTGGCACGGTGTAAAAATGTTTTATAGCAAGTGCTTAAATGCGAGCATTTTACACCGCTTGGAAGGCAGGTCCTCAACTGTACTCAAACCTGAAAAAGGCCTGTGCAAAAGGTTCCCCTTTTATTTATAATTAGATTGGACATCGACTAAAGGAAAAGTGTGAATACCCGAAATATTTATCCACACAGACAGATCGTCAGTTTGCAACCGATGAAATTAATCTTCATGGTTGGATCCACTCGACCTTTTGACACCGAAAATACGAGAGTGCTTACCTCTTTTCCAGATGAATCCTTAACGCTCCAGTAATTAAGCCCTTCGTGCCCCAGTGCCGGTTTGATTGCGCTATGTACACCAGCTCAATTGCACAGCGCAACGCGTCCTCACCGCTCGCCACCCGTTTACTTTTTCCTGTAGTCGTCTGCCCCCACACTAGGTAACCGCATTTTTGTCATTAAAAAGTTACACGACCACTCCAGAATGCTGTTCGCTGAATATGTATACAGCGCTCACTAAGCCATATGTGCATACTGTGAATCGTATTATTATCCCGACGGCAATCCTATCTTTCGCTTCTTTTTTTTTTGTCTTATTTTGCTCGTTCCAATGATGAGTGGGACTAAGTTAGGAGCACAAGTATAGAACTGCAAGAAAAGAGGCACAGAAAATACGTCGAATTAATAGAGAATCCTTTGCAAGTTGAGGACACTAAAATAGGTAATATCCAGGGTAGGTACCTAAGTTTTTCTTTTATTTTTTATTTATTTAAGTGCATCAGTGTGTCTTGGAACCCGGTCCCCCTGTGAAAGTTTGTGCTCTGCCATACATAGCTTGCACCACATCCAGAATGTGGACAGTTATAGTAAGTCTCACGGTTCACATAGGGTGGAGCGGTTCAGAGTTTTCGTTCTGTGTCGGGTTAGTTGACTGAGTAAATAACTACTTGCCCCGACAATGAATTTGACAAAGGATTCTGCTTTTGTTAACCCTTGCAGCGTAGCCTAGGTGCACGGTTGTGCAGAGATAGCTCGATGTCGTCGTGTAGACGCAACTCCAACTGTATTCTCAAAACAGTATTTTTGCACGGGGTGGCGCAACAAATATTTAAATCTTTTTCCCACCTCGACTACTCGGATGCCAATTCTTATTTTATTTATTGTGGCATCTCCCTTTTTGCTGCTCTTCCACTTTCCATTTTGGTCGTAGGAAAACACAGAATGAAAAGGAGACAAAATTCAAAGCATTTCCCTTAATTAAGATTTTTTTTTTGTAGGAAACAGCATGTTACTAGAACACGAAGAAGGGGATACCCGGGCTTCTATCTACAAAACCGCCATCTACCTGAAGTCTTCCGGTTGCCAAGCTGAAACATTTATTAAACTTTCAAAAAAAAAAAAAAAACAGTGGAGTGGGAAACAGGAAGCAGCCCTACGGGAGTAGGTATTTCCCTTGGTGAAATTGTGTCGTTATCTGCGCAAGGTTCATCCAATATTGTGCCTAATAAAAAGGAGACAGAATAAGACCGTGGGATTAATAAAGAAAAATTTTCGTTAAGCAGCAATGTATAGTCTGAGTTTTTTATTTGTCGAATGTTTTTTTCCGAGTTTAATTAGATATAGCATTTGTTAAGGCCACGTCAAGAATTTTAAAAATAAAAAGAAATATAACTATCGTAGTTTATTCCCGCGAAGCCAAAATAAGCGTGACGTTAAATACAGTCAAAATCGGTTATAACGACATCGAAATATCGGTTATTGCGAACTTATCCTGAAGTTTCACAATTTGAACTAGCCGACAATCGCTTCTAACGATATCGGCTATAACGAATTGTAGCTTATTACGAACAGTTTCAAATGAAATATTTAAGAACCTTTCGCTTATAACGAACAGTACAAAAAAAGTTGAGTATAGGCTTTGCAAATTTCGTGCATTTTGCTGTTTTTTTTATGCGAATTTCGCATTCTGTTTTTTAGAGGAACTGGAATAGTCTATTCTTATATCAAAGAAAGTTGAAGGTGATAATAAATGGTAATAATTTCAATAAATGAAATGAAAGATTTACTAAAATAAAAAAAAAGTTGTCCACTTCAGAACAACAAATGGAAAATCGGTTGTAACGAAACACCGGCTATATAACGAACAAATTCTCCAGCTCCACCGAGTTCGTTATAATCGATTATGACTGTATAGGTATATTGAATTTTATTTAAAAATTGGAGATTTTCACTGAGGAAAGTTCGACTTTAACCTACATGTACGCTGCTGAAGTGACATGAAATCTTCTGCTTTAGAAAAAAACACATGTTGACTAGTTGTCAGTTGTCATGAACATTATATAGTACCCTAGGTAAAAGTTACAAGAAACAAAACTATTTGCGTTTTTGTATGTGTGAAATACTGTTCGATTAAGTAAATGAGTAGGTTTCAATAAAGTCATTATAAGATAAATCGAAAATTCTGCTGCTGTTGTACACTCTCATGACCTATTTTAAGAATTGAACTACTTTGCATTCATTTATTTTTTTCTACGAATTATTATTCTCGCACATTTTTACGTTATTATTAATTTTTCACAAAATCTTTTCCAAATCACTATGCCACAGAATATATCTGTGGCCACAAACCATAACCGCTAAAGTCGACTTTAGACGAAGTTTTTGATGCCATTATATTCAGCGTACTCTAATCTATTTTATAATTTTTTGTCAGCTTTATATCTTTAAAAAAGTGACTAAAGTCAATAGAGTCACTTGGAATTTCACGCGTTTGTCAAAAACTGTGAACTGCTCTCCTGAAAAATGAGTTAAACAGACTTTAGCGGTTTTTCCTTGTGACCATGGTATATCAAGATTTCGTGAGAAAATTAAGTCGCGGACAGTAAAATATGAACGGCAAAAATTTTGGAGATTTCCAAATATAAGTAGATAAGATATCCACTTTAGGATAATTTTGTACTGGACAGAAAGTGGAGCAGCAATTTTTAGTTTATGATTTTGTTGCGAGACATTTACATACAATTTTTTTCATTTCGCAGCAGCTAAGAATGTTGCTGCTTAGTACTGCTTCCATTTAATCTTGCTGTGCCTCTAGATATACTTTTCCCGTATCAATGATCTGCTGGGGACAATATTTAGAAGAGTTTTTGATCTGTAAACATCTTAGCTCTTATAATGCGCAATATTAGAACACAATCATATTTACTGTCCATCAGGCTAGAATTTATTTTTTTTTATTTTTGAAAATTTGTCTACAATTCTATGCATTGTTTTGTTGAAATTACCTAATATATTCTTTATTTTGACTGATCTGTTTCTTGAATAAGATGCGTAGTCTTCTTTAAATTGGTGAACTTGTCTTGGGTTTATCGCTTAGTTTTTGTTCAATCTCACAAATATTTTGCCATTCTACAAATTGTTTTCTTTTTTTAATTTATAATAGGTAGATTCTTAAATTTGCTGCATTATTTTCTTCAAGTGAACAATTCATACAATTCACCAACTCATGGACTTATTCGTATTTAATTTTTTTTATTTTGATTAAACTTAACCAGCCCTTTAATTAATATAAATATATTTTTAAATACCTTCAAACAGAAATATTATGTCTACCATTCGATTTATTAAATTACTTTAATTTGGAAACATGATTTGAATGTTTAAATTTGAATAATTCTGTTTTAATGTACCTACCTACATAAAATGTCTCCACTTATAGAGTCCGCACGGGGCTCCCAAATTTGCTAACACTTATACGGAATGAGACGTCACCTGGTCAAAGGGCTTGAGATCTGAAAGGTTACGGCTCTGATTTCAAAACATTATTTATTTACCTGCGACAGTAAGCAGGCTACATAGCTCTACAGGTAAAGCCCTGTATGATATCGATCGATCCTAAGATCGATTTGGTAAACAATATACACAGTAAAGTTCTGTTGCACAACTCCTGAGTATTATGGCTGAATCCCATCGGTTCTCGTTGCCTTTTTAAAATATTTTTTTTTTAAGAGACGCGAAATATTTGCGGACGAAGTTATATATCCATCGTCGAAGATTGCATCGTCAGTGTAGACGGCAGGTACAAATTGTGCGGAATCGCGTCGATTTTTTCAGCCTTTTCTTTAGTTGTTGCCGCTACACGGTTAAAAATATGGGGCTGTTTTTTAATACATTCGCAATATTACACGTCTATGCAATACAAGAAAAATTGGTTTTCAATATTTCCAATTTATAACACTTTTTCTGTAGTACATTTATATTCAAATTTAATATTTTTTCATTAAAATGTTCATTTTAATAAGCATTTTCTGAACTTTAATCTCTTAAGATTAAAATCCAGTATTTTTGTTCTACAATCTATGTCGGTCTATATTAAAGTAATATTTCAATCAAGAACTTGTTAGAATTAAGTTTTAGATGACCTGAAATATTGATATATGAAAATTGTTTTAATACAGAATGTGAACCAAAGTGATTAGATTTAAATATATCGGTATTACTTTTGAACCCAAATATATTATTTTGTCGCTTGGTTAAGAATTTAGCGTTTTGATTTGGATAAAGTTTTTAAAATGTTTTAATAATACGAACAATTGAAAGTCATGCTGAAAACGTGGTTATATTGATATCCAATGATAATATTCTTCTTACAACTAAGGAAATTTAATTTCGAATTATTATTGTAAGAGGTTATAATATTTGCTTTTTTCTTAAGTTGTGAATGTTCCTAGTGGGCAATCTAAAGATTCGAGTTCATTGCATCAGAAATATAGCTATTACATTCCAAAAAGTAAGTAATTTACTGAATAATTTATGGGATAATTAGGGCACACATGAGTTCTCCTTCAATTAAATTTCTAGAAAATGTAACCTTCTAAAGATAGCACAGCGGCAGTCCTATAGAGACTGTTTTAAAAGGGGATAAAATACCACAATAAAAATGAGTATTAAAATAAAATATTTTCGGTGTTGAAATATATCCCATATATATTTAAATCAAATCTAAAGAAATATTAAAATATAAGAATATTGTATTATATTTTAATATTCCATGGGTTTTTTTTTTAAAAACCAAAGAAGTATTGAATTTGAGGTGAAAGTATTGTTATATTTGATTGCAAATGTATTAAGATTCTTTAATTTTTAAATATAAATAAGGGTTTGATTTAAATACTTTTGCATTGAAACCCATCTTCCTCAATATTAAAATTTTATATTTCAGACATATTTTGTAATAGCAGACATTATTTAAAATTAAAAAATCTTGTTGTCCTATATACAACCCTAAAAATATTAAATTTAACGCCAGGATTTTTAACCGTGCAGCGATATACGACTTTTTTCCATGAAAGTGTAAAGGAGGAGCAACTGCTACTACTGCTTATTGGCTTTGTCATAGACCAGACTACGCGCGAACCATAATAGGAGAATAAGTTTTTAAGTAACTTTTTCGCTATAAATAATCTGGTTTCATGTATATTTGAGACTAAACTAACTCGTTGCCCCTTCTCGTTTGTTCTAAAGGGTTTTTCAACAGGGACGCTACAAAAGTAGAGCGACAGGGACAGCAAACGACGCCGAATTTCTTGCCGCTCTTCGGACATTTCTCTTCAGTAAGGTTTGCCATTTCATGATGGAAAGATATACGAGCCAACAATGAGTCGCAATTATTAAAATTTACTACCGAAATTCGGAGTCAGTGGCCTCAACGTTAAGAGCGCTACGTCCAATTTATGGTCGTCATAATCGTCCTAGCAGATCAACAATTGAGCGTCTAGTGGAAAAAAACAGTACAGAATGTTCTCGTGCCAGTGAGATAAAGAAGTGCCCGTAGTGTCGAGAATATTTCTGCCGCTGAGGCTTCAGTTGAAGAAAGCCCAAATGTGTCTCTCACACGTCGTTCTCAAGCGTTGGGCATCTCTGTGACGTCATTGTGGCGAATTTTGCGAAAAGATCTTTGCCTACATCCTTACAAGATTAAATTGACGCAAGAACTGAAGCCGCTTGGCCACCAGAAGCGTCGTATGTTCGTGAATTGGGCTGAGCAACAACTTGAAAATGACTCGGATTTTCATCGAAAAATCATCTTCAGCGATGAGGCTCATTTCTGGCTGAATGGCTTCGTCAATAATCAAAATATGCGGTATTGGTCAGGCAGCAATCCACCGTAAAAAATTACGGTTTGGTGTGGTTTATGGGCCGGCGGCGTCATTGGGCCGTACTTCTTCCGTGATGATCAAGACCGGCACGTTTCTGTGAATGGGAATCGCTACCGTTCAATGATAACCGAATATTTTTGGCCTCAATTGGATGATATGGACTTGGAGGACATGTGGTTCCAACAGGACCGCGCCACCAGCCACACAGCGAATGTCACAATCAATTTATTGGTAACCAAGTTTGGAGAACGTGTTATCTCACGAAATGGTCCAGTCGCTTGGCCGCCTCGGTCGTGCGATTTGACGCCGTTAGACTATTTCCTGTGGGGCTACTACAAGCCAGCGACGATTGATGAACTTCGTACGAATATCGAACGTGAAATTGCAGCAGTATCGGCCGATTTATGCTTGAAAACCGTCGAAAATTGGGTTCAGCGTCTGGACTTCTGCAAGCGTGCCCGTGGTGGCCATGCAAAAGAAATCGAGTTCCGTACATAATGGCATCGAACGTACTTTCACAGGAATAAAGAATTTCATTGATATCCAAAACCGTTTTTGTTTTATTTAAAAAACTTTTGTAGCGCTCTTATTGAAAAACCCTTTATTAGTATTTATATGGTTGCTATTAACAAAGCTTCACAAGCGTTTACTAGGAGTATTTGTCTTAAAATAAGATGTAAAGAAACTTATTTAAAATATCAAATTGTTTCTGAAATTTCCGATAGGCCTTTTTTATCCTATTATTTAAATTCATGATTCCAAACGGGTTTATAACCCTTGACAGACTTCACTTTAGGTAAAGATCATAAGGCACCATCTCATATTATTTTCTTTTACTATCTAGATGTGCTTTAGAGAACAGGAAAACGATCGAATCGAGAAAAGGGATGTAGTTAGTAAACGGCACAGCGAAAATATTTATGATTTATGTTGCCTCTTGGTTAAAACAGGGATGTAAAGCTTTTTCAATATATTGGTGTAGGTACTTAGTTTTGTCGCACTTCAGCCCCGATTGCTGCAGAGCTGTCATTATACCCTCCACCAGGAAGGTATATTTACTTTGTCATTACATTTGTAACGCCAAGAAGGAGTCACCGGAGACCTCATAAAGTATACATATTCTGAATCAGGATCACATTCTGAATCGATTTAGCCATGTCCGTCTGTCTGTTGAAAGCACGATCGCGCCCAAAGGAATTGACATAGGCGAATGAAATTTGGTGAAAGGACTTATTCTTATCGTCGTAAGGTTGGTATTAAAAATGGGCTATGTTGGTCAAGTATTTCTGGTACTTCTCCAAAGACGATTAAGCCACTTTCTGCAATAGAAGCACTTTCTAGAAATTTCCCTTGAACAGGTAACAACAGGTAGAATTGTAATTAGATTGTTGTACCTATACCTGTTCAATGTAATCTCGAAGCCCCTACCACTTGCGCCACAGCTGAGCTTCAATTTACCCAAACTGGCACAACAGGATAATATGAGACTCTCGTTCCTTCTCAAAACCATTCGTTTGTGTGAGAGTTTCCTTATTTTTAAGACGCACAAAATCGACCTTCATTTAAATACCGAAAGACTGAATTAAGTGTTATCAGAGCAGTTCTTAGTCTTGGATATTTGTCAGACGTTCGCGGGAGGTGGCGGTACCTACTGTATTATGGCAATAAGAAACAAACCAACTCAAAGCCAGTTCCGAATTTTTGTTTCACATCTCTTTATTGTGGACGAGATTTAAACACAATTTTTCCTTATTAAGGTATTATGTATAGAAGGTAAAATACAAGTTTGGGGTTATTTCATTTCCCCTTTAGCAAAGCGAAAATAACTTTTGTATATTCGAATTGCTAGCTCTTACATATGTCTTCTAACGTTTTCACTATAACTATACCTCAATTTTTTACAAAGAAAATTTAAAAACCTAGAGCTACATTATATGAACACATTGTATACAACGAAACCATCTTATAATAAATTTAAAGCGTTTATGTCTCGATATATATTTCAACATTATTATCTCAGCCTATGTTCATTGAAGACAAACCACTTAAAAAAATATGTACACGAAAGGAGGACATTTTTTACATCAACTATAAGTACAGACAAGATTATCTACTTACATACAAGTTGATACATCGTTGAAAATAGCAGATAACTTATCAGTGGCGACTTCCGACCCAACAGTTCAATGGCTTGTATTGTCTTTATAAGTTTCCTTCAACTACCTATCATCAAATAAACCTCAGTGCATGTCTTCTATTCATGTCAAGCATTTATTAATAGACACATAATCTATATTGGGAACATAAACCGTGTGAGGGTCATCTCGTATGCGATCAATACATAGAACTGTGTCGAGTGGTAGGGTAGGCAAATGTCCCTTTTAAATAAATATACAAGTAGCATGTCAATAATTTCAGAATTTATGGCAAAAAAAATGTTGTGTAGCTATATGGCAGTAACAGGAACGGTAAATGGACGTCTTACTGCTCTAAATATATATAGGTAGGTATGAATAGTCTTTAATATACGCTACGCTATTAATATTTATGAATTTATGATATTTATATAAGGGGTTGTAAACTAGCTCAAAGGAATTCCATCAAAGCGTATGCGGAAAGGAATAAATATTAGATACATCGAGCTCTTTTGGTATTTAAACGGGGCCTACGACATCATTTTGGTTAAAATACATCGAGCGGATGAGCAAAAGCAGGGCATTTGAATATATCCACTCCATTAAGTTGGATATGTAAGGGTTTTGGGCAAATGATAATTTGTTTTCTTTTAGACATTCCTACGAATCGACTTAGACTATCTACACATAGTAAGCACATATTTAATTCGAAGACATTAAAGCTAAAAATCGGCAGTAGAACTTTTAGAGAAATTATGTAACATTGGGAAAACCCGTTGTAAAGGTTATGCGACATCCATCATACGGGGATTCGAGCGAGAGCAGATCCAGCATTTATTTGGATAGAAGTAGTCCAGTATTAGTTCAGCGATAAGGTCACCGCAACTCATCCAAGGCCAAGTAACAGCCCATTAGAAACTGAATATCAATTGAATTTGAGCTCCGCGCACTGAGTCCGTGAAATAATATGAAAAGCTGTGAGTTTTGTCACTGTCGACCTATGGGATTGGAATTGGACTGAAAGTTTCAGATAGGAAATTATTTATAGGAAATGGAAGAAAAGTCGCAGACGGAATGGAGTACAGTTTCCGACAGCTTGCCATAAACGCATTTTCGACAAAAGACTCAAACCGCGATACTAATAATCATTTTAAGTTTCCGGGCTAAATTTTTCTAACTCACATGACGAAATTTTCCATATACAAAAACGCACATTGTGACTTAAAAAAAAAGTTAAGTGTGATTAAAGACTGCTTAATTCCTATGATTTATCTGGGAGGGTCCAAGAATGATGACTTCTGCGAAGAGCAAATGACTTATCCTTACGTCTCTCAATCTGAAGTGTTCTTCGAGTTGTAACATCCAGGGAAGCAAAACGGACTTCTGACAAAGTTCGACGCCTTCGGAGAAAGGTATTAGCCGGTTACTCGACAATTTGTATAAACCTATTGAATGGCTTTTAGAAGAAACCCGTCAATTCCATACTCCTGCAGTCGACCACAGTTTTACAAACGCGTTTCAAAAACCTTGGCAAAGACGTTTCTGGGAATGATTCTGGGAACTTTAAAGCGATATACTCCTAAAATTGAAGCAATCCTTTTTAACAGCTTTCCCAAAACGAAGCACAATCATCCAATTGTACGAATAGCCACGTGTTTAGCTTCATTTCCAGTCCAGACCATCTTAATAAGACTTGAAAGCCATATAGCTCTGTCCGCACTTTGGGCCTAAGCATATCTAACCGGATTTCATCCAAACTGGGTTGCTCTAGAGTGGGACTATTTTGCGAAATTAACATTTTTGAAGCAATTTCCTTTTTTGGCGTATTGTGGAAGCCAAAATCTATAAGAACCGTTATATTTCTAGGTAATTTTTCCAAAATGCCCTTTTCTGCGGCTTTTAAGGGCTTTCGGTAAAATACATTTTTCAACAAATTAAAATTAAGATTTAAATTAAAAAAAAAAACAGTTTTTGATGACATTTTAGAAAGATGTCTTCTTTAAGGATTTCAATGACTTTTTATATCTATAAGATTTCATTGACCTCTTTACCAAACTTCCTTAACCCTAAAAGCCTAATGTTCGTCGATTCGACGGCGTCGCATCGCATTCGTAATCTTACTCAGTCACCAATGCACTCATGTGAATGACGGTTGTGTCCGGCAGGTGAAACCAGTATTTTTATTTTCTTAATCGCACAAATTCGTCGTTTCGGACTCTTGCAGATCTTTTGCATAATATTTTATTATAATTTTAAAATTACCAAAGAAGAAATGTTTTTTTTTTTTGTCTTTTTTTTAAGAAGTTTTTGAGAACATGTTAATTTTGGACTTAAAAATGTTGTGCTTACTTTAAAGACTCACTCTTTAATAATAAAAACTAAAGTATTTATTTTTAGTAAAAATTTCATTTGGCAACAACTTTCTAATGTTTCAGAAAAAAAGTAGAACTATATGTAATTCCACAAAGCCTTAAAAAAAATTATTTCAGTATTGTTCGTCGAATTTTTAGCTTATTAGGGACAGCCAGTAACCTTGGTCTTCTAGGGCTTAGACCTACTGAACTTTCATGTTAATTCTCTTAGAAAAGTGTCACATTTCACATACCGTGTGCCTATAGTTCGGAATCACAGTCCATGCCCAAAACCATATCAGAAGTATTGACTTTAAAAATAAAAAATACAGTCAAGTCTAACCGGAACTGTAATGGAGATCAACATTCAGATTTGGGAAACATTATGGCATCGCATTAATTACGAAGCACAACTCATTGCCCTTAGATCGGTTTTCGGATTAAATTAAACAATACACGGCGCTCTTTGATCGCAGCGAGAACACTAGTTAGTCGTGATTATGGCGAACTGGCAAAACATAACAAAATTAAAATTTGCGAAGCGTTCCTTGTAACCGTTCCTGATGTGCGAACTCACTACCAATTAAAATTTATCTGCGTGATAGCGTTCAACTCGCGCCGGTCGTTGCTTGATATTTCACTTCAACTGTCGCCATTTTCGCTTTATTTTCCCACGAAAATGGGTTTTTATGCAAATTTTTAGAAGCACTTCATTCTCTGTGCACTACCGAGAAGGATGAAATGGCTTTATCTTAGTTTTTGCTCTACACAAAATAACGAACAGTACGCTAGAAGGGAATACGAAATTAGAACTGTTTGCAGCCTCAAACTACGTGTACCATATGAGTGCGCTATACGCTATACTCGTATACGTCAGGCTACCGTGTGAAAACTTAAAATGTTTCATTTCTTCCAAAAGTTGGCAATCCTTGCATGGCGCGAGAAAATTGCAACCATTATTCCTCTTTCTTCTTTTTTCTCAAAAGCGTTTTTTTTCCCCGTCTGGCTTTGTATGTTCTGTAATCAAAATGTATCCTTTAGCTCCGGCTTGGAGCGACGATTTAGTAGGGACGTATACAGATTGACGACACACACTGCACTGCCTACACATGTGTACATACCGCTATAACATGGTACTCGACGTGCGTCGGCACTCAAAGTACGTCCTAAGTCATTGTGAACTATTCTCTCGTTGAACCAACCTCAGAAACTGAAAGGAAGAGATGACGTAATTATATAGCCTTACGACAGGTGAAAACGGAATTGGAAAAGTTCCTGAAACTCGCAAATGACATCTTGTCACTTCGTATAGTCTTCAAAGTATTATTAAAGTTGGTGTCGCAATTACAAAATTGAAGAGATGTTTAGGGATTTAGCGATAGTTTAGCTAATCTATATTACCCCTGCCGGAACGTAGACAAGTTTGAAATTGGGTAGTTGGTGATGGGTCCCTTGTGGACCAACGGGGTATACTCTTCGAATCAGAGTGCATTCGGGACGTGTTAAGGTGAAATCACAGAAAAGTGCTGCAGTTCTGCATTTCTGCATTTTTGCATTTTTCTTTTACAACATATTGTACAACATATTAGGTCTGTTTCCTCATATAATAATAGGACTGTTTCCTAACGATAATGCATTCGAATACATTAGTCAAACTTCGATCCCTCACGCGAAAGTTGCGTAGAAGGGACCGAACTTTGACTAAATTTGACTAACGTGATCGAATGCATTATCGTTAGGAAACAGTCCTTTTATTATGTAATATATATTTTAGCGCCAAACATAATTTCTGGAGATCATGATGCATATCACGGAAAGGTAAAATAACTCACAGTGTGTGTATGCAGGACAGTTGCGATTTGCATTCGAGAGGAAAACCCACATACTGGCCGACCGATGTCCTTAAAAAACCTGATTCGAGTGATTTCTTTACAAAAAAGTTTAAGTTGAATAACGTTTCCGCTGACCATTCGTCGTTAATTTTTAGTCGAGGCACTAATGTAAAATGCAGTACTATCAATTCAATACCCAAACCGTCTGGGCAAAAAGTGATAAAGAGAAAGTGGACCTTTATCCCACCTATCTGAAAGAAAGCTTTTAAGCGCTTTATTACAATCACATTTAAAATAATAGTTGGATATGCTATACGCGCAGGTAAGAAATCCAGAAAATTAGGCCTAAAATTGTTAAAATTGTGGCAACCCGCCACTTGATTTTGGAAGTACTCCCGAAAATATTTTTAAGATCTTCAAACTAATCACAATATATTCTTAGGCAATGAAAATAAATAAGGCAAACCACCAAATGAATAAAAAAGTTGTTCACAAAAAAAAGAATTCGACTGACTGTAAAAAGAAACTAAGAAGATGTGAACAAGACCAAGTCTACCGAACTAATTGACAATCGGAGATTTGTTGCGGCACAATCACTAAATGCGAGAGGATTCCCCAGGACATCCTCCAGGAAAATCCACCTTTACTGCGTAGTGTGTATTACAACACAAGAAGCGCAGAGCTAACAAAAACACCTGACAGGTAGGTAGTCTAACCAACAAAAATATGTGTAGCCTCCGCCAAGTAGTTACCTATACTTGGAAGTGTCTTGTTTACATCTTTTTAGTTAATTCAGCTTTTATTTATATTATCTTCGCAGTCAGTCGGGTATTTGGATTTTTATTTTGTCTATGACACTCCGGGGAAGAATACGAATCTAAAAACACCCCACTCTTTAAAATCGGTCAAATCGTTTAGGCTACAGGAGGTCACGTCGAAAAGGATATACGTATACGCGCGAAGCACATTTCCCCTGCTTCTGTTCTGTGTCCAGTCGGATAAAAAAGTCTTATAGACCCATCTCGCTTCCTTCAATCATTTCAAAGTTTTTTGAATAGTAATCAGCCTCTCATAAATAAATAAATAAATAAATAAATAAATAGTTGGCGCCAGGGTTACCCTTGAGACACTTTAGTGTCAATTGGGCACCTTTTCGACCACTCGGACACAAGGACACCTCTTTTCTAAAATCATCAATTTTGGACACTATTTACAAATTTATTAACACTGGACGGACACTGTTTGAAATTAACGAACATTTTTTTCGAAAAATCATCTCAAAGCAACCCGTAGCTAATCAATCAAAATAAACATAACTATCTATATCTCTATCATTCATACTCTCCGTTGACACGATTTGTATGTTGTGTTTGAGTACAATGCAAAATTTTCTGAATCCGCACACACTATGACAGTTTCCAAACTCGAAGTTGTTCTGCATGGATACTAATTACTCCCACATCAGCTTGTTGGCTGGGGCTGGTGGTGTTTCTTCACTTGTGTCCATTCTTTTCATGTGTTACTTTCTGTACTGCGTTTGTTTTGCATCTCGACGTGTTTGAAGTTTTCTTTTGGTTTCGTAATAAAAATATAAATTAATAATGGACGGGTAACTATAAACTAATGTGGTGAACTAATAATACATTTATTATTAAGGATCAAAAATCAAGAATCAACTTCAAGAAATATATCTCACAGCAAATCTGGAAAATTTGGCGGAAAAATTATATGGGACACTTTTATTTACCGCTTGGACACCTTTTTGGACATACTTTGTAAAAATGTTCAGAGGTAACACTGGTTGGCGCAACAGGTCTGTAGGGACCCTAGGCCTAGCTTCTCACTACCATTCGTTTCGTGTGAGACGAATTCGAATTCGAATTTCATTTTTGGGACGAATGGATACAATTTTATGCCGGGTCGTAACGGCTAATTGAGAAGCTCTTTCATGACAGTTATACTCTCGTATGTTTGTCAGACGTTCGCGAGAGGTGGCGCACACAGGCAGATTTTCCAAAAAACATGGCCAAAACTAAACAAAAAAAAATTCTAATTTGTTGCTTTTTTTGCATGCCAAGTTGTTTACATATTACATGAGCATATTATCTGAATAATCCCGCTATTTTTTTTGCTACCGTTTCTTTAGTTGATGCTTCTGAAGTGTATGCATTTGTGAATCACGTGCAGTACCAAGTTTGGTGTTTGGTGAGTGGTTGATTTGCATTGTTTTTTTTTTAATTTTCTGTGAGAACTTATTAAAACAAATTATTATGGAATCTGTTGCTAGTGGTAAGTAGAATAGTTCTAATTCAAACTTTTTATGTAATTTTAAGTGCTATGTAGATTTAAAAGGTGTCCAAAATAAGTACTTTTGAGACAAACAAAAAAATCGTAGTTTTTTGTTTCATAAAGAAAAAGTTTTGTTTTCCGGTGGAGTCTGGCAATATTAAATAGCTTAAAATTTAGCCTAATATATGCTTATTAAGGAATCACCACAAAAAGTTGCGATATTTTTCGATGTTGCAAGATATCGTCAAGTAAAGCTTTTGAAATTATTGAAAATAAAGGGTTGCCTATATGATTTTTTTTTGCTTTTTTGCTACAGGCTCAAAATCAAGTTTTATTTTTCTGTCAAGAAATCAGCTTACTGAATTCTTGAGAAGTTGTCCATCTCATGAATTTAAAGAAAAAAATATTTTTTTGGCAGAAAAAGTAAGAAGTTTCACTAACATTGATGCATCAGAGGAAACAAAGAAAATGTTAACTAAGTTTAAAAATCCTATCCCTCTGAAGTTTTGCAGTTCCTAAAAGAACCAGAAATCGAGGAAACAAAGTTTGTTTCAGATTCACAACAAGAGCCTTAAAATTAGTGAAAATATTTTACTCTATTTATACATTATTAGCAATGAAACATTTTTTTAATTTTATTTCTTACTTATTCAAATAAAATTTAAAATTTTATTATTTTCATTACCTTTTATTATCTTTTTCTTATTTTTCATACAATTAAAATTCTTTATTTTTTCGTGATTTTTTTTGTAGTTTTTCTAATATGTATAATAAAATTGTACAAAGTTTACTAAAAAAATGTTTTTTGTTTACTACTATCTTTTTCTGATGAATTTTTACAATAATTAGCTACACACACACACTGACCCCTAAGCCACTGCGCCTCTTATAACCAATCATAAAAGAAAAACAACATTTTCAAACTAATCTAGGTATACCCTTAGAACAATTTAGTATTTTATATTTTGTTTTAAAACTGAAAGCCTTTGAAATGACTAAAAATTTAAGAGTTCCGTTAGATCTTCAAATTTTAGCTTTCTAGAACTTATATTCTTGTAAGGGGATTGCTTACAGAGCACCAACTGGTCATTAGTGGGATATATTTGCTGATTGGATGTGGGTATTCCCGTAGAACCCTTGTAATTTAAGATTGTTACTCCGTGTACGTTAATATTATACATTTTTTTGGCATGAGGTATACATATTTTTAATTTTCTCACTATACAGTGGACGTCGAGTATAACGAATGATATAATGCCTTTCACTTTATCGAGCCCGCTCGTTATATCTATCGATTTCTTATATTTTTTTGTTTGTCACTTTAAAAATGTGGGTAGGTACTTAAACGTTTTTATATAATATTAAATTTACCAGACGATGGCCCTGCTATTTAAATGCTTCCAATTAATATGTACGTTCGATATATCCGATAGCAAATCGTGGTCACCATTTACTATAAATAGAGATACTCATGTAAATCTGGAAAGTGTTCGCAAAATTATTTGTTATAATAGACATCCACTGTTACTTTGCAGATAATTGTTTTGGCATCACTGGTGTCTTAAGACTCATCACTCATTCACAATAAATATCTCTTATTGTAACAGTCATTTTCGTGTTTTTACTTTTGTTGATTATGCTAAATACATAGTTGCAAAAAAGGTTTGATTTTTAAAAGGGGTCTGCAGGTACCACTAATCTTAAATTTAACAATTCTAGAGACATTTTTTACAAATGCCGATTTCACAAGTTACAATAATTATTGTACCACAAAAGAAAGCTTCGTTCCTAAATATGTATAGTATATATGCAAGTTTTCCTTCGTTTTTTGCAAGTCGTTTGTTATACCAGTGATTCCGTGATTCCAGTTTTGTCTGTAGGGGTATAGAAAGTGGACGTCTTAGAACTTATAATTTCCCTATAGTCGTGGCTGTATTGACTTGTGCAGTAGTTTATTGTTAAATTGACCTGTGACCATTGCGTCTACAACATGCCGAAAAGTGACTGCGCGACTTCTTGCATAGCAAAGCTTCCTATTGACTAAACTGAATAACTATTTAATCTCGTCTTTTGTTTTTGAAAATTTTTATAACGATTAAGTGGTGGTTATCAAATCCAACTATACCGATCGCTATAGAACTGTATAATCCGGGATGCGAGATGATCATTTAAAAGAACACAAGTCCATAAAACAAAAGACACAGTCCTCCTAAAAAGTCATCGGCCTGAAGACAGTTTTCGAAATGGGCATTCCACATACAATATGGATAGAATAAGTACCTACCAACTATATTGCATATTGCCGACCCACATCATATATTATTCCAGCTCAAAGTGCCGTGTAATACGCTTTAAATCCCTTTCAATCATAGGGGATGCTTCGTAATCCGAATAGGTATGTACAATCATACCAAAATGTAGATTTACAAGTATGTTACATGCATAACCTTTCGACTTGCATATTTCAAATCTCTATTTGTCTGGCCTAAAAATCAAATGAGTCGGCTTATCGCGTACTTATGACTTATTTTACATCCCTCTCCACCCCAACTTCATGAGGAGAACATTATCCCTCTCGAACGACCTACAAATTCAGCAAACACACACATACAGTTTCAATTCAAGCGTAATAAAATCAAATTATTTGATGAACGAAAACAAAACACAATAAAAACACAGAATAAACGAGCGAAAGCTTCGTCCTTCCAGTCTGGTAATTTATTCGTGTTTACACCCCCGCGTTTTTGCTTTTCATCAAGCATGCAACCAGAACAGAAACCAAGAACAATCGAAATAGAACAGCAATTGGCCAAAAGGACAAACATTAAATTGGTTATAATAAAAAAGAGGGTAGCTTAAAAGGACCTTGGTGCTTGGTATCCTGACTTGCAGTTTAAATAATTCATTTTCAACAACATAAGAGATCTCTCATTATTCCTTACGTCATTCCACTTGCGAGTTTGACGTTTACAACATATGTATTCGATTGTACGTATCCAAAGATGAAATGTCGCTGCAGGTGAATCAGATGCTTGCTAGAGTATCCTTTGACAAAATCACAATCAACTTTTCGAGCTGAATATATATTTTCTCGATTTTTCACTTTACACACTACTGGCAGGGATGACTTTTTCCCACTAAACTCACATGACACAACCACGAACGCGCATCGATTTTGGTATAGAACGTTAAACTTAATTTCTTTTCTTAGCACCCCCCAATCATTTTTGGATATTATCTGCGAAGCGAAATCATTTTTTCTTCTCCTATCGAATATGTGTTTTAAATTTTATTAAATGAACTTATTTATATAACGTCGATTTATTTTCGAAAGATTTATCCGGCGAACGCGATGCGATGACTATTATCCGCGCGATAGTCCCGAACCGAGATTTTACTTTCCGAATACAACACACAACGGATATTGAAGTGAGTGATTGTTTTCTGTCAACCTTTTAGCAGAAGGACTCCCTTAACTTTGACAGGTTTGGTTGGATTTGGATTGTTTTATTGTTGTCCAAGCAATTTGGAAAGTGTAAACCAAATTCTTTTCAAGCGAAAATTCTGTCCGAACTACTTCACAGTTCACGGCCTTGTTTGAACTAAAAGAGAATACTCTTCCAGAATCGAGGTCCTGGGAATGAGCTTATCAACAGAAAGCTTCAAATGTTTCTTGCTGCTGCGCGGAATTTCACTGAACGATGAACTCAGCCATACGACATGTGGTATGTGGAATGGAAAGTGGAAAGCTTTGTTTTTCCATTCAGCTTATCCTGACAGCCTCCATGTTTTCTTTTTACTATATTCCTTCTTAAAAGTACCTATATATAATATATATGGTTTAAAAGCTCTCTAAATGTCACGTGGAAATTCCGAGTTCCGACGGTTAAACAAATACGTCCTTACAACAACAAGAAACACCCACCACCCCATTCAAGAGTATTCGTATATGTGTATACAGTATACAGATGTCGACTCGTAAAAGCCCTCTCGTAGGAATAAAACGGTTATCTACTCCAGTCGAGTGCTGCGAGGATTGGCATACTTTCTGGTGCAATCAAAATGAATAAAAAAAATATTGTGGATTTTTCAAGTTATGATTTTCATAGAGACGATAGTCGGCACAAGTTGAAAAGACTCTGTCATTGTGGAGGTGGCACTAGACTTGATTAGACGTCTGTGCAGTTAACTGGAGCACGATAAGGAACAAGGGAATAGTACACTTGCAGGAGATAAAATTGTAAGCTGGGACTTTCCTGTGTCAATGAGTAAAACTTTTTGTAAGGTGAATGCTGGGATCGCATAATTTCTGGAGATAAAGGTTGTCCCCATGGATGCCTTTGTTAATAAAGCTGCACTGGATTCACTTTAAATGGGCCAAACGATCTAACAACTTGCAGCTTTCATAAAGGGTATTCCAGGTACAGGTGTGAGTAGCAAGGTGGTGGCGAAACTCATCATAGAGGCCGACGAATTTTATGTCGGCTGAGGACTTCATTACACACTGTCACGACACTGTCCTTGTCGACTTATTTTTCATAATTTTCAGTCCCTCCCGAGAGGGGGCAGTAAAACAGTTCGTCGTCTGAGTTGAAAGTTGGCTTTCTTTTCATATTTATGAGAGACCAGGTTAAATAGTTTTTTTTAAGACGAAATTCCCTTGACTCCTCTCTAATGAACATCTAAGCTGAGCGCAATTGGTACATGCTCTAAACTGGCAAAACCCAAAAACAGCATTTCATGTTTTTTTATCCACGCCGCGCTCCATCTAGGTATGTACTATCGCTGAAACTGAAATCTTAACATCCACATAAAAACGCTAAGCAACGTAAAAATTTCAAAGGAAGTAAAATATCCAGGTAGGTATTATACACTGAATGACAAATATGGAACTACCACGTAGGAAGTAGCATTAAAAGGGCCACGCAGATTTTTTGGAAAAGATAATGGCTTCTCCTTCAAAAAATAACGCGTCGTGCATGCCGAATATTACTTGCATTTTGGGTTACAAAAAGCCTACGACCCTGATTTTGTGCACACAAAATCTGCTCAGTGTTCAATTTACGTAAAAATAATTTTCTTATTTTTTAATTTGCAGGAGCCTTTTGTTCTCTTTTGTAATTGATTGTCATTTACGAATGAGAATAAAAAGCTAGATCGCTTAAAGTTTACCTATTTGAAGTGGGAAATGACAGTCAAACTTCAACTTAAAAAGTACTTTATATATACAAAAAAAATGTAGCGAGCATTGGCATCACTGGGGCCTTGCGCTTTTTAGCCTTAAAAGAACCACTAAAAATTAAAAAGATATGAACAAGACGCATTTAAGTACCTATACCTAACTTATTGACAATCGGAGACTATATACCCACACACTCTAACAAATATATGTATGAGTATTGAGTACCCTCCGACGGCCAAATAGTTAGTTATAGGTACTTAAACGTGTCTTGTTCATATGTTCTTTAATCCTTTTTTTTTACAGTCAGTCGGGTTTTTTGGTTTTTTAAATTAACCTTTTTTTTATTTTTATCTTTTTAGCCTACGGCACTCCGGGGAAGAATACGAACATTATGACACCTCACTCTTCAAAATCGCAGTCAAGCCGTTTAGGCTACAGGGACTCCCGTAGGAACGTACATAGGATACGCGCGAAACACATTACCCTCCGTGTGTCCAGTCGGGTAAAAAAGGGAAAAAATCAAAAATCTCTGTGAAAAGTTAATTGTTTGAAAGTACAATTAAACATATTTTCATTAAGTACGACAAAATTTAATAGAATGAAATGTTCATACATACGAAAGAAAACAGACCATTGAATTGGCTGCGTAAGCGTTTTGTGTAATATATGAATGCATATCACTTTTTATATGATTCAGGTTACTGATCCTTGTAAAGGGTGATTTTTTAGCTGGTTTGGTTTTGGCAACACTGGTTTTGACCGCTGACGTGTGTTTAGTACCTTGTGTCACTGTCAAACAGCTTCAGTTTGGTTTGCAATTTAACCATGGATCGTCTTACAAATGAACAACGCTTGCAAATTATTGAATTTTACTATCAAAATTCGTGCTCGGTTCGAAATGTTCTTTTTCGCTTTTTTATCGAAAAATTGTGTTCAGCGATGAGGCTCATTTTTGGTTGAATGGGTACGTAAATAAGCAAAATTGCCGCATTTGGAGTGAAGATCAGCCAGAAGCATTGCAACAGCTACCAATGCATCCCGAAAAAGCCACTGTTTGGTGCGGTTTATGGGCCGGCGGCATTATTGGGCCATATTTCTTCAAAGATGATGCGAATCGCAGCGTTACTGTCAATGGTGAACGCTACCGAGCGATGATAACAAACTTTTTTTTGCCCGAAATGGAAGTTCTTGACTTGCATGATATGTGGTTTCAACAAGACGGTGCCACATGGCACACAGCACGCGAAACAATGGGGCAATTACGAGGCGAGTTTGGTGAACAGTTAATTTCACGTTTCGGGCCGGTCAATTGGCCGCCTAGATCGTGCGATTTGACACCATTAGATTATTTTTTGTGGGGGTATGCCAAGGCTAATGTGTATAGGGACAAGCCCGCTTCGATTGACGCACTGGAAGCCAACATCCATGCATTCATTCGTGAGATACCGGCCGATATGTGTGAAAGAGTATGCCAAAATTGGACTCAGCGGATGGGCTACCTGAGACGCAGCCGCAGTCAATCTATCTTATCTTAAAAAAAGTTCTTATTAACAAGTTTAAAATAAACAAATAAGGGTAACTTTTTTCGAATTTATGCTTTTGCTGATAAAAAAAAAAAGGGAAAACAGTCTTCAAAGTCTGGGAACACTGAGCACATGTAAACAACTTCAACAGTCAGCAAGAGCAAGGGAACTTTGTTACCGTGGCCCAATAATCAACATAGATAAATTGACAATTGGCTACCTTCTGCAGTCAACAGAACAATAAAGTATTATTTCATTGCACCCACTGCTAGACAGCAGCTGACGAAAGAAGAAGCCAAGTTGGAAAAAGTTTGTCTCATTCAGAGGTTTACTAGGTCTTTTTATGGGGAATATAAGAATTTATAATCAAAACTTCACATAAAAGACAATAAAAATGAAGTAAAAAAACGAGTTGTTGTATATTTTAATATTTTTTTAAGGAACACCAAAACGAAGAGGTACAAAAAAATGGATAACGAACAACTTTTATCGGTAATTTTTGGAAAGCCTTCAATTTCAGATCAGACAAACCAAGGGTTATCGGCAAAGTACTGCTATGGAGAAGAAATGAGTCAATGGGATGAATTCGCTGTGGACATTCTTGTGTGGGTACTCAAAAAGTTTCATTCCATTCGCTTCTCATTGGGGATATAAGTAATGAAACTCAATTAATTCTTTTATTTTTAAGTGTTTATCGTGAGCCGCTTATTCCAAAAATACTGTTTTGTTTTTCCTTCCATTGGTTCGGTAAAACTAACAGAAAGTCAACAATTAAATAACAGTAATTTAAACGTACCTATATATCATTTAGTAAAAAGACGACCTACATTTTGCAATCAATTTTTACAAAGGAATTTGAATTCCAAAAATCATTTCGCACTTGAAGTGGCAATTGTCTGGTTTGACACTTTAGAATCTGAATGTCAACTTGTCACTTAGTCAAACAGTTCTTGACTAATTTGTCGATTACCTCAACTTAATCAATCCAGACCTCTAAAACTTCGGAAAAATCATATCAGTCAGCGTTCAATAATCAATTTACAAAGTCTGACAGTAAATTGATTATTGAAGGGCAACTCATAAATTAAGTTTTTGAATACATTTCTTCTCGTTATTTTTTTCTAAGACAGAAAAAAACCGACTGCGCACATTTGGATTCGCTGCTCTATTTCTCTAAAATCTATTCCATAAATGCTGGTCAACTGCCTCGCTCAGGTCTTATGTTTAATCCACGGAAAAACTCAAAAGAAATCTTACGCCTTTTTTCTACCATGGAGAACGTCTAAAGAAGATTCTTAATTCAGCCCTTCCATTCATCCCAATGAATGAAATAAATCGAGTGGTTGTTTCAGGTTATGCCTAGGGCACGATCCAATTCAGTCAGCTATTTTTTTATTTGTCTATTATGTCATTTTTCGCCCCATTGCAAGCCTCACAGCCTCACTTTAAATGACCCCAACTCGTAGTACAATAAGTCATTTCATTATTGAACTAGTCAATCAAAAATCACCATTTCCGCAAAAAAAAAAAAAAAAACAAGTAAAAGTGTTATCATCGGCCTGGCCGATTCTTTGATACCCTCTACTAGATACAAGTCATGCAAAATTTTAGGCATGTACGTAATTACATTGAACAGTTATAGGTACAACAATCTAATTACAATTCTACCTGTTGTTACCTGTTCAAGGGAAATTTCTAGAAAGTGCTTCTATTGCAGAAAGTGGCTTAATCGTCTTTGGAGAAGTACCAGAAATACTTGACCAACATAGCCCATTTTTAATACCAACCTTACGACGATAAGAATAAGTCCTTTCACCAAATTTCATTCGCCTATGTCAATTCCTTTGGGCGCGATAGTGCTTTCAACAGACAGGCGGACATGGCTAAATCGATTCAGAATGTGATCCTGATTCAGAATATGTATACTTTATGAGGTCTCCGGTGACTCCTTCTTGGCGTTACAAATGTAATGACAAAGTGAATATACCTTCCTGTGGAGGGTATAAAAACCTATCATATCCATTTCACTTGTTCTTCCAAAACTGACGAAGACGAAATTGAGCATTTTCTTAGGTTTAACTTGCGTAAACATTTTAGTCGAAATAAATAATAATTCTTGGAATAACATTTTTTGCATTGTTCCCAATAATTTTGGTATTCAACCTTGTTTCTTCCACTTCTTTGGTTCATATGCCAACTTTATGTCATTTCATTGAAACGTCGTGACCAAGTGATCAACAATTTTCAGAAACACGTTGAAATTTGAAAAATCCTGAAACAAGTGTCTATTATCTATTTCTTCCACAATCTTCATTATGGTAGTATGCTTGAACGGCCAGTTATATTCTGTGTAGATCGCGGTCCTCGTAGTGTGATTCGTCCAGCAACTTGCAATATTTTTAAAAATGTTTTATTATAAAAAGGAACTCTTTTAATCGGAATGTTGCTTAGAAGTCTACCACCCTTCTAAGCAGGCTTACATAACAGTTACAGAAATTACTAGCTTCGATGCAATAAACCACCCAGGCCTCCCTTACAATAGGACAAAAGGCCAGAAATTAAAACCGCGACTTTTATCACTTCAAGCTGAAAACAATGACAAGTTTAAAACGTTTCTGTAAAAGACGTATTCAATTGGCACACACTGAGGTAAATGATCTTTGGATTGCATCTTCACGACAAGTCCACGGAAGTACACAAAAGGGCATGAACCATACACAAAGAATGCAACTGCAACTCTCGCTGGTTTTATAGGTACACTCTCAATGGATCCCCCTGCCTAGCGAAACCTTTTATGTGTCAACAGTGCGTGAGATTGCCATGGTAAAAGTCCTCAGCCAAGAAAGTTGAATGCCACCGAAGGAAAATTGATGTTTTCCTTTAAGTATACATTTACTCTCGAGCCTAATGTTACACCACTCCAGCACTTAAAGTTACCTATGCAATAAACTAGGGCTCATTGTTTACAAGCTTTATTCAGACAGAACATATCACGTTATCTAAATATATACGGGGACTGTAGTAGTTTGAGTTAAGGTCGTCATTAAACATCCCTTTCATCCATCCCAATTGCCGTACCAAGCAACGACTGAAAAGAGGTCTTCAGTGAAAATACTGTAATGAATACCTACATCAACGTTTTCTGAGAAAAATAAGTTGTCTGCCACTTTGATCTATGATAAACGGATGCCTGCGAGCACGGGCGATTTAAAATGTTAAACACGAACGCTGAAGCTGTGAGCGATAGAGAACATGAGGTAAAGGAGTAGTTATCTCCGTGGCACGACAGAACGGCGACGTTAGGCAAATAATTCTCGGAAGGCAGTGCCAAAGCTTAAATATGTTGGATGTCATTCTATCAGTCCTTACTGCTTGTAGTCTTGGATGATTTAAAAAAAGGTGAGTTCGGTGTATGGTATTTGCTTTGCTTTGCAAGTAATAATGAAAATATTTTACTTTAGTTTGCAGACACAAAAATAAAATAATATCATTTGCAATCTTTTGAAATGTTGTTTAGAAATCATATTTTGTCTCTTAGAGAACGCTTTCTATATTGACTAAAATGTACTGGGTGTTAGTCGTCAGTAGTGGTTGAAGTTCATATATCATATATTCAATACTTTGAGTGAGAATGTGTTTCGTGAGTGGATGGGAAATATGGGCTATATGCTACAGCTCTAGGTTCAGGGCCATTTCTAGTGCAGCCACGCTGATTCCATATCGGGCCTTGCAATGCCACAATGATCTTATACAAGAGAGTTCATCAGTATTCCCACTGCAGTCTTCTCAGAGTAGAGAGAACTGAAGTCATTTGCCGATCCGAGAGCATGCCTACCAATAATATGAAGTGCAATGTCCGTAACTGGTATAGGTACTCTGTATAGGTACCTGAGCGAGGGCTCTTGGGTTTAATGCCACAACTAGCTATTCAATCATACGAACCACAATCTTCCCAGAAAATTTCGATTCGATTCGAGTCATTTTTCCAAAAGATCAGAAATCGTCACCTGAATGCAAGAAGTGGATAACTCGATTTTTTTTATTTTTAAGATACCTTCCTACGTTTTCTGTTACCTTAATTCGGTGTAAATGTAGGGGAAGGTCACGTACCTTTGACCGCTTGTACCTTGGACTGAGTGCCAATTCCTGGAAATTGTCTAAGCATGTTGCAACAAGTTCTTCTATAAATTTTCTAGTACGTCTATGTGATTCATTTCAGTTAATGTTCAGTTGACATATGGGACGGAGGTGTGAAAAAAACCATCCTAAATAAATATTTCATTCATTTTTTCGAATTTTTTGTGTTTTTTTTAAAAAAAAGTTCTAAACCTCTTAAAAAATCACCCTTTATAAGTAATTAAAAAAAAATGATTTTTTTCGATTTTTTTTGAGGAAAACTGAGAACGTATCTTATTTTGAATACGGATTTTATCTTTGATATGTATTTGGATCAAAATCGTTAGAGCGGTTTTTGTAAAATTTCGCAGACAAAATAGTTCCAAATATTGCAATGTTTAGTTTGAACAATACTATTGCTTAACTATTTAGCTGAAAACCGAGTACAATTTATTGTTCGGGATGTAAGCATTACTTGGTTTTCAGGGTTTTATCGAAATCGAAAATGGGGCTTTCGAGATATGAGCAGTTTTTAGAGTTTCCAGTGATTCGAATTGAAAATTAAGGACGCAAAAATTTTGAAAACATAAATTTTACTCAAAGTTTGCATTTTGGTCAAAATCATGCAATTTTGAGGTAAGCTAGGGAAAACTATCTATATATTTTTCAAAAATGACTTTTTTCAAAAATCCATTTTACGATAATACAGAGAAAAACTGAGTTTTCCATTAAGTTATAAATGACCATATTACCTTAGAAATTAATTTTTGTTACAATCGTATGGAACGTTTTCGAGATATGTCCAAATTTCAAAAGTACCGTTACTCGATTTTTTAGCGGAAAACTGAGTATGCAGTTATGTTTACCTCACCTACTTAAGCTTAAATATCAATTTTTGTTGAAATCATTAGAGCCGTTTTCGAACAATTCAAACTGGTATGAACATTTTGTACGGGAAGTACCATTAATATTGAGGTTACCATGCAAAAAAAAAAACTGGACATACAGACAGACAGACAGACAGACAGACAGAATTTTGCGACCCACTTTTTTGAGTTCGCCTATTATCGTAATGTCAGAATTGATCACCATCTCGAGTTCGAAATTTTGTACGAATACAATATCTTTTCTAACTACGTAATGGAGAAAGTTAAAAAGATAACAATATGACAGCTGACAGTTCGGGGTTAGTAAAAACTCCTGCTACGGTTGTCCGCGTACTCAAAAATGTTGTAAAGAGCTTATAAAACAGTGTAGTCCTGGCCTGTTCTTCTAATACGGCAGTGAGTACTACAAATCATCTCTTTCTCATCGTTTCCAAATTATCAGCGTCCTGTCACATCCCTGTTACAAATTTTAGTTGAGGGCCTCGTACGGAAAAGTTTAACCAAAGTGCTTTTCGTTAGTCCTGTTTTATATTCTTTAAAGAGCTTGCTTTAATCATCCGGTCATTATTAATATCCTTTTAATTGACAAATGTGCAAATTATAAAACGGCATCCTGTCACCGTAAAGGGCAACGTAGTGACTTTCTCATTATTAAGGCAAAAACTAAGTTATAATGTTTTAGTGCAAAGTTCTACCTAATACTAATTCCATTGAAACTTAGTTGTCAATATTTCAGTTGTCGTCCGATGCTGTTTATTTATTAAAACTGACACGAGCATAATTCTCGGACATTTGGTTTACAAACGTGTTTACTCAATGGGCCACTTACAGCCGAATGACTTAGGCATATTTGTGGCTGCATATTCTATGCAAACTAAATTTTACATGCTTGCGTACATGCATTTTATATCTATATTGAAGAGAGAAATTTAGTAAAAGATATCCAACCCAACCCATATTGATGGAACGTCAACGATTATAATCGTTCATGGAGCCGACATTTACCCTTTACGAAGCAAGCTCAGAATACCTCTCTAAAATTGCTGATATTCCAAAAAGTGAACATCTTTATGGCACCCAATTAGGAAACTTATTTTTGTGAACTCCCGTCTCATTTTGATGTTCCGCCTTATCGGTTCGCAAGCGTTTAACCATTAGTGATGAACGCATATACCGAAGTGTAGTAATGTGATACCCAAGATAAAACCATATCAAACACACAAACAAACTTGTACGCGCGCTGAACGCGATTTGTCGAGTAAAAAGTCAGAAAAATATATAGCTTCTCGGGATTCGTCTTGATTGAAAATTTATTCCTTGAACCGAACCGAAGGCAATCATTTATTCCGCTCTAGTGCACGTAATCGAAATCTGAAATTCGATAGAATCTCAGCGTTTCGAAAATTTGTTCGGTGAACGTTTAACTTCCGACGGAAATCATTGAGGGTGAACGGGCCCGTTTTCAGAGGAAATATGAATGTGGCTCTGGTGCAAACACATACACATGAACGTATTTGAGCGGCGCGTTAAGTAGCTGAAAATCCATAAGGTAATTGAATCATTTCGAATGTTGGGGGTTTTTTATGTTCTGCCCTCCTAAATAATATTCTAATTGAGTTCAAGGTAGCATGTTTTCCAGAGGAATAATTATAATAATAATTTGATGGCACTTCATATAGAGTCCCATTAGTTTAAAAAAAAAGATTTAGCAATCTCGCCTTCGTGCGTGGACGAAACAAAACATTTTATGTATTTTGTGTATAAGCTGGGAGAAGAACGAAAAGTTGGCTATTTGGTGGATTTTCACTATCGGTGTTTCATGTTTATTTATACAGGGTGGGTCTTATTTTTTCTATGTCGGTGGATTAGATGATTGGTAATTTAATTCCTGAGTCCCAAAAGTAGGTTCTCCAAGAACCTCTCCATTTTTTTTTTTAATCATAAATAAACCTACGATTGCACATGCCATTTTTCATCTCAAATTTTGACATGCCGACGTCAATATGGCGTAAACACTTGTGCAAAATTTGTCACTACGTGTGATCCCCTGTCCAGCGTCTGTCGCAACGCACTCCCACTAAAGACACACGAGTGACCACCGAATGGCCGAATTTTTGTGACGTCAGCATGTCAAAATTTGCCACGAAAAATGCCACGATCTGCCCAATTTAGATAGTATACTCTGAATCATAGGCAAACCATACTGAGACCCCCAACTCACAATCCTCTTGCAGCTGGCCCCCTCAGTTTTTTTTTTCAAATTCGCCATTTTGTTTTCCTATCGGTGTTATGTCAAAAAAGAATCCGTGTGACTTGCAAAAACATACAAAAAATGCAAAAATAAATGCTGCCAACCTCGGCAACCGTGGGGAAATGTGAAAGAGTTCGGGAATACCACATTTTTTCATTACTGAACGCCATTGGTTAGTTATTATAAATTGTTAAAAGGCGAATAATTTGATTTGTTTGGTTAGTAAAACTATCCAAAGTTGATGTTCTATATACTAGAAACATATTAGGACAAACTTTGTTGTGTATTTTCGGCTTTTGGATATCATTAACTTCGATTTCGTGTGTAAATTTTTCTTAAATAATGAAGAAAATTTGCTCAAAATGTTTTCATTTTCCCTCAACCAATCTACATTGTTAATTTTTCATGAACATTTTAAGCAAATGTGCACTTATTCCTAAAAAAAATATTATCCACACGTAACGAACAATTTCAAATTAAACGGATAAAATTCTATGAACTCTGCCAGCAACTTTGCCCACAGCGGAAGTGTCTCATATCTCCTGGGAGTGTGTTGGTGAGCAGAATTTTTGAAGTTTCGTGACATTTGTCAATACGATTTTCTATGTAAGAATACTAGCGCACCAAACGTGAACACTCCATAAAAATATAGCTTGTAGGCTAAGTAACGGGAAATCGGCCGGAGTTGGTGGTCTCAGTATTGTCTCTGCTCTGAATGACTAGGAGATTTCAAGCGCTGTAAAAGTATTGCTTAAAAGTACCGACAATAGTCTGAGGCATGGGAATAAGCGAGGTTAAAAAAAAATTTTGAAAATAATTACTTCTTCCGACGTCCTGCTTTCATGTAAGAAACGGAACGAAATTGGAAAGTACATTTTCATTTCCCGACGAAGAAAAAGGTCCGAAGATTCGTGGGAAGAATGAAAAGGAAAGAAGAGCTGAAGGAAGAAAAAAGTTGTAAAAAGTCGTAAAAAAAAGGAAAGAAATGGAGAAGTATGACGAGAAACCCAAAAATATATTGTGTAGGTAAAAAACGGTAGGCAGTGGCTTAGCGGTTAGTGTGTTGGACTTCTAAGTGAGGGGTCTCAGGTTCAATTCAGGAAGAAAAAAAAAACATCTTAAGGTTTTTTCCACAGCTCAACCTTTCGCAAACGTCTGAGAAACTACCGAGAGTACAGCTGTCATGAAAGAGCTTCTTATTAGCCGGCAAAAAATTGTAGATCCCTTCCATTCGTCTATAAAATGAAAAACTTACAAAAAACGAATGGTTGTTTGTGAAAAGAAAGTCCAAGAGTCCCTACGAATGTGTGGCGTCAACTCATATTTTTTTTTTATGTAAAAGAGTACTAAGTGCTGAGTTGTTGGCACAACTCATTTGACTTGTTGTAGTTTGTTAAAGGAGAGGGACGTGGGAAAGGTCTCGATCCAACCTGTTGATTTCAAGAAGGAAAACAATGTTTTATGAGATTTCTTTAGTAGAGTTCAGAAGGTGTTTCCCACAGGCTGGTTGGTAGTGAATAGGATCTTATTTTTCGTTTGCTCAACTACAACTGCGGCTGTGTGTATTTGATGATAGGCCCAGGCTGACCACACATGGCTCCCATATAGGCCATTGGCATGTTGTGATCGCTCTTTTTCTGGCAATGTCTTTTCGCGCTTCAATTTACGAACAAGTTCATATAGCTACCCCCTTTTTATTCGTTTTTTACTTACATTTTACCTTTTCCCATTTTTCTCATTGATAACCTCTGATGCGCACAGGCTTTTTTTTTTTTAATACTTTGGCACAATAATTTTGTAATGGAAAAACCAGCGAGATATCTTACAAAGAAAGGGTGCCAACCGCTGCTTAAGGATGAGGTCAAATTCTCACCTGTCCAACTCATCGGCCATTGTGAGGTCCTGAATTGTGTTAATGACAAGAGTGTCTTACTGCTCAAGCCTTTTCCCCAACTATTGCATATCAGCCATTTTAATAAAATACAGTTTTTATTTTTAAGCTTTAAGAACGTTCTCAGAATGAATGCAGTAAATTATGCTGATTCTGTTTTTTCTTTTTAATATTTTAATAAAGATGATTGCCCTCCTACACCGTGACGAAGCGCATTTAAGTCTTCTCCGCACAAACAACAATTTGCAAATAGACTTGAACTTTTCGGAGAGTGCTCACTATAATTTAAGTTTTGCAATTACTATTTAGCAATCTCCCAACAGATAATAAATGCAAATGTCTTACATTTCCATCTGAGATCTGACTCAGACAGAATAAATAAATTACTCCTGAAGGATACACGCGGCTTTCACGGAAAAGTTGATTTCGAAGCAATTACCGGAGCAGCTACCATGTTTCTTATATATCTACATTATAAATATATGTATGTGTGTGTGTGGATGCAAGTAAGCTTCAACTCCAAGTCGAGGAACATTTTTTGAAATAAGCAAACAACTTTTAGCGAGGCCTGTTACTTAAATGGTCTGTCTAGACCAAATGAAAGCTCAAAATTAGGAATATGTGCGGAAGTACTCAGTTATAGAAAATCTGATAAGAACAAATTTTAAATTGGCTTTTCTAGCTTGAGTGCCACGTAGTTTGTAGGTTGTATATTAGGCGTTTTTTATTTTAACCACATGAACTATATAGATCATTTGAGCATAATAAAAAAGGCCTATTATAAGTATCTTACGTATTACGTGTTACTTACCCAATTATTTCTCTCCTTATGCGGAGTGAAATGAGATTGGCACCAATGGAAACGACAGTTTATCGACGCACGGGGTATGGCACCCTGGAAGGCGGTTATGGGATCTTTGTAATAAAACGACGTAACCCCATCATTTTATTCTTCTTGACAAGTACTCTTGTTCTGGTTAGTTGATCGACTATTAATATACAAAACTAAAAAGTAAAAAATAAATACTATTTTACAAATACACTACAGTCAAACTTCTTCAAACTTAAATTTGAAGTTTTATGCAAAAATCCTTATATAGAAGGTTTTTTTTTATTTTAAGTGTTCCTTTATATTTTCAAAGAAAATTGGTACAAAAAAGAACACCTTGCAAAATGGGTTCCCTTTTAAAATTAGGAACAAAAAATCATAGAAAGCTTTGTGTTAAAATTTGACATTTCGTTTTAAAGAAACAAAAACAAAAAAAAATAGTTTCTTATAAAAAGAATTGCGCTATAGAGAATTTCGTTATAAAGAACCGAGTTCATATGGGATATTTTTGAAGGGAAAGGGAAACAAAATGAAATTCGATATAGCAAATAAATTACATTATAAAGAAGTTCGTTGTAAAGAAGTTAGACTGTATAAAAATTTCACGAAAACCAGCTGTTATTAGGTGTTAATAAAAAAGTTAAAAATCATCTTATTTCGATTGGAAAAAAGCCATTGAACGTTAATGAAGTTCCTTCGCCGATGTCGAAATTATCCCAAAATATAATTTATGTATTTTTCAAACCTTGAAACTTCATAGCTATGTACTCGTACCATATTTTAAATCTTTGACACTTTAACAGCAAGAGGGCAAAGAAACAAGCTTTTATTTGAAAACTTGAGACTGTGATAGGAGCACAATGATTTAAAGCTCTGTGACAGGAGCTTTCCGGGTATAACGCGAGCTCTTCGAAGGCTAAATCGTGTCTTTAAGCCAGAGAAAAACGAAGAGATTATTCGAACTGCAAAGATTCATAACCCTTCTTGAACCGCCAAGGAAATGTTGAAAAATGAGACTTACCATAAGCGGTTATAGGCTTACAACTCTGAACTTAAAGGTAATGCAAAGACGTCAAATACTCGTAGATTACGTTATCCAAAAATGTTTTAGACTCAAAAGGGCCGACACAGTGCGGCTTCCTATCATAAAAGCATATCAAGCAAAAGCTGTAAATATGTATACGCATATCAAAATCCCGAAAACTATAGAACATTTTACCATGACATTTGACATTGTGCAATGGCCAACAACTGTAGGGTAAACTTGCATTTTAAATACTAACGGTGAATACATTTTTTTATTTTAGTAAAAAACATTTCATCCTTTTAAATTACCATTCTTATGCGGTTAAAAATCCTGGCGTTAAATTTTATATTTTTAGGGTTGTATATAGGACAACAAGATGTTTTAATTTTAAATAATGTCTGCTATTACAAAATATGTCTGAAATATTAAATTTTTATATTGAGGAAGATGGGTTTCAATGCAAAAGTATTTAAATCAAGCCCTTGTTTATATTTAAAAGTTAAAGAATTTTAATACATTTGTATTCGAATTAAATAATATGGAATATTAAAATATAATACAATATTATTATATTTTAATACTTCTTTAGATTTGATTTAAGTATAAATGGGATATATTTCAACACGGAAAATATTTTATTTTAATACTCATTTTTATTGGTTTTAAATATTACAATATAATATAGAAAATTGTCAAGCGTAGGCAAATTCCCGTGGTCTTTTATCACCTTTCGAAATAATCCTGTGCTACCTTTAGAAGGTGTATTTTTCTAGAAATTGAAATGAAGGAGAACTCATGTATGGCATAATTATCTTATTAATTATTCAGTTAATTACTTTCTTTTTGGAATGTTATAGCTATATTTCTGATGCAATGAACTCGAATCTTTAGACCGCCCTTATCTTCAAAAGCAAATTCACTAGGAACATCTCTGCGCTTCACAACTATATTTATTAAATTTGAATATAAATGTACTACAGAAAAAGTCTTATAAATTGGAAATATTGAAAACCAATTTTTCTTGTATTGCATAGACCTGTAATACTGCGGATGTATTACAAAAACACCCCCATATTTTTAACCGTGTCTAGGGTTACCATTGTGCGTTTTTCGGCTTTAAATTTTGGAATGGAGTTTTTTACTATTAGCACTAAATTCGCATCTGAGGAAGTGTTTGAATAAAACTTTTGCAGCATGTTGTAGACATGCTTCATACATTTTTTTGTTTCATGTGCTTAAATGCTGCTTAACATCAAGATATCCGAATCCAGGGATAGGAGTTTTTAATTTCTATTCTATTCTCGGAAATCAATTTCAAACTATTAAACTATTCAAAATAACTGCTAGTCAAATGACGAATGAAACTTTAACACGCTAAAACAATCCCAACTATTAAACGCGATAAGCAGCTTAGATTATATCACCTGCCACCCCTGACGTTTTCGCGCTTCCACTCTCGCAGTTCTGGTTCGAGTTCCACTTTCCCTTCCATTTCCCAGCACGAGCTTGCGAGTACGTGTTTTGCACGCTTCTCAAATTTGTGCCGACCGAATCAAAAAAAAAAATCCTCCTTTCCACCCCGGGGATGTGCGCTTGTTAGTGCACAGGCTCTTCTCTTCCACACGTACTTGTCACATCTTTTGACACCATTTTTGCGATAGTAAATTTTATATTGCACGGCGATAACGTTTCAATGAATCGGAAGCTAATACAAATCAAAGGAGAATCCATGTTTTCATATTTTCTCATATCGAAGTTATTTTGATTGAAAGGCCCGATGTTGAACATTTTTAATCGACAAGGATCTGCAGAATTTGACTCGGGTTTCGGCTTTCGCCTGTTTTTTTGCAGATTATCCCCATTACTTCATGTGTCGCACACATACACGTGAACGAGCGCTTTTGGGAATCAATCCTTTTGCCACACTTGACAAAATCCAACGAGCGTGTGATTGATTACGCCACACATCCAAACTGAAGTGATACCATTGACAGGTTGAGATAAAACAAATCACCTTGATTGATGATGGGCTGGGTGCATGCTTGCTGCGCATTGCTTCCGAATCAATGAAGAAATAATTAACTAATGTACGTTGATAATTGAAACAAGATTCCAGTCGGGATTAGCAACCGATTAGGAGCAGCTGCATGTAGCTGGTCCTGGTGGTAAAGTTTGTCAAAGGGTACTTACATTTGCATTGGGCCGAAGTTGAAACACGTTGCTGTCGCTGGCTGCAAGCGTCACCGTCTGGCAGATTCGGATCTGTGAACTGTGTGACTGAAATACCATCGATTCTTGGGTAAGGTACAGATGTGCTTGGGTTTAAATTGTTCTTGCTTGTGTGTTTCTGTGTACGAGAACACAGCACGAACACACAAAATAGCTCGCATCGTTGTCACGGCGAAGGGTATTAATGTCCTTGCAGCAGCTCAGATTTCAATTGTAATCTTTTATCTGCTTTAAAAGAAATCAATATATTATGTCATGAAGTGAGCTTCCGCTTTTAACATCTTGAATCTTGAAATATATCACCGATTCCTTGGAAGATAAATGCGAAGATTTGTCATTGTCCCAGGAGTGCTATACTACTTCAATGGATTATCAATGGAGAAACGTTTAAGCACTCTCCCCTCCTGGCTGGAAGCAGACACATCACCAAGCATAGACAATGGAGATAGACCGAACGGATGACCTTCTTCCCTACATGATATAATGTCACCTATTTTAGTCTGAACCGAAGATAAATCGTCGACCGAATCAAACAATAGAGTTTGTTTTAAAATATTGTCCTCCGACCCCCACATGAGGTCGTCGGTAACTGTGAGCACTGATGAATTTATGCCCTGCGTTGCAAGGTCATTTGGCTAATTAGTATGTCCTTGGCTGTAGCAAAGTTCCTATACCCAAGTTTGTTGGCAAATATTTACAATACACCATATCCAGGAAATCAATATTCTCGCTGTCTCGATTTGCTTTTAGAGTGCGCGTGCTTTTGGAGTATACCATTTACGTTGTTCCAAAATTGGTATAGTGCATATGGATCCCGCTAGACAATTTGCTGGGCAACGTGGGCCTATTTTGACTGGGCGCTTAGATGGCGCTGCGTACCGCGGTACAGCTCTCCCTCCTGATCGATACTTTTTATGATAACACTGGACGCTTGGTCAAAGGCGCATTGGGAATGCTGATGCATATTTCCATTAAATGCAGGAAGGCAGTGTTCTGACGGATCTGTTTCATATTAGCAGAAAGTTCAATTCAGAAACAAAGAAAAACGTCTTAGAATGTGTGGTTTTAAGTATTTGCAACTCTCCCACACCTTTTAGTGAAACAGTGGTTTCTACGGACCATCAGAATATTTATACCCGAACCAATTTAGTTAACTAAAGCGAAGACTTTTCAACAGGCTGATGTCAAATAGTCGTGTAACCTCCTTCGACAAAGCTCGTTAGCACAAAGGGGACCCGAAATTGTACTTGTAGCTAGGATCTTCCTATACTTTAGATTCAGTCTCAGCTACAGCGCCACAAAGCGGGACCGGGATGATCAGGGTCTTATGGAGAATCTCTTTAGTTGTTCGGGATAGAACTCTACCGTTTAGCAAGAGTCCTCTGCTCAGATGTTATCAAAATTAATTACAGAGCCAAAGAAGACAAACTACCAAAGTTTCAGTGTCCGGATCTGTTACCCAAGGTCTCACCACACCACAAGTGAAATGTATAATCACCCAAATTCATGCAAAAATGCAATTTTTAAAGAAAATAATAAAGATTTTTAATTTGAAAGTTTAAATTTTTGGTTGATTCATAGAGTATACAGATTGGGCTATGTATGGAATAGCATATCGGCAAGTACGTACTCTTATATTGAAATTTTCTATGACCGTTTCGCATAAATGTGGCTGAATTTCATTAATATAGCTCCAAATTTACCCCTTCAAGGCGTTGGTGGTTATGGGCTTGTTTGAATATTTATTTATGGTTCATCTACAAGTATTCTTATAACTAACAGATGTATGAAATAGATATATAGGAAAATTGCAAAATAATAGAAAGTTATTAGTTAAAAGATAACTATGTACAATAATTTGTTTTTAAATTGAACTCTCGGTAAACATAAATCAATGCTAGGGTAAACGCTATTGAAAGCTTGTATGGCTCTTGTCATGGGCTCATTGCAGCCGTAGTTTGTTCTATGACTTCTTTGAAAGAGAAGATTACGTATTCTTAAGGATCGCGTGGGTGTATAAATTGATATCATCGAGAGCAAACTAGAACATCTTGTATGAAAACATAGCAAGTCTCTTACAAACATTATATCATGTATTTGACGGCGGGATTTTAAAGATTTAATACCAAGTAATAAGCACCTTGCCTTATAATTAGGAGAAAATTCCCAATTCATTTTATAAAAAACGTATTTTGTAAAACGCCTTTGGATCTTTTCAAGGCGATCAGAATAAGTTGAAAAAGCAGGATTCCAAATCACGTCAGCATATTCAAGCAGGGATCGAACTAATGCGGTAAACAGTGAAAGTAAGGCAAAAGGATCTCTAAAGTCTCTTCCATTACGTTTAATAAAACCTACAACTGAGTTAGCCTTCGCAACAGTATATTCAATATGACATTTAAAGGCAAATGTTGTATCGAGCATGACTCCCAAATCTTTGATTTTCATAACTCTATTCAAATACATTGAATTTACCGAGTAATCATATTCAAAGGTAGACGCACATCTATTGAAAGAAATCACATTGCATTTCTTTATATTTAGTTTTAAGCCATTGGCGTTGCACCAATGAACAATATTATTCAGATCTGATTGAATCAAAGAGCAGTCATCAATACTTTTAATACTTAAATATAGTTTTAAATCATCTGCATACAGTGAGCATCGACTATTTTTGACTGTTGAAACAATATCATTTATAAAAATAACGAAAAGCAGTGGACCTAAATGACTCCCTTGCGGTACACCGGAAGTACAGCTTATACTCTTCGAAAGCGATGTTCCAATTTTTACTCTTTGGTAGCGACCAATTAAAAATGAAGAAATCCAACTAAGCATTTTAGAGTGGATTCCAAAAGCTTCTAGCTTCTCAAGCAGAATTGAGTGATTGACTGAGTCAAATGCTTTGCTGAAATCGGTATATATCGCGTCCACTTGACTTCTGTTTTCCATCTCATTTAAAACATAATTTGAAAAAGAAGCCAAGTTAGTGATAGTAGACCGACCAGATATGAAACCATGCTGAGCTTCAGACAAACATTCCTTCGTTAAAAACTCAAGTTTGTTTTTAACGATACTTTCAAAAAGCTTAGGAATTGCGGAGAGTTTACAAATACCGCGATAGTTCTCAACATCACTTTTATCCCCAGCTTTATGAATAGGGACAAGAAAGGAAGTCTTCCAATCATTAAGAAATGTTCCTTCATGGAGAGAACGGTTAAAAATATTTAACAGTGGAGTGCAAAGACCTATAGCACAATTTCTTAATATTATTGCTGGAATGCCATCAGCTCCACAATTAGGGTTCGGCCGGAGAGCCTTAAGACCTAACAAGACCTCTTCATAGCTCAGTTCGAGAGATCCAATATTAGCAAGATTGCCAGTACTAACATTTGGATTGTTATGGCAACTGCTATTATTATAAACCGATTCAAAAAACGATGCGAAAGTTCTAAAGTTGACCCTACATTAGACGATTCCGTGCCTTTGTAATGCATTGTGCTTGGAATCCCAACTGATCTACGCTTGGAATTTATAAAATGCCAAAAGGATTTACTGTTTTTTTTTAATTTTACTTTCTATAGAGGTGATATAATTTGTATAAAGGAACTTACTAAGAAAAGTAAATTCTTTACGAAGTTTACTAAATTTATTGTAATCATCGATATTACCAGATCGTTTAAAAATTTTAAAAGCTCGGTTTTTCAAATTCTTTATCTGGTTTAATCTTTTATTATACCAAGGGGGTTTGGATAATGATCGATTATTGGAAATTGGGACAAATCTACCAAAGCCATCATCAAGTATTTCAACAAAGCGCTTATACATGCAATCTAAATTCGTATTGGGCAATTCATTAAACCAATCTATATTATTAAAAAAATTATTCAGTTCAATAAAACTCGTTTTAGAAAAATTAAAACGATTCAGATTATGTTTACAATTAACATTTGTGTATTCATAGGTTTCAATTTCCATAAATAGGTCTTTATGGTTAATCGATTCAATTAATAAAGAGAATGGTACTTCAGTAACAGTCGCTTTCAATTCATCGCAACAAACAAAGACTAAATCTAATATTTTATAGACCCTTGACTTCAAAAAACCCCAAAGAAAAAATTCCAAAATCGCAAGATCTTGATGAAAATGAGTTTCATCACTGAAGATGAATTTGTTCGAAAAATCGGCATCCACTTGTTGTTGTTCCAAAATCCATTCAACGAACTCTCTTCATGCTGCATGGTCAGTAGTCTTCAGTTCTTGAGTCAATTGAACTTTGCAAGCACGAAGTTTTAAGTCACGCTGTAGAGAGCTTCTCGAAATGCCCAATTCTTGACTACGGTGCCGAATTGATGTTCCTGGACTGTTAGCAATACTCTCGCTAACTGCTTCGATGTTTTCTGTTGAACGACTTGTGACAGGACACCCAGAGTGTTTAAGAACACTAATTGATCCAGTCTCCCTGAATGTTTTAATTATTCTCTCCACAGTTTATGGTCTTAAATCACTATGACGGCCATATTTTGTACTAAAATTGCGGTCTGTAGCTGACAAACCTTCATTATTCTTAAAATATTGCTCAACAATGTTGTTCCTTCGTATGGCGCACCATTTTTAATAACCCTGAACTGTCACCTGTCACATTGTCATCTTTTTAACGTTGGCATCACTGTTCTATTAAATGGCGAAAAACTAAAATTTTGCGTGAATTATGGGACACCCTTTACATAGCCAGATCTGAAAACCATTCCCGGAACTAAGAACGAACCTTCCATAAAAACGTACTCGACCACTCACTTGTACTTAATACCTCAAGGTGTACACAAATGGAAGCAACTTTGTTAATATGTATAATTAAAAATTATAAAAAACACAGGTAATTTGCCACTTATTCGTATAGCTACTGGAGTCCAGGACGTGGTTTCTCTGCACTCGCATGTAAAATAGTAGCTCTGAAGAATTCTTGTTAAATATTATTTAAATTGCATTTGCATTCGCACATGTACTCCTGTTCTGATTGCCGATGCTTTGCTCAAATCTGCATTTTGTTAGCGGAGCACAATACAAATTGAATTCTTTTTTTTTTTCTTTTTGTCAATTTTCGTTTACAGCGACCGTGTAAAAATCATGTAGGAGGACAAGCAGATTCATACTTTTAACGTCCCTAACCCTGCATACATGAAAATGCCACAAGTTTTAGAGTCTTCTACCTGCTACGAGTATTATGTGTGCTGCTGGCGTGTGGATGAGTGCAGGTACCCACCGACTTCCTGCTTGGGGGATGCAAATGGAAATAAGTTTTCAAATTGCAATTTCTAGTTTAATGAAAGAAAGAAAAAAAAAAACGCAAACAAAAAAATACATGCATATGAATATATGCATCCAACATGAAATCAGAGAAAATGCAATTTGCGTTTGGAAGTTTTATGACTGTGTAGCGACTTTAGACATTTGTTGGATTGATGTAAGTCCCTCCGTAGAATGGAGAGAAAAGTTCTTTAGGTTATAGAGGAAGTACAAGATTTAATTATTTATTTATACTTTAGCTTTTTACAATGTTGTTGCATGTCAAGAGTTATAACTTGTGCCTATACTCGTAAAATGGAAGGTGCTGTATTTTTATCAAAGCTTGGAAGGGGTGTACAACATGTTCAAAGATGCAGGAGTAACTCGTATACTAGCTTGTGGGCGAAGTTCGCGGGATATGTTCCTTTGGGGCCATCCGCCTATGTACCTAATATACCAAACCTCTGTGGAATGCGGTTCTCCTAGTGCAAACTTCAATAGAAAGTCCTTATCAGCTTGTGGGATCCTTTTACCATTTAATCGCACTGGCTGGCTAATAGGTATTGACATGTCTTCTTCTTAAGAAATCCAGTTGTTAATGGAGGACATGGCCGAGGATACCGGTTTAAATCTCGTAGCAATATCCTCTGAGAGCATTGCTTAGCAATCTCATCGGAGATGTAGTTTTCCGCAATCCCAATGTATCCCGAGACCCATTCAGGTGTCAATCAATTAGCCTTTTGACCGAATTCAAAGAGTTACCGCACGTTTTCAACTAGTAACAAGATTGAGCAAGGCCTTAAGCGCGACCTGACTGTCGCAGACGAAGATTATCCAACCCCTTCATCTCTTCTTAACAATATAGTCGGCAGCCATTAGAAACTAATCCTTTTAGCAAAGTTATTACTCCGCAGATATCCGCAGCACTTCTAAAATGTCTATAGAAAATAGGGACAGCCAGACAGACAACTGAAATTTGTTATAGATGTCACTACCAAAGAACGAACATAAATTCTGTAAAATGGTTCCCTCATTACCTGGGTTTAACAGCTATCTCCTATCCATATTCTCGTACCAAGTATAGTAAGACTTATCTAATGGGTATCCCGCAGTAAAATCAACCAGTCATTGTTTCAACCCACAGCATTCTCCTTTCGTTTCCATTATCTTTTCTGTACGTGAATTAAAATCTCCAAATGCACACGGGAGTTGTTGACGGCCCACAAAACCAGAGAAACCAGCGCAGCTTATGGAAAACGCAAACTTTCAGTTCCCCTTCAACCGTCGCAATTGGTAGAAATGCAGACAGATAGACAGACAGATTGAACTGTTACTTCCCCACATTTCCGATTGTTCCTATAACTTTTTGGCTAATTTACAACAATGCAAAAATTGATAGTCAAATCGCTGGTCTAACCAAAGACGCTAAAGGCGACTGATGACTCCACTTTGCTATTGCATTTATTTTTAATCGATATGACAACTGAAGGCTCTCATTCAACATTCGTTTCTTAGATAGTTTTCGAGCAACCACTAAGCAGGAGAAAATATTAACACAAAACAAGGACTAGACTTGTGTACAGTCTTTTCGTAATGGCAAATATGTTTGTCATTTAAAAAGCCTCTCTTTTGGAAGGAGGACTTAACTTGAGCTTATTGGTCAGCGGAAAGTATTTCTATGAACGGAAATTTAGCATCGTTTTCGCGATAAACAAGAAAGAAGATCCTTTGCGTACGGGAACAGTTTGAACGCCGGATACCATTTGTCAACGATGTGTGATTCAACCCTCTATCGGTCAATCGCTGCTTCTCGCTATTTCTAAGAAGGCAACGGATTAGGAGGCCTTGTGGAGAAAAACTAAGGATCCCGGTCCTGCTTTATGGCGCAGAACAGAGTCGGAGGAAGATCTCCACGGTCTCTTCGAACGCATAGTTTTTCGACTGATTTTCGTTTCTGTTTGCGTTTAAGGACTTTGGAAGTGGAAATTTAACGGCGAACTCTACGAGCTGTACAGTGATATCTGGTCAGAAAAGTACGCATCAGTCGTTTAGATGGCTACAGTCCGTATAAAGCGATACCCAATGCCCCGGCCCGCAGAGTTTTCGATTCTAAACCAGAAAGACAACGCAGTAAAGAAGACCTCACTTTAGGCGGAGGAGTGCTCAACTGCATGCAAATAAAGTGGTGTCTTTGTTGAGGACCAAGTCTACCCCGAGCTGTAGCGCCACAAAGTACGTAACTCGAACTTTGTTAGCCTCTGCTCGGCTTAAGCAATTTTTCTTTAACCATGGAATCAGAAATACATAAGAAATAAAAAATTAGTTCCGTAGGGGCCTTAGACGTAGAACTCTCATCACCAGAAAGAGGCAATATAATGTTACCTAAGCTACCCCAACTTTAGCTGTTATACTTCGTGATGGAAGACAGATGGGTTCACCTAAGTCGACTCGAGACAGTGGAGTAAAACAACTAGACCTTAAAAGTATAAAAATCTTAATCAAAAAGTTGAGTTTTTTCGCACATGTAGTATACAATAAATAAATAAATAAATAAATAAATAAATAAATAGTTGGCGCAACAGGTCTGTAGGGACCCTAGGCCTAGCTTCTCACAACCATTCGTTTGTGTGAGTTTCTCATTTTTGGGACGAATGGAAGGGATCTACAATTTTATGCCGGTCCAAACGGCTAATTGAGAAGCTTTTTCATGACAGATATACTCTCGGAAGCTTGTCAGACGTTCGCGAAAGGTGGCGCAGCGGAAAAAAAAACCCTAAGTTGGAATTTGGGTTTTTTCGGGATTCGAGTCTGGGACCCCTCGCTTAGTAGCCCAACACACTAACCACTGAGCCACTGCGCCTGTAGTACAGCCAGATGATATTACTGCTCTCAAGGCGATACGATGGTTAGAATCATATTCTAGGATACGATTAAATGTTGCCATATTTATTTCCGCTGGCATAACTGATCATCGGGGAAACCAGCTTACCGCAAAAGTTACTGATCTTCAGCATTTTAGCTTTCGCTGATCTAGCCCAGCCAAAGAGGAATTTTATGACCGCTTGGAAGTCCTGAGGAGTCTTCCCGGCGAAGGGAAAGGTGTTAAGCACAAAATTCACGAAACCTTCCGGCCATATTGATCCACATACACATGGATTTCTCCAAACGGCCAAACTACATCAAATGTCCCACATTGTTACTTATACTTATATTTTTTAAAAATAAACAAAATGAATAGATTTTTGCTGCCTCACATGTCACATGTAGTCACCGATAGAAAATTGAATAACCCGCTGGGAATCGGGTAGGTGCGCGGGTTCTGACAGTCTATTTCATACTTAGTTTATTCTCTAGCGTCTGAGTGTATATACACCAACGAAACAGAGAACGAAATGTGATTTCTATTTTTTTATTTTGTTAACTTCGCAATAGGTATACCTACCATTTATTGCTTATTGGATTTTTCCTGATCCAAGCCAACTCCGTATACCTAGTTAAACAAAATAGCTGAACAGCCCTCTTTGTTGGATATAGCTACCTAGCGTTCGCAGTAAAAGTTCGCCTCGATTAACGAAATCCCAACCAAAAATTTCATTGCGCGTTTTTTGTTTACTCTCCCTCAATCTACTCAATTTATTTCAAAACAAACAAAACTATTTTCCCTCAATTGTTATCACAGCAATTTCTAAATTTACAAAGTTCCAACCACAACTAAATAAAAATCAGTTTAAACTGAGTTTTTAATTAAATGCTTTGCCAAAGTGCTATAAAATGCTTGTAAATATATCAATAGCTAGGTACCTACACTGACTGTATATCGGCTTGTACGAAAATGGAATCTCTCGTCCATAATACACACATTAAATTAAGTGTTGGCAAATGAAAGCAAATCAAAAGGCGCCAATGGCAACTTCTCCTCTCAGATGCAGTCTCCTCAACGCGCAACCACTGCCACAGCGAGTCAGCCAGAAGGAAAATTTTTAATGGACTTAATTTAAAAATTCACTTTTCCCGAAGTGTGACCTGAGAACTTAATTGCAATTCAACGTAAAGTATCGGATGGAAAGGAAATCCGATTGATGAATGGGGGTTTTCTGCAAAAAATAAAGCACAGATCATTATCGGAAACAAAAATAAAGAGTGTGCAGCTCAGAAGTTTTAAAACTTTGTTGCTGCAGTAAATAAGAGCTGTTCTTAGTTCTTTCATTTTAATTGAATTTGGTAGTTGTTGGCATGCCCACTCCGTACTGATGGAACGAATGCAATATTGTCCCTTGGTTTTGTTCTGTTAATTTGTTGGTATATTTTTAAAACTGAAATCGTTGCGGAATTTTTTTTATGCAGCAAGTAACATTTTATAATATTTTTTACTTTCTCCATTACGTAGTAGAAGAAAGATATTGTTTACGTACAAAATTTCGAGCTCGAAATGTTAATCAATTCTGATATTACGATGATAGAGGAACTCAAAAAAGCGGGGGGCAAAATTCTGTCCGTCTGTCTGTCTGTCTGTATGTCCCGAGGCCTACGGATTTCGTTCAAATTTAGTTTTCTCTAGTTTACTTGAAAACGGCAATAACGATTTTGACCAAAATGCAAACTTAGAGTAAAATTGATGTTTTAAAAAATTGTGCGTCCTTAATTTTCAATTCGAATAACCAAAAATGCTAATTTTAAAAAACTGCTCATATCTCGAAAACTCCACTTTCGATTTCGATAACACTTTAAAAACCAAGTAATGTTTACACCCCGAACAATAAATTGTACTCGGTTTTCAGCTAAATAGTGCTTAACTATATAGTAATTTTCAAACTAAACATTTTGTCTGCCAAATTTTACAGAAACCGCTCTAACGATTTTGACCAAAATACATATCAAAGATGAAATCAGTATTCGAAATAAGATCCCGTACTTAGTTTTTCTCATAAAAATCAGTTTTTTTTTAGTTATTTATATTTCCAAAACTGTTTTCACATATCTATGCTTCCGATAAAAATGCAATAACAGCTACTCAAAACTTAATTTTAGCAAATGTTAAATTTTTTAATATTAACCTTATTGAATATGCACCTTAAAATAATTGCAACCAATTTCTTACACAATCAGAAACTCCCACTTGTAGCGTTGACGTCTGTCATTGTTTGGTCGGTAGAGCAGATGGGGCGTGTGGTCGTTCGATTTTTCTCCAGCGGTACAGGTTACACCTCTCTGGTGCAAGGAAAGATCTTGGTTATGCTTTTTAACGATATAATTTTTTTTTTTATTTCTTTTTTCAACTCTTATAATTATTAACAAAATTAGTTTTTAATATTTATGTATATTTTTTTACCAACAAGTATGCTGTCCGAGGACTGCAGTACTTGCTGAAGTTTCAAAAATAAGACAAACTAGGGCAAAAGTTCAGCCAAGGGGCAACAGTTAGACCAAGGGGCAACAAAATTTAAAAGAATGTTTCAAATGTAAAGTGATTTCCCAAAAGGCAGTTGAGAACTTCCGAAATGGTAATTCACTTCAAATTTGAAAACAACAAAAATTTAAAGTAGCGCGCAAGAAGTGTGGTGTGTTTCCCAAAAGACAGTTGAAAACTTTCGAATTGATCTCCACATCAAACTCCTGATTGGTAAGAGTGACTAGAAGCGATCGGTGCCGGGCTTTTATACCCATTTTGGTTGAGCTTTCAAAATAGTGGAGGAGCTGGAGGAGCTTTAACACACAAATAATAAATAGAGCTGGAAGAGCTTTTAGTTTGAAAGTCAGCTAGAGGTGCTTTTAATAGAAAGAAGTCAGCTAGATGAGCTTTCACATAAATATGTACATTAATGTAAGAATTTCATATAACTCATAAAAAAATAAATTGTCATGAAGGAAAAGTAAAGGAATACAAAATAATAATTCTATGTAAACAATAGATGTTGGGTTGTTTTGTTACACACTTCATTTACACCCCACACACCCCCATCGGCATATTCGGTTTATAACAACTGTTAATGCAAACTCAAAAACAAATCTCTGAAAACTTACATATATATCTATGTAAAGATGTCTGTCTAACACGAACCCTACTTCCAATCATAGACACCTTAAACCAGCGTTACTTATACATTTCAGTCGAAATAAAAAAAACATGCCCTAACACAATCATCAGAAAACAGAAACTCCTGCTACACTTTGCCTTGTACTCAAAAATCTTGTACTGTAGACTCTTTTAACTCTTTAACCCTGGATGGTTACCCTTATTCTACACACTCTAAGGTTATGCTTCGTCGAATCGACGAAGTCCACTTTAAAACCTACATACTCCGAACTTTACTCCGAACTTTGTCTCGCCTTTAACTTGAAATTGTTCAATAAGACTCTTAGGCATATTTAAACTAGATTTATATTAGGTATCCGCATTTTTTCTCATTTTAAATGTAAATTTAAATATATCACTTAATTTTGATACATTGACAGTCATTGATTTAAAAAAAAAAAAAAAACAACAATAAAATAATAGCACCTCCAAAATAAACACACAAATAAGAAGTAGAAGTCCATATCAACTAAACAAAAAAACAAACAAAAAAAACAAAAAACAGTTTTATATACAAAAAGTAACAAACACTTACGAACATACCTTACAAAAAACAGAAAAAACTAATATTTCTGATGATAGCAGGAGAGCATACGTTCGCTCACTGGTAGAAACCACAGCCAACTGATGTTGTAAGAAAGAAGAATAGAATAGGACGAATAGTTAAAGAGAAATCATAAAAAATAAAAGAGGTGTTCGTCGACACGACGAAGGGTAACCATCCAGGGTTAACCATAACTTGGGACAATAATTGCCTGCTTCTGACAGCTTCAACTTATAGAAAGTTACATTGTTATTTATATTTATGTACTGCCTATCAGATGAATAACCCAAAAGTGAATTTTACTCAACATATATCCTATTCACCGTTTCTTCTATCTAGCATCGGTTCTCAGATCTCTACCTACCTACTTAATAAAAAAATAAGGAAACAACCAACCAAACTTTTGATGAACGAGAAATTTCGTTCGACCCAGTCGTGCACTTTATTTTGTAAGCCGGCGCAATGTTGGGCCGAAGGCCTTACGTATGGCCAAACTCATACAGTAGCAAAGAAAATTTTTTTATTAAACTGAAACCAAATGCACGATTACTCTGATTCTGAATATTACACTGACGATGCCGAGAACTGCTACTAGGATTATTTATTACCTGTACTAATAGTAATAGTGGAGTGGAAATACTGATAAATCCCTTATTAAAAATGAATTGAAGCTATAGGTATACAACACTAAAAAAACAAAACGATTTATCTTATCTTAATAATAGCGTTTTAGGAAATTTAAATATTTGTTGGTTAGACCATTATTGCATCTGAACAAAAATGAAAAATAGTGTACATGTGAATAAAACTTTTTGACAACTGCCTGCGTTTCATGCTTAGGTAACGTTAAAAAACTAAAAGTTCTGTTTGTATTCTCATTGTTATTTATTAACAATTGTATTGTCTTACAGGTTTGATTGCGAGGCGTAAAGTTTTCGTTCTTGAAATATTGTTTTTTTTAACTAGCAAACACAAAAATTAGTCTGATGTTTTATTAGATTTTGAAGATTCTGGGTCCGAGTAGGTCTCCTCATATACATCAAGTTTAGTTCGAGATTGCTTGCCGGGGCAGTGGGAACTAGGTGAAACTAGCTAAAATTCTAAATAAATCAGAATTCAAATGTCCGTACAAAGTTTAATCACAATTAAGAAATAAAAACTCTCAAAGAGAATTTCTGATAGCTACCAATGTTAAATTATTATACAATTTTGTACCACAATGTGCGCAGCTGCTCCATATTGCACCTCGATAGAGAATACAATAGGAATACAAAAGTCCTGTATGCTTTGATCCTTCGCTACATCAATACAAATTGAATTTAATGTGCCGCGCAATATCGCAAAAAAAAAGAAAATGAATTGTAAATTGCGCTGGGTGTAGCGGCGGCACAGCGAATTACACTTTTTCAAATTATTGTCCTTATCTATAAAATTTGGTAAAAAAAAGTTGATGAAACAAATCGATATAGGCGATAAAAAATATGTTTTTTTTAGATGTTGCATACAAGCGTTTTCCTTTTGACTGAAGGAGGGGGGTCTACCTCGCTCCGTGTGGGCGGGAGGGTTAGTAAAAAAAATACTTGAGATGAAGATGAAAATGTTTTAAAATTATGGCATTTAAGCATTTTTAAAATCCAGCAATCTGTTCTTTCATATTATTTATAAATAATGTTATTTCTGATTAAATTTATTGTATGTTGAAAATTAAAAGAGGACATCACCCTGTTGTCTGAATTTCGTTGTACATAATTAAGTTTTATACTCTTCTCCTTCTTAGCAAATAGTTATGCATACAAATTCCGTTTTATTTTTGCCTGTATAAGCGTACACAACCGTGAATTAAAAAGGTGATGAATTTATTTTGACCCGATATAATGTTTCGGTTGCTTTTGTAATAAAACTTATTAAACTTGGACCTAAGTAGTTTTTTTATTTTATCGCTTGGTTTAAATTTTTCTTTACATTGTAAAAGCCAATAGTTTCTGCTGCTATGCTCGTTTAAATCAGTATTAACATGTAATTTTGTTTACCTGCTAATAAATAATAATAACAATATTGTAAACATAGACGCTTAATTTGTTTCCTGTATTAATTATTCTTAATCGAATTATTCTTAATCGAACACTAAAAACCAGAATGATTTATGTCTTCTAGTTTTTTTTTTTTTAATTTAATTTTTGAGAAAGTGAAGAATTACAAAAACTCCTTTTCTTATTTTTAAAATTCAGTTGTATAATTAAATACTAAATCGATTTTTAGGGTCTTTAATAAACCTAATTTAAGGAGAATTGCACCTCTAGCCCACGACGAATCCAATAGTCACCCCCAGCAGGGGGTTGCAGACGCACAACATTTTTTTAAAATGTGTTTTCCTTAAATTTCAAGTATGGAAGTATTTTTTTCACAAACTATCAACAGAAAAAATTGATTCAAAAATAATATGAAAGAACGGGTACATGGCTTTCAAAAGTGTTCCATTGTTTAACAATATTTTTTTTTTAAATTATCCCTCTATAAAAAACCGTTTTCATTTTTCGGCGCCTAAGTTATCCTACTCGTGCCAATTTCATTTTTGGTACCTCTACAAATCTTTTTTATTCGAAATAATAACCACCACCAGCATTCACATTTTTAAGCGTTTGTTGGGTCTAGAACAAGCACCGAATTCTATCGGCATACAAAAAAGATTTCGTCGTCTAAAACTAAATTCACATTTATAGTTTATTTCATTCGTGAGAAGTATCAGATATCCGCTTCAATTTAGAGTTAGGAGCTCAAAAGCATTTCTACCACTGGACGATCTCTAATAGGTATATATAATTATTCAACTAACCGATTGGTCCACCCTAGAGAAGACCGTTTATATTTACATCAGGCAAGAACTCACAAGCAGGAAACGTATTGTTTCTGTTAATACCTTCTCAAATACGTGATGATGTAACTATCTACTAATAGTATCGCAGTTGATATTACTAGCAGGTGCACTCAGATCTAGGAGCCATTTCATTTTAATCGCTCCCGTAAACTAAAATAAAAATGGTCTCGGAGAGAGATGAAAAATGACAGAACGAGTCTTAAGTTAAATATTAAAATAGCAGCATTATTAAAAAATGTATATAACAAAACACAGTCCTCTAAAAGCTGCTAGCCCCGGTACAATCAAAATGTAATACATTTTTAATACAAAGCCGACAAACTGTACAATATATAAAGCTGCACCAGTGGAGAGTGGACAGGAACGAGCAATTGTCCTTAAAAACTTGAACTCGAACTAGGTATTTGTGCACTCCATTTCCATTCTAGTGTCTTTGTCTTTGTTTTTCACTGCTCTTATTCGAAAGGACCTTACTTGAAATCCTACTGCATATTTAATTTGAAGCTCTTCAAAAACAAAAGTTACATTTCACAGATTAAGCAAACAAATTTTGGGCGAGCTACTAGGATAGAGTTCTTGTCCTGTTTCGTCTTAAGATCTCCGTTCACGTTGTAAAAAACTTATGTGACGCAACAAGACAATGTATATTGTAGAGAATAGAGATTCTTGATTTGAAAGTGGATACGGGATTTGCAGGTGTCACGTCAGTCAGTTTCACGTCCCAGTACGAGAAAGCATCAAACTGTGTGAAAATGAAAAAGTGGTGCGGTAATATCGGTTGGTTTCGTTTTGGTCTACTGGGGTTGATGGCATGTGAGTGACATTTAAATTGCTTAGGCTTGAATAAAAGTGGAAACTTTAAGCTATGCTGCATGCCATATGTATAGGTATGCACTGCAAAGAATTAAAGGAATAAAATGGAGAGCAAGACAGGTCACAAGTTATAGCAACGGACTGTTTTTTTTCGCATTATTTTCACTCACCAGCTTTTGATATGTTCATTAATTTTTGCGTTCATATGGAAAGTCACTAAGAGATTATATCCACCAACCCACTCGTTATTCGGTCTTAAATGACAAAACCGCTCGTACGTTATTTAGGCGGAAAAGCAAAACTCACCGTATCCCATAATGCGGGGGATTTCTTCCTGACAAAATACTGTGGCATTGGTGGTGGGTAATCTGCTGCAAAGTGAAATTTTGCTGTTTGGATATCTTTTTTTCGCTGGGGCTCTGCTCCACGATACTGATGTATACTGGAAAAGAAGGATGATCCTTTATTACCTCGGTTCCCCTTTCCGCGCGCGTCGTATATAAACTTCTTCTATGTATATTCTTGATTAAATTACTTGAACGAAAGTGTTCAGGCGGCAAATTGAGGATTTTACATTCTAGTAAAAAAAAAAAACAAATTAAAAATGAACAAGGAAATGATGGTGCGTGGTGATTTCCCTTTCCGATGTATTGTGTGTGGTGCATTGAGCTTATACAGTGTTCCTACATAATTGCTAACTTGTGAAACCGTAAGCAATTTGTGGCATGTTTTGTTAGACACGCGTGTACTTTACCGATCGCATTTATCTGCGGGTAGGTATGTAAGCTACTGAAAATTAGCATATCTGGTTTACATCTTGCAGGCGGAAGTTGGGTGGATGCGACCGAGTACAACAAAATAATTGACTACCTGTGTTGGGAGCTTGCTTAATTAGAGTACAAAGTATTGCCAATATTGATGAACATTCTATAAGGTTTTTATTACATTGGATGGATTTATACTAGTCCGAATATATTTTGAAAATTTACACGCGTTAAGTGCTTTAAAGGTGTGTTTATGCCATAAATAAATCCATATGACAGGATATTCCATTGCACAATAATGTGAGATGTGTGTAAATGTTACTACGAACGAGGGGTTAGGCGCGGCTTTCCACATTCCATTTGCGCATCAGCTTACAAAAGAATCCCTTTACAGTAGGGCCCTCGAACATATCAACTGATGGGCTTGACGAGTTTTGCAGTTAAATTGTTAAAGGGGATTCCAAGATTTGATGAATGTATTAAATTTGATCGCAATATTTCATTTATTCATATCCTTCATTATGACGGAAGTGAGTGGAAGAGAGTACAAGCAGATGTTCAGTGAAATTATGTCTGGCAGCAAGAAGCTCGTTAAGAGGGGGAATATTTTTGGCAGAAGGACTAAGATTCCTATCTGCGTCGGTACTGCCGGAAAGTAAATTTACAGAAAAAGATTAGGTACGTATTGTAATTTCAAAATTAATCTATGTTCGCAATACGTTGTGAAATAATATTGACAAGACGTTTCTGAAATAAATTTTCGTTTGCATTTTGTTCCTGATACCTGCAGTTAAAGTTCGATGCTACGCCTATTTTAAAACTGCGTGTACAAGATATCTAAGTCAAGCTAGTCGGTTTGTTTCTTCTAAAGGGGTACTCTAAAGTATTAAATTCAGGTGGTGGGCTGAAACAGTGCATCACATATAATTGTATTGCGTTTTATCGGTGCCAGAATTCAATGAATATACATTTATAAAAAGTGCTCGAGCACTCACAAGCAAAGGATTGTTCAGAAGACGCATATGGTGGCCCTATCGCGCTGCTTTTAGAAAGTAAAAATATTATATTAAAGTTATATTTCACTACTCCTTATTACTAAATATGTAATAATATTGCGCTGTCATGCAGCTTACAACTATTTTGAAAATTTCAATACTCACTGGGAAGTTAGTTTAAAATCGATTTAAAAAAAAGAAATTCCGTGCCAGACAGATAGGAAAACGAGCTTATTTCAACAAAATTATATTCAGCATACCTAACTGATATTATTTAAAAATATATTATTTTTTTAAATCATTTTTCAATGCCTTACTCGACATGTTTATTTTAAAATTGAATGAATGAAAATTATTATTCGTGAATGTTCATAAATAGTTATAGGTAGTATAAATATACAGAAGTTGTTTTCACAATTTTAATACTTAAACGTAGTACATACATACATACATAGCTGGCGCAACAGGTCCGCAGTGACCCTAGGTCTATAGCTTCTCACAACCATTCATTTTCGGGACGAATGGAAGGGATCTACAATTTTATGCCGGGTCCAAACGGCTAATTGAAGAGCTTCTTCATGACAGTTATACTCTCGGATGTTTGTCAGACGTTCGCGAGAGGTGGCGCAGCGTTTTGAGTTTTGTTTGAATTTTGGGTTTTTTCGGGATTCGAACCTCGGACCCCTCGCTTAGTAGTCCAACACACTAACCACTAAGCCACTGCGCCTGCGTTAAACATTCTTTATCGAAACATATAACTCTGTGTAGTGTATGCTCGGCACTGGCCACACGAAACACAGTTAAAATAAATCTATAATGTCTGCGGATACCTATGTAATGATTCTTTTAATAAGCGCACACCATCAGAGCACCAATTGGACACATTTTGGTTCTAAATTTTTTACACTTGATCAATTAAGATCTGCTTACAATTTTGTGAAACTTATAACCTTTGGACAAGCCGAAAAATTAGTTATAGTAAAAAATACTCGATGAGGCATTGAACAAGACCGATTTTCAGCTTTTTTAAATAAATTTAAGTTTATGAGTGCAATGTAGTCGAATGAATGTAAGTAAGGGAAATGTTTGAACCCATTTTTCAACCGTTATCGGTCGAATTAAAAAAAAAAAATCTCACTAGGTCCTGGGGAAAAACTACGTTTCCTTTCAAGCTAAATTTAATTTTCGCTTTTTTTTTTTTTTTAATTGATCTACTTTACACACTTGATTGAATAATTTCACAATAGCTCAAGGCAATCACCCCCGCACTCCTACTAAACCCTAATCGAGATACACTTTTCATTAATTCGTTTGCCGAAATGTTTCCTTGCAGAGATTCATTCCATGGTGACGTTAGTGACGCGGCCTGCATCCGCTCGACGAGTTCCTTTGCCATTTCTATCACTGTCTCCTATTTTTGTGATGGAAGACTTTCATTAGCATTTTATTGCATTTCCAAACTCTTCAAGAGGCTTTTTTTTCTCCGTCTGTTTCATTGCCGGCGCCACGTTTCAGACGCTGACATAATTTAGGGTTTTTCTTTGCGTGAAATTCAGTTTCTGTCAAAGACTTTGCCTCATTTCGAATTCTGCAATTGCATACAACTCCGATTTATATGAATCTTCCATCGGAAAGTACTTTTCAGTATTTGCCATTTCTCAAAATCGTATTGGGAAAGAAAAAAACATTCATTCGAAAGGATATTTGTACAACAGAAGTCTTTCGGTTGGATCTACAGTAACTAATTGCATTTTCTGGAATATCTGTAGATCCGCAGGATGTGAAAACATTAACCACAAATTTCTATGCATGAAGTTTAATGTAAGGGATTACATGCTGACACTTTTATCTAACTTTATAGGGTCGCTTAGCATGTGCTAAATAAATTAAGTTCCGCCCGACATTGAGAAAACATGCAACTTGAAGATGGGATAAAGCTCCAAGCTAAAAGTTCCATTAATTAAAGCAGCTTAGAGCCATGTAAAATTTAAAAGAATTAATAACTCAGTTGAGAAGACATACTCCGACTCATAGGAGATAGTTACGGTAGGTAAGCACCGTATACCATTCGTTAGGGATTTCGTATGGATGCGCACAACAAATATGGCATCCTAGAGGTTATTGTTATCCTAAATAATTAGGAGAGCAATTTCATTTTAACCCTGGAAGTACATGCTTATTTTTTATACGTATGGGACATGCTTCGTCGAATCGACGACGGCAGTAATCAAAGTGGTCAAACAGATGATCTATGTACCAAATTTTGTGGAAGTTGATTGTTTTCAGTTATTAAGTTTATTTAACATAACAAAAAATACAAAAACATACATTTTTTTATAACTCTTAGCTAAAAATATTTTTTTTTAGTTTTACTTCATTTGGCATGCTTTACAAAATACTACACATTAAAATAATAAAAACAAAAACACGTAAGGAACATATAGTTAGTTAAAACTGCTTGCATCTAAAAATTATTATAATAAACTAAAAAGGAACAAGTTTTCATGACAATGAGGTTAAATTAAATACAAGAGGCACAAAGCTCTATTTTGTGCTCCCCACACAAGCTAATATTACACTTTGCACAGGATGATTTCGTCATTCGTCGTTTAGAAGAGGGACAAACTGCGCAAATCTTTCTTTTTCTTTCAGGATTTACTTGCTCAGTACTCTCTTTATTATTTGGCATTACGTTTTGAATATTATTTCGCACCGACGTAGTCAAAGTTGGTATTTTCAGTCTATCGGATAAGTGATTTTCGACAAGGGCAAAATTCAATTTTTTCATAAAACAAGCCCGATTGAGGGGCTTTTGTTTTGTTTGAATCATGTTATGGACGTAAATGATATAGCTATTTATAAAGGCCATATTAAGTATTCCAAAAAATTGACACATTGGCCATCTGTTAGTTTTACGGGAACAGCTCATAACACTACACATTTGATCAAACGTATCGACACCTCCTTTGGTTTGATTATAAAATTCGATCATATTTGGTTTTTTTGATTTTTCGTTCACTGTCCCTTCTTCATTACACGAAGATAATAAATATATTATTTTGTTCGGTTTTGGCTTATAAGAAACAAGTGTTAATTCATTATCGTAGCAAAACATTGAAGTACCACACTTACGACCCTTAAGAAGTTTTAATTCTTTTGGAATTTCTTTCTTGTTAGATCGCAGAGTTCCAACTAACGTCAACTTATACGGTTCACGTAAAAGTGATTTAGCTAGTGGAACTGACGTAAACCAGTTGTCCACAGTAATATTTCTATTCGTACCATGAACAGTTTTTGTTAGCTCTTTCACATAGTACTCTCCAAGTGGTAGCATTGTTTTGTTCGAACCTTTACCCAAATATGGTGATGCATCAATCATGTACTTTGTGCCGCTATCACACATCATTAGCATTTTCAATCCATACTTTGCTGGTTTATTGGGTATGTACATTCGGAAACTACATTTACCTCTGAAGGCCAATAGTTGCTCGTCAATAGTAAGGTATAGCCCAGGTGTGTAATTTTCGCGGCATTTCTGAACAAATATCTCCCACACTTTTCTTATGGGAGCAAATTTATCACCTACAAGCTGAATACGCACAGACTTGTCATCGAACCGGAGACGTGACATAAGGAACTTGAACCTAGATTTCGTCATTGTTGATATGTAGTGTGCTCCACTGTAGCATCCGTCAAACAATTCGGTTGCCGATAGGTGCTGGTCCTTCTTGACAGCTGTCAGCACTAATACTCCAATAAGGGCTAATATTTCTCTCGACGATGTATGTTTCCTTTGTGCTTCATCATTAGATGAAACTAATATTGATTTGTTATGATCAATTTCAACATTTGTCCACTGCACTATTTCATCGATTATCTCGTTTGTTATAAACATTTTAAAGCACTCCAGTGGGTCAGTAATGTTTTTGCAGTTGCGAGTTGGACCTCGAGCTTGATGCACAATATTTTGGCCATAATGATGGGACTTCCCTTTTCGTGCAGACCACTTATGGTTGTTTTTTCCACGCAAAACGGATTTGGTAAACGAAATTATATTCGACTTTGCCCTTAATATATGCAGCGGTATATCGTCTTCTTCTAAATCGAACAGATCCTCGGACTCAGACGAAGACACTTCTTCAAAATTTTTATTTTGATCCTCCTCTGTATCAGATTGGTTCCTGTTGTAGTCCAGCTCATTGTCCAATTCGTGTTCATCCTCGTCGTCACACGTCAACAGAAACCTCTCAATTTCATCGTCATCCATATTTTTAGTGATGCTTAAGATGTATTTCAGCTGTGCAAATTAAATAAACCGAATAAGAACAAAAACCATACATAATGAAAAAACAGAACTTTAAAACGCAAAAGTTACGCAAAAGACATGCTTCGTCGTTTCGACGACGCACATTTAAAAATATCACACTTACAAAATGTATATTCAGCTGCACATGAGCATACGCCAACAGCTTGACCACCACTAGCGCTATACGAAAAACGAGGACAAAACAAACTAAGGTAAGAAAGAAAAACGGCTAAATATGAACGAACATCGTCGATTCGACGAAGCATGTACTTCCAGGGTAAGTTTGCTGAACATCTCTGTATCAACGAGTTCATAAATTGAAGTTTTCAATTCCGAAAAGATATGGTGTTTAAGTTTTGATTAAACATTTTTAGTTCTTAACAAGCTCCGCAATTGTGAGCTTTGGTAAATTTGAAGTCGAGACTTCAATTTGTTATTAGTACGGCGCAGGGTTATTTATACTGGGCCTTACTAATAATCATTTTTAACCTTCACACTAGATATTTTTTAGGTCGCAATATGCAATTTCGGTTAGATACTAAACATGATTATTGGTATCGCGGACTGATAATATCTTGGACAAGTTTTTGCTGCGTTATTGAACTTATTTCTCGACGAATTTTTCGATCGTTTGCGGACGCTTTTTTTGACGCGTTTTTTCGACAGATTTTTTACTGGTTTCTTTTGGAAGTTTTTCAAGAACGATAAGCTTTTCCGGGCGATTTTCTACCCATTTTTTGAAACCGTTTTCGTTAGTTTTCTTGACCCGTTTTTTGACTCGTTTTCTGAAGTGCTCTTGGGCATGTTTTCACGTGTTTTTCGAACTGCTTTTGACGTGTGACTTATGAATAAACTGACTTTTGACTTTGACTTTTATGGAAATTGAAATATGTAACTTTATAGCTTTTTCAGAACGGCTGTTTGCGTATTTTTTTATTGCACCCTAAATCTAACAATTTGTGTACAAAAAACTCTCCACAAAAAATATTCGAAACCAGTTATATCTCATTGATTTAATTTAAACACTAAGGTGGAACCTTGACGGGTCACATTAGTGTAGACAATGTTTAGATTTACCTGTTGTTAGTTATTGCCAAAAAATAAAAATATTTAGAGCTAAGTTTCATTTCATTTGAATATATTCGCAGCAAAATTATTTAATGGCAATTTTTAATAGCTTTATTTGACATCGCCCATCAAGCTTCAAATTGTACAAAAGTACAACAAATGTACTCAAAGCAGGTGCAAAGTAAATAGGTTCTTTCTTTATTCTTCATAGTTTGTTTTTTTCTCCTTGCAGAATATCTCCTAAATTTGCCAGCAGCAAAAATGATTGGCGCGGCATTACTCTAAAACTCCTGTTGGAAAAATGTTCCCATTCTTGAAATGTTTTTTTTTTAAAAGAACTCTGTTATCTTCAATTTCAGTGCATTAATATATCCAATGGATATTTTTTTCCTCAGACAGGACTATATTATACGCATGTTCTCTTAATCTCCAAAAAATATCAAATATCTTTTCCACTTTAATATTTGTTTTTGAAAAATCGAGCACATCCTATTATTCGGCATACATTTTGGTATTGACCATACAAATAATCAATTTTGTGAATACTTCAGCAATATCTCAGAATGTAGCATAAGTTCGAATTATCCTGGTGAGTTTGTATTACCCTGATCAGTTTTCTGCGATAATTTACCGATAGGAACAAATATAGGCCAAGTTGTTATAAATTTATGCAAGCTGCGTGCGTAAACCTAAAAAAATAAAAAATGTAAAACAAATGTGATGTGCTCTTTGCAATAATTGTTTCATCAAAGTGTCTTTACTCCACATGTGCTGTTTTGACCGAGCAGAAGCTTCCAAATTTTCAAAATCTAATATACAAAAATACTACTTTGGTACTGTTACACTTTTGACTGTTGGATTTTTTTTTGCATATGCTTGTTGAATTTTTGAATTTTACTTTCATCTGTACGATTTGTGAATGAGCTAATAGTACAAATTTGGAATATTTATTGCAGATATATCAATCCGTCGAGAGTTGATCATCGTTTCAAACATTGCGAATAAAATTGCTGTGAACTTAGAAAAAGCTAAATTAATTTTGAAATTTCCTATTCCTTGTATTTTGATATTTTATCAGAAAACAAAAACAAATTCATAAAGTAAAACCTAATTATGAGGTCAAAGGAATTCTGAATTCACGACAATGATGGGGATGAGAATACCTACGATTTTTGAAAACCAGCAAGGAAGACATTTTGTCATTTAAACATGTTTTTTAAGGAATTATATTTATACCTATAAATACTAACATTAAATAAAATCGTGGATGATGATGCTCAAAACTATGGAAATCTCAATGTCTGGAAAGATTTCTGTGCGTAAAAGGGAAAAGCAACAACATCGTGGGAATTTAAAGAATCTGACAGAAAAACATTCAAACTATAAGTTACTGCTGAAATCTCCTCAAAACTTTCACCATGATTATCAACACACTGACTGCTTTATAGCAAAATTTTCTAGTTCCAAAAAATTATCATAGTACCTTATGTTAAAAACATTTAATTTTACTTTTAAAAGTTGGATTCTTACATAAAAAGTATCGAGGGAATTTAACAGTTGCGATGTCCTACAAACTCAAAACCCCATTATATGTTCCCCTTTGTTATTAGTTTTAATGGAGACAACTTTTGTAAATTATTTAGCTAAATTATTGTCATAGTATCTCCTTATAAATCAGGGGCTTTCGGCTGGGGTGCTTAATTTAAACTCGTTATGAAAGGGGCTTTCCGCTCAAACATTCCCTAAACAAGACTTATCTATCCACCATTGTATCCGGTCGACCTAAAAGACCGTAAAAAGAATATTTTGTATTAGCGTTAGCAAATAACCAAAATATCTACTAAGAGCATCTGAAAGGTATCCCATTTCGTCCTTTATGTTGTTTTTTTTTTTGTTTTTTTGGGAAAAATTCTATCTGCTCAAATTAAATAACAGCGTCCACTGAAACCCTGTTCCTCTGAATGAAAATGCACAATAACAGATTGGTAAATATTTGCGAATCGGACCTTTGGCATACACTCCCAAAGATACTCGAACAATAAAACTGTAAATTTACCCTCAATTCTTTTCAAAGTTTCATTTTTCTTATTGAACTTTTATGTTTCTCCTTCTACACTCCTTTCCACTGTTGCCCTTAATTCCCTGTTTGTTTTGTTTTCTTCTGTGCATACATGCATACTCCGCTGGCGTATTTCCTTATGGGGAAAGTTAAAAATCCTCGATTTCTTACATCCTAGGTATATACCGTATACGTGTATGTAGATACGTACGTTCATTGGCTTGTATGGCGATTTAGGACTTTCGAACTTATTTCATCGCAATACCTCCTTCTGCCGTTGTCTATCGCCGCCCCTGGCTAGCAACAAAATGTTGAATCCATTTGATCTTCGTCCAAGGCAAACATTCGACACTGCGATAATATAATTTTCTTTTATGATATTTGACAGAATTTTAAGTGAATAGTTGGGTCCTTTCTCTATTCTTTTCTGGTTCCGTTCGCTGAATACTGGCAATAGCAGATACGGAAGGAACATTTCCATATACACATTCCCCCCTATGCCCCTGTTACGGCAAGCAAACACAGGCGAAGCACACACAGGACAGAAGGAGCATGCTTCCTACGCTTTGAGCAAACACCTACAAAGCTACAATCCTTACAGAAACAGAAAATTGAGAGCATCCGTGACGCCAATATGCCGGAGGACATTCCGTCAATAGCCATCGCGCGCCGGGTACATTGTTTAGATGAGTTTGGATGGTTCTATTAGCGTGGGCTTTGACATCACAAAAGGTAAGAGTATAGTGGCAAAAACCATGTAACAGCGTTTTTCAGATGTTGTTTGTTCGGTGTCTGTTGTCGGTTTTATCTTCACAATGGAGTTTTAGGCCGACCGAGATAACCTAAAACCACTTAGGGTCATTGCGATTGATTTTTCTTTCTTTTCTCTGGGTGCACAAACATGCTGCCAGAAGGAGACTCTAAATGGATTTCAAATTCTGTTTGAACACCTCATGGACTAGGTTCAGTTATTTTTGGAGGACAACTCAATCGGGCTTTTATTGACAAATGAGTAATTTTAATCCATTTTCATTTGTATTTGGGTTTCGGGTCGCAAATTACGCATAGGTGCTTTTAAAGAGCTGGCCTCGATCCAAATTACTCCCAAACTTTACCTATCGTCTGCCAAATGCACTAAAAGCATTTTAACGTAAATCTCAAGCGGCACATAAAGCATTGCCTTGTACAATGTACATATCCTATGGAACTGGTGCAACAAAGTGTCTCTTCTATAGCAGATGTATTTAATATAACAATTCTTCTTGATGTATAGAAAGTGAACTTGAATCGATTGATTTTCCTTTCTACTTATAAATATCAGAATCAAGTCAAAATGTAATAATGAAAATTTGCCCAGCTAAATAATTAATTACGTAAGCGATCCATATTTTTTTTACTGGCTTCATGGCGTTTGATGTATTTAATAAGAAGATAACTTCTATTTATTCTCTTCTGAGATGGCAAATAAAGGTCAGGCATTGGATCATCATAAGACCAAATAAGATGACTAAGTATACAGTAATGAGATGGACGTGGTTGATAAACAGAGTCTACAACAAAAATAATATTTCCTTGAATAAGTTTCTTACGATGCGTGCAAAGTTTTGAATTTTATTTCTAGACAAGGCAGTAACTCTAAAACCGACCGTGCGTTTAAAATATTCTGGAGAAAACTTAGGCAGTTCCCGATCTATGAGGTGATAAATAATTTATCATTTCAGTTTTCACACCCGATTTTGATTTCATCAATTCACGAGCACGCATTACGCGACATATTCGAGATATTCGACATAATGATGTTGCTGTAAAAACGAGTCCCAAAAAGTACTAAATTCTGGCCACCCATTTTTGCACTCTATTGAACTCTATTTATAATAATTTTATTACCTTTATAATTATTAAGACGACAAGCTAATTACTTTTGTCATTAATTTCCTTGGAGGACCAATACATGTTACATTTTTTTATAGAATCGTTCCCTTAATCTATCCATCAAAATAAGTTACTAAGAAGCACTTAATTAATCTCCCGAGCGTATATTTTATAACGTGCTGTGTGTTTCCTTCACTATTATTGATTAGTTAGGTACTTGAAGTTTCCTCATAGATATGAATTTCCAGATATTCCTTGAACTGTTTCGGGCGTACCTACTGTTGCTTGAACCTGAATTAAAGTACGTGGTTTGCCATTAAAATTCAATTCACTTATCTTTATTTTGTTAGCTTTCTATTTATTCAAAAAATTTGTTGGCGCGGACCTACGGACCTGTTCCGTAGGGCCTAGCTTCTCACAACCATTCTCTTGTGTGAGTTTTTCATATGTGGAACGAATGGAAGGGATCTACAATTTTATTTCGAGTCCAAACGGCTAATTGAGAAGCTCATTCATGACAGTTATACTCTCGGATGTTTGTCAGACTTTCGCGAGAGGTGGCGCAGCGGAAAAAAACCTTAAGCTGGAATTTGGTTTTTTTCGTTATTCGAACTGGAGCTGCACGGAACGAACAAAATGTGATAAAATGGTTATCATATGAAGAACAAATTGAAGTATTTTTTTTTTTCATTTTATCATAAAACAAGAATCTCGTTTACTGTCAAGTGGTGAAGAAATTAATCACTTCACAGTATCACAGAACAAGAATTGACCCCTAGGTCGATATATCTCTTCAGGTGGTGGGTATATGGATTACTTGTCATGAATGGGTTTGTTCAGGTCGTCTATTTTGATTGGGATTTAGTGGATACTTTCTTTTAGTATGTTGTATATAGATATAGAAATATGGTGAGCTATGTCTTATTTGCAAATAAATATAACCAAGCTCTGTTTTTCCACTTTAAGATATTATTCAGATACCAAATCTGTATTTAGACAGCTTGCATCTCTGACTATGTGATGCTAGCTTATTCAGACACACTGTTTAAGAAGCAAGATGTAGAAATGCTCTAGTCAGCGAAGCTTTTCGTGTTTAGTTTTATTGAAAGTTCTCGTATAGTTACCACTCAGTTTACTACATATGTCATGAGTACATCATCAGAAAGGTTACCCTCTATTAGAAAGATCTTCTAAATTAAATTTCTTAATACAATCCAATGGTTTTAATTTAGTTAAACATACAATATGTATTCACATTAAACGAGGCAAGTCTCACTTCTGCTGTGCGGTCATAGGAGACTAATTACACTATTCCAATGTACTTCTTTAGGTTCCACACAATCTCTTTTTTCAAATTATATTATGATATCTTTAGACATTTAGTTAAAATCAGAGACAATACTGAGACTTCCCATTACTTAGCCTACAAGCTATATTTTTACGGAGTGGTCACGTTACATAGAAATTCGTATTGACAAATGTCACGAAACATCAAAAATTCCGGCTCACCAACACACTCCCAAAAAATATGAGCCACTTCCGCTGTGGGCAAATTTGCTGGCAGAGTTCATAGAATTTCATCCGTTTAATTTGAAATTGTTCGATACGTGTGAATAATATTTTTTTTTAGGAATAAGTGTACATTTGCTTAAAAAATTCATGAAAAATGAACAATGTAGATTGGTTGAGGAAAAATAAAAACATTTTGAGCAAATTTTCTTCATTATTTAAGAAAAATGTACACACGAAATCGAAGTTAATGATTTCCAAAAGCGGAAAATACAAAACCATGTTACGTGCTGCTGCTTAGCCTAGGGTCCTTGCTGGCATGCTTGCACCCGCTCTCTAAGCTCGCGGGGTTTTAAACAACTATTGCTATTCATTCAAAAAAAGAAAGTATTTTAAATCTATACTTCTTCTATTTACACAACTCCCCCTCCCACTTAATCCCTGTACCACTCTAGCAATGTTCCCCTACCCACTATTTCGTTTACGTATGTATACAATATAATAAAAATGGTCTAAACAGACTCACCGATACTATTCAGCAACTGGCGATGACGTGGCCACAGCATCCAGGTTGCGTTGATACTCTGCTTTCTTTCGTTGGTACCTGTATCACTTTAGAACGTTTAATTATTATATTTCATACTCTACGAAACTACTTGTTTTATTTGGTACCCCGCGCTTTACTTTCAAACTATAAATTGAAATTACTTTCCCTTTTTTTTTTTTTTTCTTGCAATTAACAGGTAATATTTTAAATTTTCAAGTTTTACGACTGAATTTTCAATTTTCAAACTCAAATTTCAACAAAAAAAATTGAATCGATTACGGTACAAAAACTTTCAGCAAATGAAACAAAAATTCAAAAAAAATGTTTGTATTGTTCGGGATTCGAACCGGAGTTCCCCGTTCCAAGCGGTGCTTTCGCTGCCGCTATACTATATATATATGTATATAACATTATGCTTAGCTTTTACCTTTATCTAGGATTAGGTTACTCCAGCTTTCTTTGAGCTGTTCACCTGCTGGTCGTTTTTTTGTTTTTCACTTATTGATTTTACTAATAGTCCACAGGACTATCTAACTATTTTCAATTTTATTAAATTATTCGAGCGCTTACTCGGCAGTAAATCCGACTGCTTAAAAATTCAAACTGCGAACGGCAGGCCAAAGGAATTTTCAACTGCAAAGCCGAATAATTTCCCTTTCCCCTAGTACTGCTGCTCTCATCTCTTGCCGTTTTATTAACTGTGGACCCTCGTTAAAACCGTTTCCATCTCTCTTTTTAAAATCTCTCTCAACTACAATTTCTTTGTGTCAGCCCTGGACTTCTACCTTACCCATACTTGAGAACGCAACCATAGGTACTTGACTTGGCTAAGTAGTGCAGCAAAGGTCGGACATCTTTCGTTGAGGGACTTGACAGAATGATCGTTCCGATCAGACTTCAAAACAAATATTCGGGTCGCCTTATTATTGTGCTTTGTCGTTGCCATTGGCAGTTCGCGGCATTTGTTTTGTAACAACCATTTTTGTCCTAATATGTTTCTAGTATATATGACATCTCCTTTAGGTAGTTTAACTAACCAAATAAATCGAATTATTCGCCTTTTAACAATTGATAATAACTAACCAATGACATTCAGAAATATGAAAATGTGGAATTCCCGAACTCATTCACATTTCCCCACGGTTGCCGCGGTTGGCAGCATTTATTTTTGTATTTTTAATCTATTTTAGAATGTCACACGGACTCTTTTTTGACATAACACCGATAAGAAAACAAAATGGCGAATTTGAAAAAAAAATTGAGGGGGCCAGCGGCAAGAGGATTGTGAGTTGGGGGTCCCAGTATGGTTTGTCTATGGTTAAAAGTGGCAAAGCTGTTGGGGCATGAACAAAATTAACCTCGACAAAAAAGTGCATTCAAACAAAAATTTATCTTAAACAGGCAAATCAATCCCCAAATATTTCATGACCGAACGAAAAATTGGTGATTATACTTTTTGCGATCGTCTAACAAATATCGTCCAACTAAGGGAAGGTAAAAAACAGAAAACACCCGATTCAAAATCATAGATTTCACTTTGCATTATCGGCCTATGATGATGAAGATTTTATTATACGATCGAAGACAACCCCAAAAAACACATGCCTAAGCTTCTAGGAATAGTCTACTCCGGTTATTTCAACACCCAATAAATGCAATGACTTTCATTAAATCAACTCAATGCAAGGAAATATTTTGTTCTGCATCTCCATTCCATAGGAAACGAGAAAGTTAAAAACGCGACAAGAAGAAAATTTGTTAACAGTTCAATATAAAGCATTACCACGCGTCTAATTGTGGGATAGAGTTAGCGAACCAATACGTTCTTGAGACGTAAATAATTATTTCAGCACAGAGGAAATGTGCTACCCACTATTATAAGTGTACCTACCCAAACATCAGTCAGGACCCCTGTTGTGCTTACCTCATCATGAGGGACAGTATAACAATATCCATGTGTATACTGCAGTAATACGCGGTTGTGCTCCTACATTTTTTATTTTTTATGCAACCATACCTAACTAACTTCATGAAATTTCAAACTAAAAGTCCTGGGGGATTTTCGAAAACTTTTGTAATTATTACCAACGTCAGACTTTTTCAGTTGCTCCGGCTCTTGGATATGTTGGTGGACAACTTTTGCTGGTACTTGATCACCTGCAAGCAATGGAACTTGGCGTAGCATCGTTCTCTCAACGAGAAGACAATTTCATCCGTTTATTTGTTCTAGAAATTTCAGATATAAAATAAAAAAGACTAACTTTTGGTCAATTAAGCGTGTCAAAAGCGTGAGTTCAAACAAAAGACGATATGGTGGAAGGAACCTCCAAGAAACTGTCTGCAAAACTTTTGAACTCACATAACCGGTTGATTTTCTTGATGCAGTACAGTTAATTGGACGTATCGTTGCAACTGTACGTGAGCGGTTTTAAGTAAATATAATCTCTTTGCTATGTTAACTGAGATGCACTTCAACTCGAAAGATTGTACAAAGAATACATTTTGGTAGTCTAACGTGAACGCGGACTTGGAGGCTGCCTTCATTGTTGCGGGTTCATTTGATTAAGAAGACATTTTAGGATGAGTAAAAGAGGAAACTAATGATTTAAACTTCGGAACCTGCATATCTGTAATCGAATTTGGAAAAATTAGATCCCGATTTGAATCATAGAAATTGAATTGATTTAATCTCAGTGTTTTATGATCGGATTATAGACTTCAATATTGTTACATTGTTGTATAGACGTAATATTCATAAGAACTGTTGAAAATACCTACGAAGAATGTGTCATTTGAATAATACTTATTTCGACAATCCGGTCGACGTTTACTGTAATACGCAGAACAAGATTTAACTTTGTGATGTGCTTTTTGTCCAAGGCTGAGGTTAGCTCGTCGGATCGCCAAGGTCCTTCCCAAAGAAACACGAACTCTGGGTTTGAGGAATTTCTTACAATCTTTATTTAAACCGAACTATACAATAGAACAATAATTTAATCTTATGATGGATGCGGCTATACTGGTCCTGGTCGTCTGGTGCGGGCAGCGGCTTGGTTTTCTTCGGCGGCTCTGGTGGGCATGGGATAGCCCCGGCGGTCCACGGGATAGTTTTGCGACAATCCCGTCGGTCTGCAGGTCCGTCTTGCGACAGTCCGGCAATCTACAGGTCCGTCTTGCGACAGTCCTGGCACTCGAGGTCCGTCTTACGACAGTCCCGGCAATCTACAGGTCCGTCTTGCGACAGTCCTGGCACTCGAGGTCCGTCTTGCGACAGTCCCGGCAATCTACAGGTCCGTCTTGCGACAGTCCTGGCACTCGAGGTCCGTCTTGCGACAGTCCCGGCAATCTACAGGTCCGTCTTGCGACAGTCCTGGCACTCGAGGTCCGTCTTGCGACAGTCCCGGCAATCTACAGGTCCGTCTTGCGACAGTCCTGGCACTCGAGGTCCGTCTTGCGACAGTCCCGGCAATCTACAGGTCCGTCTTGCGACAGTCCTGGCACTCGAGGTCCGTCTTGCGACAGTCCCGGCAATCTACAGGTCCGTCTTGCGACAGTCCCGGCAAAATATGCTAGTTTCCTAGCACCCAAAAACGGCGAATAGTATTTAACTATTTCGCGGAACAAAATCAGCGGTACACGGGATTGGTACGGTCAACGGTCTGAATTTTTGCTCGATTTGTTTGTCATTCCACTGGCGTCTTATGTTATTCTTGAGGCCAAGTCGGTGTGAATTCTATTCACGAGTGCAAAAACTATTTTGCCTTGAAATGTGTACCAACGCCTATTGCCAATCTGCTGTTAGAGCGAGAACATGCCTAGTTGGTTGGGCATGGTGAAGGGTGCGCGTTGTTGTAACGATTGCTTCGTTACAACTTTTCTATACCCATATACTAAAAACGATTCGCCGTATAAAGCTAATAAAGGATATGCATTAAAAAAGCTGTGACTAGCTTAGTGGGCGGCGAAGTGGACCTGAACTATACTTTATAAAAACATTCGGAAAAAGAATTATGTAAATTTAAAAAACTTACAGCCGTATTTATTAGATTCCCTTACGACGCCTCTACGATTTTGTTTAGCTAAACATCGCGTACAAATTTACGCAGCCTCTACGTGGCTTTGCTGAAATTGTTATTTATAAAAAAAATTCCACTGACTGTTTACTACGCAAGGTTGGTGTCTAAATAAGTACGAAACTATTACAAAAAACCGAAATCTCCTACTTTTTCCCCGCGGAATGATATCAGCTATTTCTGTGAAATAAAACTGACATCTCTCTTGTGAGATTTATTTTGTTTGTAAACAAAATGCAGCAGCAAAAAATAAAAAGAAAACGGTCGGAAAACTGCATTTCCCCTGACAAGGTGATGATTTAAATATTAAATTAAGTCGATCATATCAATGTCGTTAACAAAATTCACGAAGCTGAATGGCATTTTTAATTCAATTATTAGTTTCGTTTTCAATTTTCAAATGTAACCCGAAAAAAATGTAAACAAAATGACATTTCGAAAACGAAAAAAAATATGCAAGCTTTACGCAACCTCTAAACGCAAATTTTTGCGTTTAAGGTTACGCAGGCTTAAAGAAAATTGCTTTTTGCTTATAAATCACGTTTTCCTGCGTAAGGACATTTTAGAGGGTGCGTAAAGATAAGCAGACTCTACGGTGAGTTTATAAATAAGGCTGTTAATATCTAATATGCTTACAAAAGTGGTATATCCATTATTCAGTAAATATATTATAAATCCTGTATGATTATAAACTTGTTCTTTAAAATTTTGCATTTCCATAATTCTGTTTTCACAATTCTGTAACTTTTCATATTTCTATTGTAGTAAATTCTGTAACTGAAAAGTATAAACCAGTTTGCGAAAATTATGTTTTCTTGTTTTATTCGTAAACTGAATAAATAAAGTTAATACAAACATAAGTTATTTGCTATTCTGTGGAATATATTCATTTTATTTCTTATTAATTGTTAAGAAAATTGCTTTTTCTATCACAGTTTTTGCACCATGGCAGAACGAATATTGCTCTGAGAGATAGATGGCGCAACAGGTCCCTACAAGGCATTTCTCATAACTTTTCATTTAAGGTGTGCATTTTATTTGTGAGACGAATAGGTAAATGGTCCATAACTTTGTGCAGTACCTATTCAAACCGCTAATTGAGAATCATAAAAACTAACTAAATGTTGAGTGTTGACTGTCTTTCTTGTATCTTATATTTTCCATTTTCTTTATCTATATTCCTTCTTCTATCTCCTGGATACGAAGGATTCACAAAGTATGTATAGACAATCCAAATACAAGCTGCCGAAGTAAGTTTTCCTTTTCTGGTATTTTGCTATCCATCTTTCATTTGTTATAGGTTAAGTTTCAAATTAGACATCGTCTTGTTGAGTGGACGTAATTAAAATAAAACGAAAAGACTCAGTCTTAAAAACTTTAATGTGCTTTAAAACAAAACAAAATCAGTATAAATAATCTTTATAGCCTGACCAATGCTAAGTCGGCAAAATATCGGTAAGTAATCCTAAGTGACTGTGTTATACATAGAATTAAGAAACAAAAGTGTATAAAAACAAAATCTCAATAAAGAACATAAATATACATTTCTGGTATTTTGTGGGCGTGACTCACTTGAACTCACCTAATGGCAGCTAGTATTCAAGCAGATGTCACCTATTTACCGGTGGCTTGGAAGCTCAAACTTTTCATAGGCTTCTTAAAATTTTTTATTTGGGATATCCCAATTAAGGCTGCTGGTTTAAAAAGTTGGCGGTTTGTTGGCTCCCTATAAATTTATGGAAAAATGCATAGAAGATTCTTAAGACTATATTCGTATAGTACGTACATGTAAAACTGTTTAAAGAGTTCATTGTGAAAAAGACAACCCCAATTTCATTTCCATATTGTTTTTAACCACACATTCTCACTTCTCAGCAGTAAAACCATATCGCAAAAAATGCATCAACACAAAAAGTCCACGTATATGGAAATTTAATTTTTTCTATATTTTTATACCATCCACAGGAAGCTATATTCACTTTGTCATTACATTTGTAACGCCAAGAAGAAGTCACCGGAGACCTCATAAAGTATATAAATATTCTGAATCAGGATCACATTCTGAATCGATTTAGCCATGTCCGTCTGTCTGTTGAAAGCGCGATAGCGCCCAAAGGAATTCACATAGGCCAATGAAGTTTGGTGAAATGACTTCTTTTTATCGTCGTTAAGTTGGTATTGAAAATGGGCTATGTCGGTCAAGTAGTTCTGGTATTTCCCATACAAAATCAATATTAGGCCCATGTGTCTCTCTGTCTTTTGAAAACACGATAGCGTCCAAAGGAATCAATCAAGGCTAATGAAGTTTGGTGAAATGACTTCTTTTTATCGTCGTTAGGTTGGTTTTGAAAATGTGCTATTTCGTTCAAGTTGTTCTGGTACCTCCCATACAAAATCAATATTAGGCCCATGTGTCTCTCTGTCTGTTGAAAGCACGATAGCGCCCAAAGGAATTCACATAGGCGAATGAGGTTTGTTGAAATGACTTCTTTTTATCGTCGTTAGGTTGGTATTGAAAATGGGCTATGTCGGTCAAGTAGTTCTGGTATTTCCCATACAAAATCAATATTAGGCCCATGTGTCTCTCTGTCTGTTGAAAACACGATAGCGTCCAAAGGAATCAATCAAGGCTAATGAAGTTTGGTGAAATGACTTCTTTTTATCGTCGTTAGGTTGGTTTTGAAAATGTGCTATTTCGTTCAAGTTGTTCTGGTACCTCCCATACAAAATCAAGGCATGATAACACTTTTCCTTGTTTAATTTTGAATTTTGTCATAAAGAGGAACTAAAATAAAATATACCTAATCATACTTCGTTATGCTAATTTGGGCTCCAAGATTTTTAAAATTTGGCTCCATACGTCTTAGAAAGTCTGGCAGCACTGGGCTCACAATCGCAAACAGGGTATTTGTTACATACGTACAAACAACAAATAAATTAAACTTGGGAAAGCTTGACACCATCATCATACCCTTTATTAAGAGTCACAAACATAAAAGGTTCTCTCACGGTATTACAAGCAGCTGGCTTATTAAAACCATTTCATTTTGAAAGATTTGTCCACTCAGTTAAGCTCCGGCAATATTTAATAAATGTCGTGTTCCCACTTTGCTTCCATTTTAAAAACTTATTAAATGACCATTTTTCCTCATGTAATGATTGCGACGTTCGTGTAACAGTCAAAACAAAAACCAAACTTGTAAATCCATCCTGACCCCCCATCCAATCAAAATAAAGTCTATAGTTTATCAAGTAGATCTGCTGATCGAAAAGCAAAACAAAACAAAATTCAAATTAATTAAAAAAAAGAAAATAAATTTCCAAACAACAACTTCAAATATAGATACCTATAGATACATCCGTCTTCAAGTTGAACAAATAATTGCAAAGCGTGAGAGCAAAAGGACACACTTTAAAGTGACTCCTCGGCGATATAATAAACATATCGGTTGTTCAAAAAGTTCCAATTAGCAGTCTAAGCTTTTTGAAGTCCAATATCCTAATGACACAAACAGCGTTCAATTATCCTCAATTATAGACTGTAACTGTAAGCCACCTGTGTGTAGAAAAAAAGAGAAACTCAGTTGTTCGCCTTCGCATTGCTTATATAGGTATACGGTATACCCAAGCTTTTTATCGCGTCGAATATTTAGGCTACTTACACTTAGCCTACCCCTCCACCCACACCGTTGCCGATTTGTTTGTATTGTGTACTATTACTACAACAGTAGGAGTAGGTACCTGCCGAACAGCTGTTCGCCGCCGCCATTAGAGGATTTTATTCATCGTCAATCCACGACCTTGTTCCAAGATTCGATTGTGGCGCTGCTCTACCTATCTATCCCACTCCGCATTCCAGTTCCAGGCCCCGGGTTTAAGTTCTGGCGCATGCACGCTTCCAAAAACGTTCAACAGAATGTAGAGGCTCTGAAAGCTCGACGCCAGATTCAGCAAAGTTTCAGTAGTTGCACTCCGCAACTCTTTGGCCTGGAAAGTTTTGTGGTAATTCCATTCAGCACGACGCGCTTCCACTTTGCATCGGTGATATCATACTCAAGCTCTAAGGGAGCACGAGCAGTAGATCTACCACCAGCCAGAGCCACCTCATAAATTTGTGCCCACAGATGAGAGTGAACTTTATTGCACTTTAATGATTTGTTTGTGTATGCGGTGCGTCCGGTTAAAGCTGAACTCTAAATTTAACGATTCCACAAAATAATACCCCCAGCAAGGACTCGGACAAATTTGTGCATGTTGATATTGTACACGTTCAATTATTAGAGGTTAGTCGGCGGCAGTAGATTCCATTGCTCATTTGTGTGGGCAGAAATACCACATGCGATAGCATCCCCTGTAGCTAACATCATCCTATGTTGCTGGAAAAATATAGCACATCATTATTCATCCCTCTTGTTGGAGCACTGATTGTTGAGATGGTTTTTGGTTTTATTGATGTGTATCTGTGTGTGTGAGTGTGGCGAGTCTGTAGTCGGCCGGATGTGATGTCCTGTACATATATATCTCTGTATGCGTTCCCGTGCAGGCAGGTACTCTGGCACAGCCAAGTACATTTGCGTTCGTTGACATTTGCCATGGTTTCTGTCTTCTGTGTATCGTTATTATATCCCGATCCCGAAACACAATAGGTACAACGTACCTACGTACGTTTCATCTATCAAAACATAAATGTACATTATATGTAGGGTAGGTAGTCCGACTTTCGCATAGGTAATATTGGCTGTCCATAAAGTGCAGCAAACATATCTATTGTAATTTGAACTACTAGATGGCTATTACTTATGCTAGAATCGTTGAGGGTGAACCAGAGTGGATTAGGACCAGCGCGGTCTTCAGTTGCAGTCTCCCAGTTGGGTTGTCTTCATGGTTTCGCCCTACACAGCATGTAGAGTTAACTTTTTCCTTCTGTAAGTCCCGCGAAAGTCGCTCCAAGAATTTTGTGTTCAAAACGGACTTCAACAAGTATCTATCATGAATGTAAATATTTCTATGCCTTTTGAAGTCATATTCATCGTTGTTGTCCTTTTTTGTAGATTGCGCAATATCTCCCACCCTATAGTGGATGTTTTTTATTGGTTTTATTGGTTTTATTGGTCTATCGTGGGAGATTTTTGTACAAATTTTTGAAATAAATATTTAACGTAAACAAATTTGTTATTTGTCAGATGACTATGTTAAATTTTTTTCCACGTTTCTATGTTTTTTGTTCCGTTGCAAGTTCTTGCTCCATCTGTGTATGATGTCGTTCATTACAAATATTTGTTATTTTCTTCATCTAAGACTGAGAATTATCGGCCAGAACGCAAAATACCTTGTAAGTCGATCTGTGATCACGGTTTAACCGCAATTTGACTGCATTGACATACAATTTGACATTTTTTACATTTTCAACCCATCGTGCTCTCTAAAAACCGAGCTCACAAGCTGGAAACCCGCTTTAGGTCCTGATTTTTCCACGTGACCTTTTGTCATCGCCAGCCACCACTACTCCCGTAGGGGCAGTGTCAAATATTGAATGCAACATTGAGGGCTCCTCTACATTCAATTTAAATGGGGCCATTCAAATTTGTGAACGTTTTTCGAATACTTTTTAATAAAAAGTAACATTACCCGCCCCCAATTCAGTACATCAGCTAAGCATCAGAAATTAAGTACTGATACATTTAATAGTAGCTTCCTTTAAGGATTTTCCAAAAACCTTAGTCAAAAAACAAAAGCAAAAGACCGGCTTAAATAAATCATAAAAATGAAGGCTTAATCAGGCATACACAACAATTTAGATGGATATCGAAGGATTATGTTCGTTCACTTCATATGGGAAAGAAATCCCTTGAGAACACACTATGAAAGGACAGCTTAATGTAGACACAGGCCACCATCTGCCAAAGACCTACCTACATGGATGTGTACCTACCAACAAAAAAGAGAGAAAAAAAAACGAGAAAGCAGAGAGTGGAAGCTATAAATTTTCACTCCGCATGTGACTCTTTGAGGACAATATATTTACTTGACTATAGAAGACGACAACGACGGCTACCGACGACATCGTCAACATACCCATCACCGCGCACACCGCTGCTTCACAAAGGACCAACAATGTGATACGTATACTGAGCCTGAAGCCTGCAAAAAGCACCAGTTCACAAGAAAATTTAAATTTTCGCCAAAAATAAAATTGTTTCTTCTGTACACCGCTTTTTTTTAATTCGTGTGTTTTTCCTACACATGCAATGTACCAATATCCGCAATTTTTTAATACTACAACGCACATGGGCGTGAATGACTTAGCCACCCGGACAAACCCATACGAGTAGCGAGTCAAGCTGGGTCGAGCATAGATATAAATCATTGCTCCCACTTAAATAAGGCGAACGTAAGTATTTATTAAACGAGCTCATATCTCTCAGCTGCTGTCGTCGTCGGTGGCGATTTAGTCTTCCAAAACGTCGAATGGAGGGCATTTCGAGCTCAGTGTCTACAACATCCGCCCTTAGCAGTACGGGAGAGTTATTTTGTAAAATCCTCGTGCAGCGGGCCAATGAATTCTGTCTCTAAATAGCTTCCTCAAATGTGTCCTGCCGCCTGCTTTGTGACAGATTTCGCATTGCGGTTTACTATAAACTATTATGTCCTGGGCTTCGATTTCCTTTCCAGCTATGGAAGTGTTTTTACCAAAGCGAACAAAATGATACGATGCGTTCCCGGTACCGAGGGCTTGCCAAAAAAAATTCGAGACGGGTGTACGTTAGATTTGAGTACTTACTACATGAAACTGGATATTGGCATATAATGGCGTTTCGATATCGCAGGACGTTGCAATGAGTTGCACTGTCTCTCTTGTTTTTACAACGATGCTGCCGCCAAATGACGGTGTCCATCTTCATGTCAAATGAGCGTAACTGCACGTTAGGAGAACGTTTTATTCCCTATGAAGCTGTTAATGGGCGAGCGCATCAGCCCTATATTACTATCATTCGTCTCGTGGCCTGAATAGAAGATGCGACGGTAATAAAATAACCAAAAAAGAAATATGTTCGACTTTTTTTTTTAAGTAATTTCGCTCTATTTGTATATCCAGGTTTATCTCTGCGGCGCCTGGCAGCATTTGAATCGGAAATAGAGTAAACGGAGTTGTTCCGATTGATGAAACTTGTTCTGGTCGCGATTAGATATTTGAAAGACCTACACAGAGGAATAGCCGTCAAGCTAGCTATACTCTTGGGCTAAAGACGAAAATACTGAGGCATAATATCAACAAACTTAGGTGTTTGCCAGTGCTGCCCCTGAAAAATTTCAAAAAGGGGAATAAAAAGAACCCGAGCCAAAAAAGGGACCTCCGCATAAACTACCGATATAGCAAAAAAAAAACATAGCAGCAAAGCATTCATTTATAACGAAAAAAAAATTACCTTTTCAACATTTTTTCATAGTGATGTATTATTTTTCGTTCAATAAGCAATAAATTCTTACTTAACCTGAAAAGGGGGCCATTTTGATCTTTTTAAAAAAGAGGGGTCCACTTTTTCTTGAGGCTCAAAAAGGGGCCAAACGCCAACGCTGGATGGCGTAACAGTTCAGGGTGGACCAGGGCCTTAAAATTGGTCGAGATATCCTTCCACTTTAGGGGTTCTTCTATAGCATTGTCTGTCCGGTCTGGAATCGAAGAATCTTCAAGCCAGAGCGTTGGTTATGGTACGCTCTACCTAACCATTTCAGAAAACTGATTCGTACTTCTCTGAATCGATCGTTGCTGTACAACTCATAGATTCCGCTGCTAACTATTCTCCTCTAAAGTCAATCAACGTAAACAAGACCGAAATTAACTGGACGAAGAATTTTTTGTTCAAAGCGACAAAGAAAATCCTTATCCGCCCCTGATAACTACCATCAGCACCATAAAGCAGGACTTGAATAATGAGAGTTTATAAGAATCTCCCAAGTTTTTCTCGACAAGCCCTTACTAATCCATTGCCTTCTTTGGCCAAAAAATCAGCGACCCTAACTTCCCCTAAAGCTTTCTATCGTGATGTTGTTGTTGACAGCCGGCCTTACCAATAATCAAATTTAGACTGTCAGCTTACGCAAAGACTCCACCCTTTCCAAAATCCCATTACTAACGAAGGAAAACAGTCGCCAGAATATCGCTAACTGCAGGGTCAAATGTAAATATTGAGAAAGCCATGTTTATCTCGGGAATAAACTGAATAAATCCTCCCTTATTGTCATTTTGAAGCGGAGTGTTGGGTGTTGCCCGACCACCCAAAATGACGGTATTGAATTTCGTAACAGAAGCGAATTTAATTACCCCGCTGTTCAGCCTGAGCGTTTATAGCTATTAAAAAATTTTAGTAATTGTAAATGTTTTCTGATATAATTCGTTGGAATACAACAATTTAAGTGTTTTTTTTTTAGTTTAGTAAAGACACAACGCGGGTCCCAGGTTCGATTCCTTAAAAAAAATACCATATTAAATCGGTTTTGCGTTGCGACAACTATTTTTTTTTTTTTTCAAACAAATTTGTACAAATGTATGCACAAAATTCTTGCTCTGTAATACCTCTGTTGTTGTTCAAATTCATGTTGCCTTACAGTTGATGAAAACGTTCGACTCACATTTTATATAAATGGAATTAATAGAAAACGTTTTTTCTTCAATAAAAAAGGTTATTTTAATGTGCTAGACTTAAAAAGTTCTCGATATCAAAAATCTTGAAATTTTATCATTTCGAGGTAAAAAGTCTGGTACATGTTTAGGAGCTCAAAAATCTTGAAAAAAAAGATATATCTTGTAATCTGGCATCACTGGCCGTAGTGCTTTTTGTGACTATTGTCCCAGACTTTCTTAGTCTAAAATCGGGGTTCAGTCTAGAGTAGTTAAAGATATACAGTTGGACGGGTCACTCCTAAATAAATATGTGTTCCGCCAGTGTAAAATTAAAACGTTGTCCTGCAAGTGCACAGTTTCACAGAATCATTAAAGTTTTCCATTTCTTATGCAGCTTCTAGTCCTAGGTGACCTCTGGGTATCCAAAACTTGTCAAAAACATAAATTTTATATGCACATCCATTTATGATTTTTACTTTACTTTCTGACAATTTTTTTTTACAATTTTTTGCGACAATTGTTTTTTCACAAAATTTGTGTGACAATTGTTTTTGTAACAATCAAAACGTTAATTACGGATTGTGCAATTTCGCTGAAGCAACTGTTTCCGCATCTCCAAGTCAGATACGGACATTATTTGCGATCATTATTTCCACATGTTGTCCATCGAATCCACGTGAATTGTGGGTACAAGGATGACATGTCAGAAGAAATTTTGCATCGAGTTCGTTTCCATTCAGAGAATCCCCATCTTGAGATGAAGGAAGAGATGCACAACCAGACTTTGTTTTTGATAGAAGACATGTGTTACCTCTTGTGCGGCAGAATAAACGACGTTTTCGAACGAGAATTGCAGCGTGAACGTGAATACGACACAAATGGATTAGGCCAATTGGTTAGAACAAATGTACCTTTGTTGAATCACCAACGAAAAGAAGTGTACGATACGGTGATGAAGGCAATTGCTGATGGAAATGTTGGCATGATTTTTATTGATGCGCCTGGTGGCACTGGCAAGACATTCCTCAAATCATTAATTTTGGCTACAGTTCGTGCAAGATCGGAAATTGCTGTACTAGCAGTTGCTTCTTCAGGAATAGGGGCTACGCCGCCGGAAGGTTGCCGAACCGCTCATTCGGCATTAAAATTGCAATTAAAACTTTAAGCAGTTGAAGAAGCAACATGTAACGTAGCGAAACATTCAGCAATGGCCAACGTTTTGGTAGCAAGCAAAATCATTATCTGGGACGAATGCCCAATGTCACATAAACGTGCGTTAGAAGATCTACGTAGTGACGCAAGACATTTTGGGGATGCATTGATTTTACTCTCAGGCGATTTCCGGCAAACACTACCAGTAATACCACGATCGACCGCTGCCGATGAGATAAATGCGTGCGTTATGTGAAGAATTTCAGAATTCAGCTGAAGACAAACATGCGAGTTGCATTGCTAAATGATCCATCTGCCGAAATGTTCTAAAATCAACTGCTAACTATCGGTAATGGTCGTTTTCCTGTCGACGCATCGAATGGATTGATTTCGTTTGCGCCGAATTTTTGCATTTCGTCTCAACGAAAGAGGAGCTCATCAACAAAGTTTTTCCGAACATCATTGCCAACCACAAAAACTACGATTGGTTGAGTGAAAGAGCAATTTCAGCGGCAAAGAACAAGGATGCGGATCACTTAAAATGCAAAATTCAAAATGAAATTGTTGGCTCCCTGCATTCCTTCAAATCTATCGACTGTGCAAAAAACGAAGACGAAGCAACCAACTATCCAACTGAATTTTTGAATTCATTGGATGTGCCTGGCTTGCCACCGCACAATTTACAATTGAAGGTTGGTTCATTCGTCATCATGGTTCGCAATCTCAATCAACCAAAATTATGCAACGGAACGCGTTTAGCGGTCAAAAAACTAATGAGCAATGTGATTCACGCGATAGTACTAAAAGGAAAGTTCCAATGATCCCAAACGGTATGCCATTAGAGTTTAAGAGAATCCAATTTCTAATTCGTCTAGCATTCGCCATGACAATCAATAAATCACAAGGCCAATCATTGAGTGTTTGTGGCCTGAGTCTGGAAAATGAATGTTTTTCACACGGTCAACTGTATTGGCTTTGATTATCTTTTGCCTAACAACAAAACGAAAAATATCGTTTATCACAGAGTGCTTCAATAAAGGGAAATAAAGGGTTTTTCAATAAGAGCGCTACAAAAGTTTTTTTAAATAAACACAAACGGTTTTAGATATCAATGAAATTCTTTATTACTGTGAAAGTACGTTTGATGCCATTATGTATGCAACTCGATTTCTTTTGCATGGCCACCACGGGCATGCTTGCAGAAGTCCAGACGCTGAACCCAATTTTCGACGGTTTTCAAGCATAAATCGGCCGATACTGCTGCAATTTCACGTTCGATATTCGTACGAAGTTCATCAATCGTCGCTGGCTTGTTGGCATAGACCATAGACTTGACGTAGCCCCACAGGAAATAGTCTAACGGCGTCAAATCGCACGACCGAGGCGGCCAAGCGACTGGACCATTTCGTGAGATAACACGTTCTCCAAACTTGGTTTCCAATAAATTGATTGTGACATTCGCTGTGTGGCTGGTGGCGCGGTCCTGTTGGAAGCACATGTCCTCCAAGCCCATATCATCCAATTGAGGCCAAAAATATTCGGTTATCATTGAACGGTAGCGATTCCCATTCACAGTAACGTGCCGGTCTTGATCATCACGGAAGAAGTACGGCCCAATGACGCTGCCGGCCCATAAACCACACCAAACCGTAATTTTTTACGGTGGATTGCTGCCTGACCAATACCGCATATTTTGTTTATTGACGAAGCCATTCAGCCAGAAATGAGCCTCATCGCTGAAGATGATTTTTCGATGAAAATCCGAGTCATTTTCAAGTTGTTGCTCAGCCCAATTCACGAACATACGACGCTTCTGGTGGTCAAGCGGCTTCAGTTCTTGCGTCAATTTAATCTTGTAAGGATGTAGGCCAAGATCTTTTCGCAAAATTCGCCACAACGACGTCACAGAGATGCCCAAAGCTTGATAACGACGTGTGAGAGACACATTTGGGCTTTCTTCAACTGAAGCCTCAGCGGTAGCAATATTTTCGACACTACGGGCACTTCTTTGTCTCACTGGCACGAGAACATTTTGTACTTTTTTTTTCGACTAGACGCTCAATTGTTGATCTGCTAGGACGATTATGACGACCATAAATTGGACGTAGCGCTCTTAACGTTGAGGCCACTGACTCCGAATTTCGGTAGTAAATTTTAATAATTGCGACTCGTTGTTGGCTCTTATATCTTTCCATCATGAAATGGCCAGTTAAATAATTCAAACTGCTCGGCCATATTGTCTTTAAAAGTTAAAAGAGAGTAAATACATAAATACAAAATATAGGTATTGAAAAATCATATAACGTGTTAATGTGATGATCATATACCTATACATCTTTTGAACTCATTTTGTTAATATGTGTGTCTTTGCACTTAAAAGAGACAAAAAGGCGCAAACGAATGCCTTTTGATAATGACATACTTGGGCGAAAAACGTTAAGGTGGAAATAGAATTGTGAATTCAGGGTAAGATGTATGTAGCAAATAAATAGTATAACATTCTGCTTGAAAAGAACTGCCTTCAAGTTCAGAGATCCCATCCACGCAGAAATCACGAGAGTTTGAGAAACGAGCTTAGTGATATAGCGAAACAACACACAAACAGATAAGGCTTGGTAGGTATGCAGTACATTTGCTTTCAAGTGGGACTATCAGTTTATAATATGTGTGATTCATTCAGGATTTATAGTCAATAATTGCAAGCCATTGTTCTAAAAAAGAAACTTATTCCTACTTTTCTTATCATCTAAGAATAATAATGATGGCGCCTCTTGGAAACTCAAAACTTAGCTACAGAACAAAATAATATAGATAAGGCGATATGTTGTTTTCAAAATAAACAATAAAACCAATGCTAAATTGGGCGGGTTAGAGGGTACACGTGCGTGCAGCATATGAGGAAGATAATCGATATACTTTATACAAACTCACATGGCCGGTTTCAATTTTGATGCAAACGATAGATTGACACAATTTATAAGCCGATTGTCATTTTTGCTTGCGGAAGTCAAATTTCAGATAACAAAAGACAGAGTTTTTAGGAGAGAGAAATAACTTAATAAAGCGCTCGCAGATAAATGTTTGCTAAACTTTTAATACAGGTTACAGTTTGTAAAAGAGAACATTTCTTATAAGCAATTCGTGCGCCTACCTTTTATAATTTTAATATAATTTTTTTTTCAATGCAAATGCGCAAGTCTTTTGTTTTCATCTTTTATTGCCGCTTTTCAAATAATAACATACTTTTGTACAGAATAAAAAAAGTGACAGTACTTCAAAAATTGAAGCTCATCTAATCCGACGTACATAACCCAAACAAAAAATGTATGCAAAGGGTGTTTTTTTTTTTAAATTGTTTTTCACATTTCGAACACTGTTTTCAGAGACAACCAATTGAATAGTGACAGAAGAGGTGAAGATGAAAATCATCTTTAATCACTTTCGCTGGCACGAAGGTTACGTTTTACTTATTGTCTCTTCAAAAACGAAAGGAGTTTTCGTGTGTACGAAAACAAGCAAATTAAAGTAATATATCGGATGTTTTTTTTTTTTTTTTGCTTTCTAAAACTAAAAAACCAAAGATATTTTGATATTTTCGTTTCGTGTGAACTATAAAGAACGACAGCGTTTTTATTGATCTTTTTCATTTTCTTTGATTATTTCAACAGTATAAATACCTTTCACCCCTTCCACCCCAAACCATTCTTAGCAAATAAGATGCCAAAAGAAAGACCTAATTTTTCACTGCATAAAAGCGGTGTGTCTTTAGTAAGACAATGCTGCTTGTAGCTAGTTTTCTAGGTCCCAATATGCAAATTTGTAAAATTTGTATGGAAAATTATGCCATTGTGAGTTCGAAAAATTTAGCCTGGACACTCAAAATGAATATTAGTATCGCGGTTTGTGTGCAAAGAAAAACTAAGCCCGAGAAGAAAATCTGTATTGCTACGTATACATAGAATAAAATAAATTATTGAAAATCAAAGAATTGGAAAAGGAAAAGGCTTAAGTGAAATGAAAATGATGCTTAAACTGGGCAATTTAAATAACACCGCTTATTAACCGTTTTAGAATAAAAGAAAAATAGTTGGTGCATTAGGTCCCTGATGCCTAACTTCTCACAGCCATTCGTTTTGTGTGAGTTTTTTTTATTTTTGGAACGAATAAAAGGGATCTACAATTTTATGCCCAGTCCAAACTGCTTACAGAAGCTCTTTCCTGGCAGTTATACTCTCGAATGTTTGCCAGACGTTCGCATTTGGGTTTTTTCGGGAATCGAACCTGGCTTAGTAATCCAACACACTAACCACTAAGCCACTCCGCCTACAAAAAACGTTTGCGAATAGGAAAACGAAAACAAAAAAGAAAGGAGTTAGTTACATGATTCAAACTTTCGCATTCGCTCGATTTCATTAGTTTTTTTTGAGATGCGAGGGTGGATTTTTAACGGAACTCCACCCCTGATTTGCGTTAATTTTGCTATGTGTAGACTTATGTCGTTACACTCGGGGATACACTTATTATTAAAGTAAGAAAACTGCTACCCATCGACTTCATAGGTAAAATTAAAAAAAAAATATTTTGTGATTGGTCTGTAATCGAGAACCGAAAATGTCTTCTCAGAATAACCAGAAGAGTATTTTCGGCAGTGATTTTATTAACTCTGGCCGCACCCAGACCCTTCATTTTAAGGGAAACGACATTCCTCACACGACCCCAGCCCCCCTCGAAAAACTATTCGAATTTTTTAATTCCCATCTTCATAAAACCGTTTTTTTTTTTTTTTTAAAGCGCGTGACCTGCAGGTTAGAAGTGATTATTAGTAGGGCCCAATGTGCTTTACTTAATTTTTAAGTTGCGTAGCTCTAAGAAAAAGTACCGCTTATTAACTTTTAGGTGTAAACTTGTTGCGTTATGTGCATTTCGTATCGATTCATTTTCAGCTAAGCTTTGAAAACCAAACCAAAACCCAAAAAGTTCCCCAAACTTCGGGTTTCTTAATTCAGTCAGTTGTAACCAAAAGAAATACACATAGACAGATAGCCTATAAAATATACTAACTAAACCTAAATTTATTATTAAACTTATATCCATGAATGTCACTACAAAAAATTGATTTAAAATTAACTAAGGACCACTGGGTGGTGGTTCCGTGAAGGTTGGATCCTTTGCACTACATGAGTTTAGAGATTCTTCGCTAGGTATAACATCCTTCGCCAATTCCAGCACTTTGTCCAGCGGACACTTAGCATCACAGCCAGGAATTGTTAAAAGTTCAGCCTCTGCCTTGGGATTGCTGCGCAAATATATCTAAAAAGGCAAAAACAGGTCAAGAACTTGCCAAAACTAAGTATTTCACTCCACACTTTACCTCTATATGGTATTCGCCGTTTGTCGGGTTCTTGTGCAGCTCAAAAAGTATCATAATCGAGTACCTTGGGAGTTGCCTTTCCCAGACTTGTAGAGCTGACAAAATGTTAACAACTGTCGAGTCATGACCTGTGTAAATATAAAGCTTTCTATCTCTTGGCTTTAATTCATTGTCACGTTTGGCCTTCATTTCATCGAACAGCTTCTTTAGGAAAGGACCTGCAATTTTATTTCAACTATAGTGACTTGATTGGAAAACTCTTTCTCGACTGTATGTACCTGCTTTGATTTTTTGCATTTCTGGAGTGTAGACATTGTAGATGTAGCTCTGTTCCGTCAGAAATTGCATTTTTTCGGGGAAGTACTTCTTTGTCCATTCAGGAAGGCTTAAGCCGAATTCCTTCTGCAATGGCAGCCTAATTATTATTTGTTATTTCTGTAAGATAGATAAAATGTTACCTCAGCTAATAGTGTTGTGTACACAGACTGTACGTCTTCTGGGGTGGTAATATTTAGACCCGTGAATTCTGTGAGTTCCTTAAAAAGACTCTCGTACTCCTCAAGTTCGGCTTTGACTTCAGGCAGCTGGAATACTTCCTTCAGAGCTTCGTAGTACCGCGGGCAAGGAGTTCGTACCAAAAGCAGCTATTATATTTAAAGATAATCACGTTTTTTTTATGTATATTTAAAATCAACTTACGTTATCCTCTTCTAGAGGTTGCGACATGATGGGGATTGGCTGCCAGTTGTACCTTGAGTTCCATTCCATGGGGGTATTCTTTGGTGGCCAAAGGCTTGCCAGCACCGTTGCCATTGACATATAGGTCCTAGTTACACCTGTGGCTTGGGCATGGACATACTGCAATTTAGAAGTCGGTTACGAAGGTCAAGGATAAACACATATGATACTCTTACGTCTGGCACATAAAGCGATCCCAGGTAGCTGCTGTATCGCTTCCTCAACCACGTGCCGATGTTGAAAAGCTCTCGTTTCCCATTCTGAATAAAGAAAATTGCAAAGCTATAATTCACATTGCTGTCATATGATAACCGGGTCAACTTACATTCGTAATGTGCCCCCAACCATAGGGAAAGAATTTTTCATCAACATAAGGGTCTTTTGGGTAAGTATCTGCGGGCGTTCTCGGGCCATGTCTGAAAACCTGTAACAAATGAATTCACATCAATTAGGTTATCGAACGCTCATTCCGAATTTACGCCATAGACATAATGAGCAATTAACAAAGCTTTTAACACCCTTATCAGTGCACATGACAAAAGTCAATGTAAGCAACTCGTAAAAGATACGGCTTTTACTCTAAAAATAAACATTTTTAAGTATATTGTTGAAACGTATTGATTTACTTGATTACTGAAGAATCGTACACCAAGTTCAAGTTCACATTGAAGGAGCGACAGCACTCTTGCTGTTAAGTTAAACAGATATGATTAAGGTGGTCATTATTGGAGGGGAAAATGTAAACAAGTCTATGTGCCGACAGGGTGCATTTGCATCTGCAATCAAAACCTATTATTTTAGTGAATAAGAAACACGTTTGGATGCGGAATTTCGCTGCAGTTGCATATATTTTGATTCTAGCGTCTTTAAATATTTTGTTACGCAAGTGTTTCCGCACTAACTGGCAGCTTGTAACTTGTAAGTTGAAACAGAAACTTGATAGAAACCAGGGAACCCGAAAACATAGTATAAAATAAAAATAAATAAAAATGTAAAAGTACATCCATCATTTTTCATGAGAGCAACTAGCTTTAAATTACAGGCCATATTTTAAGACCGAAACACATTTTGCTCATTGTGCAATTTGCAAGAACAGGAAACTTCTTTTCGCTTTCTATCTATTTGCCCAATTCTAAAGGAAATAAGGCTTGCACAGTTTCAAAAAAACAGTACTAAGTGAAGAAGATTCCATAAGTATTTCAAATGGAAAAAAACTGCAAACAACTTGCCAAATATTGCATAGAAGCACTAAAGTACTACCGAAAAGAGATTTTTTGATGAATATTAGAAGATTTTAGCTCAATTTGTTACGTTTTTTTTATATACTTAAGCTCCATTTTCATTCCACCAAATAAATGATCCCATGTATCAAAATAATTTTGTAAATGCAGAATATATACAATAAAATAATAATTATTATTATTTCATTGCATTTATTGTTTTAAAAGTAATTGTAGAACATAAAACGTTATTGTTTATCTAAAAGAATATATAGGTATCTATAAAAAGGAATAAGTTCTCATTTGGCAGAAAGTCTCAAACCAAAGTTTCAGCCAAATTTAGTTATTTTTCGAAAATTGTAAATTTTTTATTTCGATTTAAAATAAATTTATTCGATTCTATGAAAGTATACATTAACTAGTTCTATAAGTTATTCATTTTCAGAGGTATTTGTTTATCTTGCTTGGGATTTTACAGCTACCTATTATAACCATTAGATTCGATTTAGTAGCTCTTAAAATTACAACAGTATTTTAGCTTTAAAATCAAGTGCAGTGGATTTGTTTATTCAATTTTTGATAGAATATTTTCGAGGAAACAGAAAATTTCAAAAGCATTTTTAGATTGCTTTGCAATGATTTTCTCTATATGAGTACCTACTTAAAATATACCTCAATAGGTACCAATAGAAAAAACAAGAAACGCAAGATTTTACATTTTCAGTAGATGCTGACCTAACTAAGAAATAGACAAATAGCTTAAGCAGAAAATTTACAAAATTTTCATTTCATTTTGAATTTTTCATTGTACATAACAAGCTGGACAGCTCTTGTTTCATTTTAGAGGCAACGGAAACCTGCAGGTACTAATTTCTTGTGTGAAATTTGGTATGGTGTATAAGTGCAGCAAGGTCAATTAAAGAAATATTTCGGGGGCAGACGTATCTAATGGATTTTTAAGCAAATACCTCTTATTCTTGCTCTTGGAGCACCGCAGTTACCGACTTATTCGTGTTTTGAAATATGTTTTGAATACCGTTTCGGAGAAATTGATTTCGTGCAAAAGGCAGCCGCAGGGCTCTTAACACGACAAAAAGATCGAATGTCATGGTCTTGATGATTCTACTACTTCTTGTAACAGCCAAAAAACCATGATGATCGAAACGATCATTTCCACCTGTCACATAACTTCAATACGTCTTGGAAGAGATTTGATTGAACGATTGCTATTTTGGGTTTCAGAGAAGTATCAACGAAATATTTAAGAAAAGACATAAATACTCATTGGGCCTTATTAATAATCATTTCTAAGCTTCACTTATTGTAGGTCACAATATGCAATTTTGTGTGGAAAATTTCAACATTGTGAGTTCAAATCTTATTAAAGATTGGATTGCTGCTTTAAAAGCATTTAATGATCAGGAAGTTGATGAGGACCATTTCAAAAAGCCAGTCATTTTAGGTAAATATGTATATTAAACCAAACCATCTTATGATTATTTGTGGGGAGCGCATGGTGCTATACCAACTGCCATTCCCAATTTGTGAGGGTTTACAATTTATGTTGTTAGCAAAAGACGAACACCACACGATGATGTTAACCGGTCCCGGTTAATGAACGTTCACTAAATGTGCTAGTTGAGACTACTCCCCGGACCTTGCGAAGAAAGAATAACAGTCTCAGGAACAAAGACGGCATATGTTTCTTTGCTGGTCCGCTGTAAAACAGTAGCGCCTGTGCTGTTTTGGAACATTATTTTCTCGCAGAAGTATATGAAAATGACATTGATTTTACTAGCAGTCCATATTTAGTATGTATAATGTATATACTGATGTTCCCTTTGGCGACTCGGACTTTTCGGAGTAATAGAAGAACGCATTCCTAGCAAAAAAAATGGTAAATTGAATTTTTTCTAATATCATAAAATTGCATTCAATGATTTCTGCCTTACAACCTGATCCATATTAATAAAAAAATATCGTGTGACGCTTTATTCCTTCTCTCAAATGTCCAGTTCCACATCAATGACAACAACAACAAGAAACATCCAAAAAAAATGTTTCTTTTTGTTGACATAGCTAGTTAGTTTTACTGTGACGTTAAAAATGAAGACAATGAACGATTCGATTAAACGACGCTATTGTGCCGCTACTAAAAACGACGTCGTTTTGTTCAATTATCTCCGCGGCGTTTGTTTAATTAATTACTCGGTAAGAAGCCTGATGGACTGAAGTAAATCATAACCGTTGGTTAATTTTTAGAGCATTACATTTTTGTTTGCAAATTACTCGGTAAGAAGCCTGATGGACTGAAGTAAATCATAACCGTTGGTTAATTTTTAGAGCATTACATTTTTGTTTGCAAATGAACAACTTTTGATGTTAATCGATTCATTATGTTTATTTTCGTACACGGTTTTATAATAATGTTATTTTATTTTCGACACTAGTATACACGTCAAACAAGTAAGTGGCTCAAAGTAGCTCGAAGTCTATGGACGCAGCTACTTTGAAATAAATTTTCCGCTATTTGAGAGTGTTTCGCTCATTTTTTTCAGCTTAACAGACTTTTAGTGCTTGGCTCAGGAAAGTACGCTAATGGTACTTTCAGTGGAAATGCCAATGGAAATAATTCCGCGCTAGTCGTTAATTTTAGTATCGGTTTGCTAAGTGTAAGTATTTTTATATTTTTACTTTAGATATATCTAGGTAGAGATGAACAGAGCTGGCTTTTTTAAATCGGGCTTAATGGCGAAACAAAGCGAGCTTTGGGTCCAGTCCAACTTAAACCTCTGGTTTCGTAGCCCATTTGTAGTACTCGTATAATGTAACACTGCCAAAATTGGGAAGGCTGAAATCGATATTTCGAGCGCATTACGTATTGTTGTCGATTGAGTTGTGTATGTGAAATAAATTTGTCCAATTATTTATTTTAAATTTGAAAAAAAAAAAACTTGAACTTAGTATTTAACTCATATTCTGTATGAACATTCGTACGCAGCTCCGACCGAATACCTTTATAAATAGACGAAGGAAAATAGGTAAGAACTACTCTCACTGCCTTAAAAACAACATACGAGTATATTGGCTTGATCTAACAAACATCGCAAACGTCTAGCAAACATCCAAGAGTATAGCAATCCAGAAAAGTCTTCAATCGATCGGACTTCATGTACTTTTGTTTAAAAATGTAAGTACGAGATTATTAACAGCCATACAGATCGTACGGTTGGAATCGTCTAAGGCAAAGAAGCTTGTAAATATATATTCTAGCTCTTCACAAATGAGCTGTTAAAGAAAAAAAAACATTTTTAAGCTCCTTAAGGTACAGTAAAAACTCTTTTAACCGGAACTCCAATAACCGGCAACCTCTAATATCCGGAATTTTTTTAAGAAAATATTTGTGAAATTTACACTCTACTATCCGGAGAAACCTCTAATATCCGCAATGCTGTGTGCTGATGATTTTACACAAGCATGTAAATGTTCAAAGGCAGACTTATAGTTTTGTTTTCCTTCACCAAATCTCTTAACCTCTAATATCCGGAAAAATCGATTATCCGGAACACTGTCGGTCGCAAGCATTCCGGATAAAAGAGTTTTTACTGTAATTGCACCCGTTTATAATTTTTGCGAATTTGTTGAAAAACACCGCTCCCGTTTTTGTGCGATTATAACCTTGAGGTAAAAATGTTCAGTAAAAGTACGATTTCTCCACGCGTAAAATGAACTTCAAGGTCTTCTACAATTTATCTCTGATTTTAAATCGTTATATTTGGCAATAAAATTAACCATGAGACACATTTGCAAAACAATAGTATCTCGCAATGCACCCAAAAATGCTTTTAATTATACAAAGACTTAGATATTCGTACGAATGTACGAATTTCTTAAGCATGTCTCCTCAAATATTTATTCAGAATGTATCGGTATAGCCGATTATAAACAAAAACAAAGCGCGTTTTTTATTTACCTACTAGCTTCTTATCAGAGCGCACGCGGCACGCTGTGCTTTTTTTTGGAAATATGTCTTTTCCAGCATGCGTTGCGTGGATCTATTTTTATTAGATTTTAAGTGCTCACCTGCCTTATCTAATTTAATTGAATTTATCGGAAACGCCGCTTTATCGATCGTACTCAAACAGCACATTTTTAGCATTGTGTGAAAAAAAGCAATTTTTATCTATTCAAATGTGGATACTGCTTTTCACTGACTCATCGAATCTCTCACGACCTTCTTTCTGAGCCAAGTTTTGGAAATTAAGTTGTCAGGCTAGCAAAGCTGTATGGGAATATAAAGCTTCGGAGAGTTTTAGTAAGCTTATTAGATAATTATGATAGTGCTGATCTAAGTAAACAGGAATTAAGTGACCCACTTATATAAGCTCAAAAACAGATTATAGCCAAATGTGACCTTGAGACTTGCGGGTCAACCTAGCTGAATTCTACTGTTTTCGAAATGACGCACAAGAGAAACGTCGGAGGGATTAGAACTTAAACACACAATGCGCCGTACTAATAACAAATTTAATTCTCGACTTTAAATTTACCGAAGGCCTGCCTGTTCAAATGAATATCAATCTGTTCAACTTAAAGCAAACAAACCACTGCACACTGCAGTAAGAACGTCAGTGAGCTTAATTTTGTTCGTCCACTGCAAGTTAAATGAAATTCCTGTCTACTTCCCTAGCGAATTAATTATACAATCTCAAATACAAAACACGCGTAAGTTCAAAATTACAGGCATTTGGCATAAACTTTTGCTACCTATCGCGCTAACAATCTGATCTTTGGAGTTTGAGATTCAATTTGCTGGCCGTTATCATTGCCTGTGTCAGTCTAATTGTGCATGGCGGCTGTTTCGTTTCATTAGGTTGCAACGAGAATTGATAATTATTAGCGGTTAACGCGATTTATTTGCTCTAGATTAATCTTGCCACAACCAGACAAGTTCAAGTACGGTGTCATAAAAATCCCAACAAAAACACAAGCACAACCTCAAGTACTCGTAGACATACATACGTATGTAGGTACCTACTTAATGAGGTGTATAATTACATCGAAACGTGGGCAAATTTTAATCCGGTTACTATGAAACAAAATTCCCCATAATCGGTTAAATGCTAGTAGATCAATAAAAAAAAGTTCACCTGCAGTTTACAGAATAGCACATGTCTGGCGCACTGATACACGATACGAAACAAATTAATAAAGAGCACAAAATTATGCGTACCGATTTAATTAGTTAGTACACTGGCACAACTACCGGGCTACAGCTGTCGCTGCCAGCTCAAACTCAAACTCAAAGCTTTCAATGCCGCAAGTAAACTAAACGCAATGAAGTACCACCACACCACACGATCGCGTATTCTTATCACACTGTTGATATTAATTTATTTTTTGTAATTTCTGCTGCCCCCGGTTATTACCAATTAAATGCGAGTAACGATTTTTGTATTCACTTCAACCTCGATTACTTAGAGAGTTCTTTCGGATGTGCTGTACTATTGTGTTGCTTAATTGACCAATTGATAAATGCGTTTTGTGAAGTTGGCTTACCACATGTAGCAGCTCTAACGTTGTATCCGAAGAGGAATTTTTGCTATTGCTCGGCGGGCGTCTCTCCCCGCGTATTGTGCTCGAATAGACAGTGGTCCCGAATAGACAAAGGATAAAGAGACTAATTGCGAGTACACCGCCCGTCATGGCTAGTCGATGCTTTTTCGTATTGTGCGATCGTGGCATGTCAAATTCAATGTTTATATTTATAAGCTTTGATGAGGCTATGATATTTTTCTTTGCTTTATTTTTCGCTTTTGTTTTACTGTGTTTTCTTTTTTCAAAACAGGCGAAATAAAAATATTATCATCTAACACCGGTTTTATGAATAATTAATGTTTTAAATTAGTTAATTGTATTTTTGTTCTACCCTGTCGCAGACGATACGGGAAACTAAGAGATAAAAGAGCAATTAAAAAAATATGACCTGGGAAGTGTTAACTTGATTTTTCTTTTCGCCTACAACTTGCCAGACACTCGAGTTCACTACACGTTATAAATTTGACTTATCGTACGAGTACATTGTGCTTTCACGCTATTGGTGAATATCTGTTTGATATCTACTGGTCGAGATTGAGGGATTATCCATATTGCACATTGTGGCTTTCTATTCGAAAGAATTCTGATATACCCGGTGGCTGATTGAATAAATTTGCATAATTGTCCCTAACGATGTAAACGTCGTGTCAAACCTTGTGCTTAATATACATAAAATAATACTGCGTATGGCTTATATAAATTGACAAGATAAATTGTTATTTTCGTAGAGTTATATGTGCTACAAAAACAACGCAAACTGAGTTATCTATTGTTTATCTGTATAGATTGTGGTTTTATTTATCTTAAAAAATGTTGGCGTAGTAAAGTTTTATAGCTGTCCGTAAGAATTTATTGCTAAATTTAGCACTTTTAGAATCGAAGGTTTAGTGTTTAATTACAAGTTAACTTTGACTTTGATGTACGTTAGTCAAGGTAATGCAGCATATTTTGCGTGTTTTTCTTGAAATGTGCTCCTCTATTTTCAGTTTAAAGACTTAACACTACAAGATGGGTATTTGAATGAAAAGTGAATAGTGACTACTCCCAGCAATCATTTGCTTCAAAAATGAATCATAAGTGATTAATTTAAATGAAGGAAACCTTCAGATATGAATTCATTTATAATTCAATTTCAATCCAATTTCCCGATTAATGGGTCCTCATTTATGAATCTTTTAAGTGATTGATAAATGATTTTTGAAACATTCACTAAAATGAATATAAACATGATTACTTATATTCATTTTAGTGATAAATAAATGTACTTATTGATATCATTTACAAATCTTTATGATGATTTAAAAATGATTCAGTAAATATTCACTTTAGTGAATAAATAAATTTGGAGATAATCATTTTTGATCATTTATATGAATGAAAATCCAAATTGGTTCACAGAAATGAATGTACCTATGTTCTTCATTTTTACTGAATATAAAATGATTCTTCGTTTTTGCTGAATAAAATATGTCATTTTGGACGTTAAAAAATATAATAAGGTGGGTTTACCAGTTATATACAAAAAGTGTTTCTGGGGGCACTTTTCGGATTTTGCTAAAAATTAGTTTTTAATTCGAAGAAATACACGGTTCGTCATTTTGGTATATTTTTACAGGTATCTACGGAAATATTTATAAAAAGCTTATCCTTTATCAGGGTTTGGTTGGTTTTTTTATTTATTAAGAAAGGTGGATAATTAACGCTACAGAAAATATAAGAATAGTCTTTAAACGATCTGGCATTATTTTATGCCAGATATATCGACTGCAATTTATAACCAAAAGGAAAGAAAACGACTTTCTTCTTAGATAAATTTTAATATAATTCAGTTTAGGTTTAATATAAAAAAAAAAAGAAATACTGATCGATAGCGTGATTGAAAACGAATTAACAGTAAGCTTAATTTTTACAAATAAATCTAAGGGAGATATGTGCAGTTTCTTAAAGTCGATGATTCAAATGAACGCAGTAATTTTGAAAACATAAATTTAACTCCAAATGTGCATTTTGGTCAAAAACGTAAGTCAACTAAAACTATAGGAAAATAAATTTGTATACAATAAAAATTTAAACTACTATTCTGTATTTGTTTAATTAAAAATCTGCTATATGACAATTTAGGAAGAAAACTGACTTCGCTATCAAGATAGGAATTTTTGTGAAAATCGTACGTCCCTACCGTTTCCGAGAAAAATAGAAATTTTAAAAGAGATATCAGTACAGTACCACCAATATTGAAAAAAAGCATCTGAAGCTGCAACATTTTAAGCGGTTGGCGCCTGATAGACAAGGAGCACATATAGTTTACTATTTAATAGAAATCTTCAGTTTGAAAGGGCTCTCCAAGCACTCTTAATAAAAGAAAAGAGTTTCCGATCATTTTCTATTGAATCTTAAATTAGCTTGTAATAGAGCTGAACTTGCAATAAAAATAGCCTTCATGTGATATGGAATTGCAATTCCATTTTAACCGATTGCAGTTATGGTGATGATAAGAGCTTACATTATCTACAATTGTTTAGCCCATCTGGTAGTGGGCATTCGCTGCTTCAAATCGCTGTCTCCAACCGATGTCTCGTGGTTTTTGAGCACATTTTTTGCAGTTGCTCTAAAATGGCCCAAAAAAATATATTTCATGTCTTTATATTCTCATTCCAGACATTAGTTACAAAGTTAACAATTATTGAAAAGCGGGTAGAACATGAGAAGACGATGGACCTATTCAGGCTAACACGCAGCTAAAAATTTCCAGGGGTTTATTTCAATATCAGAGAAACCCTTATTCAACCTCGAAAAAAAACGGCTAATAAAATTAGCAACTTACAAAAGCAACTAGTAAGGTTTTGAAACTTCTGGAGTCCTTTTCAGAATAAAACAAAACAACTACTACTTAATTTTAAGAGAAATTGAAATTGGTGTAGGTATCACAGGGCAATGTACTTTCTGCCCAGAACTATACCTATTGTTTCGAAATGATTTTTTTTTAAAACCAATGGGATGACTAAAAAAAACCCTTGCATATGATTCCGCAGAACTTGCTGTGGCAAAAAAAATAGGACTCCAAATATCTATCAAAATAAAATTAACTGTAACATTGAGAAATATTCATCCTTTTAAACCTAGAAAATGAATCGCTTCAGTGTTGGATATGATTATGCGAGTCAAGATTATAAAAGTTAGGAAGCTAAAATAAGGGGCGCAAAATGGATCAATTTCATACGGTCCAACATACTCTAGTTAATTGTTACCAAATTTTTTGGCTATTTGTTTTGTTTGTTGAATTTTATTCAATTGGTTATTTGTCATTTTGGTAAGTTTTGAACGAGAGCACAACTTTATTTGCACAACCATTGGAAGTACTTCCAAAATTCTTTGAACATTTAAAAATTTTCCAACTATAGTGGTTTTCTTTTGTTCGCAAACCAGAGAAAACTGTTAAATCCACTTAAAATGATAATTGAAAGCATATGACGTCAGTCAAAAATCTGAGATCCGATTGTCCGAACGATTTTATTGAAGTCGTCATTTCTCTAACAAAAAATTACTTTTTTACATTAGACCTTCCTTCCTTTTGAGAAGACATATCGAATGAATTAAAACAATTCATCTTATAATAATTATCAATGAATTCTAATTATAATCAGTTAAAATGTTAAAATACCTCTACTAGAATAACAGGTTGGTTGAAATGACTCCATACCACAAGACATACAATAAATTTACTTTTTTATGTACTGCTTGAGAGTACCTACAAGAAATTTGTAATTTCTCAACACGTGTCGGTCGGTCGGTGAGTTGAAGTAATAGCTTTCTCCAGTTACATCAGTAAACATCATTTGAGTGATTGTTGGGACAGATATATTACTATAAATCATATCTCCATAAAACTCCTCATGAAAAGGCATTTAATGTATTCCGTTCCGTGATATTGTTTGTGTTTAATGTCAAATGCGAAAGGGTAAATCGACTGTCAAATCGATTGTCAAACTCAGCTGTTCATGGTCATTCAAGTGAGCGAAAATTAAATCATTACATTAATACGTGAGCATCCAATGTTTCCATAGACTTTTTAAGTATTTACTATGAAATGAGGAAAATGAAACTTATATCATTCGAAAGGTACTGTGCAATAGATGTACACAAAGAATTGAGGGTATAATGCCATTTGGCACTTTTTCGATAGCCTGCAACAATTTATTGCTATTTTGGACCTTTTTTAAGTTGGAGAGGGCGCTTCAAAAAAATTTCAATTGTTTTTATTTCCAAATAAAAACCTTTTCAATGGAACGCAGTTGCCTATCACAACACCAATATAGTGTTTAGCGAACCAATACTTGTTAAATATCGTTCAAAAATTCTAAATAAGCTATTTTGCTTCAGAAATGACACTTTTTTTTTCTCATTGGCCCTTTTCCTTGCGACTTTATAGAATTCTGCAACGGTCACACTGGGTATATGTCGCCATTAAGGCTGGTAACATTAAGTTAACGATTCCTCATACACAATGTCCATTACCATAGTAACGTATTCGAATATAAATCATTTTAGATAAGAACCGATTTTCGAAGATGTGCAATTTGCCTACCCCTGGTGATAGGACTTATTTTTATCGTCGTCAGGTTGGTATTAAAAATGCGATATGTCGGTCAAGTAGTTCTGGTACCTCCCATACAAAACCAATTCTAGAAAACACATGTTGAAAACACGATAGCGTCGAAAAGAATCTACCTAGGCAAGTGAAAGTTTGTGAGGGGACTTAGTTTTATTGTCGTCAGCTTGGTATTAAAAATGGATTTAGCCACTTTGTTATTAACATATACTGTCTTGACAATAGAAGCACTTTCTACAAATTTCCCTTGAACAGGTTACAACAGGTAGAATTTATTGTAATTAGATTACTAAAAAGCTGATTTTTATATTATTATCGGCCAGGCCGATGATAACACTTACTTGTTTTCTATATAGATATTTAGTTTACAAAAAAAACTACATAAATATTGAATATTGTGGTACGTTCTTTAGTACCACATACTTGTAAAAGGTAGGGTCGATTTTCGACCGCAATCCAGACTAGTAGGTACTTGTTAAATACTTGAAATGGAAAACATTTTTGGAGAAAGTTGTTAATTTTTTGATGCATCAAAAAAGTATAGGTATGCGATGCTGGATGAGTGAATAATATGTGAATTGCTCAACTTTTCACCTAGATGTGTTTAAAAATGATAAGACCTCTGTAAACTATTCTTCATATAAATTTTAAATTTTGACGTCTACACAGTTCGTGATAGACACAAATCACCCATTTATTATTGAATGGAAAAAATGCATTTTTGCCCAAATTGGTAATGGATTGCAAAACTAAAACTGTAACTTCAGTTTGTCGCAGAAAAAACTTTTTGTTATAAAATTTGGCAGCTACTTGCGATGCAAATATAGGTATAGGCAGGTTCTATACTCTAAGAACAATCTGCTTAAAATTCGTATTCAACCCAATCTTTCACTGGTGTGTGATTTGAATATTCTTCTTATAGATATATAATGTCATTTAAAATGTTTTTAACAGAATTTAAGTATTAAATATACCGTCGTTAGCTCCCGCGCACCCGCGCACCTAACCGATTCGCCACGAAAATTTGCAAAATAAAATTCTTTCGTAACTTTCCTATCGGTGAATACTCATGTGAAGCAGAAAAATAATATTCTTAATGGCGGGATGCGTAATAAGAGAACAAAAAACCTGAATGAAATTTCAGGTGACTATGTGCAAGTGTATGCGTGCGGCTAATTTACTTTACCATGGCACACATGATTTTCCACATAGTAACACGGAAAACAGCTTGTAGTCAGTTTATCTTAAGTTGGCTGAACTGACGGTCTATTTAATACTTGTAAAGTGTTCAACTTTAAAAGATATTTGTTTGTAAGCATAGGTAACCTTAATTTTAGAGTCCTTAACAAATATAATCTTCATAGTATGTAGTTCCTTACTTTTAGTCGCTGTGATGGTAGGTGTTACTAAGAACTATAATAAATCAAGAATATTTTAACCGGCTTAAAGCAATTTTGAGTAGTTTTATTATTTGGACAGTAGAATGAACAAAAAATATTTAAGAATTTACGTCTTTGAAACAAACGGTACCCAATCATCGACAACTTTCGTAAGAATCAGCTGCAGAGATTTTGTTCCTTTGTCTACAAACTTCATCACGCCTTAAATGGAAGAAAGGTTTGTTACACCAACTTGCAACCAGAAAAAAGGGATCTCTTCGACAATATTTCAAAAATGAAACGCCTATTAGTTAATCCCAATAGGGTGACCTATACACCAATTTCATTTGAATTTTAAATAAATCATATTAAATAAATTTGGATTGTGGAAACTTTACCGTGGCCTGAAAGACCAGTGTCAGACATATGCTTTTGGAATATAATTTCTTGTAAATGTTGCCCGCGACTACCCCGTACCAAGCCCATTCTGAAGGCCCCATTTTGGGGTATTTCCCCAATTGTGAGAGTAAAGTGCGCTTTCGAATCCTGCATCATAGCTGGCTTATAGGTGCGGACTTGACTCCACATAACCCCAAAGAAAAAAGTCTTGAGATTTCCCCAAAAACCTATTGAAAAAAAAAAAGTCTAAATGAATGACAAATAAGAACTAATCAAAAAAAAAATCAAACTAATCAAAAAAGAATCCGTGTGACATGCACAAACCTACAAAAAATACAAAAATAAATGCTACCAACCGCGGCACACGTGGGGAAATGTGATAGAGTTCGGGAATACCACCTTTTTACATTACTGAATGCCATTGGTTAGTTATTATATATTGTTAAAAGCGAATAGTTCGATTTTGTTGGTCAATTAAACTATCTACAGGAGATGTTTTACATATAAGAAACGTATTAAGACAAACATGGTTATGTATTAACCTCTTTTCGATATCATGAAAGATCGATTTCAGGTGCACATTTTTCTTAAATAACTGATAAAGGTTTGGTCAAAAGGTTTTTCAAGCAACCATTCTACATTGAAAATTTTTCATTAATATTTTAAGCAAATGCACATTTATAATTAATTATAAATAATTTCAAATTTGACGGATAAAATTCTACGAACGCTGTCAGCAGCTTTGCCCACAGCGGAAGTGGCATAAAAAATATAGCTTGTAGGCAAGTAACGCGAAATCGGCCGAAGTTTGTGGTCTCATTATTGTCTCTGTTAGCTACATATTTTTAGCATGATAATCTGTGTGTAATAAATAAACTATAAAAATAGTTTGTGTTAAAATGTCTTCTTAATTTTGGAAATCAGCCTAAAGCCCTGGCAGCTATTGCAATAAATTTGGGGCGGGTTTCCAATATGCGCACTAAGCAAACATTTTTTTTTATTTTTTTTTTCCAGCTTAAAATGTCCTAAAAAACATAAATATAATATTTTTTTTCTGAGGAAATGAAATTTTTTTTTTATTTATTTTTATTTTCTTTTTTATTAAATTTTAATAATTTTTATTTTTTTTAATGAAACCATGTTTATGTTATGAAGTTAAGTAGTTGAATAAGTGTATACCAAAAACTGTCAGACTGTAAGAAAGTATGTTGTAAGTATTTAAAGTATGAGGTGCGTGGCTCGCTTCGCTCGCTAACAGGATTTTAACCATTTTTTTCCCAGGGTTTAGCCGCTCACGCGACTTCGTCGCTCCGCTAAGGGTATGTCAACAACTGTCAGGCAGGCGCCTGGAGTTAAAGTTTATATATATATTTACTTTGGGGTTTTTAGCAGTATGTATAATATTTTCAGTCAAAAAAAAAAGATAAAATTAACCTAAATTGTTTTAACTTTTTGACATATGGCAATATCTATAATATTTTCCAACATTCACCAACCCACACATCCCCCTCCACAGCAACAGAAAACACTTGGCACAAACTTTATGCAAAGTGAACGTGTCCATTTGCGCAGTTTGTTTACATGCACTTTTCAATGAAAATTGAAAACTTTAAAAATGTCAATGGAAGAATTGACAGCTCCACTGCCAACTTTGATAAGCTTTTCGAACTCGGTTGCATACCAATTTGAATTTCGCGACTATAAACTTTTGTTGGCACTTTTACAGCAAGTGTTGTTCAGTTTATGTTTATGCAGGTGTCAGAATTTGGTTTGTTAAAACACATCTTCTAAACAAAACGCGAAATGATTTCGTCAGAACATCAGCGATCTGAACAGCTTATTGGTCCATTGAATACCCCCTTGACAAATTCTTGAGGAATAATATCAAAGAACTAATAACCATCTTGAGTTCCACAGATTAGACGGGGATTCTCCTCTTCAATAAACTTCAACAACCAGGTGTCGAATGAGTTTGTGGTAACAAAACAACACATAATACTTCTTCAGCTGTTCAAAACTACACCTCACTTACTTACCTATCTATGAGTTTATTTCTTACTACTCTTCAGTTTGTAAGACATATTCAAGAGAAACAGTCAAAAGTTCGAAAATTGTTTTATAAGCCGTAGTGTATAGTTAACATCCTAAAAACAAGATAGACTACATCACTTGAAACATTCGTAAGTTAAATTTTAGTAAGAAAAGGAATGATGCACATGGAAAACAAACCTTTAAAAAAAAACAGATCTCTATGAAATACAAGGTTCATGTTGATATGGCTCCTATCCGACATGAACAATAGAGGATAAATCTCCCTTTTACCTGACAACGTACTCAAGCAAATTCATTACAGCATTAATTTCTGCAGAGTAAGTACCTAGTTTGTGCACAAAATACGAACTACACAACGCTCCAACAACCTCAATCCGATAACTTCTATTGGGCGGAAGTAAAGTCCCTTTTTGTCGATATCTTGTTTCTATCAATAAACGAAGTTCCTTTACATTCCACTTCGGTTGAAGTACCAAACACAATGGGGTTACCTGAAGAGACCGAGCCAGACCTGTACCTGCTCCAGCAGACTGATGTAGTTTATTTTGTGCATAAAAAAAAACCTTTTCGGTCTTCGGTTCACAGCACACAAATCGGACAGTAATAATTGGATTACACTCAGGGGATGCATTTCAATGGGAACGTAACAACAAACCAGTAAAACATCCATAATAGGTGGACATCACTGTTCGTCGTTTCTGCAGGTTTTTTGGTTTTATTCCTATTTCGAAATTTATTGCTTATTTCAGATTGTACATTATCTGCTCTTGGAAAGTTACCGAAATGAGTATAAAAAGCTGACGTCTTTTATGAAATATAGCTATTACGCGAGCATAAAAATTTGAAACGTTTTTAAAGACGAGGTGCGGTGTCATAGCAATATCTAGCAAATTGGGCTCTATTACTTGTTAAAGCAGTTACAAGATGTCTGGCATTTACTCGCAAATTATAGTTTGCGTTATTTCTGACAGCGTAGAATCCGGAATCAGCAAGGAAGATTTTAAGGACTTTGTAGCAGGAAAGACAATACCAATGTCGCTGCGAAGCTCCCGTACATAAGGACTGTTCCTTGATGGCTTAAACTTAACGCCGAAGATGTAAGGGAACAAATCAAGAAATTGGGCAAGAAGGGTATGACCCCGTCCAAAATCGGTATCATTCTCCGTGAATCATATGGCGTGGCACAGGAACGTTTTGTCAATGGCAACAAGATTCTCCGCGTCATGAAATCGTCGTGTTTGAAACCCGACATTCCAGAGGATCTGTACCATTTGATCAAGAGGGCTGTAGCTATCCGCAAGCATTTGGAACGCAGTCGCGAGGACAAGGATCACAAGTTCCGTCTCATTATTGTCGAGTTGAGGATCCACAGGCTCACGGGTACGACAAAAAAAAAGCGTACTTCCAGCAAACTGCAAATACGATTCAAAGTCAGCCTCTGCCTTGGTTTCCTAAGTTCAGTTCAGTTCAGATAGTAAGATGTGGAACGCTCTAATTTTTTTTATTTTTTAACACAAAAATATGAAATAAGATGGAAAAGAAAAAAAAATTTACGCGGTGTTGACCAATAACGTTTCAACGATTTTACCAAGGAAAAGAAAATTTTTCGACATTCAGGATACGGATAAATAAAATAATATTCATAAGTATAACAGGCACGGGAAACAGACTTGAAAAACAGAAATTCATAAGCCCATAACAGAAATTGGGTGTGTACTATCTGAGCAGCGAACACCGTGATATTGAGTGTAACAAAAGGGCCAATACTATACTGAAATCAACAATTGAGGGTAAAAGCCCAGATAACAGCAATGGTCGCTGCTACGATGATTGATTTTGACAAAACCTTTAATAGCCTGAAAATGGTCGCACCCAGAAAAACACAGGGTTTCTAGGGCACAGTCTCCTGTTTTAAGTCCGAAGAAAAATCTGGAGAACTAGTCAAACTCAGCGGAACAAAGTTAAGATTAGCGATATGGATACTCTGGGAATTTCCGTCTTGAAAAATGCCATAATATTGGGTAGGCTTGACCTTCTATGTGAATGTTACGCAATTGCTCGAAAAGAACTAATTTGAATATTTGGTGGAGGCTGTCCTCTGAAATTAAGTTGAGACCATATTTGGATTCTGTAGGAAAATTTAGTGTTTAGGTTTCAACCAGTGTCGGTATGTCATTGAGATGGTTTTTCCCACGGGAAGCTAATTTTTTTCCATTTTGGACCTAGTCAAAATTTCCACAAATTTCCCACTTGGTTAATTTAAGAAAAAACAGTTTATTTTCAATATTTTTACTAATAAAAAAAAAAAGAGGGCAAACAAATATTCTATATTAAGGAATTTAATTGGATGAATAAGTAAAACAGTCATTTCATTACTAGATATAGGTACACACATAAAAAATCACATTGGTACAATTCATGAAAAAAAAAAAAACAACTATAATTCATTATATTGTCATATTGTTTGTGTATATAAGAAACTGTTCGATAATGAACAAAAACAGCAACTCAGTTGAAAACATAAGCAATGAAAATACCGGTGGAAGTTAGATGGAGAAGTTCAAAATGTGTATGAAAGAGAAACCAAAATTGTGATACTCTTAGGCTCCAACGTGTTTTGTAATTTGTAGTAGATTTATTTCATAACAAGTCATTTAGATAGGCTTACTTGTGAACACAGTAGTAGTAGTAGGTAGTAGAAATATGATATTAGGTTGAAGTTTGATGGAAATTTTTTTTTTTTGAAGTTGACCAAATTTCCCACAAAATCTTACCGAAATCTTATTTCTTCCCTTTTTCCCACGAGACGGTTTCTTACCATCGAAATTCCCACGAAAAGGTAAATTTCCCACGAGTTACTAACACTGGTTTCAACTACCTGTAATAATTTTGATGAGCCAGCCATCTTAGTTTGTGACGATCTCACAACCCTACACAACCTAACCTTACCTAATTGGCAGCGATTGTGCATTGGAAATAGTGATTGCTATAGGTTGCTGTTCGACACCGCCATTAGATAAAAGCTGTATATTCACTGTCTACCGTAGTCTACAGTAGGTTCACTGACGGAATAACTGTATGTATTCATTTGAAATAACAACATTCGCATGGTTGCTGAATGCCTATTATCATCGACTGTATATACCTACTGTCAGCGCAGGCCCCATGGTATATGACGATTTGAAAACAATCATCTTCTGCTCCAAGATATATCACACCATCTCAGCTCTCCGCTTCAGGCAAAAATGTCGGGAATTGCATGATGCCCATCGAAATTGCATTAAATAGTTCTTGCCACAGAAGGAGTACCTACTAGCAGAGCTCATTTGTGTTACAAGCTGCAGGCAAGCGCCGACAAAAAAAACCATTTAATGCACTCTGGTTTGGTACTATACGCGGCTATTGAATGCGTGACAAAAATGTTCAAACACAAGTCGATGGAAGGCGATATTTCATGTCGAATACGAGCTCTGGGTTCTATTCCGCAAAATCCACTCAAATCGATAATTTATTGGTAGAACAATGCGTTCCGACATTTTTTCCGCGTGAACAAGGACTGCTACTGTTAACCGTAATGCAAATCGAATTTTTGTAATTTCACATCCAACCACTGCGCGGATATGCAAAATAGGACGAACGCGGAAACTGGGGCAGCAGTGGCAAATGGCAATGGACGCAAGTCATTTTCCTCTCTGGCAAATCGCTAAGTCAAAAAGTCGCAAAAATTCAAATACAATATCGATCACTATACCGTGATCCAACCGGAACTTTAGACGGGCCACCCACAACCCAACTGGATGCCACAAATAGGTCCTGATGGTATTACAAACATAATGAAAATCTGTGAATTTTCCTAAACAAAGCTCCACGCTATACCCCAAGCTGTTTCAAAAAGTTTTCTCTTCCCCCACATCTTCTCGCTTCCGGTTTCTTTCATTTCCATAAAATGTTGTTTTAGGCACGCCGGGACGGGATCTAAGGGTTGGCGCATTTATTCCTTCTTATTATGACTATCATAAGGTAGATAGACACATCAAATAGGCACACATTTTTGAAAAGTGGCGGAGGGAAGCATGCAGTGCACTGAAGTCTGAACGGCCAATGACTACGATGGCGGCGAGCTGTATACCAAACGGAAAGATTTATGTTTCAGAATTTTTAAGTGAGGTTACTTTGTGTGTCACTTTCGTGTATGTATATGTAGGTATATTGTATATACACATAATATTTTTGCGGCAGCCTCAAAGGTGCTAGCCGAAATGAGAAGCTATGAATATTTTAACGAAATAAAATATACATAAATCAAAACGCAATGATATACTTAAATAAGAGATGTTCGTTGACAGCGGAGCGGAAGCAGAAGTGGTTGATACGAGTGGGTGGGAGGTCACTTTGCGGTGGCAATATACTCGTATATATTGCGGCTTGACTTATTGCTGATGTGCGGTATTGTAATGAATTGAAAGCTTTTGGGTTTTTGCGGCTTTGTCAATTCAATGGCTTGTGCATTTTAAAAACTATAGACACGTTACAGGTTGATTGCTGTAATGTACGACAAGCACACTGAGATGATGATGAGCTGCAGACCCATCGGCGTCTAAGTATATGTAATTTGGAAATTTGCCCCACTCAGATAAAAATTTATTAGGGACTCGGCTCAAGGATATGTGGACAAGTTTCGTTACTGTTGTCTTCCAATAGTTCAATCATTGCCAAGATGTAGCGTAAGCCAACGTCTTAAGAGATTCCTTAAGAATATCTTTCTAAGTAAATCGAGGCGGTTTCCATTGCCGTCGCCAACAAATATTTGATCTGAAAGACGCCATTATACAGACGAACTGGGAACCAACAAAATGGCGGTTATAGGAAACACGTTTTTGTTCGTGCCAATTGGTTCTGCAAAGCTTCTCACAAAGCAAAGTTTCTTACAATCGTACTTATTATTGTGCCTTGTGCGTATATTATTCAAAAACCTTTTATAGTTTTGCCCCTCTGTATACAAGCTCTAAAAGATATTTTTTTGGAGAAGTGGATTTTGCTCCACACTCAGGGGTTCAGGAGTGCATTGATTGCGAGTGAATTCATTATCACTGGAAAACATTTCCGACTCGAACAGAACCTCCTTTTCAAGCTTATGTTCTGGTGCAGCTTTTCAGCAAACTTTCTTCAAATATTCGAGTTTTAAGAAGCACGGCACTTGTTTTTGACCAACGTACAAGAGTGGCTAGTTTTATTGGTTATTTCATCTGTCAAAAATAGGGCGTAAAGTTGTGACTTTCAATAAATAAAAAAGTAGTCATCGGGCGTCAAATCGTAAGAGCTTGGAGGCAAATTTACTGATCCATAATGGCAAATTATGCGTTCATCGAATGTTTCCTTCAATTGGCACCAAATGCGACAACTTTCCCCATTGACATACCCATTCATCCAAAAATGAGCCTTCATTAAAACCAAATATCCAATGCCATGATCTTTAAAAAATAACTTTCTATCTTAAAGGTTAATTTTTTTTTGGATTTGCTCTGTTCTCGTTTTAAAAAAATGCACTTGTTAAGAATTCCGGGGGGAGGTATCAAACCCTTGTGATCCACAAGTTATTTCTCACAATTGAGCTCCAGTCTCATTCACTGCACTGCTCGCGACTTCGTTTGTTATTATTGTGTACGTCAATAAACGTAGATTAATTAGCTTCGCATTGAATAAATAATAGCCTTCCTCCGGACGGCACAAATTAATCTTACTGCAGATGTCCTCAGTCTTTATTTTACTTACATGTAGGTAACCTTTCTCCAATCTCTTCTATTTTCAATTCAAAGAAGAATCACCTCCGACCATGAACCCTCACAAACTGCCAACCAGCTAATGAAAGCGGGAATTTTCCCTGAATTGACATCCCCGCAAAGTAATGGTCGCGCGTCCTGCACCAGCTTCTGAAGACGGCGCTACATACACCGCCTGCAATCACCGCCGGCCGCCATGAAAGTTCAGTTCAATTTCAGTAGCGGGTACAATTTTCTTTAATTAACGTGTAATAAATGCAGTCTCATTTCATATTTACTGCATACTAGCGGACGGATGAAAAACTGTGAGGAAAAACGCTCGAATTAAAATATTGAAAGGCTCCCCGACACACAGGACACCAATATAGACGGAACGAGACGAGCGACGACAAGAACGCAGAATGCAGTGGATTTCAGCAGTGGATAATTGTCCATTCATGGATTCGATTGAAATTTGTAATTGCTGCTCAGTGTGGTGTGCCTCGGTCGAAACCTCACTGCCAATTTAATTAAACTCTTCAAAATAATCACCGCTGCCGCGATTACACCCGCCATAATTTATAACTGAAAACATTAATTCGTATCTGGAGCTATGAAACAGTAGGTAGCTGCATGTACCGCCCCCAAAACTAATTATTATGCTTAGCTGCCGAATAAATTATTGTTATTATTTAACTGGTCTGATTAATCATTCGAACCCAATCAAGCAATCAGAATCCACTCCCCCGCCGATTAAAATGTTTGATCAAATTGCGTCAGTGGCAGTGGAAATAATATGCATACTGCTATTTCCGACGCCTCCTGTCGCATCCCTCCCTGAGCGTCCGCCTAATTGCATGCGGAGATGCATTTTCCAGCTATCGAAATTGTGTAAATACGGAAATACCTGCGAACATGGAAATTATATCGCCTCCCGCCAGTGCAATGCGGTGTCACTGGGATGGAGATGGCCAGCAGGCAGGACGCTGTGAAAATTCAATTACTGGTGGAATTATTTGGGCGAAAAACATGAATTCGAAATGGTCAACACTTCGGCATGTAAACACCTAATAAAAACACAATAAGTCCGCGCGTCGACGGTATAATTACTTTACAGTACGTAAACCGAGGTACATATTTCAAAATTCGCTATGCCGCACCGACGACACCCGAACCCGAATACGGATGTTACATGCACTGTGCACATAATGGCACTCGCTTAACATGCATGCAGAGTGCGGACATATGTAGTTTCAAAGTTGTTGTTCATGCAGAACATCCGGCAGCGAAAAGCATACAGCCACTTCGGTTAAAGTCACACATTCAGGCGACAATTATTGTTAAGTTCGCAGGACATAATGGGGATATTTCGGATCAGATAAAAGATTAAAATATCTTAATTGGATGAACTTTATTTTAACGGTTATTTTTATTCTCCCTTTCCTTACGTAAAAGTTGAATTGAAAAGTGAAAAAAAAAACAATGGCCTCTGCTTATTAAAAATTCACTTTCCGATGGCTGTTTTAATTTGTATGTCCATCAAAATATCCTGAGTGGCGTTAATACTTGCAACAGCAACCTCAGCCGCTCGTGATCAGGATAATACAATACGGCTGCAAAATTGCATGTGATTTCCAAACAAGATATCCTTAACAGTAACCACTTTTGAAGGTAAGCCCTAAAGGCTTATGTGTTACCTGATAAATATACTCCAAAGAAACTAAAAAAAAAAAAAAAACGACTGATGTAAAACATCTTTAGCTCCATCTATAATTCTATACCTATGTAATGTACGTACTCGCCAACGAAATACTGACTGAGATATTACCTATATATTTCATTCACTGGCTATGAGAGGAATAGATACAGACAATAGGCCACAGTTGCCACTTGCAAAAAAAACTCAAATTTTTATTTTAATTTTTAAATAATTGCTTGATAAAACATAAGACTTTTCAATTCAATAAGGAACGTAGTAGGAACTTCGTCAGCCTTTAAACAATTAAAAAACGTCAACAACGTTCTGCACAAAGTTACCAGCTGCCAGAAGGCATATCATCTACCATTTTCAATACTTTTTTCTTATAACAAACCTTTATGTCTGTATATAAATAATATGATTAATTAACCTATCCATATCTCAATGTAGTTATAAACAGAAACAGAAAATATTTCGAAATTTGCCATCTGTCAAAAGAAGAAAATGAGTGCATTCGGTAAATTTTTGAATAATGAATAAAACAGGTTTATATGGATGGTGATGACACAAATGATGCAATGCGTTCACTCACAAACAGTAAGGTAGCATTTAAATGAGGTGATATCGAGTTCGCATTCTTGGTACATGTGCTCAAAAAGCTACCATAACCAGATAAAAATTACCAAATTACCGAAACTCAAAAAGCAAAAAAAACATTACCAAATTTGGATAAAAAAAAATACCAAAGTGGCAACCGTGCAATAGGCGTGACCTGTTTCTATATATACGAAAAATAACTGGTTATGAAAGAAAGAGAGAAAGAAATGTGTGCGGTGCGTGGTGAGGTGAGGTGCGACTCTCTTGCTCCTACAGGTGTGATGCAGACAATAGGCGAATAGGCCTGCACTGCAGTGATACCAGACTTAGAGGCAGATTATCCCACGGTCTTTTTTATTATGTATATAATACAAAAATAGAAATATAGGTACATCTTATACATTTTTAAGACGTTACAAAAAGAAACATAAAATTGCATTCGGCATTAAAATGAAAATAATATTCAACATAAAATAAATATCTTATGGATTATTTGAAACTTTATCTCGGTTTCAAGACTCATTATTCTTGATTTTTCATACAAAAATGACCCAGAAATATGATTTGATTACAAAATAAATCAACTTATTATTTTAAAAAATACTCGTGAATTCATTCACAGATATGTCATTTTATGAAACAGTTTAGGGAAATAAGAAAAAGAAAATGAAAGCATTCAGATATTTTGAATGACTTTTTTCTAAACATGAACATTTTAATTTAATTTGATCGTAGGTTGACTAATTTTTTTATTCTTAATGAAATGAGCAATTAGGAACAAAATGTTACCAACAAGTTAAATCCCTTTCTTTTTGTACTATGAGGTCTGAAAAATTCCTTTGTCCCTTTTAGCTTATTATAAGTGAGTAAATCCCGCAAAAAGGGATAAATCCCCCAATCTGGTATCACTGCTGCACCGTGGGCCGTGTCTTAGATATACGAATACGAAACGTATCTCCCTCTCTTTCTATCTTCACTAACTTATATCTCCCTCTCAACTCCCGTTCGCAATTTCCGTAACGCTTTCGTGACGCATTCACCAGCTTACCCCCCAAGTCAAGGGTGCCTAAACAGTCCATGGATTACTGCATCAGGTGCAAAAAAGTTCAACCGAAACCGATTGAAATGTAACGACAGATATTTTTTTCCCACTCTTAGGGCACGCTTTATATTATTGGTTCTTACCACATCGCATATCGAACCCTACAATGCGACACTTAGGCCCTCGTGGATCCATTGTGACGCTGGTGGTGTTCATCTCCTTCCATCTTGTGGTTACCAGATGCTGTCCTCAAAAACCTGTAAAGGTCATACAGTGATCAGAAAGTTTTTGTAAGTCATGGAAGTAAAAGCTTCCAAGCGTTGTGTTCCTCAAACGACAGAGACTCGGGCAATGACAAAGAAAGTGAGGTGTGTCCTCGCGGACCTCTTCGTCTGTCAGTCGTCATCTTAGAGATTTAGTTTCATTGGGCATTACTAATAATCATTTTTAACCTTCACACTAAATATTTTGTAGGTCACAATATGCAATTTTGTATGAAATATTTCCCCATCGTGAGTTCGAAAATTTAGCCTGGACACTAAAATGATTATTAAGTATCGCGGTTTGTGTGGTTTCTTAGGAAGGTATGACCAGCTAGAGCCCCTACTAACTTAGATAGCGATGACCTGTCAAACTGTAGAAGTTTGTTGGTCCGTCCTCGATTACGGTCCATTTCGGACCCATTTCTCGGCAATTTCTCCGCCCCCTCACTGTCGGTTTTGTCTCTGTGACTAGGGACCCAGCAGAGGTTCGTTGTGTGCTGCGAGCAAAGAACTTTGAGCTCTTCGTGGACTATTAAAAATATAGTCTTTTCCACATCATGCAAACCGTTCAGCGTAGATACAGAACAGGCGATATCTGTTGGCCTTAAAGTAAATAAGCACAGTAAAAATCCCTTAAAGAATCAGGAAAAGACTCAACGGTGAACTCTATGAGCTGTATCAAGTTGTGGGGGAAGTCCAAAAAGTTAAAATGCTTAAGCTAAGTCGATCTTCAAATCCCAGCCCGACGACAAGGAAGACCGAACTTTCGTTTCAAAGAGTTAGGCATCGGGGAAGCCAGAGCGCTTGGTCAGGATAAATGAAAACTGCATGCCTCAGGCAGAGACTCTCCACGTGCCGGGAGCCCGTGTTTCAACTCATCAACTATTTATTAAAGATTATAGTGCGGACATAGAGAGAAAGAAAGAAAATGCACGACTTTCTCCTTTATTACAAGTTTGGTTGGGTTTGTAGATAGACAGAGCCACAAATGGCTTAAGAAAATAAATAGGCCTTATTGGTCTTACTATGAAATCCGATTAAAACGATTAAAATGTGATAGGTCCATAGATCTTCGTGGTTTAATGAAAAAAAAAAATCGTATTAATCTTTTTTAAGAGTTTTTCATATCATTTTTACGTGCAAAATCATATTAAATAATACATAATAATGCGAAAACCATGTTACTATTTTAATGCACTCAAAGTTAATATATAACGTATAAAAAATTCGAATCATGAATTGACATCGATTTCGATTTCATCCCGAAAAAGGAAATTTACTTTTCACTAAACACGAAAAAAAAATTCCAAGCTGCTGCTGTATTTTGAAGAGGAAATTAAAGATAAATCGACAAAGGGAATGCTAAAGTGGTTGATGACAGGCGGAAATTTAAAAGGTAATCTTTTGCATGAAAATAAGTCGAAAAATTAAATAATTACAAAGTTTGAGTTTCTCTTAGAATCTGAGGATCACATCACGTCGCTCCTGTTGCATCACTTGCTTCAACCTATTCGCTTGCAGAATTGATCTAAAGAACAAAAAAGGCTGACATTCTTTGTAAGGATTTATTTTCTGCAGTCGAGAATTGTGGAATTATAAATACAGCATTCTTATAAGAAATACATTTTTAATAAGTTTCCATGAATTATGAAGTGTTTTTCATAAATGCAGGGTCATTCATTTCGTAAGCGCTGGCAGTTGACACCTGTCAAACTCAGCTGTCATTTGAAGTGTCATAATACTAGTTGAATGTTTGCCAATTACGATAGTGGATCGCTTAACAATCGAACAACAAAATTAAAATTATTAAAACTTACTACAAAAGTGGTGATTCAACGTAGCGTAGATTGAAGGTCACGACTTGGACGATGTATGGTTCCAACAAGACAGAGCACACAACACGACCAATTATGGCTTTATTGCGTGAGAAGTTTCCTGGTAGCGTAATTTCACGTTTTGGCGACGTAAATTGGCCACCAAGATCATGCGATTTGACACCGTTAGATTGTTTTCTGCGGGGCTACGCAAAAGACCGTGCTACGCGAATAGTCCCCGAACTCTAGACGCATTTTAAATTATGGTCGAGATACCGCACGAAATGTGCACAAAAAGCGGTTAAAAATTACCTCAAAAGAATCGCATTCTGCGAATCTGGCAAAATCCAAACTTTATATTGAAGTAAAATTTTCATCAAAAATGTATCACTGAAAAATGAATGACCCTTTACTTTCGTTAAGTTTTCCCTATTGCTGGTACTAGATTTTGTTTCAAGATGCCGTCATATTAATATTGAATAATATCTCTTGAAAAAAATATGTGGCTTTCATACAGAATATTCACCAAGATTTTAATGAGGTTTCTCTCGACTTTCTTCTTGTAAAGGGTTTTTCAACAGGGACGCTACAAAAGTAGAGCGACAGGGACAGCAAACGACGCCGAATTTCTCGCCGCTCTTTTGACATTTCTCTTCAGTGAGGTTTGCCATTTATGGAAAGATATACCAGCCAACACCGAGTCGAAATTATTAAAATTTACTACCGAAATTCGGAGTCAGTGGCCTCAACGTTAAGAGCGCTACGTCCAATTTATGGTCGTCATAATCGTCCTAGCAGATCAACAATTGAACAATTGAGCGTCTAGTGGAAAAATTTGAATCCACAGGCACAGTACAAAATGCTCCCGTGCCAGTGAGACAAAGAAATGCCCGTCGAGAATATTGCTGCCGCTGAGGCTTCAGTTGAAGAAAGCCCAAATGTGTCTCTCACACGTCGTTCTCAAGCGTTGGGCATCTCTGTTGGCCTACATCCTTACAAGATTAAATTGACGCAAGAACTGAAGCCGCTTGACCACCAGAAGCGTCGTATGTTCGTGAATTGGGCTGAGCAACAACTTGAAAATGACTCGGATTTTCATCGAAAAATCATCTTCAGCGATGAGGCTCATTTCTGGCTGAATGGCTTCGTCAATAAACAAAATATGCGGTATTGGTCAGGCAGCAATCCACCGTAAAAAATTACGGTTTGGTGTGGTTTATGGGCCGGCAGCGTCATTGGGCCGTACTTCTTCCGTGATGATCAAGACCGGCACGTTACTGTGAATGGGAATCGCTACCGTTCAATGATAACCGAATATTTTTGGCCTCAATTGGATGATATGGACTTGGAGGACATGTGGTTCCAACAGGACCGCGCCACCAGCCACACAGCGAATGTCACAATCAATTTATTGGAAACCAAGTTTGGAGAACGTGTTATCTCACGAAATGGTCCAGTCGCTTGGCCGCCTCGGTCGTGCGATTTGACGCCGTTAGACTATTTCCTGTGGGACTACGTCAAGTCTATGGTCTATGCCAACAAGCCAGCGACGATTGATGAGCTTCGTACGAATATCGAACGTGAAATTGCAGCAGCATCGGCCGATTATCTATCTTTTAAACAAATCTTATTTGGATATGTCCAAAATGACTAAAAATGACGTCTTGGACCTACATATTTGCGAAAACTTACATTGACTGGTTGTATCACTTATCATGGTTTTAGAAAAACGTAAGTTTTCAACATAGTATCTCGCACCCAAAATTTACTGTGGGCTCTTAGACAATTATAACTTTTCTTTTCTTTTTATGTGGTGGTTTTCGGCCTACGACGACGTAGATAAATACCTATCTAAAAGCTCAAGAGCGATACTCGCTAAAAGCCAATTCTCGCAAGCTACAACCTGTTTTGATTAGAAAGTGTTAAGAGCTTTGTGTACTACATAGAGATTGTTTGTCTATTGTTTTATTTAAAAATCGTAAAATAGACATTTTTTATTTTAGTTTGCAAATACAGGGTGGACCAAATACAAGTTTTTTTTTTTTAAATGCAATAAAATGAACAAAATAAAAAAACGCACTGCTTGGGCTACATAGCACTCACTTTGGAAATATATTTTTAATATATCCCAACGTTGTTGAAGCGTAAAACGACGTAAAACGTTCCGCGGATATATGATACTGACTTTCTGTCACGATTTCGGGAAACAGTCAGTCAGTGTCAAAATAACCTACGATTTAAAAAAAAACACCTTTTATGTACAATTATTTAAACAATTTGCGCCTTACCAATAATCATTTTTAACCTCTACGTTAGTATACATATATTTTTTTGGTCAAAATGTGACCTTTTTTTGAGTTTAAAAAATGTAGCTTGGACACTAATTATGCTTATAAGTAACGCGGTTTGAAATTTATTTTTAACACATCCTAACTTAGGAAGCCAAACAAAAATTCACCCGACTTCCTTCTCCAAACTCAGAATATGTTTTAAGGACTTTTTTCTTTTTATAGGTATTAGAAAAAATACGTTCATAATCCTCATTATCGTCGGCATACTCGTACCACCATCGTTGATCATAATATCACTCTCATGATAAAACATCCACTCGTGTTGGAAAAATATTTTCAAAAGTGATGTTCCATGTTACTCGGCTGCATTCCCTTTATGGCAGAAATGTGCTCGCATCACCAGATAAAACAAGGCATATCCCTGTACCACTCTTGCACGCTTCATCATTTTGTCCAAACAATGTGAACTCTTTCAAAGGCTCATGTAAAGTGTGCTACCATACCGTCGCTACAAGTATCTAAACACATTCCAAACATCCTTCTCCATAGCCGGTCGTTGTGCAAACAAGAAAACATGACAACAACAACAGCAGCGAAAAGTACGTCCTAATTAAGAAAATAAAATTATGTATTATACTAAATTAGGTTAATTACTATCTCTCGCATGCCGAGATACGCTATACCTACACATGGACACACATTCCACGTGCACACCTAATGTCATAATACTTGTTTCATATGATGTTAAGCTTAAAATTTAGGATGGCTATTACCCCCACATGACGTCGGCCGGGCTTGAGGATGACTCCTGTGCGGCAGTGAGACGAAAGGATATAATGGAATATTAGAGTAAAAGCAGTCATTAAACGAGCGTCCTTTTTATGCTACACGCGCGTCGCCTACAAAGACCTTGCTTCATCTGTGGGCGACACTCGTTTTTTAGATACTCCCCCGCTCCTATATCCTATGCGAACTTAATGGATGGATAGGAGAAGTGATGTGTTGCTTATGTCTTACCCCATTCGATATTTCAATTCTTAATGGAATTACATATTTTATATGCCTGGGGGTAAATGAAGGAAGACGTTATAAACAATGCCCTTCAAAAGTTGAACGGGTGGGCTAGCTTTAAATAAATTACAAAATCTCAAACTCATGGCAAAATTTCTAAAGCCCAGAACCTCTTCAATCGGGATAACTTTCATTTAAGGAGTACCTAAGGTTGTGTGTTGTATGACTAGGGATGGACTCTGATTGGCATCAACTTATTGGTGATGTCAAGTTGTAGCAGCTATCTCATATTATTGTGCTTGTTTTGAATCCCGGTTGTAACCACCGGGTACAGGTGTTGTCTTTTTGGGCTCGACTTGCTAGTGCTGCATTTACCACATAACGCATTCTGGCACGGAAAATTAAAGGGATGCTTAATACTGAATAGCCGTCTGACTGGAAACATTCGCGACCCTTATTCTGGTCGGCCGTTTTGTTTACGTGGTAAGAATTATGAGAAAGCTCTGCATGTTACTTTCCTTTAAAACAAAATGGCTTCCGGAATTGATGAACGGACAGCTATTTATTTATTTCAAATAATTAATTAATTGATAAATTGTTGGCTAAGTTTACTGAAACTAGTTACCACTCTCATTTGACATGTCTTAAATCAGAAAAGGAAACGTTTTCAAGTGGTCGCCGGAATTGTATTTATTTCCGTTTCGGCTGTCTATATAGTTATGGGTAGAACATCCACGACATTTTAGACGTCTGATTTGTGATCAATGATCACATTCTTATGCCTTTATAAGCGTTGACTGCAAAAATGCGCGTACGTGATGTTGCAAATGCAGTAAATGCAGACTCAACGATCTACGTGGCCCCCTAAGAAAGAGCGCCCACGGCGGATTAATTAACAATAGTTAAGATGGCAGGCGATCTGCTCTGACATATTTGGAGCTTAGGTCAGTGGCGATTCTTCGGGAACAGTCAGGGTTCGGACAGATACACGAGAGATAAATTTTATAATAACAAAAGATCGCACTGCGCCAGCTAGTAGATATTTATGAGTATCAGGCAATAGATGTGCGATCTGACACATTTGCTGGTTTGCTTGTTTGTCTGGACTTCTGGAGGAAGTCGGTCCGCGTGAATGTCAATGTCGATAGATGGACATTCTCACCATAAGCCTCCTTAAAGGAAGTTGTTCACGATACTGCCCAGACCATAATTATTTTCCTAGTTCATATGATGAAGCCGTCTATGCGTCAATAACCAATATTTTATCGAAAGGCGAGTCAAAAAAACTTTAAAAATATAATGTTTGGATTTCCGAAGGTTTAACCTGGTGTTCCTCGTTCAGTAGTCTACTGCACCATTCTCTAAGCACTGAGCCTCTACTCCGATTCACAACATTTTTTTTGTTTAAATTTCCAACTCTCAATTTACTCGCACTAGCTACTAGCTTGAAAGCAAAAGTATCTCCACATTTAAATGCACACCCGTAATTTTGTTTTCCACCCAAGCGCTTTTTCCCCAAGCACGTACGAAAAGAACGTATATGATGTCCAAGGGACTGGCGCGAAAACAAAACATAAAACGATTGCAAATTTATGGCACCCATACACAAAGCCGTGTGTGGTAGTCAGTACAATAAGAACAACATTTTACATGAAAATCCTTTCATCCAAATGACAAAGATTCATGGAGTTGATGGAATTTTCTCTTACATTTGAGTCCGTGCAGCTCGTTAGTAAGCTGGGAAATGTTAATTGGTTGATTTATGGATCTGCTGAGATTTGCAAAACTCCGCAAAAAAAAAACAAGAAAGAAAGAAAAATAAACATAAATTAAAATGCCATAATGTAGATTTATGTGCACGTCATTCCCTATGCACCATTAACATCCACACGTGGTGATGATCCCTTATTAATTCGCTGAAGGTGAACTGAAAAGGGGTAACGAAAAAAGCAAAACATCTATTCCCCATTTATTTCAGAAACAAAAACAATTTCCTTGCCTGGTGGCTTATGCAGCTCAAACCTCGTAAAAGAAAATTATAACAACATTGGTAATGAACATATTATAGGCACCTCAAAATTTCAATGTCAAGTAAGGTACGAGTATATGTCTCCATTACGCAAGTGAAGGCTGTAATAGCTTTGTCACCGCAAGTAATAAGTGGGAGTTCGCCATGCAATGAAATAAAAGCTACTTTGCTCTTTCGGAGCTTTTTCTCTTAGTAAACAATTTTATTCTAATTAATTAATAAGCACGGATTGCGTGTCTATTGCGATTTCAAATAGATTTGAACATTAGTTTCGCTCTAAGGTACAACGCAAACAAACCGGAGCTTAGAGGGAAAATTCAAATCCAGAAAGTAATAAAGAAGAAAGAAATCCATATTTATTTTTTTATGAGAACCTTAGTCCAAATTGTATTAAAAAAGGCTGCCAATTTTCAAACAATTGTATTTTTGGCGCAACATATATGATTTTGTTACACTCTGCGCTGTCCAGTTCAAAATATTAAAAGCAGCCCACAATGGGGAATAAAAGTATTACAGTCTGTTTCCAGACAGTTTTCGCTCATATTGAGCAAAACGTTAAAAACACGCCGAAAATATCGTCCAAAATCAAGTCGAAAACGCTCCCAAAAATGCGTCAAAAAAAATTCTTAATCAACGAGCCGAAAACCGCTTTCAGATTTCATATTTCACATTCGTCGCTACACGAAAAGAATTATAGGATCAAATCAAGGAAAATAAGCGAAAAATCATGAAAAATTTGTGCAGCTTAGGCCAGGATTTACTAATTTACGACTTTTTGCTTTTTTATTTTTTAATTATTCAATGACGGAAGCGCTTTAAGATGGGTTCTTAAAGCGCTGATGGATTCCTAGGTGCGATTTTAAATGAATTGGCAGGCTGTTATATATATTTTAAAAAATATTCACTTGCTAACGATTCAACTGTGATCTTTAGATCAGAGACAATACTGAGACCACCAACTCCGGCCGATTTCCCGTTACTTAGCCTACAAGCTATATTTTTATGGAGTGTTCACGTTTGGTGCGCTAGTATTCTTACATAGAAAATCGTATTGACAAATGTCACGAAACTTCGAAAATTCTGCTCACCAATATTTATATATGTACGTGTGGATAGTATTTTTTTTTAGGAATATATGTACATTTGCTTAAAATTTTAATGAAAAATTTTCAATGTAGAATGGTTGCTTGAAAAACCTTTTGACCAAACCTTTATCAGTTATTTAAGAAAAATGTGCACCTGAAATCGAGCTTTCATGATATCGAAAAGAGGTTAATACATAACCATGTTTGTTCCAATATGTTTCTAGTGTATAGAACATCAACTTTGGATAGTTTTACTAACCAAACAAATGAAATTATTCGCCTTTTAACAATTTATAATAACTAACCAATGGCGTTCAGTAATGAAAAAATGTGGTATTCCCGAACTCTTTCACATTTCCCCACGGTTGCCGAGGTTGGCAGCATTTATTTTTGCATTTTTTGTATGTTTTTGCATGTCACACGGATTCTTTTTTGACATAACACCGATAGGAAAACAAAATGGCGAATTTGAAAAAAAAACTGAGGGGGCCAGCGGCAAGAGGATTGTGAGTTGGTGGTCTCAGTATGGTTTGTCTATGCTTTAGATCACCAATAAGATCCAGTTTTCATCATCAACGTACGAAAATTGTGTCCGATCGAACGATAGGCCATTAATGATTTGCCTATGATAAATATTTCACAGATCAGCTGATATTTTGTGCATTTTCTAAAGGGTTTTCCAATAAGAGGTGTTATTTTGGTATTCAAAGAAAAATGTCATTTTTTGAGATAAATGATCGGATGTTTATTTCATAATAAAGAGGAAGGTATGCCGTTAATAATGAAAAACAACATCAGCCAAATGGCCACCACGAGCACGCATACAGGACCATATCCTTTTCATGAAATTTTCCATAACCAAATCGCAAAGTGGCTGCCCCATGTCTTCGAAAGCCTCACGAATTTTATCTTTGAGGTCTTGAATCGACGCTGGGCTGTTGCCGTAGACCTTATCTTTCACGTGGCCCCAAAGGAAGAAGTCGCAAGGTGTTAAATCACAAGATCTCGGTGGTCAATTGTGATCACCTCTTCGAGAGATAACAAGGTATTGGAAAACCCTTTATTTTGGGTTTTGTTTTTTTTGCTCACAAGGCTTTGAAACATGTTTGTGTTGCAAATTTAATTGCAATTTATGTATTCTTTTTTTTTAAATAAAAAACTCCTTATAAAATAAAATAGGTACTGACCTTGTTTTCCACTAAAACAAATTATGAAATTTGAATTCTGCGATGACAACAAATGTAATAGATTCTAGGAAAGTTGTCGCACCAGCAATTGTGGAGGTCTAATTGTTTATTGGTGGCGCTTCACAAATGCTGTACATTTTTACTAAAGCTGGCAGCCAACTTAGCTTCGACATTAGTGCTTGATTAAGGCCGATTAGCATTAGTACCCCACAGTCAGCGATTTATGTTTAAATTTCAATCTAAATTTGTTTATAATTGGTTAGTTAATATTAACAATTACTTATATCGGTTATGTTATTGCTGTCGTGTATTTTTGGTGTCATTTGAGGTGGAAAAATGTCCGTTATTTTTGTGCTGCAAAAATATTTCGTGACCAATGTAAATATGCTTCAGTGGACTCTTGGAACCCAATTCAAGCAGCCAAGAAATGTATTATAGATTTGGTAAACATTTTCATGTGTGTGGAAATTGTTTTAATACCTAGATTTAGAATCGATTTTATTGCCGAATATTCTTTTCTGTTTGAGTTAAGGTTTCGTTTCGCTTCGCATACTCAGCAGATAATTTCAAACTTCCCGCCACTTTATGTAGAAATTTGTAGCAGATCAATTCAAAATACTGTATTTTTCCTCTCCTCACATTCAATCTAAAACTCATCACATCAAAATGTATCCATATAGCTCTTACTTGAATTCCGAGTCATTCGAATGTAATAATTTAAAATGTAATAATTTAAAATGAATAATAAACGGAAATTTATAACGTTGTAAAAAATCAGTTTTATTATGCTAAGCTCAACTAACTCAGAATGTATTTAACACAAACAATTCTGCATAAATAATGCTGTGGGTCAGGTGGCGTGGGACTTTTTGGTTTAACTGTTTCTTCTATGATCAGCTACAAGTATGTTCATTGCTCCAGAGAAATAAAGCAAAGAAAGTAAATTGAATTGAAATTGTATTTTATTTTATTTTCTATTAATGAAACGCTACAGCGCAGCCGGACGGGTTTAGTGCGTATATTAAGTGTACAGATTCGGCATTGCCGCATTAGCACCCAAATTTTTTGAACACAGTGCTAAAATTTCCACCAGGCGCTTTTAAGCCGTCAAACTTTTGAATGCAGTCCCTTTAAGAAGAGTGATATAAATTACAATTGGATCGTTGGCCTGGGTTCTGAAAACCATTCGAGCTGAAAAAAACCATACTTTCAATGATTCCAACTATGGACTGGTAGATTGTTTTTATCAGTTGATCTTTTGCAATGTTGATCATTTAGTTCATCTACACAGTATTGAGATGAACTTTGATACTTATTCATTGTGTAGCAATAGCAGCGACTGTAATCACAAGTGTAATCGAAAGTGTAATAATGCATCTAGCAACAAATGAAGGCTGCCGCTGGATAATTTTATTGGTGGAGGTCACCTTGACCCTCACCTTTTATTTTTGGGACGAATGTTAGATACGTACAATTGTTAGCCAAATCCCAACGGCTGGATTCAGAAGCCTTTTCCGCACTAATAGCATTAGCTCTGCTCCTCGAAAGCGGAGCAAGCACGCTCGCTTTCTCAAATGAAGTGGATTGGTCATCAATCTCTTTCATTTAACTTCGTGGCACGCAACTTTGTTCGTCCTAATTCATTTTGTGCCGTGTTATCTCTGCTTGCAACTTTTACAGATGTCCAATTACATGCACCATAACGTCCACGAACCGCGACGTTTCGTTTTTTTTTTTTTTTGTTTTTTGCCGTATCGTTTGCCCAACAAACAAAACGTGAACCCTATTCCATCGCTTTGTTTCGCAAAATTTTATGTAATTTATTGCCAGGACTTGAACTCGGTTAAACACAATTGCAACACTATCGCTCCAGTTTTTAATGTCGCAACAAGGGAAGGATAATGTGTGCGCGCTGCAGTGCTGCGCGTGCCACATTCCCTGTGTAAACTTCATCGAGTTGTTGGTCCGTTGAGGCGCTTTCTCCGTTTCCCCCCACTACTGGCAGGGTTTCATCAGGCGTAACGATGGGTCCCCCTCCGCCAAGGTTTGGCTTGTAGAAGAGGACACAAGGGATGGTGAGCATTTTAAATTCCATTCTGCGAAAAGGACTTATTTATGAGGTTGGCGTGAACAAGTAAAAATGAAATTTTCGTTGTGGTTGGTTTTGCTGTGCCACTGATGCACAGACTCGGAACTCTAAAGTTGCATCTAAGCGTTGAACTCACCGGACTCTGTATTTGCATTGAGCTTTGCCTCTGTCATCGGGTGCGGGGGAGTTGGCACAGCATGCTCCGCGGTGACAAGCGGCATCGGGAACTTTATGATGATTTTGTTGTGTGCCGAGTTTTATGATGAAACATAATTGATTTCGGTTCGAGACATGCAACGGGTAAGGAGAGCGTACTGCGTAATGCAAGCCGGAGGTTCGTTACTGAACAACAGTATTGGACTTCGATACATTACGTTTTGTTTGACAATTGCCATTTTGTCTGGTGTGAAAATATCTGTTCTATTATTATTGCCAAATTGGAAAAGTTTTGCAATGTTGCGGGAGTGGTATAGATGGGGGGCTTTGCTACTTTTTCTGAGAGGTCAGACCGGAATTGGTATTTCTATTAAGCCCTTTGCTTCCGGCAGCTGCTGTTGAAACTTTTAACTTTCTGTTGTTTGGCTTCTTGAATTTCGGTAAATTTTTGGGGAGATAAATCACTTGCAGTAAATGGCAATCTTCGGAGGGAATTTTGTAATTTTCCCATTCGGGTTGTGTTTTTGGTAAAATATAAACTTTTTGATTCCTGCAAATGTGCGGGCTGGAGGACAGGGCTGAGAAGTTTTTCATGACACATTTGTTCGGTTGATTTTTTTTTTGTCTCTGATTGTTCTCAGTATATAGTGTCGATTAAAACACTTGATGGTTTAAATCGAACTAGGGACGTTTATTGGACACTTGGGAGATATGTATTTCGGGTGTTCATACACATGTGCGCATTTAGATTGAACTCTGCGATCATGTGGTATGCTCAGGTTGTATTGACTTTAAGGGGGTGCAGGAATTTGTTCTGAAGAAAGGACAACAAACCAGAAAAGAATGGTTATCCAAGTTCCTTACACGTACAATGGAAGCGATTACACATAAGACGTAGGTATTGGTAAATATTTGATTGTAAACATTTTTTGAACCTTAGACAGCATTCCAAACTCACCTTTTTGTTTCGACAGGAATGCGAACAGTTATCACCGGAATTCTTGCGGAAAGTCATGAAAAATGCGAAAACGGGCGCAAATATAGTATCAACACTGGCGACAGCCACTTGACCACTAGTCCACTTTTCCACTTAACAGGAAAAATTGTAAAGGTCCAAATAAAGACTTCCATCACTCAAAATCATTTCCCTTTTTTTAGTAAACAAGTGTGTCGCCCTGTATAAGCTTGAACTGAGGCGAATAATCTTCTTTCTCATAGTTTTAGACTTCAGCTTAATATAAGATGACAACATAAAAATAGTTGTCGCAACAGGTCCGTGTGAGTTTTTAATTTTTGGCACGAATAGAAAGAATCTACAATTTAATACTGAGTTCACACAGCAAAGCTCTTTCATGACAGTTATACGTTCGAATGTTTGTCAGACGAACGCGAAAGGTGGTGCAGTGAAAAAACAACCTTAACCTAAAATTTTGGCTTGGAACCTAGGACCCCTCTCGCTTAGTAGTGCAACACACTAACCACTAAGCCACTGCGCTTACACGTATTTCCATTAGGTGACAGAATAATCGGACAGTCATTTATTCCCCAACAGGATAACGCTGCTTGTTACAAAAGCCGAATGGTGATGCAACTTTTGGGGGATATTGAGCTAGAAACACACAACTGGCCACTCCAAAAACCTGATTAAATATTTTTGATATTGTACGAGGTTATATTCAGGGAAAAATAACTGTTTCTCTGACTCTGAGCGAAGAGGAGATCATATTTGTAAAAATAAATCTTTGGGATGAATCGAATGATTCGAATCGGCTCCAAAACTATTGCAGAAAGTAAATAAAGTTCAGGCGGGCATATTTTTAACTAAACAAGTTCATTTTGTTTCTTTTAAAATTTTTAATTATCCTTCTTTTTAAGTAAAACTAATTTTTTTAAATAATTATTCGAAAGTGAAAAGTCAATTTCTTAAATTTTAATAAATTTAAATAAATAGAAACACTTACAAATTAAAAATTTAATACGTTTCGTTAAGTTTAAGCCCGTATAGCACATTTTTTGTATTTTTCATTCTTTTCAAATGAAACTAGAGCAGTATGAAAAATAAGAACGAAAAATCCCGATAGGGATTAATGCACATACCTACACACAAAAATGCATTGGAAATGTAACATTTTTCAGCTGTAACATTTAGAAATTATTTGAAAATAAACTCGTTTGTTGCTACCTCTTTCGTAATACAGTTGTTGTTTCTTTTACACGCAGCTGAATTTTCAACTTGATTGAATATGATAAAGATGAGAGAGAAATGTAAACTTTTCTCAAAATTTTTACTGGAATTCGAAAAAATATTACTTTTGGTCTTGTCAAAAGAAAGACCATATGTACTGGTCCCGAAAAATCGCCAACATCAAAGTTAGAAGTTAAAAATACCCCAAGAAATAAACATCTGCAAATTTTCACTCAGTGTTTTCCAAAACATAAACCGCTTCCTTTTTGGAATAACATTAAATACGGCCACCTAATACCGTACTCTGCTTATTGAAACTCAAACACGCTGACTTTAAAGAGCTCAACTGCAAGAATTATCTAATTGAATGTAAATAAATCCCCAATGCAATAAAGCACGCAAAGCACTCTTTTTTTAAATTCCATGGCTGATATATACGAAAGGATTCCGCTTACGAATTTTATTGGTGTGCCTTGTAAACCTATAAGTCCATACACATTTCGAACTTAATCGCAAAAAGGACAAGCAAATAAAAACCATACGATTCCTGGTTCCAGGACCATTGGACTTGAACATAATCATGTACCGTACATACAGTGCAGATTAACATTATGCGGATTGATTGAAATTTACTTTAGTGAACGGCAGCACTAAAACAAAACCAAATGCACTCACTCTTTCCAAATGGACGATCATATAAATCGCATAAAGGATTCAGAAAATCCATATATATTTATCTGGTTTATGACGTTGTGATTCTGCCGAATCATATTTATTTGCTTTTGCACATGGTGATTACTGGGAATATGCATACGGGATAAACATATTTTATTTGTGACGTTGATTGCAGTTCTTTTAGCAAGAAAAAAAGAGCTTGTCGTTTGCTCATTCGCCGAGAGTAACCTCTGAATAGTGGTTTCACTTGTAGTGCAATCGAAATTTGAAAAGAATCTCAATGATTTGAATCGTCTGAGTCCTAACGTGCTTACAGCAAGCAATTGTGCGCTTGCAGCAATCTGTCAGTTAAAGTAAAAATTTCACTTTTTTGAGAGGTTACGTATACGCCACCCACCTCAGCTGTGCGGTGAAGCTGCCACTGTTCGAAAAATTTCAACGCACATTCGCAGAGTGAAGTACTTAAGCGCTTACCCTCCCTCAATTCGTCTTATCCCGGCTCCAGTACGAGGGCGGAAATTCTTCAACGAACAGTGGTAGTTTACGATGGAACAGCGTACATGTACAGTAGGTACTGCTGCTTTTCTCGGTGTAATTCACCACCAGTGATGAAACTCGACAGTTATGTGCTCAGAATTTTATGGAATGTCGCACTTAGTGAAATTTGTTTGTTTTGCTCTGTTCTTATAACCCGGCGGCAGTTGGTACAAGAAAACTTTTAGTGTTGGAATTCTTGTAAACATTGTCATTCCGAATAACCATGTTATTTTAGTACTCCCCAAATCAGGGTGGAATTTATTTCATCAGTTTGTCGGACGCACTATAAGTTACTCAGCATAAGTGACTTCTCTAATGAGTATGCTCTGCCATCAGAAGAGAAGTCGTGCTTCAGGTTTAGTGTCAGAGGGTGCTTGCTATTGTTGAGGATCAAGGACGAGGATTTGAATTAATTTTCTCTTAATTAGTGGCGAGTGGTGCGATAGGCAGTGCGCAATAAATTAACCATCCCAGGACAGTCGATATTGTTGAGCAAAGTGGCCCATGTCATATATCGCCATTTCCTCTCCAAAAAAATGTTCTGTGACATGTAAACAGCTGAGAAGAGTTACTCAACAAATTTGCTTAAATACAGGAGTTCGGTCAATCACTGATTGTTGTCCTAAATCGTAAACTCCTGCAGTCCGGCTATCTTCGCAATTTTTATATCTAACTTAAATATCTTGCAAAAAATAACTCAGAACTCAGTTCTTGCGGAAATCGAAAAAAATAATAATTTAAAAAGCCAAAAAACCCGACTGACTGTACAAAAGAAAAAGAATTAAAAATATATAAACAAGACGTGTATTTGAAATGTGTTTACTTCACAAATGTCAAAGTAGAATTGAAATTTGCCGCCATTTGCAAAAAAAAAAAGCTTCTCAATTCAGCTCTAAGGAATCCGCATAAATTGCGGATGGCTTTCATTCATCGCCAAAAATGAATATAAGCGAATGGTTGTCGGATACATGGCCTTAGGGTCTTGCGCTTATTCCTTATTTTTTTGGAAGATTAAGAAAAAAAAAAAGTTAATTTAAAAAACCAAAAAACCCGACTGACTGTAAAAAAAGGAATTAAAAAGATTTGAACAAGACGCATTTAAGTACATATACCTAACTTATTGACAATCGGAGACTATATACCTACACAGTCTAACAAATATATATATGAGTATTGAGTAGCCTCCGGCTGCCAAATAGGTAGTTAATTCCTTTTTTTACAGTCAGTCGGGTTTTTTGGTTTTTTAAATTAACTTTTTTTTAATTTTATCTTTTTAGCTTTTGACACTCCGGGGAAGAATACGAATATTAACACCTCACTCTTCAAAATCGATCAAGCCGTTTAGGCTACAGGGACTCCCGTAGGAACGTACATAGGATACGCGCGAAACACATAACCCTCCCTGTGCCCAGTCGGGTAAAAAAGGAATTGAATACGAAATAAAAGTTTCTTTCCTTTTGAAAAAGTAGTTTCGTCTTATCAAAAGGATATGCACCGTTGGCTAGAAAATATTGCAATCGAATTACAAAAAACTTCTAACCCCTTCAATTCCATTTAAAGATTTCGAAGTAGCGTGTACCAGTACCGTCTTCACCATAAGGGCACACGAGGCAATTAAACAGTCAGTCCAAAAATATTTTTGTCATTCCGTTTTTTGTACTTTCCAGTAGTGCCACAAATTCTTGTGTGCCCATCAAGGGCCCTGTCATGGCCTAACACGTCCTTGCGCTTGTAGACTAGCTGCATACTTCAGTAACAAGTGCCTTATGTTTAAAATACATTTAGAGAACCTAAATAACTTAAATTCATATTTCGAGGCTCTCTCTTTACATTCGAAATACCACCAAACTATTTAAATGATGGTGCTCACTTTACATAAAGTAATACCAATCTTAGTTAAACTATCCGATGCGATGTAAGTGGTAGCGGAAATTGATAAAAAGAAATCGTATCTTTAGCCTTCTTGCTTGAATGACCTCTTTATTCTTCGAACAGTTCTCCTCCATCCTGCTTGAGCATACCAGTTAAATTAGGTATGAGGTGGTCGCAAAAGTAATTTAATTAATATAAATTTATAATTCATATAAACCTACATACAAACATTATTATAAGCCCTGCCTTCACGCTGACTTGGCGCTTACTATACTTCAAAGTGCTTATTCATATGAGAGTGCATATTACGAACATTTCTAACCGATGGCTTTTTTTTCCTTATTAACAACTAGATGAATATAAAATAAAGCAACAACGTTTAAGGACTGGCTAAAAGCGGTCTTCCTCTGCTGAACGAGCGGTACTGAAACCCATACCTAGCCCAGAATAGTAATTAGTGCTTTCTATCCAGCCCTTAACTGCTCTTCAATATTTAAAATTAAATTTCCAGCTGCAGAAAGAACTTCTCCATGTCCATCCGCAAGAACCGACCAATTTTACTTTACAACGAACCATGCCGGGCCCTCTTGTCTGGAGCGATGTTTTATTATTTCTTTTTCGTCGTTCCTCTTTTTTATGCAATTCGTTTGCTTTGAAACAAGGACAAAATGGGTGGTCAAGTCATACACTGGTAGCAGTGGTCGCCATTGAAGACAGCAGACCGACATCCTACCGGGACAGACCGGAATAGCAACTCTTTTGGAAAAACAAACCTTATGCTGAGCAAACTTGACCGGAAATTCAAACAGGAAGAACAGAGTTCTTCAAAAGTTTTGCAAGGATGTCCAGGAGAATTTTTATTCTTCATTTGACCCTCTCTATAGTTGTCTCATCCCCCAGTCCCATGCCCATCCGTTCTTATGGTGAGCCTGACACAAGAGGATAACATTTTCTCCACTCACACTCGTATACAGTGTGCGATTTCGGGATTTCGGGAGTGTTTCCAGCATGTTCTCTTTTATGTTCGAAGAGTTAAATAAAATATGGGCAACAAAAAAAAATGGTAAATCAAAGGATACGGTTTATTATTTTTAAATGGCGAAAGGAAAGGAAGGTTTTTTCCAAAGAAGACTTTTTTTGCAATCTACCCCAACGACACTTCCTCAATGCCACATACAAGTGTGAGATTTTGCACTCGTGTTTCTGTTGACAACATGGGAAAGAGTGACTTTAGGTTTAGCCGCCGCATCATGTTCGTGGTGTATGGACTCTAATAGAGATATGGATATACCTTTAGACCAGGGTTTTACTTTGCTGGCACCTACACACAAGCTGGCCAAATCCAAACTTTCGGTCAACGAAAAAAGAAAAGTGTGCTTCTCGTTTGAGTATTAGCTTGATGTGGAAAGACTGTCGTGTTAGGTCGAGCCTGCCAATGAATGTGTCAAAAGCAATGTCTACACGAGAAGTCCTTTACAATTTCAAACTTTGCGACAGCTTGGAGTTTTTTCCTGGTTTATTTAATGCAAATATGTTTACATGCTGGTGGACACCAGTGGGGATATTGATTGTACTTACGTAACTGAAAAGATCCTGTGGCTATTTTGCACAGTGGTATTTGTAACAGGTAAGCCAAAATGATTTTCTTATTTTTTTTTTGCAAAAAAGCACTTAAGGCCGATTTCTTTCCCAATAGCTGAATCGACTTAACACGAGAGTTCGCTTGTTCTCGCAGCTAACTTTAAGTCACAAGCGAATTTCTTTCAGCTGTCGAGCATTTCTTTACGTCCTAAAAATGCAAGCTCAAAGTAAGCATAGCAAAGCTGCTATGATATGATATTAGTGTCCGTTGCGAAGTAGTTTAATGCACATTCCTAAGAAACAATATACACACCCATTAGGGTGTCCCTTATTTTTCGACAATTTTTTTTTTAACGCATATGTTCTTATTTTATTTATTTTATTATAAAACGCAACCAAAAAAAAAATTTGGTCATTTGGATCATGTTTACCCGTGCCGACTTCGATCGAAACATGTCAGTACAAGTTACACTGAAATAGTAGCACGTGCCTAAGGAAATTTTTATTGCATTTTTAGTTTTTAAACGGTAAACTATTTTTTTTTAATCGATTAAAGATGTCACTGCAATTAAGAAGCAACACAAAAAACATTTACTTAGTGGGAGATGTAAATCACCAAATAAAGGGTGCTAAATTGCCAGTTTTGACAGTTAGCGAAAGTGCAAATCTTGTTATTCGCGAGTGTACTATTTTTTGGGAAAAGGCAAGAATCCCTACAAAATCACTACCCAACTCTGTGAAGAAGCTTATAAATTTGTATCAAGCTTGGAGAGAACTGCAAAAAAATTCAAAGAAAACCCAGGAGGTGCATAAACAACGAGAAGCTGATTTCCAGGACGATTTGGATAACATATTTGACATAGCTCATGCTGATGCTCTTCAAAAAATTAAAATAGAAGAGGACATAGTCTTTTTACAGCATCAGAGAGAGTCAGGACGACCGGGCTGCTTAGCGGGTGTTGATAAAAAACAAGCTGAAAAGGAAGATAGGTTAAGACAAAGGCGATTAGGAGAAGAACAAAAACGTAGTAAGTACATGTCATCGGCAATACCATCTACTTCTTCAGCGTCGTTGGAGGATTTAATTCCTGAAGAACAGGACATATTTACAAGCTCCGACGAAAGCAGCGAAGGTCTTCCTACTGCTCCTAAACCGTCATCTGAGGCAATCTCAAAACGAGGAAGGAAGGACTTTGTTACTCCAAAATTAGTCTCAGCCTTAGACAGATGTCAGTTGAGCATAATAGACTCTGTTTATATACTTCAGGCTACAGTGGAGGCTCTAGGGCTTAACTTTGAGGATTTTCCAATTAATAAGTCATCGATTCAACGCGTGCGGACACGGATTAGAAAAGAAAGGGCAGAGAACATTAAAACCGATTTTCAAAATAATATTCCGGAGGTTGTTACTGTTCACTGGGATGGAAAATTGTTACTTGGCTTGAATGTAAGGAGTGCTAAGGAAGAACGACTTCCTATTGTTATTACTTTTGGAGATGGGGAACAACTTCTATCCGTGCCAAAATTGGAAAATTCTTCTGGTAAAGAACAAGCTAATGCTGTTTCTAGAGCAATTAGAGAATGGAACTTGGATAATAAAGTTCAGATTATGTGTTGCGATACAACTGCATCTAACACAGGTCGCATTAATGGAGCATGCGTGCTCTTGGAACAGGAATTAGGAAGAGAGTTAGTCCTTTTTGGTTGTCGGCATCATATGTATGAGCTCGTGCTTAAAAGTGTCTTCGAAACGAAGGTCCACCAAGTAACAATAAGTCCAGAAATACCTATTTTTAAAAAGTTTCGAGATGAATGGAAAAATATTGACACTTTTAAAACCGGTGCTGACATTGTTAAAGAGAATTTTAATGACAGCGAAATTACCGAAATTCTAAGTTTTTACATTGGGGAGCTACGAAAACCAATTGTTAGAAATGACTACCGCGAACTTATTGAACTTTCAATAATATTCTTAGGAGGAGATGTCGATAAGCAACTAAAAATCAGGCCCCCAGGTGCAATGCATCAAGCGAGATGGATGGCAAGAGGAATTTATGCTTTAAAAATATTTTTGCTACGCTCGCAACTTAAATTGACAAAAAAAGATAGTGCCGGATTGAAAGAGGTCTGTGTTTTTATTGTGATGGTTTATGTTAAACCATGGTTGCAGTGCAGTTCGGCAGCAAAAGCACCCTTTCAAGCCTTATGCTTTCTGAAAAAATCGAAAGATTATGAAAAAGTAGACGAGTCGATTTCGAAAGCAGCCTTTCAAAAATTGTGTCAACATCTATATTATTTGACCGAAGAGGCTGTAGTTTTATCTTTATTTGATGATACTGTGGACTTAAACACAAAAGCAAAAATGGTGGCTAACTTTAATAAGGAAAGTCAATCGCATTATCTTAAAAGATACGTTCCATCGAAAGAAAGAAGGTTAGCTAATTTTGAATATTCATAATTGTTATTTATTTATTAATGATTGAAAATGTTCTTTTATTTCATTTAGATAAAACGTTGGATGATTTTGTGTCGGCCAAGAGTCAACATTTATTTCCCCGCTTGAAAATAAATGAAAACTTTCTTCAAGAAAGGCCATCTTCGTGGAAGACCAATGTTTTCTATTTAGAAGCCAAAAGGATGGTTCTTTCTCTTAAAGTAGTGAACGACACAGCTGAAAGAGCTGTCAAGCTAATGCAGGATTTTCACGGACTTCTGACAGCTGAAGAAGAGCAAAAACAATTCCTTCTTCGTTGTGCGAAAGAGCACAGGAAGTTATATCCTGATTGCAAGAAAGAAGCTTTGAAGAGAAAGTATCCGCAATAATTTCTTTTTGTTACTAATTATTCTTATTTAAGTGTTTAGTATAGTTATTTAATAAAAAGTTGAAATTGAAATGAAATATTTGCAGGTAAAAAAATTTTTTTCTGAATTTTTCATACAGATTTTCAATGTTGACTTTGCTGTCTAGTCGGCACGTGTTAACATCATCCCAGGAGCAAAATATTTTGCATCGAAGTTAGTATTGGCATTAAGAAAAAAAATGAAGGGTATGCGTGAAAAAATTCAGATTTTTTTTTTTTAGCCCATATAAGGGACACCCTAACACCCATCCAAAAAGGCTACTGGCATTGATAACAGGTAAATGCCTACATAAATGGACAAATAAATATGTTGTAACCACAGTTGAAAGCTTCCATTATAAAACAATAATCCGGGTTAAAGCTTACACCTGGATTTAAGTGAGTTTAACCCAAAAATTAAACCCGAGTCCGTAATATTCAGTTGTTAAACCCGAACGTATACTCAGATTTTGAAATATGACGGCGTTTAAATATACGTTAACTCGGGTTAATTTCATAAAATTGGCATTTTTTCGCTCGAAAAGTGAAATACCAACGTAATTTTTTTGTAAAATTTTGTAGGTTTTAAACGTTTGTTTGTTTGTTTGAAATCCGCGTTTAAGTCAATCTTTAATCCAGCGGGTTCAGTACAATGTTTTTGAGCAAATATTATGGATATGGGCTTAAATTGTCGGGTTTAAGAAATGCGGGTTAAATGGTCATGTGTAAAATTAGTAGTAAATAATATGGCCGTAAGGGTGTGATTCCCTATCCCGCAGAATGGTTCGGCTCCGATAAGCATGCATTATTTCAGTTTGTAGAAACTATGAACAGCGTGTGTACTGTGTATGTCGATACCTTCCCGGAAGAATGTATTAAGCGACATTTTTAAGCGAAATTTTACAGGAGACAAAAAAGCTTACTGTGAAGGTAATTATTTACGTATTTTGTATATTTCGTAATAAGCATATTATTTATTTCGATTGAGATTTGCATCGCAAATTGATTTTAATTATTCTATGAACGAAATGTCAATTAAATAAAAAGTTTTTGTTGCTTAGAACATTTTTATGGTCCAAAGATTGTCCCATGATACAGAGGTAAATGGCACTTAAATCATTGACATGGTAGGATTTAATAGAACATGCAAAAAAAAATTGTCGTTTAATCTATTTGTATTTATTCAGTTTTGTTAACAAATAAGTATTTGCGAAGATCTTTTCAGATAAACATAGCGGCGAGTCTAAAAATATTTCCAAATAACGGTAAAATGTCCAGACAAAAATGATTCAAGCGACTGCAAATGCATAACTTTTCGGTGGCACTATGTTCTAAGTGACAATATCAGTTAAACTAAGCGCCATGTGCAAAATTTTTTTCTCGTATCTAAATTGTGTTGCATAGTACAATTATTTTTTATATAATGGCGCTTAGCATACAAGTTTTGATGGTTACAACACATAACAGGGCATAACAAATATCTACCCAGCAAATATGTCGGATGCTACAATTTTTATTTCTCTCTAGTGTCGTTTGTCACAATGGTAGAGACGTCAAACCAAGATCAAAACGTAGCGCTTGGCACAATTTGTAAGGCATGCCAAAAAATCATATGCTGAAAAATTGTCGCTTAATACATTCTTCCGGGAAGGTATCGCTTGTGTTACTTTTCTTTCTTTAATTAGAATCACTATATTGCTTACCATAGACAAATCATAGTGAGACCCCCAACATAGGCCGGTAGGACAAAAAAAAAAACTTGTAGTCTTTAACCCTGGATGGTTACCCTTCGTCGTGTCGACGAACACCTCTTTTATTTTTTATGATTTCTCTTTAACTATTCGTCCTATTCTATTCTTCTTTCTTACAACATCAGTTGGCTGTGGTTTCTACCAGTGAGCGAACGTATGCTCTCCTGCTATCATCAGAAATATTAGTTTTTTCTGTTTGTTGTAAGGTATGTTCGTAAGTGTTTGTTACTTTTTGTATATAAAACTGTTTTTTTTATTTTTTTGTTTATTGATTTAGTTGATATGGACTTCTACTTCTTATTTGTGTGTTTATTTTGGAGGTGCTATTATTTTATTGCTGTTTTTTTTTTTTTTTAAATCAATGACTGTCAATGTATCAAAATTAAGTGATATATTTAAATTTACATTTAAAATGAGAAAAAATGCGGATACCTAATACAAATCTAGTTTAAATATGCCTAAGAGTCTTATTGAACAATTTCAAGTTAAAGGCAAGACAAAGTTCGGAGTAAAGTTCGGAGTATGTAGGTTTTAAAGTGGACTTCGTCGATTCGACGAAGCATAACCTTAGAGTGTGTAGAATAAGGGTAACCATCCAGGGTTAATAAGCAATACATACCGATAAAACAAAGAGAATTATTCACAATATGTTTATTTTTTAAGCCTGTTATGCATTTTTTCCTTTTTTTCACAAAAATATGTAAATCAGCAACATTTTGTTAATTTGCTTCGCTAGAGATAAAACAATACATGCGAACATGAATCCACGGAAATTCACCTTTCATTATTTGGTCCACATTTCATGAAATTCAATTTAAAAATGTAATAATCAAAATTAAAAAAACACGTGCAGCCTATTAGTATAAGTATTAGTTTTAGATTCATAAAGAGGAACTTTCAATGAACGAGAACCTTTTGGGAAACTTATTGCACGCACTTCGGTACCGACCTGCATATAACTTTGAGGTGTCTCATTTACAATCAGAGTCTGTCGGAAATATCAAAACTCCACCAATGTTAGCAGCATGATTGAATTTAACGGATGTCTGCGCGCTAACTACTAACAGACGACAATGTCGTCGCGTTCTCACTTACTTACCATAATCATAATTTAGGAAATTAAATGTCTTGATTTCTTGTCAAATTTCCTGTACCCATTTTCCGATTATACAACTCTTCACACATACGAGTAGGAGCACACATACGGACGTGCATCCACGCAAATCTAAATTTCGTAATTCTAATTAAAGTTTTCCGGTAAACTTATGCACTCACACCCCCCCCCCCCCCCCCCCCACACATGTAAGGGACCCTTTGGATTAAATCCGTATCCGAGTAACTAAGCGCCGAGCATATTTGCTGAATTGCTAATGCGTGAAGGGAGAATCAAAAGTTGTACATAATTTGCTAAAAGCAATTTAAACTTTTTTGTCTGCGATTTGCCTGTCATCGATTGTTTCATGTATAGCAGCAAAGCAGACATAGATTTGCTATTTGCGATTAACGCAGAGGATTACAAACAATATCTGAAGTTGTAAATTATTCGAGCGAAAGGAGTGGGATATCCCGTACAATATGCTGACGAGGATTTACATTTTACCAAAACTCTAGTTTTCTCTGAATTGAAGATAAGAGTGTTTAATCTTTTGCATACATCTAGTTGTGTTTGTACGATTATGACGTCTGGGTTGGCTATTTTGCTTCTCACTTGGCAGGCTTTAAATAATGTAAATTGCAGTTTTTTCCAGACTTTTCGAAGACGTTTGATATTACAAATTGTTTTAATAATAAAAATAAAAGGAAGGTTGGGCGGAAAAGGGTAGCTATAAAGAAAAATACGAGACAGTCCTTCTAACGAAGAAATCGACTTCTAAATCGGCCAGGAGATTTTGCGAACGAAAGACGCCGTAAAGTGTTTGGGTGTGATCATCAATACCAAACTAACTCTCTGGCATTAGATACAGAAAGCGTCGGAAAGAGCGTCGAAAGTGACGGCGACACTGAGTGTTAGCGAATGTAGGTCGCAGACCGGCCAGGAAGTAAATGCTTCTGATGTCGACAATGCACACCAACACCATCCTTCTCTACGGAGGTGGGATTCTGGTAGACGCGCTTTTACTGAAAAAGTACGGAAAGCAGATGGCAGCTTTGCAAAAACGCGGAGCATTACGCGTGGCAAAATCCTATCGATAATGGTGACAGAAGCAGCCGTCCTTGTTGTCGCATGAGTGAACCAATAGACCTCTTAGTCTATACCAAAAAGACGGAACCTGAAGTGGGAACACCAGAGTAAGGGGCTTAAGAGCTCACGGGTCACCAAACAGAAGATGGACCGGGAAGACTGATCAGCGACGTGTCTAAGTGAAATGAACGGAAACGCAATGAGGTTTGCTGTTAACTCCAAGGGCCCTACAAGATCCTCGTCCTATTCAGTGGATGAACAGTGGCGGGCTTTACCTACCTCAAAGTATTTTGAAAGATGCTTAAGGCAAAACCTTACATATGCATTATAGAAAAAGGTTAAAGGGAATTCTGAGGCTTCTCCGTATGGTGATTTTGAATTTAATCCATACATAAAAAAATTATAAAAAATAAATAGTTGGTGCAACAGGTCCGTAGGGACCATAGGCTTAGCTTCTGACAACTATTCGTTTTTTGTGAGTTCATTTTTCAAACGAATGGAAGGACGCTCTTTTATGACAGATAAGGTAGGTGACCCAAAAAAGGCCCACCTTACAGTTTTTCGTTAATAACTTGCAAACGCCTAAAAGAAAATTACTAAATTGACATTAGCATAAGCCTTAGTTCAGTTATCTATATAAAAACACAACGTTTATTTCTTAAAACCCAATTTGAAATGTATTTTCATAACATTTGTAAGAACCTTACGTTGGGCCTTATTACGAACACCTGTTCCGAATAAGGCCCATACATAATTTTGTTCAGTTAGTTTGGTTATCCTGCTAAAATAAAAAGTATTTTGTCATGAAACAAATAAAAGAACCTAGTTTATTATTTATATATATATATTATAATATTATTTATTAACACAAAACAAAAAATAAACACAGCCTTCTTGACTAGAAAGAAAAATTTAAAAAAAATAAATAAATTTGACTTCAATAAATTAATTTTAAATAAGGAGATTTTTATTAAGAATTACATTTAATGTTAGGTTAAAATTCCGCTTTCTGTTCCCTAATTTGCTCGCCTTTGACATTTTATCTAAAAACAACCAAAAAAACGAATTTAATCTTTCATATTCCTAATAAGGCCTTTTAATATTTTTGATGGGCCTTTTTAGGAACATGAAAAACTTTTTTTTACAAAAACTTTAACGAAAATCTACTCAAAGAATTAAAATAATACTTAAACCATACTAAACCTTAGTTTTATATGTGGTATATTTAGTGTAAAAACTAGACTTACCCGAATTATTATTTGCAATAAAATCAATTACAAAAACCAAGTTCTTATAAAAAGCGTGTGAGTGCGCACATTACTAACTTGTATCGACTGTAAGAAAAAACACGATTGCGTCAGACGGAAAATTCCATCGATTTTAGTGTAGACATAGGTGGCCAAAAGCACATTTAAAATATAATTCAGGTTGATTGACGGTTATGCCAATTTTTGCGCACTGGTCCTTATTAGGTTATGGGTCTTATTTGGACCACCTACCTTAGGTATACTCTCGGATCGAAAAAAAACCTTAAGTTGGAAATTGGAATTTTTCGGGAATCGAACCTGGGACCACCAAACGGTGAGCCACTGTGGCTACTTCATATAAACAAAAATAAAAATTGTCGATATTTTAAAACATTAAACACTGATACGTAGTTTTATCGTTAAATTTAAAATTGTAGATGGTTTCTATTCCATAGGCAAAACAAAAACTACTTTGAATCGAAGACGTGCAAAAATTGAGGGTTGAAGACCATATTGGCATTTGTACTGGAAGAGGTTATCGGTCAGATAGGGCGGTCCACAGACCGCATATCGTGGTGGAACGGAAATATAAATAACTGACAAATCAGAAATTTAAAAGCTTAAGCCAATCTAAACATTTTAACTAGCCCCCCTTTATAATGCAAGACTATGCCGAAGTTTATTGAAATGAGCTGGCCAGGTATTTGGCCCAAGCTATCGAGCTGGATTTCCGATGTTCGCATTCCATAAAACCTTAGAAGATCTCGGTACAACAGGTCCATTTTAGGCCCTACGCCTTGATTAGCCCAACCATTCATTTGTGTGTTTATTTCTGTAAGAATTAAAGGGACCTATACATTTATTCTGAATCAACGAACAGTTGAAAAGGCTTTCTCAGGACAGTTGTGCTTTGCTTGCCAGACATTCACGAGATGTGATGCAGCTTAAAGAACATGAATTTAAGTTTTTCTGTGGATTTAACCTGTGAGCCATCACTTAGTAGCCCAACACACTAACCACTGACCCACTGCTTGCAGGAAAATCACTTAGGTATTTAAAATCAACCAACTTTCGGTTAAAAGCTACCCAGTTATACTGTCAATATATAGCTCCTTAAAGAGTTAGTGGATTAAAAATAACCAAGTCACCCTGTGGAAACTCGGTTCAAAATAATCGATTTATCAAATTTCCTGCAAATATTCTCGGTCATTAAAAACAAACTAACTCTGTAGAATTTTACCAACTTTGTTTGGTTGATATTAATCTAGAAACTTGTTTGATAACAACTGACAAAGTGTGTTTATTTTAAACGGTATGCATTTAACCTTTTATCTCTGTAGTTTTGATCAAATAATTAGTTTAGTTTTAGCCCATTTTTTTAAACCGATCAAAAATTGCACTTTTGAGCGTGTACATGATAACACACTTCAATGAACTAAGTTCTACAACCAGGCTCAAGACCGACTACTGAGCATTCCCCCTGCCACAGTCCCACAGTCAATAAAACGACTAACATTATATCATTCGAGAACTTTTACATCCAGTATAAAGCCATGATCCTAGATCCTTTCGAATGAGAGAATGACACAGTATATAGGTACTTTATAATTCTGCTCTCGAAATTTACGCAAATGGATCTAAAATGGCGGACTGGGCACTGGAGCGGTAGTCTTTTCTCGATCATCCTAAAAAAAACTTTGCGTTAAAAATGCTTAAATGACTTCACAGCAACGCTTTGGATAATTTCCCAAAAGAAAAAAATCTTTTCCAACTTTTGACATGTTCGAAAAGCGGCGGCACAGACCTTTTACTCAGATCGGTATGAATAAAACTTATCAGACAAAGCAAATGCTATGCAAATTCTGAGTCTGCTATTTAGTTGACTCAGACCTTTTGCTAAATATTTTGTACGCACCTTTTTTACATAAAACAATCTAAGCATTTTGAATTTTCGATGTTTTGTTTATAAATAGTTAAATTTGGTTTTGTTCGTGCAGGAAAACCAAACAAAACATGGATGCGATACGTTTTTACACTATATACCTGTTTTACCTCTTGTCGTTAACGTTCGGGCTGATAAAAAACAGTATAAACAAAGAAGAATTGGTGACGATAAATATAAATAACTTAACAATAACAATTGTTTCGTTTCACGTGTGAAAATGTGGACATTTTGGCTACTACTTTTTGAAATGATCTTTCAAATATCCAGAAAATTAAATCTTTCCTAATTTATTTAGGAGATTCGGTTTTTCAGCTAAACATTTCAAAATTCATGCCTTAACAAAAGTGAAAAATTTATGTGTTTAAGCTGGTGTTGGAAAAGATCTTGGTGTTCATCAGTCAACCGTTTCGTTAAATAATTGGTATGTGTACCAAAAAATAGTTCAACAAGCCGATGATTGGATACATTTTCCGACAACTGAGGAAGAAATCAAACATCACCAAGCGATTTGGCAAATAAAATTTATGTTTCGAGGTGCAATCGGAGAGCTTTAAATTGCTTTTGATAATTTCCCCACCAAAATTTGAAAATAAATTCAAAATAAACAAACCACCGGACAGTTGTCACTTGTCAAGCTTGACAGAAATTGCAAGGCAAGGACATGTACAGCGAAGTAAATGCTATGTTCGAATTTTCGAACTGACTTTAGCAAACTAGGTTTTTATTCATACCGATTCAAAGCATTTGCTAAGGGCTTTTACTTTGCTAAAACCTTTTACTCAAAGCAAATGCTAGTTTTTATTCATACGACCCAATATTATGACCAATTAAGTGCTCTCATTTGTTGAACGGGATCTTCCTTATGATTCATTTTGTCTGTGCGGATATGGCTCGACCAATATATCTCCAATTCGATTGTGTAAATCCAAAAATCTCATCCAGAAACAAATTGATATACTTTACGACAGCGAGCACACCACCAACATCCGAAATGGGTGCTGCTATGAATAAAATATATCTTAATTTACATTCGATTTGGATACTTGACAGTCGACCGACCTACATTCGGGATGGCTGACCGCCCGCCCGCCCGATTCAATTTATTATTTGGGTGGGTGACAGCTACGCCTGGCATTACGCAAATAAATGTATACCCACAGCCCGCACCGCACAAATTCTACATAAGCCTTTCACCTTTTATCACTCTTGTGCGTGGATGTGTGCTGCTGGTACATATCGAAAAAGATCAAGGGAATATCGTGTGCGCATACAGATAAACGGAAAGGGGATTACGGTTAAAGTTTTCAGTTTTCAATTTGCAACCAAATGGTCAACAATTTATTCCGAGCAATTTAAATTTGTGTGACCCCAGGGCACTACAGCCACAACAATACATCTGCTGCAATTCTGCTATTGCTCCTGCTCTTAGGCCCGTGTGTAAGTGTATTTAAATATAATGGAGTTAAACGAAATTTGTGAGATATACATATAATGAAGAAGAAAGTGTCTTTTTGGTTCTTCGCCTTAGCTCGTCTCGTAGTTGTTATGCTTTTGGGACATATAAAGATGAACTCCTTTTATCTAATGGTGCATCTTTCGCTACGAAGAAATTACATTGTGCCATCCATCTGTATATGTGGATGGACTGGTGAGTGGTTGTGGTGGTGCTCAAACTTAGATAGGAGTGCGGATGCCCTCTTCACTTTATTTATTTGATTTTATTTATTTTGCAACTATGGATTGAAACTCTTGTAATTTCAGTTGAGTTCCTTTTCTTTGAAATGGTGCGGAAGAATCCGAGGTAGTTACCAATACATTCTTGCGTCATTATCTCTGCTCAATGAAGTGGAACGTTGCCGTTGCTTCTATTGTGCTGCTGTATCTACGATAACGATTTGCACCCAGACGTGCAGCAGTATATTGTGCAGAAACAATGCAAGGAGGTAGACTAGGTACGGACAAAGGTTTCTACTATTGAACCCCGTAACTTTGTCTATAATTACTCATTTTCAGAAATATATACTGCTGGTGCTACTACTTACTTATCTGCACTGTCTCAGTCAGTATTAGTGGACTTTCCATCAACTCAGTAACTAAGTAAAAAGCACATTAGAACTGGCTTAACTCTTTGAATGATCTCTTTCGGGAGGCTTTTTTCTAAGGCGAAAGGTGTTATGTGGACCCAACATGCCTATAAATGACCCTCAGTCTAGACCATGTCAAGATGAAGTGTGTGTTTTTCTGGGCTAAAATATAAGACGGTTTTAGTACATATTCCATCAGGCAAGCCACACCTTTTTCGGGGCGATTGACTGTTTTTCTAGTTGTTAAAAGTCACAATTTTTTTTCAACTCCTTCAGCAGAGCACCCCGGCTTGCAAATAAATACATTTCAGCTGTAAAATACATGCTACATAGTAATAAAGCTACGATTACATGTGTCATTCAGTGGCCACTCGTGTGCATTTCGTGAGAGTGCGCAGCGATAGCCCGCACGACCTGATGCTTGACAGACGATCACACGTAGAGACAAATTTAGGACAAATGATTACGTCATAACGACGTCGGCGTGTCAAAAATTTACATAAAAAGTATCATATTGGCGAATGGAGGTACATTTTTGCATCGGTAGGTTGCTATAGATTTTGTCAGCTGGAATGTATTTCTATGAAAAATCGAGAATATATTGTGAAAAATTGTGTACTAAATTCAAAATATACATTTAATATAAGAAAAAAACTCATTTTGTAACAGAAAAATAATATCTTAAAAGTGAGATTGATATAAAAGTGAATACTAAGTTTTTATTTTTGTATAGAAAATGCAGAAGACAATTCATATCGTAAAGAGGGAAATACATGGTACCATCTTCCAAAAGAAGTCCGGAACTCTAAAGTTCTTTTCGTTAAATGGGGTATTGTGCTTAGGATCAGGAAAAAAATTCCCAAATGTTTTTCCATTTGCAGATTGCAGTTTTCACTTTAGAGATAAAGACATTTTGCGACCGAATACACGGGAAGGTTTTAAGGATAGAACCAAACTTGTAAAAGGAGCCTTTCCGAGCCTGTACCTTCCGAATTCAGCAATGAAAATTGCAGAAAATTTAATGAATGATGATGCAGCTACCACCAGCTCAGTAACTTCATCTACGGATGGAGGTGGGGAGAGGCCAATATTATGTATTCAGCCAGCTTTCACTATTTCTTCGCCTTCCCGGATAGACCTTTTAACACCACTGAAATAGTCAATTGCTCCTCAGAGCGATATTGTGACAACCTCAGAAACTTCTAAGTTGGCTGGAGACTCCATCATCAAAGCAAGCAAATCTGTAAAAATCATAATTAACACAATTTTTATAAGATAAAAAGCAACCAAAATATATAAAGAAAAGCAAATTTTTTATTTGTTTACATTAAATTCAACACTACTTTGAACAGACTTTTGTGCTAGTTTTACTAGATGAATTGACTCACACTACACAAATTTCGGACAAGTAGTACTTAGACTTGCAGATTAAGCTCGTTTTATATTAGTTGGTTTCCTTTTTAATAAATAAATAATTAATTTTCTTACACGAAAACACATGTATTCCTTATCCAAGTCCTTTGCAAAACAAACAGACGTCAAAATTCTATAGGTCTCTACATATTCCTTTTTCATCCACCAGGTGTCGCAGGAAAACTTCTCCACTCGTCAATATATTCGTAGCTTAAGTTCTGCTCGCGACTGAAAATATGTATTTGGGATCAGAGGTTTAAGGACTCTCTTTCATTTTTCCCACAAGCGTGGTAATTTTCCCCTTTTCACCGTTCTCAATTATTTATTGTTTTGATAAACATGATGAAATGTGTGAATTTTTTTTAATGAGATTGCTCAAATTCGCTTGATTTTTCCCACGGACACAGAAATTCCCACAAAAAGGCGGAAGTCCCACAATATATAACAACACTGTTGGGTCTACATTTCTACAGCGCCTTTTCCAATGTCCTTAACAATTCAAGTTTCACTTAAACAATCAGTATCGGGTTCGTAGAAATTTTTTTTTTAACTTTTAAACTGTTTTTAATGCGTTTGGAAACATTTAGCGGAGTCTATGTTAGTGTTGCCAATTTAAAATGACATTACTTGTGCCGAATGTAGCGGCGATGACGACCAAGATTTATCACTGTCATGTAGTCCTGGAGTTATTTTACGAGTATACATAGGTTTCCCTCATTATTCTGTGAATATTATTCTTACGGCCATATTATTCACTCACTTTAATTGGGGCTAAAATTTACACCCGGATTTAAGTGAGCTTGACCCAAAAACTAAACCGAAGTCCATAATATTCAGTCGTTAAACCCGACCATAAACATATTTTTTTTAGTTTGACATCGTTTAATCCGATTGGATTTAAACTGCACTCCGGAGATCAGTTTAAGTAATTTAACTCGGGTTAAAACTCAATTTCGTAATATTGGCATTCCTTCGCTCGCAGGGCGCAGGAAATAACAAAATTAGAAAAGTGAAATAGAAAATAAAAAAATGACAAGAAGGTTAAGAAATTGACTTCATTCGTGAAATATATGAAATGTTGAATTTGTCGGAGAGCTGGTGAAACAGCAGTTGATGGTAAGTCAACGTCGGTCGCCCTCGCCTTCGAATATATGCATCAACGTACGATGTGTTGGATTATCGGAAATATTTCCGGCTGAAAAAAGAGGAATTTTGCTGCTGGTACGAGACGTGAATGAGGAAATGTGGAATAAAATAAAACTACCTCCACCACGATCCTTTCCAAATGCATCTCAACGAACACAAACAAAAAAATATTTGTATAGTGTGTTTTAATTCATGTTAAAAAGTAAAAAAAAAATATTTCATTCTACAACTACAGGTCCCAGCACCCCTCTTTCCCATTGGGCCTCGCGATCGATAGGGGCAAATACAAAGTCCCTAGTTCCTAGTCAGATCACCAAACGATAACCAATATTTATTACCAAAAAACTTATTACTAATTCGAAGAAATCGAACCTAAATTACTGACTACAATACCAACTTACTAGCTTTTACATTCGCGAAGCTATTCTACTCTCGCCCAAAAGTTAGGCTTTCCGACTTCAGCATCCTTAGATAAGCTTAAATATATAATGGTATACTACAAACACACATTTTAAAGAAAAATCAGTTACTTTTGTGGACTATGAAGGGTGATTTTTTAGCTGGTTTGGTTTTGGCAACACTGGTTTTGACAGCTGACGTGTGTTTAGTACCTTGTGTCACTGTCAAACAGCTTCAGTTTGGTTTGAAATTTAACCATGGATCGTCTTACAAATGAACAACGCTTGCAAATTATTGAATTTTACTATCAAAATTCGTGCTCGGTTCGAAATGTTCATCGCGCGCTGCTTCCATTTTATGATCGGCATTCTCGACCTTCTGAGCAGTCTATTCGGAAGATTGTGACCAAATTTCGCACCAAATTTACTTTGTTGGACATTAAACCACCAACACGTTTACGTACTGTGCGTAGTGAAGAAAATATTGCGGCCGTATCAGCTAGTGTGACAGAAGACCGCGAAATGTCGATTCGGCGCCGTTCCCAGCAGTTAGGCCTTTGTTACAGCACTACGTGGAAAATTTTGCGGAAGGATTTGGGCGTAAAGCCTTTTAAGATACAGCTGGTGCAAGAACTAAAGCCAGCCGACCTACCACAACGCCGAATTTTTGGTGAATGGGCTCTTGGAAAGCTGGCCGAGGATCCGCTTTTTTATCGAAAAATTGTGTTCAGCGATGAGGCTCATTTTTGGTTGAATGGGTACGTAAATAAGCAAAATTGCCGCATTTGGAGTGAAGATCAGCCAGAAGCATTGCAACAGCTACCAATGCATCCCGAAAAAGCCACTGTTTGGTGCGGTTTATGGGCCGGCGGCATTATTGGGTCATATTTCTTCAAAGATGATGCGAATCGCAGCGTTACTGTCAATGGTGAACGCTACCGAGCGATGATAACAAACTTTTTTTTGCCCGAAATGGAAGTTCTTGACTTGCATGATATGTGGTTTCAACAAGACGGTGCCACATGCCACACAGCACGCGAAACAATGGCGCAATTGCGAGGCGAGTTTGGTGAACAGTTAATTTCACGTTTCGGGCCGGTCAATTGGCCGCCTAGATCGTGCGATTTGACACCATTAGATTATTTTTTGTGGGGGTATGCCAAGGCTAATGTGTATAGGGACAAGCCCGCTTCGATTGACGCACTGGAAGCCAACATCCATGCATTCATTCGTGAGATACCGGCCGATATGTGTGAAAGAGTATGCCAAAATTGGACTCAGCGGATGGGCTACCTGAGACGCAGCCGCGGTCAACATTTGCATGAAATTATCTTTAAACATTAAATTGCAAGGTTCAAACTATCGATTCAAATAAATATTTCATTCATTTTTTCGAATTTTTTGTGTTTTTTTTTTAAAAAAAGTTCTAAACCTCTTAAAAAATCACCCTTTATTACATGTATCTCTTTGTTTCATGTGATTGTTAATAAAAATAAATATTTAACCTTGTTTACCTACTTTCTTTGTCTATTCTAACAAAATAGTGTTCCGTCAAAGTCATAGGGGCCCCATTATCCTAATATGCCCAGGGCCTCCCATAGGTTAAAGACGGCCCTGCGTCTTCTATTTCATCATCGACAGATGACACTGTACGGAAACTTTCGTAATTTTCGTAGATGTTGTCTGTGTGGGGGTTTCATTGTCATTTTACGTTTATTTATATTTTTTCGGAAAAATTATTGCATCTTAAAATAAAACTGGGCACAAATTAAATCAAATCAATTTAAAGGCGACAAACAACGAAAACCAAATGTAATTTTTTGTGAAACTTGACATTACGTAGGTTCAAAACGGGCTAAAATCGGCCAAAGCCGTATAAGTTCCGATTCGGGACCCACTCATATGGGGTCTATTACCATCTATTAAATAATGGTTCTCCCAGGGATTGCGATAGGCCCAGTAAGGTGCCAAGTGTCGTGTGACGGTTGTCCTCCCAACCCTGTATCTTACCTATTATAACCTAACCTACGCGTAACGCTGCAGATATAATCGACTGATGTAGAATTTGTTTCCATGCATTTCGTCGTTTCACACGACTCCTGCTGCTGACGTTCTTTGGTCAGTTTAAGTTTCTATGCGAACCTCATTCTCACATTAAAATCTGTCTTGTTAAGGAAATCACAAAAGTATATACAATATACATCTATTCGTAGATGTGAACAGTTTATCCTGAAAAAAAAAGAACTATGAACGCTCGTGCGTCTTTGAATTTAGTTTCGCAAATTGTGAAGACGTCATTCGGACCGCAAGCTCCATCACTCCGAAATACAAACTAGTTTTCAAACTCATAACCTCATGTTTTAATTGCGCTATGAAACTTTATTTTTAATAAGTATATCCATGGGGTGAAACTTGCATTAATTCCGCCTTATTTTTGTTTAGTCGTACCAGCAAGCCGACAAAAAGAAAAAGAACGTAGGCGAAAACGCACCAGGAAAAAAAATAAGAAGTCCGCATGCCTCTTTTTGCATACGCTCCAAGCAGTGTGCAATATGCTTTCACCCTAGCAAGCGCCATTGGGTTTCAATGCATATGTAAAATTTGCTAATTTGAGTAGCGCTCACTGAATATGGGCCAGACTCGCAGCATCGTGTGTAGCCCTATTATAACACTATATGAGCAGAAAATATAGAGGACAGGGCGAATAAAAAGAAAAAATGAAGCAAACCCTTGAGAACGGCAAAAGGAAGGACGCATACAACACAAGTTGTTTTCGTCTTTGGCATTTATATTTAATACTCGTAGTGCAGCGTGTGTTTGTTGCTATACAGAGCTTTCTTTCCATCCAACACGATGCCCTCAGCTAATTCATCCTTTGCATTGCTCTCCTTTCGGCCACTTGATTTGGCAAAAGTCAGATGAAAAATTTCAAATTAAAACTGGATGCTGGCTGGAAAACTATTCGGAATCATAACGCATTATGAATCCTCTAACGTATACGAGTATAACATGGATGCGGCTTCGAAATTAAGCATAAGGTGACTTCAAGTAGGAGCAACGCAAACGCGTTATAATTAAATACGAAACTCTGTGCGGCAGACCGCCTTTGCCTTGGCTATCTGCTGTATGTAGCTAGAGCAACTTTATTTTAATTAAATATTATGTTACACTTTGTCAGATTTTATATCATTTAAATTGCATCTTTATTTATTAAAATAAGTAGGTATTTAAAATCCACCAAACTGTCAGTTGACACATTGTAAGGAATTTCATTAGTTATACAGTACGGCGCTCCAAAATTAGCTTTACCCAAGCGCGAGTTTTACACAGTTAAATAAAACGGCTTAAAATAAACTAAGTCTCTGTTGAAAGAAAACGAGTATTCGTTGTTAAAACTAGCTCTGTAGGAGCTATATTGACAGTATTAATCGGTAGTTTTTAGCCGAAAGTTGGTTGATTTTAAATATAAGTGATTTTTCTGCATGTACCTATCCTCAGCCTTATGTATTGCAAAGTGTATATAAAAATAATTTCTAAAATTGCATAACACATCGCTTTCAACCTGGAACAAGGACTTACCAACAACTTGTGCACAACCTTTTTGAAGTAGACTCTCAAAGAACTGAAACAGAACTGGCACGGTTTACCTTATCAGAGCCATGTTTCCTTATATCGAAAGCAGAATTGGACCGATGTTTTATGCAATATATGATTGTCATAAGTTTATTTGCTTTAAGTTGTTTGCAGGTGTCAAACGATTTTTTTTTAAAAGGGCTATAAAAATATTTTCTTTGGTTTTTTATTTTTCAAGCTCCATACATTTCAGCATTATCATTATTCGCTATTTCGTATCTACTTTCTTTTAAAGTGATGGCAACACTGACTATAAGAGTGACAGAAACAACTCTTAGTGAACAGCCACTTCGGTTGGAAAACTTTTCCATAACTCCACTGTCAGGAAGTAAACCAAACCCATAGTCGTCGATAATTGACCGAAAACTAATTAAATAATAAGCTCAATGCCAAAAACTGCGGAATACTACAACATCAGTAATGTGAGAATTTTCAGAAATTGAGCTAGTGTTTGGGTACAAAATTGTATTCGTAACTTAAATGCCTGTCGAATTTATCCATGCCTCTAGCTGCCGGCAGTTGCGACTTGATTTCAGTGGCTTATCTTTTGTATGGTAAGACAAATGCATTTTTTTTTCTTGGGACGACGTTAAGCGCTTGAAATAATGGCTGGCAACATCGCGGCTAAGCGTTCAATTTTTTCAGATTTTGTCCATTCAGCTACTAAATCGAATCCATGTATGCATACGCATAGTAAGGAAAGGGTATTGTTTTCGAATAAAACTTGAAACTCGAATCGAGACTTTCAACAATTTCAAAAATACGTCTTACAACGATAGGTCTGTCTGCTCCTGCTGCCTGCAGCCATAACTACGAGGCAGATTTATTTCCAACTTCGTATTGTTTGAAGTTTGTGGCCTTTTTTATTTGTATGATCATTTCAATATTAACGATATTTTCCATATATACCGAAAGAAGACATAAATGGTTGAAGTTACTGTAATTTAGATTTTTTCCCAAAAACAGTGGATGCCTCCACTTTAACGATTCAAACAAAAAAAATGGTATTAAGTAGAATGATCATTCTTAACTTTATAGCAATCTGAGTATAAAATGATTTTCAAATTTAAAAAAAAAGGTTTACCAGAAATAGTGAACAGTGACTTTTCCCAAAATTCATACTAGAGGTAAGATATATTTCCAAAGCAATTGGATCCTTAGTCTGCCACCAGAGTTTTCAACAAGGGTTGCTCTAAATTCTCTAAAAGCGTTTCGCAGCTTAATGTCTTCAGAGGTTCTTAAAGGTAGTCGACAAAAATTATTGTACCCTCAAATTCATCGTCTTTTCTAACAGGTTTAAGAACACTTCCCCTAGCAAGCTATCAAAATCTTTTTTCGCTGTCAAGTTTTTAAAGTAAGTTCTGAAGCCTTCATTTTTTTTAAATCATTGATAACCTTTTTTAATTGGTTACACAGTCTGTTTAAGCTTGTTTTATGTTCTGAGCAACTAATTTATTGCCATACCTTCCGGACTTCTCGTTCTTGCTTTACCATTTCTCGGATTTCCTGCGGACAGCTTATGAGAAAATTAGCCGACTTTTTTGTGTGGCATGAAGTGTTATTCCATGCCTTCGATATCCAGTTCATAAGATTTTTTCAACGGTACTCTAATCTGCTGTCCCAGTGAGCTTTGGCGCTAGTTAATCTAAGTGGCTTTTCTCTTTTTAATAAATATTTCACTGATAGGACGACCTAAGAATGATCAAAGCTTCTTCTACTTGTATCTATTTGGCATTGATTCCTTTCTGCGACAAAAAAAGTACGTAAGATCAAATTTTTTTCTCGACATCCGTTTGCTTTTTTCCATCGCACTGCGCTTGGGCGTTAATAATTTGAGTTAATAATTTTTATTTTGTACCAAGTAGTAACATGCCAAGCTCAATAAAATGCCGCTCACTTGAATAGAACCCCCCCTTTGCTGTGAGTTTGAAGTTTAATATCTTCAAAAGTAACAATGACATTGACTAGTTTTTTTCTTCTAATTCAAAGTTATTAAATTCTGTAAATACAACAGAAGGATTGGAATCCATATTTACAGTGATAATTTTTTTTATAAATTTCTAAGCGATATGACTCAAAATATGTACACCACATTTTGTATATTCATTTCCAAAGAGTTTTCAATACAACCCCTAACTTATAAAGAAGACCTGCCACGTACGCTACCCAACGGATGGCAAGCCACAAGCGTGACAGTCAGTAGGCTTTAAATTTAACACGAAACTGTAGCGTAAGGTGGGTTTCAGAAATTAATCCTGTGTCAATATTTTGTTTAGATTTAGATTCAATTACTTTTGAGGTTAGCAAGCCTTTCGAATAGAAGTCTGTTTCATTTGGACTGTTCTTCAAGTTTTCCAACTAAGAGATGGTAGAGGCAGGATTGTATGATTCAATAATAAGGGTTTCACAATTGGATAAATACCAAGTACCTACACGAAAAGAATTGAAAATCACCAATTGCAAAATTTTGAGTTGCAATTTACGATTTATACATTTCTCGCAAATCACAACGAAGTGTTCATGGATTGATACAAAAATTCGTAATTTGACATTGAAAACGGCGGAGAATACAAAATTCTCTTTGTTGAAATTTACTATTAGAAGTATCAATTCGGGCTTATTTTATTTGTAGTGATTTGCGAGATTGTTTGGCGCAATTTACCACTCTAATAGGTCGATTTCTCAAACACCACTTCTCAATCTCAAATTGCGAAAAATATTTGGTGATTTACCAACACTGAATGATGAATCAATAAAACCTTATAATAATTTAACACAATGGGCCTTACCAACAACCAAACCGCAAACTCGAGTTTAACTAATTTCGAAACTAACTATAGTTTCGACTTTTAATTTCTAGGTACCAACAATCAAAGTAATCGGAACTTTAACTACATCTGACTTTAAAGCAAAATTATAACAGTATAACTAGTGTGACCACCTGTACGTAAATGACACGTACAGTACCTACGTAAATTTGGAGTCATGTACCGTGTACCGAAGTGGTAACTCAAAATCACGAAATGTACGTAAATTGAAGCGACAAATTATTGTTGTACGTAAAATGTACACCAACGACAGAAAAAGAACAGAGAAAAAGTTCTGTTTTCTTTTCGAAGCACAACGATAATTCGATTGTTTTTAGTTGATAGTTGCCATCACTAGAAATAGAAAGTTCCCCCATCACTGCGCTCGATTGACAATTGTGGAGTGCTTTTATTGTGTTTGTTCGTATTTTATTCTTTTTTGATAAATTAAACGAAATTTTCCTGTTAAAATTTCGAATTTTTAAAGAAGCAGCCTCAAATGTTGAATGAAATTTCATCAGAAGGAAAGTATGCTTTAAAAAAAAACAATCAACAATGAATTGATTACACAGGCCATTTTAAAAAATTGCGTTTAAAATTTTCTAGTGATTGCGATAATGAAAACTTTTGTGTACATAAATAAGCTCTTGGAAAGGTGGTCACACTAAGTATAACTCAAGAGCGTTATAATTTTTTTCTGAGCTTTCAAATAATTTGCTGAAATTGGCAGTTGGTTGTATTTTGAGTGAAATATAAAAGCAACTGTTTCCCATTCTTTGTTTTTTGAATGTATCATTGACATTGTTAATTTTGCTATCAATGATATCAGCCAATGGTTTGACACAGTCAACTAGGTATAATAGTTCTCGCATTGCCTGCGTCCAATTTAAGCTGCGGCTTCTCTTTATTTGCTGTCCATTTCATATTTCATATTAATTTATTACAAAGACTGACGTTTAAACTTTAATAATGGGTTAGACTCGACTTTCTTCGGATCGAAAGTTACAGTCTCGATTATCTTAAAGTCGAAGATAACTTGATTATTGGTACACAGTTTATTTTAATTTCGACTATTGCCCTAAAGTCGAGTCTAAATTTGGTTGTTAGAAAGGTCGAATGTGAATTGGAAACGTAAATTGCAAAATATTTTTTATAATTTCCATGGAATCAACTACCTAGTGTGTGGAATTTTTTTATGCACAGTCCATAGTCCGTGTACTTATCGAAATCCTTTTAAATCCTTTCTTTTTATGGATGAATGTATGTATGTGGTATTGCTAGACAGCTGCAATCATGAAGTCAAATCTTCATTGTGCACATTGCGTGTCGGTGCAGAGACAGGCAGCCGGTATTCAATCTTTGCTTAAAACAGTCGGGTTAAAGTTGTTTAACTAGTTCGTATGGATAGTGAGTGTACTACTAATTATAAAGCATTCTGGAATATATTTTGTAAGTACGACTACGTACAATTTCTGGAATTGCGAATAAGAAGTCGTGAATTAGGAAATTGTTAGCAAAGCTCTAAAACTAGACGAACTTTTCGTGATTTGATCTTAAAAAGGTGATTTTTCTCAAAAAAACGTGGATCCGCAACATGTTTCTAATATCTTGAAGTATAATTAGAAATTGTATTAAACATTGAAAACCTCTTACCAAGTAAATCTCTATTTAGGTAAAAAAAATTGCGCAAAAAGTCGCACATTTCGAATAGAATCGAACTATGACACGTGTTGACCTACCTACACGCTGCTGTCATTTCACACTAGTCGTTTGAGTTCGTTTTATTTGTCCAGCAATTTTGGACAACCACCCGCACCCGGACGATAAAGGATCTTTATCGACGATGAATATGGCAGTAAATCCCCTAAAATTATGGCAAAAATATAATAGAACGTTTAAGTGCCGCCAATTCAAAGGAACGTGTGTCAGTATTTGGAAGCGGACCATGGACTGTGATCCCTTTAGGAAAGACCATCGGTTGGAAAATTGTACCCAATTGCCGGACATAAATTCACCTTATCGAAGTCCTTCATTGTGTTCGGTTTATTGCTGTGAATGTAAATCGTTTGAGCAGTCACCCTTAGTGTGACAAAAGGACAGCCTTACCACCCGCCTGGGAATATTTAAAACGCTCCGCATACTCCCTTGCGCACACAGTTGCATAGTGAAACTGTGTATTGAGTTCCGGGTGACGGACTCACCGCTTTGTTGACTAATTGATTGATTTTCAGCAAAGTGCAATTTGCGAAATCTGTTCAGTTTCCTGTTGACCTGATTGATGTTTATTCATATTCACCAGCTAGCAACAGTGGCGACATGGCAATAACAACAACAACAACGACTGTACATCCACAACATTGAGAACGAAATTGTAGAGCGATGACGACGACGGACGGCTTGAATCGTAAGCGACGAGGCGCATAAATGTTTACCTACCAGGTATTTGGAGGTAAACGGATTTAACGAGTGGAATCGATTGATTTCTGTTTACTAAATTATGTACAATCATAAATACGAATGCTGGGGCTATGGTGTATAATAATGCAAATACACAAACACACGCGTCATGCTGAAAGGGGGGAGATGCCTTTCCATCGTAAGACAGAAAGGGAGGCATCAAATGACATTCCCAGTGGGAGAGAATGAATGGCAAATAGCATTTGATTTTGTTTACAGCGCTCTCGAATTGACTTGCTTTACGAAACGATAAATCTATGGGAATTAAATCGGCAAAGGCGTGGATTAGAATGTGTCAGTGATTTCAAAATCACTTCAAATTACTTAAATTAACTATTGGCACTGGACGTGTATTTGCTCGAATTACACAATTTTGAGTTTAACGGGTATGTCACAATTATATACCTAGCTCAAAAATAAAGCTCTGTATACAATCGGAAATCAGTCTTTTATGTCACTTACAATGATTTTAATTTTACGAAGAACCGATAGGGCGTGATGTCAAATTTAAAAAAAAAATTACCTGAAAATAAGAGCCTAGACGAGAAGAGTAATGCTACAGCAACAATATAACATCGTAGGTTTAAACCAACAGGATTATTCCGTGCACATATACTTTGCGAAAGCTAGGTACCATTAAGGCTTCCCCCAACGTTGTTTTCTTGTTTTAGGCACCCTAACCTAACAACCCTCAGTGAACTCAGTTAAAGATAAATCGGAGTAGCTCAATGCTCAACGCTCAAGTAATAAAGGGTAGCCCAAAACTCACGGAAGATTTGAATTTGCCACCATTCGTGAGGTAAGTGTTGCTAACCAAAAAAAAAAAGAGATCGACAGCTTAGAGCAAGAATGGAGCACTATTCGCCAAAGAACAACCTGTTTTCATTGTTGAACATTATATTTTAAAAATAGTGAAAGTTTGGCTGGTACAGTTCGTGAATTTCGGACACATGATAACGGAGCTATTTCTGCATAAATTGAATGAGATTGAAGCTTACCCTTCCCTGGGATGCGTAAAGAAATCCTCCTGCACTTTACTTTAACGGCAGAGACTAGGCGGACGAACCTGACAAACTGTGTCATTTCAATGCTGATTTGGCTAACCTATAACACTGCTACAAGAAGACCCTCATAGCCAGAGAGCCAGAAGCATTTTTTTTTTTATTACAATTTTTAATTTTTTTCTAATTTTGTTTTTTGATTCAGCACACTAACATTTTATTTTTTTAATGTATGATTTCAAGGACCACGACGATCTGATGGACTAAAATTATGTTTGTTTTGCTCAATACTTTGTACCTAATTATGAAACTAAAAAGGCATGAATCCTATGCCTATTAAGAATTTGTTCTGTGATTTATAACTTATAAGTTTTGTTTGGAAATAGAAATTGTTTTTGTTAATTTTTTTATATTTGTGTTTAATATTTGATTTATTGTTCCAGTTTTATTGAAAAAGGCATCTTTTTTTCTTAACTTAGGCATTTTTTTTTTCGTTAATATTGGTTGGCAGCGCTGCCCATAACAATCACTGTCGTAGCTGCGCCAACACAAACGAGTATGAAACAGTGTTCCATTTTCTTTAAAACTTTGAATGTTTCCGAAAAACTCCACACTTAAATTTGCACTCCATTTACCAACAAACCCAAAAAATATGCGACCGAATAAACAATACCACACTGAAAGAAAAAACATAAATATATATATATTTTTTTTTTTCTGTATAACTTGAAGCCTAGTATCCTGTTCGCGCTTTATTTTAGAGTCCCTAGTCTCCACTTCGTTTCTCCACACCAAAGATAAATGCTCGCTAAATTATGAAACTTCATTTATGTATATAGATGGGACAAAAACCATTTGTTCATGACAGTAGATAATCAGTAAACGTAGTTTCTACAATTTTCGAATTTCAAACTTCAAAGGAATCGCAGTATTTGAATCGTTTCAAAATAATAGGCATAAGAAAAATTGAAGAAGCTATTATCATTTCAGCAGCAGCTCAAATAACTTCTGTAGTAGCAAGCAGGAGAAGAAACTTTCTTCGTGTCCCATAAATTCCTATTTGCAGAAAAGGCAAACAAACTGCCGATTTGCAAAAGAAGTCAGATTATTTGAAGCTTAAAAAAAAAACAATTTTCCATTAACGCTATAAAAGTGTTTTTTGGCTTTGCGTTTTCTTTTCTTTCCCGACGAACATTCTCTGCGATGTCCTTTCCTTTTTTTTCTTCCTCCGTTTTTTACGTCAAAATGTATCTTCGATTTAATGTACCAGACATTAATTTCGCGAGCTAAAAGAGTGGAGACTTTTCATTGGCACATCTACATGAAGTTAAGAATTTAGCGTGCGAACAGGATACTGCGTGGCTAAGCTGACTCGCTAAATTTTATCTTTGCAGACATTTTTGTATGGAAGATAAAATTTAGCACGAACAGGATACTAGGCTTTGAGGTAAAATAAAATTTTACCTATTTCATTTATTCGTACTTGATTATTTATATTTATCTGTAAATTGAAACGCTGTGTCCTTCAATTAGTCCGTAACTTCAAAAGTTGGTGTGGAAGGAGGAAGGACACAGCGGTTCAATTTACAAATTCCCTGCACAAAACTAATTTTTATATATTTGTAGTTACACCTTTAAACTTTAAAGAAAATTATTAAACTGCTCATTCAGTGAACTGACTCCTCTGAATATTATCGGGAACTATTGCATTTCGCCCCGATGTGGCGTGAAATTCGCACTGTGAATTATAAAAATTGTTGTCAATTTGAGGGATTTCCCACCAGATTTGGGGGTTTTTTGTTCGAAAGTGGAAATTCTGGTGGGGGAGGGGGGGTTTAAGGGAAATCTAGGGTTCATTTTTGAATTCTATTTAATATGTATTTCGTTATAATAAATATTATTTTTGGTAACCTTAAAACAAATTCTATGTATGGGGATTTTGCGAATATAAGAAACACTGCGTCACTTAAACTTAAGAATGAGGTAGCGTAGAGAGTCTTCGTTCTGTTGTGGTAACTACCAAATGATTTAAAATTGAACCTGACAATCGGGGATAAAATAAATGAATGTAATATTTTAAAATGCTGTAAAATAATCGATCGATTCTCCTAAGCTTTATTTGCCAGTGGAATTCATTTGTTCCAATATCTTTGGACTATTTTCATTTACAAAACAAGTTTTTCAAACAAAAAAAAACAGCTAATGCCAGTTTTACTAGGAAAAAGTTATAATTTCTTGTAATATTTTTCCAGATATAAACCGCAACCTCATTTCATAAACAACAAACAATTTCATCATTCGTTGACATTTTCATCGGGTGTTTTTATTTGCCGCACCATTTTGCATTCGGAAGACCGAACTTTCATATTCGCGGTTCAAATCCGAAATTCCTACTTTCAAGTCATACATCGAAAATGTTTAAAAAAAAAAAATTGTGACAAAACTTTGGGTTTTTTTTATTTGAGAAAATAGCAAAATCTATGGGGAAATATTTTGACCGTCTGGCAACGCTGACCATCAACATAAATACGACTCTGTCAAGGATTAATAGCGAACTGAATAATTATTTTCAAGCTATGAATAAAATCAAGAAATTGGAGGAATTATTTATACCAGTTACATACTTACTTTTAGGGGTGTAGGAAAATTGCGTTCCTTCGAAAATAGGTTCCAATCTTAGATGATTTTTATTCGAATACGCTACTATGGTCATATGGCTGAGACAAATTGAATGTCACCAAAATGCTTTCAATTAACTAATAAGCATTTTGTATGAGGAATAGTTAACTTCATTTTACCAGCCTTAATGGCGGCATATACCCACAATTTTTTGTTTGTGCACAGTATGTGTGTTTGAATGCATTTATATGAAAACTTTAAAAGTTACCATGACGGTGATGCACAAGCTTTGCCATTTATCCCTACGAATGCACATTAACTGCTCGGTAACAAGTCTTATCAAAGTTTTAACCTTCGTTAGTCGTGACACAATTCAGCTTCAGCGTGGTTCCAAAAACTTTATATAAGTACAACGAAATCACTTCGAAGCTACTTCTGTTGGCCAATTCACTTTCAAATGCATAAATAAAGACAAAACCACTCATAACCGACGACAAACTTCACCCAATATTTCATTAAGTATGCTAAAAGTAAGCACAAAGTACCTCCGGCTTAAGTAAAATACAAGAAAGCGATACCCATACATATACTCGTACTTGTGCAGCATGAAAAGAGACACAACCAAGTGGAAGGAACTCTGAAGTTTTCAGCTCCTGACAATTTATTCAAAAGGGGTCAATTTTTATTCATAAATATTTAAAACTTGTCCACTTGTGAAAATTATTTTCTTCCAGGATTTTAATGCACACTTCTAGTATTCACCGTGCCCACTGACAGGAAAGAATCGCTATACAGTTCTGCTGGTGCCCCATCTCGCCGTTCTCCTTGTCGTCATCGTCACATGGACATTCGCCTTTGGCCTATGCAGCCAACTTTGCTGGTCTTTTTCCGGCAAACCAAATCCTTTGGCATAGGGTTCACTAAAATGCGATAATTTAATTCCATTTCCATCCCTTAGATCTTCTTTTCCCTCTGCCCACAGTAGGTATAGCATTCGCATCGTGCCATTTTCATTTTCATTTTTCTCTAAGCAGGCATGACCTCATAGCTTTTTAATCCCTAACTTTGCGATCTAAAAGCTGTAAAATTAGCTTCGAAAAATCTACAGGCAAGCAGCATCTAAGGATTACTCTTCACTTAGTTTGCCTTTATTTTATTTTTTGAAAAAAATTGTCCTCTTCGACATTTATCTGCTCTGGAAATACTCTATAGGTCTTCGTTCTGCCGGCAACATCAGAGGACAAAGATGGACAGAAAAGTTTCGCCAACTTGGGAAGCGTATAGAAAATGCAAACGAAGGTAATGAGAAGAAAGTAAACTTCGAGCACAATCTTGAAGAATTAAAGAATCGAACTTTTAATGCCCTCAACTTCTTCAATTTTGTGTTAATTTTTGAAGTTCGTTTTAATAAAAAGTTTGTAGGTGGGTGAGATCCTACTAAATCTACTGGAGCCGCTGTAAAACTTCTGGCCTTCAATTAGACTTTAGATGGAACTTGCGATCCGACTACAAAATGAATACCTTTGCATTTGGAAAAGGACATCCCTGTACAATAACTCATTAACATGACTTTTCCGTTCGGTGATTAAAACGGAGCGAGTTCGCTTCGTCTCAATTGATAGCGCATCTTACCCGTCGATGGAGTCGAAATATATCTATACACGTACACTGTTGGAGGAAAGATTTTGTTCTTTTCCAATACAGCAAAATCATTGTCGGTCGGTGCTGTGTCTGCTAAGTAGACCATGATGCAGTAGCTAGTTGGATATACTCGTGTGTAACACCCAAGTAACACAAACCGTATTTTGCTTCAATAATCGTTTAACTTCAACATATCCTGATCCCTCAATACGGTTGGGTAATTTTTCAGGAAACGAAAATCGGTTATGGAAGGATATAAGTTCAAGCTAACCAACTCGTAATGTTGCTTCTCGTTGTAGTAACCCTTAAATTTGTTTGTTCACTGAGGGATGAAAACGATAAATTTTCTTGAGGTGTCGTTTTACGTTCATTTCGATACAGTGGGGATAGTCAAACAAAAAAAAAAAGAAAATACCAACAACACCCACTCACACAAACATAAGAGGCTATTTGTTCAATATGAATTGTGCCATGTAGCAAACTAAAGTGTCATCGAACGTTAGATAGAAACATTTATCGGTTATACTCAATGACTCCATTGATGTGTTTGCCTTTTGAGGTTTTTCTCTAATTAATAGTCTGGCAGAGAACGAGGGTCTTAATGAAAATAAATAAATGGATTCTGACCATTTTTCGTTGCGGTCTCTGTTTGTTTATCGTGTGTAGTCTCATATATATAGTTTATTTGTATTTAAAGTAATTTCGTAACATGGCATGGATAGTTTGTAGAATATAAAAATTCATTCTGCCCACAAAACGTCACTATTGACAGCAGCAATTTTGAGGTGGTTATCGGAAGTTCATTTATCTCGGAGGTGATCTTTGCAAGTGAAAACCCCCACTGTAGAGGTTAAAAGAAAAGTGACCTTATTGAAAACCACTACCATTTACTTCAGTTTGCAAAAAACAGATGATTTCCAAATTTTGACGCGAAAAAACAAATATTCGTACCTGTCACCAAGAGAGTAGTGAAAATGGCAGATGTACCTACCCTTTTAGCCGGGCTGTTACTATTTTCACTTTAACTATGAACTTTTGAGAAAATTTATAAATTCTGTTAATCTCAGCACCGGCTATACCTTCGGAGATAATGAGTGAAAATATATTTTTTCATTCTCAACACTTATACATGTATAACTGCGACAAAATTTTCTTGTGGAAATCACCAGCATCGCGGAAATGTATTCCTGTTGCTACCTCAAGAGGAGCTCTGTTATGTACTCTACTGACATTTAGAAGGTTCTTTGGTTTGCGGCTACTTATCTAGGCCAATGCCTGTCTTGCATTGTTAGGTACAATAATCGAGAGCATACCATCTTCCGTTAGTCTGTTGCGGAGATTTTGTACCCTTCCATTTCTATTTGCGAATTGGCTTACCTTCCGCAGTCGAAAGTTCAACTTACGTGCCTCCTTCAGCTTGTTCGTGTGCCTGGCACGTCTGTATAGCGATGAACTTAGCGTTGTTTGATATCTCGTTTAGAGATTTACGACACCGATTGATCAGTTTAGCTCCTCAAATATTGGTGAATCGAGCCCTTTTATGCGGTTGTCTCACTTTCGCTACTCTAACTTGTCTTCGAAATATCGATTTTGCTGGCATCTCCCTCACAAACCTATCCAAAGGGAGACTGAGTTATCATGGTTAGTTCCCACCAAAGTGAAGGTAAATTTTCAACTGAGGTCAGTGAGGTTTTTTCAGTGTATACTAGTCAGACTAGTCAGGGTCCTAAAAAGAGTTGGTGGCGGATGAAAGCTTTATGGGACAATGACAGTTGTCACATCGCAGAAGTATTTTCCACGGGTAAAATGAGCTTACATCGGAGGTACGAAAAAAATAACGGGCTTTTGAATTGTGATGGCTTTACCGTTTAATTCAAAGGCAGAATTTTAAAAATTTAGCTTTTTTTGTTAGAGAAGAATTTTTCATAGCTGAGTTTTTTTAAGTTTCAACTTCTCCAGTGGTCCTTCTATATCTCATAGTTTTGATCATAGAAAATAAGCGGTCGAGATAACCGCTTTCAGCCATATTTCTTAAAAAATTTTGCTCAAATCTTTTCCTCCCCCTTTCATATTTGTTTGGGCGAACGCTTTCTCAAGGTGAAGTTCTTCAGATATGGAAGTTTCATTTTATAACACCGATATCCAGAAATGGACTAAGGAGCGAAGTTACCAATAACCTATGGGGCACATAGTTTAACTTTCACATATACCCAAAATCTTTAAAAGTCTTAAGCGTCTGGTCCAAGTCTTTTACTATTTCCCCTAATCAAAACGTACAATTAGCCATTTGGACTCGGCATTAAATTGTAGATCCCTTCCATTCGTCCCAAAAATGTAAAACTCATACAAAACGAATGATTGTGAGAAGCTAGGCCTACAGCCTCTACCACCTGTTGCGCCAACTTTATTTATCTATTTTCAGAACGCCTTTCTAAAAGGAAATCAGCGACCACTAACGTCGTCGAATTCCTATTTTCTGCACTTAGAAAGCGGTAAAGAAGTCGACGTTATTACAACTGATTTCTGTTAGGCTTTTGATAACATTTCGCATAAATTAATACTTTTCAATATGTCTGCTTTCAGCTACGAACTTACCGTTTTTACGGTACTTGCTTCAGGTCCGTTTTCTTATCCATTCTTTTCATGCTACCCCATTTTTTGGATAGCTCTGGTGTTCCAAAAGGTAATCATCTAGCTGCCCTTCACATCGTCCTAAGAATTAGCGATCTTGAAAGGGTCATCCTATTCAACTATTCAACTTCACACAGGTATTATTTTGACTCATTTTTAGGCGATAATTTTTATGCATTTTTTGCCTCGTTTTTGACGAGTTTTTTGTTCGGGTTTTTAAGCGTTCGACTTGTGTTGGCCGCGATTTCTGACAAGCTTTTTGATCTGTGAGTCGGTGCATCGTTTCAAAAGCCAAATCTTAAAACAAAACGTAATGTTTCAGTTCATTTCAGCTCATTGCGAAAATTGAAAGAAATGTGAATTGCCAGTCTATTTGAAATTCATTTTCACAAATGCACTATTCGATTTTGATTAATTTTTGCTGCGATTTGAAACATTTTAAAACAGTTGAGTTGAGTTGAAAATGTCAAAGAGTCACTGCTTTTCATTTGAACATCTTAATTAATTAGAATTTATGTAGGCTTTCAATCTTCGCCCATTTCACCCTTCAACACGCTTTTCCTATTCGGTTTTGAATTCAAAATGTATCCATTATTTGTGCACGGTAAATAAGTTCAGAAGTGGAATTGAAATTACAAAATGAATGTTGGAATTCTCAAAACCGCAGCATGCATCATAATATTTGCTGGATACAGTCCAAAATCATTGAGGCCAGCGAAGTTTAATTCAACAAAGTTGAAATTCATCCATCCTGTGCTGCTCTGCAGTTGGTGTACACGATCCAGGCAGGGCTCACACTTTAATGAAGTTGGCCACCAAAATCGCGCACAAATAAAGCGCCTTGTGTAATTTTATCAGTATGCCCTGCCTGGATGTGCACGTTTTAAATTTGAGGCCACTAAATGTTTTCACATTATAATTGCGAAACGTAATTGTCCGCGAAAATATGCCCCGGCTTTATATACACTACACGAGCAATTTAATCAGGAATTTCATTATGCAATACGTTATGGCGACCTACTTAACAGTATATGAGTTGAGCACGCGAGTAATATATGTCCAATGTCTACATCTACACAAAGAATCGCAGTACCTACATGTTTTAATTTAGTTGATATTTGCATGAGATCACTCGTTCGAAAAATCTCTAAACCCCTTCAATCACATTAATTGAGAAAATTATCCACATTACATATTTGGTGTGTATGCAATTATGCATCTATGTGCAGTTCGATTCACTTCAACCGAGAGTAATTTTTTATGATGTCATGATGTAGCTAGGTAGATGTAGATGTTATTTCAGTTCAGCCGCCTTATGACACCCTTAATTAAAGTCGAAGAAATTAATAGATGAAGCCTATAGTGTTTGGTATCATGACTCAACAACACATCAAACTATTTAAAAAATGTTTGATTTATTGAATTTTTAAAGCAAATGGTTAACAACGAACTGAATCCGATATTCAAAGAACAGCTTCAATGAAGTTGGCACGGAATGAAACGATAACTTTTTCAGCTTCGATTAAAATGAACACCCCATGTTTGAACTTACTTGCAACGATGCTCTGAAGAACGAAACAAGGTCGGCCCGCTGTCAGGTCTACTGATGAAGAATTCTCAAAGGTCGCAAGAAAAATAAGGCCGATTCAGAAAAAGAAAGTAACGAGTTAAAATTAAATACAACACATCATCTTTTAAAATTAACTATGAAATATCTTCAAGTCAGTCAATTCGAAAATAAAATGCCCTGACAACTAAATAATATAAAATCGGAAAATTAGCGTCGTTAAAATGTTAAGTTCAGACCGAAGAAACCCTTCCTTCTGTAAATTAAAATGGATGAGTTCGTTAATTTTAATAATTTCACACAGCAGCCCTGACATTTCAGTTAAAAATTCAACAATATGCGAAGCAAACCAAACATTCTAAGCTATTTGAAGAAAATATATTTTGTAGAATTTTAGGATTGTATGCTATTCGTTTGTCCAAGAAAGTCCATAGTTGATACAATTTTCACACTTCGAAAGATCCTGGGAAAAAAAAAACAGCTGCGTTTATAGAGGCAAGCTATATGGGACTATGTCTAACTTTGGCATCCCCGTCAAACTTGTTTTCCTATGCAGGATAACAATGGAGAACGCTCGCTCGAAGCATCAAGGTTGAAGCTTTTGATGTCAAATCAAACTATTTTTTGCAGCATCATACTTGAAAGAATTTGGCAAGACTCACAAGTCAACACCGAAGGCTTAATTTTTCAAAAGTGACATTATTGGCGGAACACAATGAGCTGTCATTTGTTTATTTGATCATTCTGCCCGCGTCCAGGTGAAAACCAAGAGGTAATTGTTTTAAAAAGGGTTGTATGATGGTTTGTATGACGAGTTTGATACCAAATAGATAGACTTGCTAAAAATACATCTGACATCTATAAAATGGAGACATTTTCTCTTTGGGTGACATTACCTGACACTCACTAAGTACACATATCAGCTAAATGGACCTTTTATCACTAAGTACTATATTTTTCAATAGTTTATCGCAATAACAACTCAGAAAGTCCATTAATAGATCCCAAATATGAGTATAATATTTTCAAATTTCATGAACTGCTGTTTTTTAGGTTTTAACGGCAGAAAAAATGCATTCCCCGATACTAATTATCATTTTAAGTATCCAGTCTAAATTTTCCGACCTCACACGGTACGGTCATAATAGGTTCGTTCGTGTACTTTCAGCATAGAAAAATGAAAAACCTCAAATATCAAAAATCGAGAGAGAAATCTCTCAATTTCAACAGAAGTACGTGATGAAGTTTAAGAAATATCATTTGGACATTATCGTTAAATACAGCATCTACGAAATAAGTTGGAATTGCATTTTCTATAAGCTAAATACCTATTCAACTTAGCATTTTGAATACGAGAGAAATCTCTCGTCGACTTAAGATGACTAGATTCTTGAATGTGGCCAACTACTTCCTCTGACATCGTTGAAGACGAAAATAATTAGAGTTTTACTTGTCAAACTTTTGAGCTGTCACTCAGTTGTCAGTTTTCATTTTTCATTTTTCAGTAAGTCGAAATTCGGCGGGTAGAAAATTACGAAAAAATGAAAAGAGGGGAAATGGATTTCTCTCTCATTTTTTTCAATTTTCTCAGTACGTGGTCGCATTCGCACAGTTTATTAGCAAATTTTTAATTATTTTACATTTGCAAAAATGTACCCGAACGAACCTAATTTTACATACTAAATTGCATATTGTGACCTAGAAAATATATAAAGTGAAGGTTAAAAATGATTATTAGTAAGGTCCAACGTTACTAATACTATGTACCGCTAAGTTTGCAGTGGCTTTTTATTTATTTTACTCATAGGAAACATTTCAAAGTATAGACTTGGAATCCACTTATCTAACCAGCGAACGCTTTACCACTGATAGTGATAGCCCGCATTTTTTTTCTTTTCTTTATACAGTACGGTCTAAGGCACTAATTGCCAATCAATCTTAACGAAAAACAGGATGAAAAAAAGGATACTCCTAATAGAAAAATGAAGTAAATCGCTTTGGTCGTTGTAACAATTAAGTTTGTATGCGAAATGCCTTTTGCTAATGTATATCTTACATCGGTCTCTGTTATACAATTTCTGTTAAATAAGATTTGCATGGACATTATATAGCGACAAAGGCTCTGCAACTAAAATCCTTCCGTCAATTTATCAACATGCTATTACCTAAGTACCGCAAAGCGATTATCGATTACATGGTGATTGACGAGAACTTGCGGTGTAAATCACGAAAAAAGAAGTGTGAAAGTGAACTTGAAAAAACGATATAACTCTGTTTGCAAAAAAACGATTCGTCGTGTGGTACCCTACTTTTCTTCATAACTTTGTAAGGTGATTTATATTAGAGATGCGTCATTAAAAGCGTAAACGTTTTTATTTAAAATAATCTTTGAAGACTATGACTTTTTGAAGTTGCTATTCCAATAGTACCTCGACATTGAATTGGGTGCCTTTTAATACTGCTACAATGTCGACCTTATATACGTATATAAAGGGTGTCCCATAATTTACGCAAAATGTAATTTTAATAGAAAATACAGATTAAGCTTACATTTTTTATTGATTCATATCAAATTTTAGTCACGACTTTAAATTTACGGAAGCTCACAATTGCGAAATTTGTATGGAAAATATAGCCACTGTGAACGTCGGATAAATGGCAGCCACGGCTTTGCTGTCAAGTACGAACTCTTTTATTGAAATTTTCTGTGACCGTTACGCAAAAATGTGCTGAATTTCATTAATACACCTCCCAATGTCCTCTTTTAAGGCGTTGGTAGTCGTGGGCTTATTTGCATAGACCTTTGACATCAAAAAACCCAAAAGAAAAAAGTCCAATGGTGTTAAATCACAGGATCTGGATCTGGCCAATTCTGATCGCAAAAACGGCCGATTACACGATTAGGAAATGGCTCATGCAGTAATTGAATTGTTTCTCTCTCTGTATGACATGTGGCACAGTTTTGCTGTGCTACATGTTGGTCACATCCATATCTTGTAATTTAGGCACTTAAAACTGGGGTATCATGTCACGATAACGAACACCATTAGTTGTTACTGCCTGTATGGCGCTCCATTTTTACTAACCCCGAACTGTCAGCTGTCACATTGTTATCATTATATAGCCGTTGGCTTCACTGCACTAATAATTGGCGGGTAAAATCAATTTTTGCGTGAATTATGGTAGATGGGACACCCTTTATTAGTACATTTAACTGGCAGGTGCCTCTTATATTATTTTTTTTCTCAGAGCTACAAGCTATTGATAAAAACATTACACCCTATATGATAGAGCGTATACAAAAACCAGACCCATATTCTGGTATTGATGTTCGTAGAGTAGTTTGTTGACGTCGATGATTGATTTCAAGGAGAGAAGCAATTACCAAATAATTAACAACATTTCTCGACATCAACATTCCGAAGGAAATACGATTTCTTTCCTCAGTTTCGTTACATTTTTTCTTTCATAGAGGTTTTCAAGGCCAAAAATGTAATTATATGGTCGGTTCGTATAATAGAACGAAGCGTTACATGCACGTTTAAACTTTTTGAAGTCAATTAAGTGAAACCATATTCCCCTAGCATAATAACCAGCTCTTTTCGTATGATGCTTTTCCTTTGCTTAAGACGCTTATACCTACCGTGGTGGCGGTGGACTTTGGCCTCAACCACCAATTCTCCCCAGCCAGCTATGGGTACATACATAGCTAGCTGCCGTCGGACCGGTGCCTTGTTGTCCCCCTAAGCATTTTGTGTGAAGCTTTTTGACCAAATCAGCGTCATTGTAAAGTTCGTCGTTAAATATACTTTTCCACAAACCATCGACACATACTGGACAGAATATCACCCAAAGAATATTTTTCTTAAAGCCTCGTAAAAGGTTCTTATACATTCTTTTGAATCATACAGCAGGACCGCGATGTTTAAGGTCTTGTATAATACTCGTGTCACCTTGTTTATATGAGTGTCATCGGTTGATTTCTGTAAAAATGTAATTTTGCTAGGTTGAGACCCTAATTTTAGACAAGCACAGCTTGCCAAATATGTTTCAATATTTTTTAAAGCGCCACAGACAACTTGTCGGGACTTACTAATAATCATTTTCAACCATCACCCTATATATTATTTTCTAGGTCACAATAGGAGTTTTTTTTATTTTACCCACATGTTATACCTAACATTCCTAATTTTGTATGGAAAATTTCGCCATTGTGAGTTTTTAAAATGTTAGCCTGGTCACTAAATCATACGTAAATCGGTGTAATGTACCTAGTCATACGTAGGTCCGCATTTAAATCCGATTCAATATTGACTTTGCATCCGTTCTTAAACAGCTTCATGACTCGATGGTAAGTCGTCAAATGGTTTAAGTATAAGTTAAGGCAACTATAGCAGCAACAGTAACTTAACTACAGTAAAATGTTTTGTACTTTAGGTAGATTCCTACAGGGGAATGCTTTTGGTAGTTAAACGATGGTTGCTGGTTGATGGCAATGATAAGATACTGATTTGCCTGCCACCTAGTGTAATAATTTTGCAGCCAATAATCATTGCAAAAATTACGCAGCGGATGGCAGGTTTCGCATCCAATTGACGCAAACACTCACTCATCTGGGGCGGGTACCTAGTGCTAGTATGTTTTCTGTTTCTGAATTATAGTAAACCGACTTTATTTGAAATAATAACAGAAGAGGTCAGTTGTTTTTTGCTATGGTTTGTAACTGTCAACTGTCAACTGTCATTCGCAATCTAAACAAAGGAAACAAAAATAATTTCAAATTAAGATAAGAATTCTGATAGGTTTTGCTTCTACGCAATATCTGCAATCTGCATCTACTATAAAATCGGCTTGGCTTTACGTGACCGGAATTATACGTATGGTGGATGCATTTGATTTTCAGCAAATTACTGAAAAATTAGAATAGAAATGCACATAAGAGATATGAAAATATTAAAGAAAACATGACCAGAATGGATAACTTATCTCGAAAAATGTTGTCATTGGGTTTGTTCCTCAAAGCAGATTTTCTTTTTTCATTCATTGGCTAAAACAAACAACTTATCGGTAGAGGTTTTTGATTGAGTGAATTTGAAAATTTAAAGAGCCAGACATTGGGGATGTTCAAGAATCTAGTTAAGGAACTCTTAGAGCTGACTGACTTAATGTTTTAGCTTTTATTGTCCGCAATTGGTTTTTTTTCAAAAGGTGTAACAAGTGGAAACAAAATGTAACAAACTGAAAACAAATTTAAATTTTATAATTTCACAAAAAAAAAACTCTTAATTGACCTACCTGTCCATTTTGTATTTAACAAATAAAAAAGAAACAAAATTATTGACCATCGAAAAGTAGATTTCAATTTCTATTTCATCACGAGATGTAGAACATTGTCAACGGCGACATTCCCATTCCCACTCGCTGTTCGACGTTTTGCACAACTTGTGCTCTGTGTAAACAAACAAATACATTGACAGAAATTGGTAGAAGTTTGCTCCAAAGAAAAAAGTACTGCCAGTTCAACTTTTCAATATTTTTTAACGAGAAAAACAAAAAAAGATTTTAATGGGAAAAAGTGTAACAAAGCGAACAAAAAGTAACATTGTAACAAAATTATAAAATAATTAAAAAGCGCAACACTTTTGTTACACTTGTATCATTGTGGCAACGCTGGTTGCACCCGTTGACAGTTGGCGTGAGAGAAAGCACTTCCATCGGTGAACATTTTTAGAGAATGAGAGAAACTGTCAGGGTATGCGTCGGACTCTATGCGACTGCTCGTTAATTCGAATACGTCAATATTTAGCGATGCTTAGACTCCTCGGAAGCAAGGATTCTATGGGCCGGGCCCTTAAGTACTAAGTTTACTAAGACAGTTCGCACATGTGACTTTTATAGGATATGGAAAAGTGACGTTACCGACCAATCTGGTTTTTTGCACCCAGGGTTGGTATATCGAGTCCAGATCAATCTTGCCGACTTAAGATAACAAAATTAATGAAGGTCCTCATTCGACGAGGATAGCAATATATCTTTCCAGCTGTTACTGCAATAATCAATAATCTAGTTATCTTTAGTCGACTAGAATGGTCTGGACTATAAAGCCACAACAGACACATTGTCCGTCCTTGAAATTCCATTTTGGGCATTAAATGCCATGGCTTGTTGTAATACGCCCCAGATCCTGATCTTGCGTGCGCATTTTCCTTTTTCATTTCTGTTCGATGCTTTTCTTTTAAAAAAGTAAAACGTTTTTCGATTTCAAATGGAGTGCTGGCTGGAAATTGACGCCATATCTTTATATAGTAGGTATAATCTTTGCTTCTAAACGGTATCCCGGTAGTCGCTTCTGTGTGTGTCCCATAACGTTGGATTTTCTTCAACAATTGAAATCAAATTGTCGTCATCATTATCTATGCGCGGAAATTAATTTGGGTTAAAGAATGTTCTCGTAAAAATAAGATCATTCCATTCTATTTTTAATATTGAGTAGGTATGTCGCGCTTAAAACAAAAACTGCTGACAAAACGTCAAATGTCAGAAGAAGGTATATTTCCTCAAAATCGTTGACTTTCAGAGCCGCCTGGTGAGGAGATTGTACAAACTATTTTCTCACTTTTTCTACTTTTTATACATTTTCCTGAATGTGATTGTGGCTTAAAGGCAACCTGAACGCAAAAACTAGATTGATCGCGAATGTCTCTTTTCCTATGCCAGCCACATATGCGAACTGTCAACATAGTATGAATTTCCTGACTCGATTCGTCGACTACACCCTCCATAAACGTCTAATGTTCATATGACCGATCTAAGCCAATCAAAATTGATATAGCTACATTAAGTCAGACGGCTGTCCGAACCAGTGATGCCAGATTGGGGGATTTTCTCATTTAAAATAAGCTAAAAGGAATTCTTCAAACCTCATAGTACAAAAAAGAAAATTTTACTTTTTGGTCAATTTTTGTTCCTAATTGCTAATTTCCTTAAGAATAAAAAAATTAGTCAACCTTATCAAATTAAATATTTTCATGTTTAGAAAAAAGTCGTTCAAAATATCTGAATGCTTTCATTCTTTTTTTTTTATTTCCCTAAACTGTGTCATAAAATTACATATCTGTGAAAGAATTCACGAGTATTTTTTAAAACAATAAGTTGATTTATTTATTTTGTAAACATTGGAATGTATGTAAAAAAGCCTTACCTCATTCTCAAATAAAATTTCTGTGTCATTTTTGTATGAAAAATCAAGAACAAAGAAACTTTAAACCGAGATAAAGTTTCCTGCATACCAGTCATTTTCAAATAATTCATAAGATATTTATTTTATGTTGAATATTATTTTTATTTTAATGCCGAATGCAATTTTATGTTTCTTTTTGGAACGTCTACATTTCTATTTTTGTATTATATTATACAAACGTATATCTTTGTAAACTTGCATAATGTGCATAATGTAACTTGTATTCGTACTAATAAAAAAGACTGAATTTAATGAAATACATGTTTTTTTTAATTTAATATTTCGTGGGATAAATGTGGGATTTTTTATATTTTGGCGAGGGATAAAAGGCATTTTTTGGGTATAACCGTGGGATAACCTGCTTCTAAAGTCTGGCATTACTGGTCCGAACTACTAAACTATATACTTGAACGTCCCAATGTTTAAAAAGTTTATAATGGTTTTTAGATTTTGAAGTGTGGTGTGAAAAGCAAAGTAAGTTATAGATAAATGTTTAATAAAAAATGTTCAGAGTGACATTTGAGACAAATTGAATCTAGTATATTTTGTTGCCTGTCCCTGTCTCCACAAATGTCTACAAGAACTGCTGCAACTTCTACTTGCAAATTATGTCTAATATTATTTGCGGAATTGTCAAGTCGCGTGTATTTATTTATGGTAAATGCGTGCTGAAGATTCTACTAGTCTCCAGTGTACTGAGAAAAATGTTTGCAACAATCGTTTGCCTCATTGGCGTGCATCAAATCATTAGTCTCAGACGCATTGGCATTTGAAGAAGTTTTGCATTTGTGCAGTGAAAAAATTGATTAAATTACGGAGTCAGTAGAGCACATCAAAGATATTCAAGCGGTAGGTACCTCCATACATCCGTTCTCACGGAAATCCATTTTCGTCATAAAAGAACTGCCAACCTTCACTTGGTTCCGCCAAAATGGAATAATTGATTCTACTGAAAACCGAACACTTACACTGCAATCAGATTAATTATATTAGATCATTACTGGAAACAGCCCATTTGCTTACCTATTCTTTGCCAACAAAACTCTTCTGCGAAACGAAAAACCCGGAGCATGCTTGAATAGCCAGTGAATTCAGCATAAAAGTTGCAACACCAATGCTTCATTGATTTACTATAAAAGTTCGAAGAAACCATGAATTGGACATCAGTTCTTCTGGTAGTTTAACGTTGCTTAGCTGAAATGACTTTGTTGAAAACAATCGCTTTCCTGGGACTGGTAGGAGTGGCAGCAGCAGGATATCTTCATGGAGGATCAAGCTATTCGGTATTGACAAAGCACGAAGCCCCTCACTATAGTAACCACTTTAGCCACGGTCAACAGGGTCTAGGCTACGGGTTGTTAGGACACTATAATGAGCCCAAGCACTACGAACCAGTGCACTATCCTAAGTACAGCTTTGACTACGGTGTGAAGGACGCACATACTGGAGACCAGAAGAGTCAGTGGGAGCATCGCGATGGGGACCGAGTTAAAGGTAAAATTTACCTAGTTTAAGTTCCTTTTTTCGCTAACATTTACTTGGACTAGGCGGGTATACTCTCAAGGAAGCCGATGGCACCACAAGAATAGTCGAGTACACAGCTGATGATCACTCGGGATTCAATGCCGTCGTGAAAAATATCGGACATGCTCATCATCCACAGGAGTATAAGAAAGTCGATAACTATGGTGGCGATTTGCACAGCATTGGTGGCTACGGAGGAAGTTTGGGCGGCTATTCGGACGGAGCGTACCATCATGGGCACGGACTGGCCAGCAGCTACGCTAGTGTGAAGCAGTATCTTTGAGACAAAGAAGTGTAATATACCAATCATTACCAATCTACCGGACGACTAATTTTACTCGTATTTTATTTTAAATAAAGCTTACTCATCAGAAAATTACAATATAAAGTTGGGAAACTTAGTTTTGCCACTTGTTTTCAATGTTATTCCTGATGTGTTCCTCAAACACATGTTTAAGGCTATTGATGGATTCGGATAAGACCAGTTTGGTTCTGCTCCCTAAAGAAATACTGGAGATACATTTTAGGTGGGAAGTTTGTTGATTGGGTTGATGAGGGAAGTATAGCTCCACCGTAGCAGACTTATGTCTCTGATGTGAACCCGTTGGGATGCTCGATGAGGGCTGAGTCCCAGTTCCTGAGCTAAGGATCGTTGATGAATAGGCTCTCTTAGTAAATGGAGACATTTTCGAGCAGCATTGACCCTTCGCTTTGGTAATGGCGCCATTTGCTGTATAAGGGTAGACGCCGACAAATTAGGAGGCTTTTTATATGAAATTATGGACTGCTTGTCTCGAATTCATAATATTGGAGCGGCTGCGAATAGACTTGTCGAATGAGCAACCAGCGCTTCGGTCCGCGGCAATTCAATTAGAAATTTATTGTTTTTCTTTGAAATTTGCTTTCTCACCTACACCTACACTGCAAAACATGGCGACACGGTAAGATATATTCATGGACTTCGCAGATGTGACCATATTTTACAACAGGCACAAAGCCTTTTAGGTGCAACTCTTAAAAACTATACTGCCGCCAGAAATTATGGAACTTTCTACCCATAAATATTAGAACCAGCCTGGCAACGCTGGTTGATACAAATGTAACAAGAGTGTTACACTTTTTAATTATTTTATAATTTTGTTACAATGTTACTTTTTTCGCTTTGTTACACTTTTTGCCAAAAACCTTTTTTTTTGTTTTTCTCGTTAAAAAATATTGAAAAGTTTAACTGGCAGCACTTTTTTCTTTCGAACAAACTTCTATCAATTCCTGTCAATGTATATGCTTGTTTTACGTCATTCGCTTTAAGAGCGCAGTTTTTCTTTATTTTTCTCGCCAACTCTATATCTAATTTTGTATTTTCTATTTCTCTTACTATTTCTTTAAATTTAACTTTAAGACTTACACATTGTTTAATTGAATAATTTCTTATCGTCTTTATGTAACTACTTTAAAAGATATTTATCTTAATGTACTCTAAAAATGTATAACTATAATTAATTGAATTGAATTGAAGTGAATTGTGGCAGTGATGCCAAATCGTGGGTAATTACCTATTTCGTAGGACTTGTGCATTTCAAAAAAATTGCATTTTTATATCTCTCAGAACAAAAAAAAAGAAGGCATTTCAAATACTAAATCTGAAGAAAAAGTTTTCGATTCAATAAAAAGAGATGACTGTTTTATTTTTTTTGTTTTTGCTAATTTTTGTGTTTTTAAGGTTCTGTACCCAAAGGGAAAAAACGGAACCTTATTAGTTTCGCTTTTGTCCGTCCGAACCCACTACACCAATTTTTTTTATATATACATACTCGTAATATCTAGAAATATTTATGTATGGATATTTTCGTGGCGTATATCGTGGGGTTTTTCTAATAACGGCATGGGCAAAATGGGTATTTTTGATAGGCGTCGTGGGCAAGTCAGTACGGAAAGTCTGGCATCACAGGTTTTTTATTGGGTGTACGTTTAATATGGAAAAAGGAACAGAAATGAGTGATACTTATTGAGAAGCAGTTTTTCGTTGATGAATTGAATTGCATTTTTTGTATTGCAAATGAGGCATTCAAATTAACAAAAGTTTATAGCGTTTGTGAACACAAATCGGAATTTGGTTAGTATTTTTTATTTTTTAAGAAATATTTATAAACCAGATATATTAGCATTTTTTTGAGAAAACAAAATAATTACCGAAGGCGTCTTGATTAGGAAGCATTCTAAAAATACATATTTCAATCAAAATCGTTAGATTGGTTTCTGTAAAATTATGCAAACGAAATTGTAACAAATATTTCAATTTCTTACAATTTCTTAAATGCATTTGCAAGTATTGAAACGGAGGCGGCGAAGATGAGTCAAAAACGAAGTATATACTGCCAACGAGGAAGGACTCTCACCTCAGACTAGACGACTCGGTCTTAACGCCACGATGGACATATACAACTTCGAAGTACCCACTTAAAGACTTTATCTACCTGGGCGCCACTGAGAATCACTCTTGCCAATCGCTGTTTCTTCGTTCTAATAAGGCATCTAAGAGTCAAAGCCCTCTCATAGAACCAAGGAGATTCTATATAAGACCCTAATCTTCTCGGTCCTGCTGTATGGTGCAGAGGCAGGGGCACTTTCAAAACCAGATGAAAACCTCCTGGGATGTTTCGAGAGAAAGATTCTTCGGTCCAGTTTGTATCGATGGACTGTGCGGGAGGAAATTTAACGGCTAACTTTATAGGCAGCGACGTTGACCTGGTCAAAAAGCTGAGGATACAGCGTCTAAGATGGCTGGGGCACGTGGAGTGTATGAACAGTAACGCACCATCGCGACGAGTCTTTGAGTCCACACCTGAGGAACAACGAAGCAGAGGAAGACCCCACCTTAGGTGGAGGGCGACCTCAACCAACTTGGTGTTCGCAACTGGAGGCAGCCGGCTATGGCCCCATTCGTCCCACAAACGAATGGTTGCAAGAAGCTAGGCCAAGGGTATACCCATATACGGAACTGCTGCGCAAAACTATTTATTTGTTGATTTACATGTACATACGAGTGTAACAAATAACTGCAACTACTGGAAACACCTTCATCTGCCGAATGTACAATCGAGTTATAAAACAGCTTTCTTGCTATAGCTCGGACAAATTCTCGATCATATATTCCGTGCCATTCGTGCCAAAAAAATTGCAACCACAGGCATGTAGATCACTTTCGTTCCTGCACTAACTGACACCAGCACGCCATCCCATATCCAGTATTATTTTTATTCGTCACAGCCTACAAGACCTGCATTGAGTGACCTAAATAAAAACTAAACCAAGGTTAGTGCGGACACTGAAACAATCATTCGAGTAATCTCGTCCACTCACTCCCACTCCATAACACGTTCATAGCTTACAGTCTCAACATACCAATAAGTAAGTTCATCGATTTAAAATAAAACCAAGTAACAATAAGCTCTAATTATGGCTACAAGTTTCATAATTACCTACTACACCTTTTAGCGTGTTCAAATCACACCATCAAACTAATAGCACTAATGCGTCTTCGAACTAGAAGGAAAAAAAAAACGTTTTCTCCCTGCAACCAACCGCTGCAACATGGGATGCCGAGGAAAGCAGTTTTCTGCGCGTCGCCCATGTTTTATCCCAACGACAACTACCATTTACTTTCAATTTTAAAAACATGCTCACTTTCAATGTCAAAGTTATTTAATGTTTTCTCACCAGGCATTCAAGTATTAATAAACGCACAAGACGCTCTTTTATACATTTATGCTAGAAGTGCGCGCGCTATTTCCAAGCTTAATTGTTAAGACACACGCCACACAACGACTAATGTGGCCTATACAGTACAGCGCCCGCTCGGACAATGTTTTCCCCATTCGAATGCGGCTCTGTGGAAAAACGTGTCTTTTAGCTTTTCATTTCACGCTCTCCTATCATCGCACGTCGTTCCTGTTTGAAACAAACAAAAACACTCGCAAAAGGCTATGTGCATGTGCATAGCAATGACTAGTTGCGCGGCGGTGATTGAGTTCCCACCTTCGACTAAAAAGTCCACCAAGTGCCAGCTTAACCGGATAGACCTTTCCGAATGAATAGAAAATAGAAACCGGCATTCGATTTTAACCCATCATCTCGAATGCGATGCAACGGCACAGGAAACTCGTCTTCAGATGTGTTCGCGTCAGATGCTTCGCAGAAGAAACGTACTAGTCACTATAAATAGAGGCGCTTTGGTCTATGGCCAGTCTAATTACTAACTTGTCCTTGAAATGTGAAGTCCAGTGTCTGTGAATTGAAAATAAGTGATATCTAACTTACGACGAGTGTATTTTGTTTCAGTTGCAATAAACTTGACGAAATTTTACGAATTTGTGGAATAAAGGGATTCGTATCGCTTTTGATCAAAAGCGTCATCGGGACTCACTTGTCAAAGCTGTTAGGATGCTCTTTCTTGTAAGTGCTACTTGTGTTCCGCTGTTTTCTCTTGCAAGAGAAAGCTATCGACAGTAACTTTCTCCAGCACTTTCCCAAGGATACCTACTCTCACTCTGAGCGCACTTATTCGTTATTACTATTTTAACTAATTCCTTCACAAATCGTCTTTATTATAGTGTTTGTGTAGTGAATAAGAAATTTTTTTTTTTTGTGTAGTAAAACTTGTGTTTGAAACTTAAAGCAAAAATTCAGTGGCCACAAGCCATAACCGCTTAACTCGAGTTAGGTCAAAATGAAGTTGTAGTCACTATCGTGTTCAGCATTTAAATCTACTTCCACTTAATTTTTTATGACCATAATCTTTTATTTAACAAACGTTTTTCCAACGAAAAAAATAAGCTTAGAAACAAATATCCCTGATTTGAAGTGATGATTTGACACTTTAATCTGCTCTCCTGAAAAGTATGAAAAAAAAACTTAGGTGGTTATGGCTTGTGGCCACAGAATTGTAGGACCTGAATGTGGGTTGCGTTGCCTCCTAAAGGACCTGATTTGTCAATGTTTAGTGAAAAAACAAAATCAACGATTGAAGACGATATAGATTTTTCATCTCCGGCGACAGAGTGTGCGTCAAACTCAATTTTTGCTGCCTGCGTCACGAGGAGTATTATGAACGTTCACTTATTTTAGTGACTTACTCGTATCATGGGCTTCGACCTGTGTAATGTACTCGTGCATATAATCAACCTCATCGATCACAGTAAACGGTGGTCAGTGCCTACTCACAACTTTTGCTTCCGAGTGCTTTCTTTTCGGAGTAAAAACAGGGTGCCCATACAATATTAATAAGATCTTATGTAATTAATTTTAATTAATATTTATTTTTCCATCGAAATAACTGTTGCTTCACGGCAATTCGGTAACAAAAAAATCTGACCAACCAACGATAAATATCGAATTTATCGTCGAAATCAAGTCCTACAATTTCGAATAACTTAACGGGCAACCATCAAGAATGCACTCCTGTATAGCAAAATTTTTACCTCAAAATTGACATAAACTCAACTGTCACAATAGATGTTCCTATTTGTCTCTTCTTTTCTTTTTGACTGATAGAACTCATCAAAGGTTGTCGGCGACCTATTTTGAGAGCGAAAAGCACCGAAATCGCTATTACAAAATATTTGCAGAAACTACCTGAATTCGTCACAGCCTTTTAAACAGCGTTGCCAATAGTGTCAAAATTCCGTCTCGTTGCTCTCTATAATAATTTGAGTAAAATTCAACGTAACTTAAATCAATTTTAAATTCACCTACTCGTTGACAAAAGTTCTGACGTTTTTTAAAAGACGTTTAGAATACAAAACAATGACATTCGGATGAATGCAGTTTTGTTTATTTACTAAAGTTCAATCAATTTGTTAGTTCATTGTTCGTTTTGTCTTCACACTAAATATTATGTGGGTCACAATGGGATATTTTGGAAAAATTTGTCATTGTGAGTTGGGAAAATCTGGCTTAGACACTAAATGTGATTATTAGCATGGCGCGATGACAATTTATGCGACTAAATGCATCTTTTAGGATCTGGAAGAATCTAGGTTCCGGTAAATAGGTCCTCTTCTGACAATCCCATACGAAAACTCGTGAAGTATGTAAATCGGGAAAACGGAGGATATTCGGCCGGTTTCTTAAAATAACACACATGCATGTTAAGCATTTCTCTATAAGAACTAATGCATGGTTGGCCCAAAGCCTAGCTTCTCATTTTAGTGAGCCCAGGACATCCTAATCCTTTCGCTATGCCCTCTTTACCAAGGACGTAGAATTGGAAAGGTTCTCGGTTTATTCTGACTTTATCTTCTCCTCGCCTTCTAAAAGTTTGTCTCCTACATATTGCTGTATGCGAGGGTTACCAGTTTGAAGGTTTTCCCACCAGATTTGTGGGTTTTTTGTTCGTCGGTGGGAGTCCTGGGGTAAAAATAATTTGTGGGGAAATCTTCGGTGTTTTTTTTTTTTTAAACTTAAAGCTATTTGTGTTTCGTTATTAGCAGTAGCACCATTTCAGCATTGTTTATGCTAAATCTAGCATGTTTAAACTTTAAATTGCATATAAGTATAAATATGGCATATTTAAAATTTTTAACATAAAACCCATCATAAGAAATATTTTAGTGATATATTTTGCTATACAAATAAGGAACGCATCCATCCAAATCTTCTGTATTTGGCATTACTGAATATGTTTATGATAATTTGTCAATTTGAAGCATCAGTTGTCAAAGTGTTTAACCTAAAAAACAAAAATTTAAGCAAAAGTCAACTGCCCGTGAGCCGTGAATTGCTGCTCGATTTAATTTAAATTTCTTCCTTAATGGACAGGCAAATATATCCGTATATTTATGGCTTATTGTTTTCTTTAACTTATTTTTTTCATGAAGTCGTTGTTTTAAACTTAAGCATATTTTGTTTATTCCTCCATATAATTTAGCATATTTATTTCTAAATTTATCACATTCAGTAAGAAAACTTCTGGCAACACTGGTTATTATATCCTTTTTGTTAACATTAAAATGATCTTTCGCAGAAAAATTCAATGGACATTTTGTGAATATAATAAACTCTGGGTCACTCGCACTTAAAAATGAGATAGCGTAGAGATTTTTCGTTCTGTGACTAATGATTCAAAATTGAGCATTACAATCGAAGATGAAACAAACGCGGGTGTCATTTTAAAATGCTGTTAAAGAATCGATCGGTCCTACAAAGCTATATTTGCTAGTGAAAATTGTTATTTATATTCTAATTATTTGTTCTAATTTCTTTGGACTATTTTCGTTTACAAAACAAGTCTTTCAAGAAATAATCTGTTGCCAGTAGGGGGAGATGGGGCACATAGATACAATCGACATTATTTGAAAACAAAACGCAGCAGACCACTCAACGAAGCACACAGCGCAACATGTCTATCAACGCAAAAACATATCTGGATGACATCACTTTTCAGTCAGCGCTTTGGGCCCAACATTCACAAAAGTGTTTCGCACGTCTGAAAGTAAATTTTTGTCATTTCTTTCGAGTGAGTCTTTTTTTCGTATATTTGTGCTTACAGTTTCTTATGAAGTTATTTGGTAGTATAATGTCCTTCATAATGTGATATTTGCTTAAAATTTTGTTATAAAACGTTGCTCTAACTGCATTTAATATTTATTTTCTGTGAAGTAAGTTGGGGCACATTGATACACACGACCCCTGTGTAGTTTGATGCGTATCAATGTGCCCCACAAATTTTCTCTGTGTAAAATACAACGTATTATTTGAATTTTTTCAAAGGAAAATGGTGCGAACGTACAAAAGAATAACTGATAGAACTTACATCGATGAAGTTGCAGTTTCTTCATCAATGTATCAATGTTTCATTTTTTAGTAAATAGCTCTTAATTTTTTTTTTGTAGCTGAAATTCGTCTACAATAAGATAGTTAGAACGACATTGAGCACAATAAATCTTTTACTTTGTTATTATTGTCAATACGCAGACTTTTTTTTGAGTTCCAATGAAAATCGTATCAAGGTGTCCCATCTCCCCCTACTAGGAAAAAGTTACAATTGTTTGTAGAATTTTTTTTAGGAAAAAATAGCCAAATCTGGTGTTTTTTTAGATTTATCTGGGGGAAATATTTTGACTGTCTGCCAAAGCTGCTGTATGAACGCCGTAATGCTGGCCTCATTTCCTCGAACGCGTCTTTGCAGAAGATTATGTATTTCAAATGCGACCCTGGTTATTGGGTTTCATAAGTCCATTTTGCTGCCGTCTTTACCCTTAAACCCTACCCTGGGGCCCAGTGCGATGCGCACACTAAACTTTCGTGGACACTGTATCCAGACGCACCGAGCGATGACCGCCGGCTATGTTTACTGAATTCTGAATATATTGAGGGTTAGCTCATAATTTTCCCTTGAAAATGGAATGAAGTCCACGCCAAAAAGGTGTCATTTCCTCAAAAAACTTGCAATTGACTTCATCACGCCCCAAATAGAAGGCCAACTTTACTTGCAAAACTCAAAGTTCCCCTCGGAGATATGTTAAAAAAGAAACTACATTTAGTTAAGTCCAATTCAACTGCAAATGCAAAATAAAAGATGTGCAATTTGTCCCAGAGAGAAGGACCGAAAGACGGAAATTAGATGCGGCAGGTGTCTTAACCCCCTTTGCGGCGAACAAAGCCGGTCTGTGTGCCAAGAATACCTCGATTCTAGACTTTAAGCTATTTTTATTATGCAACTACGTGTCCGATCTCTGATCTCATTGGAAAATGATTTATATTAAAAGGCTTTATGCCTAGCGATATTTTCCGCCACACGGTGCTCTTATTTGAAGAAGGGTCCATCCACCTTACTCTACTCTGTTCGTTTTCTGAAATCGAATCCATGGGCAATGATTTAGAAAAAAACTTTGTCCATCAGTAGGTGTGCGAATAAGAAAAAGCCGCCATCTGCGGATGAGGGTGCTATTTCGCAAGAGATGCGAGGAACCGGCCTCGACTTATATGGAGTCCATCGTCTCTTACCGTCTCGTTTTAATTTAAATTACTGCCAATAAAATGTACAAGAACTCTGAACTGGGTCTATAACGCAATTGATCCCAACTCGCTAGGAGGTAGGAGCTGCACTAAACCGCTTTAACCAAATGGTACACTTTGTGGGTTGGGTCCTTGTCGACATCGGCATACATGTATACGTTCCCATGCACAGACATGCAACCCTGTTCCTAGTGCCAAACTGAAATATGTGAAAGGTATTGACTAAGAATAAGTCATTGACACATCGGCCAGAAAGATTTACGATTGGCTTCAATATATGCGCACAGGTAACGTATTCAAATTTATACGATTGCAAAAGAAAAACAAACGTAACAGCTCCACAAATCGCACATTCTAGCGTTGTACAATTTAATTAATATAAACATGCTGTACTACAAGTATGCACAGAAAGGAGCCGCTGCGTAAACGCACTCAGCAACGTTGCGCACGCACACAGGTCCAGGACCGGTGCATAACGTGCCCGCCATATGGCAAAGACCGAACTGGAAACAAATTACACGTCGGATCTTTGATCATTTATGAGTATCACTTCGGAGACCAACTCAGCTTCTGGTCTTACTCTTTTAGCTCTTAAGCCAACTTAGAGACACAATTCGCTTGCGATTTTCTTTTTATTAAATAATATTGATATATCTCTCGGGTAGTTGTTGCAAGTCAATGATCAATGGCCGATATATTGACAGCGAGTGGTTATGAAATAAATTGTCTTCTGATTTTGAGTGTCCACATTGAAAATGTACGCATTGGGCATGTCCAAAGATACCTATATATATGTTGGCAGTGAGCGACGATGTTAAGACGGTAACAGTAACTAGTTTGCATTTTTTTTTTCTCTGCAAACAAGGTAAAGCGTAACTGCTGCCGGAGACTTACAGTGACTGAGAGTGAGACTGCAGGAAGCGAATGCAGTCCACTCTTTATTGCGATAATTTATATAGCAACGCAAAACTAGCGGATGAATGGATAACTTGTGTTTGGCATGGGCACTCATCCTGGAGTATGCAAGACGCACTTATTTTTCAGCAGATTGATTAGTGGCGAATTCAATTTGAGTGCGAAATCAATCATTATTTTGTCGGTGGACTCAAATTGACATCTACAGCATGTCTGCGTGGCCATTAGATAACTGACGATAAATTATTATGAACACTGCGACGAGTTAAAGAGCTGAGTCAGTTTTCTATAGCCGATTTAAGTTTGTTTTTTTTTGAGCGGGCATTTCTGTTTTTTTTACTCATAAGAGTAAGAAATTTTAAGGACAGTTGGCACATATGGATCAATGGCTTAAAGGTCAGTTAACTACAATCCGAGGGGTTCCGCACGTTCAACCCGGGGGAAACAGAAATTTCTTTGGGTTCATTTACGGGTACACGTACCCAACGAAATAGAATTACCGCTGCCTGTTCATTAAGGCTTTGGTACTTTTGCGCCCGGAAATTGCCGTTTCGGCACCATAAATGTTGGCAAACTGTCAGATATCTGGTAGGCGCAAGGACAGGCAATAAAAAGCGACTTATGTCCCACATAAGTTAGACATAAATGACGCAAATCGAATTAGGGACTTACGTTCCACCCCATCGGATAATAAGTCCCAACAAAAAGATTTCTTATATTCCATAATATTCCGTTTTACATATTTTTTTTAAATATCTAAGCTTCGAGAATTCAACCAGAGGATTTTTTTTGCTCCTTTATCTTGGTTTAGTTTCATGCATTTCTTACAAGAACAACTAAAGTACAATTAGTTACTAGCAATTTTCGAAAACTTTGTAAACCTTTCGATAACTGATTCTTGCATCGTGTGAATGTAAAGGGTTTTTCAATAAGAGCGCTACAAAAGTTTTTAAATAAAACAAAAATAGTTTTGGATATCAATGAAATTCTTTATTCCTGTGAAGTGTACGTTCGATGCCATTATGTATGGAACTCGATTTCTTTTGCATGGCAACCACGGGCACGCTTGCAGATGTCCAGACGCTGAACCCAATTTTCGACGGTTTTCAAGCATAAATCGGCCGATACTGCTGCAATTCCACGTTCGATATTCGTACAAAGTTCATCAATCGTCGCTGGCTTGTTGGCATAGACCATAAATTTGACGTAGCCCCACAGGAAATAGTCTAACGGCGTCAAATCGCACGACCGAGGCGGCCAAGCGACTGGACCATTGCGTGAGTTAGCACGTTCTCCAAACTTGGTTTCCAATAAATTGATTGTGACACTCGCTGTGTGGCTTGTGGCGCCGCCCTGTTGGAACCACATGTCCTCCAAGTCCATATCATCCAATTGGGGCCAAAAATATTCGGTTATCATTGAACGGTAGCGATTCCCATTCACAGTAACGTGCCGGTCTTGATCATCACGGAAGAAGTACGGCCCAATGACGCCGCCGGCCCATAAACCACACCAAACCGTAATTTTTTACGGTGGATTGCTGCCTGACCAATACCGCATATTTTGTTTATTGACGAAGCCATTCAGCCAGAAATGAGCCTCATCGCTGAAGATGATTTTTCGATGAAAATCCGAATCATTTTCAAGTTGTTGCTCAGCCCAATTCACGAACATACGACGCTTCTGGTGGCCAAGCGGCTTCAGTTCTTGCGTCAATTTAATCTTGTAAGGATGTAGGCCAAGATCTTTTCGCAAAATTCGCCACAACGACGTCACAGAGATGCCCAACGCTTGAGAACGACGTGTGAGAGACACATTTGGGCTTTCTTCAACTGAAGCCTCAGCGGCAGCAATATTCTCGGCACTTCTTTGTCTCACTGGCACGGGAACATTTTGTACTGTGCCTGTGGATTCAAATTTTTCCACTAGACGCTCAATTGTTGATCTGCTAGGACGATTATGACGACCATAAATTGGACGTAGCGCTCTTAACGTTGAGGCCACTGACTCCGAATTTCGGTAGTAAATTTTAATAATTGCGACTCGTTGTTGGCTCGTATATCTCTCCATCATGAAATGGCAAACCTTACTGAAGACAAATGTCAAAAGAGCGGCAAGAAATTCGGCATCGTTTGCTGTCCCTGTCGCTCTACTTTTGTAGCGTCCCTGTTGAAAACCCCTTTACATATAGGCAAGTACCTATTGATTGCGTATTTTACAGCCCATGCGGGGTTTGAGAATTTATTAAGTTATATTTTCTCAAATTCTCGAAAACTGGAACAGGTCTCACTTCTGAAATTCTCAAAACAGTGATTTATCTAAGTTTCGTTAATACCCAACAATTCGATAAATTTGAAAATACTGAAAATACTTAACTTTACCTCAAACATAAACATGATTTGCTCCGTCCCAAACACTGGGAAATTTCTTTTTTATCTGTGTACTGGCAGCACCTAAAAGTCCATAATAAAGATGTGTGAATTCGAACAAAATTATAAAGTTATTTTGAAAAATCCGCGAGTTTTATAAATATTTTAAAAAATAAATGTAAATATTTGATCTAAACATTAAGATAACGAATGAATTTAAATCTAAAAATTTAGATAACGAATTTATTAAGTATAAAGATTTTTAGTTGTAAAGTTATAACTTCATAAATTTCTTTAAGACTTGCAGTCTGTTTCAAAAAAGGATGGAAGTAGGCCAAGCGGAAGAGGATTGAAATCGTGTGTCCTTTTTTGTGCACATGGTGGCAATAATACAAAAGCCTATTTTGAAAATTCTTTGGCATGTTTTTGTGTATATAATGACTGTTTAACTATATTTTAAGCCTCTTATGTATCAAATTAATATGTTGATACTTATACTCAAGCACACAATTAAAATGCCAAACGTTCCCAATAGTTGTCACTTTGTTTTAATAGATAATAAAGGGTTTTCCAATAAGAGGTGTTATTGTGAATGACCCGCTATTTCGATAGCTGTCACTTTTGAAGCTTTTTTTCTTTGACATTTGACAAGTAGAAACTACGGCATTTCTAAAAATGGAACGATACACGCTTCAACAACGCATTGAAATTATTAAAATTCACTACAAAAATGGTGAAAATCTTGCAGTCACAGTTCGCAAAACTAAAGCATTTATTGGTCGTCGATGATTAATGATTTTTTATTGTCGGAGTTGGATGGTATTGATCTGGACAACGTTTACTTTCAACAAGACGGCGCTACGTGCCGCACAAGCAACGAAACCATTGATCTTTTACGGGAAAAGTTTCCGGACCGTATTATCTCTCGAAGAGGTGATCACAATTAGCCACCGAGATCTTGTGATTTAACACCTTGCGACTTCTTCCTTTGGGGCCACGTGAAAGATAAGGTCTACGCCGACAGCCCAGCGTCGATTCAAGACCTTAAAGATAAAATTCGTGAGGCTTTCGAGGACATGGGGCAGCCACTTTGCGATTTGGTTATGGAAAATTTCATGAAAAGGATATGGTCCTGTATGCGTGCTCGATGGTGGCCCTTTGGCTGATGTTGTTTTTCATTATTAACGGCATACCTTCCTCTTTATTATGAAATAAAAATCCGATCATTTATCTCAAAAAATGGCATTTTTCTTTGAATACCAAAATAACACCTCTTATTGGAAAACCCTTTATTATGTCATACGAATGATTGTGGACTTATAGCATACTTCATTCCTAAGATTGTGAGACTATGGCCCGAAATGTTGTGGACTTTAGGCTCACCTGGGTGGATTATAAGTTCACAGTTGATTTGAGGACTAATAACTCACTCGTTGGACACCCATTATGGACTTTTGACTTGTGGTTGGTCCAAATTGTTACACTCTGCTCTCCATACATTGTTTGCATTTAAATGAACTTTTTTTAATATTAACTTTCTTTTGATTGACAGATTCGGCAACAGTATTTCAAATGCCGACTCCTAGCGCTGCTGATTTACATTCTGCCCTACCATTTGGCAACAGCTGAAGAAGAACTGGAAGAGTACGCCCCAGACTATGTAAGTTTAAAAGAAATATCATAAAAATAAAAATAACGCTCTAGGTTTTCAAACAAACAGCAGCATTTCTTTTTGCATGCAAGTGCTTGTTATAAATAAAATTTGTGGCTTTTAAATGCAATTTCAAATTTGTTTTTACAATCATGTAACTTCTGGTCGTGAACTGGGGCTTCACTCACGTAATTTTTTTACCCATATATTCGTGTCTACATATCTCTGGCTACGGAGGCCACTTAATCACGTGAAAGAGGACACTTTTTTTAAGTAAAAATATTATCGAAAAATGATAGAAGGGCATTAATATTAGTAAATTGATAAAAGGAAATGACTGGGCGCGATAATAGTCGTATTTATTGTCCAGGCGAGATTTTACGAACTCACAATGCAAAGTTTTTTATATAGAACTACCCATTGTGACTTGGCCCCCTTGGTCTTTGAAAATCAATTATTTTCTAACCCCAGCTTTGGAAAATTGAGAAAGTACTCACTTGTATATTTCTTCTCGTAGAAAGATGGTCTTTAAGAAAAAAGTAGGATATTTTGATATTTTTAATGTATTGTTTTCTTTAAAAAATCAGATAGGACATAGTAGCGAAAAAGAAGACGAATGGTCAAAATACATATAACCTTCTTAAAGGAAAACCCTGCTGGGTTTCAATTTCAGACCAAGGCTTAAAATCAACGCGACTTACAGGTTATTTATAAAAAAAAGTCCCTCTAAAAAGCAAAAGTATGATCTTGCAACTAGAATTTTTTAATTGCAAGTTAATCGAATGAAAATACTCAACTTTGCCTCCCTAGAATGGTCGATTGGGAGAAAACAAAATCTCCCGAAACAAGAGTCCAATTATTTTCTTATCTCTATAGTAGCATAAAATTTAACATTTCTATGGTAAGCAGTAAAAATGTTTAGCCCTTAGAAAAAGGCGGAGACCATATAACTTTTAAAAATTTCAAAATGTCAAATTATATTAACATCTCTGTCATAGTGGAAAACTCCAAACCAAAACTCCAAAATACCCCTAAAATGGTCAGGAGGATATGATTTTTGGGATATACCTACATTAGTGTCGTAAAATATTGCAACAAAATTTCAAGTTATAATGAGAAAAAAGGTTTAGACCTATCCCCCTACAAGGGAATATTGGGTGGAAGGTTATAGTTATACCTACATAGGCTTTAAGAAAAGTACACACTCTAAGCATTTCACATTAATTCGAATCATCTTGACATCTTGGCAGTTATTGGCTGCAATTTAGGTATTCGATCAAACCCTGCTTAGTTGCTTGTGAGATGGCCCTGCTGCTAGTTGTCATCTTACTCCTTAGAAACAGTGTACGATAAAAATAAAAAATGGATTGAGAAACTTTGCACTTATCAAATTTGTCGTCAATTTACAAAACTTTATGTTCCACAGAACTATAAAATTTTATAAGTGATAAGTTGAAATTGAAAGTGTAATTTGCAGTCTTTGCAATTTTAATATTCTCTTTGCAATTTCTGTTCCACGTAAGTTCTCTTGTACAAAGTGCAAAGTTAATATTGAAAAGTGTAATTTGCAATGACTTTGCACAGTTTGCAGACAGTTTCGTTCCACAAAAACTGTAAACTCTATTTTTGCAAAGCAAATTTTTAAAAGTTTGTTAAGGTAAACGATCGCTTTACAAATTCATATTATTATAACTAGTGAAGCTTTCAAAATGTTAAGACGTGAGTTTTTGTTCGACGCCAGTTGCAGGGATTGGGCTTTTCTCAAAACTTCCTCCCAGGCAGCCTGTTTATCTAATTTATTAACCTTCAAAATGAAACGTAAATTTAAATATGTTCCAAATATTTACAATAATTTTATAAAAAAAAAACTAACTTTATTGTTTTGAAAAGAAGCAAATAAAATATTTTTTTTTCTTTGATCAAATGTAACACTGGAATTTTTTTTTAAATTTTTTTTTTGCGGCTTATTTTAACAACTTCTACCTAGCAATGCAAAGTGAAAAGTGATATGACAGAAATACAAAGGATTAAATGCTTTGTGAAAGACTTTGCAGGAGGACGCAGACTTTGCAGTAGAGCGCAAACACTTTGCAAAAATTTTGTGCAAAAAATATTGTGGAACAGAAACACTTATCACTTTGGCAAAAAATGTAATTTGATGAGTGCAAAGTGAAAAGTTGCTAATTTCTTTTGTGGAATAGGGCCCTGGTATCTCAAATAGAGCTCTAAGAACCGCTGATGTTATAAAAATCGGATTCACACAGATAACGCAGATTAAAAAAGACGTCCGATTGGTTGTAATAGTGAAATTCAGAGACAGTTTTATTATTCATAAAGTTAAACAGTTGACAGATAAATATACAAATGTAGTAGAAAAACTATTAAGGCCAAGGACTTGTCCTACTATCGAAAGGATAGGGTAGTCCAAACAAATTATATTGTCTTATCGTCCCATTTGTTTTTTTTTTTTTTTTGTGACACGATTGGTAAAATCCTCGACCAGATAGTTCGACATTCCATTAGCCGAAAACGTTACGCTAATTAACAGTGCATGATCGATCAAATCATTTGTGCACACGAAAACGTTTTCGTCTTACAGGATGCGGACCAGCTTTATTAAATTTTAGTTTAGACTTAAATAGTTGAATGGCTCACACCGCCTCACTGGTGAATCTTGGTCGACGTCTTAAATTCCACGGAAATGGTGCTTAGTGGCGATAATGTTCCCATGTTCAACTTTGCAGGTTTTCTGGACTGGAAACACTGTCTCGGCAACGACTCTAGCGCAGTTACTATAGATAAAGCGAAAAATATTCACACATGCACATTAACTTTGAACGCACATTCGCATGCCACAAATAAAATGAAATTGCAAACTGCCATACACTAACCCAATTTCGAAGGATACACCATTTACACTTTTAAGTTGAAACACAAAAACTATCGCGTCGATTAGGTACGAGCAGGTATGTGCGAGCGTCTTAATAAGTTGGCGCCTGCAATACAACTTCAGCGAGTGACTGCACAAGTGCATGTGCAATATGATTTATATTCCAACTTAACTCCATCGAGAGAGTTCACATTGATATATTGGCAGATCGAACAAGTTTTCGTAGCCCCAAATTATCATTCCTGCAGTTGAGTCCGCCAAGTGCACAAATTACAAATTTGTTCTAGCCGCAACCCAGATAGCGCTCTGCCTGCGGCGCACGGTCCTACCCAAAAACACGCATTTTTTAAATTTTCGCAATCAATAAATCTTTGATCTGCACTGGTTGCACTGGCGGCAACCACCAGTGGGAATAGTTAAGACCTGCGCCGATCAAGCCCCTATGATATACAACCTTGAGAGATCAACATTTCGATTACTATTGTTAATTTTGTTACACAAAGAGTGAGTCACAATGTGCGCTATCTATTCGTTGCAACAAGGCACATATGCTTCAGAGCTTACCAGTTGCTAATTAACAGCTCAAGGAATCATTTATCGGTGCGAACTGCGAACTGCAGACAAAATAACAAGCGAATGACCAGAACAGACCCAATCCCTCGAAATCTATTTTAATTAATCGGCTTATCAACTTTGGATAAATCAATTTTCGCCATTCATACGGATCGCTCGAGTTTAGCGTCCAAACGTGCATTTGACAGGCGACAATTATTCAGGCCTAGCAGCCAGCGCACACTCTAAAAGCTAATCGTGAACGCCTTTTTACATCGTCGCGTCGCGTCGTGCCGCAATGCATGTACGAGTATGCGGCGTAAAGCCGTCGTTGGACAGACGGACAGGTCGACAGAATCGTGATGAATTTTTTTTTTCTCTTGCGGTCATACATTTCTTATTTTCAGTAAGTAGGTAGGTAGAGATTTATTGTGATCGGCAAATTTTTGTCGTCGATGCCAAATCGGACGGTTAATTAGAAGCAGAGATTTACGTACATGCGAGTACGTTTTGCTCGGCGCGGGTAGTACACCAGCGAATTAGGCGAACGGACATCTGTCTTAAGAAAGCGAAAGGAGTTATTGACTCATAACTCTTTCAATGAATGTGCTGGTGCGAGTACATCCTACTGTGCTAAGAATAGCAACACCCATGCGTCGTTTCGACACTTAATTAGATGTGTTTGCCGCTTCAAATTGTACGCTACTTCAGTAGCTACTTTCTGTTATTGGTATAATGGCTGCTATAATGGTAGTTATTAAGAACTTAAATATAATAAAAAAATAAGTATGTAGGTGACAATAGCAAACGATAGCCGACATAAGTTGACTAATTTAATAAACGAATTTTCGAAATTTTATGAGGATGCAAAAAAAAAAAAACATTTGACAATCTTTCGAACAAAAGAATCGTTGTCTGTGTCCTTGAGATTTGTTGTATCACCGCTATTTTATACGACTTGACATTTGTTTATAAAAATCATTTAGAAAAAATCACGTCTTTCGATTATTTATAAAACCAAATGGGCATGGAGTTGGCTGCCTAACGAAAACGTTTTTTTTTACAATTGAAAATTGGAGTATGTACACATATGGTAAAGGCGGGTGATATGGCGTAGCGGGAGATATGGCACACCTTCAATTTCTCCCACACCAACTAGTCCTCCGATACACATTATACAATTTTATTTTCAGTTTATCGCCCGAGCTTTAAGAGTGAACCATAGACAAACCATACTGAGACCCCCAACTCACAATCCTCTTGCCGCTGGCCCCCTCAGTTTTTTTTTTCAAATTCGCCATTTTGTTTTCCTATCGGTGTTATGTCAAAAAAGAATCCGTGTGACTTGCAAAAACATACAAAAAATGCAAAAATAAATGCTGCCAACCTCGGCAACCGTGGGGAAATGTGAAAGAGTTCGGGAATACCACATTTTTTCATTACTGAACGCCATTGGTTAGTTATTATAAATTGTTAAAAGGCGAATAATTTGATTTGTTTGGTTAGTAAAACTATCTAAAGTTGATGTTCTATATACTAGAAACATATTAGGACAAACATGGTTGTGTATTTTCCGCTTTTGGATATCATTAACTTCGATTTCGTGTGTAAATTTTTCTTAAATAATGAAGAAAATTTGCTCAAAATGTTTTCATTTTCCCTCAACTAATCTACATTGTTAATTTTTCATGAACATTTTAAGCAAATGTGCACTTATTCCTAAAAAAAAATATTAACCACACTTAACGAACAATTTCAAATTAAACGGATAAAATTCTATGAACTCTGCCAGCAACTTTGCCCACAGCGGAAGTGTCTCATATCTCCTGGGAGTGTTTGGTGAGCCGGAATTTTTGAAGTTTCGTGACATTTGTCAATACGATTTTCTATGTAACAATACTAGCGCACCAGATGTGTACACTCCCTAAAAAATATAGCTTGTAGGCTAAGTAACGGGAAATCGGCCGGAGTTGGTGGTCTCAGTATTGTCTCTGGAGTGAACATCTTGTCATGCTGAGTTTAATACTGTGCATACAGAAAATAAAATAAAAAAAGTAGCGTTTTCTTTACGTTGAAACAATTTTCCAGCCTACTTCGTGCTTCGGTTTTACGGTAAGTTATTGGCGACTGCTCGCCGTTCTTATACAAAAGTACGGTGGAAATAAGAAATAACATTTCACGACGTGCATGTATAAAGAGCAATATACAAACACGTTAGTTTTTTTTATGCGGGTATGGTCGATTTTAGTCGAAAAGGGGGATATGGCGCATTTTTGTGAGGATGTACCATACCTGAAAAGAAATAAAAAGCTACCAAAAACTCTGAAGAAATATAAAATTTCGAAGAAGAGATCACGCCATACTGATACTTTCTCGTCATCCTCTGAGGAAAGCCTGAATGTTCCGTATCATGGCGAATCTGGTGATGATGATCCAGAGAATTTTGAAGAAGGACTCTGCGCAGGTGTGGCGAAGATTATAATGTTACCACAAAAAAATATGACTGGTTACAGTGCTTAATTTGTCAAAAGTGGTCCCGCATGATACAAGCACATGCACATAATAAAAAATACCTACTTGTTACAAATGTGGCAATGAAAACTTAAAAAAACAATAATTCGCCATATCACCCGATAGGGTATACCATATCACCCTCCCTATAGGGAGATATGGTTTTTTGTAATGTTGTTTGTATTATTTATTTTGATGATTGGAGAAATGTTTGTGTTACTTAGTTTCTTAATATTTATGTTATCAATAATGTTAATATAGAGCATTTGAGTTTGAGTTTCGTTGAAAAATGTCTTATAATTAGGAAAATATTAAAGAAACAAAAAAAGTATACCATATCCCCCGCCTTTACCCTAAGTTCAATGGCTTTAGGCGATATGTAATTGGAAGAGCCTGGTTTACGTGAAAAGAGGATTGAGATGTTCCCCGAACTTTGAGTCTAGTGCTAGTAGTGAACTGGATTTTGTGTTTGTTGAACTTAAGTCTGCAACGGGAGATATTCTCATTGGGTCAAGAGTTGTTAGCACTCTCTCCTCATTTTTTTCAACAAAGTGTAGAGCTGGAACGAGACAAGTAAATACGAACTAGACAAATATAGAGTAATGGCGAATAGAGAAAGGATATTCATATTGATATGGGACATTGCAGTTTAGTATCTCGACCAAGAAGGATCTCATTGTTTGATTACCAATAAATATTCAATTTAAAATAAAGTGGTTTGGATCATTTCTTTTGTTTTGTAAAAGCGTGGCCATTTTTTCCCCTTTCTCCGCTTTCACCACCTACTCGAATTCCCTCGATAATTTTTTGTGAAAAAATCAAGCCCTTAAATTTTAAATTGATATTATAGGGTAAAAAATTCCTTTTACCCTAGAAACCTAAGATTACTCACTTCCCCTAATAAGCTATAATCATTCGTCGATTCGACGAACAATACTGAAATATATTTTTTTTAAAGCTTTGTGGAATACATCGAATAAAACAGCGCGTTATGTCCAAAATTAAAGTCGTTTTGAAATTGCTTAAAATAATTTTCTCAAGTCACTTTATAACACTTGGCCAGGAACTTCCTTTTTCATTCACTTATTTTGAACGTGGTTCGGTAACATCAGCCAAGTTGCTTTTTTAATAAAATGTGTTCAAGTTCATCTAAGAGATCCCAACACCAGAGTTTGCATGTCTTACATTGTAACGACAGTTTTTCGTTAACCCCGCCTGTTTTTAGAATTCCTTGCCTAGCCATGTGCTTTACACATACGGACCAGATGGGCAGTTTCGGGGAGAGTCAACATAAAAGTTTTTTTTTTTTTATATCATGTTTATATTGCTCATGAACATTTTTTCTTTTTCTTTTCTTTTATGATGTTTTTACCTTTCTATTTATCATTTACCTTCATTCATTTATCATTCCATAATAAATTATGTTTTTTTTTTTACTTTTAAACTGATTATTTTGTACTTTATACTTTGCATCAGAAGATGGAGTGTTCATTCTGGGTAAACATTTTTAAATTTAATGGTAGCAGTCGAAAGGCTTCTAACACCCTAAATATTCCAATTTTGAACGATTCCTTCCTTTCGTATCGTACAAATACAGGGTCTCTTTTTTTGAATTGGAACTAAGAGTTTTTTTGCATAGCCACTGGTGTTCTGGACTACTAAGCGACGGGTTTTAGGCGCGCTTCCCGGAAAACACACAAATTATATCTTAAAGCTTTGTTCACTGCGCAACATCTCGTAAACATGGAAACATGCGGATAGGTGACCTGGAAAACTTGTCAATTCCATCGTCAGGAAGGTGCGGCGGTTTGAAAACCCCAAGAAGCACTATGTGCCGTTTTGTTACCACAACTCATTTGACCTGGTTGTTTTGAGATTCTCGAAGAAGGGATTTTAGATCCAGCCTGTGAAATTCAAAAAAGTTATCCGTTCACCTAATACTACTCGTTTACTAGACTTCGAAGGAGTCGAAGGAAGGTTTACCCAGAGATCGCTGTCTGATCCCCAAATGAAAAGGAAAAACATATTTGCCAACAAAAAAATTCGCTCGTTCTTAACCTCACAGCTCAAACTATAAATTGCTACTAGATTCTTAAGGACAGGCATAAAGCTTTCCTCTTCAAAAAAAACCCGACTGTGATAATTTGTGCTTTCTTCATTGAAGCGAATAACATTTTTATATTTGGCTATAATGGTCATCTGACATTTGTGTTTGTGCGACCTAGCATTACATACCAGGGAGGTGGGGAAATCTACAAGGCTCACTACTTCCCGAAGAGGGTGTACTTAAATCCGAAAACATTTCAAAAATTCTGGTTTATACGTCAAAAACTAGATTTTATCAAAAAAATAAGAAAAATCTAATATAAGGTCAGCTACAGAACATTTTGTTAACTGGCCCAGTTATTGGCTCATAATAAAAAAAGTAAAAAAAAACTCGCTTCTTTACTACTTCGACTTCTTTTTAGAGATCCGGAAGACAATTATTTATTTGTTCAGGAAATACATAATGACTTCATGAATGGCTTGCAATCCCATCAAGTTACACTCTAAAAGGCAACTCACCTTATCTGACACGCACAAGTGGAAAGTAGCCACTACCAAGTTGTTGGTTGTCTGCCGAGTGTGTAAAACTTGGGCAAGGTATCGAGATCGAAACTACGGCTTGTCGGCTTAGACCCAGATTTCATATCACCTACACCAAATATGTAAATGTTGGAATTATTATAACCTTGCGTTGGTTTTTGGTTTTTTTCTTTTTTTAATTTTGAGGCAAAACACCGCATTACATACATGAAATGCCGAACAGGGATATTGAGAGCATGCTGAGTGGCGCTGACACGCTCCCAGATATAGCACTACCTGTAAACATGCGTTTTCAAGCGCTGAAATATATGTGTCGAGAAAATATGTCCAAACTCGCACAGCAACGCTTTGGGCAGCTTATGTAATATCCTGCAGAGCAATATCGCCATACATTGTCGGCCCAAGTGAGTGAATCGATATCATTCAGATCGATTCGCAGCGGGCATTTTGATAGATCGTATCCCGCGATAAGCCAAAAAAAAGAAAAAGAAAAGATTAAGCGACTATCGAATGTCTCTGGACCATAAATAAAGCTGGAAGTCTCGATAATAAAACACATGCTAAGGTGGCTGGAATCAGCAATTGAAAGCTTGTAACCAAATGCAGTACTTTTTTGCGAACGTTTCTTAGTGGAAACGCCGCGTCAATAAATCTGATAGCATTCTGAGGTAGATTGCTGTATGCAGTTCCCAATTTGGCAAGCCCAGCATTGAGCGTGAGCCTGAGCCCACACCTACGTACATTGCGCAGCGGTGCGGTCACACAGGGGCCATACGCAACGCATGTTATTAACGAATGGTGATGGAAAAATCTCCATGAAACTAGTTCCACAGCCATTCAATGGTACATAGCTAATGGGTCGTCGCATTACTGTGCATAGTTTTGTCGTTTCGGGTAGGCACCATAGTCAGGTTGTTGTTGTCGTACAATAACCTACCATATGGGGTGTCATATGGATAGTAATAAATGTAAAACTACAGAACGGTGCACATGCGTGTACGCACAAAAAAGTTCCTTTCACTCCGTGGCAAATAACTCCTTCTTTTGAATATGGAGCGAATATGATCCGTTGTTATGAGCTTATGCCATGCCCCTTCCAATAAAAATATAAACTTTAGTCACAGACCACAGCAGTTTAAATAAAATTTGTACATAGCCTGCTTTGAAGAATGATAGATACAGTAAAACCCGCTTACGTGAAATGACAAAAATCATTAACTTCAGTTTCAATTAACCGGGTTTTTCAGTTAAGCGAACCGCGGAGAACTGAAAAAAATTTCAGCTAAGCGGACCTGGGATAACTGAAAAATAGTTTCGGTAAAGCGGACCCTGGACAAATTTCTCATCAAAACGAATCCGTAATAATAATAAATAAATATGTAATATTTAATTAAGTTAACGAAACAAACTTAATCCATTTATTTAAATAAATAAAATAAATTTTAAGTTTAAAATAATCAAATTTAAGTATTTATTAACAAAATTTGAAAACTAACAATTTCTGGGGAGCTGAACTTAAAAGTAAAACAACCCTATTCAAATCAAATAAACAAAAAATATGCATAATCTCGCCAGAATTTACATCTGTCATTGTCAGAGGTAGAGTGGAATGTGGAAGGTGAATAATACAATAAATGGATGCATTCAACGCCTGCTCGTTACTTTTTGCCTTTTTTCGATTCATGTAGCATGTGTTTACATTCATTACATTGTTTCATTTAAGCGGAGTTTTTTCTATGAAAAATTATAATGTTTTAAATGAATTGTATTTCAGTTATCCGAGCTTTTCACTTAAGCTGGTTTCAATAAAGCGGAGTTATTTGTATGGAATTTTTTGAAAAATACAAGAGGATTAATTATAAAGTTTAAATAAGCGGGTTTCTCAATTAAACGGGTTTCAGTTAAGCGGGTTTGACTGTACTACAACTAGATAGGATCGATGTCAGTCGAAGTACACACAACTTGGAAAGGCTTATTATCAGGACTAACAAAAAAGAGACAGGGCAAACAAAATGGGGAATTTCTTTCAATTCGTGGAAATACTTTTACCTAACTAAACGCTATTGCTTTTTTTATTTTACAATGTGGCGCAAAATGAATCAGCCTATCGGAAGATGTTATAATTATTGCAAATGGCGTCGTACGTCAACCATATTTGACATTTGTGAACTAGACAGCTGTACTGCACAGGAAAGCAATGAAGCGCTATACTCCGCGAGAGCGTGGAATAATGGTGTCGATTTATTTGACCAATAATCGGTTGGTGGTGTTAGCGCAACGTGAATTTCGAATCATAATGAGCAACGAGGCGCATTTAAATAAGCGAAATCTTCGTTTCTGGGGCACTGAAAATCCGCGTGCGATGAAGAGCCATTACATCCACTCAAAGCCACTGTGTCGTGCGGCGTTCACGCGGGAGGACTTTAAGACTTTTTTTATTATTAAGTAAAAAATTAATTCAAAAACAGAATTGGATGATTCATTTTGCACCACAATGTAGAAATATTTTAAAGCGAGAAAATAATTAAACAAAAATGGAGGTTCCTATAGCTTTTTTTTTTTCCTCATCCTCAATAACATTCCAGTACTATATATTTCAAATAATATGTGTTTCAATTACTTTGTTGTCTGTTGAACGTGCTATGTACACATACATAAGTGGTTTTCACAACAAAACACAAAATACTCATACCTAAGCAGAATTCACTTACACTGAACCAAATTTGGTAGTCATATTGATAAAAAAGCATGTAGATTTGAAGAAACGGTGATCAATATAAGGTCAAGAACTCCTGTCCGTTGTTTTAATGAAAATGTTGTTCTATATATAAGAAATTGTCATTTTGATGAAATGCATAAAATTTTTCATTGTGGTGTTAGTTCCACAAACATTTTTCACATTGAATAAGATTAATTATTCTTTCGTAAAATTCAGTGGACAATGATTCTTCAATTTAACATAAAATGATCTTCATTTTTGAAAATGAAGAAAAATTCTTCAATTCGACGTTTAGTTTAATGAACGGTTTTTCAATATAACGTATTTTTTTCAAATTGAAGAACAAATATTTCTTTCAACTCCTTACTTTATTCATGGTGAATAATTTTTCAGCAATTCTACATCTATTTCTTCAACATGATGCATCGTTTTCTTTAAATTTTTGATTTTTCTTTGGTTTAACGCTTACTTTTTTTTGTCAATCTGACAAATATTTGTTTATTCCACAAATAAGTTTTTGTTGAAATTGATGAAATATTCCTAAATTTCATGTTTTTTTTTGCTTCAAATAAAATCGTCAAGGACCATTGAAACAAATAAATATGTTTTTTTATTTATATTTATGATGTAATAATACAATAGTAATTAATGGATTTATAAGAATAATAAGGTAATTGTAATAAAACTAAATAATTAATAAATTTAAAGGTTACAAACAAATTATAATAATTATAATAATAAAAGAGTAATTAAGATAATAATAAATAATTTATAATTTAAAGTTTTCAATAGATTTATAATTATTAACTACACAGCTGCGACCATCTGAAATAAAAGAAAATCATTAGGTATTAGGTACATATTCGAGTGTGTTTTTGGACAAACATTTTTTACTTGCCTATTTATTTGTTAGCTTGACACGAACCCGATACTATTAATTCACTTACAAGGATAAAAGTTTTCACTTCGAACACAACAATAAACACTTACATTTTAATAAAACTTCTTCAAATTGATTAACTGTTTTCAATTTGAAGAAAACGTTTTCCTTCATTTAAAGAAATTTATTCAAATTGATGAGATTTGGTAAACAATTGTTAATTTGAATAACTGATTCTTCAAAAATACCTAAACTATTTATGCCTTAAAAATGTCGGTTTTGTCAATTTGAAAATAAATTCATCCGCTTGAATAATACAATAAATAGAGCAGCATTTGAAGAAACTTTACTGATTTTGAATATTAAATCTTCAATATGAAGACATATTTTATGGAAAAGTGTTAATTTGAATAACTGATTCGTCTAAAAATTATCAACATATTTTCGTCAATATCACGTACAGGATACCGTTTTGTTAACTACTTCAGTTTGTTAATATGAAAATATTTCATTGGTTTGAATACACTACGAAATCGGACAGCAGTTACAGAAATGTCATTTAATTTGAATATTAAATCTTCAATAACACGAACAAAATTATGAAAAATTGTCGATCTGAATAATTGATTCTTCAATGATTAACAAAATATTTCCGTCAATATGACAACGCGATTTGGTTCAGTGTACTTAGGTGAGGTCTCTCTACAGTTCAGGGTGGAGCTGCGAGCTGGGCCACAACCGATCTGCCTCTTCACTGTTTTTTGTCTGTATCTGGTTGTAGACGACACTTTATTAAAAGCATAGACGAACCATACTTAGACCCCCAACTCACAATCCTCTTGCCGCTGGCCCCCTCAATTTTTTTTCAAATTCGCCATTTTGTTCTCCCATCAGTGCTATGTCAATTAAGAATCCGTGTGACATGAAGAAACATACAAAAAATACAAAAATAAATGCTGCCAACCTCGCCAACCGTGAGGAAATGTGAATGAGTTCGGGAATTCCACATTTTCATATTACTGAATGTCATTGGTTAGTTATTATAAATTGTTAAAAGGCGAATAATTTGATTTGTTTGGTTAGCAAAACTATCTAAAATATATGTTTATATACTAGAAACATAATTATGACAAACATGGTTGTGTATTCTCCGCTTTTGGATAGGTATCATCAACTTCAATTTCGTGTGCAAATATTTCTTAAGTAATGCAGAAAATTTGTTCAAAATGTTTTTATTTTCGCTCAACCAATCTACATTGTTCGATTTTCATAAATATTTTAAGCAAATGTGCATTTATTCCTTAAAAAATATCATTCACACGTATCGTATAATTTGAAATTTAACGGACACAATTCTATGAACTCTGCCAGCAACTTTGCCCACAGCGGAAGTGGCTCATATATTTTGGGAGTGTATTGGTGAGCCGGAATTTTTGAAGTTTCGTGACATTTGTCAATCCGATTTTCTTTGTAACAATACTAGCGCATCAAATTGTGACCACTCTGTAAAAATGTAGCTTGTAGGCTAAGTAACGGGAAATCGGCCGGAGTTGGTGGTCTCAGTATTGTCTCTGCGCAGAACACTGACATGCAAAAAATATAAGTTCCCACCGGACACACATCCTGAGATTAATGTCGTCCTCGATTTGGCTTTTCAGATTTTGATCTGGAGATTTCAGATTTCTGCTGCCAAATGGAACATCCGAATTTCATTGGTTCTTGTTTGTATTGGCTGCAAACAAATTTTTGTTTTGCACTTGCACTGGAAGTCCATTTCAATTGAGTTTCACGTATTTGTAACAACGCATTTCGAAATAATTTAATATAAAAAATCGTTTCCATAAGCGAAAAATTAATAATTCAGTAAATAACCCTCCCTGTGTCCAGTCGGGTAAAAAAGCAATCCTTCCAACGATAAACAATTCGTAACCGCCAGCTGTGTGTCATACACATTGGTATTAGTATGTATGTGTAAATCTGAGGAAAAATCGAGATTTCCCAAAAGTGCTTTTTGGCAAATCAAACATTAAAAGCAATATCGATCAAAAGAAATAAATTTTTTTCCCAAAAAATTGATCTTTTTGCCAAATCGAAAGCGACATAAGTACAGAAGGTTTAAAATTAATATTGAAGTGTTTCCATCCAATAAAATAAGATTAAGTTGACGTATTCACACCGGTTTACTCCACAGAGAGAGAGAGAGAGAGAGAGACATTTTTGACGTCTTCTTTTCAATTCCTGTCAAATGCAGCTCTGTTTGTTTTACATATTTGACATCCCGAGCTGTGGTTCACAAACCGGACTCTACGTGCAAACCTGGTTCATTTTCGAGATTAGTTTTTAATCTCGTATTTAGGAGATGAAAATTTGTATGATAATTATCGACATTTATACGAGATTAAGGGATATTTATCCCAGTCTCGGAGATAATCTCCGGTGGAAACGCAGCATCGGCTTTGCAAAACTAATAAAAGTCTCTGTGGTGGTATACAACAAAGATACAAATATAATATTATGAAAGACGATCAATAAAAATGGACAAAATCCTTAAATCGGTCCACATAGATTTTATATAAAAACAGACAAAATAACTGAGCCCAAATATTTATGGATGACTCTAGAGTCTCCGCGCAAAGTTGAAATGAAAGTCGCATATAAAAAGAAGCGAGACGATAAAAACAATTATAGAACCCTAACCATGATTTCAGAACAAAGGAGAGAGAACCCCTCCTTGAGGATTTTCCCATTGTCCTTGCAATTTGATGGAGATACATCCAAATAACGCATTGATTACTCTGATTCTGAATATGTGCTTCACAATACAGTAGATGGGTTTAAATGAGTTAATCGAGCATAAAGATAGGGAAGTGATAATTGAATTGCTTGTTGAATGTTCTCTCTATGCAGTGTTGCCAGTTCGTGGGGAATTCACCTTTTTGTGGGAAATTTCAGTCCAAAATTTGATGAAAGGAGAGAAGGAAGTCTTCTCTCTTCTAGAACGAAATGTCAGGAAAATAAGAAAAATATTAGATGTCAAAATCTAACTCCAATATTCCCTTTTAAGCGAAACCCATCCATGCAATTGACATGGCATACATACATATATATTCCTCGTGCGCAAGGTGTCATTATAAGCCATATTCAATATGCACGGGTTCATTCTGCATTTCAGTTTTTGTATTGGGACTTGGGTGAAAAATTAGTAAGAAGCAGTCAGTTTACTCGATATTTTGATTGTGGTGAATCAATGGGGAATGCCACCACGAAGAATGGGAAAGGTGAATTTTAAAGTCTGTTATGGGGAATTTCACCTAAAACGCCTGGCAACACTAATGTCGAGGTGCATTTAATAGGCAGAAAAATAAGCCCCTCAGAACCCTCTATTTCAGAAAATGTACTCCTTATAGCACAAAACTTTAATATGTCTTTCTTTTATTTTTAGGAACATCCCGGGTACGCATTTAGCTACGGAGTGAAGGACCTGCACACAGGTGATGTAAAATCACAATGGGAGTCCCGAGAAGGTGATACAATAAAAGGTCAATACAGCGTTTTGGAGCCCGATGGATCAATACGAACCGTGCACTACACAGCCGACAGTAAGAATGGTTTCAATGCCGTTGTGAAGACAGTCGGAGCCAATTCCCATCCGATAACTGATTCGCCGCACTCTGAGGTGGGAAAGAATGACGACTCCTCTCAGTCGAAAATCAATCATTACAGCAAGGACCAGGAACACATAGTACTCAGCTCAGACTTGAAGCCAGTCAAAAAACAGGTCGAAGATTTAACGCACTCACATCCGACAATTCCAAGCCTAATCGAACTACGTCCTCATGCTAGGATAAAGCAGGTCCCAATGGAAATGGCGGTACCAAATATGAACGAAAGATTAAAAGCAGCTCGGGAGGAATACCTTCCGAGGATGGAAAACGAATACGGATTCCAACCAAAGCCAGTACCGTATGACACTGACGAGAACGACTGGAAGGCGATGAGTGTACTAGCTGAAGAGTCAATGCCCAAACAGCGTTTGCAAAACAACCAACAATCATATGTAAGTGAAAATCTCGCGCTTGAGGAGCATTTGCCACTGAAACAGAATAATTATCCTGACCCACATCTGAAGTCGCCGGGTCTACACACGGATTACATATCTTCAAAACCGGTGGCTGTGCGGAGTCCATATATGAATGGTCACAAAAATGGCCACAATGGCATCAAGAAGGGAGTTCTCACAACGCCAGGCCTAAAACATTACTCGACTTTTCCCAAGCAATATAATAACAAAGGATATCGTCCGAACAACGACTATGCCAACTATTTTCAACGAAAACCAAAGGCGTACAAGAAACCAGATTCAGAGGGTCCAGTAGTCTTTCCCAACGCTGACGAAGAGCAGAATGCTGCCGCTGCTCGGATTGTGCAATTTATGATCAAGAAGGACAATCAGAAGCACATGGCACCCATGTACGCGAGACACATTCCAAGCGAATACAAACGAAAACACTAAGTTTTGTTTTACTCTTCTTCTAATGCTAGTTAAGAAATTTTCTTCGGAATGATGTTTCATTTTTGCTATTTATTTTTTTATCATTTTGCTTATCTTTAAGAATATATCCATAGACAAAAAATGGTGTACCAAGCTTGTAATCTGAGATCGCGTTGCAGTGCAGAGCCTAAGGAAATGCAAATTACAACCGATACTGGTACGGATGCTCTTTCGGAATGGGGTTGGCTGTTTCAGATAGCTAAAACCTGCTGTGACAATCACCAAATCGCAAATCCTTCGCGGTGGTTAGAGCAGTTGGCAACGACCGCAACGGAAAAAGTTTGAGCCACAACTGTGCACAGTGACAGTATACACCACCACTGATCTTAGAAAGAGTCCAAATATAATAAAATATTTACAATAAGTTGAGTGCAAAAAAAATGTTTCTGTATGATAACAAACTGCATAAAACCACCGCCCAACATTCAGACCGTTCAAGGTGCCTACTGGAGTCAGCCTTATTATTTATATTATTATTTATTGTATGTTACTCCTTACTTGCTAAGACGAAAACGATTGGCACAGCTTTATTCACGATATGAGCACAGAAACGCGCCTGTCACAAATGCTTGTGCAAACTGATTGCAAGAAGATTTGTCTATTATTTAAATCCTGCTTCCTGTTGACAAAATCACATGGATGTGCTAGGAACCCTTTATTGTTTAATGGAAATGACGTGTTACCAATAAAACTAAAAATAAAAAAAAAATTATAACACATTTTTTTACTGCGGTTTGGACTTGGAATGCCGAATGTATGTAAACCTATATAGTTCACACCAAACAAATCATGCTGTGACTGAGACCCCAAACGCGCAATCCTCTTGCCGCTGGCCCCTTAACTTTTTTTTCAAATTCGCCATTTTGGTTTCCTATTGGTGTTATGTCATGATCTTATGATTCTTACGTGTGACATGCAAAAACATACAGAAAATACAAAAATAAATGCTGCCAACCGGGGCCAACCATTCCCCATGGTGATATCACGGAAAGAATTTTAAGATCAAATCAAGAAAAATAAGCGCAGAATCACGAAAAGTTTGTCTAGTTTTAGAGCTTAGCTAAGGATATACTAATTCACGACATTTTATTCACAATTCTAGAAACTGTACGAATTGAAGATATTGACCCTCAAAAGACGTGAATCGACACTTTTCATTACCTATCAATAATGCGATCAATCGAGAAACACATATTGCCATAACCGATCGTAAATTGACGCAAATTGTTATCAATTTAATATTACTATGGATTGTAAATTGCAAGAACAATTCGCAAATTACCACTTTTCTGTTGTAAATTACGATTTCCTCCCTTAGAAAATTACAACCATTTAGTCTTGAATTGCAACTCAATAGTGTTGATTTGCGAACTAACAGGAGTAGATTTACTACTTCAGTAGTTGCAATTTGCAAATTCCTAATCGTAAATTGAAACTTGTTTTTATCAATTTGCAATAATTCATATTTAGCAATTTACGGTTCTCGAGTGGTGATTTGAGGCATCACCGTATTAAATTGAAAATGTTTTATCGTGAAATAAGAAAACTTTATTCTCAATTTGCAGCTTAAATCTTGTGATTTACAAATCAAAATGAATAGTTTTATTAATTACGTTATTTTCGAATACATATTTAGAGTCATATTTTTTAATTCTTTTTCCTCCTGATATCCAAGAAAATCATACGGCGCCATATCGTCCGGAGACAACGGGATATGTCTGGGGTGGTTTTTCGGTCTATGATGAAATTTAAAATACAAACAAAATATTTAGATGAACTTGACATTGATACGAACCTTTGCAATTCTTTTCGATTACATATTTTACAATCCATTCCAATTTAATTCTTTTCGAATAGCGAGATGTACATTCTAAAAAAAAATACAGATTTATATGCATACTTTAGCGTTTTTGGAATTATTCAATATATATTCCAGAATGCTTTATAATTAGAAGCACACAACCTATCAATACGAATTAGTTATATGTACTTAAACAACTTTAACTCGACTGCTTTAAGCAAAGATTGAATACCGACTGCCTGTCTCTGCAACGACGCGCAATGTGCACAATGAAGATTTGCGTCATGATTGCAGCTGTCTATCAATACCACATACATATATTCCAAAAAAATTCCACATTAAGTAGTTAATTCCATGGAAATTCGAAAAAAATATTTTGCAATTTACGACTTCTCTACGTCAATATACGTTTTCAGCTTCACGTGTTAAATTATTACAAGATTTTATTGATTCATCATTCAGTGTTGGTAAATCACCAAATATTTTTCGCAATTTGAGATTGTGAAGTGGTGTTTAGAAATTGACCTATTAGAGTGGTAAATTGCGCTAAACAATCTCGCAAATCACAACAAATTAAAGAAGCTCGAATTGGTACTTCTAATTGTAAATTACAACAAACAGAATTTGGTATTCTCCGCCGTTTTCAATGTCAAATTACCAATTTTTGTACCAATCCATGAAAACTTCGTTGTGATTTGCGAGAAATATATAATTCGTAGATTGCAACTCAAAATTTTGCAATTGGTGATTTTCAATTCTTTCCGTGTAGAGTTTGGGAATACCACATTTTTACATTCCTGAGTGCCATTGGTTTGTTATTATTATATTGTTAAATGGCGAATATTTTGATTTGTTTGGTTAGTAAAACTATATACAGGGAATGTTTTACATATAAGAAATATACTCGGACGTTATGTATTTACCTTTACTTCCTTTCGATATCATTAAGATCGATTTCGTGTGTACATTTTTCTTAAATAACTGATAAAGGTTTGGTCAAAACGTTTTTTTCTTTTTCATACAACCATTTGTCATAAATATGAACACTTATTCCTAAAAAAAAATATTCTATACACACGTATATAAATAATTTCAAATTTAAAGGATGAAATTCTATGACCGCTGCCAGCAACTTTGCCCACCCGCAGCAGAAGTGGCATATTATGCAAGGTTGGTGAGCCGGAATTTTTGCGGCAGTTGCCACCCACTAAAAAATATAGAAGTTGGTGGTCTCAGTATGGTTTGCCTATGGTTCAAACGGTTGTCCATTTATACGGGGTGGCGCATAAGAATCGTTAAGATTTTATTATTTAATGATTTTTTCAGAGTTAGCTTTGAAAAACTTGGAAAATTTATTATGAAAAGACTCAACGCAGAATAATGAGCCCAATAATATTAATTATTTTGAAAGTCGGCATTCAATTATTTAAACACAAAGATCGAAATATCGTTCCGATTGGTTCTGCGTTTTTAGCAACAAGGTGCTGCCCTCTGTCTTTGATTCATTCATTTCGAAATAATGTGAACATTGCAAGGGTGCAAGCAAGTACTAAGATAAAAAGCCGAAACTTCAACCAGATTACGCTCTTCCGCAGATGTCTTAATGGTCCTTGCAAAGAATTTTACAGCAGTTACACCTTTTTTCATACAAAATTCTAGTCAAGAAAGAATTTGTGACTGAGACTAAGTTGACAGTTCGCTTCGCATATGTGCCTGACAATAGGAAAAGTGACGTTCCCGACCAATCTAGTCGACCTAAGATAAGTAGATTCTGGAATGTGCCCAATGCATCGACGAGTTTTCGATGCGGTGTGAATAGGTTTTGTAAAACAACCTTTTCCATTTGCTTCCATTCTCTCTTGTCAGATATTGAAATATTGCTTAAAAATTGATCAATATATCCACCGGCCACCACTGAGCACCTTGCAACCAAAGTTATATTTCATGTCCGTCTTATAACCGTAAAACTAAATCATAAGTAGCCTATTACCGTTTCCCTTTCTAAGTTGTTTCGGCCTTTTGTGTATGTTAGTCATTAGTCCTTAAAAAACGGTCAATATCTTCCAATTGATTTTCATCAATAGAACATTGTTTAGTGACCTAGTACTTAGTTTTGCCTATTATATTCGAGTTGTCACTTTTAATTTGTAACATAAATATAGGTATCTATTAGCAAACGCAAATGCTGTCAATCATTCACTGATACGAAATAAGATAACGCCATTTATGATCTAATTGATATTAATTAGGTGCAAAGGAGTTTTGTGTCATTTATTAGACTGAACGCCGGCCGCCTCAAGTGATTTCTACGCCTGGTCTAACACAGAAAATTATCCAACATATAGGTTTACTGCTCGACTGACTTTTCCCATCGATTGCCAGAATGCAGATAGCATTAAGCCGTGCATGCCCAATTCAATCTGATGAAATGGGCGTTGTGGGCAGACAAGCTTTACAATCCAGCGCCGTTAAATGTTGGGTACCACAGAATGGATTGTCCGACCTTGTTGATTGGTATATGCACTTTATGTGTCAATAAATTACTTGGAGTAATGGCTAACTCATTGTGCTTTGATTAAGTATTTCATCAAAAAACGTTTAGCCATGGAGATAGGTACCCAGTGTATTGGTTGTGATGACAGGTTCAATCATTTGCCATGGATAGATGCTAACGGGCTGGCGGAATGAGCTAATAGAAGCAATTTTAAGGTCATGGTGACGTGTAAGACAAACCATTGCACATTGAACGTGCGCGCTTTTAATTGCCTTTTATGGAACAGAGTAGTTAATGCAGATATGTAACTGTGATCTCAATTTGTGCAGATAAATTTTTTTAATTCAGTACCACCTACCATTCTCGTTCGAAAAGATTCTGAGATCAAGATGGTGTGCCGGATATTACGATGACGCCATAGTAAAATATTCGAGGCGAGGAAATTGTTAGACATCAAGTCCATTGTCGGGTGGAGAAACTTGACAGTGTAGGGGAATACATATAAATAGATTGGAGTTGATTGATATTCCATTTACGGGTCAAGCAATTTACAGTGAAAGAGCATAGGTAACTCAAGCGACAATATGTTACTGTAGTGTATCCCCGCCCGCTTTGCCATGCGTTTTAATGCGCAAAAACAAAATTCTGTTAAATGAAAAATGCTGTATTTCTTAAACAAAAGTAGCCTATAACCTGCACATATTTATTGTATACCTACATTTTAAAAAGAGAAATTTGTGAATCGCTGCTATAGCTCGTAATACATTTGCGGAGATAAAATTTTGCTATTCAGTTTTATATAGTTTTATAAGTACATTTGAAAGCTAAATATTTTCCTATATAACCAAACAGATCTACTGATTGTTTATGGCTGAAATGATTCGATAATTTGGTCCTATTTCTAAAGTATTTAACATATACAAAGACAGTTCTCCTTTAAAAAAATAAAAATGTTTCTTAAAAAATATCAGCTATTAGAATTTGCTAAACACGCCTAAACTCCTGTATAGTTATGCAGTGTATAAGTATTTATACTTATTCTTATTTATAAAACATTTTTCCATGCATACTAGTTATACAGGGCTTGCGTCAAAAAAGGTACTGAAAAAGAGAAATCTATTACATTTATCTGTCTGAAAAGATAAAAAAAAAACTAAGCAGCTTGTGAGAAATGCAAAATTCAAATAGAATTAGGAAAAGGAATTAAAAAATTGAAAAGTAAAAAGAAAAAGAATAGGTTCGTTCGCGTACGCGGTTTGAATCGAACGCAATCGATATGAATCGATCGCAATCGCACAAAGTCTATACACGTACTCATCAAAAATGACAGAAAAAGAGAAAATTAGCAAAATAACGAGTAACGAACGAGCAGTTCCTCTCTTGGCTCGAAACAGCTCAGAGAATTTCAACCGGCAAGTACAGGAAACAAATTCAAAATCCGTTTTAAAAATCAATTGTACACAAAAATAAAATATCTGAAAATAAAGAAAATTCGGTTCTGGTCGAATGTTCTCCTAGAACGTTTCATATGTTGCAAAAAGGAAAATTATACATTTTTTCCGTGATATGGATTAGATATCAAAGATGTTAGTGGCTCAAAGTAGCTCGAAGTGTATCCACGTACTTTGGAGATATTTTCAGCTTTCTAAGAGAGTTTCGCTCAATTTTTCGAATTTGACAGATTTTTAGTGCTTGGCTCGTGAAAGTACGCGAATGGACCTAATGATTTGGAACTCCTAAGAAACGGTAGTCTTATACATATTAAAACGAGTTTTTAAAACAATTTTAAGTATCTCATTTCTGCACATATTTCCTTTCGAGGACACTTGTAGAATACCTATTGAAAATTTAAAATAAAAATGTTGAAAATTAAAATAAAATGTGACAGATTTCTTAAGTGAAAATGACATTTCGATACTATTCCACCTCTATACAAGCTCTAAACCAGAGACAATACTGAGACCACCAACTCCGGCCGATTTCCCGTTACTTAGCCTACAAGCTATATTTTTATGGAGTGTTCACGTTTGGTGCGCTAGTATTCTTACATAGAAAATCGTATTGACAAATGTCACGAAACTTAAAAAATTCTACTCACCAACACACTCCCAGGAGATATGAGACACTTCCGCTGTGGGCAAAGTTGCTGGCAGAGTTCATAGAATTTTATCCGTTTAATTTGAAATTGTTCGTTACGTGTGGATAATATTTTTTTTTAGGAATAAGTGCCCATTTGCTTAAAATGTTCATGAAAAATTAACAATGTAGATTGGTTGAGGGAAAATGAAAAAATTTTGAGCAAATTTTCTTCATTATTTAAGAAAAATTTACACACGAAATCGAAGTTAATGATATCCAAAAGCGGAACATACACAACCATGTTTGTCCTAATATGTTTATAGTATATAGAACATCAACTTTAGATAGTTTTACTAACCAAACAAATCAAATTATTCGCCTTTTAACAATTAATAATAACTAACCAATGGCATTCAGTTATGTAAAAATGTTGAATTCCCGAATTCTGTCACATTTCCCCACGGTTGCCGCGGTTGGCAGCATTTATTTTTGTAGTTTTTGTGTGTTTTTGCATGTCACACTGATTCTTTTTTGACATAACACCGATAGGAATACAAAATGGCGAATTTGAAAAAAAATTGAGGGGCCCAGCGGCAAGAGGATTGTGAGTTGGGGGTCTCAGTATGGTTTGTCTATGCTCTAAACAACGTCCAAGCGTTGTGCATAACTTTATACACTCTTTATAATACGTTTATAAAAAAGGCTGTATATGTATATTTTTTTTCAAAAGCGGCGCTTTAAAAAACAAGCAATTTCTATGCAAATTAATAATTGGCATAAAATGGCGGTCCGTATAGGACCTAAGACCAAGATCCTGACAACCATCCGTTTTACAAGAGTTGTTATTTCACTCTTCTTAGTCCGATTCAATAAAATGCAGGGCAGGAATGAGGATTTCAACGACAGATGTCGATTCTGCAAAATAATATTTTCTAGTGAAAATTATTTGGTTCAATATTTTTTGGAATATTTTCGTTTATAAAACAAGTCCTTAAAAAAAAAAAGTTAATTTAAAAAAACTAAAAAACCCGACTGACTGTAAAAAAAAAGAATAAAAAATATATGAACAAGACGCATTTAAGTACCTATACCTAACTAATTGACAATCGGAGACTATACAAATATATTTATTAGTATTGAGTACCGACTGCCAAAAAGGTAGTTATAGGTACTTAAAGGCGTCTTGTTCATTTGTTTTATTCTTTTTTTTTACAGTCAGTCGGTTTTTTTAAGTTTTTAAATTAAGTTTTTTTTATAATTTTTATCTTTTTAGCCTATGACAGTCCGGGGAAGAATACGAATATTATGATACCTCACTCTTCAAAATCGGTCAAGCCGTTTAGGCAACAGGGACTCCCGTAGGAACGTACATAGGATACAGGCGAAACACATAACCCTCCCTGTTTTACTAGGAAAAAGTTGTAGTTTTCTGTAAAAGTTCCTCAAATATAATTTTTTCCGGATTCAAGCACCATCCTCATCTGTAAGGTTTAAAAACGTTCATGTCATCTAAATTCGCTTAAAGACTGTGTAATTTCTAACAAGATGGTTTCAAAGAGCAACATGCGTTGGAATTTTCATCGGGTGCATTTTCAGGCGCCCACAAACACACTTTTGCATTGACCTACGTGGTGACTTCGCAAATTTTAATTTCCGGTTGATTTGTACCATTTGCTTTTTGAACATTCTACCATTTTATTACAATTTTAACTAATGGAGCTCAAAAAGCTAGGTTTTTATCCCCTTCTGCCGCAACTTTGATTGCGCTGGCGTTTAGGGTTCATTAAAATCAGCTATAAGCAGCATCTGAGAACTGAGGCTGGAAAAGCTTGTGTCAGATCTCAGATATATAAAATAGGATTAATTGCAAAAAGCAAAGAACATAACTCAGTCTATAAACCTTAATTCAACAGTATCCCTCTTAAACGCTGCGGCATTCAATCTGTAAGTAGGTACTTTTGCAGATATAATTTCAAGGCAAAGTGACATAAGTCGAAAATGTATGATTTTCAGGAGAGACGCTTAAAGTTTTACGTCATACAAAAAAAATATTTTCTTGTTAATTAAAAACAATATACAAGGTTCGTTTACATACGAGTGAAGTACTTTTCTCCCTTTTTCAGATAGTACATACATTTTTATAAAAAAGGCAATATTTAAAAAAAAACCTTCGGACTTGCGACGCTCTGCGAAAAATCTGATAGATTCTTAAATATTTATTTTCTTATTATGTTGCAAAAGTTTCGTTTTGGCCTGAAATCAAATAAAATATGTCGAAATGGCACAAGAATCTTACCTGTTCGTGTTTGTGTATCTTGACATTTTTCGTAATACGCCGTTTTGCCGAAACAAACTCAACCACTCGCAAACGCACAACTAAAAAAAAAATGGTATTGAGGTAGAAAAAATTGCAGGATTAGTGGAAAATCGAAACGACACTTTTCACAACGTGGAAAGTAGAAGAAGTAGAATTAAACCGATTAGACAGAAAAAATATATTTTTTTTGTGATCATTTCCGTATACTTAGCTCGAAAATGACATATTTCGACTTATGTCACTTTGCCGTGAAACCGACGAACCTTGGTATATGTACTGGAGACCGCCGCAATTAACCTCTTATTGAGGTGAAGATTACATGGTAATTACACATTTCTTATCGACGACGAAATATTTGCATTCAAGATCGTACAGCAATCGTGCTCGTAATCTATAATTGCACTTTTTGCTTCAATGGGACGTTTTGTAAAAAATCTACATACTGACATTGACTCACTTCTTCTGTTTTTAATTGCATATTCCGATCAAATAATGTCTCCATTGACAAATTCTTAAAGTTAAACTGTGTGTACCTGAACGCATAGTCAATTAAAAAAAAAAAAGCCGATCGTATAATAATTTATGATAATAATTTCATATTTCTCCCACGGTTGTGGCAGAACTAGCTCAGGCTATTTTAGAGTAAAAAAGTTACAACTATAAACCCAAACAAAAAGCAAAGCAAAAGACACTACTGGACTAGAACAACTCTTTCGGGTTGGGTTTTTATTTATGTCTACACTAGACTGCTGATATGAGCATAGCAAGCGCTACATCGAAGACGTGGGAATTAAATTTGCACACGATGATTCACTTTGTTCGTATACTGGCGGATCCGGTTGAACGATTTTATCGGCATGTTTAAGGTTAAAGAAATACATAATATTCCAAAGCTGCTGAAACTCATGCCATTGGGTGTTAAAATAAATACCCCACAATCGATGCAAGTGAGTAATGAATCTGTTTTCCGAAACTAAGCAAATTACATTTCTTCGGACGTCAATTCAATTGCCAGTGGAGATTTATGTAGGAGTCAACCTTCCTGGCAGATTTTGAAAAGTCAAACAGTCTTCAATGTCTTAAATCACTTTTAATGGCGCTAAAAATGGAGGTGCGGCTGTAGCCGAACCTCAATGCCACTTTATGTTATTCCAGCCAAATACTGTAGGGTACTGTTTTTTTAAATTCCAACAGGAAGAACATATTAAGTCTGGAGGCTGCAAGTTATCTGCAGAGTTGCTCCGTGCTAAGAATGTGTGTCGAGTAAAATTAAATGGATACTAAAACACTCCAGATATTGAACTGCTACTAGTAGATGACACCTAAGATCTCAAAGCAACGTAAAGTTTTGCAATGAAAAAAGATTATTTCGTTGCTATGTTACACTTTCTTTGTGAGAAAAGTTAACAACTATATATTCCTATATTTGCTCCACTGTTCTGAAAGATATGGCAAATAAATTTTCGTCAAGAATTTCATTTGTTCAATAATATTTTTTTATTATAAAAACGTAGGGGGCAGTGATACCATTTTGAGTGATTTATCCCTGAGTTATTTTCTGCTAATTTTAATATATCCGTGGGATAAAGGACCATTTTAGCTTATAAAGGGATTAATATGATATTCTTTCATAGTTACAAGTTTCATATAATAACGATCTCCAAACACTAGTGAAATGAAATGGTACTCCTTTCAGAGCAAAACAAAATCATCTGGAATTATTTCCTTTTCGTTGTCGTTCTTATTTTTCAAACTTATTTTTTGTTGCTTTTGTCGACAGGTAAATTTTATGAAACTACCTACATATATTTTATTCATGTTGAAAAGTCAGCGGTGTGTAAAAGAGACTGAAAGTGTATTACGAAAGGGCAATTGTTTGCAAAGCAATCACAAATTTTCAAACGAGTTTGTTATCAAACAATCTTGAAATGTTAAAAAATAAGCTGCCAGCAGCTGAAAAATGTAATTTGAATACATTTTTAATGTCTACATTAATAATGTTGGTGTGTACGCACTCACTCCTATTGGGAATTTTCGTTCTAATTTTTCGTACTGCTCTAGTTTCATTTTAAAAGCAGAAAAAATGCAAAAAAAAAAATGTTGTGTCATACGGGCTTTAGGGTATATCAACAACTGTCAGGCTGTCGCCTGGAGCTTATGTTTAAGTATATTACTCTGCAGTATGTAGCAAGCAGTATAATATTTTCGCATATTAATTGCAAGCAAAAAAAGTCTAAATAAACTACAAAATGCAGTTTTCTGTTGAAATTAAAAAAGAAAATAGGAAAAAAGGTTCCTTAGAAAAGTTTCTTTTTACACAACATCTTAGAATAAGGAACTTCACACAAAGAAAAAAAATTCATAATGGAAACCTAAGCCTTTTTTGATTTTGAATCGGAATCAAGAAGAAACCTAGTGGCATACGCGCTCTCTGTTTGTTTCAGTATAAATAACTCATTAATTGCAAATTTCTTCCACCATTTTCTTTTTAAATTTAAGTTTGAAAAAAGCGGAAAGGTTTTCAATTAAAGTAGGTACTTAATTTATACGTTTACGAGCTGCATAAATTTATTACATTAAGTGAATACCCTTTGCATTGAAATTTAACAAAAAAAGCCAGTGGAAAATCTTGTCCTGAAATATGTTTTTGTTTATGACAAATCGTGGTTTTAAAAAAATTCATTTCTATTTCGTGTATGTGTTGTTTTAAAATGCTATATTTGCCAATGAAAATTATTTGTTCTTGTGTCTTTGGACTATTTTTGCTTACAAAAGAAGTTTGTAAAAAGAGCTCATGCCATTAGAAAAAGTTAACTTTTTTGTACCCTATTTTCGTAAAGGCCCTTTTCACACTTTCGAGGCTAATGCAAGTTTTTTAAATGTTTGATGCATACCTTTTGTTCTCAGGGCTTCTAGAAATTAAGAAATAATGAGTACCTAAAAGTTGGGGGTATTTAAGATTTTTCTAGGAATTTTTTTGACTGTATGGAAACGCTGGGTGTATTTACTATTGAATGGCAACTCTCCAATGAAAGGGAGAATATTGATTTTATATCTATATAAATAATAATAAAAAAAGTTAATTAAAAAAAAAAAAAGTAATTTAAAAAACCAAAAAACCCGACTGACTGTAAAAAAGTAAAATTAAAAATATATGAACAAGACGCGTTTAAGTACCTGTACCTAACTAATTGACAATCGGAGACTACGACTGACAAATGACAAATAGGTAGTTGTCGGGTTTTTTAGGGTTTTTAAATTAACTTTTTCGCCCATGACACTCCGGGGAAGAATACAAATATTTATTATGATACCTCACTCTTCAAAATCGGGACAGGGCGTCCCGTAAGAACGTACATAGGATGCGCGCGAAACACATAACTCTCCCTGTGTCCAGTCGGTTAAAAAGGTTCATCTGCAGTTTACTTGATATTTATGGGGTTTTTTTTTTTTAATTCTTGGGACACAATTTGCGGCGTTAATGGGGATCATTTTTGCGTTTTATTATTTTGGACCGTCTTTCTTTTCATTTTTCAAGTAATTTTTTGATGCGTTTTCGTGGCATGATTTTGGGCGTTTTTTTAATTTTTTGCAGTTTTTGGTTTATTTTTAAGGGGTTTTATGGTTCCTTTTTTTGGCCATCGGACATTGATAAACGAATCGTGTGATCCTTCGGAATAATTTTCGGGACATTTTTGAGCAATTTTGACACCAAAATTGCATCTTTAACATGACAAATGGTGAATACAGCTTACACAATATTACACCTGGTAACGGACTTAGGCTGACTCATAAACTACGAGTAATTATTTAATAGACCGTCAGCTCAGAGAACTTAAGAGAATTTGCCGTGATGTAACTTAAATTATTTACAATTATGAGCACATCATATTTATTCCCTTTAAGGCAAAACGTGAGGACAACTATATTGCCTTACAGATCACCTCAAAAGCTGTAATACATTTGCCAATTATTGGCCCCGAAAGCTGATCCTCAACGGGTGACTGCGGCACTGGGGCGCAAGATCAATTTTCCTTTTCCACCGGGCACTCGAGGCCTTTGGGCTTCCGTGATCTATCGATTTTAATTACGATTTGGAAAATGAGTCCATAATCGGAGAGTAGAAAAACCACTGCGCCGACTACGACTCTACAAACTGGTGGTGGCAACTAAAGTACACTCGTACTTTCACTTAGGTATAGCTGCAATCGCTATTTACAGAATGCGAGCAAGTCTTTATAATTCATCTCGAATCGGGGCAAATGAAGTGGTTACTTCACTACCAGGTAAACATCAACGTCATTGAGGATTACGACTGCAACTTCGCATTTCCGCGAGTGGAAATGTTATGACAGTGTGACGGCAAATTTGATGAAACAGTTGTATGCCTTTAATTAGCGTGCCATAGATCAAGCTAATTGCAGCTGTGTGCCCACGTAATAAGTGTGCGCAGGAGACACTTTGGGATTACCTCTATCTATGTTGATTGTGCGACAACGTTCTATGGTTATTAATGAGCAGTCACTTTAAGTTACATGTGCAATATCTTATGCCGTTGGTGCGTATAGTTGAAACTACCAATTCACTGAAATTGCAAATTTGATATCCATATTACGCGGTTAATCATCCAGGCATCGCACCTCAATTATCAGTAGCAATTTATGTGAGTTTAGTAGGGGAAGATGGGGCAAATCGAGCGAGGGCCATTATTTGTTTTTTTCCACTGCGCCACTTCCCTCGAAAGTATAACTGTCATGAAAGAGCTTCTCATAAAAATCTCACACAAAACGAATGTCTCGGCTTAGGGTCCCTACGGACCTGTTGAGCAAACTATTTACTTCATTTTTTTTATTTTTTAGCATTGTTGAAGCTTGGGTATTATATCACCCAGTTGCTATCACTGAGACCTATTATATTTGGGGCAAGTTATGAATCCTCAAATCTAGATATTGTTCCATTGCTGCATGGCTATCGCCCGAAGTTGAAAAACACGACGATGTGCCTTTGGCGTATGACGAAAATGTCTATCAACGTTTGCGTAATGGAGAAATTAATAATCTTCTAAGAGAACGCATTACACACCTCTTTTGTTCGCCAAGAAGGTTGGACAGAACGATATTAAAGACACTGACTACTTCGAATACATTAAATAGACCAATTGGCTGACAATGTGCTTCAAGCTTTTACCACCAAACCCACCTATAGGCTGGCGGATTGGATTCCGACCGTGCGAACCTGAGATGACAGATTTTAAAATTGATTGGTTCACACAGAAAAAATAATTTGTAGTGGCAGAAATATCAAAATATTTGATTAAAGAATGAAATTGTTAGCAGTGATGTAATAAAATACTTATGGAGAGTATATTATTCTTACGCTGAATACCTGATTCTTGAAAACTTAAGAACGAGTTCTTGTTAAAAAAAATAATATTTGAACCAAGAACTTTTAACTTACAATTTTTATTAAGATTCTCAAACTTCTTCGCTTAACAATCTTTTTTTTCTGAGTGTTTTCTTTGCTGTCCATAGAGTAACCAAACTAGAGAGCCAACTTCCCGTGCACCTTCCCAATTTTCCCCGCAAATTTTGAATGACAGCCCTCTCTCGCGCGCTCTTTTTTTCCTGTCAGTGAATACGTGTATTATTAGTCGCCGGGTGGCACTATTTATCAATTACAAACAATTTGTAAATGGATTTATAACAATAAATGTACAAAAAGTAAATGTTGAATATGGTTTTTTAGATAACATAAATTGTTCTCTATTCATATTCGGCACCAAAAACAATTCATCCATTCACATTTCAGTTGTTTTTTAGTTTTATTTGTATGAATTCTATTTTTGGCAGCAAAATTCATGCAGCTGCATAAATGAAATCCGTAACGACAATCGATTGAGACCACCAAATCCGGCCGATTTCCCGTTACTTAGCCTACAAGTTATATATTTACGGAGTGGTCACATTTGGTGCGCTAGTATTGTTACATAGAAAATCGTATTGACAAATGTCACGAAACTTCAAAAATTCCGGCTCACCAACACACTCCCAGCAGATATGAGACACTTCCGCTGTGGGCAAAGTTGCTGGCAGAGTTCATAGAATTTTATCCGTTTAATTTGAAATTGTTCGTTAAGTGTGGTTAATATTTTTTTTTAGGAATAAGTGCACATTTGCTTAAAATGTTCATGAAAAATTAACAATGTAGATTGGTTGAGGGAAAATGAAAACATTTTGAGCAAATTTTCTTCATTATTTAAGAAAAATTTACACACGAAATCGAAGTTAATGATATCCAAAAGCGGAACATACACAACCATGTTTGTCCTAATATGTTTCTAGTATATAGAACATCAACTTTAGATAGTTTTACTAACCAAACAAATCAAATTATTCGCCTTTTAACAATTTATAATAACTAACCAATGGCGTTCAGTAATGAAAAAATGTGGTATTCCCGAACTCTTTCACATTTCCCCACGGTTGCCAAGGTTGGCAGCATTTATTTTTGCATTTTTTGTATGTTTTTGCATGTCACACGGATTCTTTTTTGATATAACACCGATAGGAAAACAAAATGGCGAATTTGAAAAAAAAAAAACTGAGGAGGCCAGCGGCAAGAGGATTGTGAGTTGGGGGTCTTAGTATGGTTTTTCTATGATGTGAACGCCGTGTAACTAATGGGCACAAAATATGCTGAACACAGTCGCCCCCACTTGAAATCCCACCAGAAAATGGCTGCCCGATGGCATGAAGTGCCATACATTATATTGTATAAGTATTCGTGCGGCAGCAATGGCGCTCCTTTGATTTGTACAGGCACGAATACTCATGCAATATAATGTATGGCAGATAGCTTGTAGGCAAATATACCGTTTCTGCTCTCAGTTGGCTCTCTAGTTTGGTTACTCTATGTTGCTGTCCTTCTGGATCAGAGTTATTAACTCCTATCAGTTTGAATTCCGTATTCATGCAGACCGCAACGAATCGCAATGCTTGCCGCAAAGAATGCGGTCTAACATTATTAGCATTTTGTATTCAGATTAAAGGACCGTATAGAGTTGAAAACCAAAAACTTGTAAACCTGCTCTATTTTGCTCCTGTAGACCGCTTCATCAAAAACGTGTAAACAAAGAGCGGTATTTAATAAATAAGTTTTGATAAATATGTATTAAAAACTGTGTTCGGTATTTTATTAAGAATGCTTACGTCATGTCATGTCAAAAAAAAATATTAAAAAAAAATAGTTGGACGGGTTCTTAAAAAAGTATGCGGAGAGGGTTACAAGTAAATATATTGAATATAATATAAGTACTACGCATTATTGCTAAAGCAAACACAACTTACCATTAAAATTGTTATTTAAATCAAAAATGGAGTTTTCGAGCTACGACAAGTTCTGTGAGGTACGATGACGCACTTCGGGAACATCAATTTCACTGTAAGTAACCGTTTCGAAATCGTTTTGTATATTTATAATTATATACTATAAAAAAAATGTTGCTGTTTATTATGTTAATAAACCTATTTTTTTTTTGTAGGAAATCCAAATTTTAAAAATATGTAACTTATAGTCTTCATTTTATGCGAAAACTGAGTGTACATACATACATTTTTGTTCAAATCTAACTTAAATAGCTATTAGGTAATTCAGTTAAATCAATATTTCAGCTATTCTTAAAAAAATCAAACTTATTTCAACGTGTTATTTGAGAAGTTACATCTGTTAATAAATATACAAAAATTACCCCAAATACAATGTACGAAAACACAAATTATAGTACTTTCTTCCGATTTTATATCAATAAAATAATTGGATGTAGGTATAGGAAGAAGGCTACTCGGGAACGGACTGTACCACTTGAGCTATCTTTAATGTTTTTTATTGTATTTATCTCAGCACTAGAAAACTATATACGGCGAAAAAATTGGAAAACTTTAAAGGGAAAAATTGTTGATCGTAATATGCAGTGAGATCGTATTAGTCAAAATTTCTGCTTGATTTTTATGATTTCGGATTTTTTTTTACGGAAACCATTTGTGTTAATTAGCAATTGGATTTTTCGGTAATTTGTGAAAAATTGATTATTTGTTTATGCGTGGTTGATTATTCAATCTGGCATTTTGAATCGCGGCTCACAATTGCAAAATTTGTATGGAAATATATATAAATATTTATTACTAAAATTTAAAGTCGAAACTAAAATTTTTATTTCATTTATGTCTTATAGCTAAGACTTACACCAGCGGTTTCGAAAATATCCTTTGATTTATTGTTCGTGTAAATACATTTTACATAAAGTCTGTCCCGCATAATTCAGAGTGTGCGAATACTTGGAAGTCATGACTCGAACATAACTAGCACGAATGTCTTCTTTGAAGATAAAAAAACAAAGTCGAATAATAGGTTCAATTACTGTCCCCGACAATATTTTCACGAGGTACATTATTACGATTTCTTTATACACAGTTCATTATTCAATCTGACATTTTGCAGCGCAATCGCATCGTCATTTGAGAAAACTTTACGCTATGGCTACAACGGTATAAGCATGTCGTGTTGTTTAGATCTCCATTAAAGAATTAAAGAACATCCTTTGAATAAAATTGAATACGGATCTTTGCATTACAGCAAAGGTAAAGCAAAAATGCAGTCCATACACAAATGTAGGATGATATATCCAGTGTTGCCGGAGAGAAATATTATAAAGTAGTACTTCAGCCAAAAAAGGTGAGTATTTTGAAAAAAATAGTAGTAGTTTTTTCGTTATCAAAGTTCACAAAACCACCAAACCACAATCTCAAATAACAATAAAATAAATACCGAACTGACAGAATAAAATTACATGAAGCCAACGAAAATCAAAAACAAACTAGAAAGAGGGAAATTCCCTTTATGACGACAGTTTGGAAGATAAAATTTCTACCAAATTTGCATTAAATTTGAAGTGAATTAAATTTATTAAGGTTGGGAAATTACACTGCAAGTGTTAAATATTTTAGGTTTTTAAAAAATAAAGGAGTACGAATATGAATGGAGGAGTACTGAGCTATTGAAAGTAGTACAATACTCCTATGGGAGTACTTTCGGCAACAATGGATATATCTCAAAAAAAAACTCACCCTCAGTAAAACTGTGCGAACTTTTTATATCAGTAATTTTTTTATTATTTTTAACCTTTACACTAAATATTTTGTAGGTCACTATGGGCAATTTTATATGGAAAATTTCGACATTGTGAGTTCGTAATATATATATAGAGGAACCACCTCGAAGAAACGATAGTTGTTGTTCGACACCTCGCTAGGAAGCGCCTATATTTGCCATAAGAGTCTGCAATTATCCTTAAAAGTAGGCAATTGCAACCGGACTTCTGTGACATTAGAACTCTAAGACTTCACCCATAAAGGGCGAAAGATATAATTTCACAAGTCCATCCTGCCATCCAGGCTGTAGACCTCAGGAGCGGCAGAGAATCGTTATATCAAAATTACTTAACATCTCGAGTTAGACATTTTGTACAGAAATAATATCGCTCTCATACTTGTAGGTAGGTGTAGAAGGAAGAGAAATCCTATTGCACAGTGACATACTTCCAAGAAACAAGTTGTAAAGTGCTACAAAAACTAAAAAAAAAAAAAATGCCTTTTAAATTAGTTCCGGTAGATAACGTAAAATCTACCCAAAGCAGTTGGCGAATAATTTCCGTAGGCCGTAACCAGCGGATTATTGGGAAAAAAAAGGCCAACATCATTTATCTAAATCAAGTTGTTAATATGAATATCTGCCTTAAAATGTCAATCGGAGTGGCATTCACGAAACATTGGTTCCAACTTGTCAACGTAGTGCCTACTTAAATACACCACGTCCTCCACCCCGTAATCAAGCCCATAAATCTCGTGCTACTATACGTATATACCTATATATACTACGTATTTATAACTGTTGTGAGCGAACGCAATCCAGCGATCAAATTATTTTGCAAAACTGTTCAAAATAGACCATCAAAAGACTAAAGTGCTAATCTATACATTGCGAAACGTCGGCGTCGGCTTTCCATACACCTTATTACTATAGGGTGCGTTCAGTTTGATTTGCAACCTGCTGCGTTTTGATTCAACATCACACATGCGAGAATTGAAACGCACATAAGTTGTTAGACAACAAGGTCGGGTCTCTCTTTAGAATGTAGACTATATTTAAACAAATCTAAATAAAGCTGTCTCGCATTAGTTTTCACAATGCTTGCATACCCGGCCACGCCCTATTTTAGGAGCGTTTTATTCTCTCCATTTAATAACTACGACTATGGGAGTCATAAAATAATATTGCCTATTGTGCTTTGTAAAGGTGACAAGGTTGGGCTTGGGTATCGCACAATCACGATATTCGGTCTATGGATGGTATAGCTTTTCGTTTGGTTTTTTTAGTTTTTGTTTCGACATCCACGCATGTTCTGACAGCACTAATTCTATAAATTGGCATTTTTAAAAGGCAATTAGTGCGTAACTTATTAATCAATGGTCTGAAGTCGACTACCAGTTAACTCGTTTCTAATAGAGAAAAAAAAAATGTACCAAACGTATTACACCGGTGAGGTTGGGTAAACTATGTAAAAGATTGCTGTTCGACGTTCACCAAGCGAGTCGTGACCCAACTTTCATATTGATCAAGCAAGACCGATATAATGTGCGCATTTTATAGTTTTGGTTAAGTAAGTTGGGCAGTCTTGTAGGGTCAACTGTCAACATAATATTGTTGCGGGCTCATTATACTTTGGTTAAAAAGAAATGCTGGTTATAATCAGTAGATTTATATTGTCAACTTTCGTCGACTTGAAAAAATTATATGAGGGGAATTTAAACACACTTTCTGACTGTAAGGGAGTTCTAGCTACGTTGAGGGGTTATAAAAGATCCTTCAAATGTCAGGTGCGATTAAAGGTAGGTACTAAATATTTTTTTATTTATCTCCAGATGCTCTTCAATTAAAAGTGAACACATGGATTTCAGTTTGGTTAACTGTGAGCAGATAAATCTTCTTTCACGTTTAAGTATATAAAGTGATAACTCCACATTCAGATCGAAGAAATTCTACTTAGGTTTCAATCAACGAGTATTCTCTCACAGGACTATATTTTTTTTAAGAATCGTGTTAATAATACACAAATTTGTAATATAAACAATTTTTTAATGGCATTTACTACAACAAAAGCAATGAATTCACTACGTTAAATATGCTGTTGTTAACAGACAGGGAGACAGATACCTTTCGTTAGTTTTTTTTTTTTTGATTTGCAAGATTTTTTAAGACTTGGACCTGGATATTATATGGCACAACAGCAGTTTCATTATTCCTAGAGTGGGTTAGATTAGGTCAAAATTGAATCAATTTTCTAACAGAGCTACTTATGGAACCATATTGAATTTTGGAAACATTTTAGTCTTATCCAGAGTATAGTCACATAGTTAGTGCAGATTTCTGTTCCTCCCATTCATCGGTGGGACTGCGACAGAAGAAGGTACTCCGAGCTGTCGGCCTGAAAACGTCTGTTAAAATTACACCATTTCAGGTTAACCTGTTACAACGCTAATGATTAGGGATCAGGCCCAAATTCTGCTTTCAAAATGCTGCTTTGCAAAATTCTGTCTTCTCACACAAAAATTCTGCTTAACGAAATTCTGCTTTACAAAATTGCGATTTTCAAATTTAAACCAATAAGATTCTGCTTATTCTGTTTTTTTCCAACTAACAAATGTAAACGACGAGAAAAAAAAACAGATATACAATACAAATAAACAATTTTAAATTTATAAAACATTAAAAATGATTTACTTTTAATTTTTAAATAAAAATAAAAAGAAACAAGAATAAATAGATTGAATATTGAAAACAAATTTGAATAAAAAAAACAATATCCACCTATCAAAAATAAAAATAATAATGCGAAATTTAATTAAAAAAAGATATGAAGCAGTTAGAAATTACAACTTTCGAAATTATTTTTAGTCAAAATTCCTTCGACAATAAGATCTTTGAATATACTCTAAGACCATTTTCCTATGAGGTTCGTTGTAATTACTGTTACGCTGCGATTGATGGTTTAGTGGACAGACGAAGACTTTTCCTCAGTCTTCCTAAAAAATATCGATAGCAGTGTCGCTTCTTTTGTTTACTTTCGTATTTCTATAATAAAAATTAAATAAAATCCTATTTTAAAAACACACCCACAACATTTTTTTATTTTCCTCCCAGGAAGAAATAAAAGGCTACAAATAAATTTTAGGAAAAGAGGAGTTAAAATTAGAAAAAAAAAATGTTCTCTCCATCTCTAGGCTTTACAAAATTCTGCAAAACTTTTTTTATTGCTTGCAGAATTTTGTAAAACAGAATTTTAAATAGCAGAATTCAGAAAAGCTGAATTTTGACCCATCCAGAATTTTGACCCGAACCCCAAATATTGCTGTTTCTGTTGGCATATACGGCTCATCTTTGTAGAACTATCCACACTGTTTAGTGTGTTTAAATAACTAAAAATCCATTTTGCAAAAATGCGAATAAATAAATTGACTTTGCCATCAAGTTAAGAAGGACCGTATAACAAAAACAATGCATTTAAGACGATCTTAGCAGATTCTGTTAAAACGTTTGCTGACATCTTTAATTCGAACGGTAAAGTTTAAAGCTTGAAAAAAATTATAACATTAGTCCTAAGAAGTCTTAGCTGTTGGATTTGAATAATCACGATTTATGTCGTGTAAGTTAGTTTCATCCCATTTTTTAGATTCATGTCGGAAACGATATAAAAATGGGTATAAATTTCCTATAATCTATTATCTTTGACATTTTTGTTTATTTCTGAAAAAATAATTCAATCAATATTTCGTAATCTTTCGCAGTTTAAGATGTACGCCAATTACGTTTTTTTCTAGTATTGTATTTTTTTTTCTAGCTAGTATTAGCCTAATAAATGGGGACATTTTTCCCCCACAAAACTAAATTTGTGGTTCTAAGTTTCATACAAAGAAAAAACTCGATGATTTATTTGTATTTTTCATATTATCATTTCTTTTGTTTTCCCTTGTGGCGGTTTATTTTTAGTAGCAAGTGTATCGAAAAGGAATTTTTAGCGGCTGTAGTTCACAGTGATTATAGTTTCCATATAAATTTCTCAGTTGTGAGCTTCCGTAAATTTAAAGTCAAGACTTAAAATTACTAGTAGTAAGCCGGCGCTTTGAATTTTCGGGCATTGTAAAGGGTGTTTTTTTTAGAGGTATAGAACTTCGAATTGAAATAAAACACAAAAAAATCGTTTTAATGTCCATCAATTTGGCTTTTTTGGAAGGATAATTTTATGCCATTAATGTTTAAATATGATTTCGGGCATGTAGTCGCCGCAGCTGCTTCGAATAAAGTCAAGTCTAGAGGTCCAATTTTCAACCACTTTTTCGAGCATTTGGGGCTGTACGTCGGGAATAACGCCACGAATGTTGGCTTCCAAGTCCCCTAACGTTTCTGGTTTATTGGCGTAGGCGAGCGACTTCACATATCCCCAAAGAAAATAATCCAATGGTGTCAAATCACACGATCTTGGTGGCCAATTGACAGGTCCATTCCGCGAAATTATGCGCGCATCGAATGTTTCCTTCAATAAATCGATTGTGGCGTGCACTGTGTGGCATGTAGCGCCGTCTTGTTGGAACCACATCTCATCCACATTCATGCCATGTAATGGCGTCGCAAGGGTCTCATGTGGATTCTCTTCACTCCAAATGCGGCAATTTTGCTTGTTGACGTTCAACCAAAAATGAGCCTCATCACTGAACAAAATTTTGCGATGAAAATCAGCATCGATATCAATGTCATTTTCGGCCCATACACCAAAATCACGACGCATTGCATGGTCTCGCGGCTTTAATTCTTGCACAAGCTGGATCTTGTAAGGTCGTAAGCTAAGATCTTTGCGCAAAATCTTCCATAAAGTTGATGGACAAAGCTCCAATTGCTGTGCACGGTGGCGAATCGATCCGGGTCCTCTTCAACACTTTGCTCTACAACGGCAATTGTTTCTTCGGTGCGCACTGTTTGACGTCTCCGCGGATGCGTATTATCACATAGAGTAAACGTAGTACGAAAACGATCCATGGTTAACCGAATTAATTGCTCTGATGGACGATTATGTCGACCATAAAATGAACGGAGTTTGCGGTAAACTTCGCGAACTGAACCATTATTTTCGAAATAAATTTGCACGATTTGCAAGCGTTGTTCATTTGTCAACTTGTTCATGATGAAATGGCAAACCAAACTAAAAATAAATCACTTGACAGCTGACAAAATGGCCGGCAGTTAAAATAGTGTTGCCAACTTAAAGTTATATACCTCTAAAAAAAAAAAACACCCTGTACTACGTATACGAGGAAATTGACAGCAGACTAACTTCTTTTCTCTTTCTAGCTTGCTTTGGAACCAACCAAAAAAAAAAACAGTTGAATAAAATGGTTTGTGCATAATGTTTCCCATCCGCACATACCGACAAAAAGAACAAACCCGCAAAATTGGATTAGCACTGCAAAAAACATACCCAACATCTTCCGAAACCAAAAATTGTAATACAGATACCCAGGTAAGTATAGAGAAACAGGTAAATTAACACTCAATTAGTGCCTAACAAATTATCTATTCCTAAAGGAAAATCAATTAAAATAGTGTGGTTGTAAACTCTGCGAATTGCATCCATTTAAAGCCAAAAACCAAAATGGAAATGGAAATGACCAAACAGCAATCCCAGACCGCAGCAATGCGACTAGAAATGGTAACAGAAGCCTTACGACCGCGTCAATATACTCCGAAATGTGATGGTCAGTTATCGTTTCGATACCATACGCATGATTTAAGCCCATACATGTACTTGTACATTATATTCGGCTACGCATATCATATATAAGCAACAGCGCGTTGCATTTTGACAGCTCTGCTGCAAATACGCCTCCTTGCTGTAGAGCTGGACTCTGCGATTAATCTAACCACAAGAAGTACGGTTCAGTTCAGTCGATGCAGCTGAAAAGAACTCGGTTGGCAGTCTTTTTTTTTTTTTTAAATTTTGGGGACACCTCGCCAGGCTGTGCAAATAAGTTGTCCCCACAATTCGAGTTTATGAGCAACTCTGGTACGACGTGCGAGTGCGGGTACGAGTATGTGATTTTGTAATGAAAGTGAAAGGTGAGAGAAGGAATATCCACCCCAGAGGCATTGAGTTTTTTGTTGTTCCTTTCAGCTGCACGTACCTACCTTTACCTAGTAGCTGCGCTGGTTGACGATGCCGGCCAATCGACCGACATTCATTCGTATTCACGGCTTAATGGACACACCGAAGGAGATACCTGTAAAAAAGGAATTAAATGAAGTTAAATGTACTACTCGGACTTGCCATGAATACCTGAATTATTTGTATTGGGTTTAATTACACTGAACGTTAATTGAACGAGAAGTATGCCTGCTTGATTTTATTGATACCGGTCAGCTAGTCACATAAAGTAACCTACTAACATGCGTAGGCATAGGAGTGCGTACAAACGTTTTGGTATAATCCACGGATATGTAGAGTTTATGTAATTTTAAATAACGTGACTTTATGTGCAGCCTGCAGTGAGCAACCTATTTTTTCTCTAATTCGTGCGAAAGTGTATACACAAACTAACGAAAAGGAATTTTGTGTCGGGAGGCATTACGCCCGAATGTAGATACCGGAAGTAAAGGTACCTATTGAATATTATCAAGCTGGTTATGCTTGCAATGGCTTTTTAAGACTCCCTTCAAACGATAAGCCCTTCAATCCAGCACGGTCCATAGCTGGCTGCACCCAGTAAACCACATCAAGATGACTGAGGTTGAACGAAATGGGGCCTACTCCAACTTCTAAAATAATGGCCTATTTATTTTCGAGCGAAACAAACATTACCATATTTGATCTTGTTGCATTTTTATCATTTTGTTAGTGCTGGGAATCGGGATCACGACGTTAGCTTGCTTACTTCACTTCACTTAATGAGCCTTTCCATTGAGCGTGGCGGGCTGGTTGATGTTGGCGTGTACTTATGCGCTCTAGAGCCTTGTGCCTCTGGGCTAAAGGCGAAGACTCATCAGTGCTCTACTACGAAAACCGTTTTAGGGCCGAGCTACATGCATGGCAGCAATGCAATAACTTGTGCTGTATAGAAATGGAGCAGCTTCTGCAAAAAAGGACCATTTTGCTCCCAATAGTTAATTCAAGTCGGTGTATTCAATCTCGCAGTCCTGTCATGTAATTCCCCAACTATCTGTGATTCCATGTAATAGGTCTATGGACTCCTTTTTGGTACGTTTATTGCCTTTACTCATACAATATGGCGCAAATGTCATCACTCTATCGGAAGTTTTTTGCAAATGGTCGCAAATTTCAATTTCACTTTGATGAAGATGTCGCAGAGGACCCGGAGTATCGACCCACGTTACAGAGCATGGAGAACATGCCGTAAAAATATTTACATATATACAAATCTACAATTGTGACAAAAAAAAAATCTTGTTCCACAATTATTTTTTATTTAAGTAACAATAAATAATAAAAGAAAAAATAAAACCTTGTTTGAAAAATGTTGAAATAATTTTTTAAAAAGAACAAAATATATTATTGCGAATGCAGACAAATCTGAAGCGCAGCTTTCTGGAGATTTCTGGTTGTTAAAAGTCTGCACTTATGTTAAAAGTTTGCAAAATGCAAACAAATCTGCACTTATGGCAACGCTAAACACGATGGAGCAACGGCGCATATACTTACGGTGACCATCAGTTCATTATAACAATGAAAAGTTCTGTATTTGAAAACGATGTTCACTATAATTTTTTTTTTTATTTATTTTCACTATAAATTGTTTTGTATACGAGAAAATATAAATGTTCTGTATTTTAGAATGTGTCCATTATTTGTTCTGTATTTAATTGAAATTTTGAAAAACAATAACGTAAACATTACGAAGACCAAAATTCAAAGAACAAAATGATAAAGCTAAAGTGTCAAAACTTGCTGAAAGAGTAAATAAATGAATCTGGTACTCAAAAGTGTGCTCTATTTAAGTATTTTTAAACCTATTTAACAAATTAAAAATAAATTGAACAATTGAAATTTGTGTTTTGTTGATTATTTCGAATTCTAAAATATGGTTGATCACCGTACATAAACTGCACAAGCCACAACCAAAATAATGAGAGCTGCGTTTCCGGGTCGCCTAATCTCTCGTTTTGGCGATTTGCACTGGCCGCAAGATCGCCTTAATTAGCAGGTTGCAGACTTCTTTTTGTGGGTTTTGTTATTAAGTCGCGAGTCTACATGAACAAGCCTCAGCGAAGCCTGAAGCCCTTTTATTCCCTTCAAGAATGGAAGGATCTATCGCCGGAAGTCATCAGTTCTGGCGTTGGCCACTTTGCCGATATTATATTCGCGACTTAATGGAATCAAATTTAAGACATCAGATAAACATAAATCAAAAGCAGAACCAACATTTTTCATTCATAAAAAAAAATTACAGACCATCGAGTGAAAACGTTTGCGCCACTTTTTATAAAAGACAGCAAGAAGAATGAACATATTTCAGAGCTTTTGAACTTGAAGTTGAATGAATAATATGACTTTCTGAACGTTTTGATCGTCTTCACACACATCCAATGTTGTCCACAAATCACCTGCCCAACGATAGATAGACCGACCCTCTAAGTTAGGTCGATGAAAAATGTCCTACAGTGAAATGCAGAATATTATTCAAACGAGGATATGCATATGGATTATGGACAGTTGTAAAAAATAATTGTAATGTAATTCTGGTAAAAATAGGCAGTGCTTAAAAATGTTTAAACCAAAATAGAAACCACACCACTAAATACAATGTAGTGTATGATAAACTTTGAGATCTCAATAGTTATGCAACATACTTGCATAGGTATATGACAGTTGGTCTCTCAAAATGTTATAATTGCGTTTCAATACATGACACCATTGAACCGGGCGGCAAATCGCAAAGGTTTATTTAGGCAGACATGCTCTTACTTATCTCCCATAGCTCCAAAAATGGAAAATAATACGAACTTGGATTACATCAATGCGATTAGATCAAGCTAAAATAAATTCAATAAAATCAATTCTATCACAGTTAAAATGCACACTAACGAGATTTTTTGTTTTTTTGTTGTCTTGCCACAAAGTGCCACCTCAGATAATTCAGATAATGAAATAAAGTTGTATCTCCACAAAAGGAACACATCACGATATTTCCATTCTCGCATGAGTCAATGGTAGACCTTCAGTTTAATCGCAGGGATATGCGTGAATTTTCGCTTGGACACGAATATGAACATCAACAGCGCCACAAAGCGGCCAATATGTCAATTCGTAAATATTCGAGAGTTATATGTACGCATTTGCATGAAGGTCATTTGGGCTAAATATCTTGATAATTTATTAAATATCTTCACAGAGTAGCTCCCTACAATTCGGGGCAATGCTTTCATACGTATGGATCTGATAGTGCCCTTGAATGCCATTCGCCAGCATCGAGAGCGGGACGCAACGCAACGGACTCGAAGTTTGGAATTTCTTCCAACGGCGTTCTGAGTGTTATTATTTTTTTTCTGTTGTTTTGCCTTCGCAGTTTGGGAAACTGGGAAACTGAAACCAAGTTGAGTAAGCTGATTAATTGCAACAAGGCTAAGATGGTTGCATGTCGTTAATCTATCCCTGAGTTTATTATTGAGCAAGATATGTACGCCAATAGGCGTGACAGGAATGGAAGTAATATGATACATGTGAATTTGTAAAGTTGTCACCCTTGGATTACGGATTTTGAATAAATTTATTATATCACATAGATTATAATTGTGGTTGCCCAGTGTAAGCATTTCCAGAGTCAGAAATAACTTTATTATTTGGACAAACGATGTAATGATACTTATTTTTGTTAGATTCCAACTATTTTGTTTTCTGCCGCAAAGGTCAGGGTTTCTAGGGCTTCTACTTCCCTACTTCTTCGTTTTTTTCGGGACCTGAAAGATTTGGCTAATTTATTTTATTAGTTGGTATCCAAGCCTTATCTACCTGTAAGATAACCTACTAAGTGTCCCATTTAGCTCTTTTAATTTTATTGTGACACCAAATTTTGTATGATAGGCTAATCCTAATCGGGCTATAAATCTGAAGGTTTTTTTTCGTGGGCGAATGTAATTTTTTAACAGCCTAAACATCTAAAAATACTCTTCATTAATTCTTTAATTTGTCTCCATTCATTGATTTTCATTCACTGATTTCACTCATCAATTTTGGGACTGCTTATTGTTTTTCTTTATAGGAATGTGCTTATTTTCTTTTCATTTTAAAATAAAAATAAATTCTTATTAAAGTTATAAAAATACAATTTTATTTTGATGGGGCTACCTTACTGACTCCGATTTTGAAATTGGGCAATCGAACTAGTTCAAGACCTGGCAGTAGGGCCGCCGACAGGGGGTGGTTAAGGGGGATTCCCCCTGGCACTGCATTTACGAGGGGCCCGGTAATTCGGAACAAAATGCTTACACTGTATACCTTATTTATTTATTTTTTTTAAATATGGATTATGGAATGAAAATATAAAAGACAGAGAAGCGACTATTGCAGTTGAAATTCAAAATCTTCAGAGTTTGATCTCCGATTTGCACCTGTTTGAATTTTATAAGAAAATCCCACAAAAAAAACAGTTGCAACTGTATTAAAAGAGATTTTATCGCACCGAAGAAGATAATTAAAGAGTCAGTTCGAAGAAAATCCAGACAACAAACCATATAGAAATAGGACAAGAAATAGGATTTTTGTGATATTTTATTCGATTATTACTGGAATTTCTCGCCGGTTCGATTCAATGGAATTTTTCCTTTATTGTGGCAATTTTTAACAATAAAGGAGAGTCATATACAAATCAAAGACCTGAAAGAAGAGTTGATCCTTCTGAAACATATCTACGAAGCCAACTTTGAAGCAGACGTCTCACTATTGAATAGGTTTTTTTGGCAGAACCGGCAGACGATTGTCCCAAATGTTTGTGTTGCTCTGCGTTTATTTTACAGCATATACCTGTCACTGTAGCTAGTGTTGAATGTTCCTTTTAGTGTCCTTGCAAGAATACAAAATTTACATGCTCTTCACAAGATCGTATTTCAAGATTTGCCAATCTTAGCTTCGATACTAAGAGGAAAATCGATTTCCCTATAATTGTAGCTATTTTTGCTGCCCAGAAAATTAGAAGATTTCGTATATAAAAGAGAAAAAATAGTGGAGTACAAAACAACGTCAATAACAGTTATGCAATTATTTTATGAAAGAACATTTTTTATGCCTGAAAAAAGCTTATAAAATAAAGAAAAATTACAGTTTTGATTCTCATTCCATGCAGGTCACTCAAAACCGAACTCTGATTACAAATAAAAATCTATTAACATTTTATGGGTTAAAACTCGTTTGCCCTCCCTTAAAAATAAAAAATAAATCTAAGTACAATACAATTATTCAATGATATCCGTTGATCATCATTATGCTCGTATTAACGCATTTGATTTCATTCAATATAAAGGGTTTTCCAATGAGAGGTGTTATTTTGGATGTTTATTTCATAATAAAGAGGAAGGTATGCCGTTAATAATGAAAAACAACATCAGCCAAAGGGCCACCACGAGCACGCATACAGGACCATATCCTTTTCATGAAATTTTCAATAACCAAATCGCAAAGTGGCAGCCCTATGTCCTCGATAGCCTCACGAATTTTATCTTTGAGGTCTTGAATCGACGCTGGGCTGTTGGCGTAAACCTTATCTTTCACGTGGCCCCAAAGGAAGAAGTCGCAAGGTGTTAAATCACAAGATCTCGGTGCCCAGTTCGTCATTAATCATCGACTACAAAAAAATGCTTTAGTTTTGCGAACTGTGACTGCAAGATTTTCACCATTTTTGTAGTGAATTTTAATAATTTCAATGCGTTGTTGAAGCGTGTATCGTTTCATTTTTAATAATGGCGTAGTTTCTACTTGTCAAATGTCAAAGAATAAAAGCTTCAAAAGTGTCAGCTACCGAAATAGCAGGTCATTCACAATAACACCTCTTATTGGAAAACCCTTTACAGACATGGGTCCGGCATTTTTCCGTCCCGGGCCTGAGTTTCCTCTCGACTGCCAACCCTGATTTCGGATATTCGTCATACGATTGCGAGATGTGCCGAAGATAAGGAAGAAACTTTGAGATGAATAATTTGTTTTCTTCCCAGGGATTAAGCCTAAGACTCGCTTAGTAGCCCAGTCCAACTAACCACTGAGCCACTAAAACCACAAATAAACATGTCTATCCAGAAAAAAAAACACCTTGACATCTACTCTAGTTTTATTTCAATTGATTTCAATTGTAGTTATGGAAGAAATAAGTGGATATATATTTGTGACTTCAAACCTATCTACAGCTTACCGAACTGCTAACAATTCGGTAGGTACCTGAGGTTAGTTTAAAAAGTTTATGAATATGTAACTGCAGAAATAAAAGGCGACTGTTGTTCATAAAAGCTGCTCTATAATTATTTCTCTTCTTTCTTTGTTACAGCAATATGCACACTAGCAAATTATTTAGAAAAATTTGTACATTAAGCAATATTGAAAAGGTAGGTAGAAAAAGTTAGAAAGAACTAGCAACTTATAAAATAGCTGTTCCCCTACAAAAATAAAATAAAATATTTAATATTATATTATAAATTTAATTCAATATAAATTTACTTTTATTTTACTCCCGTATGATTATAACAAATCCGTTGGAATAATGCATTTTTTTAATTATATACTAGACGTCGTTCCAATGTCGACAAGGCCTCTATCACATAATACCCGAACGGCCGCGAAATCTCTAGCTGTTTTGATTAACGTTTCTTTTTACTAAAAATGTGCAATGGAACAATTTCTTTTCACTCTATAATTATAATTAATTTCGTATTTTATAGACGAAGTCCACCACTCCACTTTTGACTGATTACAGAAATTTATTTTATTGCAAGTCAATACACTGACAGATCAATCTTTCGCTCCCTTTTTCTCAATATTACCTGAAAAGCACACAACGTACAAGAGTTGACAAATTCAACAGAAGTGCACTCAATTTTCTTTCCAATTTATTGTGTAAGCCTAGCGCGTTTTATTTACTTGAATTATCACGACAATCTATCAAATGCAAGTCATTCACACGAAACACAGTTTTGCGTATTTCTCTACGCATATTTATGCTGTCGTTACTGTTACAAAAAAGAACTACCCACAAGAACGCCAATAATAATAAAATCCAATTTTAATTTTCCAGTCTTCTAACAAATTTTATTTAATTGCTTTGGATATATCATAAATACACGCAATGCGTCTTAAATTCCACGATAGATATAGCCGCGAGCTAAGACAAGTGAGCAACCTCCTCCAAACAGCACATTAGGCTAGGTATATCCTGTGGTACCATGTGAAATTATTTTACAGCCGCAGTTCTGCTCCACTTACGTGTGCGCTAATCTTGCTGCGACAACGGCCCGCCTTAAGCCCCAACAGCGACGCAGTGCCCAGTACACGATACCCAATGCACGCACTATACGATACGATACGATAGTAACTAATTTCAATATGGTAATAATTTTATTTCGGTCTATAGCTGAGCACCAACAACAGAACAGCGAAACAAAAAATCACAAACCGCACGGATTTTCAAACACCTTTTTTATAACTTTGGCCAAATTTTCGGCTGCAGATACGTACAAAGTGCCAATGGCTGGCAAGACTTTGTTATGGTAAGTAGAAGCGTTTAACGCATGCAGTACACCCGATGCAGTCAATGGATCACCTGGGCAAAAATCATTTTCGTTGTAGAGTATCTGCGAGCAATGCGACTCCATGTGCTCATTTTGTGCTTCAGATGTTTGGCATGATGAAGGTGGGGCTGCTGGGTGCACAGCAGCCACGGCAGATTTGATGCATTAAAGCTGCAATCTGAGAAAATAAAAACAAAACGACAAGTATTAAAATAAAAATGTATCTGTATACTTGCGGTGTACGATCTCTCAGTGGTTCTTCGTTGCATCGATAGTATGCAACTGCTGGTGCGGTGGTAGATCATTTCTTTCTTTTGGTCGTTTTATGATTTGCCAGAGCAGAGTTGTTGCACCGAAAACGGGGCAACATTTCATTTCGTACATTTACTCTATATCGATTTCGATTGACCGTATATAAACGACTATAGGGCTAGGCCGGCCATCAGTATCTCGTGGTGCTCTACTTTTGGTGGAGCTCGATTTAAAATTGATTTACCTGGTTAGTGCGTTCTGGTGCGTGCCGTCAGATATATAAAAGACGTCAACGGCAATAAAGTGTACGGACTTTAAAGGATTATTCACGGTTTCGCTCTGGAAATTGTTACATAATCTGTGTGGCTGAAAGTGGAATAAAAAAAAGTTAAAAAAAAAGAGGATTAAGGAGAGGATATAGGGCACAGTTGTTGTGTGCGTGTGTGAATAATAAAAGTGTGAAAATGAAGGTGAGTTCGCAGGACATCATGAAAAACGTCAAAACTGATTATTTTAAATCGAATAAGTGTGCAAAAATGTATGAAAAGGATTTCTTTTTTAAGGACGTTGTAACTGGTATTTTGAGTGAGTGAGCCACACAATTAATCTGATTCAATGGAATACCGACGACACTAATCGTATTATATGTACATAAGCGAAGATGGCTGAAGGATATTGCCTATTAGCATAAATCTATAAAATTATCCTTGCCAACATCTTCCAAAGGATACGCGTTGATTTCATTAAATTTGCCACATTAAATCGAAAAGTAGGCGTTGCTCTTGACGCATCTGGCTAACCTTAAAGTCTCCTGAGTTCATAAACATTAATTTCGTAGTTTGTCATCATTTATGTAAATACACGGTGGCAATGGTAGGAAATACAGACCTAAATTTAATTTTGTATAAATGTCCCTCACTCTAAAAATTGCGTTTCGTCAACGTATAATTTTTTTGGCTCATGACCACCATATTTGATCTGATGCACTTTTTGCTCGATTAACACCGAGACTACATAAGTTTCAGCGCCAAAACTTGAACCCCTCAATCTTATTGAATTATAGATATTTAAAATGTGTTTTCTATTACTATTTAGTTTTGTATGCCTAACGGTTGAAAATTGAATGGGAATAAAATATTTTGTCCGCATATTCATCTTATACAACTGTCGGTCAAACTCGGAACTGCTTCCCGGACCCTGTTTCCGGAGATCTTACTTACTCCTTACTTAGGTGGCCCTACAGTGCAGGGTGGAGCTAGGCCTCAACCAATACGCCTCTTTAGTCAGAGCGGTTTTTGGCTAACTGCCTCCAGTTGCTATCCAAGTTGGTTGCGTTTGTAGTAGGCAAGATAAAATTCGCTCCGCGTTACTAATGATCATTTTTAATGTCCAGGCTTGTTTTCGAACTCAAAATGGCGAAATTTTCCGTACAAATTTGAATATTGTGACCTAAAAAATATTTAGTGTGGAGGTTAGTTATGCCCGCTGGCAAAAGCTAGTTCAAGAACCTGAAAGTTTAAGAGAAGTTAATCTTATTCTGTCATTTTAAAAAATCCGTATATTTTCAGTCGAACCCGGGGGCAAATCACGTAATACAAAATCGTGTTTGAAATGTTGGTGATCACATTAAGTAGTTTTCAGGCCTATAGTTTTTGATTATCGTAAGTTTTGAATACATTTTCGAGAGATAAAGCTCTCAAACTCATAATTTTTGAATTTAATTGCTAGTTTCTGAGGTCTATCGTTTGAATCGTCTATTTATCGTTTCAAAAGTTACGTGATTAGTGCCTGGTTCATTGAAATCTAATGTGCCGTTTATTCCAGTCTCACTTACTGACGCATTCTAATTAGCGAGGTGGTGCGTTTAACGTAAATAAACTTCCGAATCGTCAACCGCTCCGTACATGGATTTAGCTGCGCGATATTAAGTATCACACGCATAGATTTGGATACGGAAATAGGGAATAAGATCACGAATACGATACAGGAATCGTATTTTCTAATCGCAGAGATGAGAGACCAGTGATGAGAAAAGATCAGATTTTAAGAGCTTGTAGCGCATCCGCGGTCTTATTCCTTATGTCTTTTCCAAATCACATGATAAGTTAGTGTTTGTACAAAAAGTTGGTAACACAAGACCGAATGTATAAATATAATTGGCTTGGGAAGACATTTCTGCTTTCGCTTGTCACGTAACGAACCTTGCATTTGAAAGTCAACTGATCCTGATCGAGTGCAAGCAATTGCGAAAATTGTGTAAATATGTACACGGGTATGGAAAGTCTTTTATAAATTAGGGTAGTAACTCGAAATAGCACACCAAAGGATTATATCTAAGGGTATGGCTCTCTAAAACAAAAGATCGTGTCGATGTCGGGAAATTGATTCTGGAGTACTTACACCAAAACCTCGCTTTGCGTCGTTCCGATTTGCGTCTTTTCGAAGTTGCGTCATTTAAAAATGAGCCTGGTTTCGAAGTTGGGACGATTTTATTTCAGTTTGCTTTTTTGTTATTACTTTTTGTTAATTTTTTTTTTTGTAAAAAGGGGATTGCCCAAGATTAAGGCTAACGAGTTTACACTTTACGTGAAGTCAATCATTTTGGAGAAATAAATATTAAGATAATTAAGGTTAAGAATCGGTTTTTCAATTTGAGTCGTTTCGATTTGCGTCGTGATTTTTCTGGTCCCAATTAACGACGCAAATCGGGGTTTTGGTGTAAGGATTATACGCAGGTTGTAAAGTTTCTTAGACTTTGTTCAGGAAGGATAACAAGAAACATTTTTTTAGAGAACGCTGAGTAACGCTGACTTTTAACCATAGACAAATCATACTAATACCCCGTACTAACAAAACATTTTAGCCTCGACTTTAAATTTACGGAAGCTTACAATTGCGAAATGTGTATGGAAATATTTTCCACTGTGAACTACTAGAATTGTGAGTCGAAACTAAAACTGTTTATTCGTAGGGCCCATTCACCTTATTTGGTAGTACAAATCAATTAAGAAAAAAATATAGTGCACAGCTGGGTCGAACGAAACTTTCTCGTTCATCAAAAGTTTGGTTGGTTGTTTTCTTATTTTATTAAGTAGGTAGGTAAAGATCTGAGAACCGATGCTGGTGACTAGGATATAGGAAAAGGAATATGTAGTGTTAAATAAAATTCACTTTTGGGTTATTCATCTGATAGGCAGTACATTAATATAAATAAAAATTTAACTTTTTGTAAGTTGAAGTTGTCAGAAGCAGGCAATTGTCCCAAGATATGGTTAAAGAGTTGAAAACGTCTACAGTACTATTTTATAAGCTTTTACACTTTACAAGGTTTTTGAGTTCAAGGCAAAGTGTAGTAGGAGTTTCCTGATGTGTTAGGGCATCTTTTTTTATTTTGACTGGAATATATTAGTAAAGCTGGTTTTCAATATCTATGATTGCAAGTAGGTTTCGTGTTGGGCCGATATCCTTACGTAGATATATATGTAAGTATTCGGAGATTTGTTTTTGAGTTTGCATTAGCAGTTATAAACCGAATATGCCGAGTGACGTGTGTGGGGGTGCAAATAAAGTGTGAGTTTCTGATTGTGTAAGGAAGGGCTTGCAAGTATTTTAAGGTGCATAATGAACAATGTTAAGAAAAATGTAATATTTGCTAAAATGAAGTTCTGCGTAGCTTTTTTGCATTTTTATCGGAAGTGGGGGAGATTACAACAAATAAAAAAACATGTGAAAATAGATTGGGAAATATAAATAACTAAAACAACCGATTTGTTCGAATATTTTGAGAAAAACTAAGTACGGGATCTTATTTCGAATACTGATTTTATCTTTAATATGTATTTTGGTCAAAATCGCTAGACCGGTTGGCAGACAAAACAGTACCAAATATTGCAATGTTTAATTTGAAAAATACGATTGCTTAACTATTTAGCTGAAAACCGAGTACAAGCAATTGTTCGGGATGTAAGCATTACCTGGTTTTTAAAGTTTTATCGAAATCAAAAATGGGGTTTTCGAGATATGAGCAGTTTTTAAAATTAGCGTTTTTGATGATTCGAATTGAAAATAAAGCATGCAATATTTTTGAAAACATCAATTTTACTCTTAGTTTGCATTTAGGTCAAAATCGTTATTGCCGTTTTCAGGTAAACTAAAGAAAAATTTTTTTTTCAAAAATCCATTTTACGATAATACAGAGAAAATCTGAGTTTGCCATTAAGTTAGAAATGACCATATTACCTTAGAAATACATTTTTGTTACAATCGTATGGACCGTTTTCGAGATATGTCCAAATTTTAAAAGTAGTTATTCGGTTATTTAGCGGAAAACTGAGTACGCAGTTATGTTACCTTCACCTACAATTCACATCAGTTTTGGTTTAAATCGTTAGAGCCGTTTTCGAATTCATCAAACTGGTATGAAAGTTTTGTATGAAGTACCATTAAGATTGAGGTTACCGTACAAAAAAACCACTGCTGCAGTTCACAAAATGTTAGGTGATTATATTTAGATAACTGTCCCGGTGGCAGAGCCTTGAACCACTGCCTCCAACACACGAACCACTGATGCATCGAAAACAGAACATTCAGTGGATATCAAATTTCTTCTGCCTTCAAACTCCCGCTAACTAAAAAATACCCACAGTCACGAACTTGAATTTCTCAAAATCTAACTAGATTTTGACAGCTGAACAGACTGGATTATCATAAGCAGCATAATATATGGTCAAAACAAGCTTCGGAACGCTTTGAGGTGTGATATCCGCTACGCAAGCATGTATGACCTTGACATCGTTTGATGTTCTTGAACAAGCCCCCCGACGCCCAACGGCTGAATTATGTTACATCATTGGGTATACAGAACTTTGCAAAAAGCACAAAAACAGTATGCTTTCAATGATTAATATTTTCTGTTTCCTTATTTGGCAATCGCTCAATGAAATAAAATCAAGAGACACGATAACGCTATAGTCAGAGACGAGCGTAACAGACTACTATTGAAAAGATCTCGCTAGAATGAAACTGGCTAACAGAAACGTAAAACCAACAAAATTACGTCTTATTGAATACGTATCGCTTTTATACAGTTGATTTAAGGTACAAATTAAATATAAAAGTTTAAACGCGCACAAAATAGTTATTGAAAAGTAAATTTCAGTGATTTTTGGAAAATGCCGAGACCAATGCGCGCAAATATTGGCCGACGAACTTCTAACAATAGCACGGGACTCTACACTGCACTTTCCGGATTAACAGATTCAAGGCCAAATTTACCATCGGATGGGTGCATTCTTGCCACTAAATGAAGACGCACACCAATATCTGCAGGTGCACTTCATTTCGTCGCAGTATGATAAAGTAGGCGCAGGGGCTTAGTGGTTAGTGTGTTGGACTACTAAGCAGGGGGTCCCAGGTTCGAATCCTGAAAAATCCCAAATTCCAACTTATGGTTTTTTCCGCTGCGCCACCTCTCGCGAACGTCTGACAAACATCCGAGAGCATATCTGTCATGAAGGAGCTTCTCAATTAGCCGTTTGGACCCGACATAAAATTGTAGATCCCTTCCATTCGTCCCAAAAATTAAAAACTCACACAAACGAATGGTTGTGAGAAGCTAGGCCTAGGGTCCCTACAGACCTGTTGCTCCAACTATTTATTTATTTATTTTTTTTATTTATTTTATGATAAAGTCGATAGGCGTTACAGACCGCAAGCAGGAGTGACAAAACCGTCATTCGACAATTGCAGCAATTATTTAATGCCAACAACGCTTTGATTGTGATGTTTAAAAAGGCGATTGAGAAAATGAACAGACGATCGCAGAATTGTCTTCAAACTTGGTAGAAAGAAGGAGAGGTAAATTGCGTTCGTTGTTCGTGTACTATCTTTCTTCCACTCGCTCAAGTAGTAGCATAGTAACCACTGAGCCACCGTGTTCACAAGTCGCAACCACTGATATTTAATGTTTTATGGTGAAGTGAACGAAAATTAACCGAATGGTGATTCTTATTTCTCGGACAAACTTCGAGCGACCGTCATGACATCACCTCACGATTTTTTCAAACATGAGTTCAAAACGGACATCGTTAAGCACAATGTTTTTGGACAATCGTATTTGTGCTTAGGTTGATTGAGAAAATCTGACCGGACCAACGCGACTCAATCATTAGTGCGGAAAAAACGATCGAAAAGCCGACCCGAAAATCTATCAAGTTGTAACGACGCATTGAACTCAGTTGAATTCCAAGGGAGTTACATTCGTTAAATAGAGAGGTTCAACTATCAAAAGGGATGCTAATAATTTTAATGAATTTTAGGCAGTCCGAAGTTCTGCTAGTTATACATAAAAATAAAAATTATACATTTAAAACGATATTGTCGATATCAACGATTTTATTGGGCTGATTTTTTTGTTGGCATCGATATTTTCATCTTTCAGGCGCAGTGGCTTGGTGGTTATTGTGTTGGACAGTTGGACTACTAAGTGATTTCCGAAAAAAACCCAAACTCCTTCTTAAGGTTTTTTCCACTGCGCCACCTCTCGCGGCGATCGTCTGACAAACATCCGAGAGTATAACTGCCATGAAAGAGCTTCTCAATTAGCGACTTGGGCTCGGCATTAAATGTTAGAACCCTTCCATTCGTCCCAAAAATAACAAAATCACACAAAACGAATTGTTGTGAGAAGCTAGGCCTAGACTTCACCTATTTTTATCACGATGCTAAAATATCGATGTATCGATAAATTTTGGATCACCGCGCATCACTAGTTCGTAGACACCAGGCGAATTCAACACCTCTTGTTGACACATTGTCCTTTCCATTATGCTACTGAATATTTCTACGAGAAATCTCGACTTACGAAAGCCGTACTGGTGTTCCGTACAGGGATGCCAGAATGAGGGATTTTTTTCCGTTTTTCGGGATTATTTAACAATAAAGGGAAAAGGGGAAAACTAACCCAGAAAACGAGAAATTAAGTCACCCCAAAAACTTTCACGTTTCAATACCAAAAACTTATTTTTACAACGTACAGAAACCCGACAAATCATGATAAATTCAATAAAAAAACACATGATGAACATAGATAGCCCTTATTCTTGACATGCGCTTCCAACTTAATTTTTACACTGGGTGGAAACCTCTCCCCCTGGTTATAATTTTTGTTTCCAGTTTCCAGTGTCATTTGTGGGTGGAAAAAAGTCGAAAGTAAAATCTTGTCTCTTGTTTGTGGGTCAAAATTTTGTTGATATTTTTCAAAATTAATTAATTAAATAAATAATTGTCATGCGAAATAGGTAATTACACATGGATTTTAATGTTGTTTGTATGTATTCGAATCATAAAAATTGTTTTACTTTTTCCTTTCTGAGAACAAAAAAAAGTGAATAAAAACGGGGAAAAACTGGTATCAAAAAAGGGGAAAAGAATAATTTTGGATGAAAAAAATAAGGAATCCACATGCCAAAAGTCTGGCAACGCTGGTTCCGTATGCCTTCTGCCGTTTCAAGGGTTGGCCCGGAGCCTGTTGTAAGTTGTAGCATCCGCTCGAGAGTTTTATCAATTTTTCTGGACGATATGAGGATGGTTCGTTTGAAATTTCGGCTCCTTTTTCAAACTTCTTAGGCTCAGGTAAAATGCACTCTCGAGCACGCCTCAAACGTTATTTCGCACAAATAAATCATGCTAATTACGAAATTGAAAAACTGTGTTTCTTTATTGAACCCAACTTCATAAATGAAATTTCGAGGTCACTTACTCTTCAGATCTCTGGGTATCTATTATAAGGTGGATGTGGCAGTAAGTCTGTGGACATTTAGTAAAAAAGATTTATGAAACAAAGCGATTGAAGAAAGTCGTCCTGCTTTGGTTGCGTTAATTTTCATTGAAACTGACCTTGTTATGGAGAAAGGACGAAATTGATTGATTTAAATTTCAGTTTAAATGGCCGATTGGACCAGTTCTGAAATTCTCTAAAAATTCTCAATCGGACTCTTATTACCAGGGAACGGATTTTGTTGACTTAAAAAATCAAAAAAAGGCAAAACTAAATTGTGGAAAAGGCATAAATGCCTTTTATTGAAAAGAAAAAAAAATGTTAAGCATTATAATAGCACTGTACCTTTATTCACAAACAGAAATCGGAAAATCACTGAAAAAGTTCTTATTCTGACCAGTCTGCGACGAAATATGAACAAAGATGACAGCGTTCGTACTTACGAGAAAATACATCACAGATGTCAAACGTTTTTTTTTTTTTTATCTTTTTTATCTAAAATTTTTGCTTCGACTCGAAAGTAAAGCCAAACAAAAAACAGGCATTTTGTCCAAAAAGTTTCGTGTCCATGGTAACACGTAAACTAGTCGCATCAGAGTAGGTACTCTATTGGCGAGATTAGTAATTGGTGCAAACTTCGGTGGTGTTTCGGCGACTGTAGATACTTTTTAAAATTGTATAGTTAAGAAGAAAGTGCCCATAAACTTAATGAATATGGCCAAAAAAGGCAGAAAAAACAATAGTATAAGTTAAAAAAGACAAAAAAAGGCAATATGGGTAAAAAAAAAAGGCAAAAAAAGGCAAGGTCAACAAAATCCGTTCCCTGCTTATTACACTTCTTCCCTACCCCTTGCCAACAGACTATAATTCCGTGGGGAATAGCTACGAGTGCAGCTGCAGTATTTAATTAGGCGGTAGTTGGTAGTTCCCATCAGTGCTGCCAGGCCGCTTTAACCACTCGGAGTCAAAAAACTAAACAAAAAGCGCTAAAACGCGCTAAATTTTGTATTTCATGGAAAAAACTAAACTAAGAGCTAAATTAAGCGCTAAATCTGAAATTCCTATAAGGAGAGTAAAACCACAACATATTCAGTTTATTTTTTTGTTTCTTATTTTCATAAGCAATCAAGTATTAATTTTGAATAACAATCTGCAACTGATTTTTGTCTAAAAAGGGCTTACTAAGATCTTTCTGCTGTCCAGAATTGCTATGTCTGTCAATGTCGGAAAGCTTTGCTGAAAAATCATTTCTGCAATAAATGCACATAACTCTAGTATTTTGTCCTGCAACCGGTTTCAGAAGATTTGTGTATTTAGCCCACTCCACTTTGTAATGTTGCCTATACACTTTCTTTTGCGATGTGACTTCCATAGCAGAAATCGTGAAATAATTATTAAGAAATTTTTAAAAGGAACCAAACAAAATACTATGTACAAAGTAGTAAAATTTAACTTTTTTTAATTATTAATATTTTCAAAAAGTAAAAATGTGTAACCCAACTCTCTTGCTTTTGACACTTCATTTGTTAAGATTGATTGAGTGTAAAAACCGCAAAACTACAGAAATAATAGAGGGGATTTGCAAATAAAAAGCGCTAGAAATTCCGCTAGGAGCTAAAACTCTTTAAAGCGTGCTAAATACACCAAAAAAGCGCCAGATCTAGCGCCGAAAGCGCTAGAATGACAGCCCTGGTTCCCATATCGAAACTAAAGCAATATCGGCTCTCCGTTGATTGTTCTGATGCTTGAAATTGTCTCTCCGGATGTAACTTCTTTTACAGGTCTAGGGGCGAGCTTGGGGCGTCATATCTTGTTGTAAAATCAGTCCCAATTTAGCTAGTCGGTTCCAATAAATAACCTCGCGGAAATGGTTATCGTTATGACACCCGCCTTACGCCCCTCTGTCTTTATTCGAAATAGACGCAACAAAAAACCTCAAGTGTGTCAAGTCGAATGCTGAATACAAACACGACACAAAGGTTTTGCACAAATTTTATTTTTTATTTTTGCAACAATTCACAGCAAGAGAAACATTCGCAATCGCTGTTTCCTTCTATTCTGAATCGAACACATCATGTGCTTTTCCAAGGGAGTAGTTTTGTCCTATTTTTGACCGAACATTTTAAAATGTATCATATATTTAGTGCAATTGTTTTTTTGTTTAGGTAATCCGCAGACAATTGCTCTTAAATCCGGCGCCAGAGATACTAGCATTTAGAAAAACACCCACTAAATTTAAACAGAAATAAAAACTTGATCTTTTCTTCCATAGAAATTCATCACACTTCTATGCGTCCTCAGCCTTACCCAAGCTGACCCCGCACAGTTACCGGATTGCATACATGGCCACGCGGGCTACTCATATCCCGCACCAGAAGTGAAGTTTTCAGTTGGCCCAGCCCAGAAGTCGGTCAGTATAACACCAGCGGTTTCAACCTACTCAGAAGGTGGAAGCCTAAAGTATGCAGCCGTTGGTGAGTCCGGAAGCAACTACGAGTCATCAGCCGAATATTCAGGATATTCGTCGGGGGGTGACATCAAAATTGAAGGCTATGTTCCGGGAGTAAAAACTGCATCGTATACCCCAGCTGTGACGTACGCCAAAGCTGCAGGCATCACGTATGCTGATCAATCACCCGCATCGAAGTATGCTGCTGTTGTCCCGTCCGGTATAACTGTCTCGAATTACGTTGCACCAGCTGTCAGTAAAACAATTTATTCAGCTCCGGCTGGCCCAGCATATGTCGCTCCCGCGCTTACGAAAATCGCAACAGGGTCTGCGTACTTGCCGCCATCAATCCCGAAAATCGCAACAGGACCAGCTTATGTAACATCAACGGTGACGAAATATGGCTCAAGGATCGCCACTGGCCCAGCGTATGTGGCCCCAGCGGTTGCAAAAGTTTCAGGCGCTTATCTTCCTCCAGCTCCGAGTGTCACATATTCGCAGCACGCGAATGTAGCATACGCAGCTCCGGCACTAACGAAATACTCATCTGCAGGTGACGTATCGACTTCTTACATTTCGAGTCCACAAGTTGCAAAAGTTGCGACGTATTCGTCTCCAGGATATTCATACTCTCAGTCGACTCCTGCGGTTTCGAAAGTTGCGACATACTCCTCACCAGCGGTTTCATATGGACCAGGTCTGGCAAAGGTGGCTACCTATACCTCTCCAGGATATTCATTTGGAAGCGTATCGCCTGGTGTCTCCAAAGTGGCCACTTATTCCTCACCTGGCTACTCATATTCGCATACCGGGCCGGCTATATCTAAGGAGGCTACCTTCTCCTCGCCAGGCTACTCATTCGGTCTTACCGGACCTGCGGTATCAAAGCTTTCCACATACTCATCACCGGCAATTGGCAAGATAGCATATTCTTCGGCTGCCGATGTGTCACATCAGTACCTCTCGGGAGGAGCACAGCTTGCTGTTTCGTCATATGCCCCAGCAATCACGTACTCAGCACCAAGTGTGGCTAAGGTCTCGTCATATGCTGCTCCTGCGGCTTACTCTTACGCCGCTCAGCCAATAATCACGAAGTATGCCCAAGCTGCTTCCCCACTGCACGCGTATTCGTATGCTCCAGCGGTGTCTTCTTCATACATATCGGGAGCTACTAAGCTTGGTTACGTCGCTTCAGGCCCAGCTTTGGCTAAAATTGGATATGGTTCTTCCGGTCTGTCTTACTCCTCAGGGGGAGCAGTATCCCAGCAATACGTATCAGCCCCCGCTAAGGTCACAGCGTACGCAGCACCCATCTCAACTTATTCCACTCCCGCGGTAGCAAACGTGGCAACATATGCAACGCAAGCAGTGAAATACTCGTCAGCTCCTGCTGTCTCCAGTCAGTTTATATCAGCACCAGCTAAGGTCGCATATTCCGCGCCATCTGTTGCGAAAGTGCTGTCGTACTCTGCCCCAGCAGTCTCCAGCCACTATGTTCCTGCACCAGCAAGCATTGCATACGCAGCTCCGTCTATCACTAAGGTGGCATCATATGCTGCTCCATCTGCAACATACTCATCGGCACCAGCAGTGTCGACACAGTATATATCGTCTCCGGCCAAGATTGCAACTTACGCCGCGCCATCTGTAGCATACGCTGCTCCTGCGATAGCGAAAATAGGTTACGCCGGTCCCGCAGTCTCAAAAGTAGCAACCTATTCATCGGCGCCTGCAGTTTCGACTCAATACGTTTCCGCGCCGGCAAAGGTTGCTTATGCTGCTCCAGCTGTTGCCAAAATCGCTGCCTATCCCACAGGAGGAGCATACGCTGGTCCATCTATAGCGACATACTCTGCGCCAGCAATCTCCAGTCACTACGTCCCCGCCACGGCCAGTTACGCCGCCCCAGCTGTAGCCACTCAATACGTTTCAACGGGTGCTGCTCCGGTAGTCTCCAAAATAGCTACCTATTCATCAGCACCAGCGGTCTCAACGCAGTACGTCTCTGCACCAGCTAAGGTTGCTTACTCCACACCAGTAGTTGGGAAGGCAGCATCATACTCATATGCTGCTCCAGCTGTAGCCACTCAATACGTTTCAGCGCCAGTTCCGACCATTTCCAAGGTAGCATCGTATGCCGCTCCGTCAGTGGCATACGCTGCACCGGTAGTCCCAAAAATAGCGACCTATTCATCAGCACCTGCGGTCTCAACGCAGTTCATTTCATCTCCTGCCAAAGTCGCATATGCCTCTCCAGCTTTAGCCAAGGTTGTATCATATGCTGCTCCAACTAAGCAATATGTTGAAGCAGGAGCTCACGTCGGTTACGCTGCTCCGGCATCTGTTGTGTCCACTCAGTACATCTCCGCACCAGCTAAAGTAGCTTATGGTGCCCCCAGCGTTGCTAAAATAGCAACCTACTCTGCTCCAGCAATTACTAAAGTAGCATCCTATGACGCTCCAGCTGTCTCGTACTCGTCAGCACCAGCGGTCTCATCGCAGTACATCTCTGCTCCATCGAAAGTGGCGTACGGTGTCCAAGCAGTAAGTAAAATCGCAACAGTTACTGGAACCCCACTTGTTTCTTCCACATATTCGGGAGCAGTTTTGGGAAAAGTTGCGTCTTATTCTTCGGCGCCTGCTGTCTCCACACAGTACATTTCTGCACCAGTAAAGGGAGCTTCGTACTCCTCCTCGGCCATTAGTGGATACCATACTGGTTCCTCTATCACGAAGGTGGGATCGTATGCTTCGCCTGCTGTAGCCACCTATACGACAGGACCCGCAGTGTCTAGGCTGTCGACATACTCATCACCAAGCATTGGAACCTATTCAGTTGGGCCTGCAGTATCCAAGGTCGCGACATATTCATCACCAGGCATTGCGACCTACTCAACGGGGCCTGCAGTTTCTAAGCTTTCGACATATTCCTCGCCGGGGATTGCTGCTTACTCCACAGGATCCTCACACTCTAAGCTAGCCACGTATTCGTCTCCAGGTATAGCGACCTATTCCACCGGACCTGCAGTCTCTAACCTTGCTGCTTACTCCACAGGATCCTCGCACTCTAAGCTAGCCACGTATTCGTCTCCAGGTATAGCGACCTATTCCAGCGGACCCGCAGTCTCTAACCTTGCTGCTTACTCCACAGGATCCTCACACTCTAAGCTAGCCACGTATTCATCTCCAGGTATAGCGACCTATTCCACCGGACCTGCAGTCTCTAACCTTGCTGCTTACTCCACAGGATCCTCGCACTCTAAGCTAGCCACGTATTCGTCTCCAGGTATAGCGACCTATTCCAGCGGACCCGCAGTCTCAAACCTTGCTGCTTACTCCACAGGATCTATTGTATCTAAGCTTTCACCAAGCATAGCAACCTACTCCACTGGACCTGTAGTGTCAAAGGTTTCCGCATATTCGGCACCAAGTATAGCAAGCTACTCGGCAGCACCTGTAGTTGCTAAGATTGCCACGCCAGTAGTAGCTACTTACTCTACCAGACCCGCGGTTGCACCATACCATGGCATAGGTATTGTAACGCAACAATCTGGAGCAACAATCTCAAGGGTTGGTGGATATTCGGCTTCGACTGGACACGGTATCGGAATAGGCCATGGGGGCATAAGTACATTAGTTGGTCCCGCCATTGCATACCAGTCTGGCTTGTCTTTAGGAAAGGTTGCAGGCTACGCCGCTCCTGGGTCAGTTTCATATCATGGCCGGCAAGTGATTGGCAAGGTGGCATCACCAGGACTTGCATATGCTACAGCACCAGCTTTTGGATCATCACACTCTGGCGCAGCGTTAATTGCTGGTCATCCATCTGGTGGTATTGGGATCTCAGGGGGCTCGATTGGAAGCTACGGTGCTATCTCGTTGGGCCATTCGTCGGTCTCTCCTTCCGTAACATATCATGGCGCATTAGCTCAAGCTGCCGGACGAGGTGGTATTGCGCTTAGTCAAGCCCTCGGTGCAGGTGCTTATGGAACTCCATTTAACAGATACGCTCCAGTAGCGCCCGCAATAGCGACGTATGCAGCAGCGCCAGCATCCCTTGTAAAAGCAGTTCCCACCACTGTTGTCAAGCCAGTTCATTCAAAGCATTTAGAATACTATGTAAGTATGAAATAAATAAGATATTTAAAAAAAAATATTATTGCAACAAATACCACAGTAAAATAGACCTCTCAGAAAGTACGCCCATCATGAATGGAGAGGAATAGACACATTTTCACGTCTTTGACCGTCAAAAGGTTCCTTTTACTTTTGCTATTCTAAACATTATGCCGTAGGGCTTAATTTGCTATTCCCACAACATACATCCACTCTTACACCAACATTTAGAAAAAAATATTCAAGTTAAATATCTACTGTCAAACTCCAAATTATATACCTGTTGCTCGGACCAACAGACCTTGAGCATTCATACTTTTAAAGACGACCTTTTTAAAGAACCTAAAAAAAATGATATTTAATAGCTTTTACATGATTTTCAGTCTTCGAATGACAAGCATAAACTAAATATTAAATAGACCGTCAGCTCCCGCGCACCTACCCGATAACCGCCGCAAAATGTTGAAAATAAAATTCTCTCTTAAATTTACTATCTGTGAATACATTTGAAGCACACAAAAAATTCTAAATTGCGGGTCCGGACTAGATGTAACCTGAACGCAAATACTGGATTGGCCAGTAACGTCAATTTTTTCTACGTCAGCCACATATTTGAACTGTCAACTTAGTCTTGAATTTCTTAACTAGATTCGTTGGCTACTCCTCAATAAACGTCAACTGTTAAAAGCTGTTCATGTGACCGATCTACGCCAATCTAAACTGAGACATATCAAGTCAGACAGCTGTCGGACCTACTAAACTAGATATTTCAACGTCCCCATTTAGTCAAAAGTAAACTGCGCAGCATAGAATCTGTCGACAAGCTGTCAAATTGTACTAAATAAATCGTGCAAATGTCACCATCTTGTATTTTATAAATTCATGACATTCAGCCACACGGCTTGAAATAAAGGGGCAGACCAAACATTCTGTACTCATTATTTCCTGTCTTTTCAACTAGCTGTTGGTCCGCGACGCTGCTCCCGAAGAATAGGTATTGCGCGATCCTAAAAATTAACATGTTGAGGGTCCAGGCTAAATTTTACGAACTCGAGTCTGTTGAGCATGCTCTGGACAGGGAGAACGATATGATTTATCAGTGAAACACGTGATAACACTAGCTGTCCCTGTCATACAAGTACGACATCAAAAATAAAAAAATTGTCGGCATTATTTCTTGTATTTTTTTGGTATGTTACAATATTTTTATTTTACTTTCTTTTTCTGTGCCAGCATTCGCATTCCTGATCAGCATTCATACCGTTAAAGCTCTCAAAATATCCAGTACTCAGATTTTGATACAAAACTTTCGGTGAATTTATTGTAATCTCAGGGCGCACCTGCTGAACATGCTCTGAACGAAAAAAAGAAACACAAATTGAAAGTTTTGATGTGCCTAAATTAATGTCGTTTTCGACTTGGCAAAAAGATACATTTTTTTTATGGAGATCGCTTTTCATGTTCGAAAAAACAATCTTTTTTTTTTATCTGACTCTCTTTAGAGCAATTTAGTTTTTTCTCAGATTTCACACATACTTTCACTAATACCAATGTGTATGACACACAGCTGGCGGTTACGAATTGTTTATCGTTGGAAGGATTGCTTTTTTAACTGAACTAAACTGAGTATGGTAATAATTCTTTATATTAAATTATTTCGAAATGCGTTGTTATAAAAGTCAATTGGAAATGGGTTTCCAATGCAAGTGAAAAAAAATATTTTTAGCACTGAATGCACACAAGATCCAATAAAATTCGGATTTTATGTTCTATTTGGCAGCAGAACTCTGAAATCTGAGATCAAAATCTGAAAAGCCAAATCGAAAACGACATAAGTTCTTTTTGACAGCTCGGTCTCTGCTCTGAACCAAAAAAAGAAAATCGCTTATAGGCAATTCTCAACCTTGTATCAAAATCCGCAACATTGACATGAGCTCTCTCCATTTTTTTGTTGCATCGAAAATGCAACATCCCTTAATAAGCTTCTGAATTCAGTAGTTCGAATTCGCAAAAAGAAATTGACGTCTCTTCCATTAGTATCTCGCAATAACTCACAAAACGTTATTAATTTTAATTTGAAAATTTGCACGTTGTCTGAGGATGAGAAATTATTAGATAGCTATTTTGCCGGGTTCGTATTGATGCATCTTACTTTTTTTTAGGGTTAAGTTTTAAAAGTATGTATGTGTTTCTTTTACCGTGTATAAGAGCTTCCCAAAAGGACGTGCAATTCTGCATGGTGATGGACACATATTATAAATAAATGTTATACGCAAAACGAATACAACAAAATTATTGAAAAATTATAAAATTATAATTATAATTGACAGTTTAACCTTGAAATTTGCTAAATGGGCGTATATTACCTGCTGGAAGCATTCCCGATGTGGCAGTAACGGAAAAGGGGCCTCTCATACAAAAAAAAAAACTAAAACATATGAAAAGTAGGAAAGGAAAAAAAATATCATCCAATTGAAACCAAATATCCTGCAGACCATATTCATGATAGATAGGCTAACGTACTTGTTGAGAACATGTTATCAATTGCCTTTTCCTTTAGAAGGTTAATGATAAGATATTTTAAAATATCCCTTATCCACGGAATGTATTTTTTTTAATTTTTATGTACATGCTTGCATTTTTTAAATCTCGAAGATAATTACACATTTAATAATTTCTAGCTTTATCGTAGAGTAAAAGATAATAGAAATACATTGTTTTTGGTTAAAAACTGTAAGTCTAGATTTTCAGCAATCATGACTAAATCTTCGTCCAGATTCCGATTAACAATAATAGTCTGGATGACATTGTTTTTGAAATTTTAATGACCATAATAAATCATATTCATATTCATGATCTGTCAAGATTTAGCTGTGGAACTTAAATTCTGTAGAGATTTTTCGTACAGCGGCTAACAAATTTAGCTTGAACAGCGTACTGCTTTACTTAACTGCTGTGCTTAATTTTATCTTTGGAGACATTTTTGTATGGGGGCTTAATTTAAGCGCGAGCAGCATACTAGGCTTAACAGATTAAAGTATTTTGGTTTTTTTTTTTCGAAGTCAACTTGCATGAAGTTATATTCAAGCTTCCAAAACTGAATGCATCCATTGAACGAATTTATTAAATAAAACTTATTAATCAATTTTATATATTTTTTTTTAATTCTAAAACTGATAACTAAGAGCTAAAAGTTTTTTCACCGATTGTCAAAATTTTAAGCTACGACATATTTTGCTGTTGCAAAAGAATTTTCAGGAATTTTGTCATCCAATAAATAAAGTAGAAAATTTGTAGGGTGGATTTTTCTACTTATTTTTTTTTTAAATCAGAATGCTAACTGTTTATTTAACACGTTTTAAAGTTTGTATATTACTCAACAAAATAATTGTATTTCTTTATCCACAGAATGATCATCCACGATACGCTTTCGAATACGGTGTAAATGACCCCAGTACCGGCGATATTAAACATCAAAAGGAAGAACGCGACGGCGACGTTGTGAAAGGTGAATACTCGCTGGTGGAGCCAGATGGCAATGTTCGCACCGTCAAATACTACGCCGATTGGGAAACTGGATTCCATGCTGAAGTGACAAATAGCAGAGATGCAAAAGTTGTTGCGAAACGTGCCGCGAAAAGATCTTAAATTTGCGAAGCCCTCATTTCAGATGCATTCACCTTCATGGAGCATTTCTTGTGTTCTATTACGTTTAAACAATGGACACGTAATAAAATCCAATCAAAAGGTCTATAGAATAGTTTTCGCATCTCATATTTGCTTTTGTCACCAACTTTTATTACATCATCCCGTATGCTCATTAAAATATTTGTAATAAAATGTAAATAATATTTATTTAAAAAAAAAGAAAACTGAAAAAAAGACAAAACGCCAATCTCGTATTAAAATACATAAGCTTTGAATGCATATGTGTGCATACTCATGGCAAATATACATATTGTAATAGGTGCATGTAATCTCTGCAAAAGCATTTCGAATAAAAGTAAAAGAAAAATATGTTATTGTTAATATTAATACTTTTACTTGTGATAAAAGTGTCATATGTCATAATTTTGTAAAGGAGAAATCCCGACACAATAAATTAAACAAAAAAGAGTACAAGAATTTGTGTTTAGTACTACATACTAATGTAGTTAGTATTCATAGGTGAGTATAGTGGACCTTGAAATACATTGATACAGCTAAACTTTAGCATGAATACGACTTCAAGTGAATTTAGATTCGATATATTCGATATTGAAATAACGAACGTATGTGATTCAAATGAGAGAAGCCGGCGATTCGACAATGGAACTTTGTAAATGTGCATAACTTTTATAAGTGAGTTCAATTTTGGACATCCTTTTCGATACAAATGACCATCAGTTGTGGCGAAAATTTCCAATTCTCAATAATTTACATTTACATAACCGAAAAAATATTTTCCTAAAACAAGACAACCTGCATTCAAATACGAAGATCCAAAACGGTTTCTCTCGGGCCTTGCCAGAAAAAGTAAAAATATTTACAAAATGCTAATTTGAAATTGGTGATAATTCCAGTGTCTCCTAAACTTATAGGTCTATTCGCGTATTTTCCCGAGCCAAGCACTAAAAATCTGTCAAACTCAACAAAATAAACGAAACTCTCAGAGAGCTGAACATATACTCCGGTCTCCGATCCGAAGTACCTACGTGGATAGACATCGAACTACTTTGAGCTACTTTTATTTTTGACAGTTATCTTTTTGTAACATATAAAACTTTCTGTGGGAATGGGAACATACGACCACCACCGAATGTTATTTTTTGACAGATTTTATTTTTGAGCGCAATTGATTTTTAAGGCGGACTTTGAATTTGTTTCTTGTCAACTTTGTGCATTTGACATATTTTTCTGTACTTGCCTCTTGATATTCTCTGAGCTGTTTCGAGCCAAGAGAGGAACTGCTCGCTACTCGTTATTTTCCTAATTTTCTCTTTTCCTGTCATTTTTGATAACAACGTTTAACAACCGCGTACGCGAATGAACCTTATGTAGGAAAACTTTCTGATTACAAATATAATACGAGTCCAAGACTTTTTACCAAATACATGCCAGTTCCGGCATCTATCGATCAAACTCGAATTGGCTCAGATCGACAGATAACCTATCCCACTTTTTAAATACAAACAGCGAATAAGGGGCCTAAAGGGTTACTTACCGTCTTGAATTTTTCCATTTTGATTTTTTAAGCTGTAATTTTTCAGTGCAAATTTCACTTTTGACATTTTTCTTCATCTCACTGTTTTTTTTTTTTTGTAAATCGACCTAAAATAATACAGAAAGAATTGACAGGTATGTTATATATTAAATATCAAAGAAAACTGTCGGAATGATCAGCACTTCAGCAAAATTGCTCACATAGTTCTTGGCATAAACAAAGTATTAAATTAAATTACTTAGTTTATGGTACATCTGGTACAAAAAATATTGAACGTACGTATCATAAACGGAAAGCAGACATATTTGTTAAAGTTAAAATTGACAAAATTTGGAAGAAGTAAGTACGTATAGGAGTGCCCATTAAATAGCAAGCACTTTACAAATTACGGACGGTACGAGTAGTAGTAGGTACGGGGGATGATATTTTCCATTAATTTCGAGAACTTAAAAACTAGATTTGCAACCTGACCGCAATTTAAATGTTGCATTTATAATGGACACTAGATTATACTGACGATGGCATTTTTGTTTCCTGTGTACACGCCTTAAAAATATTATACGTGTTTAATCACAGCAAAATGGGCTCCTTCTTAAACGACTTCCCAAGCCCTAGCTGACTTTAGGATGAAACAAAAACTCGGCTTACCAGATATCTTAAGCCTAGTTACATTTTTGGAAAACGTATTGCCAATGATATTCTTTTTAACTGGCCATTCTTCCTACGAAAAAATTCCAGAATTTCATAGGCACAAGTACGATACCTTAGGCGCCGAAAAATTCTATCGTTTTTTGGTTTAAAAAAAAAATATTTTTTCCGTAAATTTTAAGTTTGAGTTTATTTTCTTCAAAACAGAAATAACTTGATTTAAAAATGCATAATATCAAAGAACAGATTTCTGGCTTTCAAAAGCCAGCCAGTCTAGATGTAGTTAAAAACGATGTCTTTAAAAGTTTGGCCCAGATCTAGCCCTGAAATCGTACAAGATATATCAGTCAAATTACAAAATCGACATTTGCCTGTGTTTAAAATAACTTTTCATCACCAAACCATAAAACTTCGAGTGATTATGGTGTAGTAGATCTATTGTCACTCTTTGTAATAAAAATAATAAAGAACTCAAGATTTTGCTAATTAAAAAACTAAGCGAATCAGAGAAATAGAAAGATTTAGGGCCGAATGGTAATAATTCTATGGATATTGGTAAGTTTAAGGTGCTCGTTAAGAGTAATTTTAGCTAGAAAGTTAAATGTTGATTAGATAACCGTTTTTGTCTAGTACGAATAATAAGAATGAAAATTAATTAAAAAGTAAAAACAAAGAGTCATTCCTTGTGACCCGGGCTGCGCAAGTTCGAAGCCAGAAGTAAAATACAAAATTTAATAAATAAAATAGTAGGTATAATATGAAAATAAAAATTAAAATAGGTACCTACTTTTGTAATGAAACAAAATTGCCCCGAACTAGTTAAAGAACATGAAATAGTCGCAACTATTAATGTCGTTAAAATGTAGATATTCAACGCCCCCTATTTAATTATAGGGGTCATCGCAATAGCAGTCGCAATGCAAGTTTATTTAATGTAATGTCGAATTTACGACAGACTACAAACATGCTTAGTAAAACTTAGACTTCGTGATGCTAAGCTGGATCAGAATATTATAGCCTCTGCATCACTTTTATTTAATTCAATTACGTAATTGAAATCGTCATTGAGTTCAGAAACTAAATTTGATTTTTCCGAAGGCAAGCTGATTTCCACAGGCGCAAGACGCAACTGGAAGAAAAATCGTTTGCAGGAAAAAAAAACGTGCGTGGTGGCTGACATACACGAAGCGCGACAAGTTTTATCCATATGGGAATGAGTGCAAATATTTTTCGCCTGCAGATGCTTTTTTTTTTTTGTAATAAATTTATGCGTGATATAGGCTTAGATTCTGGTTCATGGTGGAGCGCAAAATGCAAATGCTTGCATGCACGGTCTTAATGGGCGTAAGCTACAATCGAAATTGAATATTTATGGGGTGCAATACACAGAGCGCTCAGTACTCGATCTGGTTTTGTCACAGACTTTATTGGCTAATCAATGTTACGTAACTTCTGAAAATTAAGTGGTATGTTTTGTGTGTGAAAATGCCTGCACGAGTACCTACCTACATTTATCTATCAATCGGCCTTACCAATTAACATTTTTAGTTTTGACTCGAAACTTTAGTTGTTCACAGTGGCTAGGTAGGTATATTATCCATGCAAATTTCGCAATTGTGAGCTTCCGTTAATTTAAAGTTGAGACAAAGTTTGTTATTTGTAAGGCGCAATCTGTATATTTTAAGGTTTGAGCTTTATTTCAGTTTGAATGAAATTGTCGTTTAAAACCCCAAAGAATGTCAGATGTCAGTCTACATATCCAAGCCCCTCAGCTGTAAGTGTGCAAGTGATAGGTACTTATGTGTTTCGTCCCAAAAACTCACCAAGGCCTAGGGTTCTATATAAACCTGATGCACCAAATAAGCATTTATTTTTCTTTATCCTCTAGGCGTTGTACTCTAAACGCACAAATATGTAACTACATATTTCCTACATAGTTTTTGAGGGATAACAAAAAAGTGGTATTTTTCTTAATAAATATAACCTAAAACTATAAATTGCCACGGTCATTTTAAGTCAACAATTAACGCAAAAGATTTTTAAAAAATTAAGCATCATCATGCAATTTCAAATCTTATACCTATCTCTGGTTTTAAGAACAATATTAGTTCCCTTTTGTACCTACTAATCTAGAACTATCTATATGCTAGGAAGTTAATTAAAAGGACCTTCTTTAGTATTTACAGTCTGATCTGTATTCTTGACAACTTCCTTCAACGAGACCGGTGAGAAAGGGGCATTCTCATCTTAAGATACCCATTTATCATATCTCTGCGCAGGCCTGAAGCTGAGAAAAGGTTTGCTCAAAAGAAACCATCAAATTTGCGCAAACTATTTTTTTGTCAATGCAATTCGCAGCCAGGCCAGTTGCAACGACCGTTTTCAACGTTTTCAACGCATTTGCCCATAGAGAGCATATTAGGCTAACTAGCGAATTAAGCTTTAAAGTGGATTTTCAAAAGTTGTTTACTCACTTCTCGAATACTCACGAATTCTTGCCTAAGTGTGTCATTTGTAATGTAACAGCGTTGTATTGAAAATCCTGCCCATCGCCAAGAACTATAATCAATCTAAGTCTGAGCTACTAAACCATCTTCTACGTCTATACCCAGGTTTACAGAAGTGACTTTTTGGATACACGTGCACCAGTCATCCACTTAAAGTGCGAGGTAGGTAAGTAGCATACCAAGAAAAATGGTTTTATTTCTTTTACGATTGTTTTAATTTGCTTGCTACATACAAACACACCATAATAACGTGTTCATCAACCAATTATTATATAACAAAAGTTGAAGGTGAACCAGTCCCCCTCAATGAATTCAAGTTGGACATCCTTGGTCTCGTCGCTTTTGTCTGCATGCAATCATACATTTCCCTCTCACTTTGGGAGATGCTTACCACAAAGCCACTCTTTGAGGCCATAAATAGGACGCTTGGCTGCATCCATGTATAAACAACCGGTTGAATGTTCGCCATACTTCCGATGGCACTGAAAGATACGCACTATAGTTTGTCATTGTGCGACAAGGGCATGATGAGTGCAACATAAATAACAGCAGGCGCATTAAATTGTATAGCAAATACCTGCACCATTCATAAGATGTGTATTTTTTTTAATTGTTCCGGTGGAAATATATTTTTTTTATGCATTTATAAGTAATAAATAATTTAATATTTGGAATATAAAAATTGTACTCACAATTTTGGACGAGAGATATTATACCTATAGCATCAGCGTGATGCACGAATCTTACATCAATTGTGTATATTGTCTTAACGCCCAGCATTTGAAATTTGGCCGCCTTGCAGTACGATATTTTTATTATATGTATTACTAATTCGAGAAATATACGATTTAATAGTTTTCTGAAGGAGGACAGATTTGTTGGTCCCACACACAATAGTTTTTGTTTAACTTTCATAGAACATAGAAAGTCAAATTTGCCCTTAATTCCCTTTTTTGACTTCCCAGAGCGATGTAGAGGTACGTCGACAATCGACATACAAGATATATTGTGCCAAGAGGGTTAGAAAAAATACTTAGGCCAGCAGTTTCTGTTTTTCTTATGTGGCTGATTATATTTTCAGCGGGGAATTTCCTGAATTCTTCTGGACTTAGTACTTCCCGGAAGATTTCTTATTCTATATAGAGCTGGGAATTCGCACATGATATGTTTAGCATTCAACTTTTTCGTCTTCCTCGAGACATACGGCCCTAGCGAGCTATCCTTCGGAACAGAAAATTCTTCGCAACGCAAACTCAGTCGGAACCTCAAATTACATTCGAAGTCTACGTTTTGGGAGAAAAAACATAATTGAAATGCAATGACGTGTTTATTTGACACGTCCTCATATTATTTGGTGCTTGTTTTTTCGCTTGATCTTGCACTGTTAATGTTAACACAAATTGAACCCGCAAAAAATGCGTTGCTATATAAAAACAATTTTTTTATTGCTCACATTTATTAACAATTCACACCAAATCGTAAGTAACTTAAGCTGCCACTGTTGACTCAAGAAACAAAATTGACCGCCCTGCAACACACAATGCTGAAGTGTGCTACATTTGTATAGGAACAATGCTCCGAACAGCTGTTCGGAAGAATACCTCGAGTCCCTGAAGCAAAAATCATCCGAATCGTATGAGAATTTTCCGTTCCGACGGATAGGTACCTCGCTAGGGCCGATTTGTTTGTTTTCTTAATTTGAGGCCCACTGGCCGATAAAATGAGTTCAACATTTTCCCAATGAAACAGGCAAGTAGTACTCGGATGACATCAAACAGAAGATAGGATAAGACATGCGCCATTGTGCGACAGCTTTTGTCCCGATATCTGTCTATAAGTTTATGCTGCTGTGATTTTCCAAATAAGCAATTAGCAGCTGCAATTCTATTATTGAAAAACTCATCTTCATAAATAAAGCCTTACTTAGTGCTTCAGTTCTCCAGGTTTGGAAAAGTACCCCCTCGGCGAACAACAAACAGTAGTTCAATATTTTTGTTTCTTGTTTTATTTTGTAAAATACGAATATTTCATCTTTTATTAAAAAAAAGCTTAATGAGCAGTTTTGGCGGCCAACCTCTTGTCGCGCTCTTCGGAAATGCTCAACTTGACACCCTTGCCCTTTGGCAGCGAGATGTAGGGCTTGTTTCCCTTACCGATGATGAATACGTTTGTCAATCTGGTTGCGAACACATGACCCTGTGTATCCTTGACGTGGACAATATCGAAAGAACCAGGATGCCTCTCGCGGTTGACGACGGTACCAACACGTCCCAAATTTCTACCTCCTGTGATCATGCACAAGTTGCCTGAAAAAATTAAATTTATTGATTAAATAAGAACAAACATTGACATATTTCTAATTTAGCTTATGCAACTGTAATGAACGTAAAATGTTACTGATTCTACCACAATGTTCAAGGCATTCAGTGACCGTCGAAACAAAATTTGCTCTTGGCTTCCTTTTGAACCACAAAATGGGGATATTGCATTAAACATGGTCTTCGACAAGCCTAAATATAAATAAAAGGTCAACAAGTCCGCACTTCACTTACCGGAATCAAATTTGATATAATCGGTAACTTTGCCGGTGGCAATGTCTACTTGGACAGTATCGTTGGCTTTGACCAATGGATCAGGGTAGCGGATGGTCCTGCCGTCATGTGTTACGAGGAATGGGACACCCTTGGAACCCAACTGGGTCTTGCGAACCTTGCAGAGCTTGTACTACAATACAAAACAAAAGAATATTACTACACGCATATTGAACTGCCACACTGCATTTTGCATGGTTGGGTTTGTTATTGAACGTAAGTGTTACTGGTACCGCCACAAATTCAAGGCAGCCAGTGACCGTCGAAACAAAGTTTATTCTCGGCTTTCTTTTGAACCACAAAATTACTTGTATCATTAGAATGGTCTTCGATCAAGCCCAGCGACGATTTGTGCAAAACGTAAGCGTCTACAACTTACCTTGGCTTCCTCGCCAGAGATGCGATGGATGGTGAAACGTCCCTTGACATCATAGACCAAACGGAAGTATTCACCAGTCTTCTCAATGGTGATCACATCTTCAAGGGAAATAAAAAACGTTAGAAGCGAATGCGTACAAAGAACAACAAAACGAAACTTACCCATGAATCCAGCAGGGAATGTTGGGTCGGTGCGCACCTTGCCGTCAACTTTGATGAGACGCTGCATAACAATTTTTGTTACCTCAGAGCCAGTCAGGGCGTACTTTAGACGATTTCTCAGGAAAATCATCAAGGGAAGGGATTCCCGCAATTTGTGTGGGCCGGTTGAAGGACGAGGGGCGAAGACTCCCCCCAATTTGTCCAACATCCATGCTTTGGGTGCTGCCAAACGCTTCAAATGTTTTTTAGGTCCTCGCGCCTAAAATATAAATACGGCGATATTACAAACACAGCCGACATTTTCAACACACAATAAACTACTAAGCTGCATAAATTCGTTTAAAAATATGTGAACTTCATTTAATCTTCATTTTCCGCAAATAATAACAACGACTTCGAAGGCGTTTTGCGATACAAATTCACCGGAATAGCAATGAAATAATTTTAACTTAATACCGCTCAGATCATTATAAATTAACTTGTACGTAATTAGATTTGAAAAAATCACTATTTATACACGATGAAAACGAATTTGAACAGCAATATTAAAAACCACTCACCATCTTGCAAGACTATGAAAAAAGGAAAGGAAGATGGCCGGATGTTGTACTATTGACAGATTTGTGACAGCTCTTAAACAACAGTTCAGTGGAAAGAATTCTGAACGCTTTCAATTGCAACCAGCGCCCTCTTCATTAGGGCACTCGATAACATCAACTTATTTGAGAGTAGTTGTAAGATGATGGGGCTGTTATTTACTACAGTTAAAATTTTAAATATAAATCAATATACGAACATTTACAACATCACACATTCCTAACACGGAAGATTGAAGGGATAGGTACTCAATACAATATAGTCGCCTGAATGAAAGGGAAAGCATTACCTAACTCGCAAAAATACCTGACACGTACTTTGGTCAGTCATCTTTGTTTACTTGGTACGTAGTAATTATGGGAAAGCACTGCATGTTGATATTTCTATATTGATGGATGACGAAATTTCGCTTTCCTGTAAAACGTATTGAAAATTGTTGTTTTAATTTACTGATACTCATCACATGTTTTAAATTTGAAATGGAAATGTTTTGAAGTGGTTGCAGAAATGTTGGTCGTCGGAACTTGTGTCAATTTCCGTTTCGATTTGTGATCATATTTTTACACCTTTATTAATATTGACGGCGGACAACCGGACCTCTCTGTCCCGTCTCTTGCAAGAATGTGCGTGCGTGATGCAGTTTTATGATTTTCGTATTTATATTATATGGATATGTATATAACGTGAGTCAATCCGTAGTCATTTATTCACTCGCTCTCTTTATACGTATTGTTGGCTCTGGCTGTTTACCTGACAGTTTATTATGATCATTTGGAGAGTCTTTGATCATTACAACAAACAAAGTAAAAGGCGCATTCGCCTCGATCTTGTTACGCACTTAAAAATCCTCCAAACTTCTCAGTTTTTCTATCCCAGTAAGCTTAAAGGATGGACAAACCAACTGTGAATGTCACAATCCACAAACTACAATGCGTGCCCATTTAATGTGTGTTCGATTGGGCGCTCTCAGAGCACTTGTTTTGTTCTATGTCACTTTATATGTTCGTTTGGTACGTAAAAAGCAATTTTTTTCCGATTTCAGAGCACTTTTCCGAATCTGGATTTTTTTCTCAGACTATTGATTTTTGTTTACGTTTTCGTTAACATTTTTAACTGCAAAGAAACGCAACGCATCGGGTGGATCTATTTTTGTTAATTTTTTATGTGTAAATGCTTTTAAATCAATCTAGGAGCTAATTTCGAATATCAACAAAAAAAAAAAGTGCAAGTGACGTTTTTATGTTCGATAAGACACACGAAATCTAAAATCTGAGAGCTAATCTGAAGGAGCCCAATCGAATACCACTTAACTTTAACTATAGTCACACATAGATTTGCGTTGATTGATTGGTTGTGGGATTTGGAAGCACTGGTTGTGGCCCTACTGTTTTGAAGACTCAACTGAAGATCCAGTAGCTAGAAAGAGGGTAGCAGTCAAGTCCCCTATCCTGTTTCCGCACGTGGTTTCAGAAAATTTGCTGACATAAATTGGTAGTAGAATTTCAGTCAATGCTGAGGATGTGAAAGAACTACTTCTACAGACTGATTAACAGCGATGGCGAAAGGAATCCCGCTCTCAGGCAGAATGAACCATTCAACGTGGACGATGAAGATCAAAAATACCGTCCACCAGGGGTGTTAGCACGTAACTTGATACAATCGAGCTCTGGCAGCACCTAATTTGTTTCAATCGATTATCGTCCATCGATTGTATCGACTGAGCTCGATTGTATCAAGTTACGTGCTAACCCCCCAGACCTAGACGGAGTGAAGATAGCTATATTTAAGCTTAAGTCCAATAAAGCCGCCCGAGCAGATGGCTTTGCTGCCGAACTGCACAAAGCGGCAGGCGATGACTTGGTTAGCAGCATGCACCAACTATGTCATCGGGCATAGTTTGCCCGATCCCTAAGAAAGGAGACCCTCTGAACTGCGCCAATTACAGAAGTATAAGTCTTCTTAACATTGCCTACAAGATGTTATCTGCCGTGTTGTGTGAATGCCTGAAGCCTTTCGTAAACAACCTAATTGGTCCATGTCAGTGCGGCTTCAGGCCAGGGGTGTCAGCACGTAGCTTGATACAATGGAGTTCAGTCGGGATTAGCTATACAGAGCCAAACTCGTCCGTTTGTGCAGGATGACAATGGAGAATGCACGCTGCTCCATCAAGGTCGGTAAAGAACTCACCGAGGCCTTCGATGTCATAAAAGGATTTAGACAAGGCGATGCGCTGTTATGAGACTTCTTCAACATCGTTCTTGAAAGAATAGTGCAAAACTCAAACGCCAACACCAGAGGCACGATCTTTCTAAAGTCCGTCCAATTACTCGCATACGCCGACGACATTGACATAATTGGCAGAACGCAGCGTGATGTAAATGGCGCGTTTGTGAATATTGAGACTGAAGCGGCGAAGATGGGTTTGGCGGTCAACTAAAAAGGACAGGGGTGGTTAAGGTGGCTTTGAGGTGGTTAAGGACTTTCTCTACTTAGGCTCCGCTATGAACTCAGACAATGACACCAGCGCTAAACGTAGAATAACTCTTGCCAATCGCTGTTTCTTTGGGCTAAGAAGGCAATTGAGTAGCAAAGCCTTCTCTCGAACAACTAAAGTGACGCTTTATAAGAGCCTAATCGTCCCAGTCATGCTAAAGCGGATGAGGTAACTCTAGGTTGTTTCGAGAGGAAAATTCTTCGAGTGATTTTTGGTCCCGTCTGCATTGACGGTGAATGGAGGAGGAGATTCAACGACGAACTGTACGGGCTGTACAGCGACATCGACCTAGTCAGAAGAGTGAAGGTCCAACGACTGAGGTAGCTGCGTCATGTAGAGCGTATGGACACGAATGCTCCGGCCCGGAAGGTCCTCGAATCCACACCCGAGGGAAGGCGCAGTAGAGGAAGACCGCGACTAAGGTGGCGCACGCAAGTGGAAGGGGACCTTAACCAACTTAGCGTGCGAAACTGGAGACAGCTGGCTGGAGACGCTTGTTGGTTGAGGCACAGGTCCACCCCGGACTGTAGCGCCACCTTCAGTAAGTAAGTAAATTGGTAGCGCCCCTGAAAGCATACACAAAATATAAATGCAAAAAAAAGAAACTCAGCAGTGACGTAGTTACTTTTTTATTTATATTTTATTTCATTCAAATTAAAACTCTTTGCTATAATAATTTTTACACAATCTTACTGAAATGTATATTTCTTATTGTGTACTTATCTGTATTATTATTCTGTTTTTGTTTTTTTTTTTTCTTTTTTTATTTGTAATGAATAGTCCTTAGTGTCTTGCTTGTCCTCTTCGTTATTCAATAGATAATTTATTATATTATAATTTATAAAATTGTAAAGTGCTACTATATCTCGAAACAAAAAGGTGGAAAACATCAACATACAAATGGTGTACATTAAAAATTATAGTAAACTTAGAATCGCTCTGGGATACCTGGAAGGAGGGGTTTTTTTTATTATATTAAAGAAAGCAAGAAATATGACAATAAAAAAGAAAGAAAACCCATACATAAACAACTTAAAGATGAATGAAGCACGCATCCAAGTATACAGAAAACTCAATATATCTTAACGGCAGAATGCTTGTTAGATGGAAAATAAGGGTCGAGTCGATAGCCGGAGCTCTAGTCCAACTTTTTCATTGATTTAAGTGCCCTCTCTCTGAGCTGTTTCTCAAGATCTTCATTCACAACAGGTTCGTCGTCATCGCTGCTGGAACTATTATCAGCCTTTTTGCTCTTCTTCTTGCGTTTTTTATGCTTCTTGCTTTTTTTGCTATGTTTTTTATGTTTCTTAGTTTTTTTTTTCCTCGCCTCAGCCTCAGAATCTGACGAGCTTTCATCTTCTGAATCATGACGAGACTTTTTACCCTTCTTTCGCTTTTTCTTGGGTTGATCAGAGTCAGACGAGTCATCGTTACCAGTCGTTACGGGTTTTATTTGTTTTTTAGACGCAGACAAGGTTCTCTTGCGCGATATTTGCCGATCAGAACTTCTATTAGCAACACGGGCTTCATCCTCAGTATCGGAATCGGATTTTTTTGACTTCTCTTTTTTCTCGGGCAAACGAGAACGTTTGTTAACTTCAATTGGCTCTCGGGTCTCTGTTGAGATTTTACGCTTTTGAGGTTCTACAGGTTTTTCTTGTTTTCGCTCAACGTCTACGTCCTTTCGAGATTTAGCTGCGGGCACAACTTTGGAGTGCTTTTCAGTTTCACTTTTTTCATCACTTGAAGAAGAGTGCCCTCGCCGAGATTTTTGCTCTTTACGTTCTGGTGGCTGTTCTTGCTCGCTATCATCGCTGTCAGAACTATCAGATGATGAGCTCGATTCGGGTTTGGATTTTTTTCCTACGCTCTTGGCAGGGACGACACCAGCTGCTGCTATAGATAATTTTTGAGTAATTATGGTCGGCTTTTCCTTTGCCTTTTCTCTTTCATGGAGTTTCAGGAATGGGGACGGTGTTCTCGAAAGACTGGTACTGTATTTATCCCGTGGAACAGGTTTACGAGCTGGAATTGGTACTAATTTGACATGTTCAACCACAACAGGAGCAATTGGACGCTCCTCCTCTGCCTTATTTTCCTTAGCTTTAGAACGGAAAATATCTTCCTTTCTATCTTTTATCTGCTCCAAGTGCTTGGAAAATTCAATAGAACGTTCTACACTGCGTTCTTTGCGGACTGGACTAGGCTTTCGATCAAAGCCTAATTTAATTTTCTTTTCGGGACTGTCTTTACGGAGCGACCGATCTGAACTGCTACTAAGTTTTCTTACTTGGCTAATGTCGCGTCTAGCAGGTTTTTTGGGACTTTCGCGTTTCTCGATACTTCTAGTGCGTACAGGTGCTGCACGAGCAGCCTCGTCGTCCCAATTTGGACTGTTAGACCGCTGTTTAGTTTGATGTGGTGGTGGTTCCCATCTATCCTCCCGAATTATTTTAACAGGCAACTTTACGGGCATCTGTCGTGGTATAGAACCGCGGAAACTGCCACGTCTTCCTGGTGAGATCGGTCGGCTTTCCCGCGATGGCATACGCTGTAAAGGAGATGGACGACGCTCACGCGAAGACGGACGTCCATCACGCAAGGATCGTGGCGGAGACGGACGTCGATCGCGAGAAATACGACGTGGTGGTGGAGAAGGACGCCGTGGTGGAGGTGATATTCGCAGAGGCGATGTTCGACGCCGTTCTCTTGCTGGATTTATAGGTGACATTCGACGATCCCGCATAATGGGGGAACGTCGATCGCGCGATCGTCTCTGCATTGGTGAAGGTGAGGGACGACGTGGTGGTGGTGATACCTTCCGATATGGCGACGCTCTCCGATCTCGGATTGGTGAGAACTTGCGGTCACGTGATTGTCGTCTTGGTGGAGATCGACGATCGAACGGAGAACGGCGGTCTCGTGGAGACATATTGCGACGCAAACGGTCACGACTCATGCTACGACGACGGTTCATTCCGCCTCGACCACGACCACCACGGCCACGGTTGTTAGGTGTACGACGACGGTTGAATCTAAAAAAAAGAACAGTAAAATAGGTTAACAACAAAAGTTTAAAAAGAAATCTGTTCGTCTTCAGTATTTTCTTCCTAACGGATAAAATCTATAAACAAAGTTTTATTTTACGCAATATATTGTGGCTTCTATTAAGGTTTGTCTTCAGAATAAGGGTAAATTTGCTTTTCGATGAATACGAAGAAGCACATACAATGCAAATGCAGAAAATTCTCATTAAGTGTACGCAGCTCAGTTACTTTAGGTTTAGGCAATAGATTGAATGTTAACAGCACCAGGAAATATTTGAAAAGCAATGCGCATGCAACTTGAAAGAATTGTTCGACGCACAAGGTCTTTCAAAAGGCTGTTCAATTACTTGCATACGCCCACGATAGGTTGTGAGACAAAACCAAGAAATGACATCGAAGACCGAGAGTCGGGCCGGACGTCGCATATAACAGCTTCTGTAACATATAAGCAGCTGTAAAATGGAAATAAAAAGTCTTTAATATCCAGAGGTTTGGAATGTAAACGGACCATTGTCCGTTGCTGTACTACAACAACCATTGAGGCACTTCATCCAAGTAGTATTAATGTACTTAATGACTTGGCTTTCGTTTTAAAACCGACGGTGAGGATGTGCAAACTAACTTTGAGCATCTTTAATAAAACCAACTATCACACTACCCTGTAATAGCTTTAAAGTGATGTTAATAATTATAAAAAAAAAACAAAAATGGTTACCTTCTCGGAGATCTGGAACGCCTCATTGGCGATCTTGAACGGTTTCTGGATCTGGACCTAATGCGGGGGGAACGAGATCGTCTGCGCGATCGAGAGCGCTGTCGCATTGGTGAACGGGAACGATTACGGCCACCGGGAACGCCGCCGCCACGTAGTGGACTACGACCGCGTGGAGACCTGCGTCCCTGATCGAAACGTCTTATGTCCGGTCGCCTTTGTGGACCTTTATCTATTGAACTGCCTGACGACGACTCCCGATTGTTTCTATACTGTCGCTTTTTCTGTACGCTGTTTTGATTTTTACGAATCTCAAAGTTATCTTTTCCATTGGCTGGTGAAAGAGATAAACTTGTTTCCGAACGTGATCGCCGGGATTTCTTTCTGTCTACAGACGAAGCCGACGAAGATGACGAGGAACTTGACGATCGAGATTTGCCCTTCTTAACCACAGATCTGTAAAATGTAAAAAAAAAAATTCTATTACAACATCCTTTAGGAACAAATAAAATTAAATACCTTGATCTGGAGCGCCTTTTGTTTGGTATAGGCTTGCGATTCCTAGAGTGGTTTGAGGAGTGCGAATCAGAGCTCTTTGAACGGCTTTTATTGTTGCGCTTGGGCGCACTTGCTAAGTCCAAAAGCTTAGCTTGTACTTTAGTTAATTTCTTAGATCCATCGGCGTCATGTCCATTGAGGGAAACATCAGCTGGTTTTGGTGAACCTGATGACTCCTTCCTCTTAGCTGGTGATTTGGATTTGGACTTCCTCTCGGTTGTACGAAAGTCTGTTCGAGAGCCATCCCTTTTGGGCCGTGATGGTGAACGCGAACGTCGACGGCTCGATGACTGCCCCTGTTGCGTTGGTTTGCGATCCCTCGATCGACTGCGACGTCTTCTATCTGGTGATCGGTGACGTGATCTTGAACGTCGTCTATCCCTCGTCGAGTCCCAACGCCTTGGAGAACGTTCCCTGGATGATTTCTTTGGCGGCGACCTATCCCTTGACTTGCGTGGAGAGCGTGCACGATCCCTTGTGGGAGATTTGGAGCGTTCCCTGACTAATGCAGCTGACGTGGAGGATGACGACGTCTTAACACCGCCACCACCAACACCCCCACCAGTATCTACAGTAGCATCTTTAGAATTACTACCTAAATTATTTGCTTCAGGCGATTTAGATCTAGATTTAGCTTTCAAGTGTGCTCTAACCTGTTCAATAGCACTATGATTATGCGGCAACTGACTCGTTGATGACAACTCATTGGATCGCTCTCGTCGTCGACTTTCACGATCCCTATCGACCGAACGATCACGTTTTGATGAGGAGTTCAAATGCTGCTCTTCTTCCCGTTTGAGGATTTCCTCCTTTTTCTGGTTGATAAATTCGGCTGGTATTCCGCTTTCACTGTCTTGTGCTGATAAGAGCAAAGCCCAAAGCTCATCCATAAATTGCCTTGCATTTCGGCCATTGAGAAATCCCGTCATGTTGATTTGCATTTTTTTCGGACATGGGAACTTCTCTTCCTCCAGTTGATTATAGACAAACTCAACAACCACATCATCTTCGATGTGAAGTATATCCGTAATCTTCTTACTAATCCATGGGCGGAGGGCGTCCAATTTCACCTTGGACATGTCTACACGCTTGCTGAGGCAGTCGCCGAACTTCATTTGCTTCATAAGTTTTTTTTCTTTGTCGCTGAAGCGCGTGTCCTGCTGCTGGTTGGTGCCCTAAAATATACATTTATGTTATTACCAAACTTTAGCATATGTTTTAAGAGCTAAAAAAAAAATGGAAAAACAACTTTAAGAAACAGCAACGATTTATAGCCAGTTCATTTGGACGCACGCACGGCCGAGATATATTGTAACCGTACGCATTCACCTCTGCAAAGTCAAAGCTCGAACGATGTTCTTATTATAGATACCAAAAGATGCGTTACATGTTCACTCACAACCTGGTCGCCTCATATCCGCAAGTATTGTTTGGTCCTGTTGACCTTCGTGAAGAAATTATTTGTGTCATAGATAGCTCACTTATAAAAGTCACATTTTACCCTCCCTTTTGCTGATCTTTTGCCAACTTATCAGTATGACGTTTCTTGGTTAAACAGGAGCCAGTGGTCTATTATATTTTGTTGATTCATAGACTTAAACCAGTCCCAATGTGGGTTGGGTGGGTGAACCTGTTCTCATATAAATCTGAGCGCTCAGAACTGCGTAAGCATACTGAAGAAAACAAAAATTGTTTGCCCCCTGCACGGGAAATAAGGACAGTCACAGTCGAATAGGAACTAAGAGACCCATTGGCAGAAGGTTCTCTGTGCTCCTGATGTTTCCATACTTTCGATATTTACTCGAACAATTATCGTATTGTCCAATGACCACAGTACTAATTGAAACAAGAAGCTCGGAACCTTGAACACAATTGTTAATAACAAGAATAGCACTCCGATAGTATAGCGGAGAACCCGTCTGGTCGTTTTGTTTTCTCTATAATTATGTCTACCCTGCAGTAAATTGGAATTACCTTTTAGGTAAGTGATATTATTCCTAACGGGAATACTCGTTAATGCCATTGAAGATAAAATGCTAGATACCTACAATTTGAGCTGAAAAGAGTGGATATTAAACAAATAAGAAGCTCGCTTTCTTGTTTTTCTTCCACCTATTACTTATCCCTACCAATAACGCCCATCCTTTTTCATATACATACTTTGATAACCGTCAGCTTTACAATGTTTCGCTCGCATAAAGTAAAGGTCTTAGTCGTGTCGATCTGATGATTGGAATGGTAATCTCATTGAAATGTGATACCAACAAATCGTTCTTCAACTTTTTTGTTCATTTTTCATAAATGATATCCTGTCCGCTAAATCTAAAGATAAAACCAATAAACTCCTACTTCGGAAGCATGAACAATATTTGACCTAGTGCTAAAAAACATTAAAATTTCATCATCACGAGAAGTAATTTGTATATGATTCTCAACTGTGCAGTTTAGATTTGTGTCAGATCTCGTCTGGTTGTCTGAAACTTTTTATACGGAACCTAAAAGCTCGCGGGGACTGCCATTTGTGTACGTGCAACTGTGTCAACGGTCTTCTTTTCGTTACTCTGTAGAGTTTTAGTGCCGTTGCATGGCTGCGTCTAATTCATACGCAGAAATAACACGTGTGTGGTCAATATGCATTGTGAAGATGAGGGTACAAGTATGACTCGCGGTCCCGCAGCGCCACCGGGTAAATCCACTCCGACTCTGCAATTTTTTGACAATTAATAGTTGCAGATTATCAGACCTTTACGGGGACATAGTTGTAGAGCTCAATAATGGAATGCGTACCGAAGTCTACTTAATTATTTAAAAAAAAATTAACAATCTGAGTTAGGGCAAGTGAAGAATTTTGTAAAAAAAGCTTAAAAGTAGACTATTACGAGTAACAATGTTTTAACAGACTTGAATAAGGCAAACTAACTACATTGGATGAAAGGGGTCTGGCTGTGAGACAGTCACACAAAGGTAACTTTTAGTCGTAGGGACGATTCTTATCAATGATTGAGACAAGGCATGTTGCTAATATTCCTGATAATTGATGATGGGTGACGAAGATTTAAACTCATTTTACTCAAACGTAATTTAAAATCGATATCCACTATAGGTAATTACCATTCTTTGGCCATTTGTAGAGATGAATTTGCGTGCTACGGTTACAATTTCTTTATCTCTAGGTTTGGCTTCACTAATAGCGATTGTATGTGATATATTTTACTTGTTCGTCTGATTCTAATTGTACGTGTGTGCAAAACAGGCTATGGCGCATTTTGGATACCCACAGTGAAGAAACTTAATCGAACAACATCTGCTTTCTCCTTCTTGTTGCGGAATGATTTAAACATGTTTAGATAACTTGACCAATTCAACATATATTTACATAGCTGATAGTATTACATATAGTTATGCTCTAGTTTGACTTACAGTTTCTATCACATTGTTGTCTTACATACTAACATCGTTTTATTGCGTTGAACTAGTTTTTGCTAGTGTATTGAAAATTTCATAGAGATAAACAGCTTAACAATGAAAAATTTATTTTATTTATATTAATACATATAGAACAGAACATTTGTTAAAACTAAATAAATCTATGTGTTCAATTTAACATGGGGATGTACGTTAAATTGGTTCCAACGAAGAAAGGATACGAATATTTCTGTAAGAAAGTGCAGCCGGAAATGTATATAGAACTGACGAAATAAAGATTGTAGAAGGGACAAATCCATCGATGCTTTTTGACGAATAAGGTGAATAAAGTTGCGCAATACTTGGATGGAAACAAACTGTATTAAGTTTAAACTTTGTTGCTTCCCATCTCTATATTATGAACAAACATGTTAAATAAAAGCAATATTATGTAAATTCCTAAGATAGCAACCGAAGTTCTGAGTAAAATGTTTTTAAAATAATAAAAGTTAACGAATCAATGTACAAATTTAATTTACAAGTCGTTGTTTTTTTTAACGATACGAACAGCTTATTCGAGCATTTTATTTATAAACATGATTAAGCGCTCTTTGTCAAAAATCAAATCAACATTCTGATAACAAACAAATAAATTTACTTGCGTTTTTCCTGTCAAACTAAACAAAAATTGGCTTACGTTAACATTTTATGACACAATTGTATCCCGTTATTTGCACACATTTCCTTAAAAAAATCTTTAAATGTTGAACAAGATTTTTTATTACAAATTAATTTTAATAACAAAATTATAATCTAACGATTCAAACTGTTTAGTTAAGTACCAGTGCAAAAGTTTAGAAACTTTGATGCTAAGAGCAATATCTTGTAAGATATCCTAGTAACAAATGCATCAGCTTTTTATTTACAACATATCACAACATATTCACATTATCAAGTTTATAATACATGCAACAGGCACAATTGCTTCAAATTATTTAAATTTCTAACATGTACAAGATTCTAAAATAAGAATTTCGGTACAATACTAATTTACTTCTTGCATAAATATTTGACGGTAAGAAAACTTTTGAACATAGGAAAGATAGTTAAATGTTCACATTTACCATATTACATAATTATATTGATTCATGGAATAAAATGATTATTCCCATTTAATTTCTGTCCATAGAGTTTAGTATTCTATGATATTTCTTTTTTGCCTTTGTGATTCGTATTTGTATGTCAGAGCACCCATTGTAAATAAAACAAATTTTGGCATATTAAATTACCTCTATTATACTTGAAGGGTAGAAAGGTGGCCCATTGAATTTAAAGCAAAATATTTTTACAGAATTTATACCGAAGTTTTGAATGACCACACGCTGTGCATCGAATTCTATCCTTTATAGAATATACAATATAGACTATCAATAAATAATGTAAGATACATTTGAGTACTATTTTTGTTTAGATAAAAATGCAATAGAAAATAATTATCATTTGCACAACGCATCGCGCTCGCAGATTTAGATTTATCTTATATATGGTCTTTTACGAAAAATAAGAAAAGAAATTTCGCGCACAAGACATATTCAAGTATAACTTGGCGAATGTAAAAGCACTTTTTTTTCTTCGTTTTCAGATCACTTTTCTGAGTCTTGATTTCTTTTCATATTAACCCGAGAAGTCACGTCTATAAAATTACTAGCGATAAGAGAAAATTCAGTTTGAAATAAAAACTTTAAGGACACAACCATTGGATTCTCTGGATTTTTATTGTTGAGGTGAGTTCGAACGCCTGAGCTTAGAAGCTTTTTCAACAGAGGTGGCGCAGTGCCACAGTGTTAAGATGTATTTTGTGTATTTTCGGCATTGAATCCAAATCCGATTTCTAAGTAATTTCTTTACAATTAATTACTAGACCAGCAGTGAGTTGCAGTTTGGTGTGTCATTGTCAATAGCCACCATTTCGTAGCAGCGAGGCAGCATTAGTAAACAATTCATTCTCGGAAACGGTCAGATATTTTGCTATCTGACTTGAATCGGTAGGCTCCTCTCCCACAATGATAAATAAGGGTCTTAACACTTAAAATTCGTAGAGACACCTTGGGAGTAAACTGATGGTTTAAAGAAGGACATTAGTCAATAAAATTGAAGAAGTAGCAAGTTGGTGCAACAGTAAGACGAACGAAATAGAAATACTGGTGGTGAAAGCTCTAAACTACTCCCAGTTAAAAGATAAGAGCCAGTTTCGCAAATAAATAAAGCGAAAATTGAACTTTATTATAAGAGTTACACTCTCAAATGTTTGTCAAACGAGCAGCATTTGAACTAGGGTTGAACCAGCATTTTAACACCAGTATACAACCAGTGCACTTATCGACTTATTTCATTTTATTCTTGACTCATTTAAACTAACCATTTGCTGGAAAATGTTTTTTTATTTGAATATTTTACAGACAACTTGGTTTCGATTTTATATTGACTTAACATATACATCTATCTATAGTTGTAGCTAGGTGTTTACCTACTTAATGCAAGTACGCATGCATGAGTGGAAAGAAAGGGTTGGTTTATGTTGCAGCTGTGATACAGCCAAACTTTAAGCTTTTATGTGATGTTTATGTCATAGTTTGGATAACGATCAAAGGATTACTCGACCTAAAATGTATAAAAACACTTCCAACTTATTATATTATGTACCCAGTATAGAAACTCTGAACGTAGGTGATTAAAAAACAAACAAAAAACTGCTTGCCAACGGAAAGGTAGCACAAAAGAATATAAATAATACTAAAGTACAATCGATATGCATAATTATTAGATAAAAATTAAGACACATTTGTAATGTTGATTGCTAAACAAAGAATCAATGGCAAGGGCAACATACCGCAAGAGATAGACATTCAACCGTCTAGTTCAATTTACATTTCCTTTCCAATACCATAATGTACGTAGGTATCCTTAAAAAAGTGGTACCTACATAGGTGCCTACAATAAAGGTTATTACTTAATGTAGCTTCACTTAATCTAAATTAACAATTAACGCAGCAATTAAATTATACTAAAGTAACATTTCTTTCTATCTCGGATTGAAATAAACAAGTCGATGAGTTTTTTTTATTATTGGAAGCCTTACATTTAAATAAAAATGTCTTATTTGCTAGTTACAGTTTCTGTTCACAATATTATTGTAGAAACTACCGAAATTGATTATAAAAGTTTTGCGTTTGACCCGCATTTACACTTACTATTATGATAATAAAAGATAAATATGTATGCAAATAAAAAGGAAAATACAGTCAAATTTAAATAATAACAAGTACAAATCAATATTAGACTTCTGAGTACAATTACACATAATAACATTTACACTTAAACACCTGAAAATGTAAAAGCAAGTTAATCTCCCAATTAAATTCAATGGCAGCGAAAATGCCATTCGTATGCTGAAAAATTGAGGGATGAGGGTCGATGTTTCTAACATTTTATAAACATCAATGTTTGGAGGTAAAAATGATCACTGTTTCAATAAAAATATTATAAGTGCTATTATAAATAGCATTATTTAAACTCTACAAGATTCTTGATATATTCATGTTGATATTACTACCTACCTATATTTATATATTATAAAATAAGTATGTTACCCACTTTATATGGTAGTTAATTTCATTACCGCTTGAGATTATAAAGGCTTGCTATCAAAGTTAACAAGATATCACAGTTTTTCTATCCAAAGAATAGGCTTTTATGTTTTGATTCCCATCACTATTTACAACGGTATAAAATCACTTTTTTTCTTATCAATCCGACAAATACGTTTTATAAAAATATCTCTGTAGATAAGATCCCGCTTAATTGCTTGTGAAAATTTAGATGAAGTACCTACATAACAAATGCTGAATATAAAATTATGGCGGTAACAGGTAACAGGTACACAATATTTTGCAATTTAAAATAATTCACTTCCAATCCAAAAATACATTTCGAAAACAAATGCAGAACAGCGTCATGTAGACAGAAATGGATATAGATATACACAGGTATACAAATAATAAAAAGCAAATCAAGTTTTCAAAGCAAGACGCTTGCCAAGCTTTCCGGAAATCGCTTTGACTTTTTATTAATATACGAACACCTTTATTAGATATTACTTATTGAACCAAAAAATATCTGCATATTTCAATCTACACACTTTTTAAGTCAATTGCGCGCATAACACTTCAGCACACGTATCACATTTACTTATTCCTAAAACTAGACCATCCCAACAAGCAGGTGCTCAGTACGCCTACCCAGGTTTGTTGGTTTTTAATGATTCTAGAATAATTGAAAATCGCGAAAAGAAACATTTACCCCCATAGGGTACCCAAAAACAACATCGCTTCAGGCATATATAAAAATATTTCACGGGTAGCTACCTGCATACGTATAAATACATATATTACAAACTAATTGTAGCACATTTTTTGCCGGTTCTTTTTTTTTACCAATAATCTTACCGTGAACATCATTGCAATCGTGTACTTGGAACAGCAAATGAAAAAAAAATTCTTAATCGATGTTTAATCGAAAGTACACCAAGCATTCACTAAATGGTAGTTAGCACAAATAAATAACTTATTTTAACTAATTTCCCATTGTTATGTGTAATGTTAAGGACTTTGTTTCTAGATGGTTTGTCTTGAAAATTAAAAAAATCTTCACGTCCAATTCTTATCGGTTTTTTCGCGAGCTTTCAATGCTGCGGTGTTTTCGTTGAAATTTTTGTATTCACTTTATTTAAAGTTATGCATTGTGTTAAATAACATTTTTATGCGTACAATAGGTATTGTATTTTATTTTTCTATATTTAAAAGTGCCAAATATTAAATAATAAATATTTGCGGCCACTTTTTCAACACTCCGAATTTTATTTCATGCGGTCTGCGGTAGTGCAAAATGGAGACGCGACGAATGATTTGACGAAGAAAATATATGCAACGTTTCGTTAACAGACCTTTACTGTTTGCTGCCCCATCTGTGTGCTGCAACTGAAAACCGAACTTAAGGTTTCTGCAGAATTTCGACTTTTCAGAATGATGTTACAAAGTTGAAATCTATTGATTTTTATTTAGGTACATGCCGTTATTTGTGTTATTTGTGCAAAATGATAATAGTCGCATAATTTTCTATCATGGTGACACATGTTTGTTTTAGGTTTCAAAAATAGAAGAGAGAAATATAATAAATCCTGTTGCCTAATTTTTTGAATTTTTATTTTGTTTAGGGTTTGTTAAAATGAGGCATAAATTGAACATATGTATTTCAAAATACACCGGACAGAGCTTAATTTGTTTGCCTTTTTATAATAATTTGGATTAAAATGACAAAAGCGATGTTTTCAAACGTCAACGTGATCAGGGTGACCGTAGCAGAATTATCAAAAGTTGCACGTAAAAGGGTCAATTAGAAATAAGTGTCATTTCTTAAACTATTCTGCAAATTTACAACTTTCCCGCGATACTTTGGCTCGCTAAACACTATAATTATGTTGTGATAGGCAAATGCGGTTCAAGGTTTTTATTTGGTAATAAGAGCATTTTGAAAATCTTCGAATCGCCTTTTCCAAATAAAAAAGAAAATAGCAACCAAAATTTGGCAGACTCTCAAAAAGAATTCCCAAATTGCAACTTTAGTCGCATAACGGTCACGCTGCATGTGATATCTGAAAGACAAAAAAAAAATGCATATGTACTTATTACAAAATTTAAAAATCCACAGAAAAATATAAAGCTGGGACGTGCATATGATTTTGAAATTCACATGAATCTTCTCTAAATGCTTCAGGCGTGTGTTCTTGCTACCGGTGATTTTTCCATTAAAATTTCCCGCTGACTATTTCACACAATACAAGTTCCTTTTGGGATTGCAACCTCCCCCGGAAAACAAATTTCCTTCTGGGAAACTCGAGCCAAATACGAATCGCCGGGTTTGTTGGGGTGAATATAGTTTGAAACAACCCAATTTCAGCTATAGCTATTTAGTTATATCGCTTCCAGCATGAACACTTGTACAGGTCTGTATTGTAACCATATTGTAATTTTTCCTCAAAACGTCTGCCAATGAAAGTGGATTGAAGATGGCACGGAAAACTTTTCCTTCAAAGCGACTGAGTGCGTTGCCACCCGCCCTCGACGGGGTCCTTGCCACCGTTTCACAGGGGATAATAAAGATCTTTATACAACATCCCCTAAGTTGCGTGTGAGAAGGCTTTCCTTTAATATTCTATTGGCTCCAAAGCTGCATAGAAACAGCAAATGGCAATAGCCATTATCTCAGCTTAGAAGTCATTCTTGAAGGAAAGACCTCAAACATTCTACCCAAGGATTCAATGTTGAATTTCCTTATAAATTTGTTCGACTTTGCAGGCTTCGGTCGTGGGATTTAAAGATACTGGTTTCCTTTTTACCTCTTAGTAAGACTCTTGGAACTCATTCCTGGAACCTGGAGTCACATATCTTTATTAAATGATTCTCGTACAGATTCTTTTCAGAGAAGTTTGTAGGCGTTCCCTGTGATGCGGTCATTGCTTATTCTCGCAAGACATTCGTTAGCGAACCTTTGTTATTGGTGGTCTTCAATATGGCAGCACTTTCGATGCCAACGCTGCCATTGGTCTTCTTTTTTATCAAAAAGCAATCAAAAAAAAATGGGACAACTTTTTATTGGGAGAGGTGAATGAACTTTTTAAAGCTTCTAACTTAACCGGGGGTCACAAGTGATGAAACGCAACAAATTTAAATTTAAGTAAATAAATAGACATTTCAGTTTTATTTTGAACTATAAATTATGAAGCTACAAATGATTTCCTTTTAATTGTTTGTATATTATTAGCTTAGAATAATTTCATCTGTTTACATAACTAGATACTATACAAATAATTGTTCAACTACTTAAAAAATTTCATTAAAATATTAAAAAAAATAAATAAATGTTCTTACATTAGTACGCTTAACAATATGTTTTGTGTCGTTTGTTTTTCGTTTTCTTAATTATATTACATTAAAAGAAATAAAAGCTATTCTACGTTGCTTATGGTTTACCTAACTTGAAATAAATTTTGTTTCTCTTAATAATTCTAGTCGTTTCACATTCAACCTTTCTGTCACTTTTAGTATGACGACAGTTACTTTATGTTATGTTGCACTTTACTGAACAATAAAATGCGCACTGGAATCAAATCAGATCATTAATTTCGATTTTGTTTGTAAATTGTTTTTAGCAGTGTTTAAAAAAAAATGTGAAAAATAAATAACTATTCAGTGTTAATTTCAAGCAAATTAATTAAATTTAATTAAGGTTTAACGAAACTAAGGTATCATATTTGGTTCTTGCGGTGCTCCCGTCGAGTACTTGGGTTTACACACACATCCGCTTTCAACGAGTACATAGTCCTGACCTGTAAGTGTGACTGGACCAAGCGGTATGACCAAAAACAGATACGGGACGTAGGTTTGTGTACACTCTCCCCGAACGACATCGCATTCAGATGATCTGCAAAGATTTTGTAATAACTTTATGAAATGCTTTTAAATAAATGAAAATTCTGAAAAAGTATGCTGAAGGAGTTCCATAAAATATGTAATGTCCGACATTTTAGTTCTCCAAGCAACAAGTTCATGTTTTCAATTCTTAGCTTAGCCCCTACATTGCTTTTGTTCTTAACATATAGATTCACATTGAACAATTCAGACCTGGAGTGACACTAGCCTTAGACTTGCAGCCTTTAATGCCGGTTGCAATTTTGCCCGTACTCATCCCGCGGAATATATTGCAACAACGTAAAAACAAATTTAAGCAGCTAGCCAAATTTAGAAAGTGGTCAATGCCAATAATAACAATTCGAACTTGCACTTTTGACTAAAAGAAAAATTACACAACTCTTGATCCGTTTTAATATGATAGCTCTTGCTTCTTGATTATATATGCATATGGAAAAATTGAAAAATGTGTTTAAATGCGAAACATCAAACCATAAAAAGTGAAAGAGCTAACAGAAAAAGCTAGTACTAAAGTTAACGGCCTAAAAGCTATTATGAACGGGTTTACATTCGAATGCATAATTCTTTTTCTATAGGCGATATGGATGTTAGCTTGGCTTGATTGCTTTCATAATATGTTAAACAATTTAAATAACGGAGCCAAATCTGTTCGCCAAATAATTTTATTTGCTTTTTCTAGAGAAAGTAGCTGCCGCTTGGTAGTAAAATAAAAAGTTTTCCTGTGTATTGCGAATAAGATTGCACCAACTACTAATAGGTATCGATCCGATTTCATAAAAAAAAGATCTTCCACCAATATCCAGTAATTTTGAAATGCAATTATTAGTAGGTGTAGTCGGATGACAATAATGCAGGGAGTATCAGTCGGGTAAGTAATAAGTGTACTTACGAAAGAATGACACTGACACTGCGTAGCTTGTTTGAACTAGAAAATAAGGAACTTATTTCGAGAGCATTTTACAAATTATAGAAACAGTTCCATTGGCACATAAAGCAATATTCTATAAATGCTGAAAAGAAAATTCGCTTCTTGATTTAAAGTCAGCATCTACTAGAGAAGCACTTATTTAAAAAAAATAATCAAATCTAGGTATTTTATAAAGGGTGATTTTTTAAGAGGCTTAGAACTTCTTTTAAAAAAAAAACACAAAAAATTCGAAAAAATGAATGAAATATTTATTTGAATCGATAATTTGAACCTTGCAATTTAATATTTAAAGATAATTTCATGCAAATGTTGACCGCGGCTGCGTCTCAGGTAGCCCAACCGCTGAGTCCAATTTTGGCATACTCTTTCACACATATCGGCCGGTATCTCACGAATGAATGCATGGATGTTGGCTTCCAGTGCGTCAATCGAAGCGGGCTTGTCCCTATACACATTAGCCTTGGCATACCCCCACAAAAAATAATCTAATGGTGTCAAATCGCACGATCTAGGCGGCCAATTGACCGGCCCGAAACGTGAAATTAACTGTTCACCAAACTCGCCTCGCAATTGCGCCATTGTTTCGCGTGCTGTGTGGCATGTGGCATCGTCTTGTTGAAACCACATATCATGCAAGTCAAGAACTTCCATTTCGGGCAAAAAAAAGTTTGTTATCATCGCTCGGTAGCGTTCACCATTGACAGTAACGCTGCGATTCGCATCATCTTTGAAGAAATATGGCCCAATAATGCCGCCGGCCCATAAACCGCACCAAACAGTGGCTTTTTCGGGATGCATTGGTAGCTGTTGCAATGCTTCTGGCTGATCTTCACTCCAAATGCGGCAATTTTGCTTATTTACGTACCCATTCAACCAAAAATGAGCCTCATCGCTGAACACAATTTTTCGATAAAAAAGCGGATCCTCGGCCAGCTTTCCAAGAGCCCATTCACCAAAAATTCGGCGTTGTGGTAGGTCGGCTGGCTTTAGTTCTTGCACCAGCTGTATCTTAAAAGGCTTTACGCCCAAATCCTTCCGCAAAATTTTCCACGTAGTGCTGTAACAAAGGCCTAACTGCTGGGAACGGCGCCGAATCGACATTTCGCGGTCTTCTGTCACACTAGCTGATACGGCCGCAATATTTTCTTCACTACGCACAGTACGTAAACGTGTTGGTGGTTTAATGTCCAACAAAGTAAATTTGGTGCGAAATTTGGTCACAATCTTCCGAATAGACTGCTCAGAAGGTCGAGAATGCCGATCATAAAATGGAAGCAGCGCGCGATGAAAATTTCGAACCGAGCACGAATTTTGATAGTAAAATTCAATGATTTGCAAGCGTTGTTCATTTGTAAGACGATCCATGGTTAAATTGCAAACCAAACTGAAACTGTTTGACAGTGACACAAGGTACTAAACACACGTCAGCTGTCAAAACCAGTGTTGCCAAAACCAAACCAGCTAAAAAATCACCCTTTATATGTCTCCCTCACTTCGTGCCCTAACTAAATGACAGCTATTATTATTTTTTTTTTTTTCACTTTCCTCCTTTCTGTTAACCTATGTACGATGTACCTAGTTTATTTTGAAGAACTTAGTTCATAAAGTGTTCCAAAGGGAAGTCGTATCAATCCGCATAGCAAAATTTCCCAAGTACTAAGGGGTCAGCTATTATACCCATGCCCTATTCTCTATACTTAGTTATACCGACACGCTACGGATGTAACTACCTATAGAAACTTCCTGTTTCCTGATATGTCATACTGACTAAACAGGCGCAGAATTAATTTAAATGTGATCATCAACTACGTATTACTTTGTGCGAGATTATAATTAGATTCAAGCGTAGAACGAATAAAATTTCACTTTACGCACTAGCCGTAATAATTAACGAGTTATATTCGCTTATAACGCAAATGATACCCGTTTAAGATAAAAAGCACAATAAAAAGGGAAAACTAGAAAATGAACAAAAAGTGTGAAGAAATCAAAGAACACGCAAAACGACAGATGCACCTGGAGAAAGCACCCGGCGCGCTATTCTCTAGCCTCCCAGCTGCAAAAAGAAACCAAAGAAATCTTTGCTGAAATAACCAAACGGTTGGTTATTGTGATAATTGATTGGCCATACCCATACACAATAATCCCACACGCTTTTTATTGCACAAATAAAATAAAACATCGCTACTAAAAACTCGAACAAATCGCTTTGGAATTAGATAAATAGGTTTAAGATTCGTTTGTATGAAATTGATGAGAAACTAAAAGTGAACCTTAATACGTTGTAAGTTGTTTCTCCTACAACTGCCTATTCGATTGTCGAATGCCGGCGCGATGTACATAAATAACCGCTATGTTTTCCATGATGGGCTTCCGAGCAGAAAGAAATACCCGTAGGTAAGAAAACCATGAATGAATTCATGAGAGAACAGTCCCATTTGCCAGAATAACAGCGATGAATTGAACTAGTTTCTCTGACACATGCGCTTTGCTTTTGCCTAGATAAATCAATCCGATTCAATACGTGACTTTGCATTTACAAAAGAGACCGTAATATTGCTTTAATACCTGCATTGTCATCCAATATTGAGATTACTAAGTCAGATTGGAATGCCGGCAACAACGGCAGTAGGTATGGAAGCACTCATCTTACGGCCGGCGCTATTGACAAGTGCTTAACATGTTTACAGAATGTTAATGAAAGTTGAACATTGTTGTGCGGGCAACCTCATTTATTTGACATGATTAACTTTCATTGGTAACAACATGAGGTAAAATGATGCTCTTTGCGAATTTGTGTAGAGAATGACATTACTTGTTTTGGTTCTAGATAATACTTACTCGCATACTTCGAAGACGACCTGTTGCAGTAGATCTGGGAACTTTTGGACAATGGTAACTGGCTGACCCGAAGTTAGGCTGACTCCATACATAGGTGCTGTGGTATTGTAGCGTGTTTTACAGAGGCGTGCCGGTGTTCCGCTGCACTGGCTGGACGATGGGGAGCTGTTTAATGCGCGACCTAAAATTAAATTATTTGTTGTACATATACATTTCATATTTAAATATTCATATATGTAATAAGACTACAAGGGCACACAACAAATTATTTTAAAAAGAATGTTTTTATACAAAAAGGAAGACCTTACTTCCGTAAGTTGCAGTAATTTCATGTTCGAAACACAGTTTCTAGCGAATAATTTTTGAACTTATTACGTGATACATATTTATGATCGGAATTGTTATAAGTTCATTTTTAATGTAATAATAATAATATAAATATAATGATAATATACCTTATTACTAGGGTGGAAAATTCCCGCCTAGTTTCAAGAGTTTTCAATTGTAAATATTTCAGTAAAGTAAAAATGCTCCAGGAAAATATCTTTCTTTTGACACTTCATTTGTTGAGATTGGGTGTGAGCTGTGAGAACTAAGGGCCCCTTCTGTGATTGTCATTTATCGATTGGAAAACGGTTGGCAAATATTTGTAATGCGAGTCTCGATCAAGATCCACATTTGTCAACTTTGCAATCGTTTGTTATTGTTTGCATATTTGATTCGACTGGATGTATGCGGATCATGAATTCAGAAAATACAGTCCAAGACGGATATAAGAAACACTCTTATATGACGAAATTGCTTGTAAGAAACGCATGTTGGAACACAGTGTATTAAGCTGTACTTCCGGTGCAAACGAATTTCACTCGCGCGAACTGAACGAATGTAAACGAATACAACTCGAACGCATTTGCGCGAATAGCCTGATGCAAGCGAGTTTTGCGAGCTGGGAAATACCTTTTTGAAGTACAAATCTCATTACCACAGCTATTTCATCCAACAGTTCTGCATTTTTGCAGAAGTTTTTCCTCTTCATCGCCCATAATGGTGCCCGATTTTTGAGTTCATAATTTAGTTAAAGTGAAGTGATATTTGCAGACATGCTTTGGCTTTAAAAGTTATTGTGAAGTTATCGGACAAAAGGTCTGCCACCTCCCATATAACAGAACAAATAGATTGCACTTCGAGAAATATATGCGGGATAGGAAAAGGGAGGCGTGGCACCTCCCATACAATAATGTAGAGACTTCTCTGTGCAACTATCTGATTAGTAGGAAATCGCGATTATGTGTTTTTTTCGGAATCCTGCAAACTGAATTTTGAAAAGCATTGTATTTAAAAATAAAAAATAAAAAATAAAAATAAAAATAAAAATAAATAGTTGGCGCAACAGGTCTGTAGGGATTTAAGGCCTAGCTTCTCATAACCATTCGTTTCGTGTGAGTTTTTCAGTTTTGGGACGAATAGAAGGGATCTACAATTTTGTCAGACGTTCACGAGAGGTGGCGCAGCGGAAAAAAACCACAAGTTGGAATTTGGGTTTTTTCGGGATTAGAACCTGGGGCCGCTCGCTTAGTAGCCCAAAACAGTAACCACTAAGCCACTGCGCCCACAGTATTTTAGCAAACATATAATGCAAAAAGGAAAAAAAATGTAAATACCTTTTTTCGCAAACAGTACTCCGAAAATATGTACAAACAAACTAAAATAATAGTAGTAGACGACAACAAGACAATCTTTCTTTAGTTTTTTATGTGTACCTACTTAGTTTCCATAAGAGAATTAACTAATTTCCCACTTTCTATAGGCACAAAGTTCATTTCATAAGAGTGGCTGGCGAAACGTGAGTATAAAAAACTTTGCACACACACACACAACTTCGTACCTATACTCCAAATCCGACAGTGACCCGAAGCAGGGGGTTACATGCCCCCCCTATGTTCAATACTGGTTATGCATTGTGAACCTAAATATTTCGTCGCTCCACTCTCTTCTTCATTGGAACAGCTCTGCAACAGCGCTGCCAGACGGTCAAAATATTTCCCCCCAGATAAATCTGATTTGGCTATTTTTTCGAAAAAAAAAAACCCAACTTTTTAAATAAAAGTAAAATCCAATAAATTAAATTTTTCCATGGAAGCTAATTTTTAGATTTCCAAAAAGGATATTTTAACTAAATACAAGTAAAATAGAATTTTTCCATTTTTAAAACAAAATATTGTGTCACAATATGACATTACAAATACACGAACATGTATAGATTCTTTCGCATGTAATGTCTCTTCTTCAAGTTTCATTTGTGATTAGTTCCAAAACTGGCTTATAGTCTGGTTCTTCTTCTAAAAAGTGGGTAAGTAAATTCGCCGCAAGGTGAGCAGACAAACTCGAACTCTCTAATTGACTTGCCATGTATAGTTTTCCATTTTATCTGGTAGAAAGTAAAAACATGTTCATATTAATCTTACCGCACCTATTAAACAAGTACTTTTACCCGAAATTTACATACACGTGCACCCTTGCAACGATGCAAGTTGTTATGCCTTATAAAAAAAAATTAAGCTGTGCCCGTGACTCTCTAAATGAAAACTGGTTGATGGATTTGCACAGGCAGCAGTGAATTTATGTGGCAACATTGTTTTTGGGCTAGAAATTGCAAACTAGAGAAAGTGAAATGCGAACTGTCTTTAAATAAGCAAATTCCACGCACATTTGTCAGTCTTAGTACAATGCAATGTTACAAAATTGCAATCACGTATTTCTTAAACGGATATGGTGAATAATGCGATCTCATCATACGTTTGTATTAAAATGATATCATAATGTTTTGATTGATGATACAAACAAACAACTTGAGTGTCAGCAACACTGTTGTCTGTGTCGGTGTTAGGAGTTCAATAATCTTACTTCGAAAACATTTCCGGCAACATTAACACGTCCAATGCAAAAATATGCAGAAACACGATCCTGTTACAAGCACTCTCTTCGTTATACACCTGTATGCAGAAGGTGGACAATATTAAAAGACTTTCTGTGCATAAGCAAGCATTTCAGATTTATTTAAAACCTAGACACTACTTACGTGATGTGCGCTATTACATCGATATCAGACTTTCTTCATCGAAGTAGAATGACTTACAATTCGAGTATCGCTGCCAAATTATCCTGCTCGGTGAACAAGGAAATGAATTAACATATTCCCAACAAAATTAACGCTGAACTTGAATTGGTGAAGTGCAAATTTAAAAAAAAAATCTTCTTTATGAGGTCTGGTGAACTCCTCACTCAAATAACATATGTCAGAAAATTAGCCAAAGATAATAATTTGCGCAATTGGTGCGCCATGTTTTTTTAGTCTGACATTATTACTTGCAAGTGAGTTGGTGCGAGGGTATCGTCACTAAAAAATTCTATGTAACAATTCTAGTGTATCAGAAATACCGTGCAGTTAACAAATACCTTGAGCATAATTTTTGGTTTTTCCGGAGTTTGAATCTGAGAAAGCCCTTCATCAGTAGTCCACTGAGATACTTTGCCCATTTCAGAAAAGAAACTATAACACTTTTTTAAAAATTCGAATTCAGCGCACCGAAAACAGTGCACTTTAATTATATTGACTTGGTCTTTGGATTTCAAGGTAGAAAATGTATATTAGGTGAATCGTTTCACCTTTAATTTAACTTAAAAATCGAAAGAAAACGAACAAGAGCTGCCCGTCATACTTAAAAGTCATTGCCCTATAATAATATCAAAATATGAAATGACTTAGTTTTAAAAACTTACCATATCGGCCACTGCCAACTTGTTCATTATTGGCATTGTCGTACGCTCTTAGAAGGGCACTCGTCGTAATTGATGGATCTAACGTTGTGGGTATCTTACTTTGTCGTCCTCGTCTTGAATTGCCGCTCCAGTTTGAGAACGTCCGCGCAACTGCTGCACTAAAAATGTAACATTTGATTAGGTTTACAATCACCGTATGATAAAGACTTTTAATATATTTGAAAGTTACTTCTATAATTACCTTGGATATGGCACATTATTTGGACCTAAGCAATCTGTCGAGTCCTTAAGGGCATCTCCAGATATATATTTAAGTCCCGAAGATCCACTACATTTCTCCGCTGATGCATAATTTGACCAAAGAGCAGCATTAGCTATATGTGTGTGTAATGTGATGAAGAATATAGCTGATATGGTCTGAAAATAGCGAAGTTGTTTTTCAAAATGAGGAGCTCATGCAAAGATCTTATCTAAAAAAAATTCGGGCATTTGGCTTGCAGTGTTGTACGTAAGGAAAAAAATCTGCTAAAAAATTGACTAAGCAGAAGGAAGAAATAAATGAAAATTAACGAACCCGACTGACTGTAAAAATGAACTAAAAAGCTGTAAACAAAACACATTCAAGTATAACTCTTTGGCAATCAGAGACTACCTGCACAAACTAACAAAAATATGCGTAGCCTCCGAGTGCCAAATAGTTCTACCCGAATGTGTATTGCTTACAGCTTTTTAGTTCTTTTTTTACAGTCAGTCGGGAATTCAGCTTTTTTTAAATTTACTTTTTTATTTTTATCTTTTTGACACTCCGGGGAAGAATAATGAAAATAATGACACCTCACTCTTCAGAATCGGTCAAAGACGTTTAGGCTACGGAAGGTCACGTTGAAACAGACATAGATGCGGGCGAAAACAAGAACCTGAAAGATGCGAAAATAGTAACAATCGACCGATGTGTATCCAAGGGAGATATGCCGGTAGAAGTTTCTTAGTTTGTTTTAAGGCTCTTAATTTTAAAAATAGCAATAGGATTATTTCCTAGCTAATGCCTTGCAGAAAGCTGGCTAAAATATTTGGGCTATCAGCCACAGATACTGAGAAGATTAGTGTCTTCTTGTGGTACTCCTCAAGACCCAACATCTAACCTAACCTAAAAAAAAATGAACGAACATTTTTAAAAACCAATTAATAAAAATAATTTAATAAAATTTAATAAAATTTTAATTACCACTTACAATTACTGACGAAATAATATTAGAGTTTAAACATTGTGAAATTTCACTAATGCAGACGAAATGTCGAGCCCTGCTTTTTTCGAAATAAAAATTAAATCATCGAGTGTACCAATAAATGAACGAAAATATTTTTCGTAATTTTTTTTTTTTTCAAATGAACACGTTGACAATTGACGGAAATTAATTAACAATTTTGCATAAACATGTGAGAGAACAGTTTGTGAGTGGAATTATGATAATTGCTGCCAAAGTACGTGTTTTGCGACATCAACAACAGTGAACTTTTATGGTTCAGCTAAGGTTAACATAACGCGATTGTTTTCATAAATGCAAATCAAACCATTTATGTAGGTATCTGCTAACAAATCCGTGTTATGGTTAGTCACAGACATTTCCCTCCTGTAAATATATATGTAAGTTATATTTAAAAATGCTTTCAAATTATCCACATTCCAATACGACTGCCTGAGGCAAACCTCAAATTCTATCACTACACAAGGCGGCCGAGGTGAATGACCGAAGTACCTCCCGAAGTCTTTGTCATGGTTATGGATCACCAACCAACCATTGTTGACACATTTCATGACGAAGAGTCTTATTCAAAACCAATTAGCATCGCGCGCCAGTACCTGTTTCACTTATCACATTTTCCCGTTCTGTATTATACCCGCACACATCTACAAAAACGAGTGCTGTTCAGATTACCTATTTCTTGCATTTATCGCCTTCATTACAAAATAGAATCCGTTTACTTCAATTAATTAACTGCAATCAATATCAATCTATCTATCATCGTAACCGTTTTTCCGCCACTTCTAATCAATTCATTTACAAACCACCATCTAACCGCATAGACGCAATCGACACGATGTTTCTATTCACAACCTAACCGACCGACAGTATGGGTACTGGGAAAATTCCCCACCATTATTGGTCAAGTTCACATATAAACAGAGATTTTCGCTCCAAGCCATGATGCATTAGTGGCTTCAAAGTAGGCCAAAGGTAGTTTATAACATTTTCCATTTATGACAGCGTTTCAAGTGTAGATTTTCTTGTTGCAGGCCCGTTGGCTTGAAGTCGCTCTTTTGTACCATTTTCCATCAGCAAGTTCAATCTGAGGCTGAGGCGTTGTCGTTCCACTGCCTCGCATCACGATCACAGCCACAGGTTCGTAAGAAAACGTAGATCGTGCTGTGCTGTATCAACTGCAAGAATACCTCGTGCGGAATTTAAGTTTCCACTTTTTCTCCTTTTTCCTTAATCTCTTTTTGCTAAGGAAAAATAAAACAAGTTAGCTTTCTGTGGACTCTTGGCGGTTAGTTGGTTTGGTGGTAGTGTTTAGCTTCTGCGTTGGGACTACAAGTCCGCAACAGTTCAATGGTTGTGCGTTTCGTTTAAGTGTATGGTACATAAATATATTTTATGTGTTAGTTCCTCAGGAAGGTTATGGTTAAGGCTATAAACGAACTAGTAACCTGTTTATCTTGTTTAGCACGAACAGACGATGCGTGATTGTATTCGCGGAAAAGATGACGGTACCTACAAGAAGTGCACGGTACAATTTTGCAAGCGCAAAATTTATTTTATAGAGTACAAGATGGGATATGTTATGTGGTCTGCTTATATAATTATCATGAAAAAAGGACCTACTGCTTTACTGAGTCTGACAAATTTTCTAACTACGGAGGAGTCTATAATGTTCTCATACTCATATCAAACTCTAAAGTACAAATATTCGTAAAGCCCGTATGACACTACATTTTTTCCTCATTTTTATAATGCTGAAAAGTCAGCGGTGTGTAAAAGAGACTAAAAGTGTATTACGAAAGGGGTAGAAATTGTTTGCAAGGCAGCCGCAAATTTTCAATCGAATTTATTTTCAAATAATCTTGAAATGTCAAAAAAAAAGCTTGCCAGTAGCTGAAAAATGTGATTTGAATACCTACATTTTTAATGCATTTTTTTTTTTTTTACGTGCCTACATTTATAAAGTTGGTATGTACGCACTCACTCCTATCGGGAATTTTCGTTCTAATTTTTCGTACTGCTCTAGTTTCATTTTAAAAGCAGAAAAAATGCAAAAAAAAGCGCGTATGACACTGCGCTTTAGCATTTTTGACTTAATAATAAATATATGTAGTATAGGTTTTAATGCACTGCGTCTATGGATTGTTCTGTCCCTGCTTATAAATTGGAGAGGTCATTACTTCTTCTAGAGCCACGTCGCCTTACGCATCTTCTAAGAATAGTCTTTGAGAGCCTTCCCGCTGACTTAAGAAAGATATCCATCTTGGGGCATATACATAGTTCGGTTTTTTTTAAGACCTAAGTCTTAGAAATGAATGGTTATAGTCGCCTCATCATTATCTATTGCTTCGAAGTTTCTCAGATATTATTGTCGGCCTGTGACCGAGAGAAAAATTGTCTGGCGTATCAGCTCTCTCGTCGCAGGTTAAATAGCAACCTTCATTTTCCGTAGCAAGCTATCCAGCTTCAATTTAAAAAAGGAGGTACAGGTACTGTTGCCAGATGGTTTTTGATGAAAGTAGTACATAGGGTTCCAAATCCTGGACTTTCTCGGACAAATGATGATCAGAAAAAGAGTACAAAACTAGGACAAAAAAAAACAAAATATTTTTAGTCCAAATTTGTTCACTTTCACATTAAAAACATTTGCTTCGAGAGAGCGCAAATCCAACACAATTGTTTTGACGTATGACGTCTCAAAAGTTCTGTTCGTTTCGAATTTTCATTTTTGAACTATTAATTCTGTTCGTTTATTTGATTTAAGTGATCTCCGACTGATTTTTCGATTTAATTATAGATTTAGACAAGCTGCCAAGTAGATAAGTGAAAATGCAATCACGGACAATTCCGGACATTTTATTAAAACTATACCGGACTTTCCCCGCAGATGCAAACAAGAGTACATGTCCGGGAAAACCCGGACGGATGGCAAGGCTAGGTACAGGGGGACATACGACCCATGTTTACGTATATGCACTATATCCTCACAACAAAACTGTAAGTTTGTATTAAGACTTTGCAACAACTGTTAGACATGAACATTAGCGAAAATACTGAGATAAGCACACAAGTAACGTGTAATTCCACTGGAATAACATGTTAACTATTCACAAAATATTATTGACGTATATATGTATATAATTATAGATGTACTTTCATTTTTTTAAGCCACGGCTGTTGAGTTTAAATTTCATTCTAGTAAAAGTAAGTTTAGTAATGAATCTTAAATAATAATTTCATTTTCACTTTTTTAAAGTTAGCACGTGGTTCGATAATAATTATTTATGGCATGGGGAAAGTAAAGTTTTTCTAAATTAATAATATGTCCATTTATAGTGATCGTGTTTCCCGCTGTGTGAAGCAGTTCTTAAAAGAAGTATAATACCTATCGACCAATACTTTCGCATATGCGCATTCAAAACATTTGTTAATTAGCTGCTTTGTAAAGGGGAAAAAAAGGACAGGTGGAGTCAAAAAATGATGTTAAGAATGATATGAATTGTGTATGTGATGCAGGTCATTGACCCCATGAGCTTGTTATTACGTAATACTGAGAGCGACACGCGCAGCCCTAATGCCAGTATTACAAATTTATCAGTTACATATGTATATGAATATACTCGCATATTTGAACAAGTAAATTGTACCGCTATTTCGTGTCGCCGGGTTTTTGAAATAAATAATTAAGAATAGAAAAGACATTAATTTTGTTTTAAGAACGAATGTATAGTGAGGTTTATTCCATACTAAATTTATTATAGATACTGAATTATTATTGCCCTGAAATTGGAATATGTGTATAAACGAGACATTTCTTAATTTGCCTACCTTTAACAATGAAATTGGACTTTACTAATTATCTTTTTTAACCTTCTAAATAATAAATAATTACAGTGATTATCGAAGCTCCGTTTTCAATTAAATATGCTCGGATTCATACAAAAGGAATAAATTGACTGAAGCATTATATAACATCTGATGCACTTGCCTTCGTCTATGCCCTTCAGGTGTATCCAGACAATATACTTACCCTTCAAGCATAATCACACTCAATTTGCAAACCATAAACAGATTAAGAAAGTGGGATTATTATAAGAGCACTAGGTACTGCTGAATTTAATTTACATTTCTTTGTTGCAAATTTCCAATAATGAAGACGTTTTATAATTTAAGCAATATGAATAAGCCCCATAAGAAAATACGTGAATCACGATTTCGGTTTTGCCATTCTCAGTTAGTGGGTCAAAGAAAAACGAAAGAGTTGAGGCGCAAACTTGACAACAAAAAAGTAACTGGTAATATGTAAATAAATTTCTCATCACTTCTGCGAGAGCGAGAATCGTAAAATAAGTAAATTTGTATACCTGCCAGGCCAGGTCACTCAATTTGAATTTGGGTATACTCTCTCCTCCAAAATGTTCGTTTAATAGTTTTAAAAAGCTGAAAACTATCACAAAGGAAATCGATAAATGAAACCGAAATGAGCCAGTGAAATGGTTAGTCATGGTGGTGATACAAATATTGCTAGAAGAAGAAATGCTTAGCATTTCATAAATTTTTTTTACCACACCGATTCGATGAAAGGTGGCAAAGTTAAAAAAAAAGAAAACCCTATGCGTGTCGGTCTCATTTGTGAATTTTGCACTACAACTGTAGGTATGTGTGGGATTGTTATAAGGCAAAAGGCGAGGAAGTGGAGAGAGATAAGAGTGATAATGAAAAGAAAGTCCAACCGGCGATATATAGGCTGACCTTGATCAGAAATTTTAGTTTGCCTATTGAGTTTGACAAACCGAACCGAAATGTTCACTCTTTGTTAGAAGAATTTGTATTCGCATTTTTAGACGTATTAGTGTGATCTACAACACAAACACATGTTCAAATGCGAAAGTCAATCTGGCTGGCAACCTTTGCACATGTAAGCATCTGAATCGATCGCATATCAATTTGGCAAAGAGATAGCCTGGGACGTGAAGACGGATGTAGGCACAGTTTGGTCAAAATCAGACCAAGAAACGCCCACACAAAAAATGAATTCAGATCTCAAACTCACATATTCAGGCAATCTTTTGTATTGGCCCGAGAGTAGCTATGCTTTTGTGAAGTATGCCGAATCCGAGGGTCCGAAAAAAGAAAATTTCTCAGGACAGTCATACTCTCGTATGTTTTCCCGGAGCTCGCAGGGAGTAAGCTGTAATATGTGTTGTTTCCAGTGGTTGAAACTGAGACCGTCCGCTCACACATATCATAGTGAGCCGGTGAGTAATATCAGTATTCCGATGCCAACTTCTTAATCCACTCAGATTAAGCGAAACTCCTCGAATTGGTAAGGCCTTCAGGACTCCCGCATACTTGCGCTAAATTTACAAAACAAATCCTAGCAAACTATCTATACAAAAATGGCTTCCAACTGCCATTCAAGCGATTCAATTTCAAGCGGTTGCAATAAATGATATACTGCGCAGACATTTTAATATACAGTAGATAATAGGACTGTTTTTTTTTAAGCTTCGATCGATGAGCAAAGCAAAGTGAAATAGGATCGGCACGCAATTACAACAACTGCTGAAAATCCTAATTTTCTTATTTTCTTTGCTTTCCTGAGATCGAAGCTAAAAAAAACACGCCTAATGCTAAATTTAAGCGAAATTGGCAACTTCCGCTATCATAGAACGTAACCGCGAAAATTAGTGCTTTTGGGAGAAAGTCTTTGGGTTCTTTCTTTTGACTTTTTAATTTCAAAAAAATAAAAACTTCGGTTCAACGTTAAAATTTGATAAAAATTTCAGAGAAAAATGGGTAAGCGCGAATAGTTGCAGCAAATGACAAACAAATATAATAAAAGTGCGTTGTAAAATTTAATAGTGAGAAAAAGCTTTAGTTTTGTGTTTAAAACATTCCAGGGGAAGAGAAGGTGGACGTAAAATGTCTGCTCCCACGAAAATGGTGAAACTGTGTGTCACTGAATTCAGTGCACCTAACATTTTGCACAGTGGCTTAGTGGTTGGTGGATTACTTAACGAGGGATCTTCAGGTTCAAACTTTTAATTTTTCTGACGAATTAAAGGGGCCTACAATCTTATGCCGATCCTAAAAGACTAAACAGAGACTTATTTTTAGGAGAGTTAAACTCTAAAATATTTGTAAGACATGTACAAAATTCCACGACAGCTCGATTAAAAGTTTTGGTAAATACCCACACTTGATAGCACATGGGAAGCATTAAGCTTCCTAAACGACTAAGCTAGGCCTGCTATTTTTTTTTCCCAGATTTTCACATCTGGCCAGTCTCATTTCAAGGATACAACTAACAGCTAGCTCGTCGTTGACGACCTATGCAGCTCGATGTCCCAATTAGAGCAGTTCAAGCTTTTCAAGTACAATCAAAAATTGGGCATATGAGTACGAATCGGTCAAACCTATAAGTGGTCTGAAGCAGAAAACCCATCAGAGAAAGACCCAGAAGCAGGTTAGACACCAACTGCCGAAACGTTAGACTGAGATTACCTGAAGGGTCATCATTGTCAACCACAAACGACATTAACAGCCCTATTATGGCTATCAAATATCAATTATTTGATACCTGCTAACATTTATCAATTCATCGACAATTTGGTATTATGCGTATCAATTGATAATTTTTACCCCATTGTGAACGCTAATCAAAATGTCATTGAGAATGGGTTCTGTTTTGAAGTTATTTTGTAATTTTGGTTTTTGTGTTGTGGCTCAAAAAATAACTCTACCGACGACATTTCGGTCTAAGGTTGTTGTTTTTTTAACAATAAAAACAAGGAAATAAATTTTATAATTTGATGTTAATAGAAATTTTTAATCGCCCGAATATTTGATACGTATCAACAAGAAATTTGTGGTTGATAGAAAATTTGATGAATATCAAATTTTTTGACAGCCGTAATACCAAGTTTATCGATAAAACTATTCACAACAGATCTTAAATCTAATACAGTTCACAATTCATCAAAAATGTTGATAGGTTGATAACCATAATACCGATTCATTCATATTGTTGATACGTATCAATTATTATCAAATATCGTGTTGATATTTGATAGCCATAATAGGGCTGTAATTATTTCGGATTCAACTTCAACAAAACAAAAGTTCAATCCACACCTGAACTCTTCTACCAACAAGACTGCATTCACGTTTCATCGAGTCTACCCACTGATAGAACACAGACAGCATGGTATTCCATTTGGTACACCCTCACTGTAAAACATGCGAGGCGACTGCGTGCTTTAACAAAAATTGCTCTTAAGGGTCTGTACTAGACTTCATTACCAATATGGTCAGAAATTTTAAGCTTTTACTGGGAAGCTGTTACCTTTCATAAATTACATATGGCCACATTCAGCCGTCTGTAAAGCCAATGTAATCTCATCTTCAAGTTAGCTCTGCAAAACGATTATTTATTTACAAGAGACAACGACAAGGCAACTACTCCCTCCAACGTATCGGGTGAGATAACCCATTATCGGGGATCGAGGTGGTACGACGATATAAAGCTGTCAATCCATACTTTTAGTACAAAACGTGGTTTAAGTACATATTTAAGATTCCATAACAGAGTGAGTTGGAACCGCAAATCAAACATTTAAAAAGATTTTTTTATTGTTGCGGTCTCTTATTATTCAAAACAAAACAAGACATTTTGCAGAACAGACTCCAGCACTGTTAAAATATTTTGTAAGGCATTTATTACAAAAAAAAAGTATATATCGTAATGGCTTGGCTATATCCCTATCACTTTTCTGCTCAGAATATTTATATATAATTTTTGCATGCCAACAACTAAAACGGTACGAAAAAGAAGGATATAACAAACCGTCTGCTGCAGTTACTATTTCCACAATGACGATACCGTTGCTCAACAGACAGCACTAACACGTAATGGCCATTATTTGGATAGAGGTTTGTATCGCCAAGGTTTTTTCCCTACAAAATAATGTATGAGAATAATGTCCTGGAGCTAAAAGATATTGCAGCGAACCACCACCCAAAGTAAATACAATTCCATAGTCTATTCATTTACGGGCTTTTATACCCGTTTCTATTTGTTTTTCGCTCTTTTCATAACATCAGGCATTTGTAAACAAGCTTCTGGATTTCGTTCAAATCTAACTGAAGGAATTTCCTTTCAAAGCAAAATACGCATTTAAATGCAACTAAATAACGCTATTTTTGAGGGGCTATACTATATTAGTGATGGCGGTAAAACGCAGTACTAAAGTGAAGTGGTAAAGTTGCCAGAGACCTTGCTGGTTCTTATACGTATAAAAACCGCAACTGAATACGTTCTTTACAATACAATGCCAGAATTGGGACTGTTCCCATTTGATTAAAAGAAAAGGGAATGCACGCCGATACATTTTTTGCAACGCGACGCAGTTGAATGTCAAAACGAAATAAAGACGTTAACATCCAGCTATGTGACTAAAATACAAATTAAATGAGGTGCGTTTTCTCTCTCTTGCAGTACCTTTGCAGAGCCGGTTCTTTGTCAATGTGTTCACAAAAAGAATTATATTATTCGTTCTCCTCATTCCAGCTTTTTGTTGGTGTAAATTATGGTACGTGTCTTTTTACAGATGATTCAATATGATAATCAGAAAAAGTAGGCTAAACATATTCATGTGCGGACAATCCTACATTTGGAGACTGACGGTTACTTTTGAGGTCACCTGTATAACGTAATGTATCCACGCGCTGACAGTTGTTAGGCTTTTGCGATTCAAATTGATATTAATTTCTATGAGAGTGCACCCATTGCCCACACTCGAATTTATGAGAAAAAATACAGAATTTATTCCACTCCGAGGTCAACCGTAACGTAGACTATTCGACTGCAAGACAATTCCCTTTTCAGATCCGTTCTTTCCGCTGTTTTATCTACAAAGATGGGGAGAAGAATGAATTTCGCTGTTTTATCTACAAAGATGGGGAGAAGAATGAATTTCGCTGTTTTATCTACAAAAATGGGGACATGAGTTAAGAATGAATTTCTCTAAATAATAGTGCCCTTTCCCACGCCTCCAATTCCGTTTTAGGCGAATTTCTCGATGAAATCTCAGACTTCATTGTCCGACGGAATGTGCGACAGTAAAATATTTCCTGTTTCTTTTTCAACTCTGCCACAGGCTCCAACTCATTTTAGATCGAAAGATAAAGTTTGTAGGAATTATTCACAAGGGGATCGCATAAAGAAGATATCTTCCACTGGTAGCGAAGACACCTCAGGCTTCATCCTCAAATTCATATTCAGCTACCTGAAACTACGCGCAAGATCATTCAATTGAATCGTCCGCAGCGAAAGTACGATGTAAAAAGAAAACGTTAGCATTAATTACATATAACTGAAGTAATTATTGCCATTTATTTTACAAGATTCGCATGGCTTTTACTAATCGTGTCACGATTTTAAATTCTCGTTCGACAGTGATCCGAATACGAATCGAAGCCAAAGTAAAAGCTTTTCTCTTGAGAATAAGACATTTAGGAATTTGTCCAAAGTTTTCACTCTTGATCTTGATCTCGACAACTGAGAACTGGGATCTGAGAGTTGCCAGTTATTGTCCCAAGCCGACATCAACAGATGCAGTGGATTGGCTTTGAGTTTTGTACGCCAGGTCGCGTGTTTTGAGGAGCACTGTTCTACTTTGGTATACTACGTACAAATTTCTTTTCAGTTTGATTTATAATCTCAATTGAGACGAGCTTTCCATAACGACATTGACCTAGTTCAAACTTGTTGTTGTAAAAAGAATAAGTATCGCGAGTAATAATTTTCAAATGCTCTTTTGTCAAATGATCAAGGGGGCAATAAACTATCAATGAACATGATGACTGGTATGTTTGTAGGTGGCCTAGTATTGCATTTTTGATTACATAAGCTTGTATGATGTAGAACCAAAAGCTGTTTGTATGGTCCAGGGTGGTCTAATTCGCCGGAGAGATTTATTGCTTGTCAGTCGCCATTTTGGTTATTATTAATTTCGACAGTTAAAGAGTATGAGAGTGGAAATCTTTTTTTTTAAATAATTTTAAATAACTTGTTTTAATAGTAAAAATGTTTTTACCGAAATCATGGAGTATTGTACCAATAATATGTAGCAGTTTATTCAGAGGTGATGCTGCACTTTCCACTTAAGACAATAGGTACGTTAATAAACAAAAGAGTCAATTTTGACCAATGGAAAATTAGTATGATATTTTTTTTAATTACTACATTTGTTACGTCTGCTACTGAGGTAGTTGGGTAGTTAACGTAGTCAAATGTAGTAAGCGTAACGCTAACTGTCAAAAGGTATTTGACGTTGTCAGATCCAACCGTCAAACCGTTCAATCGGTTGTAAGCCATTTCGGAAAAAAGTCCCACTGACGGATATCACAATATTATCAGATCGGGAAATCTCCTGAACATAGCTTTATGTTGCATTTACACCATCACGCACGCGCATTTTTGCACGTGACGGGACAGAGATATCCGTTTGTCCGCAGTCAATGTTAATAAAGGCGTAAGAATGAGATCACAAATCAGACGCCTAAAGTGTCATGGATGTTCTACCCATAATTATAGATGCGTAAAACGGAAACAAACATAAGTTCCGGCGAACAGCGTCTCTACAATCACTTGAAAACATTTCTATTTCTGATTTAAAACATGTGAAATAAGAGTGGTAATTAGTTTCAGTAAATTAAACCAACAATTCATCAATCAGTTATACGAAATAAATAAATAATTGTCGGTTCATAACTTCCGGAAGCCATTTTGTTTTATAGGAAAGCGAAATTTCGTAAGTCATCGCTATAAAAATATTAACATGCATATCTTTCCCATAATTCCTAATTTTCCCTTTAATTTTCCGTGTTAAGAATGTGTGACCCTGTAAATGAAACATTAAGATCTTTAGTTCAAAACATACATCCTCAGTAGCGAAATATAGAAAGGTTAACTGGCTTCAAAATCAAATTATTCCGTTTTAAAAGTGGTGGGCGAACAGCCCCAATCTGTCTTTAATTACGAATCTGTGGCAAAATTTCCCAACAGGTACTTCGCATTATTCGAGTTAAAATATTTGTTTCTTTCGCCCATTTAATTGAACCATTACTTCCTATAAAGTATTTGTTTTCGAGTCTCAAACACTTAGACATTACCGAAACAAATAGTGAATTACTTTTTCCCTCTGGAGTGGCAATCTTTTATTTGCACTTCGTAGCACGAAGTGGTGTTATTTAGGCCAACTATTTTGGTTTTGAGTATCATACATACAAAAACAGCGATACCATCGATATACCTAAGCGCCAATTTTTTGTTTTTTTTCTTGTGATGAGTGAACTTGTGGCGAAATTTGGATAATAATATTTTTAACGTGCAGTGGGCAGTATATGGTAAGTGTTCGAGGGATTCCATAATTTTAAAACAAACGTCTGAGATTATCTCTGTAATGAGACTCCGAAAACGGTTTCGAATTGCAATCTAAAAAACTAAAAAAGGACTTCTAAATTATACTTATGGACATGAGTATTGAAATGACTGTGACTATGATCCGAATGGCAGAGAAAAACATTCATTGAGAATCATCGATATCGTCATCGTCGCCCATTTAAGAAAATGCAAAAGAACGTTTTTGTTATTTGGCCGATTTAAAAGGGCCGACAGGTCCAAATTCCAGAGATGTCAAAAGTAAAAACATGGCGTTTTTCATTGAAGATCCGAGATAATTGCCCCCAAAATTCAGATTTGCTATATTCAATGAAATTTGTTGAAGCACTTTTGCAATAGTGGTAGATACCATGAACATAATATGTTTGATTTAGGTTTTAGTTACTACTTCTTTTTATTTTCACGAGTAACAATGCAACTAAAGTTTACATTTTGAACACTTATTTTCATATGTTGGAATCACAAAGCGTAAGATTAATTTCTAACTAAACTCAAGACATTACAGTCTGACATTTGGCAAGTGTGTGGTGGTGAGTTCAGAATAATTGTTTATAAAAATTCCGCACTTTTATGTCGTTTTAAGAATGGACCTGGGCTTGGAAGTGAAATTTTTTTTTCATACTAAACAAAGAAAGAGCACCTCCATTATGCGCTCTTTTAGAAATGGCAATTATTTACTTCAATCAAAAACTCCGCAATATTCCATACTTCCGGGCCCTAATAGTCACAAAAGTCACAATTATCTCGGTGCGTGGGAAATCTTTCTATATCGGTATGCAAAATAACCAAAAAGTAGAGGACCGCGTTGAACCACAAACTTGCAAAACGTGAATCGTTTTTAGGCGGGACAATAAATATGAAACTCTTATTTGACAGCTTAAACGTGCTTCCATTGACGAAATTAAAAAGTAGCTTCTTTTCCATTTAAGCCCACATGAACTAACCACTGAATTTGCTGATTAATCGCCCCAAATTGTAAGCGACAACAATTTTTAAAATATATTTAAGCGATCTTTTGTACCTAGTTCCCCGTTCTGCAATTCCGTGGTTATCCTGCAAATATGCACATGGCGGCGTAGAAAGTACGCAACATAAGCAATTTTGGAAATATGTTGCCAAACTTGTTCTCGATTGAGTTCCCCCATTTAAATCGTAGGCATGCCACATTCCGATAACATGATAGAATTTCTGCAAATATCGACACCCATCATTGTAATTAAAAAAAAAAAAAACCTAAAACATCTATAAGCTCACTCATAATAAATCGTTTCCAACAAATTTGTCAGAAACAAACGAAAGAAATAACCAACAAAAAAAAAACCGTGATCATATCACTTTTAATGGGGTCACTTACTTTGGACGAACTCCACCTATAGCACCGGTATTCCATTTTGGCTTGTGATTTACGATTTTGTCTTACGAGCTTGTATTCCGCAGGTGTATCTTTGTGTGTTTTTCTATGTATATTTGTGGTGTATTAATATGTCCGTCTTTTTGCAAGGTTTCGAATGAGACTCTTATCCGTTACGAACCTCACAGAACTCATAAATTTTAAAAATGCAAAGCAATAAGATAACCTTGCTATGAACACTGAATCTCGGAATATCACGTAAAACACTAGAAATTCTAACAAAAAAAAAAAAAAATATATAAAAAAATTCAATCTCAGAATTTTTTCCGAGAAAAGAAATTTCTTTTTCTCGTTTTCTTCGTTCACAACTTTTTTGTTTCTTCTGTGTATGCGTTTTATTTTATTACTTCTTAACTTCCTTCTGTGTGCTTCACCTTGAACGACGAACAGATAGGTATAAATAACTGAGATTTCCCTTGCAACACGGAGGATCTTTTCGAAACGACGACCGAACAAGTCAACTGCTCACCTTGGACTGGCGATCGAGGTAGCTTCTACCTTTCCTTAAGCGCTATACGTCTTGATTTAACCAAACTCTTACTGGACGGGCCAACATGATCGCAATGATCAGCGATATTGTGGAACTTGCAATCTTCATTACGATCTACCTTCGTCATCACGATTGGCCACGGTCTGGTCTGGCTCCGCTCTGGACTGGTAGTGAAAGAAAGAACTGATATCTTCAGTCAGTTCTTGGGTCGGCTAAATGGTTGACGCGATGTCGTAGCGCGATCGTGAATTTCTTCTTCTTCTGACTTGTGTCAATTTATTCTTTGAATAGCCAAATAATTTGTTATTTTTCTTTGGAAACTCAGTTTTATAACTGCACACTTTCTAGTAGATAACTACCTACCTACTGTGGGAAATGGAAAAGGCGCCATACCATAAAGCATTTTTAATGGCCATTGTTCGGCCAATTGCAATGAACATCTAGTTCCGTTCATAAATTTAGAAAGAAAAAAATATTATTATGCTATTGGGTAACGAAAGAAATGTCAAACAGCTCATACAGGAAGTCGATAGTTTCCCTACCTGGCATATCCATTTATGAATTAAGAGATCAATTAAGCAGAACTGCGCTATTATGTTTGTATCGCGCTAAAATTATCTTTGAAACACTACGCAATAATTGTGTTTATTTAGGCTGACAATGACGGCGGCAATTCTGACAGGTAAGTATGGAATGTCGCGCAATGAAAAAAGCAAGAAGAGTCAATACCATCATAGGGTCTACTCGTATGTTATTTAGAAAATGTTTCACGCATTCTGTTTACCTATTTATGTGGGCACCTCGGATCAATGAGACCCCTGCCACTGTCGACCAGTTGAAAAAGAATTATCCACCTAATTCAAAGGATGAGGGTGAAGCACCTTGGTCAAGAGCATTGGCAAGGCGAGTTTTTGATTGATCTAAAAATATTTTCGAAAGGATAAATGTAGGTATAAGAAACAAAATAATTGGTTTCGCAGTAGGTATAACCATATAACAATTGCGTTTTAACAACAAATTCAGACAAACAAATCACATCCTGTGAATGTTTAAATTACAAAGATAACCATATGCAAAAAAAATAATGTCCAAGAACTTATTACGTATGTAATATATAATCTATGATCTAAATTTTATAAACCTCATGGCTTTCTTATCTACCCTATTAACATGTTGTGTTTATTAACCCTTTCGGATGCAGAACAAACAATACAGAGTTTCTCTAGATCGGGCCTTAAGGTTCACCAATAAATGAAGCCTTTGACAAAATTTTGCTACTAGATTTATGTTAAAATCGGGTCACTCGTAGTTTATTGAAACGAAATCGTGAATTAAAATCTCATGTGTCCAGAATACCATGGAAATTGAGTTGGTGTTCCTAGCCAATGAATTTAGGCAGACATATTTATCGCCTGCGTAAAGGAATGAAAAGCATGTTTAAGAAATAAAAATAATGTTTCGTGGTTAAATATTATTTAGAATCGTGATGCAGCATAATAAAGAGAACCTGTTGGAACAACACTATAAAAAATTGTAAATAAAATGTTTTATATTTTTAAATATGTCCATTAAATAATTTTGAAATATTAATGTATGATTTATTATCAGACCCCCTTCTTTTATAAGGTTAGATGTAAAATAGAGTTGAAAGAAAACTATTACTATTATTCTGTGGACCACAGTGCGCTGGTTGATATCGAAGGGTGGTCGTCGTCAATGCCAACAGGTGTTTTTACTCTAGTTATATTATGTTGCCAACCATACAAGATCATTGGAGCGCTGTGGAAAATGAAAACATGCTAGCACATAGTCTACCGAGTACACCAGAAGCCCGGAACCGGATAGACGATTTTCAAAAATTCTGAAAATGCGCTCGCAGCATTAACAGAGAATTAGTTGCTTGCTTGGACCCTGCGCTTTATCACATATTGCATAAGGGAAACGTTTTTTCGCAGCTTCCCTTATTGTATCGCTCGGCCGATAATGGACCTGAGAAGGATATTACAACATCAGAATCGTTAAAGCTAAAGCTTTTTGATTTTTCGCCCAAAAATACGTGGCGTTGCTTGAACACTAGCCCGCAAAAACAAATGAGGGCAAGTTAGTTAGCCAGCAAACGTCAGTTAGCATAGTACAAAAATGTTACTAACTAGTGTTTAAACAGTTGATTACTTACACGCAGCCTTTAATAATACACGGGGGTGACCTTACGACTTTCTGTTTAAAAGTACCCTCTGTCATGTGGTGGCCATCACTTAAAAGATCTCCGCTTAGAAAAAATGGAGAGCTGCAACTGTTTGTTGACAGTTTCCGGCAAAGCAACTTAAAGATTTTCTGTCCCAACTGTATATTTAAAGAGCATCTTAGCTTCTTAACAGAGCAGGAACCGGAACCGGGACTACTTCCATAGCTGACCACCAGATATAGAATCAAACTCGTTAACCAAAAACGGAAGAAGAATGGATCTCCTGAGAAATATATGCAACACACGAAAGTTGTAGAGAGTTTTGGTGAACTTAAGCATTTTTAATACCTTAAACCAACAAAGGAAACAGCCTTGCTACGCCACGACGCATGCGATCATTCTGTACTTGATTTTGTAGTCTGTTCCTATATACCAATTTTTCTGTTCATTTAGGTAGTGCTTTCAGGATGCACATCCCACTCAGATACCTATGCAGATCGTTAAAGGAATACACTATGCAAATATGATATTTCATAATTCTCACAAACTTTCTAAATTCGTTTAAATGAAAAAAGAATATATATCGCTTACATAATTAAAATTCCACAGCTAAAGTTAAAGTGCCGAACATTATTCTCATACAAATGCGATGTTTTGACTTAGTTATTGATTCGCCATTACTCATAGAAATAATTTCAAAAATTTCATTTCCGACAATTGATCATAATATTCCTACACAATTATGCCGAACTAATTGATTTTGATTTCATTTAGTGTACACATATTATACTTTCAATGAAGCTGGCCATGTAACCAACAAGACCATCGCAGTAATAATACCTAATTGTACCGAGTTACCATAAATTTAATTGGATTTTAAATTTGGCTCGCTCTTCTTTTTAAAACTGTTTTCTTAATTATTGTCCATGTTTCTTTTGTGATAAGAAGAAAGCAAATAGGTTCATTCAATTATAACAAAAATGTGTAACTATGCGAGTATATGTCCATAAAGTATATTATGTATTCTTTTTATTTGAAGCTTGTGGGTATACCTACATTTGTTAACATTCTATTTAGGTCGATTTACTAAGAAAATATTTATTTGATTCTTGATGCTGTACTAGTGAAGAGAAGCATCCAAACAAAGAGTGGGCCAATGGGCACAACCCAAATACCAATGGAACTTATTACATTTATTCTATTTTTATTGCGAGTAACTATAACTATACAAAGATAGTGTGTTTGTTGCCCCAGAAGTTCATTGCATTGTAAAATACGAAATAAGCGCTTACACAGTATACAGAGGTAATTAGAGATGTCTATCATATTGTTTAGCAAATGTCAAGGTGTTGTACAAGACTTCGTGTTCAGACTGAAAGGGAAAGCTCTTAGGTACTGATTCGTAACGTGCCTTACAATGTTTTTCAAGCAGAACAAATCGATGGGTCAACAAACATATTTAAAAAAAAAAAATGGTGGCGGTACATCGTGGAGCAGTGCAACTTTAGGAGTGTATTGCACTACCTGTGTAGACACCCCATCCCCTAAGAAAAGATTTTTGAATCACAATTTTAAAAACATCCTTACTCATGAAGGCAGAAAATTAAATGATTAGACTCCAATCCCGAGCGGTGAATAGTTTCAGGATTTGGCAAAGTATGGAGAAATGGTGTTAAGAATTTAGTAAGTTATTAATCCATTGGCCCTACTCTCCATTTCGTCCCATTCGAAATAGCTTCCCTCTTCCGCTTTTAAGTAGGTATACTCTGTAATAATTTCGGAATTCTAAATGCGACATAAGTACATACAGAGAAATAAAGAGTAGAAAAAAATCGTTTTCGAAAAATTTTACTTTCTTAACGAGATACAGAGTAGGGCCCATGCTTTTTAATTATTGGGAGTATATTTAAAAATGAAGAAATAAGAAAACATTTTAAGAACTCCCATAGAAGTTATAAAAAGTACACAGGAAGGGACCCAAAAACTGACAGAAAACGGCCGGAAAAAACATCCCCTTAACGCAAAAAGTAAAAGAAGAGTAGAGGGAATGCCCTAATTATATGGAATGTATCCTTTAAGTCTCCGAGTTAAAGTTTAGGGAAGCGGTGTTTCACTCTCAGAATGATAATTGAAAATGGCCAGGTGTACGCAGCAGGAAATGCGACCGAGTCACTCAGAGAAAACCTTAGGGTGTAGTGCTCGTAAGCGTCGTTTAGCCAATAACTTTCACAGTGAACGTTTGACAGCATTATATTAACTAGTTTTCGCTCAGTGGTAGAAATAATACTACCATAATAGGATCAGCTGGTTTAAGTACAATATATTGGAAAACAAATTACACACAGCAATGCATCCCTTTACAAATTTTCCAACAAAACGAAACTCAAGCGAATATGTTGTGTTTAAGGCGGTGTAAGTGGCTCTTAACTATTTGCCTTCGACTATTTATGTAAGATTTGACTTCTCGTTTTTAAAGTCAACGGACTAAACTTTACAGCGCAGGCGGGGGAAGAACGATCATTAGGTTTGTAGTTGTCTGTTTTGAAGCTGGTTTAAAGAAAGGAATGACTGTTCAATGCCCCTGGCAAGAAGGTGGAGGCGTTTAATCATTTTGGGGTCTTATGAGCGATGCAAAAAGTAATGATGAGTTTTCCTGTAGGATTCGTCAAGCTGATTAATGTGGTATTCGATTGGGCGTTCTCAGAGCACTTTTTATGTTCGTTTGGTACAAAAAAAAACAATCTTTTTTCAGATTTCAGAGCACTTCTTGGAATCTGGAATTTTTCTCAGATTTTCTTCAGATTTACCAATACAAGTAAGTGTGAGTTTGACAACTAGTGGAGTTTGTTTACATTTTCGTGAAATTTTTCAACTGAAAAAAAAAGAATTCCATCGGGCTGATCTATTTTTTGTTAATTATTTATGTACAAATGTTTAGAAATCAATCTGGGCAAGCATTTGAATGTTTTCATATAAAATGTAACCAGTGAATGGAAAACGCTTAGAAAAGTGTCTAAAGTTACACATATTCCAATCGCACAAATATCAACACAAAAAAGAGCAAGTGAGGTTTTTATGTTCGATTAGACACACGAAATCTGAAATCTGAGAGCGAATCTGATGAAGCCATGTTAATCTACAGTCAACTCTCGATTAACCGGGGTGCTCGGGACCGAGCTCATACCGGAAAATCGAAAAACCCGTATAATCGAAAATGATATTGTCAAAATTGTTATGTCCAAAGAATCGCAAGTAATTATTTTCAATTGCTACGATAGATCCCTTCCTAGCTATTTTTTTTTTAATTGTATGCACTTGTACCTCTTTCCTATTTCATAATAATATGTACACAAATAACTTCAAATTTGAGTTTTTGCCAAATACTACAAGTGGATTTTTGTATTGGTATCTGTTTCGACAGTTTTATTCTTATTTTTTAACTGAACAATTTGTAGGAGCAGTGGCTTAGTGGTTAGTGTGTTGGATTACTAGCGAGGGGTCCCAGGTTCGATTCCCGAAAATAAACAAAATTCCAACTTATGGTTTTCTTCCGCTGCGCCACCTCCCGCGTACGTCTGACAAACATCTGAGAGTATAACTGTCATGAAGGAGCTTCTCAATTAGCCGTTTGGACGCGGCATAAAATTGTAGATCCCTTCCATTCGTTCCAAAAATGAAAAACACGAAACGAATGGTTGTGAGAAGCTAGGCCTAGGGTCCTAGTTGCGCCAACTATTTATTTATTTATTCCACTGAACAATTTAATTTAATCGGGGTCTGCTTCCAATTTCATATCCAAATAGTCATCCAGTGCTTGTTAAATGAAAGTATAAGTAGAGACAGTTGAACTAAAATGCCAACTCAAAAGATTAAGATAAAGAATAATCCACACAACATCCGTTGGAAAAAATTGTCTTAGCTTTATTAAGCTATTATATATATTACATAGCTTTTATGAAATACAGTTAAAATACAAATACAAGTATTTTCGCCAATTTTTTTTTTTTTCAAATTAGCGATTTCGTTTTTTTCAGATACAAATATTACGGTGTACCTACTTTATTTCCTGCGACTTAAATTAAATCATCGGTTCCACGATAAGAAATGGAAACGAAAAAATAAAATAAAAAAAGTGTTCTTCTAATAAAATTCATGCAGGTATGAAACGCTGAAACGTTGAGAAACGTTGGTCTAATTTAAGTCAATGTAGATTTATTTACAGCCGGCAAACGCGTCGCTACTCTGATGGTTGAAAGTAGTGTTGAAATTAATTGTGTATGTTATATAATATATGTACTATATCTAAATGCTATTAGTCGAATTTGATAGAATTTACGCCCATATCTATTTGTCCCCCGCGATAACTGCCCCTCTTTTTCTTGGTCTTTTCATGTTTGAATGATTTACCGCGTGTTGGTAGCAAGTCCCGACTGGCTCTTTCACCCCAGGACCCAATAGCGTTTCTCTGAAAGCAAAAAAAAAAAAACAACATAAATACATATTCTTGTAAACTATGATAGTTTCTAGTATTAAGTTTACTCACCACTTAAAGTTAAATAATTTACAACAACACAAACTCGCAACCTAGTGTCTAATCGTCAAATGTGATTTTTTTATTGCTTGACGGCGATTCGAAACTGTTGTTTCCGAACGACTTGTTTCCAAAACCTCCGCCGCCTCCTCTGCCGCGACCTCCACGTTCGGATCCACCTCGACCACGACCACCACCTCCGCGACCACGGCCTTCACCGCCGAAACCACCACCACGACCACGGCCTTCACCTCCGAAACCACCACGGCCACGACCTCCCCCGCGACCTTCACCACCACCGCGACCACGACCGCCACCAAATCCACCGCCTCCGCGGCCACCAAACGATTTGCGGAAACCGCCCTCGCCGCCTTCACCTCCTTCTTCTTTATTATCATTGCCTCCAAATGATTTTCGGAAACCACCTTCGTCACCGAATTTTTTGAAACCCAGACCGCCTCCGCGACCACGACCACCACGACCTCGGTCGCCACCACGGTTTCCACCTCTGAATCCACCGCCATTTTTATTCTTCCAGTTGTTTCCCTCGTCATTAGCATCCTGTTCATCCTGCGATGCGGGTGCATTTGTGAATTGTATTGGGTTTTGACAAGGTTGCGAATTTGTTGTTGCATCAATGTGTATAGGTTGTTGTTGATGTGATATGAAAAAGAAAGGATAAATGAAACACAAATTAGCATAAGGAACCAATACACTTTTTTTTTTGGAAATTTTCAAAAAAATAAATCGATAACGCATGTTTAGCTGATGACTAGTGCCCCAATTTAGGAAATTATAAAAAAAAAAAACTTGGTTGGACCGAAACGGATTCAAAATGCTAATTTGTGCCACAATTCTCCTTCGAGAATAAAGTTTGGGGCACTCACCTTAGCTTCAAACGAGTTATCAAGTACACGTGGATCGATTTCGACTTCTTCCGATATGACACGTCGGAATGGAGTATTCTTTCTCGGACCACTACTATTCAAGTTGCCTTGGTTTTTGGCCATGTTGCCGTTTTGATTTGGAGTCGATGTTTTGTTCTAGTTTCAGATAAAATTTGATAGCATGTATTATTTCAATCGAACATACAAAAACGGGAAATATAATAAAATGTACGAAGGACGGACAACTCATATCCGTAGGATGATATTAGAATATATTGCATTATTTTCAGTTGAGAGTAATAAAGTAGATTTGTCTGGTACAATGCTTTTTTAATTTTTACCGATGGATTTGAAAATTTCCAAAATGCCTAACTAATTTGCTTTGATTTAAGTTTTACTTACCGCATTTCCGTTCTGGCCGCCTTTTGTAAAGTTACTGTATTTGTTTGATTTGTCGGCAGCTGAAGATTCACTGAATTTCCTCTTCTTGCCTGGCTTAGGAGTTTCCTTCTTTTCCTCGTTTTCCCCAGTGGGAGGCTTTTTCTGAATTGGTGTAGATTTTGGTTTATCGTCATCATCCGACGAACTGTCATCGCTTGAATCGTCAGCCTTTTTAGAAACGACTGGTTTCGATACAGCTACCTTCTTGGATGGTGGCTGCTGTTCATCGGAATCAGAGGAATCATCAGAACTGGAAGCAGCTTTCTTCTTAGCAACTGGAGTCGATTTGACCGGGCTCTTCTTTGCTGGTTTTTCATCATCCGACGATGAATCATCTGAGCTTGAGTCGGCTTTCTTTTTCGGGGCGACAGTTGGTGCGGCCGCTTTCTTGACAGCTGGTTTAACCGCAGGGGTTTCCTCGTCTGAGCTGTCTTCACTGCTGGATGAATCCTTCTTGGTTAATTTAGCTGGAATTGCTTTGGCTGGAGGCAACTTCGGTGCCTCTTCATCAGAGCTATCTTCACTGCTAGATGAATCTTTCTTGGATGCTTTAACTGGAGTTTTCTTTAAAGCAGGTTTCGGTTTCTCCTCGGAGCTACTATCGTCACTGCTTGAATCCTTTTTCTTTGCTGGGGTTGCTTTAACCGCTGCTTTTGGAGCTGGTTTCTCCTCATCCGAGCTATCCTCACTACTAGACGACTGTTTTTTGGGGGCTTTAACTGCGACTGCAGGCTTCTTAACAGCTGGCTTTTCCTCATCACTGCTGTCATCAGATGAATCTTCTGTTTCGGCCTTCTTAGCAGGTGTAACTTTTACGGGACTCTTTGCAGCAGGCTTAATTGGAGTCTTGACTGCAGGTTTCTCGTCATCGTCACTGTCTTCTTCGCTTGAAGAATCTGCTTTCGCTGGTTTGGCTGCAGGTGCTTGTGGGCGTTTTGGTGCCTCACCCTCAGAGCTACTGTCATCACTTGATGATTGACTTTTCCTTGCAACTGGTGGTTTAGCAACTTGGGGTACAATTTTTGCGGTAGGTTTCTCATCTTCATCGCTACTATCATCAGAAGAGGATTCTTTCTGGGGGGGCGCTTTCACAGCGGTGGACTTTCCATTTGTAATTGGTTTTTTTGGAGCTGTATCCTCATCGGAATCGCTCTCTTCACTTGAACTATCGGCCTTAGCCTTTAGTGCGGGAATTTTTTTGTTCGACGTTTTTTGATAATGTGATAGAATCTCGTCGAGTTTCGGGCATCCTTTTGGTAGGTTAACCTGCATAAGAAAAATTTTTTTTAAATAAAGTAAAAAAAATGGCGAGTATACTTCACGCTTGTGCCTACAAATTGCAGATTTATAAAGTTTTTACAAATTTCTGAGTACATTTACATACACGGATAAGTACCTTATTCGGTTTAGTGCCTTCTAATTGCTAATTTGCTCAGGTTACCTCAATCAAAACGCACACAATTTCACCGCAGCAAACTTGGTTGTACATGTACATACCGAAAATTAAATTTTCTCGAGCGTTTTCTCTCCTTTTCATTTTCGTTTTAAATGTCAAAAAAAGAAAGCAAACCCATCAAATCTTTAGCGCATTTCAATTGTCATTTGTGGTGGATTTTTAAAATTGAATTGATTGTTGGAAAGTACGGTAAGATTGTTTGCAATGAGTAGGCGCATATCTACACTGTCAATACAACAGATGTTGAAATTGCTTTCGCAATTCGAAGGGAAACTAAAAAACAGAAAGGAATTAGCTTCACTTTATAAATGTGACATATAGACTGTGAACAGAATTTTAGGAAAAAAAAATCAAATTCGCCAGATTGCGCGTGGCAACAAAAACCTAAATCGCAACGTAAAGGTACACATGAAGTGCTTGAAAACGCTTTGTCAAAATGGTTTGATCAGGCTCCAACTCAAAACGCTGTGATATCCTGACCTTTTCTTCTTAACAAGGCGAAAGAGCTAGCCATTAAACTAAACTCCGATTTTGAACCCAACAATGACAATGGAAACACCGAGAGAACATGCAATTTACTAAAAAAAAACACGGTGAGTCTAATGAAAGTGATAAAAATTGTACTGTACACTACATACATGTCCTTGATGCCATCCAAAAAAAAATATTCTCCTAAAAATGTGATTACCGCCGACGAAATTGGTCTGATGTACCGAGCGCTGCCAAATGGCATACTTGCAAGGCGCGGAGAAATGATGAAAGGCAGCAAATCGCACAAGGTTCGAATAACTTTGCTATTTATATGCAATGCTTCTGGAAGCTACAAAAACGTCTTTGTTATCGGGAAATCGAAAAATCCTCGGTGTTTCAAAAAAAAAATCTACCTGTACCTTACTATTCCAATCAAAAGGCTTGGATGAGAACTTTTCTATGGAATTCTATGCTATCCAAAATCGATGAGGAAATGCAAAAAGAAGGTAGACAAATTCCCTTATTTGTGGACAATGCGTCCTGGCACAAAGCAGTTGAGATAAAAAATGTTTGTCCAATTTCTCCGACCAAACACAACCGCCCTGAATTATCCACTTGACCAGGGAATTTTTCAGCTTCAAATCTCACTATAGGCAAATAATAATGATAATAATGATAAAACAACTGGTTGCCTTTGAGAAAGGTCTTAATATAAAACAATTCGCCAAAACAATATCTCTTTTGGATGAATTGTTTTTTGTGAAGAGAGCTTGGTGGCTGGTTACAGGAGAAACGATTAAGGATGGTTTTAGAAAGATCGTATGGATATGGATATTCAATTTTACATACATAAGTGAGTGCTGAAACAAAGTTAATTATTCTTTTTAGGCGGGATTCTGTTTTGGCGAACATCTTTAAGAAAACGAAGAAATAACAACTGTTGAAAACACTTTAGTTGACGTGGCAATGAGTCCCGATGAATTTGCTAGTTTTTTAGATTGTGATAATGACCTACAATGCTATGGCCATCTGCCCGATGAAGAAGTGGATGAAGTTCAGAAAGGTTTAAATGAAGAAGAAGAAAATTCGGAAGATATGTGTGACGACGAAGAAGAATTTTACACTCTTCCTAATATAAAAGAAGCATTATGCGCTTTGGATGTGCTTGGACAGTTTTTGTTTCATCAAGATATTGCCGCCCACGATTTCGAAACTTTGGAAGAGAAAATTTATTAACCTTAAACTAGACTGTCTTAATTCTTTTGCAATACAATATTAGTTTATATGCTGTACTAGGTATATGTTAATGAATTCTAGGCTTTATTTTATGATAACTTATGTTCCTATTTTTTTATGTTAACTAATCTCTTTTAAAATAGAAATGGATACAAGAGAAATAATGAGTTTTCTTATTAAATCTGAAAATATTCTCCGTAGGTTAGGAAATCGGTTAACAACCTTCTTGAGGTAGATAAGCGGGTCGGCATTCTGTAATGCGAAACGTTCAAACGTTTTCGTGTGCATTCTGCAACTCGTTCGTGAGCACGTGTAACGTTTTCGCCTTACAGAATCAGCCCTTTTTGGAGGCAGACATCCGAATAAGTACCCAAAGAAAGCAGAAATTGTGAAGAGGTAATTATCCGGGTTTTAATACCTATGTCAAGAATGTGGTCACAGCACATGGTGGGATAGTTGTTTACTTACCGCTTTTGTTTTCTGTTGATAAACTTGGGCGAACGTTTTATCTTTTTTCGTAAGATAGTCCAATACTAGGGCAGCAATTATTTGTTCATTTGCTGCCATATTTTGCGAGTTTTAAATACTTTTGCACAAGTAAAAGTTCACACAGGAAAAAACACGTGCTATGCGTGGTATATCAAATGGATCAAAGAAATGGAAACGAATGACAATTCCGAAAAATAGCGCCGACAAGCAGCTAGTTGTCTCTTTCTAATAAATGCGTCCCAAGTTCCATTCCATTCCAATATACAACTATTACCTAGCGTACTGAAACGGTAGGTGGCCATAGTGACAATAGAGAGCGAGACGACAGCGTCCTCATTCCTCATTCGCAATGCGCTATGCTTTCCATTTATAAGATCATGTTTTAATTGCGCTAAATAATTATCTTTGGCTTATAATCTGAGTGAGTGTTAAAAAGGGAAGTTCACAAAACTTTAATGTTAAAATAGAGATTGCTCTAATTTTACTTTAAAAATTAGTTTTCATCCCAAGCAAAAAGAAACGGCAAAAAATCAAGCAAAAGGAGAATTTACAGCCGTTTTTTTTTATAAATCTGGCGGCTTTGTGTGAATCTTGTAAGTATCAAATAAGACATAAGGTATGTTTTTTTAGCTTCGAACTCAGCAATGCAAAGTAGGGATTTTCAACACGTACGGTCTGCTTAACACTTCGAGGACTCACAGTAGTTGTTGTAATTGCGTGAAGAAAATCATACTTTAATATGCTTTGCTGAGATTGAAGCTCAAAAAACCGCGCCTATAGATCCTTCGTTCTTTTTCTTTACTTGGAAAAATCTTCATTTAAACAGGCTTATTTACAAAAAGGTTTCTGACGAACAAAATTCAGTGCTGAGCCCTTATGTACATTTGTGTGCTCCTTTCTTTAAATTGATGAATTGAAATTCTCTTCTCATAATCATAAAAAAGAGTTTTTATTTTCTGATGCCTACCTCAGACAACTGCCAACTTACCTTCACTTATTATGACACTCTGCTGTAATGTCATTCATCCCGCAAATAAAGAACACAAGAACTCAAATTTAATGCATAAAATGCAAAAATAAACTCAGAGTAAACAGTCTTACACGAACTTGGCTGAAATCTAGCAACAAATCACTGATTTTTTTGTTTTTTTTTTAAGCTCTTACCTACGTACAATATACATTGTACCATATAACATACCTGCAATCATGTTTGAAAATGAAATCAGCTGCTTTCGAATAATTGACAGATATTCGCAAGTAGTATTTGGTTTTGGGTGTTTTTAGATTATTTTAACTTAACACAACATAAAATATTGTTAATTAACTAGACGTAAGTTCATCTTCATTGTTATCTATAACTATTCAAAATCACATATCAATTAATGCCCAAACACACTTAACCATCGAAAAATTCTTGGGCCACCCACTTATGGTTGTTGTTTTCAGTCAGTCAGTTTTTTTCATCTATCGTCGTCGGTTGGAATTCTTGACAGTCTGTCAAAATGGCTACTGCCAACGAGCATCGGAATTCGGTTTTTGCCAAATTTTTGTAAAATTTGCCGGTGAATTCCAATTACCATCAAAACAACTAATATATATTATATCCTGTAACATCCTGATTATATTTTGCCGCTTATTATTTCTGAAACGCGGGCATGAAATTGAAGTTATTTAATTCGACACAAAATGTGATTTGTTGGTTCCTTTTCTAATCAAGTGTTAAATCTTTTCTCTTTCCTGTTCGCGTTTTGAAAAGAAACAAGTAAAAGAAATCGTGAAAAAAACTAATTACTCAAGGGGAAAAAAAAAAAAATAATAATCGCCATGACGAACGCTAATGGTAGCGGATCCTCTTCTGAGGGTTCTCGGGACGACGGGTCATTGTACTTTAAGAAAATCGGCAGTGCTGTATTTTACGGAATGGCCTCATTCATGATCACTGTCGTAAATAAAACAGTTTTAACATCCTATCAATTTCCATCGTTTCTGTTCCTAAGTTTGGGCCAACTGACGGCAAGTATTGTGGTATTGTACGCAGGCAAACGATTGCGCATGGTGTCATTCCCCGATATAGCAAAGGATTCATTTGGCAAAATATTTCCATTGCCTTTTATTTTTCTGGGAAACATGATGTTTGGACTTGGTGGAACACAGGCTCTTAGTCTGCCGATGTTTGCCGCTCTTCGTCGGTTCTCGATTCTAATGACAATGCTGTTGGAACTGAAAATCCTCGGAATACGACCATCCGTTGCTGTTCAAGTTAGCGTGTATGCAATGATTGGAGGAGCTCTGTTGGCAGCCAGTGATGATCTCTCCTTCAACATGAAGGGATACGGCTACGTGATGATTACAAATGCTCTAACAGCAGCCAATGGTGTGTTCGTTAAGAAAAAACTCGACACCATCGATATGGGAAAGTACGGTCTGATGTTCTACAACTCACTTTTTATGTTCATCCCTGCGCTATTGGTAACACTATTTACTGGAGATTTAGAGAAATCTGTTAACTTCCCACAATGGACTAACATATTCTTCATTGTGCAATTTCTTATGAGTTGTTTCATGGGCTTTGTGCTCTCCTACAGCACTATGTTATGTACGCAATATAATTCGGCTTTGACCACCACAATTGTGGGCTGCTTGAAAAACATCTGTGTTACATATTTGGGAATGTTTATTGGTGGAGATTATATATTTTCATGGGTGAACTGCATCGGAATTAATATAAGTGTGTTCGCCAGCCTTCTATACACATATGTGACGTTTAGGAGAAAGCAGGTCCCCGATAAAGAACTGCTTTTACCCACAAGTAAGGGCGAGTCCGTATAGCAGCCAATTTTCTTAGGTAAAGCACATAGATCGTATCTGTAAATTGATTCACCTGTTATTTTCATAATGACGATAAGTACCAAAGCCATAAACAATTAATTGTTGGAAACTAGTTTTAAGTCTTGTATAGTTAAAGCAGATAAATGGAAATATACCTATTATGTAAAATGTATAAATAAAATCTCTTTTGTATGAGTTCTAGTTTAATTTTTAAGTAATATTTTTAAATGATTGCATCGCTTAATAATTGTTCATTTTAAGTGCTGTATTTATTTTTATAATATCTATATTATTGGGCAATACATTCATATGTGTATTTTAACAAACAAACGAACTAACAATTAACGAACAAAACCTATCATAGCAAAACGGAAGCATGTCATTTAATGCATAAATAAAGAAAATATAACTGAACTGTAATTTATTATGTATTTCCACGTTTTCGCTTATCTTCAGTGGCTTTTGTATAGTCGTGAGCGATTATTTTCTGACGAAACTACTACAATTTTCAAAATCGTACCCGGAGTTTTTATATCATTGCGATTTTTACTTGAAATTTCTATTGCGTATTATCTAATAAGCAAATTGACAAGCGTTATTTTGATTAGGTACTCGCTATATAAACTAAAGCTTATCTTACTTTGTATACGTATAGGTAGGCAACTAGACAAAATGAAGGTTTTTTTTTACTTTTAAAATGAGTTTTAATAGTGAATAGTCACGGGAAATTGTGATCAGTAGGGGTTATAAGTCAATTTATTTTTTTACAACAATATCCACACAGACATTTTTTTGTATTTTATTTCCGATGCCTGTGGGCCTGTGCTTGGCAATCGCAATAGCATAGAAAGTTCTCTATACATATCATTTTCTTCCTGCTGACAGTTCAACAGCTCGACGTTTAGCAAATACCGATTATAGGTATTTGCATGTATTTACATTGATGTGGACTTAAATTATTGCAATATACATCATCTGCCTTGGCTGCGCCTTTCGATCGTTTTAAGTTTTGTTCAGTTGGTGTTCCTCATGTTTATTTGTTTTGAGGATGTACCTATACTCCATTAAAAGTTACCTTATCTTTTTGTTGATTAAAGTTTCAATCGTCGTCAACTCGTATTGCTGTAATCAAGCTGATTTGAGTACAAATTTATTAGTTTTGATTTATGAATCAAGAGGTTGAAAGGTAGACTTTACAGCAGCGTTGCCGCTGAAAAATTCAAAAAAGGGGAATAAAAAGGAGCCCGAGCCAAAAAGGGGCTCCCACGTAAAATAGGTAATAACATAGCAAAAATAAAAAACAGCAGCAAAGACATTTATTTATAACAAAAAAAAAAACAATGTAGGTATTCCTTACGAAAATTATTTTTCGTTCAATAAAGAAAACAAACACTACTGAAAGAGGGACAATTTCGATCATTTTTAAAATAGTGGGGGCCAACGATCTTAAGGCTCAAAAAGGGCCAAACGGCATCACGCATCAGCAGATCAGCACTTTTAGCAATAGGGAGGACAAAACTTTTTCAAAACTCCTTATATTTTCACTACAGAGCAATTATGGAAATAGCGGCTAGTCATTCAACGATCGAGTAATCAATCATAGTTCTTCGGTTCTGCTCTCAGATTGAACGGTTCGATAAGAGAAATCTCATGTTTGTGAAACAAAGAAAGAAGCAAACGATGCAATCCTTTTGGAACGGATATGGTAATAGAGAATTTCAATCAACTGCTATTAATACGAATGGTCTATAACGTCTATAAAACTACAAAATCCAATATGCAGTCTTGTGCAAAAATATTTGCACCCGTGCGACTATGTTACTTATCAAAATGAAAATAATATCTTTGTCAGGGAATCTGGTTTCATGATAATAGATTCGGAATTGAACGTGTTCGAAAGATTGATCACACAATTTCTAAATTAGCTATATATGTAATATGTATGTTTGTTCACCTAGATAACTTAGATGTGTTCAATCAACAAAATTGACAGTATTCATACGCCCAATAACTGTTGTTCGCTGACAGAGATAAGTATTATTTCGATATCTTTGCCTTAGGTTGTACCTACCTATTAGATGTCGCGTAGTTTCGCTTTTGTAATGAATAGCTTGAATCCAATTAAATCATATCGATGTCCATACGATGAAGTCGTGTTTTTCTAGTGTTGGACTTTGCTTATAGTAGTCCAACAAGCAATTACTAAGCTTGTTACAAAATTTTAAAAAAATGTATAAAACAACTCAATGTTTTTTTTTTTTTTTTGATTTGGATCACTAATTGCAGTCTCGATATTTTTCCACATTATACATATACTGCCACTAACACCAATATACCTACTTTGCACAGCTGTTTTACGTCATTTTAAGAAGTTTGTTTTAAAGTCGCATTTAAACGGTCACACATTCCTAGCACGGAAGATTAAAGGGATGCTAAATACTAAATAGCCGTGCGACTGTAAGAGACAGCTCTACCTAACACGCAAAAAAAACGTGACACGTTTTTTGGTCGGCCATCTTGTTTACGTGGGAATTATGGGAAAGCTATGCATGTTGATATTTTTATAGCGATGGCTTACGAAATTTCGCTTTCCTATAAAACAAAATGGTTTCCGGAAGTTATGAACCGACAATTATTTATTTATTTCGTATAACTGATTGATGAATTGTTGGTTTAATTTACTGAAACTAATTACCACTCATATTTCAAATGTTTTAAATCAGAAATAGAAATGTTTTCAAGTGATTGTAGAGACGCTGTCCGCCGGAACTTGTGTTTGTTTCCGTTTTACGCATCTATAATTATGGGTAGAACATCCATGACACTTTAGGCGTCTGATTTGTGATCTCATTCTTACGCCTTTATTAGCATTGACTGCGGACAAACGGATCTCTCGGTCCCGTCTCGTGCAAAAATGCGCGTGCGTGATGGTGTAAATGCAACATAAAACAAAAGCGCAAAGTTTCGTGAAAACCAAAATAAAGAAATAGAATTTTGGAGAAATTATTATCTTCTTCTTCTCCTTGTCATTTGAAATCTGAAGACTACGAATCACGAAAACTTCTCCATTTATATCTACAACAGGGGAAACATTTTTCAAGTCGACATTCATATTTTTGATTTAAACGATAAAAATAAAAATCGTTTGGGGAGATTCCTAGCCCAAAAGACCCGCTGGCCTACCCTTGATCGTAACTGCCTCGGATAGTTACAACTTACAACTATGATTCGGAATTATACCATCTTTCGGTAGCTTGTTAGAGTACTTCCTTCGTGCCTTTTATTGCCAGCTCGTCTACAGTAAGTATTATATGTACTTCTAAAGCGTTAGACGTAACAGCGTGATGATTTTTTGCATATTTAAGACTGCACATTATTCTTATTGAATTAGGTCCAAATACGTGTGCACCAACTCTTTATAGTTAGTTACAAATTCGTTTTCCCTCCTAAAATATGGTTTGATTCGATTGGTATCTAGTTTCGTATAAATAACCAAATAAAGGTTTTTGATAAATACAATAGACAAGGAATTACCTGCGTTTGCAAGAATTAATCACTAGTTAATATAAGTGGGTAACTATTATGAGAACGGTAAAATTAAAAAGTGAACAATTCAAATTCGTTGTGTATACACATTCGTTTCGCTGACAAAAAAAAAAAACACTTGAGTCCGTATTTATTCACAGTCGATACCTAAATGCTACAGCTATAAGTAAACAGCTCACACATGCTGTTTCAATGAACCCACTTGAAAAATTCGAGGTTTTTCTTTTACATAGGCTTTAGGCATTTCTTTAACGTTGCTTTGGCTTTGAAGAGTATTAATACATAGCCTTGCCAAAAACAAAGTACATACCTACACTCATTTGAACACCAATAGTCTGCTGTTAATTTATCGGCATATTCAACTGCGAGTATTCATACCTACGTTATTATTACATATTTGTGTGAGTATCTCTTAAGCCGCCTGAAATTAACAGGTGCAATGGTAGTATCGTATATTTTTCATTTTCGTATTACGGATGGAAATTAGTCACGGCTAGTTATCGATGTAGAGTTAGAGAAGTAAATGAGAAAGATAAAACAGCACCTAAAAATTGTGACACGGACAATTTTAACACGTGAATACTAGGCACAGATGATACATGATTGTTACTTGAATCATTGTCCATAATTTGATAATTTTCTATTTATAGAAATTGTGGTAGATAGATTATTCGTTGGGCCTTCAGCATAAATCAATCCATTACGTCAAGTGTGGATCCGATAAAAACGACTTTTTATTTAATGTAAACGCTCATAAGCTAGGTGCGTTGACATTAGCTACATTGAAGGACTATAAATCTGGGGTAGCTATAGGCAGCTGTTTAAACAAACTCATGTCAAGATAAGCGCTGGTGATATAAGTTTTTCTCTATTGTTTTGAGTTCAATATATAGGTGTCCATATTTGCAATTTATCGGTCACACTAGGCTGAAGGTTTTTAATACTTCAAGTTTGTGTACTTTAGCGAAATGTAAACTTTGCTCGTTATTCAAAATGAGTGCCCGTTTGAAAGCCTATAATTGCTTAAAAAATTACCTCAGCTATGTGCAATTTTACACGAAAATCGAATAATTTTAACGTAGCCTAAGCCAGCCAGGACATTCGGATTTCTAGTTTAGTAAGTCTGACAGCTGACTGACTTGATGTATTTCAGTTCTTATTGGCCCAGTTTGGTCACGTGAATAGTTTTTTCAGTTGACGTTTATGGAGGGACAGCCGAAAAATCTAGTCAAGCAATTCCTGCCTGCTTTGTTGATATTTCGAAATGTCAAAATTATAAATAAGTCGAGAGAATGGGCACATTCCAGAATCTAGTTATCTTAATTCGACTAGATTGGTCTCGACTAGATGTAACCTAAATCCAAATCTGAGAAACTTCGCTCTGGGCCAGCGCACTAACCTCGGATCCGCTGCGCATATAAAGCCTTTTAAATTATTATACCTACAGTTGACTTTGCTTAGCTGGACTGCACTTTTCTGAAAAAATCGGGTAACTGACAAAAAAAATATGGCACATAATTTTGTTCATTTATCCGGAGTTCGCTTAAGAGATATTACCGCTTAATTAAAAAGTAATTGTGACAAATTAGTGTTTCAGCTAAGCGGAGTCGAGTGTACTTAAAGATCTACGTACCGTCCCGATTTAATAACAAATCTGAAGAAGCTTTCTGAATATAGAATTCTTCGAAAAAGGCTCAATGCTACATTATCACGCGTTCGCTCTCTCTCTTTCTCTCTTTGGAGGCTTTGCCTTTGACTATTACATCATTGAGGATATATAATATTTATTTTTATAAACCCAATTTACGCTATTGTGTCGTGTATTTAAGCAAGTTTTTAGGTTTACAGAAAAGCTGTTTCTTTTTCACACTCAAAGAAAAGAGAATCAACAAAATAAATAAAAGGATATCGTTTAGAGACTCGAATGGCCTCAATTCTTGAAAATTGTGTGTTCGCTCTGATATGGTGGCTGGTCACATCAGTATATAACCACCATATCTGATCTTGATTAAAATACGATAAAGGGAATACCGTTTAATCAAATTTGTATCTCTCCACCTTCTCTGCTTGTATAAATGAAAGAATATTCTATTGTGTAGTTGCGATAACTTTCGAATCCCAATTGCAGATTACTTCTACGAGTGCTCTGTATTGTATATTATGGCAACGCTTTGGGCTGCACTTTCATTTTTGTATACGATATTTGTCAGAAAATGTATAACATGAAACAAATACTGAGCACAACATCTAGTTCTTTTAATTCGACTAGATTGGTCTGGACTAGGTTTTGTTACCCACATATGCGAACTGTAAACTTAGTAGGTACTTAGTCACGAATTTCTTGACTAGATTCGTCCTTCCATACAAGTCAACTAAAAAAGCTGCTGTGACCGATCTAAGCCGATCAAAACTGAGACACATAAATCCAGACAGCTGTCAGAATTACTAAACTGCATGAGTCACTCTTACTGATTGATTTTAAAAATCCTTTCAATTTTACAAAGCAAATCCTTCAACATTTTTCCAACTTATTCCACAAAATTTGTTTAAAAATATATACAAGGTGGCGCAAAAATAACCTTCCGATGTTTTTTGGCTGTAATTTAAAAAAAAATGAAAAACTTTAATTCTTCTTGTGGATTATTTTTATTTGGTCTTTTAATTTTTTTTACATCAGGTCGAGCCCTTTTTATGGCATTTTCCATCACTTTGGCCAAAACTTCCGGCGATAGGTCCTCACATTCTTGACGGATATTGTCTTTAAGAGCTGCAAGAGTCTGAGGCTTGTTGACATAAACCCGCGACTTCAAAAAGTCCCACAAAAAGAAGTCTGCAGCGGTCAAATCAGGCGATCTTGCTGGCCAGTGCAAATGCAATCCTTCAGCATATCGGTTGTGGCACATGCAGTGTGTGCCGTTGCACCGTCCTGTTGGAACCACATGTTTTCCAATCCCAATTCATCAAGTTGCGGCGAAAAGAACTCGTTGATCATTGCTCTGTAGCGCTCACCATTCACAGTAACCGTTTGGCCCGCGACGTCTTCGAAGAAAAAAGGTCCGATGACTCCTCCAGCGAAAACAGCACATCATACAGTGACTTTGAGCGGGTGTAATGGCTCTTCGTGGGTTACACGCGGATTTTCAGTGCCCCAGAAGCGTAAATTTTGCTTATTTACGTACCCGCTAAGATGGAAATGGGCCTCATCACTCATGATTATTTTTGATGAAAAATCATCTTCCTCTTGGTGGTGATTAAGGATGGCTTGAGCTTGAGCGTTCTGGAGCAGTGTAGCGTAACATTGTTTATTAACGTATATTTTGCATGTGTTTACTACACAAATGTCAAAACAAAACTGACATTAGGGGCCAATCGCAAAATGTATAGCATTTTCTGATATGACCCCGTGTAAGAACATACTAAGTGCATCTATGTCATTTTTCAGGCGTTTGAAGTTTTTTAAATAAAAGATAAGTGTTCGCTTTAGGTGTTATCCTAATTGCGATTTTAGCTCGATAATTAAGGGGATTCTGAAAGTACACATAACTCAAGACTATACTAAGTGCACTTAGGTTGTTTTTGCACGGGGCTATCGAAGTGCTATATACGAAAAGGAACGGTAGGAGAATCCTTAAATAATGTGAATTCATTTCATTTATTTTTATTTCATTCGACCAAAATTGTTACAGTCAAGGTCAGCAGATGCTCCTGTTCGCTGACCCCAATAAACAATTGGAACCCTGTCGGATCCATTTTCTGGTTCAATACACTATTTGTTTTTATTTCGAGCACTTCTTCTTCTTCTTGTCTTTTTCTTTCGCCTACTCTTTTTTCATTTAGAAACACAAAATTATTCATTTTCACTTAGCCTAAACATCTTCATCGAATAATACGTCTTTTCTTTCGATCCGCTCGTAGATGAACTAAACAAACGATGGGACTTAGATGTTAGCGAAAAACTTACTATGATACGTTGTTTTTTGTTTGTCTTCTGGAAGAAATTTAGCAGTATGATTTTTGCTCTTGTCTTACGATATAATAGCTGAAGAGGCAATACTCGGAAGTGCTGTACTGCTTTTTTTTTTATAACAGCCCATATTTCACTTGGCTGTTGAATTTATTTACGCTTTCGTTTGCGAATTGGTGTGCAAATAATATGCTGATATTACCACTACTACAGCCTACAGTAATTGGACTAGGCCCACATGTTACAGCATTTGTACTTCAACAAAATCTACGTCAATAAAAATGTTTTGAGACTAACAGAGAAACTAATACATTTTTTTCGCTGATAGGGCGACTCTTCCTTGTAGGATAGGCTAAACACAGAGCGATAGTGATACGATAAGTAGTTTCAAAGATAGTCCAAATACTCTACCTGGTAGAATAAAGTTAAACTTACGTTCAACATGGATGCTAAATGAAACTCCAATTACAAACAAAATAATTTTTGTTGAGGTCGAAAAAAATCATAATTCGAATTCGGTAAAGGATGGCTTCCTACGTATATATCCTATCGTAAAATTATATATTAATTTAAACTTATAATCACTAATTGGTTTATGGTGGTTAGGTATGTCTCTTTCATTATTATCATTGACTGGGAATAGTAAGTGGTTTACTTTCAAGCTATGAAAGTCTCCGCTGATAAGAACTGTCTAAGTTATCCAGCAACATGTTTAGGTTTTTCAAGCATTAGAATATCTTTCGCAGGTTATTAAGAAGACATGCAATATCAGCCAACGTTTTTCAAACCCGTCTTTACCTACTGGTTTAAGCGATGACCAATATAATAATTAAGGGAATTTTACTCAACACGCAGCGTCAGTTCGGGTAAAATATGGATTGCACAGCATTTGTCGCATCAGAGAGCGCCTGACAATTTAATTAAAGGATGTTTCTAAGTTTGAATTACTGGAATATACCGAAAATCGTTTAGCTACGGAATGCCCATAGTTTTGGACAAACACAGTTTTTCTAAGGAAGCCAACGGCATTTGCCAATGTTCAAACGCTCGACGGCCTCGGCGAATTTTCGAATTTTGAAATAAAAACTGCAGAACGTTTGAAGGAACCGTGTTTTTGCGAGATTCAAGACAGATTGAAGTTTCCATTTATTTATACTTTGTTATGAAAAAAAAAAAAACTTAGTGTTCAGTAGTCAGCCGGAGCGGCTGAGTCTGGGATAATCATAAAAATAATATCTCATAAGGTCAGCGGTCAGTCCCCTCTTAATTATTTAAAAATAAAAATATATTTTTAACATTTAGTTAAGAAACAATTAAGAATTAAGAAAAATTAGCTGTCAATAACATAAAAAGAATCAAAAAATGCAAATACCTTAGATTAGCATTTGCATCACTTTTCCAAAATCACTTCTACTATTTTTTTTTGTAATACCACTCGCTTTCTGCGCTTATGAAAACAAACATATATCTCAAATTAAACCTAATCCAAGAAAATAGTTTAAAGAAGGAGAAAAGTTTCTCAAAAATCTCAATTTTATTAACCTAACATGAAACCCGAGTCATAACTCAATGAATAAGCAACTGAATGAAAATGTTAATACAAAAACCCACTGATACTTACGCAGTCCACTAAACGGAAAACGACGATGTGGGCAGCCATCTCAGCTTATGACGTAATTGGTCCTTTACTTACTTACTCGTATATCGTTTTCCATTGGTTTCACTCCTCTGAAATCCAAAATAACAAGAAAACTGCTTCTGGTTTAATCCGCAAATGGATTGGTGAAATGTCAAACATTTATTTGCGGCTGTTGCCAGCTTGTATTAAATACATAAATTGTGTAATGGCTTTTTGAGTACATACTGACTTCAAATCGGCAAGCGAAATTCTCTTCTCATAATTATCAGAAGAGTACATTTTTGCACCAATGATACGGGTTCAGATTTGAGAAGTGATTTTTTCGATTTCGCACTCTCCCGGACGCTTCTTTTTGCCCAATAAAAACAACATTATTTGAAGATTCCTACGAAAATAATGCACCTTCTGTCAAATCAGCTGAATATTATATGAGATAATTTTCCTTTTTTTTATGCATACCGACTACCGAGCCATGTTGGCAATACAAAGCTTTTTAAATCATAAGAGAGAGTTATAGCCTCCTATTATATACATTCTTCTATTGCAATAAGGTCATTCGTACTTACAGGTTTCTTCCATGTAAAAAATGTTCATATAAGTCTCAATAAATGAACTTCAACTATGTATATGATGTGCTGTAATTTTTCACGGCAGATTTACATAATGCTTAAAATTGAAGGATCTTATCCTGGCGTACCTCAAACATCTCCAATAAATTGGTTGCTTATACGGGTACTTAACATTCTAAAGCCTCGCTTTACTCGTATGACTATCGGAATACAAACACGGAAGAAGTTGTTTAGTGGTCAGTGGCCCAGTGCTTTTTATTACCAATCCCTTCGATTCACTCCCCGCAATGCAACGAATGCATTGCGGGGCAGTGAACCGAAGGGAGCTTGCACCCGCGGTCATAAATTCTTTCGGTTATTACCCAAAACGCAGTCAATTGGAAAAATCGCCTAATCAATACAAAAAAAACAAAGTTCAGGCCTCCCGATAAAAGACTGAACTTGGTGTTTAAAGTTGACTCAGCTTAGACAATTCAATGGATTGAGGTTGAGAAATTTAAATGGCTTGTTGATAGTTTCAGTATACAAACAAACGAATTCAAGCAGTTACAAAGTTGTGTACAAGAGCAACTGGTGCACACGATATCGCTTCGACGTTTGCATATAAAAAACAAAAATACCACTGCCGAATGTTGAATACAAATTCACTATTTTAAAAACCAAAAAAACTCTGTGAATAGATACAAAAACAAACAGGTTAAAAGTCTCATTAACATTATTATGACACTCAAACAAAAACCAGACATTTCACACTATTAGTTGTTTGCTTAGGTGCAAACTGTTTTGAAACTAAAGTTCTTAATAAATCATCGAACCGTTTTTCATAGCATCATAATATCTCGGTATTTTTCATGTCTGTTTGGCGGGGGAGGTGATTAAAAAATGGGTCGCCTGACCTATCTGGGTACGTTGGTTTTTGAAGAACTTCATTTTATGGATCAGTTCTCGCCATCTAATATGAATGCGTGATGGCCAGCGCACACATGCAGAGACACTTTGTGAGTTAACGTAAACTGCCCATGATATTTCGAGAACAAAATGTTCAGCGGATAATGGAGATGCAATTTATTATCTGATTTAATACGACCCTTAAGATATGTTACTTTTGAGTTCGGCAACTTAGTCCAAATCTAATTAATTTCTTCTTCTTAGTATAATTAATTTCTTCTTTTTAGTATAAAAAAGAATCCGTGTGACATGCAAAAACATACAAAAAATGCAAAAATAAATGCTGCCAACCTTGGCAACCGTGGGGAAATGTGAAAGAGTACCACATTTTTTCATTACTGAACGCCATTGGTTAGTTATTATAAATTGTTAAAAGGCAAATAATTTGGTTTGTTTGGTTAGTAAAACTATCTAAAGTTGATGTTCTATATACTAGAAACATATTGGGACAAACATGGTTGTGTATTTTCCGCTTTTGGATATCATTAACTTCGATTTCGTGTGTAAATTTTTCTTAAATAATGAAGAAAATTTGCTCAAAATGTTTTCATTTTCCCTCAACCAATCTACATTGTTAATTTTTCATGAACATTTTAAGCAAATGTGCACTTATTCCTAAAAAAAATAAAAATATTATCCACACGTAACGAACAATTTCAAATTAAACGGATAAAATTCTATGAACTCTGCCAGCAACTTTGCACACAGCGGAAGTGTCTCATATCTCCTGGGAGTGTGTTGGTGAGCCGGAATTTTTGAAATTTCGTGACATTTGTCAATACGATTTTCTATGTAAGAAAACTAGCGCACCAAACGTGAACACTCCATAAAAATATAGCTCGTAGGCTAAGTAACGGGAAATCGGCCGGAGTTGGTGGTCTCAGTATTGTCCCTGGTTTTGACTGCTGCTCGACCCTAATAAGACCTTTGTCGTCAAAAATAGATTTAGAAAAGGCGACACGCCGTCATGTTACTTTGTTAACATAAATAATACTTAAAAGAAATGTTCTTAACACACAGGTCAACGCACAAATCATGATTTCTTAAAAGTCTGTTCAACTACTTGCATACGCCAATGATATACATCATTTATTGCCTACTACGAATTTCGTTTGGTTTAATAGCTTTAAGAAAATATGTATGATCCCACTTTGATAACAGCTTAAAATTAACTAAATAGGTAAAACACTAAAATGTTGCGGCAGGTACCTTTGTGGAAATTAGAACACAGAGCACAAACCTTATTATGTGCACGGTTTTTGGTTGCCTTCAATTCTCCTGATAAGAATGCTGCCATTGGAATTGGGAACAACAATGAGTCTCAAAGCAATTCCTATCAAAATTTGGATGCCTTTACTCGAGAGTTTCTTAGCAATCGCATTGAAGTATCACCATTTCAACGATTGTTACTAAGCGCAGGTTCCTCTATCACATCCTTAGTAGATCCTCATCGGTAAGTGTTTCACCAAGATATAATTTAATTGGATGATAAGCCAAGTAAACACTCACCCGTCAGACATGACATGATCGCATGCCTGGGTGAAACAACTGGAACAGATGCCTTACAACAAATACTTGAAACGATGAAAGCAACTGAAGAGGGGCGGAGAATTTTGACCGATAAACCCCGTATCAATACGAAAACTGTAGATTTAAACCGCTTGCGAAACCTTTCAGACGACAGCTTCGGTCGATCTTATGTGAAGTTCCTTGACGACAATGTAACAATTTATTTATCTTAGAATGAGTTTTGGGTAGCAACATTTTTACATTTCAGAATGTGACCCCTGACTCCCGAATGGAGGTTCGATTCATTGATGATGCACAGTTGGCTTACGTGATGACTCGGTATCGAGAATGTCATGACCTAGTACACGCAATATTGGGTATGCCGACAAATATGTTGGGGGAAGTCGCTGTTAAATGGGTGGAAGCGCTAAATACAGGCTTACCTATGTGCTATGGAGGTGCAATTTTTGGGGCTGCTCGACTGAGGCCAAAGTAAGTTTATAATGTGTTAACTAAAATATGCATAGTATAATTATGTAAATGTAGGAGGGTTGAACGCTGACTAAAGTAAATTATTGATTTATTTTTATATAAAGTGGCGATATTGAAATATTTTATTTTGTTTTAGGCAAAGAAAGGATTATGTTTCCAGATATCTTCCGTGGTCGATACAAAATGGGAAATCCATCAAGCCGCTCATGGCTGTTTATTGGGAAGAAAGATGGGAACAGCCAGTTTCCGAATTGCGCAGTGAATTAGGCATTACAATGCTGACATAGCTTACGTAATAAATAAAGCGAGGAATATCGATGTAATATTTTGTTTTTGGGTGTTATTTCCTTGTTTCATCTGATACATTGTTGAAAAAAGACAATAACAAAAGCATTGCGAAGTGGGCTACTGTGGTACCGGATTATTATGCTCCTTTCATCCATGGAGCTCAGCAAAGGGCCTAGTCCTCCCTACGACAGAACAAAATGTTGAAACAATTAACAGCAAGCCTCGGATATGGATCATGTCAACGTTGTCGAACAAAGCAAATGAAAGACAATGAGTTTTGAATCTGCGCTTGGAATGTCCGATACCGTCTCCTTAACGTTTGAGTGAAAAAATGTGCATAAATTACTTACGGTAGGTACAGAGTCGGTACCATAGGCAAATCATACTGAGACCTCGCAACTCGCATTCTTCTTGCCGCTGGTCATTTTGTGTACAATGAACGATTACATGTACACATTTTTGTGAAATAACCGATGAAAGTTTAATCATTCATAATGTTTCTATTTTCCTACAAAAATTATGCATTTTCAATAATATTTTACGCAAATACACACTTATTCCTTAAAAAAATAGTATCCACATGTAAGTGTAAAAAATAATTTCAAAATAAACAGATAAAATTCTATGAACGGTGTACCCAAAGCGTGACAACGATTAGGTGCAAAGGTATATTTGTGCGATAGCTTCACCCGCCATAAACTAAGTATTAAATAGACCGTCAGATGCCGTCAGCTCCCGCGCACCTAACCGATTCCCCCCGCATCAGTGAACTGTGAATACATGTGAAGCACAAAAAAAAAAAACTTTATGGCGGGAGGTGTAATAAAAGATAAAAACAGAACGAACTGTCAGGCTACTATGTGCAAGTGTATGCGTTCGGCTAATTTACTTTAACATGGCACAAATACTTTTCCACATAGTAACACGGAAAACAGCTTTTAGGCAAATTCTCTTACGTTGGCTGAGCTGACGGTCTGTTTAATACTTAGTTTATGGCATCACCCGTAAAGCAGGACTAGGATGATCAGGGTCTTTAAAAAAAAACTCCTAAGTTATTAGAGCTCTACTACATAATTGCCTTTTCAGCCCAAACAGAGATTTGCAAGAGTTATTCCCTTTTTAAACTCCACTGACACTGACAGCACTGAAATTCTATTAAATTATTTTAAACTTATCTGAACTTTGAAATGAACTTCTTTTCCCTGGCTTGGAAACAGTGGGTACACGACCTACGAATTTTATCAAAACCTAATGCAAGTCCACTCTGACTGACATTTTTGTTGAACAGCTCCATTTTGAAAATTCGAACTGACGATCAATTCAGACTTCTAGAATGGCAGCACTCTTGTTCGAAAAAAAACATTGACACGTTGAAACGTCAAAAATGTTTGCCTAACGTAGGCAAATGTAATTGTACATAATATACTTTTTTGTTTGTTGATAGAAAAAATTACATAGTTTTGTTAAAAAAAATTATATTTTCTTCAACTTGTACTATTCTCAACTAAATTGTGTCGGCTGTAAGCAACTATGTCGGATAAATTTAATGGTTTCAGCCAAGAAGATATTAACAAAATAAATTCGAAAACATTTAAAACAAGTGAGTATCATAATGAAAAGAGTTTAGTGTACCAAATGTTAAAATATTACAATTTGGTTCCCTAAAACTTAAGTGAAACCTTCTGCAATTAAGGGACATGGCATCCGAAGAATGCCCGACAAAAAGGAATTGGCAAGATCACAAGAGAATCTCAAAACTAAGAAGCCGGAACGAAGTAATAAGCATACTCCATCAACTCCTCCACCGCAGAACGAAGATACAATGGATGAAATAAATCTAAACAAAAGCATGTCCAAATCAATTGAAGGGGCATTATTTTATCTACCCATTCCTAAATCGAATCATACCAATCAAGATAACCCCGTCGATGAGTCGTCTATACTTAAAGTGCCGGTCACGAATAACAATTCATCAGACGAGTCTTCGATATTACCAGAACCAATTGAAAACGTTGAATCGCCATTTAAAGGCGTGTCGCTCAAGGACTTTGAGACTCATCGTAAAATAATTGAAGAGCAGAACAAACAGAAGAAGGACATGCTGTACAAAGCAATCGAAGCTCAGTAAGATCTGCCTATTGAAAACTACTAGCATTTGCTTTATAATTAAATTTTTAACTACAGTTCCCAGAAAACAGCTGCTGAAGCGAAAAAAATCGAAGAAATCAAAGCTGAATTGGCAAAACTTGACAACGAGCTGGCAACCGATGTTTCTCTTTTAAGAAAGCAAATTGACACCGCATGCATTCATTATGCGACCATAGAGTAAGTACTATTACAAACATAAGCCTTAATAGCTATTTTTAATTGACCACTTTTAGAAAACAGTACAACAAAATTGAAACACAGTTTTTAAAGGCAAAGATTGATCTTCATAATGCATCCGAAAAAAAAGAACTTCTTACAGAACACTTGTGTACAGTGATTGCGCACAACGAAGATCGAAAGGCCGAAAAACTTTCAGAGCTGATGAACAAAGTAGGCCTGACTCCTTCGGGTGATTTTTCAGAAACAAATGGATTTCACAAAGATACCTCCGTGTAAAAGAGACCATTTCGGGTGCTTACGTTCTCTCTATTGACGGTTATTGATTGAAGTTAAGCTCAAAACCAAGATGTTCGTGACAAATCTTAGCCAGTTAGTTTTTATCATTAAATTAATTATAAACTGCAAAGCAATATATTTTTACCCGCCTATTACGTTATTGTATTTTGTAGAGCCTATATTTTATGTAACTGTTTTAACACTGAAACTAATAAATAATGTATTTGTTGTACCTACTCATCCACATGTAATTACAAAGCGTTTAGTCACACACAAAATTTTATTTTATCTTTAAATTTTGAAACCGTAAAATAGCCATAGAAGCATTGACAAACCATACTATATTTAGTATATATATATATAATTTGATTTGGTTGGTTAGTAAAATTATCTAAAGTTGATGTTCTATATACTAGAAACATATTAGGACAAGCATGGCTGTGTATTTTCCGCTTTTGGATATCATTAACTTCGATTTCGTGTGTAAATTTTTCCTAAATAATGAAGAAATTTTGCTCAAAATGTTTTTATTTTCCCTCAACCAATCTACATTGTTAATTTTTCATGAACATTTTAAGCAAATGTGCACTTATTCCTAAAAAAAAATATTATCCACACGTAACGAACAATTTCAAATTAAACGGATAAAATTCTATGAACTCTGCCAGCAACTTTGCCCACAGCGGAGGTGTCTCATATCTCCTGGGAGTGTGTTGGTGAGCCGGAATTCTTGAAGTTTCGTGACATTTGTCAATACGATTTTCTATGTAAGAATACTGGCGCACCAAACGTGAACACTCCATAAAAATATAGCTTGTAGGCTAAGTAACGGGAAATCGGCCGGAGTTGGTGGTCTCAGTATTGTCTATGCTATATACAACTGTCAAATTACTTTTTGTTTTGTGTACATATTTTCTTTGTGAAATCTGCACAATATGTTTTATTGTAAACTATATTCAGGGCTATCGGCAATTCCGAGGGGAAAAAATTCCCCCCGAAATTTTTTTGTTCCCTGGAAATTATTCCTCGTATCGCGAATCTCCATCGGAATTTATTTCCCCCGGAATTTTTCGAAGATATGTTCGAATGCATTGACAGATGTCAATCGCAATTAATTCAGTTGTAATTTAAGCTCATATTTGAGGAGATTTTGGTAATATATTTAATTTAATAGAATATTGTGTTAATGTTATTAATTTATCCTTATTTTCTTATACTCGCGTTCGATTTAGTGAAGTGAACTATTCAAATAATATGCACAGCTTAGCATTTAGATTGCTAGCCGAAGAACAAGGCAGGCAAGAACAACATCAACAACGAATTATCCGAAGGAATTTAAGAGATAACTCCAATCCCTTAGAGTTACCACAGACACTGTAAGTAAAAATTAAATTGCGTAATAATAGTTAGTTAATAGTTGTAATTTTAGTATAAATATTTCTTTTTTATTAGATTTCACCAGTACTACAGGGTCAACAAGGAGATGTTCAAATACTTGCTGGAAATTCTTTCAGACAATCTCCTAAAAACAAAAAAAACCATTCGCCACTCCTCCCATAGTTAAGTTGAGTGCATGCCTGCGGTTTTTTGCAGAAGGTGGTTACCAGACAGGAGTTGGAAAGGATTATGAGATTGGACTAGCACAATCTTCATTCTCAGAAGTTCTTTCCAATGTCCTTACAATTTTCGAAGAGAAATTGTGTCCACTTTGGATCAGCATGCCGATGTCAGCGATGGAAAGGAGTAAAATAAGTTTAAACTTCTACGAAAAACATGGAATTCCAGGAGTAATAGGGTGCATCGACGGGACACACGTTCGGATTATTGCTCCACCAACAGACAAACATCTGTACTACAACCGAAAAGGATTTCACAGCTTAAATGTGTTACTGGTAACATCTTTTTTGTTTAAATAATCTTTAAATTCCATTAATGTTTTCACTTCTTTCCTCAGGTTTGTGATGATGAATTGAGGATTCGTTTTGTAAATGCTACGCACCCTGGTGCATGCCACGATTCACTCGTTTGGAAAGTGAGTGAACTGAGGTCGTGGATGGAACAACGACACAGAAGCGGTGAAAGAAATTCGTGGCTTTTAGGTACATGAACTTGACCATTTAATGTTGATTATGATTTGTTTTAACATGCGTGTTTCAAACAGGTGACGCTGGATACCCATTGGAGCCATGGATTTTGACCCCTCACAGGACAGCCGATGAAAATACAGCTGAACTCCGATTCAACCAAGCACATACGCGCTGTCGGAACATCAACAGTTTTTTTTTTATATATTTTTTTTTGTCCATCCACACCTATAATAGATTAAATCTGTAGAATGATGATGAGATAAATTTAGAGTAAACTACCTTTTTCCACTCAAATATCGATTTCATTGGAGGCCCAGCACTATTCACCTCCTTGACTAAAAGATTCCAAAACTTAATTACGTCCTCTTTTCTCCTATTCGTAGTGAAACCATTAGCAATGTCGCGATTTTCATCAAATAATTTTACCATCATCTCCAACTGTTTTTGATTAGTTGAGCTACACCTAATTAATTTATTTTAGTACATCTTGAAAAAGGACTTTAAACAAAATACTTGCATGATTAAAAATTGTTGCTCTCCACTTAAAACAGAAACACATGAAATTTGAATAAATATTCGTTTTATTTGTAATTTATGTTGTTTGAAGTATACAAATAAATAAAAAACTGCAAAATTCAAACGTCAAACGACAGAAACTGTTTACGTTTTGATTTCCACCTACAAATTTGCAAAGGAAATATTCCGGTGGGAATTCCATTAAATTCCGTGGGGAATTTTTGTTCGCGATACCAATTTATTCCGAGGGGAATTTTTCCCTTTTTCGAAATTCATTGCCGATACCTAGTTTTGAAAAATGGGGAATATTCCGGGGGGAATTTTGTTCACGATAGCCCCAATTATGGACAAAAAATTCAAAGGTTTTTCTATTTGAAATTGTAATATAATGCAGCAAAACAATGCAATAATTTTTATAATTCATATAGTTCAAGAAGTCATATAGGTCTAATATCTGAATTTGGTGGTCATTTTTTTTTAACCCAATATTAATGATACTTTCACTAATAGGCGTGTTTTTTGAGGTTCGATCTCAGCAAAGCAAAGTAAAGTAGGATTTTCAGCATGCGATTACAACAACTACAACTGAGTCTCAAAGTGTCAAGTAGAACGTAGTTGTTGTAATTGCATGATGAAAATCCTACTTTACTTTGCTTTGCTGAGATCGAAGCTGAAAAAAACACGGCTTATGTCGTTTTCGATTTGGCTATTCCGATTTTGATCTGATATTTCGGATTTCTGCTGCCAAATTGAACATTAAATCCTAATTTTATTGGTTCTTTGGTGTATTGAGTTTATTTAAAAAAAAAAAGATCTTACATAATATGGAATTCGAACTATAACGTTTTTATTCTCACTGAAGCCCTTGGCAAATGAGTGCGTTCAAAGACTGTATAATGATTATCGGTAAAATAGAAGTGATGCCATAATTTTCGTTTGACATATAACAAAATACCCATACAGTACACATGTTCAGTTTGTTTATATCGCGGTTTGGTTTTTAGGTTTGTTCTGTTAACAATACATTTTTGTTGCCCATATTTATAATGATAATATATGCCAGAGACAAAGGTATTTTACAATGAATTGAGAATATCGTCTGTTACAGCAAGGTGACGGAATATAAAACTCATCATGGCTAATAGAGGCCGAGGCGGCAAAACATCTTCCTTAACCCAAGAGCAACTACAAGCCATGGGTTGCATTGGGAAGGACATGCCACAAGTACAATCTGCACCTCCACCTACATTTCCACCATTGATGTCGAAGCCAGTAGCCATGGAGGTAAATATATGATAGTAGCAAAGCATCTTAATAAAATAACAATTGATTTTAAGGTTTGTTTTCCTTATCTCACAGATGACTGCTTCGCAAAATTACCAGATTCTTTGGAAGGAGGACTTCCTGACTAATATGAGAGATTCGCCTTACTACATAATGCCAAAAATTACAAAAGCTAATATTCAGCGGTATTCAGATCAATACGTGGTAAGCAAGAATGAATAGCAAGCGACATTAAACAATTTTTCCAATTTGCATATAGAATGCATTGGAAAATTCGAAAACCAAAACCAAGGCAGACATTCCGTGGCATTTAATGCCTAGTGAGTTATCACCGATGTGGAAGAAACGGAAGACGAGTGTTCGATCAAGCGCACCTGGAAAGAAGGCAAAAACTGCAAATATTGATGATAGGCTGAAGGTGCTCGAGGAGAAGGAGAAAACCGAAAACGACGCCGATGTTGCCGAAAAGAAAGCATCTGATTCGGAGGCAGAGGAAGAAGAAGAAGACGTAAGCACCTAGTTGGATTTGAAAAAGGGAATTTTTGAATTGTAATCAATTTTCTTTTGCTAGGATATGAAAGCCGATGACGAAATGGATGATGAGAATGACTACGGTAATAGTTACTTTGACAACGGCGAGTCCTACAATGAGGAAGACGATAATTTGGATGACGGACCCGTTTATTAAATTTAGGTTTCGTTTAGTAGATTTGATACATTTTGTGAATAATAATTGCAGTCCTTTAATTGCACTACACTGTTTTAATTGCTCTGTATATCGGGACGATATTTTTAAATACGTTGACATTTTTCACAACACCAGAATACGCGAGTCATTTTAAATTGAACCACTACTCCTTTAAATGTTGTGGTTCTTGCTTTCATAGTTTGGTGATTACATTAAGCACATCTCTCTAACCCGGCTTTCAACATGTGCGATCAAGTAGTGTCAGAACGAGATGATGGATCTCTCCTCTGCCGTTATAGCAATTTATCTTGATGTCAATCATAGAGTCGTGGCGAAAGATCGATCTGCGTTCTTCATCAATTAAGCATTCTAAGAAAATATACAACCCGATAAGAAAAATATTCCTCTTTATGTATATAATCGGAATATTCCAATCATTTATTAAGAATTAATAATTTTTTAACATTCAGAAATTTGACGGACTAGTTCTCCCTTCTAATCAATTGACTTTGGTGGAGAAAAGTTCAAGAAAATGATTCCTGACGATTTAGCCTGAAACAAATGCAAATGGAATAGTAACTCAGTGCAATCGTTTTACGTATTCAGGCTTACAAATCCAATGCTACCAGCCAAAACCAAAATCCCAGTGATCAAAACAGTATTGTATTTGGTATTTCTTCGGGAATGCTGTTCATGCCAATCGCCTTCTGGAACAGGCAAGTCGTTCATTGTAGAATGTTGATGGTGTCCACCGGCATGATAAGCAGCACGGGATAAAGCTCCAGCTGATAATAATCATAATTTTATTGATTGAATCAGAGTGCATTTAGTTATGTAATTTAAGGTTACCCAGACGAAAGTTTTATTCTTACCATTTCTTAGCAAAAGCGCCTTGGAAAGGAACTGCTTGGTCAACATATTGCTAGTTTTATTGGAATTGTATCTATGAAAGAATATTTTATGCTGTTAAGTTTATTTTCAGGAAATAATAATTTGCACTTACGGTCGACTTTCTGACAGTGAAGAAGAATGGTTAAAACTTTTTTCACAAGACGACAACCGAGTATCGAATTTGTTTCCGATTCTCGAATAGTGGTCCTGTTTTGATTCTGAACAATGGTATTGTTACATTTAAACCACAGAAATCCAATGAAATTGTGTGTTCTTATACAAAAATCGTTATAGGTTGATATGTTATCTACTGAATGGACACATTGGTTAAACTTCGTCTTACCAAAAAACTATTTCCTATAGTTTTAGTTAAATTTAATTATGCATTTGTATATAAATACTAAAAATACTAATTTCTAACATTTGGATGGTCTTGTGGTCAATACAATAAATTTTGCTACAATTTATTATTAACCATTTATCATACTGTAAAAAAGCATATATAAATTAAAACCGCCCATTTATTTCTCAAACGTCGGTAGTAGTTGTAGTGTCGTACACATTGCGTTTAGTGTAATATATTTGAACATTCCCCCAAACCAAAAAAAAAAAAACAGTTCACCAATTTAAAAATGAAAAACAAATTTGTTTTTATTAGGTAGATACAAAAATTCATGCGTTCTTCCAATATGAATAATTATATTTTCCTTTTAATTGTTTTCTTGCCGTCTTGTTTTACAATTCGATTATTTGTATGTAGCATGGCACTACTGCCGCTAGATTGGTAGTTTAAAAAGGACTGATGTCGAATCATCTTTTGTTTTCAATTGTTACAATTGACGTCTACTTTTGCTTAAACAAAAAAAAAAACAAGAGAAAAATTCGTAATCAAATGATTTTAATCAGTTTTCTCATTTCAAAGGTTGAATAATATAAAATTTTCAGTCTCGATCTAAAACAAATATGTTAACTATAGGAACCTTAGCAAACATAAAGCATATTCTGCAAAAAGATCTATTTAATAGCACCGGCGAGAGAGTATTATCTGTGGTCACTGTCACGAAAGCCATCAAGAAAAAGAAGGCTTGTTATCTCTGCATCGTCACGACTCCTCCTCCTATACCCGTGGTTACGGTATGCCTCATTAAACAAGCTGAAAAGGAGAATGACTATAAAAAGAAGCGTTCCTGGCAACTGGACGAAATCAAATTGGTTGATGGTAAGAATGAGCAATTTGAAACGCACGAGATCGATATCCAAGTGGAAAAACTCTACAAGTGGTACGCCATCAATTTGCATGAACGACAGAATTTTTTAGCGGTGCTCTATAAACAAATAAGCAAATATGTTCGTTCAAATCGTGCCGAGTTCCGAAATGTGCCCATTGCATGGCTCACAGAAAAGTCGCCAGAGAAGGTTGTCGTTAGAAGCGGTGGTGAAAAAGCGATTCCCGAAGATGGCGATGACGAAGATGGAGAAAGTCCCGAATTTCAAATGGTTTCTGAAAAAGAGGCCACAGAGTTAATGAAACTTTTTACGGAGTGTGATTTCGCCATTAAGGATGCAGAAACATTCATCGAACAGTTAAGCAAGGAACTGCACGATCTAGATGGGGTAAGTAAGATTTATAAAACTCAAAACAAATTTACTGAAATGCATGTATGTTTTGTCGTAATAGGCGAACATTCAAAGTGTGCTTGCATCAGAGCAGCAAGTAATGGTACTTATGCAGCACATTGAAACCGCTGTTGCAGAGGCAGACAAGTTTGAGATTCGTCTGGATGCATATGAAGAAATTCTTGGTCATGTACGAGAAACAATGGAGAAGATAGGGGGGAAAAATGCAATGATAGAAATCGCCAATAGCAACAACATCAAACTAATGAAGGAGTTGAATAGAGTAATTGTAAGTTATATCCCTGAAACACTTGTTTTGAAAAGTGCAAAACTTGTGTCAATTATAAAAGTTCTTATTCCAATTCCAGCATTATTTTCAAAGACAAATATATTCATTTAACTTTATTCACTGTACTATTTCCAGACTCAACTGGATCTTCCGCACACTCACCAACAAGCCCTCGATGACCCTGATCTTAAGACCGCATCTGGTAGGGAAGCAGCAATTGCGGCAGCCAAGAGCTTACAACAGGCAATGAACAGTGACATAGATCCTTCCTTGTTACGTCTTGAAGCCGTACAAGATCAACGGAAACGCTTTGAGAAATGGAAAGCAAAGTTCTCCGTCACCATCAGCCGCTATGTAAACAATTTGTTTATTCATTTGGGCAACGAGTTTGGAGATACACCAATCTCTTCCACTGAACTTGTGCTTCCCAATCATTCATCAGTTCACAAAGAACTTGTTGCATACACAGAACTTATGCACTGGACCAAAGCGATGGACCGCAAAACATATGATGGCCTCACCAGGGTGTACACACAATCGCTGAGTAAAATTTACGAAAGGGATATTCGTAATTTCTTTGCTTTGGTAAGCCCGACCGCTTGTTACTTTTTGTCAATTTTAAACTGTTTGTTATATTCGTTACAAAGGCAAGACAGCAAATTTCCGAAAAGTTACGTACATCTCGCGAGGATTTGGATACATCTACATCTTCTAAAAAGTCAGCTGTTACAGTGCCTTACGGGACATTGGGTGTAAACAAGGAATCATGGTCAAGCGGTGTTGAAAATGCCGATCGTGAACGATTCGATACAATTCTTGAAAAAGTTCTAGCTGAGCTAGAGCCAGTTGCATTACAAGAGCAACTTTTCTGCATCAATTTTTTTCAAATGGATGTGATAAGTCCAACTACCAAAAATACTCAAACAACTTTGGACGCGTTAGAAAACCAACCCGAGCCAAGGGAATCAGATGCAGGTAGTAAGCGATATTTGTTTAAAAAAATTATGCCCTCTTTCTTATTCTTACATACTTGCTTGTAGGTAACCTCATTCCGCAGAAAAAAATCGACCGGCAAATCAACGAAGAAGTCCGTAAGCTAATGATAGCCCTATTCGGTTGTCTGGAACCAGAACTTATCAGCTTTATTCAGAGTTTCGAAAAGATGGACAGTTTGTAAGTTTGAAAGAATTATATTTCTTTTATGTCGAATGGGAACCATTTACATATGCGTAGTCCTGGTTGGTCTCAGCCTCCAGTCAGATTCTTTCTTAATCAGTAGTTTTTGGTCACACTTCTGTAATTTTGTGGAACTTGAACGATCCAAGTGCGCGGCTACGAAAATGGGCGTATGCCGTCTCATTGCTCAGTTATCACTGAGGCGTTATTCGATAAGGCACTGCCCCGACGGAGATTCAATATCTTACTTAAATACAAAACAAACCATTGACTTTTTTGCACTATAACGTTCTTTCTTTGCAGTTATTCGCTGTACGTTTTCGTTCGACTTACACAGCATGTGATGTCGGCTCAAGACACCCACTCATTCCTTAGTATGACTTTCGCCTCAGCATTGGTTCATGTGAAGCGAAATTTCGATAGGTTTATGCAACAACAATTGCAGTCAATTAAAGATGCTAAAATGCCTAAGCGCTCCAAATGTGGTATCTTACCGTATGTGGAAAATTTTGAAGATTTCGCCGAAACCTCTGAGGGAATCTTTCGTAAATCGGACAGACGAGCAGATATGGAGAAGTGGTACCTGCAGCTGGTGAACACAATATTTGAGTGCATATCGAGTCATTCCAACGAACACCCGAAAACACCCAGTCAGGTTGTGAAAATGGAAAACTATCACCATATGTATTCATTATTGGCTCAACTGAAAGTGCCTGGATTAGAGCCGTTGAAAAAGGAAGCAAAGGCTAGATACAATGACGCCCTGAAAGCGTACGTAACGAAATACTTCGGCCGTCCTTTGGAAAAATTGAACGTAAGCATGTAGAAATAGTTTTTGCTCACATGTGTCTCTAACTGCTTGTGGAATTTTTACAGCTTTTCTTCGAAGGCGTGCAACAAAAGGTGGGACAAGGGGTTAAGGAGACTGAGATAAGTTATCAAATGGCGTTCTCAAAGCAAGAGCTTCGCAAGGTCATAGGACAATATCCAGCCAGAGAAGTGAAAAAGGGCCTTGAAAACCTATACAAAAAAGTTGAAAAGCATCTATGCGAGGAAGAGAATCTACTTCAGGTTGTGTGGCATGCGATGCAGGAAGAATTCATTGCACAATATAATTTCCTGGAGGAACGTATTCAAAAGTGTTATGCGGGCGCAATGATAAATTTAGAATTTAGTATTCACGATATTTTGATGTTCTTTTCGGATATTGCTCGGTCACACTGATATTAATCGGATTGACTTAAAGACGACTATACATTTTACACTGTAATGTCATTAAGCGAAAGATCCCATAGTTTTAGTGCTTTAAACTGTAATCGCGACGAAATATTTACTGTTAAGTGCAATAGCAAATAAAATATAACAATTGTTGTCACGAAAAAGACGTCACATGCTTTGTTTATACTGAATTAGTTGTGCTGCCAACACCTAAAAAATGGAAAATCGGGTTAAAACCCTTTAGAAGATAGTGACGTTTAAAATGATACCTCTGTATGCAGCAAACTTGACACTGCTGGTCAGTTGTCAATCATGCCGCTTCTCTCGCATTCGCTTTCCTTTCCATCCATTTTCTTTCTGGTCATCTTGCTTGTTACCTAACGCCCTCAGTACTCTGTGCCTCATTATTAGCCCTTCTATTAAGGAAGACGTACGTCACTTCAACATTGCAGCTTTGCAGATACCCTATAGAGTCACATCGACGCATTCAATTTCCTTTAACGGATATGTTCTACTTTTTGGAAGGCATGAACATGAACAGGCATAAGCCGCTATAAACATTTCATCACTGCCAGAGACAATACTATGGTTTGTCTATGATCATTGCTGTTGACCCTGATAACCGAAAGAGGACACAACGTTGGGATGTCCCACTATAAATCAAGCAGACTTTTTCACTTGATAATTCTCTTTATTATTCAAGAGTTATTTTTCGTTTGATTTCTCATGAGATGTTGTTTTTAGACAAATTTCCTTACTACTTCAAAGCTATAGGTTTCTCTTGTGACGTTCTGCCCGATTTGTCGACGTTGAGTTTCCTTACTTTTTGACCCTCGCTTAATCTCTCCAGCAAATGCAATAGTAACAGCTTGTTCTACCAGTTTTGTCAATTTATCATCGGCGTGTCTACACAAAATTAATCATAAGAGGCTTTTTGACAGTAAAGGCGGTACAGTTGTTAGTTGTTACTGACCTTGATGCAGAAGCGAACTTTCTGGGGATAAGGGGCTGTGAAATTCTTTAGAAAAATCATGAGTACCGATTGGGTTTAGTTCTTGGGTTTGTTTAAGATCCGAGTAAGTGAAAATTTTGTCGACGATTGACTTTTCTGGTCTAAAACCGCCTTTAGATTGAATTGATATACCTCTTTAATTGGCTCAGCTGAAAGGGTCTCATTTCCTGTAGACCGGGCCCTTTAAATTGCACAATTTTCGTATGGCGAATGAGTTTAACAGATTTGCAAAACATGTTTGGATAGATTCATAGCTCCGGAAGATGTACTGGAGGCGATAAACCAAAGAACGAACGAATTCCCTTCCAATTTTACAAATATGGCACAGGGGAGGTATTGCATAAGTTTACTTCCTTGTTTTACTTTTATTAAACGAAATGTATTCTAAACTTTTTTTGCCTTCAATGTATTATAAAAAAGTTATTTTTAAATTCCTCATACTAATAATGAGGTCCATAAAACCTACTTTATTTCAGCTTCTTGTAATTTGTTTCCAATTAATTCCGCTCTCAACCAAGAACGCTAGCGTTAATTTTGGAACCAACGTGTAGTTGGCTACTTGCAGTGCATACATAATAAGTTTATGAATTCTGCCTTATAGTAGTCTCTAGTCTATCTCTAAAGTTCCTGCTTATTGTTCGGATGCACATGCGGTCTGAGTGATGAGAGTTTCTAAGCAAATTTTTCCATTGCAATAGGTACCTAACCTGAACTTAATACTATTGAAAACCGCCACCCAATTTGTAAACACGATAGATACAAATAATGATACTAACATGCAATCGCGAAGTGCACTTGGTCCTTGAAAATCAATACATCAAGATTACCATCTAATTTCATTTTATAAAAATTTAAAACGTACTCGCATATTTCTTATCGTAGAAAAATGATTTTTAGGAGAAAAAGAGGACACTTGGAGGTCAGTTTTGTAAAAGGATGACAATGTGTTTAAAAAAAATTATGCTGTGAAAAAAAAAACAACTTTAAAATCTCGGAAATACTTAAGGCCTGGCATTGCTGTGCTGCTACTAGATAAATGCACCTGCTTGTGGTACCTATACCTATGCCTCTTCTGAGCTATATGCTTATGGTTGTTGATTTTCCTAACAATCTATCTCTCTCAGATCTACTGCTGCAGCCCAATTAAATAGAGTAGACTATAGGTGAGACAATAATCCCACACATAAACATTTGAAGAAGATGATCGTTTGCTTTTGCTCATGCTCGATCGTTTCTTTACTCCGTGGCTGTGTATGTGCTGTGCTTGAAAACACTTGTTTTCATGAAATCACTTCGTTCCGTTTCCACTGCATTTACATGGGTTCTTTGGCTTGTGATTTGTGAATAGTTATTGTTGTAAATTTAGCGATTGCGTTTGCGTTTGTATTCTACCGGTTTTGGTTCAGTGCATTTCAGCTCGTTTGGCCGGTAGGGTTGTCTCGTTGTAGCAGCGAATACATGAAGTGATTGTAAGTGATCGTGGCCTCGTCGCGTAGCAGTGAATTTGAATTCAAGTGCGATTTAGTAAAAAACAGTAAGGGGCAAGAGTACCTTCGGTGATAAAATATTTATTTTCGGCAAGAGGAAGAACCTGCAACCCAAGTACCCGGCCGTGTAGACATATCTATATATACGTATATTTACTGACGGTGAGTCGGTGACCAGTTTCTGCCGTTACATTTCCACCCGCGCAGTTTCTTTCCTATCCAAAAGGAAGCTAGCGCCCGCCTGGTTCATGTTTAGTTCCGAAATCCTGCTTGTGGTTTTTTGTGTGGTGCTTCGTGACTCAGTGTCAGTTGTTGTTCGTTTTATGGAAAGAGTGTTTGTGTTGTGAAGGTTCAAACGGTTCTGCATCTGGAGATCTTGAACTTAGTTGAGTTGAATACATCGGTTTGTCTTCGTCCTACTTTCGTGTTTACCGCTTCAAAGAAGGAAAAAAAATTAAATTCTAGGAATCCGTTAAAACCTGCGAATCCATATTGCGAAATATAAATATAAATTTGCTGACGTAACGGTCTGTCTATTGTGATGAGTTTGTCTCATTAATTAATGTGAGAAAACGTAAGCGTGTCATTCGCTCGTCGTCTTGTGGTTGATGATCGTAGTTGCATCAATTTCGCCGATTAGCAATACGCCAACGCCAACAAAGCATATCGTAAAGGGTACCAAACTTTACATTGGAGGGTACGGTAAAAACAAATACAATTTTTCGAACCGAGCTTTCAGGCCGCGAACGTAATGGGCCTTAAATAAGTTTATTTCGGCCGATTGCAAAATATTATACTGGGGTGCGTACCAGCCTGGAAGTAGTAACATCATAATCTATATAAAGACGGTATGAAGTGACCTTTATTTTTATGTTTTAACGAGTGAAGAGTCGATATAATATACCTACTAGTAAGACCTGTTATGCGTGTGCGATTCTTGTTTACTTTATTTAGTCTAGCAGTAGGTACATGGGCTTTAAAAATGTAGTTGAACATTTTTGTGCAGACCCCACCCCAAAAATGGAAAACAAATATTAAAGGAGAATTATAATTTTAGAGAAGCCTTTATTTATCTGTCTGTCTGTATATAGGCATCTATTTTCTAGTATTGCCTGCACAGGAACAGGCACATTATCCTTAATATAAAATTTAATGTTTAATACATAAAAGCAAGCTATAACCAAATAAATGAAAACGCAATGAATAGCAACAATTCGTTTAGTGGGTGCGAACGTAACTGTCACCGTTTAAACAAAATTAAGGTAGATCAAGTACCTATTACCTCACATTATCATTATCATTAAAAAAAAAAAAGCCATGCAAAAAAGCAGCGGTTGTGTTTTTAGCATACTTTTAATGTGTAACGATATTTACTTTTGAAATTTATTGTTAATAGTAAAATAAAACATAAATAAAAAATAAATAAATGTTTGGCGCAAAAGGTCCGTAGGGACCCTATGCCTTCTCACAACCATTCGTTTTGTGTGAGCTTTACATTTTTGGGACGAATTGAAGGGATCTACGATTTTATGCCGAGTCCAAACGGCTGATTGAAAATCATTTTCATGAAGGTAGTTATACTCTCGTATGTTTGTCAGAAGTTCGCGAGAGGTGGCGCAGTGGCAAAACAACCTTGATGGAATTTGGTTTTTTTGGGAATCGAACTTGGAACCCCTTAAAAACATAGACTCCAGTATTCTTACGGCTGCGCCATCTTTATAATGCCGGTATTTGAATATTGAATAGCTTTCAAAAAAAAAAATCTTGGAAACATGAACGGTTCTATAAGATGTTCGGAAAGATAAAGTTTTTTTTTTGCCATTGAAGTGTTCCGACAGTCTACCTTAGAGCAGTTTTTTCAAGAACAACGTATAAAAAAGAGTGTTAAATTAACTATTCCTTTTTAGTTAGGTTTCTTGTTTTTTTTTTTTTAAATATTAATAGCTGCTATTTTAATATTTATTGTTTTTATGTATGGCTATACGTTCTTCTTCAACTTAATTTTGATGCTTGAAAAGGTAAACAATTCGAAAAGATGAAGGGGCTTATTTTATTTTATTTCTCCATCTTTCGTAGATTCTACTGTAGGTTTAGTTTTTGAAGAGCGTCGGCTCGTTATTTCGGTGTGAAGCGATTCAAGATTAAAATTCTACTAAACTGACATTTCACAATCATGTCTACTCAATTCAACCGTTTGATAAATGTCAAAGTCATTCAATATCAACATATCGAATCACGCCTTTAATTTTGTAACATTAATAGAGATGTATTTATTAAGTTAAAAATATAATAATAATAATACGAATCATTTTTTATCCAATCTAATTCATTCATTCAATTTTTTGAAAAACTATACATAATAAACCGGCTTGAGTGCTAGAATTATCTCATCATTCTCACTTGAGTGTCATTCGTCGAACTCCTTTACATACATTTGCACGAGTGATTTTTTTTATTTTTTTGGAATAACAATATAATTTTTACTTCCCTTTCGAGTTCACAACTTAGTTAAGTTATATTTAATTTGATGGAAGTCAACCGTCTTTGCAGTAAAAACGAATTATGTATTCTGTCCCAAAAATTCGTCATCGCGTTATGTCTGTTTTTCAATAAACTTGGAACCTGTTCTAGCTGAAACGATTAATTATTTTTATTTAAAACCCGAACGCAACAAAAACAAATTTTTCAGAGCCGCGAGCCATAAGAATAAGTTTATATAAAAATATTCCCAGCACCAAGTAGATATAATAACAAATAAATGACTTTTAAACAATGACTTTATTTGTGTACCTGCCCGCATAAAAATATTATCACTGGGATATAATGACCATCTACAGGTACAACTGACGCTTCAGGGTTAGCTTGATGAGAATCATTTGAAAATATTAGTTGTCGTTTAAAGTTAGGTACGACATATTTGAGATTAAAAATGACGACGATGCATACATAATACAAATAAAAAAATCCACAACAACCGCAGTTATGATACATCACGATTTGTTTAAAAATAAAACTGTGGAACGTCATTACACCATCATAAGTCACCTTCAACAATCCAAAGAATTATAAATTAGTAATTGCTCCTCCTCAATAAATTTTAATTGCAAATAATATACCAATACGTAAGAATAAGTGGTAAGTTTTATAAGCACATAATCAAATCTATTACATCTCATTTCATTGGTTTTACTTAAACCACAACATCCTTTTTATATCAGAAAGTCTTAATTGACTATGGTATAATGATCAGAGATTATTCCAAAAATAATAACATGAGAAATAATTCCTTTTAGAAGCCCAATCTGACAGGTAAACCAATGTAATTTGATACCATTGAGCATTCTAGCATCCTTGGGAGAATCTGAAAAATTTAAGTAAATAAATTTAATGAACCTTGTCCATTCAAATAAAATAGTATAATGGGTTTTCCCAAACCAGTGCTGAGGCATCATCCTTAATGGGAAATTATTTTCACAGGTAAACTGTGCATGCATGTGGCTGAGTTTGCCTGCCTTTCCAGATTCCTTGACTTCCGACTTCAGGGAAAACCTAAAAGCATTTAAATTATACAAAACCGGTTTGAAGTGAAGAAGAACTCACGCACATATGGCGCAGCGTGAACATGAACAAGAGGCTTCTTTGTTGTGTATAGTCCAAACGTTAATAAACAAAATAGAGAAGCCATATAATTCTTATGCTTGCGTGTGGGTGCGATCGTGTCGATGTGAGAAACTCGAAAACTCGAAACTAAAAGAAACTGTAGCTTTGCATTTCCATTTATTGTTTTCCATCATCTATCTGATAAAAAATCAGAAATCTGGATCAATGTTGACAGCTGTCAAAGTTAAACGCCATTCAAAGTTTTCTGATGAGCAGATTATGGTCAGCATAATCGTCCGTTGAAATGGACAGTTTCCAAAATTAGAGCCCACCGACCGGGGTATTAGTCGCACATGCGCATGACAGTTTGTACTTAATTTTGACATTGCTTTTTCTCAATACACTACTCGCTGTTGGCACCAGTGACAACTTGCTATGTCTTCACATTAGGTTTGTTCCTTGACTTTTGTAGTAAGAATGGAAGAAATGTCAAAGTGGCAGTGGTGGGGATAAATTCTCTCAGAGAGAATATGAATAATGGAAAAGAAAAATTATGCAAATTTGATTCAAACGGTAGTACCCCCGACATTGCAAGTGAAATGTGTCTCGTGTGACGTCACGTTGAGCATAATATTTGCAATATGGCTGGTGGCAATGTCAAATTTGTAATACCCTGTATTATCTGTTTTGTTTTTGAAATCAACTGTTGCCACAATTCAAAAAACTAAACTTTTCAATGATCCGTCTTGTTTTATTTTCGTGATCTGATCCGGATCAGATCACGCTGATAGTAAAATGCGGCTAATATTGTTAGTAAATAAGCTAATTCTTCGAGTTTATCAGACATTTTGAAGACCTTTACCACTTCTTTGAGTTTTTAAATAATGTTACCGTAATTTTTCATAGATTACTACAAAAGCCTTCCCTGACTTTTTCATAAGTGTCTCTCTCTGTGAGAGAATTTATCCCCACCACTGCCATTTTGACAGTCTTTTCCATTCTGATCTGATTTCAAAATTAAAGGAACAGACCTAAAAACTCGTAAGTTTCTCAGTGGAGGGGTAATGTCTTGCTCTCTCGATGGCGCTCTCTTTTACGATTTTTCGCGATAAGGAACAGCATTAAGTAAAAATTCGTAAAAAATCGTAAGAGTTAGTAAAAATTCGTCAAATGTAAAAGTAAAGGAACAGACCTATTAAGTACTGCTATGTCTGCAAGTACATAATTGAAAATACCTTTGAAGATCTACTGTTTTTCATGTAAAAAAATGCGTATGACAGTGCGTCTCCTTGTATAAATCCTTTAATTAATATTAAAGGTATCGGTGAGGCTGTTGTCCACCTTGAGGCAGCACCCATGAACCCATGACTCAATATAATAGCACTCCTCTATCAAAGTAAATTTTCGTTTTCGCATTATTTCCTTCGTTTTTTGAAATGCGAAAGTGCTTTTCGTGAGTTTGGTGTTGACTTGACGGTTGTGACCATAGTTTCTGATTGCTGTATGGAAGATGAGAAATTTAAACTATAAGTCACCGAAAGTTGTTTTTTGTGAGTACCTTCCTATGCTTTTCGGTATTTTATTTCTCTATTTTTTTACTGGACTTTTGCAAACGGACACAAGCTTTTGAATTCCATTAAAATGTGCCCAACCCTGTACGAGTAGAAACTATATTCAGATTTTTCCTTTTCAACTCTTATTAACATTTTAATTCGCTTGGCGACATTTATGGAATTGGAAGCAATACGGAAACAGAGGATAGTGTAATTATTATAGAATATCAATTACAAAATTTCGATGACACTTTTGGCAACAGACGTTACTTTGAAACGAGTTTGCTTGACGCCAAAACTATAAGTAGGTAGGTACATATCACGGACGAACTAGTCGACAATCGCTAATGATTATTATTCCATTTATAGGTACTAACAAGAAAAAGCAAAATGCAGCCAATGGCTAACTCCTATCGATTTTAATATGTTTTCACAACACGCGATGTCAACTTTTATAAATTTAATCAGATGTTGCCTCTTCGGACGAGTTTCTTCATTAGGAAATTTTAGATCTTTAACACGTTTCCCATGTTTTTTTGTGTGTTAGGTAATGTGCTTACTTTCAAGCTGCAGTATCACGAAACAACATATAAACTTGAATACATATCGACAGCCCCTTAAGCTGAGGTTACCAAGTGTATTTGTTTACTTGACTACAAATTAATAGATGTAGGTATTTGCAATTTCTTTATATTGCTTTGGCGTACAATCCACAGCTGATTTGATACCTCTCGGCCATTATTGTTGTTTTTACCGTCTTCCTCTTGGAAGTTATTTTCATAGAACTTCCTCATTACATATTTTTTTTATGAATTTTATTGTTCGTGCATGTTTTTGAATGGACTCTGGGCATGTGAAATGAAAATACTGTTAAGTGGATCTGTATTCAAGTTACAAAGGTACACTTTCACGTAGGTCTCGTTTAATTAAAATATAAATAATAGACCGAGTTATTACGTTTCGTAGAATTTAGCACTAACGCTAACCTGTTTGAAACTTCACTTTTGTTGCGTGTTCTGCTTTATTTTACTTGATACAGTTCTTAGTTTACTGCTTCACCTCGTTTCGTTAATTGTTTTCATCAGTTTAGAAAAGATTGTTTGCTTTTGCGTCATAAACTTATCTGAAGTTCAAAACTATAGACACTTACTACATATTTAGATTTAGGCTTTTCAAAGTGTTTTTGTTTATTCCCGTTTACACATTGGATAGGACCTAGTAATAATTGTTAAAAGTGGGTTATAAGTGCCTTAAACGGGATCTTTCTCGAATGTCTTTGGGCATTATGCAACAATAAGCATTCACACATCATTGCTTTTGTGCTTGCAGTTATTTATTTTTATTTATTTTATGCCTCGCAACAGTGTTAGCAGTGAATACTTATTGATTTTACTCCCAATTATTCTGAATAAATTGCCCTAACTTACGCACGGCGTAGGCGTGTATTAAAATGCCGCCACTATAATATCATATTCTGAGCTATTACGTCATGAAAATTAGTAATAATCGCCTCCCGATATAACTTTTCATTTACTTGTGGTTAAGTGCATGTGCTCCCACCGATAACGCTGACTACTTTATCAGCAGGTAGTTGTCCTGATGACCTCTTGGGCGAAATCTACTGAGCTTTATGGAGTTTTATGTACATATTTTGGACTTGCTTGCATTTTTAGGAATTGGGATCTAGTCAGAAAGAAGATTCTAAACACTTTCACTTCAAAAACTCTTAATTTCCCTGTCAGAGTCTAAACAGACCTTGTCTTTTAAACGTAGCACATTTCGTCTAAGTGCTGGAAAATAATTTCTAATGTTTATGGAACTTTCTACGAATCCGTGATTCTCTTTCGAATTTGTGCACAGTATATTTGTATTTAATGTCACCGCACAATTACAGCACATATCCTTGTCTGATAGTTCGAGTATTTTAGCATATTTCCAAAGAATTCAAAGTCCCAAGAAGATTTCAGCTAGTTCCCGCTCAGTTTAAGAATTTTCCTACATATCTTGATATCGATATGAGCGCTTTCGGTATCGGCGAGTAGAAGATCTATTATTATTATTATTATCCCATACCACAGTGTCCTCGTACCCAGACACAGTCTCCCTTGGTTCCTTCTGCATATAACTCAACTCCACTTAGACTCAAATCTCTTTTTAATAGCTTAAGCTCGAGTACAATCGCAAAAATAAACTGTAGTTGGCTTAAAAATTGTGTTTTTGCTTCAGGGTAGATCTCATTTCAAATATGAAATTTGATTTTGAACGAATTCTTTTGAATGTGTTTAAGAAAAACCGGGCGTTTTATTGATTTCTTGGACCCATTTATTTAATTAACTACAGCCTTTTCTTCCAAATTTTAAAGATTTGTTTCTTTTACTATACTTCCAGTACAGATGATACAGCACGTTTCATCGCAGTGTTCGAACTGAAATTCTAAGGATGAAGTGGAAATTGAATCGGGAGAGTTCTCCGCAAGGGGAGGTAAGTTATTTTCATTTAATTTTATTATTATAAATTAATTCATTTTCCATATTTATTTCATAATGCTAGAACTATAGAGCTGAAAGAGAGAAAAGAATTGTTCGTTTGAAAAAAATGCATTCACGTTGACGAAAAACTTTAAAACGTCCGATTGAATGTGGTGTAGTGCAGTCATTAAAAGTCAGTTTTAACTGTTATCAAGTTTTACTCGTATAAAGGATCTGGCAAAGCTTTACCAAATATCCACTAGTTCCGGTAATTTTGGCCCTAATTTCTGTGACAAACGAGACTCGTTGATTTCTTTTTCAATTAGTAGATAGAAGAAGATATTAGCCGTGTTTCTTTGAGCTTCGATCTCAGCAAAGCAAAGTAATGTAGGATTTTCAGCACGCGATTACAGCAACTACAACTGAGTCTCGAAGTGTCAAGTAGAGCGTAGTTGTTGTAATTGCGTGATTAAAATCCTACTTTACTTTGCATTGCTGAGATCGAAGCTCAAAAAAACACGGCTAATATTAGAAGAAGAAGCTAAAAAGCAAGTAAGGTTCCACAAACATGAAAGAGTACCAAAGTTCTAATACAGCCACATGATTGGTATAACATAGTGTATATTGTGTATTTTTGAAAATAAATATTAAAGTGCTGCCATTGCATCGCAACCATCATAAGAAGGTTAAGCTGCTGAACGTGTCTGTAACGAGCATAATAAGCTCAATGTAAAGACAGATTTAAAACTCCCAGTAGCGTTTTACCTTCAGTTACATTTTGAAGGTTACGTTGCAAAAGTCACTTTGCTTTTGGTCAACATTATGTGCATTCAAACAAAAGCAATCTTCTCTGTCAAGTATGTACTGTACATATTCTCCCATGAAAAGAAAATTGCTGAGATCAGATTTCGCCTACGCATGAAAATATCGATTTTGTTTAATGAAGTCAATACGCGCACGCCAAAGTTAATGCTATACTTTGCAGCACCCAAGCCAATGACCCAACCCAATATGCATACCCACGTCTTTCATGTTTGCAGCTAATGTTGCACCAATCCGTAGCTGCTGAAACGATTACCTTACAAGATCTAGCCTTATTAGCTGGCAATCTTACATGCCATCGGTCTCTCTCCACAATAGTTTTCTCTTTCAATCAGATCATAGAGTTAATTTGAAATTAACAGACCTTAAATTTTAGCCATATACCTATTAAGGTTGAACTAACTAACGTGACTGATCGAACAGCGCTGTAAATAAAATACATAGATCCATCTCGAGATGGTCAGCATTAACTATATTGCATGTGATTTATTGGAAATCTCAGAGATTGAATTGAATTTGTGTAGTACTGTACACAGCACATACCGCAAGCCCAATAAATAAATTAGCCTTATTTAGCAATACGCTGCCGAGTGTTTTGTATTTTGCTGACTTAATTGTGTGACCATTTTTGTTTTGGTTACCTACTTTCAATAAAAAAAAGCGTATTTGCTTAATGTTGATTTATGGGTGACTGGAGCTGTTGTCGTGTTGTACTTCACTTTCAACGCTTGAGTGACTATAATTTGTTCCCCGTGGACCTAGCCTAGACGGATATTTGTAGGTATTATTAAGTTACACGTAGCTGCGCGGCGCTTCATTGATTTGGTATACGTACACTTGTTTACAATGATTGTGCTGTAACTTGACCTGCTACAATGGCATAATTACGTATTTAGTTTATTTTTATTTAGTCGGGATACGTGTGTGTTGCTTAGATTATTTTTTATTTCATGATTAGAATCTTTACTGGATTTTGATTGTGTAACTAAGCTATAGTGCAATTAGTATTTGACTTCCTTCTGGAGATGGTGATCAATCATTTTCATTCATGCAGTTTTTAATGGGTTCGACTTTTAGAACTTTGCCTTTGCTGACTTGAAGTATGAGAGTAGCTTAGGCTTTTGTCGAACTGCGGGAAAGAAAAGAGAAAGTATTTTAAGTTGCACGTCCTGGTTGTTCACCTCTAGATGTTACTGACGCGGTGATTATGTTTGAACTGAATTGATATATTGAGTGCAACTTATTGGACCTTACCAATAAACATTTTTAATTTCGACAATTAATTTTAGTAGTTCACAGTGGTTATATTTTCGCAATTGTGAGCTGCCGTAAATTTAAAGTCGAGACTAAAATTTGTTATTAGTACGGCGCATTGTTTCCAGGGGTAATCTATCTTTAAAAAAAAAAATCCGAATGCGATTTAGAGTCATTTATGTCCTGAAATTATATTTACAGGAAGAAGACTGTCAAACTTGCATTTAAATTTATAATTTCAAAGCAGATCAAGTTAAAGTTTTATTTTAGTATGATTCAGTTGAAGTATTCCAAAATTTGGTTTGGTTGTCTAAACTTTAAACATAAATGCAAGAATTTTGGAATGCTATTCCTATTTTATTTATTTAGTCATCACAAAAGGGCGTAGAGCGTCGAGCGCCAGAATACCTGATAATAGTCTTCAGCTCAAGGATAGCTTACTGTTGTAGTAAAAGCTTAAAACGGTGTAGTACGTACGTTTATATGGTCAATATTAGTATTTTGTTTGGTTTTCTACTTTGCTAATAGAGACTATGAGACTGACGTCGCACTTACGTGTAGGTGCAACCTACTAATGCACACCTCTGTACCTTGTTAGACGTACTATTCTACTACTTTTCCACGTGGGACTGTCTTTATAGGTATTATTTCGTGGACCAACTGAGAAACTCTATTCTCAGCTCGTTCTAAACGCTTGTCGAATAAGAGGACGTCTCAAAAAAGTCGTCTTCTGACCTCATCATATAGCTTATAAGAAGCTAAGGGGTGTTGGTAAGTTCACTCAGGAAGCTGTAGAGCTTCGATCTTTTCCCTATAAACCGCCTAAAATATTTTGGTTCTTTTCTGCTTCTTCCTCTGGACATTTTGGGCAGAAAAGCCGAAATCTGTGGAGAAGTTTTCCATAGCCGGATAAAAGCTATAGGTGCTATAGGTGCCGTCAAAAACTCTCAATTGTGGGGTCTACTCGTGCATTTTGCCGTATTATCACGAAATTGGATGTCGCTGTGCTAGATATGATGCGACAGTGAAATCAAATACCCCTTTTTTTCTATTTTCCGTCAATGTTTGCAAAAGCAATCTTCGTCTAGTATTTATGATAAGAGAGACTTCTCTGGAACGCCCTATAATGCTTTATTGGTGCGTCACGTTTCGCATCCTGGGTTAAATTCGCATGGACTTTTTACGCAAAGCTGTGTAAACCAACAAAAAGAGGAAAGAAAAACAATAAAAAGCGTAATCGAAGCGTAATTTGCTGCCATTTACCGATATCCAAAAACAGTGCGCCTTACCAATAACAGATTTTAGTGTCGGATTTAAATTTGCTCACAATTGTAAAATTTGTATGGAAAAACATAGCTATTCGCTGAATTACTAAAATTTAAAGTCGAAATTAAAAATGTTTATTGGTTAGGACTAGGCTAACGTGCTCCCTGCAAAACTCTACAACCTATTTAATAAGTTTATGCTACTGCCATCGATCAACTTGGCACCGGCACTCGCAGTTGAAGATTTGTTTTACCTACTTTATCCGAAATTTGTATTTATTTTATTTTAAGACCAGTAATTTGAAAGCTATGCAAATCGCACTTTAAAGAAGCTATGTAAACTAAGTCCCTTGATATAATCTACTATTTAATCGTCAGAAAATATTTACAACAAACCACGTGCAGCCAACAAGTGTAACGAAGCTTTGCACAAACGCGCATCGACATTCAATCCAAAAGTCAAGTTCAAAGAAAAACCTTAAATTTGTAGAAACCCTGTAGTTATAGATGTGTGGTTATAATGTGTTGCCATTAAACAGACTTATATCAAATTGCCTTTAAGTGGCGCAGGTTAACAGCACACTTTTTGTTCGTTGAACTTTGCTTAGGTACAAAGGTGTGTTCGCACAAGGGGAAATGTTTTTCTTGTTAATTTATATTGTGGTTCAAGATCAGTTAATGTGACAAACACTTAATCACAAATTGCGTATAGGTGAAACAATCTTAAGTTTAAATTTTCCCAAAAGTCGTCGCGGTATAACGACGCGAACAGAATTATTAAATACGTTCCTTTATTGGCACGTCAGGGAGTGAAGTATTAGTGCGATCATGGGTTTTGAAAAAAAAAGAAGAGTTAATGGTTCTTGACTAAAAAACTAAAAAACTTTGTAGGTAACCCATCCCTAGTTGAAAACATGACAAGGAACATTTCGGAATCTATTAAAAAAAGTGTGGACACCCTTACATAGAGAACTAATCTACTTCTTGCACAGAAAACTTATCCAACTCCTGATAAACCTCTGATATACATTAAGGCTACAAAAGAGTACCAACATCCATTCTATTGGAACGGCCTTGTTTGTCCTTCTAGTTTGATAACAACGAAAAATCACTTAGCGTTAAAGAGTAAGTATATATGCATATCTTACGTCTGGACACCATTAATTCGTCAGTGTAATTCAAATTAGGGTGGTTATTGCAGCGAGACGGATTCTGTCAGATCAACCTTTTGATACGGTAAAGCATGTTCATATCAAGAAATATACCTATGCAACACCTTACTGCAGGGGTGAAGAAAAGCAATACATAAGATGAGAAGATAAGGTTTATGTAGAAGACTTCTTCTACGAAACGAAATTCCTCTTGCATGACCAAGAATGGGTACTAGTGCCATTAAGACTCAAAGACTCTTCGGGCTGAGGTATTGTTATACGCTCCTCGTGTCCCAGATATCTTACAGTTGTATTCTCATCTTTTTGAGCAGGTCAGCGCCGCTATAAATAGCCCATAGAGGTTATCGTTGAATCTAATCCTCCATACTCTATCGATATAAATTGGACCGAATATTGCCCGAATAATCTTTCTCTCAAAACTACCAGAAAGATTTCATCCGGTCTTGACAGAGTCCATTTTCTGCTCTATACATTGGGCCCTGGATGATTAGGGTCTTATATAATATCTCCTTGGTTCTATGAGAGCGGCCTTTAATTCTTAGATGACACTCTTGATTCTTAGCCCGAAGGAACAGCAATTCGCAAGAGTGATTTTGGATAGTGGGATAGTGAAGCTCAGGTGGACAAAGTCTTTAACTACTTTGAAGTTGTATCTGTCTATCGTGACGTTTTGTTCGAGTCGTCGATGCTGAGAGTACTTTCTCGTTGACGACATATACGTCGTTTTGTCTTTATTTACATCCAGGCCCATCTGCGGTGCCGCCTCCGTTTCAATACTTGCAAATGCATCACTGACAGTTCGATCTCTTCCGATACTGACAATATCGTAAGCAAATACAAGCAGTTGAACGGACTTCTGAAAAGTTGTACCTCTGATTTTGGCTTGTGAGTTTAGTACAATTGCTTCAAGACCGACGTTGAAGAAGTTACACGATAGCGCGTCGCCTTGTCTGAAACCTTTTTCGACATCGAAGGGCTTAGAGATTATTTTTACCGCTTTTGACGGAGGACAGAGAGATTTCTGCATCGTTATCCTGCACAAATGTGTGCATTATTTTAAAATACTGTAAAATAACCGATCGATTCTCCAAAGCTATAATTGCCAGTGAAAATTATTTGTTCTAATATCTTTTGACTATTTTCGTTTAAAAAATAAGTCTTAAAAAAAAGCTAATACCAGTTTCAATAGGAAAAAGTTTTTGTTTTTTGTCACAGTTCCTTAAATATTTTTCCAGATTTAAGCACCAACCTTATCTCTTTTTAAACAACAATTTCATCAAAGTTGCAAAAGTGCTGTGTAAGTTTTATGTTAAACTTGTAAAACAAATAATGACAAAAAGTTGGAAGTTTTTTTTTTTTTTTTAAAAGGCTGGTACGGACCTGTTCCGGAACGAAAAATCCCATACAAAAATGACACAACGAAATCATGAACGAAACGTTTCGCTCTCAATTTCGTTTCGCAATACGCAGCTGCTGCGAAATGATGGCGGAAAAGTGGGTAATTGTAAGCAGAGACAATACTGAGACCACCAACTCCTGCCGATTTCCCGTTACTTAGCCCACAAGCTATATTTTTATGGAGTGTTCACGTTTGGTGCGCTAGTGTTCTTACATAGAAAATCGTATTGACAAATGTCACGAAACTTCAAAAATTCTGCTCACCAACACACTCCCAGGAGATACGAGACACTTCCGCTGTGGGCAAAGTTGCTGGCAGAGTTCATAGAATTTTATCCGTTTAATTTGAAATTGTTCGTTACGTGTGGATAATACTTTTTTTTAGGAATAAGTGCACATTTGCTTAAAATGTTCATGAAAAATTAACAATGTAGATTGGTTGAGGGTAAATGACAACATTTTGAGCAAATTTTCTTCATTATTAAAGAAAAATTTACACACTAAATCGAAGTTAATGATTTCCAAAAGCGGAAAATACACAACCATGTTTGTCCCAATATGTTTCTAGTATATAGAACATCAACTTTAGATAGTTTTACTAACCAAACAAATCAAATTATTCGCCTTTTAACAATTTATAATAACTAACCAATGTCGTTCAGTAATGAAAAAATGTGGTATTCCCGAACTCTGTCACATTTCCCCACGGTTGCCGAGGTTGGCAGCATTTATTTTTGCATTTTTTGTATATTTTTGCATGTCACGCGGATTCTTTTTTGACATAACACCGATAGGAAAACAAAATGGCGAATTTGAAAAAAAAAAACTGAGGTGGCCAGCGGCAAGAGGATTGTGAGTTGGGGGTCTCAGTATGGTTTGTCTATGATTGTAAAATTGCTTGGTACAATTCTCCACTCTCTTTTCGCACACGTTTATTATCCGGGACTTTATTTGCTTGCGAAAATTTGACATTTGTAGTGCAGTGTTACCAGATTTTATAAGATTATGGAGCCAAATTTTAAAAATATTATAATTTGGAAAAGATTTATAAAAATCAAAAGTGCGCATTTTTCTCTGGAATTCTTTAGGGCTACTTATTCTAATTACATTACTTTTTAAATATTAAATTGAATATAAAAGCAACACAAAACACAACACATATTCATAAGAGACTTTTCTAGTTTCCATTTTTCATTGTTAAAAATGTTGAAAAAAGGAACGCCTATGGAAACGAGTTTTTTTATTAAATTATTTCGAAAATTCTTTGCGGCCAATTCAATACAAGCAAGAACCCATAAAATTCGGATTTAATAGGCGTGTTTTTTTGAGCTTCGATCTCAGCAAAGCAAAGTAAAGTAGGATTTTCAGCACGCGATAACAACAACTACAACCGAGTCTCGAAGTGTCAAGTGGAGCGTAGTTGTTGTAATTGCATGATGAAAATCCTACTTTACTTTGCTTTGCTGAGATCGAAGCTCAAAAAAACACGGCTAATATTCGATTTGGCAGCAGAAATCTGACATTAGTTATACGAAAAAGTACGTTCGCAATAGAAGAAGTATGTATTTAGGGCCGGTTGCTGATTCGACTCATAGCGAATTTAGTGCCACATAAATTCTTATGTGACACAGTTTATGCCCTAAAAAAAGTAGCCTATAAGTATTTAAGTCGAACTTAAATCGTTAAGAGTCGTATGAGCAAACGGGCCTTAGTAAGGTAAATTAGGATAACTCCCAAATGACAATTTTAAGGAGCCAGTGAAAAGTTCGAGTAGCCAAATCAAATATAAATAGCCAGTGCTGGTAATACTGCTACTTGGAAATCAGCTGATGGACCTCTCCACAAATTGTTTTCCGCTGTCCATTTGGAGACCACCGGAAAATTTCGTTCCGGAAAAGGTCCGTACCAGCCTTAAATATAAAAATCTGGGGGGAAATATTTTGACCGTCTAGCAACGCTGTGAACATCACTTTTTGGTAAAAATTGTGCTTTAAAACAGACCTACATATTATTAAGTTCCAACGTAATAGTCAATTAGGGTGATTAAAATTTTTTTTAAATTTCAGTTAAACACAGTATAGTGCTAATGTTTTATAAATGACTTTGAAATGTCAAGCAGCACTTGAAATCAGTTTCAGTGAGATGACATAGGTCTAATAAACTAGGGAATCCATATCGTATTAGCAGTATTCCGGCATTCGCCTAATTTTAGTGCAGAGTCAGGGTCAAATTTGACACCCCTGGCTTTCGACAAAAGGTCCCATCTGAAGGCAGCAGCTCTTGTACTGGAGTATAGTGATAGAGGACAAGGGATTTTCTATCTCGATTTTCTCGTCACCCTAGTTTATGATGATACGAACGACTTCGATTCCTATATTCATTTTAACCTCAACTTATTTTAATTAAATAATGGATGATATTTAATCTTTTCTAGTAAGTATCGTCAAATTAGCGTTACAGTCGAAACACTTGACGATCAAACGTTATTAATTCAGCTTCCATACCAATGTAATGTATAGAAGCCTGGGTCGGCATTCGGTAAGGCGAAACGTTAAAACTTTTTCGTGTGCACGAAGAAATTTGCTTGTGTAACATAGGGCAAATCATTCGTGTACGAAAACGTTTAATCGTTTCGCCTTACAGAATCTGACCCCTGTGCTTAGACGTTTATAACACGTCCAAATGCAAAAAGAAAACACTCATCAATTCACCAACTTCGCATATTCGGTCGATGATTGATCAATTCCGGAGAATATACTTTAGCTGAAAAACCTCTTATACGGCATTAATCAGCACTATTTACAGGAAGTTTTTAAATGTGTTTTCTTATGTGACACTAGTCATTCTTAGTATACATATGATACACGTATCAGTACACGCAGTATCGAATTTGTGAAAATTCTCAGTCTGTCATTTCCTGTTCGAAAATTCTAGTACAATTTAAGGAACTTTGACTATTTTTCTATACAGTGAGCGGATGAACTGGATGACGATGTGGGTATGAGAGGTAACATTTTTGAGTTTGCTGTTATTTGACAAAAAAACAGGTCCAAACAGCAGTCTTCTCAGAATTTGATGACGCTTACCCGTTTTTTTTATGAGCAAAAGCAATAATTTTCCCCTAAAGTCGAAAAAAGTTCCCCTTTTTCCCCTAGTAAAATTTACATTTATTTTCATATGAACAAAATACAAACAAAAATATGCCCATTTTATTAACAAGCTATAAAAAAGAAATATACACATTATACAAAAATTTACTTTTATGTTAGACTTTATATCAAAACGAGTGAATACTGAATTCATTCGGATACACAAAAATTCTTACGTAGACGTTTCATGGGCTGTTTCCTTTCATATTTAGAATGATGAACATTTTATTCAAAATAAACTTGACATTTGTTTGTAATGCAAATGTATATAAGTTTTCCTTTTAAACAATTTAAGTTTGAAAGAGTTTTTTTTTATTTTTTCCTTTTGTTTTATTATATCTGAAATCACTGGCCTAGCTTCTCACAACCATTTGTTTTGTTCGAGTTTTTTTGTTTATTTATGGACGAATTGTTGTAGGTACAAACAATTTCGAAAAACGACTTAGTGTTTTTGGTATTTGTTTACGAAAAACAAGTTTGTTGTTCTCGCTTAGTCACCAATTGTCGCCAAGCAATTCCATGTAATCTTCTGTAAGTAATACAAATTAATCACAGATTGCTTACACCAATAAGTCATATTTTTAAATCGAATCAGCTACCTTATCGTCGGGTAATTTACTTTGCTTGAATGCATTTTGTTCGAATTAGGTAATTATCTGAAAAGTGATGCACTCACTAGCTATATGCAGCCTGTGGGAATGGGACTACCATAACTTCTTATTTGCTTGGGGTATAGGTTATAGACATTTAAAGGCAACAGAAACCTGAAGTAGATGCTAAGATAATTATTATAGTTGATAGCAAAGGAAGAACTGATAAGATAACAACGCACGCAATAAATTGTATTGTCAAACGAATTCCTTTCAATATCTGAAACAGCGCTATGTGTAACGTACTTTCATTGTTGTGCGCCATCGAGTGTATGATTTGCAAATCTAATCAGCAAAACCGTGCCTGAGGAAAAATTTGATGAACCGGAATTTTAAGAAGAGGTATCTATTAACTCTCCCTTTTTATTCAATGGAGTGGCTTTTCAAAAAACATGCTAAATTTATTTTCTTGAAACTAATCTTAAATCATATCGCGGCTACGCTAGAGTTATAAATACTTAACATAGTAAATAAGAGCTATTGGTGTATTCCACAAATTCTACAGAAGTTACTAGTTTACTTCCGCATTTATGGCATGCATTTTGTTCTGAATACAAAAGCAATGGAGCCAAAAACATGACGATTTATATTCACTTCAGTTAGCCTTGCCATCCGTCCGGGTTTTCGCGGACATGTACTCTTTTTTACATCTGCGGGGAAAGTCCGGTATAGTTTTAATAAAATGTCCGGAATTGTCCGTGATTGCATTTTCACTTATCTACTTGGCAGCTTGTCTAAATCTATAATTAAATCGAAAAATCAGTCGGAGATCACTATAAAATCAAATAAACGAACAGAATTAATAATTCAAAAATGAAAATTCGAAACGAAAAGAACTTTTGAGACGTCAAACGTCAAAACAATTGTGTTGGATTTGCGCTCTCTCAAAGCAAATGTTTTTAATGTGAAAATGAAAAAAATTTGGACTAAAAATATTTTGTTTTTTTTGTCCTAGTTTTGTACTCTTTTTCTGATCATAATTTGTCCGAGAAAGTCCAGGATTTGGAACCCTATGTACTACTTTCATCAAAAACCATCTGGCAACACTAACTTCCGTTAACTTAGCTTCAAACATTACAAATGAGCTGGTTGTACACATCCAATGTGTGATTCCAAGAGACTTACTGCTGTTAAAGCTTTATAGCTTCAAATCGTACAAATCCGGGGGAACAAATAGTACAATACCAGATGAACAACAAAATATTTCTGATATCATCCTGCCAGTGCTAGGGATAGTCCTACAGAGCTGTTTTGTTATGCAGAGAAGTAAAGGCAGGCAGGTCTTTCATTATTCCTTCAAATTAAATTAAATTACTAAACGAAATCCATCTACGCAAAGGCATTGACACAAAAGTTCTGTCTCAATATGCTAACTGAAAAGGTAAAATTAATTTCGTCATAAAGAGTATACAGTAATTGCATTCCTAAACAAAGAAGGCGCTTTAAATAATGTCGACGCTCCTGTAATCGCTATTGCACTGACTCACTTGGCGAGCTGATTAAATTTATGGTCAATATTAACTCAAATCTAGGTGCGACATCTCCCAAAAGATATATCAGTAGAGGAAGCCCAGAAAGCGTCGCGCCGTCCCGTCTACCCTTTTCTGTAACTTGAGGTCAATGAACTGCTGTCATGCGGGGAAGCAAAAGGCTGAAAGGTGATTGTTTATGCTGATAGCTTTACTGTCAGAAAAGCGGCTAAATACCTCAAAAGACCTTTTAGATTAGGCTCTTAAGAAGCTAATAAAATTGACGAATCGTAATGCATTGGGCGTAAGCTCTCACAAAACTGAACTTGTCTAGGAAATATGAGTTTCCACACATTGAAACTGTCATTAGTTTGACACTTCAAATGAATCTAAAGGCACATTCAAAAACCTAGTTATCTTAAGTCGACTAGATTTGTCTGGACTAGATGCACCCTGAACCCAAAAGCAATGTCGGTGACTTGACTTTTTCTGTGTCAGTCACATTTATACGAACTGTCAACTCAGTACTCAGTCACAAAATTCTTGCCGTCGGCTACCGCTCCATAGACTTCAACTAAAATAAACTGAGATACTTCAAACTAAACTAGATACTTGAACGCCGCAAATATCTGGGTGTTATTTTAGACAGAAATTAGGAAGCTTTTATACAAGAAATACTTAAAAAGGTACTTTTCTCTAAAAAAATCCATAGGAAATAAATATGGCCAAAAATTGGGTAAACGTAAGTCTCGGTCATAAGACCAATACTTGCGTACTGATGTGTGGTTTTGTGTTGGACTGCCTTGGACACAGCGAATAAGCCTCTGCCGCCGTTCGCCTTTTAACCGGACATGATCTTTTTGAATATTTTCAGGAAGCTTCCAAAGAACATTGTGCCTTACTTAAAATCATTTTGAACCTTCATACTAAATATTTTGTAGGTCACAATTTTGCAATTTTGTTTGGAAAATTCCCCCACTGTGATTTCGAAAAATTAAGCCTGGAAATAGACTTATTCTATATGGACTGCTAGTAGCCAACTTCGCGTTTGTTCCAACATTAGCGCTAGCGCTCTTGGTTCAGGGCGGAATAAAATAGGAAACAAATTATCAGAAGCAGAAACAAAGTAGGTTTTATGGACTTCATTATTAGTATGGGGAATTTAAAAATACATTAAAGACAAAAAAAGGCTACGAATACATTTCGTCTGATAAGTTGAACAAGGGAGTTCAATAGCTCCCCTGTAAAATACGGAGAATATTCCATCCGATCCCGAAGGCTTTCCATCTTTCAGATGATTTGGAGCCTACAGTATATCTTGTAAAACTGTCCAGAAAACTTTGTTGATTGAAATAAGTGGTATTACATAATTTTTTCCAAAAATAAAATGCAAACCAAAATAAACAAGAATCGTGCAATTTATGGAGCAATGAATGCATTAGAATACTGTTACATCCGGGCTGGGATTCGAAAAGATAAAACGCTATTCTGTGGAACTTTTCTAATAAAATCACTTTTATTACACTATTTCGGATTATTCTAATAATTCACATCAAAACAATATCTCTTAAAACAATTCTTAACCGATTATAATTCATTCATTCACTTAATTCAATGTATTACGTTACACTTCGTTATCTTCACCACCATCAATTGTCCCTTCCTGTTTTCAAATCTGCCCTTTTATATCCGCTTCGCCATCTATCGGGAAACTTCTAGTGAATTCCGGTTCTTCCCGAACAAACTCGATGGTTCTAGAATAAGCTCACTTAACTCTCCACTTATTTGACAAATTCGAGTCTCAAATTGGGAGTGGAACTTGTTTGGTGACTAATGGGTTGTTTACACTTCACCATTTTAGGTTACACTATACATTCCACACCAATACGATTTTCACTCAAATTTATTTGGTCCCATCTATTATTAACAATTTGAACTAGCACATTTTGCAACAATTATAATTGCAACCGTTTTACTTAGCAAATCTACTACCACCCAATAGGTCTCTCTAGCATTCTATGGCGAAATCCAAGATGGTTGGCATTTTGTTACACTTATTATTCGCTTTGAACCAATAGCTAGTTATGTTGGCGTAATTTTTGGGGCAGAACTTATGGAACTGACATTTCACTAGCAGTCCATATATAAGCGTGTTTTTTGAGTTTCGTTCTCAGCAAAGCAAAGTAAAGTAGGATTTTCAGCACGAGATTACAACAACTTCAACCGAGTCTCGAAGTGTCAAGTAGAGCGTAGTTGTTGTAATTGCATGACGAAAATCCTACTTTACTTTGCTTTGCTGAGATCGAAGCTAAAAAAAAACACGGCTTATGTAATATTAGTATGTAAATTGCCAACACCATACACCAGAGACAGTTTAGTGTTCACCAGATCAAACCTTTGAAAAATTGTTTACGTGCCGAGAATGGTAGCTATGTTAGTACAGTTTATTTACAACAGGTGGCGTGAGATTGATTTGTTTTGATATGCGCAGCAACGACTCCAGTGCTTTTCAATTGAGTCAAATTTTTCGGAGAAAACGACGGAACCTACACAATATTTACACTTCTAGGAATAATATCGTGTATTTTCACAAAGCATCTTGCCTCTGTAGGCCAGGTTCAACCTACACTTAATAGAGCTTTGGGCCGCAGAACCTTTTTGCTCTTAACTGGTGACATGGTTTTTAAGATGAGCATCTTTCGTTTTTAGATTAGGGGTCCTGCCGAATTTTTCTCTAAAAGAGTGAGTCGTTGATTTTAATATGTGGTACAAGTCATACATTTTACTTTGAAAAAGTGGTGAGATGTGTCTTCTATTATTTAAATGCAACCAGGGTTTTTTTTTTTGTATCAAGCAACGTACAGGTGATGGCAACGATTCTATTGTACTCCTGAAGCCCGGGTTGTGTGTATGCATTTACTTAAACCCAAGTCATTTAAACATTAACTCTCAGCTACTCGATATTGAGTTCCTTATGTATTCGGTGTTCCTCATTCTAACGTTGCTAGTTACCCCAGCTATAAAAGGGAGAGTTTGGCAGCTTGTATTAGCTATACATTTTTTTACCCAAATCTCTCATGATCAAAGGTAAATAAGAGATCAAGAATATAGTTTATTTCGCTTGTGAAAATTTGTCAAATTGACAAACAACTAATCGGTGCAATTGACACTAAGTTGTAAAAAATATTTGATTAGCTCGCACGTGTATACTAATATTCATAACAGGTATGGTGCACGCAGCTTCTTGAACACAAGGTCAACTCTATTGTGCGGGAGTTGTGACACTTTTTTTTTTAACTTTAAGTACCAGATTAAATCAACACACACCAGCTTTCATATATCATCGCACAAACGTGAAAAAACAACAAACGGAACACTAAGAAGTACTTTTGGTTAATTTTCATGTTAGTCATGTCTCATGTATAGGTACATACTCTGAATTTGCACCTGTAATAAGTTTGTCATTGATAACGATGAACAACAATTTTCAAATTTTTCGGAGATTTTTCAAATCTTCATTAAAAAATCTATTAAGGTAGCTTAGTGGCTAGTGTGGGAAGCTAGGCCTTGGGTCCGTACGGACTATTCATTTTTTTTTTTTTTTTAACTGACAAATAAAATAAAGCATATTGTACAATTTTAACTGTAATATTGTTGAAACGAAATCTGTTTTTTATCAATTCAATCTCGTAAGCAGATCTTGTAAGTTCGTTCAGAAACTGCCTTTCTACATAGGTTTGGTGTTATTTTCTCCTGTCTCATTGACATTTTGTGCTGTTGTTTTTCATAAAGAATAGTAGGTATGCAGCTGTTTCGGAACGAAAAATCCAATACAAAAGTGCCACAACGAAATCACGAAATAAAAATTTCGCTCTCCTTTTCGTTTTGTAGTAGTAGGTATCTGGGATGAAAAATGAATTTTGTGGACTGTAAGCAAATCTTAGTTCCAATTGTATTTTTTCGGGCTCAATTGTAGTTTTTATTTTCGTATACGAATAGGAGAAAGATATCGTTTTCGTACAAAATTTCGAATGATTTCAAGATCTTTATTAATTTTATGTCATATCACGCAATTCCGTCTGTCAGCTTCTGAGGCCAACAGCTAGGCGCATTTGTTTCAAACTTCGTTTAGAGAGCTTGTGGGCTTTAAGTGTGGAACCATTTCGTATTTTGCACGGCGATTTCAAAATTTGGATTTTTCTCGAAAACGATATATGCAATATGTGGACAAAAATGTAGTTTAAAGGTAATATGGATCAACTTAATGCAATTCAATTCAAGCCAACTTCTGTTAGCTATTGTGACTAAATTTTATTGTTCCACCAGGCGAGCTTCAACCTTCAAGTTGTGTAATAAATGAACGCGCCACACTTTAGATATTCAGAAAAAAATCATCTGCGTGCAATGCACATAGAGTGGCAAGCCCTAAGTTCCCAAAGTAAATATTGAATCCGAATTTTATTGGTTCTTGTGTGTATTAAGTCGGCCACAAAAAAACACTTTTTGTTTACTTGCACTGTTACAAATCCATTGCAATTGAATCTGTTTTCCATACGCGTAATTGTTATAAGTGAAAATAAATCATGTACAATGTTGAGATTTTTGAAAATTGCTAACTATTTCCTAACTTCAAGTCAAATTGAATGCTTTATTTCTTATAATTTAGACTGACTTGATTTTTCCCAAGAGTCGTAACTAAAACGTTTTATTGCTAACGGCCAATGAGTATAAATAAAAATTCAAAATAGAAAAATACTCTGAGTGGAACTTTTTCGGGGCGATTGTATTGTGTATTTTTTCAAAGTCCATTGTAACTAAAAAGTTACGAGCGTAACACATTTGTTAACCCTGGCTAGGTACGCTGCTGCTGCGAAATTGTAATTGTAGTAGATTGCTTGGTACAATTCTCAACTATCTTTGCGCACACATTTATTAGGCGTGTTTTTTTGAGCTTCGATCTCAGCAAAGCAAAGTAATGTGGCATTTGCAGCACGCGATTACTGCAACTACAACTGAGTCTCGAAGTGTGAAGTAGAGCGTAGTTGTTGTGATTCCATGATAAAAATCCTACTTTACTTTGCTTTGCTGAGATCGAAGCTAAAAAAACAGGCCTATTGTCCGGGTCATTAATTGCTTGCGAAAGTTTGACACTTGTACTCAGTGTTGCCAGCTTGCATAAGAGGTATGGAGACAAACTGGAAAAACTTGGGGCCAAAAATAGAAGATCAAAAGTGCGCATTTTTTTTTGTAATTCCTAGGCACACTTATTGTGAGTAAATTGTTTCTATAGACGACTAAATTTGTTAGCCGCGGTACGAAAAATCTCTACAGAATTTAAGTACACGTATTAATGCAAAATACATTTTTCCACAGCTAAATTTTGACAGATTAGGGAAAATATCGGTATTTCAAACGAAAGCAAAAAAAAAAAAACGTATGGAGAATGGTTAGTTCAACACAAAAAAAATCGTTGTTGTTCATTTAATTTCTTTTACAAATGGAATATTTTATAGAGGAGTACCTGGAAGAGGTTTTAAAGGAAGTACAAATAAGACAACAAAAAAAAAATCCAAAACAGTTTTTTTTTGACCGAACCTACACTGTCAAAATTAAGCGAACATTAAGTGAAGCGGTGGAGAGAAACATTGGAGAGGCGCTTAATTTTAGCTTTCCTTTAACAGCATACTAGGCATTAAGCGTTCTTTTTAATATGTATTGCATTTAGTTATTTAACTTAAATAAGATAATATTTTGCCCTACATTTTGATTATGTTAGATCTATTTGGTAACTAACCTATCACTACCGCGCTCTAGTAACAATACAACTGTAGCAACGATCATCTCATAGCAGATTAATTCAAATAAACAATTAGCAAAAGCTACAGCTATCAGCGGCAAAAGAAGACCGGTATAACCCCTTAACGTTTTCAAGTGTTGAACAGTTTATTAAATGAATTTACTGTTCCTAAAGCATAAACTCATGTTTTGTGTTTGATCTATTTTTATAAGTAGGTACACTTAACAAGTTCTTCTCACGAACCCACTACATGCGAACCGCTAATTAGCTCTTATAATTGCCTGAAGATAGTTGCTGTTCTCGCAAGTACGTCTGTCAGATGAATTCGTGCGGAAGCTTCATCTAATCTAGTTATTTATAGTTTGCCAATGGCGCATATATACAAAACAAAGGCGGACTTTTACTTTCTTTCGAATGGAGTCCAATGGTTTTCACTTCTGCATTGTAAAAAAAAAATGTACAAAAATATGATAGCGGAAGACATAAATTAGAATTTAAGATTTGTGTATAGAAATGCTCCATTAAATAAAACACAATTTGGAGAGATTGCGTTGGGATGGATCTGACTACCTCTGTATGAATAATTCAGCGCCGAATGGCCGCATCCGCGAAAGAGCTGTTTAACTGAATTTTGCTGATTTTACTCAAAAGTAAAAATTCACGAATTTATCGTTTACAGCTGCAGCTATTCGGCTCCAGCTTTTAGAGTAACCTTACCTAACCGGATTTGTTAAGAAAAAAAAAGGCATTGAACCCCGTTTCTTCGAAGCGAGGAATCTGCAAAAGGCGACCCGATTGAAATAAGAACCAACACTTTACACTGATTTAGTCAGAAATCCTGTATCTGTACCCTTTTAAGGTCGCGTCATTAATTCAAATACAGTTTCTTTATTTAATTAGCATCTTAATGAAATTAGGAGATTTGCATGAGGATGCAATTAATTAAATGTAATGACAGCTACAACTTTTCTTGTGGCTTACGGCTGACGCTTCTGGCCAGCTGCTGCTGCATTACTAAGAATGTTGTATTACTCATATCCGTTTGTTTTTCGACGGGTTTTTACTTCCATTTATTATGTTTACCACTGATAATGAAATGCTAATAAAAATATCTTTAACTCATAAAATCGCCAACCATCTTCCAAGTTTGCGCACTGATTCACCTTTTGTTCATTTCATTCTTTCAGGTGTACGACAGCAATTCGATGACGTTTGTTGGAAACGAACGAATGGATACAAACTCCGACCACAGATTTTCTCCGAAATCCAAACTACCCAATGATGGGGATCAAAGTCAGCTATACAAGCCGAGAACTAGCAGCGCTGTGCTGGCGGAACATCTGAGAGCACAGCAATCGGCAACTCCTAATCTAAGTGCTAAGCATTTTAAGTCGAATCGCGCTAGTGGTCGCCTGCGTCCAACTTTGGACGAATCGAATAGTCTTCGGAACTCGGCGAATAACTTTAGCCACCCGCATAGGGCCGGCGAGGGGGGTATTTATATTATAAGTGGGAAAAACAGCAATCCATCCACAATGGAGCGGAAAAATCATATGGTTGCACAAAATACTGCCAGCTATTCGTCGGCGACCGGGATGTCATCTGTGTCATCGGCAAACGGCATCGGTAGCGAAAGTAGTCATACCACAAACGATGTGATATCGGAATGCCAAAGCAACTACGCGGGCAACGAGGTGGCCAATGGAGATTTTCATTTTGTTACAACGGCAGATTCTTCATCGCCATCGAAAAATCTATCAAATAGTGGAAGCTTTAATCTAAAGAGTGGCTCAACGGCGAAATTACTACCAGCAGGAGATGAAGACTCAAATACACAGGTGAGTGTTTTCTTTTTTCGTTTATACGAAAAGTGTGATCGGGCATTTGGGAATGGTTACGGGAAAGTTAGATGCACTCCAACAATTGTGAGGTGGTGCACATTTAAAGTAAAGGTGTCGCTAATGTTTCACCGTTGAACGGCGCTGTATGGTTTTATTTTGATAACGGGTACATACATATTTTATGAAGTGGCCTTTTCTTAATAATACGTGACATGGTCCTGAAATGTTTGTATTTAATCATGCTGGGTTTACAACATAACATCGCACACTCCTAACAGGGAAGATTTAAGTGATGCTGATGTGAGTCTATTTATGATATTTTGTCAAGCACTATACAACCGACAAAGAATATTATACGACAAAATAACCTTAACACTTACAACCCTATTGTAAATCCTATGATTTCAAGCCAAACACCCGTTAAAAAGCTCTAATACTTTAGTACGTTGAACAGGAGCTACATACTAAATCAAAAAATGTGCACGGCAGGGTCGCTCTTAACTTGGTCATTCCTATTGTAACTGTCATTTATGTCAAAGTCTGTTAATTTGCCGCAAAACCATTTTAATATAGCAACAAATTATTCAATGTTGATATTCAAAAACGCCATTTAATTCTTTAAGAGGGTCCCCGCTTAGTAGGAATATAGTTGAAAACCCGGCTATAAGCACTTTAATTTCTAACCATGCGCATGTGGTATTATCCGGTGAGTACTGCAGTTGGGAAAACATTTAATTAAACGGAAATGGCTGATTTTTATGAGTTCCTTTGTCACCGTAATTTTATTTCTGATTAAAACTTCTAATCTGACGTTTTTTTTCGAAAAAAAAAACTCTTGCGCATCATCGCTTTTGAAGTCTTAAATATACCTCGATCTTTTCCAGACTACTAGACAACTAGTAAACTTAAGCCCGTATGGATGACACTACATTTTGTTTGCATCTTTTCTGCTTTTAAAATGAAACTAGAGCAGTACGAAAAATTAGAACGAAAGTTCCCGATAGGAGTGAGTGCCAACTTTATAAATGTAGACACGTCAAAAAAAAAATGCATTAAAAATGTATTCAAATCAGGTATTTAAAATGAATTGTGTGGACTGTAAGCAAATCTTAGTTCCAATTGTATTTTTTCGGGCTCAATTGTATTTTTTATTTTCGTATACGAATAGGAGAAAGATATCGTTTTCGTACAAAATTTCGAATGATTTCATTGTTATATTGGTTTTCTGAAGGATATCTACATAAAAACGGATACAACAGTTTCATCCAAAATGCATGAGCAATTTAAATGTTTAAAATTAGTTTGTCTGTCATTTTCCACAGGAATGTAACAATAACACCAAATTTTTGGTTTTGATAAAAATGTTTTGAATGCTCAAAAATACGTTGCACTTATTCAATTTTTAGCTTAACATTTGAAATATAGTGTACTTTGTCGAACCAATTAAGTCCTCCCACTTAATTTGCGATCACATACTTTCATTTTTTAAGAAATCAAGTTGTAAGTTCATTAAAAGCCCACAGTTTGACTTTGAACTTGTTTATCTGCATAATAATAAACTTTCATGATCAATATTGAAAAATATTTCCGAAAGGATTATGCAAAAGATGCAAAAGTTACAAAAATGTGTACTCGTATATCGTTATTTACATATACAGAGAATCTGTAGAACATTCTACCCGAAACTTCCGAATATTGGATAAAAGCACTAATTATGGATACACATATAAAAAAAAGTATATTAAATATGCATTGGCCCTTAGAAATAGGAAAAAAATCGAATTAAAAGTCCTCTTTAGGTAGGCATTTTTCATAGAAGCAAAATATATTCTATTCTGTTAGCTATTGTGACTAAATTTTGTTGTTCCACCAGAGGTGAGCTTCAACCTTCAAGTTGTCGCTGTTGTGAACCATATGAACCAAAATTCTTTTAAATTGCAATGAGCAATTTGAAAAAGGTAAAACTCATATGATTTGTGTAACCTTTAGTTGTTAATACATACAACCCTACCGCTATTCGACCGCCCTAATAAATGAACGCGCCACACTTTAGATATTCAGAAAAATTCATATTCATGAACAAGCCCTTAGTTCCCAAAGTAAATATTAATTTACTTTACTAATTTGGAACTTGGAACTCGCCCCAGTGTGAATTTCAACTAATCGGATTTGACGGATGCCACTTTAGATTTCACCTATACGTGGTTTTCGAATTTTTGGTATTTCATATTTTGAGCTGAAATTTCCGATTTCTCCTGCTAAATCAAACATTAAATCCGAATTTTATTGATTCTTGTGTGTATTAAGTTGGCCACAAAAAAACACATTTCGTTTACTTGCACTGTTACATCCATTGTAATTTAAACTGTTTTCCATACGTGTAATTGTTATAAGTGAAAATAAGTCATGTACATAACATTCAAATCTGCGAAAATGTTGAGATTTTTGAAAATTGACCCGGATCGGTGACTCCAATCTAACTATTTCCTAACTTAAAGTCAAATTGAATGCTTTATTTCTTATAACTTAGTCTAAGTGTTGATTTTTTTCAAGAGTCGTATTCGTATCTAAAATGTTTTATTGCTGACGGCCAATGAGTATAAATAAATATTCTAAATAAAAAAAAATACTCTTTGAGTGTAACTTTTTCGGGGCGATTGTAATGTGTATTTTTTCAAAGTCCATTGTAACTTAAAAGTTACGATCGTAACACATCTGTCAACCCTGATTCAAATCACAATTTTTCAGCTGCTGGCAGCTTTTTTTTTTGACATTTCAAGATTATTTGAAAATAAATTCGATTGAAAATTTGCGGTTGCTTTGCAAACAATTGCTACCCCATTCGTAATACACTTTTAGTCTCTTTTACTCACCGCTGACTTTTCAGCATTATAAAAATGAGGAAAAAATGTGTGCCATACGGGCTTTAGGGCTGTCACCATAGAGTAACCAAACTAGAGGGCCAACTGAGAGCAGAAACGGTATATTTGCATACAAGCTGTCTGCCATACATTATATTGCATAAGTATTCGTGCCTGTACAAATCAAAGGAGCGCCATTGCTGCCGCACGAATACTTATACAATATAATGTATGACACTTCATGCCATCGGGCAGCCATTTTCTGGTGGGATTTCAAGTGGGGGCGACTGAGTTCGGCATATTTTGTGCCCATTAGTTACACGGCGTTCACATCACAGTTGAATTTAATGTCGTTTTCGATTTGACTTTTAAGATTTTGATCTGAGATTTCAGATTTTTGCTGACAAATCGAACATTAAATTCGAATTTTATTGGTTCTTGTGTGTATTGAGTTGGCCGCAAAAATATTTTTTTTCACTTGCACTGTAAATCCATTCCAATTGGTTTTTACACATTTACATTCGAAATATTTTAATATCAAAAATCGTTTCCATAGGTAGGTACTCGAAAAATGAATAATTCAGTTAAAAAAAGAAATCCTTTCAACGATAAACAATTCGTAACCGACAGCTGTGTGTCATATACATTGGTATTATTGGAAGTATGTGTGAAATCTGAGAAAAAAATCGAGATTTCTCAGAGTGTCAGATTTTTGGCAAATCAAACATAAAAAGCCATAATACAAAAATCTTCGTGATCGCATTATATTTATGTGAAATACTCGGAAAAAAAAAGAAAAGGTTTTGATCACATTTTGTATCCCAAAAGAACAATGAGTGCACTTGTTTTTGTCAATTAATAATTTATATTTTTTGTTTTTGTTAGGAGTTTAATCCCTTTTTTTGCTTTCCGATACTAATCCTTTTTTTTTTTTTAAATATGAATAGCATTTGCATTTTTAATGTTCCTAAGTAACATTATTGAATACGGGTCAGTGTTATTAAACGACATCAAACGAATTTGGAAACATTCACCAAGCCTAATAGAAATTTATTCAATGTTCATGAAAATTATATAAAATTCACTTATGCCCTAGTGGAAGCTGGGTTTAACTTGCATGTTGCTAACTCATTTTTGGAACAACCTCCTACGGATTTCATTTATGCAGCTGCATGAATTTTGCTGTCAAAAATAGAATTCATACAAATAAAACTAAAAAACAACTGAAATGTGAATGGATGAATAGTTTTTGGTGCCGAATATGAATCAACATTTACTTTTTGTACATTTAGTGTTATAAATCCATTTACAAATTGTTTGTAATTGAGAAATAGTGCCACCCGGCGACTAATAATACACGTATTCACAAAGAGAAAAAAAAAAGAGCGCGCGAGAGAGGGCTGTCATTCAAAATTTGCGGGGAAAATCGGGTAGGTGCACGGCAAGAATAATAGAATACGGAGAATAGCGTCCGGAAGAATAGCATCCGGAGCGAAATGTAAACAACAAATTCGCGATGTTTCGACATTAAATTGGTCTTTCCTTTGACAAAATTGAACCCATTGCTTCCTAATATTCTTGTCTTTAGGGAAGCAATAAAACCAAATAATATTTTTTTCATTTTTATTATTTGAACTGCAATTATAAGCCGCGCACCTCATTTTAAAAACATAAACACAAACCGCAAATTCAAATAAAATTTCCCGGGTCACGAATGATGTCACAACTGTCAAAAAAGAAAAACCAACATGGCGGACGAGCAGACGGCGTAATCTTGTATTCTATCATTCTTGGGTGCACGGGAAGTTCGCTCTCTAGTTTGGTTACTTTATGGCTGTCACGAGATATTCAAAATTTTCCTCTCATTTTTTTTGTGGAGCAAGTTTTGTTTCATTTTATTTTGTTGGACGTTGGATGCGTTCATTCAAACCTCTGTCAGTTAACAAATAATTCACGAGCCTATTACGCGACGCCCAGAAAGTATTCATCAACTGACACTTTTTTATAGGTAATCGTCTTTGATGATGTCTGCACCGATAGACTCAATTTTAGTTTCTTTTTCTGTTTTTGCAAACACTGTAGCCATTCTTACAGATAAAAGCATTTTGATCGCTACATGCCAACTCATGATACAACTGAATGCAATTGAAAGACAAACCTAAGGTTGATAAGTGGTGGACTCAACATTCCTAGAAACAACGAGATTTGGTCAAATCTAGACTTAAAAGGCTGTAGGGATTTTTTTCGACCGACCTACTAATAATTGCATCACTAGGCACTGCCTTTTAGGTTTGAATGCAACAAAATTTGGGGTAAAAACGACTTTTGCAGAAGCTATGTATATGTGGAGGGTGAGGAGTAGACCATTCTCCAATTTATTTGTGTATACAATTGCATTCGGGGTATCTCCCGAAGACAAAAACTTTATCTCAGAGCTAAACGTTTCAGCGCAGTGGCTTAGTGGTTAGTGAGTTGGACTACTAAGCGAGATTCGAATCCCGAAAAAACCCAAATTCCAACTTAAATTTTTTTTTTTCCCACTCTGCTACCACTCGCGGCGAACGTCTGACACACTTCGGAGAGTATAGCTATCATGAAAGAGCTTTTCAATTCGTTGTTTGGACTCGGCATAAAATTGTAGATCGATTCGTCCCAAAAATAAAAATCTCACACAAGACGAATGGTTGTGACTTGTGAGAAGCTAGGCCTAGGATCCCCACCAGTGACGCCAACCCGGATCGACGTTTTTATGCCTAAATCCGAAAAGAAGACAAAAACTGCATATTTTACAAAAGAAGTGAAACGAACCTACAAGGTGATTAAAAGTTGTTAACAAAATGTTGGTCGATCAATAGGTAATTAAACTCTTTTTGATCTCTGTAATCCAAGCTTTGAGTTTGGTGGGTAGGAGTAAAGTAGAGAATTGGAAAATAATCATGACGCACCGCACAGTTGTAAATGAAAATTAGTGATGCGACTTTGATCAATGAATGTACCAGATTTACCATATTAAAAAAATAATTGTTAAAATTGATTGTAACAACAATTCTCAAAACAATTACGTTTTTTTTTTCTAAAAATTATTCCTCAATGCCTCAAGCATAGGAATTATTCCTCAAACGCATAATTATGCCTCAGTTGGTATAACTGGTCCCTACGGATATGTTGCGCCAGCTATTTATTTATCTATTTTTTAACCGTTTCAGCGAGAAGGTGGAAACACATTTTCCTAGATTGACTTAATCTCACAAGGGACATTTAGGTTGATACATTTTGGTTCTTCCTTACATAACATAACCTTAAAATTTTTCTGGAACAAGATTCTCAGTTTAAAACATTTTCGTAGTAACCAGGATTTCCAAACAAGTGAATTTTATATGAAACAGTTCGCTAAGTACGACAAGCCTTTTTGTATAACCTTATTTTGCAACCTAATGTAAAAGCAAATATTTTTTGTGATCATCGTTAAAGTTGCAACTAACGCTCAGTTTGTTCGCAATTTTGTTTATAATACTTTTCTACTCATCGATGAAGTAATCAATTCCGTGAGAAGGCATGTCTACCTAATGACAGCAGTCTTTGTTGCCGGGCTCTTAAAGGCTTTCTTAGGTTTCTATTCATTTATTTATTTTATCTATGAGCTCACTAAAGACCTCAATACTGTGTTTGGCCATGATTTGAAAGTCTCGTCAGCAGTGACGAATGAGCAGTTTATTGAGCAGACGTCATTTACGGTTTATTATGACTTTCTAATAGTGTTTCGTCTGCCTACTGTTTTTGCAAATGGTCTATGGTTCGAGTCAATTATCCCGAAAAACGATTATCTCACACAAGCAAAAGATATTCCTGGACACGGTTACTCAATCCGTGGTAATGAAACTCACTGGATTGCAAAACGACGATTAATGTTTTTATAATTGTTCAGGCTCGCGTCTCGTAATGAAATCATTTGTTTCCGGAAAACGCGAACATCAATCTACTCCACTCGCATCTATCCACAACATAATATTTCATGGCATTGATTGCACATCCGTCTCGTCGCTCATCTGCGACACCGTGAGTAGTCAATTGATACTGCACGGTTATTGTTTATTCGCAGCTAGTGGTTTCTGTGGTAAAAATGGTTGCGTTGCATTCTCTTATAAGCAACCTAATGCAATATGACTTGCGTCTTTCGCGCCAAGTGCCTGTGGATAAACTTATAAAATATCCGGAAGAGGTATTCATATTTCTTAAATCAAACCGCTCCCGGTGAATTTGTCTTTGTCTGTGTGACCTTGCTCGCAGAGGGGTGAATGACACACGAATACATGAATAAACGGTTTGACTCATCGTGCAGTTGTACGGAGCAAGCGTTGCAATCAATATTTGTCGTCCCAGCAAACCATTAAGACAGATTATCACATGGCTCCGCGCATAATCATATTCAACGGCAATTTCAGCTTCAGCCGAACAATGGAATAATGGGCGCACTCTTGCATACTTAGGCCAGACGGGGATCCACAAGCGAGATTCGCACCCACGCCAATTCGCACGCTTTTCATTGCAATTGCGAAATAATGCGGAAAAGTGCGCTTGCTCAAGAGAAACTACAAGTTGCCGCTTGGCTTTCAGCAGCAACCATTGTAATGTAATGTAAATTGGAACCTTCCCGAAGTCACTTCAATCTTGTGCAAGAATCAAACTGAACCGCTGTAATGTCATATGCATTGAGATCTTTAAAGTGAGTGTAAGTGCCATGTCTAGATAAGGACAGGATGGTGACTATTATATACCCACTGGATGTGAGTGATTTTTCCCATTCATAAAGTGACAAAATCAAGTCGATGCATGGGTTTGTGTTAGAGTTGTTCGTTTCTTGCTGTCGAATTAAACTCGTTTTACTCGTAGTAAAGCTTTCAGTTGGGTAATGCACTTGTAATGTGAGTGGCAACATGGGAATGGGCCTGATTAATGAGTTGACAGATAGGTCAATTTAATTATTATCAATTTGAATATTGGTTAATACTGCAACGATTATGTGGGATGAATGCGTGCTGGAAAAAAAAAACGAAAACAAAAGAATACTGCTTAGGTTAGCGCTAATGAATGCGGGTCAGCGAAGGGGATTGTTCATAATCGCTGTCAATTGTAATTTTCTCTGAATTAGTTTAACAGAGACAGATTGAAAGAGAAACTGACCGACGCGACGTCTGTCAAAAGCCTGGCTCTTTTATGGAGATCCGCTTGAAATTATTTTTTTTATAATTTACGCAAGCTAAAGAGGTTTTGACTACCCTTAGATTTTAGTGCGATATGGACATTCACAGAGCGCTGCACTAGGCATTGAGAAAAGGAAAAAATATAGACTAGGGGAAATTCCGATGCACATTTTCATCTCAAATGTCTGTTAGACAAGACATTTCACATTCGTACTGTAGGGCTTAGGAATGAAATTCTATGTTTAATAAGACGACCGAAACGGATGGGCATTCTTGGAATTCTTGGAATTGTTGAAGTGGAGAATGCAGGTATGGAATTTTCAATTGAGCTTTTGAAAAAAAACAATAGAACCAGTGAGCGACACATAACATTTCTGCGATGTTTAAGCGATTTTATGGAATTCACGATATTCGTGCCTGTTTTAAGCCTTAACGCACGATTTTAAATTAAATACAGTGGGTGCGATATGGATTTCGTTACCCCAGTCTAGATACTGTAGTTGTACCTACTAGTTGTCTCAGGGCGAACACACACCTCATATGTTGTAGCCTAGAGTCTAGAAAAATAGGACAAAGCTTTTCCAGATTGGAAGAACACCTTTTCAGAACTTCAGCCATCATATAACATAACACATCATAAAATACTCTTAACACATATATATTAACACAATATATTAACATCATAAAATACTCTTGCTATTGCATGAGTGTACGAAAATGGATCTGACCCGTGATATATTCGTTGCTTTCAAGTTGGAGGCAAAACAAGTTCTATATTTAAATTAATAAATTCTTACGAATCTCTGTTTAAAAAATGACAACCATGCTAAATACCAAAGAGCGAGAACATGTTTCGATCTTTTATTTGATTTTGCCTGCCAAGATCATAATGATTTTGTTTTCTTTTCTTAGTCACTCCTCAGACAGTTTAAAAGGTTACCACTTCAACGGTTTCTAAGAAATTGTCTACACCAGTGGTTCCCGATCTTTTTTAGCCCGCGGCGCAGCTACAAGTTTAGTATTTTGCACGACGCCCTTCCCTAGCTATTTGAAAAAGAAACAGTCGAATGAAATAATAGATAAATAGGCACAAAAATTATATTCAGCTTACAAGCAGCGCGAAGCTTAAATAAGTTTTTATTTTCGTGAATAACTCACGACGCGGCGCCCCTCTTTACTTTCTACGCGGATCACACTTTGGGAACCCCTGGTCTACGCGATACATCCGCCGCATTCCCTTTAACTCAAGCATATTACAAATCAGGTTTTTTTTTTATCGAAAACAAGCAAATTTGTACTTCCTAAAGAGAGGCAGATCCGCTTCTCTGGAACTTTTTTGATGTAATTTTAGTTGAGAAGTAAACTACCTACTCGTATTGAACCAATTGGGAAAGCTGTAATTTATTATCCAGCCTTAAATCTTACGCACGCCATCGCTCGTTGGGCCATAGACTTTGACTAGGGGACAGTTGATTATAAGCCGCGTTGCAGCCATGAAGCGTCAGTTGGGTACCGATCAAAGTCGCCATGATCGTTGCCGATTACATAATGTGCTACCAATGTTACTGGCAAAACCTAGTTTAAGTCATAAAGTAAATTACAATCAATACAATACAAACAGAAAAGCCTTTGGTTCCTTAGTTAAATACGATTTTCTAGCAGGACCTATCCTTGCTATATCCTATATATATACCTACCCCATATATATTGTTGATCCTTGTAATGTTGAACGTATTTGCAATTTGTACTTAATGGAGACATTTTTAAGGTTATAATAAGCTGTTGCCAGATGATAGACTGATAGAATACGCACGTATGTTCTTATTTTTAGGAGTATCTTCAAAATTTAAAGCCAGTAGATATTAGAAACAAAAAAACTCGAAAAAAAAACGAAAAAGAAAGAAATTAACATAAAGTAACTTATGCAAGCGGAAGGTATAATGTTAACCGCTTGTTGCATTTGAATACAGTTCCCAAAATGATGACCAATAACCATATTTTCTCACAATCATATGAGTTTTATTTTATCAAATGCTTGCAATCAATTACTTTCTTCAGCGACAAACAATTTGACAGCCGATTTGCTTACTTTAATTTGATATTTTATCATGTCCAGATCCAGACTCACGTTTAGCATTTCACCATTAGTACTATTAACGTACGAAACATGGCGCCAACCAGTGCTGCCAGGTCGTTTTAACTGATACATTGCGCTAGAATACGCAAACAAATTCTTTCATGTAAAACTGAGAGGTTAATTTAGCACCAGTACTGAAATTCTTACATATTACCCTAAGCTATAAAGTACACTATAGCTTCAACTCTAAAAATGTATGTACATAGCTAGCACTTTTTAATGCGCGCTAAAACTGTTAAAAAAGCGAAAGCAATAAACTGACAAACCTGGCGCCAACTATTTTAAAAACTAGAAAAAGAGTTTGCTCTTTATTTTAGCCATAAGGCAGAAATTATACCAGTCATGAAATTATCTTTTCAATAGCTTGACTTATTTGGATGTGTTTTATGATATTGAAAAACTTTCCCCTTAAAAAAAAACATTGCCAGTCAGTATTTTTGTTCCATTTTCGCAACTCCAGCTAAGGAAGTTGAATTTAATTTCTCACATGCCCTATGGTATGCAATCATCTTCTGCATTTATATTGCTCCTTCGCCTGAGCCAATGCTTTAAAAAAAATATTAGCATGCTTTTAGGAGGCGTAAATCGAATGAACACATTGGTGCACAGTGGGAAGTTAGGCGGTAACTAAATACAAGAACAGCTCGCAGGAATTTTGTAAGTGTACAGATACAGATCCATACAGACTTTGGAACATCAAAACCAACCGTTCGACAGTCTGAAAACCTAAAAAGTTTTTTTTTGTTTATTTACATTTGGGGTAACCACTTATTTACAATAGATATATATATGTATTTCCCATAGGTACTAGACTTTCCGCGAGAAATGAATCCAAAAAGCCGCCAAATACGACTTGCCGTTGGCAGGGGCGCTCACAACTTCTAAAGTTAATTTCAAATTTAGGTAAACACAACGCACAAAAGCTCCCTGATTTGAAATGAAAAATCCTCAGATCACAAGCACCTAATGGACATGAACAGACCGAAATTTAAAATTGAAGTACCCCCACAAAATGTATACAGACTGCGAGGGAACCACGGATCAGCTTGGTTATTATAAATGTAACACAATAGTTACGTCAAATCATTGTAAATACTAATTTTCAATTATTTAGCATTTTACTAAGCCACAAATCAATGAAAAGTTATTTTCAAACAACACAATGGAGATAGTTGGACCTGAGAATGAACAGTTGTTTCAATATTATAAACGTTTCCCATACTTTGTATTTCTCAGCTGACTGTCAGTTTGACAAACATAACGTTTGAAGTTGGGCACATTTAAAAATCTATGTATTTTAAGTCGACTAGATTGGATTGTAGCCTGAACGCTAAAACTCGATTGGTCGGAAACGTCACGTTTCCTACAAAAGCTACATATTATGCGAACTGACAACTTACTACTCAGTCACCAATTTTTTGACCGATTTAGACCATGGCCCCTATTGCGGTTGTCAATTATCAATTGGTATTTGGTATTTATCAACCAATTTCTTTAATCGGTATTGTGATTGTCAATTGGTTGATTATTGTCAATTTCTATTAATTTTTGATTGTGAATACAAAAATCGGTATTGCGAGTGTCAATTGTCATTGACTATTCTGTCATTTCGTATCAATTTCTTTCAACTGGAAAAAACTGATTGATACAATTAAATTGTACAGGACTGCAATAAAATGTACGGTTTCTATGTAAAGTTTTTAGTTAATTTAACTGATTTGAACAATTTTACACAGGGCTAAGATAGTTAGCAACAAAATATAAGAAAAAGCATGAAGAATATTGAATATTATTCAAAGAAAAAATATGAAACAAAAAAAACGAAATAATAGAAATCAAGAGGGACAAATTACAAGCTTAAAGGAAAACAAATAAAGACAGAGACCGAATTTTATTTAATTCTGTTCTAATTTAAACAAAAAATATCCACAGCAAACTAAATTGTCAATAGCAAATGTCAAAGAGCGTATTTTATTCACAACAGTCAATTTCAGTCACAAAAATCACAACCTTTATCAATTGAGTTATACAATACCAAAGTATCAATTGATTGATAAATTTTACCAACTATCAATCGATTGTTAATTGACAACCGCAATAAGGGTGCATATTAGTCCGCCAGCTTTCAGACTTACTAAACTAGATACTTGAACGTCCCCATTGTGTTAGTGGGTGTACAATCTTTGATCGGATTTTGCTCGTATCAAGGTCACAGGGAATTTTAGACCCCTACACCAATGTAGGGAATTTTACTTGGCTGTCAGAATTTATTGGATTGTTCACCCAAGCCCAGGCCGAATTTCGGAGACGTTAAAATAATGCATCCTCTAGTGAGCTTTAGTTTTTTTTTTTTTGTTTCTTTTTGTCAAGACAATAGGTCCATTCGCGTACTTTCACGAGCTAAGCACTAAAAATCTGTCAAACTCGAAAAATTTAGCGAAACTCTCTCAGAAAGCTGAAAATATACTCCAAAGTACGTGGATACACTTCGAGCTACTTTGAGCCACTTATATCTTTGAAATCTAATCCATATCACGAATAAATTTATTACTTACCTTTTTGCAACATATATGAAACGTTCTAGGAGAACATTCGACACTGACCGAATTTTCTTTATTTTCAGATATTTTATTTTTGTGCACAATTGATTTTTAAAACGGATTTTAAATTTCTTTCCTGTCAATTTTGCGCATTTGACATTTTTATCAGTACTTGCCGGTTGAAATTCTCTGAGCTGTTTCGAGCCAAGAGAGGAACTGCTCGTTACTCGTTATTTTGCTAATTTTCTCTTTTTCTGTCATTTTTGATGAGTACGTGTATAGACTTTCTACGATTGCGATCGATTTATATCGAACCGCGTACGCGAACGAACCTATTAGGTTTAAATAAATTGTTTGGTGAAATCAACGATAGGAGCAAAATACATACTTATTTCGCCAGTTTATTAAACCGAACGCCGAAAAAAAAATTCGCATCACCACAGGGATCCGCGGGCTAGACAAATTGTGTAGCTTCCGAATTATTGTACTTCTATATACATAGGTACGAGCATTTGACATCCAAACAATGGAAATCTACGTACGTGGAAAAAAACAAAAGAATTCAGATTTTTGTTATAAAAGTGGGCACATTCAAGAATCCAGTTATTTTAAGTCGACTAGATTGGTCTGGATGAGATGTAACCTGAACGCAAAAACTAGATTGGTCGGGAACGTCACTTTTTCTACGCCAGCCACACTCAGTCACGAATTTCTCGACTAGATTCGTCGGCTACCCCTCCATAAACGTCAACTGAAACATCTGCTCTCACGACCGATTTCCCCCAATCAGAGCCGAGTTTCATCTAGTGAGAGAGCTGTCAGACTTACTAAACTAGATACTTGAACGTCCCCAGTGTGTTGCTGTACTGGCGGTTTTTCTTCAAGTGTTTTTTTTTATGGTTATGTCTTCTACTACGTTTTGACATTTGTGCGAAAAAGTTATTTTTGAACTGTGTGTGTTTCCATGTTGACTTAAACTTATAGCAACGCATAGTTTATGTAAACATTAAACATCATTTCCGTAACTCAAATAGCTTTTAAATAAAAAAAAATAAAAACGTGTAACACTGCCTACTTCAAGGGTGATATTTTCTGAAGGATTTCTTCATCTTCCTCTTAAACTTAGTATCTCGATCGAAACGAAACTATTTGAAAGAAAAACCCATCTCTACCTGCGTAGTTTCCAGTCCGGTTTAGGAAAACAGTAAACCGACTCTTTCCATTCGCCTTTCACCATGGTAACTGGAGAATCTTCTTCACACCTCACAGCACAATGAGGAAAACGGATTTCAGTTTCAGTATTTCAAATTTTGTCATCTTGTAACCTCCGATGCCACAGACATTCTTTGCAACTCTTAAACGAGCTCGGTTCAGATTTCCTCTATACACCCTATTGGACAGTGTCGCGATCTGAAATGCACCCAGCGGTCTTTTGACATAATAGTGTCATGCATTAGTGAATCACTGTGGAATTGTACTGAAGTCCGATTCGCAGAGATAAGGCAACCGCACCGCACTGTGTCTGTGGATCACTAACAATTCGTGGCCGACTCCAAGAGGAGAAACACTTGCTTATAAAGCATGACGTAAGTTAAGTTGTCATTTGTTAAGAGCCAGAGATATATGGCACCGACTTGCAACGTTATTCGTTAGCTTCTAGGTGCAAGCGAATCTAAAGCACCTACAACTGACGTCAGAAAGTACATACGTAAGACATGAATACCACTGATCCTCTTAGGCAGCCTATCGGAAAGTCTGCAGAAATCATAATATTATGGCAAGTTTTTGTTTGTACTTGGGGCTTTGTAGTTGTGTTTGGTCGGGCGTATGCACATCGCACGCACTGTAACCTGAACTGCAGCTTGGTTTACAAGTGCGCCCCATCGTCGCATGCACTTAAAATATGTGCATTTGTGTAATATTTGCTATTGTTGTGTGATGGACAAAACTAATTAAAAAGCAACGCCATTTAATATTTGCATAAATTTGAAAGCACGCTGATAAACTAAATAGCCACAACATAATATTCGATGATTTACATACAAAATCGATGAATGGTGGGCGTTAAACTTGAATATGCATTTTGGTTGGGAATTTTATTCTCCAAGACAATGAATTGAAGACACCTACGAGTTGTTATATAACTTCTAGCCGGAAGTGAGACACAAGATAAACTGAAAACATGACCAAAAATGTCTGAAATAAATGCTATTTTAGAACTTTTTTAAACCGTTTAAGTAAGGTTATAGGAAAGGTTCTAAAGAAATAAGAACATTTTGTACTTAGGTCACTGTAGATCTATCGTGATACTCTATAGGGGTATGGAAGCTTTTTGAATAATTTTTTGGCCATTCCGTCGGGCTTACGAATTTGTACAAGCCATATAAAGGATTTGTCCTGCCTGGATAAAGTGTTGTCCATCATCCTCTACGCAAATTTTTATTTTATGTCTGCAGCATAACATTAAAATTGTGAAGCTAATAAAGCAACACTCCGCAATACTTGATTAGCCACACGTTTTAGTCTTCCTTAGACAAGTAGTTGATTAAGTTGCACAAAGTTATCAGTGACAGTTTGGTGCTAAACCACATCTTTCCACCTACGACTTCACAGTTCAGACCCCCTGCATTCAAAGACGATGTTTTCCTCGGTGCCTTGTTTTTCAGTTGAATTCGAATATACCCTGGTGATTTGTGGCCGATGTGTTTATTTTAGCTTATTTGCTGCCTGATGGAACTCTGCCTCAAGCCTTTGATTTGTCTCAGTGGACATTTGTTTTTATTTATTTATTTGTTTTTACTTATCGAACAAGCTTAAGACCTACACCTTTACCTTTTTGGACGCAGTTTAGTTTTTTCAAATTCACACAGTCATTTACGGTTTTAATGTTAAAAAAATGGTGGATACTGCCGTCGAATTGGAGTTATTGAGTTAAGGTGAGTTGAACTCGATCGTTAATGTTATTGGAATTAGTAGTCCATTAGTTGTTCGCCATATTATGGTATGGTTCTTTATATGGAATGGTTATTCTAAATAAAAAGTTCTGGGCTGTCAGACAACGCACAGACCAAACCGCTATCGAGCCAGCTGTGTAGACGCCCGCCAAGAAGGGATTTTTGGCTACGGCCCCCCTGAACTAAATGGACGTTTTATTAAAACTTTTTATATCAACCTTTCACGTTGGTAGAGAAGTACAAATTGTCAAACGAGTGTAAAAGTGTAATGCCATTTTTCAAACTTACTTGTTCGCCACCACTTCCACTTTCCTTAAGGAGTATAACTTCCTAAACAATTACCAATGATGTGCGATTTTATACGGAGATGCCTGTCCCATGTTAGGGGCACCCTGCAAGATCTTTTTTTCTATCTTCTGACAATATAAAAGTGGAAAAATTCCTTCCAGCCTACACACTTGTGCCTATACGTAATAAAGGGTGATTTTTTAAGAGGTTTAGAACTTTTTTTAAAAAAAAAACACAAAAAATTCGAAAAAATGAATGAAATATTTATTTGAATCGATAGTTTGAACCTTGCAATTTAATGTTTAAAGATAATTTCATGCAAATGTTGACCGCGGCTGCGTCTCAGGTAGCCCATCCGCTGAGTCCAATTTTGGCATACTCTTTCACACATGTCGGCCGGTATCTCACGAATGAATGCATGGATGTTGGCTTCCAGTGCGTCAATCGAAGCGGGCTTGTCCCTATACACATTAGCCTTGGCATACCCCCACAAAAAATAATCTAATGGTGTCAAATCGCACGATCTAGGCGGCCAATTGACCGGCCCGAAACGTGAAATTAACTGTTCACCAAACTCGCCTCGCAATTGCGCCATTGTTTCGCGTGCTGTGTGGCATGTGGCACCGTCTTGTTGAAACCACATATCATGCAAGTCAAGAACTTCCATTTCGGGCAAAAAAAAGTTTGTTATCATCGCTCGGTAGCGTTCACCATTGACAGTAACGCTGCGATTCGCATCATCTTTGAAGAAATATGGCCCAATAATGCCGCCGGCCCATAAACCGCACCAAACAGTGGCTTTTTCGGGATGCATTGGTAGCTGTTGCAATGCTTCTGGCTGATCTTCACTCCAAATGCGGCAATTTTGCTTATTTACGTACCCATTCAACCAAAAATGAGCCTCATCGCTGAACACAATTTTTCGATAAAAAAGCGGATCCTCGGCCAGCTTTCCAAGAGCCCATTCACCAAAAATTCGGCGTTGTGGTAGGTCGGCTGGCTTTAGTTCTTGCACCAGCTGTATCTTAGAAGGCTATACGCCCAAATCCTTCCGCAAAATTTTCCACGTAGTGCTGTAACAAAGGCCTAACTGCTGGGAACGGCGCCGAATCGACATTTCGCGGTCTTCTGTCACACTAGCTGATACGGCCGCAATATTTTCTTCACTACGCACAGTACGTAAACGTGCTGGTGGTTTAATGTCCAACAAAGTAAATTTGGTGCGAAATTTGGTCACAATCTTCCGAATAGACTGCTCAGAAGGTCGAGAATGCCGATCATAAAATGGAAGCAGCGCGCGATGAACATTTCGAACCGAGCACGAATTTTGATAGTAAAATTCAATAATTTGCAAGCGTTGTTCATTTGTAAGACGATCCATGGTTAAATTGCAAACCAAACTGAAGCTGTTTGACAGTGACACAAGGTACTAAACACACGTCAGCTGTCAAAACCAGTGTTGCCAAAACCAAACCAGCTAAAAAATCACCCTTTATTTGGCACATACAGGTAGAAGACGTTCAGTGAGTCTTGTTATTTTATTTATAATTTTTGAATAAAAAATAAACCTTAAACACTTTTCCGATTATTTTCAACTGTCATTCATCTTCCTTTTCTGTCCAAGTGCCAAGCTGCAAAACAGATCTTATTTTTGATAATATGCGACAAAAATGTTAAGAGATTTGAGTCGGATTGTAGCTTCCACATACTACGGCCACAAATTTAAATAAAATAAATAAATAAATATTTTAGTGGCGCTTCTGGATATTGAATTGTGCGCCTTCAAAAGCAAAAGGTGTGCTTGTTTCAACAATCCAACGACTGGAAGTCTTTTTCGTGGAAAACAACTTAAACAACTCGTTTTGAAAACTGAAATTCGGCTTGGTGTGAATAGGGTATTAGATGGTTTTTAATTTACAAAAAACTTGCTTGAAGAGCGAACAAATTAAACTTTTCATAAACAGCTTCAAATGAACATTGGTGAATTCATGACAATTCTTTTAAAATATAGCAGACTCTTTTTTATTGTTAAGAATTGACCTGCGATTGCTCTTTTCCAATAAGAAAATATATAAATTGCAGAAAGAGAAGAATTATTTTCTTCAATTCAATTTACTTTGACAGCTTACCTCATTTGTTGTTTCCTATTCTTCCGGAAGGCGACAGGTTTGGCTTGCAATTATTCCACCTTGCCCATACACGAGGTATGCACCATAAAAGTGGCAGAGCTGCCATAATCAATTTATCGGACCCATTAAACAACATAAGGTCGCCAAATGAACGTGACGTCTTCACGAATAATCCATTTATAAATCTTGATCAGAGACGGCCATCGCAACCCCTACTTGGTCGCATGCCGATGATCCCATCGTTGTTCACAATTGACATCCCAAATACCCCGAGAAAATTCAATGATAAACTAATCTTGACAAGCTATTTGAACTATCATTTCACCTTGATTATACCAATTTTTATTAATTACTAGCTGACCCGGCAAACGTTGTTTTGCCATAGGAATTATTTCTATTTCTATGAAGATATATCTTATTTGTTGTAAGTGTGTGCGTATATGGTATATGAGTGGCAGAGGCATGGAGCGCTGTGAACGTTGACGGAATGTGAAAATAACACCACACCAAATAAATTTTTTTTTAAAATTATATATACAACGAACAAATTAGTCAACAATTTTAATCTCTTAGTGCAATGGAGTGTACAATATTTTTTGGCATTCCAACACAAACAAACTGGATGGTTTGCCCACTCGAGAGCATGCCACGTATCCGTGTGAAAAACATACTGTGCTCAAATCTTACCCACAAACAGACTGTTATTCACTGGAGGAGCAGTCACATTCGTATTTTCAACTCGAAATACCGCCATATCACTGCCTTTATGCACATACTTGCAAATATATTTGATGCTCTTCACTGAACTACAAAACACTGCATTAATATGAGCTTTGAATGTTTTGCTCAGTAGAGGTGAATAAGGCACCACCCAGCGATTGTCAATGTCAATGTCGATTTTTTTGATATTTTTAATAAAATGATTGTCCGCCATTATCGGAATTTCTTCGACAATATATTGGATATCCGGCAACATTTGTGATCGTATCGTTAGTGAAATTTGTAGGAAACCCTTTGGTACATTTTCCATCTGCCATACACGGCGATAATCGATTGAAATTACCGCATGGGCCATGAATCATGTTAGCTGTAACAATATCCAACAGCAATTGACCAGTAGACGGATTTGGAATTTGCGCAGAAATTACACTATCGGTTTCTTCAGGACGTATTTTGTTTATTAAACAAATCAAAATGTGTGCATGAGGTAATCCCCGCTTTTGACATTCAACCGAATACATCCAGCAACAAAAAACATGTAATTTTGTAATGAAACTTATTAAAGACTTTTTGTCTGAATACACGTGCTGTAATGTCATGACGATGTATTGCATTTTGGCCATTTTGGATTACACGTGAACGTGATAAATAAACGCGGTCGTCCGTACTCGCACACGTGAGCCACAACATCCTGGATATATTCTTGCATATGACGTGGACTGCCTAAATACGATGATTGTAGAATGACAGAGTTACCAATTTCGGCGGCAATAGCGTTTCGCAAGTGAATGTATTCTTCTGCATACAGATCAGATCAGAGAAAATACTGAGACCACCAACTTTGGCCGATTTCCCGTTACTTGCCTACAAGCTATATTTTCATGGGGTGGCAAACGCTAAGTGCGTTAGTATTGTTACATAGAAATTCGTATTGACAAATGTCACGAAACTTCAAAAATTCCGGCTCACCAACACACTCCCAGCAGATATGAGACACTTCCGCTGTGGGCAAAGTTGCTGGCAGAGTTCATAGAATTTTATCCGTTTAATTTGAAATTGTTCGTTACGTGCGGATAATATTTTTTTTTAGGAATAAGTGCACATTTGCTTAAAATGTTCATGAAAAATTAACAATGTAGATTGGTTGAGGGAAAATAAAAACATTTTGAGCAAAATTTCTTCATTATTTAGGAAAAATTTACACACGAAATCGAAGTTAATGATATCCAAAAGCGGAAAATACACAGCCATGCTTGTCCTAATATGTTTCTAGTATATAGAACATCAACTTTAGATAGTTTTACTAACCAAACAAATCAAATTATTCGCCTTTTAACAATTTATAATAACTCACTAATGGCATTCAGTTATGTAAAAATGTGGAATTCATGAACTCTTTCACATTTCCCCACGGTTGCCGCGGTTGGCAGCATTTATTTTTGTAGTTTTTGTGTGTTTTTGCATGTCACACTGATTCTTTTTTGACATAACACCGAAAGGAATACAAAATGGCGAATTTAAAAAAAATTGAGGGGCCCAGCGGCAAGAGGATTGTGAGTTGGGGGTCTCAGTATGGTTTGTCTATGTTGGAAATCTTCGTTCAATTTTTGAATTATCATTCTTCTTAGGATAAAATAAAAATAATAGTGATTAGAGTGTCCATGTCCACAACATTTTTGCTTTTTATTTTTGACGAAAATTTTGTTTTTCTCTCGCGATCGTCTGACAAACATCCGAGAGTATAACTGTCATGAAAGAGCTTCTCAATTGGCAAGTATGTGCATAATCGGAATTATTATATTCATTAATTTGGGCGGAACGAAGTCCGCCGGCTCAGCTAGTTTTATATATAGAATAGGAATGAATAATGACAGCCCTGCTTTTACAATATTTTTCCTTTAGAATAACACCTACAGTAGAAATACTCTTAATATTAATTACAGCACTGAAGTAGGGGTTAGTGGTAGGTGTGTGAAAATTAAGGAATGAATGTATTTTTTAATGCCACACCATACAAAAATAAAAAATAAAAAATTTGTCAAAAAAAATAAAAATATGTTTGTGGTGAGCCACCCTTAACACTTAGGGGTATACAAATTAGTTAAAAACCTATTCTCAGACCTACTGAATATACATATTAAATTTCATCACAATTGGGCGAGCCGTTTCGGAGGAGTATAAACACTAAAACTGTGACACGAGATTTTTATATATTAGAAGAATAAGATGTATTTCCTATCACAGTGGCGCTCCATTCACCATATTTAATATGCGTTGCCCACCTTCAAGACTGCCAGATAGGACCCGCTTTTACGTCTTCCAACACCAATTCTATTTACATTGAAAACAAAAACAACAACGAATTATGACTGCATATTCATCAATTAAAGTATTTCGAGTAAAATTTCTTTATCGCAACAAAGCTGCCTAGAATTTTAATTAGTTATCTAATACTTGAACCGAATTGAAGCGGAACGCTTTGTGAGTAAACTGCAGTCTCTGTGTTCATTTAATTTTGACTGCTAAAAGTGTACAGTGAAGAATAATTTCCGAAAAAATTTCGCAACATCATTGTGTTGCTTTCGAGTGAATTCAGAGTTACATACAAAAGGCTGGTGATTAACAGCAGGCTGAGTTGTTGCTTATAGCATAAACTAAACAAAGTGTTAAACGTCCCAAGCATTGCTTAATTGCCTAAGGTCTAACCGCACGTAGTTACGCATTGATCAAGTTTATTGCTTTCTGTTTATTACAGTAAAAGACACCCATTAAGCATTCATGAAGTGTTCTCTCTCAAATTATTAATATTCGAATATCTATCGCATTGTATCATATCCACCTACGCGTTGTTGATTGCGAAAAGAAGAATGGTTAAGTGGGGACAAGAAAAGAAAAGCAACGGACAATAATGGATGTAGTGAGTGAGAACAAAAACAGCTCTGCGAGCAATCAAAGACTGCAAATAGAAAGCCCAAACATGGATGTACCACTGTGACATGTATCGTATCGTTACTCAAGACTGTCGTTGTTGCTTTAATTAAACACTGGTGAGCTTTACGCGCCTCCACTTTTGTTGTATAAGTGGAGTAGTAATGTGGTGTCTGAGGAAAAGGTATGCTGCCAGCTGCCACAGATATTAGGTAGGTACTTCTTGTTATTTATTCCCATAGATGACAGTGGTGTTTGAAAGTTTTCCTATGGCTTGATGACAGGACTGGTTTTGTTTTTTTTTTTTTTTTCTTATTCTGCGTTAGTGGATGAAATTGGGCTAAAAGTTTGTTCGATTTGAGAAATAAGTAATGTTGAAAGGTAACGATTTGTTGAAATTCGGAAACTAAGTAATTATAATAAATAATTATTGTGAACGGAAATCCTTCATTTCGTTGAGACGATAGGAATGTATGCTAAAAATATCAATTTGTTTGAACTATAATTTTTTGAAAGTGGGTAATGTCACATATTTTTATTCCTTTCTCATTGTGTTTTTGGCGAAACAAATCAAATTTAGGAAACCCTCCATATTCGACAGAGATCGTGTTATGTCAATTGTTTGTCTAAAATAGAAAACTCTCTTGGAAGTTACCCTAATAAAAAGTCGTCGGTCTTCAGTTTTATAGGTACATAAATATTAAGTTATTTTTCTTCATCTTCAGGACGATTCAAAGTAAAGCCACCTCTTAGGAAAGGAGCTAAAAATGTGAAGAAAAACAAGAAAAGAACGCCCAAGTATTGGAATGGATGAATTGGAAGTGGATGAATTTTGACTTCTGTCAATGTAGTTTTTCCCTTGCGAATTCCAGGATTTAGCCTGCCAACAAATAGGAAATAAATGTGAATGGAATATTTTTATTTTTTACAAATTGGCTTATTAGCTTATTCAGCAAGTGATTTCCGTTATTAAAAATGTGATTCGCCTTAATGCGTTCCAAGATTCTTAATTACATAATTTTCGTAATCAGTCCACATTTATAAAAATCGGCAACTTCCCCACCAATGACTTGAATGACCTGGAAAAGACACGTAGCCTTATGCGGGAATGTGAAGGAACAGGGCCTTCGCCTTACTAATAATCGTTTTCAGCCTTCGCACAAAATATTTTTTTCACAATTGTTAATTTTCTTGTGAGTTTGCCACTCAATATGATAGTTAGTACTAGGCAATGGAAATAAGTTTCAGTGATCGTCTAACTAATAGCTGGTAAAATGACTTCAAACTTAGTATCCTAACTTATTTGTTGTAAGGGCTTTCAAAAGTCGACATAGAAGTACCAAGTAACTAGGCACGAAATTCATATCTCCTTCTCAACCTCTCAAAATGCATACGTACCAAAATTAAGAATGTGGAAATAACACCCCACATTCGTTTAAGACTGATCTTAGTCAGAACAACTGCGCATGCAAGTGAAATATCACTGCTGGCAACGGCTTTAGTCCTTTTCTCTAATAGCAACCTACTGAGAAATGCCTTATTCATGGTTAATGTCTGGAGAAAGCACTGCGGACCAGATTAATCCACAAAAAATAAATGAAAATCTCTTTTATTTTTTAAGGGATATTTTTTGGATTTATTTATTCAGGAAATTCTAAGAGCGCCAAGTATGAAGAAATGATCGCAAGAAGCCTAAAACAGACTTTTTATTCCTGTAACAGAATATTTAGCGAAAATTGGAGTCCAAGTTTTACAATTATCATGTGGATCTATATAGATATACCAATACTGATATATGGCAACTTAGTCTTGTGGCCAGCGATGCTTAAGACTACCAAACTTAATACGGAAGTGCTAAGACAAGGGATCCTTCTTAGTCAGCGAAAGTTTAACCTGACTCTATCAAACCTCCCGAAGCCTCACTAACATCTATCGTCTGTCTTCGATAGCAATTTAAAAGGGTTCGAGTAGAAAACCTTTTTGCTGTTCAGCTATTTTAGCTAACTAGGCCATGGGGTATAGACTTCTTAATCTCCTGACCATATTCTTAGTGATAAGTTGTTCTGTAAATTCGGGGCTAACGTGGTTGAGCCGTCTACTTCTTGAACTTTTTCTTCCACGATATCTGTAGGTAGATTGAAGATCCGCGTTTCTTTCATCATTAATTATGTTTTGCGCTTTACTATATTTCGGATGTTTGTATTTTTTTGTAAATGTGAGAAAATACGCACAATGCTTGAGAAAGTCCGCACGTAGAGGTACGTATGTTGATCGTGATATATTTGTCTACGAATCCCAATTGAGTGCGTATTTCCTTTTTTTTTGGAGGAAACATTTGATTTAGTTTTCGTCAAGTTTCTCTTAGACACTCACTCACATTTCTTTTTTATTTTTAGTGAGTGTATCCTCTTTTAAAAAAAAAACAATTAGTAAAATAATTTTGTATAGAGAAGTCCAAGCCATACAGTAAAATAGTTTTTCACACTAAAGGGACGATAGCGAATTCTTATTTGTATTGCGTGAACGAAATTGCTCGCTCGATAGCAATTTAACGAACGCACACGAAAGCATAGACAAACCATACTGAGACCCCCAACTCACAATCCTCTTGCCGCTGGCCCCCTCAGTTTTTTTTTCAAATTCGCCATTTTGTTTTCCTATCGGTGTTATGTCAAAAAAGAATCCGTGTGACATGCAAAAACATACAAAAAATGCAAAAATAAATGCTGCCAACCTCGGCAACCGTGGATAAATGTGAAAGAGTTCGGGAATACCACATTTTTTCATTACTGAACGCCATTGGTTAGTTATTATAAATTGTTAAAAGGCGAATAATTTGATTTGTTTGGTTAGTAAAACTATCTAAAGTTGATGTTCTCTATACTAGAAACATATTGGGACAAACATGGTTGTGTATTTTCCGCTTTTGGATATCAGTAACTTCGATTTCGTGTGTAAATTTTTCTTAAATAATGAAGAAAATTTGCCCAAAATGTTTTCATTTTCCCTCCACCAATCTACATTGTTAATTTTTCATGAACATTTTAAGCAAATGTGCACTTATTCCTAAAAAAAAATATTACCCACACGCAACGAACAATTTCAAATTAAACGGATAAAATTCTATGAACTCTGCCAGCAACTTTGCCCACAGCGGAAGTGTCTCATATCTGCTGGGAGTGTGTTGGTGAGCCGGAATTTTTGAAGTTTCGTGACATTTGTCAATACGATTTTCTATGTAACAATACTAGCGCACCAGATGTGTACACTCCATAAAAAATATAGCTTGTAGGCTAAGTAACGGGAAATCGGCCGGAGTTGGTGGTCTCAGTATTGTCTCTGCACGAAAGCTCCATTGAGTAAAACTATTACATATATTTTTGGAGGTTTTCCAGCCGAACGCAGGAGATATGCTACAGTGAAATCAAAGCGACTGTCTTTTTCTTTCCTTCGAACGATGTAGGTACCCACGCGTATTTACATCGTATACGCCCTGAGCCGTTGTTTGTTTTGAACCTGTATTGCACACTTTAGTTTTTATTTAAACGCTATTGCGCCGCACTTTGTCGCATCCCAAATTAACTCCCCATCCGGTTAAAAGATACAGTATTCAATAAAACGTGGCCATGAACATAAATCCACACTCTTATTTGAATAATTTGAACAAGAAAATTGTTCCCCCTCTCTGCACAATGTAAATGTCTAAGTTTCACATTATTATGTAGGAAAATTCTTTGTCGCCGTTCAGTTCTTTTGAATAGAACTTCCCCAACCTGAAGAGCAGAACCCTGAACATAAAATTACCATTTATGTCATAATGGGTTATATTTCAACCGTTGCATCTTCCATTTTAATTAAAACTAATTTAATTGCAGTGCACCCGCTAAAGCAATGATATTGCGCACTTCTTCCAGACACGACGCCAGCAGCAGGTGTCGATGGAAACCAAAGCGCTAAAAGGGAATCACTCAAATGTAACGAAACTGCACGACCAGTAGGAAAACTTCACCGCACTAGTGTTTCCCACCCATACGTGAGCTGAGCATTTGAAACCTCAAAGCCGCGGATTCGAGATTCGAATTTTTGTAGACAAGTTTAGTCTTTCGTTTTGCATTAATAAGACCGCTTGCCATAAGTGAAGTTTCCTCTTGTCTTTTTGCTGTCGCAGAACGCAGTTAGTTGTAAAAAGTGATTTAGTTTGATTAACGGCGTGTGTGATTTTGGTACTGATTTAGGAACTGTCACAGTTCGAACCAAGTTAAATTTTTTTTTTGAGTACGAGCCAAGTTTTGCTGACGGATTATTTGTATTTTTTTGTTTGTTCTTGAATGAGTGGGTACCCAAATTTCCGGTAGAATTTTAATCGAACCACAGTCAAATATGATTTCGAATTCGAATTGCGAAACGTGCACATTTTGCAGATGAATATAGCAACAGCCAAGTTTTGCGGTGTCAAAGTGAAAATAATTTATTCCTATCGTTTCTAAAAAGTTTTGAATGACAAAAGAAAAAAATCATATTTTCCTCCTCCCGCCCTAATGTGAGTGTGCAGAGAATAAAGTGATAGAATCAACTACAATTGCTTACTAGAGCGGCGCGTTACCCAATTTTGCACTTCCTTTGTTCGGCGGGCAAATTCGGTCATAGACACAGAAGAGTCGTCGTAGTCGTCTTCTTTGTCGTTGTAGTTTGATAAGCAAATTGTAAGGCCCGGCCTGACACACTATGTGAGAATTGTAGTTCTTTAATTCGGAATCGATTCGGTTGAAAGATTTATCTGTGTAACGTTTCGTTGGCTATAACTTGTCATAAGATATCGCGGCGAAATTTGGCCAGCAACATACATACATAAATGCAAGAAAATGAAAAGTTCTGCTATCCATACAAGCGTTGTAAGATCTGCCCAAAGATGGAGATACCGACAGCAAAGTATCTAGCAGATTATCTTTATGTTGTTCATGAGGATGTGCCATTTCGATACTACGGAAAAGTGAGTACACTCTTATTTGTTATTGTTTGCTGAAACCGCTAGCTAAAAAGGTGCTATGTATAGAGGTGATCCTATTATCGGTGTCTACACTCATATGATGCCATTAGTTTTGAGTTTGTCGAACTTTTCATATAATCTAGTAATGTTTGCTTTGCGGTTTCCTTTTAATTTGTATTTGCATTCTGCAATACTTCACTCGGGTTCACGTGTGTATAGATACCCATGCCTGCCTCTGCAATGTGTAGTAGTTGTAATATGCAAACTCGCTATAATTGTATCGGTTCAAGTAACTGAAAATTTGGATATTTTGTTATTTGTTTACGAGTATCTTTAAGATGTGTGTACTGTTTCGAGAATATGATGATTAATGAACTTGCTGAATGTGCGGCTTCGCTTTCTTCGCACGATATTTTACATGATAATTATTGTTTTTGTTTTCTTTTACTTTTATTTTTATTTGTACTTTTACTCGTTTGATGAGACCAAGTTTTAATTTATCTTCGGCCGCCTCTTTATCTCGAATAGGTTGATGGGTGCTAATTAGTTAATTCACCGGTGATTCTGATGATAATGTGTGCCACTGAAATGTACTAACTGTAGACCCACGATTTTTGTTGTGTGAAATATCTCTGCAACTAGTTCAATATAAATAGAGTAGCAGAATGTTTAATGCGGGTACACAATTTTATGGTTTTTATCAAATATTTAGCTAGTGTCGGATTTATTTTGTTTGTGAAGCAACATAAGACTCAACGTAGATGTTAGTCATATAGCAAATAGAATGGAGATGCTATTGCAAGATGTAGTTTAGTGTCAACAAAATGTCAGAAGACGCAAATAGTTAGGCGAAGTAAGAGTAAAATAAAAAAAAAATCAATCTACTGATCCTAGGAAAATAATGGGAATATCGCATTTAATACGAAGTTGTTGCATGATTCATCTGGCTATTGTTCTCTAAAGGTCGATAAAAGGGGGTACCTAACTGATGAAAATATTAGCTAAAAACGCGAATAATTGTCTTCTTGAAAATTGTATTTTTTCAAGGCTATAGGTTATCTACTTATATCTTATATATGAAATCGTTTCAAAAAAAAATAATTTCAAAGGTTGTGTGGCTATTATTTACCTGAGTTTTTATTCAAATTGCTCCTATGTCAAAAATTCCTTTTTCCACTTAAATAGGAATTTAAAAACAAGGCTATTTTAATATTATAAATAATACTAAGTTTTTCACTTGACAGTTACAGCCATATTTATAAAGTTTTTATGGAGTTTGCTAAATAAATAGTTGGCGCAACAGGTCTGTCAACAGGGACCCTAGGCCTAGTTTCTCACAACCATTCGTTTGTGTGAGTTTTTCATTTTTTGGGACGAATGGAAGGGATCTACAATTTTATGCCGGGTCCAAACTTACGTAAAGTAGATGTACCGGAATCGTAAAAGAAATAACTAAAAAAATTAAATGAAAAAGTCAAATGCTTGTTTCAATTCGGGAAAATATAATAAAAAAATAAGTAGTTGGCGTAACAGGTCCGTAGGGCTCTAGGCCTAGCTTTTCACAACCATTGGTCTTGTGTGAGTTTTTCATATTTAGGACGAATGGAAGGGATCTACAATTTTATGCCGGGTCCAAATGGACAATTGAGAAGCTCTTTCGTGACAGTTGAAAAACCTTAAGTTGAAATTTTGAGTTTTTTTCGGGATTCGAACCTGGGACCCCTCGCTTGGTAATCCAACGCACTAACCAGTCATTGTGCTATTGCGGGTATTTGTGTTAAATCGACCTAAGCGCGCTTTGTTCTCTACAAGTATTCAAGCGGTGCTCCCAACAAAAACCCTAATTTGCTCTAATTAACACTCTGTAGAAGGAAAAGGAAATACATATTTGAGAAATGTACAACTTAAAATAATCTACATCCACTGAGTGTGTACACGATTAGAGTCTCCCCCTTAACGCGCATTTTTTTTCCTCATATTTCTTACTACCTACAGTTTAGATATACCCAAAAATATTTTATCCAATTAGCTTCAAAAAACTTTATAGCTTCTTAGATGTACCCACACAAAATTCCACAAAAATAGTTTTTGAGGAACCTAATCCCAGCCTCATTATGTGAAGTGGATTTGCATATCACAAACACTACTTCCAATCATGGGCACCAAATCACAACTTCATCAATCACACTCAATTCACAACCATTACCTACCATTTTACGATTTTACACAAAAGTCTTAAAAGGCGTTACCGTTCTACCCATTGTTAAAGTCAGGAGAGCTTTATTTTTGGATCATCGACCTGTTAAGATTTTTTTTAATTGTAATACGATCCACAATAAAATTTAAGCCAATTTTGTTAACAATACAAACTTCCTATCTAAGTCCAGGTCATTGTAGTTCACAAAATGTTTTCAAATAATCTAAGCCGGACGAAAATTGTCTGTTTTCGAAAGCCTCTGCTTCATGGCAATGAAAATTTACTTTAAGAAAAAAATCGAATGGTTCTTACATACAGGGTGTCCGCCGGGAAGGTATATTTGGTGTGCTCTTATTTTCACATTCCGTCAACGTTCACAGCGCTCCATGCCTCTGCCACTCATAGACCATAATACGCACACACTTACAATAAATAAGATATACAGGGTGTCCGCCGGGAAGGTGTACTACTTCGTTTTGCCGCCATTTTGTCGTGAAGTAGACACGTGGCAAATGCTTCATGCTATGGGCTTGATTAACATGTGGTATCAACAAGATGGTGCCCATTGCATACAGCCAGGATTACAATGGAATTACTGCGAGACCTCTTTCCACAACAGTTATTTCAAGAAATGGTGACGTTGATTGGCCTCCACGGTCGCCTGATTTGACTGCTCCGGACTTCTTTTTGTGGGGATATCTGAAAAGCAAGATTTATGCAAACAAACCAGAAACGCTTGAGCAACTCAAACAAAATATTCCTGATGAAATTAATGAAATACCGCGTGAAATGTGTTAGAATGTAATGAAAAATCTGCTCAAAAGGGCTCGCATTTGTGAGACTAACAGAGGCGGACATTTACCTGATATTGTATTCCATACATAATTGCCGACGTTAAATAAAACATTTATCAATATAAGATCCATTCTCTTTCATTTAATCAAAAATTATAAACAAAGAAATTAGTATACCCTACCGGCGGACACCCTGTATTTACTGCCTTTTTTAGGCCCTAGTTATGGCCATACGTTTGAAATTTGAAAAAGTTGAAATTAATTTTGGTCATAAAAAAATGTTGCTAGTGAATTATTGCCTATAAAAAAAAGCAAATGCTTTTTAAATTTTCTAGAAAAACAATTTATTAATTTTTACGCACGAAAAACTTTTTACGATTAACTTCTCAATCAATTCCACAAAAAAAAATCACAAATCATTTCACTGAAATATTTCATTTCTTTACTGTTCCATCTGCCAGGAATTTGTTCCTAATGGAATCAAATTAATGGTGGTTGATTTGTTGTAATGGTTTTCGTAGGAAGACATCTTTTTGACAGATTTTTTGCTATGACAGCCTAAACGTAAAAAAAAACTATTTTCGTACTGCTCCAACTTGTTCGGAAGCATTTCACGCATGGTATTACTGAGGCCTCAAAGGGATTCCTTTCATTTTTATTTATTTCTATTAATGGGTTTGTACTCGTACCTTACGATATTATCATTTATAGTACTTAGCGTATTTACTTCAGAAAAATGATTATGCATACGAAGATCAGAGTTGCAAATAATGAACAAAAGAAAAAGAAACAAATTTCAACATAATTTTCAATTATTCATTTCATTTGATATACTCAAATAGAACCCATTTTTTAGTACTAGATTACTTGTTTGCTCGTTCAGCAATTGAGGCCATGAAGGCATTATCATTTTGTTCATTGAATTTTGGTTCTCTTAATGTTTGTTTTTAAGAATTCAAATGAAATACAGAACAAATAATGAACTTCTAAAATACAGAACATTTATATGTTTTCGTATATATGTATTTATAATTCATAATGAACATCGTCTTCAAATACGAACTGTTCATTATTATAGTGAACGGATGGTCATCGTAATTACGCATCATAATCGAGAACGAGATATGGAGGGAGAGGTTGAGTTGAGAAAGGGAGGTGATAATGAAGATTCACGTTTGGTGGAATGTGTTGGAAAAATGGTGTAGGATTGCACTATTCAAATTAGAGGGACTTCAAATATTTTTACTTGGAGAATGTAAAGGGTTCCAACGTCTGACAGTATGAATGAATAAAACACATGACGAGTTAAGGTAGTTAGAACGAGAAGGAATAAAGCAAAGAGTTATTGTGCATGCACTTGGTTAAACATATGAGACGTTTATTTCATCGGGTATCACTTTTGATCAAACTAAAAGAGAAATCCATCCAAACGCAATGAAGTTTCATGCGACCCAGCCGTGCACCTTAATTTATATCAGAGTTCGCCCAGTGGTAGAAATTTTACCATTATAGTAACCTGGCTTATACAAGGTGGCGCAAAAGTAATCCTCCTATCAGAAAATGCTATAAATTTTGCGATTGGCCCCTAATGTCAGTTCTGTTTTGACATTTGTGTAGTAAACACATGCGAAATACACGTTAATAAACAATGTTACGCTACACTGCTCCAGAACGCGGAATATTGGTGACTATTTATTTGAGCAATAATCGGTCGGTGACTTTGGCACAACGTGAATTTCGTCGCAGATTTCCTAGCCGTCCAACGCCTACCGGTGAAACACTGCGACGTTTAGCCGCTCGCCTCGAAGAGACTGGCACAACACGAGATGCTGCCAGGCGTGGCAGACCCCGGAGTAGCCGTTCAATCATGGAAGCGCCGTCGACATCGACCAGACGACGTGCCACGCAAATGGGTATCAGTCGACGGTCTTTACAGCGAATTTTGGTACAAGATTTGGATTGAAAAACATGTGGTTCCAACAGGACGGTGCAACGGCACACACTGCACGTGCCACAACCGATATGCTGAAGGATGCATTTCCCGGGCGCCTAATCTCCCGTTTTGGCGATTTGCACTGGCCAGCAAGATCGCCTGATTTGACCGCTCCAGACTTCTTTTTGTGGGGCTTTTTGAAGTCGCGGGTTTATGTCAACAAGCCTCAGACTCTTGCAGCTCTTAAAGACAATATCCGTCAAGAATGTGAGGACCTATCGCCGGAAGTTTTGGCCAAAGTGATGGAAAATGCCATAAAAAGGGCTCAAATGACAATCAACTGTGGCGGCGGCCATTTACATGACATCATATTCTCGACTTGATGTAAAAAAAATTAAAAGACCAAATAAAAATAATCCACAAGAAGAATCAAATAAGAATTTTTTTTTTTTTAAATTACAGCCAAAAAACATCGGAAGGTTATTTTTGCGCCACCTTGTACAAACAATTTTTGAAAAAATATTACGCACTTGCATGACTGCACAATCTTCCCAACAAAAAAAAAACTCAATCGAATATGTTGAGTTTTAGGCAGTGAAATTGGTTCTTAACTATTTGGTTTCGCATTTTTATATAAAAGATATTTTCAGTCTAAAATCCACCATTTAACACTGTATAGATTATTTATCCACTGTTCGACTACAAAAATAATAGCAGTCTTTGATGATATTTCGAGTGCACTTTAGGTATAAACTTTTGGTATATAATCAATGAGAAACACTTATTCTATACTAATGTTAACGTTTAGTTTTGTTTTTGTTACCTAGCCATAATCTCAGGCTTACTTTTTTGACAACGGTGGTAGCAAATGTCACGTTCTATATTATGCACTGATAAAGGGTTCTGCAACTGATAAAGGATTTATTCAAACGGTTATCAAATCTGCTAGCAAACAATTTTAAAAAATATGTTCATATCTAAAAGATGGACGCTAAATTTACTAAACCATAACTTCCACAACAGGTAAAAAGTAATAAAGCGATTTTCTGAGTGCTATAGAAGAAAGCTTCAAAGTGAACGATTATGTTCGGGAAAGTAGTGGGCGACTTTTGATGGGATGGTATCCTCACTCTGCGCCGCGCCGTACTAATAACAAATTTAAGTCTCGACTTAAAATTTACGGAAGCTTACAATTGCAAAATTTGTATGCAAAGTATAGCCACTGTGAACTACTAAAATTTAAAGTCGAAAGTAAAAATGTTAACTGGGAAGGGCCTTTGTCAATTCACAATTTATCTGCGCTATAAATACCAACCAAAAGTAAACAAATCTGTTAATCTGCTCTTTAAAATAAATAGAACATGCCTTTGGTTGGAGACATCACATGGAATTGCCTTGCTTTACAAGAGAGTTAGTTATATCTCTATCGCTGCATATTGGTTCGAATTGAAATGTCAACAGCAACTTCGGGTTAATGAACAAATCACCGTTTACAGGGATCTCTCTTGCCTCTTCTATGGGAAACAGCACCAAACAAATTGCCATTTGTTTATCATGGTTTGGCTATGTGCGCACACAATCATATTTCTTAAAAGAAACCACTTTGGTCTTGTAAATGTTTACGCCGGTACATGATGAACCACCACTATTCTCTTTGGGGCAAATTTTTTGTTGTTCTTTTCCGTTGACTCTTGTCGCAAATTAGGTTAAGGCAATTAGCCTTCAAACAATGTATGAGGTTGAGTTGCCTTGAGCAACTAAGCTTAGTATAAGTACCAGTACCTACTTCAACTGAACTTGTTCATTTAACTTAATTTGGACTAATGTAATGAAACGTTTTATTTCACCAAAAAAAAAATACTAAAAACAAAATTTCAATGACAAACTGGTTTAATTAATTAATTTTTTTTTTGCAGACAAAATGTTCGGTATTTCGAGGTCTTGTGCTGTGCATTTGCCTCAACGTCACCTATGCCAATATTGTTCGGTTTCCACGGGAGCTGGATCGATACGGTTCAGCGTATTTAATACCATATTTAGTACTACTTTTTCTAGTCGGTCTTCCAACAATCTTATTGGAAATATCTATTGGCCAGTTCTTGGGGCAGGGAGCAGCGCACACATGGCGATCGTCGCCCATCTTTAAAGGTAAGCAATATGTCATGGTAAATGTTAATGTTAAATCAGGTGTAAGCCAAGTATTTGTTAGTTTATTTAGGTAGTTCTATGAAATTGAGAGGTTGTTTCGAGATTTATACTCTTTCCCAGGCAAAATGGAGCTGAAGAAAGACAACGATCCAAACATTGAATTTTTCTTCTAATGAAATAAATTAAATAAATTCGATAGCGCCCTTAAGGCAATAGTTATCGAATTTATTTAACACGTATTTCATTTGTTTATGAAATTCGTCATGTTCAGTCCGGTGTGGACTACTAAGCAAAAGACTTAATGAAGTTAGTAATATAATATATTCTTCACTGGGTAACTCATAACTTTAATAAATCGGAGAACTATTAAACTTTGAAAGTTGAGGGTGTGTTCGCACACTTAAATGGAATTTTTTAATATGAGCCCCTTGTCCTTTTATAAGAGATTTTTCACAATAGTTCTCTAGATAACTCACTATTCGAGGTGGCAATTATCCGATTCAAAATAATTCACTTAGACAAGGTTAGATGCATTTTGCTACCACAAACAGAGTCGGTTACGTCCGCCACTTTTGGAAACATTTTCAATTCGGAACCTCAGTAGCAACTGTGAAAAAAATTGTTTTATGTGTCTCCCAGATTAAGCCTCGCTGCATGTCTTCCAAGTCTTCCGTGACCTCTTGTTACCAGAGTTCCGATACGTGCCTTGCTGACATCTAGCACGCTGTTTGTTCTGCGCCGATGATCTCATCTTTCCTTAGCCCGCGGCATTATCAATTAGTATACTGTATACCTATCCCTCATTCTCACCTCTGAAAGGAGATTTAGTACGGAAATTCCTGACAACAGATATTGGGAGAAAAAGAGGTCACAAAATAGAATGAGAAAGGCCTCCATACCGACGGTTCCAAAATGAATTTCGGTACAGGTGCAGGCATCTTCAGCGAAAATCTAGTCAAGTGCGGTAGACAAATGCAAAAAACCTTAAAATAAATCATCATATGCGAATGCGGTGCGCCTGTGTTGTATGGGTATTCTGGACAATGAAGAAGCGTATGAGCTTGCTACGAATGGATTAAAAACTCGCATCTATGATGGCCGATTCAAGACTAATATTGAATCCCTGAGTATAAAAAAACGACGCTGAACTAATCTCAACAGATGCATGCTCACAGAATAACTATAACCTAACCATAGGATAGCGAAAAGAGATCCAAATGCATCTTCGGACTGAGCCGCAAAGACAGACTCTCGGGGTCATTACTGGACTATTGATGAAAGAGACGTCGAATAAATAGAAACCGTTCGCTAGTCGCGATTTACTTTTGAAGAATTAGAATATTTGTCTGACAGGGGCTTAAAAGAGTTTCATAAATATGTAACAGCCTCGGGATAGCTTGATAAAGCGAAGGATTTCATAGGTTTTAATAGGGTGGGAATCATAAAACCCCAAGGCATCGCAACAAATCTATATTTATGTAAGTGTGGCGGGTAGAGGTTGGCCACGCCAACCCACTTGACTTACGTCACCTAAAATTTTGCAAACGTATAGCAGATTGAGAACGAACTGGAGGATCTTGAGAATGTGGAATTGTTGATATTCATTCACAAAAGGCGGTTTAAATAGAAAAAGTGAACTTCTCTGCTATGTAAAACAGAGCGGTCATTTTGTTTCTCAACATATTATTAAAAATTAACATAAGAGATGCCTACTCAGCTAGAGGCAAAGTATAGAATCGCAAAGTCGAGCAAGCTGAAAAGCTATATATGGCAGGGTAAATTTTCTCATCGTATGGTTTATTGAAAGCTTGTAGGCTCCGCGAAATAAAGTCCCAGGAAATAACAAAGTAAAAATGAAATAAGGCCCAAAAAATACACATTCAAAACGACGACAATAAAATTTGTCTGCAATTTCAGTTTTTGGGGGTCACATTTAATTTTTCCAAATTCCGTGATGAAATAAGGCCCCAATTAATTAAGACACAATTATTCTTTTCCAACTTCGGGCCCAACTTCTATTTTGAAAATGGGGCATAATTTCATTACAAAAATGTATCCCAATTTTGGGGCATTATTTCCTGGAGTCTTATTTCGGGGAGCCAGTTTTGTAAATTAATTTACACATTAACACAAATTTTTCAACAAGTCGGTTGGCTAATCACAGTGAGATACTGTTTACAATATTTTTTTTCTTTGCAGGAGCTTGTGTAGTCAGCAGATTCGCCTCGTGGTTGGCGTCGATATGGATCTCACTTCAGGCAGTAATTTCCGTGGCCTACATTGGAATGTTTCTATTCAAGTCCCGGCCCTTCAACGAGTGTGTTGGCGATATAAAGCTAGCTTCAGTAAGTCCCGCTCTAGTCACATTAAAACAATTCAAATACGTAACTTGACATATTTCGTTATTTTACAGAACGGATACAAGGTAGTGGGCAACAATGGAGTCGAATGCATTCAAAAGACCTTCTTGACGCCGTTTTGGGAAAATCCCCTATATTTTGGACTCCTAGCAATAGGCTTAATATTTATCTGGATGACTGTTATGTTTTGGTAAGCATTGCCACCCACAGAATCGATTGTTGTTAATAATTTTTTTTGCAGCACTCACAACGCAAAAGTTTATCGACGCATATCGTTTTTCTTTGGATTAGTTGGCTTTACCCTGCTTTGCGCACTCACCAGCTGGGAGGTGCATTCCTCGCTGAAAAATCAGTACTTCCCAAATCTGTGGCCATTTAACAAGTCCGCACTCTTAGATAGTGCGCTTTGGTTCAACGCACTTGTACAAGTACTCTACGCCACAAACATTGGATTCGGAGCACTGCCAGTGGTGACGGGGAAATTCCTGTACAAAGGCGACGCTGTGCGTACGTCCGTCGTCTACCTTTGCTTTAATTTACTTATTAACGCAATCGCAGTGACGCTATTCATGGTTCAATTCGATAATTTGCCGTCGAGGAGGTTGAGCAACATAGAGGCATTGAAACCATTGACCGCAATCTACGATCGAGTATTAAACGAACCGAACGACCTAATTGCCAAACTGATCCCGTGCCTAATTTACGCCTTGATTGTAATCTCAGCGATCGTCTCAATCACTGTTGCAATTTACACGTCAACTCGTCTTGTGCCACGTCACCCGAACTATGTAATGAGCCTTATTGGATTTGTGATTGCTGTTGTGTCATTGGCCGCGCCAAAGTTTATTATCCCCCGAGTTTTAGACACAAGAATTGTGGGCACCCTTGTAATAACTGCATTGATCTTTGATCTAATAGCCACGACTTGGATTTATGGAGCGAAAAACATCTACACCGATCTGGAGTTCTCCATTGGGCGACCCATCTTCAAAGGGTGGGTTTACCTTTGGTGCCTGGGACCGGCTTTCCTCACTGGTGTCCTCGTATGGTGGTGTGCCGATGACGATCAGGGTGATCTGCTATCGATTTACATGCCACGGTGGGCTCCGATACTTTTCGTTATAGCAGTCATCTTGATAATAGCCTGCGTGGAGATCTTCAAACAAGTGGACTATAACTTTTTCGGAATGATCTGCGAAGCGGCCAAGCCGGCAAAGGAGTGGGGACCAGCCGATCCTCTGGCGAGACATGCATGGAAGCAATGGCGCTCCGTATGCCAGGATACGGGTAGAAAAGACTTTACCCTTCGTCGCCGAGGTACTCGCGACTACACGCATTCCATCAAGAAAGGCCAATACTCCACATCGAAATATGGCACCAACAATTGGAAGTCCTCGACACCGGGTAATAGTTCCCCCAATTACAGTGGCTCTGTGTTTGGAGATTCGGCGATCGAAGAAGACATCAGTGTTGACAAATATTCCGGCATAAATCAGCAATTCACTGCGTTTCAGGGTACCGATGGCAAGCCGTTACGATATTCGAATAGATCACGACAGCCGACGTCCCATGAACGGCGCGGAACTCAGCTGAACTCCAACGTGGCTGCACTCGCCGAAAGACACAAAGAAGTTGTATACATCCGCAGATTATCAAACGCTGACGATAACAACCATGCAACCCGAATTGAAATAACTCCGTCAAAGGAGTCCATTACGTACGGCACTCGAAATCCTATGGGAAGGATCACCAGCCAAACATACAGCATTCCAAATCGAACGAGCGTAGATGGTGGCAACAGACACATCTCACAGGCAAATGGTCAAGTGCCAGCGACTAGCCTGGGAGAAGTGGCAGCCGGCAGCGGAGATCATATTTGCTGGCGAAAGTTCTCTGTTAACGCCGAAGAGTATTCTACTGAATTGTGATTTCGTTAGCAGTATATTTATCGCAGACACTAGAATTTATTTAATTTTTTGCAAAAGACTTCTCTCAGTTCAAAGGGTTCGCGATCCCCCAGCGACACTGTAAATAAATTATTTTTATTGTAAAAAGTAATTAGAACCTAATCATAATTATGACTTATACATGTAAATCTCTTAAGAAAGTTTATTAATTTGTAAGTACACTCTGTAAATATTGTTAGAGCAAATAAAAACAAAACTCGTAAAGGTAAATAAAACTATGTACACACAGTAAAAATAATGTCTTGGATTTGTAGGAAAAGTCAGTCAAAAGTAAGTACATTCGTTATGAACTTGCTGTAGGAATTGGGTATTTTAAAATCCTGAATCTAGTTCATAAACCAAATAATACTTATTATCTTCTCTGTTTAAGTAAAAGATACTCGTGGTAATTCTTTAATTCTTAATCTTGCAAACACTGTCTTATCCGCTCGGTTATCTGTCAGTTATTTTAAGAATATCGTTTAAATTAACAAATTTTGTACAGAGTGTCACAATCACAAGAGCGTTTAAGTACTTTTTCTTTACTTATAAGAGCTTAATTAAAATAACTCCAACCTTACAAAATACCTTCAAAAGTAAGCTCCCGAAATGCGACTTTGCTTTGCTCGAGAACCATTGAACGGGTCTGGACGAGGTTTCCACTGTTAGGGTTTGCATTTCTAAGGTTTATGCGAATTTAAAACACCCCCTTCGCATATAAGAGCTGAGCATTAGAGGTGCAAGCCACCGAAAGGGGATTCAAATCAAATGCTATCGTCCGATTTCTATACGTTCAATGTGTCCAAAAAAAACTTCCAACTATCTTACAAAGAAACACTTTTGTTTTCGGATCATTCAGGTTGTATATATCTTGAATTTTATCTGAATACCTGTTTAACCGCCATAACAGTTTCAAGAGGGTCGGCATTCAGGTTTATTTATTTAAAAAAATCAGTGGGCAGGTTACCTACATATCCTATAAGGCAGTTGCTATTACTAAAAAAAGAATAATAGTTCCTGATAATCATGTTGTGTGAATATTTGTACTTGTTTTATATAGAAATTATTTTATTTTTAATTATAAGTTTAATATTAATTATTTGAGCTTTAGGAGGATTAAATAAACGTCCAGGCGTTTTCGTGTGCACGAACGATTTACTTCTACATCTTAGTTTTCGCCTTACAGAATCTGACCCCAGCTTACTCGTTTTACTAAAAACCTACACATTTTATGTAAAAGCAATGGCGCAAAATTATCAAAAATCTGAGAAAAGGAAAAAATTACAACACAAATTTTTGTTGTCTGTGTGGTCTTTCTGCAAGATAGTTCTAGCAAATAAGTCACGGACTAAAAACTAAGGTAAACACTTTTATCGTCAGATGTACGGATTTATAGGTGTATAAATGTCTAATAATATAAATATCAAATTGGTCAGCAGAGAATAGCAAGCTTGTGATAAAAATAAATTAAATGAATTAATTGAATGATTAATCACACTGCCGCACTTCCGGATGTCTTCTAGGGATTTAGTTCAAATTTCGCACGCACGCTACTAGGCAAAGCGAACCATTATAATCTCAACAATGAAAATCAAGATTTTAACCCACGCGGCAAATAAGACGGAAGAGCCTTCATGGGTGTCTGGCACTGCGAGCACTCTTAAAGAAGCCTAATGTGACTTTCACTGCTGAATGAGTAGCGGCAGCTGGTTTGGATGTCGGATGCGCTGATGCAACATTCTTAGTGCAGATGTAATGACTTCGTTTGAGCATTGCTCGAAAACACAGAGAGATGATTTTAAGCTTAAATGAATCGGAGAAAAAGTTTGTTCAACCATTTTTTTTTTTTTGGTCCCAAATCCGAAAAGCTGTAAAAACCGTGCATTTAACTTGAAATGGGGTACCATTTGAGATTTAGACCTTTAATGTTTGGCTCCCTTGAGTGATAGACCAATTTTTAATACGCGTAAAAATTTCCTGAGATATCCATTCATTGTATTTGAGGCTTTCCTTTATACTACGTATGGATGGATTAGAATCTTAAGTAAATTTTGGGACACCCTTTACTTCATTTCTTTTTTCCAGTGTCGAAATAAACGTTATTATGTTATTTTCATTTGTTTGTTGCATTGTTAAATATAGTTATATTTCTTATTTTGCATTTTTTTTTCTGTTTCAAATTCCAGTGTTTTATTTTCCAAATAAAACAAAAATGGTTTTATTATTAAAATCGAGATTTTGCAATGGGGGTTAAAAAAAACCGATTACAAATAAAATAAGGAACGCATAGAAATGGGGAACTGCCATAATTGTTATGTATGTATTTGAATTCGACGCTAATGTTACCGTATCTACTATATAAATTAAAAACTCCGCTCGACGGGTAACAAAAACACAAAACGAGTTAAGAAAATGATTGGAACCGACACAACAAAAAAGACACGCCTTGCGATGGAAAAAAAAAAGAAATGATGAAATACATTGCACCTGTTGCATGAGTTTCCACAAATAAATGGACTCTTCTCAATTTATCGAACGATCGTGACGAATTTCTCGTTCTTCCCCTAATGAATGTATGTGCTTTATCTCAATTTGTGCGAACCGTCCATGGAGTTAACGGACAAAAATGTTTAAAGTAAACCTTCTTCATCCGCTGCATCCATTATTTGTGCTGCTTACAGTTATCCTCACATTTTATAGGCTGACGTGCAATTCTATCCATCTGTCTGGGGGTAAACGTCAACGAAACAGATGGGAAGAATTGTATTGCTCAAGGACTTCACTACATACTTTTGTTTAGTGTATTTGTAGTTTTTTTTTTTCCTTACACTCTTGCAAACACGCTGTGGTGTAGCAAATGCGTCAAAATTACATAGCCCTAAAACCAAAAGTTCTATAAACAAAATAAATTCCAGAAAATAATTGGATAAATTAACCGCAAGTCGATTTCTCGGTTAATCACCCCAATGGAGGTACCCGTTCGGAACGGGTCCGATTTGTACGAAATCGGAGAAATTCCATTCGATATATCCGTTCGGATATAACTTTCGGAAAAAATTCTCCGATTACACCCAACAACAAACCGGCCCTTAGTCTAAATCCGCGTTAGTAATATGAAGAATTTAGGTACATACTCAAATTGGTGGCTTTGTTTCGAATAATTAATTTTACGAATTTATGGATACCAAATAAGCATTATATCAAAAAGCGCTGGATGTTTGAAAGAGGATTTAAACTTGTTGCTCAAGGTTTCTGATGATAATATACGGATGGAACTTTTGAATGAACCTGTTATACCAATCTCTGCCTGATTATTTTGAACTTTATGTTTAACTAAATTAACCAAGATATAAAATAAAATAAAAAAAATTCTTAACGTCACTTTCACTGAATAGAAATGATTTCGGAACTCGTTACTAGAGACCACATTTAGTAAACGAATTGAGTGATGCATATACGTATGTGAGTCATTAATATTCATTCTTATTATAAAAGTCAAAACTGGCTTATGCACTATCACTACTAAAAATCGCTTCTCATTAACTGCTACATCTAAGAACTTGAAATATCGGACAGAGATTCCTTTTTGGACGTAAGCAGCTGCTGAACTTTGCGAAATGCTGCCTCTAGGTTTAGGAAAAAAGGAAAAAGAGCAAAAAGTTGATGGACAATACTATTTGGACCTATGAATAATTAACGTTTATGGTATTATTTTTTTCTTTTCTAGCTGATTTTTTATAAAGTATTTCCTGCTGGCTGATTGAGTATATTAATAGCCCATCAATGAACGACAAAGCTCAGGCTGGATAACAATAGATTTTCCTTTTTGTCTTATGACAATGCGCATGAAATCCTAATTCACCAACATTCTCCCCATAAAAAAGGACGACGCTGCCCTAGATAACTGCAATAAGGTCCTGAGAAATATTTAAATATTTTCTAAAATGTAACAGAGTTGTAGGAACTTCCCGAGTGTGTAGTTGTTGTAAAGTGGTTTCTACGGCTGTTTTGTGCACACTAGTTCAGTGTGTTTGTGGTAAGTTTAGAGGGGGATGGGTCTAGTGGTGGCAATTAGTGGCTGGGTCCGTCTTGTGGGGCTTGTAAACATACACGCATGGGACGAATTCGTTAAGCATCGTTACAATATGTAGCACGCAATGTATTACATTTCCAAGTAGAGATTTTTAGTTTGCTTTTCGTGTGAAAATATTGTACAAAAGCAACAATTTATTTATTTAATTTATTTCTTCTATTCTTAGGTACAAAGTCTGCTTGGTACAATATTTTTGGAGTCCACAAATTCGTCAGTCCGCGCTGGTGATAATTTAATTAAATTATGGGTCCAGAAGTAGCGAGATTTTTGCTTAGCACAGAGTTAATTGAGTTCATCGTTGTTGTGTGTAAAAAGGAGGCTGAGGTATTGCAGTTGGGCCCACAAATGCCTTCCCCAAAACCGCACTTGACATTTTTGAAGACACCATTCCGGGATAAATATTTTGCTTCGCATTAAGTCGATCAATTAAATCAAATGGCTGGGCATAATATTAATCGATCTTTGAATCATATGACCCTTCAGATCACCTTCGAACTTTTAACCACGTCTTTATAGTGGTGACGAATAAAATGTTACATAATCATCTGGTATGTCATAGCTTGTCGCGGGCTTCGAGATGATACTTTTTAACTCAATCAAGACCATTTTTTTTAAAGAAGAGATATATCAAAAGAGATGAAAAATTGGCTACCGGCCGACAACATAAAACAGCATTCCGTAGACTTCCTGCAAATTATACATATATACTTTTCATATATTTAGGGTTCATATTTTATAAATCGGCTGGAGCCCGTACAGCCCGAGCGTCAATTTTGGCGTTGTTATAATTATACTCTTTTATAGCAATTTCGCAAAGTAAACAAAACGTAAAAGGTAATAAATCATTCTTTCATGCACCATGCGAAAGATTAAAATTAATTGTATTTAGATGTGCCCACCTCTTCCACACAAAATTGGACCAAGCATGCCATAAATAATAGTTTAGAGCATAAAAAAATGACCAGGTTTGTGTGACATGTCCAAATTATGGGATACATACTAATTTATAAAAACACAAATATGAATTAATCGAAAACGCGCGTGATATCTTCTTTTGACTATTAACTTCAAAGTAGATTTATCTTTTAACAATAAGGTTGAAGAATTTCTGGTTTTCTCTTTCTTTTGAAATTTTCATTATCACTTTTCAAGGTCGTGAACTTGTGTTTTATTTTATTCAAATTAATTTTGATGGACAGGTATAGAAGTGTGAGCTGTGCCTTTCTTATTTTCTGTCACTGTTTTTATTAGTTTGTGTTAGTAGTGATGGGGGCAGGCATGGATATCAATCCGAGGTTTTTGAAGGAAATTAATCAGTAAAATAATTTTGGCCAAGTTCATCTCGGTCAAATATCGCAATTATCTAGCACTAATGGGAATCATTTTTGTGACCTTATTACATTGCACACAGGAAAATGTATCATACCCCGGCCGCCACTAACGTGAGGACACCGAATGGTTCCGCAGTTTTTATTTTTATTTCTGGAAGCGTATCTCGAAAAAGCAATTATTGTTATATTTATAAATGAACTATTTTTTTTTTGTTTGCAGTAAACAGTAATCTTCGTTTAGAGGGTATAGATTTAGTTTGTTTCAAAAGAGAAGTCAAACAGAGTTTTGGTTAGTACTTTTTTTTTCAAAAACCCGTTTAAGCGAAAGCATCTCTTTTAATACATAACAATTAAATAAATATATGGAACTGAGTAGTAAGCTAACAAATATATTGGCGTAGTCGGCATCCGATCACGTTCATCAATGGGAGCCAATAATGCAATAAAATCCCCAGGGCGCCGCCGCGCCGGTTGCGTTCGCTATGCCGCTGACCGGAAGTTTGTACCTATCACCTATCACAGTTCTTCAGTTTCCGAAATTTTCAAAATAAAAAAAAATTCAAAGTCCTTCTCTCTTATGAATGTCTAACTAGGTATATATTTTCTTAATGGGAAGGCACACGAATTTATATAAACTGATAACCGCTCCGTAGGCCTAAAATATAAGCTTGGTCGCTTAACCCTGTCCACCAATAATATGCAAAGAAGATAGAAGATTGAATATTGTTTTTAGGACGGCACATCACGTTCGGACAACTCTTTTTTCTCGCAACATTTTTCTGTTTGTTGATGTGTAGACCGGATGACAAGACCATCTTTATCATCAGGACACACGGGCCCCACCCTCACAGGGGCCCCGAATGGCTGATATGAAAAAAAAAATGATGTCTGAATCTGTAACCACAAGACGAAGGAAATTCAAAAACGACAATTAAACAGTTAGTAAAAAATGCTGTTTTTATTGCCTTAATAGGGCTCCAAATTCTTGTGTGCCCAAGGGCCCCGGGATGGCCTAAGACGGTCTTTCGGATGAATGAATGAATGGGTGTATGTCAAGAACACGTCAACTGGCTTAGACCAATCAGGATTATCTGATTTGTGGCTGTAATACGAACAATACACCGAGACTGTAAAAGTACGACTTTCTCAAAAACTGACTCAAGTTCAAAACTATTAAATGTGCGCACTCCGTTTTTCGTTTAAAATTAGGAAATCGTATTTCAAAATTTTGAGAACAAATGTGGTAAAATGATTTAAACTTTATAAATAACTTTCAGTTTCGTGAAAACAAATACTTTTGCCTTTCTGTGTTCTCAATGACTGAACTTACATGGATACTGACATGATTGCGTTAGCACTCTGTTTGCACCCTGATTGGACTTTAATGTATTTAAAAAACATTGCCATTCTAATTTCACGGCTGTAGATGGAGACGTTAATAAAGAATCAAGCTGAGAGAGCTGCCATCTACAGAAGGAATTAAACTAGATAAGTTCATATAATAAATATGGAAAGGAGTTTTGGATTCAAAATAATTTTTTGGGATCAACATCAAAACTGCGAATCGCACTTTAAGCAACTTTAAGCCATCCAACGAAACTTGAGTTAAACGGCCAGAAAGGTACCTAGTTTCTGAAAAAAAAACATAAGCACCCATTTTTTACAGAAGGAACTTCATGATAAACTTTCCCACCTGACAAAGGGACAGATGGAGGTCTTTTCTTAACTTGCTCAATTAGTTAGGTAGTTGGTTAGTTGGTAGCGGTAGTGGCCAACCGGCTCTAGATGCTTTTGTCATCTTGGATGAATGTGTTGAAAACACCGGCGCCAACAACAGCTTCTACTCTCAAATATGTCGAGTTTCCTTAGTGTTTCTTGACAAGGCGTAGAATTAGTTATCATTTCCGTTAAGCTTACCTATTCTGTTTGGAATGTATATTCACATGGCGTTATAGCAGCTCTTAATAGAATACATTCTCGTAATAATGAAATGTGTAGGTATTCCAAAAAAACCTTGTACGAGTATGCCCACAGGTAAGTTGAAATCGCAACTTAAGGCAACCTATAAAACACCCACTCCTATAGACACTGTACAAATTTCATTAAGGAATTCATTGAAAGCACGTTGGTTGTTGGTTCTTTCGCAAATCAATGTCACTATGCCATTTTGAAGAGCTACCAAAAACTTAACAGACCAAAATCGAGTTTTAATGATATGTTTGTTTTGTAGTTAACCTGACATTCGTTTTCAATAGGAATTTGCATATTTCGAATTACTAATAAGATATTTTAAATATATTGGCACGGAACATGTTCGCAACTGAAACGAAATACCTGTAAAACAGGTAGCTTCGATGAAGTTAGCTTTGTAAGTTTCTCGTAGACCTGCTCTTTGGATTTATAATTAAACCATAATCTGTGTAGGTCTAACTGAAAGTCGTATATATTTGCTCGTATAGAGTTTGCTTTGACAAACTAAAATGTCAATGAAATCAATAGCGATTTGACCTGCCTGCAAAATTGTTGTCATAGGTTCGAGATTGTAATCGAGTGTAAGCCATGATTTTTTAAGACCGCATCTGGTGGAAAAAGGAACGGATTCAAAGGTAAAAGCTTCGCATAAATCAATTAATCAACTCAAAAACGGGTTAGCGAGAAGTTTTCAATCAGAAAACAGCCAGGATATAAATATAAAATGGAACGCAATTCGTCTGTTGTATCCTACTGCTATATCCTCTTAAAATTTATTCGTGAGAGTCCTAAATACTAGACGGTCCATATATCAGCCTCATCGAAACCGCGTAGCATATCCGCCATAAACTAAGTATTAAATAGACCGTCAGCTCCCGCGCACCTACCCGATTCCCCCGCAAATTTTGAAAATAAAATTCTCTCTTAAATTTCCTATCTGTAAATACGTGTGAAGCAGCAAAAAAAGAATTTCTAAAAGGAGGGAGGAGTAATAAAATACTGACACTCAGCAGTGTTCCTGCATTGTGGTATCTCTACCTTTTTGTGGGAATTAAAATTTTTGAAAAACTTTCCTGCGTAAGAGGAAAAAATGTCTTAATTGTTGGACTATCTATAATCTGGCAGAAAAACAGTCTGACTGAGAGTTAGTGTATTTGGTGAGTTTCTGTCAGCTGGTGGATGCGTTCTGAGAGTTTAAGTTCGTTGTTTTATTTCACCACGAAAACATGTAGATATTCTACAAAATGTATAATAGCGAATGTAATCAACATAAATAAACCAATGAATTATGTCTGAAATAAAATAACATATTTTTGTTCCTATAATTATTGTGTCTGTTTTTGGAGAAAAATGATTTCACCGTGAATGTCCACACAAAAACGGAAACGAATTTAAAGAGAAGAATTGATTACGAATCTTAAGATTTGAAATAATATGAGTTTTTAGTTAAAATCTTTTCATAAAGATTCCGTTTATTAAAAAAAAAAATTTTGTTTATTAGGAAATTTGGAACAATTGACATAATTAATGAAATTACATTTGAAATCAATTGCGTCAGCCGAGAATAAGAATAATGTTCATTTATAACAAAAAGAAAAAGTCTAATAAACACAATCAACGAAAATTTATAGATATTCTTTAAAATGTACGGAAAAGAACGAAACTCAAAATGTATTTAAGCAAAATTGGAAATAAACATGTTTACTGATCTGTACCCTGATATGTCTCACGCATTTAAGTTTTGCTGCTTACAATTTTCTTTTAATTCATACGATTCATAATCATTAGTAATCAGATATTTTTTATATTAATAAGGGTTTTTTTTTTTTTGTCAATGATTCATATAGTTTATCGATTTCCATTGTTTACAGCAAAAATGTAAACATCCCATACAATTATCTAGGTAAAATGAAAGAAAACCTAATATGCGTTTTAATATAATTTGGTACTAAATTCACCACACTATACCCACCGTTTTCTTAACACGTCCCGATAACGGGCAATTATTTGAATTATTTGAATTTATTCCAATGTTGCCACAGAATGAACTGTCAGGCATCTGTCAGGTTCCTATGTGCGAGTGTATGCGTGCGGCTAATCTACTTTAACATGACACACATACTTTGCCACATAGCAACACGGAAAACAGCTTGTAGGCAAATTCTCTTAAGTTGTAAGAGCTGACGGTCTATTTAATACTTAGTTTATGATATCCGCCCAGTCATGCTCTTTAATTTATTTTTATTAAAGTCCTTACAAATTTTAACCCTTTCGACCCGGCTTTCGGGGGAACAATTCCGGACAAGTTTTGTGATTTACATCTACTTAATCAAAATCTTAAAAAGATATGATCCAGCACAAACAAAATTCATTAGGTTAGGGGGCGTGGCCAGTGGGCGGTGGTACAAAAATGTACCATCCGGGATGTTATGTGGTACAATATTGTACCAACCGTATTCTTTATTTATACATGACTGTTGGTACACATTTGTACCACTAAAAAGGACGAATGGTACATATATGTACCACTCGCCAAAAGCCATGAATTATTTGGTTTTACAATAACAAACACTAACGTTATAAAATAAATTCAGATGTATTCACTTGATATTATAATATTTTGCTGGTTTCACCGCTAAAACTTTAAAAACACTGCAAAAATCAATTAAAACGTCAACAATCCACTAAATTCATACTTCAACTGAGATCAAAAACATGCAAAACCAAACACGCACAAGCGTGTATAAACTGCAATCACATTCGAATAAATTAACAGAACGTTGAAAGACGTTGTGGTACAGATTTCGACCAAATAGTATGCAATTTGTGACTTTCAGGTATGTTTATAATTTTGGTGGTTCATAAATGTACCAGCCGGGTCGAAAGGGTTAAACAAAACATTTAAGTATTTAAGTTTACATAAATGCTTGCTACCTGACTGCGTTATCATGAAAATGCGAATAATTTAAAAAAAAGTTAATTTAAAAAACCAAAAACCCGACTGACTAAAAAAAAAAAAATTTTAAATATATGAACAAGACGCATTTAAGTACATATACCTAACTAATTGACTGTATACCTACACACTCTTACAAATATATGTATGAGTATTGAGTACCCTCCGACAGCCAAATGGGTAGTTATAGGTACTCAAATGTGTCTTCTTCATATATTTTCAATTCTTTTTTTTTACAGTCAGTCGGGTTTTTTTGGTTTTTTAAATAACCTTTTTTTTATTTTTATCTTTTTAGCCTATGACACTCCGGGGAAGAATACGAATATTATGATACCTCACTCTTCAAATTCGGTCAAGCCGTTTAGGCTATAGGGCGTCCCGTAGGAACGTAGGTACATAGGATACGCGCGAAACACATAATCCTCCCTGTGTCCAGTCGTGGAAAAATAGCAGCGCTATTAATATAAACAAAATAGGCACAAGCAAGTTTAAAACACTCTTATCAAACAAATAGTCATTATTATTATATTTAATATTTTTTTGCCGAGAAAAAAATATAAGCGGGGGATGATATTTTATTGAAATTTGGAGTTGATTCACGAACTCAAAGGATGAGGTCCATTTCCACCTCAACGGTATTGTGAATAAATAAAATGGCAGAGTTTGTGGCACCCAAAATCCAAAAATATCCTTGAACATCAAATGCACCCAGTTTTATGCACAGTATCATAAACTAACTACTAAATAGACTGACAGCATCGGCCAAAAAAGAGAAATCGCCTACAAGCTGAATTTGACCTTGGATGTAGCCCAGTTTGAATTCATGTATTTGTGCCTATGTCAATCAAAGGGGCTCACTCATACTTGAAAAAAAAACCAGCCTATACACTCTTCCGGTTTAAGCCAGATGTCGGTAGCCTAAGGTGGGCTTTCATTTTGTTGTCGTGTTGCGGCTGTGTTGGGCAAATAACAATTGTTCTTATGTCGTTTTCGATTTGGCTATACACATTTCTGCTGCCAAATCACACTCAGAGCCAAACAAGCATTTAAGAAATCCGTTTCGAATAAAGTGAGAGGTCTCTAAGTTGGCTTCGTATATTTGTCTCAGATGGATTTATTCGTCTGTCAAGTCTTCAGATACGTGTGATATGCGCTTTTTGCCGAAAATGCTGGAACATTACGAATATCAGTTTTTTCTATTGTTAAAACTTTCCACAAAAAGAAATAAGTTGTATTAACATTTTTCATCGAATTGACGAGAAATTCCAGAAATAATCCTTTTTCCTTGTCTAATTTAGTTGATTCATTGTCCGCATTTTCTTCGAAGTGAAATTGGAGATCAAACTCTGCAGATTTTGAATTTCAACGTCAATAGTGACTTCCCTGATTTTCATATTTTCATTCCGTATTTCATATTTAAAAAATAAAATAAAAATTAGGTACAAAGTAAGTAAAAGCCGGGCCCGGAGGGAAACGACCGATAAACGGTTGGTTAGCAGTTCCACGATCTCAGTTTCAAAAGGTTGCTTTCTGTGTTCTGAAACTGAATTTCAAACTTAAAGACTTGTATGATTTGAGAAAAGTGTTTGTCTTGAGTCCCTGACTAAACTGAGAGTATCCAAAAATGTATTAGAAAAAAAAAAATGTATTAGAAGTCGATTTAAATGTCTGCGACTTTTGTAATTATAAACTTTTTTTTTTAAGTAAATTTTAGTATGCTTCCTCATTTAATTGATCGGGATCAAACAATGCACACATTTTTTAAGTTGCAAACAAGATTTCATGCAATTGTAAACGAAATATAATTTTTTTGAATTATTGTTTTATTTTATCTCTAAAAATACAGCAAGAAAAATAAAATGAAAAAAAAAGCTTTAAGCAACAATATTTAGTTGAACCTTTTTCAGTGCAAAATGCATGCTTCGAGTGTGTGTGTTCCTCGTATGTCGCCAATTAGATAGAGAAAGATACCATCAGAAATTATAGCTCAGGGAACATCTGAGTCATAGCAAATGGAGGTTTCATAGCCGATTTTCCGATGAGTTCTCTGAAATTTTAGAACACATTTTGCAATCCTCTGAGGAACTGCACATATCTGTGCAATTACTTACTAACAATGGAGAGCTGCTACTAATTCTCAGATTTATAAAAAAAATCTGGACTGGATGAGGTGCTCAAAGGTTGAATATTCTTACCAAGGCTAACACTGAGCAAATACCTTACTCAGGCAATAAAGTATTAGCAAGGGCAAACACCCTTAAAAAAAAACAGAGGCAATAAACTATCAGCAGGGACACAAGTTATCGTAAGATCACAGTGCACAAAACCGTCTCTGACATTGTTATTATTATTATCTACTTATCGTCATGAGAAAACGTGTAACCTGTTTTTTTTGTTGGTGTCATACTGATTGTCGTGTTGTTTTAACCCGATTTTTTACCTACTTCTTAATCCCTGATGAAACATGTTTCATTTGAAAAGACTGACGCCGCAATAAATGCAGGTGTAGGTATTGCCGTGGGTTCAAAAGTATTCAATTACAGGCGAGTTGACCAAAGAGACAGAGGTGGCATATGCGTACGGTGACCATATTTGTCGAAAAAAAAGGACAATAGGCGTGTTTTTTTGAACTTCGATCTCAGCAAAGCATAGTAAAGTAATGTGGTATTCGATTGGGCGCTCTCAGAGCACTTTTTATGTTATTTTTCAGATTTCAGAGCACTTTTGCGAATCTGGATTTTTTCTAAGACTTGCTTCAGTTTTACCAATACAAGTGCGTTTGAGTTTGACAACTAGTGGAGTTTGTTTACATCTTCGTGAAATGTTTCAACTGAAAAGAAACGAATTACATCGGGTTGATCTATTTTTTGTTAATTATTTGTGTACAAATGTTTAGAAATCAATCTGGGCGAGCATTTTGAATGTTTTCATATAAAATTTAACCAGTGAATGGAAAACGCTTAGAAAAGAGTCGAAGGCTACACATTCCAATCGCACAAATATCAACAAAAAAAGAGCAAGTGACGTTTTTATGTTCGAAATTTGAAATCTGAGAGCGAATCTGAAGAAGCCCAATCGAAAACCACATAAGATTTTCATCACACGATTACAAGAACTACTGTGAGTCTCGAAGTGTCAAGTAGAGCGTAGTTGTTGTAATTGCGTGCTAAAATCCTACTTTAAATTGCTTTGCTGAAATCGAAGCTAAAAAAAACAGGCCTAATAATTATTGTGCTTCCAAAAAAAAACATTTAGATAACAAAAAAGGAAATATAAACAGTTTTTCTTCATTGGATAAATTCACATAAGAGTGTGAAAGGTAGGTAGTAAGTAATTAATTTTAAAAGCTTTTTAAAAACTACACAAAAACAGTTCCTTGATAACCATTGATACTTAAACATTGTGGTCTGAAAATGTGCGAAAAATAACCAAGCTTCAGCAGATGGATCAGTTAAAAAATTTAATAAAACTGTTGGACATTTAGTTTGTTTCAAAAACTATGCATTTGTATTATTGAATCTAGTTATGGCATTAAAGTCAACCACCTTGTTTTATACTGTAACCCAACGACTTGTAATAGTCCACATTTTCAAGTATTTTTTTTTCGTGCGAGAGATGAGATGTGATATACATAATATGCAAACAATTTTTTTTCTGTGTTTTAAAGGACAGGTTAAAAAATAGAGGACAAAATCCGTCCTTTATTAAAAAGAAAGAAATATAGGACAGGGGTAAAAAAGAAAGGACTGTCCTTTTAAATAAAGGACGGATGGTCAGCGTACATATGCGCCACTGGGCGCAGCTCTATATTTTGTTTCTGCAAGTCCATATCTTAAATGAGTTTGACTTAGATTAGATCGGCTGCCAGCTAGGAAATCCAGGACGCTTAGACAATTAATTGATTAATTTGAGCACCTAATGAAGCGAAGTGGACTTCTAACGTCCTAACAAGATCGCTGGTGTCATTAAAGAAGAAAGCCCAAGAAAGCTATGTACGTTATACCACTTTCCACCTAAGATAAGCTTTCTCGAAGGCATCTTGCTTTAATTTAAGTTTGCATTTAGCGATCGATATGAAAAAGTTAAGGATGTTCAACGTTTGGCGAGTTCATCGGCAATACAATTCCCTGGGATATTTCTATGCTCTGCCATTTTCTGAAAGAAACGATCGACATTCTAGAGCTACCTTCGAATTGTTTCAGCATGTTTCAGCATGATTTAAACGTAATAATAACTTTGGCCAAAGATGCGGATTTATTTCGGGGATATTAAGTTTTTCTTGAACCAAGAAAATACCTCTTTTATTGTCATTAGTTCCGCCAGGAACTACATTGATTGAAAAGACGAAAGGAGAGACTGAGATTAGGTCTGCCAGAGAAAACATCACCACCACTTAGTGTGTCTTTCATCTGTCGGTATAATTTTGAACCGACTTGTCCTCCGGAACAAATTTGCCTTCCAGGTTAACCTGGATGGGATAGTAACCTGGAAGTTATTGTCATAACTTAAAAAGGGAGGAAATCGTAATTTACAACAGAAAAGTGGTAATTTACGAATTGTTTTTGCCATTTACAATCCATGTAGTACCAAATTGATAACTATTTGTGTCAAATTGCGATCGGTCATGGCAATATGTTTTTCTCGTCTGATCGCATTATTGATTGTGAAAAGTGTTGATTCACGACTTTTGAGGATCAATATCTTCACTTCCTACAGTTCCGAGAATTGCGAATAAAATATCGTGAATTACTAAATCCTTAGCTAAGCTTTAAAAATAGACAAACTTTTCGTGATTCTGCGCTTATTTTTCCTGATTTGATCTTAAAATTCTTTCCATTTAGTCTTGAATTGCAACTCAATAGTGGTGATTTGCAAACTAACAGGGGAGTTGCAATTTACAAATTCTTAGTCGTAAATTGAAACTTTTTTTTATCAATTTGCAATTCATATTTTGCAATTTACGTTTCTTGAGTAGTGATTTGAGGTATCACCGTATTAAATTGAAAATGTTTTATCGTGAAATTAGAATAATTAATTATCAATTTACAACTTATATCTTGTAATTTACAAATCAGAATTTATTTATAATTTGTTTTCCTCCTGATATCCGTGAGAATCATACGACGCCATATCGTCCGAAGCCAACGGGATTTGTCTGGGGTAGTTTTTCTGTCTACGCTGCAATTTAAAATACACACAAATTATTTAGAAGAACTTGCCAATAATTAAAACCTTAACAAACCTTTTCGATTACATTATTTTAGAACCCATTTGATATTTTAGAGTCCATTTCAATTTATTCTTCGTTTCTAATTATAGCGAGATTCTGACAAAAAAAAATACAGATTTATATGGTACCTACTTCAGCTTTTTTTTTATTATTCAATAGGTACTTACAAAATAGATTCCAGAATGCATTATATTCCGTTGGTTAGTATACTGACTATCACTACGAATTAGTTATTACAAAACCACTTAAACCCGACTGCTTTGAGCAAAGATTGAATACCGACTGCCTGTCTCTGCACCGACACGCAATGTGCACAATGAAGATTTGGCTTCATGATTGCAGCTGTCTAGCAATACCACATACGTACATTCATCCATAAAGAAAAAGGATTTAAAAGGATTTCGATAGGTACATGGACATGAACTGTGCATAAAAAAATTCCACACATCAGGTAGTTGATTCCACGGAAATTACAAAAAATATTTTGCAATTTACGACTTCTCTACGTCAATTTATGATCTCAATTCACATGTGTTAAATTATTATAAGGTTTTATTGATTCATCATTCAGTGTTGGTAAATCACCAAATATTTTTAGCAATTTGAGATTGTAAAGTGGTGTTTAAGAAATTGACCTATTGGAGTGGTAAATTGCGCCAGACAATCTCGCAAATCACTACAAATAAAAGAAGCTCGAATTGATACTTCTAATCGTAAATTTCAACAAACAAAATTTTGTATTCTCCGCCATTTTCAATGTCAAATTACGAATTTTTGTATCAATCCATGAAAACTTCGTTGTGATTTGCCAGAAATATATAATTCGTAAATTGCAACTCAAAATTTTGCAGTTGGTGATTTTCAATTCTTTCCGTTCCAGATTTCTGGAATTGTCGCATAATGATACTTATGTCAGTGATTCAACCTTGGCGCGGAATGTTACTATGCGTTTGCTTGTATTTTCTTATATTTTCTCTTTTAAACCGACATTGATTCGTGGGGTCAATATGGTTGAGCTGACTGAACTTGAACTTGAACTTACTATTTCCTCATTTCTGTGCTGTTTACCTGTTGGTTTAATAAATATCTACCTTTCTGTATACCTCTTCGGTCAAACAGCAACCATCGCATCGGCTGCTCAGTGGCCATCAGAATTAAATAAGTTAGTTCACTGACTTGTAATAAATCAGTTCATATATTTAGCATTGGCCTTGTAAGTTCTGACTAACTGATCGCTATTTTGAAATCTGCATGAAATTTAAAAAGTGATTTGATTGGATTATCATATCGTGAGAAGTAACCGTTAATCATCCGTAATACCCGATTTTTTTGAAAACTTGAAAACGACTTGGTCGATGTCCTTCATATAAAGTAGCGATGACAGCGATCCTACTTCAAGTCTATTGACAAACCCATTGCCGGAAATATTGTTTAACGTTTTCCAGTTCATCTGATGTACGAAATCACTTTTAATCTTCACTACCTGATGACAGTTTATAGTATCGAACGAAATTAATTTAGGAACTACATATACATCTATACTCTCTGGCAAATACCTTAGATACCAACGTATGCTATATGCGTTCCACAAGAAAGTCAATCAACTTTAAGTAAAGCAAATAAAAAAATCGACAGATTGCACAGAGGCATTGCCTCATGTCGTCAGCCATGCGCTGTGGCGTAGGTATACGTAATATTTACCTTTCAATTTGCACCTAATCGCATCCATCTGATAATGAAAAATGAGGTGTGATTGCATCTGTAAAACAATTTAATCAAGGTTTGTATTAAAAAGCTTGGAAATTAGGAAATGGTCTATGGCGGATTTTGTGTAGCATTTGATGTTTTTAAAAATGGATTTTTTTTTCTTGTCAAATTGGACTTGCAGTTTTAGATATTGAATTGGTGTTTACATTTTTAAATTGACATAAAATTCATTAAAAAACTGAAGCCACGAGATTGTAAACGAAAGACTTTGTTCTACATTCGTTGTATAGTAAGCTGCTCCACCGCGAAAAGATGCTGAAGTGTGTTAATGAAAGAGTTCCCGATAGTTTGTTAAATTTCAATTTTATTTATTTTACACCGTTCGCCTCGTCCAAAATTAATTGAATTCCTTCTTGTCCTCTTCACACCCATTCTCATTCGAAATAAAGGGTGATTTTTTAGCTGGTTTGGTTTTGGCAACACTGGTTTTGACAGCTGACGTGTGTTTAGTACCTTGTGTCACTGTCAAACAGCTTCAGTTTGGTTTGCAATTTAACCATGGATCGTCTTACAAATGAACAACGCTTGCAAATTATTGAATTTTACTATCAAAATTCGTGCTCGGTTCGAAATGTTCATCGCGCGCTGCTTCCATTTTATGATCGGCATTCTCGACCTTCTGAGCAGTCTATTCGGAAGATTGTGACCAAATTTCGCACCAAATTTACTTTGTTGGACATTAAACCACCAACACGTTTACGTACTGTGTGTAGTGAAGAAAATATTGCGGCCGTATCAGCTAGTGTGACAGAAGACCGCGAAATGTCGATTCGGCGCCGTTCCCAGCAGTTAGGCCTTTGTTACAGCACTACGTGGAAAATTTTGCGGAAGGATTTGGGCGTAAAGCCTTTTAAGATACAGCTGGTGCAAGAACTAAAGCCAGCCGACCTACCACAACGCCGAATTTTTGGTGAATGGGCTCTTGGAAAGCTGGCCGAGGATCCGCTTTTTTATCGAAAAATTGTGTTCAGCGATGAGGCTCATTTTTGGTTGAATGGGTACGTAAATAAGCAAAATTGCCGCATTTGGAGTGAAGATCAGCCAGAAGCATTGCAACAGCTACCAATGCATCCCGAAAAAGCCACTGTTTGGTGCGGTTTATGGGCCGGCGGCATTATTGGGCCATATTTCTTCAAAGATGATGCGAATCGCAGCGTTACTGTCAATGGTGAACGCTACCGAGCGATGATAACAAACTTTTTTTTGCCCGAAATGGAAGTTCTTGACTTGCATGATATGTGGTTTCAACAAGACGGTGCCACATGCCACACAGCACGCGAAACAATGGCGCAATTGCGAGGCGAGTTTGGTGAACAGTTAATTTCACGTTTCGGGCCGGTCAATTGGCCGCCTAGATCGTGCGATTTGACACCATTAGATTATTTTTTGTGGGGGTATGCCAAGGCTAATGTGTATAGGGACAAGCCCGCTTCGATTGACGCACTGGAAGCCAACATCCATGCATTCATTCGTGAGATACCGGCCGACATGTGTGAAAGAGTATGCCAAAATTGGACTCAGCGGATGGGCTACCTGAGACGCAGCCGCGGTCAACATTTGCATGAAATTATCTTTAAACATTAAATTGCAAGGTTCAAACTATCGATTCAAATAAATATTTCATTCATTTTTTCGAATTTTTTGTGTTTTTTTTTAAAAAAAAGTTCTAAACCTCTTAAAAAATCACCCTTTAGTTATAATTAGCATGGCCGAGTTTACATTTTACAAGTGAATAAGTTTAGTAGAATTCTTGTTAGTTGTCCCCACTCTTTTTTGAGCATTGTCCGAGACCTTAAAAGCGTCTTCGATTGAAGAAGAGAAATGTCCTTTCTATAAATAAAGCAAAAATAGAGATGTTTTTTTTATTATGTTTCATTGGAGAAAAGCATCACTTCCGGAAAGAAGACCCCGAGATGTTTTAAGAGAATTGCCCTCAACTCTCCAACACAAATTTGCCAAGTCCCAGATTCCAATGTATCTTGTTTTCTTTTAAAAGTTTGTGTTGTCCGAGATTCGTTTTGGTGGTCTCTCTATTTGTTCTGTACTTAACAAGTAAAGTGTCAAAGGATACAACATATCCTGGGACGTGTAAAAATATTTTAACTTTATAAAAATATTGACAATGGAAAAAGGAGTAATTTTACTATGCGAGAATAAAATAAAATACATAGTTGGCCCATATAAACATATTTTTATATGTTTAGGCCTTGCTTCTCACAACCCTTCGTTTTGTATAATTATAATTTATGTTAAGGTGTAATTTATATTATTCCGGGATCCCCTCGCATTACTTTATAATTATTGGATGATTTTTTTTGCTTTAAATAAGTCTTCGGAGATAATAATTAATGGAATACTACCCATCATAGCAAAAATATCAAAATATTTTTTGAAAATGGTTTGTTAATAGTATAGGTACACTCATCGTATTACATACCGGTGGGGATTTTATGAATTTAAATTCAAAATGTTTCAATTTGCTTACATACTCGTATTTCATTAAAAGTTAAAGAAACTACGTTTTTTTAGCCTGCTTTTTGTCCGTCTGTTTGTCTACAAATGTAAGAATTTTGGAATCGACTTTTAACTCGATAACTATCTACTGACCCAAAGACTTAACGTTATTAGTTAAAAGTGCAAAAGTTGCAATTTCTGCGTTTGTTAAGCAGACTGCTACCCAACGCAAGTGAGGACGAGAAAAAGGGGAAACAAAATCCACAAGATGTAAAAGTGTAAAACAAGAATCGGAATCGGGTAAGTCTGCCAAATTAGCCAAATGGCGTAAGAAATAGTAGACACGTGCTATAATTTTGAATAAATTACAACTTTGTATACCTTTCCATCAACCATGTGGCCAGACCTTCATACATTTTGTATGAAAATAAAAGCAACAGAACATAAATCATATTTATTTCATATTTTCTTTTCAATATTAAATAAATGGAAAAAGTCTACACCTTCATATTTTGTGAAAGACTGTGTAAGTCTTACTCTCATTTAAAGTGCTGCTGATTACGTTGCAGGCATATTGGTTCTTCGCAGGTTATATTTACAAGAAATCTTGTCTTGCGTTGATGTTTGTCGGTGATTGATACAAAATGTATGAATTCTGGATGGATCTTGCAGTTGAAAGAAGGCGTGTAAATTGGAAAACTCGTCTCATTACATATCGACCACTTATATACAAACATAAAATTTCTGAAATTACAGAAAACATTTTCGTTGACGCTATCGTAAAGTTTGAAGAAGCTGGATCTATTATTTCTAACAGAAAACTCGCATCAAAAGCCGTAAAGGTTCGGGCCAGACCGAGCATTTGACATATGAACTAACCACCAACTTCCTATGAAAAGAATCTTACAGGACTATTGTTATTGCACATTTTACAGAGATTTGATAATTTGGGTTTTATCTTTCTACTGAAATATTATTTTTTATGTAAGTTAGAAACGTAACGGAGAAAAAGAAAATTGAAGGAAAATACGAAAAAAACCTTCAATATAAAAGAGAAAAGAAAAACAAAGTAGATAGGAACGAAAAATAAAATTAAATGTACGTTTATACACCAAATGTAGGAGCAGTGGTTAGTGTGTTGGACTATCCCAACAATACCCTATACAATGGGGCTCGACTGAATAGGATTGACAATTTCCTTATTAAGGTGATTCGAAGGCATCTTGCAAGGGCGATGGCCAGTAATAGTAACCTGATCTCAGGGGGTTACTACCCCAATTTAATGTACCACGAGTGTACGCTTCGGTCTGGCTTTATCCCGCCTGAGGCATTTCTTCATGTAGATATGAAAGGGTTAGTCCAGCAAAAAGATGGTGTGCCGGTATTGTACCACAGCCACCGCGGCGCGAGGGATAAGCGGCTCATCCACGACGGGTACGCCGCCAATGCTCAGGAGCTCCTCCGTTTTAGCACCGCAATTGCGAATCGGGACAGGTTCCATACTTTGAAGCAGTTCACCGAATTTTGGTGGCTTCAAGAAGAGGTGAGGGTGGATATGCTCTCCCGGGCCGGTGCGCTACTTACGTAGCATCCTCCTTAGTTTTAAGCTAGAAATTAAGTTTGTAGGTTTAGGTATAGAATAGGGGGTCTTTGGGAGAGCCGGGCTAGCCACCATGAAAGAGTGCTTCCGAGACTGGACCGACGCCTAAGGCCTCGCTCGAGTCTCGGCGGCGCGTATGTGCACCTTGTTGGCGGCTGTCAGGCGCCCATGGACGGAATCAGGATGGTGACCAATCGGAGAGATTGCTCACCTCCCTGATTATAGGTAATTTAGATTAAGTAGCTGATGTAGTTTTATTTAGTTTTTAAGTTTAATAAATCAATTATAAAGAATTCAAGTTTTATAAAGTTTCTTGAAAATTATATATAGATAGATCTAAGCCCGAAAGGCAATAGTTTTAAGTATAATATAAAGTTTAGAGCGCTCGCCTAGAGCCAGTAAGCTAGAATAAGATAAATGTTAGTTTTAAATTAAATTTAATCGTTTTTGTCTAGTATATAAGTTTAAAGAATGAATTGAATAAAAATGAAATAAAAAGTATAAAACTAAAGTAAAAAGTGTGTTGGACTAATAAGCGAGGGGTCCGAGGTTCGAATCCCAGAAAAACCCAAATTCTAACTTATGGTTTTTTTTCCGCTGCGCCACCTGTCGCGAACGTCTGACAAACATCCGAGAGTATAACTGTCATGGAGCTTCTGAATTAGCCGTTTGGAACCGGCATAAAGTTGTAGATCCCTTCCATTCGTCCCAAAAATGAAAAACTCACACAAACGAATGGCTGTGAGAAGCTAGGCCTAGGGTCCCTACAGACCAACTATTTATTTATTTATTTATTATTTATACACCAAATGGATTTGTATTAAGAAGTTAATAAATAGGCATTTAATAAATAGATAAATAAAGACACTTAAATAAGTAAATTAATAAATAAATAAATAAATAAATAACTAAATAAATAACTAACTAAATAAATAAGTCAATAGAGGAATAGATATGTATATAAGACTAAACAAATATATGTTGAATTGATAAACAAATAAATATTAAATAAATAATTATTAAACAATGTGGGCGCTTTTCAATTTATGATAGTGTACTACCTTGCTGCTCTCCATTGGAAATCCTGATGTTTTTAGAGATATACAAGCCCAGCGCTACATGGTTGTGAAGTCAATAACTTTGATTTTATGTTACTGAAGTTCGAAGAGATGACGAAATATAAAGTCTATTTAACTCCACCTACAAACAAAAATTATTTACACCAGAAGCATACCGTATCATAATCTCTTAAGCGATCGACATACCAGACATACATTATACTATACTCTAGGAATTTTATATTTACTTGTTACTTGTATTTTTGGGAATAATAACGACATAAGTCGGTATTCAGCGTCCACTCTAGTAACAACTTGTGCACTATTAACATCATAATTAACATCATATGGTTATTTAAATAGAAATACAAATTGAATTCTATGCGTCAAATTTTAGTCTCGACTTTAAGTTGACATTGGTTCACAATTGGAAAATTTGTGTGAAAAATGTAGATTACTAAATTTTAAAGTCGAAACTAAAAATATTTATTGGAAAAGCCTTCAATCAAAGAAGTGTCTCACGATTCATTGAAGAAACAGATTCTCATGGGGAGCGAAACGTCATCATAGCGATTGGCCGCATTCAAGAATCTAGTCATCTTAAGTCGACTAGATTGGTCTGGATAAGATGTAACCTGAACGCAAAAACTAGATTGGTAGGGAACGTCACGTTTTCTACGTCAGCCACATATGAGAACTGTCAACTTAGTACTCAGTCACGAATTTCTCGACTAGATTCGTCGGCTACCCCTCCATAAACGTCAACTGAAACATCTGCTCTCACGACCGATTTCCCCCAATCAGAGCCGAGTTTCATTTAGTGAGAGAGCTGTCAGACTTACTAAACTAGATACTTGAACCTCCCCATTCACACTTCTCAATCTACACAAGGCCTCTCGTTGATGGCGTCCGGAGTGCATAGATCAACCAAACTTATCGGTGGTTCGTCACATTGCAACACTGGGTATTGTCCTCTTCTTTTAACACAAAACCACATGTGAAAAAAAAGTGAATTTAAAAAACAAAAAAAACCCGACTGACTGTAAAAAAAAAAACCATTAAAAATATATGAACAAGACGCATTCAACTACCTATAACCATTGACATATTTATATGGACTGCTAGTGGACAACTTCGAGTTGGTTCCAACATAAGCGCTAGCTCTCGTGGTTCGGAGCGGAATAAATTGGAAACTCACATATGACGTTTCCATTCCGTTGCAGATATAAGTACTTTAAGAAATATAAATGTAAGCAATTTATATGATGAATTAAATTCTCATGTACTTGAATGTGATATTCTTGACAATCATAAGTATTTAGTGATCAGAAATGTAATTGAAATATACGCTTAAGTGTTATTACATCATGTTTCTAAAATTAATAATGAAAAAAAAAACAAAAAAAAAACTAATTCGCAATAAATATACGAAAATTGTGCAATTTATGGGACAATGGAAAACGATTTTTTATTCAAATTTTGTTGGTTCCATCTATTATTAATTATTTAAACTAGCACAATTTCGAGATGACATCTATTGTAACCGTTTTACTTGGCAACCGTTTTACTTGGCAAATCCACTCACGCCCAATAGGTGGCTCTAGCATTCTATGGAGAAATCCAAGATGGTTGTCATTTTGTTTCACTTATTTTTCGCATAGAACCACGAGCGCTAGTTATGTTGGCGTCATTTTCTGGGCAGAGATTGTATGGAAGTGACATTACACTAGCAGTCCATATCAGAGACAATACTGAGACCACCAACTCCGGCCGATTTCCCGTTACTTAGCCTACAAGCTATATTTTTAAGGAGTGTTCACGTTTGGTGCGCTAGGATTCTTACATAGAAAATCGTATTGACAAATGTCACGAAGCTTCAAAAATTCTGTTCACCAACACACTCCCAGGAGATATGAGACACTTCCGCTGTGGGCAAAGTTGCTGGCAGAGTTCATAGAATTTTATCCGTTTAATTTGAAATTGTTCGTTACGTGTGGATAATATTTCTTTTTAGGAATAAGTGCACATTTGCTTAAAATGTTCACGAAAAATTAACAATGTAAATTGGTTGAGGGAAAATGAAAACATTTTGAGCAAATTTTCTTCATTATTTAAGCAAAATTTACACACGAAATCGAAGTTAATGGTATCCAAAAGCGGAAAATACACAGCCATGCTTGTCCTAATATGTTTCTAGTATATAGAACATCAACTTTAGATAGTTTTACTAACCAAACAAATCAAATTATTCGCCTTTTAACAATTTATTATAACTAACCAATGGCATTCAGTAATATAAAAATGTGGTATTCCCGAACTCTTTCACATTTCCCCACGGTTGCCGAGGTTGGCAGCATTTATTTTTGCATTTTTTGTATGTTTTTGCATGTCACATGGATTATTTTTTGACATAACACCGATAGGAAAACAAAATAGCGAATTTGAAAAAAAAACTGAGGAGACCAGCGGCAAGAGGATTGTGAGTTGGGGGTCTCAGCATGGTTTGTCTATGGTCCATATATAATAAGTTAATGTTGTCAACTCACAACTTTTTAAATAACCTTTTTTTATATTTTTATCTTTTAAGCCTATGACACCTCACTCTTCAAAATCGGTCAAACCGTTTAGGCTACAGGGGGTCCCGTAGGAACGTATTTACATAGGATACGCGCGAAACACATAACCCTCCCTGTGTCCAGTCGGGTAAAAAAACAGCTTAACTAAACTCAGAGGCGAAAAGTATCGACATTCCCTCGTTGGATTTTAAGCAGTTACATAATGCCATAAAAATATTTACATTTCCCGTGGAATCCTGCTTAAAGGGTTATTTACTACAGAAAACCCATTAGTAACTTGGGTGTGGAAAAACCATTCATTATAATTTTTTTTCTTTTTTTTAGAGACCTCAACAAGTCGTAGCCTAAATTAATAGTTCAATGCAAAGGTCAAACTATTTCAGTTGAATCATTAGTGTCCATACCTATGCTTACGGTGCGGGGCTATACAAACTCGATCATTCATGGTGGGATATTTGTTTTATATTATGCCAAATTCAGTAAAATCTCTCAAGGTCATTCATTATGTAAAATCTTGTCGTCGGTTTCTTTGTGTGCGATCAAAAAAATATTTAAAAACCTGAACCTACAATGCAAGAAGAAATTTTGAAGAAAACAACGAAAACAAGAAAATACAACTATAAATCTATAGGCACGTACGAGTACAAACATACATACATTGCAACGGAACTTGCTGGACGAGAAGAATCGGTGAACTAAACAGGATACAAAAAAACATCTGAACTTTGTGCACGAGTTTCTTTTGGGTTTTTCAGACTCATGGCATAAGTTGTCACAAGTAGAACACTGGATGTTAGGCAAAAGCCAGACAGAAACTGTAAAATCAATAAAAATAACAGATAAGTTAGTACCGGTTATAGAGAATGCCTAAAAGGTGTGTTCTTTATATGACAGGTGTTGGGCAAAACTTAAAAAAAAACTGCAGTCGCATTTTTATTTTTTATATTACTAGTATTATAGTACTATAGAGCTTTTTTGAAATATTAATAGAAAAAAATCAAAGTATGAATGCATGATTCGCATATTTTTTGCTACCGAATGGTATTCTAATTAATTTTTTTTTTTTTATATGTACCCATGATTTATAGAAATCATTGAATCCCAAGGCTCGAAACATAAGATATCCTTATGTTCGGATATATTTAAAAAAAAAACCTTGAGGGTACATTAAAATACTATGTACACCGCATCTTTCAATGACCTTTAAGTCGTCTCCTGCACACGACAAAACAGGCATGTGCATTCGCCCATTTGTGTTTAACTAACTGCAGAGTGTGCATTATGTGCGGAAGGCCTTACCACATTTGTGCCTTAAACACAAATTTGTTTTGTCATGTCAATCGCAAATAATGCATTTTCAATGGCTAATCGCATTGTATGCAGTCCATCAATGACATGTGTGCGATATATACAAGGTGGCGCAAAAATAACCTTCCGATGTTTTTTGGCTGTAATTTAAAAAAAAAATGAAAAACTTTGATTCTTCTTGTGGATTATTTTTATTTGGTCTTTTATTTTTTTTTACATCAGGTCGAGAATATGATGTCATGTAAATGGCCGCCGCCACAGTTGATTGTCATTTGAGCCCTTTTTATGGCATTTTCCATCACTTTGGCCAAAACTTCCGGCGATAGGTCCTCACATTCTTGACGGATATTGTCTTTAAGAGCTGCAAGAGTCTGAGGCTTGTTGACTTCAAAAAGCCCCACAAAAAGAAGTCTGGAGCGGTGAAATCAGGCGATCTTGCTGGCCAGTGCAAATCGCCAAAACGGGAGATTAGGCGCCCGGGAAATGCATCCTTCAGCATATCGGTTGTGGCACGTGCAGTGTGTGCCGTTGCACCGTCCTGTTGGAACCACATGTTTTCCAATCCCAATTCATCAAGTTGCGGCAAAAAGAACTCGTTGATCATTGCTCTGTAGCGCTCACCATTCACAGTAACCGTTTGGCCCGCGACGTCTTCGAAGAAAAAAGGTCCTATGACTCCTCCAGCGAAAACAGCACACCATACATACTCCGGGGTCTGCCACGCCTGGCAGCATCTCGTGTTGTGCCAGTCTCTTCGAGGCGAGCGGCTAAACGTCGCAGTGTTTCACCAGTAGGCGTTGGACGGCTAGGAAATCTGCGACGAAATTCACGTTGTGACAAAGTCACCGACCGATTATTGCTCAAATAAATAGTCACCAATATTCCGCGTTCTGGAGCAGTGTAGCGTAACATTGTTTATTAACGTGTATTTCGCATGTGTTTACTACACAAATGTCAAAACAGAACTGACATTAGGGGCCAATCGCAAAATTTATAGCATTTTATGATAGGAGGACTACTTTTGCGCCACCTTGTACCTGCACATCATGTGTAAAAAGTCAAAATACGCCTGCAAGCGTACAAATTCAAAATATGCTCGCCATTGAATTACATTTTCAAATTATTAACCTCACAAAGCCCAAGCCACGGACGAAATTTATTTAATGAACCTTGCCTTGTTATTTCTCCAAAAGATATATAAAGAGGAAACAACTATTTATTTGCAAAATACATTTTCATTGCACTAATAAAATAGTTCGGTAAGAAATTTAATTTATTATATTCAAAAATTAATTTTAAGAATCTGTGTGAATCTGTCTGCAACATTTTAAATCAGAAAATCGTTCTAGGTACTCATTATGTTAAAATGTGTGTTCCAAAGTTCATAGCACGAATGTCATTCGCAATTTAATTTAAATAATTTATTTAACCACTAAACATTAAATTAAAAGGATCTTTAAAAACAAAAACAAACAAAAATTGATAATTGAATTGAAATAATTGAATGTTAAATAAAAATAAATTAAAATTGAGCAAAGAGCCTGCGGATTGTATTCCAAGAGTAAGGACGTGATAAAATAAAAATAGAAAATCTTCCTAATCTAGGATAGGGTATTCGCGAGGGGTGTCGCAGTGAAAGAAACCGTTAAATGTAATCTGTGTTTTCCCGGGGATTGGACCCCTTGCACAGAACAAAACTTGAACGATTTGTACAAAACTCACTTGCCAACAGGGGTACAGTATTTTAATACCCTGCAGTAACTTGTCTCAGCGGCATATAGCAAGAAAGGCTATTCTGTGTCAAACCTAACCAATTATTTCAGACAAACAATACAGCAGTTTGTCTTACGGGAAAAGGTACGAAAAAGATAAAAATAAACCATAAAGATGATGATTGGTTTAACAAAAAATGCTGTTGCAGTGAATTCAAAAGTTGAGTAACTCGATTTGAAATAATTTTCTAAATATATCTCTCTTCTTATTTTATTTGTTGTTTCTAGTTATGACCAAAACAGAGAATCTATTAGCTAATTGTTTGGTAAGATCAACGCGAGTCAAAAATGTCATCGGTTTCGGTAAGTCATTAGTTATTAGCAGTTTATCCTGTCTGAATCATTCGACAGTAATTATCGAATTATGCAATCTCAAAATTTCTTGAATCTATTAGTTCCGTACACTGGAATCTATTTTTTATATGATAAAAAGTGATATCAAAAATAGGTGAATAATGTTTGCAACAGGTTCATATCATATTGAGCCCTAGGACTAAATTGTTGCAACGTTTTTATATTACGACACGAATAAACACACTGGTACTAACTTGAATTTGCAATAATTGTAAGCCTCGCCTTAAGGACTGCGCTATTTATTTTTACTCTTCCTTTCTACGAGAGGAAGAGAAAGACATTAGTTCTGTTTGATTGAACATTATTCTCCGTAATGCAACGTAAAATTTAATTTTGAGATGGACATTTACCCAAGAAGTAAGGTCTAGGGTGAATTTAGGATGATACTTTCATGGTTCACTACTTTAAGCAATTGTTTGTTAGAACGGTACTCATTTTATAATTTCAAATATATACCAAATATTGACATTATTACTTTTATTATTATTATTATTATAAATTCTTTATCAACATCTCTTAAAATTAATGTACACTTTGTGTTGAATTTACATGGACATGACATTTTATGTCGTCACTCGAATTAGAAACTTCACCAAAATGACAAGAAAAATGAAAAAAAAAACTTAGTGCAATAGTTTATATATGTACTTGCACTTATATTTAAAATATCAACTAAATGTTTATGCTATTTGGGGAGAAGTTCAGAAAATTTATCATTTTTTGTTTTATTCAAAAACTTCAAAACTGTTGCGGTAAGGAAGAGCATGTTTGCAGTATAAAGTTGGCCAACTACTGGAGCCATTCAAAATGTCAAAAACTCCATCAATTGAGAACGAGCTTACATTAAAATATCATCACCGAATTTCTCGTACTAGTGGATAGGACATATAGCAATGAAAGGCTCAGAGGTACATAAGTCCACTAAACATATGTTCATAATGGACTTTCTGCCCACTTCGGTGTGATATTGGCTCAAAATTTGATTCTGGAGTTATGTATCACCAAAGTGTGATATAGGTCCATAATTTATTTTCAAGAGATGGGACACACGTAATTCCAACATTTTGTAAGTAGAATAATATGCTATCATAATTCAAAGCCCAAACCCCACGCTTCACACATTTTATTTTTCAAAGTATCTAATCATAAAAATAAGACCCAAGTTCTTAACACTTATATTTATAACTAGTTAACCTTCATTTTAACAAAAATTAATCAAACCAAATAACTAAAAAAATACAATAGTCAATTTATTTTCACAATAAACTTTATATTTTAATCTCAGATGATTTGAGAAAATAAAAGTAAAAATTTCGGGCGAATTCTTAGCAGATTTTTATCTCCTGGAGTTTATGTCCCTAAGAAATGGTAAATATCCGCTCTTTCGCTCTGGTTGGTTGGTTGGTTGGTTTAAGTGGCTGTATTCCCGTCTACTGACGAGGGAAAAACACAAGTAACGCATTAAGCGCCGTTTTGAGACCACAACTAACGGAACCAGAAGATAAAAAAAAAAAGGGGGGAAGGAAGTCAAGGGAGCTCAAAACCAGCCTGTGGAGTTGAGAAATTTGATGATTTTATTAAAATGGATACTTTGGATAGCCGAAAGGTCATCATAAAAGGGATGACCTAGTGCACTGAGTCTGGTTTTTGCTAGTGCCGGACACTCACAGAGAAGATGAAACACTGTTTCACTCTTGTTTGTGTCAGTGCAGCTACGGCAGTGGGTGTTATGAGGGATGCCAAGCTTGGCCGCGTGAGTTCCTAAGGGCCAATGGCCCGTACTAATTGCCGTTAGTCGGGCGACATCTACACGCGTTCTAGATAAAAGGTTGTTGGTTCTGGCATCATCGTAGGTTGGCCATATCTTTCTTGAAATGATACAGCTCGTCAGATTCACCCATCTCATCTCCGCCCTTGAGGAGAAGTACAGGAAGATTTCTCTCTTAACGTATCCCAGCGGAGGGAAGACTTCCTCCGCCTGAGACACGCACAGAGCAGAGCCACATCTGGCGAGTTCATCGGCTTTTTCATTCCCGTCTATGTTCCTATGACCGGGAACCCAGACGAGGGTGATTTCGAACCGATGGCAAGCCCTGGTCAATGTCTCCCTGCAATCCACAACAAGTTTTGACGTTGATTTGGTAGAACCGACAGCCTTAATAGCGGCCTGGCTGTCGACGAAGATGCCAATTTTTTTACCGAGTGTAGTTATGTTAAGGAGCAGTCTACACGCCTCCTTGATTGCGAGTACTTCCGCTTGAAAGACGCTGGCTGCGTTGGGGAGGCGGAAGGATGTGGAGATGTCTAACTCTGCTGAGAAAATGCCCGCTCCCACTCCACAGTTCATTTTGGAACCATCTGTGAAGATAGGAATGTCGAATTCGTTTACGACCGCGTTCTCCTCCCATTCAGATCGAGAAGGGAATCTAACAGAGAAGTTTTTATGGAAGTTAAGTTTGGGTACTGTGTAGTCTGTAGATAAGCGTCCTATTCCGTCGGGGAGGGACATTAGGATTCTGGAGTGGCCATAAGGCCTTTCTGACCAACATTTAGATTCCTTCAATCTTACTGCACTACACGCTGCAATATTTTTTATGTACAGATCCACCGGCAGGAAATTAAGAATCACATTGAGCGCTTCGGTCGGACTTGATCGTAGGGCTCCCGTGATACCAATACCAGCTGTCCTTTGGACTCTACCTAGTTTCGTGATGTTATAAGCTTTACTTAAGGCGGGCCACCATACCAGTGATCCGTATGTGAGGATGGGACGTACGACAGCTGTGTACATCCAACGAACCATCTTTGGTCGAAGACCCCACTTCTTGCCGAAAGTTTTACTACAGGCGTAGAAAGCTATGCTTGCCTTCTTCACTCTGTGTTCGATATTTGACTTCCAGTTGAGTTTAGGGTCGAGTATGACTCCTAGGTATTTGGCACTGGAGGATAGAGTAAGATTTTGGTTATTCAAGCGGGGAAGTGAGAAGGTTGGTATTTTGGTTTTGGTGGTGAAAAGCATCAGTTCAGTTTTACTTGGGTTAACGCTAAGACCACAACTTGTGGCCCACCCGCTAATCTTACCCAGTGCTCCTTCCATGATTTCACTTATCACGTTCGGAAACATTCCTGATACTAGAACAACCACGTCATCCGCATACGCAACGACTTTAATACCTTCACTGTCGAGTCTTGACAGAATTTTGTTGAGTACCATAATCCATAAGAGTGGCGAGATTACCCCACCTTGAGGTGTTCCTCTGCTTACTGATTTGGTTAAAAGGGTGTTACCAAGTTTTGCTTGAATGATCCTTGCTTTCAGCATGGAAATGATCCATGACGTAACGAAATCCTCTACCCCAAGTTCTAAGAGAGATTTCTGGATCGATTCAGTGTGTACGTTATTAAAAGCGCCCTCTATGTCTAGGAAGGTAGCTAAGGTGTATTGATGATGGGAAAGTGACCTTTCAACTGTAAGCACTACTTCATGGAGAGCGGTCTCCGTGGACTTGCCTTTGAGGTATGCGTGCTGTGAGTGACATAAGGGAGACCTATCAAGGCCCGTTCTTATGTGAAGGTCAAGTATACGTTCTAAAGTTTTGAGTATGAAGGAGGTTAAGCTAATAGGTCGGAAGTCCTTCGCAGATTCGTGACCACTTTTGCCGATTTTCGGAATAAAAACTACTCGGACATACTTCCAAGACTGAGGTATGTGATTTAGTAGGATACTGCTCCTGTAAACTTTAACGAGTAAGGGCAGCACTATCCCTTCGTGTTTTTGCAGCATGATGGGGAGAATGCCGTCCTGTCCCGGTGATTTATACGGAGCAAAACTGTGAATGGCCCAGGAGATCTTTTCCTTGGTTATAATGCGTTCAACTTCTTCCCTGTGCGAAGGAAAACTCCCCCGCGAACTGGACGGAGTTTCGCAGTGGTCTTTACAACCAGGAAAGTGAGTGTTGAGTAGAAGCTCTAAGGATTCTTTAGTTGATTCTGTCCAGGTTCCGTTCGATCTCTTAATGAAAGATGGACTTGAGCGTACTTTGGATAGAATCTTACTGAGTCTAGCAGATTCCTTTAGAGTATCAATAGATTGGCAGTATTCGGACCATGCTTTTGTCTTAGCTGATCTAATAGATTTCTTGTAGAACTTTAGGCAGTCTTTATAAGGTTGCCAGAACTTATGCCTATAGCAGATATTGAAAATGTCCCTAGTCATCCTTCTAAGGATGGTTAGGTCCTCATTCCACCACGGCGGTAAGGTTTTTTTGCTGTATTTAACGGGACACGATGCCTTAAAGGCTGTATTCATCGCCCTTTCAAGTGCGAACGATATTGTGTCCAGTTCTGCACCTGAGTCAATTTCTAGGTGTGGGATATTGGGCAGTTTAGATTTTAAGATCTGACCGAATTTCTTCCAGTCAATTCTTTTTGGGTTTCTATATGGGGCTGGAGTATCTACCTTGATACTAAGATTGAAGAGAATCCACTCGTGGTCTGAGAAGGACTTTAAGTTGGAGACTCTCCAATTCTCAACCCTCAAGATATCACTGTTTGTTTTGAGTGTAATGTCTAACACCTCTTCCCACCCATTATAATTTTCTGTGCTAGGAAATACAAAGGTTGGGGTGTTACCTACATTACATATGCATAGATCGGCAGTTAAAAGAAAATCAAATAAAGACTCACCACGTTCATTGATTTCCTTGCTGCCCCAGAGATGGTGTCTTGCATTAGCGTCACAGCCAATAAGGAGGTTGCCTTGCCTCGCCTGTATCGCTGCAGTAAGCTGCTCCACTTCTTCTGGCGGGGATGGTCTGTCGTGTGCCATATAGGCGGACGATATTAGTGAGGTAAGTCCTTGGGTGTGTTCTACCTCAACAACGGTTAAGTCACCCGAACTAAAATTGGGACAGAGGAAAGCGTTAATGTATTTTTTTGCTAAAATGCATGTTCTGGGCTTACCGACGTCTCTTTTGTAAAAAAGGTTGTAGTTGCTGTCTGAGAGGCCCATTATGGTCGTCTTCTTGACCCAGGGCTCCTGAATTATGCCGATGTCAATGTCTTCCTCTCTGAGGAAGACCAAAAGATTCTCCGATGCACATTTCGAGTGCTGGAGATTCGTTTGGATGACTTTCAGCATAATGGTTATTGGATCTTGCTGGCGATCGCCAGGTCCTCCAACAACTTGTTGGCAGCGACGACGTCGTCCGTGTCGTCTTCAGGTCCTGTCGAACGGAAAATTTTTAGTTTGGCTAGCCTTATGCCAAACCTGAGCTTGTAGTCAGCCGCTTCTAATGCCCCTAGGCACTCCTCGTTGATGAGCAGCAGGTAAGATAGGCTGTTTTTCTGGGGAGCTTCTGCCTTAATGACAGCCCAGTCGTCCATGGGTATTTGCGGGTTTTGCATCTTAAGGCACTTCAGAAGACTCTCAGAGTCTATCTTCATCACGGGTAACCAAATACGTGCCCTGGGTCTCGTGGGGATATCCCTGGCTGGGATGAGCTTAAGCTTTAAGCCATCCCAGGCTTCGCCAATCTTGGCTATGCAAGATCCAAGAAAATCCTTAGAGTATTGGTCCACGCATTTAATCACCCGGTACCCTCGAACAATTTCCGCGCAGTCAAAACCTGGTTGTCTACTATCAACACCAGAGAGAACATGTTCCACAACCATCTCTGATAGTTTGGCTTCAATTCGACTCCAGTGTGACAAGATGGAATTTCCACTTTTAGACAACTCGTCTATGATGGCAACTTGAAGGTGATCCCTCACCACCTCGGTGAAGGTCCTGTTTGCCTGAGAAGTGGATGGGCCTTGAAGGTTGGTGAGTCTCGGAGCAATCTTCGACTTTTTAGAGGCGTGAGAGGTCTCATCTTGTGACCTGTTTCTTTTCACGCTCTCTTTTTTCTGTTGTGATTGCTTCGGATTGTTGTGGTATTTAACGTACTCGTCGACCACCTTTTGGTATTTAATCTTGTCCTCCTTATCCCTCTCGTCAGTCACACCAGTCTCTTCGTTCTTCGCAATCTTTGCAAGAATAAAGACAGCCCTAGTATATCTTGACTTCAAGATGGAGCCGGAGGACTTTTTGGATTTGAGTGCACTATGGCTGGTGCTCCCAGTTGAGGCTGAATCATTTTTATTGGGTGGCTTTTGGATACTATGTCTGGTATCCTCGGCCCCTATTGTTGCCGAAGCTATGGATGAGGTACAGGGTTGACTGCCTGAAGGAGTACTATGGCTGGTGCTCCTTAGGCTTGAGGGTTCAACTACTGTCTCCTGGCTGGAGGCTAGTAGGTTCTCCTCGGAAGAGGTCCCTAAGAGGGATTCTTCCTTTTTTGTTTTTTTTGTTTCTGTTTCTTTTTTGTTTGAGTTTTTGTTCATTTTAAATTTTGGTCCCACGAGTAGGTACGGAAAGAAAGTCGATCCCGGCAGAGCCGACTTACCGAGATAGGGCACTTATTACAATTTCTTTCGCTCTATTGCATGAAGTACACCTATCGGAAGTCGCGTTTATCCAGAAATATACAAGTTTTTTGATTCCTTGTTTTCAATCCCACTTTACCTTTTGCTTTCTTGTTTTACCAGTGACTTTTGTCAGTTAACTTTGCATTGAGATACTTTCTCATTACAATTTAGCTCTAGGATGTTTGTGAGGACTTTCGAGCAAAATGACGATTTGGACAAAAATCTTAAGATGTAATGTGAATATCAGAATATACACCAACCCTTAACCAGCAAGTGACCAGCATGATAGGAGTGCTCCAAAATGGCTATATTCTTCCTTGTCGACGAACCAATGAACTTATACTATCGACGCGCTATTATTGTTCATATTTTTCGGACTTTATCAGAATTGACATTTCGCATTCCAATTGCTAAGCGACGCTTGAAATACAATTCAGTTCTGCCAAAGCCAATTCTTAGTTCTTCGAAACAAAGAAATGAGCTTCTTAGATTGTTAGCGGAGAACCGTTGCCACCAAGACTATCAGATTCAGTGATGCTTGATACAAGTCAAGCTCATTCAAACCCATTTCATTCAACATGACCGATGCGTTAAAAAACAAAAACAAAAAAATAATAATAAAAACAATAAAAACCAGTACGCTTTGCAAGAGAGTTCAATGCCTCTGTTCACACATTAAATCGTAAATAGATTCCGGAAAGCGACTGCGTTTGCTACAAAACGTTCGTTTCGAGAAAGGTTGGTGACAACGACAATGAACCCATGATTATGCAGCAGATGCAATTAACAGGTACGGTAATAAACTCAGTCAACTCATCATTTCAGCAAATATAACTATACGCATACACTCCTAAAGTCCTAATGACAAAATCAAAAGCTTTCCGATTAGCATTTCGGATCTCCGGCAACGAACGAGCCATGATCATGAATGCGGAAGATGTTTTCATTAGAATTTTAAAACAAAATAAATAATCTGACCGAAGGTCACTGTGAACGGATTGCAGCCACATGATGTCAAACAAAATTTCTGTAAATTTTTGGAAAGCTTGACAGAATTTATTCATTCACCCATTAGTCGCCATTAGTTATTTGCCTGTTAATTGCAATCCATTTTTTTGGACGCACATAAGTCGGTTTTTATATAGGCTAGTGACAAGCTCTTGAGTTATTTTCATAAGATATAGTGTTTGAAAACATTAGTCAAGTTGTCAAAGAAGGTTCAGATGCTGCGATGCTTTTTTGAGATATACCTGAACTGAACACTGCAGTAGCTTCCACCGTCATGAAATTTATAGTGTGGCAATTTGAATTTATTAACGGATCATGTTTTTTATTCAGCATTTATCTAATTCTGCATTATAGCAAGCGACAAATCAAAATGGAAATATGTAATCGATTTTAAAGTAAAAGTTGAAAGGCGGTTGTATTGAAGGTTCTTGAAATGACATTTATTTGTTCTGTTTTCTCTAACTCATTGAGCACTGATTGCTGTTATGTTGGGAAATTACAGAATTTGAAAATTCGAAGACTTATTAAAAATTTTATAAATCGGAAGCTTTTTTGAAATTTTTTTTGTGCAGCAATAAAGGCACCCGCTTTCAGATTGTCCGATAAATGGCCATGTGCCAGATAGAAATCCAATTGTTGTTGCGAATTTGTAAATTTCTTGTTAACTTGTTAACTGCAATCGTTTCTTAGCACCCAGAAATGGCCATAAGGCAGCATTCATCCACTATGCCATTATTTTTGCATTTTCACACGTATTTACGGACAGGAAAATTGAGAGTAGTTTAATTTTATTTAAAAAACTTGTTCTCCCCAATCGAGTAGGTGCTCAGAAGTCTTTTATATACAGCTAAAGCTCGTTTAATTCAGCCGCTCGGACACGGAATCAAATTAGATGCCCCTCGTCCCTCCCAATTGTGCCAAACATTTATTGTTAACAACGAAAATTAGGACGACTTCTTATCTCAGCTCCATTTGCCATATCCTTAAAATTTGTTTAAATTCAGCAACGAGAGCTTGGAACAGGATTTATATGCCCATTTGTAATTCAAAATGTCAACTGTGTAGTCAGCAATTTAGGAATTTCTTGACTATCTATATAGGTCGGCTTCTCCTACCTCAACGTTAATCGGGAAATAGACCCTACACTCATGTGATAAATTTATCTATACTGAGACTTACAAAAGTAAAAAAAACATAATTTTATTGATTTGGTGAATACTGCATTTAAATTTTGACAAAACTAAAACCTAGGCAAGTTTTTGAATAAACAAGTTTTATAAGAATAATTACTAAAGCAACATTAATTATTAAATATTCTTTTACCGCGTATTGACGCATATGCAAAACTCTCACTTTTTAGAATACCTCTTTCCAAAAAGAACAGCCATTTGCTTCAAAAGGAAAACGACTTTGCCTGGCTACAAGCCGCAAGAACAGTTAATATTCTCAAAAAGATGATGGTCACATTGGATAGAAAATGTTGTTCTACGCAATCAAAAATGTTTCAGTCCTAGTAGTTTAATATAAAATCAACAAATAGTCCGGTTAGCAAAGAAGTTGGTTTATATAATTTATTCACAGTGGTTTCAAACAAAATGTGTTACGTCGCTTTTCATTAAGAGCTATGCTCCAGCTCCATTTATGGTACCTTGGCTACACATAAATATTCCACTATGCAGAAGAACTTGGCGTCTGTCTAATTTGGGGTTGAACAAAATTTTGGCGGTGATATTTTTTAAAATAAAGTGCATGACTGGGTAGCGCGAAACTTTCCCTTTCATGTAAACAGTTTGGTTGGTTACTTTTTATTTTATTAGGTTTGCAGGTAGAAAACTCACAAGCGATACAACATAAATTAAGCCGAACAGAAAACATACTTAAAAAAAGTACACATACTCATTTCAGATGGCAGTATACATATACATATCAAATAACAATGTGAGACTTAGGCCATCAGTAAAAAAACAATTTTCGCGAGTTCTGGGTTAAGCAGTTTTAAGCGCCATATGTACTATTTACTATTTCTAGGCTCTTACACCTTACAAGATTTTTAAGTACAAGGACAGGCGTAGCAGGAGTTTTTAATCTGTTACGGTAAGTTCTTGTTTTTGACTGATTATGTTGGTTTTCGTGTCTATGGTTGGAGGTAGGGTTCATGATATACCGAAATCTTTACACCGATAAACACGTAAAAATAATTTTTTTTTTTAATTTTCACTCTCAGTTATAAAACAGGTCTCTCTTATTACGTATACAAGAAAGTTAAAAAAACGAAGATCAATTTTTAAAAAAATTTAGATTAATAGAAAACTTCCCGCAAAAGCAAAAAAATGCATGTAAACGGTTCCAAGGTTTTAATAATACCAATTATGGTATCGTCTACAAACAAGCAAACCTTTCGACTTATAGCTGCCTCTAACTAGGGGGAAAAGTACGAAATTAAACACAGACAGATAGAAGTTTTTTTTTTATAGTCATTAAATGGATTGATTATTTTTAACTAAGTTGCAGTTATTAACAATTTAATATCGAAGGGTCATTTGTTTGGTAAAAGTTCAATTCTGGTAGAACACCTGCCCTGGAGGAGGTAAAGTTGCGATCTAAAGCATAAGCTTGATAGGATTCAGAGCACGTTTTCTTGTTTAGGAGGTCCCTTTTCGCAAAGCATTAACGATGGACCACCAAAGCTACAAATGAATAATAATTCAGAAAACAGCTTATTGTTAAAATTTTAAATATGAATTCTTCAAAGGAATGTGATTTGCCCCTCTTATTGAGCCGGTAAAATTGTACCTCAGTAATGAAATGTTTATTTTTGTTGGTGACAAATATCTGAAAGGTTTGAATATATTCCAATTTAATGATTATTTTCGGAAGCAGTAGTTGCATCTGTAAAATCAGGTCAATAAGTGACAAAATCCCTGAGTTCATGAAGAAGATCATGACAAAAGATGAAGGCCTTAAGTCATAAAAGTGGATTCGATTTTTTGAAACTATTTAAGTTCCTTTTTGAAAACAAATAAAACATGCGTCCGAATCGCCGCTGAATTAAATTGATTTTAATTACGAAACAAAAATAAATCAAAATCATACAAGTTTAAGCTCGATCCTATCTTTCCCAAAAAAAATAAATGTATAATGCAGTTAACCAATTATTTAGTATTTATAGACTTCGTTATAAATGTATTGCTATACAATACAGCAACCACATGTATGTCAGTCCCTGCTTATATTTAGTACTTAAATTTAGTCATTTGCATCAGCAGTAAAAGCAAGTATTTTTAAAAATGGAATAGTGACTTCAGCGTTTGACTTCATTCGAAATTGTTTGACATAACAAATGAAAGTGTTGCGACAAGAGATCTTGTTATTGCCTTGAAAGGAAAGAAATTGAAAATAATTCTAAAAAATAACGTTTTTTATTCTACACACTCAAGTTCAGTTATTTTAAATTTAGTTCCGGTTTGTTTTTTGACGCGAATACTGACCGGTTTCGGTAATAGAAACACTTTAGAATTAAGGAATCCAGTTATATTTATATGTTCTGCATTTGCTGCATTTGCATTTAAAAACATGAAAGAAACAGGATTGTTTGTTACGTACTAACATGAGAAAGCAATTTCATTTTCAAAAAGATTATAAATGTACATACCAGGTATCAAAAAATACCCAATATTAAAGGTCATTTTAACGTTGGGGCCAATTTTTTTACGAGTTATTTCTCGAAATTTACCAAAAGAACAATATTTAAAAATGTCCTGTGTGTTGATTACTGGAGAATGCAAAATGGATATAAGCTAAAAAAAATTTATATTTCCTTAATCATGTTTATATTATGCTTCAGACGTAAGAAAATTATATTGATAAATATAAACAAAGTGATAATTGTCGCTTATAAATATTTTCGTATTTGTGGAATGGCTATTCAAGTATATTACTAGTATTACAAATTGTTTAAGAACAATTAGATTAAGAGTCATTCCGTTTGAAAGTTAATACAGTATTATTTGTAATTTACTTAACTTGCAAGAAGATCTATATAAAAAGAATATAGGCTCTAGAGTCTAAACGTGAATGAAATCAAAATTTTTAAAAAGAACTACTTCAAACAGTGAGTTAATTGTAAGTTTTTTTTTTATCAGGAATTGAATTTAATTACGTTCTATAGTTTTTAACTAACTAGCTAGTGCGAAGTGTTTCGAGTTTTAGTTTGCGAATAATAATATCGCTAGAAATAAATTTGTATGGCATTAAAGAACTAAACGTTAAACTGACGAATTACGTGCAAGTTGTTTCTAATATAGGTTTCATGTAATTTTGTTGGTTAAGTGCTAAGCTTTATTAAAATCTGGATAATTATTGCATATTTTAAATAAATCAACAGTAACAATAGTATAGCAAATTGAGAATCGATATAATAAACTAACTAAAAACTTATCAGACAATTTTTGTATTTTCTCTAGTTTTTTCTTGATTTAGTTTTGTCAAGACTGTAAGTTATTTACATCTACAATAAAATAAAAATACTGAAAGTTTTAACCATAGACAAATCATACTGAGACCCCCAACTCACAATCTTCTTGCCGCTGGCCCCCTCAGTTTTTTTTTCAAATTCGCCATTTTGTTTTCCTATCGGTGTTATGTCAAAAAAGAATCCGTGTGACATGCAAAAACATACAAAAAATGCAAAAATAAATGCTGCCAACCTCGGCTACCGTGGGGAAATGTGAAAGAGTTAATGAATTCCACATTTTTATATTACTGAATGCCATTGGTGAGTTATTATAAATTGTTAAAAGGCGAATAATTTGATTTGTTTGGTTAGTAAAACTATCTAAAGTTGATGTTCTATATACTAGAAACATATTAGGACAAACGTGGTTGTGTATTTTCCGCTTTTGGATATCATTAACTTCGATTTCGTGTGTAAATTTTTCTTAAATAATGAAGAAAATTTGCTCAAAATGTTTTCATTTTCCCTCAACCAATCTACATTGTTAATTTTTCATGAATAATTTAAGCAAATGTGCACTTATTCCAAAAAAAAAATATTATCCACACGTAACGAACAGTTTCAAATTAAACGGATAAAATTCTATGAACTCTGCCAGTAGCTTTGTCCACAGCGGAAGTGTCTCATATTTCCTGGGAGTGTATTGGTGAGCCGGAATTTTTTAAGTTTCGTGACATTTGTCAATCCGATTTTCTTTGTAACAATACTAGCGCACCAAATCGTGACCACTCCGTAAAAATATAGCTTGTAGGCTAGGTAACGGGAAATCGGCCGGAGTTGGTGGTCTCAGTATTGTCTCTGGTTTTAACAGCTTTTTGATATGGGAAATTTGCAGATTTTGTTATATTAGAGCAAATGTCCAATTCTTTTCTGTAAAGAATGTGAATATATTTTTAAGTGAACGGAATAACCTTCTAAAAAAATCAAAACCTATGAATGAAATAACAACAGATTTACCTTGGACTTTATTTAAAACAAAAACAGTCGTATAATTCTCGTAAATATGCAAAAGTATGCTGTTAAACAACCCATACCTTTAAGACGTTTGTCATTCTTGGAGATGGGGTAACCTACTTTAAGGTAGCCTATTTTTGGAGTGTTTCTTGAAATAAAGATTTTTTTCCAAAACTTGACAGTTTGAGAAATCGGTTAATGAGTGCAAGACTCTCGTGATGCGCGAATGTAAGTTAACATACACAAAATAACAATTCTGAAAAAGACCAAAGTTTTCAAAATGCTATATTAATTGCATGCATTATTTTCAACAACAAACAACAAGCATGGGTTTTATGAAACGAGTTTTTGATATATCTCAAATATGGTCTGTACTAAAAATCAAATTGACTTTCTTTTAAGATTCAATTCAATTCAAAACCCAAATTCCATCTTAAGGTATTTTCCACTCCGTCACCTCTTGCGAACGTCTGACAAACATCAGATAGTATAACGGTCATGAAAGAGCTTCTCAATTAGCCGCTTGGACTCGGCATAAAATTGAGGATTCCTTCCATTCGTCCCAGAAATGAAAAACTCACACAAAACTAGTGGTTGTGAGTAGCTAGGCCTATAGGGTTCCTACGGACCTGTTAAGCCAACTATTTATTTATTTATATCTAACTGAACATTTCTAAGTTTTCGTTCTAAAGCACTGAGTAGGTTCGCTGTATCAATTGCAATGTGAAATTTTAAAGGAATCGTTAAATTTGTTTTTGGGATATACCATACTTTAATCAAATTTCTAAAAACATAGATCTTTCAAATATGAATCAAAAACAACATAATGCAAGCTGACGGCAGATTCGAGTAAAAACGTTCAACCACTAAATCAAAAGTTTTAAAATGTATAGTTCAGTAGAGCGTTGTTCACGTTGGGGGGATGTCGTTGAAGAATTCTGAAAAGTAACAAGAACGAGAGCCATCGGCTCATTTATTCCTATAGATATTAATATGTTTATCTCTGCGCGACATTTGCAAGGTCTCGTTTTCTAAAGCTAATCTTAGAGGGAATTTTTGAAAAGTGACGTACTTCTCGTATACTGTTTATTATTTTGTAGTTGCTATCCTTGATAATTTGGTCGTAAAAAGTTGCTTCAGCACTTTAAGCTTTACGGTGACTATATCAAATGCCGCTGAATTATTTTTAATTTATTCAGCAAACTGATGAACGGTTTTTCGACTTTGCAATTATAATTCGAGCATTCCAGATTAGAACTGGTTAACTAATGTTAAAACGGAAACATACTGTACGAATGTATCTATAGACGTATTTAAATTGGGCTTTATAAATCTTGAAATATAAGAAAAACAAAAGGATTTGCAAAAAAATATTAGCTAATTTTAACAAGTTCTTAATATAATTTCAAAATTAAAATTAATATGGAAGCCACCATCGAAAGTCATCAATCGATTTGGCTAAAACTGAACAAATAAAACTGAACTTGTTATTAGCATTTTGAGCAACGAAATAAATCACTGCATCACGATTAGCGCCTGACAAGATGTCGCCGAAGAGCTTAAGTTGATAAAGTTTTTACTTTTGATTTAAATTTGACTTTGAAATCTTATTAAGTCTTAAAGAAATCCAGAAAATCTGCTCACCTGGAGGTAAATAATATCCATAACGCTAATCTAAAGGTTACGTTCTATATAGTCTGGGAGACGCAAAAGTCTGTAGGCTGGGTATATAAACATATATGCGGATGTTATCTACGAGACACGATCAAACAAAAAAATCGCTAACCGAATTGAAACATTTTTTTCAAGCTTAGGAGGAGCTTCTGTACGTTCTTTATATGAATAAAACTGAATAAAACTGAATAAAAGGTATTGTTCAGGGTGTTCATCAATATCGCAATTTACATTTTCATCCAATTCGAAAATGGGGTTTTGGAGATATAAGCATTTATGTGCGTTTTTGTTCAAATCGAATGTACTTTTATTTAAAAACGAGGTATGCAGTCATGTTAACTATGGCGACCTTAAAATAAATTTTAATTTTGGTTGCAATCGTTAAAAAAGTTTTTGAACGCTTTATGGAAAGCACCCTTAATATTAGGACAACACGAATCGTAAGCTCTACAAATTCCAAACATAAAGTCTAAAGCAATTTCATCAAGCCGTTTAGGCTGCAGGTCTCTGGAGCCGATGGACTGTCGAACTGAATTGCCAGGCACACTTTTTTTAATTTCCTCTATCATCTTAATGTCAGAATTGATTAACACATCGCTTTCGAAATCTTGCGCGAATACAGTACATACTTTCTCTTACTATATATACGAGAAAATCTAAATACATTTTTTAAAACACAGTCAGAGCCAAATAACGTATGTCGGTTGAGCTTTTTTATTTAATTTGTATTAAATTGTTTAATCTGTTCTATTACGATTTGGATACATTTTTGCCAAGAAATAATTTTAAGGATAGATTAATTTCGCTTATCACCAATTTAATTCATATTTAACTTATTATTATATAACTTGTGGTATTGTTTTTCGAAATATGTGGACTATAAATCGTAGATTGAATAAATGAAATGAAATGAAATGAAATAAATTATCCCTTAAACTGCGTTCCTTGTCATTATATATGAAGTATTTATGATCATGTTCATCAATAATTGAAAACAAGGTTAGTTTTTTTTTTTTTCTAAATATGTATATACTTTTGTTTGTCAGCTCGTTCTGAACTTACGACTACAGAAAGTATGCCTCATTTCTTTCAACGGACTTTCAACCTCAAGTCAAATTGAATAAAATAAATGTTATATTTTGTTATTTTTGTCACTGAGTGCATACTAACCTCTTCAATTAGACGATTATATTAATTTTACCAATACTCATATACTCAATAAAACGTTCAGAATCCCTTTGAAATTGTGTTTCCTTCTATTCGTTCTAGAAATAAAAAACAAAGTTAAAAGCTAGGCTAAAGTGTAATATGGACCTATTGCGGACAAATACCTAAGCCAGTTTGAGTGCTGTGCCCAAGGCCGTCTAAGGACATGTTGGGGCCCATGGGCACACAAGAAATTGGGGCCCTATTGGAAAGTATAAAAAACCGGAAATGACAAAAACATTTTTTTAAAGGCTGTTAAACTGCCATTTTTGAATTTCCTTCAAACACTTAATTTATAAGGTACGTCTAGTCGTTAGGGAGTAGAACATAAATTAAATTTTACTTTCATAACATCTTATTGGATCGCTGTAGGGATTTCCAAAATTAAAATAAGTTAAAACAAACCATAATTTCCTATTAAACTTAACTTTGGGTCTTCAAATTCTGGTGAGAAACTTTATTTCTGGCGGCTAACAAAAAAATCAAGGAAATCAGAGTTTATAGGGTAATTAGGTAATTAGTTTTACTTTCTAGGTACTTTTGAGGTATTGTTATAAGTATAAAAATGTTCGATGTTTTGAAAAAAATTACAAAACTTATGTGGTGCCTGATTTATATTTTAATTTAGAAGTGTTGAAGGTTATTTTTAATATAAAACAAAAGTTTAGGCGGCGGCAAAATGCAGAACTACATATTCCCTACCTGTTAATGTCAACTGTCAACCTGTTCTGTTGAACTCTGCGTCGGCAATGTCATTGGCTCTCTAAAATTGGTTTGTCAATTTCAGCCAATTCGGGGCCCCCGTTAGTTTTGCGTCCTGTGCACGGGCCCCGTGTGTTCTATTGGCAAAGACGGTACTAGCTGTGGCGCTGAATAAAATTTTTCCCAATTATTTAGTTTATGCTTTCCTATTCATATATCAAATTATGCAGAAGCTATAAATCCAAAATTTGTCATTTACGAAAAATAGTTTACTTTAAGTGGCTACAAAAATGATATGGACAAAAATATATGAAAAAGGGGTAGTTTGATGAGTCTAATCCAAACAAATGTACCCCCTAAACCATAAACTAAGTCAGCTCCCGAGCACCTTGAAAATAAAATTCTCTCTTAAATTTCCTATCTGTGAATACATGTGAAGCAGCAGGACAAAAAAACTCTTGATAGTGGGATGTGTAATAAAAGAAAAAAAAAACAAAATGAACTGTCAGTCACATAGTAGCTAGTGTATGTTTTACATTGCAAAAAACTCAGAAAAAACAACACATATCCCGCAAAAACCTTTCTCAATATTTTTCGTTAAAAAACACCGTATCCAAGTGGCATCGGCAGACAATTAAGATGCGCTCAATAATTAATCTCCAAAACCGGGTGAACCGTTTTCCCAACCGAAATTGACAAATTGTTGAAATGTTTGTAATAACACATTTAATAGAGACTCAATGGCGTGAGTGGAAACAAGAAAAACACAGCTCCTCTCCGCGTGTGCCTGATAAATGTAGTTTTTCTTGGTATTAAAAAGCTTCCCCATGAATGGAGAATGGACTACGCCTCCCAAACCTTAAGTACAGGTGCTATCTCTGACTCGGTCGTAAAAGACTGTTGCAATGTGCAGTTTTTCCCACACACATGCACAAGATAAATGCTCCAGAGGTCGTAGCCATAGCCCCAGACAACCTACTGATCAGTAACATCCCAATTTGCCACCAAAAACAAGTTGCTACCAAATGTTTGTTGATCGTTTGTTAACAAGTAAAAAAAAAAGAAAACGATAAAAAAAGCTTCATGCGCTCAAGCCTACCTTAACATTAAACTCTATAACCCGTACCGCGACTACGACCATCGCAAAAACCACCACCACAACCACCAACACGTGAAAACATCTTCGGTCGCATCTCCAAAAGTACAAATATTTAAATGGCTAAATTCAACACCACACGCCGAGAGCTTTTTCCCATCAACCATCGTGTACCGACCACAAGGTGCCCAGCTGGTAATTGCCAGATAGATAGACCAGATCTTCATTGAAATCTGGTTCCTCACCTTAATGTGGAATCAAGCTGAGAGTACAACTGTTCGGCAAAAGCATATGCAATACTGCTTCTTCATCTTGATCGTTGTCGTCGGCGTCTCAAAACTTGAGCCGTGTCCACCGGCATAGCATCTTCATCGAGTATATATAGAAAATCTAAAAGATTTGTTATTTTAGTTGGTATTTCACACTCTGTCTAGCAGTTAGCAACACTGCTTATCCACCTGTGTCTTAATCAATTGTCCTAACTTGGTCTTGCCGTATATCGGTCAAATTCACTAAGTACTTGAATTGTGACACGATAGGGATAATTTTTCCTTGCGAAAGATATCCTAGAACTTTTGTTCCTACTTTATTTTTATTTTTTTGCTGACCAACATCAATTAAGGATACCTCTGTGGATTATATTGTGTGCTGAAGCATCAAAGTGCTCATCATGGTGAGTATACAGATAAAGACATTTCCAAAACCATATGTGGGACAATAACCATACTTCTGTGCTGTGTTGTGCTGTCATCGCCACGGTCATCTTGTCACTTGGTCGTATAGTTTGAGTTTCGTTGTCGCCTCTGCTGAAGGATAGAACAGTGTTTGCCTATCTGTATATAGTGTGTGATTTATAGTGAAGTCTCGATATAAAGAAAAAACTCATGTTGGCAAATAAGTTTTATTGAAATGTGTGTGCAATATAGCAACGATAAAAATTAAAAAAAAAAGATCTATTGCTCGGTTGACTGATCTGACGATAGCTAGGTGGATTGCATAACTAGAATACTAATACAGTGTGTGGACAGCGTGGTCGGTCGCAGTGACATTTAACTTAAGACGTTCAACATGATTTATAGATATAATTGTGTGAATTCAAACGACCCATAAATGTTGAATTTTGCATCTGCCTCGGCATCAGCGACCACCAGCTCGCTTAATTATCACCTCGAGAGGTTTTCTTGCATCTTCATCTGATTGCTTGGACGAACGAATTAAGTGCCTTTAACGAGTGGATAGTCGAAAGAATTTACTGGACGTAGAGCGCAGTCAATGTATTCACATTTTCGTTGTCCACTTTTTGTTGGCAAAGTGAATAATGTGAATGTCCATACAATGTGGTTACCTTAACCAACGACGCGCAATGTGACATTAGCTCGCTTGTGAATAATTATGCTTATACTTCAGTCTTACCAAGTGATCTGCATACAATCGGATTTGGCTCTTGACATGTGAACTTTAGATTTTTTTACTGTCAGCGGAATGCATGAAAATTTATAATTTCGCCTTTCCAGTGTTGGTTAGCCAGAACTTATTTCTTGGTAATAAAAAAGAGTATTAGCACCGAATTAGAGGGCGAAACTAGTTGGTCTAAACCAGTTGCACAGAGTAGCTAATCGATTGGAAATTGATGAAGCAATCATTTAAAGGTTAAGCTGTACAGTGTACATTAAAGGCGATCGTGCTGTGGGAAAGAAGTGTTTCCAGTTTATCCTTGTAGTATATTCTTATTTGAATATTTATGCAACGGCTTCAAAGTATGCTGTGCATTAAGAATTATTCTTAGGCCCTTGCTATAACGATCACTACTGCTGTTTACCTCATTTTCAGTGAAGCTTGTCGGAATTAATAGCTCTATTGTGAAGCAATTAAATTCAAACAGCTTCACTTTAAACAACAAGCTACAGCCTGACTTAAAACTGTATTAGGCTATTTTCTTATTAATAGAAATATTCAAACTAGCTTAAATTAATCCATGCAACTACTCGTATTATTATTCGCAGTCTGAATACCTGCTTTTTTTGATAATACTTTAATTTTATTGTTTTATTTACATTTTCACATACCCATGGCAAGCTGGGTTCTTATCGCACCTCCAACATCGCGCATACATATTTTTTATGTTTCAAATATAGGTTTATGAGTATTTCTTTTAATACATACTTCAAGGCCTGTAACATCCGCCGGCACGTTGTTTCAATTTGTTGCCAACAATCACTTGATGTCACCGTCTTTGACCTTTATCAGAGGGCCAGTAATAATTTATTCACATTGATTATAAAATTAGCGCCAAAATTAGCATCCCTTTACATTTTTCTGTGTATCTTAATTTCTATAATTATTTTTCCGGCACACTATGCATTTTTGTTTTTGCTCAAATTTTTAGCAGCGTTATTTTTGGTTCGAAATTAAACTAACCGCTGCCTACTGCCGAGTGTACATTAGATAACAAATTTGAAAATAGTCCTATTCCAAACTGCATTGTAAGATCAACTCCAATAAATAAAATAAAAGGTTTAAGATGTCTTGTCCAATGGTACGAGTATCGAGGACATGCCGAAGTTATTGGTCTCAATCTTATTTGAATAATACTCAGAATTGGAAATAAATCTGCTGCTAATAAACATGTGTTTTTGTAAAATAATATTATTTTGGTCTCTATCTTCACTTGGATATTCTTTATACGATCAGCATAGATTGTAGAGCGGGAGAGCCTTCAAGGAGGGCTCTGGCACTGCGGCTTCTTAAAGGAGCCTATTGTGCCAGCATAACTTACTGTCAGTAGTTGATGATCACGACTTGGAGTGTGCCCTCATCAGTTTTATACCCTATTGCCTTAAACATAATTAATAGTTGGCACAACAATTTCGCATCATACCCTAGGCCTAGCTTTTCACAACTATTCCTTTTGGAACGAATGATAGAGACGTACAACTTCATGCCGAGTCACGGCCCTATTGATAAGCTCTTTCGTGACAACTTTACTCTGTGGAAAAACACCTAATGTTGTAATTTGTGTTTTTCCGGGTATCGAGCCTGAGCCCCTCGCTCGGTAATCAAGTACACTAACCATTGAACCAGACCCTATCGCCTATCCTATTAAATACTTTACACTCACTTGTGATTCAAATATGAATGGAATGAAATGAATAGAAAATTTTCATTGCGACAAGGCCAATAGCCTGTCTCCTGACTCATAAAGTAATGTTCTTTTTTGGGAACAGAGTGGAAACGACTTCGGTAACTTAAGGCTTAAGCTTATCGGTCTAGGCATTTTCTTAGTTCCAACCGTTGTTAAATTTGTATATTAAACCTTGTTTCTTATATTATGAAATATTAGATTCAGCCAAATAATTTTCTTTAAAAAAAAAATGTTTTTGCCACTTCCATCGCTTTTGTAGTAGGAAAAGAAAAATATTGGTCCCAACTGTAGTTGGAAAATTCTACCACCAAACTGACCTGGCTTTTACATAACATACTACATACATTGCATCTCTGCAGAATCTTCCCAACAAAAAAAATCAAGCGAATATATTGTGTTTAAGGCACTGGAAGTGCTATAGCTTTTTTTATCAAAGCAGCTGCTGAAAGAAAAAATCTCTGTTTGTACTTGCCAGGTTTACAGTCACAAAAACATGAACATTGCAGAGAAATATTTGGAATTGCACAAGCAATTAGTTTTTAAAATAAAAATAGAAACAGTTCAACAACTAAATAACTGTTTTTGTAATTGAAATTTCAAACTCAATATCAATGAACTTCGATGTCGCGATAAAGGAGGTGAAAAAAATGCAGGCCTGTAGTTAAAAGCCGCAAGCATTATAATGCCGCCGCTTATGTTTCAATATATTTTCTTTATAAAGACAAAAAAGATAAATATAATCTATAACTGTGTGTAGTAGTTGTTATTGGCGTTGCCAATGAATGACCTTGAATATGTATAACTTATTTTCAGGGCTCTCGTCATTTTGTTAGCTTTCGCGAAGCTAATGAATCTTTAGTTAAATAAATAGTTGGCGCAATAGGTGCACGTAGGAGTCTAGGTCTATATTCTAACAGCGAATAGTTTTGATTATTTATTTTTGGGACGAATGGAAGCGACCGAATATGTTTATGCCGAGTCCGAACGGCTGAATTAAGAAGGTCTTTCGTGACAGTTACAATCTCTGATATTTGTCGAAAGTTCGCAAGAGATTGAGCAGTGAAGAAAAAAAATTTAACTTGTATTCTATTGAATTAAACTGATGATCTTTTTATATCGAGCGCGGACCAGTAGCTAGGGGCTGTGGTGATATCGCAATTGTTGTTCCAAAAAAACTCTACAAGTTGAACAACTCTTAGACCCAAACTATTGATAGAATCTATTTATATTTTGACGGCAATTTGGCACAAAAACTTGTTTAGGTTTTTCTTCTGTGAATTTACGTGTGTAACTAACTATCAGGCTTGAACTTTGTACCATCTAACGCACCCCTTAAAAACTTTACTTTCACCTTTATTTTTCGATGCGCATACGATGTTTTTAAATGTTTTTTTTTTTTTTTTTGTGGGAGGTAACATCTTATTTTAGTTTGTTATTACTTCATATGTCTTCTTCACCTATTGTGCAAAGTATTGGTATATGGTGCCTGGACTTTGAGCATGATGCAGCTACGACGACGTAAAAAATAAAAGTTATTACACTCCCGCAACAGCTGCTTTTGTTAAAAAAGACAACTACGACATTCACGATGATTGCCACAAAATCACCCATAAGGTAGCAGAGACGATGCCTGTAAGGGATATTGTCTTATAACCTACGAGAGTATAATTGCAAAAATAGAAAACAACGTTAAATCTATTAGTAAGTACTGCCTGGCGCAATAAAATACATTTTTTTGCGGTTTCTACAGTTGTTTCTATAATCAATCAATCGGACAATTGGTTAGTTAGTCTGGTTAAATTGCAGAGTGCTTCACTTAGCACTTTGCCCATTTTTGCCTGACTTTACATATTTTTAAAATTAGTTTCAAATTTATCGTGGCTGGGATTTCACCACTTTGCTTGACTTACTTATTTTAATCCTAACCCCACAAACCAGATACATTTCTCCCCAACTTTTGTCTGACCGTTGGAAGAATTTCGTACAAAAAAAAAACGGGTACATAATGCTTCTGGTTAATATTAGCCATCTTATTTTACATATCAATCAGCATAGCCATATGTAATTAAATCCACTTTAACAAACCGCACAAAACAGCAAGCCCACAAATCGTACTTCTGGTATCTGTATCTAACAACAAGTGATGATAGCTTAGTATTGGACTTGCAGCAGGACTAAATTTAGCAACTTTTGTAAAAATGCACTTGTCCTACAAGTACTTGCGGTGTCGCGTTATGGCCCCAGGGGTCAACAAGAAAGAGTTATCTTTCGTTATGCTTTCGGCTCTTTTTTGCCTTTACTTACTAAAATTATGTTTTGACGAATATTTTTACTAACGATGCAGTTAAAAATAAGGTACGTTTGAAAAATGAAAGGTTTTAGTTAATAAGCTAACTTCCCGTTCATTTTTGGTAATTTACTCATCTCAGTTTATGTATTTCGGGAACGGACCTGTGACATTTTAAGCTTTCAAAACAGGCACGTCAACGATGAAATCGAATACATATTTTGTTTAAAATGTTCTACATACTTCTAATTTTTTTTGTTAAATAAAAAAATCCATAAATCTGTGACCAACACTTAATGCAAATGTCTTACCCTTTAATGGACAGCCTGGCTCAGAAATCTATCAAGTGCGTACAGCTTTTTTATATCAGTTTTGAGTGGTTTTTAAATTTAATTTATTTACTGTCCAAATATGTACTTCTCATTAAATTTGATTTCTGTTTTATTTTGAAAAACAAAACTAGAATTAAAAAAGAATTTGCCTTTATTTGGGATTTGGTTCGATTCTCATTTAAAAAGTTGCAAAACCTAGGTCTATATTTCGGTCTTTAATATGACTTTCTGTCGGCTTAAACTTTGAGTAACTTTTTTTTGACATACGACCGTACGTCTTTTCAATTAATGAAAAACTGTCCTCAACGGGTATACATAACCTACAAAACCATTGCCTTATGTTTTTCTCGAAAACTTGCGTTTAAGACAGTGGATCATTGCAATTAGAAACTTACGAGCTTCGACTTGCAACTTCCTTCGTTCTAAAGATTTCAAACTTATTTTGGATTTTTAACAACCAAAACAGCGTTAGAAAAGATAATAGCGTTGGTCAGCGGACCTACTTCCAACCTTGACCTGATTTACGAATAGTAATTTATACTCCACATTAAAAGGTTAGTTCTTTTGTCTTGATTTAGGTTATTCTCAGACTATATGGTAAATTTTTAAACGCGGCCTAGTTACGTCGAAAACGTACTGCAATACCCTTGAGCTTGAAAGGTACCACTGCAGCTTCACTAAACAATAACAAATGACATGAAAATAAATTTGCAGCATATTTATGTTATACAATATAGCTAATTAATTTTGTACAAAATTCCGATTACCTCAGTGATAACTGCATATTACCTATTATCATATATTACTATGTGATGTGGTGTGGGTTGGCAAACTTCACACTTTTCTCATCACTTTATGCGGCTCAATAATGACATCCATAAACACGTTAGGCTTACATCGTGCCATGCCCATGCCAACTGCTGCGATGGTATTTTTACTAATCTAGGTATCGCACGATTCAAGTGGGTTTCGTATAAATTATTAAGTATTCAAGGGCCGTTGGGAATACGTTTAAAATGTTTTGTTTGTCTTTTTTTTGCAGAAGGTTGGTTATTTCAATCGGTAGCATTTGATGAATGCAAGATAATTTTCAAGTTTATTCCCACGCAATAAGCGAATGATTATCCGACTTGTGATCTTTTCAAAAAGCTTACATTTTAAGTGTTGCCCTAAGACCACACAAGACAAAAGAAATTCGAATAGGTGAATAGGAATTTCGTCTGATCATTATTAATTTGATCATTTTTGGTCATCGATCTATAGCTAGGTACCTGTGTATTCCTTAAAAACAAAATTCAGAAAACCAACATCATTTGAGAATCGCTTGTTTTTTGAACTGATTTCGGTCAGAATTTAGAATGTAGTATGTCTACAATAAATCAGATATTTTCCGACTGAGGTTTTGGAAAATAAAAACAGTTGTTCAACACTGAAACAGCGTAAATCGTGGAGTGAATCAAGAATTAGGTATGTGCGGTGCGTCCGTTTTATTTATATTTATAATTGTAAGCAATTAACATTAAAGTTATCTTAAGAGTGTCGTACACGTCTCTAAACACGTCCCATTAGAAGGAAATTACATATTTCCAGCTTAATGCACAGAAAAATCCGAATACCTTGAAGAGATACCTCGAGCTTTAAGGTAGAAAATTATAAAACGCTCAAGCTTTAGGTAACAACCAAACGTTTATGAAGATGTCCAAACATTTTCGTTTTCACTCAGTTTTTGTAACTTCTGAAAAGTATAAGTAAAAGTATTTTGTTGCAAAATTTCAATTAATTAAATAATCTCGTTGTTGCCTTAGCAGAATAAAGAATACTCGAGAGTCGAGACCCAGACGGAGCTTTCTACAGTAAAAACGCGGTACATTTTTGTTCAATCTTTAATTATAGACCACTGTTCAGCAATTGATTGAATTGCTGGTTCACTTCCTGACAGGGAAAGTCAATTGACTGTCTGCACTTAACTGTCTGATAAGATATAAGAATTAAGTTCGAAGTAGTTAGAATTTTAATCGAAGTGGTTGCTTTTTCAGCAAAAAAAAGGGCAACTAAAATTATAGTTATTCGGTCTATCTTTTTAAAGCGGACAATCGTGCTATAATAATTTAAAAAAATGTTCCTAATTGGTAGGAAATGTCGGTACTCTTCGATTTTGCATCGTTCTTAACTTAACTTTGAAAAAATTCATTGTAAAAATAGAAATATGTAAAATCCTTTCATTATTAGTGCCGTAGCTGAATTTTTATCTAATTGTTATTTCTATTTTTCCAAATTAAAATTTAATAATTTCAATTCACCCCAATTTGCTTCACATTGTCTTGAAAAAATCGTATTTTAACAAATGTAGGTTTTTGCTTTCTTTTCGGAAGACTCGCCTCATTAAAACGGTATTACTATCGTATAAACAAATTTAAAATACAGCGTGACATTTTAAAATTGACATTTCTACTCATTGCATGGTTTAGCGCAAATTAAATTGCTCGGCTTTCTATAGAAATGAACAAAAAATATGTTAGCATTTAAATAGAATGATCTTTATATACATCCGCGGTTCAAGGACGTTCAGGTTTTCTACTTTTTTCGGAGCATCTTATAACAATCTGGGAGCCAACCTTGAAAAAGCTTTTTAAAATCCACCTTTAAACTAGTTGTTCACACAGTCAAATAAAATATTGGAATGTCGACCACAGGCCAGTCGTTAGTTTATTCAGAAAATAATTTGCATTTAATTATGTACTAATTTAAATTCGTCTAGATATAGTATCACAATGTTACTAAGGTGAATCGACGGCTATGTCTGCTTTTGTGGTTCTCTTGTTTTAGTTCTCGTTTTTATAAAGCGGAAATTTGTGTTCATATTATCATAATATGTGACTCGATGACGCAGGCTAACATTGGGGTTAATAAAGAGACCATAGATCGATTTTTATTTTTCCTTTCATTCAATCAGGAAGATACATTTGGTTTATGTAAATTTACGAGTAGATGTAGTATGATGTATGTCCCTGATAGTGGCAGTCACTGAAAAAGTGAAAGTATAAAATGTATGACGAATATTTATGTCGAACACTTTTTAAGCCAGTTTTTATTGTCTGTTGTCACTTAATACTGCCTTTATTTTAACGCTAAACGAAATATAAGTTTTGTAATGCTTAATGACGTTTGCTGGAAAAGGATTCGATAAAGTCAGCAAGTTGTTTTCTCTGCAATCCTTGCAAAAATATTTCTGGAAGTATACATTGGTGAATACAAAATCCACCCTAAATTATTTTCTCATGCCTCTTGTTCCTAAAGGGTATCTAATTTTGAATAGCATCGACAGTATGTCTCAAATAATGGAATATAAGATTCGCATTCGTATTTTGTGACTATGATTTAGAAATATTTGATGAAGATGTATAAAATTATCAGCGAAATTAAAACGTTCCTCAATAATAATGTGATGAACGTGTTCTCAGTAACCTTAGACTTATTTAAATATTTCAACTATAGTAAAGACAATCATTGAAGCAGAACCACTATATGAATTATTTACAATTATTATTATATCGACTTCGAAAAAGAACTTTTTCCACGATAAATCAATTACTTTGCCTATGTACAATCGAATCCTGTCAATTAACAGAAAACCACAAAAAAATAAATAATGAGCTCTTAGACAAACAAAAAAACAAAAAAATATTTTAAAGGGCATAACAAATTAACAACTTACTGCTGATCGAAATGTGCACGAAACATGCTAAGTATGATTAATTGACAAATAACGTTTGATCATACCAATGGATATTACTACCATGACCTATAGACGCAGAGAGGATGGTCAAATTTCCTGTATAAATTTCGGCTTTAAAGATATACAGATTTTCATGGTCAACTAGTTGATTGGTAGGTTATTAAGTTATAACAACTTAGCACCTACTGCCTGTAATGAACAAAATTGAAAACCCTTTTTACGATTTACAGACATATTCACAATGATAACTGGCTGAATGTCAAAAAGTTTGATACAAGACTCGTATTCTGTAAAATTTGTTGGCTATATAAATAATAATTAACACTAAAGACATCAAATAAGCTTTCCGATGATAGCCACACGGATGCATCCAAAGATGAACAGCATCCCATAAAGTGTGTAAGTAATTCGCCGTGCTTCTTTTTTTTCATTGAGTCGAAGCGAATCTGCATTTTTTCAGATGAAATCAGTCGTCATCGTTGCATCGGTCAACTGCACCGAATTCAATTTGACCTCCTTAAGACTTCACACACTCACAGATTGGTATTACAGCATCCAATAAGTGGCATAAGCAGCCACCATTATATAGTCGAGCTGCATCGCGGAGGCTTTATGGCTGCCTTGTCCTCCGTGCACGTCAGCCTACATTGTCGAATGAAATCGCGAAAACTGTTGGAGTTTTCTCTTCTTTTTTTTTTGTAGTAACTTTGTTCAACTTCAGCTGTTTTCATTGAGGCAAACTTTGATCGTGACACATCTCTGGTAAACCACAAGTTGTTATCTTGAATGTGTCCGTCAGCCAATGTTTCTCTGTGCATATGCACATAATCGAATTGAACTTTGATTTAATGTAGGTGCCATCGATTATTGTATAATTCTTGCCTATGTGCCGTACAAATAGTCTGCAAATTGTGCTGCTATTAGTCAATGGCAATCGGATCGGTTAGAAATATGCGAATACTTTTAATGGCTGTGTAAATATGCACATCGAACCGGATGGGTGAATAAAAATGCCAAATCGGCTCATTGCGAGAATTTGTCAATAGCGATTAGAAAAGAGTAGTGATATTCAATAAAATCAACTACCCGCACATACGTGGGTAAACAATTTGTTTGCAAAAACGTGTGGCCAACAATTTGCTCTTTACGAAATGTGCGCACGATAACCTAGTTAATTAACATATCGCTGGTCTCTTTGCTGAACAATTTATTCGATCTTGCACTTGTGCAATTGAAAATTCAAAATATTGAGACAAATTGCTAAGAGAAATAAACTGTTTTCATCACAAGTATGATTAGAAGTCGAAGAATAATTGCTGAAATCCTTATAATGTGCGTGCATGGCTCTGCGCGCTTATAAATACAAGTAGACACTTTTTCCCTACTCTGTCATTCGGTGTAAGTTCGTATGAGTTGGCAATGCGACATTAGAATTTATTTTTCAAATTATTTTTTAAGAAAAGGCTATTATTATCTGGTAACATTTTTGACTTTACATTATTCAATAATGGCATAGGAGGAACGGAAAAAGAATGCATTGTGATTGCCATCAAAAGCTTATACATTTAGTGCTGAATACACTTTATAAAAGGCGACCAAATAAATCTAAAATAATTGCTTTAAGTGTACAGTGTACACAACGCTTCAATGATCACCCAAATTCAAACGATGAACTTATGAAATATTATTATTATTATCGTAAAAGTGGCACTCCTATTCGAAGAAAATTTGCCTATTTTATGATGAATTTGTACAAGAAAAAAAAAAAATCAAAACATACTTTCCTGATATAAATGCCGACTGGACACAGGGAGGGTTATGTGTTTCGCGCGTATCCTATATGTACGTTCCTACGGGACGCCCTCTAGCCTAAGCGGCTTGACCGATTTTGAAGAGTCAGGTATCATAATATTCGTATTCTTCCCCGGAGTGTCATAGGCTAAAAAGATAAAAATAAAAAAAGTTAATTTAAAAAGCCAAAAAAACCCGACTGACTGTAATAAAAAAGAATTAAAAATATATGAACAAGACGCATTTAAGTACCTATAACTAACTATTTGACAGTCGGAGGGTACTCAATACTCATACATATATTTGTTAGGTATAGGTACTTAAATGCGTCTTGTTCATATATTTAAAAAAAAATTTTTTACATTCAGTCGGATTTTTTTGTTTTTTAATTTAACTTTTTTTATTACAATATGTAATTGTTTTAAATATTTTTTTACATATTTTTGGTTTGAAGACCAATATCTCGAAAGCACTGTAGTGATAACAGTTGCTGACTGTGATAAAATTGTACTTGAAATGAGCCCAGTTTGATTTCACCAGGCTAGAAGTTGAATAATAAGTGTTGGTTCCTACTTCTGGGAAAGAACTTTTTGCAATTCTCTGTAACCCATACGTCCCATTAATTTTTTTTCACTACATGAACCAATGAATCTACTTCCAGAACACCAATATCTACATAAAAGTACTAGCGGACCAGCCAGTGGAACAGGGAACCAAAGAATCCATCGAATGGCTTTTCGAAGAGATAGCAGAATCGTGCTTGTTATGACCGTTTCAAAGTTATACAAGTCATTCCAACCAAATTAAAAACATCAAAAGGTTGAGGTTCGACCCCCGAAAACAGCGAAAATAACCAGAAAAGTGGTGAAAGTGTTTGTCCACTTCATTCATCCCATCGGCTCCTTTTTGGAGTTTTGGAACATTTCTAATTGGTATACTGAAATTTGGTCTACCCGTTCAAAAAATGTTTATACAGTCAGATGCAATGTTTTCCAATCAATTGTGATAAGCCAATCTACCGATAAATTGGTCGCATAAAACAAAAGAGTTGAACAGCGAACTGGTCTAGTTATGAAGGGCAGTTGTAAATTGTATTTTAAGAAGCTTTTGCCTTCTCAAACGGTTAAACGGTTACTTTATACACAAAAAAGTTGCCTTAATCCACTGACTAAAACTCGTGACAAAGCAAGTTCGAAGACGACCGTGCTCTTATGTTAATCTTCACAGCTCAACATTTTAAGAATTAGTGGGATTAAGAGGCTCAATAGTTATCTAATTTTCATTTGTGTCAAATTAATTCTAAAATATGCAAATCCTTAGCATACAACATTCTTAATTTGTTCACAACCACACGCATTTTTGTCCAAATTATCACGGAACTAAGACTTTTCAAATTAGTAAAACCAGTTTTTTTTTCTTTGACATAAATTCATTAGCTTAAATTTGTTAGACATGCCTTTTACTAGAGGAACCACAAAGCGGCACATAAATTAATTTCGGGGAATCTCAATCACTCTTACTTTTCGGAAGATTCTTCGAAGATTCTGGGTGAGACTGTAATTGGTTTCACCTGAGCTTTCTATATCTGAGGTAGCACGCTGACTTCTGTTGTAAATGTCATCCTGACGAGCTCAACGTCTTCAAGGTTTTCCACTTATATCATGAAACAACAACCGAACATGCAGGCATAGGCGTTCGCAAAGCAAATATCTAGCGCGTTTTTTTTATATATTTTCGAAATTACGTAGTCTTCTTCTTATAAGTTAGCTGTGATTTCGTTATGAGCTTATTTGATTAGCAATAGATATCAGCTAGGTAATATGTTTACTAAAATGGTCGTATATGCGCGGTTGCTTACATTGGATGGATGATGCAATTTGCTGCGATTCGAACTTGAACCTACACGACCTTCAAAGTGAGATAACAGAAATTTGTTTAATCCGACAAGGTGTTTAGTGTGTCAACTCATATTTCACAAAACGATACTCTGTGCTGCGTACCTATCTATTTGTGTTTATCGATCAATGAGGAATTGTTGTATCACAGTCGGTCAAATATTGCAATGCTAAACGTTAGTAGATGGCTGGTCAAGTTTAATTAATAAGTATCATTTTTTAATGTGCGGTATTGCAATCAATTTGTTTATTACTGATATCTGCTAAGCTGTCATATCTTATAATAAAATGTGTTAATAAAACTTTTAATAAAGGAAGAAACAGGTCACTGAAATTTTTTCAAAAACGGTTTTGCCCCGTTTAGTTCCCTATAATTGAATATTCTAATACTGACCTTGCTCCGCAAAGCATGCTGATGAAAATAAATTAATAACAATAATAATTTAGTGACAACTAAAAAAAAAATGTAATTTTTTATCATTTTTTTTTACAGAGGAGCGCTCTACTGTTTTTGGGGCTTTTTGCGCTAGGTTACAGCGCGGAATTACAGGTAATTCGTATATCAGATTTGTCATGCTAACACTAATGCTTAGCCCTCACTAACATGCTTAAACAGTCTATTTGATCTAACAAAAGCATCTGATTATGAACAATTTATACATTTTGTTACTGAGGACTAAATATTACTATTAGTACCGCGCGCATGAAGCTATCATTACTTTCAATTGTTCCCATTGACCATAGATTCCAGATGACCAACCCGAGCTATTAAGAATAGCACGTGGTGCTGCTGAAGATGGTTATGAATACAAGCCGCCCGTTATACCTTTCACTGAACCACCAACTAAGCAAACTACTCCACGCCCATTTACAATACCACAGACTCCTGCAACTAGACCACCGACAATACCGTCGAGACCTACTCCATCACGCCCCGTGACTCCATCACAGCCAACACAGAGAGTTACTGGATATGTTTATCCAACACCACCAAATCCACTTACCTACCCTACTAAACCACCTACCTACCCCACTAAACCGGTGACATCTCCCACTCGTTCATCACCACCCTTAACTACACCTAGGCCAGTTAAGCCGACAGGTTACGTGTACCCTCCGCCTTCTTCGCCATTAACTTATCCACCGAAAGTACCAACAACACCGAGTCCAACAAGGCCTACCTACCCCCCAACGAAGATAGTTACCCAACCACCAACAAGGCCACCAACTAGGCCGCCAACAAGGCCACCAACAAGACCACCACCACCCACTCCAACTTACTTGCCACCAACAACAACTCGCAGACCTCCAGCACCAGTAACGACTCCTAGGCCAACTTATCCCCCAACGAAGATAGTTACCTTACCACCAACAAGGCCACCAACAAGGCCGCCAACACGGCCACCAACAAGACCACCAACACCCCCACCAACTTACTTGCCACCAACAACAACTCGCAGACCTCCAGCACCAGTAACGACTCCTAGGCCAACTTATCCCCCAACGAAGATAGTTACCTTACCACCAACAAGGCCACCAACAAGGCCACCAACAAGGCCACCAACAAGGCCGCCAACACGTCCACCAACAAGACCACCAACACCCCCACCAACTTACTTGCCACCAACAACAACTCGCAGACCTCCAGCACCAGTAACGACTCCTAGGCCAACTTATCCCCCAACGAAGATAGTTACCTTACCACCAACAAGGCCACCAACAAGGCCACCAACAAGGCCGCCAACACGGCCACCAACAAGACCACCAACACCCCCACCAACTTACTTGCCACCAACAACAACTCGCAGACCTCCAGCACCAGTAACGACTCCTAGGCCGACTTATCCCCCAACAAAGATAGTTACCTTACCACCAACAAGGCCACCAACAAGGCCGCCAACACGTCCACCAACAAGACCACCAACACCCCCACCAACTTACTTGCCACCAACAACAACTCGCAGACCTCCAGCACCAGTAACGACTCCTAGGCCAACTTATCCCCCAACCAAGATAGTTACCTTACCACCAACAAGGCCACCAACAAGGCCGCCAACACGGCCACCAACAAGGCCGCCAACACGGCCACCAACAAGACCACCAACACCCCCACCAACTTACTTGCCACCAACAACAACTCGCAGACCTCCAGCACCAGTAACGACTCCTAGGCCGACTTATCCCCCAACAAAGATAGTTACCCCACAATCAACTCCAGGTTCCACTTATTTGCCACCAACTGAGCCCACTAGGCCACCAACAAGGCCACCAACAACTACTCGCAGACCCCCTGCACCAGTAACAACTCCTAGGCCTACTTATCCTACAGGGAAAGTAATTACGGAACCACCAACAAGGCCACCAACAAGGCCGCCAACAAGGCCGCCAACAAGGCCGCCAACACGGCCACCAACAAGACCACCAACACCCCCACCAACTTACTTGCCACCAACAACAACTCGCAGACCTCCAGCACCAGTAACGACTCCTAGGCCGACTTATCCCCCAACAAAGATAGTTACCTTACCACCAACAAGGCCACCAACAAGGCCGCCAACACGGCCACCAACAAGACCACCAACACCCCCACCAACTTACTTGCCACCAACAACAACTCGCAGACCTCCAGCACCAGTAACGACTCCTAGGCCGACTTATCCCCCAACAAAGATAGTTACCTTACCACCAACAAGGCCACCAACAAGGCCGCCAACACGGCCACCAACAAGACCACCAACACCCCCACCAACTTACTTGCCACCAACAACAACTCGCAGACCTCCAGCACCAGTAACGACTCCTAGGCCGACTTATCCCCCAACAAAGATAGTTACCTTACCACCAACAAGGCCACCAACAAGGCCGCCAACACGGCCACCAACAAGACCACCAACACCCCCACCAACTTACTTGCCACCAACAACAACTCGCAGACCTCCAGCACCAGTAACGACTCCTAGGCCGACTTATCCCCCAACAAAGATAGTTACCTTACCACCAACAAGGCCACCAACAAGGCCGCCAACACGGCCACCAACAAGACCACCAACACCCCCACCAACTTACTTGCCACCAACAACAACTCGCAGACCTCCAGCACCAGTAACGACTCCTAGGCCGACTTATCCCCCAACAAAGATAGTTACCTTACCACCAACAAGGCCACCAACAAGGCCGCCAACACGGCCACCAACAAGACCACCAACACCCCCACCAACTTACTTGCCACCAACAACAACTCGCAGACCTCCAGCACCAGTAACGACTCCTAGGCCGACTTATCCCCCAACAAAGATAGTTACCTTACCACCAACAAGGCCACCAACAAGGCCGCCAACACGGCCACCAACGAGACCACCAACACCCCCGCCTACTTACTTGCCACCAACAACAACTCGCAGACCTCCAGCACCAGTAACGACTCCTAGGCCAACTTATCCCCCAACGAAGATAGTTACCTTACCACCAACAAGGCCACCAACAAGGCCGCCAACACGGCCACCAACAAGACCACCAACACCACCACCAACACCCCCACCAACTTACTTGCCACCAACAACAACTCGCAGACCACCAGCACCAGTAACAACCCCTAGGCCAACTTATCCTACAGGGAAGGTAATTACGGAACCTCCAACATACCCACCCTCGACAACACGTACATCAACTCCAGCTCCGACCTACTTGCCACCCTTTAACGGCTATCATTACCCGGTACCAAATGAGCCCCTCGTTTATTAGGCGAACAGGATCCCCCAAGAAAACCGATTTTCCAGCAGTAGCCATTCAAACAGTTATAAACACCAAAAGCCTTATCAACTCTGAGGTTCAAGATCTAGCATAGGTAGATGGAACAACTTGACTAGGGCTAGATTCTTCTAGTCATTGCAGTGTGTAATCCCTTATTACCCCTTTTCCCTGAAATGAATTGTCGACAGTGTACCTAGCCACGTCTTTACACATGTCACTTATGTAATTAATTATTGAGATAGGTTTTTTTTTGTTATTAATAAATTAAGAATTATTGTAAAAATACTTGTATTGTGCAACTTTATGCGAGTGCTGGTACCCCAGTCTTGAAACAAACGCCTTAAAAAATTTGTTTACGATTAAATCTATCGAAAGTCGCTTTGTTGCCATTGAATCGAAATGATGTAGATTCATATTGGTTTTTTCCTTTTGCTTCTGCCGGACATTTTTTTTATTTTTTTTTTACGTTATGTTTAAGTGTTGTACCTTTATAATATGTTCTGTCTAAAGCCCAAATAAACGAATTATCTACGAATTAATAATAAAGCTGTTTTTATTCATGTTTAGTGGTTCGAGTCAAGCAAACCGTTTTATCTTGAACTTCAACATCACATTGGAGACAGAATTTTAGTTTATTTCAGTTCAGGTTACAGGCCAAGTAAACGCTGGTGACAACGTTAGTGAACAATTTTATAGCCCGTGTCATAATACACCGTAAAAGAAAACGAAACACGGAATGGTCAAAGATAAGTATTGAAACTGCTCATATTTATATACGAAAGTGGTGCTGCCGAAAATGTCTACTAAAACTTCAACGTCAACCCATTAAAATAAATTGTTGCTTCGCTGAATAACTCAACAGTGTAAACACAGTCTTAGCCTTTTGTCACCACTAAGAACTGCGGCATTTGGTTTTTAGTTATGATTATGTAATGCATATCCTTTAGCGTTGGGATGAGTTCTATGCAGCCAGCATTACATTTGAAGTAGTGGTATCGCCGCGATTGCCATATTGGGGTTTAAGCTAGCATGAATTTACTTAAGTGAGCCGGTAAGCGTATTCAGCAGATGATCAAAAAAGCTACGATTACACCAGGACACGAATCGTGTCATTGCGTGGCAAGCTGGCGTTACAAAAATTTTCTCATCACTTCAGGTTTGTTCCTTTACTTTTGTGGTGAGAATTAAAAAGACTCTCAAAATGACAGTGGTGGAAATAAAGTCTTACTCAGAGAAACTTACGAAAAAGTTAGGGAACGCTTGAAAATCGACAGTTACATAATTAAAAAATTAAAAAAAAATTTAAATGTCTGATGAACACGAAGAATTTGCTTATATATAAATAACAATATTAGTTGATTCGTCCAATCTCTAGCGATGAAAGTGTTTCGGAATTAATCAATCTTCTAATTATTGATGAGTCCTAGTATGTGGAAGAGTTTGGGCGACACGCGTAAACAAAAGACCGCTAAAAAAATCCTGAGCAGAACCTTCAATAGATATTTGTTTTGCCATTTTAATACGCAGAAAATCAAAACATATGCACCCGTATGCCGAATAGCACAACATATGTCACCTGTCAAGAGTCAAGTTACTGCCAGATTTTCCAATTCTAACACAAAGAAGTTTTTTGAGTAAAAACTCGTAAGATTCTCAGTGGAGGCCTAATATCTTGCTCTCTTGATGACGCTCTATTTAACAATTTTTGTGTTAAGGAACGGCATTGAGTAAAAGTTTTTAAGAATTCGTAAAAAATACGTAAGATTTAGTAAAAATTCGTAAAATTTAAAAGTAAAGGAACAGACCTTTCATCATGTACGTGTCATAATTAAGTGTGTCAAAGGTCAATATATGTGAGTTCATGAATTGGGCTTTAATGAAAGAATTCGAAATTCGAATTCAATCAAAGCCTCAACAAAATTGTTCAATACGAAAAAACAATTGAACACCGATATGCCAATAAAAGAAAAAGGATTAGTGGCTGGCCATAAGCAACATGTTTTTTTTTTAGCTCACAAGTATTCACAGACAGGGATTAAAGTTCCAAAAACAACAATGTTAACAAACGGGTTTTGGGGGAATAGACTTACGAAAGATATTCATCTCTCTTAATTAGTTCATCTCTGGTGTCAACGCTTGTGTCATTATTTTCCATTGCTGAATTCCAAACAACTTTTTCTGTCGCCTCGGCTGGAATAGAGCTGAATCCGTATAGCTGCGTTAAATAATACGGGAAAAGTTTTGTGCGGATCTGTGCTTTTTCGAATCTTAAGGACTATTCACATTAGAGCGAACAAGCGAGTATTCGTAGTTTCTGACATTTAATTCATAAGAACAATTTTGTTCGTCGCAGATACCCGCGTATCAGTGTAATTTTTAAAGGTTAAGTTCGAACGAATTTTTCATTCGTAGGTTTGTTGATCGCGACTGTATTAGTGCGGCAAGAATTCTTTATTCGCGGTAAAATTCCTTTTATTGTGAATTTCGCTATTTGAATCAATTGAGACTTATGTCTTTTTTTTTTTGATTAGATGTTAGATTAATTAAATATAATGCTTTTGTTTTCGAACAAATAGCAATTTTCAATTCATAAATACAGTTAAATTGATTTCTTCGCAGTTCGCCTATTCGCAATTCGTTCTCATGTGAATATATTTATAATAATTTTTATAATTTTTCACGCATATTAATAACAGCATTTTTATACCCTCCACAGGAAGGTATATTTACTTTGTCATTACATTTGTAATGCCCAGAAGGAGTCACCGGAGACCTCATAAAATACATATATTCTAAATCAGGATCACATTCTGAATCGATTTAGTCGTGTCCATCTGTCTGTCTGTCTGTCTGTCTGTCTGTCTGTTGAAAGCACGATAGCGCCCAAAGAAATTAACCTAGGCGAATGAAGTTTGGTGAAAGGACTTCTTTTTATCGTCGTTAGGTTGGTATTAAAAATGGGCTATGTCGGTCAAGTAGTTCTGGTACCTCCCATACAAAACCAATATTAGAAAACACATGTTGAAAGCACGATAGCGTCGAAAACAATCTACCTAGGCAAGTGAAATTTTGTGAGACGACTTATTTTTATTGTCGTCAAGATGGTATTAAAAATGGGCTATGTCGGTCAAGTAATTCTGGTACCAACCATACAAAATCAATATTAGACCCATGTGTCTCTCTGTATGTTGAAAACTCGATAGCGTCCAAATAAATCAACCTAGGCGGATGAAGTTCGGTGAAAGGACTTATTCTTATCGTCGTTGCGTTGATATTAAAAATGGGCTATGTCGGTCAAGTAATTCTGGTACCTCCCATACAAAACCAATATTAGAAAACACATGTTGAAAGCACGATAGCGTCGAAAACAATCTACCTAGGCAAGTGAAATTTTGTGAGACGACTTATTTTTATTGTCGTCAAGATGGTATTAAAAATGGGCTATGTCGGTCAAGTAATTCTGGTACCAACCATACAAAATCAATATTAGACCCATGTGTCTCTCTGTATGTTGAAAACTCGATAGCGTCCAAATAAATCAACCTAGGCGGATGAAGTTCGGTGAAAGGACTTATTCTTATCGTCGTTGCGTTGATATTAAAAATGGGCTATGTCGGTCAAGTAATTCTGGTACCTCCCATACAAAACCAATATTAGAAAACACATGTTGAAAGCACGATAGCGTCGAAAACAATCTACCTAGGCAAGTGAAATTTTGTGAGACGACTTATTTTTATTGTCGTCAAGATGGTATTAAAAATGGGCTATGTCGGTCAAGTAATTCTGGTACCAACCATACAAAATCAATATTAGACCCATGTGTCTCTCTGTATGTTGAAAACTCGATAGCGTCCAAATAAATCAACCTAGGCGGATGAAGTTCGGTGAAAGGACTTATTCTTATCGTCGTTGCGTTGATATTAAAAATGGGCTATGTCGGTCAAGTAATTCTGGTACCAACCATACAAAATCAATATTAGGCCCATGTGACTCTCTGTCTGTTGTTCAATGTAATTACGTACTACCTCACATGCCCACAATTTTGCATGACTTGTATGCAGTGGAGGGTATCAAAGCATCGGCCAGGCCGATGATAACACTTTTACCTGTTTGTATAGCCATCATGCTAAGAATGAGACAGTTCGACTTCGAATATATTTCAGTTGGTAGTGTTCTTTCAACAGATTTAAAGGTTATAATTTATGAAGGTTATAATCTATACTGCTTTTCGCAGAATTATACTCTTTTTAGACTCCAAAAAAGCGGTATGCTTTTTTTCTCAACATACAAAATACACTATAATGAATGGTAGGATGGCCATGTCTCGATTGTAAATCGTTGGGTTGAATTATTCAACCAGCTTAATAACGCCGATTGCGAATTTTTGACACTTTTGTTGAAAGTTATTAATTTATTTAGTAATCGCATTAATGTAAAAATTATTTACAACTGTTTTTTTGAAAAAAAAAATTTTAATTTTCCAAAATGTTTGTTTTCGTTTTTTAACCACTTTTTGACGGTTTTGTTGAAAGTTATTAATTTATTTAGTAATCGCATTAATGTACAAATTATTTACAACTGTTTTTTTGAAAAAAAAATTTTATTTTCCAAAATTGTTTTTTGCTTTTTTTACCCACTTCTTGAGACTTTTGATAAAAGTTATTAATTTATTTAGTAATCGCATTAATGTAAAAATTATTTACAACTGTTTTTTGGAAAAAAAAAATTAAAATTTTTCAAATTTTTTTTTGCGTTTTTTACCCTTTTTTTGACACTTTTGATAAAAGTTATTAATTTATTTAGTAATCACATTAATGTAAAAATTATTTACAACTGTTTTTTTGAAAAAAAAAAAATTAAAATATTCCAAAATTTTTTTTTGCGTTTTAACCCACTTTTTGACATTTTTGTTGAAAGTTATTAATTTATTTAGTAATCGCATTAATGTAAAAATTATTTACAACTGTTTTTTTGAAAAAAAAAAATTAAAATTTTGAAAATTTTTTTTTTGCGTTTTTTACCCACTTTTTGACATTTTTGATGAAAGTTATTAATTTATTTAGTAATCGCATTAATGTAGAAATTACTTACAACTGTTTTTTTGAAAAAAAAAATTTTAATTTTCTAAAATTTTTTTTTCCGTTTTTTACCCACTTTTTGACACTTTTGTTGAAAGTTATTAATTTATATAGTAATCCCATTAATGTAAAAATTGTTTACATCTGTTTTTGAAAAAAAAAATTTAATTTTCCAAAATTTTTGTTTTCGTTTTTTAACCACTTTTTGACGGTTTTGTTAAAAGTTATTAATTTATTTAGTAATCGCATTAATGTACAAATAATTTACAACTGTTTTTTTGAAAAAAAAAGTTTTAATTTTCCAAAATTGTTTTTTGCTTTTTTTACCCACTTTTTGACATTTTTGATAAAAGTTATTCATTTATTTAGTAATCGCATTAATGTAAAAATTATTTACAACTTTTTTTTTGAAAAAAAAATTAAAATTTTCCAAATTTTTTTTTGGCGTTTTTTACCCACTTCTTGAGACTTTTGATAAAAGTTATTAATTTATTTAGTAATCGCACTAATGTAAAAATTATTTACAACTGTTTTTTGGAAAAAAAAATTAAAATTTTTCAAATTTTTTTTGCGTTTTTTACCCTTTTTTGACACTTTTGATAAAAGTTATTAATTTATTTAGTAATCACATTAATGTAAAAATTATTTACAACTGTTTTTTTGACAAAAAAAAAAATTTAATATTCCAACATTTTTTTTTGCGTTTTAACCCACTTTTTGACATTTTTGTTGAAAGTTATTAACTTATTTAGTAATCGCATTAATGTACAAATAATTTACAACTGTTTTTTTGAAAAAAAAAGTTTTAATTTTCCAAAATTGTTTTTTGCTTTTTTTACCCACTTTTTGACATTTTTGATAAAAGCTATTCATTTATTTAGTAATCGCATTTGTAAAAAATTATTTACAACTGTTTTTTTGAAAAAAAAAAAATTTAATTTTCCAAAATTGTTTTTTGCTTTTTTTACCCACTTTTTGACATTTTTGATAAAAGCTATTCATTTATTTAGTAATCGCATTTGTAAAAAATTATTTACAACTGTTTTTTTGAAAAAAAAAAATTTAATTTTCCAAATTTTGTTTTGCGTTTTTTAACCACTTTTTGACAGTTTTGTTGAAAGTTATTAATTTATTTAGTAATCGCATTAATGTAAAAATTATTTACAACTGGTTTTTTGAAAAAAAAAATTTTAATTTTCCAAAAATTTGTTGGCGTTTTTTAACCACTTTTTGACACTTTTGTTGAAAGTTATTAATTTATTTAGTAATCGCATTAATGTAAAAGTTATTTACAACTGTTTTTTTGAAAAAAATATTAAAATTTTCCAAATTTTTTTTTGCGTTTTTTACTTACTTTTTGACATTTTTGATAAAAGTCATTAATTTATTTAGTAATCGCATTAATGTAAAAATTATTTACAACTGTTTTTTGGAAAAAAAAAATTAAAATTTTTCAAATTTTTTTTTTGCGTTTTTTACCCTTTTTTTGACACTTTTGATAAAAGTTATTTATTTATTTAGTAATCACATTAATGTAAAAATTATTTACAACTGTTTTTTTGAAAAAAAAAAAATTAAAATATTCCAAAATTTTTTTTTGCGTTTTAACCCACTTTTTTACATTTTTGTTGAAAGTTATTAATTTATTTAGTAATCGCATTAATGTAAAAATTATTTACAACTGTTTTTTTGAAAAAAAAAAATTTAATTTTCCAAATTTTGTTTTGCGTTTTTTAACCACTTTTTGACACTTTTGTTGAAAGTTATTAATTTATTTAGTAATCGCATTAATGTAAAAGTTATTTACAACTGTTTTTTTGAAAAAAAAATTAAAATTTTCCAAATTTTTTTTTTGCGTTTTTTACTTACTTTTTGACATTTTTGATAAAAGTCATTAATTTATTTAGTAATCGCATTAATGTAAAAATTATTTACAACTGTTTTTTTGAAAAAAAAAAAATTAAAATTTTCCAAATTTTTTTTTTGCGTTTTTTACTTACTTTTTGACATTTTTGATAAAAGTCATTAATTTATTTAGTAATCGCATTAATGTAAAAATTATTTACAACTGTTTTTTTGAAAAAAAAAATTTAAATTTTCCAAAATTTTTGTTTGCGTTTTTTACCCACTTTTTGACATTTTTGATAAAAGTTACTAATTTATAATTTAGTAATAATTCTTACATTAATGCGAATACTAAATAAATTAATAACTTTTATCAAAAATATCAAAAAGTGGGTAAAAACGCAAAAAAAAAAATTTGGAAAATTTAAATTTTTTTTTTCAAAAAAAACAGTTGTAAATAATTTTCACATTAATGCGATTATTAAATAAATTAATAACTCTTATCAAAAGTGTCAAAAAGTGGGTAAAAATCGGAAAAAAATTTTGGAAAATTTAAATTTTTTTTTTTTTAAATACAGTTGTGAATAATTTTTAAATTAATGCGATTACTATTTTGGAAAATTAAAATTTTTTTTTTTTCAAAAAAACAATTGTAAATAATTTTTACATTATTGTGATTACTAAATAAATTAATAACTTTCAACAAAACTGTCAAAAAGTGGTTAAAAAACGCAAAACAAAATTTTGGAAAATTTTAATTTAATTTTTTTTTTTTCAAAGAACAGTTGTAAATCATTTTTACATTAATGTGATTACTGAATAAATTAATAACTTTCAACAAAACTGTCAAAAAGTGCGTGAAAAAAGTAAAAAAACATTTTTTTTCAAAAAGTTCCAAATCGCTGTAAGTTCTTAGGTGAACTAAATAAATTAAAAATCAATCAACAAAAGTGTCTAGGAGTTTTCTATTTCCTTTCAGTTTTTTTTTCAATTAAGTATTTACAACTTATTTATCTCCAAAGCGACAGGCAAATTTATGTAAAAAATGGGATTTAATCGCTTGAATATTTTTATGGTTTTAAAATTAAACGTTTATGTTATGCATATATATATACCTATATATTATATTTTAACAATTATACATATTATTTTACCTAATACTGTTACTATTTTTCCAAAAACATATGTCTAATAAAAATAAAATATTTTAAATTGAATCTGCTTGTGCTACTTTTACGCGTTACTATTCTGCTGAACTATATGCAACTCAAATAAATATAAAAAATTACATAAAAATAAGAAACATTCGAAATAATAAACTCCATCTAACGCAAAATAACATTAACAGGAGGTGAGTGCAGTTTAAACAAAAACCAAAAATTCATATTCATTCAAAAATTTCATACAACTTTCTGTTACATTCTACACTTTCGTGGTTGTTATTTTCATGTATACGTAGAAACAAATCTCCTAACACGAAAACATTTCTACAGCTATCTCCCATTCTGTTTTGTATATCTATGTCTTCTCCTGTAAATGTTTGTACAACTAATAAAAAAAGAACGAAAAAAAAACTGTTGTCCTACACCTGTACAGTAATACACCTTTACAAACATCATAAAGTAGTTTTTGTTGTTTTATCACACACAAGCACTAAAGATTCCCCACAATTGATTCAATTTTGTAGCCCAGTTTCTAAAGTAATTTTAAAGCGCAATCCTTCTTCCAGAAAAAACAAGAAGTGAATAAAAACAAAGAAATAATCGTTTTGGATCACAAGCGATCGAATGTGATAAATATCGCGATGACTAAATTGCCCCCGCCTCGAGCGATCAAGGCTGCAATTTTTAAAATGGATGCGACCGTAGTCACCCGGGAGGGAATTGACAAATTATTAAATATGTTGATGAGGAGCGGGGTAAAATCCAAGAAGCTCAGGTTGGAATTTTATTGATTTTTATGAAACATTTTATATAATTTTTTTAACTCGCGCCTGCAAAGCCGATTTTACCGACTTGGCTCACAATCTGACACGATTGGAGACTGAATGCATGGCATCTTGGGACAGACTGAAACTAATTGACAAGCACGATTGTCCGCCACAACTTAAGCAAAAGCTGGTTGACTTCGATGTTGCACAATTCCGCACCAAAGAAGATCGAGCTCATGTTGAATTAAAGTAGGTTCTGACACATTATCAAAGACTCAAAACAGTAATGATCCTTTTTTGTAATCAACAGAGAACTCCTCGGCATCCCCAGTCCGGGTAATGCCAGTCTTGACGGCACACTAACTTGGCGTAGACGACGGGCTGAGAATCTCCGATCACCAATCATCAACAAACAAAACGAAACGACGATAGTTTCACCGACGGTGATGATGAAAACCTTGAATCCCTAGTTAAGACATCGACGACAACGTCCGGCCCAAGACCGACGCCACGCGAAAGAAAACGTACACGACACGTCGATTGAAAATCATATGATTGATCTTGTAGAACTGCTGTTTTATTTTTATTTTCCCTCAAAGTTCGGTTTAAAATTCGAAATTCATCTAATTGATGGTTGTTTCGAAATGTCCTATCTTTTGCAAAATTAGACTTAAATTGTTATTTTACTGATGAAATGATCAATTTGACTTTTGCACCCAATAATTTGAAATTGAACAAAATCGAATTTTGTGTATTGCGGGGTAGTGAAGAGATCACGAACGAGAGAAGGATTCCCAATTGAAAAGGCACCATCGCCCTAGATAGAAATTAAACGTGAATGTGGTTAGTTATAAAAAAATTAAAATTAATGTAATTTTTGTGTTTGTTTTTTTTTTGCTTTTAAATTTTCGTTTTCTGACTCTCTTTCTCTCTTTCTTTATGCGATTCAATGCAAGCTGAGTTTGAAAGTGACTTATCCTGCATGTGAGACATTAGCTTGTGCAATTCCCACCCTGTGATGTTTCCTTTTATAAAATTTTGATTTGATTTGATTTTGTTCAATAAAAAAGATTATTGATTGCTTGAAGCCAGCTTTGATAGACTTACAAATCATAAAAGATTACCGGACTATAAATACCGTTATAACGTAGTAAACTGTAGGAGCAGTTGGCACTTCAGCTGAAGAATGCACTGCAGACTCCATGGTTGGCAATTGCAGATTTTGTCGATTGCTTATAATTCGCAGACTTATTTTTTCGCTGGCCTTCTTTTGGATATTTTTTGTTATATTGTTCATAGGACTTATTTCAAGGTATTTATTGGGTTGTATGTAAGCCCGTAACGCGTTTTGGCTGCCGATATCAATTTTAACAAATCTAACGACCATGACACATCAAGGTGTTGAAGTTATTAAAACAGAAAAATGTGCGATTTTTTGCCTGTTAGTCTTGTCTTGAGCAATTTAGCGCGTAGTGCATAGAACGTAGATACATAGAACGAGAAAAAACAAAATAACTCGGAATACGGACAGGGAGTTTATTCGAATGCGAAAAAAATCAATTGATTTTTTGTGTTCCATTTTTTAGTCTGGCAACGTGATTGTGTGGCTATCGGTTACAGGCACACCAACATTTAAAAATAAAACAAGCCGCCTAGTGGGAAATAGTAGAAATAATTTTCAGATCATGAATCGTGATCTCGATGAGAAGCAGGATCATGTGCTGTTGTTGTAAATGCATGTAAGTCGATGATCTATATGGATCATAGCTGATAATAAAAAACAGCTATTGTGATATCGAGAAATTCCCCTCTGAGAATGAGAATAGGTTTAGAAAGAAATAAATCGAAAAGAAAATACACACCAACTCCAATTTTTTTATTATTCTCGAACTTTAAATCTTTTTGTTAATAGCAACTTTTTAAAAACAAAAGTTATAATTTTTTTTTTGTGTAAAGTATTTATTATCTTTTTTTAGTTATCTACTTGAAAAAATACGTTTCCCTTGTTTAACGTAAGTGTTGAACATGGATTTTTTTATGTTGGGATTCTTGTATCCCAATTTATTATTTTGTATATGAATTATGTAATTCAACATCACATTTAATTTTGTTTTAGAATTTTTTATCTGTTATATCCAAAATTCGATATGTAACTAGAACAATTACTGCAAGTAGTGTTTGGTAAGTTGAACAGGGCAGTCTGATTTGGTGTTTAAGATCAAGAACACATTTTCATGTGTATTGATATATCAACTGTCCTATGAAACAATATGCTCAGGATATTGTTTCACGTATTCAGCGTAATCTCTAAAATTGTAGGCGCTCGTTGAGATCAGAAAATGTATGCAATCGTTAGCCCTGCTCTTTTCATTGAAATACAAATCAAATTGATAAATAAAACTAAGAACAAAGTAGAAATATACTTACTAACTCATTTGAAAGTTACATTCACGGAATGTGTCGAAACCTCCTGATCTAGCTCGAATTCTCCTGATAAAAGGTAATCATTGTCAGGTTAGGGAAGACCAGTATTTTGACAGTGTTCATGCACAAATATTTCATAGTGCCATCGAAAAAATATTTAATAAACAAAACAATGAAGAGAGTACAAAAATACTAACAGTTATGCTTAATGATATTCCATTTATAAATTAGCTTAATGTTAAAGGAAAGCCTGTAAACTATCCATTTGTACATGGTTGCTGAACATAGTCCAGACAGAAGCCCCGATTATCCACATCAAGGGGAGCCTCAATGCCATCGGCATGGAAATACAATCGAAAAGGACGAACGCTTGCTACAGAACAAGTAAAACGTTCACATTATGAAACAGAAAAACTTAACTCAAACTCACTCTGCACTGTCCTGGAAATGGGACTAACTTCAGCGTTGAATGTTCCCCCACAGACACGATCCTCACAAGCGTTTGCAGGTGGCACACGGTCTGCCACTCTTATACAGCCAATGAGAAGCCAGTCGTTGGGACATGTATTTGTTTGTACCTGAGTTGTTCCACTGCCAACCATGGCCATTGTTGGATTGTTAGAGTTGCCCGACAACGTGAACGAACGCGACTGATTGTTTTCTTCAATAGGCCAAAATTAGTCAAGGCACAAGCCGAATTTGATAAACTTTACCCTGATCCAAGCATGCTGTATATTGTATTCCACAGAAGTTCCGTTCCGTTCTTATGCAAACGCTGTAGTCTTGATTGGAGAGCTGACGTCCTGACACGGTGTTGAAATTAAAACTCCTTACTCTGCCACTGATGCCGGTGTGATATTGCAGGCAACCTTGATCGGCTCGATTTATGCTGCCACAGTGAATTTGCGTTACTCGAATGCGCCACAGACGCGAGAATGCACCACTCGTGATAACAGATATAACAATTGGGTTGCTCTGACCCAGTCCGGCATCGATGTACACTGAAAGTAGGTTATACGTTTTGCTGATGACTTTAAATTAAGGTGCGAATCCGTTTTACTATGATCCCCAGATGAAGATCCACAAATTATTGACGCAGGGCTACCACCTGATATCAGCAGCTGATCCTGATTGCAGATATGGTTGATCGGTTCCGGCTGAGCTATGGAAAAAAGGTCTAGGTCCAATCTGTAAAGAAAGTATGTAATAGAGGTTGAAAAATGGTTGGTGAGATTTTGTTTCTCTCGCTCACCTAAGTTGACAAATATCCGGATGGATTTTATGCACCGTCACTTGGCAACTTCCAGTTCCATCATATATATCTGGATGATTAGGGTTCACAAAGTAGGTGGAGTTCTCTCGGATGTTGCCATTACAAGTTTGCATAACTAGTAAAGACCATTTTTAAATTGTAAATTTTTAACGGTATTTTTAAAGTAGTTTTTAAATACATATGCAACATAGACCATAGCCACCGGCACAAGGACCTGCTGGTATTCCTCCGCGTAACAAGCAGTCCTTGCTTGGAATGCAGTTACCAATCTCACCAGATGGCGCTGTACAAGTTCCAGGACCTACTTGAATAACTGTGAAAATTGGCAAAACTGAAATGGAAGGAGTTTTGAGCAACCTCGTTAATAGGTACATATTTTTGGAAGAAAATGCGATGGGCGATTTCTTTTTTATACATAGTTTTGTGTCTTCCAAAACTTAAGGCGCTTAACCAGCTAGACATCAATAAATATTTTTGTTGGCCAAGAAACAAGATGGAATACCAGCGGAAGTATCGAAGGTTATAGCTCAAAGTTTCTTATAATAAACTTACACTTCTCATCGAATCTGGCAACTCCCGTCAGGCTTGCTATAACTGATTGAGCGCTCTTAAAATTTAAATTAATAAAAATACATTTAAAGAGTTCTGTGCCATAACAAGGGTTGCACAATTTTGCGTAATATTACACGAAATTTGGAGTTTCATCATCAACAACTTTTGCTGTAACCGGTGATCCCAGATTAAGGGGGAAATGCGCCAATTTTGGCTATTTTTAATGAAATATGGGAAAACGAGGGACAGGCTTAAAAAAGAGGAAAAATCAAAAGTCTCTGTGGAACGTTAATTGTTTAAAATCTAAATTTAAACAAACTTATTTTCATTACGATCAAACTAATAATCATTTTTAACCTTCGCGCTAAATATTTCGTAGGTCACAATGGGTAATTTTATAGGAAAAAGTGCGCCATTGTGAGCTCCAAAAATTTAGCCTGCAACATTTTTTATTAGTATCGTGGAAAGAATGACATTTTCGTACTAAACATGAAAGTTACAGCCCATCGAACGTCTACGAAAGAGTTTTTATGTATCTGTTATTTTTTCATATATATAACAAGCTTTCAGACTAAACAGACTAAAGCTTTTGCTAATAAAAAAAGGGGAAACAGTTTTCAAAGTCCGGGAACACTGGCTGCAACTATGAGGTATACATTTTATTTGGCCCTAAATACCCGCGAATCTACTGAATACTTCGGTTATGAGGTTAAGTTCAAAGAATTTTTTAATGGCTATTCGCGGCGAAGACATTTTTGTTCCACGCAAAAATTTTGTAGCTCGAAATTTCGTTATTTAAACTTGTTTTCTTCACAATGGATTGGCGTTAAAAAGATATTTTTTTTTTGTTCTTCATCCGCGTTCCAAAAATGGAGATCTATGCTGTTTTCTAAGCAAAGATAATAACACGTATACGTTCTCATTTAGCTTGAAGTTTTAAAAACTCTTGACCGAATGAAGTAAAAATTCTTTAAATAATATAAATCTTAAACAAACATTTGAAGATAAGTCGTCTTGTTTACTTATTGGACTTTGAATTTAAGAAGTAGCGGACAATTTAGATAATAAATCATAAAACGTAGCTATTAAAACAAAAACAAGTAACTTAACCTCTTTTTATCTTACGAAAGTTTTATAATACGTTTACACTTTAAGTGACTTCTTTTCTTTTCATTTCACAATGTTCTCATCATTTTATGAAGAGAATTTTTTGTAAAAAAAACATTTTCTACACAGTAGCAATTCACATACACCTTGAGTCACGTTGGAGTCCCCATTTGCTGCCAAAAATCAAATCCTTCCAGGAACTGCTCTTGCCATTTCCCCCATCGCAAGTTGTTTGCTGCACCGCCTGTAGTATTCCGAATAAAAGGACCGCACAACGGAATAACATTATTGCTAACGTAAATAAAACGAGTATATTTTCCACAAATAGTTTAAATCAAAATTTAACTCAAATTTCAGTTTTCAACGTTAACCGTTGCTAGTCCGTGCAGTATGAAATGATGTTCGCGAGTGCTAGGCCGACGCTTCAGTGATTTGAATTTAAATCTTCCAAGGTCTTAGGAAAATGCATGGACTAATAAAAAAGCGTGTTTTATTTTTCTTTTTTTTTTTGTTCCTAATCATATCGAGCTAGGTGTAAGTATTTTGTCACATAATGTAGAAAAACTATCAGCCAATGACGAACACATACACATACACAAAGTAAAGATTTAATTTTCTAATGCGCCTGACAATTAGTTACGCCTCCAATGAAAGTGAATTCGTTCTCTGACAGTGAATGTTTTAGGTTGCCATTTGTCGCTGCCACCGAAGTGAGAAATTAAGTGGCAGTAAAAGTAGGTGTTTTAACAACGACACTTAGATACCGTTGTTGTAAAATTGTCCGATCATTATCAACATACCTAAATGCCGCCAATGTCATTCCACCTTGCAGATGAAACACTAAAAGACGCTTGTAGTGTTTTGTTTAGAAGATATCCATTTGTTTAAAATTCGCTCCTAACTATATTTATCAACATAACCCCAGTGATGTCCATTGTAAACAATTCAATTGCTTGACTTCCAGTGAGTGTTTCTGAAACTGAGGGGAATTGAGTGAGCAGAAAAGTTCATTAGGGTGATCTAAAAATATTTTCTAATTAAAAAACGGCTCTTAGCGATGCGTTCTGACAAACTTATAATTATATTTATGGTCGCTAGAGAACTATGAGCTACAAAACTGCTTTTAAACTTCCTTGACATTTCAAAAAAAAACTGTAGATCTTGTTGAAATTGCTTGATGTCAAATTGGTTCATAGAGTTTGACATCAATTCATTGTTTCGGGAATCATCTAGCGCCCATTGGAACGCACTTAATAGTTAGATTGCTATAAATACCGCGACCTGTTTTAAATTGTTAAAAAAAATAACAAAACCATGGTAACTGCATTGTAGCATTGCATAATTTTCGATTACACGACTGTTATATAATTTGATGAAATTACCCGGCTGTTAGGTTCCAAATGTTAACATCATAAGCTAAGCCCATTAGCACCTAGACTAGACGACGATTTTAACTTATTGCAACAATTGGCTGCTTGTACTCTGAAAAAAGAAGTCAATATCAAAATTGACAGAGCGGTACATTTCATCTTTATACAGGACATAAGACGGAAATGTGGGCCTTTATAATAAAAGATTATACATAAATGGACAAGGGAATATTGTGTTTTCATAGGGAAGATTAACGCATTTTTACTTGGGGCCCTGATTTCAGTATGATAAATAATGAACGCTTTTGTTTTAGCCAAGTTTCGTAAATATTCGGCCCTAGCGAGGTACCCGTCGGAACGAAAAATTCTCCGCAGCGCATACTCTGTAGGAACCTCAAATCCGTTTGGGAAAAATATAATGGAAATGCAATGACCCAATGACACATTGATTTCACGTAACCGTACTGTTTGGTCTTTTTTTCGCTTGATTTTGCACTGGAAACACAAATTGAAGCAATAAACAGAAAAAAATGCGTTGCTATATTTTTTTTGTTTGCTAACATTTATTAACGGTTCACTGCAAAACGAATAAATTCCGCGACTGATTGTTGTCGGAGGACATCGGAAACAATTTTTAGAAAGCTGTCAAAAATGTCACTCAAAAACAAACTTGATCGCACTGCAACGCAAAACGCTGGAACAATTCTCCGAACAACTGCTTGGAAGATTACATTTTTATAACACACCTCGTTCTAATGGCAACGAATTTTGAAAATTTGCCACGCTCTAGACTCACACTATTACACTGTTCTGTTAGCGAACGCAACCAAGTCCCATTCGTCAATAAACTTTATAATTTTAAAACTCACTTCCATTTCCTCTATTTGTTTTCGAACGTGTGCTTTATTCCGTCATGTTATGATATTTTTTTTTTTTGTTTTTGTTTTATTAAATAATTTATGTATAATGGTTACTATTTGTTTCCTTTGTTTTCTTTAATGAATAACTATTGCCACGATATTTAGTTTATCAGTTAAGAAAATTAATGTTCTTCTTCTTTTTTAAATATAATAATATTTTCGAAACAATTTTGCTTAGGCTATAATTTGTTTATAATATATGTTTGCTTTGTTTTTCTTTTTTGTAATTATTATTATTCTCGATTTATTTTTTTTTTGTTTTAAATTACTTTTTTTTTTTTAAATAATGGCATTAAAGAAGCGTTAATAATATATAAATACATCATTTGTTTATTTTGTTCGAATCGCGTTTCATTTGACGTAAGAAACAAAGAGAAAACGTTAGAAAATAAAATTCAAAATTATTTATTTTACATAGTTACGTATATTTTAATATTATGCGATCTATTATATTTCACCGATTTTATTTTGTTTTTTTAGTTTTCATTTATTTTATATAAGTATAAAATTTCCGCAAAAATATAAAATGAGTATATATATATATATTGTTTTATTATTTATATATATTTATATATATATTGGGGTGTAGTATGAAAGCATCGTCATAGTACACAGTAAAAAATATTATTATTTAGACTATAGAAATAAGATGTACACAGTATTATCGTTTCCGCTTCTGTTTCCACCTTTAAATGTCGATCCCCATCGCACACGAATATGTTTTTTGTTTTTATTTGTTTAAATATATAGTATTATATATATATATTATATATATCGTATTTTCCGTTGGTTTCGTATTATTGTAATTGCTGCCGAATATAATATTTAATTCACTATGATCGTCCAACTGCCATTTGTATCCCACACTCTGCCTTTAAGCTGCAGCATTTTAACTATAACAAGCCTATCTGCCAACGTTCCTTAAAGTTAGTTTTAGGGATCATCAATCACCATCAGGACCTTCGGAGAAATGACCGCGCACATCGAGCGCTGATCCCAGCTGGAATATTATATGTGATAGTGATGGATGTTCGAGTAGCTCATTCGATGGTAATGGTGGTTCACAACGAGGTCTCATGTGGCGACCGCAAAAACCACGATGCAGTCGCAATACAACATCACAGAAGACGAAGCGCAGTATTAATGTGCGCAGGAAATCGTCCCCAAAGAATTGAACATACGATGAGTCTGAAAAGAATAATTTATAAGCTTTCTATAAATATTGGGCTAAATAATTTCTAAGAGTAAAAGACTTGGGACCTTTAGATTTAAGGCAGTCCTAATTGAGAAGCAGCGTTTAACGAGTAGTTGCCTTTTTAGTTTAGTTTTATATGGAACTTAGCGTTTTGGTTCGTAGTTCCCCAGTTTTTATTTTCTCCGGGCTTTCTAAATAAATGTTACTCATTTATTTAGCTCTTTTCAATAAGAAAAAAAAAAAAAAAAAAAATTAAAGCCACTGTGCGAACCATAATTGGATTACATGGGCTTACGCTAATGCCAAATTGTCAATTGCCTCAAATGCGACACTGATGAACACATTCATAACTCTAGTCACCTTAAATCGACTAGATTTGTTAATCAAATTTCTATATTGGTTTATGACGTCACTTTTATTGCGTCAGTTAATCATTCGAAATATTAATTTAGAACTTAGTCCAAAACTCGTGACTATATTTGTTAACCATAGACCATAAATGTCAAAAGAAAGAAATGTTGTCGCGATCAACCTAGTGAACTAGTATAACTTTCAATACAGACTGCACGCTTCGGTAAGAGCCTCCTAAAGCGGATATCATGGAACCCCCAAATTGAAGAAATTTAAAAAAAAAATTGTTTCCAACCCAAATTGTAAATTTCGCATAAATGTAAATATTTACAATATAAAATAATATTGTGACGCAACTTATTCAAGAATAATTTCGAGAGTGTGAAAGTCAAGTGTCGCAAAATTCAATATAGAACTGCGTCGAAATTTAATTAGGTCTGTTCCTTTACTTTTGTAGTCAGAATGGAAAAGACTGTCAAAATGGCAGTGGTGGGGATAAATTCTCTCACAGAGAGAGACACTTACGAATAAGTTAGGGAACACTTTTGTAGTAATCTATGAAAATGGCAGATACATTATTCAAAAATTCAAAAAAGTGGTATCGAAGAATTTGCTAGTTTACGAACTAAATTAGTTGATTTATCTACCTAGCGATGAAAGTAATTCGTAATTAATCGAACTTCTTCTTCATGAATCCGAGTATATGGAAGAGTTTGTACTGATTATACTACAAGCATTCGAGAAGAGGAAAAAGCGACACGGCAATAAAAATAACGTGGAGGAGATTGTCCTTTCTTACTCCTTACAGCGAATAAGAATTTCGTCCTCACTTTCGAAAAGAATTTAAGCAGAACATTCAATTTTATTTTCCCGCCTGTTGATACCATTTTAATACGCAAGAATTCAAAACAATTGCACTCATATGTCAAATAAGACAGCAAATTTCAAATCAGCTGTTAACTGTTAGGTGACTGACAGCTTTTTCAATTCTTACACCAAGAAGTTTGGTTAGTCTATGGGCAATGGGCAATGGGTAATATCTTGCTCTCTCGATGACGTTCTCTTTTAAGAATTTTTCGAGTTAAGGAACGCCATTGAGTAAAAATTCGTAAGAATTAGTACAAATTCGTAAGAATTAAGAGTAAAGGAACAGACCTATTGTTATGTATTAGAAATGCGAAGATTCTGTCTGCATTTCAATAAAAATTGTCGTTAAAGGTCAAACGTTATGTGAAATACCTATTTAAGACGCGCTGGTATTTTACCCTACACCGAAATTGTATTTTAGACGCATATTTGTGTTGTATAACGGACAGCTAGGAGAAAATAAATAAAATAGTAAATATAGTTTCTTTGAAAGAGAAAAACAATAGAAGAGCAAACGTAGTCCTGAGGTAGACGTTACTTAAAAGAGGTCACAACCTATTTAGCGCATATTTTCAATGCCTGGTTAAACTTTTGCCATTTATATACTTACCTATGTATCCTATTCCCTGTTCTATTTCATCTATTCGACATCGAGTGACCAGTCGTGATGCCTCTGTTATAAAACGATCTACATAAGTCTGACATCTCTCCCAATGATGGATTGGAACATCGCCCACATTACAAATGTAACACAGTGCGGTCAATGGGGAATGCAGGAACAACGTAAATAGGGATCCGTGATGTTGGACATCGGCTGTAATTTTATCATAAATTAACGCCAATAGGGTAAATTTGTGTAGGCTCACTTTGAAACGCTGGCGGTACGTCCTGTGGCGACATTAATATAACCAAAGGCTGACCAAAATACCGGGGAATATGCTGAAAGACAAATGAATTATCCGAATCGATTATGATGAACATTGGCCGCCTCGTAAAAGGATATAGATCGCCTGGATATAGGCAATGGTTCTCCTTGTAGGATTTCCCTCGACATGCAATTCCACTATCGACGCCATCACGTTTGACGCTTGTGGCGAGACCGCCCAGCTCATATCCGTCTATTTAAAAAAGCAAAAATAAAAAAAACATGAACTAATTGAATGCAACTGCAACCAAATACTTACAATCTTCCGGATGCTTAGTTGTAGAGAAGCAGCCATCGGCTGACATGTATAAAAGTAGAGCGCCTCCTGGAGGTAATTCCTTAAATCCGCTAGCTAAGAACACCAGAAGTTGACTAATCGAAGGCTTGTACAGTAAATACTTGTGAGGATTGTCTCGGTAGTGACGGCCGTTCTCTAAGTAGCCCTTAGAGCCTGGAACACCATACGGTGGTATACGGCTGGCTGCGGGACTAGCGTCGTGCCCATGCAATCCATGCGGCCCACTCAGCGGATGCGTTGACGACTCCGTTGGCTCACGTTCGAGTGTCTGTAGCATACTGTTCGGAATAGAGAAAATTCCTTCATATTATTCAATTCATATAGACCGGAGTTTTGTGTCGAATCTTACCGAAACATATCCATAGTTAGCTCGGAGAACTTGGCCTGCTCGCACGCTGAGCCCACAATCAAGATCTCCTGCAGACTTAGAGTCATATGGGGTGAACGTTCGCATGGCGGAGTCGTTAACGGGGACAACCTAGAACCGGAACCACTGATCATCAATTGGTGAAGTTGGGCTATTCTATGTTTTCGGAACAAAGGCCCGTGCTTTCACAGAATAATGATATATGCTATGTGTTGTATGTGTGACACGATACTAGATCGTTGCAGAAAAATTAACGAATTCGTTGTGCACTATGGACATTGGACATGAGTTATGTGGTCGCAAGTAGGTTGTCATCTTAGCGATGAGTGTTTCGTGTTTTATATAAATATAAAAGAATTTCCTAAACTAAAAATCTAAACTAAGAAAGATATAACTTTGTATAGCTCCTAACATATTTTTGTAGAAAAACTTTGTTTTTTTTCTCTTTTATTTTGTTTTTCATTAGAAAGCACGGGCGAATTATCCAATCCAGATGCGAACTCTTCACATTCTCACCTGTGCGATAAGATGATGGGATTGGAATCCGCGTGAAGAACAGCAACTGCCGCCTCAGCCTTAATGAAGCCTTTGATCTCTTCTAGTACCAGAGACCATTCGAGGTGATCTTCGGGCTCGTATCTTTAAGAAGGAAAAGTTCGGTTAGGAATTGGCTTTGTTTATGCCCATATGCAGAGCGGCCTCACGTTGTTGTGTACTCCTGTATTTGTTTCTCCAGTTCGGTGACTAGCTCGCGCACCAGTTTCATCTTTTTCAACAGCAGACACACGACAATGAAACGCGCATAGTAGCGCAGCTTTTTCACCATCAAATCGGGTCGATCCTCTTTAATAGCTCGGGAGTAATACGCTCGACCCCGGATTGCTGCATAGAACTGATACGCTTCGTTCAGGTAGTTTGTTTCGCTGGTTCGAAGGCTGCAAATAAATTGGAATAACGTGAAATCAATTCATTACATTTATTAAATGACATTTTCTCAATAGCAAATCGAATTGTCCTCTACGATAAAAATCAAGCAGTCACTGATAATACCTTCCTATTGCAATTTACAACTAAACATCAAAAAGATTTCTATTTTTTATTTGTAAAAGGAGACTAATAGAAATAATTGAATTGCAACTGTCAATAGTCTAGCTCTAGCGTGAGCCAACTTTAAATTTTTGTAGTTCACAGAGGCCATATTTTTCATACAAGTTTCGCAATTGTCAGCTAAAAAAACTACACATCGCATTTCATTGGCAATTTTAGATTCCAGTTCCGAACTAACAGCGTTAGTATGCGAAGAGCTTACCAACGCGTTTGTCAAATTATTATTGTAAATGAACTGACAACCGATTTACTTGCCAATAATTGACATTAGTGAAAAATAGACTGGGAATAGTGTACGCAAATCGACACTTGCAAAAATAGATATACAGAAACGTTAAAACTGATATACAATAAAAACTGTCAGCAAAGTACTCGGTCAAAAACTCTAGATTTGATTTGTCGGCTGCCCCTTCATAGAAGTCAACTGAAAAAACTGTTCACGTGATCAATCTAGACCAATAAAAACTGAAACTCAGTCTGCCAAGTCTTTTACTTTTATTTTCAGACAGATCCATCCCTATTTATCTGCCTCCAGTTATACACACCACGTTGAGGGTGCCCTCAAGTTGTTGTCCCTCAGGGGTGTCCAAGACTAGCTTATGCGTTTCTGTGCATACCTTCCACTTGCCCCAGCCATCCCAGCCGTTGTATCCTTAGATTTTTGGCCAAGTCAGCGTCTGTCTATGGCCAATAGCGTTCGTTGTTAAATCTTCTATCCCGCATTTTTTCGATACAACTGAACCGTAAATAGTCCGCAGTACCTTTCCCTTAGGAGGTTGATTCATCCAATTTTGACAAAGTCAGACAGATAAGAATCTTATATAGTTGGTTTCCTAAGAGATGGTTTTACTTCTTAGATGTCTTCTGAGCCCGAAGAAGCAACGATTTGCAAGAATGATCCTGAGTTTAATCTCTGTGCTGATGTCATTTTTCAAAGTGATAGTGGAGTGAGCCTTTCACTACTTCAAAATTGTATCTGTCCAACGTGACGTTTTGTCCGAGCCATCGATGCTGAGAGCCAGACTTATCGTCGACGCCTCTGCTTCAATATTTGCAATCGTGCCACTGACAGCTGATACACTGATAACGTCAATAGCGCCTTTTTTTCCTCTGATGTTGGCTTGTGGGATTCGTTCAATTTCTTTAAAGATGATGTTAAACGGGTTACACGCAGAGGGCGTCCCAATCATTTCTTGGCATCAAAGGGCTCGGTGAAATTTTTGCCGGTTTTGACCTGCCAGACGTAGGTATACGAGTTTAGTTTGGTATAAATTCCGAAACGAGGCATGGCTTTGTATAACTCGTCCCTTTATACGCTATGATAGGCGACTTTAAAGTCAATAAAAAGGTGTGAACCCATCTGAAATTTCTGGGTTTTTTCTTATATCTGTCGGAGTATGAAAATTTGGTCGATTTGGTCATCTCCCGATGAAGTCAGACTTACTAAACTAGAGTTTTTAACGTCGTCAATAAACTGCATATTTTGTCAATTTAAAGACACGTGTAAACCTAGGGTCAGATTCTGTAAGGCGAAACAATTAAACGTTTTCGTGCACACGAATGATTTGCCCTATGTTACAGAAGCAATTTTTTGCGCGCACACGAAAATGTTCGAACGTTTCGCCTTACAGAATGCCGACCCTGGCTTTCGTGTGTCGGCTTTGATTTAAAATTTGAAAACCCAAAAAAGTTGATTAATTTTAAATTAATTATGTCAATAAGAATTACTTGTCTAAATGTTATTTATTGTTATAATTGACATCCAGAATGATAGAATAACACAAAGTACAATGTTAATGACAGAATAACTAGCATTTGAGGTTACTAATCGATTTTAAGGTGTGAATAGTCTTGTATTCAACACTGGAAAGCAATTTCACATACTTGCAAATCGCCATAAAAATATCAACAAACTCATCTGGAAACCTACCAGAGCGCCTATAGGTACCTATCCCAATGCAGATTTTAAGTGCGTTTGTACGTTGACGGAAATGATCAAATTCGCTTGATAAATTACAAAAAAAAAGGCATTCGTTAAGGAAATTTTCCATATAAAATTCCCCATTGTGACTACAAAATATTTGGTGTGAAGACTACAAATGATTCTTAGTAAAAAAAACTTCTGTCTGTAATTCGTTATCTGTTTATTGTCACTTTGTAGAAGTATAGGTTAGGGTAGTTGATTTAATATTTTCACGAACAAGTACTCGCCATCTGTGCCATAATTCTCTATATACTTTTGACGCTTTAGCAATACATCACTGGGCCTCATTTGTAACCTTCAGCTCATATATTTTGTAAGTCACAATATGCAATTTTGTATGGAAAATTTCGCTATCGCGAGTTCGATATATTTAGCCTGGACACTAAAAGTGATTATTATAGCATCGCGGACTATCACTTAACATTCACTTGCTTCAACTGTAAATATAAATAGAGTAGGTGACCACAAGTGATTCTCAGAAACATTTGCAAACTTGAGCCCCTTAAATTTTAACTACATCCAAAATGACACAATTGAAATACTCACTAATAATGATAGTAAAGTTGACCGATTTTACTAGCAATTTCACCGATTTGCCAACGCTTCAAACCATACTTAGAATCCAGGACCATTCGATGTTGTTGTTGAAATTTCCAAAGTTTCGTATAAACATCGAATGTTCGTCCAAAATACGCCTGCCACTGACGATGGCCATATTGTGGTAGATCTCTTTAAAGTACATAAACAAAAACAACACACATTTAGCAAATGACTTCACTGATGAATCCAAAACTATAATTTGATGACCAAATACACTCACCTAAGTCCATTAAATAATTGCTTAGATTTCTCTAGCAAATGACAAAACTCCAAGACTAACTTCCTATCCTGTTCTTCTGTGGATTCCATTTTCACCATTCCGTTTATTAGTTATTCTACAAATCTGCAAGCAAATGAGAAGCTTTATACTACAATGATTTCTCTGTGACTGTGCTAGCAAAAATGCGACACATATCTTGGAGATACCTAAGCGAACTATGCCAATTGATAGAATGACTAATAAAAAAAGAAAAACACAAAACTACAAACAAACACTTTGCCTCCATAAATGGGGATGCCTGCTGCTACTGTACACAATGTACAACTACTGGCGGTCGCTGTTTTATTAATTAAAAACACTGCAATCGGTGACACAATTCGGTGACACAGCTCATGCAGGAGGGGTAAGCCAAGCCCAATACCAGAGACAATACACTAAGTATGGTTTGTCTATGCCCAATACAACGCGGCGCTCTTAATGACGGAACAATGAAAACGATATCTGTCCCATCCAACAATAAACATTGTCTTACAACAAAAACAACAACAGCTCAGCACAGAGTGGTAGCAAATTTATATTGAATTTGGCTACACCAGGGATGTGCGCACTGCCGGCAAATATGAAATCCCACTGGCCCTTTTCGCACAGCATGACATGTGGCCCTGTCCCTCCCTCTGTGCAAGTACCCTTTTGTTTCGATCTTTTGTTGTCGTCGTCTCCAACTTCATCTTCATCTTCGTCGTCGTAGTCTTTATATCATTTTAAAATATTCAAAGAAGTTCATTACACATAGACACCCTGTGTCGAATGCCGGCTGCGAAAGCAGCGGTTTATTTCCCTATGAGTGGATTACAACAAATATATAGCGGTGATCTTCCTACACACATTTACTCACGTCCAAATCACTCACTCGCACTGAACTGTGTATAAACTTATATAAAACCATTGATTTTCATTCACAATCTAGGTCGAACTTTAACCCTTAAATATGTACACGCACCAATACTCGTGCGGACCATCCTACTGCCAAGTAGCCTTATGACTGATGTACATCTTGCTCTCAAGCTAATTAACGGCAGATCCTAGCTCATAGACAACGAGATGAAAAGCGGAACTGAACGCACTCTCGTGCACACTTTTGTTTACAAATAATTAAATGCATTTCTGTTCCACACCCACCCCTGCATCCTGTGTGTACAGTTAACAGGGACTAACTTGCACCACCTTGCGTAGTACGCGAACGAGTGCAGCTACCCCCAGTTTGTATTACATCTAGTACTCTCTCGCAAGCGCACTGAACGGACTCACTTTAACACGCTGAACCACGAATTTCATGATGATATTCATAAGGATGGCGAATTTGCGTGGGCGGTGTTTTTTCAGTTCTTCCCGCATCCTCATCTGTTGGCAGTTGGTACTCACAATCGTCACCGTCGTTGTTCTTCACTTGAGAGATACAACAATCCGCTTGCAGCGGATCTCCATGATTTAATACACCCGGAAATGAGAAACAACAACTCATTAGCAACCCCTGTCGTTGCATTTGCACCACCCCTCGCGCACTCTCAACCCAGAAAGGTGTAAACCGTAACCGTAAGCATCCCCCTTCACACGGAAAATACCCTTTTGTCAGATTCTGCACTTTTTTATAATCCGCATTGCACACAAGGATTTGGAAGGAGTGCCTGTGCCTAACAAAAAAAAATCCCCCAAAGTGTGGAAAAAAAAGGATTCTCTGTCAGAACGGAAATCCTACCTAACATGAACACATTCTGTCTCATAAAACAGAGAGACACTATAATAGTACTGGCGAACTGGTGTAGAGATTTTCGACGAAGAGCATTTTCCTTCCTTTTTGTGGCAGCTTTTTGCCGTTCGTCCTTTTTTGATTTTACACCTTTTGCACTCGATATTGCACTCAAATTTCCGGTTTAAAAAAAAATATATATACACTAATTTTCAGCAAACTTTTAGCAACATTTTCGCTGTTCTTAGTACACAATCGAGTCGAACGGTTTCCTTTGGTTGGAACGACAACGAACACGGTTTTACTCTATATTGATTGACACGGATACGAATGCAGTGTATGGTGTAGTTACTATTTTGTCACATCGAAAATATGGCGAATTGCAATTTAGTTGAACACAGTTGGAGTAGTTTTAGAAGAGATATGATATGCTGACTTGAGAATTTTTTTTTTTTGATTTTATTTTATTTGTTGGTGGCCCCTTTGGTTGGTGGAACAACCCCGCCGCACCGCATGGGTTGGTTTTTGTTAAGAGGGTTGGTGCAGTTTGCAGAAACCCTAACTGACTGTTGGCTTCAACGGTGAAATGACAATTCCTTCGGTGAGGGATAGTTTCGGTTAGAAAAGATTCGGCGTCAATTGGCAGACTCGACGAAGCTGGAATTTTTTTCTTTCGGATGTCTATGCTGGCTCATGTGGGTGACACGTTCCTTCGAACTAAGCGACCGGTAAAATAAAGTTGTAATATTAATGATGACGAAACAATTTGCAGAATTTTTGATGATATTTTACGTGCGATTGGATTTGGATTATGGAGGGAAACACTGTAACGAATTTTGGGCACACTGCGCGCCGAATTCACGATTGCACTGACAAGAGTACCTAGTGTTAAAAGGTTCCATACGTTCGAAAACCCTATTCGTCACTTGACGAAGGGTGGAATTATTGATTTTTTCTAATAACAATTTTGTTGGTTTTATCAGCAGGTGGAGTTGCTGGCGGTTAATGTGTTAAGGGCGCGTTTCAATGGTAGGTTTTGTGAACCGTTTAAAGGGTCGACATAGGGTGATATAATTTTGTTCTAAAATTGCAGAATTTAATTAAATTTTTAGCGGATTTCTGCAAAAATGTCAATATATAAAGTATTGTTTCCTAAGCATAGATGCACATTTTGTTATTCATAGTTAAGAGTCATAAATAAATTGTTGCAGTTAGTCAACTGATGTCTACTGTTATGACCTTGTCAATGTCGCTGAATCTTCCCTTCCAAAGTCAACACAAACGGGTACATCTGCCAACCTATGGGAATTGAAAACAATTTAAAGAAAAATTCTATTCTTTTTACTCTACTTTTAACTAGAAGGCTTGCTCTAACTTTTCCTCAATTGTAGACATTTTGTAGCCTAACTACTGACTAATTTTATCACACAGCATGTGTATTTAAGAAATGTTGGTCAAGCACTCCTAAAATGAAGCAGTTTATATAAACAAATAAAAATTTTACTACTTAGTCGGTAAACAATTTTAGAGTATATGGCCGACTTAAGGTTCATTTGCATTGGTTATTCATATTTTAACTAAGGTCCACATTCGCTAAGCAAGTTGGTGGCAACTATGGCCTATTTATTTGGATTTTAAGCTTGTGAAAATGGTCAAAGCTCGCGAGCATATCCGATCGTGAATGGTAGGCGCTTTGGCATGATTTTTACTCGATTAATTTAATACCTACAAGTTTTCAAAATTTAGATATTTGAAACACTTTCAGTAACTTGTAAATTTGGAAATTTGGAAATTGTAAAAGATTGTAGAGTTATTTATAGACATACCCACGATTCTTTGTTGGGGTTTCCTTTGGTAAAAAAAAAAACTTAACAAACTAAAGTTCATTTACAGAACTGCTGAAAAAAGTGAACATGCAAAGTGATACTTAAATTAAATATAAATATTTGTTTCAAATGCTAGGTCTTAGAAATCTGTTCTACTCCCTGAAAATTCAGAATATCACCCAATCATTAGAATAACTGAGAAGTGAAAGATCGATCGCAACTATTCTGCCACATAGCAAAACGTCCGCTCAACTTTTTAGCAATAACGGTATTCACTTGAACGCGTAAAAGCCTCATAAACTGCGTAAACTGCAGAAATTTACCACCTCGTAAATGAACTGTCAGATTTTGTATGGAGAACACTTTACGCAGACCTCATAATTTTCCGCGACGATTTACGCTCGGAAATCAAACGCGGAAAGTTGCGCAAATCACCAATGTCAAACTTTGACAGACAGTCGTCTGTGTTTGTTTTTTTCCAGAGTTTTTTTTAGGAAGATCTCAAAATGGTAAGAATCCAATAAAAAAGTAATTTTATATAAACATGTACTTAGAAATGAACATGTTTATGATTTGCAGCAAGCGAAAAAAGTTGTTTGAACAGCTGAGCTTGACAACCGACTTACAGTCGATTTACACAATGATATTTCCGAGGGGTGTTCACTTAAAGCACCGCAGAAATTTATGAATTTTCGAGCTGCATAAAATTATGAGATTAAGTGAATACCCTTAATAAAAGCGTTGTTTTTATGTAAGCACAGGCGTTCTCTTCTGGAGTAAATAAACAACAACTGTAGGTTTTTTAATTTTATTATCAACCAGTGGAATTCGATTCCGTTAACCAAACTTACGCATTTGTTCCATTTTGTTTCGACAGCCGAATGTAGATTATTTTTTTATTGACCACACCACTCTAATTAAAATGCACTTTCGATTTTGTTAAACAAATTGAAAATAAAACACCTTGATTATCCGAATAACGTACGTGTATGATTTTTTTTTTTTGCATTTTACTTTATTTCGTTCAATACAATATAATGTATAAATACACCAAAAACAAAATAAAATGAAAATAAAAACCAATACTTCCCATGAAGCTTTTCACAATGATTAAATTCTATAGCTTCGATACACTTGCAAATAACTTAAATTCTGCGCTAGTGTGTTTCTATTAATAATTTATAAAAAAGAAAAATGAGGACTACTATAATTTTATTTAGCACTAAGATATTTATATATTCATATTTATATGTATTTCACACTGCGTACAGGTCTTCTAAAAATCGACTAAATAAATAAGTTTTAAACAAAATTTTGAACACAAAATTTTATTTGATTCTTCTAACGCTGCCACATGCAGCAATTTCGCTAAAATATGTCTATTTCATATTTTTTTGTATATTTATTCATACGTTATCTTATTGAGTACAATTTAAGTTTATATATTTAATTGGGTAACAAATTTGGTTTCGAGTTATGAAAACTATCCGTTTGTTTATATACGTAACAGTAAATGCGATATCAATCTTATGCGATTATACACTTAAAAAAGAAAACAGAAAATCGTGAACTCAGTCTTTTTATGAAAATATAAATCTAATTAAACACATTTAGATAAGATGAGACTTTTTCTCACTTGTGTTACGCTAGTTTTTAAATATTTATTACCCTCATTTCCATGTTCGACACGACAATGTAGATGATTGAGTCTAATAATTATTTCTAATTCGTTTTCTCGCTCCTAGACGGACATGGTTGAATTTATAATTAAATTTTTTTTTTTTCCATGACACACACAAAGCATTGTGGAAAGGAAGTATTACTGGGGACGATTTTATTCGATGACTATTATATTTTTGTTTTTGGTTTCGTTGAAGTCGACTCTAATCCATTTACCTTTCTACCAAAAATTTACAAACCTTGATACAGCCTTGCTTTAACTTCTTATAATCAATTTAATTCTTAACAAAAAGTATAATGTGGGCCACAATAGGACATTTTGAAATCGAATTAGATGAAGAAAATCTACCTATGGGCTGAAGATGAAACTACCTATAAAGTGATATTCGGACAAAAATTATAGTCATAAGGTTGACTCTCTTTGTTTACATAACGTTGTTTGACACTTCCTATAAAAAGGAAACGGATTTCATTGGTGAAATTGATGAAATGTTTATGCCCTTGTTAAGTTTGCACACCTTCAAATCCATTTAAGTAACACTCATTTAGAGTTAAAAATAAAATGGTGGTAGGAATCTAATCCACATGATTTTGAGTGAAAATTATGGATATTGGTTATGGATCAGGTTTCAGAGTAAATGGTTGGGTGTAAAATACGATCTACACGATGCCACTAAAGGAAGAATAAATGACAGAATTAAATAAATCTTAAAATTATCAAAATTAACTTGTGACAGAAAAGTTAAGTATCTATTCCCTTACAAAACATCTCGAAATGCATAGCATCGACACTTGAAAGTCCATTGTTCACCATTAAAAAACGTCGTTTGTTTTGTTAAACATTTAGCGATTCGATAAATTTCTTAGAGTAAAATATAATAAAATACAAATAGACATTTTTAAAAGGAACAAAACTTCACCTCATATTTTTACAAATTGATGTTATTCAAAGTTGGGTTTGCTCAGCGCAATGCACAGTCGAGCCCGCATTGAAAAATCTGTCAACGTGAGTCAGCAGCTAAAAAAACCCAATTGTTCCAACTTCTTAGAAAACAATAATAATTGATCCAAATTCTATTGCTTTTTGTATACGTAATAGCTTAAGATCGATCCTTTCTTTCATGTTTTACCAGCTGTCAACCAACGTGACAGAAATATTACAAGTTGGTCACTTTTGTGCCTGAAGCACAATATAATGTTGATATTTCTTCAGTAGGTCATGTAGTTTTGTTTTCTATCCTTTTGGATGCAAATTTCGATTTCAACAAACTTCAAAAAGCACTCCGATAACAAATAATCTTTTGTTTTTGTACCTATGTACTTGCACTTGAATTACCGCAAAGGATACCATTGGAAAAATCAACAAAACGTGCGGATTTAAGTGATTTTCTCAGTAAAACTAGTAGATAATAGTTAAATGTAGTAGACTTGGAGTAGAATGAGCTGCCAAAATCGTTTGTAACTGAGCACACAGGTGACATATTCTCAATGAACATTAGCTACGTCTACTCGAAATGTACGTACGGTAATTGAACTTAATTACGGTTTAAAAAATAAATATCACTATCGGTCACATCAAAATAAACCTGCAGTAGCAAATAGTTCTGGGCGACCGATTTAAATGACTGCATTATTATTCTTAAAGTTGCCTTATCTTCTGACTAGCGCCACTAACTCTCTTTCGTAAACCTGATTTAAAGAGTTGTCAAACTGTTTTGAAAAACGGCCTTTTACAAAATTAGTAACATTCTTAAGTTTTGGGCCTGGTTATTGCACAAACTACTGATTACCGCTGGCACTTCTCACTGAATTGGCCTTACAACTTATTCTCCTAAAATATTTACTCCCTAAAAGTAATCTACTTGTTACTCAGGAGTAGCGTCAAATGCTTGTATGCTGTCGGACGTCTATTAGCAAACTTACTAGTGAACATTTGTTTATGAATACGTGCGGGAGTAAATGTTCTCCAAACTGTTTGGTACATTTTTGCAGTCAAAGTGAGCAGTCTTGATAACTAGCTAAAATGTTAAACTCTGGAAATTGAAATTGTCAATTTGACAGATTACAATTTCTTACAAACAAATCCGTATTTTTTTTTTTTTTGCGAACTTCGAAATTTGCGTTGGTTTTAAAAAATATCGAGTACGTATAATTGGCTGTTAAAAGTTAATGGCAGTTTCCAAAGCCAAAAAGCCTGAAAGCCAAACGTCTTCTAAATTTCTCTAGAGTTCGTTGAAGTTTTTGAAAATGTTAACGAATGTTTTTATGGAAAATAAACTGAATTACATGAAGTATTGTGATCAATAACCGTCGTTTCTTTTGCCATTTCAAAATGATTATAAAGCTTTACTCAGTAAGTAGATTAAGTCTTTTCTAATTGAAACAAAATGTTTTCATAGTTAAGAATAATAGTAATAGTCAATTCAGTGATCGCTTAAGGATGGACGAAAATATCCGTAGGATTGACTTTGAGTACTAAAAAAAAATTCCGGATACACAAAATGGTCCGCCTTACAGTTCGCTTGGCAGGTAAATAGATTATGAATACACTGACAACCAAAAGTTAAACCCATCAGTTTTAATGACGAGTTGCAGAGTTGAGGAAACAGAAAAGCAGGAAGCATTCAAAATCTGTTCATTTATAAAACGAGAGTGAAAAATGCTTAGCTAAATTGATGCGCTATGATGATGGTGGTTATTTGTGGTAGGTACCCAACTGAAAAGTACGTTTCTAATTTTGAGAGCTTTTAAGATTTACTGTTTGGTTTTGCAAGTCTGCGAAAACTTGTCTATTGATCTTTAACTTGAAATGGGTTCCGTTTTAATATTTTTTTATATTTTCTTTGGCGCTTAACCTTTCCACTTCTAAATAGAAAGCCGACCAAACTTACAACCTCGTCATTTCGGAAACAGTGTGCACCTGTGGTCCACCATTTGCCGTTGATGTCGAGGTGGCAGCATTAGCCAGCGGTCGTGGCAAATTCGAATAGTACCCTAACCTGCAGTTATTATGGTGGGAGTACTTTGCGTTGTGATATTGAAGGGGAGCGGATGGCATTGCGGTAGACTGCACCTTCTGCGGCTTGCCACAATCACAGATGGTGACATCGGAGCCACCGCATTGCACCGGTCCTATGAGCTCTTCTGTGGACTTGGTGGTGGTGATGGTTGTCGTTGTTGTTGTAAGTTCCTCAACGAACTGCGACGGCGGTGGGGCATAGTTTTCGACATCGGTATAGGTGGAGTAACGGCCATATGGATTCTTCCTCGGAATCGAATGTCTCTGTTGTGCTATTTGAAGTTTGATGGGCGGCTTAGGGCCAACTGTGTCCAAGTAGCCGTAACCAAAACCATATCCACCGATTGCCTTGGTGGTTAGATTGTCCCAAGACTTTGGTTTGTTGACGTACTGTGCGTTGGGGTAGATTTGAGAGGGCTGCACCTGTGTTGCCGAGATGTGGTAACGTTGTTGGTAGATTCCATGGGGTTGTTGAGGTGGCAAGGTGGCATGTTGAGTCGGCGGTGGTGCTTGCTGACCAGCAGTTGCTTGATGGTAAGACTGACGGGATTTCGTCGAATGCTGACGGCTGGCCCCACCTTCGCTTTGAGGGTCCCAGTAAAGTGTATCCGTGCTGAGTGAAGTGGTGTATGAAGCAGAGCTGTCGGCCGGAGCGAATTCGCTCGATGTGCACGAGTGAAGACTGCAGTGACTTGCCAGACCGGCTGTTAAGTCGTAATAGCGCGAGCGCAACTTACTCGGATCACATCCATGGCTCGGGTGCTGGTGTTGGTGATGGTATTGATGTTGTTGTTGTTGCTGCTGCTGTTGTGGTGGTGGTGGTTTTTGTTGATGCTGTTGCTGCTGCTGTTGATGTGGGACCGATTGCTGTTGCTGCACTGGCTGTTGATTCGATTGATGGCGATGCGTGTGACGGGTAGATGTCGCTGGCGACACATGCGACTGGGACTTTGGTCGTGGTGGTCTTTCTTTTGATTCCTTTTCGCGGTGCTTGTGCTTGTGATGGTGCTCCTTATGGTGTCGGGCTCTCCGCCTGGTCGGAACACAGTGGGTATCACAGCATGGACTTGCCAAATCGTAGGCATCCAAGCTTACATTGTCGCCGTTCTTATCAACAGATGACTTGCGACCAAAATGTCCGACACATGGATTGCAGGAGTGCCCGTGACAGTGACGGCTCTTGTGAGCCTTGGCAGGTTCCTTTTCGGGCAACGGCTGTGCAGCTTGAGCCTGCAACTGCTTCTCCTGAACCAGAGGATGTTGATGTTTCTCACAGGTCCGTGGTGGTGGTACAGGTGGATTGGGTCGCGGTTGTGTCTGCGTTTGCTGCTGTTGAGGCTTTTGTTGCTGTGCCTGCTGTTGGCCCACATAAAGTGTCGCATTTTCAGCCGACTCGGCTCTAGTGAGAAAGAAATGTTGCTCGCTGGGACTGCGCACTGGGCCACTCATGCTGATGAAGTACTCCCCACTGCTGCTAGACGTCGAGGGCTTCAGAACATATCGATATGTCGGGTCTAGGTACTGATATGTCAGCATGAACTGAGCTGGAGGCGGAATAATTGTCGGGGTTTGGTGGCGTCCAATGTTGACCACATCTTCGGTTGATAACGTAGGCCGATAGAATGGTGTCTGATTTTCACCAGCCGTTGGTGAAACTCCATTATCGACATCTGTGGGCGATGTTGTTGCCTTCTTCCTTGCAGGAAGGCTGTGCGTCTTCCACTTGCCCTCCAAAAGCTCTCGCTCCCGCAGGCATATTCTTTCCAGCTCGTTCATTTTGCTCTGCAAAATATTCTGCAACTGCATGTAGCGCATATGTAGGTCCACCTATTGAAGAGGACTTAATAAAACTGTTTTATAATATCCACCCAAGCAACACTTACCTTCCTGACACAGTCCTCGAAGAGCACAACCATTCGCATCCTTGTATCACAGTTTTTTATAAAGGCCACGAGTGTCTTGTGATCAGCCTTCTCCATGTCGGTGCCATTAATTGAGAGTATAACGTCGCCTTCCCGCATACCAGCTTTATATGCTGGACCATCGTACTCCACATAGTCCACATAAGTTATCATTTCCACCTCCTGCTCCTTCTTGTAGTGGATGCCATAGCTCTGAAGAGTAAAACCAAAACTTGAGTTTTTCTTCTCAACAATAATGGTCCGCCTACGACGGTCCTCCTCGGGCTTTGTGACAGCTATTCGATCAGACTTAAATCGTTCGTGGATATGGGCGACCTAAGATAGAATAATAAAAATGTTAGCAATAAATATTTTGCTTACAAGTTGAATGATGTAAAGTTGATGTTATGAAGTAGCACAGTGTGCTATGGAAGGACTCGGATCCTCCCTTTGCAGCGCATAAAATATTTAACATCCAATTTGGCTTCCTGATGCATGCATATAGGTCCCCCATAGTGAGAATGTAGAGTAAGGAATACCCTTTGGCTATTGATACAGAATGCCACAGAAGCAGGAAAATATGAGAACATATCCATGTGTGTACATGTTTTGTTCTTTAGTGCAGGGTGGCTGCATACTTCAAATGAAAAGAGTGAATTCCTACAATAGGCAAGGGTAAGTGGTAGTTAGGTTCTTAGTGTGCATAGTATAGCTTTAAATAAATTGCCCATATGAATTTGAAATTTAATCGCCGTAAACGCCCATCGACGAAAGTTATGTGGATTTGCGTCATCGGTTAACGTTTGATGCACGGCATATAAATATAGGGAAAGTATTATGAGTAATAATAGAACCCTGTTGAGCTTGGTAAAAAGGGTCATTCATTTCGTGGTTTCATGTTGGTAGCGCTGGCATTTGGCACCTGTCAAACTCAGCTGTCATTTGAAGTGTGTAATATTAGTGGAATGTTTGCCATTTACGATAATGGATCGCTTAGCAATCGAACACAGCGTTAAAATTATTAAAAGTTACTACAAAAGTAGTGATTCAACGGGGCAACAAGCCATACAACACGGCTTTAATGCGTGAGAAGTTTCCCAAGGCGGCCATTGGAGTGATATTGTATTTCACACTTAATGGGAAAGTCCAAACATTATAATGAAATAAAATATTCATCAAAAATGTATCGCTGTAATGTATGTTTTATTTAGCTTTACTTTCGAAAGCGAAAAATGAATGACCCTTTATATTGGCCACCACACAGCTTGATGATTTCCGACACAAGTCTTTTTTGAGTCATCGGCTTAGTTTTTTTTTTTATTGTTAAATTTTGTGCTTGTTATCTTTCGTGTCACACATTGCATCCTACACTACAACGCCTCCAGTCTGACATTGACCTTAAAATAAATTTCAAGAAATTGCTCTTGCTCGAAGAGCGAGCATTGTGATCCAAACTTTGCTTCCCTGATTGATTAAGTGAACCTCATTGAAGACCACTTTAAACCATCGAAACAATTAAACAGCTAACACAAATTAAGGCAGAATAATATTGAGGATACTCAAATCTCTTGTAAACTTAGTCTGAGAGCTCGCTGAATGGCCACGTTAACAGTTTTTTTTTCAGTTGACGTTTATGAAGTAATGGCCGACAATTCAGACAAATCTAATTGACTTAAGATGACTAGATTTTTGTCAACTACCTAGCCTATTTCTGTTTAAAAATGAAAAATGTGTGTCAAAGGAAGGAGAATTTGATGGAACAGCAACTTCTGCACTGCGTAATCAATCAATTGTTACCATTTATGGCGGAATAGGAAGAAAAAACGGAACGAATTTAAGTTTCGATTTCATAACATTTTCATCTTGTTTTCTAAATGTAAAAGTAATTTCTGTTTACTTTTTTGAAAAAGGACTCTAAAAGATTATATTGTGGAAGGTGACCCAGAGATATTGTGCGGTTAAAGTAGTTACACTTTTTTCTTTATTGTTCAGTGTTCAACGAATAAACGTGAACGATGTAGGTCAATAAAAACCACAGTCACAAGAAGTCAGCCTGCCTTCAGGCGTAATACCAAAGATAATGGAATACAGAGATATATAACTTTCCATTGGAAAGGCGGCTGCCTCAGTGTAGTCAGCACTCTCTCTTCATTTATCCCACGAAGCGTGGTCATGTTTCCCTATTTTTTCCCTTTTCACCGTACTCAAATTCCCTTTAAAAATGCCACGATACTTTTTGCTGACTTACTTTAAAAAGTAAAATTAGCATTACATTTCGGACATCGAAATTCCCACAAAAAGGGATAAATCCCACGATATAATAACACTGGCTGCCCACAAGCTGTTTTCCCGAAAAATTCATGAAGTAACGCACATATTATGCTCATTTCTTTTCTAGTATATTTATGTGAGTTAATTAATTGGACTTTAAAGCAAGAATTCGCTATTCCGAAATGTGTATTTCCCTTTTATTTTATTTTAATCGAAGCCTTAACAAAAACCAAACAGTTCAGTACAAAACACAAAACAATTGAACATGAAAAGGAATGGTGGCCGGCCATTCGCAATTTATGCTTTTTTTTAAGTCACACGTATTCACAGACGGGGGTTGGAATTACAAAAACAACAATGTAAACAAATGGGTTTTGGGGGGATATGCATCTCTTTTAAACATTCATCTCTGTTTAATACACTAGAATTTTGAGCGTGCTCCCTCAGTTCTTCGGCGGAAGTTTGTCGGCAAACGTGTTGCGTTTACTACATGAACCATAGACAAACCATACTGAGACCCCCAACTCACAATCCTCTTGCCGCTGGCCCCCTCATTTTTTTTTCAAATTCGCCATTTTGTTTGCCTATCGGTGTTATGTCAAAAAAGAATCCGTGTGACATGCAAAAACATACAAAAAATGCAAAAATAAATGCTGCCAACCTCGGCAACCGTGGGGAAATGTGAAAGAGTTCGGGAATACCATATTTTTTTCACTACTGAACGCTATTGGTTAGTTATTATATATTGTTAAAAGGCGAATAATTTGATTTGTTTGGTTAGTAAAACTATGTAAAGTTGATGTTCTATATACTAGAAACATATTAGGACAAACATGGTTGTGTATTTTCCGCTTTTGGATAACATTAACTTCGATTTCGTGTGTAAATTTTTCTTAAATAATGAAGAAAATTTGCTCAAAATGTTTTTATTTTTCCTCAACTAATCTATAGTGTTAATTGTTCATGAACATTTTAAGCAAATGCGCACTTATTCCTAAAAAAAAAATATTATCCACACGTAACGAACAATTTCAAATTAAACGGATAAAATTCTATGAACTCTGCCAGCAACTTTGCCCACAGCGGAAGTGTCTCATATCTCCTGGGAGTGTGTTGGTGAGCCGGAATTTTTGAAGTTTCGTGACATTTGTCAATACGATTTTCTATGTAACAATACTAGCGCACCAGATGTGTACACTCCATAAAAAATATAGCTTGTAGGCTAAGTAACGGGAAATCGGCCGGAGTTGGTGGTCTCAGTATTGTCTCTGACATGAACATTGTCATTTTTGGTTATGGAACGAAATCGATGGATTCTGTGGTACGAGGCAAGTTAATGAAATAAATTAAAATCTTAGGTACAGAAAAGAAAAGACTTCAACAATCACCTAATAATAACTGATTAAACAGATAAACTGGCGAAACAGAACTATTTGTTGTAAAGCTATGTGTCGGTTACCACAGATTCACAGCTATTCTATTATACCTACCGCGGTTGCTACTTTAGCCTTGAGATTTATCAACTGCAGTGTGAATATGTCAAATTTAACATTGTCATCGTAAAGATTGACATTGCCCTAAGCATTGATGCCAGCTTGAAGAGGAAAGCCCCAATTTCGGCCAATTTTGTGAAACCTGCTTAAAAGTAAAATTAAAACCCATTATTATTATAAACAAATTTCAAAGTTTAATCAAAATGAAATTTTCAAATGAAATCGAATGTCTATGTTAGAATTTTTGTATATCCGAATGCATTCCCTTATTTTGATATTATGTCTTATACGTAGAAAAGGAATCATTTCAAATTCAAACTTTTGTACTAAAATAAATGCAAATTTCTTATAGAGGAAACAAGGCAAACTTTTGGCGAATTTAGGGAAAAAATAATATTCGCAGTTTTCCTGATAAAAAAAAAGGGGAAACAGTCTTCAAAGTCGGAGAACACTGGCCGTAGAACAGTTAATTCTGAATGGTACACCACATACAGTAGAAGTCGGTTATAACAACGGTGAAGGGACCGAGGAAATAAGGTCGTTATAACCGGCGGTCGCTATATCCGACTGCCTTCCACAAATATTCAGGAAAAAATTAAAAAAACATTTACGAACGAAAGGAATTCATTTTATTTTTAAATTAAATTAATTCACATTCATTTTTATTTTATTTTAGAGTTTCGGAAAAAAATCATTTTGTTTGTTTTTTTATAGAGGCAATTTAAATACGTAGAGTTAAAATCTGCTTTTAAAGAAGAAATACTTATTATTGTATTCTCACCAAACTCATAAAAAGAAAAAAGTCCGCAACAATTAAATAGCTTTTATTGCTTCCAAGGATTTAGGAGCTGTGAAGTTTTCTTCGATAATGTAGGGACACAGCTGCACAATGTAGTCCGATCGTCGGCGACCCAACAAACCGTTAGCCTGTTTCTTTGTAAAATTACAAGAATAAACAAGAAATATTCACGTGCGGGTTATTTTTTTTTTCATTTTCTCCCATTCCGTCGTTATAACCGACGACAATGATTGATATTTTTCCGAAAATTGATCGTTATATCCGACGTGTCGTTATATACGACGACGTTATATCCGACGGTAGAATAGCTTACAATTTAATGAAATGAAAGGAAAGTGGACGTTATAAGCGACTGGTCGTTATAATCGAGGTCGTTGTAAGCGACTTCCACTGTATGTTCAGAAAAATAAGTTAAACCAATTGCAATAGCAGAAGACAAATTGTTTTCTTGTATGACCGGTGCAAAAATATTTTTCCAAAAACAGGGGGTAATAATACCAAAACATCGGGCCAGAAGAATCTATATTTGGTAGTAAAATATAAACTCAGGTAAAGAACTGTGTTCATTTTAAAGAAATGTCAGTATCACTCGTTCGCATATAACAATTCACTCTCATATGATTAGAATAACAGAGACTCGTTCGAAGTTGTATATACGATTATATTGGTAAAAAAACCTCCGTATAAATAACGGCTGCATAAAAGTTATCAACTTGTTACACAGGAGTTATGTCGTTTGTATGCTAAGTGACGTCTGCTAACTAACCAACTTGACCACATTTGTTTATTAATATACAGGAGTGTGCAATGTGTATGTTTTTCATTTATTTTGTATGGGTGCATTTTGCAAGCAAGTTTCCTTTTTCAATTGAATGTGAATTGTGAAGTCTCTGCTCCGTGTGTTTTTAGTTTTTGAAAGCACTGGAAAGGTTCTAAGTATCTATTGCTTTGGTAATCTGAAAACGGTTGACGTTTATGGAGTGGTAGCAGACGATATTCGTGACTGAGTTCTAAGTTGACAGTTCGTATTTATGCGTGGCTGGCGTAAAAAAGGTTACGCTACCGTCCAATCTAGGTTTTGTGTTAAGGCGGTACATCTAGTCCAAAACAATCTAGTCGATATCTAGTTTAATAAGTCTCACAGCTGATTGTGACTTGATGTATTTCAGTTTTATTGACCTACCCTTGTATTAATAAGCAAATATGCACAAGTAAGCTGCCAGGTATATAACATACAATACAATTTGAAGTAACTGCTGAGTAACGAGTTCATAACCTTATCGCTGTGTTTATTAATACCGGCGCTAGTGAATAATTTTTTCGACGACGTTTATTTACTGAAGAAGATCCTACCTGCCTACTCAGATGACATTTCGAAGTGTCAAAATTCAAAATAAGCCGCGAAAAAAAGAATGAGCGACGTCGCTCTGCCTATAACAAAATCGTTAATCGCTCGGGGCTTACGTGACCACCACCATACGATTTCATAAATGTTTAAAATTTTTAGAGCGTCGATCAATCGCTCTCTCGCTCACTTCGTGGCTGCATCCTTAGTCAGATAAATCTATGTAGTTGAGGTTTTACATAAACCAGCAATCAGGTATTTGAACGTCTCCATTCTCACTGTGTGGAGCTTCACCCCATTTTTTTGTCGTACAGACTGTATAGGCATTAGAGCCAAAATACCTATATGCATAGTTAATAAAATACAGTATTTCCTCTACAAAATTTAGGGTTGGGAGCGTGCCTATTCTTAGATTACCTAAATTTATTTTCGAAATATGTGCTATTTTGATGGTACAATGTTCCTGCCACTACTTTCCGAACTCATTTGTGATTCATGTAACAAAGCCTACCCACCTCGACCATTGTCACGGTCAAACGGTTCACCATTGAAACCACTTCCACCATAGTAACCACCTTACAGCTCGTACACACGAACAACTGGTGTAGTGGCAGGTAATCGCGTGTGTACTTCCGATTGATGTGACCCATAAGCATTAAATTATATCCACATTTTAGATAGGTACTACCGCAATACCTACATAATCATACGGGTTCACGATGGTATAACAACCACGTTCCACACATGTGCCGCTGCTGTATGTAATACTTTTTAAAATAAAATGTATTGCAGTATTCTGCCATAAATTTGATGAACTACGCTACAACAACCCATCCCATTGCGGCACTGTTAGTGCAGCACCTGTGCGCCGTATGGCTTGTCGGCATGTGTACCCACTTTATTTAAATCAGCGCCCCCTTCTATGTTTAATGACTCTCCTCCTGTTCTTTGTTCTTTTCACAGTTGACGCGAGTGTACGGTGCGTTTCTCTATATGTATATATTATTTACACTTGACCTGCTCACACTGCCGCAAACACGCCACCTCATCGTCACTCAGATATTAAAAATCGAAACTCAGTCTAGCCAATTTGGATTAATTATTACCTGTGAATTGTCGAAATCATCATCGCTGGTGTCTATGCTTTTCTGCCTGCGTATCCTTCCCAGGCTGCCAGTTCCATTTAGATATCCCCGTCTGCCCTCTGCGGCACATGTGGCGATGCCACCGCCACTGCCCCCATCACTTCTGGCCTTATACAGAGCCGACGAGCTGCTGCAACTGGTAATTGGGATTGGGTTGGTACAACCGCCACCCTCTGTAGTCATATCTTAGCATCCAGCAGTGATGGCAGTTGGAGGAAGTGCGGGGAAGCAAATTAAGTGTTTGCTTGCTCTCTTTCCTTGGTTATTGATTTGTTCAGGAGGAGGTAAATCATCGAGGACTTAACTTCATTTTTAACTGCATTCGATTTGGTAGGTTTTTTTATGGAGATAATTGCGTTAACAATGTAATTTTGAGAAAACGGAACACTTTAATTTGAGCACGAATTTTGTTCCCCCTTTTTTTCTTTTTTTCGCTACAAAGGACGCTACAAACTTTTGTATGTTTAAAACAGAACTTGAACTTTTGTTCACGATTTTTTACACTGAATGCTGTGGAAGGATGAAGTCCTTTAGTAGAAGTCTATGGCTAATCTATTTATTGGGTTTCTATTAACTAAGTTGATTATATTTCAGAAGGACATTTTTCCGAGTCGGATCGTCTCGCTCTCTTTAACCGTAGCAGAGGAAATTGATTCGATGTTTCCGAGTTCCGTATCGACTGTGCACTCTTCGCGTTGTGAATGAATCAATTGGGAATGTGGACCGTTTTGCTCCCGACGAAGACTGAACTGAAATCCACTTTGAGTGTTATTCGCCCCGAGTACTGTTGTGTATACGCGGTGTCTCGTCTGCCGTACGATTAAAAGTATGGCACATGGTTCGAGTAATCAGTTTTTTCAGGCATGCGTTCTCGGGAAAAGTCGCTCTCAGAGTTGTCTGCATGCGGAGATACGTATATTGTCTTACAGGGGATTCGATTGAATTTTTGTTCAAACCTTTCTAATGAGTTAACTGAAAGTAGCTCAAGACGCAAAAAAATCACTTAGCATATAGAACATATCAGTTTGTTTTTTCTATTTTATTTCTTTGCTCGAGAGCCCAATGAACGCGTACTTCGCGCTAGAAAAATACATTTTAATAGACCTCCACCAGCCGCATGCAAACGACCGAACTTCAGAATCAATACTGAAATCAAGTGGAACTGTAAAACCAACCAACCAAGAGCACACGCATGCTGTCTGAAGTCTGATGATTCTGGTGCCGGTAGGCGGTAGCCCCCCTTCATTTGAACAAAACTTAAGGCGTATGTTTGTTACCTTTATTTGAAGTCGAGGTAATTGGACACTGGACAGAATAGGTATAGGTACCGCAGTTTTCGAGTTCTGTATTCGATAGTAGACACATGAGTTTGGTATAAGACTCATCCAGCAGCCAATGATATTTGTGTGTAATTTGGGACGGTGTATTAGGAGCCAAAAGGCATTCGATTCGTGGGCGCACTGAACTAATCTGCGGGACTACTGAGCTAGAGATCTCACCGTTGATCCCTAAATAAAACACAAAATCGCATCTTAAGTCTAAGCCGTATTTATAAATATTTATTATCATGCATAAATAACCATATCAATGTTATTTTTTTGGCAACACAGAAAAAAAAACTTATTCCAACCAAATGGAACGTCAAAAAGTTGGCGGACAGGGCGGTTTTTTACCTCCTTAAAGGGCAGTGAACGGAAAAAGGATAGGTTTTCTTTCTACTTTCATGTCCATTGCACTCGTTGACAGTTGGAACAGAGTGAGAGGAAGCACTTTCAATGGTGGTTGAGAGGACAGCCACTGTCTAGTTATCTTAAGTCGACTAGATTGGTCTGGACCTGGACTAGATGTAACCTGAACCCAAAAATTCGATTGGTCGGGAACGTCACTTTTCCTACGTCAGCCACATATGCACTTATACGAACTGTCAACTTAGTCAAGAAAATCAATTTTTTTTTTTGATCGAGAATTTCATGTTCGATGTTCTGAGGCACTTTTGAGAAAACCCCATTTTTTTCTCAGATTTACACATACTTTCACTAATACCAATGTGTATGACACACACATCTGGCGGTTACGAATTGTTTATCGTTGGAAGGATTGCTTTTTTAACTGAATTATTCATTTTTCACGTATGGAAACGTTTTTTATATTAAATTATTTCGAAATGCGTTATTATAAATAAATGTGTGAAAATAAATTAAAATGGGCAATACAAACAAGATCCAATAAAATTGGTATTCAATGTTCGACTTGGAAACATAAATCTGAAATCCTCAATCAAAATGTGAAAAGCCAAATTATGAACTACATCAAGTCAGACAGCTGTCAGACTCACTAAACTTATTACTTGAACGTCTCCATTAAATAAACTGAGAATACAGTTCAATCAAAAACAACATTTTGTAGCGGGAAAACAATTACGTAATGTGCATTGACGTATTGCATGGGACTTTTTGTTACGTTGAATACGATAACGTTGACATCTATCTCACAAAGCAAAATAAAATCCTCAGCATGCAATTCAAACAACTACCTACACTCCAAGTGCACAACAGGTAGGTAGGTATTTAGAATAAGAAAAAAAAAACTTGATACCTAGCTACGTTTTATCTTGAAATCATTCTAGTGACCTGTTCATGTTCATGCCATAGACAAACCATACTGAGACCCCCAACTCACAATCCTCTTGCCGCTGGGCCCTCAATTTTTTTTTCAAATTCGCCATTTTGTATTCCTATCGGTGTTATGTCAAAAAAGAATCAATGTGACATGCAAAAACACACAAAAACTACAAAAATAAATGCTGCCAACCGCGGCAACCGTGGGGAAATGTGAAAGAGTTCAGGAATACCACATTTTTGTATTACTGAATGCCTTTGGTTAGTTATTATAAATTGTTAAAAGGCGAATAATTTGATTTGGTTAGTTAGTAAAATTATCTAAAATATATGTTTTATATACCTACTAGAAGATATTAGGACAAACATGGTTGTGTATTTACCTCTTTTCGATATCATTAAGATGGATTTATTGTGTGAATTTTTCTTTAATAACTGAAGAAAACTTGCTCCAAATGTTTTTATTTTCATGCAACCATTCTGCATTGACAATTTTTCATAAATATTTTAAGCAAATGTACACTTATTCCTAAAAAAAATACTATCCACACGCATATAAATAATTTCAAATTTAACGGACAAAATTTTAAGAACGCTGTCAGCAGCTTTGTCCACAGCGGAAGTGGCATATGCAAGGTGCGAGTGTGGTGGTGAGCCGGAATTTTTGAAGTTACGTGACATTTGTCAATACGAATTTCTATGTAACAATACTAACGCACTTAGCGTTTGCCACCCCATGAAAATATAGCTTGTAGGCAAGTAACGGGAAATCGGCCGGAGTTGGTGGTCTCAGTATTGTCTCTGGTTCATGCCATTGCAGCTAAACTGATTTCGGTGACATTCAGATTCGGAGAGAACACTGACAAAAAATATTGCCATAAAATATTAAGAGGTCCCCCATAGAGGCCACAGGCCACAGAAATAAAACAATTATATGTAGGTTCCTGCCAAAGTATAAGTACTAAATATTTTTAGGACAATATGTTTCCTATAAAAAAGTTATTTCTACCAATTATCTGGCAATGCTGAAAGCTGACGTTTACCTAACGCTGCGAAGTGTCACCGGTTATTTGACAATTTTCAGCATGCAAATGCAAACAAAAATTAATTTCATGTGGTGATTAAAACATTTCCGAATTCGGTTTGCCTAATAATTCAATTTCTTTAGTTATAAAAATCAACAAATAAATAATGTCCACTGCCGCTCCAACCGTTAATGCCTCAACGCTTTTACCACTCGGTAAATTGACAGAACCTTAAAGCGCAAATCATAAAGCTGGATTTAATTTCCTTTTCAGAACTTGTTGATAAATGCATTGGATCCCGCATTCACATAATTATGAAGAACGACAAGGAAATGGTGGGAACCCTCCTAGGTTTTGATGATTTTGTTAATATGTTGCTAGAGGATGTCACAGAATATGAAAATACACCAGAAGGCAGGAGAATAACCAAGCTGGACCAGATTCTGTTAAACGGCAACAACATTACAATGGTTGGTATTTTAAACATAATTTTGTTCGATTTGATTGTAATTAATTTGTTTGTTTTAATATTGTTTTTCAGTTGGTGCCGGGTGGTGACATTCCCGAATAATATTGGATACAACAATAACCCTATGTACAACTTATATCAAACAGCAAATTGTGCAGACTGTGGAGTCTTATTAATAAAAAGTTTAAACATGTTTTGTTAAGTACGTAATATCATTAAGAGCAGCAGATATAGGATCATTCCAAGCAAATGGTTTATTCGATTTTAGGATTCAGGGTAGCATCATCAAAGAAGCTCCGCCTAAGTTAAGGGGGGAATTGGGTTGCTGTGTAGTTTGATGACATTAGTTACTACTCAAGACTCACATGGGCCAACGGCCGTGTGCAATTTCCATATGTTTTTATTTTTTTGAATTTGATCAGAAGTTTCTACGTAGTCCTTAAGGTAGCAAAAATCCATTGACCTGCAGTTGTACTTCTTTACTCAAAAGCAAATGGCTTAAGTCGGTTTAAGCCAAAAACGATATATTTTTAAATATTTGAAATGAGAAAAAAATTAGCAACAGTTTGTTGAAATCACCTTGTTTCTACTTACTCTCAAAAACAGTTTTTTCTTCTGTTACAACGAAACCCATGGCAGGATTCAATAAAATGAATCCAGCTGTAGCTATATGCGATTACCTACAATGAATTTGTATGTCGTGACCACAATACGTCTGAATTAAATATTGTTTGTGGAATGCAACTGATTTCTGACCACTTTTACGGATCTGAGTTTTTGTTTCCAGAGTTAGTTGAGATTTACTAATGTTGTATATTCGATTGGGCTTCTCAGAGCACTTTTCTTGCTCTATGGTAACTTTTTATATTCGATTGGTACAAAAAAGTCATTCTGTTTCCGACTTTTTTGCGAATCAGGATTTTTTCTCAATTTGCTTGAGATTAATAAAATTTGGCAAGTTAATAGAAAACACGTTAATAAGTGTGAAATGCTTTCAATTGGACAAACTTCAGCAAACAAGAGAGCAATCTGGATTTTTATGTTCGAAAAGCCACACGAAATCTGATAAGTCCAATCGAAAACCAAATAGGTAACAGCAAACAAAAAAATGCAAAAGAGTAACTTTCGTCCGTTCTTTCTTTCAGTTGATATATGAGTTTTTGCCCCGTAAACAGGTTTATCGTGTGTCTGTGCTTCAGGATCGCAGGAGGAAATGTTTGGACTTTGCGGCCTTTCGTTCATTATGTAATTTTCTTGCTACCCGCTAGCATTTGCCAATAAGCAGAAACAGAAGCAGGCCTAAGCTAACAAACTACCAACATTTAAGACAGGTGGTCAGAATCCAGAATCACATTCTACGTTTAAAGTGTTACTGTGCATTCCACTTTCCGTTTGACTAATTTTAATTAATTTTAATAAAAATCCAATTATTTGTAGGTCGTCCTTCAAAAGTGTGTCGTTTCAATCATAGACAAACAATACTTATTGTCTCTGGTTTCAATCGTTAATTTATTTTTCATAAACGAACACTTCCGTCTGGGTTTACACTTGGGTTTCGCAAGAGCGTTTATTTTTGATAAATTGCGCAAATTAAACTGTCAACAACTGTCAAACTGTTCGAAATAAACAGGGAGGAAGACTGGGATGGTTGCGATAAAACTTTACTTTTATTTTAATTATAATTAAGAGTGTAGTATTTAATTTAATTGTGCCATAAACAATGACCAAGGTATGCGTCAATATTTTGTAAAGAAATTAGCTAAAACTGATTTTTTTTTTAGTTAGGATCGCTTGACGTCGAAGGAAAAAAATATTCCTTGAATCTGGGAGAAACCTATTTCGTAGGAAATAAATCGAGTAGCTATCCCCATGACATTGAAATTGACGATGCAGTAAGTTATTTTTGCGTAAAATTATCAATTTATACATTTGTTTGTTTTCAGTCAGTAGACATCAAGCATTGCTTATTTGATTGCACCGAACGGTTGCCGAAACTATTTGACCTTCGGTCAAAAGTCGGTACATTCGTGGATGGGATGCGAGTTCCTTCGTGCCAAATGACCCAACTTAAATCGACATCGATAGTTAAATTTGGAAATATTGAAACTACTTTCCAATTACTTAGTGAGGTAAGAATCAACATCAAATTAATGTGGTTTTCGATTGGGCATTTCAGATTTAGATCTGAGATTTCAGATTTCTTCTGCTCAATCGACCATAAAATACAAATTATATTCTTCGTTCTTGTCTATATTGTTCCCTTGCAACTGGTAATCCAATGTACATGATTGCAATTAATTGTTTCTTATTTTAAACATAATTATATAAGTGTTCTCATTCTTATGTGTTGCTTAAAAGTTAACCATTTTAAGATTTCTAATGCAACTCTTATAGGAGAACTAATCGCATTGGCTTATTTTGCATTTTGTGCATCATACCTACTGAACCTATAACCCAATAATTTTCGTTAAGTTCATGCTCCTCTACATACATGGCCATCATCCATCATCATAACCGATGTTTGCCATGTACTTGGGAAAACACAATTTTTGAACGAATAGTAGAGCCGAACCCACCATATTAAAACTGTCTATTACTATCCTCTTGTTCTAAAAAATTGTATTCCCTTTTGCTTGGCAACATTTCTATTCTTCTTAGAAGATCATCTACGGAATCATTTTTTTTTTTTATATTGGAATCACAATCATCTCTAATGCTTACCCCATCAAATCCAATGCAATCCAATTTTCGGCTATTACCTTTCCAAACACTAGAGTTTGTATTGCACGCCAAATATTTAGTTCGATGTGTCGCTGGCCCCACTGAGCTTATTTTGTATGAATCTACACACGTTCCACTTTAAATATTTAAATTCATTTCGTATCTGTCTCTGGTATGCTCATAGGGATTTGTTTTTCGTTTATTTTAGTAGGGTAACAAGATTGGAATCGGCTAGCAATGTGTTATCATTCAAAGCAACTATTTAAATACAATCAATTATTTTCTAGGGCGATAGCGGTTACTTGGAAGTGCGGCTGAGTTCACCGCCCAAGGACACTTCAGGCATTATTTGCAATAGTCCAGAGCATAGTACTTCATCTGCGATTCGTTTGAAACACACTTTGAAAAACTCGCTCACATCAACGCCAAATGCGACTACCATCACAAATAGTGTAATCAAAGATGCATCGGAATTCCTAATTCCAACGGAAATACCTCGCAAGTCGGTGGGCAGCAGTACAAGCGTTAGAAGCGTGGATAGCTTCTACATTCCCGAGACACAATGCCCAGTGGAAAACAAAGGCGGAACCAAACATTTAAGTACTACTTCAATCGATACAAACGAATCCAAAAACAGAAGCGCCAACATCGGTGGTGAAGGTGACGAAGATGATGATTTTTTCATCCCAGAGACGCAAGATGTTGGCAGGCTATCGAACTATCCTCGAGTCGCTTTTAACAATGGCGACAATTCCGAATCTGTTGCTGATGACGATAAAATACCATCGAGTCAATTCCGCATATGTACACAAGATTTCAATGGCAGCGACGATAACCTCAGCAATCACTCCGATGACGTTCTGGCTAATGTACCCTGTTCGCAGATTATTCCACAGATACACCATTCGCCAGTGCAGATAGAAGATATCTTAAATCCAATTTATGATGAGGAAATAGAAAAGGAAATGTCAGCTCTGCAATGGTCTAAGAGAACTGGAGAAGATGCGGAAGGTTCAGTAAGTGGTGATGTTATTAATCCTGCTAATGGCTCGATTACACCTGATATAATCGAACATGTTGGCAAAGTCATTGCAACTGCATCAGTCACTCAATGTAATACGCCTGATATGTTTGCTAATCCTGACCAGTCAGATTGCGATCAGGATAACAACAGTTTACCGGTAGTACCTCAAGATGTCGAACCAACTCAGGTCTTTGTAAAGCCTGCATTAATGAGTAACAGTTTTATAAAACCACCCCTTCGACCTTGTGATAAAGAGAACATCGGTCCAAGGGAAGATGACCTGTGTCTACCATCAACGCAAGTATTTATGCCTCCACCAGCTCGAATGAAATCAGCTTCCTCTTTTGCTACACCAGCGCCACCACCTACACCAATAAAGGTTTCGTCATTCCTCGCTGATGATGATCTACCTCCAACTCAAGTTTTTCAAAAGGATGATGCTGCTCCAACGACAACGTCTTGTTTTTCATCAACTCTTATTGATAATGTAATGCAACTGTCTGAGAACAGCTTCAGGGCGAAGTGTAATAAGTTCTTAGACTCCGACGATGATGAGATGGACGAGGTCATTGCACCAGAATTGGTAAAGAACATGCGGGAAGCCGTGAAACAATGTGAGGCTCCGAAGGCACCTCCAACTGCGGTGTCCTCTAATTCGGCTTCCAAAGTAGAGAAATCCACACAAAAAGATAAAACTCCAAAAGAGGAACCAAAACGTGCGTCTAAAAAAAAAGATCATGTCCAACCAACAACAGCGACAAAAAAAAGTGCACACTCCCAAGCAGCTGTTAGCATTGATAACTTTCTGCTTACCCCCGATTTCCTCGGGAAGGAATTCTCTAAAGACAAGAATTTGCAGGAATTGGCAGAGGTGAATTGGAAGAATATCATATCTGAGAAACAGCGTAAGTCACTCTTTGGATCGAGTAGTGACGAAAGTGATGGCAGTCAGGATTCGTTCAACGATTTACTGCCGAATAAGATAAATTCTGCAGCCGAAAAATTAGAAAAGCCAAAAGTATCTGAGAAACAAAAGCCGGAACGTAAACTCTCTCGCCGTCGAAAATCAATGTTCGAAGAAGAACCCAAAAATAAGAAAGTCCCAAGGAAAGCAGACGCTGCGATCCAGCTGGAGTCTGATAATAAAGAAAAGAAGGATTCCGACACAAAGAGGGAGGTGGTGCCGACAGTGGAGTTGCATTTCCATGAAAGTAAAGGTAAATTAAAAGAATCTGGCAAGGGAAAACCAGCCGCACCTGATAACAAGGAAAAGAACGAGGTCAGGGCCAAGAGGGATGTGTTGCCGACTGTGGAGCTGCATTCCCATGGAAGAAAAGGTACATTAAAAGAGTCAGCGGTACTTGCAAGTAAACCATGCCGAAAAACAAACAGTTATAGTGAGGAATGCCAAAATGACGACAAAGCCTCAAAAGCAAGATCAAAGTCGCGCATGTCAGAGAAAGTATCCAAGAGCAGCGCATCCAATGTCACGGTGAAGCGTACAACGCGACACTCCACCAAAGAGTTGAAGAGTGAATCGAAACATCACACCGAAAATAAAAGCAACTCACATAACCTTTCGAATGGCTTCATAGATAAGTCCGTCGACCGTGACCGAAATGAATCAAATCCGAATGCGCCAGAAAAAAAAGAAAGCAAAAATAATGAAAAGAAAGGCGACAAAAAAGACACTAAATCTAAAGAGGCTAGAAAACAGGAAAATGAAGTCAAACCTTTGGCCCGGTTGACCCGGCTTAGGAGTGCCAAGGAATTAGCAACAAAAAAAACCGAAGTTGATGTTTCGGAAAAGCAATCTGATCGAGGGGAAAAAAGTATCGAGACCAGCAGAGGTGAGTTGTTTTTATAGCTGAAAGTGTTTTCTTCTGCCTAATATACATTCTTTTTATTCAGATTCCAATGCCAAACCCAAACAAGTCCCTACAACTAGTAAAGATCGCCTGCACAATCGAAAACACAAAGACGATGCAACTATTTCAAGCCCACAAGATACATCACACAACACAAAGCCAAGCAGTAGTGGTCCAATCGTAGGCACTAAAACGGCGACGACTTCAAAACGGAAAAACGAAAAGCCAGAAGCTTTAGTCAAACGCCTAAGATCCAATGTAAGTAGAAAAGCATTCGCTTTAACTTACCTTTCGTCAAAAATCAGCTCTCTAATTTTCCGCAGAGCTCAACCGATAGTGTAGTATCCACAAGGTCTAATGAGAGCCGTCGCCTAAGAAGAACGCAGAAACCCAAAATTGCTATGACAATGTGTGACCCCAGGTATCAGGCGATCTTGGAAAAGCATTCTGGTGGTGAGTTTCATTCTAATGGTGTTGCCATGAACCTGTTTTTATTATTTCTTTTGTCATTTGCCCAGCTCTTTGGCTATACACCAAAGATCCCAAAGAATGCGACGTTATGGTCGTGGAAAAGGGCAATCGCACATTTAAAATTATGGTTGCAATCGCTCGTGGGACTCCGATTGTCAAACTAGACTGGCTATTAGAAGTATTGAAACGAAAATCCGTGGACATACCGTACGAGCAGTATGTATTTGAAGATCCGGAATTTCAAAATCGCCATCAGTTTGATATGAAAAAGTCCTTACATTTGGCTAGAACAACATCTTTGCTAAAAGGTTTGAGCTTCCTAATGACTCCAGGTATTCGGCCGATTCCTAGCGAGTTGAAGGGTAGGACAAATTTGTTCAAGTTGTGGGTTTACTTATTATCAATGTTCCTTAACAGATATTATCGTGTGTGCTGGGGGAAATGTTCTGGAATACGTACCCGAACAGCAAGAAAATGATAAGATTTATTTGGTTTCGGAAACAAAAGATCAGAAGCATTGGCACCAATATCGTCGTATGAACGCCAACATCAAAATTGTTTCCAGTGAAGGTGTGATGGCTTCTGTAATGCAACAGTCCCAAAGTCCCCTAAGAAAAAGCGTTATCATTTAATTGTTTTAGTTTTGTCGTTTAACTGTTTTTAATGTGAATATTTGTGATCTTGTAATAAATTTTGCCATAAGTACAATTTTGCTGAGCTTACTTTGCTGGACACAAAACTCATAATTTTTCAGATGGACTTTTTCTTGATTTCGATTATCAGCTTGAGATCAGTAGGGCGTCCTATCGCTTAAACCTCGTCAAACTCAACTTTACTGTACCAATAAACGTAGTAATTCCCAATGGCTATATCTTCCATATGAAATTCGCAATTGTGAGCTTCCGTAAATTTAAAGTCGGAACCAAAATTATTAGTACGGCGCACAGAGGGGCAGAATGCACCAAAAGCTGGCATAAATTCAAAAATTCAAACGGGACGTGAAGGTCCATGGCTTTTTTTTTTCTATGCACAACTGTCCACTCTACCGCAAACCAAATGAATTAGCCCGTTATCTACAACACTTCTCGCAAAATATGTATCAGTTGGAGTCATTAACCTACAGCGACAACAATTGTGTTCTCTAGCTTTGTTTTTTTTGCGTTTTTCTTTATTTTTTTCGCTGCTTTCTATATAGTAATTCATTCTATTGATATGGAACCTTCAAGTTCAGGTATTAAATAAGCTTTAAGTAATTATACATTTTAAAATAGTGCTATATTCTGCAAGTTTTTCTTATAATTCTCATGACATTGTAAAATGGGAATTTTTTTTCCATTTATTTTTAAATATTGAACGAATTAATAATGTTCCGTGTAAGTCCCGGTTATACATTTTATTGAACTTTATAGAGTGGCATTTGAGCACCGTTAAATTTTTTAGCCCGCACTTGCCCCATTTTTTTATATAATTTTTTTTAAATGTTCCTATGTGGTAAACAAAATTGTCCCACGTATTTTTCCTGTACTTATTCTAACTTTTTTTTGCCTTAGGAACGAGTTCTAACACATTATTTGTAACGAGGCAAGAACTTGTGAATATTCTGAGAAGTTCTGGATATTTGAAAATAACAGATCAGTTTAGTTTCTTAACGGAAGAGTTAAAAACTCGAACAAAACATTTTGATTACCATGATCTGCTTAAACGAATATCGCATTTTAAATCAGAGTATAAATCGCGATGGTGCAAAGCCAGTAGGACAAGTGATCGATTTTTGAGGCAAAATAAAACATGGCTGGAAACGTCCATTTCATTTTTAAGTACCTCTGAGAGGAAATGTGGTCGACCAGTTACTTCTTTTGACTCATCTACTGATCGAACAAAACGTCAAAACACTCAGCAAATTCGGGAATCGACACATCTATCTGTTTTAAGTTTTGCCACCCAAATGAGCCTTAGATCATCAGGGCAACCTCAGGCATCAAAGTTGTTGCAGGAAATAACGACTAAAAGTCCAGATCGTGCAGGCAAATACATCAAGGCTTACAGAAGATCAACAGAACCACAATTAATGACGGCTGAAGATGCTCTCGCTGTTGTCGTAAAAGCAAAATTATCTAGAAATCAATACAATGTAATCAGAGAGAGCGCCCCGGAGAAATTTCCATCATATAAAGTTATTCAAATGGCAAAAAAAGAATGTTATCCCCCACTAGAACATATCAAATTAAGTAGCACATTAGTTGAACTAACTTTACAAGCTTTGCTTGATATCACTGTGCAGAGGCTTCTTCAAACACAAAAAACTGTTATTGATTTACTGGAAATGCGGAACTAGAAAATCTTTCTTTGTTCACAAAGTGGGGTTTTTATGGCAGCTCGGGGCACAGCTCTTATAAACAGGCCTTTCATGGTCTTGAAGCTTCTGATTCGGCCGTTTTTATTACTTGTGCTGTTCCACTCCGTCTTATTTGTGGGGCTAAAATTATATGGCAAAATCCACGTCCAGCCTCTACAAGATACTGCCGACCCTTAAAAATTGAGTACGTAAAAGAGTCCATTGAAATTTCAAGAGCAGAAAAAAATAGAGTAGACGATCAAATAAAAAGATTAGTAAATACTCGAACGATGTTGGAAGGAAAATTGTTAGTAGTAAGTCACAACTTGATGTTTACAATGGTTGATGGTAAAGTATGCAATGCGCTTACAGATACGTCATCAACACACAAATGTTATTTATGTGGCGCAGTATCTAAAAACTTCAATCGGGTCGAAGAAATGATTAAATTGCAAGTAAAAACAGAACACTTAGAATTTGGGCTATCTGTTTTACATGGATGGATACGTTTCTTCGAGTGTCTATTGCACTTGTCATACAAATTACCTATTAAAAAGTGGCAAGCTAGAGGAAACGACAAAATAATTGTTGCAGAAAATAAATCCCGAATACAGAAGGAATTTAGGGAAAAATGCGGGTTGATCATTGACACACCTAAGCCAGGATTTGGCAATTCGAATGATGGGAACACGGCCAGACGTTTTTTTCAAAAAGCAGAGATCTCGGCGGATATAACTAAATTAGACATTGGATTGATTAAAAGAATGCACACAATTATGATAGTTGTATAGAGTGGCCACGAAATTGATGTTGATAAATTTCGAATTTTTTCCTACGAAACAGCCAGATATTTTGTAGCTAAGTACTCCTGGTACAATATGACACCAGCATTGCACAAATATTTCATTCATGGACCCGAAATAGTCTCTTTTGCTTTGTTGCCTATAGGGCAGTTAAGTGAAGAAGCGCAGGAAGCCCGAAACAAAGATTTTCAAAATTACAGAGAACATTACTCACGGAAGTGCAGTCGTGAACAAACTAATTTAGATGTATTTAACTGCTTTATGTTAAGCTCGGACCCCTATATTACAAGTAAAAGAAAGCTACCGGTAAAAAAACTTCAATACCTACCTAAAGAAGCACTGAGTTTATTGAAATCTCCCACTACTCAGCAAAGTACTGACAATGAAGGCGACGAAAATGAGGGTGACGATGAAAATTATGCTTTTTAACTTTTATCTAATATTATCAATATTTTCAAAATTATAAATTTTTAAAAGTGCCTATGTGTTTTATTTATGTTGATTGAGATATCTTATAACAATTGTATGTACTTTAAAAACAATTTCGTTGCACCAGTGAATTGATGCCAGGTTTTAGGTCCATTTGCCCCTCTCTGCGGCGCATAGACTTTTGAAGATAATAGGTCGAAACATGTTCATAAATACTACAAGATAAGATAAGTGACATAGTGCGTGTGTTTCCTTGTATACAGGCATTTATGCGGAATATATAAGAGAGACCTAGTCGACCAAGTCTCATGAATATTTTTCGCTTTTTTCGATGGATAGTGCTGGGATATTGCTCTGATGCCGTTATGATTGTTTATTTGTCTATGTCAAAATATCTTTTATTGTACTACATATTTGTTATTCAAATATCTTATCATAATGGAGACTATAAACGTTAAATGAGTGACAGCGGTACGAACCAACAAAAACAATCAAATTGTTATGGAGACAAAAATTTTATTTATTTATTTATGTATTTTAGAACATCTTGATTCTCAGATGCGTACAATTTTGTTATTAGTTTAACTTAAATCATTTATGAATGCACATTAAAGGCCGGGTAGTAAAGGTTGGTTTGCTTACAAGATTTTTAAATCCCAAATCTCGAGCAATCACCACATTCAGCATCACTGCAATATTCCACAGAATGACAATATTCATTAATGGTTAGTTTTGACGTTTTAAAGGCTGTGTTGATAGGTAGTTCAGTTCCGTCATAGATTGCATTCCTGAGAAAATATTCAAACGAAATAAGAACATTAAGCAGCGCTTGCAGATTTAGAAAGACTGTTCTTACCCATTAGCAAGACTCTTGTACAGCTCGCACAAACGATTTGAAAGACTTAATTCATGTGGGGCCAATGTGTCGTGCTTGAGCTCAGATAGAGGCAGAGTAAATAATCCATCAGCTCCGTGGTCGGCACCTAGAATAGAGTTAATTTGTTGACTCCATTATGTATCTCGGTGTCAAACTCACCAAAAGCAACGTCTGTCCGCCGCGATACCAGATTTCCCACCCCAGATATGTGTGGAAACTTATACTCATACACATACAACTTGCCGGCGCTGTATTTCCGATGGAGGCAGACAGCTTTCTTAACACCATTCACATACAAAACATCTGTGTACATATCCTCCAGCTGACGATAGTTTGTTACAGTGAACGGCTTGTCCCCAAGGTACCGTTGCCTTAGCTCAATGGACCTCTGGTTCAAGAAATCCGCTGGCAGGGTGTTATTATAGAACAACACCAGTGGAGCATACTTCAACCAAGTTTTGTCATTCAGCAGAGATATGAGTGGTTGTCCATCATCTCCAATGTACATCCAATCGGCGGCATTGTAAGAACCTTCTCTCTCCGTATATGCGATTAGGAATGGTACATTTGAAGACTTTCCAGATTTTATAATATCTTCTGGTGGCTCAGTTATGAAAGCGTCACGCACATTTGGGCTTTCAACAACCACTCCGAATACATTGAACGGGTTGTCACGGAATTCCTTCATCTTTCCTACAGCATTGTATATCTCTTTTACACTTTTTCGTCTGATACAATCTTTGACTGTTGCACATTGCGGGCTACAGCCGAGGTTCGCAACAAATTTTGCAAATTGCACATAAGGTTTTGTTTGGAATACCCAAGGATTAAAGGCGACACCATTATTGGCCATTGCCGCATTGAATAGATTTTCCTTACGCAACACATGCAAATGAGTTGATGCACCACCAGCTGAAAATCCAGTCAACAAGACTTTGTTGGGGTCACCATTGAAGTAGCGAATGTACTTCTTAATCCATCTTAGGGCTTCCCGTTGATCTTTCAGTCCATTGTTGCCAGGTATACAACTATCACCGGTGCTGAGAAAACCGAATGCTCCCAATCGATATCCTATGGTGACGACAATCATATCCTTTTGGACAATCCTGGACGGATCGGTGTCGCCTGCTTGTCCGAACATAAAACCGCCGCCATGAATATACGCCCGAACTGGGTAAGTACCCTGGGCACCTGAGCATGGAATATGTATGTTCACAAAGAGGCAGTCCTCGCTTCCACCATCAGGCGAAGTAGTGTGTGAGAATTGTACGCATCCAATAGCCTCCTGCGTTCCATTTCTTACACCAGACCATCGTTCTGTATATGGTACAGGAGAATTGAAACTTCTTATTCCAATTGGTGCCTGGGCATAAGGCACGTTCGTGAAGGAGCACATGCCATTGTTAGGCTTTCCTTGAATCCGCCCAAAAGGTGTGTCAATGAGACAGGATGAGCTACATGTAGCTTGAACGCCAGACAACACAGCACAAACGAAAGTAAGTACGAACAATACAAGATTCATTTTGACTAATTCAAAAAGACGAATTCTTTGCTTAAATACTACCCATCACCACGAAATTTTCTAGATATTATACGATCAGCCATACATTGCGAAGATTAATGCAAACACAATTAATTTCCGTATCTTGAAGCTTATTGCTTTATATCTTTAATATCAGTTAATTCAAATATACTTGAATTATACGAGTACCATCCGAAGGTATACACTTTTATTTTCCGGCTTTATTCAAAGGCAATAATTGTAGTCGCGCGCAAGATAATATCGAAATAAATATAAAAAATTATAAATCTGCGAATATTCTTTATGTCCCGGAGAAATTGTAATTTGATCTTGCAGTTTAGATGTCATTCAAATTTACGAGCTGCGGAGTTCTAAGCCTTTGCAACTTGATGAGACTTTGAACTCCATTAAAAAACTTCTAAAGTCGAAGCGCTAGAGGTACGGAGGAAATTTGTTTGAGCATCAACCCATATATGTTAAGATTGTGTCAATTTTATCCAAACACTACTGTACTAAAAGGTGTAAGTCAACTTTTATATACATGACTGTATTTTAGCTGTCATTCTTTCGATGGACATTTGGGAATAGAAATCAGTTTTTCGGTACGTCGCTGGGACTTTAGATCTTGGAATAGTCTATTGCCGGAACTCAAGGAAAGGTGTTTTGAAAGTCTACAGTGATGCTGATTTCGCAGGATGCGTTAAGACAGGACGGTCTACTTCTGGTGTTATTGTAAAGTATGCAGGAGGAGCAGTTACCTGGTTAAGTCAGAGACAAACGGCAGTAGCAACTTCGACAACAGAAGCAGAAATAATAGCAGCAAGTGAAGCCGCCAAGGAAGCTATTTGGCTGAAGAGACTGTTTTGTGAAATCATCAAACTTAAGCAAGTTCCAGTCATTCAAGTTGACAATTCAGCAGCAGCGAAACTTTCGCAGAATCCGGAGTTCCATAAAAGAAGAAACAACATTTCTATGAAACATTTCTTTGTTCGAGAAAAGGTCACAACTGGAAAATTGGGAATTCAACAGATCTCAACTGAACAGCAAGTAGCAGATATCATGACAAAGGCACTTTTGAAAACACGACTGAAAATTTTGTGTGATCAAATGGGTCTTTTGTAAGAGTTCTCTGCAGTTTATCATTATCTTGGTTTTATTGTTTCTAATTCAAATGTAAATATTTTATATGAAATTGACAAGAGAAAGTGTTTAGATTGTGTCAATTTCATCCAAACACTACTGTACTAAAAGGTGTAAGTCAACTTTTATATACATGACTGTATTTTAGCTGTCATTCTTTCTTTCTTCTGCGATTTAAATAAACCGACAAGGAGTCGTATTTTTCTGTGTTTAATTAAGAAGCGTCTTTTTAATATTTAATATCTTTTTCAGTCTTGTAAAATTGCAAAAATATATAGCTTTTTCGTATACCCTTTAAAGATTCTTAGGTAAATAAATAAATAAACAAATAGTTGGAGGAACAGGTCCGTCGTGACCAAGGCCTAGCTTCTCACAGCCATTCATTTTTGGAACGGGTTGACTGGATCTAAAATTGTATGCCGAGTCCAAACGGCTCATTGAGAAGCTCTTTCGTGACAGTTATACTCTCGGATGTTTTGTCAGACGTTCGCGAGAGGTGGCGCAGTGGAAAAAAAGAAGTTTTCCCGGGGCTCGAACCTGTGACCCTTCGCTTAGTAGTCCAACACACTAGCCACTAAGCCACTGGCCCGACTTTAGGTACTCACTTTAAAAAAAAAAATTAATTAAAACAACCAAAAAACCCGACTGACTGTAAAAAAAAGTATTGTCTCTGATAAAAACCATCTTGCTTCAATTCTGTGATTTTATTATATCCCATACATACGTAATCCGTAATCCTATACACACTTGCCCAACTCCCAACTTGCACATAACATTAATTAATTTAACAAATAGCTTATTCATATTCAATGCAATTGCAGTGTGTGTCATTTTGATCGGAGCATCCATCAATTGAAAAACAGTTTTCGTTAATCGTCAACATTCCTTCTTCTGTGGGCGAATTCAAGGGGAGATCCTTACCGCCAAAGCGTAAAACACTGCAATGAAAAGATTACTGAAAGATCTCATTTTTCCCATCAAATGTTAGCATCTTACCCAGTATTTCCCCAATTCAAGTACATATCGAGCAATTTGTCCGTAACTTTCTTATCCCTTTCTGACAAAAATAGAGGCCTTAAGATCTGCAGGGGTATTGTAAAGATAGTATCGGCCATATGATCAGCTCCTAGGTTGGAAAAGGCTAGTTTATTCAACTTTCGTCTGACGTAAACAAAAGAAACATACCGAAAGAAAGCTCAGTCCTCGCTGAGAACGCATTCCCAAGTGTAAAGTTATGAGGGTATTTGTAATAGTAAACATAAACATTTCCAGGACAATATTTTCGGTGCAATTCAATTGCCTTGTTAATGTCGTTCTTGAACAACACATCACTGAACATGTCCTCGAGTAGCCTGTAGTTTTTCTCTGAAAACCGCTCATCCCCAAGGTATTTGTGCTTCAAGAAAGCTGAATACTGATTTTGTTCCTCCACCGTCTTGGTATTGTGATAGAAAAGCATAAGAGGTGCCAGTTCCTGCCATCGTTGGTTCATCATATTTATGTCAGTGTTGCCATCGGCATCGAGATGTAATAGTGAAGCAGCATTACAAGAACCCTCGCGCTCAGTGTATGCAACCAGCCACGTTATATTAGCGGCTTTTCCATTTCTCATAATCTCATCCGGATGTTCGGTAAGAACAGGATCCTCACTATCTGCAGGTTCAACGACTGGAGCAAAAACGGTAAACGGATTTCCATTGTAGGGTTGTAAGGTGTTAGTAGCTTCAATCAGCTCTTCAATGCTTTTACTTTGCAAGCAGGTCTTTAACGCACCTGAATCTATTGGACAATTAAGCGATTTTGCAAATGACTTGCAAATTGCTCGCGGGTTAGTCTCGAAAGCCCATGGACAAGTTCCTACACCGTTATGAGAGGCAACACTGTTAACGTAATTCTCAGTTGATTTTTGCAACAAATGTATATGAGCAGAAGCACCACCAGCAGACGAACCGGCAAGCAAAATTTTATTTACGTCTCCACAAAAGGAGTCTATATGGGCTTTAACCCACTTAAACGCAAGTCGCTGATCTTTCAAGCCCATGTTGCCGGCGATTTCCCTGTCTCCGGTACTGAGAAAACCAAGCGGTCCCAATCGATAGCCCACTGTCACAACAACCATTCCATGTTTAACTAATATCGAGGGGTCGACATTATCAGGTCCTCCGCCCATATAGGCACCTCCATGGATGTCAATCCGTACTGGATAATGCTGGTTGCAAGCTATTGCTGGTGTAGCGATGTGTAGGTACAAACAATCCTCACTTCCAGGGTGTTGTAAGTATTTTCCAAATCGAATACAACTTATTTTAGCTTGGGTGCCATCTTTTTCCCCCGACCATTTTTTGTCATATGGTATTGGAATCTCAAAGCGGCGAATACCAATTGGAGCTTCAGCGTAGGGAATGTTATGAAATGTATAGCAGCCATCTTCGTACTTTCCGCGGACTTTTCCAAAACGAGTTTCTATAATAGGCTCATCTGAACTGCATTTAAAAGAACCCACAAAGAGACTTATGAACACAATCAAAAGAAGCTTCATATTAATAAGTTATTTATCATGGGAAGAATCTAGGCAGAATTTTAAGACTCTGAGTTTATTAACACTAGTTGCTAACGCGTTAGGAATAAAATCCGTATTTATTGATACCGACCTAGAGCTCCATCCGGTAATGGATCACAGGTGCAAACCAACTGAGCAAAACCAAAGAACTGGAGAAATGATCTAGGTACAGTTGCTATATTTTGTTCTGTCGTTATTATTAGATGTCGAGGTCTATAGGCATAGGTATATGCTGTAATTTAGTAAATGTCACGAAACAGACCAACTTCGTATTGTTATGAAGCAGATATCATATGCACATTAATAAGTGGGTACAATTATAAGAGTAAGTATATTTATATAACTGCTGTCACTCTGTGAAGCCAAGGGAGAACGCCCATAGAGCGCTGTATTTTTTCGCCTCGTTAACTGGAGGCGTTTTTCCAACTTGACTACTTACCAGTTAATAAGTGGTTATGGCTGGCCCGATTCCGGCTGACCCCCGCCCGGCCAGCTCATCTGCACACTCGTTACCTATTATATCACTATGCCCTGGTACCCACGGAAGTGTGACATTGAAACGTTCGCTTCTCGGATAGCCAGTAATTCACCCTGTAAAACGCCGGCAAAATCCGGCAAACGATATGATACTGATATATTCGGCGATTCCGAGTAGACCCGGCCCCCACACCACAGTTCATCTTAGATCCGTCAGTGTATATGACCGTGTCGAAACTCTGCACTGCTTCGTTCCTCTTCCAATGAGCTCTGAAAGGGAAAATTACCTGGAAGCCTTTTTTGAAATTAAGTTGTGGTGTACCTAATGTTGTCGGTAGGAAACGTGACCGTGGCGTTTGGGAACAGGTCAAGGATGTTGCTGTGGCCATACGGTATACGGACAATGTACCTACCTACGAACATTTTTTCAGCTCTGGAACTGTTCGTAATGGACTTAAGTTGTCTACTGTTATTTTGTTAATATTAATTATTTTCCTTAGATTATTTTGTGCCCAGAACAGATTATTTGTCGAAGAAAAATTCAATATATTGTTGTAAAGCATAGTGGCATTCCGTTTATAGAGAACAAGCAGGGCAACTAGAGACAAATTGTTGCCCCTGCTTGTCAGATACAATTCATACTGTATTGTATTGAGGGCAACCGTCATAGTAGTAAATATCTACTGTTCAGAAGTCAACAACTTAAAAAAAAAGAACTGAAACATGCATTATTTACGATGCACCGTGTTCAATTATTTACCACCTCTCTGGTCAACTATTGAAACCTAGCAAAGCGCGGTTTCGCTTGAGATCCAGTAACCATAAACTGCATATTTAATTTATTTAAAATTGAATCGACGCATTGCTCAATTGTCCTACTACTAAAGTAAAATACAACTAACCGCTTCAAGGACATGATATTGATAACTAACAATTTTTGACATGGAATGGAATCAAAGATATTATGGTACCAAAAACTTGTGGTTTATGCAAGTCAGGAGAGCTGACGAAAAGTTTGGAATTCTGAAAAATACTTTTTTATGTGGAAAATATTTGTAAAGAGAAGTTCACTAAGTCCACAATAGCTTTTAATAAAATCAACATGCACATCTCGCACGCTACTCAAGTTATTTTTTCGAATAAATTTGAACAATTTATAGTATTGTTTTTGCATTCCTAACAAAGTTTGATAACTGACATTGAAAATATTCTCGCCGAAGTTTGGTGTTTGCCGCTGATTTAAATAACTCTAGACTGCCTGCGCCTAATTTCAAGCAGCAGAAAATAGAACTCGAATTTTAAAAGCTTTTTATTCTTCGTCGCTGCTTGCTGATTCCGATTCTCAATCAACTCGACAAAAATATTGCGTTTTTTTTACAAAACGAGAATGAGTGAACCTAATCACTTTTCGTTGGCAAAAAGTAAAAACAGAAGTTCGTTAAAAAAATTATTTTATTCGTCTGTGTAAAAATCATCTTCCACCTCTTCGTATAAATCAACAGACAGATCCAAGAAACGGAAATCTGTCAGCACATGTAGCTTATTACTATATCCCGCCATGGACATGAATTTGACGGGTTGATTCTGCCAAACAATCGAGTAAGTTGCTGTATGGTCCACCGGAATATCTGCTACCATGTCCCCATTTAGCGTGTAGTGCTGTACTGATGGATGCTCACCCGCAACCAAAATATTTTCATCCAGAAACTCCGTACAATGGATAGCGCCTTCGAATGGGTATTCTGTAGAACATGTCATTGAACGCATGTGCCAAAGTGAGAGCTTTGTACCACCACCACACAATAGCCAATCTGGGGACACCGCCAGACCACCAATCCACTTGCCAAACTCCGACCGCACAAGGTTACTATTTTTGTATGGTTCCAATTTGCCGATAGCATCCTTGTCACTCGGTGACCATATTCTCACTGTACCATCCTCTGAGCCAGTGTATATTTTGCCCTCACAACCACGCACGCAGTGAAGATAGTCTTCATGACCCGTAAAGTTCCTTATGACCTTTCCGTCATCTAAATTAATGGAGTACATGTTGTTATCGCCACAACCTGCGTATAGTATGTCATTTGGTTTATCGACCCACATGTAGTTAACATCTGCCAAGTCAATGGATTCTGATGTCAAGGGAATAGGGATTTCCCACTTCTTCGATGAAGATAGCTTCGAATTTTCTTCGTCCCATTTTAAACCGTATATGCATCCGGCTGTACCCACAATGAGAAAGTCTCTGTGGAACGCTAAGCTATCGATAGAGCGCTGCTCACCCTGTGGATAAATGCGTAGTCGGCTTTTGGGTTTTTCGTCCTCATTGTTTTCGAATTCCTCTACTCTGGGAATCAAGAAATCGCTATAGAATAAAATTATTGTTCTGTGAAAATATTTAACTTACTTCTGGCAAAATATATCGCCGAATCTATTGCCTATAAATAGATATTTTCCAGAGTCCGAAATGGTTTGACAGAATACAAGATTGTATAAGTATTTCAATACTTCTTTTCTCATATTTAGAATGTGCTGTTATTCTATTATTTAATTCTCAACAAAACCACAATTTTTCGAGTGCAGATGAAATAAACAACAAAATTTAACTGACAGCTTCATGCAATTTTTGGAAATGTCAAATTCAGCGTTCAGAGGATGAGGGACTAATCTACTACAAAAAATAAATCCGAAAGGAACTCGTTTTATAATCTAGGTATTTTTGATTTTCAAATTTAAACTAGCGCACCCGGCGAACTTCGTACCCCAATTTAACGCCTTCAGATAAACTCCAGAGTGTTAATAAAACACAGATAGTTCCAATTTCAATGTGATTTATTTGAATGGAATCGAAATCAGTAGAGAGCGATATAATACACAATGTTTTTCGATTTGTTATCCGGCGAAAAAAAAAACAACGAAGACGGTTTGCCTCGCGAACAGGCAACGTACAGCTGACCGTGCGAAAAACAGGGAAATTCGAGAGTAATCCCCCAGATTTCCAAACGGTTGGCCTTGCGATTAATCGGATTTCGTGGGATAAGGACTACCTCTCTTTTGGATTGCCCTTGATGATCGTCGCTTGAATCACATTGCTCATCAATGATGTAATCCAGGAGTACTCTGATCTTTCATTTGAATACTCGTGCAGTGATGTCATGTCGATCGTTTTATGTTTGTCCTATCAGCAACAGATTCGTAATTTCGGGCCATTTCGGATTGCAAGTGAACGTGATGAATAAATCCGGGCGTCCGTAATTCCACACGTACGTCATCGTATCTTGAGCATACTCATGCATGTGGCGCGGGCTTCCAACATAAGTAGCTGGAAGAATTTGCTCAAATGAAAATGACAAGGCGAAAAGGACACCTGACAGCCTAAGTCAACGTATAACTCCATCTATCAGGTTGTGGCATTGATCGCCGCACAGCGCCATCTATTATTTATCTCGTTAACTTCTTCTCCCTAAAAATGCACAGAAAACGTCTTTTATCACAACGAGTTTCACAATTATCCGAAATTTTCCAAGCTTCACAACGAATTCTCCACCCTTACATCGTCCAAAATCATCAAATCATGCGATAAAATGCAAAATTTTGTCGAACAAATTTTTTCGTTTCCGGAATTTTCAGTTTTCCACTAAGAATTTTTCCATTCAAAAAGCTATTCCGGAACAATTGCGCACAAAATTCCATACAAAAATATTCCAATTTCCCAACATTTCCGGACGGTTTTCCCAAAATGATCTTCCTTAAAAACCTTCTCCTGGCAATTACCAACAACTGAAAATTCTCACGGAAAAATATTTTCATCTTTAGCTGTTTTTATTTTTATTATCAGCGTGATCTAATCCGGATCAAATCACGAAAATAAAACAAAACGGATCATTGAAAAGTTTAATTTTGGAATTGTGGCAACAGTTGTTTTCAAAAACAAAACAGATAATACAGGGTATTTCAAACTTCATATTGCCACACATTGCTTAGAACACATTTCGTACTATAATTTGAACGAGGAAGTTAGTTTGTTCAATAGCTCTCCTGTCCCATATTTGTAAAATTCGGAGGAAATTCCATCCGATTCTGCAGCCTTTCCATCTCTCAGATGATTTGGCGCCTCCAGTACATCTTCCAGAGAGCTATGAATCTATCCAAAATATCATTTGGAAATTTGTGAAACTTTACATATACGATTTTCTGCGATTTTTTATTCAAATTTTGTTGGTTCCATCTATTAATAACAATTTGAACTACCGCATTTTCGATACGCCATCGATTGTTAAACATTCCGCAACAATTTGAATTTCAACCGTTTTACTTAGCAAATATACTAACACCCAATAGGTGTCTTGAGCATTCTATGGAGAAATCCAAGATGGTTGGCATTTTATTACATATTTTATTCGCTTTCAAACAAGAGCGCTAACTATGTTGGAGTCATTTTTTGGGCAGAGCTTGTATAGAACTGACATTACAGTAGAAGTCCATATATTATAGTATGTCAACAGAACTGACACTTCACTAGCAGTTCATATAGTGTGTCAGTGTTTGGTATCTTGTTTTGAACAAACAACTAAAAGCACATCAAAATCCGCACGGGTGATTGAATCGCAATATTTTCTTTTCAGTGCCTGAAAAACTATTCACCGTTCAGGCAATTTTCACATTACTAGTGTCAATACATAATTTTGAATGAAAGTTTCCAGTTGCATAGATTTTGTTGTTGTTTGTACTGCATGTGCATATCAAGACGTGATAAGCAATAATATCACCAGTGACATACGTATATGTATATACCCATATATATCATGAGGGAAAAATCGACAAATGTTTATATTGCAAAAACTGCAATAAAAAGTAAATACAAAGGGTATTTTTGTATCAACTTTCAGAATGACATTTGAACAACACTCAAATTATTGATTTAATTAATTTATCGGATTGGCGCACACCCAATATTTGGCTAAAACAAAACTCATAGCAAATATGTATTGTTATTGGCTTAATATTTAAATCACTATGCTATAATGCGCATAAATAAAGGTCAATTGCATTTTCATTTTTCTTTTTGTTTTGTTAAACAGGTTTTAAATTCAAGTCCATGAACTCACACTTAATTCCAAGCCGGGTCATCATTATAAGTTAGGTACTTTAGCAAGGAATTTGGGAACTTCCTTTGTATTTAGCAAATGAGTGCAGTAACTTATATCGCTTGTCCTTTTGCTGAAATTTGTTTTTATTTATTAGACCAACAAAATCGATATTTGTTTGTTTTCAATAAATCTGTCAAGGAATGCAATTAATAATTAATTAATTTGGCGCCAATTCCTGCCAATTATCGTCGCCAAAAAGATTTGTTTTGTTATGACAGGGAATGCTTACGTCAAAAGATCGATATGGCCATTCAGTTTGCTTTCACGGGAATTCCCAACCACTGGACCGGTATGTATTTTATTTCTCTTTGTTGATAGCTTTGTTTGTTGTTTCTCTTTATATTCATTTGCAATGACGCAGTTTAGTTGTATTATTTGATTATTTGACTTTTGCTATAGAAATAATGGATACCTCCATACATATGTATTTAACTTGTTTATTTTACTGGAATTACATTTATTTTTGATTGCTATCTACTGGACAAGGTTATTTCTGATAATGATTGTTTCTTAATGCCATAATATAGAACGCAACATACCTTTTAAATTTTTTTTAAAATGGAATGGCATAAGCTTCCATGACGTAAATATATCAAAAACCTGCTTCATGACATCATTGACGTGATTCAAGCTAGCACACAACGTTTTGTTGTGACATAATTTTCACGTTCGTGCTTACATTAAGAACTATTAAAGACTATTAATATGTCTATTTTTGTAAAATTTCTACACGCAGAATTAAAAAACTGAATTAAATAATTGTCAACTGAGGTGCCAGTGCCAATGCCAAACTTGAACTTTTCTTTGTATATTTTGACCTCATTAATCAAAATGAAATTAAAAAGATTTTAAATTTTCCTTCGTTGAATTTACAACGATCAAATATTATGGAAAACGGAATTGCAGCAAACGTAATGGACGCATCCAGTGATGAGCTAGAAACGATTGCTACCACTTATACTAACGAATTACTTCATTTAAATTTGATATCACTTGTAACTATTTATAATAAGTATTATTAAGAGTAGGTGGGTATCTACGTGCAATGATTGCAAATTAATGTTGAATAACAGCAAAGAAAAATGGCGAGACCAATCGCTTCTATCATCAAAATGACAAACAGATTAATGAAGGACACAAATCACAAGCAATAAGTACATAAATTTTATTGCATTTCAATTTCTGTTTGTTCTTACCAGCTTTGTGAAAAAACTTTATTTTGTAAATTAGGTATATGGTTTTCCAATTTGTTTTTGTTTACAGACGATAATATTTTGTTTTTAAATTAATCATGGAATTTATGCTTCCAGAGCAAGAGAGCGCTGACCAAATATGTGTAGTCATTTGTATGTCGCTATTTTTTTACCGTATAAATGTTCGAATGGCAAACCAGCTAAGCCAGACACAACCAATATGATGGTAGCTATAGTCAGAGCTAGCCATCTCTCGACAGTAAAATGAGACTGGCGCCGTTTTGTGGTTATCAAAACGAAAGTTAACAGAATTCTCTTTGGGATTTCCCCAAAAGAAGATAAAAATAAGATGTTGCGAAGAAGATTTAAACAAAAAAGTTGCCAAAGCGGATGTGTTCTTTTCAAGTATTTGTTGTTGTTTTGACATTTTCTTCTCTTTTGTTTTTGGGACAATATTTAAATTATGGGATTTTTATCAAAATTAAGCTGGTTTTATTAGCTTAATCAACTAATGTATTTTTGTTTGTTTCTAGTGCTTTTTAGCCGGTATTAATTTTTGCAATATATTCTTGCTCCATCTATGTGTATTGGTTTACCTACTCATATCCATAATTAAAAGATAGACAATAGGTACCTATTACAGGCAATATCAGATGTGGATAAATCTTGTATCAACAGCTGATAATTGTTGGCGTATATTTATTGGCAAAGTTAGGAAAAAGGTTCTACCTACAAAGTAACTATGCGTATTAAAAGTGAATGTAAACGTAATTATATATTATATTATAAAATTTAAACAACGTTTAAGACAGGTATATTGTAATTATACCAAAACAGTAAAATATGTAGGTACTAAGTTTGGCGGGGCAGCGTTCCATGACGTTTGTTGGATTTTGACACTTTTTTTATTTTACGGCGCATTTATGCAGAATAGTTTTTTTTTAATGCGTAGGAGATACCAAATTTGCTTGTTTTGTATCTTATTTAATGCGATCGTGGAACTATTAATTACTTCGATGGACTGGGAAGCCAACTAAAACACCTATAAGCTTAAGCCAGACCTCAAAGCGGAGAACAAGTTAAGCTGAACTTATGGGTGAGAATACCTGCATAATATTATAAATGAATAAACATTTAAGTCTAGCTAGTCTACTTCCTGTACAGTTAATCTAAATTAAAAGAATTGGATGACATATAAGCTGAAACTTTTACAGAAGTGGAAGTGGAACACTTAATGAAAAGATACAAGCATCCCTATTTCCTAAAATTAAAATATGCGTTTGAAATGATTGAACGGAGTATTGTTGCACGTGCTGTGATGTTAAGATTTTTTTCCCGCCTTTTATGCGAAATTAGTATTTATTTTGCATCCGCAAAGTGTAAATACCCGAGTGTAAATACCCGAAATTTTTGGGAGGTACATATCACTGTTGAAGAATGTACAGTGCAATAGACATGTCTCATAAAATTTTATGATGGTAGTAGAAGTAGATAGATGGATAGTTTATATTAGAGACAATACTGAGATCAAAGATAATTGAATACAGAGATGGATATCTTTCCAGTGGAAAGGCGGCTGCCTACAAGCTGTTTTCCCGAAAAATTCATGAAGTCACGCATACACTCTCATTTCTATACTAGTATAAGTGAGTTCGTGAATTCACCCGGAAGATGGCGGAAAGTTGGTGAATTCACCACCGAAATTCATAAAATTTTCAAATATCCTGGAAAACTGGTTTGGGCATGTTCACTATGAAAATTTGAATTTTGACGGTTGACAGTTAATTTGCACTGCTTTTTATCAAAAATGGTTAATATAGTTACGAATAACAATTCAAATTCCATTTTTATTAACAGAGTAATGAAAAAAGTTTTCTTGTTAAATTGAACACAAGCAGGCTGTATAAATTAAAATTATTTACAATTTACCAATCAATTTGCACATAATTTGCAAAATCCAACATTTTAGTCACGTACTAATCTATCAAGGCTATCTACTATAATTCGGCATGAAAAGTTTTTATTGTTATAAATATATACATTTTAATACTGCACGTAAAATTATATTATAACTTTTATAGATTTAAAAAACAAGAATAGATAATTGCCATACAAGTAAATATCGCAATTTATCCGATAGATAGCACATAATGCTTTCGTAATGTTTCTTTTAAAAGTACTTATAATTTGAACCCTAGTACACCAACCACTCTTTTAAATATATAAATTCATCCGGGTATAAAATTAAATAGTCAGTTAGGTAATAACTTCACATATAAAATAAGTTGTTCCTTCCAGTCAGATTAATTCCATGGGGTGATTCTGGAGGTAACCGAAAAATCGTATATCTAACGAACCGACCTATCTAAAAGAGAGTGTCACCATATGGTGAATACAAAATTATGCTGTTTTATGACATTCGGCCGGCCGTTCTGAATTCTGATTGGTGGTCTGTCATTAGTAACATTTTTCGTAGCTCACATGTATTCACAGACAGGGATTGAAATTACAAAAACAACAATGTAAACAAATGGGTTTTTGGGGAATAGACGTACGAAAGATATCCATCTCTTTTATTCATTCATCTCTGACTGAGACCACCAACTTCGGCCGATTTCCCGTTAATTGCCTACAAGCTATATTTTCATGGGGTGGCAAACGCTAAATGCGTTAGTATTGTTACATAGAAATTCGTATTGACAAACGTCACGTAACTTCAAAAATTCCGGCTCACCAACACACTCGCACCTTGCATATGCCACTTCCGCTGTGGGCAAAGCTGCTGACAGCGTTCATAAAATGTTTTCCGTTAAATTTGAAATTATTTATATAAGTGTGGTTAGTTTTTTTTTTTTTGGGAATAAGTGTACATTCGTCAATGCAGAATGGTTGCATGAAAATAAAAACATTTTGAGCAAGTATTCTTCAGTTATTAAAGAAAAATTCACACAATAAATCAATCTTAATGATATCGAAAAGAGGTAAATACACAACCATGTTTGTCCTAATATGTTCGAGTATATTAAACATATATTTTAGATAATTTTACTAACCAAAATTAATCAAATTATTCGCCTTTTAACAATTTATAATAACTAACAAATGGCATTCAGTAATATAAAAATGTGGAATTCACTTTTTCACATTTCCCCACGGTTGCCGCGGTTGGCAGCATTTATTTTTTTAGTTTTTGTGTGTTTTTGCATGTCACACTGATCTTTTTTTTGACATAACCCCGATAGGAATACAAAATGGCGAATTTGAAAAAAAAATTGAGGGGTCCAGCGGAAAGAGGATTGTGAGTTGGGGGTCTAAGTATGGTTTGTCTATGGTTTATATAGTTTATTTCTTAATTTCTGTATGATGTCTTAACTGATGTACATATATTATATATATATATGATGTCTATCTTTTTGACATCTACAGCAAATGTGTCACTTGAAAAATACATAATTGTTATTTTTTAAACTGATGTTCAGCATTATCAGGGATTGAGACCGTTCCTGCTTCTTGCCTACATTAGTTTGAGATATTTATGTGGTATTCGATTGGGCACTCTCAGAGCACTTTTTGCCTCTAGGTCACTCTTTACCAATAGAATATCCAAGTGAGTTCAAGTTTGACAACTCGTAGAGTTTGTTTACTCTTTCGGGAAAATTTTCAACTGCAAAGAAAGGCATTGCATCGGGTGAATCTTTTGTTTTTAATTGTTTATATACAAATGTTTAAGAATGAATTGTGGCTCAAATTTCGAGTGATTTAATTTAAAAGGTTAACCAGTTAATGGAAAACACGTAGAAAAGTGTTGAGGCCTACACATATTCAAATCGCACGAATATCAACAAAAAAAAACAGCAAGTGACGTTGTTATGTTTGATAAACGTGAAACACCTGGAATCGCGACACTGCACCGCTGGAACTATGCAGACGTCAGCATAACAATTGGGCTTAGAGTAATGTCGTTTTGCATTGGGACCACCAAAAATCTTTTTCAGATCTCAGATTTAACGCGGCTCATAGAACATGGAACAACAGGGGAAACATTTTTCATGTCGATATCCATAGTTGATTTTTCCAAAAGCGAATGCAATTTGAACAGCTGATATTGCTGTCAAATAGCGCACTAATACAATCCCCCTGCTATTGTAAATGTATTAGTGCGCTATTTGACAGCAATATCAGCTGTTCAAATTGCATTCGCTTTTGGAAAAATCAACTATGGATATCGACATGAAAAATGTTTCCCCTGTTGTAGATACAAATTGAGTAGTTTCGGTGATTCGTATTTTCCAGATGATGAGGAAGGCAATAAAGATAATAATTCCTACAAAATTATATCCATTGCTATTTTTTTTATCTTTATTTTACTTTTCACGAAACTTTGCGCATTTGTTTTGAAAGCAAACTTCTTAAGATGACGTAAAACAGCTGTTCAAAGTATATTGGGATTTGTGGTAGTATGTGTAAATCTGAAAAAATATGGAGATCTGCAAAATGTGATCCGAATCGAAAAAAAGATTGATTTTTTTTTGCCCAATGGAAAACGACATAAGTTAGGTTTTAAGTATCGCAGCATTGTCAAGTAAGTTCTTAAGTAGCCGTGAAGGCAGTTAGACGAATAAAAATATTTTTTTATGATTAAGTAACTAAAAATAGTTTAATTTACAAACAAAATCTGAAATCTGAGAGCGAATCTGAAGAAGCCCAATCGTACACCACATTAGTTAAAACATAATCATTTAAATAAGAGCCAGTGCAATAAAAGCGTCACTAAAAGTAATGCTGCTTCTCAAATAATAAACAGACAGTGGACGAATTTTAAAATAAAGATCCAATTAAATTTCACATATCAATTAATTTTTCCTTTGCTTTGTAGCTTGGTCAGTTATGCTCAAATTCAGAAAAAAATATTTTTCGAATTTTCATCAAGGATTTATTTATTGATTGATTTCGTTGACGATTTAACGTATGATTTTATTCGTTGCTTTCGATTTGTTTTCAGGCAAAAATTTAAATTGTTAATTTATTCCTTCTCCGTGGACATTTAAGCATGATTTTATATGAATTTTCATTTCGCAATAATGATCACTTTTCTTGATTTGTACTCACGAATATTTTCCAATCCACAGATATTTACAATAAAAATGTGTACTACAATCCAATGACAATTCTTCTGAAAATTAATTTTCCTTTCCGCCGACATTGGTCATCATCGTATCATTAATATAACCAAAGTAAACAGTAGATTACTGACCAGTTAGCTGCTGATTAACGCTCAATAAATCAAGAAGGCAATCGTTTGTAAGTTTGCGAATAATAAATCTCCTCCTGATCGGAACGAAGATGTCTATCATCAATTTGATTTCACTGGCTAAGTAGATAGATAAAATAATTTAGTAAGCCGAAGGCTAGCAAAATATAAAACAAAAAATTCTTCAAGTCGCCAAACCTGTCATTCGCATCTATACTTCTATTTCTATTTCCAAAAATAAAATTGGGTTGAAAAATGTCATCAGAAAACCAACGAGTATCTAAATGAAATACGTTATTTTAATTTACATATTCAATATGAGTACATTTTTGTTTTATTTATATCTTGTCAATGATACAAAAGATCATCTCTGCACGTAGTTATATTTTTGTCTAGCGAATAAATACAATATTTTATTTCATAAATAAGAAACTAACACAATAAATAAATCGAATAAATAAAATTTTTCTTAAATTCTCTCGTCTAAAAACTAGTCCTTGAATTTCACGCACAAGTGATATGAGATTAAAATTTAAAATGCAGCACACAGTGCTTATCACATTCCAGTCATTTTTTGTTAATATAAATTAAAACTTAAAGTCTATACAATCAGTCGAAAAGGCATTTGAATTGGACACGCACGTTCTCACTACACAATGTTGTCCTTAACGTTGCTCTGTTCAGCTGAGGTACCAATTTTCTCCTTGATCCAATCCAAGTATTTTGTCACTCGCGTGAATCCACCGGGTACGTTTGTTGCACAATCTTCGGCTGGTCCAAAACTTGTAATGCCAACTATTGTTTGTGAGTCTTTCATGACTAGTGGGCCACCGGAATCCCCCGAACAGACTGTCTCTTGATGCAGTCCCTTGGCGCACAGGACCTTCTCTGTGATGATGTTCTTATTATACGCCGCAATGCATTCCTTATTAGGGATCACTCTCAGTTCTGTATATTGCATTGCACCGGAGGAAGTTTGTTCGTCCAGTGATCCCCAACCGCTGGCTACCACCTTGGAGCCTTCAAAGGTTTCGTCATTGTACAGATCTGGCAGTACTGCTGGTTGAATTTTTGTCGTAAAACGAACACGCTCTGGAAGTTTGACCAACGCAATATCATTCGCTGCGTAGTGAGGATTGAAGCGCTCGTGGACGATGAACTTATTTGACCTCAATATCACTCGTCCCGACTCACTGCCATCGAAAAGTTTTGCACCCAAATGCACATCGAAGTGGGTCACGCCAGCTACACAATGTGCTGCGGTCAGAACCCATTCACTGTCCAATAGGGTACCACCGCAGAGTGTTCGCCTTTTCCAAAACTGTTTGCCGATCAGCATCACTTGGTAGGGAAACTTTTCGATTTTGCCAAATTTTGACATTCCTATCGCATATCCTCGTACTGCAGGAACCGTTACTATCGTTAAAAACACAACGAACAACACTACGACCTTCAGATACGTCTTCATTTTTCTTTGTAAAACTTTTGTTTTGATTAAATATCTCTTTAGCACAACGCTGTATGCTCTACGAACTCTCGACTTGATCTAAGCTCAGCACCGGCAAGAGTCTGCGTTATATTCAAAGCTCGCCCGAGATGTAAACCTGCTGCCGGCGTAGGTTGAAGTCGTCATTCAAGCGGTGCCTACTGCCTAATCGCAGATCTCTGGCGTCGCCGTCGACGTTGATCAGTTTTGGCAATGACTCAGGGCCAGGCCAAGATAGAAGAGATTTTCTTACTTACCGGCATCTCATCGGATTGCCACTTAATTAGATGCACCATTTTAACGTCACTACATTGAGTAGAACCGGTTCTAAATATGAATGTACATATATACAAACTTTTGGACGTCTTTGTATGTGGTTGAGCAATTTCGATCATAATGTTATTCGGCGACTGGTGACTTGTATTTTTTGTTTTGGTCTAAGATCGAGTATCCGCATTTTGTCGTGATTAGCATCAATTCTGGAGGGCGTCAGAAATCCGCGTGCTTTCGACAAATAGTTGTATATTTTCTTGAAAATAGCTACAAAAAAAAATTCTTCCATCGAAATTTTGGAATTTAAGAGAGTTTTTTTATTTATCGATGAAACGTCGCGTCGGCGTCGTCGTGGTGTTAATTTGATTCACCATTCATTGGAATGTGTTATTGTTTTCTTTTTCGTTTTGGGGGTAAGGAAGTCATAATTAATTATTATGATTGATTCGACTGCATAGCGGAATCCCCAAAAAATATTACAAATGTTATGGATTCGGAGAGAATTTATAAATCATTCAGATATTTTTCTGCATTTCTGATGACATAAAGGTCTTTCATGATGATGGTTATAAACAGTAGTATAGGTATGCCTATACATATGCGTATTTGTTTTTGTAATTATTAGAAAGGTGCTTAAGAAATGGTAATTTCCGAGTTTTATTTTTTTGTTTGACTTTTGACTGCTTACGACTTTGTTTAAAGCAAAAGTGTATAAAACTGATTAACTGATTTTTAATAGAGTTGCACCAGGTATGGAATAATATAGGGTCAAGGACAAACGATGAACTCGAAAAAGTTAGTTAGGGTAAAGGCGCCAGTATCCGGACACTTAACGTATTTGTTGACTTCGACTTCTACTAATTTGCATACTATAAAAGCTACCGCAAAAAGTGTTAGTGTTTACAAAGTGACGATGTTTCTTAATATATGACATTTGTGAATATTTATCAAAAACATATTCAAAAAAGTTTGATTGGCACTAAGATCCGGACACCAGAACTTGGTCTCTGGAAATTTTTATATTATGAATAATGCTGTTTAAGTAGTCAATAAGTTCATTAAAAAAACTGCGCTTGCAGATATCGGCACACCACTGAACAATCTGTTCTGCTTTTCACCGATTTGCCCTTTAACCGGCCATACAATTTTGTGAAACTGAAAATTAAATTCAAAAAAAAGGTGTCCGGAAACTAAAATTAATACATATTTCAGTACCCGAACACACATATTCCCACTTAGTGAACCATTTCCGAATACTGAAAACCTGTGAGAAAAACATAATTTCCCGTTTTAAGAATATACAGAAAATATGTATGTATCTCCTCTCAATTTTTAAGATTCCGGACAGTGTGTCCGGATATTGAAAATGTTCCTTCGATTTTAGTTTTAGTATCCGGACACTAAAAATGAAGTCCAAAAAAAATATTTTAATAATGTAAGCCGACTGTTTTAAGGTAGAAACTACTCTCTAAGAAACTTCCTTTTTTAAATGCTCCCCACAATTCTTTTTATCGAAAACAACAAATAGCCACTATACTGCAGCACAACATTTACAGTAAACAGTATGCACTTGATTCCTTTGAAACTTTGCATTTATTAGCTGTTTTTTATTATCAGCGTGATCTGATCCGAATCAGATCACAAAAATAAAACAAAACGGATCATTGCAAAGTTAAATTTTGGAGTTGTGGTAACAGTTGCTTTCAAAAACAAAACAGATAATACAGGGTATTTCAAACTTCATATTGCCACCAGCCATCTTCCAAATATTCTTCTCAACGTGACGTCACACAAGGCACATGTCATTTCACTTGCAAAGTCGGGGGTGTTACCATATTTGAATCAAATTTGCATAATTTGTCTTTTCAAATATATTTTTGTGAAACAAATTTAGTATTTTATGTTCAAATATGTAACACATGAACAATATTTGCTGCTACCGCTTGAGTTTATCTTTGCATATTAAGGTGTGTCCAGACCACTGAAATATTTCAGAAATGTTTATGAAATGTTTCTGAAGCAAATCGGACAGATTTTATAAACATTTATAAAAGATTTCTGAATTTTATTTACTAACCCCCGTATTAATAAGCACTGCGTAAAAGTTATCAACTCGTTATTCAGCAGTTACGTAAAATGTTTGTATACTTATTTGTTTATTAATACGGGGGTAAATGTTTGTTAAATGTTTCACCTTTATCCTGTTTTGGACGAGAAGAAAATAATGTGGTGGGATTATTAGCAGCGAGTAAAGTTTTTATTTTTGTATTTTTGGTCTTGGCAATCACGCGACACGCTATTTAATTCAAATAATCGTATTAAGTGAATCACTTTCTCATTAGGTATTCAAAGCTTTTCTGGACATTTTTATTTTATTTAAAAACAAATAATAATCGAAAAACAGCGCTCACTTTTTGCAGGGATACTTGTAAAACAAAAATTATTTTTATTTCCCATCACGATTGGGTAACTGTGAAACATTTCATAAACATTTTTCTGGTGTCCAGATCCAAATCAGCAAAATATTTCTAAGCATTTTATAAGAATTGTTTTGTTTAATAAGTGTTTTAGAAATAAATATGGAACATGAAGGTATTTAATTGTTTATCAAATGATTGGTTGGTCTGGACATACCTTTATAGAAAGAGAAAAAACAAAATAACTGGGAATACGGACAGGGACTTTCCATTTCTGTTAATATTCGAAACTTTTTATGTTTGACGTGGCTCTTTTTGTCTTAAGTAAACAATAAAATGTCCAGACACCTGTGCTGCCATTAAAATATTTGGACAAATCTGCATTTCTATGGAGAAATCTTACTTCACAATTTTTTTTTATTTAAGTAACAGTAACAAAAACAAAGAAAATGATAGCATTCGCCGAATGCAAGAAGTGTGCAAAAAATTTTGAAATATTTTTTTTAAAAAGAACAAAATATGTTATTGCGAATGCACTATATGCGGCATTGGCGTTATACAAAATTGAAAAAGCTTATCTATTCCCTTGAAATTTTGTACTGGATGTAAACTATGTTACAGAAAATAGTGCATGGTTTATAGGATTCGAAATACGAATTTAGATAGTATTAGTATTGAAAATAAATTTGTTTATTAATTTGATTAGAAAATATAATTCATATAATGTTGATATGTTAAATTATTGCGCATAAATTTGTGCAGAATTGTTGTATGTAAAAAATACGAGTAAGAAAATATTTTTTCTTTGTGGTGGGTAATAAAAACAGTCTTCTTAATATACTCATATTTATATAGGTACCTAAAATAATAAAAATTTAAAATCTTTTTAAGAATTTTTGGCAAAAGCGTGTAGGCACTGGGAGGTTTTTCGTTATATATTTCGTTTTTGCTCATCATAGAATCATATTTGCTTTCATGTTGTGTATACACAAAGTACGGGAACAGACCTAATGCTACTGTCCGAACTCTTGATTGAACGATGTACAAAAGCGTTATCCCTATTTGTTAGAGTTAGTCAAACCAATGTATATAGTATAAACAAGCTCGAACGATAGACGTCAACATTGAAGTCCGGTTAAATTCGAATTCCAATTTAGCAACGCAATAAAACAATAACAAAATGTTCCTATATTTATATAAAAATTTAATTTATTTAATGCATAATTTATCAAATTTAGCGCCTTCACTACGTCAAACGATATCGAATTGGATGAACATTTATCACTTCGCGAAAGGGGAATTTCCAAAAATGTAATCCAACTGCAAGTTAATATTATTTATTCAATTTATAGAAACAACTTTTATTAGACTATCATTAAATTTAACGTATTTAATATGAAACAGGTTAGAACCCGTTAGCGTTGATCTTTTAATCAATCAAACAAAAAATATAAAGCAATCTAAGGCCAATATGATTTCAGACACCCTCTATAACATTGGTATGTGGTCAGTATCTGTGTACTGATTTATACATTTGAATAGAAGTTGTGATAGAAATACACATAAAATTTGCTATTTCAAAAATTCTTACTTTTATATTATAAGGAATGTAATTAACTTTAATACCTACTAGGTAGGTATGCGATCTAAATCAAAGACGAAAATGGCGTTAGCAAAAAAAAAAAGGCCAAAATAGAAACCTTGATCATCGAAAAACATTTGATTTTATTACCCATAGTTTTTATGTTCTAATTTGTATTTAAGGAATTACCATTTAAATATATATTGTTCGTTACTTTACCCAAAACCCCATGAAACAGTCGAAATAAGTCAGACACATTAATTTCCAGCTGCTTCCTTGGTAAGTGTATGGTGACTTTTTGGACATTGGACTATTCAGTTAATTTCCATTCTTATATAGTGATTCACATATGAATTGAATTACTAACAAACAAAAATTATCATTAACCGTTGCAGATGAGAGTCATGTTTTTGCATGAATCATTATAATCTAAACAAAATATTGATCACGATATGCTAATAATACTTTATACATAGGCAAACCCAAAGGCTAAATTTTGTGACTCATTCAAAACAAATTATTTTGAAAATTTTATAGCGACGTAGATCGTATATAGCTGTAATTTTCAAGGTCGTAAATTCATACAGCCTTATTTATAAACTCACCGTAGAGTCTGCTTATCTTTACGCGCCCTCTAAAATGTCCTTACGCAGGAAAACGTGATTTGTAAACAAAAAACAGTTTGCGTAAAGCCTGCGTAACTTTAAACGCAAAAATTTGCGTTTAGAGGTTGCGTAAAGCTTGCATATTTTTTTTTTCGTTTTTGAAATGTCATTTTGTTTACATTTTTTTCGGGGTAGATTTGAAAATTGAAAAAGAAAGTAAAAATTGAATTAAAAATGCCATTCAGCTTCATGAATTTTGTTAACGACATTGATAGATATGTATGATCGACTTAATAAATGAAAGTTCAATTCCGAGAAGGCGAAAATTATATAAAACCAGGCTCAACCCCAATTTTTCGAACGTTTTCTTTTTATTTGCTGCTCCATTTTTGTTTAAAAACAAAATAAATCTCACAAGAGAGATGTCAGTTTCTATTCATAGAAACAGCTGATATCATTCCGCAGGGAAAAAGTAAGAGATTTATGTGTTTTGTAATAGGGGAATCTAATAAATACGGCTGATAATGTATTGGGGAGCACATATAAAATGAAACGGGGTAATTTTATGGTGTATTTCATTTATTCATGGCAGCAGGGTTGAAATGACCAACAATTTGATACCTACCTACATTTTTTTTCATTCACAATATACCGTCTACTGCGTAAATGTATTCGATATTTGTCAAGACTGCTATTTGCGAATGCAGTTTATTCAACTCTAGACGACTGTAACAACGGGGTCCACAAATGAAGGTAGTTATTTTATAGCAAGCATTTGGAAGTTTTGTTTCCTTAAATTTTCTAAAAATATTTCCCGGGATTCCGGTATAAAGAGCTGTTGACGATGATTAGATCAGATAAGATTTATTTATTTATTTATTTATATTTTAATTGCTTTAAAAATAAACTTTTGTCTACCGACTATCTGACCGAAAATCACACTGGTGCGTGCCGATTATTGTTTTGATACACATCAGTTGGTTCAATATTAAGCATCAGGAAAGTTCTTATAAAAGACATTTTAATATTTGGATCCTGCTAAAACACCACCCTTACATATTATGTAAAGAGCGCGCGAGTTTTGTTTCGAATAAAACACACTTTCGGGTTTACTTTTCGATTGCTAAAATCCTCAATTTCCTTGAGCTTTATACTCTCTTCTGGGTTCATACCCTTATACCTCGCTGTCTTATTTTTAATAAAGCGCCTTAATAAGTTCATCTAATGTTACCATACTTGGAGCACTAGTTGCAGACTCTGACCAATCCAGGTGTGCTTCGGCAACCATCAGTCTAGCTCTGAATATAGCCGCAACACGATAGTTGTCAGAGTCGACTTTAGGAAGTCGGAATAAGTGCGCGTTGAGGTTGTAGGACAAGTACATATACGGTCGCTTTGGTTGACGGTTTGACTGTTTTAAGTGCAAAGTTTGTGTGTGGTTCCATGACATTGTAAAACTAGTACGATTCATCACGTCGACCAAGTTGTCATATGCACATATTACAAGTTCCATATTTTCTAATAAAATTTTATTGCGAATTGCAGAAGAATCGATGTTCCATGATTTCATGTTACATATCATAAATCCGCAGCCTGTCATCTATCAAATACTAATAAATGCAGTCTTAGATGACAAATTCGTAATTTTGCACTACATGTATGTACTGTACTATTTTATCCTTCTGCGTCTTTTATAGCAATCGTTGCCAGTGCTCCAGAATTGCTGAATGCTGATACCTATCTACATAGGTAACCAAAATACAAGGATGCTAATATTAGTTGACTTTCTAGAACCCCTCCTGGCACAGGTACAATGACGTGAGACTCCAGAAATACGAAAACAAAAAGAACGTAAAACACATGCAAATGAACCAAAAAGGTAAACAACATTTTAATAATGCTGGGTGATTATCTCCAAAAGAGAATGTTCAAACAAAGAAACAACAAATAGCAATGCAATTATTCAAATTCACAATTTGAACATGAACTTGAATTTTTCTTTAAATTATATCACATCCCCGGAGTATACCAATGTATGCCAATCAAAATTTATGCATATTACTTGTGATTGGAAAGTGGGCAGATGAGATTAGCTTTGGCGAATTTTTCTCATCATCATCTAATTTGTGGCAGCGACTCAAATAATTCATCAGAATCTTTAATTGGTTTAGTCACCGCTGTGAGCATATAACTTTATTGTACCAGTTGGTTTCTAAATGTGTAGTAGGTTAGTTTTCGCTATGATGTGAAACAGATTCTAGACGCAGATTATCTCAGCATTAGCCAACATTTTTGTGCACATCCATCAAAGGCTAATGCTTTGAACTCAAATCATACTCAATCAATGTTATCCTTTTTTTGTTGAAATTTAACTCCAAGATTAATGCTTTGGCTAAATTCCGCTCCAGAGAGCAAGCCGCAGATTTGTAATGCACGAGTTATATCAAATATTAAAGGTGGTTCTGTTGCTTTCACTTTCAGATACATTTTGCAGATTTGTTAATGAAAAAAACAGCACATATTGTTTTTTTTTTTTTTTCTTAATATTTTATTACATGTTTCTTTTTTTAAAAAATAAATATTTAATTTTCCTTTACAACATTTTATTTTTCTGTAACACTTAAATATGTGTTGATGGATATTATGAATGAAATTTAAAGCTTTGCTTCTGTTTTTAGCTGCGAATTTTCTATATGCATTGAAAAAATTGTCACTAAGGGTGTTTTTGTTGCATTCTTTGGTTTCGATGTTGGCTTTTTGAGTTGTGATTACGCGACAGCAGCAGCCTTCTTTTGAACAACTGCATCAATGGCCCGAGTCACGTCAACGAAAATTTCATCAACTGAACGTTCTGCATTCAGCTGTAAAAGAACAATAAAGAAAAAACATTTTTGAATTAAAACAAACAAAATTAAAACCAATGTCTGTTTTGCGAAGATGTTGTTTTTACAAGATTAAGTGAATAAAGTTCAACTTCCAATTGTGTGTGGCATTGATTATTATTTAACGTGTTAGTTATGAAGGCTTTAAATTATAAACCGTTACCAAATAAATAGGATAGCACATGAAACTTTTTGTTTCGTAAATGTGATAATCTAGAGCTGTCCCACATACAAATTTGACAATGTAACCAAGGGGCCAACAAGAAAGTATTATTTATGAGCTTACGCCAGATATGAACGAAATTCCACTTAAGTTCTGCCAAAAGGCTCAAACTTATGGTCGCACATTGTCTTAAGCTAAATTACTCCCATATGCATTCGCAATCCTATTATGATTTACACATAAATTAGAAGAATTCTAAGGAAATCAACCGAAGTTATTAGCAGGGCCACCACAATTTACCTTGCTTGTAAATTAAATAGAGGAACAAAATACTAGTGTTACATGTCGCCATTTAAAAGTTACACGAAGTACGTCAACTCCGCTTATCTGAACTACGTTTTAAGCTTTAAGTTGCTCTCCAACTTTACTCTCCAAACAATAGCTAAAATCCTAGCTAAATATTGGCATAGAGTACGCTGTGGATAAGTCTTAAAAAAAAGCAGTTGGTTTGAAAAAACTTCCTTAAAAAAATTCATTTTCTCTTATTACAACCATTTCAGATTCTAGATGATAGTCATTAAAAAAGCTTAACCTTGCGCCTACGTTTCCGGAACATAACACAACAATCTGTCAAATTTAGCTTGAGAAAATGTACCGACCCATTAAATGGGCGCGCAAAATTTTGGCAGATAAATTAAGTACATTCTGAAAAAAAAACGTTCAATTTTTTAAAAGGATTCGCTTAAAGTTAGCTCAGCTAAGTTTTGGAGAGAATTTTGGCTGGGTGATTAAATTTAGCTCGAGCTTACTGAAAAAAAATCGGTTAACTGAAAATTTTCGATTGGCCAGAACAGATCAAATTTTTTGCTCAACGTCACTTTTTATGTTCGATTGATAGGGAAAAAAAAACAATCTTTTTCCGATTTCAGAACACTTTCGCAAATCTGGATTTTTGTCCGAGTTGCAAAAATTTACCAATACTAGTGCTTTCGACACAACTAGTGGGGTTTGTTTTTTTTTTTTTTTAACTAGAAAGGAATGCATCGGGGTTGATGTAGGTACTTTCGTTACTTTTAACCTTGATATATTTTTTAGGTCACAATAGGTAATTTTAAATTAAAAATTTTACCATTGTGAGCCTGATTTTTATAGCAACTTCATCAATGTTTATTGGTATCAATATAATGTTGACAGTTTTTGTCATTTTTGAACCACATTTTCGAGATCACTTTCTTTTTATCAAGGGACAGTCCGTGAGACTAATTTATCCGTATATGACTCTAGGGCCTAGTGACATTTTTTTCACAACAATTCGCAAGTGTGAGTTCTGACTGAAAGGACAAGCTTCTTCAGGACGGTTACTCTACGTGCGTATGACTTGTCTCCAAAGTGTCATGTATAATATAAGCTACCCGGCGAAATGGAGTTAAAGAGTCTCTTTGGTATTGCAAAATCATGCCTTAAATAAAATCTTATGACAACCAAATTCGCACAGCTTGTGTCAGCTTTCGAGTTTATGAAAGGTTAGAACTTAGTCAATACGAGTAGTACATTACTCAGCAGTACGTTATGTAATGTAGCTGAACATTATTATTATCATTCTCGATATCACAATGCTCACTTATTTGTCAAGGTGAATCACCTTAGAGTACATGTAATCAATTTGTGCAATTAATAATATTTATCAAGCGGTCTATCTTGTTGCACCGAAGCAGTTCAGTAATGAATTCATCATTATGACTGGAGTAATGCTAAAAAAATAATTTGGATGCAAAAATGGTCTGCTCATGGAAAGTTTTCAACAGGAGCTGAGTGTGTATATGACTACATTATGTTTATCAGAAACTCGAGAGACGTGGCGGATTTAAAGAAACCTTAATTCTTTTCCGGGATTTAGATGTGTTTAAAATATGTTAAACTTGTTTGGACATAATTAGATCAATAGTTTTTTTATCAACTTTGACTGACAATAGCTTTCCATATAAAAATATCTATTGGTACCTACAATGGGCCTTACTAATAATCCTTATTAGCCTTCACTCTAAATATTTTGTAGGTATAACAATGGATAATTTTATATTTGGAAAATTTTGCCATTGTGATGTGAGCTGGTTGAGTGTATCCTGGACACTAAATATGATTAGGGACAGTCCACTTTGGAGACGTTATAAGAAACACTCGTAGGTATAGGAACAACTCGGTTGTAAGAAACAATTTTTTTTTCTTATATCCTTCGTATTAGTATGCAATGTATGCAAGTCGAAGTTTTAAAGTTAGTGGTACACGAAAAGCGTAATAAAACTAAAGAACCGATTAAAATAGCAGCTCTTACAGTCAAAGTCTTATCGGTGTATTGCGAAAGAATGGCATTTGTGTTGGTCCTGAACGTAGCAATGCGAGTCTTAAGCGTATCTTCGTTGTCATCAGCGCGCACTTCTGTTGAGGCAGCAGCACGCTTCAAGATACGTGCTACAAGAGTTTGCTAGAAAAAAAAAATATATTGCATTAGGTACATACAATTACTTCAAAATGTAACACCAAGTGGTCTTACATCAGCACAATCAAAGAAGATGATCAAATCGGCTGGGGCAATCTCTTTCTCAAAAGCAGCTCCCTGGTCCTTCTCACGTGGGTAACTGTTGGAAAATTATATTTTTTTTTGTAAAATCTTCACCGATGTTTATGAAGTACCTATTCTACTCACCCATCAATGAGGAATCCTTTGGAATTGGGCAGCGACTTTCTAATAGCATTCGACAGCAAAAGAAGCACATCATCATTGGAGACCAACTTTCCTTCTTTCATAATTTTAGCAAGTTCCTGTCCCTTTTCTGAGCCGGATTTAACCTAAAACGCATAACACGACAACGGTAAAAAGCGAATAAAACACAGAAACTGTTCAAGGACTCACCTCATCTCTCAACAAGTCGCCACTGCTTAAATGTGTGAACTGGTATTTTGCGACAATTCTTTCACATTGTGTGCCTTTGCCACAGCCTGGGCCTCCCAAAATCCAAACAATTGGAACGCCAACCTAGAAATTCGTAAAACTGTGATAAGTCATTGGAATAAAGCTAATTTGATTATCTGTGATGGGCACAACAACCACGGACGTATTCGGTTAAATTTGGAGGCTGGGAAAAAATGTGGTTAGATTTACAACTGGCGCAGATTAAAATCCAAGACACGGCAAATTTAGCTGGCGTTAATAATTAGCAGTTAGCATTGTTCTTTTTTTTTTGGTAGAAAGATGATTTTTAAAGCGTTAGCTCAACTGTATCATTGGACTTACACCAATTTGGGCCCGTCTCGCTTCTATGGCCTTTTGTTTGTCGTTGGCTTCCTTCTTCATGGCCATTTGGTGACACATGAATAGCTAGGAGGGTGGCAGTTTATTCAATTTTTAAAAACTAATGTTGATAATAAGTTATTATTAGTTTGGTATGCGCCAAAATTAAAAAAAAATTATATCAATTAGAATCGAAATCAACTGCAACTAGCCAAATCCGTATACTTTACCTTTATGGTTCCATGATGGTGTGAACCGGATGAGCTTGCCATTTTGGGTTTGCCGACAATTTTGGATTGACAATAATTTTTGATAACAAAACTAAAAAAAAACTGTTTCTAGATAGCCTACATTGCTACTGTGTTTATTTTATTGCTTCCGCTGTCAGGATGAAATATTGGGGTTCATTTGAGCGGACTAGAGCTATTGCATATAGTGAATGAACCATTTATTGCTTGGGAAACACATTATTATGATCGCACATGTGAAGGTCATGGCGTTCGGCCAAGTAGAAGCGCTGCTGCTAGCGAATTGGCAAACAAAAAAAAGGAATTCTTTTCCCCATTAGGTTGATGGAGAAGTTTAGTTTTTTTTGCAAAAAAAAAGGTATTTGGTAGCTTGAGTGATTGTATATACATAACATAATGTGGTTAACTAATTTATTGAACTTGACATATAGGAATAAACATTAGGTAGGTAGGTATGTGCGAAAATGTTAAATAAAGTAAACATGAGGTTTGGGTCATCATCAATTCTGGAGAAACTGCGAAGTAAGATGGTACTATTTTTGGACAGGCATTTGGGCGGTTAATTTTTTAAAATGATGTGATTTCAAGAAAAGCGGTTCAATGGAACTAAAATAAAGAGAGATTCCGCTGCAGAGTTCTGAAACATTTTAAAAGGATCCGGTGAGCGAAAAATGTGTAATTTCTGAAGCTACTCTGCAAATTTAGAATTTTTGCACGATATTTAAGAAGCTTAGTTCGTTCAATGTTCATAATACTTTAACGGAAATAACAATTTTTGAAAAATTTTCGAAGGGTCTTTTCCGAATAAAAGCGCCAAATTTCGAGTTTGGTCAAACAAGGGTAACGCCGACCACGAGAAGAAATAAAAAATTATTCAAGTTGCCAAGTCAACTCGTTAGGATACCTATGTAGTCGCGACAAGAATCTAGTTGACGCTTTACATAAACTAGGTATCCGAACCAGTGATACCAGACTTTTTGAACTGAATCAAAATACCCAAAAATACCCATTATGCCAATGCCGACGTTAACATCAACACACAATTTTTTTTTTGTTCTGAGAGTTAAAAAAAAGTCCTTTTTCGCACTTTTAGCTTATTTTGAAAGGCAAAATGCCCACGAAATAGGTAATTACCCACGATCAGGTATCACTGATTCGAACGTCCCCAATATCAACAATATCAACTGTTCAAATTGCAGGAATTGCAATAGGTACCCCTAAAAGTAAGCAACTGTATAATTTTCTTTCAATGGTGGTACCTACTATGGAAAATATTTTTCGATTTAATTTGTTTGCTCTAAATTTTCGTAGTGACGTATTAAAAGTAAAACTTATTTTCAAAGGAGCGTATTTCTTGTGTATCTAGATGTCGCTTTTTCGTCTATAAAAAAACTAAATAAATATCGAATATTGTGGTAGGTTTTTTTTGTACTACATATGTACTTATAAAAAGTATTGTCGACCACAAGCGAGAATAGTTTTTTAAGAATCTAAAATCTAAATTTGTAGGTACCTATTGGAAAAAAAAAATTAAATAGAAGCCGGCACAAATGATTGATTTGACCCCATTTGCGTATGTAATAATATTGGCATATACGTATTATGTATATGAGCTCTCCTTCAGATATATTGATTCCATAAAAAATTTCCGATACACATGTCTGAATTAAAAAATGTCTCGCACAGGTACACTACCTATCTTTACCTCAGTATAATCACCCTCATCAATTGTGTATGACCTAATTACTGTCCAAGGAACGCCAGTTTCATGGAAGACATAACAGGGCATATCTATATGGTATTTATGGTAGAACTCCCACATTAAAAATTCAACGCCCATCACTAACCTGCAATTTACCACGTCAATCTCTTCGTAAAACATGACTTCAGTACTTTCTCAAGGATGCCCACCGCATGTAAGTACTCATAAGTGTCCATAAATAAAACACAAAAGCTTCGGAAATTGATGACAATGAGTACGAGTAGCCGTACAGCTCAGTGGAGATAGAGCTTATCATTCATAAAATGCTCTTCAGCGATAAACGCACTTAGGTACGAGTATAAAGTAGACGCCCTTGAACTTTTTCCAACCCAAAACCCCTTCGAACAACTTTACGACAAAGGAAAGGGAGAAAATTTGCCATAAACACATCAGCGTGTTGTCATTGTATATAGAGACTGAATGTTTATATACAATGCTAATTGTAACAACAGCGTAACTGGGAAACCAATTTTTTTTTTCTATCAATAATGTTGCCTACATGCAGTTCGCCCACGATACAAAATATTTTCCGCAACATGTACTCGTACACATTTGCAAAATCTTTTCGATTGTTTTGCATTTTCTTTGATCTGAGATAATCCTTTTCATTATACATACATTATATATGATCGAATTTATACTGCCTGGAAATTGGCAGCTATTAAAAATCAATTAATTATGTTGATGAGTTATAATTACTAAGGAAATAATATTTATCGCTTGTGAGTAATTTTATTTACCTATGCAACACTCTCGATTTTCGTTGAAACTAAATTTTAAGGAAAAGACATAAGAAACAAAAACATATCAATCCGATTGGTAATAATTGCGATTCACCGATGCTCCCGTGATCATTTTGATCTATAAAGTTGTGTACTAACCAACAGAGTTCCGATTTCAAGGTGTGAGGAATAAAATGTACTTTTTATTGAAGTTTTTGCTATTTTGACAAGCAATTTATGGGTTTCTTTCTTGGGATATGTTTGCTTTTGTTTACTTAATACTAGCTCAGAAGGAAAACTAAATATTGTTCGAAAAATTTATTATTTTAACAAAATGAACGCAGTTGCAAAATTTGAATTTCAATTTGGCTGACGCTTTTATTAGTTGATTCAACTTTGAACTGAATTCTGCTGTCGGTTATTTATATATTTTTGGAATAATGTAATGGCGTCAACGAATTTTGGGACAGTGAACTTGAATTCGGAAAACATTAATATTTTTTACTTTTTAACAATTAAAGACAATAAATTAGAATGTTATTTAAAATGTTAACAACAAGGTAAACCGGTTATAGAATGCGAAATGTGTCTTAAGCACTTCAAATAAAATATTTACGACGCTATTAGGGATTAAAGTCTCAAATATTTGAGTCTAAATAAATCTAAATAAATTAGATTATTCACATCAAAACGACGCAATTGCAACAATTACGTATTACGATTAAATATTAGGTTGTAAAGTTTATGTTTCAGTTATGACAAGGATAGGGCCAAGAAGTTAGTCCATACGGATAACTAGCATGGAAAAGATAAATGTCGAGCAAATTATTACCAATTGGCTATATGAGATGCTTGCCACTTGAATTCAATTCAATTCTACTTCCGGAAACAGTTTAAAAAGAAAATCTGTGACTGGAGTCACCGGCAGGGAGGGTTCATCACTCCCTTTCTCTCGGTATCAAACAAGTATTTTGCCATCTAGATTGATAGTCAGGCAGCACTTAAGGCACAAGAGTCGCAAGTCACCAAGTCGGAAAGAGTCAGGAATTGCCGCACCAAGTGACAAAGAACAGAAACAGAAACTGAAACAGAACAGAAAGTTTTCTCGTTCTGTAGTAAATTCTGGGTCGGCATTCTGTAAGGCGAAACGATGAAACGTTTTCGTGTGCACGAAGAAATTTGCTTGTGTAACATAGGGCAAATCATTCGTGCGCACGAAAACGATTGATCGTTTCGCCTTACAGAATGCCGACCCTGGTTCGTTTACGTTGCTCGCTCAGCTACACAAAACTGAAACAGAAACAGACCCATAAAAACATGTCGCTGTCGCAAAATTTTGGTCGACAGTCATTATACATTATTTGGTGATTTCTCACGAAATCTATTATACTCTCCTCTTCGGCTACTAAAAACTTTTTTTCCATTTTTCGTTTGTTATTCATACGTGGTCATCACAATATACAATAGTACGATGCGAAACAAACAGCCAGATGACAGATGCAGAAAAAAGCAAACAAAAAAAACCTCTCCTCCACTATAAATTGGCAGCAACAGAAACAATCAATGTAGACTTGCTAACGTTCTGTCGTCAAACAGCCATTTTTCTGTAGCTAAATTCTGTTGCTGAAAAAATTATGTTCTGTTTCTGTTGCAAATGTATGGGATTCTGTTTCTGTTCCTGTTTCTGTTCTTTGTCACTTGGTGCCTTTAGGCAGAACCGTGTCAAAATCTCAACAGCTCTGACGATTGAGGGCATAAGGCTAGAAGCAGAACAAAGTTAAAGTTAACGATAGTGATATTCTCTGGGTGCAGAGTGCTAAATGCCATCATGTTTCTACGTTTAGAAACTATTAAATAATTAACTAAAATAATATGGCTCGTAGCTTTAGATTCTATGTGTGTGACACTGCCAATGATAAAGAGGGGGACAAAATATCGCCACCCAATAATTTATGAATATTAAGCCTTCGCGTGATTTACAGATATAATTCCAGATTTTTTTTTTTCATAAATATTCTGTATTTCCATTCAAAAGGTGCAGGCGTGGAGTAAATATACATATCTGATATTTTTGATGTCTGAAAGTTCAAAGCGATGGGTTTTTTTTGCGCTACATAAAAACAATAGCAAAGACAAGTTTTAGAAATAAAAAGGCTAAAAATAGGTACAACATTCAGCGCTGCTCGATTAACTCAAGTGTCAACTTTCCGCATCAGGGTTGATTTTGTAGGTACATTTGTACCTTTCTATGACCTTTTTAAATAAGAAGTACATTAGGTACAATTTGTTTAAATTGGGTACAATTGATTTTTTTTGCAGTTTATTACAAATTTTACTAACGTGATGTTTGCAAACATTTAAATTGACACTGAAGTAGAAAGCGAAAAAGTTGGCAGCACTTTTTTTGTATCCAACACGGTTTTTATTATTGATATCAATTTGACATATACTTTGTGAATAGTGACAGGCCCAGTGTCATACCAATACCAATAAACAATTTTAGTTTCGACTCTAAATTTTAGTAGTTCACAGTGGCTATATTTTCCATTCAAATTTCGCAATTGTGAGCTTACGTTAGTTTAAAGTGGGGACTAAAATTTGTTATTACTGACAGCTGTTAGCAATTTCAGCGTGGAACACGGCAAGGACGCGATGGAGAAGTATAACTTTATTTTTATCAAAATATATTTGTCAACTTTTATAGAAAAAAAATTAATTTATGTACCTGTTTATTTTTAAAGATAAATACCCAAACAATATGTTAAGCTTTGATTTTAAATACTAGGTACTACTATGCTCATTTTAGGTACTTTACAAATTTTTAAAACATCAACACTGATATAAAGCTACTTCCAAACTTATTGATAAAAGGTGAGCAGCATAAACAATTGTTGTACAAATCTGACGTCTTCCAGTTGATAACTTTTAAGCAGCCTTTACTAATAGAAAAAGTTAACCAACCAACCAACTTTTGTTTGACTAACATAGGTACCTGGTACCTTTTACTATGTCAAATTCAACCAAATCGAAAAGCAACTGAGACCCCACCATCTCAGTAAAAAATTAACGCAATCGAAATGAAAGTCTAAGTTGTTTTTCAAAGTTCTATGTACATTATCGAAACATATTTAACACGTTCTTCATTAAGGCTTTGTCAAAATCATATACCTAGAATCCGTGGTTTTTAGTTTTAGGAAAAAGTCCTAAATTTTCGCACAGTGAGTTCTGAAAAATAACGAAATGCGAAAGCTTACCGGATGCCGAGGGAAGCAAAAAGTGAGATTGCACTGATTTAAAAATAATTCTCTTTCAATGCCACGAACGGGGCGTGCGATTTCAGTGCCAAGTTGATCGAGATGTCGGAACTAAATCGTCTGCCGACTGTGTTTGAGGTCTGAGCTGGGTGAAAGCATTCTTAAAGAAAAAAACAATGTGATTTACATCCATAAATATGCGTATATGTTTGAAGAAAGTCGCATGCAACAATTCGTATTTCATTCAATGAACCACGCAGCACCTAATCAATCCGTTCCTTCCCTCAGTGTCAGTATAGAGGTACTCTGTTATTGTATAGTTTATGTAAATATTTATACTTGTAGCAATTGCTTTGCATTAGTACTTTACAGCGGCTACTTGGCGATTTGAAAATTTATAGCTTCCGCACAACAAGTGCTCGCTAGATCAACACCACCATCCACCACCTGGACAGACTGAAAGCACATGTGATTTCTATCACTCTCGCTTCACCTGGGCAATTCTGTTGTGCAATTTTTTTATCACGTACGAAAATTAGTTTATAGTCATTTACGATTTACCAATGATCTACTTACAATTTTTTTCTCATTTGAAATTCAAAGAAAATATATTAATAATTTCAACGAGGGAAATATTTGTTTTAAAACGTAGGTGGGAAAACAGATTGAGTTCGAAAGGAATGTTCATTTTGCGCCGAACTTATGCTTTTGCCGGAATTTCGAGTTCGGAATTTATATTAAAAAGTTTTTTTTTCTAAATTATTTTTGTTTGGGATCTGCAACACGTTTGTTGGCCATTTTGAAGCTTTAGATATGCTTTGTGCGAAAAACTAAAAGTTCGGCAACTCATACAATAATATAATATGTTTATAAATATAGACAGGTATACGCAAATCTTCCTACCATCACTAAGAACAAATGCGCCGACATAAAAAATGAATAAACAAATTTTATAAAGATATCACGACACTGTATCAGTTATAGGTATAATTTTGCACAAATCATTCCACGATGTTATATAAACAAAATTGATTTGGTTATGAACTGACCACCAAATGAACAGACGAGTAATAAATAATAACAAGCATTGGGAATAAATTTAGATTACAAAAATAAACAATTTACACACAGCGTGTCACCAAATTTCAGCATCTAAGAACACATAGTTTCCTAATCGTTTGACATGAACAACAGTTATTGATAGGCGTGTTCGATGTGCAAGCCAAAAATGGTCAAAGTATTTGGGACTTTTTGAGATCGAATTGATGGACTTAGAAGCAAGGTTATTTTTTTTTTGTATAAATATAGTTATGTAGTTTGAAGTTGGAACTCGGAATTTTTTTATAAAAAAATGCCGTCATTTAGCTGACGATACTTGTGTAGGCGAATGTAATACTTTTATTAAATTGAAACTGTACTAAGAGGTCATTAGGAATAGCGCATTTAACTACACATTTACAAAACGCTATAAAGTTACTGATTGGTAATAATAAAATGGGCTGTGAAATAAATCATACTGCTGACATATTTTTCTATTATGAGTAAAGTTTGTAAAAACTACGTCTATACCTCGCTAAAAACAGAAAATGTTGATGAAATTAAGGCACATACAAATTGAATGGACGAGATTACTAGATTTGGCTGGAATAGATTTTCACTAAACATAAAAAAAGATTGGTTGGTAACGTCGGTTTTACTACGTCAGTACTCAGTCGATAAGTTTATGACGAGATTTGTTTTGTGGCTTAGTTGTTTATCTACAACTGTTGCAATTTTACACTGGTACCATTGCAACATTACCAGTCCAGTAGCGGTGTTGGGTTTCTCGGAGGTTTGTCATAAAAGATGAAATACACTAGCGAATAAAAACATGAATCGGTAAAAGTATAGATAGCTGGTCGATAACATAGAGAACCAGGTATAATTGATCAATGATCAATCAGCATGATTTGTGTATGGTCGATAATTTTTTTTTTTTTAATAGCAAATTTTGTTTTTGAAAAAAGCACATACTTGAATGGAATTGGAAAGCAGTTTAAACTTATTTATTATTGGCATGTTTGATACGACGTTTTCTAGCATCCGTTCGCTTTAAGTGAATGGAACTGGAGGTGTCAATATGAACTATAGATACCTAATCTACTCCCGAGTGACTCCTACTTGAGATAAATAGGCGGGTTTTTTTGAGCTTCGATCTCAGCAAAGCAAAGTAAAGTAGGATTCTCAGCACGAAATTACAACCACTACTGTGAGTCCTCGAAGTGTCATTATGTAAGCACGCGGTGATGTTTTACGTTCACTCTTTACCTAGAATTTATTATTTATTTTTTTCAAAGTTTGCAATTGTTAGTATTATCTGAAACTTGGAGAAACATTCAAAATGTGCATGCTCTGTCACCTCAAGGTTTTTCTTTTCATATATAATCGTTAACTCTTTTTTGCTACCTAGGTTCATTTAAGTCATCAAACAACGCACAAAAGTGCTGAGAAATGGCAAAACCACACTACCATAATGATACACAGCAATGGACCTAAGAAATATTTCTGATTGAATTCATTTTATTCAATTGAAGTTCAAAATTCTCTCACTTTCCAATAAAAATGGAAATAATTATCAAATTTACACCAACTGAATAAATTATTCAATATTTAGTTTTTAATAAGTAGAAGTAAACTTAAGTAGGAAAATCTGGGACACCCTGTAGTTTCGTTTCATTTATTTTGTTTCCTTAGGCCAAATAAATCAAAGCCATTAAATAAAATAAATTCTCACGAAAATACTATACAAAACCATTGTGAACTATTTTTAAAACGAATGTTTAAATATTGGCAAACGGTCACAGAACAATATTTTTTTTTTAACATATATAATTTCAATCTAAAATTGTAACTAACAAAATGTTGTCAGATTATGAAATTATAGTAATTTATACGACACGACAATTCAAAGTCGCATATACCTATATATTGTCCTTGACATATAGGAAATCCTCGAATAATTGACAAACTTTTATAAAGTCTATTTGACTGATAGTGCTATTTTGTAGATGACATACATAAAGAACTTGAAAGCACTAGAAACGAGTGTTTTTCATTCACCGTCCTTTGGCACAATGTCTCAGAGATCTCTCATGCACTGGGTCAAGGTCACGAAGCACGTTTCTACCCCAAAGCTATACTGGCATAATAATGCACCAAAATCGTCATACCTTTTTTTCATTGGAGCAAGAAAAGTTATATAAAAATATAATAAGTTCACCTGTTGTGATATCTAGATGTAGATATAGCTGATTTTGGAAAATGTCCAACAAAAATAAAACCGAAAATCAAAAAAATTAAAACTGTCACAAATGAAAATCACTTCAAACGTTCACACGAACCTATGTGTTACATATTGCAAAGAGTTGAGTCTGTAGCACTTACCATTATGACCAATATGATTTTGTATGGGTTTTTGGTGTTTAAATGGTAAAGTGGCTTCAATGTTAGCCTCAATTAACTTCCTTAACAAGTGGGGATGGGGGATTCCTCTTGTTAACCTGTAATGCACACGCACTCGATAGTGGAAAGAAATAAACTGCGGGCTGCCGTCACTTTGTTCCGCGACTTTCACTTTGAGTTGCCTAGTAATCTGTGTTTGCCACCCTTCGTCAAACGAGTTAAGATAATGACTGAATCTAGCTCGTAGCTTTCGGATAATTTCACATAGTGGTGGTGGGCGAGGTGCTCGTAGTATTAGTGGTATTTGAGTGGAGTGATTCATTGGAGCTTTTGTGAGAAAATCGCATAGCACAGCACTCTATTTCTATAGTTGAATAATAATTGCGATAAATGGCAAAGTTTGGCATGGGGATGGGGATGGGGAGTCTTTATAATTCCTCCCTCTTGTGCAACCTGAGGTTACACTATTTTGTTTCTTTTGCAACTTTTTATAATTCATTTGTTCAAATGAGCTTTTGTGTTTCTTGTAACACCGATTGTTTGCTTCGGAACGTGATGTTTAAATGAGTTGTTTCAGATATTTGTGCTAATGATAGCACATTCATGGATTCTAGAATGTGATAAACAACCATCGCGGGGAAAATAGACCGTATACCTACGTTGAGTTTGTGGGAACCTTGAAACGATTATTGCTTAAGAGGCAATTAAGAAAACGATTTAAGGAACTGATGTGAATTTCTGTAGTTTCCGCAACTATGTGTTTAAAAGTGTAAAAATATTTCACGCGATTTAATCATCACTAAATTTAAATGATGTCACTGGTGCATTTTATTAGACAGTCTCGTAGGTATAAACTTTACAGGTCAGTCGTTATGTATTATACGTACGTAATTTGTACTCTTTCCAACATCAAAGGTATACGAAGCGCTTTACTTAAGTTCTTTCAGAGATTGACTGATCTTATTATGGGCACTACATAATGTGCAATTCCACTTTGATTGCGATTTGCCTAAACCTGGACTGCTTACATGACTGTGTTACTACTGGATATCGAGATCTGTAAAAAGTGATCCCAATTAAAAAAATATTGATTTGAAGTGATTTAGAGCAAAAAAAGAAATTGATTTTTTTTTGTTTTGATTAGCGTAGATCGGTCATTTATGAACAAGTGTTTTCAGTTGACGTTTATGAAGTGGTAACCGACCAATCTATAGTCAAGAAATTCGTGACTGAGTACTAAGTTGACAGTCCGCATATTATGTAGCTGACTTATGTCGTTTTCCATTGGTTTCACTCGGGGATCCACTCATTCTGAAATCCAATGGAACAACAAAACTGCTTCTGAAAGAATCCACAAAAGTATTGGTGAAATGCCAAAAAATAATCTACGGCTGCTGTCAGCTGGCTTGTATAAAATACATAAAATACACTTGTGTGAGTGCTTCTTGAGTGGATTCTGACTTCAAATCGAGAAGCGAAATTCTCTCCTCAGAATCACCAGAAGAGTATTTTTTGTGCCAATGGAACGGATTTGGATTTTTTCGATTCCGGACACTTCCGGACGCTTCTTTTTGCCCAATGGAAAATGACATTAGGAAAAATGACGTTCCGGGCCAATCTAATTTTTGCGTTCATATTACATGTAGTCCAGACCAATCTAATGTGCCCACTGACTTTATAGCGATACTGTCCGCGAAGCGATCAAGCATTTCCGTACTTAAGTTTTAAATTCTCTCTAGGAGTATGCATATCTGCGTAACACTGACATTTGGCGAACTGTCAAAAGGACAAGGGCGCACTTTACTCTGAATCTAAGGAGATGGATAACTTTCGTACTTCTATTTCCGCATTTAGACTATAAAGTTGCAATTATCACTGTTACTCCATTATCTTTGGAATAGATAAAGTGCAATAGTGTAGCGAAATTTTAGTCAGTGCACTTTGTTGTTGTAGTGCCAAAAAAAAGTTGGACTTTCGCAATGATACCAGACCAGTTGCATCGGATCGTGAATACCCCTATAGTTTTTTTATATGGTACGCAACTCAGAAGAGCTCTTGTTCATTGACGAAAAGAGTGTATTCCAGGCCAATTCTTAAACTCAAAATCAAATTTTGCAATATGTGAACCTAAATCAGGAAAAAATGGGAATAAATGTACTTGCAATTAACGGGGACATTTGGATTTCCTTGTGTTTTTGGTTTTTTCGTAAAGCCTCCGTAACAATTTACAGCAAATGTGGCTGAGTTTTGGTCCAAATCCATTATTCCGAAGATAAAGGAAATCGAGATATAGTATTAAAAAATTTATTTTATTATTTTTATTTTTAATAACTAAACGAATATTAATTCAAATGTATTTCATCGAAAAGGATAAACATTTTAATGTTAACATTTTTCAAATTCCCCATTTTGTTTTCCTATCGGTGTGACATGCAAAAACATACAAAAATAAATGCTGCCAACCGCGGAAACCGTGGGGAAATGTGATAGAGTTCGGGAATACCACATTTTTACATTCCTGAATTCCTAAATTCCTGGTTGTGTATTTTCCGCTTTTGGTTACAATTAGCTTCGATTATTAAATTCTTCTTTAATAATGATGCAAATTTGCTCAAAATGTTTTATTATCAATCAACCAATCTACGTTGTTAATTTTTCATGAATATTTTAAGCATTTGAAAACTTATTCCTAAAAAAAAATATTATCCACACGTAACGAACATTTTAAAATTAAACGGATAGAATTCTGTGAACGCTGCCAGCAACTTTGCCCAAAGCGAAAGTGGCATTCAAGTTGCGAGTGTGTTGGTGAGCCGGAATTTTTGAAGATTGTCAATACGAATTTCATGTTACAATACAAGCGCACCTAACATTTGCCACCCCGTAAAAATATAGCTTGTAGGCAAGTAACAGAAAACCGGACGAAATTGGTGGTCACAGAATAGTTTGGCTATATTGTCAACAGCGTCTGGATACCGTACACTGCACGGTTCACATCCAGCCACACAGCAGACAAACGGAATAGCATCGAAAATGCTAGAACATACGTGTCTCATTTCACTAAAGTTCTAATAAACTCTCTCACGCTTGATGAGTTTATGACCAATGTATATGCTGCTTTATACGCCGTACATATTTACGTAAAATTGGTTTGGCGTAAAATCACTAAATAGGTATGTGATATTGTTATGTTATGTCATAGATTTTTACACAGGTCCAAATAATTTGTTTTTTCCAAAAGCGATAATTACAGTATTCAATTAATTTATCAACATCCATTGACATTCAAAAACTTTCTTGAATATTAGGCGTGTTTTTTTAGCTTCGATCTCAGCAAAGAAAAGTAAAGTAGTATTTTCAGCACGCCATTAAAACAAGTACTGTGAGTTCTCGAAGTGTCAAGTAGAGTAAATCCTACTTTACTTTGCTTTGCTGAGATCGAAGCTAAAAAAATGCATATAGTTTTTATCACATAAATTGATCCAGTGAAAGATGAAAATTTCTTATGTTGTTGAATAAGAAATCTGTATCATAATACATCATCATTTTTCAAAGCTCGTCGACTCACCCAAGCAACATGTGTATTTGTATGTAAATTCAAATTTGAACACCTACGGCCATATTATTCACTCCCTTTAACCCGGGTTAAAGGTAACATACGGTTTTAAGTGAGCTTAACCCAAAAATGAAAGCCAAATCCATAATAAACCCAGGTTTTTAAACTTGACAGCGTTTAGTCCCACTGGATTTAAACTGGACTCCGGAGACCAGTTTCAGTACTTTAACTCGGGACAAAACTCAATTTCACAATATTGACATAGGTAGAAAAGTGAAATAGAATATAGAAAGGCGCAAAGAGCTAAAAAAAAATTGATTTCAATTATGAAATGGAAAGCTGATGATAAATCAACGTCGTCCTCGATTACGATGTGGTGGATTTTCGGAAATATTTCCGACTGAAGAAAGAGGCATTTTGGAGGCCTCAATTTCTCAATTTCCAAGTGAGAAACAACAAAAAACACATGTCATAATTGGTGATATTTGATATTTCGTAGGTTTAAAACGGATTAAAAACGGTTAGAAGTGTTTTAAATCCACATTTAAATCCATCTTAAATCCAGCGGGCATAATGCATGTGTTTCATTGAATAATATGGACATAGGTTTAAATTGTCGGGTTTAAAAAATGCGGATTAATGATCGAGTGTAAAATTAACTTAAATCTGAGTTACACCCAGAGTGAATAATATGGCTAGCAAGGCAGGTGAGGGTCCGCCTTTAATTTGCGAAATGTACACTTGGCAATGCTATGATGAAAAAAACAAAAAAAAAAAATATTTATAATGTACCTAACGGTTGTTATCGTAGCATGCTTAGCTTTTGACATAAACAAAAACAAGTTGTTTTGTTGCATACAGCAAGCAAATTAAAACTAATTACAAATTATACATCAGATCTTGGTAAGAAAGAACTTCTTTAGTTAGGTACTAGTTATTTGGTTCATTTTCTGATAACAAATTTGCGACCGAAATATTGAAATTTTCACAATGAGCTTCCGATTTTACCAAGTTTACTTCCCATTTGCTATGATTTGGGTATTTAAATTCTTATATAATTTTACATAATAGGTACCTAGGTATTAACACTAAAACCATGAAAACCCAGATTGTTGAAATAGCTTTTGTGATCGTGTGGTGTAGGTAGCTTCCTTAACATTGTGAATTTTCTAGGTAACCTATTTATTGTTTTTTTTTGGCCTACAAAATTTGGGGAAGTTCCCAAACAAATAAAATTAACGAAGTTAAAGTTAATACAGTCCACGACAAATATAAGAAACACTCATATAATAACAAATCTTTAATAAAAACGCGTGTGGAAACACCGAGTATTTTTGTTCCATTTATATTTACCTATTATGGGTTCAGGTTCCTTTTATCCGCCGTGGAGTGTTATACACCATTCTTCTATAAAAATTGCAATCTCAAAATGCATATTCTGCCTTACTGATTTTAAAAAGTTAACTAGGAATGGTGCTACAAACAAAAATGTTTTTTTTTTCATACCAATCCGCGTACTCGTCCGCGTACCTAGTTCATTCCAGTTATAATAGATGGATACTGAAAAGTATACATATGCCTCGCTGTGCATCTTAATTTTTGTTTTTAAATCTAGTAAACCAGTTGCATGTCTTTTCAATAAATTTGACTTTATGTTACGATCGCAACCGATTTAAGGTTGTAATTGGCATTGCCTTCACTGAAATGTGTTTTCACATGTACTTGAATCAGTTTACTTTGAAGTTATATCAAGTCCAAAAGCAGCTTGTTTGAAAAGGACAGCCCTGTCTGAACGTGTGTTTATTAAGAGCTCGGCATGTCACGAAGTGTGTAACTACCTATGCATCGCCCTTAAACGGTTGCTCATATGTTCAATTGTCGACCAAAGGTGTACTAGTTTTACAATGAAGTTAAGGGAGTAAGAATAATTCATCTCTTTTTTTTTCAGCTCTTTTTTTTGGAAAGGGAAATGGATTCTCCGCGCGACTTGGATTCTGTACTCAAAAACGATAACTCTTTACTGTATGAGCTCTCAGAAATGACACAACAGACACTAGGAAAACTATCAGTTGCATCTGTTCTGTGTCCATTGGAAAATTCCAGAATTATGAAACTTCAAGCCGAATTGAACCAGCTAAAAGACCAAGTCAAATTTCTAGAGGACGACTTGGTGAATATAAAACGCAAACGATGGTGCAAATGGTGCCTCCAAGAGGCAGTCTTTATGACGGATGCAAAACATTTTTACTGTTGTACGCGTTGCGAGCAACTGGACATTTTGTTATCTTCCGATTAATTGTAAATAAAACTAGCAATTGTTTTTTTTTGTAATTTATTTTTTGTTTAAAATCGTCTTCCTCCACGTCCGAATCTACCATTGCCGCCGCCACCTCCAAAGCCACCACCAAAACCGCTGCTCCCGCCACCGAATCGGCCACCACCATTGTTAAAACCACTGCTTCCAAAGCGACCACCACCTCCACTACCAAAGCCACCACCACCACCGCCACTGCTAAAGCCACCACCACCGGATCCGCCGCCAAAGCTGCTTCCAGAATCCATACGTCCCCTCTTCGCACTCCCTCCCGGTCTGCTTTGGTATGGCAAAACGCCAGCATTGCGCTGCAGCTGATAATCGCCAGCATCCATAACACAGAGATCCTTTATAACCTGCACCAACTTCGAATGTGGTTCGTCCAGTTTCAATGCCTCCTCCGGATCGTTGCAAGCAATTGCGACCAAGTCTTCAATTGCGGGCTTAAGAGCTGCAATTACAGCCGCCTCTTTGGCATCCATTTCAAAGTTCAACCAATTATCGAGGCGCACAGTGTTGTTGCCGATGCACTCTACTTTACGACAGCCAAACAGAAGTAAATGCAAGGGAGCCACCATTGTCATTTGTTTACAGGATACGGCTCGTGTTCGTATCTTTTCGCCAAAGATGAAAAATGGATAGGGGAAAGTCACACCCAGGTTGCTACAGTTCACCGAAGTCTTGTGAATTAGAGCCGCCTTCGACTCGGTGGTAAGGACCTTTCGTTTGTCTTTGTGGTAGCATACGTTTGGATAAAGACCAGTGCACAATAGCGCAATTGTCATATCCAAGATGGGGTCATTCGAATTTGCATCAACATTACCTGTAACCATAGCCTCCTCTGGGAATCCTGCTTGCTGAAGGAGATCAAGAAGCTGATTTCTAGCCTCTGCCATCACCCGCATCGTTGACAATTGCAGACCTTTCCATTCGCAGAAACGAATCTCCTCATCCTCGCCACGATTACGAGCGTTTTCCCACATTTGAGTGGCCACAAGCATTGCCACATGATCGGAACACTTCTTGCCGCCCAGCGCTTTCTGGTGGTTGGCCAATCGGCGTTGGCCCATATCAAGAGCGAAGACTTCCGAAAATGTACTTGAATACGCTGCCATTCCAGAAAGAACGTCTCCAACTCCAAATATGGTTCCGAGAATCATCATTTTGCCAAGGCGCGGCTCGATTGGAAGGCGAGCGAGGATTTTACCCAGCGGAGTCAATTCATCAGACGCGTCCAAGCATTTCATATCGCGCAGTAGAACTTCGGCTTCAATGACGGCATCAAGTGGTGGCGGCTCAATTGCTTTGGACAAGAACTGATGAATCGTACCCAAGCGAAGCAGTTTGATAGAGAGCGCCATTTCGTGAAGTGGTGTACGGAACATCTCAGGAGTTAGGTGTTCTTCAAGCGCCTCAAACCTAGCCTTGGAGCAAAGGGTGAAACAGAAACCGGGTCGAACACGTCCTGCCCGACCTTTACGCTGTTCTAGATTGGTTCTGCTGGCCCACACAGTTGCATAGCTTGTGAGATTGTTGTGCGAAGTGAACATCTTCATACGAGCTTTGCAAATGTCGATGACGAACACAATGTCATCGATGGTGATTGAGGTCTCCGCAATGTTGGTTGACAAAATAATCTAAAAAGAAATAATAAACAAAAAAAAAAAAACAATCATTTGAATGCCAAAACTCTATATAATAAATATATAATACAAAAAAAAAACTCACCTTAGTCACTCCATTGGGTACGGGCTCAAATACCTTCCGTTGATCCTCCCTTGGAATCTGCGAATGGCATGGCAGAATCCTAAAGTTTTGTCCACCAAAGAATGCACTGTTTTGCAAGAACTTCATCAGAGCAAAAATCAAATTCCACCCGGGCAAAAACACCAAAATAGCACCGGGAATATTCTTGCTCTTAATATGCTTCAATAGTGACTCAATTAGCTCGAAACTGCATTCAGACTCAGACAGCAAACTCATCGAAGTGCGTGTTTGCTGCGAATACTTTGGATCATTGATGACCTTGTTCAAATTCTGAAACTCTGGTGATCCGGCTTCTTCTGCCGCAATTGCAGTATCATCGTCATCCTTTTCCCTGCGGTTTTTGCGATGCTCTGGAGTTGGAACAAAACCAGTCATCTCGATACAATCTTCCAGAAAGTATTGCTGCACAGGAAATGCTCGTCCGGGAACCTCAATTACTGGACAATTCCCAAAGTATTCCGAGAAGAGAGTTGTGTCGATGGTTGCCGACATGAGAATCACCCTCAAATCGGGGTAAGTATGGATCATGTCACGAAGAACAATAAGCAGAAAGTCGCTATTCACATCACGTTCATGGATTTCATCGACGATTACGTGGGAAACACCTCGAAGACCGGCTTCGAGCTTTCGCAGCAGCACTCCGACTGTGCAAAAGAGAATTGCGCCGTATGGTCGTGGTATAGTGGATTCGAAACGCACTGTGTATCCAACACTTTCACCAAGATTTTCGCATCGTTCGTTGGCGACACGTTCAGCAACAGAGATGGCCGATATCCGTCGTGGCTGAGTTATATAGATGTTGCACCAGGCACCCTGTCCAGAACTGATATAATCCTCAAGGATGTACTGAGCGATTTGTGTGGTTTTACCACAACCAGTGTTACCGCGGATGATCACAACAGGGCAATCGTTAATGGTTGACATTATTTCAGTGCGCATTGCTGCGATTGGCAGCTTCTCGCGGAAGTCAAGGAATTTCTGAAATGATATCCAATATGTGATGCACGTGTATGATATTATGTGCTTTATCATTTTACCTGATACTCTTGGTTGTTCATACGTTTCTCCTTGTTTGTGGACTCCAAGTCTTCGCAGAGCGTATCCAAAGAAGCCGTAGCTAGGTAGCCCTCGTCAATGTTGCAAGCATTCCATACGTTCCAGTTGGGCTGCGGTGGAGACCATGGAATTACAGCACCTTGCAGCTGAGAATCATTTAACAAGCGTCTTGTTTCAGATTTTATACCGACCTGCAACAAGGAATTTTTATAAAGACAAGTACATTCAAATCATTTTTCTCATGCCTACCAGCAAGTTAAATGCGTTGTCTGTTGCATTCCCATCATATGGTGGTGGATTCACGATTGTCAGACCCAATTCCTTAGCGACACTCTCCACTTCTCCGAGCAATTCCGGATTGACCTTGACTGGATATGACTTAAGTTCTTCTTCGTCTTTGCGTTGTTTCAAAGTTCCAGAGAATGCCTCGATCACGCCCAAATGATAGAGCTGACGCACCAAGGACAGAGCGCAAGATTTGCTAGCAGACTGCTTATTGGAACCTGTTTCACGGGATGTGACGGTACGTTTCAGTTCTCGAACAAAGATGTGCATCTCAGCCATAAAGCTCCTGTTACAATTAATTAAAAATCATTAGAAATAAGCTCCCACAGACGGTCAGCAAAATTTACAAAAGACAAAACTTACTCAAGTAGCAGACTCACCTGTTTCATTTGCTATCCCTTGCCGTCAAGTGTTCGATCTCGATTCACTGCGAAAGTAGATTTTTTGGTGTGCCCTTTGCTTTTGTGTACCTAAGGGAAACTTTTGTTCGATTCGTGTAAATATCATGAAGCCGTACAGTAGCCATGAACCTTACACATAAAAGCTCTAGTATTTCTTTTCCATTTCACAGTGAATCGAGATCGGCTACACTCAATTCCTTATTCGCCAGGCAATAGCCGAGTTTATACAAATTTCAAACTGCAGCAGTGGATATTCTTAATAAAAATCCAATGCGGCAGCTGTTCTACACATCTTCGAGTACGTACGCAAACCTTTTAAAATACTCTTCCAACATACCTGGAATGATCTGGACCGATAGCAGTGTACTTGTAGTCCGCTTGAATCTTCTTCATCTGCAGGAATTGATGCAACTTAGCTTTAGCATTTTCGATGGTCCAGTTGCCATGAATTGCAGCATTCACATCCAATGATTCGGCTTCTTCCATGTTAAGTTGCTGCTCTGCACGATCGATAAAATTGAATTCACGATTCATAGGACGGTAAGCTGGACCTAAGTCCTGTGGGCCCATATTGTCAGAGAAAACAGGGTTTCGGTTTTTGTTGCCGTCATCCTGGTCCAAGTCTCCATCGTTTGAAGGTCCACCAGCACCAACACCAATGTCGCTGGGCACATCTTTAAGTGCGATTTTTCCACTTCTGACCAGAAAATTGACGAAATCTCTGGCGGCATTACGCTCGGCGTCTTTTTTGTTCGTTGAATTCCCAGCGGCTACATATGGGTAGGAAGCAACCCGGACTTCGCAAAGAAAACGCTGACGGTGCTTAGGACCTGCATTTTCGCATTCGTTTGATTATTGATTTTTTGTGAAAAAATGCATACATACCAGTCGGGCGGACATCGAATGCCGGATCGAGTCTGTTTTTTGCACACCACTCATGGAAGAATGCCTTTGTATCGCTCATTGTTGATATACCTTTTAAATACCAGGTAATTCACAATTCTAACTTGCTTTGGTATAAATTATAAGAATTAATTCTAGTAACTTCCAACCGGCTCTTGTCGTTGAACACTTTTTTCACCTCCGCTGTCTGATTTGATGCACCAGAAACCAAATGAATGTACTAAAATCATATGAAAATAGATGTGTTTTTTATTGGAGAATGTAAATTGGAGACTACCTTATCAGCTAGCTATGAACCGCCAAATAATTTCTGTTATACATATTTAATGGCCATATTACATTAACTGGTAGGACAGTTAATTTCGAGGCGTTTTTCTTTTTTAGTTCAGCTCTGAACTAATATAACATATAACTTTCCATTGGAAGGGCGACTGCATACAGCTACAAGCGGTTTTCCCGAAAAACTGATGAACTCATTCACTTGATCATTTCTTTTTTTTGGGAGTTTTAAATTTAACTTTAATGCATTAATTCGGTATTCCGTAATATGTATTATAAGATATTTTTTTCAATTTATGTCGTTTTCGATGGCTTTTCAGATTTTGATCTGAGATTTCAGATTTCTGCTGCCAAATCGAACATAAAATCCGAATTTTATTGGTTCTTGTGAGTGAGTTGGCCGCAAAAAAAAATTTTTTTCGCTTGCACTGGAAATCCATTTCAATTGATTTTTACACATTTATTATAACTAATTTCGAAATAATTTAATATAAAAAATCGTTTCCATACTCGAAAAATTAGTAATTCAGTTAAAAAAGCAATCCTATCAACGATAAACAATTCGTAACAGCCAGCTGTGTGTCAAACACATTGGTATTAGTGAAAGTATGTGTGAAATCTTAGAAAAAAATTGAGAAGAAGAAGAAATCTTTACGGCCTTTGGCAAAATGCTAAATCGTGAATTCGGCTTTAATGGAAGTATTCGGTATTTCTTAATTGGTATTTTACTATTTTTCCTCTCCAATAGGTACCTACTATCATTAAATGAAACCTAATATAACGATACCATTAATGCACCGAAACCAATTTTTGACATAAATATTCCCACGGCTAACTTCAAGTCTGCTGGCTTTGTCAAGTTGGTACATTATATACTTGGACTTACCATTTTATTCCGCAAAAATATCTGGTTACTCGGTCAAAGTCGGTAGTTTTTCTTTATATTTAAATTTGCTTTCTTATTAAAACAAAACCCGTGATCCTGTTATATTTTCTGTTGTCGTTCTAAAAACAAATTTGTGTTCCTTTCTATCCAAAATATTATCGCTATTATGTCCAATATTAAATGGTTTTGAGTGAAAATGTCCAAAAGGAACATCAGTTACGTTAAACCACAAGATCCAAGTTTCTTGCAAAAATTAAAAGCTGAGATTGGTTACAAAGAAGGTGGTCCCACCATCGAGACCAAGGTAAACGCAAATTCATTTTATCAATATCGACATCACATCATCAACATTTTCCCGCTCAGCGCCAAAAACTCGAAGACGACAACGATTTTGACAACGACAACTTTGGCTCGGATGGTTACCAAGAAGAGAGGGACGACGAGAAACCCCAAATTGTTGTAATAAAAACTGGCGATCTAACCGCCGAAGAGGCAGAAGCGGAAAAGCTAAGGATAGAGAAAGGTAAGCCAACAGCTCCATAATCGTATAGATACTAGTAGAATCGAAAAACAAAATGCTATTGCTCTGCACAACCAAGTTTCCTGTGTGCCCCGGCCCCGTATTGTCGCCTGGCCGCTACTGCACCACACCGACGCTCGAGAATTTGTTGTTGCTTTTTCACTCTGACAGCGTTTCAACCATTTTGTGTATATTATATACTGCTGTCAAAACGTGTACATAAGTTGTCATACATATATGTACTAAAATTTTCGCATTTTATTTCATAAAAATTCGGTTTTCTCTCGAGTGGAAGTTGTTGAATTTTTAACACCAAACGTAAATTTTGAAAAACTCCTTAAAAAACTGTTAAAAATCTTTCCTTTAACGTGTGTTAAGTCGATATATACCTGCGATAGACAAGTGCTCATATATTTTAATGTTGTTTCGCTTTACTCTGCATTTAATCCGTACACAAAAACGGCTGGATAATCATTCTATCCATACGCTGGTAAGATCATGTTTACGTTTTCCTAAAATTACTCGTAGAAAAATTTACTTTAATGAAAAAGTTCGTGTTTAACCTCAATTGGTCCATGGGAGCGCCTTGCTCAAATGGGTACTCCCCCGGGTAATAGAACACACGTAAAATGTTCGTTACACAAACAAGCAGAATTCCTTTTAGTTGTTGTTGTTGCCCGTGTCTACGTTCGTCGTCACTGCGCTGCTTGCTGAAAGATAGACAAAGAGAGGGTTGGTGGCGGCAGCAAGCAAGCAACCAACAAGCACTATAGTTTCTTGGTTAGGGTTGCGGCGGAGTCGAAAGAGGGGGCTTCGAAAGGAATTAACAGCGCAACAGAGACAACATACAAGTCCGCATCAACATCAATATGAATAGAAGAGCGCGGCGTGAACAAATGAAATGGTTGCGCCTACTACGATAGGCGGGGAGGGAAACAGTATTGTTGCATATATTTTTAATTGTTTATACAAAAACGTTGTTTTTGTTTTTAATTGATGCTAAAATAAAAAAAAAATGTTTCTTTCTTTGCAGAGGAAGCCGAAAAACCAGCGGATCTTAACCAAAGGATTATTTTCAAAACAAAAGCAAAGGCCGTTAACGAAGATTCTGTTAAACACAAAAGTGATAAGAAGTTGAAGAAGTCCTCGGCCAAAGCAGGAACGAGCAAACTATCTTTTAGTCACGAGGACGAAGAAAATCCAGAGGATAGCTAAGATTGGTAAGTTTTTGTGCTAGAAACATTCCCTTGGTCTGGATTTATAAACCGTTAAAATTGAAATCGTATTTAGGGAACATTTCAGATAATCTGTTTCGTATTTTCATACACTCGCATATCATTTGCTTTTATTTTTGAAAAAATGAAGGTATGCGATAGGAGATTATTCCATAACGATCAGTTTACAAACATCCTAACTTTTAATTCCATATGACTTCCTCACGGACGTTTGAATATGTTTTTGCTTTTCTTTTACTTATAACTCAACCAGAATAACGTGAAGTTAGCTTATGAGTACAGTCATGCCAAACCTAAAGTTATTTAAGTTTCCTATCTGGAGTCACCACACCTAGTATCATCAACATCAAGTGTTCCCCACTAAAATTCGAGGAAGGATCGGACTTATGCACTGAGACAACATTGAGCCGAGAAACCTTTTGCTATAAATATTAAAGAACACTTACATACTATATGTACAACTATTTCAACTGAAACAAGATATTTATCCATTCTGGCAAACATTATACAATGAACACAAAAAATAAATAAGTTAAATAAGGCAAAGTTACCGTAGTTTTACGTCAATTTCCTTGCTTTATCTAATTGATGTATGTAGATATTTACATGTAATACGACAGTCGAGATTTACTTGTCCCAAATCAGCAGGCCTGCAAATATTTGCGATAAATTGGTATAAATTATTATGTTTCGTTTCTGGCCATTTAGTGTGTGCTTCTTTGCATAAATAGTAGGTCCATTCGCGTACTTTCACGAGTCAAGCACTAAAGATCTGTCAAACTCGAAAAATTGAGCGAAACTCTCTCAGAAAGCTGAAAATATACTCCAAAGTACACGGATACACTTCGAGCTACTTTGAGCCACTTACATCTTTGAAATCTATTATCTAATCCATATCACGAAAAAATGTATAACTTACCTTTTTGCAACATATGAAACGTTCTAGGAGAACATTCGACCACCACCGAATTTTCTTTATTTTCAGATATTTTATTTTTGTGTACAATTGATTTTTAAAACGGATTTTGAATTTGTTTCCTGTCAATTTTGCGCATTTGACATTTTTATCAGCACTTGCCGTTTGAAATTCTCTGAGCTATTTCGAGCCAAGAGAGGAACTGCTCGTTACTCGTTATTTTGCTTATTTTCTCTTTTTTTCTGTCATTTAGGATCAGTACGTGTATAGACTTTATGCGATTGCGATCGATTTATATCGATTACGTTCGATTCAAACCGCGTACGCGAACGAACCTATGTTTCGCAAGAGCAGTGTCATGAACCGTAGATACCAACACTGCACATTTACCTAAGTGCTTACATTGTTTTTGTAATCTCGCGATATATTTTGAGTTTTGACACCTCGAAATGTCAACTGAGTATGCCGACAGGATTTTCCTGTCTGCATACTCAGGCTGCCCCTCCTTAAACAACAACAAAAAAAAAACTATTCACGTGACCTATCTGGACCAAAAAAAACTGAAATATATCAAGTCTGAGGATGTTAATCAATTCTGGCATTACTATAGGCGTTTTTTATTTTGCCCATATGATCTATATAGATCATTGAATTCCACGGTTTACAACAATAGTACGTGATCCAACTGTTGTTGTAAACCATGGAAATCCATGATCTATATAGATCATTTGAGCATAATAAAAAAGGGCTTATGATAAAGGAGCTGAAGGAAATGGGTCTCGCAATTATGCCCGTCTGTCCGCATGCTCCTGAGGCCTACAGTCTGAACAGCTGGCCGGATTTTGATTAATCTTCGGATTTGGAGGGCATACATTTCGGGGCGTTTTTTTTCTGCACGTTAACCTCAAAATGGTACTTTCCATATAACGGCTGCAAGTCAGTTTGATTTGTTCAAATATGGCTCTAACGATTTTAACCAAAATTGATATATGAGTATGTACAGTTAACCCTGGATGGTTACCCTTCGTCGTGTCGACGAACACCTCTTTTATTTTTTATGATTTCTCTTTAACTATTCGTCCTATTCTATTCATCTTTCTTACAACATCAGTTGGCTGTGGTTTCTACCAGAGACAATACTGAGACCACCAACTTCGGCCGATTTCCCGTTACTTGCCAACAAGCTATATTTTCACGCTATCAAACGCTAAGTGCGCTAGTATTGTTACATAGAAATTCGTATTGACAAATGTCACAATTCAAAAATTCCGGCTCACCAACAAACTCGCACCTTGCATATGCCACTTCCGCTGTGGGCAAAGCTGCTGACAGCGTTCATAAAATGTTTACCGTTAAATTTGAAATTATTTATATACGTGTGGATAGTATTTTTTTTAGGAATAAGTGTACATTTGCATAAAATATTTATGAAAAATTGTCAATGCAGAATGGTTGCATGAAAATAAAAACATTTTGAGCAAGTTTTCTTCAGTTATTAAAGAAAAATTCACACAATAAATCGATCTTAATGATATCGAAAAGAGGTAAATAGACAACCGTGTTTGTCCTAATATGTTCTAGTATATATAACATATATTTTAGATTATTTTACTAACCAACCCAATCAAATTATTCGCCTTTTAACAATTTATAATAGCTAACCAATGGCATTCAGTAATATAAAAATGTAGAATTCCCGAACTCTTTCACATTTCACCACGGTTGCCGCGGTTGGCAGCATTTATTTTTGTAGTTTTTGTGTGTTTTTGCATGTCACACTGATTCTTTTTTTACATAACACCGATAGCAATACAAAATGGCGAATTTGAAAAAAAATTGAGGGGCCCAGCGGCAAGAGGATTGTGAGTTGGGGGTCTCAGTATGGTTTGTCTATGATATTAAACATGCACTTTAAAGTGATTGCAACCACACACGCCTATCGGCATATTCAGTTTATAACTGCGGATGCAAAAATAAAAGCAAGCACTAAGAGATCAGAGAACAGAAACTCCTGCTACGCTTGTCAAAAATTTAAAATTCTCATAAAGTGTAAGAGTGAATGCACATTTGTTGCTTATAACTCTCTAACAAGAACTTGCGAAATTTGCCGGTTACTGGGGCTTGAACTTCCATTGTTTCTCAGGTTTTTACCTACCTACCTCACAAAATAAGAAAACAACCAACAAAACTTTTGATGAACGAGAAAGTTTCGTGCTACCCAGTCATGCACTTTATTTGTTTCGTCCTAATTGGAAGATAATACCTATAATTTTCCGCTCACCGTTCCCTCTTTGCCCGTTCATATCAGTACTCAAATTTGCATCATCAATTGGCTATCAATATCGTGTGAAATGACATCGTTGGGTTGTGTGTATGCAGCAATCGCAACAGTCAGACATTTTTCAGAAAAAAAACACCCAAGGGTGTTACATCAATACATTTTGGCAAACTTCTAGTTTTAGAACCACAAAATACAAATGAGCTAGAGCCCCATCTTGGTAAACATTCATTTCTCAATCTAATACCCGATAGACAAAAATCTCCTTTCGTCTGAAACGTATTATTTGTGCGGTGATCTACTTGTCATGGATAACATACTCGCTTGGTCGTCCAGATGATAGAGCTGGATAGCAGATATACCCAATGGGCTATACCTACCCACACTATGCACTTCCCTCAGTAGTGTCTTTCGAGATTTTCACCTAATCTAAAAAAAGGTGGCTCTTGACAAATGCAATCCAAGGGTCATTTGGTCATTAAAGTGCAAAATAAAGTTTCGGCGAGTCAGAAGTTTTAAAATAAATCCTAGGGTCCTCTATATAATATATTAGCTGTTTTTTATTATCATCGTGATCTGATCCGGATCATACCTTTATAGAACGAGAAAAAACAAAATAACTCGGAATACGGACGGGGAGTTGATTCGAATGCGAAAAAAATCAATTGATTTTTTGTGTTCCATTTTTTAGTCTGGCAACGTGATTGTGTGGCTATCGTTTACAGGCACACCAACATTTAAAAATAAAACAAGCCGCCTAGTGGGAAATAGTAGAAATAATTTTCAGATCATGAATCGTGATCTCGATGAGAAGCAGGATCATGTGCTGTTGATAATAAAAAACAGCTAATATGACTTGTTTGTTAAGTCGTAGTAATTTAAGAATGTATAAATTTAAACTTGCCGTCTTAGTTTATATCATCCACCATATTTTGTGCATTCGCCACAAAAGTGAGTTAAAGTTACCTCTCCGTTAAATTTTTTATTAGAATCCTCAGGATGTGAAGCTTACTGGTTAAAATTGGTCCCCAGAAGGAAACCCTGGTATTTTTTCCGACAATTTTTTGTCTAATAGCAATCAGAACTGTGCTATTTGTTTGAGATAAAAAAAAATTCTAGACGTCTACGATGAAGTATTAACTTCCGTTTTAACTCGCCGCTGTTTCTATTTCTATCCGAATATCAAATATAAACATTTATAACCACCTTAATTTTACCTTCTTATTAAATCTTAAGTTGATATATTCGACGAAAGCGAGACTTCTCCAATTTAAAGACTATTACTTAAGTCGACTTCTCACATTCTCAGTTTCGTGGAAAACCGGTTCATTTTCAAACGAATACTTATGTTGTGTTTACAAAAAAAATGTAGTGTCATACGGGCTTTAATAAAATGTAATTAAACTTTCCTAATTTTTATCCAAAATCCACATTAATTAGTGACCAATTGATTGTTCAGTTACTCACACTAAAACACTTACCTATCTTAATAATTTACCGAATGATGAGCTCGGACGCACGTTCACTAACATTCGTGAACAGAAATTACACTTTGATAATACTTTCCTACGATTTCGACGTGTTGTTGAGTCGTTTAATGCTCGAAGTTAATGTGAGAACTATGACAGCATCGCAATGACAAAAGACAGCTGCCAGTTTTTTCTTAGCTACTGACCATAGACAAACCATACTGAGATCCCCAACTCACAATCCTCTTGCCGCTGGGCCCCTCAATTTATTTTCAAATTCGCCATTTTGTATTCCTATCGGTGTTATGTCAAAAAATAATCAGTGTGACATGCAAAAACACACAAAAACTACAAAAATAAATGCTGCCAACCGCGGCAACCGTGGTGAAATGTGAAAGAGTTCGGGAATTCTACATTTTTATATTACTGAATGCCATTGGTTAGCTACTATAAATTGTTAAAAGGCGAATAATTTGATTGGGTTGGTTAGTAAAATAATCTAAAATATATGTTATACAAGGTGGCGCAAAAGTAATCCTCCTATCAGAAAATGCTATAAATTTTGCGATTGGCCCCTAATGTCAGTTCTGTTTTGACATTTGTGTAGTAAACACATGCGAAATACACGTTAATAAACAATGTTACGCTACACTGCTCCAGAACGCGGAATATTGGTGACTATTTATTTGAGCAGTAATCGGTCGGTGACTTTGGCACAACGTGAATTTTGTCGCAGATTTCCTAGCCGTCCAACGCCTACTGGTGAAACACTGCGACGTTTAGCTTTTGGGGCACTGAAAATCCGCGTGTAACCCACGAAGAGCCATTACACCCGCTCAAAGTCACTGTATGGTGTGCTGTTTTCGCTGGAGGAGTCATCGGACCTTTTTTCTTCGAAGACGTCGCGGGCCAAACGGTTACAGTGAATGGTGAGCGCTACAGAGCAATGATCAACGAGTTCTTTTTGCCGCAACTTGATGAATTGGGATTGGAAAACATGTGGTTCCAACAGGACGGTGCAACGGCACACACTGCACGTGCCACAACCGATATGCTGAAGGATGCATTTCCCGGGCGCCTAATCTCCCGTTTTGGCGATTTGCACTGGCCAGCAAGATCGCCTGATTTGACCGCTCCAGACTTCGAGGATTGAAGAAGACATTGAAACAGAATTTGTTACAGGCGCAAAGTGGATATACATTTATATTATAAAAATTAAAGAGCGGACAATTCGTAAAAATTGATTTTCCATATTTTTGTATTTTTTTTTTTTTAATTTCGATCGCAATATACAGTGATATCGTATTTGTCAAAAGGTCTATCTGAATTTCATGACTTCGCGATTTATTATCGATCGCGAATGTTCGATAAAAAAAATTATTTCGTGTGGAATCGTGAATGTCAAAAAAAAAAAATTATTTGGGAAAAACTAAATATAAACTGGGTAGAAAAACGAGGAATGTCACTTCAAATAAATTAAACAAAACTAAATTTTTAAAATTATATTATTGATTGATTCCCAGTCTCATTTGATTATGCCGCCAGTGAGAACTGAGAAGGTCAAACTTTTCACGTTGCCGTCGTAATGCATGACGTATGACGAGGGCGACTGTTCGTGAAAATAAAAAGTTCAGACCAAAGCTCAGATCGGAATGTAATCGTTCACAATCGAGCGAACATGTCGCAACTTTGAAAAAAGATTATCACAGGACCAACGTGTGGTCTTTCAAATTAAATACAGATAAACAACAACGCAATGGGAACAGCAGATGGTGTTTTTTGTATCAACATTTGTTTCAAAAAAGATGACGCTGCGCGGCGGTTTTGATTCACTCGTCATTGCTCAGCATAACAGGTGTCCTTTTCGTTTCGACATTCCAATTGAATTGGACGGACTTGCTTTTGCGTGCGGTCAGATATCTATCGCAAAATTACATTGTCAAGAGTGAGGTTAACAAACTGCATTAAATTTCGTTCCGGTACAATTGGATTTGGGTAATTTGCGAGGTAATTTGCCACACAATTTGAAATTTTAAGTCGGCTCAGTAATAATTTTGGTAACAGAAAGCGTTTGATTGTGAAGAATCTCAAATCAAATGTTATTCAAGCGATGAATTTGAGGGGAAAATTCAAGTATCTAGTTTTGTAAGTCTGACAGCTGTCTGAAATCGGTCATGAGCAGCTGTTTCAGTCGACGTTTATGAGTACTAAGTTGACAGTTCGCATATGTGGCTGACTTAGGAAAAGTGACGTTTCCCAGAAATCTAATTTTTGCGTTCACGTTACATCTAGTCCAGACCAATGTAGTCGAAACTAGATTTTTGAATGTGCTCATCCTCATTCCGCGAATGACTTTTATTCCGTACGATTTAACATTCGTATTTAAGCGTATATGAAGCAGCATGTGCATGCTCGGAATTATGATTTTCATTACATTAACGAATTTGGGCGGAACGAAGTTATCCGGGTCAGGTATATGGTTTATTACAAAAAAAGTTTTATTTTATTTTCTGTGAGAAATAAAAGTGGAATAAAACTAACGACTGTGTCGCACGAAACTTTCTGTATCACTACGAGTTCCTTTCAATTAGTTGATTTACCCAAATTGCGCTGTATCCGAAACATATTCAATACCTGCTACCGATTTTTGATTGCAATTCACAGAGGATTTGAATGTATTTTCTTTTATAAATAGTTGCAGTTGCATAGAAAAAATGGAGTAGGTACTGCTTCCTTCCTTTGGACTGGATTGGATTGTTTGTCTTCTCATGCATTTTTTGATGAATTGTTGGCTATTCATTGGCGCAGTGGCTTAGTGGTTAGTGTGTTGGACTACTAAGCTAGGGGATCCTGGTTCGAATCCCGAAAAAAACCAAATTCCAACTCATGGTATATTTTCCACTGCGCCACCTCTCGCGAACGTCTGACAAACATCTGAGAGTATAACTGTCATGAGGGAGCTTCTAATTAGCCCTTTGGACTCGGCATCAAATTGTAGATCCCTTCCATTCGTCCCAAATATGAAACTCACACAAAGCGAATGGTTGGGAGGAGCTAGGCCTACGGACCTGTTGCTCTAACTATTTATTTATTTTTTATGTTGGCTATTTGGTTAAATTTTTCCTAAAAAAAGCTCATAAAAGTAAAATACAAAATGCAAAATTTCCACAAACTTTTTTAAAATTGCTCTTTTGACGAAATCAAAAAATGTAAAAAAGTAAATATGTATCTTATTTTTAAACTAACGAATAGTATGGGAAGCATTGTTAGCTGTTGGTCTAGAATCGAGAATGCTCCCGAGAAGCAAATCATTTGAGTAGTTGAGCCAGAAATTTGAAAACTTTAATCTAGAAAATAGATTGATCCGAAACTGTGTCCATTTAAGATATTTTGTATACCCTCCACAGGAAGGTATATTCACTTTGTCATTATATTTGTAACGCCAAGAATGAGTCACCGGAGACCTCATAAAGTAAAGTTAAGGTTAGTTAAAATTTATATTCAGAATCAGGATCACATTCTGAATCGATTTAGCCATGTCCGTTTGTCTGTCTGTCTGTCCGTTTGTCTGTCTGTTGAAATCACGATAGCGCCCAAAGGAATTGACTAGGCGACTGAAATTTGGTGAAAGGACTTCTTTTTGTCGTCGTCAGGTTGGTATTGAAAATGGGCTATGTCGGTCAAGTAGTTCTGGTACCTCCTATACAAAACCAATATTAGAAAACACATGTTGAAAGCACGATAGCGTCGAAAATAATCTACCTAGGCAAGTGAAATTTTGTGAGAGGACTTATTTTTATTTTCGTCAAGTTGGTATTGAAAATGGACTATGTCGGTCAAGTAGTTCTGGTACTTCCCATACAAAACCAATATTAGGCCCATGTGTGTCTCTATCTGTTGTTCAATGTAATTATACGTACTTGCTCACATGCCTAAAATTGTACATGACTTGTATGTAGTGGAGGTACCAAAGCAACGATAACACTTTTACTTGTTTTCATTAATGATCCTGCTTGAACGACGATCCGATGCTATGCCGCAGCCATTAAATATGATAATTAAATAACAAAGAATCATAAATGACCACAATCTGGAATTGGACAAAATCTCAAAACATTATTTATTTCATCTCAAATACATAAGTTTTGAATAATAAAATTTCAACAGTTAAAAAAAAAAACAACAAAGTGTGGAGATTTAAAAAATATTGTGTAGATAGATCTGGAACAAATTTCAATTTTCAAACTATTACTGCGAAATAAAATAAAAAATGTAATAAAAATTGATAAATTACATAAGACAAATCTATAAATAATAATATATAAAAATCAATTGTCTAAACCGTTTTGTATAAGACCCAACAAATTTGTTTCTTATATCCGGTGCTCCTACATGCGAAGACGCATACAAGAAACAAAGTCTTCGGTGTTTCAACAGTGTTTGTTATATCCGTCGTGAACTGTAATATATATTTTTTGTTTTAGCGATTATGTATTTCGAGATATCGTGGTACGGGCTGTTATTAAGAGATTATCGAAGGATTAATAGATTCTGTCTCTTTTTTACGTTGATAGGGAAATGGGATGGTGTCGTGTTAGGCCAGACCAGACTTTTTATTTATTGTAAATGTATGGCCTCATTTTCACAGTTGGGAATGTGTCACTTGTGCGTTGTGAAATAGGTAATTTGCTGCCTTCGCTGAAATTAAAAGATCTTAGAATTGAAAGTTTTGCAGTGTTGCATCAAAAAAACATTCAGTATGTGCAAATTGCGAGATTATGCAAATGGGCGAAATCAGAAATGTATGCATTTGTTGGACAGGATATGTGTTGAATGTCACCAGGTAGTTAAGCGGTGGCAATATGAAGTTTAAACATATTAAAATGAGATATCGCGCTGAGACTAATTTAGAGACAGAGTCCAAGGTAGCAGTGCATTTATGCGCAAGAAGTGGTAATGCACCCTATATTCCATTTCGTCAGATTTCAATGTGTCAAATGTTCGATAAAGTTAAAAAAATAATAGTTGGCGCAACAGGTTGTTGTATAGGACCCTAGACCTAGCTTTTCATTATGATTGGAAGGTACCTACCATTTTATGCTGAATCCAAGCGGGTGAATAAAGAAGCTTTCACGAGTTAAGACATTCGCGAGAGCTGCCGGTAATCGAACCTCGGACTCATCGGTTGATGGATGTCAATTTATATAAGCCAACCATGCATTTTTGGCTAAGAGGAAGAATGTATAAGCCTCGAAATCAAGCGAAATTTGGTCTCGATAAAAAAAAATACCAGTTAATTTTGAGGGTCAATCAACTCGGTCGATTTTGATATGAGTGTCGAGGACTATTTGGCATGCTTGAAGATGGAAAAATATGAATTTTGTTGGTGTTAAAGAAAAAACTTTCTCCAGCTAACAAACTGTTTGACGAAGGTTAGTTTGACGAAAAATTATACCTCAATAAAAGCACATGAATCAGTAAGTTACAGAAGTGAACCCTTTTAAGAGTTTTGTCTGCTCATGGCAAAGCAAGGGTTGGTTTGCATTAGGAAAACAGTAGTGGTCTACTCTTGAGTGGTTGACGACTATGATATGACATTCGCGGTTTGAAGAATTTAATCGATTTATTGAAATTTGATGGTGTAGGGCGAATTTTGCTAGATATTTCGCCATCAAATCCGCGTCTTTTTGTGGAGCATGTTATACAATCCGTGGTAATACGGAACCTGTCTCAATTTATTTTTTTCAGGAGAGTTTGTGAATGTTGATAAAGAATCCGTAATTTCTTCAAACTACGAATTGCCACACGCAACCTTGACCTTTTTATGAAAAGGGTCATATGCATTTATTGGTGTTTGCGGTGAAGCAATATAAATATAAAAGACTATGTGACAATGCAGGAACGCACAGGGCTTGCAAATTGAGCATAGAATCGGTTAGCAGGAAAATGTTCTTAAATATATTATTTTTAATATTTTGCTGCGCGGAGCAGGGAAACAGATAACACAGACGAGGTAGTCGCACTCTCTCCTTTTTACACCGTACTGTCATGTGACGTGTCGTCATTGTCGTCTCCCTGTTTTGTACAAGCTTCCCATTACGAACTAGCTTGCGCTCTCTGTCGCTCCTCTCTTTATTTCAAAAAACATACTAACAACCTGCCTTCACTTCGCCCGTCGCTCGCTCTATGCCCCGGTTGGTGGTGCTTGGTGTATAGAAAGCAAGCACATTCAACCTTTCTTCCAAAAAGTTCGTCGTCGTTATGACCATTCTATATCTCTGGCTAGGTAAGCGAGCGAGCGAGCGAGTGACTGACCGACTGGCTGACAGGCAAACTGACTCGCCTTCGACTATCTGTGGCGTCGAGGACGCATTCGGAATTGCCGTATAGTGACTCACTGCATGCGGCACCACGTTGAATTGCTGCGGGGTTACGGCCCGGAATCCATGTCGAATTGACTATCTGCCACTCTGTTGCAGTAGCCGTATCGTCAGTTGGCGGCTTGGGTAAGGTTAGGTTGTGCCTTGATGGAGATTTTGCAATCTCCTTCGATATCGAAACTCCAAAAGCAACTTTGGGATGAATGGGGCTATATAGACCGCTTCGGGAGCTGAAGTGGAACAGAATCAGTGGCTGGGTTTTTGCGCTGTTCGGTTCGGGTCGGGCTTGCATGTGCGATTTATAAATCCATCGCTATATCGTACATACATATTTATTTAGGTAGATATATAGTTATGATGTACGTAGGCATATACACATTTGTGTCAATATCTACGGTGGAATTAAACCACCACTACAGACTCATGCAATTATGTACTCGGCTCTTATGTATTCGTATATGTATATAAATGTTTTATTTTTTTCGTATAGATAACTTGCATGAGCGTATGCGTCTATGTGTGTGTTGGTGTGCGTGTCGGAAATGACTTTTCCTCCGCACTCTGCTAGAATTAACAAAATCTAATTTGTTTGTACAAAGATGCAATGTTATGTTGTTTTGGATGCAGAAACATCCACCCCTATCCATGGGGAAAAAAGTGGCAATTTGGAAATCCTTCTTTCGTTAGCCTGACAAAAGTGGCTCGCACTTAGTACCTTCAGCTGCGGCAGGTGTGTTGCGTAATGTTTGCAAAGTTGTTTGTGCCCCTATGGAAGTTGATTGCAATTAATTGCAACCCTTAAGTGATGTATGCAACTGTGCACACGATGCAGTTAGGATCGCACGTGGGGTGTCGCCAGCATAGATTATGACGGCTCTTCGAATTTGAATTCGATTTGGGGTGAATAGATGCTTTCGGGAGCATCGATTAACTTGTCTGTCCGTCCGTTAATCGTCGATCTCTGTCGCCTCACCCCTTGCCTTTGTCATCCTTCACTTATGAGCAACATCATCATCATTTTTGTTGTGTACTTTGCTTACTTTCGCTCGGTGTTTTTCTTCATTCCTTTATTGGGCTCTTGTATTTGTCTGATGTTTCGTCGCCTTTGGGCTCTCGTTCGTAATGCTTCTTCTTCTTCTTCTTCTTCTTCGTCGTCGTCGTCGTCGTCGTCGTCGTCGTCGTCGTCGTCGTCGTCGTCGTCGTCGTCGTCGTCGTCGTCGTCGTCGTAGTAGTCGTTTCTTTAGTACAGTTGGCCAGTTATTTGAGATTAGAAAGAAATATACCCAACGGAGAGGTGGTAATCGTCGGTGTCGTCAGTGGACGGAGGGGGTGGGTAAAGACAACGAACAAGAGTGAGAGAACGCAGAGAAGCAATCAACCAGCCAGCCACCAGCTGCTGTCGAATGATAGGCAACGAACGGCAGCAGAGAGCTGGCGAAAACTCATTCGCCATCGCCATCAGCGGGGGGATGAATTGAACATATATTTTATTTTATTTTATTAAATTTTCTCGTGTTTTTGGTTATTTTGTTAAAAAAAAAATAACGACATTTTTAATGCTCTGCATAGTGCTGAGCTCTGCCGGGCTATCTAAAACGTTAAAAATTATATAATATTTTACACCCAGATACGTATATATGCAGGTATATTTCTACTTCATGCCGATGTACATAAGTAGGTATGTATGTATTATATGCAATAAAATGAACTCCAACTTCACTGCACCTGTGTCGATTTGGGACAACGTTTGCAACCTTTTAGTTTCTGCATTTTAAAAATTAGTTTGTAAATATGTATTTTTTTTTTGTTTTTTTTTTTTTCAAATAATACCTCCAATCTCTTGTTTGACTTTTTTGGGGATGAGATAAGGTATATCGTATATAGTTGTTGTATAGACATTATTTGGGGTAAATGTGTTTTTTTTTTTGTTATAGTTGCCGGGCGGCCATGTTGGTTTGTTTTGGTTTAACAGTTTTATTGATTTACTTGCATGTAGCTATAGGTATGTATGTAGAGATAGAATTATATTCTATATTTATAGATGTACAAAGTCATAGGTTGGAGATGGAAACTTTTTGTTGTTTTTTTTTTCTCTACGGGTTTGCTTTTTGAATACAAAATTTAGACTAGGTACATGCGTTTGGTTGTACTGTTTTAACTTTTGGTTTAGACATGTATAGGTAGGATCTTTATTAAAATTTTACCGAATCGCCGTACAACCTACATAGGTATACCTAGGTGCATAATCTAAAAATGACGGCTTTCATATCTATATTATTATCTCATAAGATTTACAGTGGACACAAGTTTACATTATTGGAATACCTATCTAGTTCTATGTTAAGTCTTCTTATGATGACTCACTATTGCAATTATGATCGTTCTCTCACTGCAGCGTGACATCATCTTAAATGGTGTATACCTACCTATAGATCATATGGAGTGTCACTACGATTTTATTAAAGTCGCAAACATGATAAAATATGCAATATAAATTTAAAAATGTTGTTGCTTAACCCAAAAAGCCCTTTTGTTTCCTAAAGGTTTGTTTTAGGTCAGTTTGACTAATGTCAAAGTATTTTGCAAAAAAAAGAAAAATTGAGGTATATTTCTATATTTTTTTTTGATTAACCTATATAAAACAGAAGTTTCAAAAACAACGAAAAGTGTGGAACCAACTACAGGTAGCTGTAAAGTGGAAAATATTCTATTATGTATGTAGTTATGCTAGTAAGGCGGTGCGTTTCAAACCAATTTTTTTCTAAGAACGTCATTAGAATTGTTTACGCCAAAATTGTACGAATTGGAAGACCATCATTGAAGGGCTTGGGCCTAGCAGGATAAATCTGCCCTTCTCTAAGTTTGTGGTAAGAGAAATGTTCCCTGTTATATTGATTTCTAGAAGACCTCTGAGAAGGCGGAAAATTAACCATATTTCTGTCATTCGAAAACAAGGAGGCAATGGGCACATTCAAAAAATATAGTTATCTTCAGTCGACTGGATGTAAACTTAACGCAAAAAAAATAGATCGGTCGGTAAGCTCACTTTTCCTACGTCAGTTGCGGATGCGAACTGCATTTTTAGTATACTACGAGTAGATTCGTTGGCTACCCGTCCCCTAAAAAAACTGATAATGTTAACGACCCTGGCCAGTGAATGATGTGTCTCAGATCAATCAGCCAGCTGTCAGACTTAAACTAAATACTTGAACGTACCCAGTCTCGATGTTCGATGCAGACCGTTTACGCCCGGAACTGTCAAAACCATATTCAGCTTATGAAAACATGTAGAAATTGACAAATTAAACAACGACGAATAGTAATTTTATCTTTTACACTCAAAACGTAAATTTTAAATCAATGTAAAAGTTTATTTTTTAAATAAACATTATTCAGGCAGTAAATGAAAGGTGGACACTACTCCGAGATCTTTAATTTTGAATATTTATCACTTTAAAATCTCCTAACAGTCAACACCAAATATCAATCGAAAGAATGTAGTCGAACAGTCAGGCGAAAGAATGAAACTTTTGATTTTAATATTAATTGACAAGTTAATCAGCACGATAATGCCAGATCTTAACACAGCTGGCAGACGTCCCAAAAACATGCGACATCTTAAGATAGTTTTGACAGAAAGCATTTCTTAGAGCCTTGGTAGTATTCTCAGAAGTTCAAAAACAGGGGGAATTGCTCTGGTCTATAATCTAAAATAGCTGAGAAGAACAGCGCACTCGGCTCTAAAAAATAATAAGTATTGCTTCGCATCATGTAGCATATCACCCTTTTCCTAGGTATAGCTCCTTACAACCTTTCGTTTGTTGAGTTTAAAGTTTAAGCCAACGAATGGAAGCCACCTTTAAATTCTGTGCCGTATCTGAACGGCTAATGTAGAATATTTGCAGCTTCTAATGATTTCATCTGCAGTTTAAGCAGACGCTTTGGTTAAATCATTTGTAATTTCGTTGGGAGATATGCTTTCTCTTTTGACGAACTTTTACATTTTACCGAATTTGATATTTCTATAACAAGTGTGATCGCGGAGTAGCAGATGCATTCCCCTTTGTTGATTTCAGTAATCCCGGGAGCTATGAAGAAATGTTTTTGGGAGCCAAAAGCGATCCCAAAATAAAGCAATATTTGAACTGGTAATGAAATATTTATTAGACATCCTCAATCTATAAGATCCACGAGAACTGCTCACACGCAATGTCCAAAATGTGCTATATGCCAGTAAAATGTAATTTAATTATTCTATGTGATGAATTATACATTTTTGCAAAGTAGACAAATTTTTAACCAAAAGCCCACCATCACAACCAAAAATGATTAATTAAGACGTCTCATCAAATATATTTACAGGCGTTTCCAAGAGAAGTAATAATAATAATAATATACTTTATTAATAAGTTATAAATTACAATATTAATATAAAACAAAGAAATATATTGCAGCACTAGCTACAAGGGCTTTCAGCTGCCAAGAGAATGCAATGTGGAATTTTATGAAAATTTCACTTAAATAAGTTTTAAATCAAAAATGACTTTCTATGTAAAGTGACAGATGGTACGATATGAAATATCGTTCGTGGAAAGGCATTTATTAATGAGAGAAATGGTATAGAACTTTTTAAAAAAAGGGAACGACTGTCAAATTGACAGATTCTGAAGTTTCGCAAGTAAGTGATGTAAACTTAACGTTAAATAGGAAATATCCGCTGACATGATTTGTCGAAACATTTTAATGTTTTCATTGTTCGATAAGAGAATAGATTTGACATTTCTTACGACATTGACATAAGCTGTTTCCTTTAAAAGTATCCGTCACCATCCAACCCTATTTCGGCTACTTCCCATATTTATATCAGTCTATATATAAAAAGGTGGCAAAAACACAATTATAAAAACATTCAAAAACATTTGAATTGTGTTTTTTTAATGCCTGGCGGCTAGGGCTACGTAAATATGAACTTCTCCCAAATAAACAAAATCATAACTGTGCGTTCGATATAAAAAATACGTAATTTATAAGTTTTGAAATGTTTATGTGATAAATGTGTAATTTATTTATGTAAACATTTCGCTAGATCTGTCATTTCTTGAAGTATCTATGCTCCAAAAGTTGTAAAAGTGAAATGTTGCCATTACATTTTGACAATTAAAGTTTTACGTCTACTTATGGCAAAAATTAAACAAATAAGAAACCGTTTTTGATTGTCTGTTGGCTGGCGGCTTATTTATAAATTTCCGATGAGCATAGGAATATTATTTAATAAAACTAAAAAAAACTAAATTATTATAAAAAAGATTGTTGGTTTTTTTTTAAATATCTCGAACAAACTCGTGGAAACCTTAATAGAAACCGAAACCGTCAAGTTCCCACCCCTTGTTAAATCTTTTCCCATAACCTCATTATCCGTCTAATTAGATTAACAAGAAAAGTTGGTATATGTTTTTATCATAACCTCTTGAAACCCATCGGATATAAGATGTGCATACCTTACTGATCTGCGTAGCGGTCATGTCTTCAAAAAATTGACAGCTTATCGTGGTGGTGACATATTATCTATATGTAAACGTCATTCAAAGTTTTTCCCATCCGTTGTTTTTCAAGATTCAATATTTCGTTATTCGGAACAAAACGAAGTGGAGGATGATTTTAAATAAAAAAGTAGAAAAGTGGCGAAATGACAGAAACGAAGAAGCGAATGGTAGTAAAACGCAGAGGAAGATAATAAAGTAAAGGAGAAAAAGACAAAAGCAAAATAGCAACAAAATCATGGTATGTTTGATGGCATCCAGAGGGCAGCATTGACGCTTAACCGCCCTTCTGCCCGTTCAACACCGCGCGCATCTACCAGCTCGATAGCATACAAACCGACGACTATACCATGAATTTTACGTCCTGTGCTTTTTAGTTTGATTTGGATTTTCTAGCGTTACTGGTCTCATTCTATATACTCGACTCGTGTTTGGAAACGTGGTGCGGCGTCTAACACAGGGTTACAATATTTATTTTTTTTCGTTAGTTTTCTGTTAACCATTGTAGTACATCATAATATATGTATGTACTGGTGGTGTACTAATTTTGCTTTTTTCCTTTTGCTGGGTGAATGGAAAATTCGTTCGTGTGATCAGAGACTAATGACGCCTTCGAATGCGAATAAAAACAGTCCAGTGAAGAATTAGACAAGTGAGGTTAGTTTTTTTACGAGATGTGTTTGGATTGGAAAGAAGATTATTAAAAAAAAAATCTTCGATGAGAAGAAGAAAGTCTCTCGTAGGCAACATGCAAGTTTTTTTTTTTTTTTTTGCCACTCGGTGCGATGTGGTGGTGACACATATACATAAGCGGAGCGCGTGGCTGCGGCGCGGATAGTTGTGTATTTTATATTCGAATAGAAAATGTGTGGACATTTCGTGTTTCGGAATTGTGTTGGATTTAGGCGAGTGAGTGTGGCAGTGCAACAACAAAGTGTATATGGGGAAAATGGAGTAGGGGAAGCGAACAGATGTGTGGTCTTGGTCTGTGGTGTGGTGTACTCTTGGATATTTTTATTTCGTGTTTTGCGCGCGGTCTTGGCCATTGTGCTGCAATTTTGATGACGGGGTGCTCCGCCGCTCTATAGGGCTCCACATATTCTGCACTGTTCCCGCAGAACAGAACGCAGTGTCGTCGTCATCGGTGCATAGGGATTGCTTTTGCGAATAAAGCGAGTTTTGTTAACATCGTTTAATTCGATTACCTATCACTCGAAAGCGCCGCTGCCTTTGGAGTTGTTTTTAATTTTCAATTCAATCTCTTAAGTAATCTTAAAACTATGCCGGTTGTTTCGTAAATTAATTTCTTCACACTACATTGAGGGTATAATGGCCGCAGAGCAGGTGAAAATCATGCTGACCTTGACAATGATATATAGTTTTTAATGACAGGTTAACAACTGGAAGGCAGTTCCATAAAAAATATTGAGAATATGAGGTCAAAACATAGGTTCGATGTAGATATCTACATAAAGAAGTAACGGTAACGGCGATTCGCAGTTATTGTTTTGTCAATTTGGCACGACACGACATTCTTAAATGAATATTGAGTGGCTGCTCTTGCTAGTGGATGCAGATATTTCCCCGTCCTACTCTGAGTTTTTAAAGAACCACTGGGGCTTTGAGACATTTGCAGAGGGAGTCTCGAACACAACTCTGATAATGCATGGTCGAAGGAAGAAAATGTATTACGTACTTGCTTCCCAAAAGTATTGCTGGCGTGGTTTAATTCTTTGATTAAATAACTTTTCAACGGGGAGGAGTGACGTTCAAAAATCTAGTTTAGTCAGTTTGATTGGCCTAGATCGGTTCAATGCAGTTTTTTTTTTGGTTGATGTTAACGGAGGAGTAGCCGACAAATCTAGCCAAGAAATTCCTGAATACTTATAATAATAATGATGTCGAGGGTTTGGTAAACTGCTGCCTTGTATTATATTGTGCCTACTGCTTATACCTTGGAAAGCTTCACGCCATTTTTCAGAGTACCATCGCATTACAGTTCCATTACGAACCATGTTTGAAGGTCTATGCTCTGTCTTAGACTTGGCACGCATATCCCCTTTACAGCACTTAATCCAGTCCAGTTTCTTTTATGAATCTGAGAATAAGTAGCGGGTCCATGGTTTGTATGTCCTTCCTGGTGCTTGCCCAGGTGCTTAATCGTCTTATGGGTCGGTGCCCAACAGGACACCAGATTGTGATCTGGAGTTTCAGAGCTCTCACTGCAGAAACCTTCTTCTGCTAAGCCTGTTTTCCACAGGTGTTCCCTTAGCCTACAGCGTCCCATTAGATGGCCTCTAAGGATTCTTAGGTTGGGTTGAGTACTAAGTTAAGCGATCGCATATGTGACTGACGTAGGAAATGTGACGTTACCGACCATTCTAGTTTTTGCGTTCAGGATACATCTAGTCCAGACCAATCTAGTCGACTTAAGATATATAGATTTTTGAATGTGCTCAGTTCAATTATCTAGTTTAGTAAGTCTGACAGCGCTCTCACTAGATAAAACTCGGCTCTGACTGGGGGAAATCGGTCGTGAGAGCAGATGTTTCAGTTGACGTTTATGGAGGGGTAGCCGACGAATCTAGTCGAGAAATTCGTGACTGAGTACTAATGTGACAGTTCTCATATGTGGCTGACGTAGAAAAGATGACTAGATTCTTGAATGTGGCCATTGTGTCTTGAGTTTATGTCACTGTTTTAAGTTTTAAAAAACGAGATTTGATTTGATTTTTGCTGAAATGTTCTTAATTTTTACTGAACTTGTATACAATGAGTGACTGTCAACCATTGAGTTTTTGTCATTTAATTGTCGTTCGTTGGTTCCGTTAGATTTTTTTAATCGACCTACATGTGACCGAGAGTTGCATAATGACTAATCCATTCCAATGGTGTTGTATAGCGCTATCTCACAAGAACATGATACGGTGCTATCTCATCTCTGTTCTTGAAGTGAAAGTAAAATGCAGCCCAATGGGTCGTATCCAAAAAGATGAGCACTATCTCTAAGGTCAGAGCTTGAACTCATATTTTTGCATACGACACAATATCTCTATCAAAATAAAAAATCATGGTCACCGAACTCCTGTAATCACATGGACATTGTCATTCCCTAGTTTCTTCACGTTGTTGTAATAATTTAAAATACTGTTATCCACCTCAGCAGCAGCTGCCACTATACACACAACAATACACAGTTCACACAGCCACATTGCTTGACTCATCCTGGCTGTTGAATATGTACTCACCTGTTGTTCCGCGCATTCATTTCATAAACTAGAATTTCCCATCTATCCATAATCGAAAGAATTCTTCCTCCTAATTTAGTGTGTTCAAAAATCTCAGGCAAATCATTGATAATGTACGTCCATTTAGCATTCCCCTTTTATTCTAAACAGGAGGCAGCCAGCCAAACCTCATTCGCATATGTGGTGAATGAGACACCGACACCGTGATTGTTTTTGTGATTCTTTCTCTCTCCGTTGCTTCGATTTGTTGTGTTGATTTGATACTTCTTAACACGGCAGCAGATCTGTCAGTTCGCATTCCGCTTTGTTGTGTATTTTACTACTTTGACAGTTCTTTTTCCAACATAGAAATGTCATGCACTTACCACACCAATATTTCCACCACTACGGCTACACTAAATCGCATACAAACACAAATATTGCCATCGCATTGGCAAACCGGTGAACGCATACACTCATATGAATTGGCATTTGTACATAATAAACGCGTTTTATTATAAAGCCCTATATACTTGGCTCAAGAAAATATATAGATATAATAGGTGCCAGAGCAAACGAGGAAATTATGTGCTTGGTATATTATTTCCAATATGGCGTCGAGGGCATAGTACTAGTCAAATTCAGGACAGTTTTTCGCGTGTAAATTTCGCGTAAATAACGGAAAAAACAAAATCCCTAATCACCTCAACACCGGTTGTTGCCGGTCAAGTGTGTGTTTATTTTGTTTATCATCTAATGAACTTTTGTTTTGACATTTCACGTTGTGTTTTGGTCTGTGATCTGTGGTGTCGTTTAAAGGCTATCCCGCAAATTTGTTGCCGCATTCAAAAGAACAATACATTCGGTGAAGTCACGTGTGGTGTTTTGTTTTTTATTTTATTACCTTGCGATATGTGAATTAACGACATCACATCACATCAAGGAATAACGCGTGTCGTGTAGCAAAAAGTGAGTTCATATAAATTTGGTATGTCCAACGACAACGACGTGAGTATTCTTGTATTGTGTCGTGCATAGTCAGCTGTTTATGTACGAGTAAATGTCAGCTGCTATTCGCCAAAAACCGCGAAATTTTATTTCAAAATGCATTTGTTCTCATTCAACTAAACAACTATGCAATATAATTTAGTTATTTTTGAAAAAGTAACCTATGTCAGTTATCATGACTTGCCATCTACGTCATTCGGTTTGTTCGTAATCTCTTGTCGCTGTAATTTCTGTCGAGAGGGAGTATGGTGGAGGTTGCAAGTTGTTCGCCTAACCTCAATAACCATGCCTACCGTCGTTAGTATGGAATGGGAATGGGGTGCTCTGAGGTATTTTGTACATAACAGCACGACGCCAGCATTGTCCGCAATTGGTATATTATTATTATTTTAAGTCTTGCCCGATGAATATGTTCAAACAGTTACAAAATTCTACTTATTTTCTGTTTTCAAAAAGGGGTTCTTGCTACTTTCTTTGTTTAACTTATATATATATTTTTTTTAATTTGCTCTTTTATTTTTGTAAAATATATTTTATGTTATAAACAAGATGGCGGCAAAATGGAATAACGTGTGAAAGAAGAACGATAAAGAGAGGGGGAACAAATGAGAAGACGGAAAAAAGTGTTTGTATTTTTGGTCCAATGTTTTAAATTGTTTGTAAATTTAAAAAAATAAAATGTTCAGTCTTCATAATTTTGGGGTGTTGCTGTACAGATACCAAATGATGTGCCGACATTACTTAAGTTCTTAGGACTTTTCTTAATCTACCCATCCCGTGGGAGAAGCAAAGGTGTTTCTACCATTATTAAAACATAATTTCTGTTATAGCATGCTCGTAGCGTAGGTACCGGGTAAGAAGCAGGCTCTTTCACTTGATTCTTGTTTCACTTCTTGTTTCGAAATTTTGTTATTGGCAACTTAAGAAATTGCTTTCATTCACTCGAAGTTGACTTACTGAACTCTTGGAAGTAGAAGAAGCACCTGTTTTTTTACTCTATTTTTTGGATGTTAACTCCTGAAATGAAATGCGGAGCACCATCCTTGGTTTCCATCAAAGATGATGAAGACTAAGAGAATTTTTAAGTGAGAGCCGACGAAACAAGCTCGGAACATGTGTGCCCAAGAGATATTTTTCAAAAGATGGATGCGCTGTTCACCAACAATATAAATACATCCACAATTCGAGTGACCAGTTTTTAAGGGAGTCCAAAATGTGTACAAGGGAAACTATTGGAAACCGAATGCAAATTAAAATCTAAAGACAACTGTTAATGAGTTCTATGTATGCAAAAAGTGAGGATCAATCCTACGGCGATCGTGCGACCATGCTCTCATAAGGTCCAGTGTTAAGCCGTAGAGAACGTCACCAATATCAAATCAATGACAAGAATAAGGACAAACAAAAACGACACTGACTACTAAACTGGAGGCAAATCTGAATCCCCTTCACCTCCCACCTATACATAATATAACTGATTGCTAATCTGTGATCTGAAGATCAAAGTCACAGCTGGAGATTATTGTCAGAGGCATCTGCGATAACTGCTGTATCTTCCGAGAAGATATTTGGGAAAGGTGGAAACGGAATACCACGTAACGATAATACCATATCATAGTAAGGATCTCTGCTTCTAAATACGAACCCGGCGGAGTAGGTTTTAATCGAACGTTTGATTTGATGAGGCAACTACACCACAACGGTATGGTTCAAGTTAGAGGCAACAACATGTGGAACACTTTACCAACCTCTCGCTGGTGAATCAGTCTTCCAGTCTTCTTGGCTGTTACATAAGAAGTTAGTGGACACATAATTTTTCCCCGAAGATTAACCCAGAAGAACAAAATACGATAGACAAAAACTTCGCCTTGGGGCGCGCGCAAGTGGAAGAGTCTCTAAACAAACTTAAAGTGCGAAACTGAAAACAGTTAACCAAAAAGCGCCTTAATTGAGAATAGTATTGGTTGATGGCCAGTTCTAGCCAAATAACAGCGTTCTATATTGTAATAGATCTGATTTTTGCAAATTTTGAAATAAACTCAAAAACTGAACTTTTCTATTTAAATAATTGCCGCATGGTATTATTTCAGCTTGTAGGCAGTGCGTCTTTTTTGCTCTTAACTGACAGTCCATCATATTACCTTTCGTGCTATCCTTATTAGAACTTTTAACTAACGCACACACTTTTGTTTGATTTCAGAAAATTCTTCTCCGAAAACTAATTCGGACCACACACAGTAAAAATCTGGAAGAAAAGACAGCAACCTAATTGAAGCTAAACATACGCAGCGGCTATACATAACAACGGAAGATGGGCGAAGTGGGTGAAGTAATCCCCGAAAAGTCTGCAGTCGAACAATTACCACCAACAGCCATCGCTGCAAGCAACCCTGTTGTGGCACCAGCTTCAGAATCTTTAGTAAACTTACCTGCACAGCAGAATGGAGATATTCTCAAAACACCTGCACCACCGGCTGAAGAAGCAATCCTAACGGAAAGTGACGATGATGAATCACAAAACAGTAGTGATAACCGAAGCGAGACAAAAGCAGCAGAAAGCGTCACCGTCAATGGTGATGCAGAAACTTCACAAGAAACAAGCACACGTCATTCTAAAGATGACATCGACACAAAAGAATCGGCGGTGGGGAACGGTAGCGATGACGATGATGAAGATAATAAGTCAGAGAAATCGGAAAAGTCAGAAAAGTCTGAGAAATCAGAGATGTCCGAAAAATCTGACAAATCCGTCAAATCAGATGCCAAAAAGAATGGCAACTCAACCGCGAATGAAGACAGCCGAGATGGTGGAGCATCAGAGACTCAAACTAGTCAGGACGATGGTGAGGATGGTGAAGACAGCCAAGATGAGTCGTCTGAGTCGACAACAAACGATGAAGACAGTCAGCAGTCTAGTCGGCCAGCTAGCAAGACGGGTGCGGATAAATCTCCGCCGCACGTCAGCGAGAAGCTGAACGGCGAAGTACCGAAAATAGTCCAAGACGATGCCGTCGTTGATTTGGATGAATCGGATGAGGAGATGCCGATGGCAGATGAAGCCCCAAAACCCCATGGCAAGCAGGAGAATCCCATAAAGTTACCTGAAGCAGAAGCGATAATAGAGCAAAAAATTCCACAGCGCAATGGAAGCGATTCTGATGGCGCGGTTGTGATTGGTTCAGATTCTGAGGCCGAAGAGGAAGTGATCAAAGAGTCGTCACCTTCAACTCCCACGCAGAAACCTCAGTCTGTATCTCAGTCAGTGCCTCAGCTTCAGCCGCCGCCAGTAGATCAACTGAAACCACCACCGCCCAAGCCTGTAGACGACGATGACGATGACGACTGTGTTGTCATTGAAGATGATAGCCCCAGTGAGTCATCGGAGGCAGGCAGCAATGTCTCGGGAAGACAACGCAAGAGCATGGTTAAAGTTCGCGATTTTGCTTCGTTCGGAGATGACCGTACTCGGGAAACGGATGACTCGCCACCGTCCAAACGACAGAAAACATCTATAAACGCAGTTCCTCCACAGTCGACGATGGCTCAAATTACAATCAAAGATGCCCGCTCCCTCATGCCCGGCTCTGGCAATACCAGCAACAATGGCGCAGCGGTTGTCAAGGAGCCAACTCTGGTGATCATCGACACAGACTCGAACAAACATTCTGCGCCGGCACTACCCTCATCTGGCATTTATCCAGTAAATATCAGACCGGCCGCAGCCACAAATCAAACGCAATTGCCTGCTGCACCAAAAGCTGTACCAACTATGCCAGTGGGTCCAGCTATTCCCGCCCTTCCATCGATATCCAATGCCAATCTTCTTCCTGGGTTGACAGACGATATGTTTGTGCTGGAGGCACCCTCGTTCATTGTGCCCTACATCTACGAGAAACCTCCTTCGGACAATCTGCGACAAATCGTCAACCAAATCGAAACTACGTTCGACCTCAAGAAAGATCTAGATGAGCTGCCCGACGACTCAACAGATCTAGACTTGGACGACGAGCCTAAGGACAGCAGTACCAATGTAGAAACTGCAAACAAAAAGAAAAAGAGAAAGCGTGGTAGTGGCGATGACTCCTGGTCGGAATCTGACGGGTCTGCGGATGAGGATGAAGATGACGACTCAGAGTCTGAGACGCGTACAAAAGTCCTCATCAAAGAGGCCAGTGATGATCTGAAAACCATCAAAGCAGTGATCAAGCCGGTCACACCTGTGGTAACATCTCCGGCGACTGCCAATGCCAACAAACTACATAGTGGTGGAGAGAACTACTTCGACAGCCCGCTGGGTAAGTTCTTCATGGACATCGGTGCTGGTCAGGTGCAGGAGTTTGTGCAAGCCGACCTGATTCGCATTCAAAAACGAAAAATGCGTCGTTCTCTCGGCAAAAATATTACCGAAATCGAAAAGGCTATCAATGCTCTCAGTGGCAATCTTGAGGCGAGCAAGAAACGTAACGCTCCATTCAAGTTCAACATCAAGCGCTGCGAGTTCTGCAACTTCAAGTCGGAGTCAGCGCTGGCAATGGCTCATCACTACGAAACACCACACATGAATGGCGTGCTGTACAAGTGTAACTTTTGTACTTACGAGGTCAGAAACGCCTCCGAAATCGTCTATCATATGGAAGCAATGCACAATATTAAAGCGCGACTTTTCAAACACCTGCCATACCATCAGTGCCCGAATTGCGGCTTCGAGGATAACGGAAAAGCAAAGCTGGCCAGACACGCACCAGTATGTGCCAAGAAATTTCGGCCCGAAGTCAATTTGGCACCACCTCACGATTGGGAAGCACCAGCCAAGATTCCTCGTATTAAACCACGCCATGGCCTCGTGGGTACTGCTACTGCTTATCAGGTAAGTCCTATAATTTAGCTTTTTGGACGGCAAAAAACTTACTTTCAACTTCTTTAGGCGATGGCAGCACAGGCGGCGGCCCAAAAAGCAGCTTTAGCATCAATCCAGCAGCAACAACAACAGGCACAGCAGGCGCGCAACATACAAGCGGCAATTGCCAGTAACAACGCCAACAAAAACATGATTCGCGGTCGACCGCAAACTATTACAAAGACGACTGCCAATGGGGGAACTGTGTTGCGTCCCGGAAATCAGCCGGTGCGAGCACCAATGCCTACTGGCATGGTCTTGCCCAACAACTACCAAATCGCAGCTGGCCAATTGATTCAGGTAATTATCCACAAAATTGCGATTGCGTGGCATGCTTAAATAGTTGCATTACGTCTGAAGTATGATAGCGAGTGTTTGTGTGTGTGTAATGCATTTGCTGTGAGGCCATACAAAATACGCTTTGGAAAGAGGGGTAAGCTTATGGCATTGGTTCTATGCATTTTAAACTGTGGACCGTAACCTTTTTAAATCATCCGTGAGCTTCTTCTAACCTAATGGCATTTGTCTTTTGAATGTACTATTGGACGCGCTTGGACTAACATTTTGAGTTGATTATTCCAAGGACAGATAGAGAACAGGTTTTTTTTTTCTCCCACTGGGTAATATCGAGACTGTAGTCGTCGCTGCCAGTTACACGGTAGTCTACAAGAATGCCAGAGACGACCCGAATGTCACTGCAGCTGAGTCTCGCTAAATACATTGATTTCTTCTTATTTAAGATCGACGGAACCATTGGGTTCAGATGAATCGTACGTCGTACAAACTCTTTTTCTGAAATTCAACCGAAAGGCCTTGCGACGCATACCTCTTAAACGTGTAAAGTATTGGAAAACATCACGAAGTAACCGCTCTCTACCCTCATTATCAGATACGAATCAGAAGCTGTTGCTTCGTCTTCGTTTCGTCTCACACTAAGGAAATCAAGTAACAATATCGCGAATGCAATCTTTTGTGAAAAAAACAACAGTCTAAGCAAAATAAATTTGATGCCGCCTACTGCCTCCCGGAACTGGAGGAAATATATTTACTCCATTTTAATATACGTTGTACTGAAAAAACTAGGAAGCCTCCGCAATGGCGCCTGTCAGTTATATTAAATATTTCATACTGTCAACAGCACGTTGTATTGTACTCAATTGTCTTAAGAAAGTCTTAGCAAACGTGCGCTCCTTATAAGTATTTCCTTTAGATATTTCCACCATACCTATCATTGGATATCCCAGGGGTGCTTGAAAATGCACTATGCTAAACTTAACGAAAACGCATTTGCATTGACAGCAGGACGTTAGAACCCAACCAAGTGCAAGATATTAAAATGGAATCCTGAATTGATCTTTTAGGCACCTGGCAACCATCTTCTGAAGAGTAGGAACTCATTGTGACTCTGCCAAAGTTTGTCGACAAATTCTTGCAAATAGGCTTTGCATATATATATCCGCTGGTATATTCCGCGTATGGCACATGCATCTTACCTTCGTATCTCCCTTTCCTCCAAGTACCATATGATTACCATCCATCGTCACAGTTTTGTTTAGTGACCATCGCAACCATCACTTATTTCTTGGTATTGTTGGACCACTAATCCTAACTGCAGTCATTGTTCATTTACTAACAATTTTAATCTAAACATTATGAGATCAGCAGCATCATCTTTTAATACCGACTGATCGGATCTTTCTTTTCATTTGTTGCTTATTGTGATGAATAACGCGGGAGTGATGTGTGACCATTTTTGTTCTCTCACTGAATATCTGATTCATACGTGTAAACAACAACAATTTTAATGAAAGCCATACATTTTATCTGTCTACGTAGGTGTCGGGTTCGGGTCTAGCGATCCTGCCAACGTCCCAAAACACTCTAACATTGCAGGTAGGTCTAACAGTTGTCTAGTTACTCTCACTTTAAGTGAATTACCTAAACAACGAATTTTTGTTTTTGTTTTGTTTTTTTATCAATCGAAGGCGCGGTTTTGTTTCTTTTATCATTTTGTTTTTAATTTGTTTGCCAATGGAATAGTAGCTTTTCGTAGTGGCACTTGATAAAGACAAACCTCACTGTCATCTCAGTCGAAATGTACTTATGCCCGCGTTATTTGATTGTTGCAGGCGGCAAACACTGTTGGAACAAAAAAGAACCAATCCGGTCAACCAAGCATTTCGATAACACCTCTACCTCGGCAAAGCAGCAACTCACAACAGGCGCAAGCTTCACCATCCGCTAACAAGTTGCCGACAACTGGCATGAAACCCGGACAGAGTCCGAGTGGGAACAAGGCACAGTTTGTCATATGTGAGATCTGTGATGGTTACATTAAGGACTTAGAGCAATTAAGAAACCACATGCAGTGGATGCACAAGGTTAAGGTAAGATCGGCTACTATCAGTAAACAAGAGCTCGTTAATTTATTGGGTATATTTTGTGTAGATCCATCCGAAGATGATCTACAACCGACCGCCTCTGAATTGCCAAAAATGTCAGTTTAGGTTCTTCACCGACCAGGGTTTAGAACGGCATTTACTTGGCTCTCATGGTTTGGTCACAAGCTCTATGCAGGAAGCCGCAAATAAAGGCAAAGATGCCGGGCGTTGTCCCGTATGTGGCAGAGTAAGTAATTTATAAAAAATAAAAACAAGAAATACCGTCATTGCTCTGAATTTATTTCGAAAATTATTTCTTTATATTTATTGCAGATGTATCAATGGAAACTACTTAACCATGTATCCCGCGACCATCACATGACCCTGAAACCAGCTCATTTATCGTACAAGTGTACCGTGTGCACGGCGACCTTTGGCATGTACAAACAATTCGAGACGCATGTATATACCGCCCACAGCACGGTTGCGAAGAAAGCAATGGACGGCAAAAAGAACAACTCCGCCAATAGTAGCAGTAGTTCAGTTAATAGTCGCAACAGCCTATCGGCGGCCAACGACTCACTGCTGAAGCCCCTAAAAATCAATGACGAAATTACGATTATTCCACAGCCAGCGTCCAAGTCGCGATCGTCAATGAATAATATCGAAAGTCATGTTATTGGTGAGTTTTTTTTTCTTCTTAGAACCAGTAGATTGATTATGGATCATGTCCATCAGCAATCACAAGTCTACGTAAACATCCAGTAAACAGTATAAATAGAGTGCGACACTTACATACAGTGGCCACAGAATAGAGTTTCTCCCACGATTCCTTTCTAAACGTGTACTAAACTTAATTTTTTGATAATAGTTTTCTTAAAAAATATTCACTTGTTTTGTTAGCAACGTCCAACTGAATCATAAATTTTCTTTTTATTTTCAGATTAAGGAAACTCATTGGCATACTGCAACCAGAGTAGTGTAAATTCACAAAAAAAAATCGAACCGGCCACGCACGGTGCGTTCTCCCTTGTTGCAAGCATGGCGGCAACAGCTCTCAAAAGAGAATGCACGGAGCGTAAAGTGGCCGTAATGTATTTGCAAAAAAACATTCGTAACATTTTGTTTTCTATTTTTTTTCCTCCTTCTTTTCTATATATAAATTCCTGTAGTTTATTTAAAAACAAGTAAAAATCAGCAAGACCGAAATAAATCGAAAAACAATAACATTTAAATATTTTGGAAAATTTTTCCTAAGCAGAACACCAACCATTTACAATAAACCGTTTTATCACTTTCTTTCCCATCCATATTTGTACGAGTAGGATCCTAAATTAATTAATTGCTATAAAATTAGTTTAAACGTTCGCTCTTTTATGTTTATTCAATAAATTATGTAACTTTAAATTCTATTTTAATAGGTGTAAGCAACTGTAGGAGTAACCTATTATTCAATATAATATTTAAAAAAAAATCCCATAACTAAAAATAAAAAAAAACGTATACATATATAAAAAAGCTAGTTGAATGGGTAGCTCTGTAATATACTTATTTATATTTTCTTTTGCAAATCAAACGAAAAAAAGAAACACATTTTAGGATTAAGGAAATAAATAGAAAATCTCCATGCAAGGAAAGAGGACCTCTTTGGTGTTGTAATATGCAAAATGATATAAAATTGAAACAACTGCATTCAATTTGAGTTGAATAAAACTCAATAAGTTATGCGGAACAAAATAAATAAAATTTTAAAATTTAAAGATAATTATTACACCATTACAATTACTTTAATTATAATTAATAACAAGAGAATATTTAACATCAAACGTAAAGTGAAGAAATGAAATATTTAATAAATCATAAATTTAGTACATAATATAAATGCATATATATATAGGTATATAAATATTATATTAGAATACATTTGCCGTGTATACTGACAAAAAACAAACAAACTGATTACGAAATCAAAGATAAAAGCAGCGTTACAAACAAAAAGGAGAACACATCAACAAATAAACTTTAAATAAAAATGGAACGTGGTGTTTTAATAATCACAGCATTCATATGAGCAGGACTGTTCCAAACGGAAAACTGATTTCCCCAATTTGTTTCCATTAACACTTTCAATTTTCGTGTTCTTTTCCAAAAACGTAACAGCTGCAGCAATTTCTGTTTGTGTTGACTGCAATCTGTTTCGTTATTTAGCCACCTTTGGCTATGAATCAGAGATATTGATCAGACAAACATCATTGGCACTGGATTGTGTACTGAAGCTAGATAAGTCTGGCCACAAACCATAACCGCCAATGTCGACTTTAGCGAAATTGAGATTTTGATGCCATTAGATTCAGCGTTTTCTAATCTACTTTGTAAATTTTTTTCAGCTTTAGATCTTTAAAAAAGTGGCCACAATTTCAAAAAAAACCTGAGAAAATTGGAATGTCAACGTACTTAAAGCAAGGCACCTAATGGCGGGCTTATCTCCATTACTTAGGGTCACGTTCTGAAATGAAGCAATACTGCTCCTTAGATACACCGGCGTAAGAATAACTGCCTATGCTGACGACGTTGTGTTAATGTCAACGGGACAATTTCTCCCAACACTGGCCGATCAATTAAATGAGTCTCTCTCCAACCTGGACTCCTGGACCAGAAACTGCTGACTGAATTCGTATAACTCACAAGCTAAAGGAAGATACCGAAGATTGTGATGCCTTCTGTTGAAAGTAGACCCCTCAAAATCTCTGATAACGCAAAATACCTAATACTAGATAAGAAACACAGACGGAAGAATCGGAAGTGCATCTATACTTGAATGTATCCTCACGGCACACAACACCCCGCGTTACCTCGTGTAAATTCAGTAACGCATCACTGGCATCATGATGCTCATGATGCTTTGCAAAATGTTCATTAATGCAACTATTGGCATCACTTTCAACGTCAAGTGTTCATTATTGCAAATAATAAAGAAAAAAAGCATCACAGGTATTTCAGCGCGGCGGAGGTGAAGCTTTTAATAACGACAAGACTAAGGCATGAAAACAAATATGTCGTCTTTTACAAAACTTCCATCTTGACATTAAAATGTGTGATGTGAACAATGCGTTCTAAAACTCAAGCGTCATATTCAATCAGCATAAACTGTGCATCGCATCAACATCGCAAATAAGCAGTGATGCCGCATAACTGCGCAAATGTTTGACGTTTCTGAATGTGATAGACGCAAAAATAACTTGGCATAGCCTGCTGTGATGAGAGAGTTCTTGAGGATACAACCCACTTCTTATATCCCTGTCCAGGAGTTTAATTACCGCATTCGAAAGAGCAATACATCACTGAATATTGTTAATTTTGCATGCAAAGCAATAACAAGTTCAGTCACGTAGTTTTCCAGGTCCTCAACACTCCACTAGGAAAAAATTCCTTGAAAGTTTCTTCTATGACCTGAAAGAGCTGTCTAGCACACCCACGGACAAAATCTTTAACTTAATCAAATTCCCAGGATGGATTGTATGTAACACCGTAGTTAGTAATTAATTAATGCACCGGGTATCACAATGTGTAAATACGGCCTTGAGTGTGGCCCGGACTACCCCTCGCCAGCCCACTAACCTAACCTAATCTAACCAAAACCGGAGAAGGAGGTGAGCCATGAAACAATGTAGACAGTTAAAGTAAGGCAACAAATTGTCCGAACTGCTGCACTCAAAAGCGGGTTTTAAGCAAAATTTAAGGAACATTGAAATGGCTGGTAGGGTTATTAACAGGACGTGATTTGAATTTGCATGACTAACGTGCAATATAATAATGCACCCATGTTTGCAAACAAAACATCTTCACCCCACTGATCAATTGGTAATCTTTACTAACGTATAATTATTTATACAACCCCACTTTTTTGACAAAACAAAAAGCAATCACATAATCTCCAGTCATATATATATATTTGTATTACTACAAAATTCTAGTGAAAAAAATGTTAAAAAATGATAAAGAACCCATCATTCTTCAAAAAGAAGAAACCTTCATCTCCACAAATTCCTTCATCCCGAGCATACTCTCTGAAGGGACAAAATCCTTACACATAAAAAAAGGCGAGAACCATCAAATTAGAACAATCGAATTGACTGACGAAAATGCTACGGATTACGCTGGAACAGAGTCATTTGTCGGTTGGAAGGGACGTGTCGATTACGCTCTCAAGCATTTAGAGAAGGACGACAGTTGCATTGATGCAGGCTTTTTATCTCAGTTACTTGAAAACGTCATCTCAACCGTAATCCTGTCGGCTGGAGGAGGAACTCCTCCAGATGATTTCTTCGTCACGACCATGCTGTACTTGGGATGTATTCGCAACGAGTTTGGAGAGCACCCACCAAATATTGCGGCTCTCTTAGAGCACCTAAAAGCAAAAGCACCTCAAAGTGTTCTCGTAGCAATGGAATCAGTCGAAGATACTAAAAGGAAGGCGATCCCCCAAACCGAACAACGGAAGCACGCGTGTCCCTGACAGAAAGCCTTTGTGAATTAAAAAAAAACATTTAAAGTATTTTTTTGTTCCTAATATAAAATGTTTACTGTGAAATTAATTAACAAACTTATGCACATGAGAAAAATAATTATACATAAATCATTATTACTATTAACAAAAATAGAGAAATTCGCAGTCTTTGTTCGCGCGGAAGAATATCCAATTAAATCTAAATCCAAGCCGGATGTGCTGCCTGCTTTGGATCGCTGTTTTAGACGGGGGTATAACGTGTAGCCTTACGGACTAATTCAATTAACAACAAAATGATATCTGTGCGAATTTTTCCTCCGCTCTTTCGCTAATCCAATAAGAATAGGCTGGTAGTTGTCTTTGCCTGCTTAGTCAGATCCCTCTGTAGGTACAGCTTCATTACTGCTACTGTGCTTGAACGCTGAAAACGCATTTGCAGCGTTGGGAATACTCGCCAGTTCCGCTTCCGTTAGAATTTTCGGTTTCTCATTCTCGCTAGCGTTGTGTGTGGTCAGTTGGAAGAATGCTGTGTCACTGTGGGTTAGGTTGACTATTGTGCCGGTCAACGGTAGGGTTCTAAGTAGTTCGTTGGCACTGCTGAACGCTCCAATGTTTACGGGTGCAATGCCAGTTAGTACCTGTCCACTGACATTTGTCTGGATGGGAAGTGGGATATTGCCCAAGTCAATGTGACTCTTATTCACATGGGCATCATAGAAGGTCAGGTCAACACGTTCATGACTAACGGATAAGAAAAACGGTAAGTTTACTCGATTTTTGCCCAAATTTGTATAGTTTACCTTTCAATGCTGGTGTCGTTTTCATCCTCTTCAGTGAGTATACCAATTTCGTACACGACGGCCTTGACAACGTATCTAAATTACAAAGAAATTAGTATGATGAGTTTTTGTATTGGAAATTTTAAGGCGATTAGCATATTGTCAAATCGGCTTAAATTTTGCGCATAAACATAAGATGCATAGGGAATAACAGTTAAATTTTTTGTTTAAAATGTATGATAACAGTCAATCTTCACCATCGGCAGCTATGGGTATGACCCTCATAACTGAAAACTGCAACAACACGTTTCTAAGGTCAGTATGCTAGACTTAGGTTCAACGCAACTCTTCAGTCGCAGAAAATGGAACACATACCTAACTTTAACTGTAAGCACTTGTTAGCTAGCAAGAAGGCTTTTCGGGCTTAATCAGTTTAAATAATTGCAAATATATTTGAAATTTGTATAAAATCCATAAGTTCTATTATTTTTACAAAGATTCACCGTTCTCATGAGTGTCGTAGCTAAAGTCACCTGACGCAGTCATTGTCCCAAACAGCGAATGAAAAACAACCATCTCATTCGCCACATCAATTACAACTAAGTTAACATTGCATGTTATAACCATTGAACGATAAGTGATATATATCAAGCGTTTCACTTAACTTAAGTGGATTTGCAAGCATTTTTACACTTTCGGTAAAGCCTATTTTATCCCATAAAGTTTTGGTTTTGATAAAGAGGAATCAGCTGAAGTTACGTCTAAACTACCAACAATGTATCAACGTCACCTAGCTAATGCCAGTTAGCAGATGTATTACTACACTGAACAGTATAATAACCATAATAAGATCACATGTGAGTCATTCAGTTTATTTACATAAATAACTGGGATTTACACTCAAGGTTGACACTAGCTCAAGCTCGCATAATTCTACTACAGTTGGGAATTTAGTGTAGGTACGATAAAGGGCAAATGTGAGAGAATTGACAATTTAATTTGCAAATTGTTAAAATATGGATTAGAAAAAAATGGTTATTTTTTTTTTTTTTGTTCGAAAGATCCAAATTTTTAATACGACATTAGCAGTAGGTATATCTTTTCGAAAGTAAGCAAAATGTAGTAAAAGAGACGTTTACTCGAATGTATTTCGTGACAAAGACATGTCAAATTATTGGTAAACATTATAGCTAAATCAATATACGTCTTAAGACAGACCATTACAATCCTCCTTCAAAGAGTAAAATTCTGTTTACTACTTCTAGTCGTAAATATTTGTTTTGTAATCGCGAAGCGAGACTATGACCAACAGTCACATGCCACGACGAATACTTCGCAACGAAAAATGTTTGACATAGCGTTAAGTGGGTAAGTAAATAGTGATTATAACATTGCTGGCAGGCCTTTTCAAGCAATACAGGGTATTTTTAGGACGTACATAAGAAGGTACTTACAAATTCTTTGGTGAATCGTTGACACTTGCTCTCAGCTCCTCTATGGTTGCATTGTCGATGCCTGACGATGCGTCCAAAACTGGCAGCACGGGTAATCCAATAGCACTCGTCCAGATGGCAGCACATACCACTGTCATGATTGCGGTTCTTTGTAGTTGATTCATTTTCTTTAATTTTGTATTTAAACAATTTCGTATTTAAACCTTTCGCGGAGCACAGGACTTTGTAATTTTCTCTATATTTGAGGTGAACACAGCGGATTCACAATTTCGACACACCAATGTTTGAGACTGTTGGTATTGAAATGATTTTAAAGTGTTCGCCCTCGCAGGCTTTTATATTATACTGAAAAGTTGCTAATTTATTTCTTTCCTACATGGGACTCTAATTAATTGAACTCGTTTCTGGCGAGTTTTTTTTTTCTGTTGCATGCGCGCCGGTATACCAAAGTCGGGAAGTAACCAACTTAACTGTGACGATACTGACATATAGATGTGAAGGAATCTTTTTTTTAAATAGTCAAATACGCTATTAGGTTTGCATATTTAGTGTATACTTATATATGTAGATAATTGTATCAGGGAAATATTTGTTTAAAAATCTGTGAATTACGTTCGTGCGAGTCTTAAATGACGCATCAAATCACGGGAATTCTTGACGTTGCTGGGTAGAAATTATATTTGACTTACACTGCGATGTTTGTTTTTGAATGACGACAGTTCTAGATTAATATTAGGCGTGTTTTTTTGAGCTTCGATCTCAGCAAAGCAAAGTAAAGTAGGATTTTCAGCACGCGATAACAACAACTACAACCGAGTCTCGAAGTGTCAAGTAGAGTTGTAATTGCATGATGAAAATCCTACTTTACTCTGCTTTGCTGAGATCGAAGCTCAAAAAAACTCGGCTATTGTTAAGTGTTTTGTTAAGCGTAGTACGCTGTTCCAAAAAAGCTAAAATTAAGGACCTCCATTTTTTCTCTATCTTGCTAGATGTTCGCTTAACCTTGACAGCTCGAACTTTGACATCATCCAGTTGCTAGTTTCGCTGTAATTGGCCGCATTCAAGAATCTAGTCATCTTAAGTCGACTAGATTGGTCTCGATAAGATGTAACCTGAACGCAAAAACTAGATTGGTCGGGAACGTCACGTTTTCTACGTCAGCGACATATGAGAACTGTCAACTTAGAACTCAGTCACGAATTTCTCGACTAGATTCGTCGGCTACCCCTCCATAAACGTCAACTGAAACATCTGCTCTCACGCCCGATTTCCCCCAATCAGAGCCGAGTTTCATCTAGTGAGAGAGCTGTCAGACTTACTAAACTAGATACTTGAACGTCCCCATTGTACTTGTTCTTTCTTTATTACATTTGTAATCCTTTTGATCCTAACCTATGGAAAATTATTGGGCTTTATCAGAGACGGCTTAAAACTACAACAGTAACCGTAATTCCAATGAACCCATGGAAGTGCAGCCACTGATGTGTTATGGTGTAGGTTTCTTTTCATAATCATTACAAGGCACCCGCTTGCACAATAAATTAGGACGTCAATGTGACTAAAGGGTTATATATTTCGATGTACAAATAAGGCGAAGAGAGGATAATAAATAAAGCGCAGTCCACCGTTAATCGAAGAAATGATACTCGATGGCTTTAATGACAAAAGCATGAACGCTATCCAATGCAATAATAAACAATTGTGCACAAATTTGTTACCAAACAAGTGCCACGAACTACGAAAGCCAACAAGAGACAAATTAACGAGAGATGCATAAGTCACTTCTGCATTTTCAAACCTCAAATGAGTTCGTTTTCTCAATGAACTAGAAAAATATGAAAATAATTCTTCCAAACCATTGACTTATTATAATGGACTGCTAGTAGACAACAAGAGACAAATTAACGAGAGATGCATAAGTCACTTCTGCATTTTCAAACCTCAAATGAGTTCGTTTTCTCAATGAACTAGAAAAATATGAAAATAATTCTTCCAAACCATTGACTTATTATAATGGACTGCTAGTAGACAACTTCGCGTTGGTTCCAACATAAGCGCTAGCTCTCGTGGTTCGGAGCGGAATAAATTGGAAACTCACATCTGACGTTTCCACTTCGTTGCAGATAGTATTGCATAAGACTGTGTTATTGCGATTAATTGAATAAAGATTTAAAATTAAAAAAATGATGTGTTGTATATTCTTGACAATCATAAGTATTTATTGATCAGAAATGTGATTAAAATATACGCTAAAGTGTTATTACATCATATTTCTAAAATTTATAATGAAAAACAACATAAAAACTCGCAATAAATATTCGAAAATTGTGCAATTTATGGGACAATGAAAAACAGTTTTTTATTCAAATTTTGTTGGATCCATCTATTATTAATTATTTAAACTAGCACAATTTCGAGATGACATATATTGTAAACAAGGCCGCAACAATTTGAATTTCAACCGTTTCACTTGGCAAATCCACTTACGCCCAATAGGTGGCTCTAGCATTCTATGAAGAAATCCAAGATGGTTGTCATTTTGTTTCACTTATTTTTCGCATAGAACCACGAGCGCTAGTTATGTTGGCGTCATTTTCTGGGCAGAGATTGTATGGAAGTGACATATTTCACTAGCAGTCCATATATAATAAGTCAATGTTCCAAGCAGAGACAATATTATGGTTTGTCTATGGTTCCAAGCAGCTAAATACGATCTGAAACACCAGTTGTCTGTGCTGACAATTTTCACAGAATTTTGCTCTGAAGTCCCGTTTCGTTGCAGTTCCCTTCATTAAAGAATACACTCTTTATTAGAGATGTGTCCTTTGCGCCAATTAGTTTTATTTTTTTCCAATAAATTAGCTACAGGTTTACAAATAGTTTTTTCATAAGGCGTTAATCAGCTCTTTTGACTTTATGGTTGCTTTAGGAAATCTCCAGCAATAATCCGCTTTTTACCAAAATAAGTAGTTTTGCTTTAAATACATCTGGCTAAACTCTGAAATTGTTAATTACCAATATTTACGAAGAACACTGCCTTTTATACACATCGGTATAATCGCATTAAAATATTGTTTTCTGTTCACAGATTTTGTAGCAATGTTAAGAACTTGCAATTAGAACTCACAAACGCTCGTTTTATTCACAGTAGTAGCCCAAAATGTGACAAAGCTGAAAATTTATAATTTTATAAATTTGTGCTAATAACCTAAGAAACAGACGAAATCTCAAGCCGGCCAGACTTTACAGGTTTCACATAGACATGCAAACAAAATATTGTCATCGCAGAGTGATTCATTTACAAAGAAATATTTTTTAAATATTTTTTTAAAGAAGTGGCGAGCTTATGTTTTGAATTAGCAATTGACAAAATGGAAAAAGTGTTCTTGGAAGTATGTTTACATTGGTGACGTTGAAGCATCTAGTTCAGTGAGTGTGACAAGCCAGCTGTATTGATGTATCTCGGTTTTGATTGGCCTAGAAAGGTCATATGAGGAGCTATTCAGCTAACGTTTTAAGAGTGGTAGCCGACGAATCTAGTCAAAAAAATCGTGACTGAGCATTAAGTTGACAGCCCCAATATGTGGTTGTCGTAGGAAAAGTGACGTTACCGACCAATATAGTTTCTGCGTTCAGGTCATATCTAGTCCAGACCATTCTAGCTATAAAAAAAACAGACTTTATTTCATACTGCGACTTTGTTCCACTGGAAGCGCATTGCCACGCGCACTTCCACTTAGCACTGTCACGGTGAAATTATTCTGAGTTTCATGCAGCGTTTATCCGTTGGAACATGGACTCAATGATTCAATGAATTTTATCACCTAAGTGTTGTGATATGACGTTAAGAATTCGACTCCAAATTGCCCGGTTAACACTTAGATCCAAAAATAGCAAAAACATGTTTGATGCGAAGCGGATCTGGTAGACATTCTAATTGGCAGAGTCTACTACCTTGCTTCGCATGGTGGAAATACGCGGGACTAACGCAGCGGCGTTAAGGTTTTAAATTTAATTAAATTTTCATTTTTACCAAAAAAAAAAAACAAAGAAAAAAAAATCAATGGGTTGTGAGAAGCTAGGCTCAAGGTTTTATAATGGTCAACTATTTTATTTTCTTCAATTTAATTTATGACATTATAGGACAGTTTTAATGATCGAAGTAGCTGTCATCGTAGCAATCATCTCAAAATCCAGGATGTGACTTCTTAAAAATGTTTCCCCATTATGACTATCTGCAAGTTTTACTTCATGCAATACGAGTATACGCACTTATTTCCTTGGTTGGTTTATTTAATCGAGAAGTTGTGGAAAAAGTTGTGCAATTAAACAAAAAACCCTGAAATATTAAAACTTACAACCGTGCTCAAAACCTTCCCAACTACTAGAAAGGTCATTGAAAGCGTTCCATTTTTACTGCTAATCGATATTAATATTTTTGACATTAATTTGCCATCGGCATATAATATTTAGCCAACTGACCATGAACGATGCAAATATTGGTATCTCAATTAGTTTTAATATAGTGCGCACAATTTCGCATAAATATTTACCTTGAATAAAACGAAAGAGTTATTAATTCATTAAATAATTTTAAGGGGACCATTTCTTACAAATACCAATATCATCAATTTACAACTACCGTCTTTTGGCCTGTTGTTTTTTAACCACATTTTGACAATTTTTCGATACGTCAACGCATGTGTACATGCAATTAACAAAATTGGTGTTTACTGAAAAAGTCGTGACATCTTTTGTTTACAAAGAAAAAACCAGCTCACAGTTTGTGAAAAACAATTTAATTTAGTTAATTAATTATTAAAATTAATTACAAAACCAACAAGACAAGATGAGTCTTCGAATTTTATTTAGGTAAATCCCAGCAATGTTTGCTTTCAAATGGAAAATTTTACACCCGTCAGCATTTTCTTTTTAGTTAGAACAATTTAGATAAACTATGGGTGGCACAATTAGTTGCAAGAAAATACATTGTACGACGTGTTAAATATAACGGGTGTGTAACGATAATTGTACGTGGCCTACAGGTGCAAATTTGTAAACGGAATACCACTAATGAATATGTGTAAATTAAATTATTTTAAAATTACCCAGTCGCTATTTGATAACTTGATTAAAGCGATGGATATTTTTATACATTTAAATCTCAACATCTATTTTAGTGCCTGTACCAACTAGTAGAATTCTCATGGTAAAAAAAATACCAGTTTGGCCATACTGCTTAGTGAATCAAAGAAAGTTTGCAGTTATGCTGCTGAGTTGATATGTCAAAATACGGTCACATTAATTGCTGAAAATGTTTTTTGGGTGGAAAAGCTGTACGCTTTGTTTAATACCGAAAGATTTTTACGTCGATTATGGACAGTCCGGCCAGAAATATTATTGTAAGATCTTAAAAACAAGTACTTTCATATTCCAGAAACATATACTAAAAAAGATACTAAAATTATAGACAGCATGCAGATCAAGCGGCAGCCAAACACTTGACATAAGTGAATCTGTTATCTGAGATTCTATGCACAGATGGAGATGTACTTTAGCACATGAAAGAGTTAAAATCCATAAACAAATCTATAGGGAATTTTCTTAAGATGACGGTTCTGGCTGCCATCCAGTGGGCGCACATTCAAAAACTTAGGACTAGATGTAACCTGACCGCAAAAACTATATTGGTCGGCAACGTCACATTTCCTCCGCCAGCCACATGAGAAACTGTCAACTTAGTAATCAGTCAGTCGTTGGTTACCTTTCCATAAACGTCAACTGAAATAGCTGTTCATGTGAGCGATCAAAATTGAGACGACGCTCGTATTAATCATATATTTTAACTAATAATCATATTTAACCTTCACACTAAATATTTTGCAGGTCAAAATGGGTAATTTCATATGAAAAATATGAAATGTCAGCTATCAGACTAACTTCACTAGATAATTGAACGTCCACAGTGAAATTCGTATATGTGTAGCGTAAGAAGCTGTTGCAGAAAATCTTGTTGAAACAATTCTGGAAAGTCTTGCTAATGCATCAGTTTTTGTTACGCTTACGGTAATTATTTAATCAAGTCAAAATAGAGTTTTTCACATATGAATGCACCATTAACTTTTATGCCAACACTAAAAACTTATTATTAAAACCACTTTTGTCCAGCGATTTCTCTTTTGATAGCATCACAATGCTAAATCATGTGATTAATAAACACGAGAAAAATTTTCACATAACTACAAGTGGATCATGAGCAAAATTTAATATTTCAAATTTATTAGATATGTGGCTGAATTCGTGCAAAATTATAAGTTGTTGTAAATTCATACAGCTCATATTTCTAACTTGTATCCAAATGTGATTGTGGCTTTTATAAAAACCAAGCGATATATTGCATTAACTACTTAAAAAAGAGGGCATTCTTTGGTGTCACTACCCCAAACAGAAGATAGAGTAGATAAAGAAACAATTTAAATAAGTCAATAATAGCCGTGTTTTTTTGAGCTTCGATCTCAGCAAAGCAAAGTAAAGTAGGATTTTCATCATGCAATTACAACAACTACGCTCTACTTGACACTTCGAGACTCGGTTGTAGTTGTTGTAATCGCGTGCAGAAAATCCTACTTTACTTTGCTTTGCTGAGATCGATGCTCAAAAAAACACGCCTAATATTAGCTTAAAAATTGCTGACACGTCTAATCCGGATGTTTTTTTCTTGATTCTGGCTCTGGGTGACTCATCAATTAAAAACCCGATGTACAGAAATACGTGGTAGTAAGTAGCACAGTGGTCTGTCTCTTTCAGTTCCTTTATGTCGTAACTGCTTAAGCACGTAACGTAGGTCGAATTTATAGCTGTAAAAATGCTGGATTTTTAAGCAAATTTCGCGTAAAAAAAACACAAAACTCCATACATTATTTCGTTTTGGAATCAAATTGGAACTAATATTAAAGATCCGAGTTGTCAAAATTATTTGTTTTTATTTCTGTAATTTATGACATTTTGTTTTATAAGGAAGCGTAAGCCAACGCTATAAAAATATCAACATGCCCATAATTCCTACCACGTAAAGAAGATGGCCGGCCAAAATACGTGTCACGTATTTTTGCATGCTAGGTAATGCTGTCCCTTTCAGTCACATGGCTATTTAGTATTGCACATCCCTGTAATCTTCCGAGTAAGAAATGTTTAATGTTATAAATACAGTATAAGGTACATAGTTCTTTACGACTGATAGATCTTATCTAATAAAGGGGAATATTCCAAACTCTGCATCCATTTGAATTTGTATGCAGTAATGTATAACTTTTGAGGGAGGTGTTCAATTTAAGGTTTAACACTCGTCGTATCAGCTCGTGTCATTGTAATTTTCGTCTTGGCTGTTGGTGGACTGGTAATTGTAAGTGGTATATGATTTCACCCGAATATGGTCTCCGTCACTCATAGTCATAGACAAGCTGAGTGCGGAATAACGGTAGTATATTATTTTGACCCTACTAAATTGCCTTATGAAAGACTTAGCGGGATTAAATCATACTAACCTCACAAAATTAATACAAAATGTTTGATTCAAACTCAAAAACAATTTAAAAGTATTCTTGTTCCATAAAACCACTGTTACACAAAGCGGTCATTTTGCTCTTTTTCTAAAAATCGCTGCAGCTACATTCCACTCGTGATTATCCTGCAAAACAGTCGAAAGTATAACTGTCTTAGAAACTCACCCATGCCAAACATCGTGAACCCAGATTTTGCAAAAAATAGAACGCCTTAAATTATTTTAAGTCCCAAGGAAAACGAGTCCTTCCCTTTCTAAGTTTAGCAACATTTTTGCTGCCCCTTTCCTTACTTTTACCTGTTTCCTGTTTCTTGTTTCTATTTTTATATGTATTTTTAAAGATTAATATCCCATTGGTTATATTAGAAATTTCCTTAAATTAAATTGAAGCCCATTTGTGCTGGGCACTGAACTGTTTGAAGCGATTATATTCTCTCGTAGAATGACGGTATTGAATTACACAAAAATACCCCATAATGCCTGTGAATTAGTCTAGGTTAACGAGGGTGGGCACTGGGCACGGTTCTCATACAAAAGAAATTCAAAATCTCTTCTTAATTGCTTCTGAACTATTGCAATAAATTATTGTGAAATTCAAGCCGACCGCACAATTTACCCAAATAGCTCTGACTCACATTCACACTCGAATAATTTGTAACAAGTGCACGTATATTTTGCAGAAACCCGTACCTGTTCGTCTTTAACATTTTATGTGATAACAGAATCTTGGCAGTACCTTCCCGAATTAAGCTAGTTTTTCGTGCGAAACAATCAATTTTCATTAATGAAATTAATATCGCCAAATGATATCACCAACATTTGATTCATAAACATTTGGTTGTTGTCAAATAATTATCAATGGAATTATACCCTCAAGTCGATGCGGGATGAGCTGGTATATTCTATGGCGGATCGTGTGAGCTTACCTTTTTTGTCATTTAAATCAACAGATTATTATTTTTGCTTATACTTCCCGCTCTAGTTTAGTCGATTCAGTGTCAGTTTGTCGATGATGATAATGCCAAATCTGCCGTTTACCACTTGAACTCAGAAGAACCCACACACTCCAGCCACAACCAATTATCACCCAATTACACCGAAAAATCATGAGAATCCCTTCCCGTTCGGTATTTGATGCTTACAGCGCCACCACTACAATCGTCACTACCACCACCAACACTACTGACATTGATTAGCATATATTCACGTGCATAGGTGTTCGCCAGAATTGTTTGCTTGGAACAATTGGACAACTGCGTGTTTCGTTGTGTGAGGCGGTCGTCTGAAATCTTTAAATACCCAACCCTAGGCGACAGATCAATTCAGTAGTTGCTACAACTGATCACTAGCTACACATCGTTCTAAACTGTTTCCTGGATTTCATAATTGTACAAGAGTTAACAATTTTATCGACCATGCATTCCCAAAACGTGTTTTTCGTACGTAACAAGTGAAAATGTGTGAAATTTTGAACTGTCACTGATCATGTGGTTTTGATTTTCAGATATTTTTCGCGATCTTTGCTGCCACAGTGCTGGGTAAACCGTTCACGATCGACGTCTTCGAAGCTAATGATTTCCTCTTCCCCAAAGAGAGTGAGTTGGTCAAGCGCACAACCGTCGACGAGGGAAGCTCCAACGATGTTGCCGAACTGAGTATACCAAAAATTTCTTTGTCCTCATTCATTGACAATATTGAGAGTGGTCTAGTGCACACGGCCCTGAGCGTCGGCGGTGTAGCCGGCGATTCCAATGACCAGGTTAAGATTGTAACGACACCGCACTCGGTTAGCAAACGATCAACTGTTGAAGGATCTGCCGATACTGCCGTAGCTGAAGGCAGTCACGAAACTGTTCTTGTGCAGACAACTGAGAATATTCTTGCCAGCAAGGACATTCCCGCACACGTAGTCATTGATCGAGTGAGTGTATATAAAGCGCCTGTGGCTGGAGCGGTGCTCTTCCCAACTTTCCACTTGCAAGAGACTATCGTGTCCGGTGACACTGGTGAAGTGTTGGCCACAGTCGAAGAGAATCAATTTGTGGTTGAAACTGGAAAAGACGCTAATTCAACATCATCCGAGTCTTCCGAGGAGTCCTCAGAGTCGTCTGAATCCTCAGAAATAAATTCGACATCCACTTCGACCATTTCCATTGGCAGCTCGTCGTCGTCAACAGTTGCCGATGTCACGTCCACTTCATCGACAACTCCACTCTCAGTCGAAGAAAAACAAATCATAGAAAACAACCTGAAAGAGAAAGTCGCCGAAGTCGAAGCCGAACCAGTGATCCTCACAGCACGTGTCTAAGACGGCTGTCCCTTCCCTGAACTATAAATACCTTTCCCCCGAAATGCGTTGCAGTATTTCCTTTTATTTAATTGGTTCGCTACATGTATTTTATAAGCTAAATTAAAACCTAACTTGTGATCCTGCTGCTCCGGTGATCATGGACAATTTGTATATGTAATATATGAAAAATTTTGTGATTTATTTTTTACGAATGTATTTTCTTTTATTTAGTTATACTTTTAAATAAACAAAAAAAAAACTCACGCAGTGAAAATTCGAAATAAAATCGGCTTTCCTATTCAATGCCGCAAAATGACTGACCCATGCTCAATTAGCATACAATGGCTAAATAATTAAGCGAAAAACGCAAAAAAATTAAGCGAACCACATGACTACAAACAATACCTTGGGTCATGCGCTGATCTTCAACACATTTCCCATGTTTAACTTATTTTTCTTTTTGCGTTGGCCTCAGCCCCAGTTGATGGGAGACTAATTTGATAGCAATCTGCATTAACGCTATCAAGTGATTTGGTAATTCGAAAAGAGTCGGCATTTTAATTCAATTTTTTTTAATTTTCCGAATTGGGAGTTACTGGGGACGATAACAATAGTTTATGGGGTGGCAGGTGTGTGTGTGTGCATTTCTTTCACATGCGCACACAATTAGGTTAACCAATTTTGTGTACCTATTGGGAATGATTCTTATCATAGACAAACCATACTGAGACCCCCAACTCACAATCCTCTTGCCGCTGGCCCGCTCATTTTTTTTTCAAATTCGCGATTTTGTTTTCCTATCGGTGTTATGTCAAAAAAGAATCAGTGTGACATGCAAAAACATACAAAAAATGCAAAAATAAATGCTGCCAACCTCGGCAACCGTGGGGAAATGTGAAAGAGTTCAGGAATACCACATTTTTTCATTACTGAACGCCATTGGTTAGTTATTATAAATTGTTAAAAGGCAAATAATTTGATTTGTTTGGTTAGTAAAACTATCTAAAGTTGATGTTCTATATATTTACTAGATGCATATTAGGACAAACATGGTTGTGTATTTTCCGCTTTCGTGTGTAAATTTTTCTTAAATAATGAAGAAAATTTGCTCAAAATGTTTTCATTTTCCCTCAACCAATTTACATTGTTAATTTTTCATGAACATTTTAAACAAATGTGCGCTTATTCCTAAAAAAAAATATTATCCAAACGTAACGAACAATTTCAAATTAAACGGATAAAATTCTATGAACTCTGCCAGCAACTTTGCCCACAGCGGAAGTGTCTCATTTCTCCTGGGAGTGTGTTGGTGAGAAGAATTTTTGAAGTTTCGTGACATTTGTCAATACGATTTTCTATGTAAGAATACTAGCGCACCAAACGTGAACACTCCATAAAAATATAGCTTGTAGGCTAAGTAACCGGCCGGAGTTGGTGGTCTCAGTATTGTCTCTGATTCTTATGGACTATACTCGGAAAACATGCAACTTCGGAAGGAGAAAAGGCCTTGACCTTGACCATGAAATGAACCAGCCACCATGACGAAATAGGTGATGTTAGGAGCTGAGTCCGAAAGTGAGCTTGCGCCCAAAAAGCGCAATTAAGCACCGTGTTTCACCTTGAGAAAAGGTAAAGGGGGTTCTAGGTTATATAGAAAATCAAGAATTGCTGACCGTTGGAATTTCCTTTTAAATTTATAAATATCCGAAAGATAAATTACAGATTATGATTAAAGCTCTTCTGGTGTGTGTATTCTTGTTTTCTAAGCTGGATCTTATTCGGACGAAGATGCAGGTACAAGCACAAAATAAACCGAACAGGAAATGATCAATTGCTGAGAGTGTCAATATGTTTTTTTTAATTAAATTAACTCTTTTCACTTTTAAGCCTAGTATCCTGCTCCCGCTAAATTTTATCTCCAATACAAAAATGTCTACAAAGGTAAAATTTAGTGAGGCAGCTTAGCAAAGCAGTATCCTGTTCGCACGCTAAATTCCTAAAATTATATTTAGATGGGCCGACGAAAAGTATGTCCGGTACATTAAATCGAATATAAATTTGGACATAAAAAACTGTTTTTTTGCAGGAAACCGCAGAAAACATTTGCGTGATAAATAAAATAAAACGCTAAAAGAAAAAAGCCTTTTCATGCGATGAAAAAACAAAAAAAACAAATCCGGGGTTTGTGGAGGAACGATCAGCAATATGGAAATTGCAGAAAAATTCCACTGCAAATAGGGATTTACCCGACACGAAGGAACGTGTCTTCTACTTGCTACTACAGAAATTATTTAAACTGCTGCAGCATTGATAATACTTTTCTTGTATTCATTGTTTTGGAGATATTCAAATATTGCGATGTATTTCAAGATGTATTTGCACTCTGAATTTAGAAATTTTAATTATGCGTATAATTAAAAATACGTTTATGACATCTGCCATATGAACATATGGTTTTTGTCGCATCTATATTATGTTTGATAATTTAGCGACCATTGTGTCTTTGGTGTGGAGAAACGAAGTGGAGACCAGAGACGCTAAGATTTAGGGCGAGTAAGATACTAGCCTTTACATTTGTAAATTCGGATAAGTTGTGTGACAAAAAACGAAACATTCCTAGGAGCTTTTGACAATACCTCCGTTGATGACATAATAAAAGCTTAAGGGCTTTACAATCGGAACGGGTCGATATTGGCAGCCTGTATCGGCCATGTTGTTTTGATGACGTCTGTCTTACGTGATGCTTTCAGTCACTTATGTCAAATCTCCATTGCAAGTTACACCATTGAGCGTGCTGCTTAATTAACTAAGCTTTATTATCAAAATTAGTGTCCGTCAGCGCAAAAGTTGCATGCGTCCATTTTACGACAGACCTCGGTTTCCATTCAAAGCCGCCTCTCCCACATCCATGAAAGTGTACAATCAGTTCCTTGCCGTCGGCCCTTCGCGGACCTCAACTTGGGCCTAGACCCGTAAAAGATCCAAATGACCCAAGAGCTGAAGTAAATGATCATGACAACTCCATTTGTTCACTGACTGGGCTTCGGAGCGTTTGAAAGAGGATTCAAAGTTTGGCCGAAAAATTATGTTTAACGAAGAGACGCATTTTCGAATGGATGGCTTTGGTAACAAGCAAAATTGCCACATATGGCAGGAGGACAGCCCACACGTAGTTCACCAGGTGGCAATGCACCCACAAAAAGTCACTTCTTGGTGCGTAATCGTTTTTTTTTTTCGCCCAAATTGAACGTTTTATGCAGGTAGACGACATGTGGTGTCACACAGCTGCACCATACCAATTCTGCATAAACGATTTGAGGGTATGGTTATGTTTCACAAAAATTAGATGGTAAAGGGGACTTGCTGTACCATGATTGTGCGATTTGACCCCGCTAGACTTATTAGTTGGGCGTTTTCTGAAATCGCAGTTCTATGCCAATAAGCCGCAATCGACCGATGACCTTAAAGGAAATATTACCAATGCCGTTGCTCAATTTCAGCCGAATCTATGCGGGCCGAGTGATTGAAAGTTGGACCACTCGAATCCGTTTGTTTTGCTTGTTTACGGCTACAAAATACAGTTAAAGCCGATGGGTAATCACCCCTATCGAGGTATCCGTTCGGAGCGGAATTTTGACAGCTACAAAGCACATTTTTTCCGAAGCTCGCCGACAACTAATTGCTGCGGAATATTTTAATGTCAAATGAACGCATTTATTAAAAAAAAAAATAGTTTGGCGCAACAGGTCTGTGGAGACCCAAGGCCTAGCTTCTCACAACCATTCGTTTGTGTGCGTTTTTCATTTTTGGGACGAATGGAAGGGATCTACAATTTTATGCCGGGTCCAAACGGCTAATTGAGAAGCTCCTTCATGACAGTTATACTCTCGGATGTTTGTCAGACATTCGCGAGAGGTGGCGCAGCGGAAAAAACCATTAGTTGGAATTTGTTTTTTTTTTTGGGATTCGAACCTGGGACCCCCCGCTTAGTAGTCCAACACACTAACCACTAAGCCACTGCGCCTACCGCATTTATTTGCTCCATTTATTTTGTTCCGGAACGAATACTTCGAACCCAATCTGAGCCCGATATTACTTTCGTTTCGCAATTTTGTCACCTATATTTTGAGAATTTCGAGCAATTTGCAATTTCGTATAACCTATAAGTCACAACTTTGCACCGTTCACAGTAGTGCAAAAAAAAAATTTACTGATCTGCTCTGTACTATATTATAAATTTGAATACAATTCAAATGCTCGTTTGTTTACTTTTCGATTTGCGTAAATCACATCACCATTCAACTATTGACAATATATCAAGCTCTAATTTTATAGCAAGCAACTTCCATATCAGTTTATTTAACACTCACGTCAAATCCATTAGATATTTGCCACCTTTGTTTCTGGTCTGTAACATAAGAGCCTGAAAAGCAATTTGCTTATTTTATATTTTGTGACTATTTGTTGTGTTTACCAATAAGAAAACAATTCCTCTTTACATAAAATAACTTTTCAATCACTGGCTAAAATGATTCAACTTCCGGGATAATGCAAAAAGCAAATAAAATAATATACAAAATTGTAACGATGACGTTTTTGTCACGAAATACTTATTCAATTAGGGGAAGAATTTCTGTGCCAAGAAGGTAAACTTAACACCACAACAATAAGTAGAATTCCAAATTTTTGTTTACCATTTCAAGTACACAAAATAAATATGTACTAACTTCGAAGCAGCGTAGTTGTGTTTTACAATGCAAATTGTTAAAGTAAAATTCTGACGTTGAATTTGCTAAGATTGGTTGGGAGTGAAAACCGCCCAATGGACCTTTGAAATAGAAACAATACTTATGATTTGTTATCAAATAGACGGGGAATTTTCTGATAAGAGATTAATTCAGGCTTTATAACAGTTAACCAGTTACCCTTTTACTGTCAAACAGTCAAGCAATCTAAAATCATACACCATACAATCATTATATATCTATTTGAAATGGATTTTAGTAAAACCGACAGAGTTTGTCAGACATGATTAATAAATATTTTCCACAAACAAGAAACTGTGGCGTATGTGGAACAATTTTGTTGCTTTGTGATTTGATTTGATTTTCTATTCCTTGGGAATGGGTAAACACCTCAAATATAAATTGCAGTTAAGAAACCATTTCATCGTAAATACCATAGCCGATAATCATAATCAACGTATGTCATTTGTGGTGCATCAGTTCGTCACTTACAGTGAACTGTTGAAAACTACGCTTACACTTGTAATTTTTCGTGGCAAATTTTGACATGCTGACGTCACAAAAATTCGGCCATTCGGTGGTCACTCGTGTGTTTTTTGTGAGACTGCGCTGCGACAGCCTGCTTGACCAAACGCTTGACAGGCGATTACACGTTATGACAAATTTAGGACAAATGTTTGAGTCTTAATGTGAATAAGTGTACATTTGCTTAAAATATCTATGAAAAATTGTCAATGCAGAATGGTTGCACGAAAATAAAAACATGTTGAGCAAGTTTTCTTCAGTTATTAAAGAAAAATTCACACAATAAATCCATCTTAATGATATCGAAAAGAGGTAAATATAAATACAACCATGTTTGTCCTAATATGTTCTAGTATATAAAACATATATTTTAGATAAGTTTTCTAACCAGCCAAATCAACTTATTTGCCTTTTAACAATTTTATAATAACTAACCAATGGCATTCAGTAATATAAAAATGTGGAATCCCCGAACTCTTTCACATTTCCCCACGGTTGCCGCGGTTGGCAGCATTTATTTTTGTAGTTTTTGTGTGTTTTTGCATGTCACACTAATTTTTTTTTTGACATAACACCGATAGGAATACAAAATGGCGAATTTGAAAAAAAATTGAGGGGCCCAGCGGCAAGAGGATTGTGAGTTGGGGGTCTCAGTATGGTTTGTCTATGGATGGGAGCATACTAATTTGATTCCTTTTTCTCGACTCTATTTATCTCCAAATGCGTACCTAAATACACAGATCCTTATTTTCCAATATTTCAAATGGATGGTGTAAAATGAGTAAACATTTTTGGTAAGCAAATCCTTCCTGATGTGTATCGATGGACAGTCTCATTGCCAAAACAAATATCAATCATCTGATTACAACCAACTTCAGCTCAAGGCTGCATTGTAACTGTTATATTCCTTACCTTAAAAATTTAACAAGATTTGGAAAATCTTAGCCCACAAAAGATAACAATGGTAGACTTTTTGTTTGGGGGTTTGGATATTTCCCACCTGAATAAATTTAAATTAACAAAACGCCTGCTGGTAGGAAAAGAAATCTGATTCCAAAGTGTTTAGACAACAGAATGCAGTAAACGCATTTAAAGTTGTTCTGCTTAAAGTTTTAACATGAAAACTATTTATTATGATAAATAATTTTCCGAACACTCTATCTGTCATTCCTTAAAAAAATTTCAGCATCCACTTCTGGTAAGTGGAATGAAATTGGAAACAAATTTGAAAGCTGTTTGTTAAAAATTATTTTTGTTTATTTTTTTATATTTGCGTTTAATTTTTGTTCCACTTTACCAAAAAAAAAATATTTTAGGCATTATATTATTGAAAAAGGCATCTTTTTTTTAAAAGTTAGTAATTTTTTCGTCAAAAATGGTTGGCAACGCGAACACTGGTGTCGAATCATTGGTAAAAGAACATTGGTGTCGCGAGTTCAATGGTTTTCCCCCCTCTCAAAAATGTCCAACGCGCCTAAAGAAGTTTCCACATCAAAAATGATTGGCTTGAATTACTATCAAAACATTTATGAATGGAATTTGACTTATCGTTTATATGCCCACCATGAGAACGTTGAACCCAAATTTCGATACGTTGAACCGCACATTTCGACCGATGGGCTACCTCTCGCTGCTTCTCGTTCAGTCTTGGCTCTGAGCTCCTCCAACGTCGCCGGCTTGTTGGCATAGACCAATGATTTAATGTAGCCCCATAAAAAAAAAGTCCAGAGGCGTTAAATCACACGATCTCGGCGGCCAATAGACGGGTCCGTTTCTCGAGATAACACGTTTACCAAACTTCAATAATTCTATTTTTGCACCCGCTGTGTGACTCGTGGCACTGTCTTGTTGGAACCACATATCACTGATGTCCAATTCAAGCAATTGCTCAAATAGCGTTCCAACATGTTTCTGTAGCGAATACCATTTACCGTAACGTGACGGTCGTTTTCATCGACGAAAAATAAACGACCCACCGGCATGCTGTTTCATGAAGCACACGGGGGCTCTCACCTGTCCAGTAACGCATATTTTGCTTATTGACGACGCCGTTTAACCAAAAATGCGCTTCATCGCTGAAGAAAATGAAAAATTAGCTATAACGCGACCATTGACTCGGAGTTTCGGTAGTTAATTTTAATTAATTGTAAACGTTGTTACTTGGTGTACTTCACGATGATAAAAATGTTGATTTTACTGAATATTTTGACATTGACAGTTCGGTAATCGGTGTAAGGGTGCGTTCACTCAATCACATTCAATCACAATGGGCTTCAATGACTTCTGGGTGAAATTGCATACAATCCAACTGCTCCTCCAACCTAACCTAACCTACGCGCTGTTTCACCAACCCGTAGTCTTATTTTATTTGTGGTATTACCCGTCAGCCAAAGCTGTTACTATACAATTCTGATCCTACATTTCAACACATGATGCGCCCCCCTTTTTTTACCGCCTAGTGAAGCACATCAGTTTCAAATCCAGCCTTGCACTAGTCAGTCCTGCAGTATATTATTCAGATTTTCGCAGTGAAAGTTCGAACTTAGCTCAGGTCTGGAACTAACTTAACTAGACTCTGCCCACTGACCAGGGTAGCAGTGAAATCCGATCAGCTAAATCATTTACCCCCGGAAGAGAGCAAAAATGTTTTCATTTTCTATACAACTACAAGATACAATCTCATCGCAATTATTCTCCAAACATTTTCTATTCATGTCGTACACATAAACATCAACATTGACATACATTTCTACCTACATTTTGCACGTTACAATATCGATAATGTTTTTCAATACACCAGCGCACACCGATTCGATTCGATATCTTAAATTTGAGTGAACTCAGCGATGCGCTTGCTCACTATAGATATACTGTGAGAAAATCGTACCAGGTATAGTAGCCAAGTTGAGAGAAATAATAATAGCTTCGCATACAGCGTTACTATTATCTTATCTTTATCACATAAATATTGAGCACCAAATACGAAAAAAAAAAAACCAAAATTGAAGGAAAAAAAAAACCAAATGTTATTAACAATTAATACCACACCAAGCTGTACGCCCGAAAAGCAACCTAAACAACGCTGAGACTCTGAGTTTCCGGCGGCGACTTCATTACTCAGTACAGAGATTGTGCGGTGCGACAGGCAGTATTTACCTGAAAGTCAAGCGCGTTCTTCCACCCATAAGGCAGGTGACGTTCTAGCCGCTTTCCATCTGAACAATACGTCAGGGCTTAGCAGAACGAATTAGTTGTGTGTTGTCTTCGAAACAATAGGAATTTAATTGTACGCACAATTGATTGGAATAGTTGTATTATTGCAGTTCGCCTCGATTTCGGTGTGTCATTTTCGGTTTAGATACTAATTTGTTTATATACAAGGGAACAGCATAGTGACGGTTGGTGCTTTTTTTTGTTGCTCTTACCTTTTCTTCTTAATTATTCGTCTCCGTACAGAACGTGTCAAATGAGTGTAAATAAACAAGTTTTTATCTGCTGAATGCATACCGCAATGAGCGCGTTGTGAAGACATTTCTAAAGAATAACGTTTAATTTAAATTTTTTTTTGTTTTCCTCAAAAATATATACACAGATTCACGGCGAAAGTGGAAAAAGAGAAACGACAAAAAGAGGCTGAGGCTGATTATTTTTTAAGAAAAAAATGTCCCAAAGTGTAAACGTGAAATTTGCAAAATGCTTCATAGTTTTTATGGCAATTACTATTCTGGTTAGTATGACACACACTCTACGAACGATCTTGTATACTTATGCAATTGATTGCAGGTGCAAGGAGTTATATACCTTGGCCTTTCGATATGGGGAATCATCTTACACGGCTGCTCGGGGGAGAACTCGAATCTAGTGAATCATCCCTTTGAATTCGTTGTGGATTTGGTGTATTTTTCGAGTGAGTGCAAACGATTTTCACTTCTTCTGATTAGATGAATGAGTGTGTGATTAATTAGGTGGTTTGTTTTTGTGACCGTTTATGTGATAAGATTATGCGATTTCTTCGGTATCAATCAAGCAATAGCTGTTTGGTTATCAGAAATTTACAAAGCACGTGCCTAATGGGTAATTTCTTCTTTGAGGTGGTTGCTTACCATGTTGCAAAATATTGAACGTATTAATTAGGTGAAGCTATTTAATGTTTCTACCTGCATAGAACATTTAGAGCTACTCTTGAGGTTTGAGATTTACTTATACAACTTCACAGCTGAAATAGAAGAGTGTTTTTCACAAATTAACTGATTTTTAATCCCCACAATTACGGCGAGTTTTTCACTCGTTATTTTGTATTAAACGCAATTGTAACGCATCCAGCTAGAAATTAAGAAAATTGTCTAGATAATGAAATCTGATTTATGACAACCATTGACATTGGGCCTTACCAATAAGCATTTTTAGTTTGGACTCTAAATTTTAGTAGTTCACAATGGGCCTTAACAATAAAAAATTTAGCTTAGACTTTAAATTTTAGTAGTTCTATTTTCCATACAAATTTCGTAATTGTGAGCTTCCGTAAATTTAAAGTCTGGACTAAAATTTGGTATTAGTACGGCGCAATGAATTCATATGAACGTTCTCTGCAAGTTGTGTGGCAGAATAAAATATCGAAGCTGCTGAAAATTCTTTTGCTAGAGAAAATATATCAATACTCTTGCTCATTTCAACGAAGCAATACTATTATTTGATTGGTTAACATGGATGTCTACGATTTCCCTTTTTCTTAAATGTTCACCACAGCCAGCGTAATATTTTATCGGAGTTTATATATTTCTAGTCTACATTATCGAAATCACAATAGTGAATAATTGCTTGAGTAAATTTTAATTGAATATTTAAAATGTTCACTAAGTAGCATAATGTGTTTAAAAATTAAACAGATTTGCATCATATTCAAGAATTCATTACTTTTTTTTATCGTGAACAATTTAAGGCTGATGTTTTATAATTTTAACAATGATTCAGTGCGAGTTCTAGTTCACCTTAAATTTTCCAAACCCACATTGCAAAATAATACTATTGTGAACTTTTTAAAGACCATTGTGTAAAGAGAAGAAATGAATATTTTCTAGTAAAGGCTCAAAATCGTAGCACTACCACGCAGTGTAGTAATTGTTTTTAATGTCAACGTACAAATTTACAAACTCACAATGGTCAATATAAAGTTATCCATTTTGACCTACAAAATATTAAGTGAGAAGTTATTAGAGAGGCCGACGCTGAAAAACAAATACATTTAAATGGAGTAAATGACATTTGTCATTAGCTGTCACACTGCTTATCGACAGTTTGATGTTTTCAGTTAAAAAAAAAACCGATAAGCCATGACCTTGATGTAAGACAAAGTTTAAAGGTATCAGTAAAGGTCTCATCGATCTTTTGAAAAACCCTTACTGTTCATGAAGCTTAGGAAATAAGTTTATATCGACTCAAGCATGGCAAGTTAAAAATCAAATAATTCTGTTCATTCTACGACACTTCATAAATAAAACGCTTGCATAACTTTTACGTAAAATATAATATAGCTTAACTTAGAAGCCAATCAGAGAGCAAAAAGCGCTTATCTTTGAAATACCTACTCGAAGCAAATCTATTGTAAAATTATGGTTTTTCACATTTCGTTATCTAATCGCAATAGATGGAAATAATTGGTGAATACCTAAACACAGTTATTTTAGATAAATTCCACTAACAAGCACTATGGAATAACTACAAGTATCTTCATGTTGCAATGGGCCCTACCAATAAACATTTTTAGTTTCGACTCTAAATTTTAGTAGTTCACAGTGGCTATATTTTCCATATAAATTTCGCTATTGAGAGCTTACGTAAATTTAAAGTCAAGACTAAAATTTGTTATTAGTACTTCACAATTACTTATCAGACGTATTCATCTATTTCTTTTTGCAGGTGAAACTTGCGGAGAACCAAGGCTTCATGTTGGAGGTAGTGTTCCGAATATGACAATAGAAATTGACTTTGCAGTAGCGGACTATATAACCAATCGAGAATTTATATTTCTAATCCTATATATAGCAATTAGTGCTTTGTGGGTGATTACGTCACTACTAGTGTTGGGTAAGTACCTGCTTGATTAATTATAATTTAAATTTAAACAACTGAAATGTGACAATAATTAAGACAAATCCATCATAATTACTGAGAGTCATGTGACATCGTTCGCAGAGGATGTGGGTTTGAGGTGTTATCGGTTTCTTTTTTACAAACTTGAAATGCATATATTTCTGGAAAAAGTTGCTACGAAAATACTTAAATTGGTTGTTTTAATGGACTTTGAATGGGGGGTATAAACGCCAGGCTAGATATACCTGCTGAGATATAAACATGCGTTTTGACATTGACAAACAAATTATAAGTACCGTCAAAATTGTCCCGCGAATACTATGGGTATTTGAAACTGAAGGGAAATGTTCCTTCCATGAGCTGAGCCTCTCGTCGCGTATTGGTTGGAACTATAACTTGTGTTATGCACTTTGGCGATATACATACCGCCGTACTAATAACCAATTTTAGTCTCGACTTTAAATTTACGGAAGCTCACAATTGCAAAATTTGAATGGAAAATATAGACACTGTGAACTACTAAAGTTTAGAGTCGAAACTAAAAATGTTTATTGGTAAGGCCCATAGTCTTTTCACTTTCCTCAGCATGTTCTCCATTCTCGTTTTAAAGGAATAGGCCCTTAATGCGGCTTATTGGAAGCTGCGTCTAAGGCAAGTTAGCTCTTGCTAAATCTTATGAAGTGTTTGCAATGGCACATCGCATGCTTCGCATTTTCATTTTTACCTGTATTCAGTATTATTCAGAGCAGAAGCGCAAACTCTGTCAACTAGTTTTGGGTCGGTTTAATACCTGATAGGTAGCAATAGGACCGGCGCACAGCTACAAAATTGTAATGCTCTCGCGTATCACACCAGGTAACATTCTATCGGTGGTCAAAGGATTAACAATTTGGTCCGAGGTTGCACGCATGTCAGCTTGTTTTTATGTCTTGTGCTCAAAGAAGGTGGGAGGTATGTATTGGCTTTAAATCTAATGTCTAATGTCAGACGAGCGATCTTTTCGCGCTCTGCATTTGGTCGCGCGCACACGAGTAAGAAACCAATAAAACTGACTCCATCCAGTCCTTTTTCGTGGCGGACACTCGTTTTTACTGCTCGGTTGGTTTTCTGTGTACAACTCATGTCGTGCTACAAAATGGGAGCTCGTAGAAAGCAACTCCTACGACATTGGCCCAAGAAAATAAACGAAAAAAAAATAGTCCGCAGCTATCTACAGTTCGTAGTCTCATTTTAGACCTTTTAAGATGACACCTAGTTAGTAGTCATAGATCCCGTTGGTAGGTTGACAGAAATACATTGACTGAATCTACATTGCATAAATCTCATAAACTACATCCATAAAAATAAAACGTTTACCGATTTGAACAACATCAATTTCCTCATCAACAAAACGTATTTATAACATAAACAAAATTTATTGTGCCTATAGACAATGTCGGACATATAATTTATGATAATATGGACTTTTTCCGTTGACATCGGGTTGTGGTTATGATTATGTCATTTATGGTTAACCAGAAAAGACATCGCTCCACTTTTTTTATTTGTATTTACTTCTTGATTCATTTGCCTCCGTTTGCTTTAATTTGTTTACTGTAATTGTTTGCTTTACATCGCTCGTCTTGAGGTGATAAACATGCCGCTGGTTTTGTGTGCAGAATTTTCTGACTAACTTTGTTTTATTTTCCAGTTACAATATGCGGTCCTGTTACCAAAACGATAGCTGCAGTGTGCTTCTGGCCGTGGTTCCTTTCCGTCTTAGGCGGAAGCATTTTAGATGCTGTTGCCACTGGATACCACATACATGACATCATACACACTACAGTAAGTGATTCCTAGTACAAAACAAATGTCAGCTGGTGTACATATACATATATTTCGAATATTTTCAGTCGGCCGAAAGCACCTTTGAGTATGTGGGTGTTCAAAATGTGCAGCCCGTCCTAGAGTATATTCAAGGTTATGATCTGTACTTTATGACGCCAGCTGTGGCATTTACTTGCATTAGTTCCAGAGTCGTACTCGTTTGGTTGCTGAATATCTTCGGTTCGATTTTCTGTATTTCTTTGGCAAGAAGTCTTTCCGCCAATGTAAGTGTATGAGTTCACATTCTCCAGCAGTACTTAAAATGAATATTTGTTTTCTTTTATAGACCACCAAGAAAAAGGAACAACAGCAACATCGGCTTCCGGTAGATACCACATTCCCTGCCCAGCTTCAGAGCCAAATACTTCAAAATGACGAACAACAAATGCGGGAAATTCAGCAACAAGACACAGTTGCATTACGCTACAACCCAACAGCTCCGCCGCCAGATTCTGTACGCCGAGATCGTCGTACACTAGAACCTCTAAAGTCTCCACAAGAGCAGAGTGAACCAGTTGGGTACGTACCTCAACATCCTCCGCCTATTTTCCGTCAACAGTCTTCAACCAGCAACAAGCGCGTCAATGAGCTGAAGACTCAGACCAGCATTAAAACTGACACCCCCAGCTATGTAAGCTCTGATTCGCATCCTGAATACCTGGACTATCCAAATGATGACCGCAACAGTACAACTCCAACACTGCCATCACCACGGTCAGCAACTCCAGAGTTGTCAGCCATTTCACCGCTAAATATGCGTTATTCCACCACTGATGGTCTGGCGTTCGCGAAACAGCCACACGTTAGCCAGGAGCTTCGTGGCCAACTTCCATGGTCCTACACAAACATCATGAATGATCCTGTTGCTCAAAAGAGAATTCAGTCGCATTTGCAGCCTGACGATGAGGATCTGCCACCCATACCAGTGCCAGACTATACTTTGCATCATCCAAAGAAAGAAAGAGATTCAATTAGCCCGGACCGGCAATCCCAAACGGCCTATTCGAGATGGTAGTGACGATGATTTCGGGCGGCAGTTTTTATTTGACTTTTTGGTGTTTGCCTGGAAAAGTGTAATAGTAAGTTAATGGGGAACTCTTACCAGTTCATAATGGTACTTGTTCCGCACTTAGCCGAAACAGTAGCAGCAGGCCGTAGCTTTAATGTGATTGTTCATTTCCAAAGATTGAAATTATTAAAAAAATATATATATCTATTTATATGAACATGGCTCATTTGTAAGAGTTGTCTTATCAAGTAGAACTTCTGACAGTTGTTACAGCATAAAATAATAGGTCGTTTCTTCTCGTCTAAATTAACAGACTGCGAGCAGCTAGGCGCTTCACTGTGTATATAAATCGCATTTCCCCAAAACGGTAGTGCCACCTGAGAGTTGGTACAAGCTTCTAAACAAGACAAAGAAAGGTAAGACTGGTGCAGTAGGTCTGTTACCCTGCCCGAGTGATAATTCCTCATTTAATGTAGACGGGCTTTTTTCCCCTGATTATTGACTTGGCAGCTCGAATACTTGTGGACTCATCTTTCTGAATATGATCTTTGGTACTTTAAGTCCAACCAACAAACATCAGTTAATTAGCTTGACTACTTATGTGGTATTCGATTGGGCGCTCTCAGAGCACTTATTTTGCTCTAGGTCACTTTATATGTTCGTTTGGTACAAAAAAAATCTCTTTAAAAATTAGGACTTTTGACAGCTAGTGGAATTTATTTACGTTTTCGTGATTTTTTTCAACTGCAAAGAAACGCATTGCATCGGGTGGACCTATTTTTGTTTAGAAATCAATCTGAGCGCAAATTTCGAATGTTTTAATATAAAATTGAACAAAAACGCTTAGAAAAGTGTCGAAGGCTACGCATATTCTAATCGCATGAATATAAACAACAACAAGAAAACAGACAAGTGCGAGTGTCACTCGCGCAACGAAGGTTCCGTACTGTGCTAGAGTTGGAAATTGCGAAGATTTTTTTTAAAAGTAAAAGTAAGAGTAGAGAACACGCTCTTATGAATGAAATGACCGAGAGCATGTTTTTGCACAACAATATGTGTGCGGAGAATAAGTATCCATTGGATAAGTTCCAATCGAAAACGATTAGGAAAACACACCATTAACGAATGAAAATGGTTAAAAGGAGCGTACTTTATATTGATTGACAGTTTTTTGTAAATATCTTGTAAAATATTAACTCTTCGGCAAAACAGTCTTCAGCCCATATATAGCTACGAGCATGATCTACAAAAAAGGTGTATATCCAAAAAAAAGGTGTATTATCCATGAAAATAGTTTTTTCACCAAATTACTAATTACTCTAAAACCAGTCGATTTATCGCTACCATTGGTATTTGCCGTTAAACTAGTGGTTATAACAGATGTTGTAGGAAAAAAATTGGTCTAGTGGGTTGGCACAGACATCGTAGCGTAAATAATAAGGTTCCGTTTTTTCCCTTTGGGTACGGAACCTTAAAAAGAGCAATTGATGTTTTTATGTTCGATTAGACATACGAAGTCTGAAATCTGATAGCGAATCTGAAGAAAAACTGAAAAAAAAAGTAATACAACTTAGGTTATCTTTCACAGCGCCACTTCTCGCGAACGTTTGATAAACATCTGACAATATATGTTATAACTGTCCGTTTGTTCGAACAATGAAAACTCATATAACAAACAAATGGTTGTTGGAATCCCAGCCAAAGACCAGAATATTCGGCTAACACAGGTCTGGCAGGTGAGCTTTGTTAAGTGTGCATACGGCGGAAAAGGCACGCTTGACGCTTGAGAAATTGGGTCACAGGAAGAACTGATCATGTAGATATTTATGGGATAAACAGCCCACTCACATTGCAAATACTGAATAATGAATACTTGCCTTTTAAATTCCAAAACTGTGAAGGAGGTTATTGTCGATGTTTACAGGGGTAGAATTTTTCTACGACTTCCAATAAATACCAATGCTTATCTGAAATTAATTCTAGCTCACAATACTTATTTCTCTATGGGATAGTTCATGACGGTGAGTTTGCAAAACTTAAGTTTGACACTTATTTATTAGTACTACGTTTTGAGTGTTTTGTTCTTGTATTTTTAAAAACACACAATGGCGATATGTAAGTGGTTCTGTTGTTTTGATATGTTGTTGACAGTACAACAATATGTTTGCAAACACTTCAGCTGGAATAACAGCTATTTTAAACTACTGTATCAATTCCTTGTTAGAATTATTTAGCTGATGATAATAGTCGATTCTCCGTTTAAATTACTCCTTTGACATTTTTATTTTTTTCCCTGACAGGAGGTGAACCTTGCCCTGCTCTTCGCCGTCATTTAAATAAGAGCGATTAGCGTTATGTCACAAATTATTAAATACAACAGAGAGAGGACAGCCCAATGAATTGTTCTCTCCAGATTTTTGTTATTTCTAGTCGATTGCAGTTGATTTTATACTTATTTACTTTTTCTTAACTAACAATACGTGTAAGGTCTAAATCTAACAGCGCTAATTCTTTTTTCATTTGGCAGATAATCTGGTCATAAGTTTGTGTAATTGGCATGCAGTCGAATCTTACCTTTAGTTCGTAGTACTTGTCAAGTCCCTCTAAAATGCATACGATTTTACAAAGACTTGATATTTTTAAAATGTCCAATATGTATGAAATACAGAGCTTAAAATATTTGTAAAGCTGATAATACTGTTCGCATTCAATGAACTGACCTGTCTATTTATTTGTGCATATTTAACATAGCTCGTTTTAAGAAAGTCTTTCAATTAGCTAGTTCAAAAATTAAATAAAAACATATGGTGCACGAGTGGGTCGCACGAAATTTGTAAGGTAGTCGTAACCAGAGACAATACTGAGACCACCAACTTCGGCCGATTTCCCGTTACTTGCCTAAATATATAAAACATATATTTTAGATAATTTTACTAACCAACCAAAGCAAATTATTCGCCTTTTAACAATTTATTATAACTAACCAATGGCGTTCAGTAATGGAAAAATGTGGTATTCCCGAACTTTTTCACATTTCCCCACGGTTGCCGAGGTTGGCAGCATTTATTTTTGTAGTTTTTGTGTGTTTTTGCATGTCACACGGATTCACGGATGACTTAACACCGATAGGAACACAAAATGGCGAATTTGAAAAAAAACTGAGGGGGCTAGCGGCAAGAGGCTTGTGAGTTGGGGGTCTCAGTATGATTTGTCTATGGTCGTAACTTTAAAATAATAACAATCCTATGTGGTTTTCAATTGGGACAAAATATAATTTTTTTTTTGATCTAAATCACTTTTCATGTTCCATTGGGCAAAAAAATCAATCTTTTTCGATTCGGATCACTTTTGGCAGATCTCTATATTTTTTTCAGATTTACGCATTATGACAGCTGTTTTACGTCATCTTAAGAAGTTTGCTTTCAAAAGAAATGCGCAAAGTTTCGTGAAAAGCAAAATAAAGATATACATAAATAGCAATGGATATAACTTTGGAGGAATTATTATTTTCATTGCCTTCCTCATCATCTGAAGACTGCGAATCACCGAAACTTCTCTATTTGTATTTACAACAGTCGAAACACTTTTCACGTCATATCCATAGTTGATTTTTCCAAAAACGAATGCAATTTGAACAGCTGATATTGCTGTCAAATAACGAACTAATCCATTACAAAGCAGAATTTCGTTCCATCTGAGATCTGAAAAAGATTTTTGGTGGTCCCAATGGAAAATGACATTAAATAGGTAGTACTCCAAAAATTAAAAGAAGCCATTTTCGATACATAATCGTCAAAATCGAAAAAAAAAAAATTAGATTTTTTGAAGTTCCGTTCGTGCATTTTCCACTAGAGTTCGAAAAGTTGACGGAAATCAACGTATTTTATTGCGTGTACGAGAAAGTTGAACATCTTTTTAGTTAGGTTGAAAGCATGCACGGGCTTTTCAATTGGGGCGGGTCGATGTTGGCAGCCTGCACGGGTCTTGTTTTGATGGCGTCTGTTTTTCTTGGTGTTTATTATTCAGTCACTGATGCCAAATCACTACGGCAAGTTACACCATTGGGCACCACGTCCAATATAATAATATTTTATTATCAACATCAGTCTTCGTCAAGGCAAACGTTGCGCGCGTTGCGCCTATTTTACGGCAGACCTTGGTGGCCCTTAAAATCATACCTTCGTTTAATGGCTAAATTCGAGACAACATATTCGTTAACAAATCAGCCAACAGCTGTACTTTAAAGAAACGGATCATCAGAGAACATTTGCGCGGTTCGTAAAAGTGAACAGGAGAACCCGAGGCAGTCGATTCCGCGCCATGCACAAGAAGTCGGGCTTTTGCAAACTTCAACTTGGTGAATTTTGCGTTGCGATTTGGTCCTTTCCCGTAGAAGATGCAACTCACCCAGGAGATTAAAGTTCATGACTATAGGCAACGCCGTTTGTTCGCCGACTGGACCTCGAGGTATATGGAAGAGGACCCCAATTTTGGCCGAAAAAGAATGGCTATGTTACTGGCTATGGGAGGACGACAGCCCGGACTAGGTTTACCAGGTGATGGGTTACTGTTTGATGCGTATTTTTGGGTAGCGGCCATGTTGGTCCGTACTTTTATTTTATAAATGACGTTTGTGAGGCCATCACTTTAGAACAATGCTAACCGATTTCTTTTGGCATAAATGGAAGGATATGCACGTCTGTACTTCATGGACATTTTGAATGATCGATTTAAAGGGACGGTTATCACAGCTTGTTTTATTGCATTTCAACATCGACCCGTCCTTATTTCAACACCCTTTATCATGGGGGAAAAACACATTGCTGGTCATGCGTCATTGGTTCCCTAGGCAATCCCAGTCAAAAGTTCACCTGTCGCAATGTACTTTCAAGCAGCTAATGGTGCTTTAGAAATAGACAGTGGCCACATTCATTATAGCCACTAATGCCACTTAACTTATATAGCCATGCTGACTCGCTTCACTCATACCACACCACTTTGCAATATCAGCATTTTCAACATCGATAACTGGCATTTTTGGTTTCGTTTATCACAGGAACGCACACAGTTCTCTGATAAGCGTTATAGTATTGAAAAGTGACTGATAAGCTATCATTTACCAAATGAAATACGAACGAGGATGACAGCACAACACAGAGGCAAGCATATCGCTTAGAATACCAGCGACTTAGAGCGGTGTGATTAGCAGCGCGGTTAAACATCGATCAATTTAGTGTCGGTGAGAAGACGGTAACAATAACAATAATTACTCCACTAATACAGTACGCGTTCGCGTGAGGAATGTACTCACATTTGTGTTGCCAAATAATGTACGAAACGGCACCAGTACGTTTGTGGTAGCCTTCTAATCTAGTTCTAGGTTTCGGATATCGGGTCGATATAGTCTCAAGTGGTTTCTTGTTTAGTTATTTTCTTGTTCGGGCAGTTCTCGACTTTCTCGGTGCGAAGCGTACGCGTCATTTGCGTTTTTATTTGGTGCTTTAGGTTTTTAAGTTCGAAAACGAGTCAATACGAAAGAATTTAACGAAAAATGGATGTCATGCGGCCGTATAGGAGTTTTTCAAAAATACACTGCGTTGCGCAGTGGGCCGGAGTCTTGGGATTGGTTAGTATTATAGTGTTTCTGTTTTTATTTCTTCGAGACGTCTATCTGAAGAAGTTCACGAGCGACGTAAAGCTTATCGGAGTCGCATTTCAAGCACCGGCAGGAGATTATCAATTAATTGGTTTGAATATTAGCCACGCAATTGGCGACACAAAGTACTTTCCAAGCTTTGACGAACATGCGTTCAAAGAAGTACGAACAAAATTGAGTGTTTTCTTGAGTCATAGCTCACAGATAATCCTCAATACACTCAAAGGGTTTGCAATAGGTATGAGTGTAGTTTTCCAGGAATTCAAGCATTTCAAGCAGTCATCAAATTCATTGACGTACGAGTATGTTGGCTGGCCGTCACCGACTTTATAGAACGAAGTTGTTTATCACACCCGACTTTGAGTCATCGCCAAAAAGATCAGGTTATTCATCCGATGACTGAATATAATAAAACTGTCCTCGACAGCTTGGTCCCTATTTAATGCTATGTCTGAAGTAGAGGTTTCGTCCACAGAATAGGTTTTAAGGCCTTTCTAACTAGTAATCCCGCAGAAGTATTTTTTTTTTTATAAATTTTACGCATAAGAATAAGGTTTTGATTTCGGTTAACATTTCAAAAAACTTGAGCGACCTATCAATTCTGAGTTGGTTTCGGCAATTCTTTTCGACGGGATCGGAGGCTAAATGAATTCAATGATTTAGGCATTAATGTTTTAAATGTTTAACATTCAACAAGGCTGCTTTCATAATATTTTGGAGGCAGAAGCTAATGACGGCCTTGTTGTTGGAGATTTTTATGAGATTTGGACGAAAAAGATCGTTTCAAACCCAATAGTTTTGCTTCTTCATTTTGTATTTTAATTAAAGTTTTTTCATGGTTTTAAGACTCAATGGGCCCTACCAATAAACATTTTTAGTTTCGACTCTAAATTTCGTTCACAGTGGGCCTGACTAAGAATCATTTTTAACCTCCGCACTAAATATTTTGTAAGTCATAATATGCAATTTTGTAGTGAAAATGTCGCCACTGTGAGTTCGAAAAATTTAGCCTGGACACTAGAAATGATAATTAGTATCGCGGAAAGTCGAGACTGAAATTTGTTATTAGCACGGCGCTTTGTGTTGGCAGGGTTGCTTGTCCGGATGCTGTCGCTTAGTTATTGCCGACAATCATCAACTCCTCGGTGACTTTATAAGCAGCAGCTTCCATCTTCCACCAATTTCACGAGTATAGGGACACGTTTTTAAATTTTCGCCAGCAGCTGAAAATTGCCAGCAAATTATTTCATAGTCTAGGAGAATATGAAGGTAGACAATTTAAAAAAGACCATCAAATAAAATTTATGAGTTATGAATTGTGCACGCCCATTGTACCGAGATCGAATCACAATCAGCCTCCATCAGTAGATAAAGCCGTATTTTCCAGTAGCAAGCTTGAATCTTTTGAGCTCTAATGCGAGGGGCATTCATCAGAACTTTGTTTTGTTTCCAAAAGATCATTAAAAACTCGACCGTAAGACACTTCCCTCTTGGTCAGACCATTTCTAACGGTTAGGTACTTCTTTCAGCCAAGACTGAGTAGAAATACATTTTTGTATCCTCATGTTGTTCTGCCTCTCATACCTACAATGCTTTCCAAGATTAGAAACTATGGCAAACTTTGACCCCTAAAAAAACAACTAGCGTGTACGAGCATTACGAATCCATCAAAATGACAATCCGTTTTTTTTTTTGTAGTAGGGTAGGCAAAGGAAGGTTTTTTTATTTAATATAATTTAAAACAATTTATCAAACGGCAGAGAACCGTTGAACAATGGCATATCAATAGATTGCATCATATCTCTAATTGGTGATGCGATAACAAATTTAGTCTATTGTTGTTTAAAGAGAAGCAAATATAAGCAATTTTTATGTAGATATTCTTAGCTATTATGTAAATAAAATAAACAAGATTTAAATTTGTTTGCCCGATTGAAGAGACCTATGATTTTATGCCGAGTACAATAAACTGAGGACTGTTATAGTCTTGGATGTTTTCAGACATTCGCGCGAGATGGCGCAGTGGAAAACTCTTTAAGAAGGTTCACACTATTACCGTTTATTCCATTCGAATTATATTTAAAAAAATCGAAGAATGAAGATTGGATTGGATTTTTTCCGGGAATCATATCATATAACTGAAGAAGCCTTAACTTTTGGATTTTTCAACTCAATTAGCGTAGTTTTTGCACATGCCAAGACCAGGCGACTTTAGTTTTCGGTAAAGGAACGGCACTGACCTACAGTGATGATGAAGATCTGAAATTTTAACCTCAAATTCAATCAACTTTTTGTATACCTAGTTCACCTACTTACATCTGCCTTACATAGTCCTTTGTTTGATTAAATGATAAAGTGAAAACTCGACTTTACGAATCAGCGGTCATCAATCCTCATTTGTCGTGACAATTGTATTTTAAGCAATTGAATGAATTTCATTTATGAATCATTTTCCGCAATAATTGCGATAAGATACCGAGTTGGGTATTTAAAATAAAAACCTCTCGCAAGAAGTCAAATTATCTATGTCGTTCTAAATAAACAAAAAAAAACTTTGAAAACTTACGGATTTATACAGGGGTACCTCTTTTGAAAGCCACTTGATAATTTTATCGAAAATAACTCAAACGTTAAACAAAACAAATATGTTCCTATTAAAAAATTGGTGATGCATGTGTGGTGATTTACACAAGTTTACGACGGGAAATCAAAAGTGGGTACCACACCACCTACCGAGTACCTGTACATTCCATTGATGTGATTTGCTGTTGGAATTCCTTCAGTTTTAGCTATCTTGGGATTATTGTATAAATCTGTGGGACTACAGTTGTACAAATATTTTTAGTTGTTCGGTTTCTTGTTCTTTTAGCATGGTTTTTAGCTTGGCTTTAAGTACCATTAGGCGTTTACTTAGTCGAATTGTTGAAATGGCATAAGCGTTGAGTTTCATTTTCGTATTTGCACATATAGAGGGTCTTTCATCACGTTCTTGACAACTTCTTATTTAAATAAAATGCAAACTACTTGAGATATCTCAAACAAAATTATTGGCTTGAATTACTATCAAAACATATATAAATGGAATTCGACTTTGTCCATATGTCCACCACGGGAACGTATGCAGCGGTCGATACGTTGAACCCAAGTTTCGATGACTTGGCCCCACATTTCGACCGATATGGCCGCTATTTCTCGTTCAATATTGGCTCTGAGCTCCTCTGGCTGGCTTCTTGGCATAGGTCAATGAATTAATGTAGCCCAATAAAAAAAAGTCCAGAGGCGTTAAATCACACGATCTCGGCGGCCAATAGACGGGTCCATTTCTCGAGATAACACGTTTACCGAACTTTAATAACTCGATTTTTGCACCTGCTGTGTGGCTTGTGGCACCGTCTTGTTGGAACCACATATCACAGATGTCCAATTCATGCAATTGCTCAAAGAAATAACGTTTCAAAATGTCTCGTACGACGCCGTTTAACCAAAAATGTGCTGCTGAAGAAAATTGAAAATTAGCTATAACGCTCTTAAAGTTGCGACCATCGACTCGGAGTTTCGGTAGTAAATGTTAATTAATTGTTAACGTTGTTACTTGGTGTACTTCACGATGATAAAAAATGTTGATTTTACTGAATATTTAGACATTGACAGTTCGGTTATCGGTTTAAGGGTGCGCGCACACTGAAAGTTTGAAGTTCAAGTCGCTAATAAAATACCATTTATGGGGGTTTGGTCGGCTACTCCTCTATAAACGGGAACTGGACAAACTGTTCACCCGATCCATTAAACCAGTATAAATTTTGACATACAACGGCTGCCCTTAATGCTTTTCAAACTAATGTTCTGAACCCCCTCAATAATTTGTTTTTCAATATTAGGCGTTTTCCTTTTTTAGTTCAGAGCACAACCGGAACTGTTATACAGAAAATTCGGGTTTCTATTTTAGCTCAGATACATCAGAGCTCAGAATTTGTGTTTCTTTTTTCGTTTAGAGCACGATCCGAGCGCGCTCTATGTGCTCAGAATAAACTAAGTGAGCAGGCTGACTGAAAAGCTGATTACACACTTCAAGTCACTTTGAAAGCAAAAAAACAGGATAATCACATAGTTGAAATGGAAGACGAACCTTGTTGTTCTGGAACTGAAAATTAACGAATTTAATAAATAACAATTAATAAATATTCAATTTATGCATTTATGACAACTATGTACTCAAGTGTGTTTCATAAATACCTCAGAACAATCTGAGCACGCTCGGATCAGAGCGCGCTCATATTGCTCGAGCTCAGTTCAGTGATCAGCTCTGAACTAAAAAAGAAGAACGCCTATTCAATTCCACTTTTCAAACAAAAAATATACTTCTGCTTCATAGAATCGACAGAATGCACAGATTGGCAACACAGACAGCTGTTCGACACTTTTTTCGCATTTTACTATATTTATTTTTCCAATGCAAGTAAGCCACCAATTTTTATTTGCAGGTACAATCACTCGCCTGGATGGGCTTGTCGATAGTTTCCATCTTAGCCTATTGTTGTATTTTACCCATTGACAGTTTAGTCAGTTTTGGTTCAATTACAAAATTCGTTCTTTTCGAGTTGTATTTCCGCGGCGATTGTGAACCAGCTGTCTACAATGCAGTTGACTACAGTATTTTGAAGACCGTAAAGACTGTCTTCGACTCAGATCAGATTCTGATTTGGACATGTGTATATTTGGGCCTGTCATTAGTCTGGTTTATAAGTTCATGTTTGCTTCTATCACGTGAGTATATTTTCTCAGCTCGGCTTTGCAGGTGATTCAATATTTTTCCCTTAACAGATGTGAACAGGAGTAACCTAAAGGTAACCGGAGGAGTGCTTTATACTTGGGCCACTGTTGTACTTATAGTCTGTTGCATGGACTTGACTTTAGGAGTCATATTCGGCATTGACTACAGCCGATTCCAGTGGAGTGCATATCAATATAATTTGGCCAGCTACCAAAGCGGCAATATTGTTGCAGATGCTGTGCAATTGATTTCAGGCCAAATCTCTGCCATCGCTATGATGATAATATCGCTAAAGGGCTTTTTATTGTGGATTATTAATTTTGGACTGATGATTTATATCTTCATAGCAGCATATTTAGTACAGAATGCAACACTAACAGAGGTAAGTTGGAGAGTTTAAAGAATTTCTCAATGAATTTTGAATGCAATGCGATACACGGTTATCTTGATATGTTGGTTTTACTTTTACTGTCTTCAAGAAATTATAAGGTTTTGTTTTTACCGTTTGTTGATAAGATTGGGAAATAATTAAAATTGTGATAGGGGCTATTTTCGGTAATTATGCAGTGTGTAGAAACATGCATGCGACTTTGTACTTCGTTCAACCTTGTCGAGAAATTCCATTGCCATGATAATTTTCAAATTAAAATTTGAATGAAAATACGGAAAATTAAAAGTTTCTAGCATTCGCTTAGAGTGACTAATTTGTATTCTGATGGTGAAAACGATAGCTCGTCAAAAAAAGTGCAAACACTCTTCGTCTATAAAATAGACTGCAAAATTGAGTTCAAGAAATTTGCGATTCCAATCGACTTGGTAATTATTGTCCATTGTATCGATTCACTTTTTGTTTAGTATTTAGCCTATTTTATTGGGCACCTATCTTAGGAAAGCAAAGAAAAGTACACGAATGCGCAATAAAACAGTTCCAATCACATCTGTGATAAAGTATATCCTACATTTTCTTGTGTGTCTCGACTTTAAGTAGGATTCAACATTCTACTAGTTCCAAATCAATGAAAGTGAATGGCACTGATAGGAATTCGGTAACAATTTTACGAATAAAACTCCAGAAAGGTGTTTGCGATAAATACTTAATGTAACTGTACAACAAGAGTTTAGCTCTTGTTATTGCGTGCTGAAGATTTTACTTTGTTGAAATAAATGTGCAATAAAACATACGTATAATTTAATCGGTATCTTGAACGATCAGTGGAGTAGCTAATTTATAAGCGCGATTGTTGAAAACAAAAATAGGCAACACTATAATGTTGTGTCGGAATTGACTTGCTAGATAAGAAGATGATATCGTGGCAAGGGGAACTCTTTAGAGTCCAACCTTTTGGGAGAGAGTCTTATAAATTTACGGACTCACACGAACTAGCCTTTAAGCCAAACAATTGGAGTTTTGTCTTTTCAAATTCCATTCTATCCAACGTTATATCCCGTTTTTGAGAAAGCTTTTTTATCAATAATTGTATTATATTTATATTTTATTAACACATTTGCCTGTTTTTTTTATTTAGAACGACTTCATTAACGACACATTTAATGTTAGCAACAATTCGGTATTAGCAACAAGGGCACCAATCAATGCCTACGAGCCAAAGTAAGCTAAACCAAGGAACGAATTAACTTTCTGAACTAAATTATTTGTAAAATATATCTTCCCTTTTTTAGAAATGAGATGGTCTTTGAAAACGCGGCGTTCGTAGTGGAAGAACGCAAAACGCCAGTCGAACTAAACGAAGAATCCATCAATCGAGCGGCTCGCATGTCTACAGATAACCTCCAGGAGAGACGTTTCCGTAATATTGATAATTTCCAACAGTATCCGCCACCACGATCACAGCAACAGGCTCAGCTCGCACAGAATGAGCCACCCTTCCCTGCGCCCGATTATACTCCTCCAATGCCAAGGGCCAACCAGAATGGTCAACTTCGAAATACCAGATACCAATAGCCACCATGGCATACCAATGCCAATTTTATAATAGTTTCAAACTGATTACTCCCAGACAAAATACAACGCACTTGGATTAGTATTTTAATTTATAATTTCGCTTTTACACAATAATATGTACACATACTATATTTTTAAAAATTAAAACGAATGAATTGAAATAAAATCGCATTTCGATTGTATATGTGAGTAAGAGATAAGAACAGTCGATTTATAGCAACGTTTAATGTTTACGATGCTGCTGCTTACGATTTGCGCTTGCTGAAGATGATAAGCGTTTGCCCCCAGCAGTGATATGTTCCGTAATAACGAAGATAGTAGGGGTCATAACGACAGATATACCATAGGTATGAGATTCTATAATTTTAGAAAATTAAGCTTGCGAACATGCAACTCTGTTATAATGGATTTTAAAAAGAGAAAAAAGTACACAAAATGCACAAAAAAACGTCCTTCCTATGTTCAGTTAACCTCGTTAACCCTCTTACCTCAAATCTCAGCAAAACAAAGTAAGGTAGACGAATTCATACAAAAACGGTTCGTGTCACATTTTGTGTGTCTCGACTTTGTTTCGCTGAGATAGAAGCTCAAAAAACACGCCAATCGTTACCTTTATCTCATAAGGAGTTAGAAGAAACCAAAGCCCGTTAGAATGATCGATCCAAAGACATTCTCTGAGAACGCATACTCCCTTCATCTGGGCCAGCTCTGCATGCCCTAGAAAACATCTATCTAAGGGAAGCAAAATAAAGTAATATCCTAAGCTAGAAAGTGCATTTATACATATAGAAAAACATTTTAGTCAAATACACAGCATAATTTATCAGTTTATACCACTTTATAACTAATGTTACTAATTGTTTTGCTGAGAATTCGGTTAACATTCGTCTACCTTGTTTTAGTTTACTAGGATTTTTTTTTTAATTTACCGAGATTTCCTTGTTTTACAACAATACGAGACCCTACTTAATATTTTACTTGTCTTTGATGTTACACATTATTATCATTCAAAAAACATTTATTTTCTAAGCGCACTTCTTTTACGCTCGACTGTTTAAACTACACTGTCGAACAATCTCCCCTGCTGCGCGATTGTTCCAACAAAAACAAACTCCATGTAGGTATGTATGTACCTATATACATCTATTTTAAATCATAGCAAAATTTCGCATTGACGAACGCATCTCCGTCCACCGACCAACAACGGAGCAACCTACGGTCTATTTTGCTGATAACCTCTCGGTTTCGGTGTCAGTTCAATTAAATTTTATTTTCCATATTCTCGGTAAAATTTTTCATTTTAATTTTTAGTCGCGCAGTGTAGTGGGAATAGGAATTCATTTGTGCTCGTGCCAGCAACATTGACAGTCGATTATATTGAAACTTACTCAGCCAAAAATGGTCATCATCGCAAGAGTTTTCCAAACAAGTGTGCAAATCGCTGGTGTTTCAAGAAATCTATTAAGACGTACCACAAATCAAAGCTTAAGATGGATTAGTTTAAGCAGTGCTAAGGCCGCTGGTATGTTTTTAATTTTTTATTTCATAATTATGTAAATTCGCCGGATGACTGTGGTGATTGCCGCTAGGCCCATTCACAGTGATTATAATTTGCCAAAGAGCAGCTGTTTTTCTGCTATAGTGAATGGATAAAAGAGGTCACTTTTTGACGTTTGTCGCGAAGTTAAAAAAAAGAGCTTTCCGCGGTACAGTCTGTGTTGAAAGTATGGTTAGACAAATCGGTACTTAAATTTTTTTTCGGTGATATTAAAGGATCATCTGAGTAGTACCAATCTTAGTGAATCTTTAGTTTAATTGAAACAAACAATTTCAATGTTGTTTAGCTCCTCCCCCGCGCGTAATAGATCAAGTTGACTTTAGCCTGTTGCTATTCGCACGTAGTTCGGGACACGGCTACGTAACGAAATGTCAAAGTTAAATCGCTGCAAAAAGGAGTAATGTGGCTCGCTTAGCTCGGTAAAAGGATTCTAAACTCCAGTATTTCATTTTCAATATTTTTAATGAAAATACCATTACGTTACATCAAATACGTAGCTGTGTCCCGAAGCCAGACAAACATCAGTCAGTGCAAAAATTACATGCGAATAGCCACTTCGTGTACGACTTTATCAACTTATTGAATACCTAAGTTAGAACAGGTTTCAAATTTGTTGATTGATTTAATTATTCGAACCAATTACTCATGGCCTTAGTATCAAATTAGAAATACCGACCAGTAAACGCAAACAGCATCTTAGTTTACACACACAAATAATTAACTATCTCACAAGATTACAATACACATTTCCCTTCCAGATCGTCGCTACACCGACAAGCACGAATGGGTCACCTTAGATGGCAACGTTGGAACAGTTGGAATTTCAAACTATGCGCAAGAAGCTCTGGGCGATGTTGTCTTCGCTCAGTTACCTGATCCGGGCACGCAACTCAGTCTTCATCAGGAATGCGGTGCCTTGGAAAGTGTTAAAGCAGCCAGTGAAGTGTACTCACCTGTTTCTGGAACAGTCACTGAAAAAAACACCGAAGTGGAGGAAACACCGGCGTTGATCAATACGAACTGCTACGATAAAGGTTGGTCATTTTATACGTATGCTAAAAGTAACTCTTTAAGTGCTGTTTTTTTTTTTCTGTAGGTTGGCTCTTTAAGATATATCTAGCTGATACTAAAGAACTGGAGAAACTCATGAGCGAAAAACAATATCAAGAGTATCTTAAGACAGATGCTCATTGAATTAATTGAAACAAAAATGCCTTTAGTACTATTAATGTTATTTTGTTGTGAACTATTTTTAAGACCCATAGCTCGTAAGATATTTCAAAAACAGAATGTATAAAAATAATTTAAAATAAAATATGAATTATCTACTGATTTTTCATTATCATTTTTCAAGTTAATTTTTTGAATTACGAGTTCAAAAAGAAAATGGAATATTCTCTTATCACTAAGTGTGGGATTAAAATGTCAATAAAGTGCCTTCTCGGGTAGGTCATCAAGCGACATTGAACTTCGAACAATACGTTCTTTTTTATATATATATTTTTTTTTTTTTTGCGTAGACATATTTCCATGAATGGTCGATTCTTTTGCTAAACGGCGGACGAGTATTTTTTACAGGAAAGTGGAGTGGAAACTAACTCGAAACTTAAACTGTCGAACAACAATTTAAAGGAATATCCTCTGTGGCTTTAAATGGTTGCCTATGAATCACATTCATACATATACGGTTATGAGTATGTAATACAAAATCGATAGATTTTCGAAATAAACCAGAAGCCAGATTCCGTATGGCGAAACCGTTGAGACGTTTTCGTGCACACGAATGATTCGCTCTAAGCTTTCTAAGTTTGAACGTTTCGCCTTACAGAATGCCGGCCCAGCATATTGAGTCCCTTTTCGCATCACTTGGTGTAGTGGTGGAGAATTTTAAATACAAATATGACTTACAAACTTAGCTACAAAAGAAGAAGGTTGAAATAGATACCTATATGTGACATACTTTTGTCCACATTTTGGCAAATAATTTGTATTAAATGTGAACATACTTTCGGTACCTCCAGTTCTCAGCCAAATATTTTGTACCGCCTAAAAGTATGTCAGCAAGTTTAGTTTACAAATTTGTATGTACTAGAGCATACTATTTCGTGCATGTCAGTAGTAGAATACCTAGCTAAATATTATATAGGTTAGTATTTAGGTAGCTAATTCTAAAAAATAGGTATCTAGCAACAAGAACAAATTTAGAAGGTTTGTTTTTGTAGACAGTCAGACAGTGAGGAAAGAATTGTTTTTGGAAGCACCCTTTAAAAAATATACTGAACTTTTGTTACGCGTATATATTATCTTCTAACTGCAATCATGTAAATTTCTGCTTTATATTATTTAATCTGTTATCCTCTACTTCATAAATGCCAAAAAAAACTTATTAATGGCGGTTATTCTATATCTCTAAAATAACTTTGTGCTCCCAAAATTACACATCCAGGTTTTTGTCCGCATGTACGAAGCGGACTCGCCCTTCGTTTTGGTAGTCGTTCAATACCAAGCTCAAGTTGGACAACCGTTATTTCGGAATTAACAGGACTTATAACCTGATTCAAAGGAATGTGAAACTAGCACATATTTGAAAGGAAGCTTTTAAAAATCGTTTAGTGAAAATTAAATATAATTTCGAGTTAACAACTTAAAAAAAAAATTTTTTAAATAAATTATAAGAATAAAAGGCCAATTTTTGGTTTCTTTTTATAATTCAAATTTAGTAGCCTTCTAAAATTAACATTCATTTAACACAATATGCTGTTTATCAATCATATTATCCACTAAGTGCAGAGAAAGCTATGTAAGTTCAATACATTGCCTATTGTCATAAAATAATTTCATTAGATTTAAAAATATATTTTTAAACATTTTGTTTTTATATTTTGTCCATCAAGATCAACAGTTAGGAATAAAAACATAATTTCCATCCCAAAAGAAACCTTTTCACAAACCTATGCAACAACAATTGAATTTTATATTTTCTAAACTATTTTAGGTACTATTCATCTTCGATAAATTTCCATATTCTATATTCTATACATAATATAAGTTGGGTTTTGCAAGTTTACTTTTTTGTTCGTTTTGTTTCGGAATGATATGTATTCGTTGCAGGGCAGTTGTCCAAAAGACCTTTTCACTAAATATTAAGATAGTTTTTAAGTATATTCTTTGTTTTGTAAACGTTAACAAGTAAATAATACTATGTGATATGTATTTGTTTTTTTAGCTCTTGAATTTAGTTTTTTTTTATTAAGTATATAAATGTTTTTTTTTTTTTTACTATATAATTTTACATTTATTTTATTATACTGTGGTGCAAAGCTACAACGAAAAGTCATTAAGCAATTTTAATTTATCTTAACTAAAAGAAGAACGTATAACTAGCAGAGGATGCCTATGGGAATGTAGTCAGAAACAATGACCAACTTTCTATTATCTATTATCTAAAATTTCATTCAACTGAATCGTGGAAAAAAAAATATTTCAAAGAACACAACACAAATGATTTTTGTTTGTTCGGAAAACGTGTGCGCTGCTTAAAAAATCGGATATCAATATATTGCCCAGTAACAGTTTTTTTCCTAAAAATACATCTTTGGCGTACACTAGCCGTGTTTTTTTGAGCTTCGATCTCAGCAAAGCAAAGTATAGTAGGATTTTCATCATGCAATTACAACAACTACGCTCTACTTGACACTTCGAGACTCAGTTGTAGTTTTTGTAATCGCTTGATGAAAATCCTACTTTACTTTGCTTGGCTGAGATCGAAGCTCAAAAAAACACGCCTACTATCGAAACTATTTAATGTGCTCGTTGGAAATTCCTATTGACTTGTTTAAACATTTCAGAATTTCCCTCCAACGGCCTATACACGGATAGGAACAATCTGCCAAAGAAAACAAAATGTTAGTTTGCGACACAAATTGCGAGGACCATAATTAGTAGGTATACCTATAAAGCGAATGCATCCACGCTATTGTATTTTTTTTTCTCACAGGTAATAATAGGAGAAGTTATAAATGTCTTCTAAAATAATGGCTTTTAAGCTAAGGAACACAATATTCGTGTTTTTTTTTAGCTTCGAATTACAACAACAACTGAGATTCCTCGAAGTGTCAAGTAGAGCTTTGCTGAGATCGAAGCTCAAGCAAACACGCTTATTATTAGTTAAGTTGAAACGCACTATGGAAATTTCAGCGTACAGGCCTTAAATATCATTTTTGTGACGGGGATTAGAATACACTGAATTTTCTGGGTGAAGCTAGGATGTGAAGTCTTTGGCCCTTTGCATTCTTATCTAATTTGACTGTCTAGTAAAATAGTGTAGTGTAATACAGCAATCACCTACACTAAATATTAAGGAATAAAGCCAGATACGAGTATCATATTCATAAATACAATTGGTTGGATCGCCTGGTTTCTACCCTTGCTGATGTCAAAATAGGAGCCAATGAATATTGATCCTTTCCAAAGGCAGCCGTCAGTTGTTTCCCAATTTTACGGTGTGTTCTGATTGTCAACTTAGGTATGTAAATAAACTGAAGATCACACTACAGATTAAAACATCAACAAAAAAAAACTACATTTACTTTTAATTGTGTAGGTTTAGTATATATATATTATATTTTATCAACAGTGTATAATTTTGTGAGTGAAGGCAACAATTTTTTAATATACAATTTACATTACAAACTAAAACATGTATCTCTGCTACATATTAAAAAAAAACTCATAAGGAAACTAAAAACGTGAGTAAAAAATGTAAATACATATTTATATATTAGATATGCATAAAAGATATTCAACAACTATAAATAATCAAAACTGTAATTATAAAAATATCCTTAAAATTAATTACAAAATTTAACTAAAAAATTTAAAACTACGCAAATTAAAAAAAAAAAAAAATAGCAACGAAATTCTAAAATATTGGAGAACAAATAATTACAAACAGAATGGTTACTAGTGTAGTTATGTATATAGTATCATTTGTTGTGTAACTTTTAAGATGCTTTTCTTTCTTTTAAGGTTCTAATTTCTTTCAAACCGATTTTGCGACATTTATTCCTAAATAGCACAGAATGTAGTGTAATGGCAGAGGTAAGGAGAGAAAAATGTAAGTTTTTTTCTATTTGTATTGATTAACTAAATCCCGGTCCTAAACTTGGCGATCAAGTTTGAGTTCATGGACGATTTTTAGCTTTTATTTTGTTTTTTTTTTTTTGTAAGTTTACTTTGTTTCTTGAGGTCGATTCGCAAAGAGTATTTCCACAATACTTTCATCAGCCAGGGTCGAAATGTCTCCGACTTCTCGATCGTTGACAGCGATTTTTCGTAGAACTCTTCGCATAATTTTTCCAGAACGTGTCTTGGGTAGTCCCGGAGCGTGTTGGATAACGTCAGGTTGGGCAAATGCGCCAATACGTTCGCGAACCAATTTTTTAAGTTCGTCGACCATTTTCTTGTCGAACTCTTCATTATCGTTGGGTGTAATAAAGCAATAGAGGCATTCACCTTTGACAGGATGAGGACGGGAGACTACAGCTGACTCGGAAACGCGCGCATGTTCGGTCAGAACGGATTCAACTTCAGCGGTTGACATTAGATGGCCGGAAACGTTCAGCATGTCATCAACGCGACCAGTTATCCAAAGGTAACCATCAGAGTCGCGACGTGCACCTGTAAGAAAAGGAAAATAGCGAGTTGCAGTATTTTTCTAAAATGTTAATGGTACTTTAATGGTAGTTGAAGAATATGGAGAGTAGCTAATAATGTTTGTTTATTTTTGTACACGATTTTAAAGAATTTTTTATTTAATTTACTTTTGTGTCGTTTGAATTATACTTTTTTATTTTTTGAATGTGTTTTCATTTATTGATTCTCATTTTGTTTGAAAGCTGTGTAATATGTTAATATTGTATTCTTTGTTTTTGTTTTATTTTATCATTCTATATTTTCCAATAATTATAACACAAGAGTGATGTGTTGTGGTGTGTTCGCACCTACCGATTGTAAAAACGAATTTATGAAATGATAGCACTGAGATTACATTAGCTGTCAAACCATCTGAAAAACTCACAGAATTGAAAGTTAATCGGCCTTACTAATCTTAATTTTTAACCAAAATGTTATAATTTTATATTAAAATAATTATATCAAAATCATTGTGAGTTCGTAGAATATAGCTTGGACACTAAACATGATTATAAGTATAAGCTATAGTCAAAAAGAGAAACATTATAAATATGTGTAACGTTAATAACAATATTTCACAAAATCGTTCGATTTAATAGAAATGTAAGTTTCCACAAACCCAGCTGATTTGACGTCTCTAAACAGAGATCCGAACTTGTACAATTAGGACTATAACCGAGAAAGGCATGTTCGATCTGAAAATGAGTCGCTCTCCTGTACTTTAAAAGCATTTTTTTTTAATTAGACATAAGTAATGGAATTTAATAATTCAATGGAGTAATCTAGCTGGAGCCGATAAATTATTACATTGAAATTGGATGTGGTTTACCCCGAGCGTCTTACTGGTGTTCGAATTTGGACGCGGGCAGGTGCGAAAATACAGGAAAAAAAAACGTAGTATTACGTTGGAGCAATTCAGCTTAAGGCAAGGCGCGATTGCGTTTGAAATTTAATATAGGGCTAAGTCCGCACTTCGTCTGATAAAAATGTAATAGACTCGCTACGTGCAAATGAACGCATGTCTTACGCTGTTCCCAACGCATCGAAAGCCAAATAACTTACCATCCCCCGTGCAGTAATACCCATGAAATTTCGAAAAGTACGTGTCCTCATATCGCTCGTGATTATTATACAAGCTCCTCATCATGCCAGGCCAGGGTTGCGAGAATACCAAGTAACCCTCACCTTCGCCAGTGATCTCGATTCCACTTTCGTCCAGCAAAATGGGTTTCACTCCAAAGAATGGGAACGACTGTGAACAATTAAAATTCAATTCATTGTGCCCTTGTGAATTTAAAATTTCTAGACTTACAGCTGATCCTGGTTTCATTGGTGTACATCCGGGCAGGGGAGTTATCACATGTCCTCCTGTTTCTGTCTGCCAGAATGTGTCAACAATTGAACATTTCTCTTTGCCAATTTGTCTGTAGTACCAAAGCCAAGCTTCCGGATTAATGGGTTCTCCAACACTACCCAAGACCCTTTGATCAAAACCACCACAGTTAAAAAGAGTTTGATAGAAAAAGAACATTGCAATCACTTACTTCAGACCACTTAAGTTGTGTTTCTTAACAGGTCCGTCGCCGAATTTCATCAATGCACGGATTGCCGTTGGAGCTGTGTAAAATTGTGTAACCTTATACTTGTCAATAACTTCCCAGTAACGATCGTTATCGGGATAGAAGGGTGTTCCTTCAAACTAAAAAGAAAACAACTGAAACAATCGAACACCAAATAATAATAATTCCTACTTACAAGTACAGAAGATGCGCCATTTGCCAATGGTCCATAAACCACATACGTGTGACCAGTGATCCAGCCAATATCGGCTGTGCAAAAGTAAATATCACCTGGCTTATAATCAAAAACAATTTTAAATGTCGTGGCGGCATACAGCAGATATCCGGCAGTGGTATGCAAGACTCCCTTCGGTTTGCCTGTCGATCCACTTGTGTACAACATAAATAGCGGATCTTCCGCAGCCATCCATTCGGGATAGCAAGCAGGTTCCTTGTCTTCCATCTCCTCGTGCCACCAGTAGTCTCTGTCATCAGTCCATGGAATGTCCTCTTCTGCGTAATTCTCCTTACATGGTGTTACCCGCTTCAAATGTGACACCACAATACACTTCTCTACACTATGACCCAGCTCCTCGACCTTCTCCAATGCAATATCACAGAGAGCTTTCAGGTAAAGCGGCTTCTCTCCACGCCATGCACCATCGGCTGTTAGCAATATTTTAGCCTTGCAATCGAACATCCTTTCAGCAAGGGAATCCGATGAGAATCCAGCAAACACAATGGAATGTACAGCACCAATACGTGCGCACGCCAACATAGCGATTGGTAGTTCCAAAATCATTGGCATATAAATAGACACACGATCTCCTTTTTTGATTCCGTGATCCTTGAGGACGTTTGCAAAGCGACATACTTCTTCCAATAGCTTGCGATAGGTAAGACCGCGTGAGTAGTCATCTGGATGGTTGCCTTCCCTAAAAAAACAAAGAACAAAAAACAAAGTCTTAGTGAGGCTTTATTTTCCAAACTCTATATTCTATAAAACATTCAAGAACTACACAAATTCCATAAAGCATTAACAGGCTGGCAGCACTGTAGGAGAGTCTAGTTTAAGATTGCCTCGGAAATTTTTATTATAATGAACTGATTCAAATGATTATAATCAAGACAACCAAAATACTTGGAAATTCAAAGAAAAATAATTATAAATTTGTTTCAAACTTTATGTTTGTAGTGTGTGGGACACAAGCACAGTAAGTCATATCGAACGTTTTATTTCATAATAGAGAGATGTCTCATTTTCTTTTCTTGTTCGGAGCGAATGTAGCGCAAAAATCACGACTTTTGTATTCGCTATCTCACTCTTTAGAGAGCCTATTTGTCAAAAGCTTGAAAATATGATTTCCTTAAATCTTCAAGCGAAAAGAAAGTTACATGACTGTCTGTAAGATTATATTTTTTCCGTAATCAAAAACGTAAATATTTACAAAAGCTTATACATATGTTTACTCACACAACTGCCCAGGCAGATAACAATATTTCAAATCGGTATTTTGTAGGTGCAAAATAGGTTACAATTTTGTACTCCCCAAACACCATTTAAAATCTATTGTTAATTTAAGTTGCGGTGATAACCCAAAGCCAATTATAGGTTAAATCAGCAAACGTCATTCCTCAAATGAATAAACTCGTAGCAAATATTAGCGCAGCATAAATCCCGTCGATCTATTTGCCTGCGGCTGAATATCAATTGCATAAACTTAAGTGCGAAACGAACGTAGGTATACAAGTTCAAGTTTAATTACAATGATTGAATGAAAAATTCAATATTCAGCTTGACATCGGCTGGCCCCTTTCCTTATTTGCATTTTCATGCGGAAAGTATTTTGTTGGCCTTCGCTTTTCAGTGGCAGGGTGAACTTTTTTGGAGTTTTGAATCACAAATTGGATCTGGCCGTATGCCAAAAGTGACGTGGAAATCCGATTTCGTGATGCATTTCCCATTGCGAATACAATAATGGCTGCGCTTTGTATAGAAATTAAATCATTGTTCTCGTTTAATTTGACATAATGTAATGGGCGGTCTAGCAAATGTTCGTATTTTTGTTTGCTTTAAATTGTAAAAGGTAAGTATATTTCATATTACAACTTTCAATTTCCAACTCACACTCTATTTTACAACCGAGATTTTCGCCGAAGTGACAACTAGGAATTTGACATAAAAAGCAACATAAAATATAGAGTTGCTAATATGCCTGCGAGTTCTGCAGGTTACATAAATTATCCAAGAGAGCTGTCATTATGATAGTCGTTACTGACAAATGTCAGTCTTTGTAACATTTCCGCTTGGAATATCGACAGAAAAGAGTACCTACACAAATTTTCAACAAACGTATTATTCCTGAATCAAAGTATTCCGTTCAGTTTTTCCACACTTATAACATTTTTTTACAAATTTTGACTTAAGCAACCACGCATAGTTTTTCAACAATTCAGTCGTCCGGCAAATTTTAGCAATTCCATACACTTTGCGATGAACCCTTTATATGTCATATGTCGTCAAAATCTGACAGGGGAGTGTCAAATAGGTCACGATTGGAGAGTTTTCGAAAGTCCATATCTTGTTTGTAGTTGGAACTTTATTTATAACAACTCTACCGCGATTTGAGAATAGCAAAAACTGCTCATCTGGGTTCGGGTAGAGAGCAAAGATTAAGTACTAGATTTCTTTATGTTTAACCCATATGTAATCCGAATAAATCGACGCAGATCAAATTGTTTTTGGAACAAATTTGTTTTATTTTCAACATCATATAGATGGCCAGTCGTCAAGTATAAGACTGCCTAAAGTAAGGCCCTTTATCCCAGCGCCAACGTGATGACGACCAGACTGTATTTCTGCAGTGCAGCAACCGGTTTTAACACCACCACCTGGCCAATACAATCAAAGTCAAGCTTTACCAAAATAAATCACTCGGTGACGTCCCTAATCATTTTTAAAATACGCTCTATTGCAACAGAGAGTCTAAACTTTCTGTTTTCAAATAATGAGTGACAATCTCAGAGCTTATTCTTGGCATAAGATAAGATAAGCAATTCCGAATCAACCTGCACAACGCCAGAAGCCAATATTCGCTTATCAGCCGGTTATATGTCAAATTTTATATTCACACGATCTGACGTATATAAACGAGCCAAAGTCCTTATTGCCTTATTCATCGAGCAATCATTCGATATTATTAATAAACGATTTCACCAAAGTACAGTAGACTTTATTTTTTTAAATCATCGAGGTTATAACGAAAATGAAGTCATTCGGGCCGATTTACAATGTGCTTTATTAGTTTCCTCAGTTAGACTCTCACAATCTACCGGTGACTCAATAGTTTTTTGTATAACTTATAGCAACTTGATGTCATTATAATTATAATGTGCAATGATAATAATGGTCTGATTGTTATCGTTGGATAAATAAACAAAACGACAACCTTATCAGTGTTAATTGGTTCCAAATAAAAGGATACTGCGTAGCAGATAATCACAATCTTTCTTTCATGAAAAGTCAGAAGTAAATTGGGCTTGTCAAGACCCAATAAATGGAGAACTACTCTGTCATCCCTTTTACTTAGAGAATATTGTTGACTGACTTTAAGATGACAGGAAACGTACTTGCAATAATGTAAAGGAAAGGAAAATATATGAGGAAAAATAGAGAGGAGGTGAATAAAATCGTTGGCCTAATATTAGCCGCTGCTATGTAGACGGTAAGAATATAAATTTGGGACAAACAATATATTTTGACTGCAACTTGCCTGTTAATTGTTATTAACATTTATATCTAACAACTAGCAAATAGCAAAATTAACTAAATACATTGAATCTCAATATTTATCTCAAGTGGCACAAAATTCAACATGAATAGTTTTGCTTGTATAATGGCCGCATTCAAGCAACTATTTGCATAAATAGCGGCAAGTCAAATTTAATAATAAAAAAAAAACATCTTCGCTAGTGCTAGATTGAGAAAATAAAGAACGTATCAAGCTGTTAAATCTATTCCATTAAATATTTAACAATAAAAAAAATCTTTATATATCTACTGTTTTCAATTTCCTTTACTTTTACTTAAATTGACAGTTTGCTGTGTTCCTCTTTCTATCAAAAGGAGCTGATAAATCGAACGCCCGACTTAAAAATTTCACTGATAATAAAGGTGAAACTATGTATTTTTTTTTTGAGCAGTTGGTCATGTGTTTCTTACTATTGGTAGTAGCGCTTCCCCCTTCTCGCAACTAGGCCAATGGAACACAGGCGATTTCTGTCTGCCATTGACATTTGCAGTCAGTAAATATTGATTGGAAAATAAAAAGTAAACAAGTACCCCCGTCTCTAAGTAATTTAATATGGGAAACGCATGAAGTGCCCCATAGGCGGTATATTTCAAATTAGCTAATTACTGCGGGTATATTTTTTTTTTCAGAACGGAAAGTGTAACTGTCTGGTTGACAACGATCCGCATTTATTGCAAGAGCTGTTCTCCCAATTACACTCAAGATAGGGAAAGATAACATTGTCTAGTTATTGGATTATATTAAATTATGCAAATATGACGACAATGGCATCCGCATCAGAGTCTGTAGGTGTGGGTGTTTATAAATCATTGAAGCGAAGCTTTCATTATGGCTTAAAAGAAGAAAAATATTTACTCTGACAGAAAATCCAGCGAATCCAGCGACAGATTAAGGCTAATATTGAGAAAAAATGTTTCACTACGCCTAGGTGGCCCGAATTAAATAGTAGTTCAAATCGAACTATTTCCTACTTCCTGCATATCACTTAAAGCTGTAGTTATTTCGAAAGGCTAATACAAAAATAGGCGTTCGACTGTTCGTATGACAAAAGAAAAGGAAAGTTACATTTAGCGAATTTCAAGAACACAATTGAACTGACAAGACCGTAAATTTCATCAGTCTTAATTAACTTCCGTCCGACACATAGGGTGAGAGTATAACATTCATACCATATATATTAAGGTTACTCAAATAAAGCCAAGTGTTGGCGTAATGATATAAACATATATGCAAACACGATTTTCGTGACGGATACAAGACACATATTGCTAATTATTCCAAGTTACCTGTTGGCATAACCAACTAGGTTGATTGTTCGGTTTATGTTTATTTTAGCCTTGATATCGGCCATAGTTGATGGTTGGTCAATTGCAACTGCCGTTGGTGAATGGTATTGCTCTCCTCATACTTTTACTTTTAAGTAAGTGTGTGCCAGCAGTACATAAAAAGCTGACAACACAAAAAATATTCATAGTAGAACTGTCGGAACTAGATACGAGTACATATGCATCAGAAAAAGCTGTTTGTTTGGCTTGTTATGAAGTCGCGCGAAATAAGTCAGCTTCAACTTGAAATATCAGGACTATTTCACTTCTCAATCAGTGAAATGTTAAAGCGTAAATTAGTCAAATGCGAGTGACAGCTAATTATATTCGGCACGTGTAAGTCACCAGTTCACAGTCTGACAGCTTGCATTGATCACTGGAGGAGTTTTTCAGTTGGCATAACTAACGAAAATTACATTGCTGAGTACTCACTCATCTGATGATCATTTGTGGCATAACAGATGACCGCCACTACTGATAACAAAATAGTATGAGAAATTTTCACTTGCTTTTTCTATAGCGAAATGGTGAATTATTTAACATCCGCAATGTCCATTGCGTCGCAATCTAGTCAGTTGTAATCCTATACAATCTAGTCCAGGCCAACTGTCGTTACAATGTCTTCATGTGGTCATTATAGTGTCGTTGGGTCACATACCTAAAGTTCGGTTTCTTCAACTCAAAAAGAAAGCAAGACTGCGCTTTGTGTATACTTTAAATTACAATTAAAATCTGTTTATTTCACTACAGTTGTTATCCTACATCCAGTGCATAAATTGTAAATATTTACCAGAGTTTGTGGGAAACTGACAAAATCTTATTGTAAGAATTTCGGAATATCATGATCGAATTCAGCCTTGGGCTTTATACTTTTAGACACTAAAAATGTTTTTCTCGTCTCAGACTCTAAATATGGGTGATTCAATAAATACGACCTGAGAATGTTAAAGTTTTTTAAAAGAGGAAAGATTCTGTATCTCAGAAATTTGTCGAACTACGAGTTTTATAAGACTAAGAAAAATGTCAATGTAGTATAATTAAAACAGCTCATAAAGCAAATTGAGAACTGATGAGTTTTAATGACAGCTTTCGATTTTGGACTTGAATGGTGCTGAAGCGTTCATAATTTAGCTATAGTAAAACCAAGTGAGTTAGCAACTAATTTATTTGACTTCAAATGGTTGGCAAGTGATTGTTTTGTACATTTTTGAGTACCCCAAAGCTGATTTTCGCTTTATGTAAATTTGCAAGGAATTCATTAACAAACTATTAGCGAACCGTTGTCATTAACCAATTGAACTATGAACATTGTCTCATCGGAAAACACTACAATGTGCAAATGACGATTTGCTTTCAGAACTTACATTTCTGACTTATATCTGACATATCTGACTTTTTTTTTACGGAAAACGATTTTGAAGTGTATTTATTTCGCATATTAAATCTATAAAAATATATGTACTTTACGAAATGTTCTAGTAATTCAAACATCTATTGAAAATTGTTCAAGCATTTATAATTGGGAATATTTCTGGTGGGTTGGCGCTTAATATACCACTGCAGCTTCGTTTCCTTTTAAACGGCATCTACACTAGCTCCTTTGCTTTATGGTGGAGAGAACTAGGAGTTTCCGTATGTCTTCTGCCACTCGTAGCATAAATATTTGTTTGTACAAAAAAGCGAAATGTTTCTGTAATAGTCTTGGATCTAAAGTACAAACGTCATTGCTTTATAATGTTTTCAACTGAAGAAAAATAATACATTGGCAGCTTTTGCAAATGAAAATATAATATTCAGCTGCTATAAAATTTGTGTTCGGTTGGTTCCGATACTAAATATTCTTTGTTTTTCATAATTACAATTTACAGAATTGTTTTTTTTTTTAAATCAACGACATCTGTTGCCGAACAGAAGGTTATTTCAACAGCATAAACACAGAAATCATCTGACTACGCAGTGGATTTTAGCTGGGCTCATTATTTTGTGATAATCATCACTGTGAAAATTGTGAATTGTAAATTATCATAGTCACCGAAATTCTTATGTTAGTAACCATCCACGTCATTAAGGAATTCATTTACGCTGTTGAAATTTTACTTCTAGGTTAAAAGACAGAGAAGGGAACTTAAACAGGCGTCTTCTCAGAAGAACTCAGTATCAAGCAGTAATACCAACTGAATCTGAAGTGTCGTTTCCTCTCTTTCAAAACGGTACTTTTTTTTTTATCGCATTGCATTTCATGTTTAACGTTTAACCCCCGCGCCCATGTGTCACGCAAAAATCATACGATTCGTAGGCATTTGCGGTCACGTAACGAGTTCGCTCCAAAATATGAAGAGGAGCCACTAAATCTAGGGACAAATTGAATTGCATAATGTATATGCGCAAAACTATAAAAGTGATTAGGTTAACGCCTCACTCGACACGTTATCATTCACTAAACTTGAAAATAACCCAAGTTCAACGTGCGAACACCCCGAAATGAATTCAAAAACAACGCGTGCCATTCATATGTATACATAGTCAGAAAGGACGTTATCGTCCAATCGTGAGTTTACACTTATAGTCAAGCGATTATCTATCAGTGATTTGTCACAAGCACTACAAGCAGCAAGAATCGGAAGACGTTCGCGTACTATTACTGTAATTATGTGTGAATAACCAGAAGTGTCGGTTTCAGTTTGTATTCCACTTCCCATACCATAGGGAGAGCTTAATCAGCTTTTTTCCCGCCAAAAGAGCGAGCAAAACAAATACAGATAACTACAAACTTTTGAACTACGGCTAAGCTAATATCTTCAAACTCCATTCACTATTGGCCCGGAATGATCGGGCGATATTAATCGCGTGATTTTTCTTTACTTTTTTTTTCTCTTTCGCTTTGTTCCTCTCTCTGATGGTAGTGCTCATCTGCTCATATGTAAACGTAATTTACACAGTACAGAGTACACTAATAGTTTACGTATATGGCTGGTTATAACGTTAAGTTCAGTATAGAGAAATCAAAATGCTCCGATAGTGTCAGTGTGTAAAGTGAGACAGACTATAATGTGTGGAAAAAACAGCCTACGGTTTTACCAATGTTGGCGTTGCTAATCACCGGCGTTTCGCTTAGTCACACGTAAATATAGCGCGATCGGATTCTGCGCTCAGATAAGAGAGATAAGACCACCAGAACATTGGGCACATCGCTAGTTGTCGATGACATCTCACGAAATGTCTTTACTGCGATTGCAATCATTAAATTCGGGCAAATCGTGCTATGAGTCAGAAGTCAGGCGAAAGAGATTTTACAGTTTATGATAGCAAAATCATTTTTCACAAACATTTTGAAATTATATTTCTATAAAAAAATTTAGTTAAAATAAACATATTTGATGATTACCGAATGGTGGCACTCTGAGCGCATAATTCGTATTAGGGTATGTATTGGATTTTGGAAATTATTTGTGTTAATAGATTTATAAAGTTTATTTGTAAAGACAAAAACAAAAATGACTTAATAGTAGTTAAAAATTTTTATATCAGCGGGCTGTGATATCAAAAATTGTCCCAAGGGTACTTTATATTATTAAATGTTTGATCTGACATTCGATTTCTTTTTACTTTCATTACTTTATAACCGATAGATTTATACAAGTGTGACGAAAAGCAAGTGCGCTCCTGAGCGATTTCAACTGAATAAATGCTCGACTGAAATCTGATTTAGTAATCTCAATCTGTTCGTATTTGGAAAAAGTGTAGTGAATATCGATTGGATAAAATCGAATATCTTTTCAAGTAATTGGTTGACATTCGATTTTCGAGGAATTTTTTAACCTAATTCGTAGACAATGAATATTTGGATGATTGATTTCCAAAATACAGCCAGAAAGATAAAGCCAAATTGACAAGAACAAACAGAAGGATGGGGACGTTCAACATTCAAGTATACAGTTTTGTAAGTCTGACAGTTGGCTGACTTGATGTATCTCAGTTTTGATTGGCTTAGATCGGTCAGAAGAACAGCGTTTTATTTTACGTCTATGAGGGGTATTCGACAAATCTAGTCAAGGAAATCGTAACTGAGTACTAAGTTGACATTTCGCATAAGTAAATGACATTCCCGACCAACCTAGTTTTTGACTCAGTATTGATGACATTTATGGCAGGCAAAATTAGGCGCAGGCCTGCTCTACTGTTCCTGTGAGTTGTTTTTTTTTGACACTAATCGTTCCACTAACAAAAACTAAAAACTAGGAACTGTCGAATCGATTTCGTTATCGATTTCACGTTTTTGTTGTCACGTTTACAAATGTCAAACTTGTGACCGAGGAACGAGAGATTAGAATAGGAGCATTATTGTGAATCAGACATAAATCGTTTTGTTAGGAAATGCAGGAAATTGCAGCCGAAAGCAAAGACAATACCACCAACTTCGGCCGATTTCCCGTTAATTGCCTACAAGCTATATTTTTATGAGTTGGCAAATGCTAAGTGCGCTAGTATTGTTACATAGACATTTTTATTGACAAATGTCACGTAACTTCAAAAATTCCGGCTCACCAACACAGTAGCACCTTGCATATTATGCCACATCCGCTTTGGGCAAAGTTGCTGCCAGCGTTCATAGAATTTTATCCGTTTAATTTGAAATTGTTCGCTACGTGTGAATAATATTTTTTTTTAGGAATAAGTGTACATTTGCTTAAAGTATTCTTCAAAAATGAACAATGTAGATTGGTTGAGGGAAAGCAAACATATATTTTGAACAAATTTTCTACATTATTTAAGAAAAATGTACACACGAAATCGAAGTTAATGATATCCAAAAGCGGAAAATACACAACCATGTTTGTCCTATTATGTTTCTAGTATATAAAACATATATTTACATAATTTTACTAACCAAACAAATCAAATTATTCGTCTTTTAACAATGTATAATAACTAACCAATGGCATTCAACAATGAAAAAAGGTGGTATTCCCAAACACTTTCACATTTCCCCACGGTTGCCGAGGTTGACAGCATTTATTTTTGTAGCTTTTTTATGTTTTTGCATGTCACACGGATTCACCGATGACATAACACCGATAGGAATACAAAATGGCTAATTTGAATAAAAATTGAAGGGGCCAGAGGCAAGAGGATTGTGAGTTGTGGGTCTCAGTATGGTTTGTCTATGGTCGAAAGTTCTGTCAATAAAGGGAATTGTTTAAGATTTAACTCCCATGCTGAGCTCCTTACTTGTAAAGGGTGATTTTTTAAGAGGTTTAGAACTTTTTTTAAAAAAAAAACACAAAAAATTCGAAAAAATGAATGAAATATTTATTTGAATCGATAGTTTGAACCTTGCAATTTAATGTTTAAAGATAATTTCATGCAAATGTTGACCGCGGCTGCGTCTCAGGTAGCCCATCCGCTGAGTCCAATTTTGGCATACTCTTTCACACATATCGGCCGGTATCTCACGAATGAATGCATGGATGTTGGCTTCCAGTGCGTCAATCGAAGCGGGCTTGTCCCTATACACATTAGCCTTGGCATACCCCCACAAAAAATAATCTAATGGTGTCAAATCGCACGATCTAGGCGGCCAATTGACCGTCCCGAAACGTGAAATTAACTGTTCACCAAACTCGCCTCGCAATTGCGCCATTGTTTCGCGTGCTGTGTGGCATGTGGCACCGTCTTGTTGAAACCACATATCATGCAAGTCAAGAACTTCCATTTCGGGCAAAAAAAAGTTTGTTATCATCGCTCGGTAGCGTTCACCATTGACAGTAACGCTGCGATTCGCATCATCTTTGAAGAAATATGGCCCAATAATGCCGCCGGCCCATAAACCGCACCAAACAGTGGCTTTTTTGGGATGCATTGGTAGCTGTTGCAATGCTTCTGGCTGATCTTCACTCCAAATGCGGCAATTTTGCTTATTTACGTACCCATTCAACCAAAAATGAGCCTCATCGCTGAACACAATTTTTCGATAAAAAAGCGGATCCTCGGCCAGCTTTCCAAGAGCCCATTCACCAAAAATTCGGCGTTGTGGTAGGTCGGCTGGCTTTAGTTCTTGCACCAGCTGCATCTTAAAAGGCTTTACGCCCAAATCCTTCCGCAAAATTTTCCACGTAGTGCTGTAACAAAGGCCTAACTGCTGGGAACGGCGCCGAATCGACATTTCGCGGTCTTCTGTCACACTAGCTGATACGGCCGCAATATTTTCTTCACTACGCACAGTACGTAAACGTGTTGGTGGTTTAATGTCCAACAAAGTAAATTTGGTGCGAAATTTGGTCACAATCTTCCGAATAGACTGCTCAGAAGGTCGAGAATGCCGATCATAAAATGGAAGCAGCGCGCGATGAACATTTCGAACCGAGCACGAATTTTGATAGTAAAATTCAATAATTTGCAAGCGTTGTTCATTTGGAAGACGATCCATGGTTAAATTGCAAACCAAACTGAAGCTGTTTGACAGTGACACAAGGTACTAAACACACGTCAGCTGTCAAAACCAGTGTTGCCAAAACCAAACCAGCTAAAAAATCACCCTTTAGAATAATATAAAAGGTATATTTCTCATTTCTAAGCTCAATTTGAATTTGTCAGCCTTTCCATAAAATCATTCATGCTCATTCCCTATCAATAGAAGTCCGGAGCGTAGAATAATAAGTCCACAAGTCTAGCAAGCGGATAATGATGATGGAAAGATGTAGGTACATAGAGATTCAAAATACCGTACCAGTTTGGGACAATATACGTTTGTTTGAGCTAGGTTGTAAGAATTGTCAAATGTCTATAAGATCTCTCTTTCCTGCGTTTCCAATTGACTAATTATTTCATTTCATAATATTTTCGTGGTATATTTTTCACTGCCCCACTTCTATAGTATTTTTTACATACAATTTTGCAGCACATCGACCTTAAGGTCAGTGACACAAATCATATTTGGTTTTCTCAGAAAGCAACCCACTGAAAGAACCGCCTGCATAAAGAGAAATATCCCAAGTAATTAATTTAACGTAAAATTATATTTAAATCGCTCAAGTTAAAGAGGGTGAATAAACACCATCAAAACAATCGGAAGCAAAAGTGTTATTTATTTGTTTTTTTTCTCTTATATTAATTACATGCATTCGGTTTTGGCTGTAGCCTTAGCAACTAAACCACAAATAGCAGCCGGAAAGCAGGCCCGCTGAAATCCTAAAGTTCATTATACAGCCAGACTTTGACGTACGTAATGTCACAAATGCATTAAATTACAGCTTAAGTACCTAAGTGAATGTAGGTATGTATTTGAGTTGTAAATGAGGTTTTTTTTTTTTTAATTTTCATATTCATTTAGAGAAGGGTATTGCTGGTTACCTTAAAAAATTATAATTAGACGATATTTTGAATAGACTTAGTACGCAATGAGAATATTCTTTAATTTAACATTAACAGGTAAGAGTTCAATGTAAGTAGGTACATGCAAACAACTGGCGCTGTGAAGTAGGTACTCATAATAGCAATATTTACGTTGAAATTTATTTTATTTTATATAGGTAGCGGGAAATTTGCGAAAATGCAGTACTTCACACACTCTACTCAATTTGATTAATTTTACTTCAACGTGATAGCTCCTCATTGACATTTCATTGAAACTCATTAGTGGCTATGGTACTGACTGCTCATTTGGAGAGCAATCGATAGAGAATTTATTCCCAATAATCTTCAACATATGAGAATGGTGGACTCACGTTCTTACACATTCATCAGAGATGTTTTAATTCTGGTTCGTGTCCACTAATCGGACAGATGAAATCACTGAACGCTTTGAACTGTTTATCTAATCAATAGTTCTCGACCTCTCTTTCAATTCTTCGTTACTTATTTATAATTTTCAATGTAAACACAAAAAGTAAATCGTTTTGCGTAACGATAATAATCGACGATAACCTTAAAAGAAATAAATTCGCAAGCACATTTTGTGAATATAATTTAAGTAACCACAGAATTAGAATTTTAAAATTTATTCACACTCTGTGCTTCGAGTTCTTGCCACATGCTTGGCCAATTTCACCCTTCGTCCCTTTTGCGATAAGACTCGTTGCAACAACATCAGAAAGTTCAAGATCTCGTAATCATAGACAAACCATCCATTGTCAATTAGTTAGGTATAGGTACTTAAATGTGTCTTGTTCAAATCTTTTTAATTCTTCTTTTTTACAGTCAGTCGGGTTTTTTGGTTTTTTTTTGGTTATACGAGTATTGTGCGAAAGGAATGTACGCGTTATACAACCTTCTTGAATGGGCTTAGAAAAGCTTAGAATTTTTAAAAGAACAGCTAACAATAAGGGCGCATCAGTGACAATATCAAATACGCGCTTTTAATGTCAGGGCGAGTTCCCCGCTTCGGGCTTGAATCCTCCAGTCCTGTATCGAACAAAGTTGTTAATGCATACAAAGGCACACAAAAAAACTTGTCATTCCATTAAAATGGCTAATTAAAGGGCACTGACATGGCATGTCCTTGAATTTATTGCACACAGTAACCTACACCCTATTTATACGAAGCTTGCATCATCTCCCGAAGTGGTCGGTCTGGTATAGAGCACAATATTGACATCATATTACTTACTATATAAACAATAATGATTCTCCCACTGAGCTGTCAGGGTTCGCTCGTACGATAATTATTCTCAAAACATTTGTGTCGGTGAAGGTTTAAAGAGATGACGTTTCTACCGCCAGATACAGAACCTCCTATCAAAAAGGACCGAAAAGCAATCTAAATTGAATGTCAATCAAAGGAACAACACCAACCAAAAACGGACATCTATCAAGCTTAGGAAAGAGAGAATTACCCACCAACTAGTTCAAGGATAAACATTTCACATATATCGATCCCATCTTCAATTAAAAAGCCACCCAAAAGTACTATATGCGGTGACTGGTGAACGGTGGTGCAGATGCACCATAATCCTTACGCTCATATTTCGCGAAGCACTGATATGGTAGACAGCTGCTGTTCTTGTTGTTTCAGGGGAGACAACAGAAAAACTGAAAAGGATTATGCAATTTGACTAAAGCGGATGTAGCGGGTACAACTTGTAAAGGTGAGCGCATCGCTGTGAAGTGTGCTCAACTGAATGTCATTCACTCGAGAGTTTACGGGATTACATTTTCGAGTAGCGTAACAAAGTTGCAATTGTGTCCGTATTACACTGAAATAGGATTTTGTGTGCGCATGCCCTACAAAAGGGGAGACAAAGTTAACTTTTCCTTAAAACACGTACAGTGCAGGCGATAAAAAAAGTACCCATCACATTTCAAAATTGTCCAAGGTTAAAGTAATTAGCATTTTCCATTATCAAGTTTATTGGAATTCATGCAACAAAAAACTAGTTCCCCATTTCGAATATTGTGACACCGAAAACATGGTTATCTTCGGTGAAAAGAAGAAATACATAATGCGTTCCTGCTCTATGGCATAAATGTTCAAATGAATGCGATTTGCCCAAAGACGCTAAAATGGTACTTGCCGCCCAATTTAAACATGCTAATGAGTAAATATAATGAGAACTAGAACGAACTGAACTGAAGAACTGAAACGGTTTGCAATGTCAGTTTGCATTGCACCCAACAATAAGAGAAACTTTTGGAAGTGTAAAATTAAACCTTTAAAATAAAACATAATCTGCAAGCCGTATTGATTTTTTGTTTGACATATGGCAAAACTCAGAAACTTTATGTAGAAACTGACTGCCGTTTTCAGATAACGTATGCGGAGGAGTAAAATCAACAAAATTCAGTTCTAGAATCTTTGTCAAACCTGCTGGCTTGTTTAAATTTCTAAAAAGTTGAAGACGGCAAAACTTTGGTTGTGTTCATTCATGAAAAGATCTATCGATAGTCCCTCTTACATTTCAAGTGCTCAAGGGATCTAGTCGAGACCAATAGAAATTCTGTTAGATTTCTAAACAAGTTTTCCAGAACTTTCTGACAAAATGTTTTAATATTCTTAAAAAAAACGAGTGTGCTTTAGACCACGCGACTGCAGCAACTTCTTTAGCTCCATCTATATGTATGTATGCATATATATACGTCGCAAACGAACTACTGACTGAGATATATATAGATATTTTATGCACTGGCTATGAGAGGAAGAGAGAAAGAAAATGTGCGCGCACTGCTCTCTCTTGCTCCTACAGTGTGATACAGACATGAGACAATAGGCCTGCACTGTGTCTTAGATATACGAAACGTAACTGGCTATGAGAGAAAGAGAAAAAGAAAACCCGTGCTCGCACCTCACTCTCTTGCCCCTACAGTAATATACGAAACGTAACTCTCCCTCTTTCTATCTTCACTAACTTTTATCTCCCTCGCAACTTCCGTTCGCCTCGCCCGATCACAATTTTCGTAACGCTCTCGTCACGCATTCACCAGCTGACTCCCCAAGTCAAGCGTGCGTAAAGAAGTTCTACTTCAAAAAATCAATGCACCTTCTTGATTAGGAAAATAAATAAAGGAAAATAAAAGCGTCAACTATTTGACGTATTGTAAAGAAGGGAGTAAAGGTAAACAAAAAAAAATATTTCTGTCATACGACACTTGCGCGTTCTATTGACTAGCATACATAATACGCCTTCTAAAGTGTTCAAAAAACGCTAAATAAATGTACCTACATTTTTCAAGATTAGGTCGAATACAATTTTTACACACACAAAAACAGTCACGCTTTCAATTAGATTCACGAACGGTATTAGGAATTTTTTTTTATTTTTATGTAATGTAAATAGCTGTTTTGCTTAATTCTAGTACATCATGAAAATCGGTTATCTTGAAAATCTAATTTTTAGACATGCATGGATAATCTAATTGCAATTCGCACAATAAGAATTTCTTTCGTAATTTTCCTATGAGAACCTACTTAAGAATTCCGATGGAACATTCATTGTTGAGAAGGAATTATTAAACTGTATGTTAAGTTTCTGTTTCGTTTCACATTTTGAAGTTGCTGGTGCATTTACACAATAGTTAGTGTTTTTTTTTTTAGGAAAAATGTGGATCTTGTTTTTTTTTAAGGCGATCTCAATATTAAAAATGTTATAGTGCAACTTCTTTAAACTAAGCTATCACACCTATCAACAACTGATTTCTTCAAGACTGTTCGAAACTTTACCGATTTGAAACCTAGTCTAACGACCAGCTAAGAGTGTGCTTTATGTACAACCTCTACTGTAGACACAAACACATTGCCCACTTTCTTTTTCGTCCTTGAAATCCGACACAATAGACGAGAAATTATTCTTTGTTTTTCACCTTTCCTCTTTCCAAGGTTTTTTTTTACTTCATTCACACGTCAAAAAAGTAAGATGAAAAAAATCTTTGCATCCCTTCCCTACCACTATAGGCAAAAATTCGCAATTTAAAATTTCCTTACAACAATGTGGGTGAAAAAATCGATAGCCCCTGCTGTTTCATTGATTGTCATTTAGCAAGGATTTTTTTGTTGCTGTTGAACTTACCAATAATAGGCAATAGAATCTCCCAATCCGTTGCGTACATTTCTATCCAATAAATTGTAACAGATATTCGTTGATGCACCTTCCATCCATTTGATGTAGACAGGTCCTTTCGAAACATTGAAGTTGTACTGAAGGAATTTCTTAGGATCGGCTGGTGTTTCCCAATGAAATTGTTTAGCCACTCGTGACCAAAACTCCTCGGGATTGTCTAGGGACTCTTCATAGAATTTCCGATATTCCTCCATACTGGAAATGTATGCATTGCGACTAATCGCCGCATTCGGGGTGTAAATTGATTTTTCTGACGGCATTTTTACAAATTTACTTAAATTATTTTCTACAGTAGTTGTCACACTGTATCACTTTTGTATATTTTCAAATAATATTTTTTTCTAATTCACTGTAACATGGATTTGGGATAATGGTTTTGTATTTGTATTGATTCACTTGAAATCGAAAGGTGTGTGGGATTTAAATGAGAAAAATTTAAACGGAAATAGTTTTTGGTAAGGAAGTGTTTTCCTTTTTTGTTGATTATTGAGACGAAAAACCGTCCAATCGACGGTAGTGTGATTCGCGAACTGAAGTTCTCGTTTCGATTTCGATTTTTTCGATGGCGAGCGAATGTTCGTTTCTCGTTTGTCATCTAATGTATGAGAGAATGATTTTGAGTAGGGGTTCTGGCTTCTGGGCCCACAGACTGTGGGGCGTGGGGGTGATAAAGTCTCATAAAAGCTCATTAATACTGCGTTACGATGAGAAAGCTTCAAAGTCTCTCGTTCTGCTGGGCTCATTTACAGGCTGTGAACTGTGACGTAGTTGAAAATATTTCTCAATGCACTTCACTTTTAGATGCATCATGGTGCCGTGTTAAGATATTTCTTATGATAAACTACAGGGACTAGTCGCAAGTCGCAAGTGGTATTTATAGGTAATTTGTATATAGTTAGGTAATGATACCAGGGAAGCTATTTTATGACATGAACTTGATTTCGGATAAGGGTGAATGGGACCTTCATCTAAACGACTCTTTTTTGTTCGCTATCGTGCTGTGAATTTGTGTTTTCTGTCGTCAATCCGCGACAAGACTGTCGCGTTTCACTTTCAAGTGAATTGATTCATTCATGGCATGGGCATTGATGATGATGAATAATTGATCATGTTGAGTAATCCTATTCAAAAGAAATGTTTTGTTCGTTCACGGTGCGGTGGTGGAAAGTTTCGGCAAATGGTTTGACTTTGTTTTCTTTGGATGCAGGTAAATTGTAGAAATTGTAGTGGACTGGGGTTGCCCAAAAATTCTTTTGAAGTGTACCCTGCTATGGACTGGACACTGCTATCAAGGCAAGGGCTATGTAGATATAAAATAGGAATTCTGCTCAAGTATGCAGTTTCTTTCACACTGTCTTTACAAAACTTAATTTAAGGAGTATCTTCAAATTCTCAATATGGATGTACCAACAAAAAAATCAAATGCATTTCTTAAAGTAAACAATAGTATGGCAACATGTAAACAGAAAAACAAGCGGTTCAATCATTATTGAAAAATTTCAATTTAAATACAAAGGAAACATTGCACAAGAGTCCATGGGCTACATATAATTATAGAAAAACCAACGTGTTTAAGAACATCTTATATATAAATACTCGAAGGCAAATAGTTAAGAACCAATTTCACTGCCTTAAGCAAAACATATTCGTTTTATTTATTTATTTTTTGTTGGGAAGATTGTACAGAGTTTCAATGCTGTGTATACCTAATTGATTTTCCAAAATTTTGTGTATACTCCAAGTCGCTATAATGGTAGAATTTCTACCACTGGGCGAACTCTATTCAAAAGAAACACTCTTTTTAAATCAATCAAACTGTGCTGCCAAAATTTATTACGTGTTAATTTGTTTGATCACAAAACAGTCAATTAAAAATAGCCGGTCCGGGGAAAATGGGAAGTTCCCAGATTATTAATAATTAGTTATGAATCTATTCATTATTGACCTGACTTTTTTCTAAATGCTATTGTTCCTATTGCTTGCAGACTTTTAGGCTGATTGGAACCGATTAAGAAAACGTTTTGCTAAACATATACCTACTTTTCCTTGCTTCGCAGAGAAAGATATTCAGTAAAACAGATCTTTCATTATTGAAAGTGAGGACTTTCATCCTTTTTTTTTTTGTATTTTCCGCATTTTAAGGATTTTCACGAGGGGCACAAAAAAATGAACGTATTTAGCCAATGACGATTAAAATTTAAAAATAAAATCGATTCTTATCAAATCAAGCACATAAAGATTTTGCTTTTGTATAAATTTGTTTCAATATTTGTTTTTGTTAATTCTTTAAAAACTTGTAGCCTCACGTAATTATAACAAAAATTCTCAACAAATTTGCTTCCTCATTTTCTTTCACCTAAAGAAACTAAAGAATGACTGAAACGAGATTCTACTAATGTTCTAATTATTTGCCCAATAAATGGAGGTATGTATGGATAAAACGATATTCCGCCAATGTTCATTACAAAGCAGGTTATGCCAAGCCAACATGTCAAATGTCACAATCATCTGTGACAGGAAGAATAACAATCGCAAATGAAATACGGGAGAAGTCGCGCTATGCGTCATTAACAAATTCATTCACATCTAAAGTGTAATTAATTTTCCAAATCTTCGTTTTTATATTCATAAATGTATATTATACTAACTTTTGCCTGTTTCGGTTCGATGACCAGAAAAACATGATCCCAAATGAATTTACAAAACTGCAGGGCAAACCAGATGAATCGCTTTAAGAGCTCTTGGAGTTCCCCGAAAGATGACGTTCGTTAACTTGTGAGAAGTAAAGCACATTTTATGTGAAATGTTAAGGTCGCGCTGATTTCAAGAGAAGATGTCTAAAGGGATGCTCAAAACCAACACCAATTGTGAAAATATTGAACAAGTAATGTATGTAATTTACATTTTTGAGTATTTTAAAAGGAACTCGCAGTTTCCGTGGGTGATGGTATAACGCAAATTTACGGAAGTAGATTCTGCAACTTTTAAAATTTATTACCTACAATGCTGTTTTTTTATTATCAGCGTGATCTGATCAGATCACGAAAATAAAACAAGACGGATCACTGAAAAGTTTAATTTTTGAATTGTGGCAACAGTTGCTTTCAAAAACAAAACAGATAATACAGGGTATTACAAACTTAATATTGCCACCAGCCATATTGCAATTCTGCTCAATGTGACGTCCCACAAGGCAAATGTCATCTCACTTGCAATGTCGGGGGTGTTACGATATTTGAATGAAATTTGCATGATTTTGCTTATATTTTTTGTGAAACATTATTATTTTTTTATATTCAAATAATGCAACACATGAACAATAGTTTGCTGCTAGTACTTGAGTTTATCTTGGCATATTAAGGTGTGTCCAGACCACGAAACATTTCAGAAATGTTGATGAAATGTTTCTGAAGGAAATCGGACACATTTCATAAACATTTTGGTCTCGGGAATTACGCGACACGCGATTTAATTCAAATAATCGTATTAAATGAATCACTCTCCCATTAAGTATTCCAAGCTTTTCTGAACATTTTTATTTTATTTAAAAAAACAAATTATAATCGAAAAACAGCGCTAACTTTCTGCAGGGAAACTTGTAAAACAAAAATTATTTCCCAGTACGATGGGGTAACTGTGACACATTTCATAAACATTTTATAAAAATTGTTTTGTTTAATAAATGCTTTAGAAATATTTATGGAACATGTAGGTATTTAATTGTTTGGCTGGTCTGGACATACCTTGTAGAACGAGAAAAAACAAAGTAACTCTGAATACGGACGGGGAGTTCATTCGAATGCGAAAAAATCAATTGATTTCTTGGGTTCCATTTTTTAGTCTGGCAACGTGATTGCGTGGCTATCGTTTACAGGCACACCAACATTTAAAAATAAAACAATCCACCTAGTGGGAAATAGTAGAAATAATTTTCAGATCATGATTCGTGATCTCGATGAGAGGCAGGATCATGTGCTGTTGTAAGTGCATGTAAATCGATGATCTATATGGAACATAGCTGATAACAAAAAACAGCTAATAGTGTGCGCGTTTGTATTCAAAATTGGGCAGGTTCAGTTGCCATTGTGTTTATGCGGTATGCAGAATTATACCCTTACTATCATTACCTAACGCATTTTCGTTCACTCTAATCTAAATGGAAGAAAATAATGAGAGGTACGTTATCACTACACAATTTTGTTGTTTTCGATCAGAGAATTAAAAGTCTTATCGGAGCTTTGAAAGCATCTAAACAAATAGTATGGCAACTGTAATTTTAAAAAAATGACATGATTCTTTTGCTATACCTATATCATTGAAGAGATCATAGAAAAATTAACTCGAGTATAAATATGATCAAATACAGCGCATGTGTGTTAACTTATTAATTTATTATTTTATATAACTTGATGTTAGCATTAGTAAGTAATTAAGACTTAAACAAACTTACTCAATTATTTATCAAGTATAATTGAGCTGTTGGACGTTAGTAGTTTGACGGCTGCAATTGATTTAATATGTGTGTAAAAAAAGTTATATATATAATATACTCGTATACGTTGTTGGTGTATGTTTTGTCCTATTAGGATTTTTGAGAAAATGGTTTCAAGCCACAAGTCACATGTAACATTCTTTGGTACCGAATATGTCGCGAGTCCTATCAATTTTTTTTCAGCATCAAAACAATTTTAAACAAAATATAGACTCAGATAATACTTCGTAATGCTAAAGGTCATTGTCATGGCATTTTCTCAAACTACTATCTCTGGAAGTTTGAATCGAATCTCATTCTTAATGCGTAGCCATTCGAACTTCAAATTACGTCTTTCACTTAAGTACCTACCTACAAAAACTTAATGACTTAATTCCATATACAAAAATTTTGTATTACGGTGCTAAACTTTGTTGTCGGTGGCAAATATCATCCGATAGAGATAACAGAGCGCTTTTTGACCTGAACAGGGCAGAGAACACGCGCCACTGCCAAAAGGTCATACAGACGTTTAAGAAATCAGAACTAACCTTTGGCAGAAAACACATTTTAATCTACAAGCAATATGAAAGTATTTGGCCAATTTCAGTGGCGAAAACATTTACGGCGACATAAGAACTTTGGACTTATTTTGCATTCAACCAGAAATCTAAATTGAGCGGGGAGCATTCCTTCCGCGGTGTACAGATTGTCATTTCAGTTCGCAGTTGGTTATAGCGTTACTATAACGATTTTACTTTTTAGAAAAACTGAATATAATTTTTTAACGTTATGTTTTTATATATTTAGCTAGCTGTTGTTCTGCGACTCCTTGCACAAATGTTAGAGCTGCGTAAGTACTTAAAGGTGGGAAATAAACTTGCAGCAAATTGTATTTATCATCACTATACATGATCTTTTTGTAAAACATTGCTCTCCTGTACCTAAATTACATAAAATATCATCTATTTCGGAAGGCGCAGATTTCATGATTATATTTTACCACTAAACTTGCATACATTGGGCAAATGAGACATTTTGATCCATTAATATAGAATTTGTTAACAACTTGTGGAATAAAATATATTACTCTTTCGTTCTATTCTTGGAAAAGTAAAAAAAAATATCATGTATTTTTTTATTACGCATTGTGAACAGTCCGGCAAAAATATTCGACGTCAAGCATTTGTATGGTTTTTCTTATTTTGTGATTGTGAACGATTCTTTCCAATTTGTTTACCAACTGTCAAACCGTCATCGGTAGGAATTTACAAAAGTGTATAGAGTGTAGTGTGTACCTACCTATTTGCGAAAAGTTTTGCTGTTGCTTTGTAATCTTCCACAATTAAATTACTATTCATTCGGTGTTTTTCCATTAATTGAATTAAGGGCGACCACACTGCGGCAGTGTACCTATACATTTCTTATTAAAACTCCAATAACCGCATAAGTTTACGATACAAATTTATAAAACAGTTCGATGGCGGACGCCGATAGAGATTTGGATAAATGTTTTGAGGTCATTTTGGAATTGGTCAATCAGGCTGGAGAGGTTGCACTTGCATAATTTTGATGCATCACTTATATGACTAATCAAATTTGATATTCTTATCTCAAATAGATTGTCTCGGAGCGCAACGATAGGCGAAAGAGTTTTGTTTGCAAAAGTGGCGACATAGACCTTGTTACAGAAACCGACAAGGAAGTGGAAGAACTGCTTATCAATGGATTGAAAGAGAAGTTTCCCTCCCACAAGTAAGCAAACGGATTATTTCCTCATAAATAACTTAAATTAATGAAATTTCTAGATTTATTGGAGAAGAAGCGAGTAGCTCCGGAGTGACAGCCAAGCTGACAAATGATCCAACTTGGATCATCGACCCTGTCGATGGTACAATGAATTTCGTTCACGGCTTTCCGCATTCTTGCATATCAGTGGGTCTGGTAGTGGATAAAGTAACTGAAATTGGAATTGTTTATAATCCAATGCTGAAGCAGAAATTCACTGCTCGCAGGGGACAAGGTGCTTATTACAATGGTACGAAAATTACTGTCAGCGGTGAGAAGGATATAGGCAAAGCATTGATTACGACGGAATATGGAACTACCCGAGATGAGGCCAAGATGAAAGTTGTCATTGAGAATTTGGCTAAAATGTCTAGTTTGGCTCATGGGTATGACGATAAATCTATTGTGATCTTAATGGTTTTATTATTGATTTCTCAGTATTCGGACGTTAGGATCTGCAGCTTTGAATATGGTAATGGTAGCGATAGGAGCTGCTGATGTGAATTACGAGTTTGGCGTTCACGCTTGGGATGTGGCTGCCGGAGACATTATAGTCCGTGAAGCTGGTGGAGTTACTTTGGATCCAGCAGGAGGCGATTTCGATATGATGTCGAGGCGGGTGTTGGCTGCTTCTAGTCCCGAATTGGCCCAGGAAATCGTTAAAAACTTAACGCAATATTATCCTTTGCCAAGAGATGACTAGAACCCCAGCTGTTATCACGAAAAGTGCAATGTACTACATTCCTAAAGAATGTACCTATCTATATTCTTAATGTATTTAATATAATATTGGAAGTGAGAAACTAATAAATATTAAACTAACCGAAACAGATAGGCTAATATGCTAATATTCAACAGTCAGGTTAGTGCAAAAGGTTTATTCAGAGATCTGCAAAAAGGACAGCTGCGCAATATTAAAAAGCAAGTAATACAGGTTACAGACCTGGCATTATTTCAATTTGCCACATTAAGGTCGACAGTAGTTTCATGTTGGTTTAGAAACGTGCTACAGCAAAAGGTCGATGATGAATTTTGTAACTGGTGTAATCAAGAACATATTCGACGTGGTATTTGTCGACATTTCTAGCGAACATCAAAACTTTTTCTCACGTGGGTATCATGATACTACGCTGACGTCCGTATTGCAAGAGGTTAAAAAGAGGCACTAAGGCCAAGGCCAATTCAAGCTCTATTTTAAGTTAGGTATACACTCACGTAGAATTGTGTCAAACCAGCTGTCAAAACAACTGCTCACAAAAGTTAAAAATCGACCAACCTTTTCTTGGCAGTTAAACAATTTACAAACTACACACGTATGACATTTTGTCAGTTCCAGACAAGTCAAATATGTACATAGAACTAAAAACTCAATGACAACAGTTGAAAATCTTTTACAAAAACAAACCAGAATGTATGACTGGGGCATACTTTCGTTAAAATATTGCGGCAAAGTTTATATGTATATGTTTTTATGCTCGCTAATAAGTGTTCGAATTAAGGATTTCACATATTTCACATATAATATGTTAAAGTCCAATCAATATTAGTGATAATGTTTTCCTTTTAAATCTATCTCACCTGCAACAACTATATTCCTTGCTGAGGATGTACTTAAGGTAATAAAAAGATTGTCATTATTAAGTGTGCATGTGTATATTAAAATAAAATTGAATCACAATTTAAACTGAAATAAAACACAATTTTCAAACCAAAAAAATCATATTTTTATATTTAAAATTATAAAATCTTAAATGAAATAAAATGAGAGGAGCCAATGAAATACGCTGAAATAGAAAAGGGAATATATGTACACACTCCGTAACTAAAAAAAAACAATAATAATGTCGACATTAAATCTAAGCCTTACAAAAGAAAAATAGTAACAATTACGAGCAAGTTTGTCGACCGACAGTCATTTATAAGTTTGATCTTCTTAATTATTAAGTTTACTACCTAAGGGATATAAGAAAAACGCAAATTTATCGTACAGGTCTTTATGATTTACTCTCCTTAACGCTTCGTAAAAATATTTTATTTTATCGTTATTTTTAATATTAGGTAGGTATAGTTACTTGTTTTAAAAACGAAAAATGTATGTTAGATATAAAGAAATCGGATTCTAAATTCAAATACACTGGTATTGGCTTACTCCCTTCACAGTCCAAAGACAGATTGAACTCCAGGATAACAGATTCTTCTTTTTTATACTTTTTTCAAAGACACTTCATAAAATATAATTCAATGATATCTCAATCATTAATAGAGTGAGTTGTTTACTTCAAAGTACTTTTCAACTATAACATGTATATGAAATAAATAATTGAACTCATATGTTTATACATATATAGAAAAGTGTGTGATTCTTTTTTTTTATCACTCGCACGTAACATGATTTGAATATTCTCTTCTATTTTATTTTCCATATAAATTTATGTAAATTTTATTTACTAAAACTACTGTAAACTTTGGTAAGAGCGCCATCTGTGCTTTCAACCTAAAAACGTATTAAGGTGTTTGTCAGACGCAACCATTGAACACACCAACTACACCCAACTTCACTACTGGGCAATGCTCGAAAAATTGTTGTCTTGTGGCACGCACATTGTAAACGTTTTAAGAGGAAAAAAGAATAAATTTAATCCGAGGAAATCCTCATTAATAGTTAAAATAAATTAAGTTTAAACTACATGCAGTGAAAATAAATATTTCTCGCTTTAACTTGTTTAATAAAAATTGTATTAAAAACTATTTAATTAGCCTTCATAACACTTTTTAAATTTTCATCTTAAAACATTTTTAAAATAATTTTTACTTAAAAGTCAGAGACATTCTTCTTCTTTTTTTTTTCTTTATATCAATCGATAGAAAAAAACTATCGATACTATCGATGTTTAAGGAACACTAGCAGAGTGTAGTGTGTCCCTATTTGCGAAAAGCGTTGCTGTTGCTTTGTAATCTTCCACAATTAAATTACTATTCAATCGGTGTTTTGCCATTAATTGAATAAAGGGCGACCACACTGCGGCAGTGTACCTATACATTTCTTATTAAAACTCCAATAACCGCGTAAGTTTACGATAAAAACTTATAAAACAGTACGATGGAGGACGCCTATAGAGATTTGGATAAATGTTTTGAGGTCATTTTGGAATTGGTCAATCAGGCTGGAGAGGTTGCACTTGCATAATTTTGATGCATCACTTATATGACTAATCAAATTTGATATTCTTATCTCAAATAGATTGTCTCGGAGCGCAACGATAGGCGAAAGAGTTTTGTTTGCAAAAGTGGCGACATAGACCTTGTTACAGAAACCGACAAGGAAGTGGAAGAACTGCTTATCAATGGATTGAAAGAGAAGTTTCCCTCCCACAAGTAAGCAAACGGATTATTTCCTCATAAATAACTTAAATTAATGAAATTTCTAGATTTATTGGAGAAGAAGCGAGTAGCTCCGGAGTGACAGCCAAGCTGACAAATGATCCAACTTGGATCATCGACCCTGTCGATGGTACAATGAATTTCGTTCACGGCTTTCCGCATTCTTGCATATCAGTGGGTCTGGTAGTGGATAAAGTAACTGAAATTGGAATTGTTTATAATCCAATGCTGAAGCAGAAATTCACTGCTCGCAGGGGACAAGGTGCTTATTACAATGGTACGAAAATTACTGTCAGCGGTGAGAAGGATATAGGCAAAGCATTGATTACGACGGAATATGGAACTACCCGAGATGAGGCCAAGATGAAAGTTGTCATTGAGAATTTGGCTAAAATGTCTAGTTTGGCTCATGGGTATGACGATAAATCTATTGTGATCTTAATGGTTTTATTATTGATTTCTCAGTATTCGGACGTTAGGATCTGCAGCTTTGAATATGGTAATGGTGGCGATAGGAGCTGCTGATGTGAATTACGAGTTTGGCGTACACGCTTGGGATGTGGCTGCCGGAGACATTATAGTCCGTGAAGCTGGTGGAGTTACTTTGGATCCAGCGGGAGGCGATTTCGATATGATGTCGAGGCGGGTGTTGGCTGCTTCTAGTCCCGAATTGGCCCAGGAAATCGTTAAAAACTTAACGCAATATTATCCTTTGCCAAGAGATGACTAGAACCCCAGCTGTTATCACGAAAAGTGCAATGTACTACATTCCTAAAGAATGTACCTATCTATATTCTTAATGTATTTAATATAATATTGGAAGTGAGAAACTAATAAATATTAAACTAACCGAAACAGATAGGCTAATATGCTAATATTCAACATTCAGGTTAGTGCAAAAGGTTTATTCAGAGATCTGCAAAAAGGACAGCTGCGCAATATTAAAAAGCAAGTAATACAGGTTACAGTCCTGGCATTATTTCAATTTGCCACATTAAGGTCGACAGTAGTTTCATGTTGGTTTAGAAACGTGCTGCAGCAAAAGGTCGAAAGAGAGAATAGTACTGATGAATTTTGTCACTGGTGTAATGAAGAAGATGAGTATTCGCCACCCATACACCATACACCATAGGGAAGTCAATGACGGTATCATATAGACGAAGGTTACGTAAATGCATACAGAAAGAAATTAGTTTGTCTTACAAATTTTTAGTCAACTCAATAAAAGTCCGCAAGCTATGTATATAAATAAGCTTAAACAGAAACGAATGCTGCGTACTTACCGTCAACTGAAATTTACAGTACCGCCCAAAGGGTGAAAGATGTGCGAGTGGATCGCCTATTTAATAGGCGAAGGCAAACAGTTAAGAACCACTTTCACTGCCTTGAACTCAGCATATTCGCTGATTTTTTGTAGGGAAGATTGTGCAGAGATGCAAAGCTCTGTGTAATTTGTTTTCGAATATGTTGTGTATAAGACAGGGGACTATAATAGCAGAATTTCTACCACTGTGCGGACTCTAGTACATATTTATAAATACAAAAGAAACAGAAAGTCTTTTTGAGCAATATAAGTCTTCCATGATTTTATTTCATTTACTTGTCAAAAAGTCCTTACAATAACATCCATAATTTACTTTTATTTAGATTCATATACGATATCTCTTCATGCGCTATCATTTTATAAATTCCGGTTTTTATTTTTACTTTTTTCTTAGGATTTTATTAAAGTTTTACATTCATAAAGATTTTCTATGTAATTATTTTATCAGCGTATTTAGTATTAATTTTCTTTGATAGTATAGGTATTTGTTCGAGGAGTAGTATTGGAAATAAGTTTCGATTTGCGCAACATATTCGGTTGAACAATTCGGATTTATTATTATTCTTTGTTTACTGCTGAAACATATCTTTTTTTATTGCTTAGGTAGAATGACTAAAAAAAGAAACTGAATTTGCATGCACGTTATTTTATCTATATCTACTTATTATATAATTAAAAATTTGACACATATTTTCTCTGGTTGAAGCTACTAGTCTAAGGTAAGAGTGTATAATATTTTTGTCTATTTATTTTGTTTTGTTAAAACATTTCTGCATTTATCTAAAATGTACACAATTATCAATTATTGTTTTAAATTTATCTTTAAAAACGATTGAGTTTAAAATTATCTAAATTTTAAGGTACACGAGGAATTAAATATGTATAATTTTGATGTTTAAATATTATTATTATTTTTATTTTGGTTTCTTGAAAGCTTTATTACTGAACAAACAGGGTTAAAATAGCACCGCTAATTGTTGATTAAGTATAAATACCTATCGAGAAATCATTTTTATTTGTAAATATAAAGATAATGTTAAAATAAAAGGTTTTGTTTTTTTAAATGCAAAGGAAATTGAACAGCAAAATTGTTTTATTACATTGTTTTTCGATTCACAACCAGGATAAAAGCTACTTACAAGTGATATATATGGAATTTGCGTTCATATTAGATTAGATTTTTATTTTTATGAAAATTGTAACAAACGACCCATACGAATTCTACAATATATTGTCAAATGATGATTTCGTCTTAATCTAATGAGTTAGTATTTTTTATTAGACGTATAAATAAACACCCGTCAAAATTTCTTAAAAGCAAATTAAATTCACATACCAAAGTACCTATATTCATCCATGTTTTTATCGAAAACAATTCTTAATTTGAATATTGCTTGAACTACAATACTTGTCGTTTGTTGTTATCAAAAAGTAAAACAAAACATCACAACTTACACACAAGTATCCTGGTACGTATTGCATTCGAGTTTTGCAATTCTAAATATATAGATAGCTGGGAACTTACATCCTTTTTCAAACCCTTACCCAATTTGATTAAAAATAAACCAGGGTTAGTGATAAATATACTTACACGCAGATTGAAAAAGCCAGAAAAACTAAATTCTACGACAAAAAAAGTAGACCATGATCGTTTTGTTCCAGTATAGATAGAAACTTCTGAACAGTCTCGAGTCAGTGAGGCATAAGAACTAGGTAATATTATATAATAATACGAGAACCAACTTCCTGCCAATCAGATACCCACATTTATGTTTTCGTAAATTTTTAAAGTTTAGGAACCTATTCGATGCGGTATTTGTTGACATTTCTAGCGAACATCAAAACTTTTTCTCACGTGGGTATCATGACACTACGCTGACGCCCCTATTGCAAGAGGTTAAAAAGAGGCACTAAGGCCAAGGCCAATTCAAGAACTATTTTAAGTTAGGTATACAGTCACGTAGGATTTTAACTCTGACAGAACCAGTTTAGCTGAGCTGTACGCTTCGCCGTTCAAGCTGAATTTAAACAAGTTTTAATGGGTTCCCAATGGGTTCCCAATGAAAAAGTCTCAACACAATAAGGAAAATACATTTTCCTGAGTTTTATTTTGAGACGAGAAGCTTCTCAGTTGAAAATATTTTTATGAAGGACAAAAATAGAAGAAGATTATAGTTCTAGATGAAATTTGTTTCCACAAGGTTTTTTAGACAAACATCGGAGAGCATCTATTTACAGTTCACAGCCGTCAGCCGCATTCGCATCATCCGTCAATGGGAGTCAATAAACTTGTAAAACTGTGCCCACTCAAAACGCAGCTGTGCGCGTTTTTGTCATTTAGGTCAATAAATTCGCCCTTTCGTGAAAAGCTATGTTTTTCTTACAAAGACCAGCTGTCAAAACAACTGCTCACAAAAGTTAAAAATTGACCAACCTCTTCTTGGCAGTTAAACAATTGTATAAAACTGCACACGTATGACATTTTGTCAGTTCCAGACAAGTCAAATATGTACATAGAACTGAAAACTCAATGACAACAGTTGAAAATCTTTTACAAAAAGAAACCAGAATATATGACTGGGGCATAATTTTGTTAAAATATTGCGGCAAAGTTTATATGTATATGTTTTTATGCTCCCTAATAAGTGTTCGAATTAAGGATTTCACATATAATATGTTAAAGTCCAATCAATATTAGTGATAATGTTTTCCTTTTAAATCTATCTCACCTGCAACAACTATATTCCTTGCTGAGGATATACTTAAGGTAATAAAAAGATTGTCATTATTAAGTGTGCATGTGTATATTAAAATAAAATTGAATCACAATTCAAACTGAAATAAAACACAATTTTCAAACCAAAAAAATCATATTTTTATATTTAAAATTATAAAATCTTAAATGAAATAAAATGAGAGGAGCCAATGAAATACGCTGAAATAGAAAAGGGAATATATGTACACACTCCGTAACTAAAAAAAAACAATAATAATGTCGACATTAAATCTAAGCCTTACAAAAGAAAAATAGTAACAATTACGAGCAAGTTTGTCGACCGACAGTCATTTATAAGTTTGATCTTCTTAATTATTAAGTTTACTACCTAAGGGATATAAGAAAAACGCAAATTTATCGTACAGGTCTTTATGATTTACTCTCTTTAACGCTTCGTAAAAATATTTTATTTTATCGTTATTTTTAATATTAGGTAGGTATAGTTAGTTGTTTTAAAAACGAAAAATGTATATGAAATAAATAATTGAACTGATATGTTTATACATATATAGAAAAGTGTGTGATTCTGCTTTTTATCACTCGCACGTAACATGATTTGAATATTCTCTTCTATTTTGTTTTCCATATAAATTTATGTAAATTTTATATACTAAAACTACATACATTGAAAATAAATATTTCTCGCTTTAATTTTTTTCATAAAAATTTTATTCAAAACTATTTAATTAGCCTTCATAACACTTTTTAAATTTTCATCTTAAAACATTTTTAAAATAAATTTTACTTAAAAGTCAGACATTTTCTTCTTCTTTTTTTTTTTTCTTTATATACAAAAATTAATTGTTCGCTTTAAAAATATTCATTTCCTTATAACTACAGTTGTTCATTAATAGATCCTACTACATTTACATTATTTGAGATAAACTGTGGTTGTCCTTTTTTTTAGAAACAAGATAAAGACAACAGTCCAATAACGGAAAATATTGCATTTCTACGAGTGTATGTTGTGTGATGTTTTCTATTCACTAACTATATATTTTATTTATAAAATTCTTAATAGGTTACGCAAAAAAAGAAGAAAAAAAGGAGTATTCGCAGCCATAATAGTAGTTTTTTTTTCATTGTTTTACATTTAACATTGCACTTAGAGTGCGGTAGTAAACTAAAATTTGATGCATTAAAAGCTTAACATTTAAGAAATAAACCGCATTCCACAATATGACGTTTTGAACCGTAAATCCACCCACTCTAACTCTACGATGTGGGAGCAGCGGCTGGTGGTGGTTCTTCGTCTGTCTTGGGAATGTCAAAGATCTCAGCGAATAATGGCGGAAGCCGTAGTTTCGTCCAATTGATTCTAAGCCAGTCTAAATGAGAGAAATGCCGCGATCCGAGCGATTGCACTTCGGGTATTTTAGCCTCTAAGGCGGGCATTAGTTGCATCGCCTGTGGTGAACCAGCTCTAGAGCGAAGGATTTGCACTCGTAGTGCTTCGGTGATGAATTCACGTGTTTGGGTAACTAGTTCGTGTTCGGTAATACCGGTTCGGTCGGGTGCGAGCAGTACCATAACAGAAAAGAGACCAATTTCGGTGTCACTTAGATTGTAGCCATTCAGAGCGTTGGCATAATTCACCATTGATGCGGTAAAATCATTCTGCAAATAAAAAGGAATGTAAGTACGTATAATTAAAAAAAAAAAAAAAAAAAGTGACTGCCGAAACCCGGGATCGAACCGGGGACCTTTAGATCTTCAGTCTAACGCTCTCCCAACTGAGCTATTTCGGCACATAAATATTGGTGTCTAACTGGCTACTTCAACCAGACGAATTCTAATGCATAATTTAGATAGGGTACATTTAAACTTCAAAGCCTTGTTAACAATCATTTTTAGCACAAGATATGGACTGAATGCAGTACTGAAATGCAACTTTCTTGCATTCCATATTTCCTCCACTTAAAGAACGGTTCTAAGCATGAGTCGAGGAACATTGATATGGGTGGTGGCGTTTGACTACAGGACATGGTAATTTCGGGTATGATTTAAGGAAGATACGCCTTAGAGAGGATGATACTTGTAAACTATGCCTGAAGGAATCTGCGACAGCGGCACATATACTCTGTCAATGTCCGGCGTTGGCTGGCAGAAGAATCAGAATCTTGGGGCATCATTGGGTCGAGAATATTTCCGATAAACAGATGCTAGCTAGGAATAGGAAGCGAGCCCAAGGAAGAACCCTAGAGACATCCAAGAGTCTCCCTGGGTATGATTTATAGTGGTACAGAGACGAAAAGAGACCCGACAATGGTGGTCTGATTCGAATATCTCTCGAAATATATATATACCTAACCTATACATTCCATATTCCAGAACATAATAAGCGCTACTCTTCTAGAGTGGATAAATGGAGAAACACATCATCTTCCAAACAGTAATCTTGTCTCTAAGCAGACAATTTGCTTGCATTCAGTAATGTTTCTTGATTGTAATTGTAACTATTTCAGCCAATAACAAAGCCAGAACAAAAGATAGCTTGCCGAAATGAGCGCGGCAATGCGGTAGTGCATTGACTCACAGATTGGTGGTGTTTGACACTGTCGTTGTGAGTAAACTGTTCAAAAATGATCATGCTTTAAGGCTAAATAATAAAATATCTTATTGGCTAACTTTTTGGCGCTTTATTTTGCTCGGGATGTGCGTTTTTTAGATATGTCAAACTGAAAGCATTCGTATTCAAGTCCTCAAAATTGAACACGTTTGCAGCTGGAAACAGTTGAGCGACATAATTATAGGTAAGATGGCAACACCAAATGATTTTGAACAACACTCAGCGGCGTTAAAGGTAACTGTAATATTTTCAATTCACCACATAAAATGCAAAATTAATAGTAAGCTAAAATTCGCAAAAAAAAAAGCCACTCCCCAAACACCTACCTACGTATATGATATTCCAAAAACCTTTTCTCACTTACATCATAGAGCAGTTCCATGTGCTGGCGCGTGATATACATTCCATCGTCGAACGTTAAAGCTGTATCATTAATCATGCGTGCCAAATGGGTTATCCATACTTCAAAGAATCCCAATTTGATAAGAATCAATTGATCATCCTGTATAAAATCACAGAAGCCAGGTACGCGTTTGGCAAACTCAACGACCCGGTGAACACCTGGCGTCATACGAATGGCAAACTGTTGCCATAGCCAAATCTTTTGCAGTTCTTTTCTTTCCGCCTTTGAAACTATCTATAAGAAAAAAAACAGACAAATTGAATCTAAATGTACGTCTTAAAAAAAAAAAATTAACTCACCTCATTATCTTCACGAATACCATTGACGGGCACAACTAAAGGCCGTGTTACCAGCTCTCTAGTTTGTTCCTCCGTATAAGTGCAATACATCCGATGAGCCTGCGAGATACACATTATTATATCGTAGACCGATAGTTCATTTGCTGGTGGTGGTATATCGGGAATTTCGGCCGTTGAAGATGCCGACAATTGGCCTGAGCATCCCAAGTCTTGCTGCGATGCTAGGGAACACATTTGTGGGGTTTGCGTTGTATTCGGTGTGCCGGGCGTATTGACGCGATTATTTTGATCGTCAGGAGTACCATTCAATTCACGTGAACGCTTCGGTACTCGACCATAACGTACAGCTAGAAGAAAAAATTACAAAATGCCGTTAGTTTAATTTGAAGTGAAAAATTCAAAATTCTTGAAATTATAAAAGAGTTGACAGATTTAGTTATAAGCCCCTGCAGAGTATATTTCTGAGTGTTAAAAATAGTAAGGCCTCGTAATCAAACGATTCTACATTGCATAATACATTTGCGGCGTTCCACTAAACCATATAGACTACTAGCACATGATGAGCTTTCCAAATTCGTTTACTTTTACTCAGAATTTTGACAGCTTGTTTATTTCTCCCTTTCTCAATAACAGCGATTTTAACAGATATTCCCTTTGAAGAGATTTTCTCAAGTTCCTACCAAAATTGGTTAAATGCGAATTTTTGTACATATTTATACTTATTTGGTTTGAGGGACGTTTAAGAATCTAGTTTAGTAAGTCTGACAGCTGCTTGACTTGATGTGCCTCAGTTTTGATTGGCTATTTCGATCAAATGAACAACTTTTCCTTTTGAAGTTTAGGGAGGGGTAATCGACGAATCTAGTCAAGAAATTCCTATCTATTTTCGTTTTCAATTAGTTTAGATAATTTTTTTTTGAAAAAAAATCAGTTTTTTTTTTATTAAGATTGCTTTTCAGTTGATTTGCTAAAAAAATCAATCTTTTTTTTTTTAGATCTGAGGCACTTTTGAGGAATCTCGATTTTTTTCTCAGATTTACACATACAGCTGGCGGATGCGATTATTTTATCGTTGGAAGGATTGCTTTTTTAACTTAATTATTCATTTTTTGCGTTTGGAAACGATTTTTTATATCAAATTATTTCGAAATGCGTTGTTTTAAAAGTGTGAAAATTAATTGAAATGCACTTTCACAGCAAGTGAAAAAAAATTGTTAGCGGCCAACTCAATACAAACAAGAACCAATAAAATTTGGATTCAATCTGAAAAGCCAAATCGAAAATGACATAAGTTGACAGTTCGCATATGCGGCTAATGTAGGAAAATTGACGTTACGACCAATCTAATTTGTGCTTTCAGGGTGCATGTAGTCCAGACCAATCTTGTCGTCTTAAGATAATTAGAATTTTGACTGTGACCATTTAATTGTTAAAGAAACGTGACTATTTTCACGCAAGCACGTATACTTTTTAAGTCTTTATTGGTCATACATGAATGGGCGCGTTCCTATTGCAAACCGCTTTGCAAATTTCTATTAGCTAAGGCAGAGAACGGCCTGTGTAAAGTGGACACACATTTAGGTAGGTAATAGATTTTACATTTCACTACTTTGTAAATAGATGACAAGTTAAAAAAAATTTAGGTGAGAGCATAACGCATAGCATAAGTTACGGCAAATATAGACAAATGTTTGATTAGTTTCGCAAAAGTTTGACTAATATTTTCGAGCATGAAAAGACCTTAAGGGAAAACCGGACTACATCTTATATTTATTTCTTTTTGTTTAATTGTAAACTTATGATTGCGACGCAGATTGAAAAGTATATTCTCAAAAAGTGTAAATGATATTAAAATTTGAAAAGTATCGTTTAGAGTGGTAGACGTTTGACACAGACGTTTAGGTTTGTAATAGATTTTACATTTCACTACGTGGCTGTAAATGGCAGACCTAAAGAAAAACTAAATATTTGAGAGTTTGAGTTTTCAAAATGTCGTCTTATTTCCGTTTCTATTTACTTATTACTTATGGTTGAGACTGAGAGCTTTCATGAAGGAGGTCAAAGTAGGTATAAAATATCTTCGCTAATAGAACTTAAGAAAATATATCGTATTTAAACAATTTGTATGTAAATGCCAACAAGAACTGGGAAGGGCGTAGGAGTGGTGCGAAATCGCTCCTACTAGAACAGCAAAAAAACTACATTCAGTCAAAACTAATACAATCATATATAAATCAATCTAAGAATCCGCGCCTCTATCCCAAATGTTGGTCAGAAATTCCTTTTCTATAACGTATGCTCATACAAATTATACGCATTGACCTAAAAAAAACTTTTTTTACCTCAGACTTCTGTGTGTTTTAAGAAATTTATGCGATTTTTTTTTCTGAAATATCAAATTTATGACTTATTTTACTCTTCTTTTAATTATTCTTGATGTGCTTCTATACACAATCGGAATTGTGATGGTGGTGATATCAAAACGAATTAAAAATTCTATTAAGTCCGTTCGTTTGAATGAGGAATGACTCAGCCCAAACATCATTCAGTCGCACATTGACATCACGTTAATTTTGTGTGTGCTTTTTCGTTGTTGTTGTTGTTGTTGTCTGTCGCATTTGCAAACATAATAATGTGCCTGCTGAACAGTTATTGTACATTTTATTTGAACTTGAAGTGCTATTGTTCTCGTTGTTCCCTTTAAGTCAATGAATACGCCCCATAAAAAATGTTGACACTGTCAGAAATAGCAGCGACCGCGAATTCGACGTCGTCGCCGTTGCCGTCAGTTTAGTTCGTAAAGTTCAATGAGTTCTTTCATCGATATACCTAATATTTTTTTTATTTTTTTTTATGCTAAAGATAAAAATTAATATTATTGTTTTGTTTGGGATTTTTTGTTGTCTTCTTTTTTTTGAGTTAAAAGAGAAATCAAATAAACATATCGCAATATTTGAGAGGCGAAAAATAACACCCGAACGGTCCAAAGTTGTAGCCGTATACATTGGCCGGCGCAGCGGGTGGAATGACCTCGATATTTTTTTTCGACTTACTCAACTGGGTTAATTTATGTCGCACACCAAACATACTATTTTATGGTTACCTACTATAGATATTCAAATGAAGTTAAATGATGGGAAAGTGGGTCGTTTGCAATATTTGATTGCCCTTAGACAACTGCAGTAGAATTGCATAATATGCAGGCCGAATGATATTGCAAGCACAGCAGCTAAGTGAGGGAGATGCCGGTGTTGCTGATTTTATCTCGATCATCCATTTCCTTCAATATCATGATAAACCACGGAATCTTCAAGGGACGCGTATCCATTGGTTTGTTATCCTGGCTAAGATTTAGAAAATAAACCTGTTGTCTAGTTTTTTTTTTTCATTTTGTCTGCAGTTAAGAAAACTCTGTGCGCCGTACTAATAAACAAATTTTAGTCTCGACTTTAAAATTTACGGAAGCTCACAATTGCGAAATTCGTATGGAAAATATAGCCACTCTGTGAACTACTCAAATTTGGACTCGAAGCTAAAAATGTTTATTGATAAGGCCATGTGAAAATGAAATTTTAAGTTTTTTTTTTACACACTCACAGAAATGTCAGATATTCAACCGACGATAATTATTTAACGCAATTGACACACCTGGATGATCAACTTATTAAATTGTTGTAAAATGTCGCACAACTTGTGTACGGTTGCCCCATTTGCTCAAATAGATTCGCTCAAACTAGGCCGAGCATGGGAATTTGAGTGAAGTGAAGAACGCACTTTAATGTGTGAGTATCTGCGGGAGCAATCACAATCACAGCAGTTAACTTAGCAAGAGAACTATGGTGGTTCAACTCATGTCACCCAGAGAAAAAATGTAAACTAAAATGTAATATGTTCCATTTGATTTTACGTTACATAAACTTTAATAAAGTATATTCTTTTTTACGTTAAAACATATTTGATGTAAATACGCAATGTAATTTTAAATTAAGTGAACCTAGATTCAAAGTGAAACGTATTCACTTGTACATTAAGACTGAAAAGTTGCAACTATTCTCAACATGTGTAACATGACAATATTTTTTCTAATATTACGTTTCGGAATGACATCTACGTACATTCAAAATGTTGCATAGTTACTTTAACGTTGATTTAAATCGCCAAACTTTAAAACTTTGTTTTAAAGGTAGATAAATTTGATGTAAGCATTATTCCACGTCAAATCAAGGTACAAACGTGGTTAGATCAAATTAGAAATATATACTTTTTAGAGTAGGGAAACCCTTTGAATTAATTTCATGCCACTTTGATTTACAAATTTTCGTAGTCGATGCTAAATGATTCCGAAAAATATTTAAATCGAAGTGGTTTTCTTTGATTTTACGGTGTTTTTTCTCTGGGTGTAAGTCCGCAATACTCCGCTCCGCTTCAAACTCTGGTAAAACAAAAATTACCCACTAGGGATATTTTCACTGCACCGCACTCGCGGTCGTCCGGCAAGCTTACGTGAGTATAACTGACTTGAGAAAGATTTTCAATTCCATCACTCGTATTAAATATTGTAGGTTCCTAGAAGTTGCACAATCCAATGATTGAGAAAAATAAGTAATATATATAATGTCATAACCGCTCACAACAACAGAAAGTTCTGAAAGTTGAGGAACGCAACGATAGGGGTGTTTTTTTAAACACAAGTAAAGTAAAGTAGATGAATTCGTAAAAAACGGTTCCAGTCACATTTGATATAAAAAGTTGTGAGTTCCAACTTTTAGCTTGCAGTTTTAGCCTAGTACGCAGCCGTTTCGGAACGAGACTGCCCCTTGGTCTTAAAATGAACAGCGAAAAGGCAGCGGAAAATAATTTTCGGAGAGTTCCTTAAGCTGATACACAAGTGGCAGTGTTGCCAGCACTGGCTATTTAGTTCGATTTGGCTACTTGAACTTTTTGCCGGCTCCTTAAAATTGTCATTGTCGATTTATCTTAATTAAGGCTATTCAGCTCAAAGTTTGTCGATTTTTAGGGTCCTTAGAAATTTGAGAAATTTTCATACCTCTATTGCGAACGTACTCTTAACCAAAATATTCTAAACAGTCAATTGCGAATGAGCCAAATTTATTTTCATACAGTTTTTTAAGAGAGTCTCACATCGCAGCAGTGAAATCATCTATATCACTAAATATCTTCTAGGTCACAATTTGATGGAAAATTATGCCATTGTGAGTTAGAAAAATTTTGCCTGGACACTCAAAATGATTGTTAGTATCGCGGACTGTCCAAGTATGCCCTTCCAGTAAAATGTTTTTTTTTATTTTTTGTTTACATTGGAAAATGGAAACTTGAAAAAGCCTCTCAATAACGAGTTTGTGGTGAATTGATTTTTTTTTTTTTAATATTGTCGTTCTTAAAACAGTTTAATCAGAATAAGTGTGTCTAAAGAATTTCAAATTTGACTGTATATCTCTTATAAAAGCTGGCAACACTGAATACAAATGACAAATTTTTAACAAGTAATTAGTGTCCCGGAAACGAAAAGGAGACCGAAACTTTTCATTCACGATTTTGTTGTCTCACTTTTGTATGGGATTTTTCATTCGGAAACAGGTCCGCACTAGGCGTAAGGCCCAAAGTGTTTTCACTTATCGACAGAAAGTTGGACAAATATCGCTGGGTATTTGAACCGCTCTTGCACACAGACGAAGCTTACGCATAAAGTTTGGCTTCTTAAGCTATGCAGCTTAAATAAAAACTTTTTGGCCTAAATCCCACCGAATTCTCGATAAATCTGAGCATCTCACAAGTGAATTACTGACCGTCGGTAGAAAATGTAGGACGTTTCTAACATTATAAACGACGAAGTATCTTTTGGAATGTTGCGGCGAAAATATTAATTTTTTAAACAAACAAAACTTAATGTATGGAATGTGTGCAGTTATAAATATTACATACACTCCGGTTCACTTAAATAAAGGCAACGATGTCATAAAACAATTTTCTTATTTTTTTTACAAAAAACTAGGAATCAAAGTGGAACAAAAATTATGGAATTTAGATCTGAAATTTTACGAGACCAAACAATTACAAAAGTTCTTGACAGTGAAAGGAAACCGGACTATAACCCTTTTTATTGTAAAAACTGTCATGCAAAAAATACAAGCAATTAAATCGGTTCACATGAATAAAGGCAAAGACAATAAATAAGAGTCAAATATACAGTTTTTGCTTTTGTTTATTAATTTTTTTGATAGTTATTATAAAATAAGTATAAATTAAAGAAGTCAGTAATGTGTACGGCCACCTTTTTTGCAAATCACCTCAAAGATACGGTCTGGAAGTGAGTCGTACAGTGATTTTATATAATTTATAGAAATTTCGGCCCAAGCTGACTTAATACCCCTGAGAAGTGATTCTTTATCGTTGTACTGCTTTCCGGCTTCGTCAACTTTTCGGGTAAGCCAACCCCAAACATTTTCTATAATGTTCAAGTCTGGTGAATATGGTGGCCAATTCAATAATTTTACGTTTTGGCTTGCAACAAATGACTTTACTATACGAGCTGTATGGATTGGTGCATTGTCCTGTTGCAGAATCCAAGGCAAAGATCCAAATAACTCGTTAAACTGAAAAACTAAAAGCTGATCAGCGTTACCACTTCAAAAAAATAAAGCGAAGTAGATTTGACCCAAAAAGTGAAGTAGATTCAAGAAAAGGGAAGTAGATTTCAAAGTCATAGTTCTAATGATATATTTTATTCCATATTAGTTGTATATATATATGTAAAAAAAAAAAACGTTTTAAAATCTACAAATTTTTGTTCTTTTTTCTCACTTCATTTTTACTATTTTTTGAAATTTTTTTAGAAAAAAATATTTTGAATGGTGCACAGCGATATGTTTATTAAATTATAATTTTGCGCACCAATCTTTATTCACATTCTTGATTACTTCAAAATATCTTTTCATCGCGTTTGTAATAATTCTTTCGCGTATTTGGCTAAACTTTTCGGAACAGACAGAGACGAAAACCTAACCAAACGTATCACATCTTTGACAAAAAATTAAAAGGAAAATAATAATAAACGTCAGAAATTTGAAATAAATTTTGTGTTTAAAGTGAAGTTTGTAGCAATTTATTCTTTTGAAATGATTTACGGTTTTCTTATTAAAATTGAAGCGGATTAAATAATGGATTTCAAAAGTGAAGTAGATATAACGAATTTAACGATAGTGTGAAAAAAGGGAGCAGATTTTAATTTTTTTTTCCAAAATTGAACTAAATCTACTTCAATTGAAGTAAAGTGGCATCGCTGATTCCAATATCCCTTTGTAGGTAACTCCCGTCATTTTTGTGCTCTGAACATTTAACTCGAATGCTCCATAGTAGCTGATCGCACCCCAAACCATTACTCCACCCTCTCGGCTGTGATGACGGGTTATAACCCGTTCTTCTTTCCTTAAATCATGAAAGTAGAAGTTATACCCATCCGGTCCATCTAGATTAAACTTTTTTTCATCCGTGAAAATAACCATTCGCCAGTCATTCTTAAGAGTACTTTCTCCTATAGTCCAGGCCATATTTTCTTTAGCAAATTGAAGTCTTGCTTACGCTTTGCTTACGCAAAGCATTGAGAGGAGGTTTTTTCACCAACTTTAACCGCTTCAGATTGCTGTCACTCAGAATAACACGTCTAACGGTGGATTTGCTGGCATTTACACCGGAACGGAATTTGATTTTTGATATTGAATCACTGGAATTAGAAGCGCAGCGAATGATCTTGCGCCTATCAGCTGCTGAAATCACTGTAGAAATTCTTCCTTTATAATTTTTTCCATAAGAATCCGGATTCTTTAAATAATTATCAACAGAAATTGGGCTTCGACCAATTTTTTTCGCGATGTCGCGATGTCGCGGTTGGAACAACCTTCGGAGTGGTACGCATCTATTTTTCCTTTTTCGTATGCAGTTAAAGAGTTTCTTTTGGCCATTTTTGATAACAACTGCACAAAACTTAAATAAATTACTTCAAACAAAATTTCATGAATGCTTTTAATTTCGCAACTGCCTTTATTCAAATGAACCAATTTGTTTTCCTGCATTTCCGACTCTGTTTACGAACTTTGATAAAGTCCCGTTAATTTGTACAGTAAAATTATCTTCGTTAACGTATTCTCCTGAGCAATTCTCAATCTGTTATTTTCACTCTCTGTTGATAATTTTATACCAATTTTACAGTCCAAAATGCTCTGCTTTAGGAAATAAAAGTGTTGCCTTTATTCAAGTGAACCGGAGTGTATATTGTTATTCATTGGTTGTGCTTCAGGTCTGGTCATTCAATAAAAAATCCAATGCCACCTTTTTATTGTTAAAATGTTAAAAATGGGGTTATGGCAATTGGATAGCATATCTTCTGTAAATCGTCAGTTAAAATATTTAGGTGCCAAAGTAATGGCTTTTTCACTTTCGATTTCGAATGAAGAACAGCAAGAAATTGTTCGATCACTGAACGGATGCCAGTTATGCCAGTCTTGGAGTCATTTTGAATAAATTTTCGTTGTTGAAACTTCTTAAGCACTGCCTTGCTTAAATGTGTCTTCTGATAATGGCCGGCTTTCCAATGATCGAGGCTTAGGTAGCAACAGTTGTGTACTTCTAATTTGATTCATTACCATATTTAGCTCAGTGAATATTCTTTAATAATTCAATAAGTTTGCAGAGACTTAATATTTATATTCTTCCGAGCAACAGTTCCAGTCGCCTAGCAAAAAATTTCCACTCAGTTCTAACGTTCAAAATATGCCATAATATTTGTTGTCTCAAATTGCAAAAGCTATTAAGTCGCTCCATAAATTGACAGTAATTATTTTCAATTCCAGTGGCAATCCACTCTTACTTTCAAGTAAATTCGACGAAATTCTGTTCCATGGTTACACACATTAACGATGAAAATCCTAAAAGCACTAGATACTCTACATAATTAGATCAGCTTTGCGAAAAAAACCGAAACTTCCTCTTCACATTGAAGCAGCAATCTGCCACTTATTTCCGGCAGCAAACACATCACATACTCACGCAAGCCTCTTTGACGGTCAAGTTACTTTGAAACAATATATCTGTAAGTCAAATCCGCATATCTTCCATTAGAAATATTAGCCTAATCTGTGCACATGATGTGGCATTATCGGTGGCCAACGAAATAAAAGCAGATACATGAGCATGCGGTGGGCGTTAGTCGGAAGCTGACCACATTCGAGGCCATTGAAGCTATCACCAGGTCATCAAACCCTCGCATCCCAAAAAAAGCTATTAATACAAAATAATATGAGCAAAGATCATAAAAAAGTATCTCTCTTGACGATATGTGAAAAGAACAAAATAAAAAAAACACCAACAAAAGCAAATAAAGATACGAAAAAAGTGGCAGAAAAGAAAAGTATCTCGAGACGAGATGATTATGCTTTTGGATGTATTTTTTGTTTGTTTGTTTGTACTCCTCTTTCTGTTATTTTTTGTTTGCATTCTTCTGTTTATGCGACTGGCCCAAGTGAGCCTGAGCCTTTGCGAGAGAAGGGTAATCACCCACATGCCATTAGGATCAACTGGTTATCAATTACGTGCCACGCAAATTAATTTCATTTCGCTTTTCAATGTCATTTCCTCGTATACGACGACGCGGGGGCTGTGTGTGTATATAGTTTGTGTTTCTGTGTTGTAAACAAACACGAAGAGTATGTAATGGCTGGTGCGGTAGCTGCTGTAGCGGATTGAAAGATATATTCTTTGTGGGTTGTTAAGGTTACGGCCTTTGATGTGTATGCGATGTTGCGTGAAGCAGTCGAAGAAAGTGCCACAAAAGTCAGATAAGACAAATGTTTTGTTTTTACTTTCAAACGAATTTGTTTCGTGCGTTGTGAAGGATATTTTACGCAAAATGTTTTGCGAAATTCCAGACAAGTCAGGTGTCAAGGTTAAGATGGATTTTGTGTTTCGATTGTTTTGCATGGGATTTTGTGATTTTATCGTCATACATCACCGCGACCTTGGCCAATTGCATTGAGGCATAAAACTGGAGGGCCCGTCACTAGAATGTGTCCTTTGACGCATGGGTCGCCGCTTTAAGTTGTTGTCAAAAATGAATTAAAATACTTAAATACATAAGTGCACATACTGACTTGAAGCTGAATTAATCCAAAGCTAACTAACTAAAAGATAAACCCTAAAGCTGATCTGCACTATTAAAGACTGTGCAAAAAAGGAGCATGCCCATGCAGTTTTAATGCATATCTGCGTTATAATCAAGCACATTAAACTGTATTTAAGTAGGTACGTCAAAGCAAGCTGCCAGTTAAAGTAGAATAGATTTATGAAGGCTTGCAGACACTGTCTTATGTCTCTTCTGAAAATATCCCATAGTAAAGACAACTTGCAAAAATGAAATTGGATATTGGAGCTCTAGCAGAAAAAACAATCTTAGCACAAGCTTGAATGTGTGCACCTTCTTGGGCATGCGGATGGATTACCTCGCATATCAAAAAAAGCAGCCCAAAATTTGAAGCGAAAATAATGATAATAAACATCGCAGACAGCTTCCAATCCGAGGTCAGTTGCAGTTGAATAAAACTGGCAAAATTGCTTTAGCACCGATAGCTTTTTCTTTGAAGATTTAACTTCACTGGAAATTCATAATGTGTCTCAAAAATTCTAATTCATCGTCGAATGATATGATTTCAAATAAAATTTTGAAAAATATTTCTTCCGATGTTTAATGTTGTAAAAAAGGAATCTTTGCAGATGCACTTAAGTTAGCAACTGTTATTCCACTGCACAAAAAACGTGAAACTACAATCCTTAACAATTATCACCCTATTTTGCTTTTGGCAGTCTTTTCTTAAGTCTTCGGAAAAAGGTTGAGTCCTTGTTGGACAAAAGTAATTTCTTTAGTGATTCCCAATTTGAATTCAGAAAATGAAGATCTGTATCAAAAATTTTGTGGTGAACTTCACAATAGACTGAGTGATTCTTGCTGCATCGCTTTTTATTAATATTACTAAGGCTGCAGATGATTTATTATTCCTAAAACTTCATAGGGCTGGCTTTCGGGAGTTTATGTATGAGACCTATCATACACAAAAATTAAGGGTTCAAGGCAGTTTAAGTGCGGAGAAACCAAATATATAAATAAATATATATAAAAATATAGGTGTCCCTCAAGGGTCTGTTTTGCGCCCTATTCTGTTTCTAGTATTCGTGAACTCCCTTTTTATTCAACGTTGGAAAGGTGAGATCACAGCCTTTGCCGGTTACACTGAAAATAACTAATTAAATTTGCTTATTTCTGTCAATTATGATTTGGAAATTCTTCGCAAACGGTTTTTTATCCATAAACTTATTGTAAGTAAGAAAATTTAGTTATGATGTGAGGATATGGTTTCGACTTATCATTCTCCTAGCTGATGTCACAAATATAATTTGTCAAATATATGTAGGTATGCATCATGTTTATAAGCCTTCCTATAATAAAAATAGAATTTGTTCTGATGGCTGTTTTAATATCGACCGAGTTGAATCATTCAAACATTAAGGAATAATACTGCATAGTAAGTTAAGTTGGAAAGATCATACTTTGCCTTTGAAACAGTACCTGAACAACGTTTTAAGACAAATTTATCATCTAACGGCCCTGCCAATAAACATTTTAATCTTAAAATGTTAGTAGCCCAAAATGGCACCATTTCCTATAAAAATTTTGTTATTAGTACCGCGCTATATGTCTTTATGGCAGTCAACACATTTTAAAATCAGTTTGCAATGGTTTATTTAAATCTAAGCTTAAATATGGGTTGACCTATTGGGGTAGTACTTATTGCTATAAGATTCAACCTTTGTTAACTAAGCAAAAGTATGTTATTCGTACTTTATCTAGAGTCAAACGCAGAACAGAAGCAGTTTTGTGTTATTCTAAAACCTTAATGAACTTCCATTTATATTTTTACAAAGTTCTGAAAACATTTTTTGGAACATTCTCGATTGTATGGTTTATTTACGTGTTAATAATCTTACTCTAGTAAGCGTACCTGCCATAAATAAATATATATATACTATTATTCAATAGTGTGCCAATTAAAGCCTAAGATGCGAGAGAAGCCGTTTTCTTAAACAATCCAAAAGCTGTACTTATTTCACAAAACCATGCAAAAATGTTAGTGCAGAACAACCTTTTTGCCTTTTAAACTTTCGAATTCTCCAAAAGTCTAATGAAGCACCAAATTTAGATTCAAACTGCTAAAATCTAAATGCGCAAAGAGTGTGAAAACTAAATACGACAGCCGTTCTATAGAGCACTGCCTCCAACTAAATGTCGACATTTATAGTTTACGCTCACAAGTATAGAAAGCTATCAGATTTCTTCACATAGGCCGTCCGGAAATACAATTTGAAACGTCGAAATCAATGCCCGAGGCTTTATTCTGCTCGTTCCTGTTGAATTTCATTCTACATCACTGAAGGTCCAACTTGACAGAGCAGAAAGCAACGTCAGTCGCCGTCGCCTACGATACGAGTACATCGTTAAGACCAAGGCTATTCTTATCGCACAAATGCGAACACATTCTTTAATTTCGAATTCGATAAACCACATTATAGTTTCTGTAACATAAAAATTATTTCCTGGTAATGTGTACTGTTAGTGTAGCAATCATTTTCGCAACTTATATTTGTGGCACTATCTCACTTGACCCTATTTCTGGCCATCACCCTCTTGTCTCATTTTCTATTCTTGCGTTATATACATGAATTTATGTTTGCACATTATGTTGCCATTATATGCTGTTGTTTTTTTTTTATTATGCTAAGTTCGGTTTAGTTGCATGCTTCCTCTACTGCCACCGCACGTCCAAAAGGTGCCACTGAAGCGAAGGTCTTTCATGTCGTTGATCCCCCATATGTGTAGAGCTCGCACTCTTGAGAGATTTTTTTTTTATGTAAGTTGCGATTGTTTTTGTTATTTGTTTTATACGCTACTTTTCGCGTCTTCGTGTCCCCCTCTCCCTGTGTGTTTTTGTTTAAGCAATTGGAAAAGGAGAACGTCTGCATTAATAATTAAAGATTAAATTAGCAAATAAATGTTATGTGTGTAGGAAACTAGGTCAGAATAAGAGAATATTTATTTCGTCATTTGCGTTCAATAGTAAGTTTTGGTAGTATAATTGTTTTAGTTGGTGTGTTCTTCAAAAGCTTTTTTTAGAAATGAATTCCATGCAGGGGGTGGTATATTTTTTAAGAATTATTTGTTCGCTTTGGGGTTACAGTTGAGTGAGCACTAAGTCATTGTTGGTGTTTTTTGTTTTTTAGCTCTGATAGTGCCTTTTGAGCTGGGATTGAATCAGAACGAAACGGCCTTGAGAGTGTGCACTTACGAGTTGTTCATTAACCGCATTTGTAATCGGAATTTTTGTGGGTTTTTACGTTTATTTTCGTATGTCTTGTTTTTAAGACTCTTCTTGCGGCCATGGATTTGAGTTTACTTAAACTTATGGTGCAACTACTGAACAAATACAGAGAGAGCGATGAGTTTCAAGCAATTTTTGTTTGGAAGTCGAATTTGTTTGAGTTCACATTTGTAGACAAGTACTTTTTTTAACGATGCATTTTTGAGCAGATTTTCTTTAGAGAGGTGTCCTTTTTTCTTTGTTTTCCTGCTCACTATATCTCTTTTGGCTTATACAAAATGTCTCTGTTCACACAAATTTTCTTTCAAGACTCGTCTAAATTATAATACGCTTTCGAGTCCATTGACTTTCTCTATATTCGGCAAACCGTCTACACCTGAAGCTATTTCATAAAAGTTGTGAGTATTTTGAAAATAAATGTGTCACCTTTAATGAACATCTAAACGCTTTAACAAAACGTTCATTGAAGCTCGCCATTGAGTCGTACACCGAAGATGGAAAGCCTTTAAGACTTCATTGATGCCAACGACATTTTATGGCCACTGTCCAAAGGTTAATGCTTTGTTTTAATAACAATAATAAAAAACAAAAACAGAAAAGAAACTTACTGTTTATAAGCGATAAATTCCGGTCTATTTCTGTCGTTCACTTGGTTTATTATGAATTCAATGACAGTGGGTACTATATGTAATTAGCTAGTCTTGCCGTGTTTATGGGATGCATTGCCAACACTAAACGAAGCTTGAAAAACAGCAATTCTAATTAAGTATTTACTACTCAATATAATGGAGAGAGTCTATATGCTTCTCCAGGTGATGCATTTGAAGCTTAAAGGACGGATAAACGCTGAGCAAGTAAGAATTTATAGAATGAGCCTTCGAATTCGATTTTTAACCGCCTTTTTAAACAAGCGAAAGTAAGACAATTTAAACAAAGTTATTATAAAGGTAAATAACTCGAGAGTTTCGGTTATAAAATTGCCATTCAGAACCGCAGCAAAGCCCCTAAAATAATTCGGTACCGTTCCATTAGTTCAAGTCAAAAATTAAGGCTGAGCTAGAGTGTCCATCGTAGCTCTTTAAAGGAGAACATGTTCGCTTTTTTCGGTCCAATATTTTTTGTTTCGTATCTATTTTTATTTTTAATGTTTTTCTTTTTTAAATTACATAAATTTTATTTCATTTTCCAAAAGATTTGGTAGTTCATGCAGCGATGTTCGGAATTTCCTTTTAATCTACTTCAAAAATTCAGAAAACTACTTAAATTTTCATCTAGGCAGAAAGTAGCTAACTTGTATACTGCAATATTTCAAAACACTTCTCGTGTTCTCATTGCCTCTTTAAATAAAATACAATTTTTATTTTTTTAAGAATGTTCTCTTTTTGAATATGTTTAGGAGAAAAATGTTCTCTTTTTATTAGGGTCACAGATGGAGACCCTAGGCTGAGCCTTAGGTACGATTGAAGTGAATTGAAAAATGTTAAATCACACGGTCTTCTGAATGCCAGTGTCACGGGCCATCACTCATCAAAAGTTTTCTTTAAACACCAAACAGTACCTTTTTGTGAAGGTAACGGCTGCCTAAAAATGAATACCGAGGGTGGCAAAGCTTTTTGAAGAAGGTATATTCAATCAAAAATTAGCTTTATCGATGAAAATTTTTTGTGATGAAAATGAGATTCTATACGAATATATTTTTCAGCCAAACTTGCAGAATTTGAAGGCGCTGCCTGTCAACCGTCTGTTCGTAATAGGTCTGTTTCGTTACTTTTAAATTTTAGGAAGTTTTACTAACTTTTACAAATTTGTACTCAATGCCGTTCCTTAACTCAAAAAAAATCGTGAAAGAGAACGTCGGTCGTCGAGAGAGCAAGGTATTACCCATCCACTGAAAATCTTACGAATTTTTACTCAACAATTTTCTTGGTGTCAGAACAGGAAAAGCTGCCAGTCACCTGACTATTGACAGATGATTTGAAATTTATTGTCCTAATTGGCATATGCACTCGTATTTTTAATATTCTGCGTATTAAAATGGTATCAACAGGCGCCAAAAAAAATTCAAGCCTCTCCTCAGGATTCCTTTCAAAAGTGGCGACGAAATTCTTCCTCGCTGTAAGAAGGGACAATCTCCTCCACGTAATTTTTAATGCCTTGTCGGTTTTCCCTCTTCTCGAATGCTTGAAGTTCAATCAGTACAAACTATTCCACATAGGTACTCGGATTCGTCAAAAAGATGTTCGATTAATTCAACAAATTTTGTTAGAAAATTAACAAATTCTTCGAGTTTATCAAATATTTTAACGACTTTTCGTACCACTTTTTTTTAATTTTTCAATTATTTATCTGTCATTATTCGCAGATTACTACAAAAGGGTCCCTAACTTTTTCGTAAGTGTCCCTCTCTGAGAGAATTTGTCCCACCACTGCCATTTTGACAGTCTTTTCCATTCTACTACTACAGAGGTAAAGGTACAAACCTTATGCTTTCTGAGCACAAATCTACTGTCAGCTGTCAAATTAAGCGTAGCTAAAAATCAAATGCTGCGATTTCTTAAATCGAACCTCTAAAGATATCACATTTATTTTCAATCAGTGCTTATTTCATTAAACAAGTAGTTTCGTGTAATTGACTCCAAGTTTTACCTGTCAATTTTCACTCAACATGCAAACAGAATACAACTTCACCACGCTGACACTTTTAAAAGTCAAATATATCAAAACTTTTGTATTTTTGAAATGCGCGGCCTTTTTTTTTTGACAGCACAATGTCCTGCACAAATTTAAGCATTTTGCATTGATGCCGACTACGCAATCATTTGCCATTTCAATTTTACACAAAAAGCCAGCATTTTTAAACAAGAATTAGCTAAAAGTTCTCAAATTTAAGTGACTAACTTGTTGTACCTACTCCGTTTTTAGTCTTACTTATGTGTTCAATCTGAACCTTGCACAGAGATGCCATTGGTCACATTTTGGCAACAATTTAGTCTGACTGGATCTCAATTTGTTCCCAATATCTCCTGAACAGCTATTTTTGAACATCCGACAGTTGCTTTAAGCGCTCTTTAGCTGTTGCGTTTGGGTAAAGGCCCCCAGATCAATAGACGCCAGGCACAAGTCCCACAATCCTTTAATTGATTTGTTTTAACCGGACGTAAATTGTTTCTCTAAACCGCAGTAAAAGTCAACGTTCCGTTCCTAAAACATACTCACTTGTGTATAATTAAACACTTACACGAGTAAATTTCCGCACGTGAAATAATGTAACAAAAAGAAACCGACACTCAGTTCTTCCGTAATGAATTTCTATTTCGCAAATTAATCTTAATCGCACCGAAAAAATCTCGCTGTGATCTCATTCACAACTTGAAAAGCCAACCATAAAATCCATGCCAATTGAGCACTTTTATTATGTGTCATGTGTGTATAGGCTTAGCTTTAGCACTCTTTGTGTTGCATACAATTTCTGACTTGGTTGTCATTTGGGATTTACTACACTCGCGCTGCTGGTGTAGATTTCACAATTTCTCCCCATTTTCCGCAAAAAGGTAAATAAAATGAAAATAAAACGAAAAAGCAACACAACATTGCTAGACCTATAATTCGCCCCAAAAAGAAAAAACTAAAAAGAAGACAGACACAGATAGTACGGCCATAGAGAGAATGGGGTAAATTGAGAAATTATTATTGTTGTGCTTACAATAGTTGTTAGCTTATAGCCACCTAAAGCAACTGCCAAGTGTGAGTGAGAGCTACGGGGTGCTACTTGGATGTTGGAACTTGGCCATTCACCTATCATCAGTTTGAGATGTCAAAAGAGCCACACAAAAACACACACCAAACCGTACGGCAGAAAAACAAACATTTTCCTGGCAGCTATAGCGTAAAGGTAGCACCGCTTATAGCGCATATTGTACTGCAAAGCTTCAACAACCACTGACACTGACAGCACCGACTGGAGTACCTGATTTCTGTTTATTATGACAGCAACTTGTACCCAATATGGGGTAAACAATAATATTGAGGCTGTGACAATTTGTTTTACGTAACTTCATCTGAAGTCACGTGCACTATGACAATTAGATTCGCTTGAACTAAGAGTGCTTGTATGTGTACGCAAATGCGGGAATAAACATTTTAAAATGAGGTCGGCATTTTAAGTGAGTGTAGTAAGTGCATCCCTGCATTTGGCATTGCCTCGTTAGAACATATATAATATATATACGAATAACTAATTAAGATGTGTAAACACTATAGATAAGTCTGAAGTTCATTTACAAAATTAGAAATTTATTGCCGAGGCTCTTAGGTCAGGTGCCGGCACTTGTCGAATACACGAATACAAAGTGCTGTCAACTGTTTGAAGATGTATTCACTTCCTGATTTTGTCATGATTATGAAAGTGATTTTTAATAAATTCATAGAGCCTTAACCTCGACTCGTCGCTCAATCGTTCAGCCACTCGGTGCCCACTGCTTAGCCGCAGCCTTAATCGTGTCTTGTTATTAATCCGACTTCCTGTTTAGTGCGAAACAATATAAAAATTAACATTCAGAGGACTCATAACTTTTGGGTACAATTTCGCAGCTTGTCGAAACCAAAATGTACGACAATTTTATATATATTGATGTAACGTAGTTATTTCTGTTATTGTGACGTCTTTTAGCAGACTGCAAATTGTGACGGAATTGTAAATGCCAAACAATGTCAACCACATGTTTGCCCTTTCAGCTATGTCTCTTGGTAGGTTCATACCTAGATGCTGTATAATTTCAGTTCACGCAATCCCACAAGACGCTATGAGTAATAGTGCGCCGACCCAAATCAATGATTTTTGTCTATCTATCTCTCCTGTCAGAAAGAGATGAATTTTATTTGACATACATTACTTTAGCTAATCTCTCGTTCTTGTGCTCTTGTATTAAACTTTATTGTAATATTAAACTGTTCAAAATTTAAAGACGATGTTCATTATGAATTGTTTTGTATTCAAAAACATATGTATCGAAAGAAAGAGACGACTATAAGGGACGCCTAGTGGGAAACAGCGAATCGCAGGCTACTCGGCAAGCAGAGGGCAGAGTTAATGAAGCCGAGGCAGATCGCAGATCATTTATCTTGATTTTTTGTAAAATCGTTTTTAAAGTGTAGTATTAAATATATTTATTTTCTTTGAAATAAATATCTTTGAGTAATAAATGATGCATGTTAAAAGTAATAAATTATACTTGTTCTGTATTTTAAAAGTTCTTCATTATTTGTTCCGTATTTCACTTAAATTCTTAAAAACTAGATAAGAACATTTTAAGACAACCAAATTCCCATGAACAAAATGATAATGCTGAACTAGCAAACAAGTAATCTAGTACCTACTAAAAAGTTTCTTCTACTTATTTTCTTTTTCTTTATAATTTTTATATAAATCTAAATTTGTTTCTTTTTCTGTTGCTAATTATATGAAGATCTAAAATATGTTCACCGGTATTATTGGCCTTTTATATTTTATCATTGATTTTCATGGTTTAAAACAACAGTTGGTAAGCCATAAAGGGCCGGTTTGTTCAATCTTGGTTATCTTAAATCATCGGTTATTCCAGCTGATAACCATTGAATGTGTTTGTTTAGCAAAATATTAACCAGAGAATCTACGGTTTGGTTAGTTAACATAGAAATCGATAACCAGCCGATTTTGCGCGGTTAACGAGATTAAACCAATGAAATATCTGCTATACAACAACTTTTCGCAGAATAGTGCGAAAAAAAAAATACAAATAATAAAATAAACCAAGAAAAACTTATATATAACACAAGATGGCGCAAAGGCCCTGACAAAAAAAAATCTGTTCGGTTAAGTTAACGTTTTCAACTGACAGATGTATACAATACGTCGCACGCCATTCTATGGAAGGTGAGGGGACAGACTGGTTCCCAACCTAAGCCGGATGAATTACGATGACTTTCAACATTTTTGTCCTTTTACAGTTCTCATAAATTGAGAAAATATTGCGAGAACGAGAATATTATTTTCGTCGACGAAATTGAGACGAGGCCCAATAATGGGCTAACAATTTTTATTGCTTGTTGTACTGATTCAGTTCTCAATTATTAGCTTATTGTCTCACACCAAAAAGATTATTCCTGTGTTTTTTTTTTAAATTCCTGCATCATTTGATTTTGACATTTATGTACGCAACAGTGAAAATTAATAATAAATTACAAAACACAAGGAGCCAGAAAAAAAAATTTAACCATAGATTCGGCTATCACTTAATTGACAAATGAACTGGAAAAATGGAACGATTCGTCGCAAATCTATGGTTTGGTGATCAAAGTGAAAAAACGGTGAACAAACACTCATTGGTTATCATTATCACTTATTTGTAATCATTGTGTTAAACCAAATCGATGGTAACCTAACCAAGGATTTGACCAGCTGTGAACAGACCTAAAAAAACAGACAGTCCTAAAATCAATTTAAAATCAAAAAAATCATGCTGGTGAAATAAAAAAAACGCCTCTTGTAAGAAAAAGTCTTTCTAGCTATACGGAATCGGAGCATGATTATGTACACCATTGGCATTCTGCACTAAAGGCGAACTGTCAATTTGAAACTGGTTTACACAAAATGTACATGGACACAAAATGTACACGCGTTAGTACAATCGGTCCCAATTACCGTTTTGTTTTTTTCTAAATAGCCGGTCGCAATATTTAGAATTCAAAAAGTCATTCACTTGTATTTAAGTGACAAAGCAAAATAAAAATAAAATGTCGAAACGATTTCACAGTGCTAACTGACTGCAAATGTGTCTATTAAGCTCTGTTTCAGCTGCTTGAATCGAAATTGACATATTTGGGTTACACAAAGGGAACACGACTCTATGGCTTTCAACCTTAATAGTTATCTGTTCGTTCATATACCATTACACGATGGGCCACTTTCCCTTTCTCCATCTCCATGCGCCGGCAATGCTTATTCCACGTTATGCATAATTTAATCATCTAATTCCCATTTGTTTTGGCTTTTTCCCGTTTAGTAGGTCAAACATTTCAACTCAATTATCCGCCATTTCTTCACTTGAAGCGAACTCCACTGCGAAACGAATTGCATACAAAAGTCAATTAGTTCCCAAATTAATCATCACCCCGTTGGATAGCAGTAGTTGTTCGCCTCCTCTGCATACTCGAACAATCTTGTTGTTTATGCATTAGGGACACTGTCACTGATGGTTGATGTTCCATATCTGTCACCTATATATTGCTGAATAAAAACACAGAGCATGGAAGGAAACAAAAAGCACGCAAGAAATGAGAATTGAAAAATAAACGCCAACCATTTCGCAAGCACTCAGCACTGTGGCACCATTTGCTGGCTGGCGCTACAAATACAAATTTAATCGAAATGATCATAAAAAATAATAATAACCTCTCTCTGGGAGGGGAAACGGCGACAAATTGCAACCAAGCGGGGGTGATGTTCGGTGGAGGTGACAGTTGTGCGCTGCAGACACTTTTAGCACCACCTCCACCCACCCACATCAATGGTGGTAATCATTTACTAGAAAAGCCAGTGCCAACAGAAGCGGCACATTTAGACGAACAGATAGCGACCAAGATTCAAATCGAAAGAGATATTTTTAGATACGTTAATGATTTATTTGCCGTGAGGCTCCAAAGTGACGCGCACGATACGACGCGTAATTGCAATTGCAATGGACTTCCAGACAGTGTACAAAGGTGTGCACGGCGTTTTTACATTTAAATAGGGTTCTAGTCGTTAGTCGAATTAGTTGTGCAACGTTGTGGATTATTTTCTTTGTTCAACTGGGAAAGGTGTACCCTGTACCTATCTAAAATGGTGTAAAAAATTAGTCTGAGCTAATATACCTTGCAAAAATCTATACAGCGAGATGTATGTTTGGCTATTTGACTATTTTAATATTCGCCTGTGAGCAGTGACTTCAGACCCAAGTATGCAGTACGTTCCCAAGCAAACAATGAGTACAATAATTCCACAATCTGGACAAAGTTTGCATAAAGTTATTGATAACACAACAGCCAACACAACAGATAACAGACAGCCTTATTTATAAACGTATTATAAAGAGTGTATAAAGTTATGCACCCTTTATAATGCCTCTATACGCAAAAACCTTGTTTATAAAAACTGTTCGAAGTTGTATAGAGCTTGTATAAGCTAAACGCGCTTGGACGTTGTTTAGAGTTTGTGTAGAGGTGGAATAGTATCGAAATGTCATTTTGACTTAAAAAATCTGTGACATTTTATTTTAAATGAAATCAAAAATAAATTAGATAGATGGATGATTATTTTGTATTTAAATGTAAACAACAATCTGGTAGGCGGCAAAATGCCAAACACACTTGACTATAAACAAATTTTGTTAAATTATGATGATTTAGTAATCAACTTACTCTACCCAAACGTTAATTGATTACGTTGTTACAAACACATGCACAACCGTTGTAAAAACAATCCCGGAACTAAAAATAAGTGACCATGAAACCCTTTTAATCCATCTCAATCTTAAACACACAGTTGTTGAAAAAAATGAGGCTAGAAAACTGCAATTCCTTAAATACAATAAGTCATCGTTCCTAAACATGCTTAGGCAAAGCGACCTAGTCTTAAACAGTGAAGACCTGCATCTAAGTGGGGGAACACTGCAAAACGAATTAATACGAATAACTAAAACTCAACTTTGTACTAAAGTAATAAAAAGCAGTGACAATAACTGGTACAACGAAAGACTAAGAAGACTAAAACGGCAAAAATTAGATCGCTATATGGAATTTAAAATGTTTAACAATGAATTTATCTGGAATAGGTACCGTGCTGTACGAAATCAGTATAAAGCCGAACTAGTGAAAGCAAGAAACAGCAGCATTAGGAATAAAATTGAAACAGCTAGAGACCAAAAGGCCATGTGGAGAGTGATCAAAACACACGTTTTAAATAAAACAAATCAATCAATAAAGGATATTTTCTTTAATGATACATGCATAAAAGGAGATGAGAATATCGCCAACGAATTCAATAATTTTTTCGTGAATAGTGTTATGGACATCAACCAGTCGATTCCATATTCACAGTTTACCCAGAGTACAGAAAATACAAATACATTATTTAAATTTCAACGGGTTGGCGTGCAAAGCATTATTCAGGTGATACGATCACTCAATCAAAAAAAAGATTACAATTACATCAGCGCTAAAATGCTGCTGGACGCTAAGGAAATAATCGTACCCGTCATGGAACGAGTGATAAATTATTCCTTCAGCAGTGGAGAGTTTCCCGAATCTTGGAAGGAATCAGTTATCACACCCATCGAAAAAGTTAAAGGAACCAACAAATGCGAAAACTTTCGGCCAATAAACGCGCTACCAGTGTATGAGAAGGTTTTGGAAAAGATTGTTCAATCACAACTTGAGACTTATTTCGAACACAATAACCTGTTTCTTGAAAATCAGTCGGGATTTCGTAAAAAGCATTCATGCGAGACAGCGCTTAATAGCGTATTAATATCGTGGAAAGAGGAGCTAGCTGCAAAAAACAACGTGATTGCTGTCTTTTTGGACTTTAAAAGAGCGTTCGAAACGATTGATAGAAGTATTCTTTTGTTAAAACTTCATAGTTACGGTGTTAGAGGCAAAGAACTGGAGTGGTTTGACTCGTTTTTAAATAGAAGGTATCAGAGAACAGTAGTAAATGGAATATCATCTAGAAGTGTTGAAACAAAACATGGTGTTCCCCAGGGATCTATTCTGGGTGCACTTCTATTCATAATATACATCAACGACATTAAACAACAGCTTAAATACACCCAAGTAGCCCTATTTGCCGATGATTCTCTTATATTTATATCTGGGAAACACTTGGAAGAATGTGAACGGCGAATGCAAGAGGACTTACATAGATTAAGTATGTGGCTAAGAGCAAACAAGCTTAAATTAAATATCAGCAAAACAAAATGCATGGTTCTTAAAAGCAATTTCAGTATAAATATATCTATAGAAAATGAGACAGTCGAACAGGTCCAAAATATTAAATATCTAGGTGTAGTAATTGACTCTAAATTAATTTTAAGCCCTCATATAGAATACATTGCTAAGAAAATAGCAAAGAAAGTAGGCTTCTTCGGTAGAATTAGAAGTAAGATCTCGATAATGAGTGCAATACACATATATAATGTTATGATTAAGCCCCACTTCGAATATTGTTCATCAATTTTGTATCTCTCATCTGACTATATGATTATTAAGCTGCAGCGTTTGCAAAATAGGGCTATGCGAATAATTTTAAAATGTAATATTTATACACCTATTGCAATGATGTTGGATGCGCTAATGTGGTTAAATGTAAAGCAAAGAATATTGTTTAATGTTTTAATATTTATTTTCAAAATCAAAAATGATCTCTTACCGCGTTACTTAAAAAAATATCTGCGATATGTGAGGGACTCTCAACCTTATAATTTAAGAAGTGCTGACGACTTCAAGCTTCCAGATTATCGGGAAAATGTTACACAAAACAGCATTGTGTATAAAGGCTGTAAATTGTTCAACTCACTCCCAGTTAACATTAAAAGCGAATGTAATTTACAAATATTCAAAAGATTAATAGCTAACTATATAAGATGCACTTTTCCACATATATAACTTAATTGGAAACATGAATTTAACATATGTATTAGGTTAAGTTTAAACGTGTATAATCTTGTATCTTTGATATTGAATGGCAATTTATGCTAAATAAATGAAATCAATCAATCAAAAATTTAGTCAATAAATCAAAATTGAACTTAATCTTAATTAATTTTTCATTTTAGTAGTATGAATTTTTATGTTCATTACTTTTAAATTATAAATTGGCCCAACTGACGCCGGGCCTTTGCAAAAATGTTATTTTAGACTCATTAGAAGTGCTCCTCTCCACGGAAATCTTTAGTAAAAGGCGAAAGATTTATTCGATTCTGAAGAGAAACCAGAGTGAAGATCGTGCAATTTATCTCTGATACTGGTAAATATTTTACCAAAAGGTAAATGTGAATTATACGACGAAAAGAAATCAGTTTGAGTATCTACCAAAAAAAGACGAATAGTTAGAAATGGAGTGAGTGAAATGCAAAAAGGGACGCAGATGCGACATGGAATGTAGATTACGGAGGTACCTACACACAACACGCCCCTCTTTTGTTACAAATGCATTAGGTAGATCAACTGCACTCTTCAGTGTTCTCTGTCTGTTCTGACTGTCATTGCGGTGATTGAAACTGTAGTCGGTATTCTTTTGCAGGTACACAGTTGTAGCTGTAGGTATGTCGCCTAGTTATAGGAAATGTGAAAAGTACTGTCCATTTTAAAGCACAGAATTTTTAAAACGACAAATACAAAAAAAAGGTGCCGCAACTGAAACAAAAAAAATTCTTTAATAATAGTCCAACCCAAACTTGGTCTAAATAGAGCTTTTGAATTATTAAATTAATTTATCCAAAATAAGACCTTTGCACATTTACTTATTTATAAATCTCAATGAACTGAAAACTAGTTCTGTTTAAAACTGTCAGTCACAAAAGGTGGAACAAATCGTTCCGCTGAAACTTTTATTTTTTGACTGTCCCATTACTTTTCAATCAGCTAAAAGTTTCCCAAATCGTTCTGCTCTTTGGCAGATTGCCTATTTTTTATATTTTTATTTATTTATAGGTATAAAGCGCGCCTTGGAAGTATTCTGCTCACAGTAAAGGTCGTGGCGATAAACCATTTTATGCGTTGCGCTTCGGATTCGCTGCTCTGATCTTATATTTTTTAACTCCAAAATAAACGCACCCTAAATCTTACTATAATCAATTGCATTTGTGTTATGATTTGAAATATTTATTTCGCCTTTTCCTAATATAGAAGATCTAACAAGTTTCAAGTGGAAACAGGTCTAAAATACTTTGCAGCGGTGACACAATCTTATCCATATTTGGATACCAAACGATATACAGCCCAAATCTCTGTACAGGAGAACCAGTAAAGTCGTTTTTACCAGACCGCAGTGCAATAAATTTGATCCATCGTTGCACTATGCAATCCATTACTGAAACCATATGGTTGCCCACAACCAATTTGCTACGAGCACACTCGAGCAAACCATTCCATTTGCATTCAATTAACTCCTTATCCAGATAATGCTAGCTGCATCTACTGGGCAAAACCGATGAAAGCAAAATGCATCAGCAAAGTGGTTATCTGTGCTGTGCTGTGCAGATACTCGTTTTTACTGCATCACCCACTTAAGAGCGTTAATGGTAAATAAATCCCCAATGAACAGCAATCACATCACAAGAAACTGCTATTTCCAGCATCTGCTGGACTGAACATTGACCTACTGCACTCAATTGGCCCCCATATTTCCACACGCAACAGACTACTCAACTCATCTGATCGTCATCGTCCCCGTCTGTCTGTTTAGCCATCTTCAACGCAAGGCACCACGAATTAAGGCCATACGCAGAGGCAGACGAACATAACCGCGATCCACCAGAAGTACGCCACCTGTCAAAGTAAGACGCAAAGATCTGCGCTGCAGCTATCTGTCTCTATCTGAAAGTTGAGAAATCTCCATCGTCGCTTCGATCGGGCCGCAAGTAAAAACAACTCCCTGCCAATCGACTGGACTTAATTAATTATGACATAATCACGGCGGCGCTGCGCTGTTTATGTTCATGTGGCGTGTTTGACACATGTCGGTAGTATGGCTGAAAAAATGTATGTCACAAGCCCCAACCGCACAGCCACCACCACCACCGTAGCCGTAGCATTACCTAATTAATAGTTTCGGTGGATGCACATTCCGCGCGCTCTCAACTGACAAAATGCAATAAATCTAACCGGACGGACGACGGTACAAAGCAAATGACCCAACAATGTAACGCCTTGAAGCCCCAGTTACACCACCATCACACAACACGAGCAGTAATGCCGCCATGCCATCATATAACAACATGCAACATCTCATGAAATAAACAAAAATATACTAAAAAAAAAAAAAAAAACCTGTAAACTTTCTCTGTTCACTGCATTGCACGCTACGCGAACGACCTTAAATGGGGCCAAGTAGTATAGTGGCACCGCACCGGCCAGCACTCGCATTGACGCTGACGCTCTGACGGTGGAATCCATTTAAATTGCCTTGTCCTATGCAAAATAGGCACAGATACACATACTTAGACACATCTGTCGATAATAGGATGGACGCGGCGACAAAGTTTATGGAGGTCGCTCTCCGTTGGGTGGGTGAGTATAGTGAGTGAGAACAGTCCCAGTGTTACAAATAGGGTGGTACTGCTGTCCAATTAATTTCTCACATAACTAGTGGAGTAGTTAATTCCTTCCGAGGAAATTGCTGCTTAGTTGTACAGCGCGCTGGGTGTAGTATTTGGTGGCTTGCAGTAGTGAAAAGGCGATTAAAAGTCACTAATTGGGTCACCACATTGACGCCAGTCGTCAAAAACGTTTGTTTGTGCAGATCAACAACAAAATTGTTTTCATAGAATCTAGTACGCAGTGTCACCCTACAGTTACCCCGCTGTCATTTGAGTTTAGTACGGTTTGTCAGAGCAAGGCTCTTATGCAACAAGCGCACAATCTTTGCAAGCTGTCAAGCAGTGATTACATTTTGGGAAGTTTTGGTTTTACATTTATTTATCCATTAATTTTCTGTGTGGTTTTAGTAATCTGCGTCACTTTCATTTTTTTTTTTTAACTTTGTTCAGCCGCTGTGCAAGACTCCCAAAGACGATTCATTTTTCAATTTCTTTAGAGATATAGAGATTACTCGTATAATTGATTAACGCAGAATGTGTTATGTGATTTTGAAGGTTACTGTAGCTCCAAAGTACTTTTTTGGAAACAAAACTCTTGAAACTCACTCTACTGCATTAAAGTTTATAAACCATCGAGTTACTGAGAGCTCAGAGGTCAGATATAAAATCCATCTGTCCCACTCGCCCAGCTGCATGCGCAGATATGTACGACTGGATTGAGTGAGAACACTCATGTACAGTAGCGGCCATATAGAGTTAATTAATTGCAACTTAGTTGTAAGCTCAAAACTATGACGATCATATTTTTGATAAATTAGTCTGTTAACATGAACCAAGGTACATTTTCGATGGGCCCGAAAATCTTACAATACATTCTGTTGCTAGGTACCCAAAAAGGGTGTTCCTTCTCTGACATAGAGAGAGAGAGAGTTAGGGAACGCCTTTGTAGTTAAGAATAGTGAATTTTAAAAATATGACGGATGTTTCTCTCTACTGTATTACAGTGGTAAACAAAAGTCTTTAAATTTAACTTTTTGCAAATGGGGCATAATGCTTTGGAGTCTTTGATTTTGATGTTTTACAAAATGTCCAAAAAAATTACGAAAACCGATATATATAACCTAAAAATATAAATAAACAAGACATGCTCCGGATCGTTCTTAATTGACAAAGTATTAATTTTAGCTCTCTTTTATCTGATTCGCCTAACAGTTTTTTGTAGCAGTTTGTGCTTTGAGGTTAAGTTCGACGGAGAGGTAAAACTACCACCAGTTTAGTGTATTGCATTGCAGTTCCCGCAGAAATGGTTAAGTAAAACTTGAAGACTTAAAAAATGTTAGCCGAAGAACCTTAAATTCGAAGAGTAGGTATAGTTCAACAAAATCATCAAATTTCTCAACTCCATAGGCTGGTTTTGAGCTCCCTTAACTTCCTTCTCCCCCCTTTTATCTTCTGGTTCCGTTAGTTGTGGTCTCAAAACGGCGCTTAATGCGTTACTTGTGTTTTTCCCTCGTCAGAAGACGGGAATACAGCTACTTAAACCAACCAACCAGGTATAGCTGGAGAGTTGTAAAAAATACAAATGATGTCAATTTATCTAAAACGACACAGCCGACACACACTTAAAAAATGGATTTTATTTGTATGGGTGTTCATTTTCTACCTGAAACTATTGTCAATGGGAAACCTTAATTATTTTATACAAATCTTACCTAAATTCTCAGATGTTCGGATGGTGTATTGGCGGCAGAGAAAGAAATCGATAGAAATAATAAGAGTCGGGTTTGGCTTTACAAGTTTATTGGGCGAGTTCTTACCTCCTTGATGGGTTATAAAAAAGTGAAAAGTATTAATTTAATAAAATTGATCATAAATTCTAGGGTTTAAAATTGATTGAGGGAAATGCGGAAAAGGGAAATTTGGTAGGTATTAGTTCGAAGCCACCTTAACTTAAAGTGTAAAGCATATTTAAAAAGTTACCAAAAAGCAATTTCACCCTTAATCCCATACAAAAGTGACATTTCGCTGCTGCGAAATGATGGCGAAAAGTGGGTAATTGTGTAGCACATTGGTACCATTCTCCACTCTCATTTCGCACTCATTTATTTTACGGGACATTAATTGCTTGCGAAAATTTGTCACTTGTACTCAGTGTTCCCAGCTTTTATAAGAGGTATGAAGCGAAATTTGAAAAATCTTGGAGCCAACAATAGCCAAACTCAAATATGAAATTCTTTAGACATACGTATACTACGTTTCCGCCGGAGATTAACTGCGATATTTAGTAAAAATTTCTATAGATCCCGCATAAATCTCGGGATTTATCATACAAAAGTTAATCCCATGAAAAGGGAGATTAGAAATAAATCTCGATTATCAACCAGGTTTGTATGTACAGTCCGGTTTGTGAAAACACTTTCCACAGCTCGAGATGTCAAAAATACAAAGCAAACAGAGCTATATTTGACATTTTGTCATTTATGAAAGACTTCTCCTAGCCAATGCAACCATCAAAACTTTCATTTTATTTTGTGGAATTAAATTATAAACCTAAAAAAATTTTAAGATATCTGGAACTCATGTTTTATTACTTTAAACTTTTGAATTTTTTTTATTTCATTTTCAACTATCACAAATTTGGCTTGTTTGATTTGACAGTAGTTGACAACATCTGGTGAAACGTCAACTTAATCTTGTTTCTTTTGGTGGAAACACCTCATGATATATTTTTAATCTCTTGCTCTAAATCTCGCGATGGTGGAAACGTAGTATTATTCTGATTTAATTGTTTTTAAAGACAATATTAAATAAAAAAAAAAAAAATTTACCACAAACTCGTTATTGAGAGACTATTCTAGTTTCCATTTTCCAATGTTAACAAAAAAATAAATATTAAACATTATGCTTAGTCAGTGTGGTTTCATATTCATGCATATCTTGTGAGATGATTTAACTGCTGCTGTATGAAAATGGAGTTGACTCATTCGCAATAAGCTGCTTAGAAAGTTTTAGTTAAGAAGTATGCATTTCGTTCTAAGCTTCTGTGGACCCTAAAAATCGACAAACTAAAAGTGATGATAAATCCAAAATGACAATTTGAAGGAGCCAATGAAAAGTTCAAGTATACAAATCGGAGATAAATAGCCAGTGCTGGTTACGGTGCTACTTGTGAAACAGATGATGGAACTCTACACAAATTATTGTCCGCTGCCTTTTTGCAGACGTTTCGTTGTCCATTTGGAGACCACCGGAAAACTTCGTTTCAAAACAACAGCGTACTATAGGCTTTACATACTTTCACTGTTACGGGCATAATCTACTACATTTATTCATTACAATTGGTAAAACCCACGGAAATGACTGGAATAAACAAAGCTGCTTTCGGTTAGTCACAATTGAACAATTTTGACAAAAGACATTCTGTTGCCAGTAATTTATTTAGTGATTAGTGGCGGTATGCCTGGTTTCGCATTCGGCCAGACGAGTTCGATGGACTCTTAAAATTTCGACTACGCTGAGATGATAATGGTTCCTCAGCCACAGAATTACGATCCCCTAAGAATGAAATCGCTTCGCTGTCGAAGAGAAAATGTAGGCATTTTCCGAGGAATGTTTAAAAAACAAGAATTGGTGATGCGGCCATAGGCTCTACAGCTAAATTGAGTTGTACGAGTTTTTCGCCAGAAAAACGGCAGTGCTAACATATTAGAACTTTTTGTATTTTTATTTTGTTCATTTTCAAATTTGACAGCATATAATTTGAATATATTTTTTTATTGAATTCATAAAAATCAATAAACAAAAGAAAATAAATCCTCAAATGAAGCCAAAATCCTACACAAACCATCCACAAATGGAGGATTTAATGGCTGAAAAGATACAACGAATAAATATGTTAATTTAATCGTAAGTTTATGTATATGTTTTACCGGCTGTTCCGGTATAATAAAATTCATAACGATGTGTGTTTTAAGTTGGTAAATATATGAATCGATAACCAAAGTGACTGGTGGCGCGAAAGCAAAATATATTCCTATGAATCGAAAGCACTGAAATGAGTTAACACCAGCAATTTAGTTACCACGTGTGTCATGAGGATAGATGATTCATAACTAGTTCTTCAACGAATCGATTAACTTAAAGTGGGATATCAAAATGTGTAATAGGCTGCGGCCAACCAAGAAACGAACAGTTGTCAAGCATGGTTTGCGACCGTTTCTGGTATGATTTGGAAGAACTTCGGTATGTGTGAGCCAAGTTCCGGATTTACAATTTGTAAATGATCCCTTTAAAAACGGGTTTCAAAATCAAACAAGATTTTCAGGTTCTGTCGATTTTGTAATGCCGAAATTTGTATTATCACAATTCCAAAGGAACATAGGCTCTACAATTGCATTATGCAGAATGAAGACATATACCATTACTAGCCTAGTTCTGAGTTTCTGATTTGGCATAAAAAGGAACAACATTCTAACACCAATTACAGTCCAGATGTGGACCACAGCCTCAGCCAAAACTCCCCGACCAACAAGGGTACCTACAACAAAAGTTTTGCGAAGCCAAAAACAAAGGCAATCACGCTTTACGCAACTCCTGCTACCTAAGTATTTACAGCTTTCGTTTCCAAAACAAAGAGATAACTTTGATTGAATAAATTAGGACCAAAGCTGGAGGCGCATAGATTGAACACTAACGCATGGACGATTTCAACGAATTAATTGAGGGCGTAGATTCAAGGTTATGGCTTATTTCTTGTTTCGTACAGTTTCTTATAGCGTTATCAACTACTTTAGGGCAATCACTGCTTCGAGAGGCTGCCACAAATTGAACATGGATTTATTTTAACTGGCCTTAAGGCAACTATTGCACAGGTACCATCAGATCCGAGTTTGAACTAGATTGACATGTGTTATTCTTTTTTATTAAATGTCTGTTCGATTTCCTTGAACTACTGAGCTGAGATAATTCGCCGCTTGTTTTTAAACTTAATCATGGCGTTCATCGAATCGAGGGAACTAGTAAAATATGCGTGTACAACCACCGATTGCATACCGAATATAGAATTTTATCAACTATTGGCTTGAAAAAAGTGTTGTATTTCTTAGGAGGATTATTCTAGGTACTTTGGAGTTTGACCGTTTCAATGTGAATTATCATTGTTCAGTGTAAAAAAGAAACTTGTTCCATCTTAGTGCAGTAAGTTCAAGGCGTTGTGCGATTGTACACAACTATTTGTATGGGAAAAGTGCACGCAGTAAAATGAATGTTATCTTTTACATGACACAGTTGGAACTTGATAAGTTGTAGGTATACTCTGTAGACACGAACATGCCTTTAGAGTGATTTCAGCATCAAGTTCAGGGGTGGGAACGTGGGATTCTGTAAAAAACGAAACAAAAACCGCATTTCGAAAAACGAAATAAATCATGCGAAGCGAAAATTTGCTTCATGTAACTGCTTGCGTTTTCTTCTTCTCGTTCGCAAGCTGTATAATTATATCAAATATGCTGTTTCGACGGCTAACAGCTGACCGCTTTCAATGTAAATAGTTTGTCCATTACAAAATCGACAAACAAAAACACCGGGCGAAAGCAAAAGTGTCAATTTCAATGCACATCAATATAACAAACAAATCTTTCTTCGGGCAGCGTAAGAGGATCTGAACAATCTCGAAGATTTTTCTTAAATTTACTATCGCTTTCATCACTATCGCTTGCTATTAATAAATAATTCGCCTGCATATTTTTTGTAAAATAAAAATTAGTCGCAACCAAAAATAATGAGAAACGTCAAACAAATATTACTCTCTGTATTCCTTTCGCTTGAAACGAAAACGTTGATGATTTCGGGTTCGCTTTTTTGATTTCACGCAAATGAAATTTCCTTTCGTTTTTGAAGTTACATGAAGCAAAACGTTCGTTTGAAGGAAAACGATTGAATGTTTTCATCTTACAGAGTCCCACCCCTACCTTTTAGGAAAGAATTTCTGGATCTCGAATGTTGCTTGGTACTAGGCTTTAGAAAAAATTAAATGTCCAAAGTCCGAACTTGGCGATTTGTGGTGCTGAAACTATTCGAACTTTCTAGATCAGCTTCCAAAAGACGTGTGCGAAATTAGGATTCCGCCTCTAGGTCGCCATCCCACTTTTTCTTTTTTAATGTTTGAGGATAGAGCTTGAGCATGCTCTGAACCGAGCATTTTCAAAGCGAACTCAGTTATTTACAAAGCACATTTGAGCAGTGAGCACTATAGCTGTCATATGACTATAAAAATGTTAAATGTAGACAGTATTTCTTGTGTTTTCTCGATTACGTATAGCAAGAGAAAGATATTGTATTCGTACAAAATTTCGAACTCGGCCTTTTACTTCATATATAAAATGTTCATACCAGTTTGATTTGTTCGAAAAAGGCTCTAACGATTTCAACCAAAATTTCTATTTGAGCTTAAGTAGGTGAAGTTAACATAACTGCATTCGCAGTTTCACCATCGCTTCTCAGGTATTTATTTACCTACCTATCTAATAAAATAAGATAACAACCAACAAAACTTTTGATTAACGAGAAAGTTTCGTTCGACCCAGTCATACACTTTATTTAATTCTGTTACTCTTTTTTCGAACTACCGCACTTTTGTACAGGGTTGCCAGTTTGCGGGTTTAGTGGTTATATGGGTCAACCGGGGAAAAATCTGTTATTTTTTTGTAATTCCATTTTAACTGTATTTCGTTATATCGTGTATTAATTCAAATTCGAAATTCCTACTTTTAAGTCGTACGTAAAACATAGCAAACAAATAATGACAACACGTTTTTTCGACCGCCTGCTTTTGTACAACATTCTTTATTTTTCTGTACCATTATTCGCATTTCTGATCAGCAAACATTATGGTGAGCTGTCAAGATTTTTGCTCAAACTGCTGAGTCAAGTTATTCTGAGCTTATACAGCGTGCGATCTGATCATATTTTAAACGGAAACAGAAACACGAACTTGTTTTGACAGTTTAGGCTCTGCTATGAATTTAAACAGAAAAAAGTCCGTTGTTTCCGTCATTGACAAGTTGAAGGCCAGCGAATGTACCAGAATACATACTATTTCGAAAAATGCGCTTTAACTTGCAAATATCTGCTTAACCTCAAATGGAACTATGTAGTTTCACTTAAATTAAAATATTGAAAGCCTGATGAATGACACTTTATAAGTACTTTAATAGCATACACTTTGAGAAGCAATAGCGAGATTTTTTCTTCAAATGCACATCACCTAAAGCAGTACGCTTGACAAGAGCGAGGTCGTGACGTGGCTGTTTTGCTCCAGTACAAACTTGAACTGCCATTTAAAGATTTGACAGCCATCTGTCAGTTATAACCAATAAGTTGACGCGAGGAAATCTCCTGGGTCGGCATTCTGTAAGGCGAAACGTTCAAACGTTTTCGTGTGCACGAAGAAATTTGCTTGTGTAACATAGTGCAAATCATTCGTGCGCACGAAAACGTCTGATCGTTTCGTTTCTTATAGAATCTGACCCCTGAACTGGAATTCGCCTGCATTTCTACGGAAGCGATCGAGTTGTTTTGCCATTATCAGTCCAATTATTGCGTACGGGAACAGAGTAAAAAGTAAAAACTATGCTAATGCTGGAATGTAATAAGTTTTCAACAAATTAATGCTCACATTTGTCACTCAGAGATATGTTGTCGCATAACAGAGTATTGGGAAGATCACACTGCATGTTGGCCGATAGCTTATAATCCACATAATACTTGGCCTCCAACTCGAAACTGTTGATAAATCGCTTCTGACCTAAGATGGATATCCAATTTGCATGCTTTATGTTTAAACTTGATCACTTTTTTTAAGTTTAAACTTGATCACTTTTGTATAATCACTTTCGATAGATTTGTTTGGTTGCTGATCGACTCAGATGCTACGAGAGAAAACAAAACAAAAATCAACGACTGACACCACAATTTTTCAACCATCTGTATAACTTCAAACTCCGAGACCGTAATGTGAGAAAACTGAAAACGATTGCTTTGTGACCCGAACGATAGAAGTGTTGCCCCCCTCATACACATCAAAATCCAAATTCATTTTCACACTGCGATGAACACACCGTTTAGTGTGTTAGATACCGATCGTTGGTCGCCCCGTTAACCACTTCTATTAGTAATCTTCTAGCGCGAAAGCGCAATCACGACAATAACAGAACAGAATGAAAAAAAAAAAAAAACCAAACGCAAGAAGAGAGACCATAAAGAAGAAACGACTACTACTAAAATATTCCACATTTCCATCAAATAAATGCCGTTGAACTATGAAGGAATTTTAATCATGCTTTTGTTGTTGTTGCTGCACGGAAATAACTATTCAAATGTCATCGCTCGCTCGCGCGCGCTCGGTGCACACAAATTATAGCCGGGGGCGTGGCACAAAGGGGGGCTGTGCAAAAAAACCGCTTCTTCTTCGTTTTACGATCAACTTCCTATCTGTTTCTTCGCGCGCGCCGTGTTGTTTCTGACTCTGGTTACGTTCGTCTTCGTTTTTGTTGTTGATGGGTATCCTCTTCGCCTCGTCCCTTGCCGGTTTGTTCTTTTCGTAAAAATAAAGAGTTCATTCGTCTGGCTGGGGCATCCCTCTCCACTTCACCAGCGCAGCGATCTTGCCATCTTCGTCACAATATCAGCTGAAGAAGTGACGAAGGCAGCCCATGATGTGGACGAAGGGGCCCCATCGCCAAGAACGAAGAAGTGTCAACGCACTTGTTTTTAGCACACTCACACACAGGGCCTGGAATGTCATTCTGACAAGCGCGAAGAAGATACACGGACACAATCCGAGCAAGATATTTGCAGTAGTAAAAGATACTTGTGTTGTTGTTATTCTCGGAGAGAAATTCAAGACGCTGCTTCCAAATTAGGAACAAAAGATTCCAACAAAAATAAATACGAAAAAGAGCTAAAAAAAACGAGCAAACAGAATAGGAAAACGCTATAAAGGGGCGCGCAGACAAAAAAAAAATGTGGGTCAATCTGGTTGTGTTGTTGTAATAACCAAGTCTAAAAAAAAAAATTGAGAATGGAATTAAATTTCGTTTCAGATGTGTCAAGGATAATGCATCTTTTGTATCCACTGTTTCACTGTTGCGTTACACTATCCTTCTGTCGCAAGAGATCTATAACGAAGCCATATCCTTGAACTCGTTACCTTCGAAATTTGAAATTCAGAAAAACGGTGCACACAGAGGAGAATTATTCAAATTTGTGTGTTTTGTGTGTTCCGTTTTTGATGCAAGTGTTTGGATCTACACACAATGTGTACTTAAACAAATTATGAATTCCGGACGCGCCGAGAGGTTGGTCTTTTTTTTAAGCTACTTTTCTCCGTTTCGTATTTCGTTAGTCGTACTTTGTTTGGATTGGGGATTGTTGGAAAGAAAAAAGTTGTATATTCCAATGTGGAAACGCGATCGCGCAACGGACTTTCTGTGCCGTCGTGTCGTAGATACCGTAGTGACTGACTGACGCAAACGTGCCGCTGCTGCTTTCGCTGTGAGACGCGAGAGATAACTGCGAAAAATCGGCGAATGTCAGACACAGAGAGGGCCCCGAAAGAATCTCCCCATTCGAGGAACGAGGTGCTCCCTCCAATGTAACAGAGAAAGACAGTGCTGTAGCTGTTGTATGGATTTGAGCTGGAGAACTTGTGTGTATGGTCAATGGTGGAGTGCCAAGTGGTGGCGGGGAGGTCTTTCTACACGTAGTTTTCGAGTTTTGTTTTGGTTTCATCGACGGCGACGATGCACTTAGTTTTACTTCTTTCCGTTTTAGTTGGATGTTGAATGGTGTACGGTGTTCGTGGTGGTGGTGGTGGTGACGATTACGATATAATGGTGATGCTGGTGGTATTGTACTTGGGTTGGTGGAATGGATAGTGGATATTGTTTGTGGATCGAAGTTTAAGTGTCAACAAGCTGGCTATTGCCGCCTTCCCCACTTGTTGTAATGTAATGAAACGAAATGAATGTGTGGCATATTTACAGTGGGGCTGTCGCGCGATTCTGTGTTTGGTTTTCGTTTTTTTTTTTCTTTTTTTTTTTCGATGGGGAGGGTTTTAGTTGTGAAACATCTGTTGACAGTTGACAGTATTTCGGAACTTGAGTGAGTTGGGACGTACTATTTGCGTGCGTTATTCCCAGTCATTTAAACTTCCGACTGGTGAAACTTATCTCTTAAGGCAGAACTTAAATCGTCTTAAACAAACGGAAGTTAGTGTCATGACTCTATGTGTATATTTGAAGTATTTTGTTTTTTCTCCTAAGTGTCAATTGATAGGGCTGAAAATATGTTTGCTTACAGTTAATGTCAAACAGACTTCTGTTGACAAACAAAAGTTTTGGTTTGGTTTTCCTATACGGCAATTTTAAGTTTTTTTTTTTCTTAAATTTGTATAAAACCAAAAACATAAATGTAAAAAAGAACCAAATGCTCTTATGTAACTAGTCAGCCACGACAAGCAATGCGATCTAAATGCACGCCAAGTTCCTAGTTTAAAAAGCTTCAATGTTAAAAGAAATTGGTGGGTTCACTGGTCAAGTTTTCAAATTGTTATATTTTATATAATGAGGTTACCAATGAAAAACTTACTCAGTAAACCTTAGTACCAGTTCTGAACGTTCATCTGGCTTAATTGGTTTCGAAGTTAAAGGGAAGTCGAAACTGTCTGCGAACTTGGCTGGGGACTACCGTGGCATTTGATATGGAGTAATAAACAAAAAGAGTGATGTTTGTCTAACTGACAGCCAGTCGAGAAAAGAAACGTGGCATTCTCTTACGCTTCTTACGCAGAATCGACAGACAAATCTAAAACTGCTTCGGTAACACAGCCTACGATTTTGGAATATGGTTGGAATATTTCGAAAAGCTGTTCTGAAAAGGCATTCTTAACACTAACAATGACTCACAACGGGTACGGTGACCATACGTCCCGTATATCCCGGGACAGTCCCGTACTTTAATAGCCTGTCCCGGTTTTTTTTTTTAAGAAATACGGGACATTCCAATACGAAATTTTTTGTTATATTTGGTAATTTTTGTGTTGTTATATGTAGGTTGTATATATATTATATGTCCGCTCTTAAAAATATGGTCACCGTAACAATGGGTCGATATTGACATGCGTGTTGCGCGGAATCATCCTCGCCGGGCCCACAAATTCAGCCTAACCTAGCATAACACTACCAATAGAAGTTAATTTAAAAAGAGCTATCAGATCACCTAGTCATTTTAAAGACCATTTCAAATGACGCAAAAACAGAGTTTTCGTTTTGACACATAATTACCTAAGGCAACCAAAAATCCATTGAAACCTACTGTCAAAAGGGGCCGTTTGCATAAAGCCAAAAATATTGGTTATTTGAAGGGCATTATTATCTCACATCCTGAGCGAATATTTATGTATTAAAGTTTTATTCCTTATAAAGAAAATATTAAATTGGTTTGAAGATATAGTATAATCTCAGGAAGATGAACAGAAATAACACAGGTCCCGTTCAAAAATGAAATAAATACATGATTTAATTTAAAAAAAAAGAAGAAAAGTTAAATATAAAAACAAACTACTATTTTCATAAAAACACATTCGCTCATCTTTCCAACTGTTCATCTTAAGAAACCGTTCATGTTTCCGAGATTCTACTGTGGATGAAATATGGGCCAATGCAAATGACCTGTTATGCGTCGAATAATTGTAGACTAAACTACAAGAATTTCATGGCACGAAAACGTCTGTAACGGTGCCTAAACAATGGATTTGTAGCCTAGCTTCGTTCAATTATCCGTCAGCGCTAAAGACGGAGGCAGCAATCTTATTCTTTCTTTAACGTACTTCTACTTCCAATTAAATACACCTTGAATATTTTATGAACTATGTTTTAAAACAATTTATTGCACGGAAGACATTTTTAACGTAGAATGACCCTAAGATTCATTTACTTTCGTCGATTATAGTTCAATAAGCAATTCCTTCTTGTTATGTACTCTTGAAGATTTAATTGATTTTGAGGGAAACACGGTTTATATTCTGAAAGTCTCTTGCGAGTATATGTAAAGTTCTTTTTTTTCAAAATCTGTCATTCACCAAATCTAGGAACTTGGTCTTTAGTAAACTATGCCCGAAATCGCACCAAAAAATATCCCTGCGGTCTCCAAAGTGGCAAATGCAAATAACTAGTGTAATAGTAAATTTCCAAAAATTAGAGAATACCAAATTTTCTTTGCGGGTCCGCGTTAATAGGTCAACCAATTTTAAAAGTATCCTTAACCCAACTAATACCTAAAGGCATTTAAGAAACATAAATTCTCTCGCAACAACATTCGTATTTCGTTCAAATACACACTTTTCAAAATAATTACTCATACGCCCCGTAATCTCGAACAAACAAAACTTTGTGAGTTCATGAAACAATAAGTCGCACACCGTAAATTGACTTAGTTTAACCGCGATTACGGTATACGCCAGAATTGTGTAATTTGTCTCACAGCTAATTTACAGGCTACCGCAAACAAATTATATACTAAACAAAAACAGAGAAATGCAAAACAAAAATAACGAATTCATTGCACTTCATGCAAACGCGTAGGTAAACACAACGAAGGTCTACGATCTTTGGACAAAGTGACAGCTTGTTGATTCATACTGTGAAATTCGACCAGCATTGTCGCGGATTAAGTTTTTTCTACTTTTTCTTCGCCGCAGCTGGTGGTCACTCACTTTTCTCATGTTCGAGTGAATTTCTCTTGTGAATTGGTATCGTATAGTCAGAGAAATGAGGAAACAAACGATAATTATGACAATGCAATGATATACAATCCAACGGCCGTACGAATTGCGATAGAAATTGTGCATTGTAGCAGTGGTGCCAAAAATGACAGCGGGTATCAGTGTATTGAATTAAATTGAATTCAAGTGATTTGTGTTTTTGTTATGTGATCCAGTTTTATGCCTCAAATCCGAATGGAGATTGTTTATCTTCTCTTGAATTGGAATTGTTTGCATTGTGCTTTACTGCCCATCAGTTGTATACCTATAGATTTTTCAAAGCTGTACGAAATGCTTTTTAATGGTGTGGACAATCGCAATCACATTATAAATGGACCCGCTTAGAATAATAATGCGTATGTATAGTAATGGTTTCAAATAGGAATACGAACTTGACAATCTCATGGGTGAATGAGAATAACTTTCAGAAAAATTATAAAACAACTCTAAATGACTCAAACATAGTAACGAGGGTGAGTCATTGTTCAAGTATCTTGTTTAGTAAGTCTGACAGCTGTCTGGTATCTCACTTTTGATTGGCTTCGATCGGTCATATGAACAGCTGTTTCTGTTGTCGTTTGTAGACGGGTATCCGACGAATCTAGTCAAGAAATTGGTGATCGAGAACTAAGTTGACAGCTCGCATGTGTGGCTGGAGTAGGGAAAGTGACGTTACATCTAATCTGAATGCAAAAACTAGACCAAACCAATCTCAGTCGACTCTTAAGTCTTAATAATTAGATTTTTGAATGTGCCTATTATAGAGTTTCCGTTTAAAAAATTACTCCTCAAAGTGTCAAACACAATGTAGGCGATAGAAGTGAAAACGAAGTTCGATAAATAAATAGTTCATATAGGGATGGTCACAATAGATCATAAGTTTTTATAAGCGAGGCTTCCCGGGTTCGATCACCGAAAAATAAAAACCAATTCCACCTTAAGGTTTCTGTCCACCTCTCGCGTATGTCTGACAAGCTTCGGAGAGTATAACTGTCATTCTGTATTAATAAAAGTTGAATAGTTCAATAATTGCTATGTGAAATGCTAAAAAAATATACTCATAAAAGTATTAAATACTCCTGTCACTAATCTTGTCTTTTCCATTAAAAATTGACAGTTGACACATTTACTTTATATATTTATTTACTAATATATTTATTTTTACCTTCAGTTTCGACTTTAAATTTTCGTAATTAAAAATAGCTATATACTTTCCATACAAATTTTGCAATTGTGAGCTTCCGTAAATTTAAAGTCAAGACTAGAATTTGTTATTAGTGCAGTGCAAATAGCCACAGTTTCCATATAAATTTAACGATTGTGAAAATTCGTAAGTTTAAAATTCGAGACTAAGATCTGCTAAATTTGCGACAAACCAATTCCAAACGAATTGAACCGCTTAAACATCTTCTAACTGTTGAGAGAAATTGACCCACATTTGATAAATCTTTGACAATAAAATGTATATTTGGGTCTATTAGCATCGGCTGTCTAAAAGGCCCATAAACATTCCGTAAAAATAAGAAAAACAGTAGACAAAATGCAAATCATTGACCGTACAGGAATTCGAATGCAAATATGAAACTCTTTCCCCATCTACAATGTGTAAACAAATTCTCTCACCTCAAAGTTGTCATCTGTCAAGCCCATTGATTAGGAAGTCGTGAGTGATTCTGATAGTTTATTGCCCGCACAAGTGGGGGAGTTTATTTCTTGGTAAATACGATTAAGAGCGACGACTGACATCACTAAATGGTACGCATCAAACTGGATCTCCTCCGGATCAGAATGGGGGCTGTACGCTCACTCATCACGTTAGTACCACCACTCATCAGTCACCGCATACGACATTATGCTACCAGCTACCATTCGCCTATTTGTTGGGTCGGTGTTATTATTTTGTATCTCGTCGGCTCACATTTGGCCCACCATTGCTGTTGTTGGTTCGCGTAGTAGATACGCCATGTTCGTGTGTGTCTTACTGGCCTTTTCCTTTTGCGTTCACATACATGCTTTACACATTGCGAGGCCTTTGACTTCTTGCGCTCATTCACTTTTCATTTTCCGTCACTTCATTCCACATCGCTGCTGCTCTGCTGTTGCTGTTGCTGCCGCTGTGTGCTGTTTCTGTTAGCTGTTGCTGCTTCTCTCCATTGTTGTTGCTTCCCCATTTTAATTCGTTTTTTTTATTGCAGTTAATCGGCCGAAGGAGAGCAAAGAGGCGGAGAGCGTGGGGTCAACGAATTCTTGGGAAATACTTTTTGTACCTTCTGTTCGCCCGTTATTTCTCGATTTCTGCTTTTTTTTCCTGGTGCTTTTGATAATGATGATGTTGTTGTTGCCTATTTGGTGTTGGCTTCTTCCTTGTCTGTCAATTAATCCGTACATCTTATGTAAAGCAAGTGATTGCTGTCAGTGAAGTTGGCTGGCATGTCTCTTATGACAGTTGTACCTGCGTACACTTGTGTGAGTTAAACGAAGGAAACCAGCGATCGGATTGTGCGCACTGCAGATTGGGAAACTTTCACCGTATCGCGCATCATTGCTGCAAATGATTCTCTCGACGTCGACACACTCCCCTTATACACTCAATCAGAAACAGAGCACCCGCAGTGAGCGTTGCATGATCAAAAGGGGTATTGACCCACAACGGGTGCTCTTTCGTCGATGGCTAGCCGGGCTCATCCGATCCGCAGCTATCCACAAATCCGCACCATCGCTACCACTACATTCACAAGCTCTGTCGTCGATTTGCTTTTGGATGGCATTTGGGCCGGTTCATTACTTGCATTTGTGCTCGCTCCTTTGCGTGCAATTATGTTTGGGAGCTGGTACTGTGCAGCAAATGATTTGTGGATTGTATTTCGATTGCGTAGCGCGTACGTGCTGTGAAGCAGTCAACCAGCGGCTTCGCTGGTCTCCCTGCATTCATTTACACAGTCGTTGCAGTGGCATGCCAGTGACGTTTCGTTGTTACATTACATTGCATGCGGTGGGCTGTGAAAATGGAATCACCATGAGTACGAGTACACCATGCCTAATTGTTGACTCGCATGGAGGGGACGCACAGACGCACACCGCCGATGACGAGTCAACTGATGACAAGACTTGTTGCACGTTACGAACGGTAGTCAGTTCAACTTGGATTGCATTTAATTTTTGTGTTGCTAATTAGATTAGGACGATTAAAATTGCTAAGCAGTTTTATTTGATTGCGGCTGTGGTTTGGATTGGAACTTGGACGGAATTGGAATCGCTGTGGATTGCATAATTTGATGGGAAAGTCAGAAAGGTGTGCGCTTCACATGGAGGGTGAGATGTGGTTGTTAACGTCACGATTTATATTGTGATGAGTTTTACAAATACTCTTTTAAATATATAGGAGTACATGTTCGGAACCTAGTATGTAAGCTTTTCGAGTAAAATTAAATGGAATTGAGCCGCAATTCTTGTGGAACCTGGGCTTTCTGTAGATGAAGATTTTAAGTTTTGAAAAACAAAACATATAGAATTGCTCGACCCACTTTTTTTAGTTCCTCTATCATCGTAATGTCAGAATTGATTAACATCTCGAGTTCGTAATTATGTACGAATTTTTTTCTCTTAAAAATAAATCCCAATTAAGAATTCGAACAAAATCTTAAAATCAAATTTGGTTCTGGTTTTAAACTAATAAAACGACAGAATTTGTCGTATATATGCTTGCAACATCTAAAAATAAACAAATAGTTGGCGCAACAGGCTCGTCTACTCTCGGCCTAGCTTCTCACAACCATTCGTTTTGTGTCCGTTTTTATTTTTGGGAGGAATGGAAAGGACCTATAATTTGATGCCGAGTCCGAACGGATAATTGAGAAGCTGACGGTAATGCCCTCGAATGTTTGTCAGACGTTCGCGAGAGGTGACTCAGTGGAAATAACTTTAAGATGTAATTTGTATTTTTGCGAGGATCGAAACTGAGACCCCCCGCACTGTGTCTACATTTGAGACATCTGGAACATTAAAAGGAAACTTAATCAACTGCTTGACAGCTGCTACGCACTGAACGCAAATTGGACCGAAAATTACTCGATAATCTTTTCCATTGATGTCAATATGAGTGTTTTACTCGACATTTTTGTTAGTAAAGTAAAGTTAAGTAAAATGTTTAGCTCCCAAGTGTGAAATCATCACTCTTCCTGACACTTAGAAATGACTTGCGAACAGCTAAACTTTGAGCGCTTAAGGAAATCTTTAGATCACTTCTTTCTGGAAGGCTGTGCTTAAGATACTGCTAAAGTTAACTTCTTTCAGGGTCATTTACAGCATCAGTGTATAAGAAGAATGTTTAAAGAAACCAGGAATTGGTACATACACCAAAATAACCAATAACAGCACTTTATCCGGAATGCTTGCATACCTGTAGGCGGATTTGGAGCAAGTCGCTAGAATTAGTCATAAAACTGCATTCATAAATATTTATTATTATAAATAACTAATTGGACCCGGTATAACTTCCGTTGGCCACCAGAGGACAATTATGTCGTGCGCGTTGACCTCGAGTTCAACGCCACCTATCGTAAAATGCGAATAAATCGATTTTCCTGAATTTGGTTTCTGCTCAAACCTGAAATACAGCAATACGAATAAAACAAAAAGAAAAGAGCCATGAAAATCGGCCCAGTGGTTATCGAGTTGTAACGTTATCGAATTTCACCCCAAAGGAATCAAATATATTAGAAGATTGGAAGATAGAAGATTATTCTTGTTTTGAGTTGCAGCAAAGTTAAGTACTTTATGAATGACCTTTAAAAAAAAAAAAACCGAATAGAGCAGATCCACTTTACGACGGTTTATTCGAAACTGAAGTCAACAGCAATCGAAAGCTCTATTTAACGCCAAGTGCGTTAGCGGGAGTATCAAATGAGGCCACTATTCAAAACTATTAGATATCCATTTCAATTTACATTCGAATTGGAGTTACGGTCTCACACCTTGAAATATCTCAAGATTGCAATCGATGCATACATAAAGTATGCAAACATGTTAAGCTTCAAGGATTGCAAACAAAAAAATCAGTCTTACGGACTGAGAAACAAACTTCAAAATCTGCCAACCAGATGCCGATGAGATAAAACGAGATTGTGTAAAGTATTCGCACCAAGGACAGCACGAACCTAAACTGGAGCAGTGAGTTCTTACTTTGCTTTCTCATGCGAATTTCAATGACCGTCTTCGTAAGCATTTCAGATACATTAAAATCGCATTTATAAAAGTCCCCACCTTCGGCAAAATGCCTCAAAGCGCCGCACAAGCCACACGTCGTTGTTATACATCCGTTCTTTAACCTACATATGGAAAACTCATCATCAGCATCAACATCAACATCAACATCATCAACGTCAACAGCAGAGGCAGTGGCAGACTCAAAGCAAACTACGCGACCTTCGAGTTGAAAACAATTCTCATCGCCTCGTTCTATTGTTGCTGCGTTCAATCACAGTAGCAGCAACAACCTCGATCTGAATCTACAATATTCATCATCGGTTCATTGTACTGCATCTGCAAAGAGCCCCCATCAATAGCACTCACATCCACATCCCCACTGCGCGGTGTTTTAGTGGGCATTTTTACTTGCACCTGTTCCTGCAGCAGCTACTGCTTCATCTGATTGAGTGCGCGATACCCATATCTCATATGAGTGCGCGCATTTATGTGGCATGGCAGTGGCATGCTGTTCGCATGTTACGACATCGTATTCGTGTCCCACATTCGGCGACTACACACAATACTGGCTCTTGTAGGCTACGAGCGAGAGCGATTGTGCGCGAAGTCACAACCTGTGACCCAAAAGCATTACGAGATGGATGGACGGATAGGGTGGCTATAATAAGCATCACACTGCTTCCGTTGTGTTACACCTGTAAGAGGCTTAAGCAATGTGGGAAAAACTGCCACGAAAATGTGAGATGGTCTCGCAAGATATGCTCCTACGTACATACTCATTTTGTTAATAATTAACTCCAAGTGCCTTTGGAGTGTGTTCAACGTACCTACATATCCCGAATTGCTTGCGGACCACATAAATCAAGTTGAACTGCTTCTCCGCAGTCGCTACTGTTAAAGAGCATTTTTACTTTCTTCTCTAGGTATTTGATGACAAAAGAATTACCATCAGCATTAATGACGTAGCAATTTCTTCGATCAATATGTATGGCTAAGTCAATGGACGCGTTTAAAAGTTAAGTGGTCTTAAGTCGACTACATATCGCCTGAACGTAAAAATTATATTGGTCGGTAACGCCTTTTTTACTACTTTGGGCATGCCTACAATCCCACGTGAACTAATTATAGATATCTATATATCTAGTCGAGAAAACACGTTTTAACTGGTCAATTGTGGGCAATCAAAATTCAGGAATTCAACTGCTACCTGAAAGAACTGACTAAAATTTTGAACGTCCCCAATAAAAGAGACTTCTTCGTTAAACAAAATTACAGTTAAGGCGTCTTTTGGACGTAAAAATATATCACTCTATTTAAATGGCAAACCAAAATGAGCATAAAATATGCTTGACCAGATTGGTCCGGATAAGAATTAACATGAACGGAAAAACTAGATTAGTCGGGAACGTCCCTTTTTCTACGTCAGCCACATATGCGAACTGTCAACTTAGAGCTCAGTCAAGAATTTCTTGACCAGATTCGTCGGCTACATTAACGTCAACTGGAACAGCTGCTCATATGACTGATTTCAGCCAATCAAAACCGAGATACATCTAGTCAGACAGCTGTCAGACTTACTAAACTCGACACTTGAACGTCACCTATTAGTTAGGATTTGTACGCTTGACATACAATACTTCTTAATTTTCTTTTGGGCACGCATCGCGCTTTTGAACGTTCAGTGCATTGACTTATTATATATAGACTGCTAGTAGACAACTTCGCGTTGGTTCCAACATAAGCGCTAGCTCTCGTGGTTCGGAGCGGAATAAATGGGAAACTCACATATGAAGTTTCCATCATAGACAAACCATACTGAGACTCCCAACTCACAATCCTCTTGACGCTGGGCCCCTCAATTTTTTTTCAAATTCGCCATTTTGTATTCCTATCGGTGTTATGTCAAAAAAGAATCAGTGTGACATGCAAAAACACACAAAAACTACAAAAATAAATGCTGCCAACCGCGGCAACCGTGGGGAAATGTGACAGAATTCGGGAATTCAACATTTTTACATAACTGAATGCCATTGGTTAGTTATTATTAATTGTTAAAAGGCGAATAATTTGATTTGTTTGGTTAGTAAAACTATCTAAAGTTGATGTTCTATATACTAGAAACATATTAGGACAAACATGGTTGTGTATTTTCCGCTTTTGGATATCATTAACTTCGATTTCGTGTGTAAATTTTTCTTAAATAATGAAGAAAATTTGCTCAAAATGTTTTCATTTTCCCTCAACCAATCTACATTGTTAATTTTTCATCAACATTTTAAGCAAATGTGCACTTATTCCTAAAAAAAATATTATCCACACGTAACGAACAATTTGAAATTAAACGGATAAAATTCTATGAACTCTGCCAGCAACTTTGCCCACAGCGGAAGTGTCTCATATCTGCTGGGAGTGTGTTGGTGAGCAGGAATTTCTGAAGTTTCGTGACATTTGTCAATACGATTTTCTATGTAACTATACTAGCGCACCAGATGTGTACACTCCATAAAAAATATAGCTTATAGGCTAAGTAACGGGAAATCGGCCGGAGTTGGTGGTATCAGTATTGTCTCTGGTTTCCATTTCACTGCAGATAGTTTTGCACAAGACTGTGTTATTGCGATTAATTGAATAAAGATTTAAAATTAAAAAATGATGTGTTGTGGTATTCTTGACAATCATAAGTATTTATTGATCAGAAATGTGATTGAAATATACGCTAAAGTGTTATTACATCATATTTCTAAAATTAATAATGAAAAACAACAAAAAAAATATACGAAAATTGTGCAATTTATGGGACAATGAAAAATTATTTTTTATTCAAATTTTGTTGGTTCCATCTATTATTAATTATTTAAACTAGCACAATTTCGGGATGACATCTATTGTGAACAATGCCGCAACAATTTGAATTTCAACCGTTTCACTTGGCAAATCCACTCACGCCCAATAGGTGGCTCTAGCATTCTATGGAGAAATCCAAAATGGATGTCATTTTGTTTCACTTATTTTTCGCATAGGACCACGAGCGCTAGTTATGTTGACGTCATTTTCTGGACAGAGATTGTATGGAAGTGACATTTCACTAGAAGTCCATATATAATAATTCAATGGTTTAGTGTTTTCTCGTCTCGTGCCTTGATTCGAAAATAAAACAAAGGCAGACAATTGCGAACAAAGGCAAAAAGAGAATACAAAAAACAGATAAGAATTTGATTTGATTTGAATTTGAATTTGAGAATCACCCAGACGTTTCGTTACCCTTAATGAATATTCAAATAAGAGCTAATTGCGAACAAATTAATTTAACATTTATGCATTTATGAATTGAAAATTGCTATTTGTTCAACCACAAAAGCGTTATATACAATAAACATCTCATCAATATAAAAAAAAGAGTCTTAATTGATTTAAATAGCGAAATATACAACTACAGCAATTTGCCCGCCAATCGAAAATTTTTGCAGAATCGAATTGAAACTAAATCGCAGATACCCTGCGACCTGCGACTAAAAAAATGTTCATGTGAACGAAATGTCAGAAACTGTCGCAATTCGATTTGATAAGAATAGTCTTTTACCCTCAAATCAATTTAGCTGTCAAATTGATTTTCCTTAGAAAATAGTGCTGTCAATTGCTTTTAAAAAAGCACCCTTTACTTTAATTATTGTGCAATAGTGTGCTTAATGCCCAATTCAAAATTTGGCGTTGAACGCGTGTGTGCGTTGGCGCTTTTTCGAAACTTTACGATATTAAATGCCAAAGCGCGCGAGCCACAATTTTGTAAAACGAAATGCTGCGAAATGAAAGCGAATGAGCGTGGAGAGAGTAGAGTATGACAGTATGGCTAAAAACCACAAATTCAGAGCAAAATTCAAAAATAGTTATTGTTCACAGATGGTTGTCAAATCGTTCAAATGCTAATTTGTAACTGACTTTTTATATGATTTCATTTATATTTTGTGCTTGTAGCATTAAAATAGTTGTAAGAATTCAACTATTGCTCTTAAATATAAATTTGTATTTTGTTCTACTGATATTTAGAAATTTACTTTTCTTTTTAATTGCTTCTCATTTCATTGAGTGAATTCTCTCGCAATGAGAGAAGCGTGTCCTATTGACAACATTGAACTAGAGACAGAAAGTATGGGAACAGACAGAAAGAAGAGTTCACAAACTAAAATTTGACAGCTTTTAATGGGAGTTCAAATATTTATTATTATTCCGCCATACTTATAATCATTTTTAGTGTCCAAGCTAGATTTTTCGAACTCACAATGGCGAATTTTCCAAACAAAATTGCATATTGTGACCTACAAAATATTTAGTGTGAAGGTTAAAAATGATTATTAGTTTGGCCCATTGACTTTATTATTGGGCGAATTTGGCAGAGACAAATGTTGTTAAATCGCTCGATAGTATCACATTGCACTGTCTGACAAAATGTCAAATTTTTTTAACTTTCTTATGCTGTCAACTGTAATCCAAATCGGATTGGAAATATTTTTTTTACAGAAAAACTAAAAAAAACCGAGAATTGCTCTTAATAAATATCCAAATGTTATGAATTATAGTAAAAAATTTTAGAACGAAATTGAACAGTTTCAGTCTGTACGTTATATTCGGTACGTTTTTGTAAATTGATTTTTAACTTATTTTAGTTAGGAAACATTTATTTGATATCCAGCGCCTGTCGTTTTGAAATCGAAATCTTTTTTTTCATTTGACAAAAGATCTGATTATCTCGGGATTGTCTCAGGCCTGCAACTTTTTACTCTGCGAAAAGTTGTGGTGATTACCGAAGACCATATTCTTAATAAAGTCATTTAAAGAGACGACCCATAACAAGACGTGGTAAGCTCACTAGAAATGTAAAACAATCGAGCCTAGACATTCGGTGTCAAAACAAGAATTCAGACAAAGTCTTGCGATGTGTCTATGTACTTGAGAAAATTGTTCGAAACTACCAGGTAAACCTTTTCAAAGGCAACACAACCGCTTTTAGAAAATTAAAAATGGAAAAAATGCAGTAAAAACTTTCGATTTATTTTGAAAGACTGAAGCTGTTGGCTTTAGATTATAATATTTTGACACAAAAAATACACAGAAATTCTTAATGTCATCTTAGCTAGCATCCTCCCCCGGCATCCTTTAGAGAGAGCGTCATTTTGTACGCCATTTCCAAATTTTCAATTGCTTTGAAGCCAACCCTGCATGGTCTGGCGGAACTTCCGGGATCTCTTATGCTGCACTACACACGCCAGCCCTAATACCATTTATTTGAAACTCAGCCCCCGACATATTGTAATATCAGCGCCCGTTCGGTTCATATATCATGTCTCGTTCCTCCTCCTCCGAATTGCAATCAGCGCGCACACATCCCAGCAGACTCCCTATTCCTATTGCATATAGCAGCCAGCACATCTTTCGAACATCGAGTGTTATGAATAAATTTAGTCCGCACCGTCAAACTGCCACCAACCCTAGGTGCAGATCCGCAGTTCAACTCCTCAACGAATCGACCGGCACAAAGAGAAAGGCCGGCATCGGCACCACTGTGTGTTCGAGTGTGGGATCAAATCGCAAACCAGACGCTCCAGGCAAATTAGTGAGTTTTCTTCTGGCAATTTGTGAGCGCATATAACAACTCCTCCGCATATGCACGCAGCGCGGCAGCGGATCATTAGCGTAGACAAAGAGCGCCTACTTTTCCACCGTCCGATCCGAACCGGCTGTGACTAGTGGTCCAAGCAACTGCACAGCCACAGACAATTAGCCGAGTCATGATCCAAGAAAATGGAAATGTCTCAACCGAGCGATTTATTAGCTAATCCAAGTGGTATTGCATCCAAGCACACACTTCCTCAATTACACTGGCAAAATGTTCGTGCCGTGGAGTGGGATTTAGACGGCGCACATATATAGACGCCCACTCCTGACGGAGGATGGAACACATGCACCTGGACTCGCTCGACACTGCACCATGCCACTCTATATATATCTATCTATCGTAATCGATGTCTCTCATAAAAGATACGTATTGCCAGCTATTTGGCTAACGACTTGTTGTTCATGGATGCGGACGCAGACTTTGGCTTAATCGGTTATGGCGGGAGACGAACGAATGGATGTAAATAGGGATCGATTCATATGTAATCACCTCTTCCAGTGGAGTGGGAGCGGATCGTTTCCGGGTTTGTTGAACGCTAATTGAGTATAATTCAGACCGCAGTTCGACGTACCTTGTTGTGATAGTGCATCCTGATCGGATCGCGAGTGCATAATACGAGGACAATGTTGCAGACGTATAGGATGTTGGAGGGCTAAATTTTTAAAGAAGACTTCGGGGAAATCGCCTGCCTTTAGAATCGCTTTGATAAAATACGCATTTTGTTGTAGTTAATTAAATTGTTTAAAAATCAAAGAAAGGTTGGTCCGTTTAAGACCCTAGCAATAGCCCTAGCCCTAGGACTTCGCTACCTTTCGTTTTGTGCAGGTTCTTATTTTTGCGAGGAATGGAATTCAAATTTGAAAAGCTTTCTCATGAGAGTTCTACTCTCGGATTTTTTCCAAACCTGTCCGAGAGATGGCGCAGGTGCAAATAAGCGTATGGTGCCATATGGGGTTTTCTATGGACCGAACCGGAGGCCTATCACTCGGTAGTACACAATGCCAAAGTGGTAAGTATGAATGCGAGATGTCTCATAAATCCAACCCCCGGTTAAACCATATTCTGTTTTCCGCGCGCCACCTCCAACAAACTGCTGGCAAACATCCGACCGCACAGCGGTCCTTAGAAAGCTTCTCCATTCAGTCGCTCGGCCTAAATCTGTAGGTTCATTCCATCCGCCCAGAAATAAAATCACTCACGGTTGAAAGGTTTTTTTTTAAGCAGGGAAAATGTGGGCTGCTTTCTTCCCTAAGTCCTACATCCGCTACTAAATACAAGGTGGCACAAAATGAATCACCGTATCGGAAGATGTTATAATTTTCGCAAATGGCGTCGTACGTCAATCATTTTTGACAATTGTGAACTAGACAGCTGCAGTATAAAACATACAAGCAATGGACCGCTATACTCGCCAAGAGCGTAGAATAATTGTGTCGAATTTTTTGACCAACTATCGGTCGATGGTGTTAGCGCAGCGTGAATTTCGAATCATCATGAACGAGCAGAATCTTCGTTTTTGGGGCAGTGAAAATCCGCGTGTGGTGCTGCATTCACGCGGGAGGAGTTCTTGGGCCGTATTATTTTGACGACGCCATCGTCAATACGGTCACTGTTACTGGCGAATGCTACAGGGCCATGAAAATCGACTTCTTACTGCTGGAATTGGATGAGCGGGGCTTGGTGAGCATGAGGTTTCAAGAAGACAGTGCAACCGCACATACGGCACGAGCCACAATGGATATTGTGAAAGAAGTGTTTCCTGCTCGCGTTATCTCCCGTTTTGGCGATTTGGCATGGCCAGAAAGGTCGCCCGATTTTTGTAACCAACCAGAATTTTTCCTTTGATGTTACTTGAGGTCGCGGGCATAGACTAACCAAACTAGACAGCCAAGCTGTCTGCCATACATTAGATTGCATAAGTATTCGTGCTGTACAAATCAAAGGAGCGCCATTGCTGCCACACGAATACTTATACAATCTGCTGCTGGCACTTCATGTCCATCGGGCGGCCATTTTCTGGTGGGGGCGACTGTGTTCGGCATATTTTGTGCCCATTAGTTACACGGCGTTGTCGTTTTCGATTTGACTTCTCAGATTTCGATCTGAGATTTCAGATTTTTGCTGCCAAATCGAGCATTAAATTCGAATTTTATTGGTTCTTGTGTGTATTGAGTTAAGCAAAAATATTTTTTTTTCACTTGCACTGGAAATCCATTGCAATTGGTTTTTACACATTTACATTCGAAATAATTTAATATAAAAAATCGTTTCCATACTCGAAAAATGAATAATTCAGTTAAAAAAGCAATCCTTTTAACGATATACAATTCGTAACCGACAGCTGTCTGTCATAATATTTACATTTGTATTAGTGAAAGTATGTTTGAAATCAGAGAAAAAATCGAGTTTTCTCAAAAGAGTGTCAGATTTTTGGTAAATCAAACATAAAAAGCATCTCGATCAAAAAAAAAATTAATTTTTTCTCAAAAAAAACTGTTCTATTTGCCGAATGAAAAATGACATAAGAGTTTATAAAGTTTATGAACTTTATTAAATGAACTAACACGGTTTTTTTTTTTACTTTTGTTAAAGGATATTTTGTAACTTGAAGCTTGTGTTTGTATATTTTAAAGAAAATACACTTTTTCTAGTTGATTTTAATGCTTTAATTTTCGAAATGATACTGAAACAAAATGTTTTAACGCCGTTTAGGGAAAACATTTTTTTTTATGTCTTGGCGAAAAATATTTTTTAATTTTAGCATAAATTATAATCTGTAATTAGTACGTAAAATGAACAATAACATATCAAATATGCATTTGTTTAATTCTAAAAATGAGTTCGATATATTTATTGCTTATACTATTGCTGTCAGATCTGTATGCATTTGGCTTTTTCTGGTAAAGGCGATAATACAAAAATCCTCGTAGATCGTATAATATTTATGTGAAATACTCGAAAAAAAAAGGTTTCGATCACTTTTTGTATCCGAAAAGCACAATGAGTGCATTTGTTTTTGTCAATTAATAATTATTGTCTTTTTGTTAGGAGTTTAATCACTTTTTTTTGCTTTCCGATACTAATACTCTTTTTTTTAAATATGAATAGCATTTGCATTTTTACTGTTCCTAAGTAACATTATTCAATACTGGTCAGTGTTATTAAACGACAGAATTTCCAATCATATTTTGATTTTGTACAAATATGGTGTTAAAAAAACGAATTTGGAAACATTCACCAAGCCTAATAGAAATTTATTCAATGTTCATGAAAATTTTCTAAAATTCACTTATGCCCTAGTGGAAGCTGGGTTTAACTTGCATGTTGCTAACTCATTTTTGGAACAACCCCCTACGGATTTCATTTACGCAGCTGCATGAATTTTGCTGTCAAAAACAGAATTCATACAAATAAAACTAAAAAACAACTGAAATGTGAATGGATGAACAGTTTTCGGTGCCGAATATGGATAGAGAACAAGTTATGTTATCTAAAAAAAACATAATCAACATTTACTTTTTGTCCATTTATTGTTATAAATCCATTTACAAATAGTTTGTAATTGAGAAATAGTGCCACCCGGCGACCAATAATACACGTATTCACAGACAGGAAAAAAAGAGCGCGCGAGAGAGGGCTATCATTCAAAATTTGCAGGGAAAATCGGGTAGGTGCACGGGAAGTTGGCTGTCGAGTTTGGTTAGTCTATGGTCGCGGGTTTATGCCAACAAGCCTCAGCAATCGCAGCCCTTAAGGACAATATTCGACAGGAATGCGAACAGTTACGAATGTCATGGAAAATGCGATAAAACGGGCACAAATGTGTATCAACACTGGCGGCACTGACGGATATCATCTTTTCCACAAAAACAAAATTGGATGATTAATTTTGCACCAACCTGTATAGTAAATTGAACAAAAAAGCATCCATTGAGCGGTCTTTAGTCATTTACGAGGCAATTTAAGAACTCGCAAGTGAACAGACCAGTAACAGCCGTCAAATATGTTCCCCACTGTCCATTCTTTCATACTCCAAACTGCAATCGCAGTCCATAATGACACTCTAACTACATATGCAAATGCGAAGCAGACACCTATCTCTATTCTCTACAACTACCCAGCCGCATCGAAGGAAGAAAAAATACAAGTCAAATAAACGTCCAGCAAAATGTCGCACAGCGTAAAATTATGCATTCATACGAAGTGAGTACGCTTCCGTCCAGCAGCGTGTTAGGCGAGGTGTACCAATAAAAATGAAAGGATCGACGGATACATGGGGATGGTATATTATCGAGCTGAAAATGACCACAAAAATAAACAGAAAGTAAAAACAATTTACGATCGTGAGGCTATAAATCTTTCACTTATCCAAGAGCATAGATATAAAACTTGCGGGCAGTTGTCAGTATCACGTGGCTATATCTTCCCAAACAACTGCAGCCAGGAGAAAAAGGACAGCCGAGTTGTTCAGTGGATGCTGTTGGTCATGGAAGTTGATTATGTGTGCGGCGCATTTACGCTACGAATAATAATAAAACAAAAAAAAAAAACGTAACGTTCGAACTAGAAATTTATTGAATCATGCTGTTGGCCGTACTCCTCGAGGAGTCTATCTGTTGAATGGCATCAAGGAAGTCGCTAGTGCATGTGCGTTCGTGTGATAGTACACATGAGCGTTTTACTAAAGCCTATGAAAAAGAGCAGAGGAAAGTGCCTACAGCAAAATGGAGGTAGGAAATAGGAAGTTTAAGTGATTAAACAAGGAAACGATAGAAAGGCGCAAGGAAATCGTTTTGTGTCAAATAAAATAAAATGGGAATACTACATATATCCACCACAAGACTTGAGAAAGTCTCTTAATTCGCGGTACCACCAGATAAAACTCTAGCTCAAAAGTAACTGCCAGACTATAGGCCTAGGCGGGGATAGATATAGGTAGATGGATGGCTTTTTTACAAAAGTCAGAGCTCATTTGGCACGACCAGCTGTTTTTGATACCCAATGAACTTCGATTAGAATTTGATTTTTTAAAACCATCAAGATCTATGTTCACGAATCCCACGAGTGTTTTAAGCTCTTTTCACTTTGCATTTTGCAATTTTTCACTTTATTTGCGTTTGGTGAAACGAAATTTGCAAAGAGGAAATTATTCCTTTGCAAAGTTGAAAATGTTCCCTCTTTTCAAAATTCGTTTCACCAAACACAAATTTTCCAAGTGCAAAGCATGTTTTTGCAAATTGCAAAGTTTTGTCAATTTGCAAAGAATTCGTCCATTTCGTTTCACCAAACAAATTAGATTTGCACTTTACATTTAAAATCGTGAAAAGTTTGTCAATAAGAAAAAAAATCATTTGCAGTTAAGCTTTTGTTGTGAACAGTTGGTGATATAATTAAAAAAATATATAATGAACCGTTTCGAAGCACTCTTTGAAGACGAAGAGGATAAAAATAATGTACAAAGGGTTGTAAAATTAAGGAGATTTTTTGAAATGCGAGATAATTTTTCAACCCTGGAAAGCTTTCGTTTAACGAAGACGAGTATTGAAGGTGTTTTGTCAACAATTGGACAGCGAACGAAATAGTTGCTTAAGTCCCCTGCAACAGATTCTATGCACACTACGTTGGATTGGAAATGGAGGGCAATATCATGGAGTCGCTGCTATGCACGGAATAAGTAAAGCTACAGTCTGCAGAGTAGTACAACGAGTTTCGGACGCAATAATCGAGGAATTGCTTGCAACCACCATTTGCTGATCAAGTTAGTCAAAGAATTACCTACCAACGATCTTCAATCTACTACTAAGCGTAGGAAACAAATAGATTCTTTTTCTTGAAAGCCCCTATAGCTTCTGAAGTAGTCGAGGATCTTCTGCGCAGAGTCCTTTTTGACATCTTTTTGCTAAGCAATGGCAAGAGTTTCATCGTACATATATAGGTTAGCAAGTATCAACGAAGATTCTTAAGGCCTCACTATCACTAAGCGGAACCTGCGGAGTTGTTCCAGCTATACGTGCCAGAGATGCACACATCTTCGATATTTTTCTTAAAAGTTCAAAAGGTTTCCTGAAATATCCAATTATTTGAAGTCTTTTTAGCGTTCATTCACAGGTCTTGACAGCTGACTCCATGGCTTTTATGGACGCTTATCTGTCAGAAATTAAGATATTTTTAATGCCAAAGTTCTTCATTTTCTTAGCAGCTATGTTTACTTCAAAAACTCAGCAATCATCGACGATTGTTTTTATGACTCACTTTAGACCTAGAGATTCCAAAAAGATCCCTGTAAGGATATCCAATCTTCGAAACGTCCTATAGACGCCTACCTCCAACTACTCAGTGACTGGTTTGCTGTCCACTTCTTCTCTGCCTTAAGTGAAATCTCCTTTTTCCGGCAAAGGGGTGTAGTGTTGTCTCTTTTGAGGCCTTTCGCATCCTATTCACTGCAGGCATCCTGTGGATCTCCCCTGCCAACTCTTCGCCCAAGTCTGTTTTTTGAAGTATAACTTCTTTAGGCGCGCTTGACTTTGGGGGGTAAGCTGGTGAATGCGTCACGTAAACGTTACGGAAATTGCGAACGGAAGTTGAGAGGCAGATATAAGTTAGTGAAGATAGAAAGAGACAGAGAGTTTCGTATATCTAAGCCACAGTGCAGCAGTGATACAAGATCGGGGGATTTATCCCTTTTCGCGGGATATTCTCACTTATAAAAAGCTAAAAGGGACAAAGACTTTTTCAAACCTCATAGTACAAAAAGAAAGAGATTTTACTTTTTGATAAAATGTTGTTCCTAATCGCTCATTTCATTAAGAATAAAAAAATTAGTCAACCTACGATCAAATTAAATATTTTCATGTTTAGAAAAATGTCATATCTGAATGCTTTCATTTTCTTTTTTTTTATTTCCCTAAACTGTCTCTAAAATGACATATCTGTGAATGAATTCACGAGTATTTCTTAAAATAATAAATTTATTTATTTTTTAAGCATTGGAATGTATGCAAAAAAGCCTTTCCTCATTCTCAAATCAAATTTCTGTGCCATTTTTGTATGAAAAATCAAGAATAATGAGACTTGAAACCGAGATAAAGTTTCAAATAACTCATAAGGTATTTATTTTATGTTGAGTATTATTTTCATTTTATGTTCCTTTTTGTAACGTTTTAAAAATGTGTAAGATGTACCTAAATTTCTATTTTTGTATTAAGGGATTTTTCGGGTATAACCGTGGGATAACCTGCCTCTAAAGTCTGGTATCACTGCAGTGCATGCCTATTGTCTGTATTACACTGTAGGAGCAAGAGAGTTGCACCTCGCACCGCCAGGGCCCCACCAACCATATGTGCACGATGTGCAAATGCACAGGGCGCCAAGTTCTGGGGACGCATTGCTAGGAAAGAAAAATTAATTTTATCTTGCGTGAACAAATACTGCCCTTTTTCATTTTAAAGAAAAAGCTTGATCAAATAAGCCCAAAATAACAACATCCATCACACCTGTGCTGAATTATTTCTTGCACATTAACTCACATCACTTGCAATGTTGCAACTTCAAGGAGAATTTAACTCAAAATATCGCAAAATAAAAAATCCCACTAGACATATGCAAGATCACTTCTTACCTACATAATCTCAAAATATTCCACCCTATTCATGTATTCATGTGTGCGAATATGACAAAAGGGCGCTTTCTGTAAATCTTGAACGGGCCGATAGTTTGGCTGGAGCCGCCACTGCGCACCGCACACATTTTCTTTCTCTCTTTCTTTCATAACCAGTTATTTTTCATATATAGACATAGACACAGGTCACGCCTATTGCATGGTTGCCACCATAGACAAACCATACTGAGACCCCCAACCCAGAATCCTCTTGCCGCTGGCCCCCTCAGTTTTTTTTCAAATTCGCCATTTTGTTTTCCTATCGGTGTTATGTCAAAAAAGAATCAGTGTGACATGCAAAAACACACAAAAACTACAAAAATAAATGCTGCCAACCGCGGCAACCGTGGGGAAATGTGACAGAATTCGGGAATTCAACATTTTTACATAACTGAATGCCATTGGTTAGTTATTATTAATTGTTAAAAGGCGAATAATTTGATTTGTTTGGTTAGTAAAACTATCTAAAGTTGATGTTCTATATACTAGAAACATATTAGGACAAACATGGTTGTGTATTTTCCGCTTTTGGATATCAATAACTTCGATTTCGTGTGTAAATTATTCTTAAATAATGAAGAAAATTTGCTCAAAATGTTTTCATTTTCCCTCAACCAATCTACATTGTTAATTTTTCATGAACATTTTAAGCAAATGTGCACTTATTCCTAAAAAAAATATTATCCACACGTAACGAACAATTTCAAATTTAACGGATAAAACTCTATGAACTCTGCCAGCAACTTTGCCCACAGCGGAAGTGTCTCATATCTGCTGGGAGTGTGTTGGTGAGCCGGAATTTTTGAAGTTTCGTGACATTTGTCAATACGATTTTCTATGTAAGAATACTAGCGCACCAGATGTGTACACTCATAAAAAATATAGCTTGTAGGCTGAGTAACGGGAAATCGGCCGGAGTTGGTGGTCTCAGTATTGTCTCTGGTTGCCACTTTGGTATTTTTTTTATCCAAATTTGGTAATGTTTTTTTTGCTTTTTGAGTTTCGGTAATTTGGTAATTTTTATCTGGTTATGGTAACTTTTTGAGCATTCCAAGAATTCCAAGAATGCGAACTCGATATCAACGCATTTAAATGCTACCTTACTGTTTCTGAGTGAACGCATTGCATTATTTGCATATGCGTCATCACCATCCATATAAACCGTTTTATTCATTATTCAAAAATTTACCGAATGCACTCATTTTCTTCTTTTGACAGATGGTAAACATCGAAATATTTTCTGTTTCTGGATAGGTTAATTAATCATAATATTTATATATACAGACATAAGACTCTAATTTGTTAAAGTTTTGTTAAAAGAAAAAAGGATCGAAAATGGTAGATGATCCCATGCCTTCTAGCAGCTGGTAATTTTGTGCAGAACGTTGTTGACGTTGTTTAATTGTTTAAAGACTGACAAAGTTCCTACTACGTTCCTTATTGAATTGAATTGAAGTCTTGTGTTTTATAAAAGTTTTTTTTTTAATCAAGCAATTATTTTAAAAATTAAAAAAATAATTTGATTTTTTTTTTTTTTTGTGGCCTATTATCTGTATCACACTGTAGGAGCAAGAGACAGCAGTGCGCGCACACATTTTCTTTTTCTCTTCCTCTCATAGCCAGTGTATATAATATCTCAGTCAGCATTTCGTTTGCAAGTACATACAATCAGTGTTAGCGGCACCGACAACCGCAGATTGTAACACTGCTATGATTATTTTTTAGCTGCTTTTTTTTTGTGCTTTTCGTACATCGAAATTACCACAAAAAGGGATAAATCCCACGATATAATAGCACTGCATACAATCATATAGAATTATGGATGGAGCTAAAGAAGTTTTACCTCAGTCGTGTGGTCTAAAGCACACGCGTTTTTTTTAAAAGTATGTCATTTAGAAAAAATTGTTAAGCGAAGAATTTTGAGATTCTTAAAAAGTTAAAAGTTCTGGGTTCATTTATTATTTTTGTTAACAAGAAATCGCTTTTATGTTTTCAAGAATCAGGTATTCAGTGTAAGAATAATATACTCTCCATAAGTATTTTATTACATCATTGCCAACAATTTCACTCAAAGATTTTGGGTTTATTTTAACCAACGAAAATTGTTGGCATTACAATTTTTTTTCTGGGAGGTGTTTCACCTTTTCGAATAAACATTTCTTCAACAGAGTCTTAGTTCATTCTAATAAATTTTGTTTAACCGAGCAAAAACCGCACTCTATTAGGGGCAATTTTAGAGCCTGAAGTGACAAGAAATGTGTTGTAAATTCAGTTTCCAACCACTATGTACGTACAAATATCTAAGGGCCTTAATTGGAATTTGTTTTCTGTAACTATTTGGAATGCCTCTCCCACATACATGTACCTAATTGAAGGTTCGGGCTGATGTATGAGTCCTCCAGTGGAAACCTTCTAATGACCCGTTTAGGCAAACACCATCAACAATTGCATCAGTCTGTTTGAAAGCACTCTCGAAAACAATCGCACAATCCAAAGAAGTGCACACTTGACAGCACTCACACTCTACGTAACTACGTCAAATAAGACAACAAAATGTCACCCATTCGACACACTTTTCCCATGAATCTTTCGCAATGTATGGGAAAGCGTTTTCCTGCCACCCATACCATATGGCACACACAATCACTCCTCGCTCAAGATTGTTTACGAAAATCTCAATGGAAGGCCCTCTCGATAGCAGATGGTAATGAGTACACTACCGACTGCCATGTGATCTCACAAAAGAGACTGAAGCGCCTCCTCCCCATCATCAGAAAAGCAGTGGATACCCTATTCATCGAATCACTCGACGACAAAGACGCTGGAGTGTATACACACACAAGTACACACAGATCTAAAGTGGGTATAGATTTGATTAGGTGAATTGGATAATTACGCGATTCGCTTGTAAGTTCTTGAAGCGGCATCGCAGGAATGTAATCATTTCCAAATGCCAGTGGACGAGTGTGCTCACTTAATTGTGCAGTTGTCTCCTTCTCTGCAGCTGCTTTCGGTTGATGGCATGCTGTGACCCAATTTCAGGTAATGCTAGGCAAACGAGCAAAAAAAAAGAAGAACAGCATGGCATAGTTTTCAATATTCGCTGTGCCTATTGTTTCATTTTGTATGTGCACCAACGAAAGAATGTAGTGGGGTCGGGGCAAACGTCCCCCGCAGGATGATGGTGGTTATGTTCGGACCCGCCGAGACTCTCTTCGGACTTGGACGGGCATTATTGGAAATTAAGTGGAGCAATTACCACGAGAATGGTTCCTTACCTGGGGGTGTTTATTGTAGATTACATTGTTAAGGTAGCTCGCTTTGGAGCGGTATAAAACAGCAAGAAGTGGATGCAGCGCATAGTTCTTTCGAGTAACATATCAATGACTGATCAGATTACTCTATTGAAGAGAAAACTATTGACATGTTGGGCAATGGTCAATGGATATTCATTTTTGTTCGAGTACTTTGACAAAGTGCGGCCTTGATACATCACATTTAGATATATTTCAGGGGTCAATGCGGTCATTGATATCAAGGTAGAGCTTGTTTAAATGCAAGGCCTCGTTGCCTTGTCGTTTACACTGACCTCGTCAGTGCATGTGAATCTGAAAACAACATTCCATGGAGTCTACGTCATTGTAATAAGCGCTTGGACATAAGTCACTTGAATTTTCTGTTTTTCTTACCATAATTGGGTGTAATTTTTGAGAAAGTGTTGGATTGCTCAGACTTTATATAGCGAACTGGATGTGCTGGTGTTCAATTTAAAAATATCCGGGATCGTCTCTGTAAATCAAAAAGTCGATGCTGACCATGGTGTAGTTCGTGTGTTTGAAGTCTTAAATAAATAAGTGGCGCAACAGGATCATATACCCCAAACTTTTTACTATCTTCGTGAAATTTTAGCCGTAGTTTAGGTACAATGGATGGAAGAATACAGACTCGATAGTTTTTTTGTTATAAAGATAAGTCCGAACATTTTCCGCAAAATACTAATTTTAAAAACAATTTTGTTTGTAAAACTATATAGAATCCAACTGGTATCACAACGAGTTTCCTTCTTTAAATGATCGGAGCAGAAAAACATCAAACGTTCCTCTAGATGTCTAGGTGCACCGTGCACGATGTAGTCAGGCCATTTAATGCCTCTGAGTACGAAGCCTTGGGCCACAAACTTCTTCGTTTAAAGTATGAACTACATCGAAACAAAAGTTGAAAAAAGTACAAAAAAGTCCAAAAAAAATCGGTTACACTTTATATTTTGTTCTCAATTTCAAATTTTCACTGTCGTTCAAAGCTCGACCATGTTCCAGTTTTCAGTTTTTACAAAGCTCTAAAAACCAATGCACTAAAAAAATTAGACCACGTTTTCACCCCATAATGCCTGTCAGTTTTGCGAGGAAAAGCTCTTTTTTCATTTCACTTGACTAAATTTGTTTATCATTGCTTCTGGAAATTTTGAATGCATAAGTACGCTGCTCGAACTAAATTTTAGTACCCGTACAAAACACTCTCCAAAATTTAGCTGAGCTAAATTTAAGCGAATCCCTTCAGCAGCTCGAGCTAAAGAGTCAAACTTTTGTTTCAGAATGTACTTCATGTATCTGTCAAAATTTAGCGTGGCCATTTAATGGGTCGGCACATTTTCTCAAGCTAAATTGTGAGAGATTGTTGTGTTCTGTTGCGGAAAAGTAGGTATGCAAGGATGAACTTTTATTACATGGACGAGAAGTATCCAGAATCTGGAAAAATTGAAATAGAGTTAAATTTTTGAAGGAACTTTTACAATGCGTACTATATGTCATAATTTAACTGAGATTTTAGCTAATCTTTGGAGAGAAAAGTTGGAGAGCAGCTAAAACTAAGCTTAGCTCGAGCAGCGTACTAGGCTAAACAAAAAAACCTCTCAGCTTTATTAGTTCCAACTTTTCTCAAAGACGTCAACTAATAAATTTAAAATTTTTCACTTTTTTTTACTTTTTTCAACTTTTGGTTTGATCATACTTTATTGTCAAGCGCTCGATGACAGTTCTATTGCGTCTTCGATTGAAGAAATGAATTGCCCTTTCTTTCTATCGAAAGAGTAAGTCTAGAAGTGCTCTTTCTATGACATTCAATTGTCGTGAAGAGCAAAATGTCAGGGCAGAACCAAATTTTGCGATATGTGATCCGAAAAATATGCAACTATGAGGGCAACTGTAAACTTTAACAGAAATATAACTTATTTGGTTTATTCAAATGTTCATATTTACTGTAAAAACGAAAAAAAAAAGATACTCGGTTACGTAAAGTGAAAACTCAAAACGCACGACTGACTTTTGTGTGCATAGAATCGCACTATTCTCTGCAGTCCACATGGAATGTCAAAAGCGCGAACTACTGGGTGGGGTACCGTGACTCTTTGGCATTATTGTTTATTTTATAACTTGAATTATGAAATATCAAATGACATAGCTACAGGAGACATCGTGTAATTTGTACTGTCAAACGAGTAGATAGAGCTCCTAATACGTGTTGCCTTTCTCATTATTGTGATGAAAATTGTTGGAAATTGTTCTTAGAGTGTAATTTCGATAGTTCTGTCAAATTGGTATTACCAAACTCCTCCACTCCTCAAACAAATGCAATTTATGTAGTCTTTCCCAAACCATCTGTACGAAGCAGAGTTTCCCTAAAAAAAAGGTCGTTTGATAAATTCACCCTTCCCAACTCCTACACGTCGAGCACATTCACTTCTCGCTGAGCGTTTGTCGTGTTTACTCACTTTAGATGCCAAAGAATGGCATATAATTAACATCTATTACGAAACCCATTGAAAGGCAACAAGCAGTTTGATGCACAAGATTAGATGTATGCGTCATGTTTGCACCTACAGCCCACACACGCTTTACTCTACGGTTGTCGTCGTCGTCGTCGTCGTCGTCAGGAAAGATAACAATCAAAATATCATACACAGCTTATGAGCGTCTCTGGCACGCACGATGCTACGACCGAACCGCTGCGGCCGCGCTCACAAGTCTATCTAGTCAATTACCCAAATAATTGACTCTCTGATGAAAAGTCACGATTTTCTAAGCACAGGTTCCACATAAAACCGAATTAATGAAGTAAAAACAGAGAATACTTACAGTCTCTACTCATACCAGCAGACAGGCATTTTTTAAAACGACAGTACTGACATCTGTTTCGATTCAGACGAATTACAAGACAATTACCATCTCGTAAACATCTGTATTCGATCTGTTTCTGAATGCTGCGCCGAAAAAAACCCTAAAAGAAAAAGGAAATCATTTTAAAGTTAATCAAAGGTATTTGGGAGAATTACCTTACAGCCCTCGCAGGATGTTACACCGTAATGATATCCTGATGCTTTGTCCCCACAAACTTTACACGGTACGAACGATTTGGATACTGTGTTGGTATTGGAATCTGCTATAGCAAATTTTTGTTCTGAAATCGGGAATAAATTGTTTTTTTTTTGTTTTATTTAGTACGACATTTGACAAGGAAAATATTTGCTAGGGTGACAGTTTATTTGACCAACAATTAAATACAGTGACGATGTTCAAGCATTGACTTATTATGATGGACTGCTAGTAGCCAACTTCACGCATGTTCCAAAAATACAAAGCGCTACTGTTTTACAGCGGAACACAAAATAAACTTCAAACGACCTAGTTTACTTTTATTACAAATTCGCATGAAGTAGATATACCTTTAACTATGCATTGAGAGAGTGAGAACTAATGTAGGATTGGTTAGTGTTTTCTTATTTATTTATTTACCAATGGATGTTTCTATATTTTACTTAGTCTTAGTAGCAACTTTATTCCATAATTTATATTTTACTACTGTTATCTGAATTTAATCAAACCTTAAACACAAATCAAAGGAATTCAGTACGAAACACAAAACAAGTGAACAGCTACCTATATGCCCATAAAAGCAAGAGGGTTGGTGGCCGCCCATTTGCAACATGCCTTTTTTGTAGTTCACAAGCATTTACAGACAGGGATTGAAATTATAAAACAACAATGTAGACATATGCTACGTACGAAAGATGCCCATCTCTTTAAGTACATTCTTCTAATACTGAGACCCCCAACTTCTGCCGATTTCCCGTTACTTGCCTACAAGCAAGTGGCAAACGCTTAGTGCGTTAGTATTGTTACATAGAAATTCGTATTGACAAATGTCACGTAACTTCAAAAATTCCGGCTCACCAACACGCTCGCACCTTGCATATGCCACTTCCGCTGTGGACAAAGCTGCTGACAGCGTTCATAACATTTTGTCCGTTAAATTTGAAATTATTTATATACGTGTGGATAGTATTTTTTTTAGGAATAAGTGTACATTTGCTTAAAATATTTATGAAAAATTGTCAATGCAGAATGGTTGCATGAAAATAAAAACATTTCGAGCAAGTTTTCTTCAGTTATTAAAGAAAAATTCACACAATAAATCGATCTTAATGATACCCATTTTTTGTTTATGGGTAGATAACTTAAGAAATCTATTGTTGTTTACGATTTCTTTTTCAAAATAATAAACATTACAGAATTTATTTGAAATCACTATATGTAGCTTTGCTTCTTTTTAATAGATGACGCTCTTTTGTTTACACGTAACTACGTAAATGAATCTCTTCGGACAAGATGTCGCACTTTTGTTTACATGTTTTTATGGAAACGAACTATTTTTTACAAAAGTTTCGCTGTTTTGCTTTCGTTACTATGGAAATTTAAACTTGACGGCGGCATGTGCTTCTTTGCTAATCCGCTGTAAAACAGTAGCGCCTGTGCTGTTTTGGAACATATTTTCTCGCAGAAGTATATGAAAATGACATTTCACTAGCAGTCCATATTTGGTATGTCTATGTGTTCAAGTATCAAGTTTAGTAAGTCTGACAGTTTGATGTGTCTCAGGTTTGATTGAGCACATTCAAGAATCTAGTTATCTTAAGTCGACTAGATTGGCCTTGATGAGATGTGACCTGAACGCAAAAAATAGATTGGTTGGGAATATCACTTTTTCTACGGCAGCCACATATGCGAACTGTCAACTTCGTACTCAGTCACGATTTTTTTGACTAGATTCGTTGGCTACCCCTCCATAAACGTCAACTAAAACAGCTGCTCATATGACCGATTTCAGCCAATCAAGACCGAGATGCATCTAGTCAGACAGCTGTCAGACTTACAACTAGATACTTGAACGTCCCCATTGACTTAGATCGGTCATGTGAACAGCTTTTTCATTTTGCATTTAACAAAATTAACAAAGTAGACAAATTATGACCTTCAGACTTTGGGGTTTTCCAAGATCTACAAATTATACTTTGAAATGATATTATACAAGGTTGCGCAAAAATGATTACCAGTGGGTGCCGATTTGTGACATTTTCCATCACTCTTGCCAGAACTTTCGGCGGTAGGTCCGCGCATTCTTAACGGATACTCGCTTTGAGAGCTTAAAGACACTCAGACTTGTTGACATAGTGTTGTTGACATTTGCCTTGTTTACGTGTATTTTGAATTTGTTTATTTCACAAATAATGTCAAAGTAGAATTAAAATTTTCCGCCATTTGCAAAAATTGACAATGGAACACTAAAATCAGCCCATATCTGCGATTAAAAGCAAAATAAATGCCGCATAATTGTGGGTCGCTATGAATGCATAAAATGCTTTCATTGATAAATAAATTTGGAAAGATGGTTACTTTAACAACGCAATTACTGTATTCGAAGAAATGCGATAATACAGCCATTCGTCGATTGTACAAAGGCTTGGTACATAGAACAAGCGTTGTTCATACTTTTTAAATATGGCGGCTAAATGGCTAAGGCAGATATTAAAAAAAAAAAATTACAATTGAAAAGTTTGTAGAAATACGAAACTGCAGGCATTTGTAGAAGGTATACAAAGGCTTGGTACACATAGTACGAACGTTGTTCGTAATCCCGCAAAATGCGATCAGAATCGTAAGGATGGGACGTTTACGCCGAATTCACAATGTCGCGTTGAACGACTGCATGCGTCGGCGCGCTTTGACACGCTTTATCGAAACTTTGCGACTTTAAATGCCAAAACGCGCGCGAGCAACAATTTTGTAAAACGAAATGCTGCTTTGAAGCGTATGCGCGTTGAGAGAGTGGAGTATGACAGATTAAAAGTTCGGTTTGGTTTTAGCTTGTGTACACAAATAGAGAGCAGAATTCAAATTTGTATTTTGTGTGGCAGCATATGAACGCTTTGTTTCTTCATAATCTGTCAACGCATACGCGCGTCAACGCGACATTGTGAATTGGGCATTCAAAACACAACTAAAATATTTGCAAAAATACGAAAGTACAGTTTCTACAAAGGTTTTATTTTTATGTTTGTGTTTTTTTTTTGAGAGTGATTCTGAAGAAGCCCACTCGAATACCACATAAATGGGTTTGAACGTCAAACAATCCGAATCTAATTTGACGGATAGCTGAAAAATCATATTTAAAAAATGTCGCATCCCAATTGGAAACAACTTTTATGAGCCTTTCAATCTGAAAAGTAAGACTGATAGTAGATAGTATGACAGCATATGTCTCTCTTTCGATCACATGACCAGTTTTTTAGTGGACATTAATGCATTAATAAACCCATTCCAAGTCAGAGGTGTTAACTAATGTCGTGTTCAAGTCCTAACTGTAGTGTTTACTTCTAATTGTGCAAAATAAATAAATTTTTTAAGATCCTTTTCCATTTTTAAATAGTTCAGTCTTAAATAAAATTTGTATGTACCTTTACAAATGCCAATTGACTGGTGTCAGTCAATTTAATTTATGCTGGTATGATGTGGTCTTATTTAAAATTCGATTATGTAGAGGAGATGACCGGTTTTACATTAACTTCTGTCCAAACAATGTTTTTATGACTGATTACGTAGCGGAAATACGAATGTAATACACAACAGACTACGACGTAAATTAACAAAGCATCATGGCATTTAAAAGATACATAAAAGAAACATTTCTTCACCTAAGAACGCTGGTTGTTCGTTGGTTGTGTTACTTTTCTTTATTAACATTTAAGACCATATCTGTCAAAGTTGAAGTGCTGAAACTACAAAAACCTCTCTAAAAATGTTCTTAAGTTCTGCAATATTATTTAAGTTGACGTCTGTTTTATGCACATGGTAATGGTTTGCTTTTTAGTAAGGTATGTTAAGTTTATTTGCTACAAAAGCCACTTTCTCCAACTCATCTCATAGAAAATGAGTTTTTCTTTTGCTAATAACAATTTAATTGATCCGTGCAGCAGTTCTCCATTTATAATAATTATTACACATTTTTAAATCAGCAAACCTCAGTCTGCAGCAATAACTTTAACCATTGGCATGCTTATTACAACAACTGTTAAATGTCGTTTCAAAGCGTTCCATGTTCCATTTTAATTTGAATAAGCTCCGGATTTATTAAAACCCTTTTAACCTTCCGTTCCCCATGACTGAATTGGCGAGTGGTTATGCGAATAAGGCAGATTTACATCTTTGGTCGCTGCGCATGAGCACATGCCCGCACAAGCTTACAAAAAATAAAACAATTTTGGTTGAAGTCGAAGCGCCATCAACACCACCATTATCATCAGCTCCAGCTACAGCACCACTCAATTGCGTCGTATCGTAATTCTGTTTGTGATTTTATTTTTTCCTCTCCTTGCAATTGCCCATTGCCCAACGTTTATTAACCTTTTTTGTGCAGATTTAAATAAAAGAAAAGGAGAGAAATAGAAATATCAAGCACGATGGCCATAGCTGCATTGAGGCGAATTGCGCCATTTTATACTTCTTGCGATTGCCCAACTCGGACAATGAGTCGAATTGGGTTTCACTGCACTCAGTTTTTATTTCCATTATTCGGTGAAAACGATAATTAGACAAGACAAGGCACGAACGAGTGAAGTTAGACTTGCTCATTGCGCAGTCGCACAGAGTGTGAAGTTAGATTGTAATGCCCCAGTTGGTCTGGTCATAGTCATTTGATTTCGATTTCGATGTCCCAATATAACAATTATGTCCGTGCACAGCACCTACGTTGTATGGATACAATTTAAATTAAATATTTTATCTAATCAACGTTTGTGGTCCACGACGGCACCACCTCAAAAGCCGCACAACAATTTAGAACACTGGGTGGAGGCTGATGGGCGACATGGGTGATTTAACTGTCATTTATCACAAGACAATGTAACAGATTTGTGTGTGTGGTTTGAAAAACATTGCGACAGTGTTGCGAAAGTTAAACAATTATTAATAGATTAATAGACATCAGCGAACAAACATCAGCGATTCGGTGCTTAAAATTATGGGAAACCGTTGCCATCATTGCGATTTGTGAGTCGATGTGCTAAATTTAAATGAAACATTAAAAAATGTGAACTGACAAAAAAGACGACAATTTAAAACGATATCCAATGACATTCGCAAAAATAAAATGCAAATAAAAATAGCAAAACCGTTTGTCGATGGAGACTGCAGATGATACTGGTGGTTTACAAAAACGAAATGTGTTCACACTGCTCAAGATATTTAGTTGTCCAATCTGCCCCTAAAAGTAAGCAACAGTATAATTTAAATTCAGTCGAATATACCTGCGACTGCGAGGTGTTGACCAACCACTTTCATTTCAACGATGTCACCGTGGAAACGAACATTTTTCGATAAACAATTTTTGCTAAATTTTGAGTAAAATGAGTAAAACTTATTTTTATATATTCGTTTTTTAGTATATGTATATTACACTTTTAAAAGGTCGATTTTCGACCACAAGCGAGACTAGTTGTAATTATTAACCCCGCATTCAAAAATAAAGTCAAAGCTGCAGCAACTACAAATACAATCACTTTTCTCATTGACACTGACACGTCGCCCTCGTTGTGTCAACAAATACTTATTTACTGGTACGAACAACAACAGAGTATTTCGCGCTCTTTCTCCTTCACTTAAACGTCAATAAAAATTGTAGGAAAACAAACAAAAAATTTGGTTTTATTTCGTTTGATGCTTAAAAGTTTATAATAAAGTGCGAATTACAACCTAAAAACATTGCAGAATTAATATTTAGTGTTTGTTAAATGTTTTGGACAAGTTTAATACTTAACAAAGTTTATTTTTAACACTTCTTAGAAACACTAATGTGGTATTCGATTGGGCTTCTCAAAACACTTTTTTGCTCTCGGTCAGTTTTTATTTTTGAGCAAAAAAAAAAAACAATCTAATTCCAAATCTATACCTATATAAGAAACAGAATAGTTGGCCCAACAGGTCCGTAGGGACCTGTTTGTCAGTAGGACTCTCGGATGTTGTCAGACGTTCGCGAGAGGTGGCGCAGTGGAAAGACACCTTAAGTTGGAATTTGCGATTAGGGGTTGCTTCTGCTCACAACCATTCGTTTTGTGTGAGTTTCATATTTGCGACGAATGAAAGGGATCTACAATTTGATGCTGAGTCCAAAGGGCTAATTAGAAGCCCTCTCGTGACAGTCGGATGTTTGTCAGACGTTCGCGAGAGGTGGCGCAATGGAAAGACACCTTAAGTTGGAATTTGGGATTTTTCGGGAATCGAACCTAGGACCACCTAGCCCCCCTTGAAGGCTCTCCCGCTCTACAATCTACCCTATCACATAAAAACGGACATATTGCGTTGCTACTGAATTTTTGTTCTGCAAAATATTTGGAATGCTTTGTGATTTGTCATCGACTTTCGATGCTTCCCCCAATGGATGTGCTTTATCTCAAATTTTGAGAACTTGACGGATGAAAAATTGCAAAGTAAACGCAACAAAGATATCCACCGCATCCAACTTATGCGTTGCTTAGATTTCATCTTACATCAATTTGTCGACGAAACGGATCAGATGGATTCTATTGTGGTCCTGTATGACGTACACCTCAAACGCAGGCACTTTTCATCGTATAACAAGACAAAGTAGATTTGCTTCGTAAGGCTCTGGGAAAATGATCAGTAACATGGTCGACATTGACCGATAAGTGTCACTTGTCAAACAGTCTGTAAAACTAGTTAAACCAATTTTTAACGCTAGTGCAATAGATCCGCAAATGCCTAAAATTGGACAAACAGGATGCGTCTCGTCAAAAACGGCCGATGAAGCCAATTTCTTGAGATCGCATTTAAGACATAATGCTACACATTTTTCAAAGCCAATACCTCAATACAATCATCAGGTTTTCCCTTAGTTTAGTCGCAAAAAAAAACACCAATCCAATTATTCCCAGCCATCAATGGCTTGTCGCTAAGGCACCAATTAACGTATCTCTAATGATCATCGTGTACACATCAATTAAAATCGACTGCACATCGATTAACCCGTCCAGGAAATAATTCCCCACCATCAGGATGCATCCATCTGTCTGTGAGATGAATTGAAGATAAGTGATACTGGCGGCGGCGGGCGCTAAACCGGTCCATGGTTGCATCTTTGAATCAATAAACACGGAAATAACTTCTCACATTCGCCGTTCGATTCTCTTCCGGCCACCAATACCAGACAGAGCCCGTATTTGAAGCCAGTGATTAGATAACCATTCACTAGGTACAATTATGGATATGCATCTAAGCCAAATGATGGAAATCTTCGCAATATGTCGCTCAAACTGCACGATTCTGTCGCACACTCATTTCGATGGCGTAAAAGTATGAAAAGCTACGTAAAAGGTTCGCGGAGGCTTGCCTCTTTAAAAACTCGCGCGCATAAATATTTATGCTCTGTCTTATAGAGCGCTTGGATCCGATCGTGTACACTATCACCGGTGCGCCGCCGCCACCGGTGCCATGTGTCAGCCGATGAAGAAAGAAGACAAGTTTATTGAACCGTGTGAACGATATTCAGTCAAAGTAGTCGCGGAGAAGGAGGCAAGCTGCTGCATATACATTTATTGCATAATCTAGGAAAATCCGCTCACGGGGATGGAAGGGCTGCAGAATATCGATAGCTGCTATCGAATCGTAGGTAGGCTGGTGTGTTTGTGTTTATTTGTTTGTTTTTAATGGCGCAGCGCATTAGCATATCAAGTGCTTTGCACCCGAGCATCTCTGCCTGCATGAGTCTATGTGCCAATGGAGTTGGTGTCTCCTCTTTGTGGCCCTGTGCGATGTGGCTGTCATGTTTCATAGTCGGTTATTTATGTCATTCAATTGATAACTTTGTTGCAATGAATGCAATGCAAATGGAAACGCGTCTTCCAGTGGGAATGCAATCGTCTCCATGGAGACTAGGTACCTATTTGGCGATTCTGAACGGCAGCCATTTTAGTTTGTTCACTTTTTAAATTGATTTATGGTCATGAGTGAACTAAACACACTATATACGTCAGCTGTAAGAAACCTGTCGTTCTAAAACCAAAATGTCACGCTCTTTCTGTTTTGGATTATAACAGACTTCCGAATGACGTGAAGGTGCAAATGACGAGATGAGTACGTATCAAACACACTTTTGGAAACCAACAATGGATGTTCCTATAACTGACAACTGACGTATGTATGTCAAAAAAGTTCTGTCTATTTTTTTTTCTTACTTGCTTTCTTACTCACTTACCAGGGCATCAACCAATATTTTGTGTTCCACTCTTTATTTAAAAATTAGTCAGAAATATAGTCTCCCTGTATATTACTTAAGACTGTTTGCCGCCGTTCTGGTAGATAGCTTTTCCAATGCGCTAGGAAAAATGAGCATGCCTTTTGCGGCGAAGAAATCTTTAACTGACATTTGTAAGCCCTCAACATTTAACTTTTGTTTCGTCTTTCGAAGAAAATTGAGAAGAATGACAGCTAAAATTTACTTCTTTATAAGTTCTAAGGTGTGTTAGTATTGGGCACATTCAAGACTCTTGTTATTTTTACTCGACTAGATTGGTCTGAATAAGATGAACGCAAAAACTAGATTGTTCGGGAACGTCACTTTTTCTACGCCAGCCACATATGCGAACTGTCAACTTAGTAGTCAGTCCCGAATTTCTTTACTAGATTCGTCGTCTACCCCTCCATAAATGTCAACAGAAACAGCTACTCATAGGACCGATTTCAGCCAATCAAAACCGAGATACATCTTGTCAGACAGTTGTCGGACGTACTAAACTAGATACTTGAACCATAGACAAACCATACTGAGACCCCCAACCCAGAATCCTCTTGCCGCTGGCCCCCTCAGTTTTTTTTCAAATTCGCCATTTTGTTTTCCTATCGGTGTTATGTCAAAAAAAATCCGTGTGACATGCAAAAACACACAAAAAATGCAAAAATAAATGCTGCCAACCTCGGCAACCGTGGGGAAATGTGAAAGAGTTCGGGAATACCACATTTTTTCATTACTGAACGCCATTGGTTTGTTATTATAAATTGTTAAAAGGCGAATAATTTGATTTGTTTGGTTAGTAAAACTATCTAAAGTTGATGTTCTATATACTAGAAACATATTAGGACAAACATGGTAGTATATTTTCCGCTTTTGGATATCATTAACTTCGATTTCGTGCGTACATTTTTCTTTAATAATGAAGAAAATTTGCTCAAAATGTTTTCATTTTCCCTCAACCAATCTACATTGTTAATTTTTCATGAACATTTTAAGCAAATGTGCACTTATTCCTAAAAAAAATATTATCCACACGTAACGAACAATTTCAAATTAAACGGATAAAATTCTATGAACTCTGCCAGCAACTTTGCCCACAGCGGAAGTGTCTCATATCTCCTGGGAGTGTGTTGGTGAGCAGAATTTTTGAAGTTTCGTGACATTTGTCAATACGATTTTCTATGTAAGAATACTAGCGCACCAAACGTGAACACTCCATAAAAATATAGCTGGTAGGCTAAGTAACGGGAAATCGGCCGGAGTTGGTGGTCTCAGTATTGTCTCTGACTTGAACGTCCCCATTGGCACATGTAGAACGAGTTCCGAAATGTCACTAAACGTCAGAAACTCTCTCGCACTGATACAGAAGCACCTTATAATTTGTTTAAATGAAATATTCAATTGCTCACACTGATTCCAAATGAATTCCGTTAAGAAAAAATTTAGACCAAAGAGAAAATGGCGAATATAGGCAAGAGGAAATTTGGCTGCCTGAATTAAAAAGTTCAAAGAAGAACTGAAAATAGTCTGAATGTGAATTACAGTTGTAATTCAGTTCCAAAAGAACTGTGACTTTTTGCAATAGCTGTTGAAGTGGCTTTCTTCCTGGAAAATTACAACAGCTATCATCTGGGCTGTATGTGGCGCCTAATTGGCTACAATTTTCAATGATGGTGACGGCCTGCTTTCTAGAGGAACTATAACCTCTAAAATCTGACTAAAATCAAACGGAGAAGTCCTTAAATCTCACCAGCTGACCTATCTCACTTGAATCCCTCATGTTTTCTTTTTCACTTCACTGAGAGTCAATTAGCTAGGCACAATGGATGTGCGCAAAAATTATCACAGCCTGTCAAAAGGAAAATACACACAGAACTCCACAAAAGGAATTCCTTGTCTAATCTCGATGTTAACTGTAATTAACTCTACCTAATTACATTATATCGGGCACAGAAAGAAAATGCCAAGATGTCAGCCTGTCAGTGGCGGTACTTTTTTATCTACCGAAATCTACAGAGGACTTAGCGAATATATATATAGAGAAAGTCCGGAACACATTAGCATAGCCCATCACCCGCACACAGAGTACCCAAATTGAAGTGAATGTACTCGTATCTGTTGTTGGCGGCCAGTTTCAAAGGTTTCTTGTGCTATTCACTTACTGTACTCCAGGTCCGAGTGATATGCTCAAGTGATGGAGTCTATTAATTTCGCTGCCCATTAAAGGTTTTCCTCGTATCGGATCAACGTCGGAAGAGTTTTCACGTAAACCCCTTCCCACAAGCCGTAGAGAAGAAGCTGAATAATTGCAATTATGAAAATTACAATGGCGCCGAGGATGAATGTTATACTCACAACAACTCCCTCTGCACGTTGCCAAATCAACTCGTTATCCATGTCCTCCCAATGCCCTCCCCTTGCGGACGTATATATGATGGCATCTCTATCGAGGTTCCTAATATGAGAATTTCACATCGCTCGTCACAATTCCATCTGGACGAACAATAGCACAGCAATAGGCAACCCTTTAGCGAGAGATTTATATGCGCTGCTCATTGATTTATGATCCCCGTGAAGATTTATTGACTCTCGATGTCAATTCCACCGAAGGAATAGTATGCGCGGCGGGAACAATCATCATGTAAGAGTTGCTTTCGCCGTGTGTGGAGGAAACTTTGCAATGACAGAGGAGAGTCTTTGTTCTCCGGCTAGAGGTTCAACCGGAAGGGATTGGCGCACTTACGATATGTACTTGCCTTTACATGATTTCACTGAAAGCTGCCCTCTCCGGAATCTGGCAAGATCACGAACACACGATGCACTCGCTCTTGTAAGGAATTCCTTTCCACGATCCAGAGACTAAGACAAGGCTCTCCGTACTTCGGAGATTACTGTCGCTTTAATGCCATTTAGAGGAGTGTACCGTACAATTAGACGGTCGTCATGGATGTTGTTCCGAAAAGCACTGGCTCACGTACTCTCTGTCCATCTGATGCAGAGAGGAGAAAAATAATGTTCCATGAAAGTGCCAGCAAATTGGATTGTTTCATGCGGTTAATTGATCTGCCAGGAGATGGAAACGCAAAATATGAGGGTTTCCCGGTTGAACGTTTGCCAATCAATGGGAACGGTGAATTGGGCGAATCTACTGGTGCGGGGTGTGGGGAATGTGGGAGTTGAATTCATATGCTGAGAGGTGGATGGATTAGCCGAATGGTGCGCTCAGAGTTCGCCTAATTGGCATTGTGCAGGATTGCATTTGAATGCGATTCGTAGGAGAACTTTTTTCTTGATGACAGGATTCTTGATTATCAGACTTGACAAACACACAGGAAATTGTGTGCATTTGGTTGGAGATGCACTATCTAACTTCGGTTCGTATTTTGCGGTATCCATTTTCGTGGGAAAGCAGTATGTGACGAGGTCATGTGACAGCAGTGATTTCGGTTTAATCGGTGTATACTGGCTCGAATAATGAAAAGAATTTACTTGGCAATCCGTATTAGGATTTTGTAAAATTCACACAAATTAATGCATTTTAAAAATTTTAAAAAAATCAGGAATACTGTAGAAGTTGTGTTGCAGTATGGTGGCTAAGGTCCGAGAGTGTGGTAATTTTGTCGTTTTGGATAACAAAAAAATCTTAATGGGGATCATTTCAAAAAGGAAGTGATTTACGGCCATATTATTCACTCACTTTAATCCGGGTTAAAGTTTACACACGGATTTAAGTTAGTTTAACCCAAAAATTAAATCCAAGTCCATGATATTCAGTCGTTTATCCCGAACTTAAACACAGTTTTTTTAAACTTTACCGCGTTTAATCCGATTGAATCTAAACTGCACTTCGGACTCCGGAGACCAGTTTAAGTACTTGGGTAAGAACTCAATTTCAATGTTGGCATCTTTTCACTCGCAGGGCGCAAGAAATAAGAAAAGTGCAAAAGGGGAACAGAAACAAAAAATAACAATAAACTTAAAAAAAAAAAAAGACTTCATTCGTGAAATGAACGAAATAAATGTTGATGGCAAAGAGCTGATGAAACAGTAGCTGATGGTAAATAAATGTCGCCCTTGTCGTAGAATACATTAATTGCACAAACGGGCTCGCGTCGACGATTACGATGTGTATATTTTTGGAAATATTTCCGACTGAAAAAAGAGGCAGTTTCGATGATTCAAGAGAAATTTCGGCATAATTATTGCACTTAAGAATATAACTGGGCGAAAAACAAATAAAATCAATTTTCAAGTGACAAACAGCAATAAACAAATGTAATTTTTTGTAAAATTTGACATTACGTAGGTTTAAGACGGGTTACAATAGGCTTAAACTGTTTTAAATCCGCGTTTAAATCCATCTTTAACCCGTCGGGTTTAATGCATGTTTTTGAGTGAATATTATGTACTACAGTAGAAGTCGGTTATAACGACGGTGAAGGGACCGAGGAAATAAGGTCGCTATAACCGGCGGTCGCTATATCCGACTGCCTTCCACAAATATTCAGGAAAAAATTAAAAAAACATTTACGAACGAAAGGAATTCATTTTTTTTTTAAATTAAATTAATTCACATTAATTTTTATTTTATTTAAGAGTTTCGGAAAAAAATATTTTTGTTTGTTTTTTATACGTAGAGTTAAAATCTGCTTTTAAAGAAGAAAGACTTTTTATTGTATTCTCATTAGACTCATTAAAAGCGACAAAAGTCCGCAACAATTGAATAGCTTTTATTGCTTCCAAGGCTTTAGGAGCTGTGGAGTTTTCTTCGATAATGTAGACCGATCGTCGGCGACCCAACAAACTGTTAGTCTGTTCCTTTGTAAAATTACAAGAATAAACAAGAAATATTCAGATACACGTGCGGGTTATTTTTTTCATTTTCTCTCATTCCGTCGTTATAACCGACGACAATGATTGATATTTTTCCGAAAATCGTTCGTTATATCCGACGTGTCGTTATATACGACGACGTTATATCCGAAGGTAGAATAGCTTAAAATATAATGAAACTAACCAAATGAAAGGAAAATGGACGTTATAAGCGACTGGTCGTTATAAGCGAGGTCGTTATAAGCGACTTCCACTGTATATGGATTAAAATTGTCGGGTTTACAAAATGCGGATTAAATGGTCGGGTGTAATATTAACTTAAACTTGATTCACACCCGGAGTGATTAATAGGGCCGTTAGAGAGTACTTATTAGTACTTATTCGTTTGAAAAAAAACGTTGTTTTCTTTAAAAAAAAACAATCAGCTGTCATTGTTCAAAAACAAATTTTAATAAAATAATTTCGTTGACCTAGTTTTTAATGTGCGGAACCTAAAACTATAATTAAAGGGACATTTTCAGTATCCCGACAAACTGTCCGTATTCTAAAAAATTGATGGGAGAGACAAATTCGCTTTTATATGCTGCTTAACATTAAAGCAGCACATTACGTATTTTATGTATGTTTTTAAGAAAAGGAAACTAGGTTTTTCTTGCAGTTTTTCAGTATTCGGTCAGGGTTTACTAAGTGAGAATATGTCTGTCCGGGGCTTTGCCTTAAGTGCAGATTTGTCTGCATTTTGCAGATTTTCAACTTAGCTGCGGACTTTTAACAACCAGAAATCTCCAGAAATCTGCGCTATTGATTATATTTTGTTTTTTTTTTTTTAATAATTTCAACATATTTTGCACCCTTGCTTTCGCTGTATGCTTTCATTTTCGTATTCAGTTTTTTTTTTCGTTATTGTTGCGTAAGTAAAAAAAATGTTGTGAAGTTAGATTTTTACATAGAAATCTACATTTCAGACTTTTTTTTTTGTCATAATTGCAGATTTGTCCAAATATTTCTATGGCAAAACTTTTCAGGTACTGAAATATGTAGGGGAAGGTCGTGTACCTCGGAACGATTTCAATAATCTAGCATTTTTCTCTTTTACTTCTTAACCTGTGCTAAAAAAAAGAATTCACGCAGCAACAAAAACATTTTATCTCCCTAAAAAAGGTTTGAACTTATTGTTGAAGTGCATAGTTTTTAAGTAAAACATTAAAATTAATTAAGTTTGCCATCGTTCCAAGGTACACTTAGGTAGTGTACCTTGGAACAAGGGGGTGTGTACCTTTATTATTTCAAATTAAGTTAAAAACAAAACAACAAAAAATAAAAAATATTCAGACTGCGGCAATGAAAGAAAAAACGTAGATGAGTCATGGCGAAATAAAATCGCATTTTGTTGTTAGTAATGTGATTGTACCTTGGAACGGTCCAAGGTACAATTCAAGTGCCGTTCCAAGGTACAAAACATCGATATTTCTTCTTTAATCACTTTAATCTTTTAAATTCGCACTAAATCGGGCTTACCGTTTCTTATTCACCAACACAATATTATGCCTTATTCACTAAAAGCGCAATAATTCGATTCCAGCTGCTCTCAGTTGTACTACACGTTTCACAAAAATGGTTGAAAAAAAACTTTAGTGTGCGAAAACCGGATTTTCTTGTTTTTTTGCACGTCCGTCGCTAACCGAGTATGATGACAGAACGAAACAAGCTGCAACATGAATGCCCTTCAGACGTTGTGGAACCTTTTTCTTAGAATAAGATAAAAATTTAAAAAACAGCAATCGTTCCGAGGTACAATCGTTCCAAGGTACATGACTTACCCCTACTAGTTTCACCTTTTTTGAATAAAATTTTCAGTTTTTATGTATACCGTTCGAAGTTGTATGGTTCAATGGTGTATGCAGGTGGGTTTTTTTATGAATGGACGAGCAGGATCTTAAATGCTGCCTTACTGTTTCTGACTGAAAGCATTGCATATGCATATGCGTCAGCACCACCCATGCAAACCTACTTTGTTCAAAAAATTACTGAACGCACTCATTTTCTTCTTTTGAGAGATGGTGAACTTCGAAATATTTTCTGTTTATAACTACATTCAGATATGGATAGCTTATTTAATCATATTATTTATTTGCAGACATAAAACTCTAATTTGTTAAAGTTAGAAGAAAAAAGGCTCGGAAATGGTAAATGATGCCTTCTAGCAGCTGGTAATTTTGTGCATAGCGTTGTTGACGTTGTTTAATTGCTTAGACTGACAAAGTTCCTACTATACGTTCCTTACTGAGTCTTATGTTTTATAAATGTTTGTTTTTAAACAAGCAATTTTAAAGATCAAATAAAATAATTTGAGTTTAGAAATAATGGTTTTGGTCAGCAAAAGTATTTAAAGTCTTATTTATTTGTTTATATTTTATAAAGTATTCGTTGTGTAACTACTTAAAAACTGCCTAAGTTCCTACAAACCTAATGCCCAGATTGAATATTTTTTTTATGCTTTAAAAATGTTTTATCAATGTCTCCAAATTTTTGGTAAATTTTATCTTGGTTTTTTTTTTCAATTTTGGTAGCTATTTTTTTTTGCAAGTGGCAACCGTGCTCACAATGCAATATTTGAAAAATGTGAATGCCATATTATTGAGAAATATCTCAACTTTTCTAAATACTAAAATAAAATACTTTTTGCGGTACCTTTAATAGTGGAGAATTAATGGAAGTCAAAGTTCACAAATACGTTAGGTGTCCGGATACTGGTGGCTTCACCCTTCCCGAGATGAACAAGACGACGATTCTCCACCCAGAGCCTACGATTCGAAGAGATTTATTGCTCTCTAGGGGTTACTGGATTAGGGTTCCTTGTTTTTCGAAGATACATAGCTAAGAAAATGGTATCTTCTAAGCACTCACTTGCACATTCGTCGCACGTATGCGATCATATCTATAATAAGCGCACACCTAGCATGAAAAATATGTGCGCATGAAGTCATTTTGTTTTGTTCTGCGCATCTGTCAAAAAACCATGCTTTCTATAGAAAACTTGATCCGCCAAGAATGGTTTACCTTTACATCAGCTTAATCTTATCTTACCCTTAGCGAAGTTTCTCCCTAGCCCTGGAAATCTTCCACAGAAATAACCAACTCTCACCTTACGATATGTTCCGATTCCACAAGCATTGCACAGACCGAAATGAACACTATGCACACAAAAGTGAATACAAATCCCCATATTTCACCAATTGTCGAAATTAACTCAACAAAACGCAATAAAACAAAAGTGCAGCACACACTATACAATACTATAAGTTGGCCGTAAAACGCACTCAAGAAGAAAGTAGGCGCGCATATTGCATAATTACGACCAACTCAATCGTAAAACAAACTTCGAAACCAAATAGAAACAACAAAACCCCGGACGAAATAGTAATTTTTTCAATGCATTCGGAACATTCAGCAATTTTGTTGAATAGTTTTACTCATTTGCTCAGTCACACCAGACTTAACATGACAAGAAAATTAAAGCAAAATCTACAAATCACTCATAAATTTGCAGCGGAAAGTGCAAATGAATCGCTCTGTGTGTGTGCAAATGTCTGTGGAAAGAGGAATAGTGAATTGAACGGAAATAAAGTCGCACCAATGGAATTGATATGATTTTTGCTTCCCAATTACAAGAATTTAATTTTCTGATACACGGTAATCAGCCATCTTGAAAATCGTAGGTCACTAGTTGAAGTTTTATGAATAATTTTGAAAAATGATCTTCAAGCGTTCGTGTTCTGTTAACCTCTGTTTGTTTTCTGTTATAAAAATCGTGTGAGCTTTTGTTGGTGGTTCATGAATTTTTCATTTTTTAAAGGCCCAGCCCGCCAATTCGCATTTCGATCATTTCTAGTTCCCCGGAAGAAGATTTTTCACAGGTAAGTTTATCTGAAAATCTGGGACGATGGTTTGTTTAAAAGACTTTACATCCCGAATCTTGGTGGAAAATCGGGTGCACTTCGCCAAAAAGAGCAAAATTCGAACTTCGAGTAAATGCATATGTGAATGCAAAGAGGAAGATTTTGCAAATGTAAGGAACTAGTTCATATGCAAATTTACGGACAGGATATTATGCTCACTGGAGGGGATTATGAATATTGCGTTATAATTTTGACTGTCTTATTTTTTAATGCTGAATGAAATTTTCATTTGTACTCGTAAATAATGTCCCTTTGATACAGAAATGTATCTCTGAAGCCCCTTTACACTTGAAAATAAAACATGTTTGGTAACTGTTTGAATTTCATTGGTTTATGAGTTCTTATAGTCGATGGGAAAAGGGTAATTGTAGCTTTAAAACGGGTAAATTTCATATCAAAAATCTGGGAGTACCTAATTGAAAAATATTGACTTTAAAAAATACTAATCGACTGAAGTCAACCAAATACGCATCAGTGACAACAAAGCTTTAAGCTTTTGACATATACATACAGAAGCTTTAGAGCGAAAAGGAAATAAAGTCTGTCAAAAATACGACTTCTCTTGAATAAAATAACGGTTCTTTGACTGTAAATAAGTAAAGATGATATGACAAGCATCATCAGATATAAAATTATTTATTAACAGACAGAGCAATCATAATGGACCTCCGTTAGTTTTGAATTACAATAACGCACGGTCCATTCTTTCCTACTAACATAAGACATAACATATTCTGACTTGTTACTTTGTCTATAGATGTCAAACAACATCAAAATCATCAGCGGAATAAATATAGTATTTTCAACTTGAGTCTGTAAAAAAGTCTGAACTGAAAATTGCGCTGTCAATTATTTATGTGAAGTTCGTCGTTCACTGATATTTTCAATGGGAATTTTCAGAAACACCAAAACAGATAAACATATTGTTTCAGAATTTGACGAAGAAGTGGAAGTTGAGGAATTCGTCAAGAATTTTCATATATTTGGTAAGCCTCGCATACTCAGTGTTTCCTTGGTTGCACATTGGGTAAACAGAAACTCTTTCGCAGAGTCTAGTACAATCTATGTGACAGATGTTAAGTTGTCCAGCTTATCGTAACCTTGGAATTATTTACAACTTAATTGGCTGTTATGTCAATTTTTCCCTGCAAACTCTTTTTATTCTCTGCTACATAATGAAGATCAAAGTATGAATTGCTTACTGCGTCTGATTTGCATCAGGCAGATTCACATTTTCTATTACATTTTAATATAACTACCCATTGTGCATTTGATTCGAAAAACTATTGACCCCAGAAATGCGACAAAGCTCTGTGTTGTCCACTCCCTGCTGCGCGACCAAAAATGTTGACCATATTCGCTGTTGGTATGAGTAATCTATATCATGGGGGCAGCCATCCTGCATCTATCTCCAAATACCTGACGATTTCTCTTTTCAAATTCAAATGAGCTTCAGTTAATGCTTCCTCTCTGGCTCCCCTCTGCACCAACTTTTACAATGCAGATTTCACTGGCTTCCACTTCCTCATTGTTGTGCGTCGTTGTTGTCTTTTACCAGCGCAATACTTGGTTGGTATTAGTACCTATACTCCTGGCTGGCAACTCGAATGTCTTCTCTTCCACATTGCAGAGGGCGAGAGCCATGCCAGAGTCTTAATCCCACTTGCTTGAGGTGTGGCAGTTCGTTTGCCTTAATGCAAATACAAAAGAGAATAGAAGAACAGGGCACAGGAAAAAAAAACATACTATAACCAAATGGGGAAAATGGGAAAACACAAGGCGAAAACAAAGATTTATCTAGAGTTATGTCTCTAAACGGAAACTTCCATCTTTTTCTCCCAGCACAGGGGGTGAACGGTGTATACCGCAAGCCAAAATGGAATATTCATCGGAATTTGAATTTATGAGGAATCGTGTCTCTATGGCTAGAGCTGTGGCGACTGTGGGGTAGGGTTGGCGTAGGCTACTACTACAACTACTGCTGATAGGACACAATCTCTTGTAGTTGTACTTTGTACTCCCATCATCGTCGTCCTCATCCGCTTTCAAAACTCACCTAATCCCTCTGAAAGTTGAATGCGAATGAATTTTGAGAAGGAGGAGCGTGAAGCTGAAGTTTTCCTGGTGGTGATAAATGGACTGTTGGTAGGTAGGTGTTGTATTGTACAATTTACTGTTATTTTTGTTATTTATTCACCCATCAGATGACTTTATTTGAGTTTTCGAAATTAGAAAGGCTTTAGCTTTTGCGGAGATTGACTTCCGGAGAGAGTTTGTTGCCTAATGGATAATTTGTAAATGGTAGTGTTGGAATGCAGTCTGTCTGTATACGTGTGCAACAATCAATGTGTGTATGAAGTATGTATATAACTAAAGGATTGTAAAAGTTATGTTCAAAAGATCGTTTGGTTGTCTGAAACTTGAAAAATGACGTTTGTACATGCGGTGTAGAAGAAGAAGAGCTGATGAGATTTTCTTCTCACAATTTTGATTCGAAAACACTCCACAATTTTGGTAACCACTATGCAGAAGAAGCTCGATGTGTTGCTATATTAGTTTTCGAACAATAAGTTGTGTAGCTCCCGCAATACTGTAAAAAAGAGTAGCCACCCGAGTCCACCTACTAAGCCACCAAAACTCGGTAAATATTTAATAATGGGATCAATTCGCCAGAAGGCACTATTTCTGATATCGTACGTGACTTTTTCTTTAAACTTTAGTCGTTTTCTGACAGTTGAAAAATCAAACCTCTTGACTGTACATTAAGAGTGCAAAAGTTGTGACGTTATCAAGACATTTTAGAGGTCAAGTATTCCTTCAAATTTTAGTCGACAAAATGTGTTACCCCTTAGTTAGTAGTCCAAATTTAATAAATATGTTGCAAAAATACGTATCCGATAAATGCAAATGATGACAGTGAAAACCGCATCCAAATTCGTTCAGTACGGCTCTCGAGATTACCGCAGTCATACAGATAAACGCAAGTAAAGGTAAATACTGTAAAAATGGCAACGCCACCTATCGGTAAACTAGTAAATTTTCAGCAAAATCGGTGAAAGTCTTTGAGAAGAACGCATACGTACCACCATTGCCATATACCTATGGGATAGCAGAGTTTAAGTTGAGCACATATTTGTTCAAAAAACTGCCCGATGTAAAAAAAAAAAATATGTATGAATTTTAGTCTTCTAGCCGTAAGCCCTGGCAGCTAGTGCTATCTTAGTTATTAATTTTGTAATTTACTTAATAATTAATGAAATTATAATAATAATGAATTTTAGTCAAAACAATAACAAATACGCTTTTGCCAATTTCTAAAACTAATTGTACCAAACAAAAGCAATTATAACTTACATACCTGGAGATACTTGTAAACTGGCACCGTCGCAACTATTGCCACCATTCATAAATTTATGAATACCATTTGTTGTCGCTGCTGTTGCTGCTGTTGCGGGAAAACTGCTCGCTGTATTACTAGAACTTGGGCTGTTGCACAAACTATTTCGCGACACACTTGTACTACTATACACCCCAACACAATGTGAGGCAAAAAATGTATTTTGTTGTAACAAATTTGACGCTGTTGGCGGTGGCGATTCAATTGGTAGCGACTCAACGGAACCGGGATCAGAGAAACCACCCTGTGTAGACGAGTCCTCGGGTGTATCGAAGAAATTCAAGTTAAAATCTGCGTTTGCGTCGAAACAGACAGCGGGCATAATTTCGTCGTCATCATCCTCGCTCTTAATAGCATTAGCCCGACGCGCGTTACTATTATCAACCAAATTCGAATGGATCTGCGATTGATGATCTGGATCTAATTTAAATACATCCATTTTCTTACATCCATAGTAAGAGGATTTTTGTTTTTGAGAAGCTCTCACTTTTTTTTTCGTCGTAATTATTGTTTTCGGATTGTGTTCATATATTTATCGTATTTCACGGTAGAGTTTGACTTGAAGCGTTATTTTTAATGCCTAAGGAAAATACCTTTTTACCGCGCTTTCAAAAATAAAACCACTTAAATGTGTGACAGTTTTAAAAATGCCGTTTAAGCTGAGCTTTCTTTAGTGCTATAAGCGTTCACAAAAGTACTGAAACTTTTCTAGGCATTTGAAATTTTCGTACCCCAATTTCTAACATTTTTTTATAAATTTACAACTCCCTTGTTACTACGGATATATTATAAGTTTAACATGTCTCTAATCACATAAATAAATCAGATAATATCTACAGAACTTAAGTAAGCTAAATTTTGTTGCGTTTGTATGCCTGCTGCAATATTTGTCAATCTACTTATATTTACTGCAATAACATTGCAACCCAGCATCCAAAATTTAACTTTTTAGTAATAATGATTACAAACATAAACGAAATGCTCGTAGACGAAAGTAAAGTATTTTCTGCAAATTCCGCTCGTTTCGGATGTTGACGTTTTACACTCGTAAAATCCGCGAACTAAATACGGTTATGACAGTTCCAAGGAACAAAATTCAGCTTAAAGAAAGGAAACTTCAAGTATCTAGTTTAGTAAGTCTGAGGTCTGTCAGCTGGCTGACCAAATGTGTCTAAGTTTTGAGAAGCCTAGATTGACCACATGAACAGTTTTTTTCAGTTGACGTCTATGGAGGGGTGACCGACGAATCGAGTCAAGAATTTCGTGATTGAGTACTAAGTTGACATACTTCGAATATGTGGCAGACATAGGAAAAGTTGCGCTACCGACCAATCTGGTTATGTGTTCAAGGTACAGCATAGTCGACATAAGATATCTAGTTTTTCGAATGTGCCCAATAATAAGTACCTAGTTCCAAATTTGGTTCGGTTCCCTGTCAAATGATTTCAGAGAACACAATCTATTTGATATTTGTCTTCTTTTCAAAAATGTTTGCTGTAGAGCTCACACACGCTAAGACACATGCGAGCTGGAGAATTTTAATTTTGACAAAGTTTGTCCCAAATTCCAGAAGTGTCTACTCAATAAATAGTTGGTACAATAGTTAAACAAGCAGCCAAAAAACGGTATGTTTACATTCGCCATGGAGTTGCAAGGTTTTATTTGCAAAAATTGTATACAATTTTGACCCTCCTACCTACTAGGGACTTGGGTGTTTTAATTTGGTTACAATTTCGGATACACCATTTTTTTTCATTTTGGCACACGTGGCGTTATTTAAAAGAACAGAAAATTGCAAACAAAAACAAAAAGGTTTTTTTTTTTTGATTCTTTACATTTTGTAATATTCCTGAACATAACCTCTCACCAACAACAAAACACAACCTAATCGCGTCAGGTTGGATGTAATCGTTAACTTTTTCGAAAGACTGATTTAAATGACGAGAAATAGGTACCAGAGATGAGGAAAATAAGTTCCTTCAAGTTCTGTTTAATACGCAGAAAAATCTGTACTACGAAATCTAGTACAATTGCTGTTTTGCTACATGAAAGTAACAAAAGTGTTATTCGGCGTGTTGGAGCACAATTTTACTTCTGAATAAAAGCAATTGCCAAGGCGAAACTAAATACAAAATGTTAATCAAATAGAAAACTGTCAGACGTCAAAGAAACAATTTACATAAAATGTCATTCTTCGTGTACAAAGTTTTGTGACGTTTTTTTCTTTTGCCGACATTTTGCTTGATTGTTTAGAAGGAAATAAAACACTGAATTTTATTTGATTAAATACGTGCTATTAGATGAAAATTCCGTCAACGTAAACTTATAGGGCCTTACCAATGATCATTTTTAACCTCACATTACATAGGTATATGTTTATAGGTCGCAATATGTAAATAATTTTGAATGGAAAATTTCGCCATAGTGAGTTCGAAACATTTAAAAATGATTATTAGTATCGCTTATAGTTTTCGTGAGTAGCCGAAAGGCTGAATGAAAAAGACGATTGGTCTAACGGAAAAAAATTGCGTCGCACTGCTGTGTTTTTAAGGTTAAGTCTTTAAGTCCTCAATATTTGCGCTAACTTGTGATATCGCATTCAGTTTGTACTCATTTTACGAGCTTAGGATAAATTTTGCGTATTTGGAGTGACACCGATTCGTAAACGACTCTCGGGGGACTCTCGAATCCAAATTCAACAAAACTCACCCTCACCAACTGTTATGTACAATATCCATACTTTCTAAACTCACACAAGGAAACCGCTGTGAATAAGTTAATTCAACTGTATGCACAACACCTGTCAAACCAAGCAATTGGCGAAAACAAAGGGAAAAAACTCAATCTTCCTAAATCGGGATCCTTGGCGGCATCATCTGACCTTTTTTATTTCGGAAAGAATTCAAACAAAACAAAACCGTAAATGACCGATTATCTAAGGATGGCGTTATAAAAACAGAATTTTGCCTGTTCCTGTGATATTGGGGGCAATTGGATAAATTTCATGAATCGCTCGGTTGGTATTTTCGTTTTCGTAATCGGTTACTGCGTAACTAAAGTGTGTTATTGTGGCTCTTATACGCCAGCCGCCTGCAAATCTTATCTCACAACATTTAGTTATGAGAAGGCACAAGCACCAGCGCTGCCAGTAACTACAAAATGCTCGCAGCCGATTACCAGAATGTGGTGTTTTATTTTTAAGTAAAAACGTCTTGCATAAATCAATTTGACTTTGAAATTCAATACTATTTATGTAACTATCAAGATTTTACATACTATTTTCAAAAAAAAAAAAAAGTCACAAATCCACGAAGTTTGTTGCTCATTCGTCGTATTGAAGAGCGAGCACAACAAAATCAATGCGGTTTCGTTATAAATGACAATCCATTTTCGAATAAATGGTTAATACCGTTTTCGATGCACAGTTTTGACATATTAATCTGAACTAAAGTGCAAATAACACCAATGTCCGCGATCCGACAAACCGAATTGAATAACAAAACACTGTCCAATTCATATACAGTACATCCCAACATCAAGCTGTTTCCGCACAAGACCAAGCGATACAAAAAAAAACCAAAGCAAAACAATAACAACACCCGGATAACAGAGCAACAAAAACCGAACCCACAAGGAACACCTCAACCGAACGCGTGGAGGGCTCATCCGTGTGAACTCCTCAAAGAACCAAGAAGTGTGCCGAGGTTCTAAGTTGCAACTCTCTCGCGAAGGCCAAGTAAGCAAACCGATCGCAGCGACTGAAGGAATAGGCACAAACGACAACGACGAAGAAGAACAAAGCAGCAATAGCTCTCCACCGGGATGATAGGGAAGAATTCAAAAGCGAGGGAAAGAAACCCAACAAATAGAAATCTATCGAGTGTGTGGCTCGAGAAAATAAACTATAAAAACAACATTCTAAAGAGCAAACAGCTATAGATAGAGATACTTTCTAGCATGCTGCTGATCATTCTGGAGGCATAAACAACACCGCATGGCCTATGTGCAGAAATAAAGAACCCTTAAGTGACTCTGACTTGCTGTATGCGACTACAGAGCCAAGATGATGAAGAAAACAAACGCAAAAAGAACAACCGATTAGTCGAGAGCAGAGAAAGTGATCGCAACTAAGTGCATAGACCCCCGCGACCTATGTGCGTGGTTCGCTGATAGTGATTCCAACTAATTATTGGCTCTCGTCTGTGCAGCTACTTCAGAGGTTCTTACTTCTTTCCCTAAACGCGATCCGTGTTGACGATCGCCAATTAAGTGCATTTGCTTGCCACTCCCCACCCGTGTTGCTATAATTATCTGGCCGCAACATCGATGCAATTACAATACCTTCTGATCCGCCTTTCACGTGAGAATGACTTAATTTGGGCTAAAGGGCTGCGATCGCCGGTCATTTTCCGGTGTTATTACCAGATCCTTGATAGCACACAATTTAAAGAGGTCTATCGTTGCCTGAGTGTGCGAACTGCGGAATCACGCCGATCGCGTTGCGTGATAATGACGGGCCATTTATTAAGATCATCACCTCGATCGGACCAGTTAACACCTTTCGCCATAAACCCGATGGCTTAATTGCATGTGGCCGATAAAACTGTCAAACTTCTTGCATAAACTATCACGCAGCGCCATCTTGGACTGCTCGCACAAACAGACAGATAACTCTTCTAGCATTCTCCATCCACTCCGACCGTGCCGTGCCATTTCCTGCCTCATCCTCTAATCCACCTATTTAACCAATGCCATGGCCGTAATTAAAACTAAGTTCAATATAGAAAAAGAGCGAGAGAGGGATGTCAAAGATGACAAACAGACAAAGTCCATCCAGAGAGCCGCAAATTCTGTTCTTCTCAGTGGGGACGCAGGAGATGAACAACTTGGCGGCGAGTAAAGAAAATCGCCACTGCGACTACATGTTTACCCCCTCAATTCTTGGTCAACTATAAAAATAGTCGTCAAAAAGGAAAAGAAAAGCGATAAGAAAACGAACATTAGAAAAAGCCACAACTAGAAGCAGAAGAAGAAGAAATGCCACAACACCAGCGACAGACAGGCAACCAACAACTGCATAGCGAGTGATATAACCAATGAGGAAGAGAAAACTCTTTTTGCGCACACACAACAGAAAATCGCGATCGAGTTCAACGACTCCCCATCATGATCATCATCGCCAATTTTGAGTGTAGGTAGAGTACCACTACAACACCAACTGCAATGCAACAAGATGCAGCACAGTGCAGTACACTGTTGACTGTTCTTCCCGTTTTCAGTTTTCTTTGCTGTTTTTTTTTTTTTCTTTTTTTTATTAATTTTTGCATAGTTTTGTTGACTCTTTTTGTTTATTTATGCTTCGCCTTTTAGTGATTTCCTTGTGTTTGCGTTGAGATTTATTGCTTATCTCTTCAGCGATAGAGAAGGGGGTTTCTTTTGTGTGCATGTGCACTGTGAATCATTGTTATCTCTATCAATTGTATGCGCACGGATTGGTACTTGAGAGATTTGCATTAATCGGCAGGCGAACATGACTTCAAGTGGGAAGAGTTGGGCTTCAATGGTGGTGTGACAGATTGAGTGATGCTGGACGTGTGTCAAAGGTTGACGAGATGAAAGTAAGATGTTAAGGATCAAGTTGCCATCCCAGTCAGAAGTGATTGATAATCTTTTAGAAAGCTATAAAAAGGGATGGGGAATAGTTTGAATTTATGGCCGCCTTTATATGCAGGGTGTTTCAGTTGGAAGCGAATGAATACTAATTTTTTGTATTCACTCTAAGTTTGGATACTTAAGTGGACACTCTAGAATTCTTGATTTTCTGCCACTGATTCGAAGTCATCAAAAACAGTTTTGCTTCAAATTCGAAAATCGAAAAGATATGTTTTTCGGGCCTATTCGCATGGCAGAGACCGCAACTACAACTATGAATACTCGCAAATTCGGACAGACCATTAGCATGATACCTATAGATATAGACTATACCTGTAAATTTAATGAGAAACAACTCGCAATGACATTTCCGTTTGTTGTTAAGCTGGATCGAATTTAGTTTTATTTCGCTGGTGTTTGGGAATTGGAACCTCTTTTAAAATTGTGGATTGTGAATCAATGGATACTCAGTAGAACCCCGCAGGAAGTTTATTTTCTTTATTGTTCTTAAAAGAAATTTCAAAAATGTTTCAAATTATCTTCGAGTATGTTAAAAAGCTTTTTTGATTTGAGAGAAACGCCACACACTTTTCCTAATGTATTCATTTGAGCCTTGCTGTCAATACAAGAGCCAAAGGGTTTCTCTAATAATCAATTTTAACATTCTCACAAAATAAAGGGTGGGCCATGTAGTTGTTTCTTTTTAAATCATAGGTTATTTCCACACTGACAGCTGTTTCCCGCTCGAAATCTTGACAGAAAGTCTATATCATGATAATTCGCTTTACACTTGAACAACTTTGAAAAATATTGAAAACTTATTTTCAAAGTGAGTGCTGTGTAGCCCAAAACTTTGCGTTTTTTGAAAAGAAGTTTTGACCGAAATGAAGCACCCGCTGTATGCAAGTTTGTGAGACTTGTATGCTAGTAGACAACACTCATGGTCCCTGTCGTCGTACGGTCCGCACAGATCAGATTGTGGCTGCTGTAGCCGAGAGTGTGAGACTCAATTCACGATCAACTCGCCATCGATCTCAACAGCTCAACATTTCACGCACTAGCTTGAGGGGAGTTCTGCACAAGCATCTCGGACTATTCGCTTGGAGTGACAGAATGCGCTACTGCGAAGCCTGGCGAGGCAGCCACTTGAACGACGTTGTGTTCCATAAATAATGGGATTGTTTGATTTTACTAATAAAACCATTATACATGGAAAAAATTTAATTTTGTACGTTTTATTGAATTTTTAACAAGAAACTTTGTGTTTGGTCCACCCTATATTTTGTAGTTCACAATGGGTAGTATTATATGGAAAATTTCGCCATTGCGAGTTCTGGACAATAAATATGATTAATTTGTATCGCGCAAAGTCTAAAATTGGCAGAAGGTTTTTAACACGCTCGCCCTCCTTCTACTTCGTTCCAACATGACGCCATGATACATAACACCAGTTAAACAGCAGTACCGTACCATGTAAACATAAGTTCCTCTAATCATGGTGTCATATTTCGTAACATGAATGTTTAGTTTTTAAACGACTCTCAATATCTGGTTTCAACCGAAGAAGTACAACAACACATATACCAAAGATAATATTCGGGATATTATCTTTGCACACCATCTTCCTTAAAACTTATTCCAATATCTCGTGCGCTCCACTTTTTCCCTACAGTGTTGGCGAAATCATGAAATGTAAGCGAAAATCTTTGGCGCACGCCTTATGCACAATACAGCCGCATTCCGTTTCCCTTCAGGAAAACCGAAATAGACTACAGCAGCAGTAAGAGATTCCCCGTTGCACACACACACACACACACACACGCCTAGTGGAGTAAAAGCGCGCGCTTTATTTATAGGTTCCTCACTCTCCCAGTGGAATGTGCACAGGAAAACTATAGATAGCATGATCGAGATCATGACCCAGGAAAAGTCGTGAATTTATAACGAGGTCAGTGACATTTGAATTTGGCACGAGCTTGCGTTGACACTCCTCTGCGGAAGAGGTCGTCGACATCGCTTCGTCGTCGTCAGTTCAGTCTTGTGAATGCAGTGATTGATCATTTAGCGATCGAAATGGATTGGAGTATGTGTTTTTATTGCTCTACTTATGCAATCAAATAATTTGTGGAACCGCGCGACTTATGCCTGTGTGAGTAGCCCTGTCAGTGCCAGATGGAAGTAAACCAAAGAATTATGGCGACGGCAACCACCCACCCGTAACAATATAATTCCCGATTGCCATTGCACAATTCAATAATTTGTGTGACTTATGTGGTCATTTGCATCCGTGAAAGTGGGCCAACTGTCATACTGGGTTTTGTGCGGTTACTGGCCGCATGGCTGTCAACGGAGTTCTGTTTGTGACACAATAGTTGACAGTTTCTCTTGTTCTTTGTATATAAATATAGGATTTTTGCTCTGTGAGAGATGACCGATTATAAGAACAATAAACAAATAGTGGGCGAAGTGCTTTCCTTCGACAGATACGCTGTCAAAATCGGGCTCTACTCGACTTATTGATAAACAAAGTTTTAAATATGAAAATAGTTTGTGAGGAATATTATAAAAAAATAAATGTTATTCACTCACCTGGAATAGTATCAGTCGACCCAGATGAACTCACTGACGTATGGCCGTCGGGACTCTGCGGTTCGCGTGGACTGATTGGTGTCGGCGGAGTTAAAGCCGGCGGTAATATACTTAATGCGTCGCTGTTATTCAAATGAAATTTGATGTCTATCGTATTTGCTCCAACACTGTAATAAACAAAATGAAAACAGTAACACAGTTAGTTATAGGGTACACCTTTTTTGCTTAAATTATCAAAAGAATAATTGTGAGCGGTTTTTCAACTCTACCTATATGGAAAATGTCCGTTAATTGAATTTAGAGTCACACACTAGACGCATAGATTCCCCACAATATAATAAGTTTTAAAGTGCATTTAAAGTCAAGTTCCTTCACAAATATCGCCACTTTAATTAATATAATTCAATATTATTATTTTGTTATATTGAAAATTGGTTTTACTTTAAAATTAAAGCTTTTCTTCCAGTTATTTAAATGCATTTACGAGGTTAACGCATGCGAACACTGTGATGATGAAAATGCAACTAATTTTGTTTGTCATGTCAATGACTCTATACATAGGACTTGTAGACGAGATATAATAACAGGACCCTGAAATAGTTAACAGAAACCAACTATGGTACAACGCCAAGCGAATTGTATTGAACGTTGCGTTTTGTTTATTTGCACACAGTTAGAAAAAATTATACATGACTCAGCTACATACTAAGTATATTGTTTATGTATAGTGCAAATAGGGAAGGTCTTGTAAATATGGCATTTGTTGTTTTTGGTAGATTAACAGATTTGCTTCGAACTTAATTGTATCAGCTTTATTAATAAAAGTTTGGTGAGTCGTTAGAAGTATTTACTTATTTTTAACAACGATTCTCTCTTCCCATTTCGGACGCTCTTTCTATATCAACATTTTTCCCTCCTTTCGGCGCAACGGAAATTCAATAAACTCTTGCATAGATCTGGTTCTTGTTGATTGTCTTAGGCCAGTCGAACACATGAATTCTCAGTAGCACGATTATTTCAGTCGCATGACTTAATGTGAAAGCGTTACGATAGCTCGGTGTCATCCTCATTTTGAAAGCTATATGTTCAATTCATTACAACTACAATACGTCGAGCGTTGAAAATCGCTTATGCCTGAAAAGTCTCTAAAGACAGCTGTCAAACAAAGGTAATAGTTGTTTGGAAATCGACCACCAATTTAGTGCGCATATCCATTTTGACGCTGCATTCTCATTGTGCCACGGTTGTTATAATAAAATAGTTTCACTGTTTAGCAGATCTATGTATTATATTTTCTCAGCATTTATGCCATCTGCTGCGTAGTTATTAGGTCTGTGCCTTTACTTTTAAATTTTACGAATTTTTACATTCGTAAAAAAGAGCGTCATCGAGAGAGCAAGATGTTACCCCTCCACTGACAATGGGGAAGTATCTAGTTTAGTATAGTGTGACTTGATGTATCTTATGTTGTTGATCTAAAGCACTTTTCATGTTCCATTGGGAAGAAAAATAAATGTTTTTTTTTTAATTCGGATCACCTTTCGCAGATCTCGATATTTTTTCAGATTTGCTCAAACTGACACAAATACAAATGTGCAAAGTACAGCTGTTTCACGTTAATTTAAGAAGTTTGTTTTAAAACAAATGCGCAGTTTCGTGACAACCAAAAAAAAGTAATACATAAATAGACAGACGCATAAGGTTCGTTCGGGTACTTTTTTTGCAAACGTAAAATTATGAAAAATTTGTTAAGAAACTGTGCGAATGCGCCCACGTACTGAGAAAATTGAAAAAAATGAGAGAGAACTCCATTTCCTCTCTTTTCATTTTTTCTTACTGAAAAATGAAAAATGAAAACTGACTAAGTGACAGCTCAAAAGTTTGGCAAGTGAAACTCTATTTATGTTCGTCTTCAACGATGTCGGAGGAAGAAGTTGTAATTGAATGTTCTCCTAGAACATATCAGCGCATTCAAAATGATAAGCTTAATAGGTATTTAGCTTATAAAAAATTCAATTCCAACTTATTTGGTAGGTGCTGCATTTCACGATGATTTCAAAATGACATTTCTTAAACTTTTTGTAAGAAAACCGGTCGCGTACTATTCTTGAGAGATTTCTCTCTCGATTTTTGATATTTAACATTTTTAATTTTTCTATGCTGAAAGTACACGAACGAACCTATAATAGGACATAATTTTGGAGGAATTATTATCTTCTTCGTCTTCCTCGTCATCTGAAGAGGAGTAGTCTAAATGGAGAAGTCTACAACAGGAGAAACATTTTTCAAGTCTAATATCCATATTTGCGATTTTTCCAAAACCGAATGCATTTTGAACATCTGATATTGATTATTGCTGTCAAATAAAGCACTAGTCCATTTACAAAAGCAGATAAATAACGTTGCATGTTCCATGAGCTGCGTGAAATCTGAGATCTGAAAAAAATATCTGGTGGTCGCAATGGAAAACGACATCAGTTTTAGTTGCCTTAGATCGGTTATATAAATAGCTGTTTTAGTCGACGTTTATGAAGGGGTAGCCGACGAATCTAGTCAAGAAACCAATCTAATTTTTGCGTTCAGGTTCCATCTAGTCCAAACCAATCTATTCGACTTAAGATAACTATAGATTTTTGAATGTGCCTAACGAGTTTTTGCTCAACAAATTTCTTGTTGTAAGAATTGGAAAAGCTGTCCTGTCAGTCACCTGACTATTGACATATGATTTGAAATTTTTTGTCCAACTTGACATTCAGACGGCAAAAAAAAAATAAAAGCTATTCTCAGGATTCCTTTCAAAAGTGGCGACAAAATTCTTCCTCTTCTCAATTGTTTGATTATAAATGCTGATGCCACCCGTTTGTTATTCTCAAAATGGGAGCTTTGATCGGCTGAATACAGCCATCGTGAATGTCAAATCTGTAACCTACAGATTTTTGTTAGTTCTTTATTAATCTTTAAAATAAAACCTGCAACGCTGGGCTTTATGTAAACGTTTCATTTTGTAGCTGATAATCGTTTTGTCAATCTGCTAAAAATCTTTTTAAACAACCGAGTTAGCATCCCTAAAGAAGATGGACCACAAAAAAGATATGCAGCTAACATTTTTGTTTACAGAAAAATTCATCAACGACACAAATTTACGGTTTCAAAGTCCTTGCACTGTATATGTAGTCTCTCATGGAGGAGTTTTAAATGTGTCACTGTGTCTAAAATGACCCGTTATGAAACCAGTAAGGATTTATAGGTTATTTTTTTCGCATTGAATTATTTTTGTTTACAGTTCAGTTCACCTACTGTGAAAAGCCGCGGCGGACAATTGTACTGTTATATTCCATAGATAACGGCATACGCATAAATGACTCTTTCAAACAAAGAAAGAACACCTCACACATAGCCTGTCTTACTTTATTTCAACATCCACCCGTCCTTATCGAAAAAAGCCTTTAAATACTGACGAAAAAAAGGGAATTTCCCCGGATCCGCAAAAGTTTGTTCGACGCGAATGTAACAAAATCGGACACAAACAAGATTTTTGTGGAAGATCCAGTAAATAAAATTTGTTTTGCAATTTACTACATAGAGAAATGTCAAATCAAAATAGGAGTACAATTTGTTTTTGGGGAGTACAGGAGCACGGCAGAAGAAAAAGGAGTACAGTACTCCTATTGTAGTATTTCGGCAGCGCTCCTTGGGCATCTATTTGCGACTGGCGAGCGTTTCAAATCTGCAAAGATCATTTTGTAGGGAGCTTGCTTTTGTAAATTTCGTTTGAAACTAAGTTTGACCGACGAATACAAGCTTGGCCAATGCCAATAACCCGATCGACAGTCTTATGATAGGCAGTTTAACCATCGACCAAATCTTCACACCCTGACAAATTCACGAACCACCCAAAAATTCCATTCCGTGTACCCACATCGGTACACGCTACCTCTTTGTAGCGTTTACAGGGACCAGGTGCACAAAACCAAGTCAAGTTTCGTCGGCCCTGCGAAATTCGTTCGTCTTTGCAGGATAAACATAAAGAAATCTCCAAAGTGCGACTATGTTACTTAGTTAACAGCTTTTAAGGCATACAACCCAATTTGTCAGGTATGTCCATTAACGCATTTCCACTCCCAACAGCAAAAATGCAAGCCGAAAAATTTAAATTTCTAATCAACTTGATAGATATGGCTACTATACATATTAAATTAACGCTCTAATTGCCCCGCTGCTTGTTAATGGAGTAATTTTTCAACTAAATAGAACTACATAACCCTTGGCACGGTCCTTTCCGCGCTATACCTGCTTTCCTCTTATGGCAGTCCCAGCAAGCCGAGCAAGTTCCGCGCAAATGCAAATGAGATGCGAGACGGGGCCATTAACGATGCAGAAACATAATAACAATCAATTGGGGCCGTTCAATATCCGAGCATCAAACTTGACGTCGCATCTTCATCGGTTATTCATAACGAGTGCCCATGACACTGTTCGCAGTGCTGGCGGTCAGAGAGAGCACACTTCCCGAGAATGCAACCAGAATAGGTGCAGCTAGTCACTACATGTGATGGCACGACAACGCCGCGATCCACTTCGTAATAACCATTGAACTCTCGTTATCTCGTGATGGGCGCTTTCAAGTTCCAAGAACTAACATTCCTTTTCCTCTCCGTAGAAATTGATTGACACATGATATAATTGAACAAGTACTCGTACGAGATAAAAAACCGAAATTCTCCATGATGCAGGTCGCATCCATTCATATGCATATAAATCGCATAAAAATAAATATCCTTCACGTGTTTCCTTTTCGCTATCCGAGATTCAACCATCTCTCCGTTCTGTCGTCGCTCTACATTTTCTTGTGTCTTTTTGGCATTCATTGCAAACAAACGAGGAAAATCGATTTTTCTCTTCTCCCTCGTTATAATGTGTATTTTCTTTCATTTGCACATAAAAAACAAGGATAAAGCGGAGAATCTACGACTACGTACAAAATTAAATAAACACTGTGATGTGAGTGTTTTTATTTTGCCGTCCCGGCTCAAGGATACACTGGGAGGTAGGTTGTGGATCCATCGGATTCAAGGTGGAACGTTCATAGGTTGGATACACAGGACTATGATAAGTGTTTCAAAGGATTACCTTGAAAACCGCTCCGCATCCGGATATTGGACGGCAGCGTTCTTGATGCAGAGTTTTTTTTTTTTATTGTCGGTTTGCACTTTTTTTTCAAATTTGAAGGTGAAGCCTAAACGCTGTGGCCTGGAGGGACTTTATATCTGTTATTCTGTCTTCAAAGGTAAATTCTTTGTCTTGGTAGAGATGGAGTTTAAATTTATTAAAAAGGGCCTTACTTAACCGACCTCGTGACGGAATTTTACCTCGCCCAAGAAGACGCTTTTGTAAGTCAGTGGATGCTTTTAAAGTCGATATAACCCTTGGAAGTATGGTGAAATGAAGGTATTTTTTTTTTAATTTAAGAAGGTAAAATTTCAGTGCCTTAATGCTGTTATTCAACATCTGGCAGAACAGTAGCAATTTTTTTTAAGCTTGTCCGGAGGCGATGAATTTGACGGCATCTTACGAAAAGGCACTAAATTTACGAATTGGAAAAAGAGAAGTCAATAATTGAGAGAGCGGAGTACTTCCCTTTCATACAAAATTATACAAAATCTAAGATTCCCTGTCACCATTTACAACAAAAATATCAGATTCAGAAGTTTTGAAGTCTTAAACCTATCTAGTGGTTTTCCCACAAGACTTGTCGGCTTTAAAACGAGTATCGTCTTCAAACTTTGCTTCGATTAAATTACAATTTACTTCATGCTGCACTTACAACTTCACACATTCCTAATTAATTAACTGATCCTAACTACCACTCCCAGTTCACACGTTTTAAATCAGAAATAGAAATATTTTCAAATGATTGCAGAAATTTGGACGCCGGAACAACTTGTGTTTATTTCCGGGTAGAACATCCATGACACTTTAGGCGTCTGATTTCTGGTCTCATTCTTGCGCCTTTACTAGCATTGACTGCGGAAAAACTCTCTGTCCCATCTCGTCAAACAATGCGCGTGCGTGAAATTGTAAAGGCAGTTTTATACCTATACGATTATGTCAACATATGAGGCTTTTCCTTTTTTATCAAGGTAATGCCCGAAACACATAAATCTACCACTTCACAACGCCTCTATTTCTAGCAAGGCAAATTATATTGAATGGATTGGGCAGCCCCTCCTTTTTTTAAATTCAGCTACCAGCTATTGTGTCTGTGTGTTATCTCTTTCTCGCTTCTCCATTTTTTCCGACTTCGCACAGTAGGAACAAATTGGAACTCACACTCCGCGATGCCATTAATCATATTTAGTATTCATGCCGGATTTTACGAACTCAAAATAGCGAAATTTTGCAAATATAATTACCCATTGTGACCCACAAAATATTTAGCGTGAATCAGATTAAGAATTATTATTAGTAAGGCCCACTGCCAGTATCTATGTATATAAAAGTGTTTATTCTAATACAAAATATTAAAAAGTGTTTTTTAGTAACCTCCTATTCACAGCAACAATCTAAATTATGCTCATCTCTTTCACATGCAGTACCAACTATTTGCGTTGAAGGAAATCTTCAGATTTTTTTTTTTTTTTCAAATTCGCCATTTTGTATTCCTATCGGTGTTATGTCAAAAAAGAATCAGTGTGACATCATGACATGCAAAAACACACAAAAAATGCAAAAATAAATGCTGCCAACCTCGGCAACCGTGGGGAAATTTGAAAGAGTTCGGGAATTCAACATTTTTTTATTACTGAAAGCCATTGGTTAGTTATTATAAATTGTTAAAAGGCGAATAATTTGATTTGTTTGGTTAGTAAAACTATCTAAAGTTGATGTTCTATATACTAGAAACATATTAGAACAAACATGGTTGTGTATTTTCCGCTTTTGGATAGCATTAACTTCGATTTCGTGTGTAAATTTTTCTTAAATAATGAAGAAAATTTTCTCAAAATGTTTTCATTTTCCCTCAACCAATCTACATTGTTAATTTTTCATGAACATTTTAAGCAAATGTGCACTTATTCCCAAAAAAAAATATTATCCACACGTAACGAACAATTTCAAATTTAACGGATAAAACTCTATGAACTCTGCCAGCAACTTTGCCCACAGCGGAAGTGTCTCATATCTCCTGGGAGTGTGTTGGTGAGCAGAATTTTTGAAGTTTCGTGACATTTGTCAATACGAATTTCTATGTAAGAATACTAGCGCACCAAACGTGAACACTCCATAAAAATATAGCTGGTAGGCTAAGTAACGGGAAATCGGCCGGAGTTGGTGCTTGGTGGTCTGAGTATTGTCTCTGATTCACACGACCGCTTGTCGCAGTTTTCCGAGCCTAATTGATCGTACTGCGTAAACTATTCTCCATACAAAATCTCACAGTTCATTTACGAGGTGGTAAATTTCTGCAGTTTACGCAGTTTGTGAGGGTTTTACGCGTTTAAGTGAATACGCTTATTGAAATAATTCAGAAGTGGAATTTTTTCTTAGGTTCCAGTTCACGTAAAATGCAATCTTAAATCTTTTAAATCTTACGAATTGAGTTTTTACTCAATGCCATTCCATAACTCGAAAAATTCGTAAAAGAGAGCGTCCTCGAGAGAGAAAGATATTACCCCTCCACTGAGAATCTCACTAATTTACTCAACAAATATCTTGGTGTTAGAATTGGAAAAGCTGTCAGTCACCTTACAATTAACAGGTGATTTGAAATTTGTTGTACTATTTGAGTGGATTTGTTTTGATATATTTCATATTAAAATGGTATCAACAGACGGGAAAATAAAATTGAATGTTCTCCTTATATTCTTTTCGAAAGTGGCGACGAAATTCTTCATCGCTGTTAGGATTAGGAAAAGACAATTTGCTCCACGTAATTTTTGATGCAATATCGCTTTTTCCTCTTCTCGAATACTTTTAGTTTAATCTGTACAAACTCTTCCATATACTCGCATTCATGAAGAAGTTCGATTAAACCCGAATCAATTTCATCGCAATGTACAGGGTTGTCAGATGTGGCGATTAATCGCCAAATGGGCGATTTCAAGTCTCATTTGGCGACACAAAAAATCAGTTTCCCAACATACCCAAAAACGTGCGATTTTTGGTGATGTTAAATTTTCGAATTTAAATCTTAATATATTTCTATTTCCCACTAATTACAAAAGAAAAAAAACCAAAAGGTATCGGCTTCGCAAAGAATTTCTAGATTTCGGATTTTCAAATTGGAAATTGAATTAATCGAAGTAAATTGCACATCCCTAAAATTAAGGTTCAGAAGACGACAAATGCCTTGGGAAAACCAGAGTTCGTGGAGCTAGGAGAATTTGAATATATGAATGCGATAAAAACAAAAAGTAGGTCGAGGATGCAAATCGATTCTTTAAATGCAACTTTCATTCGAAAGTTTAAGAAATTTGCTGCAATAATTTTGAGACTTCTGCTGAAATGCTTTTTTAATGCCAAGATTTATGAAGATGGTGATCACGATGAAGTAGATAAGTACATTGAGTACATACAAGACCGATCTTTTGAATTTTACGTGGTTTTTGTTTTATTTTTGTTTTATTAATATTGGCTGAAGTTTGTGTGAAATGAATTGTTTTCGTTTTTTTTTTTTGTAATAAATGCGTTATTTTTTGTATTTTAAATAATAATTTGCTGGGTTTTATTAAATTTTACAATACTTTTAATTTGGCTATTTATGGCAACGGTGATTCATAATTTTGCCGATTTTTAGCAATTTTTAATTTAAGATTGGCGATTTCGATTTTAATACCCTGACAACCCTGGCTATGTAGATAAATCAACTAATTTTGTTCGTAAATTAGCAAATTCTTCGAGTTTACACGATATTTTAACGACTTTTCGTCCCACTTTTTTTAATTTTTTAATTAGCAGGTGAATTTTGGGTAGGTAGATAGTCACAGCGACAATATTTTCCATCTAATGAAATAGGTAACTAACACTGGGAGCCTATAATGGGATGAGTCTTTTAGCCTTCCTAAAAAATCATTTTAAACCTTCACACTCAATATTTTGTAGGTCACAATGGGTACTTTCGTAACATTTACCCTGAATACAAAATATGATTAGGTATTAGTATCGCACAATGACTGTCAAGCCAATGCAAATAAAAGTTGAATTGAATTCATCATTCACACCAGTTGGCAGCTAAGCAGTGGGTACATAGAGTGTTTCACAGAGAGACGTAGACTATTGGTTTATATTTTCGTCTGGTTCAATGGCCTCAACGAGATAATGTGGACCAATCAATATCCCATTTTCTCAGTAATATAAAAAATATATTTCAGCTCAGTATTCACACATTTACAGTCATTTGTTTGACACAACAAGTTTTCTAGCTTTTAGTTGAAAAATATATTCAAACACTTCAAGCTTAAGCATGAACCTATTTTAATAATTAAGCATGCTCCTATTTTAATTAGGTAGTTCACATTAACGAATCTTTTTTTTGTTGCCCTACGAACTAAGTGCCAACTGGAACTAATTCCCACTAGCCAAGACGAACTAAGTCCCAGGAAATTTGGCATTTAGTTCATATGAACTAACTCCCACGATTTTTAGGAACTAAAACCCAACTAAGAATGAACAAAGCCCAAAATAAGAAAATTCACGATTTGAAACGAACTAAGTCCGAAAAATGTTTAATCCAGCATAGGTAGGTACATACTTTTGTTACAAAATATAAAATAAGGGTAAATATATACGTATAATAAAATATATATATATTACGCATGATAAAAAAACTTTACATACACCCAATCTCGCACTTACTCCAAATCCAATAGTGACCCCAAGCAGGGGGGTTGCATACATATCCCACGGCTTATGTTCACAGTGCAATCGGTTTCTCCTAGACTGCACACGATTTATTATTTACTAAAAACAGTTTTTTTGCCAAAACGAACTAACTCCCACTTTCTACAGAATGATTTTTTCTTAGAAACAAGTTAAATGAACTAACTCCCACTTTCTCCAATTGGGACTTTGTTCATAATGAACCACGAACTATCTCCCAAACATAATAAACTAAATCCCACTGCGAAATTGGTGGGACTTAGTTTATTTGGCTAGTGGGAGTTAGTTCCTCTTGGGCCTTAGTTCGTAGAGCCCTTTTTTACCTACAAATCGTGCTACATTTTGAAATGTTTTACTGTGCAAAAGCTCCGAAAATATCTTTCCAGTGTCAGTTAATTTGATCTTTTCCATTATTTTCTTGTCGAGAGTTCTCGCTGTATCCCCAATTCGCTTAGAAGTTGCTTTTACCCCTGTGTAATGTAGGTCGTAGCTTCATTCTATCAATCACAAAAGCCACGAAACGAAATCAATAAAAATAATGGCTTATTGCATTTTTTATTCAAATAATATTGCCACGAAGCTCGTTTGAGTACTTGCACGTAGATACTCACTTGGACATATATCCAACAAACATTCCGTCACCGTCCTCTTAGTAATTACCTTAATCCATTCTACCCAGCTATCGGCATTCTGCAAGAGTAATTTCTTCCCTTCCCCCACACACATGACATCAATTCGATACGACGTGTTGTATGTGTATACCTATCAGGATTCTTTTATGAAATTCCATGCGCCCCAGTTTCTCCCTATTCAATCCGGATTCTCAGCTGCTTACCTGCCCCTCTGCATTTGCTAGTCGTGTGCTGATTTTCCCATTTCATAAAAAAAAAAGAAACTTTTCATCTCAAATGTCTATGCTCCAGATTTGTGTGTAAATGAGGACCAAGCGAAAAGCTAAATATAGGTTAACACTGATTTAATATGCCGGCCTACTTAGTTATTGGCAAAAGGACAACAAAATCTTTTCACAAAATTGGGAGAGGGAAAAAACTGAAAACCACTTACAGGAATTATGTTACCCACCTGTTTCTGTCACCGGCGCTTAAACTTGACGACGTTGGAAACTCCATGAGTCGCCGGCCCTTAACGGGGCGGCTGGCCCCGGCAGATCAGTTACTGCCCAAAAACACATTTAAACTGTGTGAGTTAAGCACTTAAGATTCCGCAAAAAAAAAAAAAACACGTCACAGGCAGGCAAAAATGGGGATGCGCACCTTAAGTTTACTTTGCACAGAACAAACCAAAAAAAAAATACACTCACAGACTTATTTCAAAAATTGGCCCAACCAGCCAGATGCTTTCTTATTATTTACTTTTATTTACTGTGGAATACTAATTACCCCGGCTCAATATGCGTGCTTCTAATGAGTATCCACACTGTTAAAGTTAAGCACAACCCGCATACAAAAATGCACTCAATCCCTTCGACTGATTGTTTTAAATTACACAGCTACACTAGTTCTGTACGTACGTCGCCCGGTCTGAGCATTTTTGAATGCAGAATAATCGTCACCATCGGACAAAAAAAATATGAATTTTTATTGTGATCCTTTGTGCGGAAATACTTTTTCGTTACTTTTTTGTGTGCAGAGGCCAGGGAGCTTTATTGTGGTGGTGGTGGCCGTTGTGTGGTGCAGTAGGATAACACTGAAGCAGGGAAAAAAGTAAATTTTCGGCTTTTTGTTACATATTTATTATTAATCAGGGATATTCACGCACTAATATTACAAAGGACGAGGATATTTTATCACAAAATCTAACTAGGTTCCAAAGCGCACTGAAGTATATTAAGTAGAAAAGCGCAGATTATCCTTTATTTTTGAGGACAAGGTGGCAGGGCACATCCCTGCACACACAAATCGACGGACGAATAAGAATTTGCGTTCTAAATGCGGAAGTGTCGAGGCATAGACTGGAATGCCGTTAGAGCGAAAGCACTTCACGAGCCTCCGTCGCGCTCTTCGATACATGCGGAGAGCCTCTAAAACGAAAACTTACGGCAGGATTCCAACAACATTACCATGGACATGGAGTCTCTCACAGAACTATACTTCTGCTGCCACAGTGCCACCACCTGCAATAACAATAACAACAACAGCAAAAGGATGTAGAACAACTGAGAGTGACATTTCGCAAACAGCGGTCTAGTAAGAGCTAAGAGGACAAAAATAGGCGACGAAAAGGATAGGTAATCTAATAGAAAGATTGTGCTGTGCTGTGCGCGAGGAGAAGAGCTTTTTTTGTAATGAGAAGATGGTCGATGACAGGTTGCGAATATTATTGGTAGATATAGTAAATAGGAGGCTCTAAGGAAGTCCCACATGGTTACAAGACCAGAGTTGCTGTGTGAAAACTATTTGGGCAGTTTTTTCATTTCATTGTCCAAGAAGCATGTCATTTTGTAAATAAATCTGGTTGAGATATCGATGAAGATTGTCATCGTTGAATGGAATGGGGAAAGGACTTTCTTTATGTTTTGTTATCAGGCTGTAAGGATGGCATTTCTGTCTTTTTATGCAAAGCATAGGGAGAGACAACGTGTGGTGCTCACTGTTTAGCAACTTATCATTAGGTTTAAAGAGTTAAAAGTAGGCTAACCTTGGTGTCAAAAATGTATCCATATTACAACTGCGGAAACAAAGTCATCGATGATCATTACAAGCTCACTGCTGATCAGGGCGGTAACTGGCCAAATAATAAATTTTAATAGGAATATATCACAACCATACATCATTATGAGCGAGATATGGCAGGTTAAGGCACCTAATAAAATGAATGTTATTCCGGTCTTTGCGAAGGAAGAGCGAAGCTTTTTAATTCAGTCACCTTCATACTTCATTGCCACTGGCCTCTAATTAGCCATCAAGCTGACATATAAAATGCAGAAAATTATCAGACACTCACAAGAGACAAGTAAGTAGTTCTATATCGCTGGCAATACGTAGAAAAGCTGTAGCTTTTTGTTCGAAACTCCTTCGATATATTTTGGACCGAAGATCACATTTCGCAAAAACAACAAAAATTTCATATGCATTTTTTGGTGACAAAGTCTATCTTTTTGCCGCGAATAACAAGACTGACCTGATAAGGGTATTCACTTACAGACGAATTCGCGAATGATGGGACATTTGGTCTAATGCGTTTCGTATTAAACGCTACGGGGACAAGGTCTCCCTTTAAATTAAGTGACAGCGCAACGCAACATGTGTCACTGAATATTGTTTTGAAGAAAATCAACTGAATACTCAATGGACCTTACTACATTCACCTTATACATTTTGTAGGTCACAATATGCAATTTTGTATGAAAAATGTTCGCCATTGTGAGTTCGACAAATTTAGCCTGGACACTAAAAATGAGTACTAGTACGCGGCATATTTATATAGAATTATCCTAGACAACGAGTACTCTTAGAGCCCTACCAATAAACATTTTTAGTTTTGACTCTAAATTTTAGTTCACAGTGGCTATATTTTTCATACAAATTTCGCAATTCTGAGCTTCCGTAAATTTAAAGTCGAGACCAATATTTGCTACTAGTAGGGCGCTTAGTGTTCCCACAATGCGGCAACTCAATTTCGCAATAAATAACCATTTATGAATTACTCTCGGAAACTAAAAACCAAATATACAAAACAGGAGACCATACCAACACGAAACACAACACTATAGTCCGTGCAAAGCTCAATGCTCTCTCATTTTTACAGCCCGCAAAATTGAGTGCATTGCATCGCGCAAAAGCTTCATCGCCGCACAGGCACACTGCCTGTCACAAGAAAATCCCTTGAATCTAGGTCATGGCCGATGCACTCATTGTGGTATCGCTCACCCTCAGCTAAACGTGAACTCGCACTGTGTTCTGTTTTTGTGTATGCCGGCAGAACTTTTGAATTCAATCGAGTGAAATGAGATAAAATGTATAACGAATATACAGAGCGAGAAAGGGACGAGCAAAGTTGATAGAATTTGGTTGGTTCTCTCTGCCTGGACCTCTCTCGTTCTGTCGGTTTTTTGTTGCTGAAAGTGTATATCCTTTCTAACTATCATTGGGAAAGCCCAGAGCACAGACCACAGACATCTGGAGAAGGACATTGGAACTTAAATCGTTTTAAAACGTGGTCAGCACGTGAATTCTCGTTGTTCTTGGAGTTTAGGTATGTATTGTTTCCGTTGTATAACAATGCGTTGGAATCGAAGAAGAATTACTTAATTCTATGTATGTAAGGAAGGACATGAGATCAGAATCGTTGTGGTTTATTTTAAGTGTTAAAAAATGAATTTCAAGTGGTCGGCTTTTATTTTACCCGGAAGCAAACGAACGAATAAATAAAAGGATTTGATTCAGCTAAGCGAATGTCCTTGGCAAAGAGATTTCTGACTCACTAAATCCTGCAGGCTTAGGAATATGTGTTTCATTAAATGAAGCGTCTGTAGATGTACAGAAACATATAGGTATCTACTCTCGTACAAACATCTTGAGATTAACCTTGAGAGTGGGACGACGACGCCGGTGGGGGAACGTAGAAGTGAATGTTTACGGTGTCCTTGAGTTTGTTTGTATTATTTTTGTATAGGCATCCATTTACGTAGGTACGCATCAGGAGAATACAAATTTTCTTAATAGGCATATAGGAATGAGTCTTTTGCAACAATAAATCATCTTACGTCGTCACGACCTTCAAGCTTCAACAAGTGGAACAAATTTAATAAAGGTTTTGTAAGAATATAGGAATGTGGACGGTGATGGGGCATGGAAGCTTCTGAGCTGATTATCCGGTCAGCGGCAAACCTGTCTGAAAAAAGCCTACAATGGTGGGAAAGAAGGATCAACCCAATTTGCAACCATAAAAGTATCTCCTCCTAAATGTTATTCTCAGTGCGCGATACCAATAACAAATTTTAGTCTCGACTTTATATTTACGGAAGATCACAATTGCGAAATTTGTATGGAAAATATAGCCACTGTGAGGTACTAAAAGTTATAGTTGAAATATTAAAAATATTTATTGGTAATGTTTATCTGATAAATTTTCCTTATTTATAACTAAGCAGAGTCAGTTGCATCTTGTGTTTCAAAAGGACAATGGTCTTTCTTAATAATCATTTTTAACCTTCGCGCTAAAAAAATTTAGGTCACAATGGACGATTATACGAACATTTCGCCATTGTGAGCTCGTAAAATTTAGCCTGGACACTAAAAATGACTATTAGTGGCTATACCGCAATTATGAGCTTCCGTTAATTTAAAGTCGAGGCTAAAATTTTCTATTAGTACGGCAGAATATGACCGACTTCGCAAAACTATTTACGTATGGCGGGTATGGTTTGGGTTGGTTTTTTTTTTTCTTACTAGATTTGTCAGATCGGAACTTAATACTAATAATCATTTTTATCTAATGTCAAGTCTTAATTTTTCGAACTCACAATGGCGAAATCTTGTATACAAAATTGCATATTGTGACCTATTAAATAATTAGTGGCAAGGTTAAAAGTGAAGGTTATTGTAAGGCCCATTATGTTCACAGTTTTTGATTACATCAGATTAGATATTACCTATTCAAAATGGCGAATGAAATTGGGGACGTTCAAGATTCAAGTATCTAGTTTAGTAAGTCTGACAGCTCTCTCACTAGACGAAGCTCGGCTCTGCAGTGTTGCCACTAAAAATAAATGAATCCGCTCAAATCTGACCGAATGACCGATTTGTTTTTTTTTTAATTCGGTCAGAAAATCCGGTCAACAGATAAAATAAGAATTTTTGACCAGAAGTCCGGTTAAAAATGGAATATATTAATATATTTCAACTAAAAGTAGAAGAAAAAAATATATTATATTAAAAAATGTATGTAGTGACTTTATTTTTCTAAACTAATTTCAAATCGAATAAAACAAAAAACCAAACAATTCTTTGGAAAGGTTTGCATCACATCACAACGATTTGCTGAAAAATGATCTTTTCACTCCACTTCGATGTTTAAAATTGGTAAAACCAACACCGGAATTGCAAAATATGCTAAATCGTATTCACTTCAGGTCTGTTTGAATGCTCACACCGACCGAGTCACAGTTTGCGGGAGCATTCAAATGAGACTGCCGCGAATAGCCGCTGTATTCTAAAATTATTCACAATAAATTGGTTTCTGCAAGAAATTGTGAGTGTGTTCGTTAAGTATGGCCAAGTATCATTCAAATTGTAGAAATCTATCCTTTATGTCTTTAGTTCTATGTTCTATAACAATATTATTTTTCAGGTCAAAAAAGGGTATTCCGGTTAAAGAATTTTTTCGCTTCGGTCAAAAATCGGTTAGACCGGATTTCAAAATTTTCTCCGGTCAGAGTGAAAACATTTCGGTCAGAAATGACCGGAATCCGGTCAGAATGGCAACACTGCGGCTCTGATTGAGGGAAATCGGTCGTGAGAGCAGATGTTTCAGTTGACGTTTATGGAGGGGTAGCCGACGAATCTAGTCGAGAAATTCGTGAGTACTAAGTTGACAGTTGTCATGGCTGACGTAGAAAAAGTGACGTTCCCGACCAATCTAGTTTTTGCGTTCAGGTTACATCTCATCCAGACCAATCTAGTCGAATTAAGATAACTAGATTCTTGAATGTGGCCATTGCAGCGAATAACATCTGATTTTAACAGCTTTTTACTAGATCTGGCGGCTTATTGCTTGGAATTTGCCACAATTTTTAGGAAGAAATAAACACATTTAAACTGTCAACATATGGCAGGTATGTAATATAATCAGCATGGTTTCAAAAATGGAGGTGGATTTTTATTTTCATTACTTGCAGAAATGTAAGAATATTAAACCAAGGATATATATGAGGCCTAAAAACGTTTGTTAATTGGGGTTAAAAATGTATTGCCATATATATGTGAGTGGCGATGCAGCTCTTCTCCAGACTCCAAAATAATTTCGGAATCTCAAGAAAATAGATTCTCGACCGGAAGAGGTCTAAGGAAATAGTTTAAGCAGTCAAATAACTTCAACCCTACAAGGAAGAAGATGGATAGTTCCCAGCATTACTAAAGGACATCTTGCAACTGCTACCGGTTTCAATTAGCCTATTCAGGTGGAAGTGAGTCGTTGTTAAATATATACCTAAGATAGGACGCAGACCGTCCGGATAACCAAAGTCATACAATCTGATAGCTACTCTACCCGACTGGACACAGGGAGGGCTATGTGTTTCGCGCGTATCCTATGTACGTTCCTACGGGACGCCCTGTAGCCTAAACGGCTTGACCGATTTCGAAGAGTGATGTATCATAATATTCGTATTCTTCCCCGTAGTGTCATAGGCCAAAAAGATAAGAATAAAAAAAGTTAATTTAAAAAACCAAAAAACCCGACTGACTGTAAAAAAAAAGAATTTAAAATATATGAACAACACGCATTTATGTAAGTAGAATTATTAAAATATCAATACCTCGTTACTCCATCGTGATTCCTTTTGCCAGTTTTAAAACCTTCACTTTTTAAACGTCTTTTAAACGCCTTAAAATTTCCAGTTAAAAACTCGTATGTCCGTCTTACGTCTTACTTTAACAGTTTCCTTGTTTATTTTTTAAATCGATCTTTTGCGCCTCCTCGAAAATTCGCCATTTTTGACTTACGAGTTTTTGAAAGAAAGCCGACTAAATGCTCATCACAGACGATGAGCCAAATTCCAACCTAGTCCAAAGGGATTTCACACAAGAATTCAGGAAAAACGAACTACTTGGAATACACCTTACAGTCACAGCATAACATTCGACACAACTTCAAGGTTTCATATCCAAAGCGTCTAAACTGGGAACGGAATAAACCAGTCGTCCGTGAACGAGCATTACGTGACGAATTTTGTTTTTGTTTCACATTTAAAATCGACTAAATTCCGTGAACGTATTGCGATTCGACCCTAGCATTTGCCAAGGATTCGCATATATGGTACACAAATGAATGAAAAACAAATGAAAGAGTTGGAGCCGAATAGAGCTTTTCATTCGACTGGCCACTAGAGAGAATTTTCGTTCAAAATTTCCGGGGCAGCTCCGGTATGTGCACGGAAGCTGTTATAGTTTTTGACTGCAACTGTTTAACCAAAACACCTCAACGTTCCGGAGCTTGGTTCATCTTTAACCTCAAATTTACCGGAACGGAATCGACGAAACCAAAATTGCCCATGGTTGTTTAGTACATTATCAGGATTTATTTTATCGAAGAAAAACTGTAAAATGTAGCGTATTTTCTCTTTTCAAACGAAGCTAAATCAATCAAATGCAAAACGGTCAAAGAAGCTTTTTTAGTACTAACTGTCATCTTTACAACGACATCTGTTATAAATCAATGCAACAAAAACTAAGCCAGATATAGAGTACTAAAGCCATCCATGGTACCTACAGCGTAAAAGAAGCTTCGCAGTTTGTCAAGTCCGAAAGATCACGGGGAGTGGGTTTTCCCTTATATAATAAAAAGGAAACTGCACCGAAACTTTCATTGAAAACTAACCAATTTTCATATGACACCAAGTAGGTATACAGTGTAACCACAATCCCTCAAGGTCTTAAAACGAAAATAAATTATAATAACAGCATAGTCATAATTAAATAATTTATCTTAACCAAATGCAAAATGTTCCCCACTTGCCTTCTGCTTAATAGAGGACCAAACAATTCCAGACATCATCCACTATCTAATTTACACATAACAAGTCCATGTTAAAGTTTTCTCCCGTTCGCTGTCCTAATTTTCACCCAATTGCTTTGTGTTCCACTTTTTAACTTTTATTCTCGTTGCATTATCCTCCAGCCAGCAGCCGCTCGACTTTGCATGTCCTTAATTTTTTAATGACTGCTGCAGGCGCGTTCACATCATTCACCCAGCATCACCACCAGCTCCCTCTTTCTGTACGCTATGCATAGTAGTACTTGTTTAATGTTTTTCTTGTTGTTGTTTTCCTATGGAAAATTGATATGAAAAAAGCGCCAAGCACTGGCACTCCCATCTCCCACCCATGTCGGTCTTTTTGCTCCAATTTGGGTCCTTCGCGAACTAGTTGATTTTTTTTTCTTGTTTTTTTGCTTTCCTAAAAACGTTGTACAGCGATTTAAAGTATTCTGCCCCCAGGCCAAAGTTTTCTATTCTAGGTGGAACGTGAATGGGATGCAGGGAATATTACAGAAACAACTAGAACAATGACACACCGCACCAATTGCGGTGGGCATAGTGAAACTTAGCAAAGCAATAATTTGCTCATTCGAAGTTGTGTGCCCTATTTTGTGTTATTTGTGACGTGTTTTGTATGTAGGCATACCACCATCGTCCAAAGAAAATTGTAGGCTTAACAAAATCAAAAAAAAAAAAAACAATTTTAAAGGGTTTGAGTGAAAATTCTGCAACTTTCAGGGTTCATATAGGGAACTGTTTTTGGGGATGTGAATGTGATGCTACTAGTGGGTGTAGTTTCTCAATTTGGAACTATACTTTTACATTAGTTTTTACCATTTAACGAACAGCAACTTGTTACACGCTTAAGCATTCACATCCTCTCCCACGTTAATTAAAAGGTTTCAAATCGTTTGATTGGTTTTGAATGATGTTGGCAACTAGCAAAACTTGTGCTTATGTGCATTACAAAAACTACCGTTATGATGATTTGGGGATATGTTCAAGTAAAATGTATGTTATATCTATATAAAGGGTGATTTTTTAAGAGGTTTAGAACTCTTTTTAAAAAAAAAAACACAAAAAATTCGAAAAAATGAATGAAATATTTATTTGAATCGATAGTTTGAACCTTGCAATTTAATGTTTAAAGATAATTTCATGCAAATGTTGACCGCGGCTGCGTCTCAGGTAGCCCATCCGCGGAGTCCAATTTTGGCATACTCTTTCACACATATCGGCCGGTATCTCACGAATGAATGCATGGATGTTGGCTTCCAGTGCGTCAATCGAAGCGGGCTTGTCCCTATACACATTAGCCTTGGCATACCCCCACAAAAAATAATCTAATGGTGTCAAATCGCACGATCTAGGCGGCCAATTGACCGGCCCGAAACGTGAAATTAACTGTTCACCAAACTCGCCTCGCAATTGCGCCATTGTTTCGCGTGCTGTGTGGCATGTGGCACCGTCTTGTTGAAACCACATATCATGCAAGTCAAGAACTTCCATTTCGGGCAAAAAAAAGTTTGTTATCATCGCTCGGTAGCGTTCACCATTGACAGTAACGCTGCGATTCGCACCATCTTTGAAGAAATATGGCCCAATAATGCCGCCGGCCCATAAACCGCACCAAACAGTGGCTTTTTCGGGATGCATTGGTAGCTGTTGCAATGCTTCTGGCTGATCTTCACTCCAAATGCGGCAATTTTGCTTATTTACGTACCCATTCAACCAAAAATGAGCCTCATCGCTGAACACAATTTTTCGATAAAAAAGCGGATCCTCGGCCAGCTTTCCAAGAGCCCATTCACCAAAAATTCGGCGTTGTGGTAGGTCGGCTGGCTTTAGTTCTTGCACCAGCTGTATCTTAAAAGGCTTTACGCCCAAATCCTTCCGCAAAATTTTCCACGTAATGCTGTAACAAAGGCCTAACTGCTGGGAACGGCGCCGAATCGACATTTCGCGGTCTTCTGTCACACTAGCTGATACGGCCGCAATATTTTCTTCACTACGCACAGTACGTAAACGTGTTGGTGGTTTAATGTCCAACAAAGTAAATTTGGTGCGAAATTTGGTCACAATCTTCCGAATAGACTGCTCAGAAGGTCGAGAATGCCGATCATAAAATGGAAGCAGCGCGCGATGAACATTTCGAACCGAGCACGAATTTTGATAGTAAAATTCAATAATTTGCAAGCGTTGTTCATTTGTAAGACGATCCATGGTTAAATTGCAAACCAAACTGAAGCTGTTTGACAGTGACACAAGGTACTAAACACACGTCAGCTGTCAAAACCAGTGTTGCCAAAACCAAACCAGCTAAAAAATCACCCTTTATGTGTGGACATTTGAAAAAAGGCCACTTTCTCATTTGCTTAAATATAATAATCAAAGAGATTCTTAAAGAAGTAATTTTAATGTTTTCTTATGAAACATAACTTTTGCTCTACATGCCGTTATGAGTTGTATGATTCATTCAACAGTCGTTTAATAAAATTGGGGAACCAAATATCGTCGTTGTGTCATTAGAAGGAAATGTCAAACAGCTTAAATTTTAGCGTTGTACATTTAGGTAAAGTTAGAGGTGAGTTTTTAGAATCACCCCTATTGACTTTCTAGTTTATCGTATACAATTCGCATGTAACGTGTCGCTGTATATTAAGATTTTGTGCGCATTCTTAATTGCGTTTTTTTAAGAGAAAAAACATTCGTACAAAATTTCGAACTCGAGAAGTTAATCAATTCTGACATTACGATGATAGAGAAACTAAAAAAAAAGTGGGTCGAGCAATTCTATCCGTCTGACCATTATGGTACTGAGGCCTTAAACGGCTGGCCGGATTCGGTTTAAACTTCACATTTAGAATTTGGTAACCTCGATATTAATTAAACAATTTCATACCAGTTTGATTTGTTTGAAAAATTTTCTTACGATTGCAACCAAAAATTACATTTTGAGCTTATGTAGGTGAGGTGAACCTGAAATGGCTGCATACCTACCTAGTTTTTGATTTAAAAATTGAATAACATTACTTTTAAAAATTGGACTCGTCTCGAAAACGATCCATACGATTATAACAAAAGTTAATTTCTTTTTTTTTTTTACTTATATTTATTTCTCAAAAATTTTCGTGCGACCCAGTCGTGCGCGTTATATTTTCTATAAGCTGTCTATTCAGTTTTTTACTGCTACTTAGGTACATTTCTATACAACAATATAGATTGGAAGGGAAATAAATAAATGCATGAGGAAAAATCTTTCACTGTGACATTTAACTCTGCTGGGAAAATGGAAGTCTAGTACAGTTAAAAGAAAAATGTTAGCCAAATACTGTCGGAAATGATCATATGGGTTATTGCTGTAGTTATTTTAACTCATTACAATTGCAACGATTGACATATGGATAATTTGAGCAAATGTTCTTAGGACTCAGGAGTCTTTTATCACTATATAAGCGATAATCTTGTACTCAAAATGATCATAATAATTTATAATTTATTTTTAATTTTAGGCTTATTTCATACTATTTGTATACGTTCGACTGAATTCCATAGACAACAAGGAATTGAGAGATCAACTGACTTGGTGCATCCCTCATCATCATCTAAAATGTTGGGTCTTAAATCGATCGGCGTAGCAAACCGTAGATAAGGTTTCCACTAAATATATATAAACGCGTAATATAATCAGCGTGCTTTCAGCGTTAATTTAAGTGCCAACAAAGTCGATTTAGCGCTTTGAAGTTTTTTTAGTGCTTTGAAAATATCTTAGTGCTTTTTTAACGCTGCAATTGCACGGGGACAATTTTCTTCTCATTCTTTGAATGCAAGAAACCTCTTATACGAGTTAAATTTATTTGTATCCATTATTCTTGACCTGTGATACGGTTTGTTTGTTAACCTTGCCGCTAATTCAAGTATTGTATTCACTCACTTTGTGTTCTATGTTTTAAAACTAAGTATGTATCAAAATGCGTGAGTTTCCCTCTATTGTCTGTATTTTTTTAACCAATTTATAGTTGGTTGAAGGCGCAGTGGCCTAGTTGTTAGTGTGTTGGACTACTAAGCTAGGGGTTTTCAGGTTCGAATCCCGAAAAAACCAAAATTCCAACTTATGGTTTTTTTCCGCTGCGCCACCTCTCGCGAACGTCTGACAAACATCCGAGAGTATAACTGTCATGATGGAGCTTCTCAATTAGCCGTTTGGACCCGGCATAAAATTGTAGATCCCTTCGTCCCAAAAATGAGAAACTCACACAAACGAATGGTTGTGAAGAGCTAGGCCTAGGGTCCCTACAGAACTGTTGTGCCAACTATTTATTTATTTATTTTTTATAGTTGTTTATTTTTTAATGTAGATAATTACAGCTTATAGACAAAAAATTACAAAAAAAAACCAAAAACCTTGAAAAAAAGTTTTTGCCGATTCTAGTAGTAAAGCTACTTTTTACTTTGACTTCTATTACTTTTTATTCTTCTTTGGATCCAGAATAATTTGGCAACACTGGATATGATATAAGATCCAAGGTTTCAATTTCTATCAAAAGATCGCACAATTAAAGTATCATAACTCATAGGTCGACATGCAAAAAGGCTGATTCTTCCTTACGATGACTTGTGTAGATGCTGCAGCCACGAAACAGAACGAAACAATTCCGAGTTAGTAGAGATACTAAAGTGCAATTGGTACCCATGTTTGAAATAAAAATAAATATAGGACTCGCCCATTACTCAGGCGAAACACAGGCGAAAGAAACAGAGTGTACTGATTACAAATGTTTTTAAAAGGGGATAGGGGAGCTAGTGGATAGCTACAATTCCCATAGAGCGGATTTGATATTTCCCCCGGTCTTACTATTTGCTTCCCTTTGACAACGTTGCGTATCAATTAGATCACAACCGTATTGAGTCCAATTTTGAGTAATGAAAGTATTTGCCTGTAAGAGGCATCCCCTCAAGACAATTAAAAACAATACATTTTCGGCCTTAGTTTAAAAATATATAAATACGAATTATTTATTTGAAAAAAAAAAATGTTTTTGTTTATACTTTTTGGTTAAAATATTACAATATGCGCATACAAATATAAATATTCAATTAGATACAAAATTCCAAAGCAATTATATAAAAAAAATAAAAGAAACATTTTGTTTATAACTAAATGAGCACCTTGTTTGGGTTGGTAAAACAACTCCCTAAAAACTGTAAATAGATCTGTTGCAAAAATCGTTTAGAAAAATTATAAAATTTTAACAACAATGAAATAACAAAAGAAATTAAAAAGAAAATAAAATAAAAATAATTGGCTTTACTTTTGTGCGGTTTAAAAATAGAGAACAATTCTACTTTCCTGTAAACAAAAATAAACAAACAAAATACGCAAAAAATGCAAAATAACTCTAATTACCTAAATATTATCCTTACAAGCTAGGTTTAGGCACATTCGAATGACCCTGAAGAGGTGAATCATTTAATTATTATTGTTCGGAGACATAGAAAGAGAGAACTTGGCTGGGCACGTACGTAGACGTACACCCATTCGGCAGACAATGGAAGTGTTAGGCACATCTTTTCATTAAACGGAAGTCAACGTGTGTTTGAGTGTGAGTATAACATGCAAAATTCGTCGTTAATAAGTTAAGAAAACACATAAAGACAGAAGACGGTAAAAAGAGACGCGTCTGTGCAGATCGCTTAACGCTTCATCTTGTCCAAAATGGGGACAATCATGTCGAACTTTGGTCTGCGACCGGGATCTTCGTTCATGCAAATGGTAATCAACTTGCAGAGATGTGATGATGTTCCTGGTGGAATTTTTACGCGTAGTCCTTCGAGCGCGATCTTCATGCCGCATTCCATTGGCGATAAATCAGCAAATGGAATCTCACGTGTTGCCAGCTCCCATACGCAAATGGCAAAACTCCACATGTCGCATGCCTCCCAGTTGCGGTCGGTTGGCTTGCGTTGTAACGCCTCTGGCGACATCCAAGCCGGCTGATAGAAACGTCCCTTCTCTTGGAAAGAGAATTTTGCGTCGCCCATGTTAATACGAGCAGTTAAATCTTCGTCGATCTGAAATATATGATTAGCGTAAAGTACGATAAAACAAACCCTCGACGTGTTTTTCAAGTCCCTCTCGATAAGGAAGTGCCAAGGGTAGCAGGCAACTGTACTAGAGCCAGTTGGACTTTACCAATAATCGGAGAGATTAAGAGATTAAGAAAATACGTCGCTCATACTTACCATTACGTGATGACTGTTCAGATGATAAGTCGGAATGATGCGTTCCAATGAGTGCAGAAACGCCATTCCTCGTGCAATGTCCAGGGCGAATCGAACAGCCTGTGATGTATCCACAACTACACCAGCCGCGCCATGAAGCAATTGATGCAACGACCCACGGGGCATGTACTGCCAAAAAAAAAATTAAAGATTAGAACACTTTTAGCTTCTTTCATGAACTGAACGACTTACCTGGCTAATAACAATCAAATTTGGTGCGGAGTTGGTTGCCCCAATGATTGGCAAGATATTGGGATGAGAAAAGATCCGGAGCTTCGGGAATTCCTCGTTAAAATCCCGAGATATTCGCGATGTAAATTGGCGAAGTCCAAGAAACTGCATAATGGCCCAAATTTCAGAAATGTTTAACGCCCACCTACCATTCGATACTCACCTTAGCTATGACATCGTTCTTTTGCCATCTTCCTCTCCATGTCTCACCCGAAGGTGTGATTGCCAATTTACTATGCAAATCCAGATCTTTAATGTTAATGCCTTTGAAACGTGAAAGAGTAGCATCACGCGACCGTGTCTTAAGGCCCAACCACGACTGGTCCTTGAAACTGATCTTTTTTAATTCCTGACCATTCTTTTCGGCAAGGTCTTGCATAATTTTGGACAGGTGTAGTTTAGCCTTATCCAGTGGCGTGTCGCCATCCTTGTTGGCTATCGATACCAACGCACCGTGATTCACGAGATCTTCGCAAATCATGTCGTATCCCCAAAAGCTGGCATAATGAAGAGGAGCATTTCCATGCTCATTCGTTGCATTTACATCGGAACGTTCACGGAGCAGCTGAACAGTGAACAAATGATAAGCCCTCTGGCCACTACTATTGACATCATTTATACTCACCAATCCAACAATTTCACGATGGCCATGAGCTGAGGCCAAATGCAATGGGATGTCATCGCCCATATTCGTCGCATTGACACGAGCTCCACGCTGCAGCAGCATCTCGACGAGCTTCACATGACCCTCCTTGGCGCACCAGTGCAATGGGCTGAATCCGTGGTCATCTCTAAATTAAAATATTTTTGTTTATTATCATTATTCAATCAAACATTATTCCAAGTAAATCGCACAACAAGGTAAACAAACAAAACAATTCATCCCATATGAATTCACTATCGATCTCTTTCTTATGCATGAGCTCAAGCAAACACACACACACACTTTTGAACAATGCCCCATTCATTCTCAAATATAAACGATGACGGAACTCTTCTCCCAAGTAGGGGTGGAGTTGACCAAAAAAAATTCACTTTCGTTCAAGGATGGCCAGATCGTTATGCAAAATTCTGGAAAAACACGAGTAAATTACCCCTGATTCATATCGTGCTCTGTATCATCCAGCCACAGACGCACTTGGATTGAGTTTCCTTCGCGACACCAATGGAAAATATCTTCCATGATTTGATTGTTTCAAATAAAAACTATAATATTGTATAAATTTTAAGGCACTTTGTACCCTGCTAGTCGTTATCTATGCAAGACACTTCAGGTAATTAGTAAAATTAAACAAATTGAAAGCAGTTGCTGTGATGCTGTGAACTTGTACGAGAGAAAAATATATTTTGCTGATGGAAAAAAATTCTGAGAACTGTCAAAAATTAGGTTGACCTGTCAAAGTTGTATTTAATGGTGGGAATGTTGGCCAAATTGCTAGGTTCTGATATTTGATGATTCGAATACAGGAACTTGAAGCCCGAAACGCAATGGAAATTGCAAATGAGGCCTTCGAAAAAAGGCGAAGTTATTTATTTCTTACTATTTTGTAATTTAAACAATAGGAATTTTGAACGAATATGATTTTTTTCAGGATGTTCAGTGACTTCAGTTATAAGTGGCAACTTTCATTAAGCAAACCATTCTTCCAATGCCACCGTCTGCAGTATTTGCAAGAAAAGTGTTCTCGATAAGTAAAAAATATCGGTTTGAGTATGCTAACCTTAGCTGTTTTTTATTATCATCGTGATCTGATTCGGATCAGAAAATAAAACAGGACGGATCATTGAAAAGTTTAATTTTTGAATTGTGGCAACAGTTGCTTTCAAAAACAAAACAGATAATTCAGGGTATTTTAAACTTCATATTGCCACCAGCCATATTGCAAATATTCTTCTCAACTTGACGTCATTTGTCACTTGAAAAGTAGGGGGTGCTATCATATTTGAATCAAATTTGCATAATTTTTCTTTTCAAATATATTTTTGTGAAACAAATTTAGTATTTTATGTTCAAATATGCAACACATGAACAATATTTTGCTGCTAAAACTTGAGTTTATCTTGGCATATTTAGGTGTGTCCAGACCACCGAAACATTTCAGCAATGTTTATGAATTGTTTCTGAAGCAAATCAGACAAATTTTATAAACATTTATAAAAGATTTCTGAAATTTATTTATTAACCCCCGTATTAATAAACACTGCGTAAAAGTTATCAGCTCGTTAGTCAGCAGTTACGTAACATTTTTGTATGCTAACTGACGTTTACTAGCTAACTTACATTTGAATATTTGTTTATTAACACGGGAGTAAATGTTTATGAAATGTTTCAACTTTATCCTGTTTTGGGCTAGAAGAAAATAATGTGGTGGGATTATTAGCAGCAAGTAAAGTTTTTATTTTTGTAATTTTGGTCTCGGCAATCACGCGACACGCGATTTAATTCAAATAATCGTATTAAATGAATCACTTTCTCGTTGGGTCTTCAAAGCTTTTCTGGACATTTTTATTTTATTTAAAAACAAATAATAATCGAAAAACAGCGCTCGCTTTCTGCAGGGATACTTGTAAAACAAAAACTATTTCCCATCACGATTGGGTAAGTGTGAAACATTTTTGATAAATGTTTTTTTGGTGTCCAGATCCAAACCAGCAAGACATTTCCAAACATTTCATAAAAATTTGTTTGTTTAATAAGTGTTTTAGAAATATATAAATATGGAACATGTATGTATTTAATTGTTTATAAAATGTTTGGCTGGACATACCTTTATGGAACGAGAAAAAACAAAATAACTCGGAATACGGAGAGGGAGTTTATTCGAATGCGAAAAAAATCAATTGATTTTTTGTGTTCCATTTTTTAGTCTGGCACCGTGATTTTGTGGCTATCATTTACAGGCACACAAACATTTAAAAATAAAACAAGTCACCTAGTCGGAAATAGTAGAAATAAATTTCAAATCATGATTGATTCGTGATCTCGATGAGAAGCAGGATCATGTGCTGTTGTTGTAGGTGCATGTAAATTGATGATCTATATGGATCATATCTGATAATAAAAAACAGCTATTGTTGAAGTCTTCCGCTGAACGCCTTAATCTTAGTGAAAAATAAGTTACAGGTAGGGGCCAGGCCAGCTTTATATCAAAATATTGGTATAAATTATATAAGCATAAAACATACACTTTTCGGCCATACTGTAGCTGGATTGCGTCCCAACTCTCTTTCGAACTACCGTATTCGAAAAATTAATGACGCATTCGCTGCTGTCAAATTCCGCAACTACTGTCCAGCAAAACCCTCCCATAAAATTTGTTTATTTATCATAAATTTATATTTTGTGGGTGTATGTGGCACAGGATTCTCTTTTCACAAACATTACCGACCGTTCAATCGTATATCCTTTTTCCAAGAGTACAGAACGGCGCAATTTTGCTCCAAGGCAGGCACATTGAATATAATAGGAACTTGAATTTACATTCTGGCTTCAAGTTTAAGTGAAAATTATCCAAAAATGGCTGAACCCAGCGGCCAATACACCAAACTGCCACCCGGATGGGATTGCAAATTTGATCAGACGACTGGAAATTGGTAAGTTTGCACAAATTAAACAGCTAAAATCGCAAAAACCGAATTCCCATACTGTGCGTCGACAATTACAAATTCAAAATGGCGTATTGAATTTAGTGCGTTTTTGCCACCATCCAACAAATATGCAAGCAATTTATCTAATTGGAATACTGGGCTAAAATTTGTAATTAATTCTCCTTCAAGTATGCTAATGCAATTCAGCGGTGTTGAATAAAACGTTCCCGAGTGGTTGAAATTTAGGTCGAAAGCTGGATATTGCATCCTCCTGGCGACATACATATAAGTACCTACATACTTGAAACGCCTGTCGCGCAAAGAAAAAAAAACAACAATTACACAATTTGTAGTAAAAGGATGCGAGTTCATGGTTTCCACACATGATATCCCTCAAGGGCCTCATTTTAAGTCTATACAAAATAATGACATGCTAGGGATAACCCATTTCATAAAAATGAAAACAAAAAGATAGAAGAAATCGTCCCTTATGATGGATTTGTTTGTGTTTGTTTCTGTTCCTTAATCTCTAGTGCGCAGTACATACCTATCGCTTTATATGACGATCTCAAGTCTCGAGGGGGAGAAAGAGTAAATGTTTTCTTTCTCTCGTCGAAACCAACCAGAAGACCACTTATTGTGGCTTATTAACAAAAAAAAAACAGCATGAGCGGGGTGAGCGTCTGCCACAATTTATGCTGAGTGCTCTCATCACATTGACACATGTGTACTATGTTTTGGTTGATGTGATGCTGTGTGTTTGGCGCTTGAAGTCCTTACGTCAATCAAATGTGCCCTTGAACGGATGCTCCAGCTCTTGCTTTGGTTTGTTTTTGTTTGATTTTTCTTTCATCGACGCGCCATCTAAGTAAACGGTGAGGCTGCTAATATATTCATAAAAGCAAGCCTCTTGGGCCAGTACCACAGTTCGGGATGTGTGGTGGCTAATATCACCTTGATTGGTGTACTCATTTTTATAATGAGCTCCTGGAGGGTGAGGGTGAGTTTCTGATGTAGGCTTTGAGGTAAATGTAGATATACCATTATGTCGAAGAAGAGACTCATTAGTGATGTTAGCGGTAGGTGAAACTTTTTTTAAATGCAAGTTTATTATTTATGGAATTGATAAGATTTTGTTTAAATGATGAGCGATGAAGTCGATAAATACAAAGAAAAAGTACACGCGGTGTCCAGACTAGAGAGGCTTACGCACTTAATAGAGGGACACAAATATCGGAATATCGATTAGAAAATTTAAATAATTGAGAAACAGTTTAATAATAAAATACATTTCATACCTGCAGTTACTACATAAACTACTTCACCAAGGCAATGCAACTCGAAGATCCCCGAATTCGTTACAAACAATTGCAAAACGAGAAATGCTCCACTGAATCGATTCCGATGCAGGTAAGATTTGTGTGTTTTCGAATTTCCCTCTAAATCCAATGGTCTTTCTTTGTAAAACCTTCTCTACCCATCCAACTTCTGTACATACCACCAATCGATCTGTCTTCCTTGGTGTAAATATTATAGCCGTTGCATGGCTCACCCTATCATGTGTATCCGGCAAATAATTTCCCAGCCATACGGGCATTCCAAGGACCCAATCCAAGTTTGCACAACATCTCCGCCAGTCCTCTTTTGTCGACAAAGAGTCAACTTCAAATGGTAGGTAGCTGTGTGTGCTGATGCATTCAATGAATTTTGCTGTTTTAACTTATGGCCCTCAATTTTTATTTTGTTTTATTTAGGAAATGTCGCCAGTTTCCCATTTGAAAACTTCTGCACCGCAAACACCGCGCACAGGAAACATGTCCCGACGCTCAACCATCCAGGAGACTTCATTCTCGAGTCAAACCGATACGGACACTGTAGTGACAAAGATTCAGAATATGTTCCCTACCGCAGGTGAAAACCATATTCGCTTGCTGCTAAAGAAGTAAGTTATGTTATTTCTTGTCGTTGATATTTCGTATTCTCGTGCTTCTAGCAATCGATTTACAAAAAAGAAAAGAAACAAATTATAATAACTTAATGAACTTTTTTGCCTTTTATCGCTTCCTCACGCTTTTTGACTAACAACTACAATTAACCAATCGTTCTATGTGTTTGTCCTCTTTGAACCTACGATACTAAAAACACTAACATATAATAACTATGCACTCAACTCAACAACAAAACCAATCAACAACACAATCAAATAGATATTATAACCGCGAAGCGGTCGTTATAAGCGCTCTACAGGTTGAAAAGCATCCAGTGACAATGCCAGGACCATTTGTAACACCGCCAGCGCAGCGGCATCTATTTCACAGTAACTCTGCTTTTCACATGACACCACCGGCTCGTCGTCCTGATATTGGGTCGGGCCACACCCGTTTATCACGTACTGCGAGCCCAATACCGGGTGGACGATTCGGTAGTGTCCTGAGTATGCAAAGCAGTCTTGGATTTGGACATGGATCACCGAAAATCGGAGAGATTCGGAATTCACCGAAACCGCACTCGTCGCCCAAAATGAAGCTGAGGTCCTTAAGATATTAGATTTGATTGTCTTTTTGTTTTCCTTTATTTGTGTTCTAAGTTTTGGTTTATTTTTTTTAAGTAATGAAAACTTTTCATCTAAAAGTTAGCTTTGAAACTTTATTTTTGTGTGCAGCAGCAAATGTTTTGTTTGTAACTTAAGTAGGTATCTAAGTTTGTATTTTACTGCAGATAGATGCTGTCCCTTATGGTCTCATAAGACAGCATAATCCGTGGCGCTCCTTTTTCTATCAGTGAAAGGGCAGTGCTCTATACGTTCTTATTATATTTAATTGTGGCTCGTATTTGAACAAGCTTTGGTTTGATTTTTTTTTTGATATTACACTGCTGAGAATGTTGAGTGAAAGTAGCAGGATGCCTTGTTTGCACAGTTGTAGTAGCACTGCCGTAATCATAGTCGAAATTTCCCCAAAAAAAATGCTAACTCTTGGGTTTTTAATAGGAAAATACTGCGGAATTTATGCGGGTGCTGAAGTAACAACTTTTACTAGCTCTTCTCAATTAGCAAGCTATTAGAAAACTCTTTAAAAACTTTACTTTTTATTAGAAGCTTACCACTGATTGACTGCTTCAAATACAAACCAATTGACCACAGAAAAAAATCTGTAGTGTCTAGAAATAGTCAAGAAATAACTGAAACGAAATTATGTTTGGATTTTTTTTTTATCGAGTGTTTTACATCTGGCCAATTTTTAATAAACGCGAAATTCACTCAGTTGCCAATAAAAGCTATGCAAAATGTTATTCTAACGGAATGATAGATTCACAAAAATATGGCAATTAATACGTACATCAAAGCTGAAAGAAATAAGTCAGTTCTGCGGAAAAGTATTACGACATAGTAACTAAATGGCGAATGTCGGCCTAGACAGCAATTCTATTTTTATTGTGCAACCATCACTCCACTGCTTATGGGAAATATAGGCTGCCATACACTTACGCACACGATTTCAAAACCAGAGGCCTATAATACAAAACGACAAGTTTGTTAGGTTTAAGGAATATTTTGTCATAGTTATAGGTCCTCCAGGTTGTAGTCGCATACTTTATTATTGACAGAATCGGTAGAACATAGCAAGCTGTCACTGTTAGGTTTTCGAGTAAAGAAACGACAGCGACTCAAGTGGTTTTAGCGGTATATACTGTTATACTGCTGTATATAAGGGACGCCAACCTCGATAAATTGTACAGACGGTCATAACAGACAGCTATAAGTTTGAGGTAGTGGGGTTTTGTCTAGCTTTGTTATTACCGCTGAAAATGCCTGCTCCGTGGAGCATCTATGAATACTGGCATTATAAAAGTGCCAACTAAAAATTACTATCAATAGGGCGCATTGTTCTTCGCTTAATATACCAAATGCTCTAATAGATTTCTAAAATGTGCGAACTTTAGTTATGAATAATTATTCTTCAGGCTGTATTATTATGTTACTTACTATGTATATGGATGCTCTTCGATTTCGAGCTGAACATCTTCAACTATAAAAGTGAAGCACGCTTCTGGACACAATTTCTTTCAATTTTATTTTGATTTTCCATACTTTTGTAAACTGTTATAGCAGTAATTCCGTTTTGCGTTTTAAAATGTTCTTTCTTATCACTGTTTGTATGGTTTATTGATTCCTTTTACAATCGAATATCTAAAAAAAGTGCCATCAAGACCACCGATATTTGGTTTTAATTCTGATTTTTATGTATGTTTTCTTTGTTTCCTGTGTTTGTTTTTAAATACACACGCATGCATTGTCCCCGAACTACAGAATTCTGAAAAAAATATTTACCAAATACATTTTCCAAACAGATACATGAAGAACATCTTTCCGAAGGCCGACGAGACCCTACTGCTTGACATTCTGGCCAATGCTGATAATAATGTGCAAAAAGCTTCAGAGACACTTATTGCTATGGGCTATGTAAAACGTGATGTTGCACCTCCTCCAAAACTAACCAATCGAGGTGATGGACAGCCCATGAAATATGAACCTGAAGACAGTAGTAAAATAATACCACTTCGTCCGAAAACATACACAGCCGAAGAGAAGGATCAAAGTAAGTTTTTCGCCATTTTGCATTAATGTACGATTTTGTAAATTTCCTCTTTCAGTGAAAATTCGCCTACAAGAAAAGTTTAACGATATAGCAGAGAGAATCATTCTTATGGCTCTAGAGAGTGTCAACTATTCAGAGGACCGTGCTTCTCAAATCTTACAGATCGTACAGGATGAAGACGAATCGCGCGCTAAGAAAGATGCCGACGCTTTGCAAGCTGCCTTGGCAGCTGATTCATGCACAGACGGAATGCCAGCTGCCAGTAGCAAGTAAGTTTAAGTCTTATTCAATTAACTTTGATGTACAAAAAAGTAACGTGTATATTGTATACATATACTCTACATAATTTTGTTACTTGTACTTGTACGTATTGTTCTGTTGTTCCACAAAATTGTTAAAACTTCATCACATATCATAAGTTTTCTTCTTTGATGAATTGTGTATGTAAAAAAAAAAGAAAAAACGTAAATCCTGTACAACCTGTCATCTATGTGTGCTCTGTTACCTGTCCTTTTGAACGAAAATGTACATACGAAAAATTAAGAAAATTAATTTCGGAAGTTAGCCTGACAAGGCGGCGGCATTTGCCAAAGTGACTTGAAATATAACCACTTAATGGAAAAACACACAGAAACTTTTCCCTCGGTATGAATAGTCAACTTCTGTCACACGGGGCTAATTACTCTGGACTTGTGCCTATTGTGTACCCGTTTGTCTTCGTCGAAGTCGATAATAATTATAGCTGACAAATTTAAGCGTAAAACGCTTGGCCTAAATTTTCGCCATTAAAAAAATGTTCTAGTTCTAAGATCACACTAACTGCCCAAGTATACAATCAGCGAATTATTTGCGGACTCTCAACAAAGAAAACAACTCTACTACTAATTATGTAGCCATCATGCATTTATCAGTTTGTGTGACCAGCATTGCCGAACTATCAAATCTCGGATGGCTCAGAGGAACTTTCCGAAATGGCGTTATAACCTTGCAGCACCTTTTTCTAATGTGGTTAGGACATACTTCGTTAACAGCTGTTCTAATACTTAAAGGCTTTTTGGGCCGGAGCTCCGCAATAGCTATGTCTTTAGATCTGTGGGATAGGATTCGTAGATTCTTTAGGCTAGAGCAGTGGTTCCCAATCCTTTTCAGCCCGCGGCGCACCTACAAGTTTACCCCCCTTCCCTAGCTATTTGAAAAAGACACAGTCCAATGAAATAATAAATAGAAAAGCACAAAAATTAAAGCTCAAATGGGTTTATGTTTTTGTGAATAACTAACGGCTGGGCGCCCCTCTTTACTTTCTACGGCGCACCAGGGCGCACACTTTGGGAACCCTTGAGCTAGAGCATTGTTGTCGGCTCGATGTAGCCGAATCAATCGAAAAAATGTTGAAACAACCAGCAACCTAATTAAAGAGACAAGATGCGTATTGTTGGAATAAGGTAGTTCCAATCGTGATCCGGGTGCCATCTTCTTTGCAATGCCATTTTATTTATTATTACCGATTTAGCGCGGTTTTGGGGGCAAAAACTAAGGGGACCTATAGATAAAGAGAGAGAGGTATGTTATAAAAGTTCAAAACCAGCATCTAGGGCCAGACAACCACAAACAAATTTAACACCCTCAATCTCGTTTGTGTCAACGCAGCTACGGCAGTGTTTGTTATGGGGGATGTCCAGCTTGGCTGTGTGAGTTCCCAAAGGCCAGTCGGCCGTACTAATTGCCTTTGATCTAGCGACATCTGCCCGCGTTATCATAATGGTAACTTCCGATATTAATATGTGACTTTAGTAATAAATGAAAAACTTTTAAACTGTTGTGGATAAATCAAACACACAATAATTTGTCCTACATTCTGTTTCTTTGTTTTATATTTTTTAAATTGGAACAATTTTTTTTGAGACAGTCAATTTTTTTTTTTTTTATTTATTTTTTGATTATCTTTTTTTTTTACTTCTTCACTAACAGCTTACAAGTACCAACAAGATCCTCCACAAAATCAACTCCTAAATTAAAAAGTGACAAATCCACTCCTGTTCCCACTACCACTTCCACCAACACCTATCCAACGAATGATGTTCATGCCGATATGGATTCTAGTGTTGCAAAGGAGCATCGCAAAGACTCAATCCACGCTAAGAAGTACAACGAACAAATTAATTCTACTGAAACATTCTCACCAACATCAAATAACGTGTCATCATCATTTTATCCTAAATACTCATCACCGCCACAACAACCATCATCTTCATCATCATCATCATTGTTACCAAAAATGTCTTCAAATTCACAATTTGAAGAGTACCCGACGACCACAGATGTCGCTGCATTGAAATGCCATACAAAATTAAATAAATTGTCTCGTTGTAGAGACAAATCTGAGTCGTTAAAGTATGAAATAACGGTTTTTCACTGTGTTTTTCGTCGTAATAATTTATGTTCATTTCTTATAATGTGTGTGTATATTTTTTCTTTTGGTGTGTCATGAATATTGTGTGTATCCATTTAGTTTGTTGATTTTTTTCATGCTCTTTATTTTTGTTCATTCAATCATTTCATTACTCAATATTGGAAGTTTTCGCTTTCGCATGTGTAGTTTAGATCGCAATTACATTGTTTGGTGAAAGTATTCATAGTTTTAAAGCTGTGACGAAAATAAAGAATATCTAGGTATATATCTATCTATCTAAAACTGTCAAACTGTCACCTTTAAAAGGCGTTTTTTATTTTGCCCATATGATCTATATAGATCATTGATTTCCACGGTTTACAACAATAGTACGTGATCCAACTGTTGTTGTAAACCATGGAAATCCATGATCTATATAGATCATTTGAGCATAATAAAAAAGGACTAATAACATTACATGTTGACGTCAATAATAACAATATGAGGGTATTGCATAGTGAATACTTCTCTCTAGAATTTTCAAGAAAGTGGCAACACAATGTACTAAAAATAACTAAAAATTTTAACGAGAAAAGTAGTTCAAAAACAAGCATACGCTTTACTGGAAACCCGTTACAGTTAAAAAATATTCACTAAATTGAAAAACATTTTATTCGCTAATCAATAATTGTACTAAGTACGTGTGTTTTTCGTTTCAATATAATGCAATTTCCATGCAACATGTTCCTTTTGATGACCCTCGCCTGGTCCCCATCTGCGCTTCTGGTTATTTTGGAACAAACGTGAAATTTGCCTCCAAGGGTTCATTTTCATATATGTTAATTATTTATATTGGGTGAATTCCCACAATTAAGGAATGTGTGTTCCTGAGTTAAGAACTATGAATACTTTCATCAATCTAACTAAAGCCTGTGTCATGTGTGATTAAAAATATTAGCAAACTGGATTTTCTATTATTTAATAAGTAACGAATATTTTAACTATAGAAACTCACCTAGAGAGTCCACTGAAGAGGAACCCGATGTCCTGCAAAAACCTGATTTCAAATCAATTCTTGGACGTATAGCAACAATGGGTCACAAAACAGAATACACTAAAGGACCTGATGACAATCTGCTGCTGTAAGAATGCAAAAACTTTGACGCCACGAGAAAAAAAAACATTTTCCAACTTAAATTTTTTCAGAGCCGACTACGTAACCTGGAACGGTGCCAATCCGGATATATCTCTTGGTAGAAAGAATATTGCCATTGGATCAGATACCGGTATTGTCGGTGAACGCACTTACATAGCAAACGGTCGCAACCCAGAGCTGTGCAAGGGACCCAAAGCCGGACTTGCCAAAGGCAGCATTTACTCTCAATTGTCTTCAACTGGCAATACTAATATAAAATGCAATTAAGATTGTAACTGTCCTAACAAATACTCAAATTGAAAAATTTAATTTCTTGAATCTCTTAATTGGCTTAGTTTTAAATTAAATTTAGAATAAAAAAACAAAAAGAGTGCCAAATTGATTCCTTAAAATGTCCGTTTTAAACAAAATTTATACATTCCATCCACATTTGTTGTCAAATGTCAATACGTTATTTTACTAAGACGTTTAGTGTTGATGATATTGCTCACTTTTTTTTTGTAGCACGTATTTGAAAACTAGTTGCGTTTTCTGTGCAATAATTTTTACTCAGTATTAGGATATTAATTCATTCTTGTAATATTCTCCACAAATGTGTGACATCAAATGTTTCGAAGGGTACATTTTTTATTTTCTACAAGCTGCCGTAAGTGTTTCGCATGTATCACATTAAAATCTCATATCTTTTGTTACTTTTTTGAATTATAAACAATGTTTAGAATGTATGTACCTACTTGCATTGATTATGTTATTCGAATAAATTGCATACATAGGTGCAAAGGCATTTATTTGTTTGAACTTCTTACAACGAAAAATATATATGTATAACTGATTTGCAGCTTGTGCAATTTATTGAAGGAGACAATTCTTAACACAAAAGGGAAGTGCCTTAAATTTCCCAAAAAAATGCAAAGCTTTTGTTGATTGATTTAAATTGATCTGTGCAAGTCTGCTAAAAACAGTCAAATAAAACAAACCGACAAAAGCTCAAACTTACCTAGCAATAGAATTAGGAGCATTTAAAGTACGTAATGAATATTACTTCTGCAGAATCTAAATGGATGAAGAGGAAATAAGATATGTGGGAAATCTCTTTTGCCACTTTCCACCGTTCTAGCAACCCCATTTCTCTTGCATGGCAGCGGAGTTCTTCGATACTTCCGAGTATTTAGCTGATTCCCTTACCAGATCGGAGCGGTTTTATTCGCGTGTCCTTTCATACTATAACAGGCTAATCACAGTGGGCTTCAATAACTTCTGAATGTTCTAATTGCAGATGGTGCCTTAACCTAACCTATGCTATACACTTAGATCCAAACAATAGACATATACCTACCACGAACACGGTAGGAGCGGCTACAGAACGATGAAATACGGATGGAATATGCACGGCTGGTATCTGAAAGGTTAAATCAGATTGGAACTGTAAGTTGAATGTTGAAGTAAAACTGCTGCATTGCCTTTGGGGCGAAGTGTCTCCAAAGGTAATCGGGGATATGGAAAAGGATTTTATGAGATAGATTCATTTGGGTCATTGGGGTCTTTGAAACCGCAACACAGAAGCGCCAATAACTTGCAAATAATCTGTTAAATAGTCAAGGGACAGGTAAACAAATTATGCGAAAAGTTACATCGTGAACACAGATCTGCAAGCAACGGTTTTCACTCTTCATCCTTGATTACTCCTGAATAAATATAAGTTCAAATGTAGGTGAACTTTACATTTTAATATGTAGTATGTACACTTATAGCTATTTACATAAAAAGTCACTTAAATTTGTAAGAGAAGCTGTCAAAGTTATTAATCAACAAAATGTTTTTTTAAGGCGCGACTTAATAATGACACAAGCAAATTAAAATTCAAAACAAGGTGAGAAAAACTCTAGATGAGTGCATCATTTGAATATCGCAAAAAGCTCAAGTGAGTCACCCACCAGCCGCCGCACCTACAACTGGCCTTAGCGCACTCGATAGTCAATATACGTTACAAATTATACTATGCAAAGAATACCGGATAGTATTCCACATTTAACCTAGACTTCATCTTCATTCAGCAACATATTGGGTATACCATCTGTAATGGGAAAAACTCGACCTGTTTCTGGACATTCAAGCTGTCCCTCCAAAACATCGATTTCGAACAGCAAACTGTGGAGTTTCTTCAAAAGTTCCTGATTGCTGACAATGTCATCAGGCATTTCTTTAGGAATTTCGTCACCAACCTCCGCCTATAATGAAATCATAAATGTTGATATTTATTCATGATTCAAAATTTGACCCAATAAGTTACCGCTTCAGCAGCTACGGTGATTGCTTGCCAATCTAATTTAGGAAGAAGACGTTCCAAGAAACTAGCATTGAATTCCGTTTCGATACTTTCTTTCTTTTGAATCTATAGTAAGGAATGTCGAAATGTTTTTGTTTTGCAAAATTGATATCAAAAAAATTGTTCATACCGTAAGTTTGAGTGGATACCCAACTTTGACGCCACGAATTGCTTTCGATGTAAGGAAATTATACGTGCTAAGCTTCATTTTTAGATGTTTTAAGCTGTCTGTTGTTATTGTTGATAATGCCTCAGAACACGTAGCGTGTATTTTATTCACAATTTTGCAATGTGAACGACAAACCGTTGCGCCTTTTATCTTCTTTTTAGCCAGTTTTGGTGTACACGTGAGACGCAAAATTAAACTGTCAAAAGTGACAACAGGTTTCATTAATGGAATTTGAAACGAATGACAGTATTCAGCGAAAGAGTTTATTTTCAATGAATTTTATACCAGCGTTAATTGTTTGTCAAATTCGATAATTCCCATCATATTTGTCCAAAATACTATTTAAAATTCGTTTGTTGAACATTGAATAGTGGTGGTAGAAGTTGGACAATAACTGTGCGTCAGAACGTGAATTAAAATAACAGAGAAACTCAAAGGCAATTTATATGATTGTTCTTACATATTTTATATAAAAAAAAGAAACTAAAGAATATCCAAAATATGAGGGAAAAAAGTGGCTGTGTACAAGGCAATTGATACCTAAGGAATTAACAGACATGACATGGCGAAAAATTCATGAACTCACGTATATATTCTTATTCCTTTTTTTAGGGTATGGGAGCGCGTGAATTGGATTTTAATCCAAGAATTCTGTGTTCCATACAATATGCAAACACAAATGGGCCTGTCGAGCCGCTGTATTTATGCCACTTCCAATCAAGAGACCGCCCCCAACCCCAACTTCGGCATAAGTAGGTACCATAGCAGTGCTGCCGGAGTAAAATATTATAAAGTAGTACTGCAGCCAAAAGAGAGGAGTATTTTGTAAAAAATAGTAGTACAGGCATTTTTTAGTCTTCAAAATCCACGGAACCACCAAACCACAATCTCAAATAACAATAAAATAAATACCGAACTGACGGATGAAAATTGCATGAAGCCAACGAAAATCAAGAACAAACTAGAAAGAGGGAAATTCCCTTTTTGACGACAGTTTGGAAGATAAAAGTGCTACCAAGTTGCATTAAATTTGTAGTGAATTAAATTTATTAAGGTTGAAAAATTAAACTTTGCTGAAAGTGTTAGATATTTTAGGTCTTTAAAAAATAAAGGAGTACGAATGTGAATGGAGGTGTTGAAAGTAGTCTGTTGTCCATAAACTAGGTATTAATTAATTAAGTATTAATTATTAAATTTAATAGGTACTTTATATATAGATTTCGAGATACTCGAATCAGACCACCATTGTCGGGTCTCTTTTCGTCGTTCTTCCCTGGGCTCGATTCCTAGTGTTAACGCTAGCATCTGTTTATGGGTGATCTGTCACTATGTTCCTCGACTCATGTTTAGAACCCTTCTTTGAGTGGAGCAGGTCGTCCACTTAATTGCCATTTTAGCATGTCTACATTGTTCCACGGTTGGCCACCTACTCAGGTGTTCTCCCGTGATCCATTTGTAAATCAGCTGTTCTACCGCATTCCTCTGCCAATTGAAGAAAATGGTTCTGGTCCCAGCAACTTTTTAGTTGACCCCTGTTTTGCAAGGGAGTCCGCCTTTTCGTTACCTTCGATCCCTATGTGTCCTCATACTCAAGTCAGTGTTACTTCATTTGTAGATGAACACTTACACTTATTGAGCTTGAGTATACATTCCAGTGGCAAATTTAATACTAAGTTTATGATGTTGCCTCTGCCAACTGCCAGGACCAGTACCTGTACATTATTGACAAAACAGAATGTCAAAGACCAATATGTCTCATGGTGTGGTATTTTGACAAAAGCTGAAGTGCGGAGTGCACTGTTGTAGCAACATCATGTCATCGAAACAAATTCTCATAAGATTACGGTATCATTAATAAATAATTTGCCGCTAACGATAAGGAATTTGTAGTGTTTATCTCTCTTTATGAATTCAAATTGCTTTCAGATAAGCCTCCCTCCTTCACAAAAATTAGACCTATTACTTGTTCTTAAGTAAACGTAGCACCTAATCTTATCTAAATTTTGCCGATTCCCTATAAGTTTCCGCAGAAACTGTGCAGAATGTAATAATAACAGATTCATCAGCAATTTCTGCGACACAGGTCTTATCGTAAATTTAAGAAAAACAAAAACCACTGCTTTTTTAAATTGTCTCAATATGATCACATTTATTTTAAGATATTTTAAAATAATTTACACATACATTTAAATTGTTAAACAAATTTAAAAACAAAAATCAAATATAACCTTATAACTTTAAGTACAGTAGAAAAAACTGTCAAAACACTTTTGGTATGTTAACTGATTAAGGTATGATATGCCAATTAGTATTAATTCGAAAGTTAAATAAAAAACTTAAAAACTTTCCATCTTACGTCCTGTTTTCATATCCTTATGTTTACTTATCAGAAGTATTATCGCTTAGATAAAAGCCATGGGCTTAACAGAGAGCCTCTTCGATAGCGCCTCACATGTATTGAGTTGGTTTTCGAGATATTGAATACCTCCTACATCGTCTACGGCTTTCATAGTGGCCGCTTCCTTATCTCCGGGAACTAGTACTGGCTTAGAGGGATCAGTCTAAGGCAAAAAGAAAAGAAAAATGTACAACTTATTTGCTGAAAGGACATAATACTATGTCTTACCGGTGTGCAACCTCTCAGCCTTGAATTTAAATCGACCATTCTGTCCTCAAAATTTGGAGCAAAACAATTTGGATCCACAGCAATAAAAACCTGACCCAAGTCAGCTTCCGTATTAGCACCAGCATGAGTCCATTTTCGAACTTTCGTAGAGTAATTTGATCCAGCCATTACACCGCTAAGAATATCAACCATAGCACCCAAGCCGTAGCCCTTGTAACCAGAGGAAATCTCTGAGCCACCAAGCGGCATGAGACACGCCGTTTGGAAGGCTAATTCTGCATCATTTGTCTGATTACCATCGGGATCTTGTGCCCAACCATCAGGAAGTGGCGCGCCTTTACGCCTCTGAATTTCAATTTTACCCACTGCAACACTAGTAGTGGCCATGTCTAAAAGAAATTTGTCATCTTTAGCTGGTGCACCTAACGCCAAGGGGTTTGTTCCCAAAGCAGCAACCTTTGATCGAGTAGGTGCCATCAATGGAGACGTATTTGTCATCGATATACCGATTAAACCGTGTTCCATTGCCCGCATGGAATACCAGCCCGCCATACCGTAGTGGTTAGAGCGCTTTGCACACACCCAACCAACGCCCACGGTTTTTGCCTTCTCTATCGCCAAGTCCATACAATAGTTACCCACTACAGCGCCGAGTCCATTCAGACCATCCACCCATGCTGTTGCTGGAGTCTCTTTGATTATCGCTGGGACAGCAGAGCCATTCGTCGAGTTTATCGCCAAATCGTTCAGGTACATCTCTAAGCGATTCATTCCATGACTGAAGTGACCTCTGTGATCAGCGGCTACCAGCAAATCAGCCATAGCCCGTGCATTTTCTTCCGGCACCTTAACAGCCTTAAAGCAGTCGATCATAAAGCGGCGAGATTCCTCGACAGCAACGAGTTTCGGTTTATCGCCTGACATTGTAGCAAAATTCGAACGACAACGAGTGGTACGAGTGTCTAAAGGAATGATCGAAACAAGTAAAAGTATTTATTATAAAAAGTGTGTCTGATCACGGCCACCAAAACTAATTGACTGATTAGATTTCTCGCGAAATACAAATGTCGCGGATGAAATGGAAAATAATCATGAAAATAGTGTCAATCGAAAAAATTGATAAGCTGAATGAAGCTTTGCAAAAAAAAAGCTTGCCATCTGCCGACGGCTTCTACTATATACTCGTATCTCAGCTGTATAAGGGACTTGGAGAGAATTCTACTTCTAATTTGTTTGTTTTGCTCTTGCTTGATTCAAATTTGCTGATCATTTGAGATAGATGTGTTATGATATGACGGTACAGTTATTGTCACTAACTACCACTTTAACATACGAAGACGCTGGGAAGTTCTCACCCCCCAAATTTATTTCTAGTTTCAACTCGTTCGAAGCGGACACAATTAAAATATGGTTATATCACGAGGATAACCGAAAATTTATGATGATGGCTTAGTCGGCAATTAAAAGATGCTGACATTTTAATTTACATTTTTTATCTTGTTGGCTTGTTGGAATCAAGTAGCGAAAATTTCCATTTAAAAAGAAACAAAAATTTAATTGAGTCTGTTTGAGGGTGAGGGCTATACGAACTGTCCGCTTTTAATTGACTAGTGGAACATCAAACTCAAGTTACAAAAAAGGTGGGTTTGGTAGGACTATACGTCTTTACTACATACGAATTTGACTTGGGGAAGTTAAAATTGTACTAAGATGTAATTGTGCAAGCCTCAAAACCTAACCTCGCGGTTAGCAAAAATAGTTATTTTGAAGCAATAAGTTGGGTTCTAATCGTACAGGATCATATCCAAATGCAGTACATTTGTTGGGATATACTCCAACTTGACGTGTAAACTATTGTCGTTTTCCATTGGGCAAAAAGAAGCGTCCGGAAGAGTCCGGAATCGAAAAAATCACTCCTGAAACCGTTCCATTGGCACAAAAAATACTCTTCTGGTGATTCTGAGAAGAGAATTTCGCTTCTCGATTTGAAGTCAGAATCCACTCAAGAAGCACTCACACAAGTGTAATTTATGTATTTTATAGAAGTCAGCTGACAGCAGCCGTAGATTATTTTTTGGCATTTCACCAATACTTTTGTGGATTCTTTCAGAAGCAGTTTTGTTGTTCCATTGGATTTCAGAATGAGTGGATCCCCGAGTGAAACCAATGGAAAACGACATTTATGTAAAATGTTTTATAATGGCGGTACAATAATTTCGAAAAAGTACTTTAAATAGTAGTTACGCAAACAAATTTCTCAACCATTTTAGATTTAATAACTAACTATTAGTAGTTAAATTAAAAAAACACGAGTTACGATAAATGATGTTGATTTGGTCAATGGTTGCGAGATTTGACAGTCGAAGAAACTGCACTTTTTCTCTTTGCAGAAGACAAGAAAATTCAATTCCAACAAAATGTCAATCATCTATTTCGCTGGGTTGAACCTAATCATAAAAAATTTTTTTCTATAACATTTAATATTGTATGACCTAAAAGTTAATGATACACAACAGAAACAAACGTAAGTAGAGCGTAATATTTGAGTAACAAATGATATGATTGGATGGCGAAACTGGTTAATAAAATTGATATTAATTGAAACTACATATTCACAACAAAAAAAAAAAAAAAACCCTATTAAGTATGAAGACAACGGAAGATAATTGATCCTTTGAATAAGAAACAATAAGGCTCCAAAAAGAGGTAGATGTCGCATCTTTTTTTATTTTGATTTGGAAAAGCGTTTCTGTGCTCAATATTCATTTCCTCGGAAATGACAAATTTCAAAAGGACAAAACCACTTCTTTCATAAATACCTTCCCGGCGGACACCCTGTATAAACAAATTATGTACATACAATTTAATTTTACTTTTTTAAACGAATAACATACGAATATGTGTAAAGTTTGCTACTGTTAAAATTAAATTAATATGTAGGTACGTAATAAACTTATGTCGTTTTCCATTGGGACCACCAAAAATCTTTTTCAGAAGGAAATTGATCTGCTTTTGTAAATGGATTAGTGCGTTATTGACAGCAATATCAGCTGTTCAAATTGCACTAGTTTTTGGAAAAATCAACTATGGATATCGACTTGAAAAATGTTTCCCCTGTTGTAGATACAAATGGAGTAATTTCAGTGATTCGTAGTTTCCAGATGATGAGGAAGGCAATGAAGATAATAATTCCTTCAAAGTTATATCCATTGCTATTTATGTTTATCTTTATTTTAATTTTCACGAAACTTTGCGCATTTGTTTTGAAAGTAAACTTTTTAAGGTGACGTAAATCAGCTGTGCAAAGTAAATTGGTATTTGTAGTAGCATGTGTAAATCTAAAAAAATATCGAGATCTGCAAAAAGTGATCCGAATCGAAAAAAAAGATTGATTTTTTTGCCCAATGGAACATGAAAAGTAATTTAGATCAAAACAAATATTGATTTGTTTGTCCCAATGGAAAACGACATTACATTCGCATCACTTTTTCAGTTTATATGTTATATTAACTGTTAGTCCTAATTATTTGACCAACACTTTTGCGACTTAGGCAAGAAGCACACAAAACCAATTTAACTTGAATGTATTTTTTTAACATAAAATACTTATCTATCTTATAATTTTTTTTAAGAAATAACTTTAACTATTCTCACCGGTATAAACAAAATAGACATTAACATTGGTAAATTACCGTGTTTTGTTTGCTATCAAATATTACTGTGACGTAAATGCCAGGCCTCTAACAAATAGAGGAAATAATTGGAAGTATGAATCCAAACAATTATTTGTTTTTTTTTTCTATTATTTTGCTCTTGATATTCTTGATAAGAAAATCAAAGAATTCTTGCCAAAATATATTTGCTATTCAAATATAAATGTGACGTATCTTTAAAATCGCAATATGTATTAAGAATACATATTTGACATTCTAAAGGTTATTTAGAGCTTTTTTAATTCATCATCCAACGGAATTTTTTTAAGTGTTCATCTAAAAAAAAAAAGCAATTTGTTGACTTCGAGACTTCGACTGTATGTACAAACTTGTTAGCATACATACATTCACAGCATTTAAAATGTTATCGCGCAAACGTGTTGTACCTACTTTCGATTTTTGCGCTGACGTAGACGAGCTTGTTAGCTTTCAGTACATGGGCAACAGGTTGTTGACTTTATATGATTTATATACATATATTTATATTTATATGATTTTTTATGATTATCTTTGGATTTTTGTACATAGGTATCGTATATGTCGGTATAAGAGTGCAAACACCCTAAAGTTTATGAACTTTTAAAGGTCATATCAGAGGTATTTTTAAGACCTAACAATTTGATATTTCATTATTTTTAATATCGCAATGGATACGGATGATTCGCATACAAAGCAAACGAATTTTTTCTCTACAAATACATCTCTAGGATATGTGATAAGGAGTGTGAGTGGAAGACGTTTCAGGGGTTATATTTTTATAAGTAAAATATCGACAACGTATTTTTTTTTATGATTGACTCCCATCTTAACAATACCCGAAACAACAAGTTGTTGATAAGCATAATGCGTAAGTATATTTTCGACCTGCCAACAATTCGAATGGTACTAATTACCTACATGACTGATTTTTGTCTTTTCTCTGTTTACTATCAACGAAAATTGTTAAGCACTTACGTGACTTGGTTATTAAAGTCTTAATTATGATAATTAACAAATAGACAGGTTTTACCTAGCATAAGTGCCAGATGTCAGTGATATTAAAGCAGATACAATTTGTTTTTGGTGCATTGCTAAAATGATAATAGTCGTGTTTTTTTGAGCTTCGATCTCAGCAAAGCAAAGTAAAGTAGGATTTTCAGCACGCGATTACAACAACTACAACTGAGTCTCGAAGTGTCAAGTAGAGGGTAGTTGTTGTAATTGCGTGATGAAAATCCTACTTTACTTTGCTTTGCTGAGATCGAAGCTCAAAAAAACATGCCTAATAATTATGTGACACATTAATTTAAATTATTTGACCATGAAATCGAAATCAATTCTGTATTGATTGATTGGTGTCTAGATGCATCAACAAAACAATTTGGTTTTGTCAACTTTTCATTTATATGTATATGTACATACGTACAAAAAAAAAAACATGTCAAAACAACTAAAAAAAACTTTTTTTGGTCTGGGTCACTTTTTATGTTCGTTTAGTAGGTACGAATAAAAGGAATCTTTTTCCAATTTCAGTGCACTTTTGCGAGTCTGGATTTTTTATCAGAGTTACTTCAGATTTACTAGTACAAGTGCGTTTGAGTTTGACAACTAGTGGATTTTGTTTATGTTTTTGTGAAATTTTTGAGCTGCAAAGAAACGAATTGCTTCGGGGGGACTTATTTTTGTTTATTATTTATGTACAAATGTATAGAAATCAATCTGGGCTCTGATTTAGAATTATTTAATATAATATTTAACCAGTGAATGCAAAACGCTTAGAAAAGTGTAAAGGCTACGCATACCTATTTCAATCGCACAAATGTCACAACAAAAAAGAGCAACTGACGTTTTTATGTTCGATTAGATACGCACGAAATCTGAAATCTGAGAACGAATCTGAAGAAACCCAATCGAATACCACATAAATTTCTAACCATGCACTCATCAATAAAATTAAATCCATTTCCGTTTCCTGTCACAAACCTTGAAATAAATCCTTTTGAGCACACTTGCATGTTGTAGCATCCGTTGCACCGCTTCCCCATCCGTGATTAAACCGCTGCAATGGCATCGCAACAACTCGAATGTTGCTAACGGCAAATGAAGTCATCGCTGTCAGTTTCAGAGACATTTCCGCAAAACAGCTGATATTTTTAGCGAATATGCGTGCGCGAAAAGAGAACGTGAATTATTTTGTGCAGTTCACAAATCTTTTTTTTGGCAAAGAAAAGTCTTACTATACTGATTAAGAATTTAAATGATATCAAGATTTATTGTGAGAAATAACAAATCGATTTTTTCGAATATCAAACGTAAGTATATAATCGGTTCTATTTGTATTTGTTGAAATGTAAATACGTTGGCATACTGTTATGTGTTATATCACGATGGTAACCGAAAGTATTTGCGAACCGGGCGTACTGGGAACGTTCAACAGAGCATCAATTAGACGAGCGGTTATTTCCAGTTTCCGGCTATGAACTATATTTAGTTAAAATTCTACCGAGCACTTCGTTCAAATGCCTAACCACTACTGTGACAGCTCCGGCATTTTCATTTATGTCTCAAGTTTGCTTGCATTTTCCTCGTAATTTTTTTTTCCTCTTTTTGCCTACTCACCGAATCCGTTCACAATAGCAATTTGACATCAGTTGGAAATAGGTATTTTCTTGGTAAATAAATGTGACAGCTCATATAGTTTGAACATTTTTTTTTTGTTTAATATTTTGCGGTAATCGTATATTGATTTATAAATATTACACTTGATTCAAGGTCTCTAATTGACCTTTTATTTAATTAGGATGTCTATAAGCGGGGCCGTAAGCGTGACGTTGTTAGAACATCCTCAGACGACGCTGTTTATTAAAACAATTAAGGCTGCACTTTCTTTATTGGCGAGTTACTTGTTATCATTATGGACTCCTTCCATTTGCGACACCGGCACGTTGCTACCAGTTGTCCAAACCAAGAACTGACAGTCGCTATATTTTGGTCTTTAAAACAGAGGTTCGGTCTTTCGGTTCATCTTGAGTTAGGGCTTGAATTCGAATACCCTTTGGATGATGAGGCTAACGGAATAGATAAGTGTATCATGTCTTTCATTCGCACCCTCCTGGCATAGGACTCTCCTATTTAATTTCGCCAGGCTTTAAAAAGTATAGCACGGCTCCAATTTCTTGCCGAACATCGAGGCCAAACTTAGTTCCTTGTGTGACCAAGTTTTTAGATTAATGATATGAAATGATATTTCTCTTTTGTCGTAGCTTAAACGTTATGAATGTACCATTTTCGCCGTAAATTTTGTTTCGTTTATATAGTTGACCTTCAAAGTTAATTTTAATTTTTTTTTTCATTCATTACAGAAGTTTATCAAAACATGACAACATCTACTAACAAACTAAAGCTTTCCGAGGTTGAAGGAGACTTATTCTCTGCACCGCAGACATTCTCTCTGGCGCATTGTGTCGGGGCTGATTTTATTATGGGAGGAGGCATTGCAGTCAAATTCAAACAAGTCTATGGAAAAGTCAACGAACTGCTTGCACAGAATGTCACCAGTGGAGGTGTTGCTGTGCTCAAAGACAAAGATCGTTTCATTTACTATTTGGTAACCAAACCACAAAGCTATGGAAGTCCTACCTATGAGAGTTTACGCTCGTCCTTGTGTGAAATGAGGGAGCATATGGTGAATATTTTACTGAATTCCTTCATTCGCATATACAATTATCTCTACTTTACAGAGGCAAAATAACGTACAAAAGTTAGCTATACCTCGTATTGGTTGCGGAATTGATGGCCTTGAATGGGATAAGGTTAGTGGAGAACTGAATACTGTGTTCAGTTCGGAAGACGTAGAAATAGTTGTTTATAACTTTGTACCCAAGAAAATGCTTTAAATCTTTTATTTTTTATTTTTGAATAAAATTGTAAACAACAATCTCAACAGAATCGTTAACGAAGATATCCATTATTTGAGCTTTAACTTTTTGCCAATTTAATTTATCCAATCCACTTCCGAGCCGGGGTATTGCTAGTTTTGTTACACCATTATTTATCTGGAAAAGAAGGCGTTTAAATGCGCAACTAAATTAAATACAGTAAACAATGTAAGGTACAGAAACATCCGGAAGTAAATAGAAAAAAAATCTATCTAATAAAGACTGGAATAAATAAATATTTAGTGTAACAGACGGGACCAATGGATCAGACATCTATATAGATAGCACTGAAGCAAATCTTATGACAAGTTCTAGTCACTATCTACTATTCCACACAAAAAACTACATATTGCTCACCATATGCGTCCTCATTGCATTTAAAGCTGCAAACAATGGTTCATAAACGCCAGCGTAATAGCTGCGCTCCTTTGTAACCAAATAGTATATGAATCTATTACCATCTTTTAGAAAAGCAATTCCCCCTGGACGGACTTGTTGACTTCGTAATACCTGCTGTTTACCGAATTGGTTTCTAGAATTTAGACGCAGTTATTTGCAGCATTATTTCTTTAACTTGGCAGAGCAGTTCTACTTAAATTCCTTAGCTATTCCTCTTCCCATTGTCAAGTCAGCGCCAACGCAATGAGCTAATGAAAATTCACTACTTGCTGAGAAAATATTACCAGAGACTTCTGTTATTTTGAGGGACATTTTTTGAAAAATTATGTGTGCGTAGTTTCGTATTTTTAAAATTTAAAGAATGACATTTCTTCTTCTGGAAGTGGGAAGGATTCACAATATGTAAGTTGGTGTCTGTACAGTCTGAAACAAAAATATGTAGGCAACTATTTTACATAAGACCAATCTTTTAAATACCAATCTCAGCAAAGTAAACGAATGTTCAATAAAACGGTTCCAGTCACATTTGTGATTGGTCTGGTCCAGTATAGAATGTTGCGTGTCTCGACTTTTAGGACAATCTGTGATTTTTAGTTTGGAAAGATTCCAACTGTTCCTGCCAAATCACATCCACTATGTATAAACCGGCGCATTTAAAAATCTAGTTACCTTAAGTCGACTAGATTGGTCTGGACTAGATACCTGTACCTTGAACGCAAAAATTAAATTGGTCGGTAACGCCACTTTGGCCACGCTGTGCCAACTGTCAACGGATGCAATGGACAGAAAAGTAGAAAGTAAGCCAACTTCATCCGGCACGTTTACTGCTTACGGATCACCTTCCATAAGTTGCTGTGTATTCTATTAACCTATCAGTAAAATAAGTTGCCTTAACGGACGCGGCTGATTCTATGGGTTGGGCCTTTCAGCCACGATGTACGAACTGTCAACTTAGTACTTAGTCAAGGAGGAGTTCATGAGCTTCTAGCTGGAGCCTACGATCAGTAAGTAAGGAAAAACCGGATTTCTAAATATTTTCGTTGCCCTTAAATACATACTTTATGAATTACGAAATTCAATAAATATAATACTATCACGGCTTTTCATTTCAAAAAGTATAACATTTTTGTGAACTTATTTTTGGTGTAAAATGAATTCTAAAACAAAATGCGAATTGGACTACTATTCAGTTCTCAACGTTAATCGGGATGCCTCCAAAGAGCAAATTACATTAGCTTATCGACGTTTGGCTATCAAATGTAATCCGCACAGAGATGAACAACACGATTCTGATTTTATACCATTCAGCTGGGTTGGGGAAAGTGATCATCTAAAGGGAATGGAGAAAGAAAAGCAATGGGCTTACATCAATATGGCTTTCGATGTTTTGTGTACTAGTGGTACTTTTTTTCACGTATTTTTGTTTATCTAACTAGTATTTCCATAGCGCATCCATTAAGACGCGAAATCTACGATCGTTTTGGAGAAGCTGGCATATTGCATGGGGTTCCCCTCCCGAATGGCTATTTTTCTCCATACCTATATGATGGCGATCATTTAAGGGTTTATCACTCTGTATTTGGATCAGATTCACCATTTGCCAATCTAATTGATGTTGCTACAAAACCCCCTCCACTTTATTCAAATGATAATGGAATCGGTGTAAAAGTCAAAGACGCAGTTGTCGAAAAAATACTTTACTTGGACCTTAGAGAGGTATACTTTGGAACCATGAAAAGAATGAAAATAATACGTCAGGAGTATATTGATGATCTAAAAACTGTAACAGATACCCGGTAATCAATTTATTTAATAAAATATATACAGGCATGAAAAAATACTATTCATTCGGACAGAGAAAAAACACTCTTGGTAAATATTCCTCCCGGCACCCTTGCAGGAACCAAGTTTACTTTTCCGAAGGAAGGAGATCGATGTCCATCAAAAATACCAAGTGATATTGTTTTTGTAACAGCCGATAAACAACATGATGTTTTCGTAAGACATGGCGATGACTTGATTTACACTCATCCTATAAGTTTATGTGAAGCTTTGGTTGGATTTCGATTTTCTATTCAGACGATTGATGACAGAAAATTGGTTACACTTGTAACGGACGTTGTGCACCCGAACTACAAAAAGATTATACCTGACGAAGGTATGCCAAAAATCGCAGTTGAAGAAAATAAACCCAAGAAAGGAGATTTAATAATTAATTTTGAAAGTAAGATCCGGTCGAAATTATTAACTATTCATTTTTTATTTACAACTTTTTCCAGTTAATTTTCCTCTAGTTGTTCCACGTCATTTAAAATGTAATCTCAAAAGCTTGTTCGATAAATTTGAAAATGAAAATAAAAAAGATTCAAGCTCTATGAAAACAGAATGAAAATAAAATGATTGATGGTATTTGGTATTTGCTTACATATTATTATTTGTATTTATATATTTTCAAAATGCTGACCTATCCACTATAAGCGACGCAGGTCCATCAGAATGCTACATTTGGTTGCAAATTTCGAATAATTTAATATAAAATGAGCCAATACAAAAAAAAAAAAAGGGATTTCATATTGGATTGGGCGCGAGAGATCTTTAACTCTGAGACCGGATCTGAAAATACCCAATCGAATACAACAAGTTACCTGACAGAGTTATAAAACCTCAAAAATAAAGCGTAAAAGGGCTTAGTACTTTTTGAATTTCAAGAATATGCAGTGGTAGCTCTGTCAAATTGTGAACTGTCAGTGTCATTCGATGATGTTGGTGAAGAAAAAAAAGTAGAAAACAACTTTCGTACTTAGGTACATCTTCGTTAAAATTATTAAATTATGATCAATTGAAAACTAATAAACAAAAATTCATAATGTCGTATATACAATTAAAAAAGTATTCAGCTATTTGCATATTTTTGATTGTTTGCGTTTTGGGCTATGTGTCGGTAATGGACCAAAAACTCACCTACTATTATATTGCTTTGTTAGCACTCAAGTTGTGAACTTATTTTTAGGCTGAAGTCGAGTCGCAAAATGCCACTATCCCCGTAAATACAAGTGAATCAAAAGAAACATGGTTAGTTTATGAAGAAAAAACGATTGTAAATTATAATCCAGTTTAATAATTCTTGCAATAACAGTGTATGTGACGGCGCTCTTTTGCCTAGGCTTTCGGAAAATGGAAAAGTAATAGAAATCTGCCCCCATTGCAAATGCAAATATGAAAATCGTAATACAACTTTGATAAAGGTGAGTCATGACACGGGGTGCACTTTAGAAATAAATATGAAAACAACTTAGTATGTTCGTAATGAAAATGTTTGATAGCCTATTTAACTCCAGATACACCTTTATGCTTCTAGGTTGTAGTTATCATTGTCATATGGATCATATCAATCCTCGTGATATACATGCTGTTCCTGATGTGTCTCGATCCACTACTGAACAAGAGAGTTAAGGCCAACTATCAGGAGCACACCAATGAAGATGTACATAACTTTCCATCAGTACAATATAAACTATTAGTCGACTACAATAAAGAATCCGATTGATTTTCACACGCCCCTCCTCATGATTTTGTTTTTTGTTAAATTTTGTTTGTTTTCCATATCACATTTTAACTCCCAATCCAACCTTCACTTGCTTCACTAAAATTTCCTTTCTACCCTCTCATCATTTGAATTCTGGTTTATTACTTTTTTTTTTTTTTTTGACTGATTTCTGTGTGTGCAACAATTTTACGAGGACTTCTAATAACTAAAATTTAATTCTTTTTCATGTATAGGAAGACACCACATCCGTTTCTCCACAAACGCTACCAAACAACGCACAGGAACTTAACGCTCGAGCCAATGTTCTTAATCGAGTGGGTCACCAACAAGATAAATGGAAAAAACAAGTACGTGAACAACGTCGTCATATCTACGATAGACGCACTATGCTTAACTGAATACGATCGGCACGGCGTGTAGGGTCGACTGTAGAATTGTAAAACATAAAAATTGTAATTTAGTCGAACAAAACGAACAACCAATTTAGTGCAGCAGTTATTATAATGTTTCCATTAGTAAAAATAAAAACAAATAATTCGTATTTCATGTGTAAGTTTTAAACAATGTGAACTATTTCATGCATGCGACTTAGAGAATCAGGAGTGTTGTCGGGCTTAGAACGGTTTTTTTTATTTGTAAGGCTCGTCATAAAGCGGTGTTATTTAGCTATCCACTGTTTTCTCTTAAGTTTAGTTGGGAAGGAGAGGACGATCTTTCGGATCTATATAATATCGTGTTCCAAAAATGCAACATACATATCTTCTAGAATTAGTATACGTTATTTATTTGCACAACGCAAAAAATTGGTGAAACATCGCGTGTGACGGCAATTTTCCGATAACCGTCATTTCCGTAACATTTAACTTGAAGAGGCTTAACCAATAAATTTGCTCCACTATCGTTTGATTTTGTTTTTGCTGTTCACTTAACCAAGCTGTGCTCATTTTGTTAACATTAAAAATGGTACATGGGAAAGCAAAGCATCACTAGTGGATGATTTAAAAGATTCGTCAAGAATATTCGATTTTTCCGGTCTTGAGCGTTAAGGGATATTTCCTGAAAGCAGTAAATCGTAAGACAACGTTACATTAGAATTCTACGTCATGATTCCAATCTTGTCCACTGCACGATAGAAGAAAAAATACGTATGCTCACTCATTTCTTCGTGTGTTAAACGCACCTAGAAATATTTGTTCCAGTTATTGCGCCTGAGATAAGTCTGCGAGAAGGTACATACATATTTAGAAACATTACGTACTTGAGGATGGAGCTACTTTCTTCGGTGGATGGTTGACGATAAAGTTAAATCTGGTACTGGTCAACAAGTAGTATCAACGTATATATGTATTAGGCAACATACCAAATAAGTAAATAGAGGATCTTTAACCTCGTCAAGTTAAGTCTCTGCAGCTTTACTCGTTACAACAATAAATAATTCAAAAATATATTAGCGATTCACCTTTTTTCCAAAATTGAATTTTTATTAAGTATAAACGACAATTACAATGTTTAAATTAATTAAGATATATGTACTTAATATCCCTTGATCATTGTTGCCAAATTCCAGTTCTCATTTACTTTTATTGGCCCAAGAATCTCAGTACCATCCTTTGTGATGATTGCAACTGTGTACTTGGATAAAGCTCGGCAATCACGATAGTATAAAACTTCCATGCATTTTTTAATCTAGAATAATACAAAATTTAAGGTCAAAACACTCTTAGACTTGTTTCTTTCAAATACCAGTTCCTCAGCTTCAGCTTTGTTCAACTTGGTGGTATCATTTATGCGCTCTCTAACAATTGGCAAAGCCAAGTGCTTTCCAAACCCAGTAGCGACAACAGTATCCACATATGAACGTCCCCTTAAGTCGACATGACCCAAGAAAGGCTCACCATCTTCCATTCCACCAACAACCATATCTAACCATAGTGGATCGAAACGGCTACGCTTGTTATACAGAACCCTAGTCAACCAGTTATATAGTGACTTGGGCTTCATTTCGATTGTGTCATTATAACATATATCCTCGGACATCTTTTGATCAATGATTCTCTTCAAACTTTGGAAATCTGCAAAGTCACCGCCAGTACCAATCGCAATCTTGTCATTTACTTTAAAGATCCTTTTGACGTCCTGGAATCTGGCCAACGAACCATATGAAACCAAGTTATCTGCGGCAATTATTACGCCCGTATCGAATTTAATACCAACTACAGATGTACCAGTTGTGATCGGTTGGCTGAATTGAAAGATGATATTAGTGACGATGACAATGAATTACTAGGATAACTTACGAAGTTCTTTGGCTTCCGAAGGAGCCACTTGGGCCGGTATGTTTGGTTTCAGCAGAAAACAAATTGTTACCGATAAAATTGTAGAATTGGCCGGGTGATGGTCCATTGCCCCAAAAAGGTTTAGCCATATCGTTTTGAGAAAACATTTTATGTTGAATTAATTTTTTTTATATTTGTGAAAAGTATGAACAAAGCGAAACTTGCAAGTTGTGCACGATGACAACGAAGACCGGGAAGTCACTTTGACATTCTGAGTAATATAACGAAGCAACTAGATGAGTCGTTAGTGAGGAGAGAAAACCACAATTTGTATCCTTTCGATATTTATGTACACGTTGTTGTAAAATGTATACCTAGCCATTGCAAAATTTAAATTTTGTCGCATACCTGTTAACACCTGATGTAAAAATCCCACCACTTTGATTGTATTTGCCGATTACGAGCCAACACATTTTTCATAAGGAACTTCGTTCAGAGTTTTTAATTAAATAAAATTTAGAACTGTGGAAAACTCACAATATTATTCCATATATATGTACACCATGTTGTTCAAATATTTAAGTACCTAGGAATTTCAAAATTGCATACATTTATTCATCATGTTACCCAAGAAATGGAGGGAAACTGGGAAAGTGAATGATCTTGTTGATTGTTGAAATCTTTCGATTAAAAAAAAATCACACATAATCATGAATGAATGAAAACATTTCAACATTGAATAAGTCTGATTAAAAACAACTTCCTATTCATGTCTTTTGTACTTGAACGCGCTTCTTTTCAGTCGTGTTTTCCAAGTCTAGATACGGCACTAGAAATCTTACACTATCTCCAAGTAGATGGCGCTTATCATTTTTTTTTTGACACAACAACTCAACGTTCTCCGTTATTGCTAGACGTGTCAAAACAGCCACAGTTCACAGAAAATTTGTTACTTCACATGATGTGATACCAAAAAATCCACACAGTCAATTTAGAATTTTTTATGCAAATACACATTATTCAAGAATAAAACAAACGTCTTTTTACTGACTACCTTTGAGCTGTTTCATTAGTTAATTTGCATTTATAAAAAAAGCGGAATGGCAGGGCAAAAGTTTCAATACGACGAAAGCGGTGGCACATTTTATTACTTCCTTCTATCGTTTCTCGCCCTAATTCTAATACCCACAACAATTTACTATTGGCCGCGCAAAAAGAAAGTTGGTAAGTACGACAGAACACACGTCAATAAATTATTTGTACAATTGGTGCGCCTAAAATGTGTACACTGCTGGCGACAGCGGTTTACAAACATACGCTTCCTATAATTTGCTTTGAAAAACACTTTAATAAGCAACTCGTCATGGTGAATTCCCACAGATCCGCGAAAATTTAAAGAAGAATGCCAGTGTGCCGATTGTGTACAAAAGAAAACGATTCTTGCAGCAGCAGAACCATACAAGTCGATCAAATCGTTTATTATTAAGGTGTCCCTTGTTTTGGGTTGGGCACTGTTGATTTTCCTCGCGTACAGGGTGTCTCAGTTTGACTATGAAATGGCCAGCTTTGATCCATTTGAAATTCTACAGATTCCACCCACCTCCTCGGCGGCGGACATTAAAAAGGCTTACCGCAAGTTGTCACTAATACTTCATCCGGACAAGGAGACGGGCGATGAGAAAGCATTTATGATGCTCAGCAAGGCATATCAGGCGTTGACCGATGACGTGGCCAAAGAGAATTGGGAAAAGTATGGAAATCCGGACGGGCCCGGTGCAATGTCTTTTGGTATTGCCCTACCATCGTGGATCGTTGAAAAAGAGAACTCTGTGTGGGTTCTTGGTCTTTATGGATTGGTATTTATGGTGGCACTTCCATCTGTGGTCGGAATGTGGTGGTATCGCTCCATAAGATTCTCCGGCGACAAGGTGCTGCTAGATACATCACAAATGTATTTCTATTTCTTTCACAAAACACCGCATATGCTTCTTAAGCGCGTGATTATGATCCTGGCAGCTAGTTTAGAATTTGACAGGCAGTACAATAAACAGGTTGTGGAACGGCTGTCGGACAACGACGAGGTTCCAGCGGTAATTTGAATTCAAATTCTCGAAGAGGTTAAATACTCATCTATTTTTGTCTAGTTAATCCGTCAGTTACCGAATTTGAATGAGAAATGCAAGGAGCATCCGCTGTGTCGGTTGTATTCGATTAAAGCGCGAGCTATTATTCACGCCCATCTGAGTCGTATGCCGTTAAGTCCCGAGACACTTGAAAAGGATCGTCAGCTAATTGTGAAGAAGTGCCCCTATCTTATTCAGGAGATGGTATCTTGTGTGCACCAACTGGTTATGTTGGCCTATGCCAGGAGAGGTAGTTTTCAACATTTCATACTTGTACAATTAATTCATTTATTGACATCACAGTGCCACGACTTCCCACTATTGAGACAATTGAGAACTGCATGAAACTGTCGCCGATGATTATCCAAGGACTTTGGGAATTTAAATCGCCTCTCATGCAGCTACCACACATTGGAGAGGACAACTTGCATTACATCATGAAGAAGCGTCACTTAAAAAATCTACAGCAGTTTGCTCAGCTTAAACCAGAAGAAAGTAGAGTTCTGTTAAGGAGCTTGACAGATTTTGAATACGACAACGTTATTCGAGTACTGGGCAGGATGCCCCTGATTGACTTTTCGATTCGTTGTGAAGGTAATAAATTGCATAGTGCTAACGTATTTTAGGTGGTTAATTGTTTTTTTTTTTTTTTTTTTTTTGTAGTAATCGACGATGAAAACACCAATGTTGTGACCGCAGGTGCAATAGTGACTGTCACAGTTACACTAGTAAGAAAAGACATGAAGGTGTTATTTGGGGACTCATCTACACCCGCAAAGGAGAGCATCAAGTAAGTGTTGTACAATGAACATTGTGTTTTTTGAACTACGCGATTTTGTGTTTACTGATAGATCTTTCCAATTCAGTTTCGTTCAGTTCAGTTCCAAATAATAGAATCTTTTTCGCAATAACTCCGACTTTTTGTCGCAAAATGATTTGCCCAATGAAATTTTCAGTTTGGAAGAACCCTCATTATGTGCTAGTACCAGCATAGAAACCGACGTCCGACAATAAATATTATTTACCATTGTTCATCATACAGCCGTATTAGATAATTGAAAAGACGAAAGCTCCAACTTCATGTTTGGTGGTCTTAACAGTAGCCGCAATGAATGCAATATACGCTGGCAATAAATGCTTTGGGTAATGTCATCATTTTTCTCTGTTACAAGACGATCGCTCACAAATTTCGAAAGCTCAAGATTTCTTGCACAGGTCTGACCAAAACCCACCAATTGTAATCTGTTTTATAAATAGGCGAAGGAAAATAGTTAAGAACCACTTTCACTGCCTTAAACACAACATATTCGCTTGATTTTTTCATTTTTTGTTGGGAAGATTGTGCAGAGATGCAATGCCGAATGTCACTATAACGGTAGAGTTTCTACCACCTTTTTTAAATCCTATTCCATTCCACTTGCTGTCACGAATTAAATTTTAGCAGCGAAAAGTCCCAATAGTTGCTTAAACCAACGACAGATTTTATAAGGCTTTAATTGCTCAACGTTTTTAGTCCTTCATAGACGTTTTACAAAACGACTTCTTTCTTAATATTGGTTGTTATGACAGCTCTTCGGATCAACACCAATTTTTGTCCATTTCCTATGGCTTGCCGATTTCTCTAGAAACAAATTAGAATAAACGTTTATTTTTCAACATTAGAGAAGAAGAAGTTTTGGAAGACACACCCGAAGAGGGCGCAGTAAATAACGTGGTTCCCCCGAAAAAGCAGCCATGGTCTAAGCAAGGAAAGCGAGGTGGCAAAGGAGGCAATCGTGGCGGCAAAAAGGGTGGTGTCAACAAACCGAAACCACCCAACAAACCAACCGTTACAGCGCCAACAACCGAAACCAAACCAGCGAAATCAACCACAGAAACACAACAAGATCAATCGAAGCAAAATTCCGGTGATGAATCAGATGACTCAGATATTGAAGACAAAGAATCCGTTGGCGGATCTGTCAGTGATGATGACGAGAAGAAGAATTCGTCTCTAGATGATGACGACGACGAAGAGTGGGATCGCTTGCAACAAAAACTGAACAAGCGCGAGAAATTGGAAGGCAAATCCCGTGTGTCGCACACAGTACACTGTCCAATGTTCCCGGAGGAAAAACAGGAATACTGGTGGACATACATATGCGATCGTAAATCGCGCACACTACTGACGGCACCATATCATGTGACGAGCTTAAAAGACAGAGAAGAGATCCAGTTGAAGTTTACAGCTCCCCGATGGGCGGGTGTTTACACCTTTACAGTTTGCTTGCGATCAGGTAAGTGCAGTTTGCTTTTTTATCTGTAAATATTTTTTTATTTTTTTGTTCTAGATTCCTATCTAGGAATGGATCAGCAGCAGGAACTGAAATTGGATGTTAAGAAAGCCCCAGTACCTCCGGCTGATCATCCCCAATGGGATATTAGTGAATCTGAATCAGAGCACAAGGACGAACAAGAACACGAAAGTGAATTCACGACTGATACATCAGATGATGAAGAATAATTTAGATTTTCTTCTATTACAACTCACACACCATGCTGTTTGCTGCATTATGAATTAAATTAAATATTATACTTTAGGGATGATGTTGTCCTTTTTTGTTAATTCTGTGGATTATATTCGACAAACAAAAAAGAAAAAAAAATATTCTCTCATATGTATATTCCATTCCAAAACACAAACACAAGGTGGGTCACATACTTTTTTTTTTGTTGATCAAGGTATACAATCGTAAGTTTTGAATACAAGATAAGTTCAAGGCGATTTTTTAATTAAAATAAATTTAATTAATTATGTCGTTGTAAAGAAAATAAAAATAAAAATCTGATAAATAAATAATAAGTGTTGGAAGTGAACGAAGATTGTGGTCTGTTGGATTTTCTTCTGTAAAACTAACCTCGTGGAAACCTCGCTAACTTATGGTGATAGCCAGTCTAGATAATTGTAGAGGGATTTATTCCAGTGTCTGCTGTATCAATTACATCGACTGTAAAAATGTAGGTTTTGGTTACGACTGGTGGCTGGAGGCTGGGCTTAAGGTGTCATATGTTTGGTTTGTGTAATAAATTATGCTGGGCGCCAATTAATTTTGCGTGTACTTGTTTTTGCTTACAAATCTACGTGCTTTCTCAGACAGACTTTAAGGAGCCCCTTCTACAAAAGTAGTATAAAATTCCGAATTAAAGAAAAATAATGAAAGAGTTCAAATAATCTTTTCGTTGGGAGCTTATTTTATTTACCACTGATCTTCATGGATGAATTCGGCGCATTGGTTTAGTTACCCTGCTGAGATAACGAAACTACAGACGGAAGTAACCAGAAAAGGTTATGGATCACCATACTGTCGTTTACCAACTATATTACTATAAAAATTACTATTTAAAACTAACAAACGAACTACGATTGAATGAAGCGAAAAAGGTCATTCCTGAATACAACAAAACAGCCCTTGCAGTTAAACAGAGTTCAGAGTCGACTAGTCACACGATTCCATACAAGGCACTGCTATGTCAAAAAGAAACTGATGCATTGTGTCTCAACCAGTGGTGGTCGAGTATAACGAATGATATAATGTCCAGGTGTATTCGTTAAATCGAAAAATTCGTAATATCGATCACATTTTACTTGTATGAAACGTTAAATAAAATGTACAAATATTGTTTCTATTCATACGTTTTATTTAATTTATTCATAAAGTTAAGCCTTGTGAGTGCAAAGCAGTAATGCACAATAACAAAAAGTTATACGTAATAGCTAACAGTTTTACAACACGCGCCCCACACATACATACATGCATTCACAATCTAGAGGTTGCTTTACACCTGCTTACGTATATGTATGTACATACATATTTCTTTACTAACAGAAACATTCGTTATATCGAATGTCAACTCTTTTTTTCATACGTTATATAGAGAGACCAATGAAATTTAAAAAAGTGTACGTTATATCGATCATTCGTTATATAGGCATTCGTTATACTGGACCACCACTGTAATGTTGAAAAAATGCCTTATATTTCACTTCAAGATTATTATTGAGTGACTGACGGACAAAGACTAGTCAACGCATTGTCTTTCAAGTTTAGGCGCCAAATTTGGGCACTTCGAATCCTTATGTCGTTTTCCATTGGGCAAAAAGAAGCGTCCGGGAGAGTCCGGAGTCGAAAAAATCACTTCTGAAACCGTTCCATTAGCACAAAAAGTACTTTTCAAGAAGCACTCACACAAGTGTAATTTATGTATTTTATACAAGTCAGCTGACAGCAGCCGTAGATTATTTTTTGGCATTTCACCAATCCTTTTGTGGATCCCCGAGTGTGAAACCAGTGGACAACGACATAAGTTATTAATACAGCTGAATGTCTGTGTTATATGTTTCGATTCGTGCGTTAAGGGGGAATTAAGAAGAAGAATAAAAGAACCGACTCCCTTGCAGTGTTCAAACCGACTCATCACTTATCCCTCGGTCTGTTTGGAGCTTGAGGGCCATGCCAGAGGCAAATAACATTGATTGGGCAACAATGCTAAGCTATCACAAAAAACTGCATTGTTGTCCAATCAATGACAAATTGCAACTATGCTTTTCGAGTGCATTAGCATTGGTTGGGAAACAATGCTGAGATAACACAAAAAACTCGTTTGTTTATGACAGCGAGCATTGGCCTATGGATTACCGACGACGCTATTGCTGAGCGCAACAGCTGTGATAATACGATGGACGGTCTGTTTCTATATTTTAAGAAGGTGCGGTAAATATAAAAATAAATCGATCTGAAAAAAAAACATTGAAAAGCATACCGCTGCTAGGCGTGTTTTTTTAGCATTGATCTGAGTAAAGTAAAGATCGAAGTTCAGAAAAACAGACCTGATATAAAATAAACCAATACAATGCGCTGGGCAACTGTTGGACGTCGAAATAATGCAGTAAAAGAAGCACTGGGCCCTACTCTGTATCTCGTTCCGAATGTAATTTTTTTTCGAAAACGAACCTTTTCTGCCTTGTATTTCGGAAGTGGAATGAAATGTAATTATGTCGCATTTAGAATTTCGAAATTATTACAGAGTAAAAAGCGGAAGGGGAAAGCTATTTCGAATGGGACGAAATAGAGAATAGGGCCCCTGGACTGTCCACGTACTGAAAAATCAAAAAAATCAAAATCGCTACTTCGAATAGAATCCTCAAGGCACGAGACGATCACATCTGAAACATCTACCTACACGTAAGTTGAAAAAGTTTCGAGTCCGAAACCGCAAACAAGAATCTTCAAAAAGATATGACTTATTTGCGGCAGTGAAATGCAATTCATTCTCAAAAGTCAAAACTCACAAAATACTTACCTACTACACAAAAAAGACTTATGAACAACAAATAAAAACAGCGTCGCCTTATGTTTACCGATAACATTTTTATTTTCGTCTGTTTATTTCAATATCTGAATCTGAATTCAGAACAATTATAATGCTGCCATCAAAAATAAGTTTACTTTGTTTAATTTCAACAAAAAAAAAAAAATGTTTTACAAGGTATAAAAAACAAGACATTTAAACAAAACTGAAATTTACGAATTACAAAAATTTGCGTTTCTTATAAGCAAAATTTACAATAAATTACAAATGGAATTTATGTTGACAGATAATAAATTATATGTTTCTTTTTCACTTAACCTATAAGACCACTATAGGACCAAATATGCATTGCAAATAATAATTTAAAAAAAAAAAAGAATAATATGCATTTTTACTCATTTTCTGATTTTTCGACTGCTGCTTCGGTTGGCTCTGAATTAGAGTTGGCGTCTTGTAGAATTTCGTTATCGTTCTTCAGCTTTTCCTCAGCATTGCTATCTATGGCTTTCTAAAAGAGGCAAATAACAATTTGTTATAATTCAATTTGTATACTCTTGGAAAATGTTTTCAGCATTTTGGCAGTTGCGAAAATTGAAGAAAGAGTCGCAAATTATTATGATTTCTCTTTATAAAAAAGGGTTACAATATGTAAATGATAAAAATTGAATGTAATATTAAGAGCACAGCAGTTTAATTTCGTATAGATGCTACAAAACAGTTTAATATGCGATCAGACCTCAGCCTCAATTACGCTTCGGCAGGTTTTTCAGTAGCCACTGCTTGTTCATCTAGATTGGTTGGTTTCTTTTTAACAGCGCTTTTATCCTCTTCTTCTGCTTCTTCTTCTTGTTCCTCTTCGTCCAATGTTTCATCTCTTGGTGTATCGTCTTTTTCTTCGTTCTGTATTGTCGGTGTACATTAACAAATGTATGAGTGTTTAAATTGTAGGTATTTATATATAAGGCCATATTGGCAGAGCCACTGATGCTACAGTATAGTATATAGCCGGACTGAACACAACATAAAAGCAGTTTTTCCTCATATTAAAGGTTATTAGGTCTTAGTTGATGCAAAACAGCTTTTTTAAGCGCGATCAAAATTTTATTATTTCCAGCTCTAAAGCATTCCTTATTTTTCTACAAAGTTAAGTTGCTCCCGTTAAAAAATTTAATTAAATCCAGTCGTGTGAGACTTTAAAAAAAAATGCACAAAACCAAAATATAAGTATAAGAGATACGAGTAGGTATATGTTTGTTTTTTATTTGTTCGTCTTGTCTTTTAGTTCTTTGATTACGCACACTGCAAAGCGGATCTTTTGAGACCAACAAAGCGAACCATTTTTGTACATCTCTCTATGAGAGTGACGTCCGTATGTGCACTCATAACTCGAGAACGGATCGTTCGATTTTCACGATTTTGGACTCGAAGGATTCGTATTGGCCGAAGGAAGGAAGGACATAGGCTACTTTTTGTCGCGAAACTAGGATGAAATAGAGGATACAAGTTTGTATGGGGAACGTCACTTTGAAAAAATAAACAGAATAGAAAGACGGGGACTCCCACTTCAAATGCAACAAAAATGATTTAATTTTTTTTAAAAATGTATTATTGATTGATTTCGGCGGTTCCCAGATCCCAGTCTTTTTCGATCATACCGCCATTGAGAAGTTCAAACCTTTCACGTCGCAGTCGTAATGCACGACGTATGGCGACTGTCCGGTCCGTGAAAACGAAAATCCAGACAAAGGCTCAGATCGGAATGTAATCGTACACAATGGAGGGAACATGTCGCAACTTGGAGTAAGACTATAACAAGAACATTGTGGGGTCGTCCAAACTGGAGACTGAGATAGACAAGAACGCAATCTGTTTTTAGTGTCTACATTTGTTCGAAGACAGACGACGCTGCACATCAACTTTTACATTTTTTGTTGACCATTCGAAAAACCGCCAATTGAATTGGACGAACTCCGTGCGGTCAGATATCTATCGAAATTGCATTGTGAAGAGTGAGGTTAACCAACTGCATTGGATTTTTTTCCGGTACTATTGAATTTGGGTAATTTGGCACACAATTTGAAATTGAAAGTCGGCTCAGTTATAATTTTGCTGCGCAACCTCAATGCACCGAAACTTTGTAACGGCACGCGTTTGATTGTTAAGATTTTCAAATCAAATGTCATTCAAGCGACGATTTTGAGTGGAAATATCAAAGGCAAAGATGTTCTCATTCAGCGGCTTCCGCTTATTCCGTACGATTTTACATTTGTATTTATATTCCCTGTACGTCTCGCTTTCGTTATGACAATTAATAAGCCGCAAGGACAATCGCTGTATGTTTGTGTCATCAATCTTGAATTCCCATGTAAGTTTCCTCCATGGTCGATTGCATATGGCTTATGCTCATGTGTCGGCAAACATCCCGCATTGTACGTGAACTCGCCGAGAACAGAATCATAAAGCAATTCAATGAAAAAGCGGACACGTCACGTCATTCAATCACGATTGGGCGCTCTCAGGACACTTTTTATGTTCGTTTGGTACAAAAAAAACCATCTTTTTCAGATTTCAGAGCACTTTTGCGAATCTGGATTTTTTCTCAGATTTGCTTCAGATTTACTAGTACAAGTACATTTGAGTTTGAGAACTAGTGGAGTTAGTTTACATTTTCGTGAAAATTTTCAACTGAAAAGAAACGAATTGCATTGGGTTGATCTATTTTTTTTAAAATTATTTATGTACAAATGTTTAGAAATCAATCTGGGCGAGCATTTTGAATGTTTTCATATAAAATTTAACCTGTGAATGGGAAACGCTTAGAAAAGTGTCGAAGGCTACACATATTCCAATCGCAAAAATATCAACAAAAAAGAGCAAGTGAGGTTTTTATGATCGATTAGACACACAAAATCTGAAATCTGAGAGCGAATCTGAAGAAGCCCAATCGAATACCACATAAGGATTAAATAGACTGTCAGCTCTATTACTTTGTGGGAAAGTATGTGTGCTTCATATGTATTTACAGACAGGAAATTTAAGAGAGAATTTTATATTCAAAATTTGTGGGGCGAATCGGGTAGGTGCGCGGGAACTACCGGTCTATTTAATATTTAGTTTATGACGTCAATTATTGCGGTTTGATTAAAACACATCGACATTGTTATACTTCAGTTAAACTTTTGAATAATGACCGAATGCACATGAAGCATGAATTATTATTTTCATTACATTAACGAATTTGGGCGGAACGAAGTTCGCCGGGTGAAACTGAATGGCGCTGAAAGCGGTTTAATGGATTACATTATGCCCAATTCACAACGTCGCGTTGACAGATTATGTAGAAACAAAGCGTTCATATGCTGCCACACAAAATACAACTTAAGGCGTTGAATCGACTTTAGATCGTAAATATCGTAAAGTTCAACGCGACGCCTGAGTAGACCTACTCTCTACTCTCACGCGCGTTTGACAAATTTAGAATTTTGAATTGTTTGATTTTGTGTCATGGGGTGTGTCGATATAAGTTGGAGTGTTAGTGAAAATGACGAATATTTTTTTTTTGTGGAGCTAATACTTATTTCTTCAGATTTTCTTGGTTAGAAAAAAATGTGAATCATTGGTTTTGTATCTTTGTTAAGGTTGTTCCTTACATTATTCTTATGAATGATTTTTTTATCGATTTTGGAGAATCCTTTTTTAATTCTTGCACAAAAATTACAGCTACAGACAAAAAGAGGTAGACTTGAAATTGGAATTCTGCTCTCTATTTGTGTACATTAGTTTAAACCAAACCGGACTTTTAATCTGTCATGCTCTACTCTCTCAACGCGCATTCGCTTCAAAGCAGCATTTCGTTTTACAAAATGTTTGCTCGCGCGCTTTGGATATTAAAATCGAAAAGATTCGATAAAGCGTGTCAAAGCGCGCCGACGCACGCACGCGTTCAACGCGACATTGTGAATTCGGCATTACGATTGTCGAATATGGACGAACATTTTATGTTATGACAAACAGTTTAAATTTTTTGACATTTTCAGTTGTATTTTCTATTGCTTCAGCTCCCTTTTCCCTAACCAAGCAACAAAAGAGGTAACTTCCACTCAACTATTAGCTACGAATTTCTGCCCAATAAATAGACGTTTCTGCGCCACGCTTAAATCAAAATATTGCGCTCAGTGCAAGAATACTCCGTTGCGTGATTCAAATACAGGCAAAATAAATGAACAAATTTATATGCAAACGTTATGAAACAACAATTGCTGACTGTTTATGGGGAAATTAAAAATTAGGTGGTCCCCTCGTTGGGCGCCATCTATGATACTTTAGAAATATGTGGTAATTTCAATGCTGATTCAGTGTTCCAGAACTTTTCAACATGTCCTAACCAATATTATTTTGATCAGCGATTTGTCAGTAAGCATAACTTAAATAAAATAACTTCTATGCCAAATATAAAATTTGTCAATAAAATTCCCGATAACATGTATTGTTTATTCAAAATATTAGTTTTTAGTTGCCACTATTACAAATTTGAATTAAAATAAAAATAAAAATTAGCTGTGAAAGTTATAATTATTTTAAACAAGCGCTCTCGTACAATTGTTATAATAGAGTTTGAATTACAATTTCAGTGGTCGACTGGTCCACCTCAAAAGTTTTTTTTATTTTATATATAAACATCATATTTTACGTAAGAGAAGTCAAACCTTTTCTTCTGACTTTGCATTGTCTTCATTTGGTGGTTCGCTAGATTCGTTCGTTTTTTCCGTTTCGGTTATTTTGTCTTTTTCACTGCTGTCTACAACGACTTCTTTTTCTGTTTCTTCGTCTTCGTCTTCGTCTTCCTCTTCTGAGGAAGTGTCCGAGTCTTTTTCTGATTTAGTAGATTCTACATTGTCTTTTGCTTCTTTCTTTTCAAGAACTTCTTCTTTGTTCTCCTCGGTTTTGATTACATTCTTTTCAGAAATATCTTCCTTTGTTTCTTTGGGCTCGGTCTCCTTCTTTTCTTCCGTCGTCACTTCTTTCTTTGCTTGAGTTTCGATTTCCTTCTTTTCAGGAGCTCCTTCGTTAGAATCTTCTTTTTCTTGCTCGGTGCTTTCAGTGGCACTTTCTTCCTTGGCGCCGCTAATCTCTTCCTTAGATTCTTCGACATCTTCACTGAGTGTTTTCGTTTCCTCGTTGCTAGAAGCACTTTCAGTTGTAGCAGTCTCCTTATTATCTGTAACATTGTCACCTTCTTCTTTTTTATCATCACCTTTAGCAGACACTTGTGTTAGAGGTGACAACAGTTACACAAATTCTAAAAGTACATGCTCTTATTTTAAGACTAGAAACTTACCAGAGTTTTCTTCTTCATTTTCACTCTCGGCTTCTGAACTTTCTTCGTCGTCCTTAGAAGCTTCCTCAGTCGGCTTAGAATCTGTTGCTGATTCAGTTTTATCTTCCTTGGCCGCTGTCTTTTCTTCATCAGATTTTTCCGAACTTTTTTCTTCCTCGTTCTTTGTTGTTTCCTCTTCTGTTTTCAGCTCAGTGTCGTCGGAAGCCTTCTCCTCCTTGGCGTCGAGGTCTTCACCATCTTCGACATTCTTTTCATCGGTTTTATCTTCTTTCGCCTCATTGGCCTTAATCAAACATTAGTCATCAATTTTAAGACTTACATTGGGGTTAGAGAAAAACACTTAGAACTACAGTCATACTTTTTCACCAGGTTCTGTCTTTTCTTTTGCTTCATCTGTATCTGCAGTCTCTTCACCTTCGGCTTGCTCCGTCTTATTCTCGCCTTCACCTGTTTCATCCTTAGACTCACCGTTCTTAAGAATCGACAAAATAGTTCACACACACAGTGGAAGAAAGAGAGAAAGAGTATTACTATCACAATGAAGTATCGTTAATTTCTACACTACTCATGCTGCTTTACTTCTGCGCCAAGCGAAAGCTGCGTCTACTCCAAAACTGCATAAATCTTCCCACGCTGCTGTGGTAAGTAAGCTTTTTGCGAAATTACAATATCTTTGAATTCAGTTTCTTACTACGCAACGTTCTAGTCGATCGAAGGCGACTAGTCGTGTTGTCCTTTCGTTTTATTATTCAAATCAATCGTATACATAAGGTTACAAGTTCAATTAATTTGTTTCAACAAATTTGGTGATTTGTAAGATCCTAATAATTGTGGTTAACAAAACATTGCTTAGCATTAGTTTTGCGGACAACACACAATGTTTTTCTTTCTAACCATTAGTGTTTTTAATGATAAATAATACACAAAAAAAATGTGAGTATACATCTCGTATATTAGATTGGATGGTTAATAAAATAATAATAAAATTTTAAAATAGATTGTTAAGTTATTTGATGTTTGTTGTGTTATTTGTTTTTGAAAAATTATTCAAACCTCCTTGTTCTCCTCGTTTTCCTTGTTCTCTTCTGTTGCTTCTGCCTGAGGAGCATCAGTGGTTTCTTTTTCACCATTTTTCAATTCGATTTGGGCAGTTGAAACACTTGTCGTATCGGCTGGTGCTAGCTTAAGGAATTGGTCAAGAGTATCGATCTCGTTGGCCAGGTCAAATGCATCGTAATCGCCACAATAATCTTCGCCGTTGAATATTTGTGGGGGCAGTGGATGTCTGGGATTGGGATCGCTGACAGTGGACCCGCTGCTGCTGGATTTTGTTTGCATAGTGTCTTTCTCGGATTCCTTGCCGGGTTCAGTTATGTCGACAAGTTCATATTTGATATTTTTGCTGTCGAGAATCATGAGGACACGTTGCTGGCGTTTTTTAACCTAAAGAGAAGATGAACAGGTTTGATTCGATTAATTATTTAAAAATACGTACAACAATTACTGTTGTAAAATTAACACACTGGCAACAAATGCATGTAGCAGGGCACTGATAAGTAGGTATATGGAAGTGTGGTTAGAAATCGAATAATCCCCGTGAATAGTTTGATTTAGGGGAATACCTGCAACCAACGTAAAACAATGTACTGTGTGGAAATATGGAATGCGACTGCTACTTAGGACAGTATGCAATGGACGTATTTCCTTGCTCCTGTACAGTGAAGGGAATTCGACTATCAGATCTAGGATTTAGATACGACGGAGCTCTGTTTTGATGAGAAAAAGGATACCTTTTTGGAAGGATTGGGCGCCTTCCAACTACACCGAATGGACATACAGTTTTGATGGCGATAAAAAGTTAGGAAGTAGCACTAAACTTTAGTATAATAGAATATGAATCAAGAGAACACGGTGTTTGGACGAGAAGGATGCTTTAGGAACTAGATACTCACAGTGAAGACAAAGAACATGTAATACTTTATATATAGATATAAATTTAAATGATAGGTATTAACTGTTTTTGTTTAGCTTAGGTACTTTTTTTTTAACCATCCTATCCCCATGCCCTATTGGCTGACACTGCGACCTAAACGATTGTTGTATCAGAGTTAAAGTACTTGAAATGTTCTAAAATATGACATAAGCCATCGCAATGTCCATCACTTGTTTTTCAATGAAAGGTTTGTTGCCACACACTTATCGGATATTAATTGGATTGAATATCTTGCGACTTGCATTGATTATTAAAAACAAATAGCATTCGTTGCACTTTGCAAGATCAAATCACAAATCGATTGACTACAATGATTTAGTAAGTTATCAACCGGAAAGATGAGTTTGTCGTAGGTTTATAAGATCAGAGAATTCTTATTAATTGGGCTCAGTAGTACTAGTACATACAACGTATATTACATTTTAGGAATGGTCGATTCCTTTATTCCACCACATAACGTAAAGTCAATTGCATTGGTATCTGTCGTATATCAGTTCAGATATGAGTATTAGGTCATACGATGTATTTTCAATACGGGTGTATCGATAAGAATTCAGATAACACGTTCAGCACAACAACGGCAACTGAAATAAGATACCTAACATACATCGGCAAGTGGAAATATACGTTCACACATAAATCGCACTATGGGTTTCCTCCAAACAGTAATAAGAAGGTATGTACTGTGAGGAAAATGCATATACCTTTGTCCAATATTTGAACTCGGCAAAACCAACAAAAGTAGTGACAGGTACTTGAGAACAAGAAGAAGCATATAAAACTAGAGTCATTGGAGTAGAAACCACTTGCTAGTCGCTTTCTTTAGATCTTTGAATGGTCGCCTACGATTAGCAGTAATTAAGTCAGAAGTAGCTCCTTTTAAACCAAAACAGTACAAGCGAATTTAAAAATGCATGAACAGGTATTTTATATGTAGGATAAAATTTCAAACTAACTATAAACCAACTCATTTCAACGACAATTAAATTGACAATAAACAACCTCGCCAAAATCACATTGAAGCAGGTATCCATTTAGGGATTGCGTTTATCAGCATTCAACGTGAAACCAAAATAAAAACGAAATTTTACCGTATAAATGCAACGATATTGAGGAATACAATTAATAGTCTAAAAAACAGGTTCTGAGTCATCCTCTGTATTGTCTACTTCGACTATTTGTTGGTCTATGCTTTCTACGTGAAATAGCCTTTCACTTTGCGCTTTATCTTCTTCTTTTTATAACAATCACCATTTCAATTGATTTACAACCAAAATACACAAATCATCGTCAAAAATTTGTTAATTTTCATTGAAATTTCGATTTTGCTTGCTATGCCGATGCCGAGTATGCCTGCCAAATAAGCAAGCACCAAGCGCAAGCAAGCAAAATAAAAAGTTTTACCACTTCCCTCTCTCCACAGATTACAGAACAAAACCACTTGAACAACGAGTTATGGCAGAGCAACGGCAGGCAGATAGAAGACCACCGCCTTAACTCAATTATGGATGCGGAACAATACCAAACAAAAACCAACGCATATAGGTAGGTACATGCCCAGTTATCACAGTTGGCATGCTCGAAACCATATTGAATTACGCCTAGGATTCAGTCTTATTGGGAAATGTTTGACCATAATCGATGCAATTATGCTTATTTCGCTCGGGATTATATTTTCTCTGTTTTATATATAGTCGCTATACAGTCAAAAAATGAATCAGAAGTAGAGGACGCAATTTAATCATTACCAAGACCAAGATCGAGGATGGGTCAATGCCATAATGGGTGCCCTTAAATAGTTGCTCTAGATGCAAGTGCAATAATATCATACCTCCTTGTTTCCAGACATTCCACTGACATATACTTTTAATGCCATTTTTGATAAAAAATTGAAGAAAATGAGTGATTCACTTGTGAGACTCTTGATGAGGAAGTAGATATGCTTTCACCACTATTTGAGAAGCTGCACAGTTTAATGATTTTCCAATATAATATATTGCCGTTAAAGAACAATTAACTAAGCGGAAACTTATTTTATTAGCTTTGAAATAATTATTTGTGATATCTTTCGGGAAATTATTCACTCTTCGCGAATCGTTTTTGATGTGCACCGAACGAACGACAAATGAAAATATATGTGGGCGCTAGCGATGTGCCACATGAAAAAAAGTTTATTCGTTAGTTTCTGACGTTTCGATTTTCTGAACTACAGGGTTGTTACCTGTGCTCATTAATTTGAATATTATTATTATACTGTTTTTTTTTTGTTTTAAGTTTAAAAATTTTTTTTTAAGCAGAAAAATAAACGATGAGTTAATGAAACGAATGTGACGCATATTTTACATATGCATACTTACCACTCCAACTACCTACGTAAATTTGCATTTAATTTCCCCATTTTCGTAAACTTTCGCTGAATGATCGAATTTATTTATTTTTTCGCGTGAGTTTTCATGAATCGACGGCTACTTTTCCACTCACATTTGCAGCGAAGTAAATCATTCCACACGTTACGTGTATCGCTTAGGATTTCCAAACGTACTCACCGACGAGATCAATGAAATTTTCTTTCGATGACTAGGAGCGTACTAAATGGTAATGGTATGGTTTGCTACGACTTTTACAGTACAACATCAGGAATTAAGCAGAAATTACACCACTCGACAGTATAAAAAGTTGTTCGCAAGCTGGGTACAATGTTTTCTTCGGGTTGGACCTTGCTCAGTAGTTCATCTCACAACCACTGAACTATCCGCGGCAAAGAGTTCATGGTGAACTTTGCTTTATTTAACTTAAAAGGCGTACTAGGTAATAGTTGGCCTTCAAAAGGTATTATAATGCGATTATAGAACACAAGCGTCCCACTCAGAGTATAAGAGAGTTGGTTTTGTGATGTACTACCCAAATCCAATGTTAATGTATATGCATTTCTACTTTGGGTACTCGATATCACTTTCATTCACTTCAGTCATTTTTGACCTGCTGAATAAACACAATAGAATAATAAGTAGCACGCAATTTGTCACGCTCCAGTTGAACAACTTAATACAAAACAAATAAAGATACATGTATTTACGCTTATGCATACAAATAAAAACACGCTTCAATACAAAACGCCACATAAATGGAAATGTCGTGTGAATGAATACCATGTTAACAACTACTTTGTGCTGGCCACTGGAAATCGCTGTCAATTTTCTTCTGTTATTCCTATGCTATTGGATTTTTCTTCATCAGTGCTATGTCTGCCTTCATCATATCCTCGACCAGTTGGCAAAATGTCACTTTAGGTTGCCAGCCTAACTCGCATTTCGCTTTGCTGGCATCCCCCAGCAGAAGATCAACTTCAGTTGGACGAAAATATTTACGATTAACCTTTACACGTACGATCCCCGTTTCTTTCTCTACACCAACCTCTTCAACGCCCTCACCTTGCCAGAGAATATCGCGCCCGATATATTTGAAAGCCGCCTCTACGAACTCTCTGACACTGTGCGTTTCTCCAGTTGCTATTACATAATCCACAGGCGAGTCTCTTTGTAGCATTAACCACATAGCCTCTACATAATCCATCGCATGTCCCCAATCACGTTTGGAGTCTAAATTACCCAACTCAAAGTTATCCAGTTGATCCAATGAAATCTTAGCAACCGACCGTGTTATCTTTCGCGTGACGAAGTTCTCTCCTCGACGGGGTGATTCATGGTTAAAGAGAATACCATTGCAAGCGAATATGTCGTAAGCTTCGCGGTAGTTGATAACAATCCAGTATCCGTACATTTTGGCGCATGCTACAAGGAGACAAGTATAAACAGATTATTATTATAGCTGGACTACGCCCACTTACCATATGGAGACCTCGGGTAAAAAGGCGTGTTTTCATTCTGTGGCGTTTCCACTACTTTGCCATACAGCTCTGACGTGGAAGCTTGATAGAATTTCACGTCTTTTTCCATTCCACATGTCCGAATTGCATCGAGAAGTCGAAGAGTGCCAACCGCATCAACTTCGGCGGTATATTCACTCAGTTCAAACGATACCTTTACATGACTTTGGGCCGCCAAGTTGTAAATTTCTCTAGGTTTAACAGAAGTTATGATTTTCACTAAACTGCTGCTGTCTGTCATGTCGCCATAGTGAAGCTTCATTCGTCCACCCTTGTGAGCTTTTGGATCACTATACAGATGTTCTATACGGGAAGTGTTAAAGGTACTAGCACGTCGAATAATGCCATGCACCTCGTAGCCTTTCTTTAAAAGGAGCTCCGCTAGGTAAGAACCATCCTAAGACAACATTTAATAGAAAACCAACTTCAGCAGTATTTAATCAATTTATTTCCCTACTTGACCTGTGATGCCGGTTATCAGCGCAATATTTTTGGGATTGTTTTCACTTGTAAGAGGCGCGTCACCAGAGTTTGATGTGGACATTGCGGTGCCTTAAGGAAATGCTTAACTATTTCTGGTATATATTTTGAAAAAGGACTGCGATTAAGAGAAAAAAGCGACAGACAAATTGGTAAACTCTAGAAAAGTGGGGTAATTTAACTAGAGCTTAAGCAGACTACGTCTGTTAGCTAAAATGTCATTAGTTTTATCAAATCCATTTCAAAACAAATACCATGACGGGCGAGTTCAGCCAGTAAACATAGTTTGGATGGGTTGCACTGGCGTTTATTTTTAATTTTCCTTATGGCAGTATTACACTGAAGATCTGTTAAAATAATATGTAGGGTACCATTTAGAAACAGACTTTCTTGTAGTTAAGAATTAACACGTGTAGAGAGTGCCACCAAGCACCAACATTGCCCCTTCAAACCGTAAATCCAGTAAAATCAACTTATTGGGCTGTATAAATTAGGTTAAGGTTAAGGTTAAATATAAATTAAAATTTTGATATTCTACTATGCCTGTTACAACGAATAGTGATGTTTGACGATTGACTTACTTTTAAAACCGGATTAATATAAAAGTGCAAGTTCAAAAATGTATATAATGCTTAAACAAGAATTTTTACTATCATTTTGTTTATTTTAATTCAAAAATATTAATTTTCAGACAACTAATAGAAAAGACTGAAAAAAAGAATTTCAGCTATCATCCATCGCCATATTAACTGTGGCTAAGAAAGCAAACACAGTACAGTACCTGAAAATATGCATTTTGCAATAGGCCAGTTTCATTGAACATTTTTTACAGGAAGCAACATTCGTCGACTTCGCTCTATAAACACATACAAAATAAACTTTTAAGATTTCTAATACTTTCGGTTTGGGAGCACCTAGTGACAGTAATACCAAGTTCTACTACTGTCAGCAATATTACCTAAAATACAACAATGTTTGCGTAAAAAGGACAGCATCAGGAAGGGAGCCCTGGCGAGTGACGGCTAACGAAGCAAGGCGAAAAAGAGATAACAACATTTATTGTTTGACGCTTGCGAAAATAGCCGCGATGAAAAAAATGGGAGATCTAGTTGTAGTTAGATTGCAAAGTTATTTCTTTCGTTCGGTTGCACGTAACTTCTTTTTTCACAAACAAATTATTACTTGTTTCTTGTTTTCTTATTTTAATAAACGATTGGCACCACGAGTAGTATATAAGGAAATAGTTAATTCTACAAAAATTTTGCAGTTTTTGACAGTCAAACCCAAAGATTTTTTGTTTTTCTTTTTGTAGCAAATGAATTTTATCTCGCTCCAATTGGTTAAAAAAAGAAATCAAACAAAGGGGGGTTTCAATGAAGTATTAAAGCAAGCACGTGATTTTGCACAAGTAGCATATGATTATTTTAGGTGCATAGTGAAGTGAGGTGATATGTGATATTAATTAACCCAAAAGCTTCATAGATCGATGAACTTCTACGCACCGCTCGCAAGAACGTATAGTAAACATAAATAAGCCACAGCGAATAGCAAACTAAATAATATTGAATGAAAAACTAGACTGACATTTATGCAAATGATTCCAAAATTCTAAAAAACCACGAGGGTCTGGTTTTCACCCAAAAGAAACTACTACACACTATCAGCTTGCATCTTTTAATAATTAAAAGAGAACAAGCGACTTCTTGTGCAAAACAAAAAGCGTCAATACTCAATAGTAAACATAAACAAACAGTCGCTGTGGCTGTGGCGAAGCTTATTAATTCTGCTTTGCGTAAAGTCACTTGACTTAAGTATAGGAATAGGACGGAGAATATACTTAGTGGTTGCTTCGGCCTCAGACGAGCAACAATCATAAAGTTACAAACAATATCAAAGTCGTGGTCGTTGTGGTGCCCATCGTTGTCGTCCGGTGTGTGCAAAAAAATACGAATAATGTCGAGTAACTCTTGTCGATGGTGAAGCTTTTATCCGCGAATAATTGTCCTCTGGCGGTTTCTTTTCCGTACGCTTTTTCTCATGTTTGTTATTATTAACCCAAGTGGTTAATCGAAAAAGAAAATATCCTTACAGCTGCATATTCTTCGCTAAGTTATAGAACCAAATTCATACGCGATTGTGAAATGCAATGCCAACACAAAGAGACGAGTGCTGCTGTGAAAAAGGAAAGTGACAACAACGATAAATACCTACCAAAAGGGTAAAAGTGTATTTGAATGCAAGTGAATAGTGAATTATATTATTTTGAAGTTTATGTGTTGGCCGCCCAATTTATGTCAATTGGTGAAAATACTGTGCTATGGCACTATTCAACAAACTATTTTTTCCATCGTCATCGACCTCTTCATCGTCATCGTCGTCCTCGTCGACGACGTCGTCTACAAACAACATTAAACGGAACAGTAATCAATCGATTCACTCCAAGAACTATATCAGGTAAATAGATCTACAAAAAGAGGTTTTTTATCGCCATAATATTGCCCGCATATCGTCCCCCCTTGTCAATTAAAATAAGCGGGCAGCTGGTTTTAAAATCTGTTGTGTTGCGCCTTTGTATGTGAATGTGCGAGCAATCACATGACTAGGCTAGCATGCCGTATGTTTCTCCCGTGATTATTATGTCATGAACTTTAGATATACGTATGTTGGATCATTTGGTTATATTTCTCCTTCTGCTTTGTGCAAAATGAAAATAAAACATGTATAGGTATATATTTTCTGCAAAACGTATACGTTTTCTGCATGAATATCTCGACAACGGAGGAGTTGATATGAAATGAACAGCAGATCCGATCGCAATCGCTAAATTGTTATTATAAGAAGATGAGGAAGAAGTAATAAACTATTTTTAAATCTACCTACCTACGGCGAGCTGTGTGAGCAGAGCTTTTAAACTCGTGATGTTCTGATAAGATTAGACAATTTCAACAAAAAAGAAACCAATATGAATGTGTACACATATGTATGAGAATAAAAGATATATACAGTTAATCAATTAAGTATTCAAACAGTTTTAGACAATTTACACATTAGGACAGCAATTGAGTCGACTCGACATGTTCGATTGCTGTAATCATAGGTATTTACTTAAATTTATTTTCATTTACAATAAAAAGTTGTTAAATTAACTGCTAATAGCTTGGATGAACAAATCTGTAAATTTGAATTTTTATAACGTAAATTTGGTGACGTTAGTAAGGGGAATCCACTTGAAATTCACCACCGAATAAATTCAGAGATATGGTTTACGATTTTTCAAGTGGAAGCTGATTTTCTGAAATATTGGAATCTCCTTATTATAAATATTATGTGGTGGACTTGAGGTATTCTTAATATTACAAAAGTGGAAAGTTACATAATAATTGTAGTTAAGTACTCATAGCAATTAAGTGACTTCTCAATAAAAACTTGCCTGCAGTCCTCTGATGACCCAGCGAAATGCTGAGATGTTTGTTTAAATTTTTTACTACGACTTTGCTCTATATTTTCAATTATTAATTACCTCTTTTCATAATTCTTATAAGATTATTAAATATTGAGACTTAGTAAAACGTTTTCTAGATAACTTTTGTCATGTCTAATACGAATGTTTATTTAGTGAATAGTTTAAATATTAAATAATTCATACAAATCCTTAAAGAAACTTAAACATTTTTAATCAAACAAAATAGTGAACTAATGTGTCTGTACAAAGGAGTACAAGTTATTCTACCAACTCTCAATTTGCACTGTCCCCTAACTTTTTATTTTTAAACACGAATCTCATCGTCTTCCTTAGCTAGTTCTACAAAATTTTGTGTTAGTGTTGTCTCCCTCAGATTGTGTCTCATGCACTTCTGCTACAATAGTTAATTTTGCTTTACAAATAAGTTTCCAAAAATCGTACCCTTATAATGGCAACAAAGCTGGATGTACAAACGACAACACTTCCGATTTGCATTTGAAAAGAAAAGCAAAAAGTTAACGTAAAGGGTAATTAATTTTTCGGTTTTGAAAGCAAAGCTAAATAAAACACACACAGCAATACATTTTTGATGAACATTTTATTTCATTATAAATTTTGGACTTTGCCATTATCATTCAAATGGCCGCCTCGGGAAGAGATATGCAGCATGCGGTCATAACTTGAGTAATGTTGGTTTTTAATGCGTCTAGAGTTCAGGGATTATTTGCGTAAACACGGTCTTTTGCGTAGGCCCACAGAAAAAATCTAACGGTGTCAAATCTTATGGTCTTGGTGCCCAATTGACATCGCCAAAAAATGAAAAAAAGCGACCAGGGCGCATATTCCATATATCAACGATCGTCTAAACTCTAAACGATATCGTTTTAGAAACTTTGATCACCAAAATAAGGGGGTCACCTTACCTTCTCAGTACTCACCCTTATAGTTTGGGTTGTAGTCTATGCTGTTTAATGTCAAAAATAAGTGTAACCATATTACAAGACAATTTGTGTTCGAAGTTGGTGTTGCTTTTGTTTTTGGAAACCATTTTGTGAAATAGAGTAGGAGCTACAAAGACAGGTTATATTCATTTATGAATACGTACATAGATGAATATCTTTGGCAAATTTGTCTTTTTATTCTCTAGAGTTAAAACAAAAAGTTTTTTGAGAAAATAAATTGAGTTTTAGCTTCAGAGAATTAGAGAAAATAAAAGTAAAAAATTCGCGCGTTTCAGCTTCAGTTTTAAAAAAAATTAAATATTTACAGTCTTGAAATCTTATAAATCCATTCAGGTACAACAAACATAAAGCATTTCCCACCCTTGTATCTTCCTCCTAGCATTACATACATTTGGTACCTAACACAACACCTTCCTTTCCCCATAGATTATTCCGAATTCCACTAATGTGTCTATTTAGACTTTAGAGAAACTTAACCTAACACTCAACATAACACTAGTCTGAGGGTAACACTATCCACTAAGGCTGAGTAATGCGATTATTGGCAGTCAGTTGCGGAGTTAAGATGTAGATGGCGATAGTTGCGAAATTTGGCTGGTGATGAGTTGTCCGGGGATGAGGTGCACCCGACCCCAAAATAATGTCGTTTTCCATTGGGACAAAAAATCTATCTTTTTTTTGACCTTAATCACTTTTCATGTTCCATTGGGAAAAAAAATCAATCTTTTTTTCGATTCGGATCACTTTTTGCAGATCTCGATATTTTTTCAGATTTACACATACTACCACAAATACCAATATACTTTGCACAGCTGTTTTACGTCATTTTAAGAATTTTGTTTTAAACCGAATGCGCAAAGTTTCGTGAAAACCAAAATAAAGAAATACATCAATTGCCATGGATATCATTTTGTAGGAATTATTATCTTCATTGCCTTCCTCATCATCTGGAAACTACGAATCACCGAAATTACTCCATTTGTATCAACAACAGGGGAAACATTTTTCAACTCGATATCCATAGTTGATTTTTCCAAAAGCGAATGCAATTTGAACAGTTGATATTGCTGTCAAATATCGCACTAATCCATTTACAAAAGCAGATCAATTTCGTTGCATGTTCCATGAGCCGCGTTAAATCTGAGATCTGAAAAAGATTTTTGGTGGTCCCAATGGAAAACGACATAATTCATATTCTGGTCGAATTTTTTTGACAACCGTCAGCTCTCAAAGTTGTAATTTTAGCACTTAGTTGCTTGTTTTGGAGGTCTATCGTTTCGGCGATATCGTCTGAAAAGTTACGGAATGAGTGCCCAGGAAACTTCTTACGCAATCAAGCCATAATTGGTCGTGTTGTGTGGCTTGTTGCCTCGTCTTGTTGGAACCACATCTCGTCCAAGTCATGATCTTCTATCGCCGGACAAAAAAAATGGTTATCATTCGACCACCGGGAAATCGATAAATTCGGATAATCAGCAACACTTGCACTTGCAGCAGCAATATTTTCGACTGAGCCTGAGCGACGAGCGTGCATTACGATAATACACAGGCCTTACCACTTACCAGTAACGCTTCCACTCTCTTCAAACTTCTTTGAATCACCATTTTTGTAGTATTTTTTTTCATAATTTTAACGCTTTGTTCGATTGTTAAGCGATCCATTATCGTAAATGGCAAACATTCAACTAATATTAAGCCTGTTTTCTTGAGTTTCGATATCAGCAAAGTAAAGTAGGATTTTCAGCACGCAAATACAACAACGACGCTCTACTTGACTTTACTTTGCTGAGATCGAAGCTCAAAAAAATAGGCCTATTATGACACCTCAAATGACAGTTGAGCTTGACAGGTGTCAAATGCCAGCGCTACCAACTTGAAACCACGAAATAAATGACCCTGTTCTACAGTACTTTATTGGAAGTGTTGCCATTGTTAGAACATTTGTTTTTTTAATTTAAGGTTTTTTTTTAATTCTATTTATTTTAATTTAGGCGAGAGGCCTTAACGGAGCGAGATAAACCTCCCTCCCACAGAAAAAATTGTTAATATTTAACCCCTGTATAAAAAACAGTTACCATTTTTTGGCGCCTAAGTTACCGTACTCGTGTATTTGACGTTTGATGTTTGATGTATTTGATGTGTTCTACAGTTTCATTCAACATTATTTTTTTGTTGCCTTATTACCCAATTTGCAAAAGCCGAGCCCCTTGAAAGTGAATCTACACTTTAAAGGCCTTTTTCTTTTCTTTTCTCGAATGGCGTCACATTTCGTAATCATATTTTGCAGAGACAATGGCCACTGTTAAAAATAATCAGCATTATTATTTTGTTGAAACCTTTCAGATACCTGCCATAGCTCCCCTATCTCAACCTCATCCTTGTGCAATATATTCCTTATTGTAACACGGACTAGTTTTTGAAGGAACATACTTTCAATTTTAAAATGATTTATTACGTATTCTATAAAAAATACTTATTCCGTCTTTTATTTAAATCAGTAAGTCCGTCTGTTCTCCTCCTTATTCCTTTCTTGAATGACACCATGAATCCCTTTTCTCATCCTCTCCCCTCAGCGCCAGTGATGTCGCTGTCTCTTTCCCACCCCAGCTTCTCCTTCTATTCCGCTACACAATGAAGTTCGGTATCATGGTTCCACTGGCGACATTTAGGAACAAAACATTATAAATGCATTCGTTTATTTATAACGTATTTATACTTCATTCATATATACGAACTGTCAACTTATTACTCAGTCAAAAATTTCTTCATTGGATTCGTCGGCTACCCCTCCAAAAACGTCAAATTAAAAAGCTGTTCACATGACCAATCTAAACCAATCAAAACTGAGAAAGTTTTGTCGATTATCCTCGATTGAGACAAATAAGGTGCTGCCAGAGCTCGATTATATCGACTGAACTTCATTGTATCAAGTTACGTGCTGACACCCCAGCTTCCTCTTTCGATGATTTTCGGTTTGTAATAATTGCTCAAAAGTGTTACCTCATCAATGATTTAATGTAAATCTCGAGACTTATATGAAGATTTGGCTAAATCACGTACTTAGGAACGTTGTTTCAGTTGCTGGTAACACTTACTTGAACTGTGAATATAATTTTATATACTGAAATTAAGGCCCCTATAAATCCAATATCCAATACCCTTGCAAAGTGACGTTAATGTTATCTTTATATTATTGAATAATAATGGCATGTCCTCAAATCTGATTAACATAACAAGGAAACCAACTCGCAATGGTACAGGAACAGTATAATATTCTCCGAAATCCTGTTACTAATTACAGTACCTTTGTTTCTTGAAAAAAAAGGACAGTTGAAATTGGTATTTCTTGATAAAAAAAAACTTTCGAATTTGAAATTCGTTCAGTAAAAATCTTTAAACATGTTTATGTATTGGCTGGTCTAGAAACTGCACATAGAAATGATTATTTGTCACTCCTTGTAGGTCCAACAACTTTAAATTTTTTTCCAAAAATTGTCAATTTATCCAGTGTAATTAATTAATTAATTCCTTCAAATCTGTTCTACAACACTAAAGTATAGAATGACCAAAACCTATCTAAATAAAAAAGCTAGGTACTTACTCCAAAAATATGGAGTAGACATTACGAGCTGCATATTTGCAATTCTTATTCGTGTTGACTTAAAATATGTGGGTGACTTTAATATCAATTCTATTTTTATACTTTTCCTAGACTCTCGAGTTCCAACTTAAGATTAGACCCGATTCTATGGCCTTTCCCATAATAAACCTCGTGCAAGTGTCAAATGTATGTCATATGACTTGTGTGTCAACAAAATTTCTAAATAGTTGTCACATGTTCACACTGAACAAGAGCTCTAATGTTATTATGTTTTATGCCTTTACAATTGTCAAGTTGTCTAGGCGAATTTTCTCATAATATTTACTAAACGTGTTTATTTACACATATATTTAATACAATTATTTTTAAGGCACATGCAATACAAATTACGAGTGATTGATCCGTCAGTCACTTTAAGCTGTTATAATTTCTTTGCTTTTCTGCTGACGATACGACAAATATTTGCCTTATTATTTTTAGGTGCCTTGATAAAAAACTGAATGAGAAAAACCTGAAATTTGTTTATCGGGATGTACCTAAATTGTTGACGGACTAATGTATACTTTGGTAGTGTTGTCGTATGACAGAAAAGGTAGTTACAATTAAGTACATTTGAATAAATAACGGAAACATTTTTCTTAGAAAAGTATCCAAATATCGTGAAATTGAAACCCGCAGAGTATAGCTGTAATTATTATAGTTAAACATATTATGGACAAGAAGAAAATTGTTTGTTTTCTTTACACAGCTTTACTAGTTTTATTTTACGGTTTTAGTATACGAGCTCAATCTTAATTAAGTAACGTTTTCTTTGAGAATTTTGCACTTTATTATTAAGTGTTCAACAATAAGCAACATGAAATCTATCTCCCGCCATATAAAAAGTACTATAAATGGGCAGGTTCAAAATGTTGTTTGGTAAGCCTGACAGCTGGCTGACTTTATGTGTTTTAGTTTTGATTGGGCTATATCAATCACATGAACAGTTTTTCCAGCTTGCGTCTATGGAGGGGTAGCCGACAAATCTAGCCAAGAATTTTGTAACTCGGTACCAAGTTGACAGTTCGTATATGGCTGACGTAGGAAAAGTGACATTACCGAAACATAACTAGATATTTTAATGTGCAAAAAATATTTCTAAACGCTTTTTAGCTGCCACTTTGTTTTCTTTTTCTCATATGAAAATAAACATTTTTGCTGCTTACAAAGTTTTGTCGATCTTTTAAACACAAGCCGTAATATTTCTACATTTGCATATGACAAAAAGACTTAAATCGCAAATTTAATATATGCCCCTCACTAAAAATCAAACTACTGTTCAAGTGCGTCACATGAAGCTTTCATTAGCAGAAATGTTATCACACTCCATAAACGACGCTAGCTTGTCTAATAATGAATTATGCTCTACAATAGAGCTCTATTAATCTGTCAAAACGCTTCGTTAGCAATTGCTCTAGCTGCCTCTTGAACATTTGGACTAAGCTGTTACCCTACTCCAGCAATACAATGTAGACGATGCATTATCAAATAAATACGGCTTTATGTTTTATCCCTTAATGCTTTCGAAACTGGCAACTCGATCACAGTTACAAAGTAATTAATCAGACATTCACCCAATTGGTTGTCCGTGTTGGTATAATTGATTATTAGTCTTTTACAGTTAACGTTCATTAAAAGTGAAATCAAATAAAGTGTTGGTACAAAAGTTGCTACTCGTACCTCAAATACAGACACTCGAATCATATCACACACATAGGACATAAGGTATCTATTAAATGTAATAATTAATTGTGATGACTCTATTCTCAGCGGCGGTGTTATCATAGTATAAAGTGTACGTTACGCGAATAATTAGAGCTAGCATGCGAATAAATATTTGACTTAAGCATGTGACTGGCTTCATCAATCATTTTAGGAATCGAACACATTAATTAATATTTTATCTAGATTTCCCGATTCGAGGGGGTATACGTACGAAGTTATGATTGTTTTAAAATGTTGACATATCGATGTTGACATGACAATGCCAAAGTAATGTTCAATCCGTGTGCAAATATAGATTGGATTGATGATATTGCTTAGCGGGCACAGATGGATGTGTTGTTTTGTCTCGATTGTCTACGCAGGTTTTGTAGCAATTTACTTGTGCAAGTGCAATGCCAACGGCGCGCGGGCAACAAGAAACAACATGAACCATCCAACGCCAAACGCCAACGATGGCAAATGAAGAAATGCAAAAGCAAAAGATAAAAAGCGAACAAAAAAGCTCATCGTCGTCGGCATCGTGAGTAATGCTCACGTGTTTTCTATATTTAAATTGAAGAACTCGATTTTAATTTTCAATGTCTAGCTGGCGAAGGCGATTGCCTGCAATAGAGCAGAGTAGAGAGCTGTTTTGAGAAAGAGAAGAACAAGTAGAAGAACAACTTTTTTTTGTTTGTTTGTTTTAAACAAATGCACGAGTTATATTGATCCATTGAAGGGAAAACAAAGCATGTGAGAGATGAAGAACTCATGACATCAGTTAACACCCATCGGTAACATTATGTTTCTATGCCTGTTGCCGTTACTTTATATTATATTACCATACGTATACCATATTAATGTAACAATAATAATTTGTTGATCATTGCAGTCAATTTCCATTCGATGGCAGCCAAGTTCGAATACTTTTGTTCAGGGAATGCGACAGTCGTGGAAGGAGACTGCTCTTCGATTCAAATGCATTGCAGAAAGTATCACTTAAGGATTTCGAAATCAGACTAAGCACTACTCGTAACATTATCGATGATAATATAAGTGTCAAATCGGACATACAAGCGGGAAAACAACAATTTAAAGGTCATACCAATGGATTTGTGGAAACATCCGATGGATTTCTTTACAGAGTAAGTATAATTGTAGTTTTGAGAGAAAACGCACAAGTTTTTGTGTAAAGCTGGTAAATTTTTAATTGATTTTTGATGTATATAGAAAAAAAAGGTTATGAGTATGGAAAAGCATATTGGGTAGACAGCCCTCTCGGTTTAGCTGGTACATACGCACTCTTTTGAAGCAGCCATCCAAACCATCCATATGTAAATCAAACTCATCGCTGAAGCATACAAATTGAGAACTTTACCTTACAGAGACAGCGATTGGCGGATTTATTTAGCGTTTAACCTCAGTGCTGGTGTCATTGGCTGTGTTTATTGCGGAGCCTACGTAGACAAAGTAGCTCACATCAAAGTTATATCTGTGTATGGTTACGTTCCTTGACAGCATATACTTTGTCTAGCCCTCATTGCAGTCTCAATATTCACTAACGCTGCCGACTATGTTAATGTCGTCGGCGTACGCGAGTAGTTGTACGGACTTTTGAAAGATCCTGCCTCTGGTGTTGGCGTTTGAGTCTTGCACAATTCTTTAAAGAACAATATTGAAGAAGTTACACGATGTCCTTTTTTGACCATCGAAGGTGAGTTCTTTATCGACAAACGGGAGAGTTGGCAGGGATCCTGTATAACTCTGTATTGCTCTAGAAATGCTGTTTAAATTGTTAATTACATATACAGATTACTCGAGCTTATATGTTTGTATTTTGGATTGATTGACTCATTGTCTCCAAATCGCTTTAGGGTACAGTTGTCTTTACTTACAACTTATCCTGATGAGATCGATTAAAACTCAGCTAAAAAGACTGCCAAAGAAAATGTGTTCTTATATATTACTTAACGGGCTCCCGACCCGTGGAGAGTCTCTGCCTGAGACACTGCAGCCTTCCATCCTCTACGATCACGGGCACGCTGCTTCCAATTTTCCAGACCAAGCGCTCTGGCATCCGCGATGGCTTGGTCTTTGAAACGGAGGTTCGGTCTTCCTTGTCGCCTCGAACCTGGGGGCTGGGATTCGAAGATCCTCTTAGCTGGAGCATTATTATCCATTCGCTCGATGTGGCCGAGCCAATGTAGTCGACGTATTTTGGCTTTTTGGACTACATCCACATCTTGGTACAGCTCATAGAGTTCGCGGTTGTATCTTCTCCTCCATTCGCCCTCCTCGCACACAGGACCGAAAATCCGTCGAAGAATTTTTCTTTCGAAGGAGCCCAGTATCAGCTCTCCCTTCCTGCTTATCGTCCAGCACTCGGCGCCATAAAGCAGGACTGGCAGGATGAGTGTTTTGTAAAGCGTACATTTCGTCCTTCGAGTTAGGAGTTTTGAACCCAATTGCTTTGCCAAACCGAAGTAGCAGCGGTTTCCTAGGGTAATTCTTCGCCGGATCTCCACTATGGTGTCATTCGTGGAGTTTATGTTTATTCCGAGGTAGGTAAACTCCCTAACTACCTCGAAATTTTTACTATCAACAGTGACGTTTTGTCCTAGGCGGTGGACAGATGCTTGTTTGTTTGTTGATAGCATGTACTTGGTCTTGTCCTCGTTTACTTCAAGGCCAACAAATTTCGCCTGTTCTTCAATCGCCGTGAAAGCCTCTATCACGGCACGCTGGGAGCGACCGATGATGTCGATATCGTCCGCATACCCCAGTAGCTGTACGGATCTGTTGAAGATAGTGCCTTCCGTGTTGACACCTGCCCTGCGCACTATCTGCTCCAGCACGAGATTGAAGAAGTCACATGATAGCGCATCTCCTTGCCGAAATCCGGTGCAAGTTTGGAATAATTCGGAGGAGCTACTTCCAAATTGCACATAGCAGCGCGTGTTTTCCAGCGTAACGCGACACAGCTGGATCAGTTTTGCCGGGATCCCGAATTCGGCCATCGCCATATAGAGCTCCTGACGATGAATGCTATCATATGCGGCTTTGAAGTCGATAAATAGGTGGTGAGTCTCGACTTGAAATTCATTGGTCTTCTCCAGTTCTTATATATAAATATAGATATTTTGTTCATAAATTGTCGACTTGATAGCTATAGGTAAACGGAAATCTTGTAACCAGTTTTTTAATGACTTAAAGGTGAAAGGTGCGAATAAATTCAAAATAATTCAATTACCAAGCAAACAGCGATAGGAAATCGTAAGCTATAAACAATATCTGTTACACAAACAAAATGGTTGGATCTACTAGAGCAATGAAAAAGCACCTGTTTAGCTTTCGACCCAGTCTAAAACATGATAAATTTGGTCACAGAGAGAATGTGCTCACTGTTTGCTCGCCGTCAACCCACACAACACCGAATGAAAGATAAATGATATCATTCAATATGAGTCAAACGTAAAGTCACGAGCGACCGACAGTAAGAACAAACGTAGAGTCCTACAAATAACTGACACTCACAATGATTCAAATGACAGTTAAATATTTGAGTTTTCCTCTTCGTTTTCTGATATTCATATGGCACTTTGGCAGTCTTTGGTATATTATGAACTGATTTGATGTTATAGAATAGGAAACAAAGCTGATAGTTGTATTTCTATTCCCCCAGACCTTAAAGCGACGATGACTCTTTGTATTTCATTTTCAAATGTGATGGCATTCAATTCTTGGGCTTGATATTGCTATAAGATATAAATATTTTAACATTATTTTGTTAAACATGTTCGGTTAGCCAGGAATGACGAGCTGAAAGATAACGACGCATTTTATAAACACAAGCTACTGTTGCAGCTTTCAATGTACCTACTAACGAATGCACTTCAGTTATTTCTTCAGTCGAAGAATCATAACTAGGCGAAGATTGTATTTTAATTGCCAAAACAAATAAAACAGATATCCTCCTTAAGCAAAAAATCTATTTTATACCCCCAAATACAAATTAAGTAAATGTTGTTACTTCAACTTAAAAAAAAATGTGTTCAGAGAATGTATTTACAATAAACGTACTTTTCCCTGTAAATATGTACCACTTTGCCTTTTGCGGACAGAAGCTGGCAAAAAGCATAATGTTCAGCATAACGCTGAAACTGTTTTGGGGTAAAAAGTAACAATCCAAATTCTTTCCCATGTAAAATGAGACAGTTATTACAAATTTAAGAGCGAAAGTACTTTTTGTGCCACCCTGTTCATTTTGGGTTAAAAAAGAACATAACATTAAAGACCCATAGAACAATGAAATTCAAGCGTATAGTTAGTCAGACAGTGATTCATGTTAAAAAGAATTTGCCATTAAACGGTTATGATATCTGCTGCCGAAAACAAGAAGGCATCAAATTTGTCTCAATTCGTAAAATTTAAAAGGCAAAGAACAGGGACGTTCAAGTATCTAGTTTAGTAAGTCTGACAGCTCTCTCACTAGATGAAACTCGGCTCTGATTGGGGGAAATCGGTCGTGAGGGCAGATGTTTCAGTTGACGTTTATGGAGGGGTAGCCGACGAATCTAGTCGAGAAATTCGTTGACAGTTCTCATATGTGGCTGACGTAGAAAACGTGTCGTTCCCGACCAATCTAGTTTTTGCGTTCAGGTTACATCTTATCCAGACCAATCTAGTCCACTTAAGATGACTAGATTCTTGAATGCGGCCACTGACCTAACAGACCTGTCGTGCCTGCCAAATTATGCAAAACAAATTTGTCCAACCCGATAAAAACGATCAATGACTTGACATACGTTTTATCTTTTCCGGATACATAGAACATTTGTTATGTTTCAGTTAACAGTTCCTTTTAAAGATTTTGCTGGAATCTTTCTCATAACCCAAGCAAACAAGTGCAGCTGACAACACATTGCTCTGGTAAAATGTTGTCCTACGTCCATAACCATAGACAAACCATACTGAGACCCCCAACTCACAATCCTCTTGCCACTGGGCCCCTCAATTTTTTTTCAAATTCGCCATTTTGTATTCCTATCGGTGTTACGTCAAAAAAGAATCAGTGTGACATACAAAAACATATAAAAAATGTAAAAATAAATGCTGCCAACCGCGGCAACCGTGGGGAAATGTGAAAGAGTTCGGGAATTCCACATTTTTATATTACTGAATGCCATTGGTTAGTTATTATAAATTGTTAAAAGGCGAATAATTTGATTTGGTTGGTTAGTAAAAATATCTAAAATATATGTTTTATATCCTGGAACATATTAGGACAAACATGGTTGTGTATTTACCTCTTTTCGATATCATTAAGATTGATTTATTGTGGGAATTTTTCTTTTATAACTGAAGAAAACTTGCTCAAAATGTTTTTATTTTCATGCAACCATTCTGCATTGACAATTTTTCATAAATATTTTAAGCAAACGTACACTTATTCCTAAAAAAAATACTATCCACTTCCACACGTATATAAATAATTTCAAATTTAACGGACAAAATTTTATGAACGCTGTCAGCAGCTTTGGCCACAGCGGAAGTGGCATATGCAAGGTGCGAGTGTGGTGGTGAGCCGGAATTTTTGAAGTTACGTGACATTTGTCAATACGAATTTCCATGTAACAATACTAACGCACTTAGCGTTTGCCACCCCATGAAAATATAGCTTGTAGGCAAGTAACGGGAAATCGGCCGAAGTTGGTGGTCTCAGTATTGTCTCTGTCCATAACTACGACTTGCTGACGATAAGACCGACAACTTGTCCAATTAATCTTTGGTAATGACGGGACGTCTACAAAGTCGTTCGTGAACGAAAATAAAACTGAAAAGATAGCGAATTCGAATAGTGTTTGTGTCTGTATAAGAATAAGTCACATGCTTTCGCAACTGAGAAAACGTTTCACTTCTATCGTTCGTTCGTGGAAGCAAAATATTGACACACACAATTTGCCGTAAATTATTGGTCTGTAAAAAAGCCGTTGTTTATTTATTACTGCGAAATGGACATTATTTTGTTGTTATTGCCACAATCGTCATTTTGCTGACGACACAGAAGTATGTAGTAAACTGTGTACACACATGTTTACATATTTTTTGAATGCCATTGACTTCGGGGCGGCACTCATAAATAAGGTGTTATATTACGAGTATAATCCATAATCATGATGTATCGCTTACTCTTAAGTTATAGGTGTTCGTAATCTATATGATCAGCATTTATTGAGTTTATAATCGTAGGGTTGGTATACCGTATGCGTATACCTATAGCTAGATTGAAGTTCTCCTAAATTTGTATTTCAAAATATGGTAGGAGCGAATTTTTACTACCCTCTAGTTGAAGATTACAAACGGAGCCTGTGGTATTTTTTCTCTGATACGGACAAGCACAACCAAGTCATGTGAGAATTTTTTTTAATTGAGCTGTTACACTTTTATAATTGATGGACTTTATTTTCTTTCACACGCTCTAGTGAATTAAGTCATAAGGCCTGTATTGAGAAACAAAAAATACATTAATTGTTTTTTGCTTTCGAGTAAGCGTGACCGAGAGCAGGTTTCAATCTGTAGGTATACGTTTTGGTTCTTTGTTGAGATCGTACCCCGACTTTAATGAGGGTGTCGCTATATATTGTTTGCGTACGTTTAACCTTTGTAGAATGATTTGCGGATATCTAATGACATTCGTTATGGCCGCTAAGGTAGGGGTGGAAAGATAATTGTTTTATGGTACTTGTTAAAACTGAACACGTGCTGTCAGGAGGTTTTAAGGCGACGCGACGGCGTCACAGTCCTTGTGGGAAGCCACTATTTTATAATTTTTGTTAACAAACTTAAAATACTGAGGTCGATGAAATGCACATTTGAACACACCGGGTAGAAACCGGTATGTTGTCGAGTGAGTGAGGGAAAAACCAGACTTATTATATTGTGAGAAAAGATGTAGATAAGAAGAGTATAATCAATATTAGCCCCAGATTGTGACTACACCACTTAAAAGGGGCTTAGGTGTTGCTATGTGGGTGCGGAACCCTTAAAATGCGGCCGAAAATGTCACAAGACTACTAAAATTTTGTTTCGTTATCTATATTGTTATGACCGCATATCTAGCTACTGATGTTTTCGAGAGAACGTGTCGTTAATTCGCAGAACCTGACATTGAATTGTGCTCACCACCGAGGGTGACCAAATTAGAAAAACAGTGCGATAGCAGTCACATGACAAAAGCATTCAGGGGTAAGCTTTTGAGCGGCGCTCTGTTTGAAAGAAATTTAGTCTTTGTATAGCTTTCCTTTTTGATTCTCTAAATAATCAAATTAGTTTATGGCCTCCGATTCGTAAAAAAGCCGTCGCAAATATTTTTCAAACCGATTATATCGTCAAACTTGCTGTTTAGTCTGAAATTAAATTTCTGGGATTTAAGTGATGGGCCATGATCACGAACATCGAATTTCGCTCAGGTATGGCAAAACCTGTTTCGCGGTTTTCAATGATTACGTACTTGATTATCAGTCAATAAACTTTGCACCCAACTGATGTTTTTTTGTATGATTTGTTGCGAAGGGTACTCCCTTGGAGATGAATCCAGCGTAGGCAAATTGTTTCTTTCCTTTTTACGCTTTTCTATGTTTTGTAAATGTTTATGTATATATCTCCTCAGTTACCTTAATCGAATTGCCCGGCCGCTCTTTATCAAAGGTGGGTGTTTGGGAACTCATCCATTAATTTTTATTTGTTTCGTCTATCGATTCGAATGCCGCATAAGCGTGAGTTAGGGCTTGTGTACGTTTAGTATATCCATTGACCGCTTGTAGGTCTCAATTATGATATGCGCGATAATATTTGTCGGAAACAGCCGTTTGTTAAATAGTTTTGCTTGTGTCATTTTTGTTAACAAATACTAATCCATCTTTGCAGCACAATCGCCCAACCTCAGCAGATATACCAAGCATCGGTGAGATGGTATTCGGGGCACTCGCCATGTCATTTCGCGGTACAGCTCTCAAAGTGCACTGGTTGCGATCGCCTTCCAGAATGTTGTGCTCGCAAGTGTTTCTCTCGCCAACAAATTTGATGACCAATGGTACGACACCGCAGCATGTATCGGCAAGCCACTTGACACCGAGGAACTCGATCACAAGCGATCATGGGTCTGTGGACGGCTTTTCGATGAATTCCTTTTCCATGGTCTGTGTGGGTAGAAAGAACTCCAATATATCAGAGCGTATCACCGATCGACCGTTCCATACAAACCCACTAGATGTTCCGGACGCGAATATAGACATGGCCGCTCCACGTTACTCAGCTACCTACAGTACTGGTGATTCCGGCTACAGCGGAGGCAACACATCGAATGAACAATGGACAATAACGTCCAGTAGTTTATCATATCAGTATTCAACTCGAAGTAGTATAGGTTCAGTAATATCCGATCCAGAGTCGATACGAAAATATAGCCTCGACTCGTCATATTTTCCATCCACCACACAGAGCAATGTGTCCAGTGATGGCAGTCTGCAGAGACGAATCTCTCGGAATCTCCTAACATCATTTGAGAATCAAAATTCTCTTAACGATTTTATTGGCTTTTTGAGTGACAATAATTTTCACAGCCGCGGCACGACCAGTGGTGGAAGTGAAGGTTGTGTGGCTGCGCAGTATCGGCGCACCAGTTTTACAAATGAGAGTCGGAGCAATCCGGAGATTGGGCGTCGACGTGATATGAGTTATTCGCAGAAAACGGGCCGCCGGGCGAAACTGGGTCTAGCTGTGTGCATTACTATGAGTGAATCTTTCGAGGATGAAATGGAGCTGTTCTGTTCGGAGCACATTGCTCTGCTAGAGTCGATGTTGGGTCGTCTGCGGATTTCATCGGAGAAGGCGTACATCAATCATAAGGATTTCTTGCAGGTAAGGCTTTTTGAACATCGTTCACGTGACTGATGACAGAATCTTGTTGTGCAGACAATGGTGAATGCGTGGCAAGCAACAACACAGTGGATTATGGATCTATTTACGGCGCCGCGGATAAGCGTTCCTGTGTGGCTTAGTATAACAACGAGTGGCAGCAAGTATTCCAAGAGCATTGCCGATCGATTTATTCATGAGTTGTGCGCCTTGCTCTCAGTGGCAGACACCAAAGACACAAATTTGTAAGTCCAACTTTTTTTCAATATAAATTATGATGATTATGTTCTTTCTTTTCAGCTTTGTGAGTACAGTATTGACAGCAATCCTTACGCACCACCTAGGATGGGTATCCACGATTTCAAATTTCAATTCGCCATCAAAATCCCGTGCTGCTGCTATTGACCAAAGAGCCAAACTGCTCGAGGTTTCTCAGAAGTACCCGTACAATGTTTTGTGGGCACAAATGGGTGATTTGTATGGTGCCGTGGGTGCCCCACCAAAACTTTCTCGAACCATAATTTACGGAACTGAAAAGCTTCCCACTGAACGTCTGCTCAACGTTCTTACGTATTTTATTCGATGCGGCGAGGTTCGGCGCTCCACAAAGAAGGAAGACCTAAACAAGGAGTTGATAAACGATCTAATCATGAATCAAAGCAATGACCAAACTTCATCGAAAGTAAGCTCATATAGTGATAGTAATTCATCAACGATATCGAATACGCCATCATCATCGAGTAGAACCATGGGACTAACTAGAACTGCAACCTGTAAGACTAATCTAAGCGCCTTATCAAGTAGTAGCAATGGTGATTTATCCACCGATCAGACTGAAACCGATGCAGTCAGTATTCACAAAAAGAATGATATTCCCAACGTGCTGGCATTTCGTGATTCGCGATTTGTGCAGCAAGAACTGAGAATCGGTAACTACCTGATGGACACAGGTATTGTGAAAAGTTCATTGAATAAGCGGAAGGATGATCTGTTAAAAGATCGCATTAAGTTAACTATAACAACGCCGGACAATATTGAAATGACTGTCGAGCCATCTGAGTCGGATGAGTCGAATATCGATGAAGTCGGCCTAGTGGAAGCCATCGAAATAGAATCGAATGATGGTGTGGCGCCCAGTAATAAGAAAAGTGCATTCTTCTGGGCGCCATCTGTTAAGGAAGGTCTCAGCTGGAGCGATATACAAAATTTGCCACCACCTGCGATGAATCGCAAGCTTGAGAAGCGATCTACTAGTTTCAACATTATCCGCGAAGCCGCCGGATCGAATAGCAATGAGGAGTATTCCGAACTCAAGCCCATCAATGAAAAACACATCAGTCTGTCCGATTTAATCACCGATAACAGTGTTGGGAAATCGGAACGTCTTACCTGGGGCATTGAACCCATCAAGGAGACCATAAGCCTTGAGGAAGAGAAACACTTTGAAATCCAACAGAAAATCGTCGAAAAAGAACGCGGCATCAGTAAGGAGAAGAATGGCGTGGTCTTTGTATTGGGCGAGAACGAACCGCTGGTGAACATTAAACGAAGCAATGAGGATCTTTCCGAAATTGATTCCAATAACCATAGCCAGTCAAGTGAGCCTAAAAAGCCAATGTGTCCGCATCATCACCATTCGCACAAGAAACATTCCGCGGTGAAATTCGATTTCGTCCAATATCCTCAGATCTACGCAAACTATATGAAGAACAAGAACCTCAGTGACTACGATTTCATGGAAAAGCCACAAAAACTCGAAAATATGCAGATGTACGGGGGCAGTACACGTAGTGCTGGTACAAGTTCATTGCCCGCAGCTACCAAGCAAGATGTCTCACTGTCAGAATACTGTGAATTCTGCCAGAACTCAAATGGAAGCAAGTCCTATCAAACACCATCGAACGCCACTGAGTTGGAATTCGACACAGACGATGATCATTCGGTGTACAATAATCAGTCGTCCATCGAGAGCAATGGACACCAGCAGCTGGTGGAGAGCAAGAACACTAAGGTGAAGAAATTTAGAAAGCAAACGGACTTGAATTTAATTGTGCTGCCAGTGCCTGGTATCAAGGAACAAGAGCAGGAGGAAGATGCAGTCACCAGGTGTGATATGAAGCTGAAAGCAGGGTTTATCCCGTCGTTGTTCTTGAGTATGAACGACCATTACGTGTCCGATATGGTTTTGCAAGGAACATCAGCGCCTCCAAACAAATGGGAGACAAACGTTAAGGACGATCTCACACTAGCTACGCACTCTGCTTCGCTGATATCCATGCCAGCAGAAAATGTGGCCGTTATAGCTGATATGGACAATTGGTGGGTTGCTCTGACACTTTCACACTAGCCAGTATTGTATCTCTTTTTTTTCAGGGATGTAAAAATCATATCATCGCAAAATCAAACGCTCCCCTATTCAAATGTTGTTAGCGGACCCGTGGGCATGTCACAATTAGTGGCCTCAATGCTCGAGACAGTCTACACCATGAACAGCTCCGGAATTTCCGCTTATGAAGTAAGCTGTCTGTCTTGTATTTGTTTGCATAAAATTTTACTTTTTATTTGTTCTCCTTAGTGCCTCTCCTATCTGGAGTCGAAATTACAAGAAATCTACATGCATTCGGAGTCCCTAGCCGCCTTTTTACTGGCCACCGATTTTTGTTCCTTAAATGCTGTCTCCTCAGCACTGAATCTAACTGAAAATGACGTGCCGCTTCTTCTGTCAGTTGCTACGATTCATACGCCGCAAATAAGTAAAAAATGCGGCATCAGCTTCAGATGACATCTTTTCAATATATTCGATCCAGTCATTGAAACTGCATAAATTGTATATATTGTATAGGAAAAAATCCAACGTAATCGGTTCTTTTTTGTACGTATTCGAAACGGGGGAAAACCACGCATAGCCAAAAAGCAATACTCTATAACGTCTCATCTATCAATCTCACAAATCACACACGAACACCCACTCACATACATTCATTGACTTTGTGATATTTACTGCATAGGTATTATACAGAATAACAACTAATCTTCTTCACCGTTTTTCTAACTTTGTAGAAGCAATTAATACATAAGTTTTTAGAATAATTGTATAAAAACTACTACTATTTATTTTGTTTTAGTTTCTATTATTTTTTTGTTTTTCTTTGTTTGTTAGAAGTACGTAAGTTTAGTTTTAAAATAATTTATATTTGTATTTTTTGGAATATATAAAGAAAATCAATGATTCACAATAAAATTCGAAATAAATTCTTCGAGAAATATCAAGTTCGTTTGTATTAACTGTGCCGCAACGTCGTACGATAAATAAACGAAATGCAGAGGCAGCAACAATCAATCGAAAGCAACGCGACACATGAGTCCACTCGGAAGTATTTTTCAATTCTTCACACATGAGATCATCTTAAACTGTAAAGTTTGCCTGAAAACAAATTAAGCTTAAATCTTACTTTCACGGATGGATCCATGATGGATGGCGGAGCGGGGGCCGGTATCTATTCAGAAGATCTGGAACTTGCCCGTCACATTAGCCTCGGGAAATACACTTCAGTATACCAGGCTGAGATGATTGCTTTGCTTTATGCGTTGGACTGGCGGTGATCAGATGCATGGAACAAACAAACATCACAACATCACTGGCACTGGAATGCGTACTTAAACTAAATAAGTGTTCATCTAAAAATGAAGTAACACTGACTTGGGTACGAGGACACATAGGGATCGAAGGCAATGAAAAGGCGGACTCCCTTGCAAAACAGGGGTCAACTGAAAAGTTGCTGGGACCAGAACCATTCTCTTCAATTGGCAGAGGAATGGTTGAACAGCTTATCCACAAATGGATCACGGCAGAACACCTGAGAAGGTGGTCAACCGTGGAACAATGTAGACAATCCAAAATGGCAATAAAGTGGCCGACCTGCTCCACTCAAAGAAGGGTACTAAGCATGAGCCGAGGAACATTGAAATGGGTGGTGGCTTTGTCTACAGGACATGGTAATTTCAGGTATCACTTAAGGAAAATGGGCCTTATAGAGAATGATACTTGTAGACTATGCCTGGAGGAATCTGAGACAGCGGCACATATACTGTGTCAATGCCCGGCTTGGGACATCAATGGGTCGAGACCCAGTCGATGAAACGGATCTCCCATAAACAGATGCTAGCGTTAACACTATCATTTGAGCCCAGAGAAGAACTGTGGAGAAATCCAGAGAGTCTCTCTGAGTAAGATTTACAGTGGTAGAGAGACGAAAAGATGTCGTGGTCTGATTCGATTATCTCTCGAAATATATATATATATATTTATATATTTTACAACGGAATCTACCTTTTTTTTCAGAATTGTGACCTACAAGTTGCAGACAAAATGCGTATTTCATTTCACCCATATGATATAATATAGAATAATTGATTTCCATGGTTTACAACAATAGCCTGTAGGGTAAGGTGCTTGAGGTATTGGTTTAAGTTTCTGAATGTGAATGTTATCTGAGTCGCGATTAGCCTGATGCTTTTTTGTAGGTCTGTTCCCATACGACAATGCATCTAAATTGGTAAAATCTTTTTAGTAGGCCAGAAGAGATCCATAAACAAAGAACAAAAGACTTCCCCTCAAATTTGCAGAACGTACATTTTTCTTTGCCGAGAAAATTCCTGTTACACCCGAAAGAAGTTCAAGTTAATATTAAAGAAATTCATCTGAAGAAATTTAAAACTCATGAGATTTAAGCTGCATATCAGTTCTTTTATCTACTGGTGAGTGGTTGCGTGCAAATGTATTACGACATTCAATGAGTCTATGCTGAGCACTGCGTCGCTTAATACATACACGGTAATTCATTTAAACGGAGACGTGCTACCTTCAAATTTAATAACCACCGATCACCGGTCAAAAATTCCAATTCTTCACAGTAAACAAAAAGTTTTCACCAAAATTTAAAAACGATTGAGATGACGAGAAAGAAAATTAGATATTTATCTAGTAATGAGATTTTTTGCTATGGTGTTCACCTTAGATTCTGGGTCAGTGTTTACTCAGAAGGAAAAATTAGGCTGATATTATGCCGGAAAGAAGCATAGTTCCAGATTGGATATACGCCATTTCTTGAAACGCAGCAAACACGCAAAGGCAATTATGAATTTGTGCCTCGTTTCGTTGATATATAAAATTTCTCACCTTCCAAATTTAACACCTGCATCGTGATGATTTAATATTCGCCTGATTCCCGCCTTATTGTCTCAATTTAGAAGTTTTTGCCAGTAAGATGCATGTTGTAAAATACTGTCGATTTTAAGCGTATGCTGGTAAAAAAATACATTTTGACATTTCTTCGTTTAATTATGTTTTGATAATAATTTCTAAGTTTATATCTTTATTTCATGTTACGTAATAAACATTAAATTTGTACGTAGGTATTTAAAAATATTTAAATATTCGAATGGACTCGGTTGTTTTACAGAACTCGTCCACCCTTTTTTGTTTTTGTTTTTCTTTAAGTCTACAATTTTGACATATTCAATATGTAAAAGGCAATATAAATTCTATACTATAGCTGAATAAATAAATAATTCGTTTGGATGAAATTGTGAATTGAAAATGTGTTGTTCATTTGTTTTGAATTAAGAAATTCTAAATTTGGAATGATGTAAAAATAAAAATTAGAATGAGCTAAATACATTTTTTATCTTCCGATTCAGTATTCCCTATGGGCTGACTCGGTTGGATGTTATCAGTTCCGAAATTCTTTGGAAGCTCATTTTCACTACAATTAACATTTGGTGCTTTTTCTTTTGGTCTACCACCAGTTTTCGAAGATGGTGTTTGTGCTGAATTTATTTTTGGATTTGCCTCTTTGCCAGTCAGACTGACTAGATTTTTCTGCATGGTTTCTAAATAGGTCGGGTGTATCCAGATGCGACGTGTCGTTAGCATAAAAGTATCCTTCACGCATATAACACAGTTGAATGATTTCGAGCATAGCGCTGCAACGGTGTCGTACTCATTGGGAATTATTCCATCGACTGTGTTCTCAAAGTAGCTAAACATTGGGAACCAAATTCGTGTACGATTTGAGTCTCGTGACATAAGCGCCTGCAATGGAAATGTTTGCATTAACCGAGTAAACAATAGGGACACTGTTATAACCTTACTTGATTATTGGCGAGTGTATGGTAGTAGAGAAATAAACGCGATGTTATATAAAACGCAACAAATACATCGATGGAGTAATGCTCATGAGCTGCTAATATGAAGAATATACCGAACATGTTGAGAAGCCATGTCATTGTATGGAGAAAATATAGATTTCTTGGAGTATCTACAAGGATATGCGAAATAAAATAAACACGGTAACCAATAAACAATATAATTCATGCGTACTTACATTCGGTAATAAAAAAATTTAACAGAGTTAAGGCCACCGTATGTCCGCTAAACATGTAATCACCACATGTTCGGACGCCTTGAATGGACATGCCCAGGCCGCTCCAAATTGTGTACGCTCGTGATATTCGTAACGAGACAGCTTCGGATAAAGTCAAGCTGAAAAAGTATCCTTACTTTTGATTTATGCTCTAGCAATTCAATTTTACCACTTACTTGTTATCATCGACTTTGTAATCGTTTTGATTGCACTGCAAGTGTGTTCCCGGGACACTTAGCGAAGTTATCAGCATGGTGACACATCGCAGAAGGAACACAGTTCCAGCGAGGGCAAAAAAGCGTCGCAGTAACACCATGCGGTATTTGTGAAAAACACAAACACAGCACCAGATACTAAACAATAGAGTGCCAGTTATTTCGCACATGTGAAATGCCCAAGGTATGTGGGGCACATTGTCGAGAAAAATATCCGGAAGAGGAGGGTATCGTTTCATGTCGGGCACCCGTTCGTGTACTATGACCATCACAAATGAAGTTATCCATGTTACCAGGAAAGAGTACCCTGAAATGATAAGGAAAACATTTTTAATGCAGCTGTGATGAGATTAAGTAAATTTTGTAAGGAGAAAACATTTTTTCAAGGCGACGCTAACAGGGAAGTTCTAAGAAAAAAACATAAGCGTATCTGTTTGAATTCTCATCACAAATAATGGTTTATCACATGTTTTCTTCAACGCGTTCTAGATATAGTGGCAAGTCTTTTTTGCAATGTTTCCATTTGTATCCAGGGGTTAAATCACCGCATCCGTGATCGAGTACTACGCGACTGCATTTAAAAAATACACACGCTTGTAAAATACACAAAATCAGTGACGTGTTGCTCGCTCACGGATGCGGTTGGATGTGGGTGTTCATCATCAGTCATATTGTTGTACGTCGAAAGTGTTTTTTTAAGGGGTTCAGAATATTCCCCCACTAAACAGACTCCTACATCTGGAGTTGACGGCATAATGAGTTTTCTTGAATGGCTTCTATGGTTAAATGTCCTATGTCAACCCGTGTTGGCCGTAAGAGCTTGAAGGGCATCGAAGGCAAAAATTAACGTATTGATTGTGCGAAATACGCTGATGATAAGCACGTATGTGCCCTTTCACAAAGAGCCGTTCAAAACGGACGGTAAGGAAACAATTAAACCAATGAACGTTGGACCGCTGACCAAAAAGTATTTAAGAGACTTCATTCCACTAGTATTATTGACAAAAACACAATCAAAATATTTATTCGTTATACCAAAAGAGGTACATAGAGATACCCTCTTGATAAGACCTCATACAGATCGTATTAATCTAAAACACAACAAGATTAATGTTTTGAACTGACCTTGCTTTATTACGGCGGACAATAAGTATTGCCGATATATTTAACTGGGAAATATAAACTTTTTCTCAACTAGCGTCATCATCTGTTTTTCCACAACAATCACCAGGGAAAACCTTACTGGCAAAATAAATTGTGCCAACACTTGGTTGTTTAATTTAATCTTAATTTCGCTTTAAAACTTCCTCCAAAGGCTTGCAATGGATTAGCACTAGTCGCCATATGATAATGAGTAACCCCCCACAAACAAAATATAAAGAAACAAAGAACAACACCAGTGTGGGTATCGTACATTTTCAATCATGATTGGGTCGAATGCCTATTCTTATGCCGACGGAGTTTGCAGTGAAAAGCAAACATTAAAGTTGCTTACAGTGTCGACAAAAGAAAACAATAGAAAAGCTGTCGCTTGGCATATTGCTTCGCGTCGGGCGATATTATGTCTTTAATTATTTGGAAAGAAATTGAATATGCTTGGAATGGAAGTCGATCGTACAATATGATGTAAAAAAAATATATAGGAAAATACAAAGAAAACGTAGAGCAACAAATTATGACTGAACAGTAAACGTATGTAGTGTAATACAAACAAATAATTCGATTTCTATGGTACAAACTCGATAATCCAAATCGAAACAAAAGCAAATAAAGGGAAAACAATTATTTTCCGTTTGACTAGGTATTTTTACAAGATTTATTTTCTCAATTGACCTGATATGAGTGTATGTATATGGTAGCCGCATATATCGCTAGATTGGCGTTTGAATTCAATAAACAAATCTAAAATATATGCAAATTCTTTTATTTAAATCTTAAAAAAAACTTTAGTGAGATAATTCAACTAAATCGAAAGATCACTATATGACTCATAGATACATAGTCCCTCTCCGACTTTAGGCGAACACAAATTTCACTTCTATTTATAATGTAGGTTAAAATAAACAGAAGAACACCACTGTTATCATGCCACTCTTACCTAAGCTTATGGCTGTTTTGAAAATCTCCGGAGGAATGTTTGTTGCCCTTCCGTCCACTGAGAGTGGTGGTGAGATTCGTTCACTATCATTCAACTGTTGATTATGCGGCGGCTGTGGTTGCTGAGATGGTACATCAATTGATCCATATGTCGTCGATGTGCTGGCGTATTGTTGGCTATGGTATGGAATCCTATTGTGTACTGCTGATGGATGATTAGTGCTGTCCACTGACAGAATATCGTCAAATCCGAGATAATTGACAAGTGAAACACTGTTTCTCTGAAGGTTTCTCACAGAGATCCATAACTTTTTGATGTCACTAAATTTTAGTGGATAGTTTAATTTATAACGCAAATCCCGAATATCGTTCTCGTTTAACGCAAGCAGAGTGCGTCCATCGATTTCTTCGCAATCTATGCAATCGACGACATTCTCACTGAGAGTTTCACTATCTCGTGCCCAAACGACGACATGATCTTTGGTCCAGTCTGTAACAGCAACATTATTCATATTGTTTGGAAAACAAGCGAATTATAACTAATACTATATCACTTAGAAATTTTAAAGAATAAAACAATAACAAAATTATGGAGATTTCATATGAATTTGAGTTTTGCGTCCGCTACCTATATTCGATTCTGGTTTCTGGTCGAATGACATTTAACGATAACGAGAACGTCAGATGTGTCGCTGCTCCCAGCTGTCACAAAAAGTGACGTTTTGTTTAGGTGCAGTGGTGAATTAGGTTAACTTAAATAGGGTAGGTATTGTTTGCTATAGTTTTCAAGAAGTGTTTTAAAAAATGTTGCATTCTGTTTTTGTGTCGAAGCAATTGGAATTCCATTTAAATCAAATAATTTTGTGTCCGCATGTTTGTAAGCATCTACTGCCTACTGATAAATATCTTAATGCGATTGAGAACGATAGGGTGTGAAATAAGAGTATAAAATTGTTCGTTCCTTTTTCTGCGCCTCATTTATAATAGTTAATTCGTTTGTGTTTATTATTTTCAAACGACAACATATTTGGTTTAAGATATAGAAGTCGGAAAAGGACATCTAGATACAAAGACCCAGTTTAATGTCGTTTTCCATTGGGACCACCAAAAATCTTTTTCAGATCTCAGATTTAACGCGGCTCATGGAACATGCAACAAAATTGATCTGCTTTTGTAAATGGATTAGTGCGTTATTTGACAGCAATGTCAGCTGTTCAAATTGCATTCGTTTTTGGAAAAATGAACTATGGATATCGAGTTGAAGAATGTTTCTCCTGTTGTAGATACAAATGGAGTAGTTTCGGTGATTCGTAGTTTCCAGATGATGAGTAAGGCAATGAAGATAATAATTCCTACAAAATTATATCCATTGCTATTTTTGTTTATCTTTATTTTACTTTTCACGAAAGCAAACTTCTTAAGGTGACCTAAAACAGCTGTGTGTGACGTATTGGTATGTGTAAATCTGAAAAAAAATTTATTGATTTATTAATCTATTGATTTTTTTTCCCATTGGAACATGAAAAGTGATTTCGATCAAAAAAAAAAGACTGATTTATGGCAAAACGACATAAGATTTGTCCAACATTACCCAAACGCAAGAACCTTTCTTAAATATATTATAACGATTCTCCGAAACATTAATCGTAAGTGTGGTTTCGGGGCCGGCAGATCGGCCACATCACACTGAACCGAATCCTGGACAATAACAACACCAAGTCGACGAAATAATACTTTCTATTTGAAGTAACTATCCAGTGAAAAATCATTCATTTTTTCATGGCAGAATCTAGTCGATTTGTCACAAATATGATAGCCAATGTCAAATTTGCAAACGGGAAACGGAGTATTTTGGTTCAAACATAATGGCTAACAAAGCCCAACCTGTTGACAGATTTGGGAGACCGATGGGTTAAGCATGGGTTCGAATTCTTGGCGAGATTCTTACTAGTAACTTGAAGATGCTTCTCACATAAATAAAAATTCATATTTGTTTAAAACGACCAAACGATTTTGGTGGTTTACTGTTCATCGAGCCCAACAAAGAAATTATAGTCGATATGCGTTGTTACGGGCCTTGTTGCACGATGCACATCGCTCCCAACGCCCATGAAGAGAAAAGTATAACTATTAAAATTCTTAAGAAGAGCGACTTTGATGTTTCTGTACTGCAATGGAACGGAATTTGAGTTTAAGAACTTGAGTTCCCATTTAAAAAGAATATGACTGTCGTAAGAAAGCTCCGCTGTTCTTTCAATTTAGCCCAATTGAAATTTTATTTCTCCTAATATTTCTTTCTGTATTCTGTAAAAATTACTACACAGTGATTTTTTCGCCCAGGTGATGGAAAAATTAATAGAAAAAAAATAATTCAACTGTTCATACAACCTATGTAACATCCGTTCACTGGTGTTTATTTGGAATGAGTTCAACTCTTTAAAATGTGCGCATTGGGATAGATGCTATTATTGGATTTTCGAAGGAATTCTTGATAGAAATACAAAGCTCAGTAGACTCTTAACTTTTTTTTTTAGGTGTTTGCGAATTAAAGTCCAGTCAATGCGAGTGCGTTTTTTCTTTATATATATTCATCAGAACGGATCTACATTGATCAAAGTGTGGCGGGTGCAGGTTCCACCCGTCTCGCCAGCCCGCTTAAGCTTTTCTTTTGTATCTTTAGTAGATAAAGATACAAAAAACCAACTCCATAAAAATGAAAAAGTGTTGAGTAAAAAACATTTATCTTCCTTCTATACAATCCCTCAAAGTTCACAACCAAATAAAACATCCAGACTTTACATTTTGTAATTATTACTTTTATTATTATTACATATATTTAGGTTTTGTTTCCATTTGAAATAATTAAAGTTGTACAGCCATATCTGTATAAATTAGAAATGTTTTACTTGCTATCTACTATGTCACAATTTTGTAGCGATCACGTATTGTTTGAATGTTTTCTTGTAGTTTTATTTTCTAAATAATAACGTAGTTACATTCTCATATTTGTTAAGCCAAAGCATTTATCTTGCAATTATATGTCATATCTCTCCTTCGTGTTTATCAATTTATATATATGTATGTGTAGTATCATAGTGGATAATAATTCGCGATTGTGGTTTATGCTCAAAATGTTGTTTGATTCTGTTTTCAATTTTTGTTTATTTGTATTTTCTTGTTTTTTTTTACAGTTTAAGAAATCGAAATATTATATTAGTAGTAGAAGACATAATGCGATTTTTATTCCTTATAAACGGTGGTGTCCATAGGACTAGCTGGCTGGGCAAACGAAGTCGATGTGTTGCCCAAATTTGAAGTGAAAGCCGAAAGTGAAGAGTTACTCGTATTCATAATGCTGCTAGTAGAACTACTGGACGAATTATTTAGGCTTATATTCATCGGATTGGATGCAATCGAATTGTTGAGAGTGCTGGCTGTACTTCGATCGGTTCCTCCTCCAGCACTGCTCAGATTTGATAGAATGCTGGTGTTTAGGGCAGCTGCTGTATTTGTTCCTGAGAATGTTTGAGATGAACCGCTGCCAAGCAGCTGATGATTAGTTAACACATTTGGCGCTGAAGTATTTAGCCCGAACAAAGGGGTTGGGAGAGCTGGTTTTACAAACCGCTCGCTAGTGCGTCGATTCTGCAACGAGAGGTGTACACGAATTAAATAGGCTTTCAATAATGTTGTTTTAAGTTAAGATAAAGAAAACTATTTGTTTGTGCAGACTTACCACAATTTGCCCGCATGCATAGCAGCGATTTTGCTGTGCTGCCGTTCCTGGACTCAGTGGACGACTATTCGATGGACTGTGTGGTACTGGACTACTAATCGTGCGTTGACGATGTGATGCACCGCCGCCTCCCATGCCATTTCCACTACCAGAACCTGTACCACCACCACCGCCGCCGCCATAGCTAACAAGAATATTTTCATTGTAGAATCGTTCCTCGTCCATTTCCAACGATGACTCCGACTCGGACAAATGACGACACAACGCCTCACGACGTTCTACCTCAAGCTGTAGCTTACGCTGCAGTCTCAGATTCTCCTCCCGAATGCTTTTCTCCTCCTGGGCGAATTGCTGCATCTTTTTGTTAGTCTCCTTTTGGGCTGCAGCCAAATTGGCTCGAAGTCTCAACACTTCGGAACGAAGCGTCTGAATGTGAGCACTTAAATTGCTGGCAGTGTCTCCATTTGCACTATTTATGTCGCGTGGAGTGGTCGGATCCGATACCGGCTGATCCAGTTTGATTTGTAAGGAACGTTTTTCCGTCTCCAGTTTGTCCATGCGCTTCCAGAGCTTATTCACCAGAGCCTCCTGTTCCTGCTCCAGGGTATTCTCCAGTTCGACCATTTCACGACGCAGTTGCTCCAAGTTGGTTTGCTTGCTCAGTGTCTCAGCTTCGAGTTTTTCAATTTTGCGCATTAGCTTGTTGACCAGACATTCCTGCTCTTGTTCAAGAGTCTGTTCCAGTTTGCACTTCTCCTGTCGCAACTTTTCAAAAAATAGATAGATAGATAGATATATACAAAAGGAGAATTACATTCAGGGTAAATTCCATTAAAATAAAAAAGCCATACCTGATCCAATTTTCGGGATAAGTCATTTGTCAAACATTCCTCCTCGCGCTCATAGTGGTGAGCTAGAGTTTCTTTTTCCTTTTTGAGGGCCTGAATTTTCTTCAGCAGCGTGTTTGAGATGTATTCCTCCTCTTGTTCTGCTTTTGCTTGCTGAAAACAATGAGTCAAATGATAATTATTCGTACAATCGCGACTAACTGCTACTCACAATTATGACTGAGGCCTGTTTAAGAGTCCGGTTCTCCTCCTGAACGACTTTGACTCGAATTTTGAAGGTGTCAAGCTCCGCTTTCAGAACCCTAAAATTGATTGATAAATAAGAGTTCTTCACTACAAATATTTGGCTGTACGCACTTGTTCTGTTGAGTCAAACTTTCAATTCGTTTTTGTAATTGCTCCCGCGAAACGGGGCTGGGTGGCAGCATGCTTCCTCCATCCAGAGAGCTCTCAGATTCACAAGGACTTTCCATTTTCTTAAATCAAGCAAATAGAGCACAAGGTTTAATACTGTATACGGAGGCGACCAGAGGTTTGGTTTCTATGTTATTTCAACGACAATGTTGGTCATATTGTTACCTAGGCCTTTGTTTTTTTCTAAATATAATTTGACTCAATAGTATTGGATCGGTTTAAATTAAATATTAACGGGATGAACTCGAACTTCTTCGTAACCCATCTATCAATGCCAGTTATCAGCAGATAACAAGCATAATGCCGCTCGCAAATAATGCGCTTGGAGAGTCACAACTCGGTTAGGAAAAAAAACATTTAAGTGTAGCAAGAATATTAACGCTATGTTGAGAGTATTTTGGAGGCGAACATTGCTCCATTTGGTCGCTTTGTTGTTGCATCTGTGGAAATTGCTGCTGTCTGTTTGCCGTAGTTCATAGTTCTTCACTCTTTGCAAAAAAATAAAAATTTAATTCGAACCAATTAATACAAGAACCACAATAAATTTCAATGGTTTCGACTTTAAATGAGAAATATGGATACGCATATTATGACAGATGTTTTACGAAATGCAAGGGCAATTTTTCACACTTGATAACTGTTTGAACAGCAAAACTTGGTCAAACAATTGCTTAAACAAACAAAAACTAAAGCTTCCCTCTGGTGGGCAAATATAACTGCTACATAGGTAACGAGTGTGGAATTTGCAACTTTGGTTTCGTATTGCCTTATGTGTGTCCATTTATGTACTAATGTTATCATGATAGCATCACATCTTATATGAACTCGTGTAATGTTATCCAGAAACATAATTTTCGTCTGAACCAATCCTGCATCATCCTCATGTAAATGCAAAAGTAGCCAGTAATTATTTTGGTGCAGCTTCGTTGTTTTTTTGACAAGTTTATATACATTTATCTAGGACACCCTTACCGCTTTACAATACAAATGTCACACCCAAAAAGACTAATAGGTACCACAATATAAAAGGAACGGGTTGTAGTAACTAATGACATATAGACGCATGCGTCATTACGATATTTGAACAAAAACTCCCAGGCTGTCTGAACCGACGATGTGATTCGTCAGAAATCTGTATTTATTCGCATAGATTTTCTAAATATCGAGCAAGAAGCGTCAAATAAAGTCGCATTAAGATGCAGCTATGAGATGGTCTATTGCAAAAAGAAATAAAAATGGGCACTGCATTTAATGCTGCTCGTTCTACATTGGTGTAGATATATTTTCCTTGGCGTTGGGATAAGAAACTCTTGGAATTTCAGTCTTCCAGCCCATGTTCTGTAACTCATGCAATAACTTTTCGTATCGAAAATCTAGAAACATTTTGGTACAATTCATATTGTGTTACTGATAGATAGGTATATCGGAGCGATAATTACAGAACATGGACACAGGATACAGTTGAGTTATACAAGTATTTCCTAAAAGAATTTTGTCTGTGGAAATGAAAAGTATATGTATGTAAAAAAAGAGCTACATTTTTCTAAGGTTACCAGCGACAAAACATTCCTGAAAATACATACGTTTCACAATATCAAACACTTATCAGTCCCCTCAGACTATTTCGTACACGACTGTTAAATAAGAGAAAAGCTGAGCTCATTTCTGGATTGTCGGCTCTATGTCACATGTGAGGTGAAAAAAATCGAATCAATTGTGAAAGGCTATTAGTTGCCTTAGAAATTGGTATTGGTTTTGGGGAGCATGTATTTGAGAAGAGTGTACGAATTCACGCTTTATCGTGGCACAAATCTTTTGAGGAAGTTTGCATTCACTGCAAAAAATGGGATGGAAATGTTTCGAATAAAATATTGATTTGCTGACACGTTGATTGTATATGCTATGACTTCCTTACGCAACATGATGCTATTTCTTCGAATTGCCATTTCAAATATTCGCCTTTATCTTGTTGGTTTTTGGTTTATATTGAAAACAAATTGATATGTTAGCTAACTGCTTTGTGTAAGGACATTCAACCTATGCAAAGGTGATGACTTTCAAATGCTCTACATTTCATATTGAGGGTTTCAGAAAATAACCAAACATCAACAATAACATCTCTCAACAAATAACGGACAACGAATTATTTTGAGAGGCTGCCCGATCTACTATCTCATACAATATTTATAGCCTTGTCGTGCTCATTGTTCTTTTTACTAGATGATGGATTTCCAATAATAATAGGGGCGACAACCAACACAAAGACGAAACAGTTCTAAAGTAGGTGGTGTGAGGGCTATGTGCAAATATATTTCAATCCCCTATCAATCACTATGTAGACTCAGTTGGAATCAACCAGAGACAATACAATAGTATGGTTTGTCTATGATTCCAACATTACATAAAAGTTAATTTTGTATTGGAACAAGAATGAAAAACAAATGAAGCCACTGCAATTGCATCACGTAGACCTATACATTATCGTCAAAGGCCAACGTTTACCTTTGAAAATACCTAACAAATTTCAATTTCTAATTAGGTTGTTTAAACCGCAACTTTTGTAATTACAATTTGATATGGAAACGGATATTCAAATTAATTAGTAACTCGCGTATGTAGCCCAATAACATAAGTTTCTGAGTTACCACTCAGAGGTGGTGAGGTTTTGCCTCATTTGTAGGCCCTTTTACTATGCGAACAAAAAATCAATTAGCCTTCGAATCACTATGCCGGCTTATATAAAAATGGAAAAAAAACTTCCAGATCAATAATGATAAAATTAAAATTATCTTCCTATAACCACCACACCCACTCTGGCAAGAAAACCCAAGGATTCCCATTTCCACTGATGCTCGACAAAGGATAATCGAAGAGTGAAAATTTCCTCAGTTTTCTTATTGGGAAGGAAAAAAAATATCAACGTCGCACACAAAAGATATACCTACGTAGCACACAAAAATTATTTGTAAGAGTGTGGGGTATACGGTTTTGATAAATAATTTATCTTGCCAAAAAATAATAATAATAAAAGATCTAAAACCGTCGACAAATACCTCTATTTCTGCAGATTTTTCTGGTAAATGACAAAGCCAGTACGCACAAGTTCTTCTTTTCCAATTTTTTTTTCCTTTAGACTGGTTTGTTGCAATTCCCTTCGCTGAGAAATACGCCCTTTAACTGTAGCCTTACATGAGTTGTTCTTGCTTTTCCGGGTACTTAGAGATTAATTTGCAATTTTTTATTAAATGTTGACTTTACACGCCCGTCGAATATTCAATAGATCACGGAGAAAATTGTAAAATGCACTTTTATTTAGCGAAAATTGTTTCGCACGGGGATAGCAGTTTTTTTTTTGTTCACCTGTCTCCGATGGAATTTTTCATACAATACCTGGAATTGATTTGAAATTCGATACAAAAAGTAATTTTAAACTATCTAGACGACTTCTCCGTTTGCAGGATTTGAAGTCACAGATGTAACTAGTAATCGTGTATTATTTGGAGTTGAATTAAAGTCGCCATATGCAGTTATTTTTGCGATCTTCTTTTTCCAATTTGACCGATACCGACCGATGAAAAGAAAAGAACTCACAAAATCAATGCTGGCAACATCTGCGAATAATAGTTGACGAAGAACGAACTGCTGTCAGGGATGGCGCAGATTTATAACTGAACGAGTCTTAAGCTACTAAAATGGGCTCGTTTTTTATTTGGAACCTATTCAATCGAGCAGAATTAATGTCTTTTTCGATTTGGATTTTCAGATTTTGATCTGAGATTTCAGATTTCTGCTGTCAAATCGAACATAAAATCCGAATTTTATTGGTTCTTGTGTATTGAGTTTACACATTTATAATAACTCATTTCGAAATAATTTAATATAAAAAATCGTTTCCATATTCGAAAAATTATTAATTCAGTTAAAAAAGCAATCCTTCCAACGATAAAAAATTTGTAACCGCCAGTTGTGTGTCATACACATTGGTATTAGTGAAAGTATGTGTGAAATCTGAGAAAAAAATCGAGATTTCTCAAAAGAGAGTCAGATCAAAAAAAGATTGATTTTTTTTGGCAAATCAAACATGAAAGGCAATGTCGGTAAAAAAAATTGAATTTTTCTCAAAAAAATGTATCTTTTTGACAAATCGAAAAACGACATAAAGTTGATTTAACGAATAATAATACATTTTACAAATAAGTAGGAAAAAAGCTTGAGTAGTTCTTGTGGTGATATTCCCTTATGCCAAATACGTTTACAAAATTGTTTAAAAGATGAAAACAAATTTTATTAACTTGTTCTGTTATATTTAAATCGAAATGCATTTATTTTTGTTAAATATATTTTCAATTTTCAAATTTACATATAAATATCGCTTTGAAACTTATAATCTCGAAAGTTAAAAGAAAAACATTTGGTTTTAGGATGGTATTCGTTACCAGCTTACTCCAATCAGAAAGATATTTTAATTTTTCTCAGAATAAAATCATTTGACGTATTAAAACAAGTTGACATTTTTCTTGGAGTGCAATTAAGAAATACATATATTTGGACACAAATCTGTAGGAGTACATTGTGTGCCCTCACATTCCGGTTATCACGAGGGATTTATATTAGCTCAGACATAAAAAATGCTTTGAGTGGAAACTTCATTTTGGTTCTCCCTTTTGGCTTTTACGCAAATCTCGACGCAGATAATCAACAAATTGCACCCGCAATAAGAAGTTTTATTTTTCCTCCATTAACGTGCTACATCAACAAACATTGTAGTTGGCAAGTGAGTACTTGCAGGCTTACACCCACTGGATAATATTTTTAGCTTACAGAACGCAGCATTTTATTCTTTTAAATCCCCAAAAACTTCACAACTTCATACTTTTTCTCCAAAAATTAAGATGTATAGGTAGTCAAAATATTGACAACATAAAAAGGAAATTGAGCCAAAAGCCTCTGCAGCCAGCGCTCGTTAAGTTCGTAATTAGCAGTGCATTCGGAATTCATTGTGTATAAATAATAATAAAAAAGATTATAATAAAAAAGAACTTTAGAAAACCATGGAATACCTACCTGATTACAAAATCACTGATCTTGCGAACAGACCCGCGATAACTTCTTTTTTTCTAGTTTTCGCCATTTTGAAATTATAATTAGGGAGCTAATCATTTAAGATAGAATTAAATTGCATCCATGTACAGGTAGGTTTTTAAATAAATCCATACTGTACATGCACCATGTAACCATTACATGGTAGGCCTCTCCTTTTACAGATTTTATTAAAATTTCATACAAATTTTATGGCGGATGTATTTTCTGATCATATTGATTAGTTTCTCTTCATTTAATCAGTAGCAATAGGCATAACATCATGAATTTAGTCAGTTATTAGCAAATATTCATTTTAACCAAACATCTCACCATGTACTTGCAAAATATTTTTCATTCAATTCCATGCATTATCAATTTAACCAAAAATCTACCAACACATACATACACCAACAACACTTTTTAAGGGGGCGATTATGAATGGAATACGGTACATGCCATGTAACGGTTGGAAATATTTTATAATCGTGTAGTACTAAGGCGAATAACAGAAACTTGATTTGATATACAAATCAAACAATTAGTATAGTACATATACATAGGTTAGTTGTGCGTGCATAGGTAGGAATAGATAGGTGTTAGCGTCTTAGGTAAATCAGCTGTAAGGGCAACCACTTTGCAATGCGATTTTAATGCAAAGGCATTCCGGACGGTAGGATACTCATTCAAATCTAGTTAAAAGCAGCGTCAGAATCTGAGGAGAACTACGACCGTCGACAAAATGAGTAGGAGACAACGTTTGTTCTTTTTTTTTTGTAGTTTATTACTTGACATTCAGTTTTATAAAAGGAAAACTTTTTAAAACATTTTTTTAACAATTTAGATAAAATAATAGTTAATGACGGATCGCTAAGAATAATCGTTTTATAGTTTTTACCATTTATTTTGTGTCATATTTTTTAGTGTTTTAAAAATAATTCATATATTTACACTTGTTATGAAAAGCTTAATTTATAGGTTATCGTCTGCAATCTTTTCATGTATGATACTTATTAATCTAATTTGGGGGTCTTCCGCACATTCACCGTAATGCCGCTCATTCCAGAAAAGCTCCGCTTTAGTACGATTTTTCTACTTAGGGTGGACAGCGTTGATGAAGTAAGCGCAGCAGCGCTAACTACGTTGCTGTTTTTTTCAGTTCGGGGGGGATCTTCTGGGGACGATTCTGTTTCAGCAGTGTCGTCCTAAGGAATAAACTTGAATTAGAAAACCGCTAGGGAATGTACTTTGTTTTGGCAACTAACCTCTTCTAAACCATCTTCTTCCATTTCCTCTTCCTCAAACTCCACCTGGTCTTCGCTGAAACTCTCATCGGGTCGTTCGAGCAGCTCCCCGTTTAAGGTGGGAAATGGAATCTTCGGTAGCGGCAACTGATTCGGATTGTGTTCGCGGATAAGATCGACCAACAGATTGGATATCTCCTCTCTCTTTCGTGTTACAACAATTGTCTCAAACCAATTGACAAGTTGCTTAATTGGTAGCGTGTAGTCGCGAATAGGATCGGCGAAGAACTGTTCCACATACTGCAGCAAGTAGAGGCCGCAGTCGGTGAAGTTATTCTGTTGCGGCACCTTGACACAGTTGCCTGGCATGTTCGCTTTTGTGTACGAATATGTCGGGTTGTCTTGAACTTTTACTTGATATTCGCAGGTAAGATAATCGCGCAATGTGGCAACTACTCGACTACGCGACGCACCAGCTAATGAGTCGAAAATTAAGATGACGGGTTGCTTGATGGGCTGGCGCTGAGATCCGTTTAAGCTAGGCGGTTCAAAATCGCTATCCTCCGATGCTAGATCGCTGTCATCGCCTTCCGCTTCATCGCGTTCACTATCGTCTTCGGCAAGGCAAACGGGATCTTCCCTTTTGGAGAGCGGGGTTATGGTGGTGTTGCCAATCTGAAGGGAGACCTTCTTCTCGGTGGATTCTGAAAAACAAAAGCAATGAAGGAGTTAGTACAACTGTGTACTAAAACTTGGAAACTGTCTCTTGAATTATGGGGTAAGGGCAAGTGTACACTCACTTTTCTTCTTAGCTGCTTGTTGTGGAACAATCGGCTCATTTGTATCAAACGTAATTGCGCCTTTTAGAGTTGGGAAACAAATAATAGCTAGGAACCAGTGGGACAGCTCGTTGATTGGTATTATTATATAGTCCTTGTCAAACAGATTCACATTCTTTGTCCAGTTGGCAACACGAGCGTGACGCTTTTGTGCAGCCGTCAGTTTAACGTCCTTTGCACTTTGTGCACGTGGACGACTTGACATTGTAGTCAGACGCTTATAAAAGAAGCTGCTAAAAATATAAGTGCGCTCACGATCTTTCTCAGGAACCACAGTGTTGTGCACCCATTTGAGATAAAAATCTATAATCACATCATTGAGATACTGATCTGTTGCCAAACACATGTAGTCTTCTGTATTGATTGAGATCCCACCCTTGCCCGGGGGATAGATCAAAATTTGCCGTATATCATTGGGATCTAAACGGATTTCACTAAAGGACAGAATTTATATATAAAAATCATTCTCTCCGAAGAAAATATGCTCAGACTTACTTAGAGTTTGCATTCACAACGTATTTATCTTTAGCCGCTGCTCGCAGCAGTAGCTCGTTTGCATCTTGATACTGTATTTCTTCCAACGTGATACTCTTGTAAATTGAACGTATTACGTTTATGGATTCCTCTGAAATGGTATCAATCTGTAGAATAATCTTATTATATGTGTCTCCCTTTTCCGTCGAATTAAAATAGGGCGCTGAAAATAAAAATGTTTTTTTTAATAAAACCGCCTCAAAAATATCATCAGTTTTCAAACTCACTTTCAAGTGCTGTATTTTTCGTCTTCATTTCGAGCGTTTCTCGAATATATTCAGAGCATTTGCGCAGTGTATACATAAACATGACCGAAAACGATTTTGAGAAAAATGCAACAATCTTGACTATCTCTTCTTTGTATATATCTAATGCCACCACATCGGTGAGATTACTGCAATTTGGAGCAAAGATTCGAATTCCCTTCTTTGTGAATGTCACCTGTAAGAAAATACATGATGATAAACCACCTGTGTTGAAAGAACATTTTGAAGCAACTCACAGGATCCTTCGATTCAAAGCGATGCGTTCCAATGCGAATGAGTTTGCATGCAATTGTGGTGTAAAGGTTTTCCATGGCGCTGTCGATATCTGCCACATTTTCACGACGAAAATCTGCAATGAAAACGAACTTATAAAAGGTGGAATTGGTGTATGTTTATAAAATGTTACCCATTATTGCCACAAAGAAAAATAGGTAGTGCAATTATTTTATTTTGTGCTGTGCTCCTCCAAAATTTTATTAAACTCAGTAATTATTTCGAAATTCAAAGCCTGGGTATTTCAGGTTCATTTTTATTTTGAGTCACATTAATTAGAATTGCACTTTATTTGAGTGTTAGACTAATTTGTCCACTTGAAAATTGTATTGGAGGATATTTTTGAATTGAATTGCAAAATGTCCAAAAAAAAAAATAATATTTTTCCTTTGACACAACGCGGCAGAGATGGGCAAGTGAACAAAATTGAATACACTTTATGGATGAAATGAAAATTCAGGGAGAGAAAGAGAAAACGTGTATTCACCTGACGATAGTTTATCTCCCATAATTTTTCTTTACGTGAAATGGATAATTTTGCTGATTAAACACAGAATCCCTTTGCGAATATTATTAGCAAGATAATTTGTCTAATTGTTATAATTAATGTACAAATCCGTTTTATCTTCAAATTTATTATCTTTTTACGTTAAAGTACTTATAACACAGCATTGTCAAGGAGGGAAAGAGACTGACGAGTCCGACACGTTTTCGTTGCATTTGCATCTATTTCGAATTATTTTCGAAGTTATCAAGAGGCGTTGCCAGACATCAGTATTTTAAGTTACTGCGCACATGGTTTCGGTTTATTTGATTGGGATGCGTTCACAATGTCGATGATTGTAAATTAGGTAGGTAGGGACTAGTTAAGCTATCACAAACTAAAAACGCGAAATAGAAGAAATATGAAACATTTTACGGAAATTTGTCTCTAGAAAAAAATCAAAAAAAATACAACTCCAAAGCAAATCGACTCTAAAGGAATTCTTTTTTTAGGGATAAAATCCACCAGAGACTTTTTGATGAATGGAACAGTGAAGATTTCACACGTAAGGGATTGGGAAAAATATAAAAAATCGTTTTACGGATGAAACATTAAACACGAAAATATATTTATGCGGTATAGTGTGGTGCTAAAGCAACAAAAATCTCCCAATAAATTTGATCTACCCAACTTTAACCAATTTATAGTTAGGTATTTGCCTAGAATGCCTGGCAGCGTTGAATTTACAAGTTTTTTTTTAAGAATAAGTGTACATTTGATTAATATTTGAGAAAAAAAAAGTAGCAGGAAAATAAAAACATTTTAAGCAAACTTTAGTTATTTAAGAAAATTGTACACATGTTATCGATGTTAATATTGAAAATTGGAAAATATATAATCATGCCTGTCCTAATATGTTTCAAATAAATAACTTTTCGTGTAAATTTAATAAATTCAATACATCGCCACTAACCAACCAAAAGCATTCAGTTATGTTTAAATTTGGTATTTCCGAACTCACGGTTGACGGCATTTTTTTTGGTATCAAACTTTTAATTGGCATAAGACCTATGGGAAAACGAAATGGCGGATTCCGAAAAAAAAGTTGAGGAGACCATACTACTTATCAAAGGAAAACGAAATGTTGTTTTTTAACTATTTGTTAGGCCAAGCGCAGTTGACATTAGTTTTTAAGTATAACTAGCTAAAAAATGTTGTATATATAATGTTGTATCTCCATATACATACGCTTCAAACGTAGCGAATAATTTTAATATACAAAAGTCGGCCATTTTAAAGCCCTTAAATTATAAGGTGCGCTACGTGACATTTGTTAATACGAATTTCTTTGTTAGATGCTAACACACAATAGAAACTTTTGACAGAGTACATTTTAGATTGTAGACAAGGAACTGTAAGTTTGCTGAAGTTGGGAGGTTCGGTGTTCATTAAGATGAGCTAATTGAGCCAAAATTGTGCAGTGAATTTAAGCTCGAGGTAGTCAGTTTCTTGCCGGTCAACTGTGGCCCGGTTGCATTTGATTAAAAGAGCCCATTTGCCGGGGGGTTCACTATGCAGGTTTCTCACCACAGTGGGCTTTATTTTGCAATGCACAACCAGCAAAACATTGATCCTCAATCGAGTTATTGCAGCCGAAGTTAAGTTATCGCATTCCTTACAAATGCATGCCTCAACTCGTTTAGACACTTCTTTGGAAGAAATTTCGATGCTTGCTGTCTTATATAACAATAAAGGTGCTTTAAACTGAAATAATAGCAAAGAAAGTCCAAGTGCACGACGGCAATTGGCCTACTTTGTCAGCGGTCTCTGAACTAATGTTAAATGGCGGCAATTTATCATTGGCGATTTCAAGTATTAAACTATGTACTGACTTTTAAAAGTAATCCTTTCTACATCCACTCACGTGGTAATGATTTCAATTTCGCTTACGTCAAACGCGATATCCCACTAAACTTAGAAAAGCGAGAAAATAATTTTTTTTAAACACATACCATTACAGCAATATCTTTTAAAGCACCCCAACCATAGTGTTCACTTGTCAGTGACTTACCTGCATAAACCCGGGATTCATCAACTTCACAGACATTCGGCTCAAACGCAAATGGGTTTCCTGCTGCTGCCACCGTATTAACGACAGCAACCTAAAAACGAACAAAAAAAAAACTATTACACACTGAAATTTTGTGTAGTTTCACACACACACGCAGACTTACCTTAGTTGCTGATTTATTTGACTGCTCATCGTCACCATCGTCATCGCTGCTAAGTGTCAGGATAACCGGTTCAACTTCAGTTGGCCTTCCGCGGCCACTGCGAGTGCGCCCTCTTAAAGCCGAAATACTAGTTCTACCGCCACGACTAGGTGTCACGGCCAATGCAGCTATTGCTTTGCCTTGAGCACGATTCAGCATTTCCGTTGGCAAAATGCGTTTCTTTTCCTCTTCAATCTTATTATTCTGGTTAGCAGCGGCTGTCTTGTTGCATGGCATACGCTTGGGTTCCTCAGCAAACACACGCTTGCAACTGTAAGAATAAATCATTTACACTGTCTGAGTAGGAAAAAGCTTTTTTAACACCTACCGTTCACACTTGGCATGATCATAACCACAGAAACCACAATACTGACAAACTGCCAAGAAGCCCTGAATTATCTTGCGCTGCATATCTTCGGACAATTTATTTGACTGATCCTTGTTCGGGTCATCAGGGGAAGCAGTGGCCACCAGGGCGACAGCCTGGGTTGGAGTGCTTGCTACGGTGACAGGTTGCGCGGGCCGCTGAACAGTATTCAACGACGAAGTTGTTGAAACTCCCATTGCAGCCGCGGCTGCGGCAGCGTTCTCTTGCTGACGACTCATTTGAATACTCTCCTCGGCCTTCAAAATCAGCTCACTGGCTGACTCTTGCACTGAGAAACCCACAGTGACGACAAAATCAATATTTGCTCCGGGACTTTCGACACACTGAATGGTCGTCTTGTCGTCGAATGGCACACCTACTTGCTCAAGCAGGTCTTGCACTGTGCACGACTCACGCGGAAGGGTGAATGTGATGAGACGCTGTTCACCCGATGCCAAGATCACCAACATTTTGGCGCTGTTTTTGTCCTTTTCCGAGTAGTTCTGAAGCTGTTGCAAACTGCGGTTATGAATCACATGCTGGGTCTGAATTTCGTAGTTGTTGTGCGATGTTCGCAGCACACTGGGCGAATGGTTTATAGTCTCGACTGTTCCTCCTACAGTCTTCTGTTGGATAGCTATGCGCGCAACAGTTGTTGGCAATGTTGTTGTTGCCGATTGGCCAGCATTCGACATCTGCAGCTTTTGAGCAATTGAAGCACTGCTTGCCACGGCTGTTGTGGTTGTTGTTCGCATTGGAACTACCTTCAGAAGTGGAGGATTTCGCTTTTTGTACTCGCTGAGGGTCATGCATGTGCCGTTCTGAGTTTTCACAATGCGAGCATCATCGATTTCATTCTCTGCATAATAAGTGGTTAGAGTGGTGCCCAACGCACCGCTGGTAATGGCCTGTGGTTGCTCTTGGGTCTTCTTAACAACCACCGCTTGGATGCTTTCTTCCAGATCCATGTTGGTTTGAAAATTTCCGCTTGCATTTGCAGTGGCGTTTTGGCTGTCATTTGATGTTGCCACGACGGTTTGCTTCTGCGGCGGTGTTCGGTATCTAATGTTCAATGTACTCTGAGTAGAGGTGCTACTTGATGTCATCACCGGGTTGTTGTTGGCTACGCTGGTCGCGGTGCTTGAGTTTGCAATATATTTCGGAGTATTATCTATGAATTCGCTTGTCTGCAGTTTGTATATTTGTTGCTGCGGTTGAATGTTTTGATTCAAAGGCTTGTGTGTTGCCGATGTACTCGGGCTGGAATGAGTTACACTTGACAGGGGCGTAGTCGTTGCTGATGTACTTCGGGGAGTCGTTACTACAGTGCCGCGACCACGGACTGTTCGACCGCGAGCACCACCACGTTGACCAGCACCGGCAGCAGTTGCACGTGGTTTTTGCGTTTTTTGACTTTCTGCGGAGCCCGTAACAATGGGAGTTGCCACACGGGGGGTAGCGACTCGGTTTGTCAACGCACCTCTGGGTTTGGCGCGTAATGTGCTTCTCTGTTGAGATGGAATTACCTAATGAAAACAAACGAATTCTCCAATTAATCTTGCATACTTATTACTGCTCGAATTCGGAAAGTAAATACGGGCTGTTGATTGCTGGGAAAACAGACATAACCCTAAATTAGGAATCTCCACAAATGACTATGTGCCGCAGTGCATAAAGGAGGAGGACAAATCCCAATCCGAAAATTAAACTCTAGGAATGTATTTTTGCAGCAACTTGACGACCCTGTAATCGGAGAAACGAGTTTTATGTCGTTTACCATTGGGACCACGAAAAATCTTTTTCAGATCTCAGATTTAACGCGGCTCATGGAACATGCAACGAAATTGATCTGCTTTTGTAAATGGATTATTGCGTTAATTGACAGCAATATCAGCTGTTCAAATTGCATTCGTTTTTGGGAAAATCAACTGTGGATATCGACTTGAAAAATCGTTCCCCTGTTGTAGTTCCAAATGGAGTAGTTTCGGTAATTTGTAGTTTCCAGACGATGGGGAAGGCAATGAAGACAATAATTCCGACAAAGTTATATCCATGGCAATACATAAGTATTTCTTTATTGTGGTTTTCACGAAACTTTGCGAATTCGGTTTAAAGCGAAATCCTTAAACTGACGTAAAACAGCTGTACAAAGTATATTGGTATTTGTGGTAGGGTAGGGTCGCCTAATTCCGAACACTCCCAGTAGTCGAACACTTTTTGTAAAAAGCTACACAGCTGTATATTTTTAAGATTTTCAACTCCTACAAACGCAAAATGCTACATTGTGGTATTACCTGTAATCGTTTTTGCAATATCAACTGGTACAATATTATTGTTAGCGTTTCAAAATTGCAGTTTTAATTGAGTCTTTAGGAAATGCGTTTGAGTGCGGGCTCAGTAGAAAAAAACAACTGTTGCGATTGTCGGAGGAAAGTGAGTTTTTTTGTTCGAAAATTCAGGTAAATGTTTATTTTCAATGCTTGTTTCATAAGTTTATATCTAGTTTATGTCTTTTTAGTAAAGTTCTTATCTGAAAACATAATACTTTTGTTATTTTTTGACCGTTCGATCATAGGGAACCAAACTTCTGCGAGTTTCCTATTCGAACACCAGTGTGTTCAAGACTGAATTAACGTACAATTTTTATTTTTAATTGTTTGTGAATTGTATTTATTTATTTCCTTTTAAGTTGTTTTGTTACTGTTTTTTATGTTTTAAATAAAAACAAAAATATGGATTTTTCTTAATTGAAAATATACACGAGATCTAGCGTTCGAAGTAAGGAAACTTTATGTTCGGGTTTAGGAAGCTAGTGTTCGACTACTGGGGAATAATGTTTTTTTTCAGTTTTTATTTTTTTATAAAAAAACAATAACAATTACAGGGAAAAATTTAACTTTATTTTAAAATATTTGAGTTATGGCGGCAGCTCATTAATTTTTCTTGGCGTATTAAATTCAAAAACAAATAATTTCAAAAGGATACGCAGTATGCTTATAAGATCCAAATTATTTTTGAAATTTTTTTTTTTTCACACATGATGTTATGAAGACGAGAAAGTTAAAAACTAGATACACACAAAATGTGTTACAATCGTAGTGTTTTTATATACACCTTAAATAATAGTAGATGTTGGAAATTGAAATAACAATTAAAATTTTATTCATTATTAAGCTTGCTGAATGCAAAAGCTCAAAGCAAACCAAGCTTCCCAATAAATGATAAAACTAACACAGAATGGTAGAAGTTACAAGTATTGATGTGAAGAAGGGAGAAAAACCCTTAGGTCTTCCAGTAGATCCACCAATCAGTTTTAAGTCGATAAGCTGCAATAGCGTTTCCGATTAGTAAGCCCTGGCCTAGAAATTGCGCTACCGACGCTATGAATGATCTCATGTTGGATATACAGCGACTGCACCCGGATTTTGTAATGTGGGGACGGTTTCTTGATTTTCTACCTCAAAATGCGACGACATAGTATTGTTTTCTGCAACATGAAGGATTTGTTCGATATATGACAGCAAACTACTATAGGCTCATACGTGCCTATTTTTCGCCTTGGCGAGTTCAGCAGCTTAAAAAAAAATAGGCTTATAATTGTTTATAGAACATTCCGAAATATCACTACGTATAAAAGAGTTCCGTGACTGATAGACAAGCCCAACAAACAAACAGCCCAAACTGCTAATCGCATCCATGAATCAATGGGGTTGTATTCCACTTGTTGTGTAGAAGCGCACTAGAAATGTATTTTTGGAAATGACCCCCTGCCCTTTTAAGGCAAGCTGTTATAAAACTCATCAACCCGTAAACAAAAAAGTTCTGAGCTATCTGTCGGATAACAATAAATAAAACGAGTAAGTGCCATATAAATTCTAAAATGTCAATCTCACATGTACTCTCTCTTTTTACATGGACACAGCAAACTAAATACAAAAAAAACCTGGCTGCAAAATCCATAAACACAAAAGCAAAATTGACAGTCAATGCAACCATGTGTTTCGCACTGGAAAAAAGGAAAGGCTATTTTGAAGACAAAAAGATGTCGATAGAAACCAGCGGCCAGGATATCAACTTGACTTCCATCTTTAAGTTTTTTGGGCTTCCAATATCTACTAAAGAACTATGTAATTTGTGAAATGAAAAGGCGCCTATTCCAAGCACATAAAATGCCGATACCTACGTTTTTTGCACAATTCGTCATTCAAATGAAACCTTTGGGTACCTAATAGAGACAATTTTTGTGGCGTTTCTTTCTTGTCCAACCAGCCGATTGTTTTTGTTTAGTTAGACTGTGTGTGGCACTTCACAACTTTAAAGCATTTTTTTTTTAATAGAAGCCTTTTTTTATACTGTGTTTCTGTCAACAAGTTATAGTCAGTGTGACCATTTACTAGTGTTTCCGTTTCTGCATTTGGTTTCGGGTTTGTTCTTAGGTAAACATAATTGATTGTATCATTGTACTAAAAGCCCCGTAAGATTGTATCTACTTAAAGAACAAGACGACTCAATCGAATGCATTACTAGCATTACTTACCCCTTGTGGCTGCTGAATGCCAACACTTTGAACACTCTGCACCTGATGGAATATGACATTCTGCGAAGGCTGCTGAGTGGCCGATACTATCGGTCTTGGATGAGGAACCAGACGAGGCTGCTGCATCTGTACATGTTGTTGATGGGTAGCCACAGTTGTATGCTGCTGATTTACTACTTCTTGGGTTTGCAACAAATGCTGCTGCTGCTGTTGTTGTTCCTGTTGCGGTTGGGTTGTTTGGTGTGTATACATAACTGTGCGATTTGGACTGTAAAGGATTCGCGGCTGGCGCATAATCATATCGGATTGATGAATCGATTGCTGTGTCTGAATGAGAACCTGCTGCGGAGTTTGTTGCACAATGACATGAGCATTATTTAGGATCTAATGAAAAATTAAAAAAATAAATGTAAAGACATCCAGAAATATAAGCGTTTCTAGTTAATACTTGCTGAGCTGCCGGAGCAGTCTGTGCTTGCTGCTGGACTGGCATCCGATAGACAATCTGTTGAGTAGATTGTGTCGCTGGATGGTTTTGCTGTTGTTGTGTTTGCTGAGCAGGCGTATGCTGAACTATCGTAGAGTTAGGATGTAACTCAGAGGAATAGTAAATTTGCTGCTGAGTTTGATGCGGCTGATGGTGCTGCAATGAATGGCGCTGCTCTTGCTGAACTTGATGATAGACATGTTGTTGGGTATGCTGTTGCTGCTGTTGATGATGATGAACTGTATCATCCTGCAGTACATATTGGGTTGACTGTTGTTGTTGGGGTTGTTGTTGTTGAGTTTGATTCGTAGTTTGATAAACTACCTGCTGATTTTTATTATTTAAATGTAGAAATTTGTCAAAAAATAATATTAATACAGAGCTTAGTCGATTTGCAATGTGTATATACCTGAGGTCTAGCTTGAGTATTTCCATCATCTGTGACCTGAACAACTTGCATATTGTCCATATTCAAGTCGGGATAGAGTCTCTTCAGCTCGTCGATGTTCTGCACGATTTGATAGTACTGTGCCATTTTTGCAATCTACAAAGCGAAATGGGTTCGTTTATACACTATAGTATACACATACACAACACAATTTATATTGCAGCCGATTTTGGTGCAATACCTATTATTTATTGTTTTTTCGGAACAATTCTAATTTTATGAACCACAACGGTAAAATTTTTTTTTAATACAATATACAAAAACTCTATAGATATAGATAAAGGAAAAATATTTTCACAAAAATGTGTAGATTGCACTTTCTTCTACACAAAAAAAAAAAAAAAGAACTGCCAAGCATCGAAATTGAATCCCATTATGGCCGCAGAGTAAAATGTTAAGATTCCATTACATAAATTTCAGACCTTAGCACAAGAACTTACCAAATATTAAACAATGATAGATTATTTTTCCTTGTTTAAACTTTATTTGTTGCACACAACTGGACAATTTTTAGTGAAAATTAAAACACTTTCATTTGGCAAATTATTCGTCGTCTTGTGGGAAATAAAATATGGCGTGGATTTTCTGCTTCAATTTTTGACATTAACAAGACAGAGAGGGATGACTGCATCATATTTTTCGGTCATCGCTGCAGTGTTACCTTACTCCTTTTCGAAATGTCATCCGTGAATAAGATTCGAAGATTGCGAATTTTTGACAACCGGATGAGTAAATAGGCATAAAATTAAGTGGTACCACAAAATTATGTTTGAATATCTAAATATATCAAGTGGTACCACTAACGAAGAATTTTATATTTCCATAGGATAGAAATGGATTTATTGTAATTTCTCTTCATTTTTGCAACAAAACAATTGGTTTTCATATTATATTTAACACAGCACAGTAATTCACACAAGAAACACGAATTCACTTATATTTTATCAAGTAAACCGCGTAGCGCTAACCCCAAACGTCGATGTACGTAGGCAGTCGTGACGAACTCTCTCGATTTGTGTACTGTAACTAATGGCGTTGCCAGATGAATGTTTTTTTTTCTTACTTTTATCGCTTTACTGTGTCAGCTGTTCAGTATATAAAGTATATAAAGGAAGTAAATGGTATAAGTTTTTGGTTTTTGATGGTATGGGGTTGAGAAGAGAATGAGTGGGAAGAAGTTTGTTTTTAGGTTAGGCTAGGTGTATTGTAAAATGATCGTCTGCTTTTAACCCAAAAAGCTAAATAACTATTCAAACAACTTATTTCTTTATTTATACGAAAATTCTTCAATTTCAGAGTTTCAAGATTAAAATTTGTATGAAAGTGGTTAGTGGTAGAAACTTTTATAGTTGCTGTAAAACATAATATTCAACAGTTAAATTAGACGAAGTCAAGAAATAGAAATAAAATAATAAAATATCTTGTGGATAATTTGTTTACGTTTTCTTTTGCTTTTGATTTGGTAGAGCATTTAGAAGGAAAAGAAACACTGAGTTTTAATTGATTAAAATCGTAAGCAATATTTCTGTATCAACAAGGAAGAACAGCATAAGTCGACTTATGTCAAAATTGAGTTAATGTTACTATCGGATGCACCGTACCCTGTTCTATACGTCATATTTTTTTCATTCAAATATCTTTTACGGTTACGGTTTCATTCAAATGTATTTTACGCATAAGATATGGAAAGGCATATCTGAGTTCAAACTTTTAACCTTCGCTCCTGAAAAGTGGATAAAAATGACTTATGCTGTTTTTCCTTGTTGCCACAGATTTTAAAATTTTAGTTTGGTTCATCTGTCACATCTCACATCTGTGTCTAACTAAATAATGATTGTCCCGTAATTTGAACATTTATGGAGCGGTGGCCGATTAATCTAGTCAAGAACGTGTAACTTACTAGGTATTAAGTTGCCATTTCGTATACCTATGTTGCTAGCGTAGGGAAAGCACCGTTAATGATTAATCTAGTTAACAAATTTAATTTGTAGATAAATTAGTTCCTTATTTGACAGCAATAATCAATATCAGCTATGCAAATTGCACTCGTTTTTGGAAAAATCACATAGGTATATGGATATCGACTTGAAAAATGTTTCCCCTGTTGTATATACAAATGGAGCAGTTTTGTAGTTGGTGATTCGTAGTCTTCAGAGAACGAGGAAGACGAAGATAATAATTCTTCCAAAATTATGTCCCTGGCTATTTATGTATTTCCTTATTTTGGTTTTCACGAAACTTTCCGCATTTGTTTTAAAACAAACTTTATAAAATGACGTAAAACAGCTGTGCAAAGTATATTCATTCGTATTTGTTGCAGTATGTGTAAGTCTGAAAAAATATCGAAATCGATCCGAATCAAAAAAAAGAATGATTTTTTTGACCAATGGCACATGAAAAGTGATTTAGATAAAAAAAGAATGTTGAGTTTTTTGTCCCAATGGAAGTTACTTTCCTTTGCTGAGATCGAAGTTAAAAAAAACACGCCGATCATTAAAACAATTGAAAATTATAATTTTTGTCAAAAAATGAACTGTTTGTTTGATCGACGAAAACAACACCTACCTATTCTACCTAGCTCGTTACTTTTCAACAATTTATATTTCACCACAACTTCTTGTTTACCTTCTGCAAGTTTGATAACAAAACAGAACTACGTTGAGTCATTAGTCATTTCATGAGTCAGCTGTCAACTTATTATTTGTTGTCCGTCGAATTTGTGAAAAATTTATCTCCTCATTTGCATTTGAATAAAAAAATAAGTAAAAATGTTTTCCAGTGGTCCAAACTACACAAAACTAAAAACTAATCTCCGTCTGGCTTTAAATCGCCTTAAATTGTTAGAAAAGAAGAAAGCCGAACTCGCTCAAAAGGCACGCAAAGAAATCGCAGACTACCTTGCAACAGGCAAAACTGAACGAGCTAAAATCAGGGTGGAACACATAATAAGGTAAATTAATCCACATTCCTTTATGGTTATTGTTCACGGTAATTTTTAATAATACAGAGAAGATTACTTGGTGGAAGCCATGGAAATTGTTGAAATGTACTGCGATTTGTTGTTGGCTCGTTTTGGTTTGGTGACTCAAATGAAAGAGCTGGACGATGGAATTGCTGAAGCTGTATACAGTCTGGTTTGGGTGTCATTACGTCTGCAGAGTGATATTAATGAACTAAAAGTAATTTCTGACGTGTTCATCAATAAATATGGGCCTGCGTTTGCTGAGGGTGCTAGGACTGCCACTGGCAATCATCATGTATCTGAGAAATTAATGCATAAGCTCAATATCCAGGCACCACCGAAGCTATTAGTCGAAAAGTATTTAATTGAAATCGCAAAGAATTACAATATCGAGTATGAACCCGACCCGCAAGTAATGCAGGAAGATAATAAACCAACTGGTAGGAGTCCTCCTAACTTTTAAAGAATATGGGAAAAAATTTTGAAATTGCTTTCAGGAATGGACAATTTCCTGATTGATTTGTCAGATAGAAATAATCTTGGCGGAGGATATCAACCTCCACAGGTTGGATTCATCGGGTACCCAACGATTCCACAGCTGCCGCAGATGCCCGACCCACCGTCGACGAAGCCATTCAATTATCCTCCACCACATGGTGGTGGTGGTGGTGGTAGTGGCGGCGTTGCAGGTGGTTTTCTAGCGAACAATTACGGTCCAGGTACATCTGGACCACCACCACCATTTGCGTACAATATTCCCCCGAATCCGGTGCAGAACAACGCGGAAGAAAAGGACTTGAACACTAATTCTAACTTTATTCAGGTAAATTAAAATCAAACCGTACAGACTGGTTTAAAGGGGTATATTTATGTACTAACTTTGCTCCTTAATATGCCCCAGGGGGAAGCCAACAATTTCCCTGCTCCTGGTACTTCCAAAAATGGGAGTCCCGACGACAATCTATTGGTAGGTAGACACTATGTCACATATTAATACAGCTAAACAAGATTGTTTTCATTTTTCTTCATCGTAACTGCTTTCCTACATACTAAATGGCTATTGCGCTTTAACGTGAGTAATGAGGACATGCCCTCTGATTCACTTTCATAGATTTAAGTTTTCATTAACCTGTCTAGTGTCCATCCATCCTTTCCTTTCATTGCATTGCATCTTTGGTGTAATAAATTAAGGCCGAATTACCGAATTGACAACATTTTGTGTTGTACCTATTGCGGTAATTCAACCAGTTTTTGAATTTGATTTTACACTTTTTATTTTTTTTTGCATTTTATTTTGTTTTCGTAGCGAGACAAATCGCCTGAAGCACCTCCACCCCGTTACTCATCACTAGATCCCTCTAACTTTCAGGTAGAGTTCGTTCTCGCTATATTTTTTTCTGTTTCTTTTGTTAATCTAACACTGCTGATAAAGCTAGCCGTGAATCACAAAACTGATAAGACGAATTTGTTTATGTAGAATTCTTCAAAACCGAAACCTCAGCCACGGTCTAAGATGCCGTCGAATATAAGTGGACCCACTGCTCCGCCGCCGAGTATGGATATGCCAAACCTTCCAAACGTTCCAGCTGACTTACCTGACGTACCCAACGATGGAGCGAAGTCTGATGACGATGAGATTGATTTCGACTACTTGTCACGTCGCTTTGAGGAGCTAAAAAAGATGAAGTAGTGGTTAAGCATTGAGATGGCGCTATATGTGCGTCAACGTTAATTCCGTTGCGGTTTTCAGAGAGACATTTAGTTATCTGTTTCAGAAGTTATTCATTAATGATGGGAATTCCTATATATATCGTTAAAATAAAGTGAGCTCAATGGCTTTGAAAGCTATTCCAAATATTTTAGTTCCACATTATTGCCTAGCCGCAAAAGCTTTGGAAACAAAAAGCAACTAGCTAAATAGTACATACGGTGACGACAGTCGTAAATTATACTACGTTAATAATCTATTGGGTAGACATAATGTCACTCAGTTTCGATCATTTACAATCCGTAGTTCCACGAGGGAAGTAGCTATTGACTTTGTGGCCTTGTCAACGAGGTGCAACCTATTTGCGTTGAAAATACATGCTTGAAATGAATGGCGAGCTTAAGTGACTGACACATTCAATTTGTGTTCAATATGTAGGTAGGTACTCTCATCCTATTATTAATAAACGCTCAACTGGTTAGAAAGCGTCAAACATCCACAGCTTCTTGACGACTTCATTGTTATTCTAAAGTGGCGGTTTCTCTTAGGTCCATCATCTGATCTAGACAAAAGAATGTAATTCAATTTGGTATGAGCATCAGCTCATTAGAAATTTGAAATGCGACTGGTAAGCGCACCTTTGCCAAGCCATGTTTTAAATCACATTACTTTGGCTCAGGTGACTGTCTTGGCTAGCACCAAAACAAACTTATAGGTAGGTAGAGGGCGAAAAAGGCAAGTGACCACGACTGAATTGAGAAGCTTTCTCAGATGACTCAAACTCTCGCATATTTTTTTACGTTCACGACTCACGAGTTACAGTAGTCCGGGTCAAGCCACGCAGGGTTTCATAGAAGTGGGTCAGTGCTGCCAGGTACAACGGACAGTTTAGCTTTAGATGCTACCATTGAAGGTTCAATTTACTAACTAAATTAAACTAAAGTAAGAAAAAAAAGCATTTTGCATCTTTCTAAGATTACATCTTGATACCTGCGCTATAAATTTTATTCATTGCTGATACATTTATAAAAAAAAATGTTTGAAAAAATTATTATAAAAATTTCACACATAATAACAGAAATATGATTTTAACTTTAAGTTAGTCTTGGACTTATCTAATTTTAAGCTGAGGTATCTATCTTCAGAACACTTCATCAGTCTCAACGACTTCTTTGAGCTCGAGAAGTTCAACCAAACCCTTTCCCTTTGATTCATTTCGGACCAATTCATCAATAGTCCTATAATTGCCCGGATCAATTAACAATAAAAGATTTAATGTAGAATCTTCCCACTCTTCATGTTCGATATGCGTTGCCAACTTTGTGATGCCTTCCTTGAATTTTGCTGCATCCTTACCGGGGAAAGTTACCTTTACTTTCATTCTGGATCTCTCCAATGGCAGTTCTTGCTCCTTCAACAATTTAATTGCTTCCAATGTTTGCTGCTTGGTATTCTTACTCAATTTTACAGAAAAATGCGCATCCTTTAACGATTTCTCAATAATTGTACTCGGATAGGGGCGCCGTGTTTCCGGATTTACACACAATGCAGCCACACTATTTACAATGCTATTGAATTGTGTATCCATGACAGACTGCCGCTCCTTTTCCGATATTTGCAATTCACCTTTGGTTAAGATTTCTTTGCAAATTTCTGTTTCATCCGACTTGCCAAAGGCTTTGATGAGCTCATCTTTCTTGGCTGCTTGACCCTTCGATACATTGGTAAAAACAGTGTGTGTTTGGAGTACTTCATCGATGTCCTTTTCACTGGAAATTATTTAAGTTCAAGAAAGGAACAAAAACATTCTTTTATCATACTAACGTGTTACTTCTCCAAGATAAAACTTTATTTTTGTAGCAAGCGATCTCGAAGCGCTTACCACCCTTCTTTAGACGAACTATTGCAACATTTGTTAAACGAATTTGATTTGTGGGAGTGAATATTTTCGCCATTTTATTAAAAATTTACTGCGTACTATCTACAAATAGAAATTAATCGGTTTGATTTTGGTTGGTTGTTTTCCAGATGCGCCTTTGCTTTTGCTTGTTAAGTTGTATCTGACATTTATCTGACTTTTCATTTCACTACTTTTCGTCACAGGTGAGGTATTGCCATATATGTAATTTAAAATGAGCATGTTCCAAAAATAGGTAAATTCGCAAACCAGACTGCACATTACGGACTATTCACATGAGAGCGAAATTCGAACTGCGAACATCCGAATATTTGTAGTTTCTGACATTTCATTCACATGAAACATTTTTTTGGTCGCAGATACGGGCTTATTAGTCTCATGTTCGAATTTCTTGACGTCAACGTCAACTAAAACAGCTGCTCATATGACCGATTTACCCCAAACAAAACCGAGATACATCTAGTGAGAGAGCTGTCAGGCTAACTAAACAAGATACTTGAACGTCCTCATTGTAATTTTTTCCCTGCTTTTTCTGTCAAATCCCTACAAATATTTGTCTATATAAAATTCGGAATGCCAACTGAGACGTCAGGAAGGGCTTACTTGATTGGTCGGCTACGCTTCTGTCAACTTTATTTTAAAAATTGGCCATGTTATCAATCTAGACTACCCAAAAGAGAGATAAATGCTGTTGGACTTACTAAACTAGAAATCAGGACGCCTTTATGTTTGAATCTTCTTCGTCCATGCCTTTCATGACAATTTGTCAATCTTGAATAAATTCTTACGACATCCAGTTCGATTCTACATAAAGGAATTAAAGTCATAACAAACCAAATTGTAAGTTCGCAATGTATGAGCATGCTTGTATATTTTATATTCTGTGAGTTTTAATTGTAAAACACATTTGAGTAAAAAAAAAAAATAAAAAAAAGTTCTGTCACATCGAGTAACCCAACCCCTCTCCCCTTTCATCTTGTATCACAATTTTCCTACTCTCATCCATCTTTTGGTAATGCCTCATTTTCCAGTGGAAGTTCTTCTTCTTCACCATGTGGACCTTCATCTTCCGTGTAGTTGGCATAGGTAGCAGCACGCTGCTTTATGATTTCCTTTATAATTACTGTTAAAATCTCTCGCGAATCGACAATTTGTCCAACTTCCTCGGCTACCTCTTTCGTCAGCCATGGACAGATCTTTTTCTCTAATTCTGCTTTTCTAGCCTCATCAGTGGCAGGTTCTAGATTAGCCAATACCTCTGGCAACAGGCTGGCAATGTGACCTTGAAGAAGCTTTGCTGCGGTAACTCCTTTTTGCATCTTAGCATCAAGTTCCTTAGCGATGTTATCCTGTCGTATGCGTCTTTCCTTTTCAGCTTGCAATCGCAGTTCTTCAGCCTCAAGTCGGCGAAGTTCAGCCAAATCGGCTTCTCTATTGGCAAGGAATCTAACAATGATGGGCATCTCAATACTAAATCCGTGTTAAATTATATAATCATTTAAAAGCTTACTGTTCTTGCTGTTTACGTAGTTCGGCAACTTCCTCTTCATGTGTAACCTCCAGAACGCTCTGCTCTACACAATGTCCGACCAGTGTTTCCAAAATCGGTTGGACTTCGCGATCGAAATCGAAGAGATCGCCTTCAATTATCTCTGTGCCAGCGTCAACACCAATCTTTTCGGGGATAAAAGGCGGCGTTACCGGTCGTTCTAGGAACAGATCGGTCTGAGTATTAGCATCATACTCTGGTGGCCGATCATAGAGTTCTTCTAAGTATTTTTCCGTTTGAATTCTCTCATGCCGTCGTCCTTCCACAGGAGGTGGTGTTCCTATAATGTTGCGCTGATTTCGCTGCTTGCATCGTTGTCGTAGACATTGGCGACGACGAAACTCAGCTTCTTTCATGCATGGATCTATTTCAGGCTGAAACGACAAAAGGTAAACGCAATTTATTCGATGCTGATCGTCGTAGGTAGATAATGGGATATAAAAAGCGCAGTTGAAGTGAGAGCTAGTGTGTTTTACAAGCGAACAATAGTGAAGCTAACGGTTAAGACGACAATTTAAACTTAAACTCACTTACTTTTCCAGACAGGAGGCCCGCATATGCAAAATACGGATTCCAAGGCTGGAAGGTGGTCGTTTCGTGGACAAAAATATACAAAACACGCAAAAGGTAACAGAAAGATGTAAGTGTGTAGTTAAATAAATTCATTTGTATTGAAATGTAGAAAAGGATGTGAATGTTTCTTGTTATTTGTGTATATATAGCACATACGAATTATGTAACAAATGTTTAGTTTATCAAGAGACTGTTTTTGAAAACTACCGAAACACTTCTATGATTCTAGAGAACCGTTTTTTGTAAGCTTTAAACTTGGGAATCGAACATTAGATAGAAGTATGTGCTCATTCCAAGCCTTTCTAAAAAGCACAAAATCTGTCACTTGCAGGATAAAATGTCATTTAGCTCGTATATATAAAAAAAAAAAAACAAAAGAGTTAGATACACGCTTAGAGACTAATATATATATATATTTTTATATGGAGTTTGATGGCATCGATCACTTTTACAAAACTGCAATTTTGTGAAAACGGATCGCATTAAGAGGCAGTAAAATGTTCCCGCCCTACTAGAAATATCCAGCATTTTTGTTCCTCATTTAAATGGTCTTTGGAAGATGTCACAATTTGCACTTAAAAACATTGATTTACAAAAGTTGATGCCATCATCACATATTGGGTCTGTTCCTTTACTTTTGTAGTAAGAATGGAAAAGACTGTCAAAATGGCAGTGGTGGGGATAAATTCTCTCACAGAGAGTAACACTTACGAAGAAGTTAGGGAACGCTTTTGAAGTAATCTATGAAAAACGACAGATATACAATTCAAAAATTCAAAAAAGTTGTACGAAAAGTCGTTAAAATATCTGTTAAACTCGAAGAATTTGCTAATCTTACTCCTTACAGCGAGGAAGAATTTCGTAACCCCCAAAGGAATCTAAGGAGAACGTTTCATTTTATTTTTCCGCCTGTTGAAGCTGATACCATTTTAATATACAAGAAATCAAAGTAAATGTCAAATAGGACAACAAAATTTCGAATCAGCTGTTAATTGACAGCTTTTTCAATTCTTACACCAAGAAATTTGTTGAGTAAAAATTCGTAAGATACTCAGTGGAGGGGTTTTTTTCTTGCTCTCTCGATGACGCTCTCTTTTACGAATTTTTCGAGTTAAGAAACGGCATTGAGTAAAAAATCGTAAGAATTAGTAAAAATTCGTAAGATTTAAAAGAAAAGGAACAGACCTATTGTATTGTAAAATGTATCGCAATATGGAAGAGTGATTTAGGTGCGGCCCGCTGTCATCAAATCTATAAAAATAACGATGGATCAGAAATGCACACTTACAATAGTGTGGTTCTAACTAGATACAATTCACCGGTTATATTTCTGCACAAACTTAACTAGAGTAACTACAATAATTGGACACGTCGTTTAACGATTATTGCACGAAACGAGAATAATTGCAGAGTACCTACAGATAGAAAAATTGTCCAAAACATGCAAGGTGTCCTTGTAGACGAAGATTGCGGCATTCCGCATGCTATCCCATCATTACCTTTTAAAAGTGGTCTATCAATTGAAGGTGCAAACCGATATTTTCAAAATCAGTAGGAAGAGGAAACTACCTATATACAAAAATTAAAATCTGTTGATATTTCCACTCTGATAAATGTCGTTTTGGGTTTTTAAGATTTCCGACAAAGCTAATCCCCTCCACGTGTTTATTATATGGCCCGATTTCATATTATAAATGTTCAATGCAAATTTAAGTTATCCTTAGAGCCTGATTAGTTCCTTAAGAACTCATTTGTAATTTTTCAAACTTTAAAGTGTGCTATTATTCACGATTTTAAACGACAAGTCTGTGAAAAATAGAGAAATATTTACAATGCGCCGCTGCAAAGGATATGAACATAAATTGAATAGATTGAATTAAAATTTAAGACCAGCTGACTTTTAAAACACGTACCAACACAAATGCAAAGAAAGAAAAATCTCATTTTATGATCAATTGGGCACGAAAATCTGAAATCTGATAGCAAAATCTGAAAATCCCCATGGAAATGATATTTGCTCCCGTTTTTGTCGATAGCCGCTCGATTGGAATATGTGTAGCCTTGACACTGTTTTACTCGTTTTCCATTCACTCGTTAAATTTTATAATAAATCATTCAAAATTTGAGGTTGATTAACTCGATGGAATGCCTTTCCTTGTAGTAGAAAAAACGTAATCCATGAAAACGTAATTAAAATCCACCAGTTGCCAAACTCAAACGCACTTATATTGGTAAATCTGACGCTATTCTGCGAAATCCATATTCGAAAAAGTGCTCTGAAATCCGAAAAAGATTGTTTTTTCTTTGTACCAATCGAACATAAAAATCGCCTAGAGCAAAAAAACTAACATGTGCACATGCCTAGACGCAATGGTACCCATTAAAAATCTAGTAATCCCAAGTCGACTAGATTGGTCTGGACCCTGAACGAACTAGATTGATCTGAAACATCACTTTTCCTAGGTCAGCCACATATAAAAAATGTCAAGTTTATAATCAGTCTCGAAATTGTTGACTACTGAAACATCCAATAAAAAAACTGTCCATCTAGGCCAATAAAAACTGAAACAGTCAAAAAGTCAACCAACTGTCAGACTAAGTAAATAACTGTCTTACTAAACTAGATTCTTGAACGTCCCCATTCTATTAAAATTGTTGAACAATAGTCAACTCCTCAGTGTTAGAACAACAATTCACTATTAACTAGTTTAATAAGTCTGTTTTTTCCTACGTCAGGCACATATTCGAACTGTCAACTTAGTACTCAGTCACGAATTTCTTGACTAGATTCGTCGGCTACTCCTCCGTAAACGTCAACCGAAACAGCCATTCATTTATGACCGATCTAAGCCAATCAAAACTGAGATACATCAAGTCAGACAGCTTTCAGGCTTACTAAACTAGATACTTGAACGCCCTAATCCCAAGTGAATTGGAAGCGACTTGACAGCTGCAGCTTATGTTGGAACCTTTCAGTTTTGTGTGTTGAAAATAACTAGGAAACTGCAAACTAAAAGTCAAAACACCCAAAATTTTATATAAGTTTGTAAAAAGTAACGTTTATATAAGTTTGTAAAAAGTAACGTTAATGTCCAATCTGGTTGTTGTTGGTAACAAATGACGTTTGCGTCAAAAAATAAAATGTTCGTAAATCTTTTGTTTAAACCGTTAGCGCGCTTTCCTCATTCGAATTTAACCGAGAAAAGCACAAAAGTAGATTTAATAAATGTTTGATTATAACCTGTCAACTGTTTCCATTTCACATTTATCTTCTTGCCTATACTACATAACATCAATTACTGTCTCTTTTATTACAGTTTTCTGAGTGGAAGGCAGAGGCAGAGCTGAAGCAGAGATGAATGAATAAATATTCCATTATCTTTGACTGAAGTCATTAACTTGTGGTTTGCAGTTGAAGCATTAGAACGAATAAGAACGCCTTACTAACTGGATTACCCTATACTAATTCGAAACGAATTCAATTGACTGCGCGCATTTAAGAGCTATGTAGGCTTTTCGATACTCTACGTACCTATACCAAAATGAAATTGGATATGCAAATTCATAACGATCTATTTCAGTCTAATTTTAGTATCAACGTCATCAAAACTTCAGGCGATTGCATCAAAAGCAGGTCGAAAGGGTCTGCAACACTGTCACCTGCCTATTGTTGTAGAAAGGAAATCAATTCGTTAATTTATGTAAAATATTCAACAGTAATATGTACGAACAACATTGCCGAATGCGTGTTTCTGAAGTTCTAATTTTCATTGAACGGTGCGGCGCAACGACCTACGTCGAATTAATTAGTAAAGTGTAATGCTTTCGTATTATTGCGATAAGGGTGGAACTAAATGTCAACAACATCTAGAAAGTTACGGTTTATGGAAAGCGGTCTACTGATTTTTGGTTGAGTAGAAGTCATATATCTACAGGCCTTAATTTGACATTTGTGAGTGTGTCAATTGAAACATAAGACAATTGAAAAAAAATTCCAAGATCTTATAAGAATATAAAATCATATTTTCTGAAATCTAAAAAATTCACCAAAAGGAAAATATTTTGACACATAATGAAGACACATGTCAAAATGACAAAAAAATAGGTAGGTAGATATAGTTTTTTGACCTTGGCCAATAAGTTTTACGACCTATCGCCACTTGACGACATAATAATGGACCAATATCTTAATGTCTACCTCTTTACGAACTTTATAGCTATAGTTGAAGCTGATCCCTCTGTTTAACTTAAACTTTACATAAGGCGATAATACGCAATAGGTACCTAATTTAAGTAATAACATTTAGTTTGTTGAGACAAAATTCTATTTTTACCAACATGCAAGGAGAGTTGAATTTAGTTGTCACGTGTGGTGTTTTCAAATGAAAATCAATACGAATAATAATAATAAATGTATACTCACAGGAAGTGGTGCGAAGTTGCTGCCACGAACAATTCGCCGTTCGAACATTACATTTTTGTATGGTTCACTGGGGGGCGGTGTTTCTCTGGAAATGTATTAAAAATTAAAAATGTATTTAATTGGGTATTTTTAAAATTTAAGGTACGACTTAAAAGAGTAGAGACGAACCAACATAGCAAGGACGATTGCAATCTGGAAACATGATGGCTGTTGGGAAATTGCATCATTAGGTTGCGGTTCTTAGATTTTAATCTAAGCTCGACATTGTGCAGTTAATTCATTCAAAGTACCTTCTTACACGTACATACATATAGGTGTACATTAAAGAAAACCTTCAAGCGCATACCTAGATGTAATCTGCAAAGGACTCTATAGTGGTAGAGTGATTGTTGAGATTTACCAGGGAGCTAGGGCCGCTATAATTATGTCAAGTTAAGTTCACGACAAGCCAAGCTATGTAATATCGATGCGCCTGTTTCAGCAATTACAGAAATTCCCTGCAAATTTATATCGCCAGCAGTTCTAGTTCTGTGGCTGTTAACTAAGCGAACTAAAGCATAGACACAGACAGTGTCGTGAGTGTTTAAAGCGTGGGTATTTAACTTAAGGAATAACGCTCGAAGTCGTGGTTGCTTCCGCTGACAACACACACAATCTGACTGACAAATTTATGAGGACACATGCCAAAACATGTGTCTAAGCTTTCTTAGATTTTAAAAATGTTTTAAACGAGCAATCGTTGTGCCATAACCGTTGTAGTAAAAATTGAAAAGACAGTCAAAATCAGTGCTGCCCCCCAGCCGATATTTGGAAAAAGGAGTACGGGGGGTTTTAAAATGTATAGTACAATGTAGTACAATTAAAAAAAGAAATCAAAACACGGTTACATATATTTTCAAATTTGTTAAAATTTTTTAGTACTTTCTTAATTGACTCGAAAAAGATTCAAAACATTTTGTGCATTCACCAATGACCTGAATTCATTGTTTAAGTCTTATTAACGAATTTGTAACTAAAGCGTTGGGAAAAAATTAAGTACTAAACGAGATGTTTGATACATTTTTCCTTATAATTTTTGAAGTGTGAAAATGTAGTACAAAGTATACACAATAAATAATTCTACGTACTAATTGCTGTTTTTTTTCCTACATCAAGATAAAGTTGCGAACGGTTATTCCGTCTTAATTTGTATATCAAATTCAGGGAAGTCTCTTCGGCGAATCTATTTACTCGAATTTCTGAGGTCGAGTTCTATAAGCACAAACAAACATTTCTTGAATGCTGTTTTGAAAAGTCATTGCTCTTTAGTAAAACACTCATTTAGTAATACACGGCTGGTAATTCTCACACGAATTAGGACACACGTCTTCCTTCCGGTTGAAATACCTATTTTTTAACATCCAATCGCAAGGGCATTTTTGATTGGATTGCGTTTTATTTGTAAGCAGAGTCGAAAAGTCGGTAATGGACTATAATGGAGAATGGAGTTATTCATGAACATATGGATTCATCACTTTCAAAGTTTTGTCGAGAGTGAATACGAGTATACCGTTTTAGCAGACATTTATGATATGAAAGAAGAGGGAAGCGAATATAGAAATTCAATGGGGGCGTTCAGATTCCTTGTTAAGTATGTCTGACTGCTGACTGACTCGATATATTTCAGTTTTTTTGGCTTAGATCGGTCACATAAACAGCTTTTTCAGTTGACGCTTATGGAGGGGAAGCCGACGAATTAAGTCAAGAAATTCGTGACTGAGTACGAAGTTGACAGTTTGCATTTGTGGCTGACGTATAGGAAAAGTGACGTTCAGGTTACGTCTAGTGAAGAACAATTTAGTCGACTTAAGATAAATAGATTTTTGAATGAGCTGACTTCAAGACAACATGTCTTAATATTGATTTTTGCGCTTTTATTATCTTTGTTGCTAAAAAGCGGATCTCTCTCTCTCTCTCTCTATTAGAACGTGCATCTTTAGTTTCATTATTACTTTTCTAATGCAGAACCCGCACAACAGCAACTCAGTTATAAGTTCCTTAGAAGGAAATTTCTCAATCTAGCTCAAGAATGTGTGGTAAAAACTTGAAGAATTTAGAAAACTAACCAAAGCGGAGATTATTTCTTCGATGAAATACGGATTAAAATAAATAAATGATTTGGCATTAAAGATTTATTGTGCCGTTTGGTTCAAGGCCAGAGCGAGAATCGCTCTATCAGGAATATTATGTGCAAGACGTCTAGCGGTCAATGGAATGCGGCCAATAAAAGTAATTAAACCCAGAAAAATGTCCCAGTCAATTACCTGTCAAATCGCGAATTTTGTTAGCTTAAGAAAAAGAAGGTCAACTTTAAACGTTAGACACTCTTAAACTTGTCAAAATTTAGTGAAATATATATATTGAGTCGGCGCAGTGGCTTAGTGGTTAGTGTGTTGGTCTGCTTAGCGGGCGGTCCCAGGTTCAAATCCCGAAATAACACAAATTCCAACTTAAGGTTTTTTTCCACTGCGCCACCTTTTGCGAACGTCTGACAAACATCCGAGAGTATAATTGTCATGAAAGAGGCTTCTTAATTGGCCGTTTGTAAAATGAAAACCTCACACAAACGAATGGTTGTGGGAAGGGTCCCTACGGACCTGTTGCGCTAATTATTTATTTATTTATTTTATATTGAAGAACTGTCATTCAGACATTTGCAAAAGCACAGAATAGTATTCAAATTGAAAAAAAAAAACATAAAATTCGTAAGAAAGGGGGGAAATGACTTAAGAACACAGTAACAGGTTAAACAGTATTTTACATTTTTTTACGAAAATCATAGAATGTCAATTCATTTGACAGATACTTAGATCTTTATTGATACAGTTTGTAATATTTTTCGAAGTGGCGGAATTTTCGGTTTTCGTTCTTACGAAATCTCGCATGCGGCAACGGGATTTAGTAAATAAACTTGCAAGAAAATAAATCGCCTGTAGTAATAGACCTAACATCTCGTAGTAACAGTACAAAAATGTTCCAAAAGATTTATGGACTTGTATTTTGTTAAGAAAACATTTTTCTGTGAAAACCCATAGGAAAAAACCCAGGCATAATGTAAGGCGAATTTAAATTTGGTTTTAACCATACAGTTTGATAACAAGGTCGTGCTTTTAAACAATACATATGGAAATAAATGAAATGTTCAAAAATAGCCCTTCTAAGGCAACACAGCATAAGCTCGTACAGCCTGACCCAAAGGTAATTATTTAAACCGAAGCGGAAAAATAAAACACTTCCCTTGAAATGGTCAACGTTCCTGTCGGTAATTATTAATCATTTTTCAGCCTGTCAGCATTTGCGATTTAATTCAAGGCCCACACACGGCAATCAACCTACCTACTTGTTGTGCCACCCCATACAATGGAAACTCTTTTAAATTTACAAAAAAAGGCACTTTACCTCTTTTTCATGCCACTTATAAAGTGACTGAGCGCTCTAATTCCATGCAATCGTGTTGCAAGTTCCTTATCAGGACCTTTCATCGTACCGTCCAAACTGTCCTTGTAGTTATTCGAATTGGCATATACCCGCGGGTGGGTGGCGAAGGCGTAGATACGGTTCGACGGTGCAATTGGCGGCTCTTTCGCCGGGGGTAAAAACACTCCTGTAGGAACGGTTGTAATGAATAGCGGCCGTTTGTTGATTGCGTCCGCATTACTTCCCTAAAAATTTCACAAAAAAAAGGACATCACTCAAAGAAACGAATCTTTTCCCACTACATACATTCTTCGATGAGTGCGGTGATTTAACGCTTGTAGTACTAGCGTTACGCAATCGTTTCAATTTTAGATTTAACGCCTTGGCGAACGTCTCCACTTCCTGGCCATTCTTTGGCGTGTTGTAATTGTCCAAAGAGTCCTCTGGCCCGGTTAGGGGCACTATACGCCGATAGGGTCGCACAATGGCGTTTGGCTTACTCGAAATCGCTAAAGTGTCGTTATTCAGCACAGTGAAGGATGGTATTGGAATGATGGTGGCGACACTCTTGCTTGGCGGTGTTTCTTCGAAATGCCCAGTGGTTTGGTGTGAGGGATTTGGAGTTCCTTCAGCAAGTTTTGGGTTCGCGGGCAGGGAAGTGCTGGTGGTGGTGGTGGAGGTAGTGGTAAGGAGTTCTGTCGAGAGTTCATTGATCGCATTTGACATTTTGTTACCAACAAAAACGGGGCTCTACGCAACGCGATTTAAGTTCTTCATTTTGCACACTGATCGCACTTAAGGCGGGTTTCACATATTTGTTTTCAAAAGAAGAAAAAAAACCGTCCAACAAATCAATAAAATGCACTTTACAAAATGAAAGTAATCCAACTATATACTGTGTTAATCGATATTAGTTTCTCTGCGGTCGCAACTATCCGGCGGTAACTAGCTTTAAGGACAAGCGTTGGAAAACGAATGACCAAAACAAACCGACCAAAGTGCTTCGATTCCAAACTGGCCGCACTGAGAATCCGCGCATGTGGTCACTGGTCACTTGGCTGTGCTTGCTACATGTCCTTTCAGTGAGAGAGAGAGCTTTGTTCTGGCTTCAGATTGGTAGAATGTGTGGGAATGCTACTAAGTTGGTAGAAAACAGTGAGCTTTGTGCGATACAATTAATATCATTGTTGTGAGGAATGGTCCGGTGGTGCGTGACTGCCCAGGAGGATGTTGTCAAGAGGTCCTCCCTGATAGGAAGAGGAAAGTTATAATTTGCAAAAGGAATCTAACTGCGTTCATTTTTGATTGGCCTTCTGGTGCCCTTTGTCAAGGCAAAAGGTTAAACGATGAATAAATTTTGAAGTTGGTATTTTGAGCTCGTGGAATGTTTCAAGGTCGCCGTTGGCAGGATTACATTCAACAATGGTTCTGTCAACTTTCAGACCTATAAATCATTTTGCAGGCGGCAGGATACCGTCGCCACACGTCAAATAAAAATGAAAGTTTCAGGGTATAGGACTTAAAAATAGGCTGATGTGAGGTAAGAATTGTATGGTGTCACCTTCTTAGAATCGATGGTATTTATTGGGCTTCAAGGTGTAAGTTAACAGCTCACACGTTAACGAAGGCGACAGTAAAATGGCGAATGCTTCGAGGAAAAGCCTTAAATTGGATTCGAAGAAGTTGATATTTTTATAGCCGTTTCGAAGAATATTTTATGGCGATTCCCAAGACTTAAACTCTTGATCTTGATTGATTTCATGCTTATTTAATGATAAATTTGTACTGGCTACCGAAAGGGCCAATTTTTTCCGCGCAAAATAGAATATAAGTTAGTCTGGCAATTCTATCTCCCGCCTTTGTGTATACATTCAGCTACACGCCTAACGGTTTAATGGGATTACTTAAAATTGTTGTCTTCCCCAGCCAAGACCCGAACCTACGCCGCCTGTTCGCTATAATAAAAATTGTGAAGTCAAACATTCCTTTTGACAATATACTATTTGACAGCATACACAATTTGCAGTTTCATCAGAAAAGAAAAGCAGATACCTTCGTTTTACATGAGACATCAAATGTTCAACTGTTTAAATGCAATAACACTGACATTGTCTAAATATTACTGAATGAGAAAATATTGCAGACCAAATGAACTTAATGCACCGAAAACCTGACAGTTTGTTTTTGACAGTTTTCGTAAGTTTACTTCACTTCAGAAGTACAGGTGAAAAAAATCGTGTTCAGGACAGCCTTAGAAAACAATGGGGACGTTCAAGTATCTAGTTTAGTAAGTCTGACAGCTCTCTCACTAGATGAAACTCGGCTCTGATTGTGGGAAATCGGTCGTGAGGGAAGACGTTTATGGAGGGGTAGCCGACGAATCTAGTCGAGAAATTCGTGATTGAGTACTAAGTTCACAGTTCTCATATGTGGCTGACGTAGAAAACGTGACGTTCCCGACCAATCTAGTTTTTGCGTTCAGGTTACATCTCATCCAGACCAATCTAGTCAACTTAAGATGACTATATTCTTGAATGTGGCCAATAACTAGGACAGATTCAAAAAGAATTTCTACTACAGCTGAAAGCCACAAACAAATTGTCAAACGATTTGACAGCGGTAGGACAGTTTGGCACTTTGCAAAATGGTAATGGGCACCAGTGCTGCCAGACATTACCATATCCTCGATAGACTCACGAATTTTATCTTTGAGGTCTTGAATCGACGCTGGGCTGTGTGCGTAGACCTTATTTTTCACGTGGCCCCAAAGGAAGAAGTCGCAAGGTGTTAAAGCACAAGATCTCGGTGGCCAATTGTGATCACCTCTTCGAGAGATAATACGGTCCGGAAACTTTTCCCGTAAAAGATCAATGGTTTCGTTGCTTGTGTGGCACGTAGCGCCGTCTTGTTGAAAGTAAACGTTGTCCAGATCAATACCATCAAACTCCGACCATAAAAAATCATTAATCATCGACGACCAAAAAATGCTTTAGTTTTGCGAACTGTGACTGCAAGATTTTCACCATTTTTGTAGTGAATTTTAATAATTTCAATGCGTTGTTGAAGCGTGTATCGTTCCATTTTTAGTAATGGCGTAGTTTCTACTTGTCAAATGTCAAAGAATAAAAGCTTCAAAAGTGACAGCTACGGAAATAGCAGGTCATTCACAATAACACCTCTTATTGGAAAACCCTTTACTTCAATTTATAACAACATAAATGACATACGTTTTCTTGCAGCGAACTCCTTTGAATTCCTTTATTAAACAAATACCATCAAAATAATAACACAGTACACAGGTCCATTTCCACAAAATTTACGACTCAATCAAAAGCAAAACAGTTCAAAATGGCACTGTTTGTTCCACTTTACACGTCCATTTACCAAAAATGCAGTATGCATAGGCATTAAGCAGAACTACAGACGGGCGGGTTTTACTTCACCTTCACATTTTAAGAAGATATTTGGAAAATTGCAAATGAATTTTTGTATTCGATAAATTTGAAAAATCTTGGAATTTTATGCTTTTTTAGCTAAAAAATCATGGTATAAGTTTTAAGCCCTAAAATCGTAAAAATACGATAAATCGTGGAATCTGGCACCGCTGATAGGCACATTCAAAAATCCGGTGATTTTACCGGAGTCGGAGTCGGAAGCTTCAAACCGATCTCCGAGGAGTCGGAGGCGGGGGTCGCCCGCAGACACAAATTATAACAAGTTTTCTGTTTACTAAATCAACAACTAACTCACGTCTCACGCACGAGCTCTCAACTCCAATGCAAATCTCGCCTACTCATGTAAAATAAAAGAGTGAAAAGACGGTCGTATTTATAACACCATAATACTTTGTCGTTCATGTTCATCAGTCAACTCGTCACCGATGGTGGTCCGAAAAACCTCCGTTGCGATTATAACGAAACCGAAGCCGGATTCGGAGGTGCAATTTAAACCGGGGGTTCTGACATGTCGGATTCGGAGTCGAAGCTGCGTATCATCCCTAGTCTGAAGTATATGTAACATAAACGCAAAAACCAGATTGATCGGGAATCAATCTAGTCGAATTAAGATAACTAGATTCTTGAATGTGGCCACTTTAACGTCCCCAATGTCAGTGCTCACAAAATAGGGCTGTCATCTTATGCATTTTAAATTTGTTATGGCGAAACTTATTTATTGTACGGGAAATGCCTAGTTTTTTTTTAGTCAACATTTACTTTTATACTTTACAGTTTAGATCCGGGGTGTCAAACTCAATATGGTTTATTTTTTTTGCCTTAAGCATGACAGCGGGCCATATAAAAAATAATATGCGAAACGTAGTACTTTTGCACTTTATCTATACCCTAACCATTGACTTATTATGATATGGACTGCTAGTAGACTAAGCGCTAGCTCTCGTGGCTCGGAGCGGAATAATTTGGAAACTCACATCTGACGTTTTCATTTCGTTGCAAATATAAGTAGGTACTTTAAGAAATATAGATGTAAGCAATTTATATGAATGTATTATTCTTGACAATCGTACTATTTATTGATCAGAAATGTGATTGAAATACAAGCTAAAGTGTTATTACATCATATTTCTAAAATGAATAATGAAAAACAACAAACAAAATATACGAAAATTGTGCAATTTATGGGACAATGAAAAACGATTTTTTATTCAAATTTTGTTGGTTCCATCTATTATTAATTATTTAAACTAGCACAATTTTTCGAGATGACATCTATTGTGAACAATTTGAATTTCAACAGTTTCACTTGGCAAATCCACTCACGCCCAATAGGTGGCTCTAGCATTCTATGGAGAAATCCAAGATGGTTGTCATTTTGTTTCACTTATTTTTCGCATAGAACCACGAGCGCTAGTTATGTTGGCGTCATTTTCTGGGCAGAGATTGTATAGAAGTGACATTTCACTAGCAGTCCATATAAATAATAAGTCAATGGCTTAACCCTAATGCAACAGAAAACTACAACGGAGTAAAGTGTACCCTCGTCCTTTTGACAGTTCGCTAAATGTCAGTGTTCACGATCTGATAAAATAAAATAAAATTTCGCAATTTTGCTAGACCTGTTACACCGAATCGTAAATACCCCATACGTATAAGTATAAAGTAGATAAAATATTTTATTTAAGAAAAACCTTATATATTTTTTTGTAAGTAGAGACGAAAGAAGCCGAAGTGTTAATATGTGCATTTCGACAGGAATTGAAATGTACTTGAAATTAGAAGATTATTGAATTGATGCCGCGGGCCGGAGGTAATTGGGCCGTATCTTTGACATTTCTGGCTTAGATGCTAACACGAGGATGGAGTTGGCAGTTTTTATTTTTGGTTTATAACCTACAAGCCGCCAGCTGAAATTTTTCAATTAAACTCACACGCAATACAAAACAGAAAATGGTACTTCGCTTAATCATGTCTTCTGTTTATAATGAGTTGTGTTTGCTTGTGAAATTGTAATCCCTAATCTATAGATATTCGCTAACAAAGAGTGCAAATAATAAATTTAGACTGTCCATGTACGTTTTTAATTTTACTCAACATTTTTGTCTTAATTTACTGGAAATGACGTATTTTAGTATTTCCCTTCCATTTAAACTTATTAATCGTAGCAATAAATTTGTGCCTACCGTTCCACGATTCCACACCTGCGTTCACAAATTTTATTGCGATTGACCTTCAACATTACTTCGACTTTAAGTGCTAAGCATGCGATTGAAAGTAACTTATGGCTTTCGGTTATCCGTCCAAAACAGTACACTTGGTTACCCCACAAAAAACGACAGCTTCTTCACACCACAGACGCGTAGTCTGTGCGTGCCCTTGATTTACGTCTACCTGTGACACCGACATTGCGTGATTTCCTACATACTTGAGCAGTTTTCCCCCAAGGATGTGCGCCCACGAATGTCTTCACTACATCAGCGAATCACAAAAATCAAACAGAAGTAAACACTAAGTCAAACTCCTTGTTAGCGGTTATTTTTCAAAACCATAATTGTCGCAACTTGAATTATTAACTAAAAACCATTGCAACCTATTAATAGATCACTAATACATTATTTGCTCAGGATTACCATTCTCCTCGAAGGACACCGGTATCCGTGTCAGTCAATGAACTTCTTATTTATATAGCAACAAATTTTTTGTGTGTTTTACTCACTTGTCGGTGGATATGGTTCTTGAGAATTTCTTCACATTGTACATGGCCTTAGGAGCACTGAACCATTGGTATTTATTTCGGCATGGAGCACAATCTGATTTCGGCAACTTGATGTCTCCGTCGATGGCATTGCCATCGATCTTTTGGCCCAGCAAATTACGGTCGGCATTTCGGCCAGTTTTGGTAATAGTTCTCGGTGGGCAGGTTGGCATTTTCAAAGGGAGGAAACTGTGTGTTTTTGTTTGACTAAAACTGAACCGAATTTATTTGTTTATTTCAAAAGGAATTCCAACACATTGAGGCGGATGTAAATTGATGTCTGTCGCCTGATGAACACTTTTTAAATGATACTGTGATACAAAACCAAAAACTAGTTAATTGCGTGCGAGTAAAAGTTCGAAAATGTTGTTCTTTGGAACGCAGATTAACATTGGACTTGTTATTCAAAACAAACTCTTCGTTTCCATAGAAAGCGAAAGTAGTTATAACTTGTATGGAAGAGCATGTCTAAGTTGCTAAAGTTGCAGTATATTTGTTAGAGATGGCGCAGAAGTCATATGGGTGGTTTGTGTATTTGCTTGCAAACCAGTATACCACATTAAGACTCTGAATTGTGTTATACGGGAAATTCATTTGCAACCAGAATGCAAACGAAAAAATTTTTAATTTATATTCAACTGATGCAAACTGCCACCAAGAATTTAAATATGGATTTTTTTTTTAATTTAGGAGCGGTTATGATTATGATTTATGAAGCATTATTATTAGCTTGTACCTAAAGTTATATGCTATTTTTCTCAATGCATTATGGTTGTTCACAACACTATTTTACTTATGTATTATCCGATTGGGCTTCTTCAGATTCGCACTCAGATTTCCGCGTTTTTCATTCACTGGTTAAATTCTATATTTGGCGTGTTTTTTTCAGCTTCGATCTCAGCAAAACAAAGTAAAGTAGGATTTTTAGCACGCGATTACAACAACTACAACTGAGTCTCGAAGTATCAAGTAGAGCGTATTTGTTGTAATTGCGTGATGAAAATCCTACTTTACTTAGCTTTGCTGAGATCGAAGCTCCAAAAATCACGACTATTAAAACATTCGAAGTTTGCGCCCAAATTGATTTCTAAACGTCAACTCAAACGCACTTGTATAGGTAAATCTGAAGCAACACTGAGAAAAAATCCAGATTCTCAAAAGTGCTCTGAAATCTGAAAAAGATTGTTTTTTTTTTTTTTATCAACCGAACATTAAATATGCTCTGAGAGCGCCCAATCCAAAATGCCTGACAATTGACAGAAGGCCACGAAAGGCTAACCGATTTTTAAATTGGAATTTGTATAGAGCTTTGCGTCAAAGTCTTAACCGAGCACTCAGTAAACACCGAAACAATGCATTTGACATTTTATAGGTACGAGTAAAAGTGATTTTAACTACCAATAAATTTTTTGTGTTCAGAAGAAATCCAATCAACTTAAGACAACTACTCTCGTAATAATATAATAGGTTCGTTCGTGTACATTCAGCATAGAAAAATGAAAAATGTCAAATATCAAAAATCGAGAGAGAAATCTCTCAATTTCAAGAGAAGTACGTGACCGGTTTTCTTACAAAAAGTTTAAGAAATGTCATTTTGACATTATCGTAAAATGCAGCATCTACGAAATAAGTTGGAATTGCATTTTTTATCAGCTAAATACCTATTAAACTTAACATTTTGAATGCGCTGATATGTTCTAGGAGAATATTCGATTACTACTTCTTCCTCCGACATCGTTGAAGACGAAAATAAAAAGAGTTTTACTTGACAAACGTTTGAGCTGTCACTTAGTTGTAGTTTTCATTTTTAATTTTTCAGTAAGTCGGAATTCGGCGAGTAGAAAATTACGAAAAAAATTAAAAGAGGGGAAATGGTTTTTCTCTCATTTTTTTAAATTTTCTTAGTACGTGGTCGCATTCGCACAGTTACTTAGCAAATTTTTAATAATTTAACGTTTGCAAAAAAGTATCCGAACGAACCTTATAACTCGTATTAATACCAATATAGATCTCCACCAATTTGTTCGCTAGCCGATGCGACGTCAAGTGACAGCTGGTGTCGAATTTTTAAAATGAAATCACGCAATGCTAGTGCTAGGGACTATTGAATAAAAACGATCAACTTATTCGATAGCTGCTCAAAATTCGTTCATTCGATAGTAGTTGAAAAATCATTCACTCTACTACCGAAAAATAGTAATGAACGAAAAGTTATTCAACTACAACTTTTATCAGTCGATAGCAGGTTTGATAGATTCCATTCGTTCATTCAACTGCTATTTTCATTCGATAGTGGGTGAAGGATTTACTTTTTCCTGTCGATGTGTAGCTTTTATTATTCGTTAGTTGTGTGATTATTTTGTTTTGTGGTAATATTCTTGAACTTTTAACGCGATATTTCTTGATTTGATTTTCAATTGGAGTTTTTATTCTTTTGGTTTATAAATTGATTGATGAATTACACTCGAATTTGACTTTAAGTGGATGTCTGATTTTTTGTGCATACTTTTCTATTTCTATTTATGTGTAAATTAGCAAATTAGCACAAAACATAAAATCTTAAATTTTTTCTAACAATATGCTTAATTCCATTGAACACCATGTGTTTTCTTAAAATTAAAAAAAAAAAACAATTTGAAATTTACTCGTTTCAAAGAGAACTTAATGTCGTTTTCGATTTGGCAAAAAGATCAATTTTTTTGAGAAAAAAATCAATTTTTTTTTGATTGAGATTGCTTTTCATGTTCGATTTGCCAAACAAATCAATCTTTTTTTTGATCTGACTCTCTTTAGAGAAATCTCGATATTTTCTCAGATTTCACACATACTTTCACTAATACCAATGTTTATGACACACAGCTGGCGGATACGAACTGTTTATCGTTGGAAGGATTGCTTTTTTAACTGAATTATTAATTTTTCGAGTATGAAAACGATTCTTTATATTAAATTATTTTGAAATGCGTTGTTATAAATGTGTAAAAATCAATTGAAATGGATTTCCAGTACAAGTGAAAAAAAAAAATTGTTTGCGGGCAACTCAATACAAACAAGAACCAATACAATTCGGATTTCATGTTCGATTTGGCAGCAGAAATTTAATTAATCTGTTTAAATAACCAATTGTTTTTTTAACAATTTAAGAATTGCGTACAAATATTTTGCCAAATAGTAAACATTCATTCATTTGCACATTAAAACCCTCAGTGACACATGAGTGTCGACCACCAAAATTTTCCTTCGTCTTCGAACTGTGCAGCGCTGTCATTAACCCCTTGCGGTCAAAGCTCAGAACTTGCTACAGCTAGGCATTCGGTCATGGCTTCAACCAGAGTTCCTCTGTTCAATATATCGTTTGGAATTACAAGGACTCCTGGTCGACGGTCGGAATTCATTCAGACCCTCAATGCACTTTGAAATTATTGCAAAAAAATGCGCCTAACGTGCCGTTTTTGTCCCAATTGTATTTCGACATATATGTCATTCGAATACGCGCTACTAACTGTCATTTTCATAGAAACTGTCATTTCATAGAATTGCTACAGAATTCATATACCACGGTGTCTATACTAGGTGTGTGTCACGGGTTTTTGTATTTGCCGGAGCATAGCAACTGTCAAACTATACTACGTTGCACAGTGTGTCTCATAGCATGGTATTGACGATGCCATAGTATTGACACCACGGTATCGGCTCGAAACAGCTCAGAGAATTTCAATCGCCAAGTACTGATGAATATGTCAAATGCATAAAGTTGACAAGAATCACATTCACAATCCGTCTTAAAAATCAATTGCGCACAAAAATGAAATCTGTGATCGAATTTTCTCCCAGAACATTTCATATGTTGCATAAAGGCAAAATTGTATATTTATTTCTGATATGGATTAGATGTCAAAGTGGCTCAATCCACGTACTTTTACGATTTGAAGTATATTTTCAGTTCTCTGCTCACTTTTTTGAGTTTGACAGACTTTTAGTGATTGACTCGGTAAAGTACGCGAATAGACATAATATGATCGAACATGTAGCAGTGAATGTTTAATATAGAAATTACCTTAAAGTTTGGCATCACTGCCGGTGTTAAAAAGAAAACAAAATAAAATTTTTGAAACTTAAATTGCTTAAAAGTAAAATTTAAACTCATTTCCATTACAAATAAATTTCAAAGTTTACTCAGAATGAAATGTTCAAACTAAACATGAAAGTAAACAGCCCATCGAACGTCTACGTAAGAATTTTTGTGCACCTGAATGCATTCACTCGATTTGATGTGTTGTCTGATAGAAAATCTTTTCAAATTCAAATTTCATATAAAAATAAAGGCAAATTTCACTTAGGGGAAAAAGGGGAACTATGTTCGTATTTAGGGGAAAATTATTGCCTTTGCTGATAAAAACGGGAGAAAACAGTCTTTACAGTCTGGGACCACTGGTGATAAGTAACCCAGACCATTTTATTTCTTGCGAAAATGGGAATTCCTACAAGAAACAAGACTGACTGCAAAGTCCGATGCTGCCAAATTTTAGTGATCTAAATAGATAGGCGCAAAGATTTAAACAATTTATGTGCGTGAAGGCTGTTACTGATGGTTATGGTGTACGGAGAGCTCTGTGAACAGAACAGAAACGGACTAGGTGATTCATAAAAATATGCAATCGTGGGTTTTGCAAGTAAAAAGTGTCGAAATATAATTCCCATACAACAAATGCACTTGAGTTAGAACAGCAGCATAGAAAACTTAACTCCATTTCAGAGTCATCTGTATCGCTGTGGGAGCAATCAAAGTGCAGCCACTTCGACTTATATCATTTACTGTTTCGGGGTTATAAGTTACAGGTTTACATTGGCATAATGAAAGCCTTTGCAGAAGGGGAAAAAAAAAAAAAACAAAAACGAGAACAACAGCAAATCAGACATTTAGCGGCACCGTTAATATGCAAATTTGCCAGCTACTGCAGTTGCACAAATTACACTATATAGCATCAGCGCCTCGGCACCCCGATTCGAGTGTAGGCAAACGAATTCTGGTCCTCCGTATAGATGCGCTGAACCGATCTCGGCAGATGTGCCGTACTGATCTTCATAGACAGAGTGCGCGCAGTTGTCCCATTGTAACTTAATATCAGAATATTCCAACGACAACGTTTCGTATATTTATCGTTGCAGGCGCATAGTAGTCATGAACTTTATGCCTTGCTCCTGGTTGCCGTTTGCACGAAATTCTCCATTTTTGGATGCGACATGCTCTTTTATTGTTCCATTGTGCACTAGGCTTACAGTGTGCCTATACATACATGAGCACAATCGCGTGTAGGCCAACAGACGAGACCTTCAAACAAAATTACTAAACGATCAGGAGTCCGGCTGGGGGACTACATCTAACGAACACACCCCACCCTAGATCCTAGATCCTATTATGATCGTTTGCGTTGTCTCAATATATTATTTTTATGCTTGCCTCAACTGAATTTGAATTGAGCGAATCGTAGGCCAGCATTTTGGCCAAAAAATAACACAAAATGTTCCAGATACACAACCGACGACGCAAAGCCATATCCTCTCTATCTGCGGCTGCGGAGCATAAAATAGTGATGATGGCATGTGCATTGATTTCATCCTGGCGTTGGCCAATGTAGAACGTCAATTTATTCCTCATTCCTACACCCTATCGATGTATATACACAGGGACACGGGAGTTGAGTTTGGACCGGCAGATGCCAGGCCAGGCAAGAAGCCCACTACAGTGACTACTGTATGGACATGGCGCAGGAAAATGGAAAATCGTATGTTAAAATCTTAAGTGCAAACAATTGTCTGTCGATTTCGACCACCACGGGGACTGCCAGTGCCACCGGTGCAAAACGTCTATAGTGGTGGGGTGATTGGTACCTCCTGGCATGCATGCCCCCGCAAACTGCGGGAAACCATTTCAGTTTGAGACGAGTCGGGAATGGTGGTGCTGCTGGGCCGGTGGTGGTCTGCGCGTCCCGTCCAAAGACAGCTCGGAAATTATAATCAGATGTAAAGTGTTATAGCAATGGTCGTACATTGTTGGGTTCTTGTTTTTTTTGTCTCTGACTCTGATGTTGTTTTGGGTTTCTTCTTTGGAAAGTTTATCTATTGACTGGGTTGTGAGGGGTTTTTGTTTTTCTTCATTTTATATTCTCATATGTTAAGGATTAGATAAGGATTCGTTTGCGGTTAGTTAGAGGCGAAAAGCGAATTGAGAGCCGGATTGTTATTTATTTTTATTCGATAGGATTGCTGGCCGGAAATGGAGGCCTGAAGGAGACGGCAACACTTCGATTCACCGAACCCAATTTATTTTAGAGTGGGCAAGTGAGATTTGCCACAAACAGAGCCAGCATCGGGCTTCAAAACCGCGATGGGCTACTGCTCCCGAAAAGTCTATTGCAGTTCGGACAGGTAATCCTTCTGTCGTCGGCAATTGCTTCATGCTAAATGGGATGAAAGGGTCACTTCAAGAAAATGTCAAAAAGGAGTTATACGAGACACAAAAGTCATCTGAAAATAGTTGACAAGGAATTGTAGGTCTTAACAAAGTTAGTGGTAGTCCATTTCACACTGGTTTAGAGCTCGACTGTCCAACGAGAAGATGTTGAGAGCTCACCAACAAAAGAAGGCGTTGGACGTAACTATAGTTTGCAGGGAGAGCGTCTGACTAGGAAGCTTTCCACAGGCCATTCGCATTTTGGGAAGATGTCGTTAGCCAGACAGTTCACTTGGGAATCCCAGGCGATTCATGTGTAAGCATAGTTTGTTCTAACAATATCAATGAACAGTTCTTTTTGAACAATTTTAATAATAAGTAAATATCAGTTCAAGCAGGTCGACGCTGACCTAAAAATATTAAATTCTTAAAACGATATTGTCCTCAAATCGTCGACGTAGACAGACAGGCCTGTTTATTATTCCCCTAAATGAACAAAACTTTGTTTTAATTTAATAATCTATTCGTAACTATTTTTTTCACTCGTGTTTTCTAAGTTAGTTGATTTAAAGTTGAAGAATCGCCGGCGACTCGCCAAAACGCACGCGAAAGAACAAGATGCGAACATGTAGGGGAAGCTTATGCGAACAGAGAAACGATATGCAAATTTAATTGCTCCTAACTCACAAATGGATAAAAATGTGTATATTTTGTAAAGTAAATGATAAAATGGCCATGAAAACCTTTACTTTTACCTTTTCTTTTTTGATATCGTCATCTTTCTTCAAAAAACCAAGCACAGTCCTTTCGCCTGCCAGATATTGCACGCAATTCCAAGTTAAAATAAAATGGCGTGTAGGACAGACAGTACGGTGAATAAAACGAATGATCCCATTATGTTTGTTTATATTTTCAAAAAACTCTACTTAATGACGTTAGTAAAACATTCTTGCCGCTTGACATTACTATCAGCTACATATGGCCTATAAAAACTAATACGAACTTGCAGGAACTATCGGTCCGTAATGTAAAGTACGGGAACGGTCTGAATTATACATTTGCGAAAAGTGCAGCTTCTCCTAGCCAACATTTCTTGTTGCATCCATTTTGTTGTAGAACAAACACCAAAAAATATAAGTTACATAAAGCATCTAGTCGATACTTGACCAACTGTCATATTAATTACAAACTATAATCAAAACCAAAATGTGCACTAAAATTGGAAGGCATTTGTATAGAGAAGAAATATTTTACCTATTTGTCTGGCTTTCCTCTGTCGTATACAGAAACAGAGTCTGATCCCATTTGAGAAAATTTGAGTAAAATGTCTGAAACAACCTACTCGAGAAAGCATGCAATTTTACACTCACTGCACTTAATTGTAGTTTTATCGAGAAACCCCAAGTTGTTGTCTGCATGTTTTCACAATTTTGTGTACCCATTTTGTTAGATTTGACAGCTGTTTTTTTAAAGTCTGTTCTCCATTTGACGGGTATTTTTCCAATTAGAATAATTTCCCCCTTAAAGCCCGTATGACACTACATTTTTTTTTGCATTTTTTCTGCTTTTAAAATGAAACTAGAACAGTACGAAAAATGAGAAAATTCCCGATAGGAGTGAGTGCGTACACACCAACTTTATTAATGTAAACACGTCAAAAAAATGCATTAAAAATGTATTCAAATCAAATTTTTTTTTTTTGACATTTCAAGATTATTTGAAAATAAATTCTATTGAAAATTTACTGCTGCTTTGCAAACAATTGCTATCCCTTTCGTAATACACTTTTAGTCTCTTTTACACACCGCTGACTTTTCAACATTATAAAAATGAGGAAGAAATATAGTATCATACGGGCTTTACTGATAGAGCCGCTTTTGAAGTGGAATGGGAAAATTTGCTATAAAAATAATGGCAAAAATAATAATTTTTGGTATTGACTTTGACGTTTGACTACTCTTCCAGTCTATTGTATAAATCATAAACTAAGTATTAAATAGACCGTCAGCTCTTACAACTTAAGAGAATTTGCCTACAAGCTGTTTTCCGTGTTGCTATGTGGCAAAGTATGTGTGCCATGTTAAAGTAGATTAGCTGCACGCATACACTCACACATAGGAACCTGACAGATGCCTGACAGTTCATTCTGTGGTAACATTGAAATAAATTCAAATAATTCAAATAACTGCCCGTTATCGGGACGTGTTAAGAAAACGGTGGGTATGCTGTGGTGAATTTAGTACCAAATTATATTAAAACACATAGGTTAGGTAGGTATACGTATTAGGATTTCGTTCATTTTACCTAGACAATCAATATAATACCGAATGTTTACGTTTTTTTTGTAAACAATGGAAATCAATGAATCATTTACAAAAAAAAAACGCTTATTAATATAAAAAATATGTGATTACCAATGATCATGAATCGTATGAATTAAAAGAAAATTGTAAGCTGCAAAACTTAAATGCGTGAGACATATCAGGGTACAAATCAGTAAACATGTTTATTTCCAATTTTGCTTGTAAACATTTTGAGTTTCGCTTTTTTCCCGTACATTTTAAAGAAAATAAATTTTCGTTGATTGTGTTTATTAGACTTTTTCTTTTTGTTATAAATGAACATTATTCATATTTTCGGCTGACGCAATTTATTTCAAATGTAATTTCATTAATTATGTCAATTGTTGCAAATTTTCAAATAATTACTTTTTTTTTTTTTTAATAAACGAATCTTCATGAAAAGATTATAACTAAAAACTCATATTATTTCAAATCTTAATATTCGTATTAATCATATCATATTTTTCTGTGGACATTCACGGTGAAATAATTTTTCTCCAAAAACAGCAAACGAAAACAGACACAATAATTATAGGAACAAAAATATCTTATTTTATTTCACACATCGTTCATTTGTTTATTTATGTTGATTACATTCGCTATTATAAATTTCGTATAATATCTACATGTTTTCGTGGATAAATAAAACAACGAGCTTAAACTCTCAGAACGCATCCATCAGCTGACAGAAACTCACCTAATACACTAACTCTCAGTCAGTGCTCTCAGCACTCTCTCTTTATTTTTCACACGAAGCGTGTTAATTTTTCCCTTTTCACTAAACTCAAATTCCCTTAGTTTTGTTTATGGAAAAAACATACTTTTAAAAGTAAAATTTGTATTGTTCGGAGAGAAAATCATATTAAATTAATCTTCAGTATAAAAATCGCAGTTTGCTAACATTATAATGATCATTTTTTGATAATAGAAATGTTTGCTTAAGGCAAATCTCTTTTTTATGTACATTTAGTGCGTTGATATTCATAGTGAAATGTAGTTTGACTGTTTTTCTGCCAGATTATTGATAGTCCAACAATTAAGACTTTTTTCCTCTTACGCAGAAAAGTTTTTCAAAAATTTAAATTCCCACAAAAAGGTAGAGATACCACAATGCAGGAACACCGCTGAGTGTCAGTATTTTATTACTCCTCCCTCCTTTTAAAAATTCTTTTTTTTGCTGCTTCACACGTATTCACAGATAGGAAATTTAAGAGAGAATTTTATTTTCAAAATTTGCGGAGGGAATCGGGTAGGTGCGCGGGAGCTGACCGTCTATTTAATACTTAGTTTATGGTATAAATAGAGCGCTGCCAACCATTTAATTGAAACATTCATGAGGCAAAGGCCCCGATGGACACGAACCTGTCACACTTCACATAATTATTTCATTGGAAAACATTAGTATCGATATCTCATTACAAACGAAGGTGCCCTCAGCATCCATGAATGGTGCTGCCCCATCGCATAGCTCTGTATATCATACTGCGGCGCAAAACCGCACCCATTGCACCTTTAGAGATGATTTCTCTCATAAAAGCCATCGCAATATGGCGCATTTTTCATTCACATAAATTTCTCCTTTTCCGTAATGTTTTTAATGAAAATCCAAACCAAACCTTATTCCTCACACGTTTTAGTACAAATTTCAATGTTCCATAATTCCTGCTCCTATGCTCCACTCTGTGCTCGGTCGACATTCAATCGCCATAAAGCAACATCGGGCCTTGCCATGTTTTAATAAATTTCTGTGGCGCCGCGTCACCATTTTTGGACACCATCTCACCAGCAGCATCATCGAGTCCGATTAATAATTCATTTAGGGCTTTGGAAATCCATCATATTCCTTGACGTACAATTTGTATCGCCCGAAGAGTGTCAACGACGAAAAACTGAAACAAGAGGGAAAGTCACAAGGATTCCATCACCGAGCGTGCACCAATATGGCGCACAAACCCGCCATCATCGATGATCGTCGCATCTCTGGTCTGTGAAGCGATCACTGACGTACGTGTGATGCGAGCCGGTTTCGTGCACTGACAGTCCCACTTTGTTCTAAACGCGAAAAAGAAACAAACCACCGCCGCCGCCGCCAAGCTGATAATGTACCTCAACGGATTAATTGGATTATTTTCAAATATGGTCATTTTAGACGTTTTAAATTTCAATTAATCACACTTTTTGTGCCACTGCCGTCCCACGACTCGGCCAAGCTGTGCAACTTCGAGTGTTCGAGGATCTGTTACGGCTGCGGTGGGTTTTTGCACGCTTCGACTGCAGATGACTTGAATCTCTGCGGACTCGCGTACATGGTGCATTTATTGAGAGATTGACACCCCGTCGTTGAAATATGATTTATCAATCATTAGGCTAGTTACTGGTTTTCCCATGGACGCTCCTGGATGGTGTGCAAAAAGGGCATGCTTCCTCGGGGACCTAATTTCCAGCTTTCCTATGGCAAGTCATTAGCAGGTGAACTTTGTGTGTCCTTTCGGAAGCAACTTTGTACTATTTGGCATTGGAACTGCGAAATAAGAACTTCTCTCGTGCAGCCAACCGCAGCAAATGCGTTCACAAAAGGAAGACATTGAAGTATTTTTGTTGTTGGTTTCTCTCAACCGAATGACCGAACGTTGCAGATTTTCCTCTGGCGACAACCATGTCGGCGTGTATGATACGTCTGTATAAACCGTAAACAGTAGCAAACGATTTGCAATTGATTTCGTGATTTCATTATGCACATGTGCATACAAATGTGTATTGTTGTTGTGCGGCCAGGACATTTCGTGCCCATTCAGACAACTTTTGCCCACAGATCGAACTTGCAGCTTATTGGAATGAAGAAGATTTTTGTACAGCATGCATACCTAAAGGTCTGCCTATATGTCTGTCATCGAGGAATAAACGCAAAACAAATTTTTCGTAACCCTATAGGTGCAGAAGACACGGAAATTTTGCAGAAAAAAAAAAACATCATTCTGTAATTTATTCCAAGGATTGTGTTTCTTTTTGCTGAAAGAGGTTGTTTTGAGTTGCAACTTGCGAGTAAATATGGCTATTTAGGGATAGCCCAAGGAAACCCCCGTTTCGCGTCTTTTGTCTATTTATTCAAATTCCAACTACCTCGTACCTGTCTTTAAATCAAACGAAGGATTGACGTTGCTTTGTCACAACCTACCGTATAGATGTATTGCAACAGCTAGAGGCGCACAAAACGGTTGAGACTGAGTCTAGGCTTAGCAAAAACGAAAATGAAGCCTAAATAACACTATCAGAATTAGATATAGAATCTTATAACAGATGAAACGGAAGTTCAACTGGTATACTCTACTTGATACTTTTTAAATTCACACTTAAGGCGTTTTTATTTTTTAGTTCAGGGCAGAACCTGAACTGTTCTACAAAAAGTTCGTGCTTCTTTTTTAGCTCAGAAACATCAGAGCTGAGGAAAAAAGGATAAACGAACGAACCTTGTTGTTCTGGAACTGAAGGTTAACCAATTTAATAAATAACAGTTAATAAATATTCGATTTATACATATATTTATTACAAATGACAGCCATGTGCTCAAGTGTGTTTTATAAATACATCAGAACGACCTGAGCACGCTCGGTTCAGAGCGCGCTCATAATGCTCGAGCTCAGTTCAGTGCTTAGATCTGAACTAAAAAAGAAAAACGCCTTTTGTAGATACTTATCTAAAAAGGAGTAGCAAGAATAAATTCTCAACGTTAGTATAGCAATTTATAGTTTAAGTTGACACCTTTTTTAGTTCAGAACTCATCACTGAACTGAGCTCAAAAATTATGAGCGTGCTTAGATCATTTTTCAACTAATTTGTTTATTTCTGTTTTTTTTTTTCTATCAAACGTGACTGAATAGGTGTAATCAGCTTTTTCCTCAGCCTTCTCAATCAATTATTTATTCTGAGCTCATTGAGCGCGCTCTGAACATGCTGTGAACAAAAAAAGAAGTCTGACCTAAAAAGAGACACGAGCTTTTTGTATAACAGTTCAGGTTCTGCTCTGAACTAAAAAAGAAAAACGCCATTTGTAGTGTGTTCGGCATCCAAAACAAGTAGGTATACCAGTTCATGTCATTTTATTGTATTAATGCTTGCAGACTTTTAGGCTGATTGCAGCCCTGTAAGAAGAAGTTACTCGGGATAGTTTTATTGAGCATTTGTCTGCTTTACTTGCTTTCTTTTGCTGAAATAAAGTTGTATAATGACATAAGCCTGAAAATTTTGAAACAAATCCTCTCCTTTTGAGAGTTCTAATGAGAAGTGCCCATTCAAGTATTTAATTAGAACATCCATTATTACATGTGCTTCTTTCTTCACTTGACTGCTTGGAGTTTGTAGATATAATCCCCAAATTTGTGACTTCGTAAACGTTTCCGACTTTTACGAGCACTTGAATTATTAGTTGAGCACTTGTTTATTGCGCACAACATTGCAGTTGTATTGTGTGGGAAGCAGTTTATCTGAAAAGCGACTTCAGAATATGAAATAAAAATTAATTCTTCATCTTTGTCATTAGGGGCTACCCAAAGTAGAATCGCGTGAACTTAAATTGGTGTCAAAAGTAAACGAAATCGCCTTTAGTGTTATCAAACGCTTTGAATAGGACAGGCTATACAAATACAGTGCAGTCGAACATTGGCTTAAGCTGGATTACTACATGAGAGTTCTCCCTAAAGATTTGGAAAGAATTATGCAGAAAAAAAGCATAACATTTGGAGGATTTTAACATCACAAAAGTCAGCGACAATGCTATTAAGAGGGCTTAAGCGCATTTGCCAACAATGGATGAAAATACGTTAAAATTAATTCATGTTTTAGGCTAAGCTTCTATGGTTGAATTGTATTTCATAACTATATTGTGATCGCACATTGACTTAAGCTGGATTACTGCCGTGAAACGCTATTATGGTTCTCCTTTTCGTGCCTCAAATTGGGCGTTTTCACAAATACAAAAAAGTTGACAAATCACTGGTGATTGTCCATTGAAGCTACTTTTATTCACTACTTTTTAGCATTTAAGCATAATATGATTATGAGCTGTCAGATAACCAGCAAGAGTTAACAATTTGGTCTGTAGTTTGTATATAAATAGTGATTGACAATTGACTGAATTTAGAAAGCGTGCAAACGCAATGAGAACTAGGTATTTCAATCCAAAAAGAATAATGACAGTTCATTTTGAAGATTGCTTTCGGGTGGCCAACGATTAGCGATTCGATTGCAATCCTTGCTAAAAACAACTGCAGCTTGTTGAGTAACAGTTTCATATTTCAGACAAATTTGTTAGTGAGCTATGTCCCAGTTAGTTGAAAAATCAGAAATTTTAGAACATAAGGGGTGGAAGGGCGTCTGAGACACGCCGCTATTGCTGCTGGTCTCCTCTGTTTTAATAAAAGCTTTATCTTTTTCAAAAGTCGTTATAGTCGTATTAATTTAAGTCTCTGAAAATTGGTAGAAAAGAATAAATTTATTGATAATGGTAGTTTCGGCCTTTTTTTAAATGACCCTTCTCTTTGAGGGGTATATTTTTAAAAGAATATATTTTTTTTCTGGGGGCAATGTAAAGTTTCAAATGAGCAATAGAGATGGAAAATAATGGAATTTAAACCAATAGTCCGTTTTAGGGGCCAACCGTCAGGGGGCATAACAACTCATAAGGAGAACAAAATTTCAAGCCACAAACATAAACTAACTAATAGCATTCTAGAACAATAAAAATGAAATAAGAATATCAGCAAATTTTATTCCCAAAGATCTCAACATCACCCTCAGCTTTCTTTTAATATCTCTTTCATTGTTTTTAGTAGTATTAATTCGATTTTCGTACAACGAAATTTCTAGTTCTTGTTTTTTTTAACTATTATATGATTAGAAATTGTAAAAATAAAAATACCTGTTATCCACGCCACTATGGCATATTTAACCAATCCAACCAATGACACTCAATTAACATCCACTTCCTTAGATATATCAATACTTCACCATATACGAGTACTTGAGCTAAAAACAATTAACACCTCATTGTACCAGCGCCACCTATTAAAACATCGAAATAGAATGGACTTTGAATGAGCTACGTCAGTGTTTGAAAACTTTGTTTTAGCGTAGGTACCAATAATCAACTACAACATTTTTCGAAAGTATTTTATTTATTTAAAAAAAGAAACAAAAACAAAATAAAACACGCATAAACAACATCACTTGTTGACAGTTGTTAACAACCTCATCGTGGATTCATTGATAACCACAGCTGTCAACAGAGTACTAACGTATTTGTTTTTTATAAGAAAGGAGCGGCGAATTGGAACTCATTTCGAAAGGTAAACAATATCTCGACCATATTGACATCCTTTTTCTGGAGCATGGCCAATGAAATGCGAGTATATTTACTATTCAATTATAGCCATTGCAAAATGTGTTATATTCCCTTTTTCAAGCTGCCCTTCATATTGTCAATAATTTACTGTATACATAACCTCAATAAAATTAATAATTTGGCCATACTTTTGCACATTTAAAATGAAATATTTCATCGGACAACACAATACTTGCGGTAAACTTCAGATCGTAAGCAATTTCCAACCAGAAACAGAAACGTCACACCTAACATTTAGTTTTGACAGCTTTCAGTCTTGACGATAAAATAAAAAGTTGATGTGAGTAATGTGTCAAAATTGCTGAATGTTCTCTTAGTACCCGGTACCAGTTCATTAAATAAGAATAAAATATATCGTTTGCGCTACAGGTCCAATAAGACCTGGACCCTAGGCCTAGCTTCTGAGAACCAGTTGTTAGTGTCATGTTCGCTAGGGGTGGCGCAGTGGAAAAACCTTAAAATTTTGTTTTTTCGGCGATCGAAATTAAAACAGAGTATTTTGATGGCTATCGTGGGTGTTGGCGCAATGTGATTTCTGCCCAATATTCTGAATCTACTACTCGCTCACCTGTCCATCACGTTGACGACTGAGCCATGCACCCACAGCACCAATTGACTCTTCTCCACATATTTTCCATACTAAATTACATACAAAAAAAGAACGCAACGAGTAAATTCTTTCGGCTTAGTGCTGATAATAACGTCAAATGTCCCACTACAAACAATTAAAAATCGCTTTGCAAATGGTTATTAAGAAAGTCCGAAAAAACATCTAAGTTCCTACAAAACGCTTGTGGAGGTAGCGAATGGACACAGACTTAGCGCTTTATTTATCGAACGAAGATTCTGTCAAATTAAATATTTCACAATAAAAATTATAGCTAGTTCTAGTTTTAGTCTAAAGTTCCCTTCGAATTTGAGGAGTAGATCCAAAGACCGATATCTAAGGCAGCTGTCATGACACGTTTGACTCTCTTGACACTGCGCGTCAAAAGTCAGCACGCTCGTGCCGCTGCAGTAATGCCACTCTCTGGTAGAGAAATATATCTTCATCAGGAACCAGGATAAAAGAAAACACTTTTGTGATCTGAATCATTCTGTGCATCTGCAACCGGCGTGCTTTGTTGTTCGCGCCCCCGCATTCGGGAAGTTTGCAACGCGCCGCCGCCGCCATCCAGGAGTATGATCTTTCGGATGCTCGTGGTGCGCGCATGATGCAAATTTTTCATCGGCGGAACTGTTCACACAGACTGCAGAAGAGGCAGTCCAGTTGGCTTCTTTAACCCCGACACGATCTCATCGCCGCCAAATCACAATGTTCCTCTGAATACGTTCCTGATGGCTTTGCAAGTCTGATTGTCTATGGTATGTGTTGTCGCCCGTTTTAAATGTGTGGAAAATCAAAAGAGAAGCATCAGTGGCACGTAGAACGTCACTGTTCTCTAGGCAACTGCAACTGCAACCGCAACAGCAAGGGTGGCGACGCACAGGGCATTGACCAAGATTACCCATTTCATAAAGATGCTACGTGCGATCTGGTCAGACACGAGCTGGTCACACCAAGAAAAGGTACACAGCCGCCCAAGGCCATAATACACAGCAAAGCCCAACTAATAACTGTATCCGCTGTGGCAAGTGCGCGCACACAACTAGTATCCGTTTTTGTTTGGAGGACAAAAGGAGGCGGTCAACAATCTTTCAATAAACCATTAATTGCCGGGCATGCACATTGCGATGATTTTGCGTGTCCGAACTGCGAACCGAAGAGCCACAAGAGATGTTTTAATTTAGTAGGCCGCCTTGGCCATTTAATCTCAAGCTGCCTCCGCCTCCCGCCGGTGCCGTCTCCTCCACTGCATACTATACTTGCACGACAAGCAATGGGTTTGACACGACCCCCACGGCAAAGAAATAAATATACCAAATCGAAGCGATGCAGCCAGAAGAAGGCTGCCCCCAAATTGACCCCATGGTCGGGACGAGCACACTAATTTAGGCGCAACCCTAGTTGAGTCATATTTATTGAGTTGCCTGGTTATGGAGCCAGGATTATAGGGTCCCTGCACCAATGATCGCCGCAAACCATGCAAAGACATACAGAATCGCAGATTGAAAACAATTCGCGCGCGATGTCTCGAGGGTGAAGCACTCGCACACAGACAGGGCGCGCGGCGCGCACCCACCTCCATGGATCTGGCCATAGAATCCAATAAAATCCCAAACTCTCATAATTCAAATCTCAATCCGCTCATAGGTTAGTGGGGATTCCTATACACATGAGATACACACACTACACAGAGACTGCGGTCGCGACGGACATGGAATTCCTGTCACGTCGCGCTGTTTATAAAAATAACTCTTCTTGTTGATCAAAAAATTAGTTTAAAAAGAGCTCAATAAGAGGCTACCAGTTTTTAGCGCGCCTCGGCTCGAATAATGAGTATCTCCGGCTTGGTGGTGAAGCAGGAAATCAAAACCACGCCACTCGTGTATTTCTCTCTCTCTCTCTAGATACACATACTTATCGAAGCGATAAATCCTCGGTCAGTAATTTGGACGTGACCATCTGTAGTGGAAAGAGGGAGGGAGGGGATGGGTCTTCTTGTTCAACTGTCCCCTGATGGATATCAAATTTTAATGAGGTTTTATTTAATAACTTGAGTGGTTAAGATAATTCTATTACACGGAACAGGAGCTTGTATGCTACTCGTACATTGTACATCACGTGCAGTTGATTGAGCAGAACAGTAGCCACAGATGTGATGCTATAAAACGTGAAGTGTTGCGGGCCCTTTTCCTGGCAGAAGTGCTTGCTGGAAAGCGGTATACAAGAAAAATATTTGAAGGCATGCATTCACTAAATGTTTGTATTTACTTAGTATATTTTTAAATTAAGCTATTCAAGTTGCACTACTCGGATTACGGAACCCATAGATTAAGTCGGCTTAAGCACCTTTCTAATGTGGAGGAGAATCCTCTTAGATTCAATCAAGCTCTTTAAATGTGCAACTATAGTTTTAATTTGGACACGGCATGATATTTCAATATATTATCGCTTAAGCTGGATTACGCTACCCACTTATACAGATGTTTAAATACTGTTCCACATTTTCATCTGACATTGAAACATAAACAGCGGTGTTCATTTCACAATAATTTATTTTTTTCATGTGAATTAACAAAATATTAGATGCAGTCATACCACTTAAGATGAACTAAAAGTCAACGCTTTGACAGTTGGAGATACGAATTTAATTTCTTAGAAAACCGCTTGAAATCGAGCGCATTCTGCTAGACGAATCTATTCCGAACACCGCTATGCATTTTATTTCAAAATGACATTTTTTTCGAACACGTTCCCTCCCTGTTCACATTTTCGAAATGAGTGCGACATAAAGAAACACACATAATCCATACCAGGCAATAAAGCATGTCCTCATATATCTTCTTTTTTTTGTCCTCTGAGAAAGTAAAATCTAAACTTGTTATTTTGAATACGGTTCTTCAAAAACTGATACCATTTTTTCATATGTATTCCCATTTCTTCCTCCAGGTGTTCGCATTTTGTTCTTCCGCGTTGATTTTCCCGAATCGCAGACGATTCATTCGGCAACTTCAACGCCAAATGTGACGTCTACAAAAGCACTTTTCAGAACCTTCCAAAACTTACGTTTTCCGAATTTTACTGAGAAAAAATACGGGAAAAGACCTTGCTAAAACAAAAAGGGAAAGGGATTCTCCTCTCACGCAATTTATTAATTTCGTACGTGTACGTTTTGAAACTACTTCTTAGCAAAATTTTGATAAACTTACGTTTGTCAGCACTAATTTTGGCCGGTCACAAAGTGAAATTCGTGCAATGGATATCTACATTTGTGGAATATTTAGCAGAAAAGTTGATAAATAAAGTCTGTCTGCCAAATATCATATGTCTTCTAGTTCAATCCCGCGTCTGTATTGTTTCTTTAAAAATTAATGCGAGAAACAGATTGACACTGCAACATCACCACTGATTTGACAGTTGCAGCAATCTCTTTATTTACTCGTTCCTTACGGCTTATGGTTATGATTATGACGCGTTATCACAAGAAAATCAACGTTAGCCCTTAATGGCAATTTGTATGTTGTTAGCACAATGCTGGGGCGACTTTTGTCAGTTTTTTTTTAACTTTCAAACGCTTGCAGCTGATACAGGGCGCGTTTTATTGAACATCTATTTCCGCAAAGTAAAGAAGGCGACTACGCAATGAAACGCCCCTGTCACGCACATATGACACTTTTGTGAAAAAGTGTTGTCACGTTGCCTATTTTGGTGTGTGTGGGTCTCAACTTTAAGTTCGATTCATCGATGTATACTAAATTCCGTTCGTATGGACGGGGAGTGGCGCTGAAAACTGTTTACAAACTGAACGTACGGTTTTACGATAAGCTGATGCTGTCAAGTCCTAGTGTAAATCCCGGAAGTGTGGTTGTTTAAGTTTTGCTTTACTTTCTTTTGCTTAGTTATATTTTCAATAAAACGCTGTTGCGGCAGCGTTACCAGATACCTTCAAAAATTAGCACTACATAAAGTTTATAAACTGGAAAATCGTATTTTCAAATTTGTTTTGAGCAATATGAATATAAGACCACAACATTCGAAAATTCTACCATTTACCGTCTTGTTAGAGTAGACACTGTTACCCTAATATTTATTTTATATTTTTACGAAAATGAAAGAAGGTTTCCAGTTGCCTTGAGGATTAGGAAAGCAATGATTCAAAAGATTCAAGAATCTAGTTATCTAAGGTCGACTAGATTGGTCTGGATGGTATGTAACCTGAACGCAAAAACTAGTTCGGCCTACGTCAGCCACATATGCGAACTGTCAACTTAGTACTCAGTCACGAATTTCTTGACTAGATTCGTCTGCTACCCGTCCATAAACGTCAAATGTAATAGCTGCTCAAATGACAGATTTTATCCAATCAAAACCGAGATACATCTAGTCAGACAGCTGTCAGACGTACTAAACTAGATACTTGAACGTCCACAATCAGATAAATTAAAAGAGTATTTTATCATTTGAATCGTACTTTTCCAACGGAATGAATATGAATATGAGACACTTCCGCTGTGGGCAAAGTTGCTGGCAGAGTTCATAGAATTTTATCCGTTTAATTTGAAATTGTTCGCTACGTGTGGATAATATTTTTTTTTAGGAATAAGTGCACATTTGCTTAAAATGTTTATGAAAAATTAACAATGTAGATTGGTTGAGGGAAAATGAAAACATTTTGAGCAAATTTTCTTCATTATTTAAGAAATATTTTACACACGAAATCGAAGTTAATGATATCCAAAAGCGGAAAATACACAACCATGTTTGTTCTAATATGTTTCTAGTATATAGAACATCAACTTTAGGTAGTTTTACTAACCAAACAAATCAAATTATTCGCCTTTTAACAATTTATAATGAAAAAGTAATGAAAAAATGTTGAATTCCCGAATTCTTTCAAATTTCCCCACGGTTGCCGAGGTTGGCAGCATTTATTTTTGCATTTTTTGTATGTTTTTGCATGTCACACGGATTCTTTTTTGACATAACACCGATAGCAAAACAAAATGGCGAATTTGAAAAAAAACTGAGGGGGCCAGCGAAAAGAGGATTGTGAGTTGGGGGTCTCAGTATGGTTTGTCTATGGTTTAGACTTCCGCTTTGAATCCATATATTTTATATACCGAAAAAAAGAGGCAACAACTACAACGCACCACGAAAACCAATATCCATTGGTTCTGGGAACTCTCTCAATTGCAAGAACATTAGCTCAAATTGAAAATTCTACACCCCCTTCCGTATAAGAAAAATTGTTTCTCTTCTATTTGTAATATTCTGTTTCTAATTTTCTCACAGGAATGGAATATAAATAAACCAACTCTCACTTATCTGGAAAACCCAAAGAAAGGAAACATCTTCAACTGAATATTAATTCACAGAAATGGTATTAAAGTACGATTTTCCGTAGAAAACTACTGTCATCATGTGCGCGCAAGTACACATAAAATGTCATTATTGATGCTTCCCTCGATCGGCCAATAGAACGCCGACGCACAATACACTGGTGTGGTGACTGGCGATGTGGAGTGTGTTGGCGCGTCAACGTGAGAGTGCTGTAACGTCAACGTTATTCATTGAGACGAAATGTCTACCAAGTTCGTGGTGTCGTAAATGCATTTGTCAACACACTGACCTTAGCTTGGTTGCGCTAATGTTTCTAGGAAACTTGTTACAAACCGGTGGTCGACGCTCAAATGTGTGATATTTTACATAAATCTGGTACGATTTTGTCTTGCCTGTAGTGAAAACGCAACAAAGAAATAATAGTTGCGTAAAATCAATCCAATCCAGATTTGAAAAGCCTCTTCTAATGAATATCTGCCAGAGTGTCAATATTGACACTTCATTCAGACAACAAAAATATCGATCGATCGGTATGAATTCAATTCGATATTGTGCTTCCCATTAATAAAAACAAACAATGTCCATTTTAATCTACTACACCCAAAATGGACATTCATTCTTATTCAAATTCCCAAGCACATGCGTAGTGTCAAAATTAAAGAAAATCCATTCAACAAAAGCCGTTCGCAATAAAATCTTGAACAAAAATCTGAAAAAAAAAAAAAAATAATGTGTGCGTTCGATAGAAATACACCTAGACCCAAATGATTTTTTATCATTAACCAACGAAATATAGAGATCGGCATCAAAACGGGTACCGTTTTTATGCTCTTTTCGAAACAACAGCACTATGCTCTACACTTTGTCGAATAACGATCGCGATAGATCGAACGAGATACTTTATGGTCTTCATTAAGGAAAGAAGAAGCGGTAAAATATTCAAATTAGCTTCATTTATAACGAACATAACGAAGTAACGATTAAATCAGTCGTCGATCGATTAATTTAATCGACTTGTGGTCAAAATTAAGTGTCCCACCTCAGGCGCAACGCGCAGTCCAAGTGTCAATAACGTAAAAGTACAGTTGCGAAAGAAATTCATAATGAATGCAAAATTTTCAAACAAAAATCACAATTTGAATAAAAAGTTCAAATTTGAGAATGAACCACAAATCAAATACTCGTGACACAACACTATGTGTTGCAAGAGGTTCGCTTGTGATATATACCGTTAAAAGGTGTTGCTTTCGAAGAAAGCTTCGCCAAAGGAGAGGTATGACGTCTTTTCTATGATTATTTAGACAGAATATTCAGGGGAGAAAGACACGGGGCTACAACTAGGTACAGTTAAAATATTAGGCAAGAGGTTATTGGCATATAGAGGGAATTTCGGACGTTTTTATTGTTTTGATCAGATTTAACGATAAAAGAACGGCTTCTCTGTACTTTCGATTTAGTCACAGCTACCATTTTACTATACTATTTATTTCACAGTTTGATGCAGTTTATCTTTTGGTTAAAAAGAAGTTCGAAAAGGTCGCCATTGTGATGAGAACCAATAAAATGCTTGTCAATGGGACTGACAACTTTTGAGTTCCGGATAGCGATACAAATATCACCGAATCGGATGCGCGTCACTTCACTTCTTTAAGGTAAACCGAAATGGAGTCGCCATCGCTGAGTCGTGTCAAACTTTAAAACACACAAATCGCAAATTTTTTTGGATTCATCTGTTTTTGTTGTAGAATTTGACACCGAAATGTGTTGTAAGCCATACTGCGATTTAGTAAAATATTTCTCACATCGCGCCGTACTAATAGCAAGTTTTGGTCTCGAATTTAAATTTACAGAAGCTCACAATTGCGAAATTTTTATACTAAAATTTGGAATCGAAACTAAAAACATTTTTTGGTAAGGCCCATTGTGACGCAAAAAATATTAAGCACTTGTGGCGGATTCTTTGGAAACCATGTTGCCAGGAAGTCAAAAATTGGAAGTTAGTGAACTCGAGGAGTGTTTCCACAGCTAGTTTTGGGTGTGTCCAATTTTGACAGCCAAAACTTCGGAAATGCTATGCGAAAAGCAGATGACCCAGCAACTTTGAAAGCAAGTGAAAATGATTTTTAAAAGCTTTTATCTGATGGAAACAAAAAATGCTGTCCGTTCGGTAAAGTTTGGGAGAACTGTTAGTATTTGCACACCACCATTGAATTTAGAACTTACGTTCCCATACGTTCTAAATTTGGTTCTAAAAACGAGTGCTGTGCTTATCACAGCTCTTGTTTAGATCTGCATCTCGCATTTATCATCATCTTGTTTCAGTTTAAGTTTCGGTATGGGGCGGAAACAAGTATCTCTCTAGACCATTCAACAGCAGTGGATGTTTTAGCTGTGGCTATGCTTTTCTCCCTTGCTAAATTCGATGTTGATCTTCAGACAGATTTTGGTCTTGTTACTCGCTGGGCTACATGAGGATTCACTAAGAAGGACTGCTTCGTCAAAATGTCGCTTGATGGCTTCCACGGTGGGTGTTGGGCTCAAAATTCGGGATGGGTCAAAGTTCTTTTTACAAAACTCTGCTTTCAAAATTCTGTTTTCAAAATTCTGCTCTGCTAAATTCTGATCTACCAAATTCTGATTTACCAAATTCTGCAAACAATTAAAAAAGGTTTGGAAAATGTTCAAAGGCGCGCGCTTTTTAACATTTTCCAAAACTTTTTTTATTGTTTGCAGAATTTTGTAAAGCAGAGATGGAGAGAACATTTTTTTTTCTAACATTAACTCCTCTTTTATTAATTTCGAAAATGTCATTTCCGCCTGGGAGGAAAATAAAAATTTTCGTGGGTATTTTTTAAAAATGCGATTTTATTTTATTTTTATTATAGAAATACGAAAGGAACCAGCTGTTGACATTTTTTTAGGAAGACTGAGGAAAAGTCTTTGTTCTTCCACTAAACCATCAATCGCAGCATAGCAGTTATTACAACGAACCTCCTATTAAACTGGTCGTAGAGTATTCGAAGATCCTTCGGAGTCGATTGTCGAAGGAATTTTGATTAAACATCATTTCGGCTGTCCGAACTGCCGAAATGAAGTATAAAAGGAAAACAAATGAAATTATAATAAATAAAAGTTGTAATTTCTGACTGCTTCATCTCTTTTTTTAATTAAATTTCGCATTATTTTTTATTTTTTTTTCAATAGATATTGTTTTTTTTTTATTAAATTTTTGTTGTCAATATTCAATCAATTTTTTCTTGTTTCTTTTTAATTTTAATTTTATTTTTATTTATAAATTAAAAGTAAATAATTTTTTAAAGTTTTATAAATTTAAAATTGTTTTTTTTTTCTCGTCGTTTACATTTGTTAGTTGGAAGAAGTAAAATAAAAAAAAAAATAATTAAAAAAACCAAAAAACCCGACTGACTGTAAAAAAAGAATTAAAAAGATGTGAACAAGACGCATTTTAGCCTATGACACTCCGGGGAAGAATACGAATATTATGACACCGCACTCTTCAAAATCGGTCAAGCCGTTTAGGCTACAGGGAGTCCCGTAGGAACGTACATAGGATACGCGCGAAACACATAACCCTCCCTGTGTCCAGTCGGGTAAAAAGCTGAATTTCGTTGAGCAGAATTTTTGCGTGAAAAGACAGAATTTGGCAAAGCAGAATTTTGAAAGCAGAATTTCGACCGGATCCCTTCCACGGTATAGTTGGTTAAACTGTTCAAGCTCCTCAATTCGTTACGGTTTCAGGATAATTCGCTGATGCGCGAAGCGGCCTGTGGGAAGTTCCTGTGTCGGCTTCTTATTGTTGATCTATAGATCGATAGATGTTTGGGAATAAGCTGGGTACACCTCAGGAGGGGCAGAGGGAACTTACAACTTACTAACAATACCATCTAAAAGCAGCATCACCTTCTGGCATAAAAATGACTCCCCACCTCGCTGCACTTGCTATATCTGCTTCCTTACAGTCGCTCCGATTGATCGCGCCAAACGCATCCATACTTTCTTGTTCTTCACTAACTCTTCATAAAACGACTGCGCACCGCCGAGTTCCCTAAAAGGCGCACCGGCACTTCCCAACGCAGCTTCCCAAACGTGTGAACGAACCGAACAACTCTTTCGAATGCAAACATCGCGCGCCTCCTTTGTCTCTCCGCATATAGATGCAGTCGCACAGCTATATCTGGATCGCGATCTCCGCGCATCACTTCGCATTATGATAATGCAATCACAATCGATTGCAATTACATTCAATTAATTGCTAAGACATAATGGCACAGATCGACGCACAGTGCGTTTCAAACAGCCATCAGGCCATAGCGCGATTCCTCATGACCACCCCCAGCCTCCACTCCAGACCCACCCCTCTCGGCCGGCGCAGGCAAATCGAATTCGAATTCGATTACGATGACGATTACGATTCCGATCATGCTATCTAGTTTAAGCGTATTCCGAACTTCCTTCACAGTTTCGACGATCCGACGAAGTGAATATTTTACGCATACGGTGCGGGTACGGGTACGGGTACGGGTACGGGTACGGGTCTCTATTTGGTGGAGTCTCGCCTCTGGCCAGATTGAGTATGTAATTCATATTGGGGCGCGCATTAATTATGCATACAATCGCAGAGCACACACCGCGTTAAGTGTACACAGAGAGCGTGAGGGACATGCTCACAAGGCGGCTCTATAGCTGAGCGTCAATATTGGCTCACTCAATCTCGTGGTGATTTGTGTACGAGTACACTTATGATCCGCACAGAGGGTAGCTCTAGCGATTTACTTGTATTTTTTTGTTTTCGTTTCGTTTGCCTTTTTGTCGGATCAATCGAATTAGCAATTCTAATGGGGTGGTAGGCCGCTCTCCAAGTTTTAATTTATTAAGGCGTTCTCGATCGATGCAGATTTCCGTCAGAGTCGCGCCATATTCATGCGCGCTGGACAGACATGAGCAGCGATTAGCATTTAAAGATGTGTCCCATCGATCCCTATCCATATCGTCCGGACACAATTTTTTGGTGTGAATCTGTCACAGCCGATTAGCATTAAGTGGATTTATACGAGCCTCGAGGAATTAGCAGAGCAGTTTGCCGCGCCGCTTGCAACCCACAGCCACAGTAAGTCAGTAACAGCAATCAGCAACAGCTCGTGCCGTCAGACAAACAGAAGCACACATCACCGGTTTGAGAGAGGTAACTCGCATCGAACCGCATTGGAAATGAATTATTAAAACCGATCCGAGTGTTGTTTTTCGTTTTTGATTTTCCAAAATGAATAATTTTGCGCCGTAATCAATCGTAAACAAATCGGGGAACAAAGGATTTAGCAATTAATTCAAATGTTTGAACGTTTGTACATGCTGTCAACAATTTAAAATTCAAATTTGTACGCTCGATTAAGAAATTGTTGCTGTTTCGAGTTGTTTTTTTTTTTGTTTTCATTGGATTTGTTTTTGATTTTTAAGTGCTGGCGCTGTTTTGGGCTTTTGGGTTTTTGTTTTCGGTTTTATTTGCTTGCGTTTGCGCCTTGTTCAGACGGTGACGAAAGCATTGACAAATTGGCTAGTTGAAGATTATACCATTATCGACATTGGATCTGGGATGTAAGGCGCTTGGCTATTAATATTGCCGTCTTGCTGTCTGTTTGCAGGGAGAGTGACCCATAATTTGTGCCATAAAATGAGCGAGAGTTTTCGTCTCATGCAGGAATTCCAGAATTCCGCTGGAGGCTGTGTAGACGTTACACATTATTCTCGACGAGCGCTTATTTGATGTGCGTGCGCCTATGGCATTTACCATCACGTGCCGTTATTGAGTTTTAGTCATTTGCTTGGGTGTATAATTTGTATGTTTGTATACCGTTTGCCCATTATAGTCTTTTAGATGGATGCGGATGGTGCGCGTGCTCTGATGGAGCGCCTGCAGTCGTTTGGATTAATTCGAACATTTCGTATAAAAAGGAGGAGGAGAACAGTCACTGCAGCCTTCGAAATACATGCATATTCGTTTCGATAGTTGATTTGATTTGGGTGTTGATCGGCGTCGAAGATCAGCTTGAACACGACAGGCGGGAGATAGATATGTGAATGTCAAGCTCTTTGACGTGTATGTGCCTGCCGCCCTTTAAGGGAAACTAATGAACAAAAGAAAACCAAATAAAAACAGCAAACCAGCGAATTTGACAGCAGAAGCAACTTTAGCAGCTGAAACTGATTTGAACAGATTCCGATTGAACAAATTGACAGCACTTTATTAGGACTGAAAGTTGACAGCGGCAGAAATGTTTGCTCTTTGCTGTTCCTGCAAATCTAATGCCGAATCTACAACATCACACATAACTAAAACGGAATGAAACGGAATAAAATGATCAACAGTACTAAAGAATCGTCTGACTGAAAGGGACAGAACTGACACGCAAAATGATGTGACAACTGTTTGTCTTGTTTACGTGGTAGGAAAATTATGGGAAAGTTCAGCATGTTGATATTTTTATAGCATTGGGTGGAAAATCGCTTTGCTACAAGACGAACTTCCCGAAGTGATGAGCGGACAATTATTTATCTATTTCGGGTGATTTTTTAGCTGGTTTGGTTTTGGCAACACTGGTTTTGACAGCTGACGTGTGTTTAGTACCTTGTGTCACTGTCAAACAGCTTCAGTTTGGTTTGCAATTTAACCATGGATCGTCTTACAAATGAACAACGCTTGCAAATTATTGAATTTTACTATCAAAATTCGTGCTCGGTTCGAAATGTTCATCGCGCGCTGCTTCCATTTTATGATCGGCATTCTCGACCTTCTGAGCAGTCTATTCGGAAGATTGTGACCAAATTTCGCACCAAATTTACTTTGTTGGACATTAAACCACCAACACGTTTACGTACTGTGCGTAGTGAAGAAAATATTGCGGCCGTATCAGCTAGTGTGACAGAAGACCGCGAAATGTCGATTCGGCGCCGTTCCCAGCAGTTAGGCCTTTGTTACAGCACTACGTGGAAAATTTTGCGGAAGGATTTGGGCGTAAAGCCTTTTAAGATACAGCTGGTGCAAGAACTAAAGCCAGCCAACCTACCACAACGCCGAATTTTTGGTGAATGGGCTCTTGGAAAGCTGGCCGAGGATCCGCTTTTTTATCGAAAAATTGTGTTCAGCGATGAGGCTCATTTTTGGTTGAATGGGTACGTAAATAAGCAAAATTGCCGCATTTGGAGTGAAGATCAGCCAGAAGCATTGCAACAGCTACCAATGCATCCCGAAAAAGCCACTGTTTGGTGCGGTTTATGGGCCGGCGGCATTATTGGGCCATATTTCTTCAAAGATGATGCGAATCGCAGCGTTACTGTCAATGGTGAACGCTACCGAGCGATGATAACAAACTTTTTTTTGCCCAAAATGGAAGTTCTTGACTTGCATGATATGTGGTTTCAACAAGACGGTGCCACATGCCACACAGCACGCGAAACAATGGCGCAATTGCGAGGCGAGTTTGGTGAACAGTTAATTTCACGTTTCGGGCCGGTCAATTGGCCGCCTAGATCGTGCGATTTGACACCATTAGATTATTTTTTGTGGGGGTATGCCAAGGCTAATGTGTATAGGGACAAGCCCGCTTCGATTGACGCACTTGAAGCCAACATCCATGCATTCATTCGTGAGATACCGGCCGATATGTGTGAAAGAGTATGCCAAAATTGGACTCAGCGGATGGGCTACCTGAGACGCAGCCGCGGTCAACATTTGCATGAAATTATCTTTAAACATTACATTGCAAGGTTCAAACTATCGATTCAAATAAATATTTCATTCATTTTTTCGAATTTTTTGTGTTTTTTTTTTTTTTAAAAAGTTCTAAACCTCTTAAAAAGTCACCCTTTATAAAAAAAAAGCGGATACGGCAAAGCTTTACTTTAAAAAATATAGATGTAAGCTATTTATATGAATGTATTATTCTTGACAATCGTACTATTTATTGATCAGAAATGTGACTGAAATATACGCTAAAGTGTTATTACATCATATGTCTAAAATGAATAATGAAAAACAACAAAAAAAATATACGAAAATTGTGCAATTTATGGGACAATGAAAAACGATTTTTTATTCAAATTTTGTTGGTTCCATCTATTATTAATTATTTAAACTAGCACAATTTCGAGATGACATCTATTGTAAACAATTTGAATTTCAACCGTTTCACTTGGCAAATCCACTCACGCCCAATAGGTGGCTCTAGCATTCTATGGATAAATCCAAAATGGATGTCATTTTGTTTCACTTATTTTTCGCATAGAACCACGAGCGCTAGTTATGTTGGCGTCATTCGCTGTATGGAAGTGACATTCCACTAGTAGTCCATATATAATAAGTCAATGGACATACACAAATAACAATTTGACTTTGAATTTATTTATCTGCATAATAATGAGCTTTCATGATCGCCATTCAATTACAATTATGTACTTTAAAAATATTTCCGAAAGGATAAAGAATTTCACTCAAAAATCTTGTAAAATGCAAAAATTACAAAAATATTTACACGTTTATCGCTATCATTATACAGAGAACCTGTAAAACATTCTAACCGAAACTTCAGAATATTGGATAAAAGCACTAATAAATACACATATAAAGAAAGGTGTATTAATAATATGCATTGGCCCTTAGGAACAGAAAGAAAAAATAAATCGAATCTAAAGTCCTCTTTTGTTAGGCAGTGAACTTTAAATCCCACCTAGCATTTCATAGAAATGAAATAAATTTAACAAAAGACAACTTCTGCTTGCTATTGTGACTCAATTTTGTTGTTCGGAGAGGCGACCTTCAACCTTCAAGTTGTCGTTGATGTGAACCAAATGAACAAAAACTGTTATAATTTGCAATGAGAAATTTGAGAAAGTGATTTGTGTAACTTTTAGCTGTTAATACAACCCTACCGCTATTCGACTGCCCTAGTAAATGAACCATATGCATGCACATTGCACAAGCACATAGAGTGGCAAGCATTAAGTTCCCGCAGTAAATATTACTTTACTTTACTAATTTGGAGCTTGGGACTCGCACCAGGGTGAATTTCAACTAATTGGGTTTGACAGATGCCACTTTGGATTTGACTTACGTGGTTTTCGATTTGGTATTTCTGATTTTAATCTGAAATTTCATGAGTTGGCCGCAGAAAGCACTTTTTCTTTACTTGTACTCATATAGATCCACTGTAATTGAAACTCTTTTCCATCGCGTAATTGTGATTAGTAAAATCATGTTACATGCAAACCTGCGAAAATATTGAGGTTTTTGAAAATTGCTCCGTATCGGTGACTTAGAGTCTATTTCTTTCTACTATTTCCTAACTTAAAACCAAATTGAATGTTTTATTTCTTATAATTTAGACTTTGAGTTGATTTTCAATTCCAAAAGTCCTATGAGTATAATAAAAATTCAAAATAAAAAAAATACCCTTTGAGTGCGATTGTATTGTGTATTTTTCCAAAGTCCGTTGTAACTAAAAAGTTACGATTGTAACATATTTGTCAACGAAATTCATATTGGGATTCATTAAAAAAATTATTTTTATTTAAGAACGTTAAGATTCTCTGTAATTATTCAGATCACAAGGGTTAGACTTTTTGTGGAGAGGAATTTCTTCAGCAATCTTAAGCGCGCTTGGGAAAATTCCACCGTATACGCTTTTATTGAAAACATGTGCAAGTACATCGACTAAATTGTATAAGCAATTTTTTCGAAAAATTATGTTAGACCCATCGGCGGTGACGGAGTTGGATTTTTTTTAGGGATATAATGATCCAGCATATATGTAGACACCCGCCTGTTTCTCTACACGAACTTACTGAATGTTCGCTTAATTTTTGACAGTTCAACGTTCAGAGGAAAAACAAATAAAACCGGTAAGTATTTCATCGTTTCGATCCTTTTTCACTTGTTTTTTCTATATCACGATCTTAAACCACTTGATCCGTCAAAATATAATTGTGGAACAATGCAATTTGCAGTTATTCGGTGGCTTAAATTTTGTGGGACATTTTTGAACATTTGAACATTTTTGATCACGCTGCTCGAGCTTATTTAAATTTTAGCTGCTCTCCAATTGTTCTCTCCAAGCATTAGCTGAAATCCTAGCTAAATTTTAACATAGAGTACGCTGTGGGTAAGTGTTAAAGAAAACAGCTGTTCTTTGAAAAAATTCACTCAATTCCCTCTTATTTCAACCATTTTTAGGTACTCCTCGTCGAGGTAGTCATTAAAAGAGCTCATCCTTGCTAAAGTTTCAGCAACTCAAAAACGCAAGCAAACACAACGATCTGTGAAAATTATGCTTGGGAAAATGTGCCGACCGAATAAATGGGCGGGCTAAATTTTGACAAATTTTCTTGATTTTTTAGCTCGAGCTGAGTAGGTACCACTAGGCTAAAGGTATTCGGTTAAAATTAGCTCGGCAAAATTTTGGAGAATATTGTATGGAAGCTAAAACTTAGCTCGAGGAGCGCACAAAGCTTGAGTTGTGCTTTGCTCAGCTTAACTGATTTGTTTAATTTGACCTTTGACGATAACTTTTTATCGGGGGTTAAATTGAGCTCGAACAGTGTACGAAGTTGAAAAAACTTGCAAATGATTGTTGTATAAAGAATTCTGTTTATTTGTTAATAAACCTTAAGATCAATATATTTAATTTTTTTACTTAATTTATTCAGCTAGGTAGCAACTGTTTAAATTTATGCTGTGCATTAAGTGAACACCCTCCCTGTAAATTGTGGTTTATCAAACTGAACTTTACAAAATGATAAAAATGCCAAAAGTACGTGAAAAGGAAACATTTACTAAATTCCGAAAGAAATAGTTGCACTAAAGGACTATTCACGAGTCGCGAACAAGCAAAAATTTGCTAATTTTGACATTTCAGACAGATGACTAACTTTCTCCACCGCAGCAGTTCGCGAATGCCCTTCAACCATTACTTTCTAGTACTAATTCATAATTTGAGGTTAGGTACGACCGCGGATGTGTGGATCGCGAATATATTTTGTGGATTATGAACGGCGACACACAGTTCGCTGAAAGGATATTTTAATTCGCTACAATTTTGCTGCCTTAATTTTCTCTAGTAAAATCAACTCGGACCCAGTTTGTTATATGGCAACACTGCAGCATTTCAAAACTGAAAAAATAGCCGCACGGTTGTTCTAAGGTTTGTAGTGTTTGCGGAGTAATGTCGCATTCAAGATTTATGGCGGTTTTCATTGAAGATTCCAGAGGTTTGTTTCCGAAATTCGAAATTGCTATTTTGAATGAAATTAGTTGGAGTACTTCTGCAATAGTGATAGACGCCATGCACTTCATGTGTCAGATTTGGTGTTTTGTTGCTACTGTTTATCTACTTTCGACGCATGATTTTATGGAACCAAATTTAAAATGGTTCAATTTAAGCGTAGGCTTAGTTCGCAAAATTTGTTTTTCTAACAACACGCGCCCACGCCCCCTAACTATGGAAACTTTTTATAGCTCTAAATTCTGAAACTTCCTCTAGCTCTAATAACCTTTTCCAGGAACCCACGAATGTATGTCAGTCCTAAGATTTAAGATAAAACAAAAATCCAGAAGCTTATAAAGGACAAACACATTTGTTACAAACAAGAAGAACAACTTTTGCTTTTGTTTTTAGCTTTCATTTGTATATGTTGCACATAGTTGAGTTGTGAGTAGGTTAAATTCCGAAGAGGACTCGATTACCAAGAGCATTTAGTAGGTGGCGCGAGTTTCATTTCACGTTCTTTAAAACCGGACAAATGTGATAAGTTTTTGTTTGCGACTGCGGCCCACCCGGCCCATAAAAAAACATAATGGCTGCCTCCAATGACAGTCGTTGACATAGGCAACTAATTTAACAGAATGTCAGCCAGAGATTGCTCAGCTTTCTTCGCCCTAATTTACTGTCGAAATAAACTAACGTATCTATTGCGAAAAAATGACAGGGAAGCCACCAAAAAAACTGTAAGAACATTTACGATTGTAGCACTTCCACCGACTTGAAATATTCACCACTCTAAGCACCTGATGACACTAATCATCTATAGCATGGGATTTCCATTAAATGCAACAGCGATGATGATTTTCCGCAAATCCATATAAACCAGTTGTTGCACTTTAATCGAATTCCAATAATGATTCATAAAACAATTTCTACGGCAGTCTCATGGTGTTAATGGTTAAATAAGTTTTCTCTCAATTGTCAATTAATTATTATTCACTATGCCGGCCGGTGCGGCAGGTTGGCATTTATTCTCGGTAACTGTGAAGTTAGATGTAGCTAATGCATGTAATTGTGTAAGATTTCTTGTAATTGTTGTAACATTTAAATGAGGCTGGTTATTTTTAGTCCTATCGCATATGGCCAGTTGTTGCACCCTTGACCTCGGGAGCAAGCCCCTGTTCAATGAATGCAAGCCCAGGTGTTCACTTTGAAGCAGAGCCCCAAAAAGTGTCGCCGATAGAAATCAGAATTACCAACTCAAAGTCAATCAGACCCGTCACTGAGCACGATTAATCAGCTGACCCGCGTATTGGGGTTAGATAACGCGCCACAACCCCAAGCAAACAGGGCAGTTCCGTATTCATCGAGGATCATCAGATAAATTGAATATAAATCTGATGTGTCCGACTGTCCGTATAAACAAAACTGTCCGCAGAAGATTTCCATTGAAAACACATCGCGATGGATGTTTTTATTTTTGTAGAAGAGGCGTGGGTACACACGTGGTCACGCGCTCTTGAAAGACATCATCCCATAATCTGTCGCTCCGATCAGAACTTCCGCTTTCAGATTCGATTTAATGTCCTCTGGCGGTTGCACACAGCACCAGAGGCCAAACGGAACCCTCTTCTTCCGTTGGCTGAATAAATTAAGACCCCAGATGCTAGCCCCCGCCCCGACTTGTACATTGTTATTCAAGCTCTCGAATCGCACTTAGATTCGAGCACACAAAAGGATTGTGATGATCTGTGAAAGATATTGCTCACACACATCCTTGTGCGGTGCGGTGTAGGATACCCATACTCTCTGGCTTCGAGGAATTTTAATAAAATCATTTCTACGGCAGCAGACATCTGCGCAGAATACTAAATGCGCAATGCCATTGAATATTTTGATAAAAAGGTTGATTCGTGATCATCGAAGACATCTGAAAAAGTATCTGTACAAAAAGAAGAGTATCTCCATACAAAAAGTCTCAAATAAAAGTAAACGACACCAAATCGTATAGAGGCTCGTATGCAGTTCGTGGTAAATGTGTGCGCGTTCAGTGATTCAGCAATGTTGACGTTCAGAGAAAAGCCTTTTCGAACTTGACTTTTAGGATGACAATTTGTTGGTGAAATCTAGTACTTTTCATGGCGATAAATTGAAGGTGAAGTAGCCTCCATATAGGCAGCGGCATTCGTAGCTAATTGCCTTCAATTGGTTGAACGCGACCGCCTTTCTGTCTGTCAGTAAACATGGATTTAAATTTAAGGATATTTCTTCATACCTAACCTAGTCACTCTTTCGACCCTGAATGCGTGTACATGTGTTTAACAGTCTAAAAGCCCACCGAGAAGGTTTGGTGGGTTATGCGCTCATTTTTCCTCATCTGATTGCAATAAAATAGAAACAAATATTGCTCCCTTCAGCCCTTTGCTTAGCATTTGACAACCATTTGAATAGTTTTTAACGTGATGCCCTAGCAATTCCGCATATAAACAGACCAACATTTTTATTTTGTGCACAGACAGCCTCTTATAATTCTGTCTGCACTTAAGCTTGAAGTGTACAGCGATATTTTCTTCTCACTGAACGCACTCAGAGTTAACCACATTTAACCATTTTATTTTTATTGCAAAATATGTAATAGAAAGTTTAAAGCGGAGTCAAGGTAGGCAAAGTCTCTAACCGCCTCGACGATTTAGCTGTCTTCAGTGAATTTCTTTCCTATTTGTCGGTTATACACAAGTGAACATATTATTGACAGTGACAGTTAGCTGAATTCCGCCAGTGATGCCAAGCAAGCCCTTTTGGGGTTGGCTTTTGAATTTCGCACAAGTTTCTAAAGTGTGGCTCTGCACAACCTGACAGATTCCAAAATCAGAATCCACCCATTGCTGTCATTGTTCTCCAGGTTTCCGGAAAAGCACACAATCTAGATCTAAAGGGCCCAAACCCATAGAATCCGTCGCATCCATTGCGGCAACTGACAAATTGATAGAATACGCAGCACCTTATGGAAGCTGTCCCATAAGCACCGCACGTGCCGGATGCGACGGATAAAGTAAGTTTACTTTTTACTTTTCTGTCAGTTGCATTGCATCCGTTGACGGTTCTCACAGCGAGAGAGGCAGCACTTTCATTGGTGGAAATATTGAGAGCATGAGAGAAACTGTCATTGGCTGTCGCCAGTTTTCTTATATGGTGGGATTTCTTCGTTTTTGTGGGAATTTCGATGTCAGAAAAGCCTTCCATGGGAAAAAGTGATAAACTGCAGAAAACATTCAAACTTTAAATTTTTGCTGAAATTTAGCTATTGAAAGTTTTGAAAGTTTTTTTTACAAACAAATTACCTATGAAGAGGGAGTTTGCATACGGTGAATAGGGAAAAATGATTACGTTTCGTGGGAAATATGAGGACAGAGTATACTTAAACACTGGCTGTCACCGTATGCGACGGATTCTATGGGACTGCTCGTTCTGTCAAATACGTCAATATTGACGGATCCGTCGACGCAACGGATGCGACGGATTCTATGGGTTGGGCCCTTAAAGGTTTTTTTTTCTACTGCGCCACCTCCCGCGAATGCCGGACACTTCCGAGAGCATAACTGTCATCGACTTTCGTGCAAACACCAAATCCGACAGCATCAGTTCTAAATATTTGGTTAAACAATAACAATCATAGTGAATAGAGGGATAGTAAAACAGTGTTCTTTAAATATGTTGCTACAATTTGACAGCTGATGTTGGTTGAAATGGCAAAATGTTGTTTGGGAGGACAAAGGGCACCTTCAAAAACCTAGTTATCCTAAGTCGACTAAATTGGTCTGCACTAGATGTAAACTGAACTAGATTGGTCGGTAACGTTAGTCACATGTGCGAACTGTCAACTTAGGACTCATTGGTGAATTTTTTGACTATATTCGTCGCAAGTTTAAAGCGTAAAACGACAAACGTCAACTGAATCAGCTGTTCAAGTGACCGATCTAGGCCAATCAAAACTGAGATGCGTCAAGTCAAGCAGCTGTCAAACTTTCTAAACTAGATAGTTGAACGTGCCCCCTCACTTTATTTACACTTTGGTTGGAGTTGCGACAACACCACTAATTCCGCATCAGACAACTTCAAGCGATTGCTTGAATAGTTGAGCCCTGACAGTCAATCCTTCGTATATATTTGACATTAGTGTTTTACCCCGCCAGGTAGTGAGCCCGCACTTCGATTACCACCGTCACCACTGAGCTGTGGTCGGTCACTAAGCCACCAATTATTGAATGCAACAGATAGGCTAACAATCGTAAAAGGCCCAGCCCATAACAACGTATTCAACTGACAGTTTGATAGAATGCGCACCAACTTATGCAACGCAACGAATGTGTCGATAAAGTAGTTTTACTTTCTGCTTTTGAGTCCGTTTAATACTTTTACAGGTTGCATTTTTAAAGAATTGAGACTAAGCACACTCATTGGTGGACATTTTGACAGAACGAGAGGAACTGTCACAGTCGTTGAAGGAACTGAAATAATGGACATTTAATGGTTAAAATTTCATATTGCCCAGCCAGAAAATTTATGTCCGTTGATTTTTTTCAGCAAAGAGAAATAGTTTTTGCGACGAATTTGATAGGTCTGTCATCTCCGTTGACGTATTCGCCAACGCAACAGGCACGATCTGATGGGTCGGTTCGGCACTTAATGTCGCTTCCAAAGTTTTGTTGATTTCCCAAGGCTTTTGCTCTGTTTTTTTCAAGTCCCTACCGTAATATTTGATATTTCTACAGTTTCACACGAAGAAGAGATGGAGAGAGAGAAGGAAAGAGGGAGGGAGAGAGAGAGAGAGAGAGAGAGACTTAGTTTCTGGAAGAATGTATGTGGTCGATTTTTGTTGTAATCAGTTGAATATTGGATAGAGAAAAGTAGCACCGCGTCCCGCTTACATTGCGGACCGCCAGTTGACAATCTCTGTTGTGAAATTTTCGTCAAGACCTTGATGTGTTGTTTGTGAGCAGAACTTTGTTACCAAACACTTCGCTTGGAACGAGAGCTATTTCTGTTGAATAACAACAACCTCTCTGGTATCTGGCGAGGATCGAACTTGCTCGCAAAGCGTCGATCCACCGCCTTAATCGTTGAACTGATCTACTTTCAAGTCTTTGTGTTGTTAGACAGCATTTCTAGCTTTCTGCACTTGTTCCCACATATATCGCGCAACGTTTCTGAAAGAAAAAAAAACAATCGTGACCACTGGTAATGTAGGTATAAAAAACTTTTTAGGGCTCTTTAACGCTGATTCCATCAGAAAACGTCGCTCCCCTCCCCTTCCTCGGCTGGCGACTGGATGGACGCCTCTGATGTCGTAAAAACTTAGATTTTAGTACTTTGCTGGCTTTGTGCTATGTGGACACTCAAAATTACAAATTTATTTATGGCTGCCATTATTTTATTGTTGTACCCCCAATGGAAGGTACGAGTATATATGGTCCGTCTGTTTGTACACTACCTGGTGCGATCACGTCGCCAAAGTTATTGCGCTGACAGTCGTTTAAAATTCAAAACTCGTCGCCACGTGAGGTTAAGCTATTCTATCATTGTCAAAAAGTTATTTTGTGCACCACATACTCCACAGTAGCCCTATCTGATTATTTTGGTTTTTATTTTTTTTTTTGTGCGTCGCGGTTCGTCCCGTTCGATAGTGATATTCAGATGCCAAAGTGATTGGACACAGAGGAACGGCCAAAAAAGAAAAAACAACAGAAAAAATTACAACCATCGCACGAGGTGGCACTTATCGCAAGGTTAGCAAATTTAAGCCCCTTTCGAGCCTGCGCGCACATTTATTTGGTATTCATGAGCGTGCGAGCGGGCATATACACCGGGACACAATAAAGCGATCTGTTGCACAGTAGCTAGAACAATTATTTTATTTTATTCCCACTCGCGGTCATAAGGACAGGTGGATTGATGGTCATGATGTTGTGTAGTTGGTAACATGCCTGGGAATTCAAAATCAAAACTCCCAATCAACCAAAGTCATATACAGACACACACGCACACACATCCACATAACGACAAACACACACATACGCGCGAGAGACGAATGAAAACGGTTCCAATAAAAGATAGTTGTCGTTGATTTGTATTTTATTGGCCTCGCTAATGACTGGCCGATGGAGCCATGGGGGCCATTATGGAGGTTATAACAAACCGACTTAATCAAAACTGTGCTCAACCATATATACACATTTTTGGGGACATATACACTTGATTAGATACAGAGATATATCTGTATCTGTAAACCGATAGATAGTCGTCCGTCGCTATGGGAGAAAACAGAGCCAAAGTGGAAACCCGAATAATTAAATTGCTATAGGAAGACAAAAAAAAAGAAAAAAAGAAAAAAAGAAAAAAGGAATTTCTCGGGGTCAACAAACGAAACGACAAAAATTCGAAAAGAGAAATAGAAAAGTTGTAACGATTTGAATAAAACCCGCTTGTTGCGCATGGGTTTTCTCCAAATGACAGAACGATGGTTATCGCAGTGGGCCCTCAAACAGCGCGCACATAAACAATACAGCGACGGTCTCGAGGCGGGGCGGGATCCCTCTCTGCTCCACCTGCTATCGTGAGCATGAGCACATTTGTGAGAAACACTCGTAAGTGTATCTAATTTCTCCCTAAAGACCGAACGCTGTCGCGTCTTATGTTACCATCGGCTGTGGCGCAGACAATAAATCGATAGCTGCATACAAATCAATTAGCTGGCGAAGAAGCGGCCAAAATACGTCGAGGAAATTTCACTGAATTCCGAATGATTTCCTTAATCGACGGAATGAAATCAAATACGCATGCGCACGCAACCTTCAAGTCCAAGTTCAGTGACTGTCGTGGCGGCGCCGCCTCGCCGGTGAGGCAAATTGACCGAAAATCACTTCCAAAACTTTGACTCTACATATTGTATATATCCAGCACCCACAAGCCACGATTGAAATGCTGCACGTGATCGGATTAGTGGTCGATTAGAAAATTGCTCACGTCATTTGCTGCGAGCGAATTATCCACAAAAGAGGCGGATGGGCGGATGGGTGTACAGGGAGGCGGTTCACAGGCTCTCGCTTTACAAATTCGACATCTACCCGAAATCTATCGGAATTTGTCAGAATCACCCACAAAATCAGACAAGAGAAACAAAAAAAAAAAAAAAAAAACAATCCGACTGCGTTCGAATGTTAAGTTCGTTGCTCAACTCTTTTGTTTTGTCATGGGCGCAATATTATTCGCGCGCAGGTAACCTAAAAACAAACGATCCGTTTACCGCTATGTTCTTGGAAATGCTTTCTGTGTTTTGTTGCACAGCAGACAGTGACTTGCAACGCGCCTCACTCCGCCCACTCCTTTCTGGAATCCAAGAGCACCCACACGTCGTCTTCGCCGTTGCTGTCTGTCTGCATATAAGCAGCGATACTACAACAACAACGACCAACGACAACGACGACGACGACGACGACGACAAAAACGCACGCTGACGTCTCGCGTTTTTGCAAGGGAAGTGCGTATCAGCTGGCTCGCAGGAGGGTTTGGCAATTTTGAAGCACCTTGAGTTTCTGTGATTTGCACTCTGTCTGCATTTGACAATTAAACTGCGTCGGTCGTTGACGACGACGACAACGACGACAACGACGACGATGGTGATGATGATGAAGTTGCTGTGCACTAACGTTGGCGGTAGGTGGTGGATATGAGCCGCGACAGCAGACAGTTGACGGTAGTGTGCTGTTTAAGGGAGATACGAGATACGACAGCGTGACATGTGACCCAGTTGCGTGGCCAAGTTGGATCGCATCGAAAGAGAAACTGTGCTGTACAGCGCAGGTTTGGATGATTGCACACCACCGATGAGTGCAGTTTAAGCCATTTTCCTACCGTCGACCGATTCGAGGTTAGGGGAGAGCCATTCTCTCACTTTTTCAAACAAAAATTGGGAAAATGTCCTAAATTAGCGAGGAAGGTACCGTCTACCGTCAGCGTTCTAGCACATTCAAAGAAGAGTAGTTGGCTCAAGAGGCTGCGGCACTCACCACCATTCGTGTGTGAGAAAGGCGAATAATAAAGCTCAGCGTTACCACGAAGCTCTCGCTATTGATTGATGAAGCGTAAAGGACTTCAAAAATTTGCCCCCAAATAGAATTTTTGTCTTCGGGAGAGAGTCGGACATGTAGAGAGAAAGTACGGAATGAATAATTTTCTACGAAACAGTGTCCAGTGAAGACTCCCTTTGCATAGTGGTTATATTCCATCTGCCGCGAAAGGTTAATCTATTTTGCCAGACCTTCCCTGTAGCTAGGCCCGTCGTACCACTTGTCCACTTGAGGTTTAGTCTTTCGAAAGTACGCATAAGGTACCTTCACCTGGTAGAAGAGGTGGTTTCTCCTTATTGTCTGATCCTTGACAGTCATTTCCTTCCTCTCAGTTTAATTGGGGGTCGAGTAGTTCCATTCGTGAACGAACGAACATTCTGTAAACATAAATTACAGAATAAAGTGGACGTATTGCTCGTTCACAAGTGATGCGAAATGTTTCCGATAAGCTCCCTTTATTGGCAAAGTTCTTGCAGACATACCACCAGTCTATGATCGCTCCTTCGACCGGAGTGAGACTTTCTGTTCATAGCATCAACTTACTTGTTTGATGTATGGCTCCAAACCTGAACTGGCGAACGTTTTGTAAATGAAAAAAATCGCAGTCCAAGCACATGCCCCTTCCAAGAGACGTCCCCTAACCTGTGGTCCCAAAATGAAAAAGTACTGAAAATGACTCCAATGCAATGCCACCGATTTCACACAAGCAGTAGTCGTGTGTCCTTTTCTACCAGAAGGCTTTTCGCAATTTCAAATCGCGTTTATTAATCACCTTCATGGTTGGTCCTTGTACATGTGGGTTAATGGGTATACCGTGTATCTTCCTGCAATTGCAACAGGTACAAATATATGAACATCCCGTTTTGACGCCAGGAAAATAATTTCCCATTTTTCACCAAACAGAGGATCCTTTAAGAAATTAATCACCTCCGAGAAACCAACCACCGAACACAACTCAATTCGGTATGGGGGCTTCCTTTTCTATTCCTTCATTCGAGACGTAACAGGTAAAGTCAAATCACAATCACAGATAGCGAGATTTTTCCATTTTCGGAAGAATTGCCGTAAAAAGACGATTCGTTGTCTTCCACCTGACGAAGAACACATAAAATGGGAATGAAAAATGAAATAAGAGACATCCTCGTCGTTGTGTATCTGTGGAACACTTGTCAAAATCGTTCGATGACAATCTGCGGATAGTTGGCCCCTGGATTGGGTACAGGCAGGAGATAAGGTTCGATATCCAGAAGATGGCACAGCGATATGAAAAATCAAATTTATTACCTCGACCTAGGGTGGGGTGCGTCCTTTCGCCTTTATCAACACAGAGCACAGTTATGTGTGCGGGTTTTTCGACAGAATCAGGTGGTGGATCGTAAAATTTTCAGTAACAACGGTATAGTGCGCGGTGGAGAAAACGAAAAAAATTCCCACATGCCTGTCACAGTGAAAGTCGGTTGGTGTGTCCTTTTCTCAAAATTTATCGTTTCTAGTTTTGTTCCTTTGATGTAATTGAGACGGCAATGGTGGATACCGAACCGTATTCATCTCGGTCAAGTGAGGCGTGCAAATTCTGTTCTGTGCGTTTGGAATCCTTGCCGAAACTACATTCGCCGCAGATAAAATTCATTATGCATTCATTGCGGTTGAAGCCACTTCCAATAGGTGCGGTTGGGTCCAAGGGAAACTTATATTCGGAACCGATGCAAGGAGGAAAAACTTTGCCAACCGCACCGAGTCCGGAGTATATGGTTGCAGCTGGGAGGCGATTTTGTAAAATTTCATTAGTTGCTGCGGTTTCACCGGAAAACCAGTTCGAAGCGAAAGATTCGCCGCACAGTCATGGATCAAAATTACAGCCTGGGTTAGAGTGTATTATACGCCAAGTTAGCCAAGGTCTTATGGACATTCGAAGGGTGTACCTACACCAGAGGTGATGCAACTTTCGATAGGGTTGATTGTCGAAACAGCTGACAGACTGGGCTCAATTTTGAAATCGTATTCAGTGGGTTTTGCACAATCATCATCGTCGTACACTGGATGCTTGGAAGGTGGGCCTTTTTCTTTTGAGGGTAAGGGTGCCCGGTGAACTGAGTCGGCGCATTCTGTAAGGCGAAACGTTGAATAGTTTTCACGTGCACGAACGATTTACTTCAGCAACTTTGAGCAAATCATTAAAGAATCTGAAATCTGACCCCTGCTTTCAGCGCCATTCACTTCCAACTATGGGAGAACCCCAAATTGGAGGTGAATTGGATAAAAATTCTTCAGTTTATGGGTTCAAAATGTGCGCTTGGGGGGTTCGTAGGGCGGGTCTCAATGGCATGGAGGTCGTCGGAGTGAGCTATACGAGGTCGATCTATCGTCTAAATCGTTTATCGACGAGTCGTAGAATTGTGCTTCCTTTGGATTTCGCTTCAGCTGCTGCAATTCGCCACCAACCGTCTCTTTGTCAGCCTCTCCTTAGAAGTGATGGGTGCTGCGAAATTACGCCGCATGAAATAGCACCCCAAATCTAAAAATAAAATTAGGTCCAAAAATCAAATATACACCCAAAATGTATCATACTTCTGCTGTTATTGCATATTGCGAGCAGAGTTTTGGGGCCTTATTCCATTTCTTTTTGGGCCTTATTTCCTACGGCGTTATTTCACAGCACCGAAGCGATGCACATACAGTGTGTTTATTCAAAGGGCTAATTTTTTTTGAATTGGCAACACTTTTCAGAACCAATTCACAGCTGACAGCTGACAGCTGAGTTATGTTCACTTTGGCTTGCTATTTCGTGAGCAGATCTACAGTGAGTAAAGCTCCAACAATGCACGGCTCCAGCTGCTCGAAAGACTGTTAAAAAATGTTACTTTCGTCATGTCAAACACAGGTTTTCAGTGCCAGGACAAGTTCAGTGCTCTATCGAACACATAAGGGTTAGCCCAGTGCGCACTAGGGCCCACATCAAACCTATCAACGACAACCTGAAGCTGGTGGAACAACAGAATTGAGTCAGCAGAAGTTGACTTTTGTTGAATTTGTTTCATTTTTATGAAATGTTAGGTGAGACTTAAAGTTCACTAGCAAAAGAGGACTTTAGAGTCGTTTTTTTTTTTTTTCTATTCCTAGGGGCCAATTTTTTATAGAGAGTATACAACACCACAGTCCACATTTGTGTTCCCCCTGTAAAATTTATTAAATCAACGAAAACGTGGCGCGTTTCTGTTTCCACTTTTGTTCCGCCCTGCACTATCGACAGAAAAGCACGAACTATGTAGCACCGTATGGCGCATACTCTTAAGCAGTGCTGCCAGCTCTCCTAAGACGTATGGAGCCAAATTTTTAAAATCTTGAAATCAAAAATAGTGAAGTATTAACGCTTTTTTTTTTTTAATTTTGTATGACAAAATAATAGGTATATTAAACAATAACAACAAAATAAATAAAGTTTCTTCATTTCAAATGAAAAAAAAAAAAACTTGTAACTTTCCATTTTCTATTTTCATATTCTTGGACAAAAACTGAAGTGGAAATTGGAGTTGGCTAACTCACAATAAACAATTTAAAAATTTTGAGTAGTGTTGCCTTATTCCGGCCGTCTCCAGTATTTGGCCACACGTGTCGTGAAAAGCGTCGTAATTAGTGAAATTGTTGTCGTTCTTCAAATATTAAAAGGATCTGTCATCTAAAAAAGGAAATCCATATCAAAAACTTAACAATTCAAGTTTTGTTGGAAAAGAGGCCGGCAAATGGCAGCTGTACTTGCGAGTATGTTCGCAAGTATAGCCATGTTCATGAAGTTTGTATGCATTTTTTTCACAAATTTATAAGGAGCCTAAAAATTGTGCCATATAAAATCACAATTTTAAGGAGCCCGAGAAAAGTAGCCAAATCGCCGATAAATAGCCAGTGCTGGCAGCACTGCTCGTATACGTAGTGGACAATCATTTTGCAGCGCTCGGCTCAGATCCGAATCCCTCCCTTTAACATAACAACGCGATTCCGAATTCACCTCGCGCAAGGGGTAGATATATTTTCTCCCAGTTGTCGGCAGCGACATCCACTGGGTGGTGCTTGTCTGTGCTGGCGTTCGCTTTTCCCCGAATTTCGAATTTTCGAACAAGGAACTGGAACTAATGGCAGTCCCATTCGTTTTCCTTGTGCTGTCATTCACCTTCCCTGACGCTTTGCTACCTGAACCGAAACTCGTTATCGTTATATGCGCAATGACACGACGAACGGGTGAACTGAACAAAACTGGGGGTAGTTCAATATGACATCACACACTCGTTAATGATATGCACCCCACTATCAGTGTTTCTGTTTATCTCTTAGTAGTCGCGTTATTTTTTTTTTCAATATATCTTTTTTTTCTGTACATGTCAAGCACCCCTCGCCGTAAGTACTGCTTACTGCTTGCTGCATCTGCACAGCGCCTCCCCGTGTCCCTCTCCTGCGCTATGGGTAAACAGGAAGCCAACTACAACAAAAACATTAAACGACTCCATACACATTGTGTCTGCAATATGGAAATTTTTTTTCACTCTCATTTCCGGGTGACGGAAAAAATGCGCCTGGCACAGAGAGTGCGGTTTTGTTATCCTTAAGCGAGTGAAATAATCCTTCCAACTGATAACTAATTGCATCGACCTTCGCCGAATTTGCATATGTCATAGGGAATTTATTGCGAAATCCCATTTTTGTGTTCAGTTGTTAATCGATCAATGAAGCGAAGCGCCACCCAGATGCTATTGATGAGCCAAAGACAGCTGCCACAAATGTGTGTGTCAAAAGTATTCGGCGTGTACGACAAGGACAACTAAGTACTCTCACTTTTGTGAATGGGGGTAAGTTCATGGGGGTCGCTTGACATCGTGCAAGCCCCCATAGCGGCCGTCGAATTTGCATTCGATTCTAGGGTTCCTGGGTTCGCTTCGAAACGGAAAATGAAAACGCGTTAATTATTAATTAGATGTAAATGCGGTGACACTCATTCGCACTCTCAACTTAACCCACTGCGGCAAGGCGCGCGGACTCTATCCATTGCAGTGTGCGTGTGTGTGGCATGGTACGGTATACCTAATAGGTTCTCACCCTGATTTGAATATATTCAAATTTCCTTTGCTGCGGTGGCCATCGCCATCGCCATCTCTCTATCAAGCCTGTTGCGTAAGGTCATCGGCACCAAGTCGGCTTTTGGCTGTTGGCTCGCCGTCGCAGCATGTGTGTAGGTATATTACTCTTCCTTTGGCGAGGATCATCATCGCATCGCACCACGTGGATTTTTGCATAAATTTATGCACCGGGCACCGGGTCTGCCTTCTTTTGGATTTAATTATTCAAATTTGTTTCGAGGTTGTGTTGATATCTTTTTTTACGGTTTCTCAAAGTTTTTTTTCTCTCGATTGTGATGGTAATTACACAGGCCGAAGGATATATGCAGCCGAGGAGCATCGCATCGCGCGTCGAGGAATTAATTTGTCCGAATAAATATAGATACTCGAGTATGGGCTTATGACGAATCTGGGTTACTTGGGTGAATCTCATTAGACCAAAAAAAAAAAAAGACTGACAGGCGGAGGATGAAGAGAGATATTATGACTTCTTGGCGCACGAGAGTCGGCACTTTTTTTTTTGTGTTGCTGCCTCCGCGTCGATTAAGATGCCTGGCACGAGGCCAACTTGTTGCACATTTGAATAATTTGCATTTAAATATAAAAACAATGTTTGTTGTGCTTTTGGGTTTGTCGTTTATTGGTTTATTGTGTGATGTTTCCCCTCGCTATATATGGTTAAGTGCTTTGACGTTTAATCGGCTATCTGTCGTCAAATGCAGATTTGTGTTTATATGTGCAATTGAACAATTTATTTAAATGAAATCAGATTTTATTTTTATTATGAAAACGAAAGCGCTGAATTGACCAACAAAGCAAAATTCGGTGCTCAACGGTTATTGGTTTTGTATTTTGTATGCGCTGTGCGACTTTCAAAAAGATGAAGCTGTTATGACAGATTTAAGTTGCGGACAAATTGGTTATTCAAAATCAATTGGTTGTTATGATGTGGCGCGGAGACTGCGTGTTTAATTGTGATGTCGCGCAGTGACCTATTCGCATGCGGTAGGTCGTAGCTACTTCGCTGCATATGTGTTCCAGAGAGCAGATAACTGTTCCGTGTTTGGCAAGTATTGGGGAAACGCAAGAAAAGCTAACTGCATTAAGGCTGAATTTCAGATGCGTGGCAATGAAAAGCTGCCAGTTATGCGAGTGTTCGTTGGAGACAGTTTACAACGCGTACAACTCATTGGAATTGCGTGACTGCAATGGGCAAACTTTTTTTCAACTGATGTCATTAAGGTGAAACTCTGCCAAAGCAGAAACAAGTCAAAGAGAATGGCCTAACTTTGAGATAAGAGACGTCATTTGCACTTTTAATGCACTGCCTGCCGGCAAAGGGCCTTCCTTAAGTTCCAATGAGTTAGGACAGAGATTTGCTACCGGCCAACAAATAAAGTGAATGAAGGAGCAACGAGTTACGATCGTTTCTGCGCCTATATCTGATATAACAATAAACAAGTGGATATAGTTGTGTGCTTCACATATGAATAGCAGAAATTTTTAAGAAAGAAAAAGGCGCCAAAGGAAAACGCGTAACACTTTCGACAAAATGCTTGTTTGAATCATGGATTCGAACTTACACGGAAGCTTACTGTTAGTGGAATTTGTTACAAATTTATCCAAGGTAGGTTGGAAACACGTTTGAAAATATTTTGCTTATATCTGAGCCCAATATTTTAGTCGCCCAAAATTTGCTTACCTATTGACTTGAATTTTAGCTATAGGTATGCAGTTTTGCCAACAGGTAGTACTGAGACATAAGTTGATAACGAGTAGAAAAAGTAGGTAAGGAGACTTGTTCAGGAATTTTGCGTGATTAAAAATTAAATAAATATTTGCGACAGATCTATATGATGTGGGTACGGTTATATGTTTTTTTAGGTCCAAACAAACGTTACTTCACATCAAATATAGGTATACGACAGAAAAAGTGAAAGTCAGCAAAATACCGAGTAGCGAATAAATTCGCTGTAAACTAGGTAAGTATGGCTGAGAAGAGAAGTATATTAAAAATGGGAATTTGATTTGCGAACCAACGATTGGTAGACTTTATGACAGCTATAAGTGCTTAAGGCAAGTGTACGTATTTCATAAACAAATTAGACGCAGTGAATGTGCTCCAAATTTGTACCAGCGATCTGCTCCGCTCAAGGAAAACAATTGAGCGCTGGTAAAATGTATCCAGGTTCATCTACAATTTGAACACCAAATTTGCAAAGACGCAGGTAAATTTCAATATCGGCAAAGCCCAAAATCAAATTCAACTGCGTTTACATGTTGCTTTTACTGAACAAATGAAGAATTTCTTTTTTTTAACAGTTTCGATGCAGAGTATACAAACACTTTAAATAAAATCATTTAACTGAAAAGAATATTCACTAAATTAACAGCTTAGAGCTTTGACAGTCGATTTTTAGTTCGATTGTGGAGGTACTCAATTTCGAGTAAGTAAGTATAGGTATTCACAATAAATAACACTTTAAGTGATTTCAGTACTCTTCTAAAATAATACCTGAGATGTGAATTTCTTGGATGAACTGTCAGAAATTCTGAGCAAGTGTGACAGTTCGAACAAAAATATATTTATAACTATTAATAAATTGTATTTTTTTTTCTCGATTTTCCTGAAGAAATTTGTTCTTGTCTAGTAATTATTTAAAGGAAGACACCTTTCAAATAAACTTAATGACGTATTGCCAGTATTTTTCGCACCAGAAATCTAAAAAATTGTTTGTCTTTTTAGCTTTCTCTCATATTCTCGTAATTTTTGACAATTTTAAAAATACACATGACATTACATGTATTACATGTTGAAAGTAAAAAAAACAGGCCACATTTATGGTGCAACTGACATTTATTTAAGTCCTTAATTTTGTCCATTAAGTTGCTTTTATTGTCGGCATAGTTGCAGATTTTGAAGTTGCTTTTATCGACCAAAAGCTGTCAGATATTTATCAAGGTACCTGTCAGTATATCCAAATTGGCCGGTCTATTTTAACTTTGGCTTCAAATCACTAAACCCCACTCACTGTGACATAGGTATGCAAAGGTAAGTATTTTTTAATAAATCATAAAGCAAAAGCACGGACGACGTTAAATGTCAAAAAATTACACATCATAAACTTACAAGGGCAGACTGAGATGTATGCAGGTTGATAGGAAAATACCGCACAATTTACCCTTCATAATGCCATGAAAACCTTCAAGTAGAACACCACAAAGAATTTAAGCTTCTTTCAAACGAAATAAATTGTTGAATGACAGTTGCTCGGCATGTGCATAAGTATTTCGCTCTTAATCGAAGGAGACTTCAAATTTATAATTTTTCCAATAAACACATTTTTACCTATACCTACCTATTAATATCCATCTAACCTATTAACTTAATTTGACATTAAAAGTAATATAAGTATATCATGGAACTGTCACAACAAACACGTCAATCTATGCTCTACTTAATAAAACTATTCCTTTTTAAATTCGCAGCAATGCTTAATGTTGTTGAAACTAGTTTAATTTTAAATAGGCAGGTAACTATAAAATATACCTATAGGTACGCAGGTATCTACACCCAACTGTCAAACTTAGAATGGAACTAGCTCTCCTTAGACGGGTAAATCACAGTAACCGAATTTTGATCAAAACAAACATTCTCTCCCTTGGATCTATCGAAATTATCACAAATTAACACATTTTCGAATAATTGAATAACCTATCCTAATGGCGGGCGTAGGTAGGCGACATTTACTGAATAAAATTCTACTCCATACACCGAACAAGAAAGGAAATTTCTTTGCATAAATGCAATTCCAACACTTTCACTATATCTAACTGTTGCCGTTGCATTGATCAAGAATATTTTATTTTATTATTAATAAATCAAACAATCGGTGGTGGAGAGAAAGAAAATAAAAATTCTCAAATTCCATGCAACACGACGACTGTCAAAAGGGTTTGCCAAACGCCAAACGCACAACAATTCCACAATCTTTCGCTGAATGGATAGACCAGCCAGAAACGAAAGCTCACCACACCACCATTGGAAGACACCACCCACCCGTGAACCTGCTGGCAAAAAGAGAAAACCCATCTCGGCTCTTGGTGCGGCGACATCACGTCAATTGTCAACCGTGCGTAGTCGTTACTGTTCGCGACCAACAAAGATGGAAGATGTCGAAGCCATCGAAGTGAATACAGCCAGACGCACGGTGAGTTTTTCGGTGAGAACCTACCAAAGTGCGCAGTTGTTGGCGCCGCTCCATTGCTGAGGAAAATCCACAAACAAACACGAAGCAAACCCAAAACGGGTGGAGCCTGCAGCTACACCGACACCATTCCAGGCGTGTGGCACAAGTGTTGGTGCAAATGTCACACTCACTTCCAGTCCGAATTATGGAACAACATAGGCGTGCGTTTCGAATTTATTGGTCACGTATCGACATAAAATAGGCGGATGTCGTCTCTGCCACTGGAACGAACACACAATCAGCTGTCCGCATGGGTTGGGTAGATCCGCATAAATGCACACCACTTCAACACCACTCCAGTATCATTTCCAGTTCTGTCACTGCTGTCATCTCACTCGGGCGCACGCCGTTCTCGATACCATTTCGAAGAGTACTTCATAACCAGTTCGTGATGAAACGAACGAATCGTTTTGGGCATCCCTCTCGCTCCTACTCCGTGTAAAGCGATACAAATTGTGTGGCAATTGCGTTTCAGATACACACACACTCGCACGGGGTGGATGGAAAATCCCTTGGAACTCGTCGTGCTCAATAGTTGAATAATATCTTTAGTTGACTTCGATAGCTCAATGAGTTTGCACGTGAAAATTTTTAACTCTCTCTCTTGTCAATTTGTCAATACAGTATCTAGATACACAATAAGATTTTTTTTCTTCTGTTATTTTTGCATTTTGTTGTTGTGCTTCTGCTCGCTCACACTCGTTCAGCGAGGTGATAAAAATCTGTTTGCCTATCGGATTATTTAAATTACGATCCTAAAGTGCGCCAAAAGTTTTCGCCCAAACAAACGGATCCTCGGAGTTAAAATTTAGATCGCGCGATACTTGCGTCGATACAAATCGTGTCGTGTGATACCTACTTACACTGTGCGTATGGTGTATCTATTTTTACCTACATGGGCGGTATGATCCCATCAGAGTGATAAACAAATTAGTGCGACCAAAAATAGAGAAATACAAATTCACCAAATCAGTTCTGTTTGTTTTGATAATTAACCAAAAGAAAAAAAGTTCCAACACCCACACCCTGTGCACCTGACGGTATATTTTATGGAAAAAGCCAATCGCCATTCGCGGACTGCTTAGCCGAAGGACTGAAAATTGTGTGTGACAACTGTCGAAGTTCCGTCGGAACCCTGTCTACCTCAGTTCTAGTGAAATATTGTAGAGCGTGACGACGACAAGTGAAATGCGTGTGTAGCCGACAAAATAAGGAACAAAAAAAAAAAAAAAAAACCCAAAAGACCCAACACAATTAACAAAATTTACGCGCGTGGTGGATAAAAAAAACCGCAAACATCGACGGGGACAAGTGTCAGTTTTTTGGGCGAACGAGTTCCATTGAAGCATTCAAAACGGTCGCCTCACGCTTCGAGTGGAATGAGAATAGGGATAGTAATATTCCTTTCGATAGATCCGCGGTGTTCAAAGTCGTTAAACTGAGCCCCAACTTGGAGCCCTACCCCGCCAGCGTGGAGGGCCTGAACAGCCCTAGAGCGGTGGGGATGGCCGCCACTTATATGACACCGGTAAGCTCGGGTGATCTGGATATGGCGCTTGGTGGTGGCGGTGGAGGTGGCGGCGGCGGCTACCACACATCCTCGCCCCGCAGTGCAACCGATGCCGGTGAAATGAAGTACATGCAGCACCATCATCCCCACCATCATGCGACGTCACATCAAGTGCCCTCATCGCCAAGTCCGAATACCGTCGGCAGCGGAAATCCCGGCGGACTGGGTCTGAGCTCGACAAATCCGTGGACGGCGCTGCATCCGAGCGATCCATGGGCACTGCAGACACACCATGGCCACCACCATCCGGCCGATGTGAAGCAGGAGATGTCACATCTGTCGCAGCAGTCGCGTGTACAACAGGGTATGGCGTCGCCGCACGCCTGGCACGCACCTGTCCATGCGGCAGCACACTATGCGCCAACGGGCGGCTCGCCGCTGCAATACCATCATGCCGCCATGAACGGAATGCTCCATCATCCTGCCCATCCGCACCATCAGAGTGTGGCGCCACTGCATCATGCGCTGCGGGGCGCGGAGTCGCCACAGCTGCACATCCATCCACACCATCTGCAGGGCGATCGGGACGTCAGCGCCGGCGAGGAGGACACCCCCACGTCCGACGATCTGGAAGCCTTCGCCAAACAGTTCAAGCAACGAAGAATAAAGCTCGGTTTCACCCAGGCCGACGTAGGACTGGCGCTGGGCACCCTGTACGGTAACGTTTTCTCCCAGACAACGATATGCCGGTTCGAGGCTCTACAATTAAGTTTCAAGAACATGTGCAAACTGAAACCGCTGCTGCAGAAGTGGCTGGAGGAGGCTGATTCGACGACGGGTTCGCCGACGAGCATAGACAAGATCGCTGCGCAGGGCCGCAAGCGTAAGAAACGCACTTCGATTGAGGTCTCGGTGAAGGGCGCCCTCGAACAGCACTTCCACAAGCAACCAAAACCCTCGGCGCAGGAGATCACATCGCTGGCCGACTCGCTACAGCTGGAGAAGGAGGTGGTTCGCGTGTGGTTCTGCAATCGGCGGCAGAAGGAGAAGCGTATGACGCCACCCAACACACTGGGCGGCGATATGATGGACGGCAGCGGTGGTATGCCACCGTCACACATGCATGGCGGCGGCCATG